>OU538828.1:10720061-13682622 GCA_912999785.1 Hydriomena furcata | reverse complement strand
TGAACCGGAGCCCACCAATTAAATTAATAGCGATATTACATAATCATCTGAAATTAAATTTTCAACCCTTCCTGAAGATATCACGTTGAACGTAGAATAAATGTAGCAATTTCTCAATTTATGCCGGATGTACATTCTCAGCGAGATTTCGTATTGTACCTAGGTACAAAAATATTCTTCCCGTTTCACCCCGGTTTCGCAAGGGTGTACTGATTCTGAGTATTTGAGATATTTTAATACAATAGTTATTTCGATTTTTTTTTTTAATAATTATATTTTAATATCCAATAAATCAAAAATCATGAAATTCGGTCCATCCGTTCCCGAGTTATAAATGGTGACCGACACGACTCTATGATACGACTCGATGATAAAAAATATTTTAATTTTTAATTACTTATAGATCTCTATCGATGGGTCGCGATTTTTCTCCACTAATCTATGCTACGTTGCTATTTTTTATCTTCTTCGTTTGTGCACTTAAGCCGTGATAGCCTGGCGGAAGAAATCAACGAGAGTGCATAGCCGTTACTAGCAAAACATAATAGCCACGCAATAATTACGAATGCTGCGAATTTTGGTGAGATTCGAGAGAAATAAATGAGTGTCGTTAAGAGACGCCCGAATATTTCATCCCCCTTGAAGAAGACGTTAGGGCAAACACCGATGTGAACTGTTCCCACGCGAGTGGCCAAAGAAGAACTACACAGAAGGGATGTTTCCAAATTGTATTTATTTATTTATTTATTTATACTTTAATTGCACTTATAAAATAAATACAAAAAGGCGGACTTAATGCCGAGGCATTTTCTACCAGCCAACCTAATTGGTAGTGGAAACATGTAGTTGACAAATAAAAAAAAAAACTTAAAAACTAGGTAATGAAAACATGGAAAAATAATATACTTAATTTTACATTATATTTAAAATAAATACCACAGAAAATATTATTATAATAATATAAGAATATAGATATATAAAAATATATAAGTATATAGATATATGTATGTACTTATATCAAATTACTTAAGTATATAAAAATTATAAACCTATGTTGTATAAAATAAGTGCAGTTTCTAAATGAGTTCTTAAAGTCATGCAGGATAAGTAAAGTACCTACCAAACGGTCCGGAAATGATATAGGATCACGACTATAATGCCCAAGTACGGTAGACATCCTCTCAGATCTCGATGCGCTCAGGTCTTTGAAGAAGTCTAAAGGGTAGTCAGGGCGCGGCGACGGACATAGATCCTCACGTATGGAATGCTAACTATTGTAAAATGTGGGCATGTGCAAAATGTAATGTTTCAGCGTGCTTCTAACTGCCCCTTGTTAGACATCTTCAAGGAGCGCCTGGATTACAGTCGGGTATATTCTTGGGGATTACAGTCGTGATCCTATCCTATAAAGTTTTTGATTGTAAGACATCTAAGGCGACACAACAATTTAATTGCTAAATGTATATAAAAAAACACAAGCTTTTTTAAGAAGTAAAAAACTAAGAATCAAAGCCTAAAGCCGCGTTTTCACTAGGCGACATTTGTTCCGCGACTCTGCCGGTCGACACGAAATTCACGTGTCCCGCGCGATGTCGTTCGTATTCGCGCGACTTGTCGCTAGTCGTCGCTCGCAGACGTCGACACGCGCGACTTTCGTGTCACGACATACTGATCACCACTGGCTAGTGTAAACAAGTTATATGTCGCGGGACATTGTCCCAAAACTTTTGCAGAGACAACTACGTGAATGTCATATGTCTCTGCGACATATCGCATAGTGAAAACGCGACTTAACGGTACCAATACCTTATCTTCTTAGAAGGCTTCATTATTTTTCTCGCCTTGCTTAATCTTTGAGTAAATAGGTACCTACCTAGCACCTGACAAATTATCGCCGCTCAGAGGCAATCCGCACGTTTGTTTTCGTTGAAACGTATTCTCGAGACTAATGTGTTGTTGGTGCTAGTGGCGCGAGTGTGGAGGGAATTAATTACCACCTGCTTGAAACAAGAGATTTAGTGTAAGAGGCAAGGTAAAAAAAACTGGACAGGCAGAGGGTTCTGTATGATGATAGACTTATTTTAGGTTTTACTGTGATCTACAAGTAGTTTCCGTACATTTATTTATTTTTTATTTTTTTATTTCAATAAATTACTCAAAATTCTAGGCTCAGTTTCTGAGATAAGGACGAGGGAAAATTATCTTCTAACTACTAGGTTCTAAACTCGTAGGTACATAGGGTAATATGGGTACTACAATGTGTGCTCTGCCACTGTACTTCGCTTGTAATATTTTTTTGAAACATGATGGGTAGACAGATAGAGCTGTAGAGTTAAATAAAAAAATACACTAAGATCTCAAGGTGCTAAGATCCTTGAAGATGTTTAAAGGGATCAGATATACATATGTCCAAACATTACGTTTGGCACAATACCCACTATTTGCAGTACCTAGTTAGCATTAGATACGTAACCGGTTGCAAACCCATCGCCGCTTAATTTACCTGAGATAAATCGCAATTAAATACACTACAATGCTAAAAAAATTACTACAAAGAGATCGTTTCAGTACTGTATTACTCTATGAAAATAAATAAAAGAACGACCATAATACGTGAAAATCATCGGGTCGCGAATCGGAACGTGATTGTGGAGGCGCTAGCGCTAGCTCACGCAGAAGCGACCTGTTTGCTGCGCAAATACGAGGAATACCCGATTTTATTCAACATAGTGATGTCATTGCGATACGAGTCTGATGGTATCGATAAAATCTTGTTGCTAAGCGCAGATCTCGAGAGCAGCTGAACCGATTTCGCTAATTATTTTTTTGTTAGTGTAAGTGAAGGACAACGTCTGTCGGGGCAGCTAGTAAAATAATATAAAAATTGGATCACGACTAATACCCATACGGTATACGGTACGTACGGTAGACAACCACTCAGATCTCCATTATCCAGGCGCTCAAAATGTTTGGCACATGAATTCAAATTCAAATTCAAATTCAAAAATCATTTATTTCAATAAAATCACAAGGATCACTTTGAAACGTCTTAGGAACTAGGTGAAGCTACGCCGATTCCACGCGACCAAGCCTAGAAGAATCAGGCAACAAACACGGCTTGGGGTCTACCTTTTTTTTATGATCCTTTCCTTAATGCTATGTAGAGCTCCAGTGTGGTGCCAATCGAACAAGGTGAAGGCTCAAACAAGAATAATAATTAAAAGTACCTACTACTCAAGTACGTAGGTACAGCAATAAAAAAAATAACTAAAGAGCTTCAGCACAAATTCAAAAAGCATGCCCGTACTTTGCAGTATATCTATACGTGCCATTTAAAATATCATCTATCTATACTTATAATAAATCTGTAGAGAGGTCAATTCTGTACATGAAATATATTTCCAAAATAACTATCAGGGGGTGATTAGGGTTCGATACTGATGCCAAAAATGCAATCAGTAAATTTTTTGTCTGTCTGTCTGTCTGTCTGTCTGTCTGTCTGTCTGTATAACCGTTATAGAAACAAAAACTACTCGACGGATTTTAACGAAACTTGGTACAATTATTTTTCATACTCCTGAGCTGGTTATAGTATACTTTTCATCACGCTACAATCAATAGGAGCAGAGCAGTAAAAGGAAATGTTGGGAAAACGGGAGAAGTTACTCCATTTTTTAAGCTTCCGTCGCGTGTGCAACCTTAATGATTAAAGCTACACAGAAATGATGTATGAGGGAAATGTTCTCCTTAAAATTATATAAAAAATATCCCACGACAGCATATGTCTATCTTTTATGGTTGACTCACAATAACACGTGTAACTCGAACATTCTCGAACGTTCGCGACCGGCCTAGCAGCTAGGCGTCAAGCGCGCAGTTCGGCCGGTCGCGAACGTTTGAGAAAAACAGAAACCATCTAATGTAAGCTGTGAAAAAAAACGTTTTATATAAAGACATTCTGTAGTACATTTAGTACCTATCAGCATTGCACACGTGCGAAGCACGGGCGGGTCGCTAGTAAATCATAAAACAACATTAAATTGTTTTAAACGGCTGTTTGCAAGCCACAATCTACCACGTAGAATCAGTTGGTTAGGTATTTATACAGCTTTATTTAGGTTTTTGTGTATGACAGTAAATATTTCATATGTACAACCCGGTCAGAATATCTGTGCACCTCACTGGAATGCGGCGCCTCTCCCGCTCTCTCTCTCCCGCCTCACCCGTACCCATGACGTCACGAGGTCAGGTGCACAGATATTGTGACCGGGTTGTAAGTATCCCTAGTAGTCAGGATTCATGGTTGCCATACACACAACGTAGTAGTAGGTAGACAATTTTATTTTTACAGGACACCAGAACGTAGAACTTACTAATATTATAAATCCAAAAGTTTATGAGGATGTTTAGATGTTTGTGGCTTAATAACGACCAAAGGAATTTAGATTAAACTTGGAATATACATAGCCCATGCCCTGAAATAGCATATAGCTAGGCTACTTTTTATCCAGGTATCACGCAAATGTAGCTGTCGGAAGCTAGCATGCGATTAAACTGTTTAGTTACCATTGCGTGTATAGCTACCATTAGAAGATAGTTAATTTTGTTTGTACCTATGTATCGTGATGATCCTAATTTTCCTTTGATCGTTCTTTGGTCAATAAAATATCTGTTTTTAAACCCAAGCACTATTTGAACCAGGCAGAGGGCACGCGTCATATCGATTCGCCGTGCGTTCCGCATATAGAGCAGATTTTTTTTCACAAATCCGATCAAAACGGCACCTTCGCAAATATTCGGCCTATTGTAAAATTCCACGTCACATTTTGTCAAATAAAATACTAAATAACTATTTTATAAATATATAAATATTACATTTCACATAGCAAATCTAGTCCTATATCGATATTATAAATGCGAAAGTAAAGATTGTCTGTCTGTATGTGACGTTATCACGACCAAACCGCTGGGCTGATTGTGATGAAATTTTATAGCGATAGTTTAAAGTCTTGGGACAGACATAGGCTACTTTTTTCTGAACTTTTATTTTTATTTTAAGGAATTTAATGTTTAACGACAATTGTCATCGATTTTCTGAAACTACGCGGACCAAATCACGGGTAAAAGCTAGAAAACATTTGTCCTGCTGCGGAGTTCAAATGCGTACTTCTTGTCTCTTTTAGGCCACCACGCCACGAGGTCGTCATACCAACCTTTCTACCACAAGAAAGCAAAAAAAACGCAAAATAGGTGTGCAATAAAAATTCACGCACGCACGTTTCAGACACATATCAAACTGAATATCGTGTTCGCAAAAGGCTTGAAAGAGAGGAAATTGTAGCGTAACTAAATTATTCAAAACAGGCGTACGAGTACACCGATATCGTATGTTTTATTCAAGTTTTTTTTTCTGGTTTAGTCAAAAGTATCTAGACTATTTTTTTAACTAATTCTTTTTGCAGTGGAAGAGGCTCAATCAATACCTACTGCTAATCGTAGCGACCAAAAACGTTGGGCTCATGAATTTTTCACTACATTTATATTACAGTTTTTTTCTAAATTTCATAGTTTTTAGAACCACTTTTCAATTTTTTCTTTAATACAAACCATATCCTGTAAATTACGAACACAACAAAAAAAGCCGTTCGTAGGTGATGATCTTTCATACCTACATGCGCCAATTATTGATCTCTGTATTAGAAATGATATAGGATCCCGATTGGTATCCCCAAGTAATAGTATATAATAGTAATAGTAATAGAAATATTAATAGTGGTCATAGACATCCTCTCAGATCTCCAGGAATTTTGCAGTTTATGTTTTTCTCCTACAAAACTCTTTCCATTATCACAATACTAGCCGACCCGTGACAGACGTTGTCCTGTCAAATTTTAATAATCGAATAGTAAATACTGAATGTTTTTTAGTCTGTGATGTCAGATTTGTTGCACACCAGCGCCATCTATACCAAAATCATTCTATTTGCGTTTTTTGATCATTTAGGGATTGTTTTTCGGATTATAAGTTCCCCCTTTATTTATTCTGATTTTTTATCTACATACAGCAAATATCATCTTAATTCGTTTTTTCGTTTATTTTTGATTAGGAAACAAACATAGCAGCCTTATCACAAACTTTCACATTTATAATATTATTAGGATTAGGATTAGCGCCACCAAGAAATACCAAGTGACACGAAAGACAAACAAATCCTTGTAATATCTAAAAGGATAAAATAGCCCAACCGGCTTCAATACCGCAAACAGGCGACAAGTCGAGATACCACAATGGGGTCGTAACTGTTACATTTTACGGTGCCGAATAAACCTCGAGATTGTTGTACGAGTAGGCAGTATAATCTGTGATTGCACTCCTGCTAACAATTAAAGGGACGAGATAAGCGGTTGGATTTCAACGACTCCTTTAAATTTTACACAGATTTCCGTGGAAATTGTCGTCCTCGACTTTATAATACTGGCAATAATTTCATTCTTGATTTCAAATGAAATAGCATCACGACTTTTATCCCCAAGTAGCTAAGGTAAAAGATTCAATTCAATTATTTATTCAAAACAATAGTTTCTTTAAAGTTTACACCAATTTGTAACTATCTTAAAACTAAGTAACTTATAACAACTTTAAATAATAATTATATGATAGACATTCACAATTAATAATATTAACAAAAAATCTTGCTGCTATGACTAATACAAAGATGTCTAAAGAGGATAATTAGAGACACGTCCAAACATTGCAGTGGCTAGCACTCCATCCGTGACAGGACGCAAGCCTAAGTAGATAACTAGGCTAGACAAGATAACTTTTCAAAAATTATATACAATTTACAGATTTTTTTCCTCACGTTGCTGTTTTCTTTCACTATGTTGAGCGCTTTTTTTCGAGTAATAAATGTTTTTGAAGAATGCAGAATCCTTTTTTCTCAATAACCGCAAAACATACAGTTTTGTTTTTTACGACAAAGATAACTTAAGGATATAATCTAGATAAATTACAGACAGAAACACGATTGGTGAAACTTTTCTAGATAGATTTATTTTCCAAAGTTGTCTCTTCAAAAACACTAGTTTCCTTTTTAATCAAAACTATGAATAGCTAAACAGTTCATTTTTATATATATAATTCGTTAGATAATCACACTAGCTAAATAAATTACAGACGGTTTCTTTTTAAATTTGATGGTTTTCTAGATATTGCAGTTTTAGCACTTTTTCCGTCTTATCTGGGTAAATTCAGCCCATACAAAAAGTCAAAAATTTAAAGTATCGCCTTAATAGAAAAGTCCATTAATGCATGGTCGGGATTCGAAACCACGACCCGTGAGTCTCAGAAGTCAAGGTACCTCTCGCTTAGTCAATACGACAGTGCCTGTGAGAGAGACAAAGTAGGAATTTAAGGATATAACGATTAAATTTTCCGCATAACTGCCCTACGCGGTTTGGGCCGATTATTGTAACAAAGAAGCTATTTAATCAATTACTTTCCATAAATTGGGGCTTTTTGAACAGGCGAGGTCTAATTGCGATAATTTCAATGTCCATTGTCCGGTGCTTTGACAATTACACTAAAATGGTTCAATATTTGAATAGCGTAAAATTTTTGCATGAATGGATTCATACAAACATAAATCTTGCCCATTTTCCGGCTTTCCACTCGCTACCATCCTGACATACCTAGGTAGGTACCTACCTTTAAAATTTTATTCACTCTCATCACATTCTTCATGCATACTTGTCGGTTTAGAGTAAGTAGGTACTGTTGACCTGGCTTTTTTCCAAAGCGTCGCCGATTTAGTTCAAAACATACATCCAGATTATCCTCTTCCAACCAACCATCGCATCGGTTCCAAGAAAATCTCATACCATTCACACACTCCTTACCCACAGACACACCTATCTGTATCTTTAATCAAATTCAATTCAAATTCAAATTCAAAAATCATTTATTTCAATAAAATCATAAGGATCACTTTGAAACGTCTTAGGAACTAGGTGAAGCTACGCCGATTCCATGCGACCAAGCCTAGAAGAATCAGGCAACAAACACGGCTTGGGGTCTACCTTTTTTTTTCAATGTTTCTTTCCTTAATGCTATGTATAGCTCCAGTGTCGATCTTCTTCTTCTTAACCTTATCCCATGTTCTCTTCGAACAAGGTGAAGGCTCAAACAAGAATAATAATTAAAAGTACCTAGGTACTACTCAAGTACGTACAACAATAAAAAATAACTAAAGAGCTTCAGCACAAATTCAAAAAGCAGCACACGCTACACTTGATTTAGAAATAAAACCTAAAGATAAAATAACTATTATACTACTAAATACATATCTAAGGAATGGAATATTTTCAAAATACGCAAGAAACAGTTGCGCTATCTAAAGACTGTTGCTCAACTGATCTAACTGTTATTATGAATTAAATGAAGTTTGCGAAAACAAGCATGTAGGTAGGTACCTAATCCCTAAACAATCCGTCAACCATTGATGTATTTACATCAATGCCGTCAACCAGATTATTTAGGACAGATTAACTCAATCGAAAATGTAACAATTAACAGAAGACCTCAACCGGGAAATCCTTTACCGGGAAAGTATTTCCCTAATGAGTGATTTTCACGTTAATAATTTTACACTCCCCTTGTGTGGCGACATGAATTTCCAATAGGATGATTCCAAAGAAAGGGTTCGGGGTCGACGACTCGTTCTAAATAGGAAGTAGAATGGAAGAATGATTCTGAGCCATTCATTTCTCAAACTGCCTTCGAAAAGGTAAGTGAATCCATTTCGACATTTCAAAGGATAAGGTCTAATATTGAACTCAAATTAATATCTATTGGTTTGCGATGGTTTCAAAACATACAGCCAAATGTAAACAATATACAATCGCGTTACACTAAAAGTGCAGCCAACCTATCAGTTTCCGATGAATTAAAAATCGGCCCTAAAAGGGTTATTGCATCGCACTGACCGCCCCTAAAGTGCGGAACGCTTTGAAAAATAATGTTATCAAATTTTAATAGCATTCCCCACTACAGGTAGCACTTCCGATGACTTTGATATTTTCGACGGCCTTAATTAAAAAATTATAAAGCTTCCACCACCCCCATTTAGGGGTCTATCCACCCCCTGGCTATTGTTCTCCACAGAGCATTTATAGCGGGAAAGATAAATATGCGAGTCGTACGTAGGTAATTTCCTTTATTGAGCCGTTGTTTGATTTCAAAGGCTTTATATTGTTTGGCAAACATTTTGATAAATGTAACTGGCGTTTTTATTTAAATTAACATGTTAAAGTCAAACAAGAAGTTGTCGCGCCCTCACGGTTGTACCTACCTACCCACAACAGGAGAATACGAGCTTAATATCAATGAAACCTCAGAGGTAAATATTTTTAGGGTAATAATAAAATGCGGGTAAAGTTGTTCTACATATAAAAACCGGCTTTTTGATTTTTATATCACTGCCTTACTATTACAAACATAAAAGTGTGTTTTTTGTTTTGTCCTTTTACTCAGAAATGGAGTAGCCGATCGACATGATTGCATGGAGGTAGTTAATGGGCCGGAGAGTGCATTTTATTCAGATACCGCACGCGTGCGAAGCCAAGGGCAGAAGCTAGTTATGTGAGATGTTCTTATGTTCTATCTCACAAGACAATGTCGCGCTAGATTTGGGCTAGTTGATATTTCCAAATATTCAAATTTAAAATCCAAATTCTTTAGAACAATAATATAACAGAAGGAAAATAATAGATATTTAGTTACTTTATCTAGGTAAGGGCGCTACATTATTAAGCAAATACCTAATAGAGAAATTAAATACCTACCCGAAATAGGATAGACAATTCTTGAAGATAATTTGTACTATCTTCTTTTTCGTTCTAAAGGTACTTTCAACACAACCCCTTTCATGAAATAACCGGCTTTTCTCCCAATATACCGGTTTTGGTATCATCTCTGAGTTCGACGATGATTTGCCGTAACAATGCTTCCTTTGGGAAGGAAAGGTAATTATGATTGAGCACAAAATGGGTAAAAATGGAGTATTGTTTCAGGGGTAATTAGGGTTTGTGGTCCCAATGGGGTAGATGCAAGTCACACAGATCATTATAAAGTGTTACGAGCTTAATAATCTTCTGCTGAGGATAATGGAAAACTGGGTTTGGGAAAATTGTATTTTCTTGTCTAATATTTTATCTATTTTATTTTTGAGCGTGAAATAAAAGTTCTTTAACCAAAGATTTACTATTTCATAGGAAAACTATGAAAACTATAGTTTACTCTCGTAGGTACAAGTCAAAAATCACTACATAGTATAAAGCAAAGTCGCTTTCCGCTTCCCGCGTATGTATGTATGTTTGCTTATATCTTTAAAACTACACAACGGATTTTGATGCGGTTTTTTTTAATAGATAGAGTGATTCAGGAGGAAGGTTTATATGTATAATAACATGCTACCCGTGCGAAGCCGGGGCGGGTCGCTAGAGATTATATAAAACTTTCAAAACGTTTCGAACACTTATTACAAAATAATGTAATAAAATTGATTTTTAAATAGAAATACTATAGAATACTATTCGCCGTTCTGCCGTTGATCGTTGCCGTTGATGAAGAGCATCTGAATTGTCTCGAAACGTCAGCAATACAAGAAAAACCGTGGTAATTTAGCCGTATTTCTATTTAAAATGATTAACAACCAGGATAGTTTTAATTCTAAAATTGATTTTGTTTAGTTTATCAAACCTAACAAAATATTTTAAATAAGAATACGGCTAATTACCACGTTTCTTTGTATTGCACAGAGTACCCCCTTTAGACATCTTACAACGTGATTTTTTTCATCATATTCTTGTCATGTACGTAACAAAATCAATAATAATCTTCACTGGCGTTTTAACTTCAGCATAATAACGCAAAAGCATAACATTCTAATTGATTCAACGTATGGAAATTGTGGTAGGTATTAATTGACACGTCTGGTTTCATCGCGTCGAGAATTAAGGTTCACAGTCCACTGCCTAGCGATGCGAGGATTATGTCAGTAGGGACTTGAAAGATACAAGCAGTTTCACAGTGGCTGTACCATCGACCACGCAGCCTATAGACTTCTCATGCAAGGCGAACATTTTCAAACAACACATTAGGCATAAACTACTGTAAACGACACCGAGCGCGGTTCATGACGCGTCCCGCGGCGGGCTGTGACTTTGAACCGGCCAATCAGAATGCATATTTTACGGCTCCCCCTGACCGACTAAAAAAGCTTTTATTTCATTTTGTTTGTTAGTAAACACGTCGTAACAGCTGAACCGATTTCGATGAAATTAGGTACATCTATAGAAATATTAGATACCTATGACCTGAACTGATATATCGTCAAAGTTTGTCAATACAAACCTGTAGCTGTAAATCCTATGTAAGCCTTGAGTCAGAGAGTAAAATTTAAGTTTGCGATGACGTTTGCTTTTGTTTGTCAACGCACAGCTGAAGCTATACCGCTTCTTCGACAGTGGAACAAGTGCCTTACCTATCAAGAAGTCTATTATGAATATTAATGCAAAGAGGACACTTTCGGGTTAGCGTTCAACGTTCACGTTAGCGTTAATTCGAAGAGACAAGCCGCGGCGTAGTTACCATCAGTAAGTTATATGATGACTTGCACTAAAGTTAACTACGATTGTGGTGTAAGGATGAGATGGTTAAGGTTAATGTTGTCAAGGGCGGATCCAGCTTTGGCGCCAGGTCCCGTGAACGTCACGTGAACATTACTAGGGCAAAATGTTGGCTTTAATCAGGATTTGAAGTATGCGTAGTATATATGTATATATTTCGTGTGATTTTAAAATTCGAGTGTCCAAAGACGAAAAAGATACATAATTAAATACACATTTTGCTGCGGTAACGTTATTTTGGCAAAATATTATCGAAATAATGGAAGTAGCCAAAAACTAACTAGTAGCTTTTGTGTGTGCTTGTGAGCCAAAAATTTCAATCTGTGTGTCCTAAGACTCCAGATTTTTAGGATTTTGTTAACTATAGCAAAATTTCAAAGTCATTTTACATGGACCTGGTCCCAGCCCAGGGGGGGTCAAG
The DNA here is from genome assembly GCA_912999785.1 of Hydriomena furcata. Classification (NCBI taxonomy): domain Eukaryota; kingdom Metazoa; phylum Arthropoda; class Insecta; order Lepidoptera; family Geometridae; genus Hydriomena; species Hydriomena furcata. The sequence goes on along the minus strand of OU538828.1, from coordinate 13,670,514 downwards.
ACACCCATGACCCCCCACCCCCACCCCCCCTGGATCCGCCCTTGAAGGTTATCTCCTCTATTTGTAACTGACTGGCCTCACAGCTCAGTTGGTAGTAGCTCTGCCTTCTGCGCTGTAGGTTGTGGGTTCGATCTCCACCCGGGACAAACATTTGTGTGATGAACATAGATGTTTGTTCTGGGTCTGGGTGTTAATATGTGTATAATAATAATATGTATGTATTTACAACAAAAAAAAATGTATTCTATCTGTTATCTGGTTCCCATGGTACAAGCTTTGAATTTGCTTAGTTTGGGGCTAGATGGCGCTGTGTGAAATGTCCAACAATATTTAAAAAAGAAAATGTGGAATCCATAGCGACTTAGTTCACGTGAAGTTATTTTTAAATAAACTTCGCGTGAACTCGCTTCACTCCTCAGTAAAGAAATAATTTTCTACCTAACCTACTAAATATTTTTATAGGTACAAAATACGGTAAAATAAAATAGGAAAAATCAAAATAATAAAAAAAAACTCAAAAGAGCGGCACAATACGAAGCCACTTCAAAGGATTTTCTTTGTTAGTGGGTAGGTACAATTACATTTTATTATTTAGAACCCTTAAAGTCACCTTTGTTTGATAAATATAAATAGGTACCTAACTAACTAGGTACTACACTTTGTAGCAATTACAAAATGATTTAATTTGTTTGAAAAAAATCAATAAACGACTTTAAAATCCCCAAAACACTAGACATCGTTTCAGATCTTCACATACTCAGATCCTTGAAGATTTCTAGAGGGAGTAGAAATCTTCAAGGATCTTCAAGTCAGTAAAGGCATGTAGGTAGGTACAATACAAACTTTACAATTGCCACAATTGCTTAAGACGAGTAATAAATGTTTTTGATGAATGCAGAATCGTTTTTTCTCAATAACCGCAAAACATTCAGTTTTGTTTTTTATGACAAAGATAACATAAGAATATAATCTAGATAAATTATAGACATAAACACGATTGGTGAAACTTTTCTCGATAGATTTATTTTCCAAAGTCGGCTCGGCTAAATGAATAGCTAAACACTTCGTTTTTATATAATTCGTTAGATAATCATACCAGCTAAGTAAATTATAGACAGTTTCTTTTTAAGTTTGATGGTTTTCAAGATAATGCAGTTTTATCACTTTTCCTTCTTATCCGGGTAGACTCAGCCCATACATAAAAATCCAAACATTTCACATATCACCTTAGGACTGTAAGCAAATCTCCACTCCTAATGTTATAAGACATCCTCTCCAAGCAAGCGCTCATCAGGAGGCGATTCACGGTTTTCTTAGCAAGTTTTTTCTACGCAATTTAAGTAGGTACTTACCTACACGATATTCGTAATGTTTTGTACAAAACCACAAAAATCACTCTACAAATTAAAAGGCTTGTCGCAATCTCTACAAGTCGGTTACCACCTACCAGAAATATGTCGGTATCCTTTTGTTACTTGCTAATAAACATTTCGTAAGTGAAGCCTCCTTATCTACGAGGTACTTTAACTTAACGAACTAAGTAGGTGCCTATATTATGAAGTCAAACACCGCGTGTCACAAATTTATCCAAGCAACGACACGCTCCGCGGAAAATTTCGATTAAAACAAAATCGCAGGAAGTCCCCTGAGGGCGGTTCATTTTATTGCAATTAGTTAGCTACAGGCAATGGATTCGCCACGAGTGACTGAGTACCCCTTTCGCAGGCGTCGATTTATACCGTGCGATGTTATCAATAGGTTACGTTACGATACGATACGATTGAAGACTGGGTCGTGGCAGTTACCATTACGCGCGTGTGCATGCTACGCACACACCCCGGTCTGCGCCGGCCCTTAGTTCTGTATTTACTTCCTCTACAAAATACGAGTACGAGATATACGATAAGTAGGTAGGTACTTACATCAAAGAATTTGACTTTGAACCTTGAAATTGTAGGCAAAGACACGTCTGCTATACCTAGGTAAAAATCCATCCACTTCTTTGACTCAGAGAAAAAAGATAATTCGTTCGTTACAAACACGTTTGTAAATTCAAAGTTTGAAGTCACAGACACCCCTTCTTGACTTCATGAAAATCGTGCTCTCAAACTATCAGAGGAGCTTACAAGTTGACTGTTCCTCCTCATCCGGTCTCGTCTTGCCAGCGACACGTGATCTGTTTAATGTCTTCAGTATAACAGGAAACAAAACTTGAAACAAAAACATAAACAAGAGAAAGTTAATTTAGGCACGAGACATATTGGTTTTTTTTTTTTTTTTACTTTTTCTTTCTACTGGACTAAGGGAGTGGAAACTCACCCTAAGGTTCATTGGCTAGTGGATAACCACAGTAGTTACATACTGGTTATTAACCGCTGTTGGCCACAGAGCCAGCGACTCGCGTCGTACGATAAAATAATCGTCGCATCTAAAAGGTTCTGTAAGAAACGACAAACTTGCTCATCCGAGAGTTGAAATCTGCGACGTCCAACTCAGACAATAACAGCAGATAACAGCCGGCTCATTGTGGAAATAAGTTTCACACTTGACGCTTTATACTAATTTATAAGTTAGTTAAGGCAGGTAGATACTTATTTATTTCGTAGATACTAGTAAGATAAGAGTTCTATGTTTCTTTATTGTTTCTAGTTACCTAGATAACCTTCCCTATTTTATCCAACTAAGAACTTAAATCCTGCATCATCAAAAAGTATTTGGTAAAACCTGAGTATTTGGACGTAACTCTGACGACTACCATAAACATTATGAAGATCTCAAGAGTATTTTTCCATGCTGGGTAATAAATTCGCAAGTCTATTTCTATTATAGGTACCTACAGTTATTATAAACGTAACCTCGTACAGATATTGAAACACATAGGTAATGACTATCATCGTGATATCATCCACGCGAGCGAAGCCACGGACAGAAACCTATAGCATTATTATATACCTACTTAATCTTCTAAACCAATTTCAGCCTAAATCATTTACGACACCGACAGACAGAAAAACCTGAGACAAACTTTTCCGTTTTCCCAAACTTGTAACAAAAACAAACTCAAAACAAATACTTGTAAAAACGATCTTCCGTTCAGATAATCACCGCAGCGCCAGCTAATCACCTTCCCTCTTTTTATTGTACTTCTAACGACTTGTCTTAGCACTAAAGCAATTTCAAAATTGCACCCAAATAACACGCCAATAATCGTTAACCGCGATTGGAAAACAAAACTGTGATTATAGGGAATTATCTAGGAGTTTTCCTCTCTTTCTAACGTGTAGGGATAATATTTTCCGTCTCGGTCGTTCAAGAGGGGTAGAAGATAGAGTGACGTTACTATATAACGAACATTCGATGACTCGATGGAGTTGATAAGTCTGGTTGACACTCTTATTTATTGGGTTTTAATGTCAGTTGTGTCATTTCGTTCTTTCTAAAAAAGAAAAAAAGAAAGACGGAAGGACCAACTTAACTTTACACCACGGAAATACGCTAAATTCCTTTCAATTATTCTTGTTATTTCCGGTCTACTATAGAATTAACCTTAATCCACTAGGTAGGTATCTATCTACCTATATAAATATTATATATTTTTTTAATTTGTGTAAATCACCAACATACATAGAAAAAATTTCCCAAAGGCCAGTAGGTATCATACCATTTTACGGTGCTTATTATTCGTATACCTCCTTACAAGTTTAACAAGTTCACTTAAATAAATATTAAATATTCGCATCATATTAGCATTAAATAGAAAATACCTACCTACTACTGAAGACTGAAAATCTAGAGAATACAAACGTAGGGAGTAGACTGTCATTCGTACGTAGGTGGTGTAGAGTTCGATATGGTGTAATAAAACCAGCCAAGTGAGAGTCGGACTCGTGCACGAAGGCTTCCGTACCATTATTATAAAAAACTGCAAACACGTTTGTTGTATGGGATTTATTTTATTCTGTTTCTAGTATTTGTTGTTATAGCGACAAAAGAAATCATCATCTGTGAAAATTTCAACTGTCTAGCTATCACGGTTCATGAGATACAGATACAGCCCTGTTACAGACAGACGGACAGCGAAGACTTAGTAATAGGGTCCCGTTTTAACCCTTTGGGTACGGAATCCTAAAAACAAAAGTAGGTAGGTGAGCACCGCCCGCCCGTACCAAAGTTTACTTCATATTCCCGTTAAACTATGAATATTCATTTTCGAAAACAAAAGAATACTAAAGGAGTGCACTTCAGTGTAGACAATTATTATCATCACCAATTCATTCATCATTAACTACTCAATTCTCACTACAAAGCGAGCGAAGTGTAGTGAAGTGTGGTGAAGTGCAGCATATTTTTAGTGTTCAGCACCAAGTTAGGAAATATGAAACACTTATTTGAAATTCCAGATTGGCTGTTATTCAAATTGATGACTTTGTCTTTGTTAACTGTTAAATTAAATTAAATTCTAGATGGTTTAATATTTTGGAATTTTGTTGGGGATCGATTCTGTTGGTAGGTTAGTTAACTAGTATGTTATGTAGGTACCTACATTTATAATAGGTATTATTCATAATTATAAATGCGAAAGTTTGTGAGTTTGTTTATGTTTGTACCTCAATCAGGCCTAAACAACAAAACGGATTAAGATGAAATTTGCTGTAAATGTAGATTTATTGCCCGAATAAAACATAAAATACTATAAAATACGAAAACATCCTCAAAATGATAAAAAAACGCAAAAGGGATGATATTGTTATAGATGGCGCTGGTGGCAAAAAATCTGACATCAGTCATATAGCGTTACTGTATGCGATTATTGAAATTTGGACAGGACAACGTCTGTAGCGGGTCTGCTAGTTAATCATAATTATTAGTCGTAAAATCCTCCAGAGCCAAACAGACTGATAAATTATATTGCCCACAATAATTATTTTCGCTTACCTACATAAAGTGACTGTAACGGATTTGGATATGAAACTTGGAATATAGTTACATACATAGCTCATATCCTTAAATACTCATTAGCATCTTATGGCATCGAATAGAATGTCATCGAATAGAGCAACCACGCCGGCCAAAGCTTAAAAAACAGACGGGTATAACATAGGGTAGTTTTTTGGGAAAATTATGACAATAAGGCATTAAGTCCACGCGAACAAAGGAAAAAATACATAGAAAATACACGATTACAAAAACTACAGAAAAAAATGTCTACTGTGTAGCCAGCTAGCCATAAAAATAGTGCTCGGACCAAAGAATTATAAAATTCGGACGCGATGCATTTGCAAACAAAACAGCATCCTTATCCTCAATGGATGTTAGCCTAATCCAATTTTAAAACGTTGCCAGACTAGAACGCAGGGCTGTATTCGGGAGGACAATGGGGGCTAGAGTTTACCTTGAACCGCGGTAAAAAATAAGATGATCTTTATAAGTAACCCGTAGTTGTTTTTAATGCGCTTTTCACTTTTATCACAGACTAGCTTTGCAGGCATGCTTTCCAAACCCATGCCTCTTTTATTCCAGAACCTTTACGGAAGCTCATTCAACAACTCACCAAATTTTTATTACAGTAGTATTCAAAATTTCAAACAAACAAAATAATTATGTTCATTTTTATTATAAGTTTTTTAAAATAATTAATAGTCACTTCGTTTTTATTAAATCACTTAACAACAATATAGATGCCTAACGTTTTTTGTAATACCTAATTATTTTGTAGTTAGTATGTATTTTAAAATAAGTTAATCCTACCTATGCATACACATGTGGGGCCCCTCAATACATCCCTGTGCATACATATTATAAAACGAGACTTTGTCGGGAGCTTAACGTTTAAATTAGTTTATCCCCCTACAGCGGAACGTGAAGGGTTGAAATTTAAATTACAAATAAAACACCGAAAAATATCTCCGAGTAGTGGCTCAATAACGACGTCTTTTAATTAAACCCGTTGGGGTAATAGACTTAATTTGAAATCATGCTCTGCGGTAAATTGTGATTTAGACAACTTGAAGGTAATAAGGGGTATAATATAGGTAGGTACGAGTATAAACATTAAAAACCGACTTTAAGTTTCTGAAGATTTGTTAAGTTGATAAGTGAATTTTTTGACTTTTGTATGGGCTGACCGGATAAGAAGATCCGGTCAACCCATACAAAAGTCAAAAAAGCCATACGGATAAGAAGGGAAAAGAGATAAACTGCATTATCTTAAAAACCATCAAATTTAAAAAGAAACTGTCTGTAATTTACTTAGCTAGTATGATTATTAATAACGAATTATATAAAAATGAACTGTTTGACTATTCATAGTTTTGATTAAAAACGAAAGTAGTGTTTTTGAAGAGCCAACTTTGGAAAATAAATCTATCGAGAAAAAATCTTAAATCCTTTAAGTTATCTTTGTCATAAAAAACAAAACTGTATGTTTTGCGGTTATTGAGAAAAAAAACTATTCTGCATTCATCAAAAACATTTATTACTGGTGTTAATTTGGATTTTTGAACTTTTTTTTTAATCTGATTGTTTGTTTTAATAACGCTGTAACAGCTAAACCGATTTGGATAAATCATTAAATATAAAAATAAATAAAATACATACATAATTAGTGGCCATTTATATTTTAAAGACATACAAAAATCCAAGCAAAAAAACCGATGAAAATGTTTCGACACTCAAAAATTCAAGAGACGATATTTTTATTTTTGTAAATAAACTATTCATCACTACATAGTATAAAGCAAAGTCGCTTTCCGCTTCCCGCGTCTGTATGTCTGTATGTATGTTTGCTTATATCTTTAAAACTACACAACGGATTTTGATGCGGTTTTTTTTAATAAATAGAGTGATTCAAGAGGAAGGTTTATATACATGCATAATATAGTAGAGAAACACTGATAATTTTAGAGGTTTCTAATGTGATGTCGTAAATAAACACATTTTTTTGCGCTTACATTGCAAATGCTGGCTGAACCCCACGAGATATATCAAAATAATGTACTACAGTATTGTACACCTTAAAAACGTCTACAAAAAAGTCAACGATGGTATTAGAAATGTCTTACGCACAGCGAAGCGGGCACGGGTCAGCTAGTCCTACATAAAAACAATTTAAGTGGGACCACTTTAAGACTATTCTCTACACAATAGCGGAAAAAACCGCGTCGAATTGAGAACGTCCTTTTTACCTCGTTTGAAAAGCTATTGACTATTCAACCTAGATGATACCTATCGCTTCACGACACGATTTTCCGCGCTCCCAGCCGTCACGGTCCGGAGCTCGGCCCAGTGAGCCGTGCCAGATGCACCATATTGAAATACGGCTGACCGTCCTCGTCCGTCACACGTCGCCTCGAGGAATCCGCAGGGTCACAGATCTTTAACTTTAGAACAGGAAGTGGCTTAAGACAACTTCCACTGGAACGCTCTCTCTTTTTGATGAGGGCGTTATTATCTGCGTCACATTACTCATATCATCGTTTCCATTTTTGTACTGTACCTACACTCTATGTTTAATGTAAATAAAGAAATATTATTATTATTATTATTTTATAATAATACTAGCGACCCGCCCCGGCTTCGCACGGGTAGCATGTTATTATACATATAAACCTTCCTCCTGAATCACTCTATCTATTAAAAAAAACCGCATCAGAATCCGTTGTGTAGTTTTAAAGATATAAGCAAACATACATACATACGCGGGAAGAGGAAAGCGACTGCTTTATACTATGTAGTGATGAAGTAATAACGTTAATAACGTGATCTCTATGAAACGAGCATCCACACTCACGCCGAGAATTCTCGGCGAAACTTCTCGCGAGAACACGAAACTAAGAACGAGAAGGCGAGCCACTATACAGTCTCACGCTCCTCGGGCGTTCTCGCCTTGAGTGTTGATGGCTTATTAAAGTATGCGGAGTATCGTAGCACTGATTTTATATTTTACCTTATTTATTCTGTGACTTACGTTAAATAAGCTTCAGAATGTTTATGCAAGTGAGTCGTAATAAAACCTGCCAATTATTGAGATACTGTCCACATTTTGATAGTCTCTATATAGAGACTATTATATACTTTACCTACCTTTTTGGGTTTTTTAGCTGTAAGATTTAAGTAAACGTTTTTTTATTTGCGGAGTAGGTACCTATACCTAAGCGGTGTGAGTTTATGGAAAAGTTGACAGAATGTAAGCGCAATTTAGTTTTTTGTTTCATGTTATAATATATATTTTTATTTTTTTATTAATCATTTAGTAACAAAACTTTCGAGATTTTTCTGTTATCGAAGTCCTTTTTAGTAGTTCCTATATCAGTGTTCCTTCACTTCACTACCACCGCCTTGCCTCAAACGATTTGCAGAATTCATAGAGGGAATTTCAATATTCGATATTGAAACCAAATACGCATATCAGTAGGTATATTAATATTATTATTCACATGATGCCATATATTTCTTACAGTTTCTATCATTCATAAACATCATCCAATTAATTTATTTAGAGTAGGTAGAGATAAGTGATAAACCATCATAACTAATATTCCTAGGGTCATACAACAAGCTCAAAAGTAATACTATAGCAAGACTACTCAAGTTGCGAAAGTGACAACGCAATAGGAACTCGCTAGCGTTGTCACTTTCGCACCGCGAGTATATTATATTATAGTAGTTTATAGTATAGTATATTAATTGGATATTACTTAAGGAGCTTGCGGTATCGATGGCCCCTATAATTATAATCGAACAGGCAAGATTATGTGTCATTTATAATTTACCTATAACTACCCGCAACCACCCGTATCAACTTCGTTGAATTTCGAATAAATAAATCTAGTACTACCTCAAACAAGAGCTTGCATAACTTTTATGAGTATCTCTAGAAAGCCGAGCTCGAGACACCATTCCAAAACTTGTGAACATGATATTTAAATCTACATAGAAACCAACCACTAATATGTACAGTAATCTAATAGCCCATCCACACTCGCGAGAAGTCTCGGCGAGATTTCTAGCGAGAATACGAAATGTATGAGAACGAAAAGGTAAACCACTATCCACACTCATGCTTTTCGGGTATTCTCGGGGGTTTTCGCCGTGAGTGTGGACGGCCTATAAGGAATTTAGCAAGTTTATCTAATGCCTTCTGTAATTATAAACTAACCTATTAATCTTACTAGTCTCCACACCCCCATCTCTTGGCGCGTAATAAGTATCGTCGTACTGAGCATACCTATGATTGCTTGGTTTAAACTCTAGCTGTAGATGGTCTCCCTCTTTCTTTAACTGGCCAGAGTTTCCGTCGTATCTCGGGTCTTCGTAGATTGTTATAGTCTGTTGTCTGTGGGCTACTACAGGGGAATTTGGAGCTACAGGTGTAGCGATAGGTGCAGAACGGGATTCGTCATAGCCATAGCCATGACTGGGCCCGTAACCGTAGCCTCCTTCATGTCTTAACCCAGAGTCGTCATAGTATCCTGGGCCTCCGTAGTCTCTTTCCCAAGCATCTCGTTGCCAAGGTTGTTCCCAGCCTCTCCTGTCATCCAAGCCGCGTCTGTCGTCCCAACCTCGTCTATCATCCCACCCTCGTCTATCGTCCCATTGATTGTAATCCCAACCTGGTTCCCTGTGCGGCGCTTTGTATTGATAATAATCTCTGACATTATCTTTGTTATGTGTATTATGGTTGTTGCGATACTTATTATGATGCTGGTTATCATCCAGGTGGTATTTTCTGCCATGATCTTGGATTCCATGTTGCTTGTTCCCGATATCGCCTTGGCGGTTGTATGCCCCTCCGTGGTAGTTATCCCTTACGTATTCTTGTCCGTTGTTGTGACCTCCATGGTAATTCCTGCCTCCGTGGTTGTCGTGGCTGTTCAGACGACTGTTGTACTTCGCTTGATCACCTTCGTCGTTCAAATCGTCGAAGAATGTGCTTTTGTTTGAAGACTCGTCTTTATGGTATGAGTTTTGGAAGCCTTGGTTGTGATGACCTTTTTTGTGGCCTCGTTTGAATCCTGTCGTTTCGCTGTCTTCGGCTTTGTCTGCTTTGGTATTATGACCTTTATACGAATCGGCGTCAGAGGTGGATTTCGTATCATGATCTTTCTTCAGCCACTTTCCTTCGTCGTTTGATTTGCTGTACTGGTTTTGGTGTTTGTCCATGAGCTGGCTGTCAATTTCATGTACCTTTTCCCCTCTTTGTTTGTCATGTTTGATGGATTCCGCTCCTTCGTTATGCTCGATGTCTTTTAAATGATCTTCTAAAGTTTCTTTTAGGACAGAGGCAGTTGACGTCACTAATATAGCACAAATAAAAAGCAAACTTATTCGCGTCATCTCATTAATGAATCGAGAGATGAAACTGAATTCCCAGTGACAAAAAGAGCTAATTTATTGTAACCGAGAGTACAACACAAAAAAAATGGTGACACGGAATGTGCTTCAAACTCGTGTTGGCGCTGAAGTGTTTAGATGTGTAATGAGGCGGGAACCGATCAGACCAAAGAGTTTTATATCGTTGTGAATCGTGGCTTCTTCACGGCAATTAGGGACAATGGGTGGAAGTTGGGACAATGCTGGATCGGCCGTGACACGGCGGCTACCACAAGCTACCGCCCACGGCTTTGCACGCGTGGTAGGTACTTAAAAAGTGGCTTATATATAATCCAGGTCACGAATTATGTTTTTCAAGTATCACCTAACTATATTTAACAGTTACGTTGAGAATGAGGAACAGACAACTCAAACTTTCGCATTTATGGTTGTAGAATTGGCGATAGGTAGGTTCATAGATTCGAGGTCAATAGTATCGGGGACATTGATCCAAGGTTGGTATTGAATCGTGCTGGTTTTTGGTTAACTGTTGGGGTTTTTGAGACATTTGAAACCCGTTAGCGGCGCGCATTACTATGGAAAAATCAGTTTATATTTAAAGTTGATTGATTCTAAACCAATAATGCATCTTGAGTTGATTGTGATGAGACCCTATCCTTTTTAGAATCTATGATACATTTGTAATTCTTAGTGATTTTAAGTGCATACCTATAGCCTGGCGCATATTCGACTTGCGTGACACGCCTATTACATAATTATAAATGATGGGAGATATATATATTTTTGTAATTTTTGTCGTATTTTATCAATATTTGTAAAAGTTATTGCTTTATTTTTATGGGATTGTAAGTTTCATAAAAAAAAAGTCCACAGTATAAATTGTTTTATTGAAAATCCACTCACATCGAGTGTATTTAGACTACTCTCGAAAACAAAAGCCTAAATTTTGATTGTTTTTAAACAAAATGATCTGAATTCAAAGTAAAAAAACTATTATCTTTATTCAGACATCGAGATTTTGATTAAAAAAAAATAACACTTTTGCTTAAGTTTTTTTCAGTAATAATAATAATAATAATCAATCAAGATGGTCATGGTCTGAACATTCAGTTACAGTACAGTTTCAGTTTTCGAGAGCAGTCTTAATACACCTTGTATAGGTACATATTTCACACCATCTCATAGTTACATTTAAATCTATTAAATTCTAAACTCACTGAACAAAAAATTTTTAGAATAATTTGTAAAAAAAAAAATGCGGAAGACAATGCTAAAACAAACAACTAAACATAGAACACAGGAAAGCTAAAGAAATAATTAAAAAAAATGCAATTGGTTCGCATCACATAGTTATTTACTAATTTATATTGTAAATAGGTATTTTTAAGTTATAAAACTTGCTAATGACATTCGGATACTGTAAAATTTTACTCAATGCCACCATTCCTGTCCTGTTGTCACCACAAACTAACTAAAATTAGGTAAAATAAGACCAAAAAAATTGCAATTTTCGTAAAATCTAATAATTTTATCATCGTGTAGATAAATTAGTGTTGACACTTAGATGTGAAAAATTTGAGAGATAACAATTTTAAAATGTCTAAAGCCATCATAAATTCTCTAAGGTTCGCTAAGTTTAAGCCAATTTAGACTTTAATATGAACAGAATAATAACCTTCGTATTTTACTATAATCTAATCAGTTTGTCGAGACGACGGAATTACCCCCATATACCTCTTTCACATTAAAACATTGAAACTTTGCATTTCTAGGAAATTTTAAGAAGTACCTAAAATAAATAAATTATTTCTACACATTATGACAAAACGGGTAATTACTCACGTAAAAATATATGTCATCAAAAACATAACTTGTAAAAAAGTCAAGTCTCGCAACGCAACTCAGTTCTTCTACCGTAAAAAGTTGTGAGATCCATGTAATACCAAGTCGGTTAATTTATTCAGTCCCTACTTTAAGGGTCCTTCTGTCTTAAGTTATTACGTAAAGTTAGCTAATTACGTAATAACATAAGTCAGGCTTCTAGTTTTATCCACGACGAAGTTATAGGGGGTCGAAAATGGCCTGAACTGCTTCGAGAAAAGGATGGTACGGCCATGCCGCTTTTTTGCTTGACTTGGCGGGGGCACTGCCGTGCCCCCAGATCATCGACTAACTTTTACTGTAGATTCCGAAAATAAATTTATGACGAATTTAATGTAAAACATTGAAATTCTTAAAAATTCTTAAAATTCCAAGACTTTGAACTATCTCTATATGAAATTTCATCACAATCGATGATGAATATCATAGATGAAGAAGGCTTGATGAATTTTCCGTTTTGTCATAATGTTTAGTGCCACTCAAGTTTTGAAAGTAAAATTCTTACTAACTTAAACTCCGTTCATCTCTTTCCCACTCAACGCAGCTATCCTTTTCTTCAGCTCCTGAACTAATTCGGCTCTAGAAACTTCCTCCTCCAGCCTAGTGGTGATGTTGCGTACTTTGACAACGCCACGTTTGAGTTCAGACTCGCCTAGAACCACGGCTAAGGGAATTCCCGTCTCCTCGCAGTGCTGGAGCTGTGTTAGCATTTTAGGGTTTTTCTTGTAGGACTGCTCTGTCTGAAAATTTAAGGTTTAACATTCAGTTTAATTGTCAAGACTTTTTTTATTAATATACTTTTTAGGGTTCCGTACCCAAAAGGTAAAAACGGAACCCTATTACTAAGACTTCGCTGTCCGTCTGTCCGTCTGTCCATCTGTCCGTCTGTCCATCTGTCCATTTGTCCGTCTGTCTGTCACAGGGCTGTATCTCATGAACCGTTATAGCTAGACAGTGAAATTTTCACATATTATGTATTTCTGTAGCCGCTATAACTACTACTAAAAAGTAAAAACAGAATAAAATAAATATTTACGTGGGGCTCCCATACAACAAACGAGGTTTTTTTCCGTTGTTTATAGATATTTGTACGGAACCTTTCGTGCACGAGTCCGACTAACACTTGCCGGTTTTTTACAGGATACATATGTGACAGGTTGCAAGCCCATCGCCGCATATAAGAATACTAACTGGTTTCCTCACGCTGTTTATCTATAAACATTTATCGAAAACAGAAATTAATTGATTCAAAACAAGATGACTTGCTGATTGACCCGACCTGTGACAGACTTTGTCTTGCCCAAATTTCCATTTTGGTTTTTCGGATTATAAATACATATTTTTTCTGATTTTTTATTAACAAACAACAGCAAATTTTATCATAATCGGTTTGGTCGCTTAGGCCTGTTTGAGGCACAAACTGACATGTATTTTCACAAACTTTCGCATTTATAATATTATTATTATTTAATCACTCTAATATTATAAATGAGATGTGTCTAATAGATTTGTCATTGTAATATGCACCTTAATACCAGCGTCCCAGAGTTCAGTGCAGATCCTCATTCGCTCCTCCAGAAAGTTCTTCTGCGCTGACACAACGTAAACGTCAATGTCACTGCTCCGAATTGACAGCTCTCCTGCCGCTAACTTCGCTTCGAGCACAGAGAACACACGTTCTACTCCGATACTGACACCTACGCATGGAACCTAGAAATACATAATCTTTGATTAAAATCATTGAAATATCTACAGATGAATAGTTACCTCTATAAAATAAATAAATAATAAATATTGGTGGATATTATTACACAGCGCCATCTGGCCCCAAAATAAGCAAAGCTTGTACTATGGGAATAGATAACTGATAGAATACATATATTATATACTTTTTTTTGTAAAATCATACATAATGATACATAATAACACCCAGAAATAGAACGAACATGTATGTTCATCACACAAATATTTGTTGGGTGGGGATCAAACCCACAACCTACAGCGCAGAAGGCAGAGCTACTACCAACAGAACTGTAAGGCCAGTATCGATCTGAAATATCATAAAATCACGCCTATTCCCCAGAAGAGAGACTGTCCACTTGCTACGATCCTGACATACCTCTTTTGCTTCACTCACTCTCATCACATTCCTTATGCATATTTGTCGGTTTAGAGTACTTTTGACCTGGATGCTACTCTTCTACTATTGCTACCTCTCTACCTACTCTTGAAAACCATCAACGGCAATTGGGACAAAAGTTACACCGCTTCTGACTATATTTAAAAAAATGGAACAACCAACATTACTTTTGACAATTGACTTTGACAATTGACATCATACATTCTACTACTACTCACTAGAGTTGCCAGACGTCCCGTATTTCACGGGACGTTCCGTATTTTATGCATAAATTCAATTCCCGTATTCCGTATCCGTTGCCCCTAATTCTAATTGCTTCGTATAAAGAGTTTTTTCACAAATGTTGTTAAAGTGGACTGATGTACGAGATAAATGTACCCCCAACATAATAGAAAGCGAGTGCGCATTCCTCTAAAAAATATTCAAACAAATAAAACGTATTTAATAATTTGGTTTTTTATTTATCCCGGATAAAAAAATGAAATCCCGTATTTTTATGCCCATTTAAGCATTTGTCCCTTACAGGCTGAAAAAAAATCTGGCAGACGTAACTGTCACTGTCATCAACAATGTCAGAATTGTTTTGCAGAGTTAATGCCCTGAATATATATATATATATATTGAATCTTTACCTGTTTGTGTTTAGAGTCGAACATGCCAACAAGATTATCATATCTTCCGCCGCCGGCAATTGATCCAACGCTTTGCTCTTCATTGCCGATTTTAATTGGCTCTGAAAGGAAATCACCATTTATTTCATGAACAATCAATCAACACAAATATTCGTCCAAGGTTACTATTCTAGGTAATTAATTTATACTCGTTGAGTATCTTAATATCCTAATAATATAAAAAATGCGAAAGTTTGTGAGGATGTTTCGTACTGATTAAGATGAAATATGCTGTAGGATGAGAGCGCTGGTTGTGGGCATTTTAACAACATTTAAATTTTCAAATAAACGGCTTATATTGAAAAAATAATGATTAAAACGACAATTTTTATCAACAAAAAATAGAGTATATTTATTTATCTATCTTAGGTTAAGCAAAGGTTTTGTAACAGGCGATATTTATTTATTAATTATTTATATTTAAATAAAATATATAGTTGTGCCACTAATCAAAACGGAACAAGGACAAAGAACTGTATTAACTATAGAAACAAGTTTGTTTGCTATGCTTAGTTATTAACTGCAAAAATTGCAAATGACCAAAAGTGGGGTACATTAAATGTAAATAAAAAATCATTTTACAAAATAGGGGGTACTTATAATCCGAAAAACCACCTTTAAATGATAAGAAAAGCCAAAAAGGATGATTTTGGTATAGATGGCGCCGGTGTGCAACAAATCTGACACCACATACTAAAAACATTTAGTCGTCATAGCAACGCAGTTTGACTAATGAATGATACGCATTCTACCAAAATTCTTGACGTCTGGCAGGCGGCTGGTTGTATAACATAAGCCAAATCATCTTCGCAACATGTTGTGCGGACCCCACATTATGTGGGATAGGGAGAAGAATAAAAAAAAATAAATAAATAGGATTACGACTGTAATCTCCCAAGTACGGTAGACAGACATCCTCTCAGATCTCCAGACGCTTGGAACCTTTGAAGGTCTAGTAGTAGTCAGAGGCACGTCCAAACATTATATTTGGCAAATGCCCACATTTTGCAGTAGTTAACATTCCTTACGTGATAGGTTGCAATCCAATCGCCGCTTATAAGAATACTAACTGGTTTCCTCAAGATGTTTTCCTTCACCGTTTTGAGCACGTGTTTTTGATGCGCATATAAAATTTTGAACAGAATAATCCATTGATTCACGCCGGGATTCGAACACACAACCTTCAGATTGAAAGTCGAGGTACCTCCCACTCTGCCAACACGGCTTTTTATTACATTACACATATATAATATTAATAGGATAATTTGAAAACTTACTTACTATCACTAGATACTCACTTGTTAACACAGCTTCATAAATAACTCCCGTGTAATAATCCAGGCCCCTCGCCAGGCTCAAGTCAAAAAGAATCTTATCCTTAATGCCAAAGAGTTCACAATACTGCAGCAAAAGTTTAATGCCTTCGATGCCCTCAACGGCTGCCTTAGTCTTGGAGAGTTTCTCGTCTTGTAATAACTTGTCGGTTAGTTCAGTGCCGCCGTTAAGACGCACGTACTCGCCAATTTTATCAGCGGCTTCGGGCGATACGCCTTTCTCGTTTATCAGCTCGGTACGCACTTCTGGCCATGGAGACTGAAAGATGATAAAATAAAAATAAATATTGGTGTTATATTGTATTGTGCTACAACGAAATGTGGGCATGTTCCAAATGTGTGTTTGGACTTGAACGTGCCTCTGATCTCCCCTTTAGATATCGGATCGGAGCGTCTGACGATTGGGGAATAAAGGCGTGATCCTATAAACTCCATAAACCTTCCTCCTGAATCACTCTATCTATTAAAAAAAACCGCATCAAAATCCGTTGTGTAGTTTTAAAGATATAAGCAAACATACATACAGACATACAGACGCGGGAAGCGGAAAGCTACTTTGCTTTATACTATGTAGTGATTACTTCAGGTTCCTACCTAGATTTCTATTAAGCTGAAAACATAATAGCAGAAACTTTTCACGATAAAAATATTATTTCAAAATGATACGTTTTAGAATTTATGATCGAAATATTTTATATACCTACTAGCTGACCCGTGCCCGCTTCGCTGTGCGTAAGACATTTCTAATACCATCGTTGACTTTTTTGTAGACGTTTTTAAGGTGTACAATACTGTAGTACATTATTTTGATAATATCTCGTGGGGTTCAGCCAGCATTTGCAATGTAAGCGCAAAAAAATGTGTTTATTTACGACATCACATTAGAAACCTCTAAAATTATCAGTGTTTCTCTGCTATATTATGCATGTATTATACATATAAACCTTCCTCTTGAATCACTCTGTTTATTAAAAAAAACCGCATCAAAATCCGTTGTGTAGTTTTAAAGATATAAGCAAACATACATACAGACATACAGACGCGGGAAGCGGAAAGCGGCTTTGCTTTATACTATGTAGTGATGTACTATTAAAATCAACTTGTGATTTATTGTTAAAGATAGGTAATATGTAGATCTAGATTTCTATTAGGATAGATTTTTGATAAGTAATTATACATAATTTATATCATTAATTTATTCGAAAAGCTAAGGCGGACCACGCGCGGACGTGTGTTTGTCATCATTGCAGCGGTCGGTAGGATTATTCATCGAAGTGATTAAAGATGGGTACATCTTTATTCACATATACTATACATTATAAAATAGGAGATGTGGCTTGTTCACAAGTATTTCTTTTTTCGTTTCGAACAAAAATAATCGTCGACTGGCAGCGTCTTAACAGACTTTAATAAAAAAAATCAATTCAGTTGTTTTTAGGGCTCCGTACATAAAGGGTAAAAACTGGACCCTATTACTAAGACTTCGCTGTCCGTCGGTCCGACTGTCTGTTCGTCTGTCTGCCACAAGACTGTATCTTATAAACCGTGATAGCTAGACAGTTTAAATTTTCACAGATAATGTATTTCCGTTGCCGCTATAACAAATACTAAAAACAGAATAAAATAAATATTTAAGTGGGGCTCCCATACAACAAACGTGATTTTTTTTTTCCTTCCCTTAGAACTCCTGTCATTAATTAACCGATTTAATAAAAAAAAAATCTGGCTGGGAAAATAAGAAAATATTATTACGTACCTTTCCACTTAAATTTGAGAAAAAAGTAGAACCTATAAGGGTGAAATTTTTACTCATAAAAAATGAAGTCAGTTTTAAAAGTAAATATTTTATAATGAAATGACACACGCACCTTATCCAACTTGTCGATAGTCGAACAAGCGGCTCTGAACTTATCGGCTTCTACACCGCACGCCTCGAACATTCCATCCAGCAACCTTCTATGGTTGACCTTGAGAACATAGTCTCCAATGTCCAATGAGTTTAATATCTCAGTGACTACCTTCAGGCATTCCGCGTCTGGGACCATAGGGTCGTACGAACCGGCTATGTCGAAATCCTGAAATCATCACATTATTAATACGTAGTAGTAGCACACTATTAGTACGTAGTACGGTTTGGACGTGCCCCTGACTGACCCCTTTAGACATCTTCAAAGATCTTAGCGCCTGGAAATCTGATATGATATCTGTCTACCGTACTTGGTGAAAACAGTCTGTTTTAGTTTTGTTTTAATAAAAATGTGAAAGTTCGGAATACTAATGGCTAAGACTTTGACACAAAAGGAATATGAGTGAACGTATTTTACGAAATTCACAGCTGAACTGCCACTTATAACCAACATTAAAGAAATAAATATTGGTGGACACAGCGCCATCTAGCCCCAAAATAAGCAAAGCTTTTACTATACATATACCTACTACTGGTATTAGTGATGTTTTTTTATATATATATATATACATTATTGTTTCCCAAAGGTAGTTGACGTGAGGCAGGCGGCCGGTTGTAAAACATAAGCCAAATACTCATCGCAACATGTTGTGCCGACCCCACATTAGGTGGGAAAAGGAGAAAAAAAATATGACTTGTTGTACATTATTTAATTCTACTTACACACTGATAAAACTCTCTGTATCTCCCTCTAGTCATAGCTGGGTTGTCCCTCCGGTACACCTTGGCTATGTGGTACCGTTTGAGCGTGTTTATCTTGTTCATCGCTAGGTACCGCGCTAGCGGCACTGTGAGGTCGTACCTGAGGGATAGGATCTCACCTCCTTGGTCCTTGAGGTCGTATATGAGCTTGGAGTCTTCGCCGTATTTTCCGGTTAGGACATCCTATAAAAAAAAATTGTATAAAAATAAAGCTGTAACTATTGAAAAATATATATTATGAGTTAATTTAGAACATTGCTTGACTTCCTTTTCAAAGCGAAAAAGGAGGTTCATAATTTGACATGTACCACTTTATTTTTTCTATTTTTTATGAAAGACTGCACATATATTTTTAATTTTTTACCCAATGATCCAATTTAGATGATTTTTAGGGTTCCGTACCCAAAGGGTAAAATCGGAACCCTATTACTAAGACTTCGCTGTCCGTCTGTCTGTCTGTCCATCTGTCTGTCACAGGGCTGTATCTCATGAACCGTGATAGCTAGACAGTTGAAATTTTCACAGATTATGTATTTCGATTGCTGCTATAACAACAAATACTAAAAACAGAATGAAATAAATATTTAAGGGGGGCTCCCATACAACAAACATAATTTTTTTGCCGTTTTAATAGATAATGGTACGGAACCCTTCGTGCGCGAGTCGAATCGCACTTGGCCGGTTTTTTTGTATTGTGTAGAGAGTAGGGGTTTAAGATATTTCTATTCCCATGAGCACTATCCTAGAGTTATTGTATAAAAATAAAAAGATGGGCTCTCAAATTTGCTTGGTCTACCTACCTTCAACTCAAACACTGGTGTTTCTATACACTCAGCCCCGTGCCTCTTAAACACAGCAATGATTTTCTGCAACACATCATTCCTAATTGTCATCTGCTGTGGGTTGTAGTCGCGGGTGCCTTTGGCTGTTTTAAGTGTGAACTTCTGCGGGGCTGCATCTTCGATTGTGAGCTGACCGAGCTGTGATTTAAGCTGCAGTAGCTTTGACACCTCTTCTTTTATCTACAAAAAGTATAAGCCTAAATTACAACCAAGAAAACAGAGTAGGTAGACATTGTGCCACTGTAGATTTGAAACTATCGTGGTTGTTATACTTTAACTAGAAAATTTCACCAATTACAAAATTTTTCCTTGTATTACTGATGTTTCGAGACAATTCAGATGTTCTTCATCATAAGCATCGCCCGCGACCGCGATCCGCAATTAACGATATAACAGCGAATCAAAAAACATCAGCAATAGAAGGAAAAATGTGGTAATTAGCCCTATTTTTAGTTAAAATTGTACCAGTGCTTCATACCACTACAATAACAATCATAACCTCCACATAGGTAGCATATAGTATAGGTGCTGCAAATTAATTACAATTTGGGTATGCTGGAAGGAAACGGCATTAAGCCCGCCATTTTGTTTTGAATTTAATAGTGCAATTATGCATTCATAAATAAATAAATAAACTAAAAACTTAAGTTATCAATTTATAATTATAAAACCTCATGTCATCATGCTACAAAGTTTTTTTAAGTATAACTTTTGCAGTTTTCATCGTTCAATCTGTCTCTGTTTCCTGTGTTTTGTTCTGAATAAATGAATTTGAATTTGAATCTATTTTTAATGCTGTCAGTGCCGGATTAAGACTACTTGACGTCCTAAGCAAACCACGCCCGTGTGCCCCGTGCGAGAGCTTAGCAGTAAATCTGAAGTAATAATTTCATGTCAAAAAAATATTAGCAATATTTTTTTTGGTGCCCCCAAGACGTGATGCCCTAAGCAATTGCTTAATTCGCATATGGATTAAATTCGGCACAGCTGAATTGTATGGTACTTTCTGATACCCGCAAAACACGCATTCTTAGGTCAAGGTCAGCTATGCATGTGATAATAATGCGATTACTAAAATAGCCTTGAACTTAAGTTTAGCCAGCTGTCAAACCACAAGGTGAACTCATTATCAGCTTGTCAATGTCTTTACAATGCTAGATTAGACCCTCAATGCTAAATTATATCTTACTTTCACCAACATTAATCATAACAATGTCAAATTATTGCAAATTTGAGTACAATAAGAGCAATTTTGTTTAAGTAGGTTAATAAAACCTACATGATGTAGATAACTTATTTGTTTTGAAGCACCTATTAATATAGGATCAGAGACTTTAATCCCCAAGTATGTTATGCCGGAAACACACTTACGTGTCGCGCCACTAGCCAATCGCAAGACAGCGTTTGCGACACGACACGACACCCAAGTGTGTTTCCGGCTTTAGACATCCTATCGGATCTTCAGGCGTGCTGATTCGTGTAGATGTCTAAAGGGGGTAGTCAGAGGCACGTTCAAACATTACATTTGACATAAGCCCACATTTTGCCGTAGTTAGCATATCATGTGTGACAGGTTATGTATAAACAAATGTGGTGCAATTAATTGCCTTAAATTAAATAAAGCACACCAATATTACTAAAAAAGGTGTATTTTAAAGATAGTTAAGAAGATTAGTTTTGGTATAACTTTGACTGCAACAAAATCAAAACAGGCTAGTTTTTTTAAATAAAAACAAACACTTAAAACCTTTTTTGTGACACAATAAAAAGCCAGATACAAAAATAAAAACCAAAACTAGGAAACTTTTTGTTGTAAACCAAGCATTGAGACTTTCCAATACCTTTTTGCAAGAAGATGATGCAATAGATTTTGTGAAACAGTTGTTCACTCTTTTGTTGCATAAGATTGCAACTTTTGCATTTGCAAATCTGAGCACTTTAAAAGGCATGCCTGATTTATTATTTATCTTCAAAACCAATATGATATCTCGTCACCATGGGCTTCTCATTTACTGTTACCGGAAACAATAACAGAAATATATTATTAATTTTTTATTTATTTTTTACCATAAGGTAGGTAGTATTTGGAAGTATTATGGTGACGAAACCATAATAAAGAGGTTATATTAACTAAATAATCCAGGCAGTAAAGAGGTAGTATACAAAAGCATAATAAAACCAAACTACTGTGCACAAAATTGGTAAAAACAAACCTTATCGTTTATGGTTTTAGTGTTTTCCATTTTTAAAATGTTAGGAGTAATAGCAGGAAAAAGTTTTATCTCAGAATCACTGAAACTCTTCATATGGTGCCACCATCGTTTGATGTTACAATACTGTACAGCCTTGTTGTCTTTTAGCAAACTTTTACTCAGTTCTAAATCACTTTTACTAGGCACATAGCCACCAATATAACTGTACTGTGATAAGTGCATGTCCATTTCATTCAGATCATAGTTTAAATTCCCTTTTGCCTATAAAATTTAAATATTCACTTCAAATAATATTAGATACCAACTTATTTACCAAATTAAACTTCACTCAGTTCCTTTATGAAACAGTAAGACAATATGTCCAATCGAAAGTTATGAACACTAAAGACACTCACCTTTTCACTGGTTTCTTTAGCAGCCTTCAATTTCCTCACAAGATCACCCTGAGCTTGAATTTTCTGGAGCAGCACTTCTTGATTTTCTGCCATATTTTATTGTCCGTTAGATTCTATTTTCTAAGTCGGCAATAAACGTGCACTCAAGGCTACAGCAGCGAGTAAAAAGTAGTTACCACTCAGAAATAATTGCGGAGTCGGCTCAAGCTCATAACTCGGTTCCTTTCATTTTCTCTGCAGACAGAATTTACGCAAACAAAGCATTCGATTCAATCAAAGCAATGCTGCTTGCTGAGGTTAGCTGTCATTGTCACTTATGTCAGCTGACGTGACGTGATGTCAAATGACATCAGTTTCGGAATGTTGAACCGAGTTTTGTTACAGAACCTGTTGGTGAGTTTTATTAATTTTAGCATAAACCCCGGGTAAATGTGGTGACACGCTATCCGTTCTAAACTTATAACTTTCCAATAAAAGTCTGACTGAATAATAGGACACATTAATAGTTGCAAGTTGACAGAGTATTGTGTGGCAAACTGACAAATAAACATTCTTTGAACTATTCCAAGTATGTTTTGTCAGTTCTAAAAAAAAAAAAAGAAGTAGAAAATAGTAGATAGATAGATAGATAGATAGATAGATAGATAGATAGATAGATAGATAGATGAACTCTTTATTGCACACAAAGAAAACAAAATGGTAAATAACAACAAACATAAATGTACAATGGGCGGTCTTATCGCTAAAAGCGATCTCTTCCAGACAACCTTTGGATGGATAGTATAACAAAAACAAGAAAAGACGGGGTGTACAAAAGTTTAACTATACAAAACAATTCCTACAAAAATTATAAATTACTACCTAATTATATTCATGCCTAACGTAAATAAATATATATATATATATATATATATATAATCATTGTATACCTAATACATGTACCTACATATATACCCACACTTAACCTACACCTAAATATATCTTAATATACTTACATACATATTTATTGTTATATAGATTATAATAATATGACAGATAAAACTAAATTAACAGATTACAGAAGACAACGACAAGTAATGCTCATATACCATGGTTTTAAAGGTGTTAATTGATTTAGCTGATCGCACAGACACAGGCAAGGAGTTCCATAACCGAACAGCTTGAACACTAAAAGATTTACTATACATCTCAGTGGTATGAACAGGCGTAACTAGTTGCATAGTTTCTGAGGATCGTAGATTTCGGTCATTTGCCTGATGCAAAAACTGAAAACGCTCCTTTAGATAAGGCGGAGTGGAAGAAAGAAACAGAATATTATAAAGAAGGGATAGAATACGCGCATTCCGGCGAAACCGAATCGGGAGCCACTTGAGCCTCGTACGGAATTCCGAAATGTGGTCAAATTTGCGCAAGCCAAAAATAAACCGAATGCAGAGATTCTGAAGACGCTCAAGTTTATCCAATTGAGCTTCGGAAAGATCAAGATAGCTGGCATCTGCATAGTCCAATAAAGGGAGTAAAAGAGATTGTGCGAGCGTGACTTTGGTAGCAGTTGGCAAAAAGTTACGTAGTCTCCGTAGAGAAGCAGATGATACAAACAATTTGCGACTAATTTCGTTAATTAGTATGTATTCTTCTTTCCGCGGCTATCTGTCTGACAGTCTGGTACGTAAATCTACGTATTTTTCATAATGCTTTTACAATCTGTCTTACGCCCGAGTTGGCAGCCCTGGTCTGGTCTGTGGTCTGACAGATGACAGATTCTGTCATGCAATGCCGTGCCGATGCTGAGTGGATATTTATATTTTCTATCTTCTCCATCTTTGAGCGCCGCCTTCTAATGAAAATTTTATAAAAACTAGATATGGATAGGTTCGAGTATATTGAGGCAAGATTATTTGAAGGCGAAAACTATTTGAAGCGGGATAAAAACGTAAAAATATACGATGGTGATGACAAGGTAAAAATAGTTTGTTTACAAAGATTTGTATCGCAGTCAAACTAATGGTTCATGATCTACAATTCTCTTAAATACTAGGTACATAAGCCTATGTAATGTAACTCCAAGTCAGATAAAAATAACCTGATTAGTGATAAAGTAATTGAAGTGTTGTTTTGTTATGAATAAGTTGAATAGCAGGCATCTAAAATTTATTTTTTATTCTTGCAGACGCAATATGTTGATGGAGAAGTAATTTTAACCACTCACCGTATCCTTTGGGGCAAGCCAGGCGATATTCCCAAGGGCCTCGTGTGTCTATCACTGCATTTATACTATATTTTCACAATGGAAGAGGAAAGTGGTGGAGTGTTTGGTTTGGGGGGACCCAAGAGGATAATTTTGCATTTAGGACCCGCTCTGCCTGGTATGTTTAAATTCTGGGTTCAAGAATAAATAAATAAACTACTATCTATGAAAGCTTCTACAATGAGAACCTGATGACCTTATTTTGTCATTATTTTACACACTACCAACAGGGTGTCTCAAAACTCAACAATAACCTGGTACCAGATGAAAAGCCAAATTACACCAGTTCTTTTAAAAAGAACGAAATTCTTTGGTCTCTGTCTGTTGGTATACAAAAACATAATTCATAATTCAGGTAAACACAGGTATAATAATAATAATATAAGATGGTAAATAAAAAATCAAGAGTCTCTGCATTTTGCCTGGCGGCGTACAAACATTGTTTTTATGGGGAACATTGTATTTAATATAATTAATAATAAAGAAAAAATGTCAAAAATAAAAAAATATAAAGGAATAGAAATTGTGTTACAAGTCATAAAAATATTAATTACATGTCATAAGAATATTGATTAAATTTAGTCTACTTGAAATTAAAATTATTCATCTAACTGTAACTTATCATTTAAACATTCTTGAGTGCTGTAGTATGGGTCAAAATCACCAAGGTGGAGAATTAGCTTTGCCAGCAAATAAATATCTAAATTCAGTTTATTTAAGTAAATCGTTATTGTAAATGTTAGTTAACTCTGTTCATATTATCTGTACATAATATTTTATGCTGCAAAAGTAAAGCACATTCATAATTATTTGAAGAAATAACTAGTAAAAATCATTTCGAGAACGCGTCCTATGGAGCAATCTTCAGAAATAAACATTGGAAATATTCATAAAATAAAATAAAGTGAAAAGTTTTTCTTACTTAATGGCCTACATTTTTATCTTATATTAGTTAATTATTGTTATTATTTAAAAAAGAAAAGAAATTAAAGAAAATCAAGTCAAAATATTGTGTCCGGCAATGTAAGCGTCATTTTAGGCAACGCAATTTTGATTCTCAGTAAAAATTCAGTTTCTGTACGCAACCTTTAGTTGTATGTGGTACAGTGATGTGAACGATGTAAACAAACAGTTGCCGAGAGAGTTTTCGCCAAAAACAATTAAAAAAAAGTGGTAAGTATCTTTCAATTCATTATTTATAGAGCGTACATCAATACGTCATCATACCGGGAATGCGTTTATCAACTTGGAATATTGAAAAATACGTTTTGTAGTGTTTTATAGCAAATAGTAACCTCATTTTTTTTACAATAACAAAGCCGAACATGATGTCAAAGATAGCTGCAGTCTAAAAAGGGCGCGTTTATATTAAAAAGTCATTTCGGGAACGGTCATTTCGGGACCGTTCCCGGACTTGACAGAGCGTTCTCGAAATGACAAAGACGTTCCCGAAATGACTTTTTCAAATAAACGCGCCCTGTTATTATAACTATTGGTTAGTTAAGTTAGTGTATGTTGTGCTAACATGTTTTTTTATGTACGTTTATTATTTTTTAGCAAAATGGAGTCATTTGAGACTGAGAAAAATAACAAACGTCCAAAAAAGCAAGTTAAAAAAAATAGTTCGGCTTACTTGCGACAACGAGAGAAAGACAATGCTAGGAAAAAGAAATTTTTAGATAAGATGACGGAGGAAGAGAGATAAATAAAAATGGCTCTAGCTAGAGCGTACTATCAGAAAAAAAGCTGAAAAGAAAGTTAAAAATATTGATAAGATGACTGAGAGAAAAAAGCAAAAGCAGAGAAAAAACTGGAAAGAATCATCCAAAAAATACAGAGAAAAGAAGAAGGCAATATCAAGTATAGTAAATCTATTACTGTTGAAGCTGGTACATCTTACAATCAAGACAAGGAAAACCTAAACCCAAATTTAATATCCCCTGGAACCTTTATTTTAATAAAAGTACCTACACAAACGAAAACTGTGAATTACAGATATGTTGCCACCTTGTGTCGATAAAGATAATGGAGAAATCCTAGTCACATTCTTAAATTCGGTGCGAAATAATGCAAAAAAAAATATTAAATCCGAGTGATGCATCCTACATAGCATTTGAGCAAATAATAAGTATTATTCCAATGCCAAAACGACTGTAAAGTGATTTAAGTTACGTTTTTGTTAAAAAAGAACCTTATGCCAAAATAAATAAATAAGTACGACGTACAAAAACATTGCTTATGATTTTATGACCCTAAATTGTAGCTATATCGTCATTTAGGGAACACCTCATCATTTCCGGGAACATCACTAAAATCATAGATAATTCATTTTTATTTTAGATATTTTAAAAAAGCCCTGGTAATATCAATATAAGGGGAACTTCTTATACTTATAGCATATTAATTTACACATAAGAAAGCGATATTTCACATAATTAGATAATTTAGACAAAGAAATAGTCATAATAGCTCCATTTGCACTATATTTTGCTTTTTAACATCTTTATTGGCAACTTCATTATATTTTTTTATTTTTTATTTATAAGTAACATATATCCGCTATTGAACAAGGTAAAAAATAAATACTTATGTTATATTTTAATATTATTATAAACTTCATAAAAACGTTCCCGGAATGATTTATTTCAGCGATAGCTCTGTTTAAAATTAAAATTACAAGAGTAGTAATCAATTCTGTGCTCTGCCAACGTAAGTATTGATTAAACATAAGTTTAGTGATCATTAAGGCTGATCATCAGATTAATAGCTGCTAGGTAAATTCATCGTAAAACAGAATTTGGAATTTGCCACCTTGGTGATTTTGACCCGTATGCTCTTTCAAGTAGCATTTGTTTTAGTTTTGCCTTAAACACAATCAGACTGGAAATATCTATGATAGACTTAGGGAGTTTATTATAAATACGGGCAGCCATACAGACAACACTTTTGTTATAAAGGGCGGTTTTATTGCGAGGAAAACAAATTTTTACATTGTGGCGTTTACTGTTACGCTTCCTAAAAAGGTCCATATTTGATTTTATAAAAGACGCAAGTTCATAAATATAGAGACTAGGTAGTGTCAGTATTTTAAGGTCAACAAAGAACGGCCTGCAGCTATCAGTTTTCTGGATTTTACATATTGCTCTAACACATCTCTTTTGACCAACAAATATTCGTTCCTTTAAGGTAGAATTACCCCAAAATAATATGCCGTACCTTAGAACAGAAAACGCCTACTATTGCTTATCTAAGTGACATAGATTTTTATGTTCTTATTTTTCCAGAACTGGTATAACTTAACTGGTTATCATTGAGTTTTGGAACACTCTGTATAAGCAATACATCACACTTGTTGTAAAATGATCTAACTGTTGCAGGTAAGAGGCCGGGACCGGCAGTAGTTAGCCCTTTCCACTTTGTAAAGTTCTCATTTAAGGATGGCATAGACTCAGAATTCTATAAAGCCCTCTGTAATGCAGTGGCTGCTAAGAACTGGGAACAACAAATGCCTATCGCTTCTCCCGATAGACAAGCTCCATCTAGTTCCTTACCGAAAAAAGCTCCGGTAAACTCTAAACTACGTTCAGGAATAGTTGGTATTGAAAGAAGTATAGATGAACAGCATCGGGCAACAGATGAGAGTATTTCGGTAGCATTTCAAGACTTGAAGAAGTTGATGGAGAAGGCAAAGGAGATGGTTGCGGTGTCTAAGAATATTTCAACTAGGATTAGGGTAAGTTGGATATAAGTAATAACACTATAGGCTATGTTACTTAGAGATAATGTAGCATTCTAATGGTGAAAGAATTTTTGAAATTGGTCCAGTAGTTTTGAGTTTATTTGTTACATACATAAATACAAATTAAAAGATACAACGCATGTCGAGTTCAATTCCAAACTAAACTTTATTTAAGTACCCACAAGTTACAATTAATGGTTACATGATTAATCAGCTGTCAAATACACAACATACCTTTCTTCTATAAATTGGAATAAACAAACAAAATAATATAGTAATTTTACAAACCAAAGTAACACTATAAAACTAACAATGATAACTTATTTATTTTTAATCAACGCTATTAGGTATGCCAATTATGTCCGGCCACCTTTCTGGTGGTGGAATCTCTATGGGTGGCTCATCCGATGTTTGCGAGTCCAAATCCACCCTGGCTCTGTTCACTGGCAATCGCCTATCTGCTTGCACCGTTCTTGCCAGGATCTGATCGGCATGTCGACGGTGTAGTTCTCCATCTTCCGTCCGCACCCTGTAGGAGCTAGGTCCTTCCACCATCTCTACAGTGGCCTTGCGCCACTTCTCTCCTGGACCATACATGTGTATGAGCACGGGTTGGTCCACCGTGAAAGTTCTGGCGGGTGCACGCTGTGCCGCCGCCTCTAGCTGCAGGTCGCCACGACTTGGCGTACTCTCTGGGTGGATGGAGGATAGCGCCGTTCTGTACTTACGGCCGTTCAGCATCTCCGCTGGAGTTTTGTTAGTGGAGCTATTCGGAACTGTTCGCATATGATACAGCACCTTGCTCATCATTTCGCTCCAAGGTAAATTCTGATTTTCCATTTTCTTAATTTTATTTTCAAATGTTTGTATTGCTCTCTCTATCTGTCCGTTGGTCGCAGGGTGATATGGTGGAGAGAAAATGTGTTTTACACCATTTTTCTTTAAGAAACTGTTAAATTCTTCAGACGAGAAGGCTCTGCCATTGTCTGATACTACCACCTCGGGTAAACCCTGCGAAGCAAAAATTCTTCTCATCACAGTTATTACAGCTCCACTACTCATAGTGTTAACAATCTCTGCTTCCATCCATTTACTGTGGCTGTCAATCAATACAAAAAACGTTTTTCCATGAAATGGTCCAGCAAAGTCTATATGCACCCTATGCCAAGGCTTCTCCGACATCACCCAAGTCTGTGGATCTCTTGGAGGGTTATTTCTCACCAGTTGGCACTGTTCACAGCTGGCCACCATCTGTTCAATCTGATTATCCATCTGGATCCACCACACATAGCCTCTTGCATATGCCTTCGTTTGAACTATACCCGCATGTGGGGCATGTAAAATTTTTAATACCTGTTCTTGTAGTTTGGCAGGTACTATGACTCTGTTACTCCATAATAAACAATCTTTAGTATGAGAAAGAGCCTCTCTCCTCGTCCAAAATGGCTGCAAAGCTGGGTCTGTGTTCTTATTTGGCCACCCATGAAGGACATGAAATGAAACCTTCTGGAGTACTGGATCCTTTTTTGTTTCCACTGCAATCTTCTCTGCACTTAAATTCCAGCCACTTGGTTGTTCTTCTAACAACAATACCTCTTTCACCCCTTCTTCAGCTACTGTCCCAGTAGATGGTGCTGTCCACCTACTTAATGCATCCGCATTTCCAATTGATTTTCCTGGTCTGTGTTTTATTGTGTACTCATAGCAAGCTAACTTCAAAGACCAACGAAGCATTCTTGGTGAGATCTGGTCAGGTATAAGTTTCGCTGGATTAAATAAGCCCACCAATGGCTTGTGGTCTGTTATGATACAAAATCTGCGACCTAATAAAAACTCATGGAATTTCAACAATCCAAACATAATAGCCAGTGCTTCCTTGTCAATCTGACCATAGCGCCTCTCATGTGTTTGTAGAGTCCGCGACGCCATCATTATGGGTCTCTCAGATCCGTCATCCATGACATGTGCTATGATAGCGCCCACTCCATATTCTGATGAGTCACAAATAAGCAGTAACTCTCTGTTTACATCATATCCCACCAATGTGAGATCCGAAGATAGTAAAAGCTTTGCTTTTTCAAACACTGTTTGCTCGCGTTCTGTCCACTTCCACCGGGTTTTCGAATCTAGCAACCGATACAAAGGTTCCAGCATAGTAGCCCTATCAGGTAAAAACTTTTCATAAAAGTTATATAAACCCAGGAAAGCTCTCAAGGTTTCCTTATTCGTGGGTGCCGGCTTTTCTTGTATCTCTTTGACTTTTGCCGGTGCCGGATGTAGTCCCTCGCCATCAATCATGTGTCCCAGAAATGTAATGCTATTCGTGGCAAAAATACACTTCTTACTATTTAGTCTAAAGCCCATCTCATTTAGCTTCTCCATCACCCGACGAAGCCTCCGATTATGCTGTTCTAGCGTTACACCTGTTATTGCTACGTCATCGAGTAGGCATGCCACGCCTTCCATGCCCGCCAGAGCGGACGACATTACTCTTTGAAAAATACATGGCGCCGCATTTACACCAAATGCGAGACGATTCATTTTCATTAGGCCAATAGGCGTATTTAAAGTTAACAGCTTGGCTGTCTCTTCATCAACCCTCAATTGGGTGTAAGCCTGTTTCAAGTCGAGCTTACTGAAAACTTGACCTCCACTTAGCTTCACAAAAGCTTCCACCGACGTTGGAAGCGGGTATCTATCTACTTGTATAGCAGCGTTGACTGTAGAACGATAGTCTCCACAAATCCGCAACGATCCATCATCCTTCTTTACTATCCTCAACGGAGTAGCCCACTCTGAGTGTCTGAGAGGAGTCAGTATGCCTGTAGCTACCAATCGGTTAAGTTCTTCTTCCACCTGTTGCTTCATTGGAAAAGGCACTGGGCGCGCTTTCAGAAAACGTGGTCTTGCATCAGAACGTAAGTGATGTTTCACTTCGGGCCCATTGTAAGCACCTAATTCTTCTTTGAACAAGTCAGGAAATTCATTCATGAACGGCACCAAATCCTCCTTTGTCCAATATAAGCCAGTTACTTGTAGATCGAGTAACTCAAACCAGTTGCGCCCTAGTAGGCTAGGTCCATCGCCGGCAACGACCACCAGTTCACATTGAGCCTCTTTCTCGCCCAAGACTACACGCACGTTCGCCACTCCCATTACTTTTAGAGAGTCTCGTGTCCACGTGATTAACCTCACCGTCGTACTCTGCAGTGGAGGGGGTGTCGACCACAGTTTATTGAAAGTCTTTTCCGATATAATACTGCGAGAAGCCCCGGAGTCAACTTCCATTGTCACACTGACGCCATCTATGACTAAGTTCGCTTTTATCGGAGGTCGATAACTGTCCGAACACGCGTAGACGCCCATCATGTCTTCACCTCCAGAGGAAGGCTCTTCCTTGTCTTCCACCTGGTGTACTTTTGTTTTCTTGTCGCAGACCTTTGCAATGTGACCATATTTTTGACATTTAAAGCACTTCGCCTTTACAAAGATACACCGCTCGCCTGCCTTGTGTATCCGAGAACAGTGCTTGCACTCATTGGATTTTATTCTGCCAATATCCATTGGCTCGGCTGCCTGAGACGAACTAGACGAAGCTTGACTTGATTCTTGACTCCGCCCGGGGTACATGTCCTCAAATGTCGCCTGGTGATTGAGACACATCTGCACAGCTGATTCGAATGTCAGTGCTTTAGTTTTAAGCAATTCCCGACGCAAACGTTCATCACGCACCCCTAAAACGAGTCTGTCCCGTAATTGGCGTTTTAAATCCGTAAAGTTGCACTTAGCACTTAATGCACTTATCGCGGCCGTAAATTCTTGCACGCTTTCCTTTTGCAATTGTACCCGCTTATGAAATTTTCCCGCTTGCAAAATCTCATTCACTTCAGGTTCATAGAACTTATCCAAAACTGCTAGGATATCGGGAAACTTCACCAGTGTAGGGCGTAACGGCACTAAAAGGGACGCAATTAGAGCGTATGTGTCTTTTCCACATTGCGACAAAAACAATGAGCGCGATTTATCATCGTCTTTTGTCGCGCCTCGAACGAGACCCGCCGCGTCGAGAGCACAAATTAACTGGTCCTTATAGTCGCACCACACATCACTTTTAGCGTTAAACGGTCCTGGCAAACCAATATTCGTTAGATTGATTGCCATTTTAGCGCAATTACAATTTATTCACCGAAGTCGCCACTAAAAGATACAACGCATGTCGAGTTCAATTCCAAACTAAACTTTATTTAAGTACCCACAAGTTACAATTAATGGTTACATGATTAATCAGCTGTCAAATACACAACACAAATGTTTCCTCTTTATAATATTAGTATAGACAAACAAATATACTAATTCAACCTCTATAAATAGTAGATTGACTGGCCTCACAGCTTAGTTGGTAGTAACTAGCCCTTCTGCGCTGTAGGTTGTGGGTTCGATTCCCACTCGGAACAAACATTTGTGTGATAAACATGGATATTTGTTTTGTGTCCCAAACACAGAACAAAGAGTTATTATGTGTATTATGACTGGCCTCACAGCTTAGTTGGTAGTAACTCTGCCTTCTACACTGATGTTTGTTCTGTGTCTGGGTGTTTTTGGTTCACAAAAAAAAAGTAAATAAGTATTCTATCAGTTATCTGGTTCTCATAGTACAAGCTTTGCTTAGTTTGGGGCTAGATGGTGTTGTGTGTAAAGTCAGCCAATATTTATTTTTTATTTATTTATTTTATGTATAGAGTTGTTAGTTATGTAGTTCTCATAGTTACTAGCTTTGCTTAGTTTGGCCTAAATAGCGCTGTGTGATAATGCTACTATCTGATTGCTCTTAAAACTATTTGCAGGATAAACAAGGTGATATATCGGAAGATGACACGGTTAGATTTAAGTCTTACCTAATGAGCTTGGGTATAGACGACCCTGTCACAAGAGATGCATTTAGATCAGATTCTGAATACTACATGGGACTAGCACAGCAGATAGCGGACATTATGGTTGCAGTTCTTATTGTAAGTATTTTTAGGGTTCCGTACCCAAAGGGTAAAAACGGGACCCTATTACTATGACTTCGCTGTCCGTCTGTCTGTCTGTCTGTCCGTCTGTCTGTCACAGGGCTGTATCTCATGAACCATGATAGCTAGACAGTTGAAATTTTCACACATTATGTATTTCTGTTGCTGCTAGAACAACAAATACTAAAAACAAAATAAAATAAATATTTAAGGGGGGCTCCCATACAACAAACGTGATTTTTTTGCCGTTTTTATAGATAATGGTACGGAACCCTTCGTGCGCGAGTCCGACTCGCACTTGGCCGGTTTTTTTTTTTTTTCAACTTACATTGTGTATTTTTTCACATAATATTACTACAAAGTGTGAGCATGTAGCAAATACATATAATGTTTGGACCCACCTCTGATTGGGGTTGCCACCTCGAAGGAAGCCAGCCGTTAGTCTAGTGGTCCGTTCAGCTCCATTTCACTGTCAAGTGATGGATGCCTAGGAACCGAAGGTCTAGCTGGCAAACTTTGCCTTCGCTGACTCATTCAGTTGAGCAGCGGAGACCGGAATTTAGATTTAGATTCCCACCTCTGATTACCTCTTTTTACAATCGCATTTAATATCACTGCAAAATGTGGGCAGACATCAAATATAGTGACTGGACCTACCTCTGATTACGTACAATCGCATTGTGGCCATTGTTCGTGAAGAACAGGCGTAGCGTCACCTAGCTCCTAAGACGTTTCATGGCTCGTATTCAAGAACGACACTGAGAACACGCACCCACAGTGGACGAAATCTTTTTTCATAAACATCACTTTATGTGTTGCGCGGCACTATGGCGCACACTACCATACTCAACTTTGGCTAGAGGCACACGACAATGTGCCTCTAGTAACACTATGCAGTGTCGCACAACACATAAAGTGATGTTTATGAAAAAAGATTTCGTCCACTGTGGGTGCGTGTTCTCAGTGTCGTTCTTGAATACGAGGGTTAGTGATTCTTGTGATTTTATTGAAATATATATATTACTTTTGACTTTGACTTTTACTGTATTGTATTTTGCAGGATTGCGGCGGGATGATGTCTCTGGCTGATGTGTGGTGCAGAGTAAACAGAGCCAGGGGGTTGGAGCTAGTATCGCCGGAGGATTTATTGAATGCTTGCAAGTAAGCATTTAATTTCATACATTTTATTATTATTATTGTTATTATCTATAATTATTACCATTATCTGAATTGTCTCGAAACGTCAGCAATACAACAAGAAATGTGGTAATAAGCCGTATTTATAGTTAAAATTAGTAACAACCACAATAGTTTTAATTCTAGAATACTAATTGTTTTATGTTATTTTTATTGTTACTGTTTTATTTCCAGATTGCTTTCAAGTATAGATGCTCCGATGTCGTTGCGCAGGTTCCCCAGCGGTGCTTGTGTATTGCAACTGAACAGCAATAGAGACGAAGAAGTCGCTAAGACTACCAATGATTTGGTAAGATTACATAAATATATTTACAAAATTGGAATGATTTTGGACCTTAGCCCAGCAGTGGGATGATAGATAAAGAAATAAATAAATAAAATAGGATCATCATAATAAACCCTAAGTATGGTAGGCATACTCTCAGATCTCAAGGCGCTTAGATCCTTGAAGACATCTAAAGCGGTAGTCAGAGGCATGTCCATTCAAAAAATATGTTTGGCACAATAGTTAGCATACCATACGTGACAGATCGCAAGCCCATCGCCGCTTATATGAATACTAACTGGTTTGCTCACGACGTTTTCCTTCACTGTTTTGAGTACGCGTTATAATGGGCATTTTGACACAGAAAAATCTTATGATGCACTGCCGATAATCGAACCCACGACCTTCAGATTGAAAGTCGAGATACCTCCCACATATTTATTATTTGTTTTCTGTTCCAGCTCGAAGAAAACGGCTCGCTCACTCCGGAAAAGCTCTCCCAAATCGAAAATATCTCCGTCCTGTTAGCTAGAGAACGACTTTACACAACGGAACGACTCGGCTTAGCGTGTCGCGACGAGTCTATCGAAGGACTTGCATTCTACCCCAATCTATTTCTAAAAGAGGCCTAATGGTCTTACATTTAAGAGCAAAACGAACAAAAAACTAACAGGACATCGAAAAGTGATTCAGTTGTGCTATATGTATTGTGGAAGAATTCTACTAATATTATATAATCAGAACATTTGTGAGAATTTTCGTGTCTCAATATTTGGATGAAACTTGGAACTATTCTATAGATATTTATACCACTTGATGCAGAATAAGCAGAATGTTATGATATCCAGGCCACGGGTACACTTAGACTTTTTTCATGGCGCTCGACACTCAATCTTCGAGACCTCTGGTGACATGAACACCGAGTAGTATGACCTGTTAAAATTTCCACAACATTGCAACAACGAATATGATGCGGAACATGTCTCTTAATTTTGTCCTCAAGTGTACCCGTGGCTTAAGCCTAGGATACTATAATAGGTCTGATAGGATTGTGACTATCATAGTTGGAAGCGTTGGAAGTCGATTGTGGCCTAGATGTGCTAACTACCATCATAATTGTGATTGAATGAGAGATTATTAAACTTGTTATACAAAACATTCTTGTGTTTGTGTTTCTACCTGCCTGTTAAATCCACCCTTACAAAATAAAATAGATATTACCTATATAAGATCACACACACCTAATCCTATGTAAGGTAGGCACTCTCTTAGATCTCCAGACGTTGAGATCCTTGAAGACGTCTTAAGAGGGTAGGAAGAGGCACGTCCGAACATTATAATTGGCACATGCCCACATTGTAGTAGTTAGCATTTCATACGTGACAGGTTGCAATATCCGTCGACGCTTATAAGAATACTAACTGGTTTCCTCGCGATGTTTTTCTTCACCGTTATGTAAGTGTAAGCATGTGCATAAACATTTTTCGAATAGTAAAATACATTGAAAGATTGAAAGTCAAGGTACTCTCATCGACAAACACAGCTTACCCTTGCAAAATGTTATAAAACGCTAAGTATCGCATTTTTACAAATCTTTTTGATTAAACGTGATAAGATTGAAGTGCTCGACCTATTTTTAACTCTGTCCGAGCTGATCAGGCTCGTAATCTATCCTAAATATTATAAATTCGAAAGTAATTCTGTCTGTGACGTTATCACGGCCAAACCGCTGGGCCGATTGTAATTGTAATTTCATATAGAGATAGTTTGAAGTCTTGGGACGGACCTAAGCTACATTTTTCCAAAAATTTCCGAAATTTCAATGTTATACGATAGTCGTCAAAAACCGAACTTTACTATAGCTACGCGGACAAAGTCGCAGGTAAAAGCTAGTTTATAAATAAAACAGAGAATCAAGCACAAATAGGATTTATTAAAAGCAAGGCTTTTTAACTACACACAAGCTGGCTTCAAAAGCAATAACTACGTCAATTCATCTCAATGACACCTTCTGTAAACCTTCTCACAAAATATTCTCATCTTACACTTAAAAATACTTAAGATATGAAATTACATGTCACAAATAAATACTGAAGCTAAATTGAATACAAAAACTAAGCCATCCCGCGATAGTAGACTTGCCAGAGTCAAAAAAGAGCCTTATCCTTTCATCCTATAGGTACAAAAATAAAAACGAACTAACCACTAACTTTCACATAACTAGGTAAATACACTTTTTGCATCACAGATAAATAAAAGCAGCAAAATATTTTGTTGACAAGTTGATTATAACATTTGAGCTGGGAAGTTAAACTATTCAAAACTTGTGATAAATACCTACTTACTATAAAAAGGACAAGTGAAAGTCTACAGAATCTGTGGAATGTGTTCAAATATTGCAGACACAATAAATATGGGATAAACAAGTTCCGTGTCAGTGTGTAGTGTAACCATGGATCTCATTTCTTATGCCCACGTATGGTCAGGACTATTCTCACGTTTCCCGGAACTTAATTATGAGTATAGATATAACACTATTGATTTTGATATGGGACTTTGTCTGCCAGCAACCATGTCAGACAGAACACATATAACATAGTCGAAACATCGGGAAAATAAATTAATGGTATTGTGATAAAGACCCATGTCAAAATCAACATTTGTGTGTACTATCATAGCATAGAGTATTCAAAAGATAATAAATACTAATTTCATTCAAAGCTAAGATGTGAGGATTTGAGATCTTCTAATAGTCAATAGCACTCTTGAAATCTTGCGGTATCTGATTGAGCTTGCTACTCAAAGACCAGGCTTTGTGGTCGTCACAGGATCTAAGACTATCAATGTAGCATTCTACACCCCGTTTGTATGGTAATTGCATTTCCTCATGGATGGCTTCCGAGAGATGGTGGAGGAATGCTATGTTCCTGGCCAGGCTCTCCTTGATTTGGGATGATAGTGGACGCTCGGTGCTCTGAATGATGTCATGCTGAAATTACAGAACAATACAAATTATGAGTGCATAGACAGAAGAGGGAAGATGGTTGGCCACCTTATACGGCACGACAGTTTTATAAAGACTATAATGGAAGGGAAGATTGAAGGGAAGAGAGGAAGAGGAAGGCCACGAATAAGCTACATGAGCCAGATAAAGGAGAAAATAGCTGTCGTGTCGTATAAGGAAGTTAAAGAGACGGCACTGGAGAGAAATAGATGGAGAGAGCTGCATCAATTACACCGACAAGAGCACAGCTCTTAAGTTAGATGAAAGAACATAGCCTAAAAATGGGTAGAAATGTGCCCACAGTAACAATAAAAACTGAAATATTTAAGTCTGGATGTATTTATCTTTCTACAAATAATACTTGCAGTGAGTTTTGGTTGAAGTTTTGTTAGAAGTAGCTATTCACAATCAGAATGTAGCTATTCTGATTGTGTATGATGATTTTGACACAGGTCCTTATTGGGTTTTTATTTGAGTCTGCCCGCGACCATGGCTATTGTAACATAGTCGAAACGTCGGGAAAGTAAATTAAAGGTAATCACGTGATAAAGACTGGTGTCATCTCATCCCTCAAACAAACTGGAAGTTTACTTCATTCTGTGTACATAAGGATTGTTAAAAATACATTTTAGGTGGCATATTGCTCACCATTGTACTAGGCTTTACATAAACTTACTTTGTCAGTAATAATGTTCTTCTGCAGGCCAAGATAAATGTGCAGGCAGTCACTGAGATTTTTCACAGTTTTGGGTAGTAATCCATTCTTGTTTTTTGTGATTATCAAGTCACCAACCTGAAAAGATAATATAGAGTATGAGGGACAAAAAACAAGGAAAATTAATTACTATTTAGTTTCTGATCTCTTATTTTTAGGGTTCTGTACCCAAATGGCTTCTTCTAGGCTTGGTCGCGTGGAATTGGCGTAGCTTCACCTAGTTCCTAAGACGTTTCAAAGTGATCCTTGTGATTTTATTGAAATGATTTTTGAATTTGAATTTGAATGGTAAAAATGGGACCCTATTACTAAGACTTTGCTGTCCATCAGCATTAAAAAAGAGAATTAGGACATTTGGTAATTTTTGTTTAATGCTATAGTTAGATTGTTAAATTGATGGCCTATCCTTTCCTATCATTGTATTAGCCATCGCCACATTGGTAACATAATTAGGCTGGTCTCATTGTACAAACCTGGGTATCAAACACAGAGTGCAGATTCACATGGTGCTTATGTTTTAGACAATCAGACAGAATCCTGCTGTCATGGACTATCTTCTTAGGAAATTCACTTTCTAGAAGTTCCCTCAATCCTGCATCAAACGCATTATATTGCATCGCCTGAGTATCAAAGATGTAGATTTTCCCCGGAGTTGATAAAACCAAGAATGGCATCTTGCATTTCCTACCCATGCTAGCTCCGTCAGTGCTCAAAGCTACATAGCTCTGGTCTTTAAGATTATCCAACGCTTCATGATATATTGTATCCACCTGATTCACATAAACATACTTCTTTGACACCAAAATAGCCTCCTCAAAATCCTTCTGGGCTAGCTTGAGATACTTTTGCTCATTAGACACTTTCAACTTAACAATATCATGTATATCCGGCTCGTAATAATGTAGGATACCATCACTGGGTTTGTCCTTAGAGGACTCTTTAGTGTCACATAGTGAAATTCTGGTTTTATCTTGGGACATTGCATAAAACTGTCCTTCAATCACTTCGTTGTATTTGGTTTTGATTTGAATTAGGTCACCCTTCTTGTAAAGGTTGTTCATGGTAGAAAATAGGTAAATGTATTTTTGGGAGTGTGAAAAGTTTAGTCCTTCTTGATTGGCTTGTCGGGAAGTCTATCCGTCTCGTTGTAAGCCTTGAAGATGTAAAGGCCTAATGTAACATGTAGAACGACCACCGCAACTACCGCCGAGTAAACGCTGCTAGTGATAGGCGCTAACCGCAATATTCCATCAAACAAGACAATCTTAGAGCAGAAGAACGAAAGGACAGGAACAATGATAATGATGAGGCAATATTTTATTACCGTCCGAAAGACCTGAAAGTCGGGTAAGTCCTGAAAAAGTAAGTAGGTTACAGAAAAACAGCTTTTCTTTTGTGAGGTTGACTTGACATCTTTGGCAAGTAGTTTTAGAATAAGGTAGGTACTTACATTTGCACGCCCTTCAATCATCATAAGTCAAAAACAAAAGAAAATAAAAATAAATCACAAAACGTGGAGGAATTCACAAATTTTCACTGAGTTCATCAATGCAAAATGTAGAACTTGTAGAAAGGAAAGAACGAGAAAATCAATTTTCGCCGATGAATGGATGCCCAACCAAATCACATGAATGAATGAACGAACAAAATTGAGTGATGAAAACAAGAAAATCTAACGATGAGTGGTCATTATTTAATTGAACCACACTGTAGAACTAGAATAGTCACGTGGTTTTCATTTGTTTTCATATGCGTTTTAAGATTTTTCTAATAACAGTTTTTGTTTATGAAAAGTAATAAATTTGTTTTTTTTATCAATGTTACTGATTAATAACTTAATTACTTAATTACTTACTCAGTAATTAATTATTAATTAATTACTCATTATCAATAACTTATATAAATAAAAATATCAACAATTTACTGCAGCTTTCAATTAAATTTATATAAAAATGTTCTAAGGCGATGTAACCGCCCTAAACACGTCTCACTCATGAAGTCATTGAAAACGACAAAAAAAAAAAAATTATGACCCTAATAAAATTATATTTTAGTCTTATTGTTGTTACTTCCCTCAATATTATTAAGTAAATAAATACATACGATGAGTCATTAGTTATAGCATTAAAAAAATATCAATTCTATCCTAACTTTCACTAACTACTTCACGGTATTTAGGTACGAGAGGAAATGTGATAATAATGTGTCATAATTTTATTGTATACCTACCTAGGCTATGAAAATTGTTGTATCTACTCTACAGACCACATCATTGGTAGTAGGTATTTATCTATCTACCTACCTATATTATTATTATCCTACTAAATGCTCAATGGTTCAAATACATTTTACGCTAAGCTTTGTCAAGAGTGGAAACATCAACCACTATATTCGTGCTACTATGCAGTAAACGTTGTGGGCATTGTACATTTTCAATAATAATGAAAATCATTAGATGCGGAATTTTGCTTGCTTTGCTCGTAAGTAACTTTAAATATAGCAATAGTATGAATTTGTTTAAACCATAAGTACTTACCTACTTCAAATTAAAAGAAATAGGTATACAACTCTATGTATACAACTATCTAATTTTTTTACCGTTTGTTCTACTCCTTTTCAAAGGCCCCAAATATCTAAATATTATTTTTATTAGGTCTAACTTGTAACCTGTTTGTTAGTACCTATTTAAATAAGTTATTTAAATGGCAGGATCAGAACAGTACTTACCTAGTTTTCAAACATTTGAATCTCTCTCTGTAGCTTTAAATTTGGAATAATTTATAACCTAAGTCCCACTGAAAATTCGTGTTTATTTACATAACAAAATACCTATGTCAATTTTTTTATCGTTATTGTTAGTAATTAACTAGAGATTGTAAGTTTACTTTAGATTGTTTTGTGTCTACAGATTCAGATCAATGCAACTTTACTTGATATAAATGAAATTCAAAAAAACATATTGCAATGGAAGAACCAGAACTTGTTAAATATTAGCGAGGTTGGCTATTACAGTTTTAATTACCTAATGCACTAAAAATATTATAACATACAAATAGATGTACCTACCTATTAAATTTTAATAAATTAGAGAGTAATAATCTTCACTTACTGTAAATTATCTACCTACTAATAGCATCCTGCATTATTTACAGATAGGAGTTGCAAGCAACGGTGTTTTTGACTTTAGTGATGTCAAAAACAAATTATTACAATGGAAAACACAAAAACTTGCCGCTTTATGTCCCTCAAATGGGTAAGTTAACTCAAAAGCATTTTGAAATGGTCACATTCCTATGTCAGACTTGTCTGTTGCAGGAGAGAGGTTTTTTGAGAAATTTAGATAGCACTTTGAGGGGGCGTAAATAGACGGATATCATTGGAATCGCCCCGGCAGAATTGATTACCTATATTATAATCGATTCTGCCGGGGTGGTTCCAATTATGAACTAAACAAACATAATAAAAATATTACTGTT
Organism: Hydriomena furcata; assembly: GCA_912999785.1. Taxonomy (NCBI): domain Eukaryota; kingdom Metazoa; phylum Arthropoda; class Insecta; order Lepidoptera; family Geometridae; genus Hydriomena; species Hydriomena furcata. The sequence continues at coordinate 13,628,382 of OU538828.1, read as the reverse complement.
TGTTTAGTTCAAAAAGACTGATGAAGGCATCAACCACGCATAGTAATAAAATGATCGAAATCTTCAAGATGTACTAAGCCTAGGCTTATGGAGAAACTAACTACAACATTATATTTGTACACTATATTTGTGATGTATTCATTTACAGTGTTCCACTACAGAACTTGTTAAACTTAGTGTGCAGTACGGCACAACCCACAAATGTCACCCTAAGAGATGCGTGTATCACTTGTTTTACTCGAGTTACTGCAATGCAGGAAGTATGATTTTTTCGTTAATACTTGGCTGAATATGCTGGTAGGTAGGTATATAATTTTTATGTAATATTATTCCATTTCAGGGCCCACAAGAGTTGAACGCGCTAAGCACTTGTGCTGTACAATATTTTACAAATACTTCATATGCTGTCTGTGCTACAGGTCTACTGGTAAGTAATTGATTTATAGATCTATTGACAAAAAAATAAAACAATTATTAAGTGCACACAAAAATATTTATATACTTATAATACAATATGTAATATACCATCGCTTGTTTTCATTTCAGGCCCTTTCTACGTCAGCTCTAAATGTACTACCCTCAGGTTGTTATATGGGATACTGTGATTTCGTTCGATGCTTACGAAGAACCAATTCTGTTAATTTGGTATGAAACAATGGAGTTTAGACGTTTTATAAATAGTTATTCTTACTTTTATTAGTTCCAACTGACTGTTTTCAGATAACACAATGTACTAGAGAAGCAAGGACTGGTGTCAATATTACCTTGGACAGTGACAACATACGGTTCTACACCAATGTTACGTCTTGTTTACTAGCCAAGGCACGTTGTGGTTCATATAATCCGATTACAGGAGATGCACAGTTACCTGGCTATTTATCTACTGGAACAACTCGATCCAGCAACGCTTTACAGTTTTCTCAAAGTGGGGAGCTTAGAATTCTAGCATTTTCAGCGACAACTTCAATAACAAATGCTTTTTGTTCGGCTTCAAACAATTTGACTCAAACAGGTTGGCTTACAAACGATTGTTAGTGTATTAAAGGAATAAATAACTAAGTGTGTGTAAAGTTGATTTTAATTCGTTATTTATTTATTTATTTATCACCGTTACGACCAACATGAGCAATTAATAAATTAATAAAAAACTGTAATATATCTAACAATTAAGTCTAACGAGTATCGTTCTTGAACCTAATACATAATAGATCAAATTATTTTCGAAGACTATACGTTAACAATCAAACAATACAATAAATCAAACTGGGAGTACCGAATACTTAAATAAAACTAGAGACAATAAAATTAGGATATTTAATAAAATAAATAAAAAAACATGATTTAAATAAAATTGAAATTGAAAACAGCCTGCTTTATAAAAGTTTGGTATCTTTCATTTTATTTTGTTGGACTTTACTCGCTTATGCCGGGACACACTTATGCCGGAAACACACTTACGTGTCATGTCGTGGCGCGACACGCCACTAGCTAATCGCTTTCATACATTTAGTATGGTTAGAGACATATTTGGGTGTCGTGTCGTGTCGCAAACGCTGTCTTGCGATTGGCTAGTGGCGCGACACGCCGCGCCACGACACGTAAGTGTGTCTCCGGCATTACGTGTCGTGTCGTGGCGCGACACGCCACTAGCTAATCGCTTTCATACATTTAGTATGGTTAGAGACATATTTGGGTGTCGTGTCGTGTCGCAAACGCTGTCTTGCGATTGGCTAGTGGTGCGACACGCCGCGCCACGACACGTAAGTGTGTCTCCGGCATTACTCCTTGAAGTCGGAGACTTGCACAAAACCACAGAGTATAAAGAAGAGTAAGACTATGTTCATTCATTTGATTGTATGTCTTGATCTTGAATTTGATTTGACTTATGTTGAACGTCAAAATTACCAGCTGATTTGAAAAATATTCTCAAAGCGACTGTTTTTCTATTCTAAAAATCTTATTTCTTTTAGAAAATAGGTATCTGATAAAGTTTTTGAGTCCGTTACACATAAGTCTACCACACAATACTACCCACGCAAGTCGTAAGTACTTTTTATTTGATCGTTATCTATAGTATTATTTCCGAGCCCAAGACATCGTCGAGCTTTTTCCTGCACACAATATGATTTGTAACTGAAAAGAGTAATAAAAAGCTTCTCTTTATAGAGAAAACCTTTATCTAGAGTTAAATATATTATATAGCTAAGGCATTCAACGTCTCGTCATATAATATTTTTAAATATATAGATATATAAATATATTAATACTAATATTTTTACTATTAGAATAATTTTAATTTTAGATTTTATTTTGCTATGTCCTAACAGGACCCATGTACTAATACCAATATTACTTACCCTATCATAAGACCTATACCTACTATGTATTGTACATGATGCAAATAAATAAATAAATAAATAAATAATGCTTACGATATTAGGCCGCGAACGCACGGTCGCATGTTTTGCATCTCAGAGACGCTGGAAAATAAACCTTTAGAAGAATAGTAGGTACCTAAGGCAGCGCCTGCACTGTAGGTACCTATTATTGTCACCCTGGCATGAGGCAAATTTGCAGTGTGGCCACGGCCTTAGCTTGGTTATAGCCTACCGGCAAATGTGTAGATTCGCCACTAGGTACTCGTTCTACATATCCATCTAAGTAGCTAGCTAAACTGGGTACTCCGTTCACTATATCAATCATATTTTGGATGTGGCATTATATGAAAGACCACTTGTTATCAACTCGTTTTCTACATAGCCATCTAAGTATCCACTAACCAGTCAAATTCTTTTCAAATTATAGAATGATTAGGGCACAACGCTCATTTGGCTGTGGCATAATTTGTGAGACCACTTGTTGATCCAAAGTAAAACACCACAACAAATACTTTGAAACTTTTAATACAAAAAACTATGTTAATTCTTGGACTTATTCTCCGACATTGCCTTTGAAAATTTGGCTTTAGCGGGTTTAGTTTTCTTCTTGTTTTTTCTGATCTGAATTGAGTCATCAGAATCTGAATCGTCAGAAATAATTTTGGCTCTGCCGTTCTTCTTAGTTTGAACAGCTGTTGTTACAATGGCTCCTTTTTTGAAGCGGGACCTCTGTCTGTTTTCTACTGGACTTGCTTTTTGTGGTGCAGTGTTTCTTGGTACTTCAGTGAAACTTGCACTATTTACATAAGTGGTCTCAGACTTTGTGTGCTTCAATCTGCAACCAAAAGTATAAAATACATATGACAACCTCGGAAAGATACAAATATATTCATAACTGTAATCCTTAAGTATGGTAGAGTTTGTCTCTGATACCCAGACACTCAGACCCTTAAAGATGTTGAATAGGGGTTACACTAGATACATGCCCACATTCTACAGTAGTTACCATTCTCAGGTTGTAAGACCCACTGCTTTTAGGATAGTAACTGGTTTCCTCACAATGCTTTCCCTCATCATTTTGAGCATGTGTATTGTGTATAATTTTTTTGATTTAAAAAATCCGTTGATGTATATCTCGGATTCGAATCCACAACCTTCGTATTCAAAGTCGAGGTACATCCCACTTGGCCAACACAATTTTTTTGAAGAGAAAATAGAGTGAAATTTTCAATGTAACAATTAACAATGGTGTCAATTCTGTTGTCATCATCATACCACCAAGCCTCTCCCTCTATCTTCCCAAAGATAGTTTGATTTCAAGTATCTTTCCAATAAGGTATGAAACCCTACTGAAAAGATACTTGAGATTCTCTACAATACTTGCAGTATACTGTTAACTTCCATACTTTTATGGCTACTTACTTTCCCTTCTTCTTTGAGGATTTTGGTCCTTTGCTAATAGGTTCTAAGGTTTCATTTCCATTTGGCACTTTGAGGGAAATCTGCTTTTTACTTTTGGTCTTCTTCTTTTTCTTTTCTTCTTTATTTTTCTTCCTCTCTCCTTCTAGCTCTTCCAATTTTTTCGAACAAGACCTTTAAATATAATCAATGTTTGAAATTATCCTATATTTTATGCTAAAGAAATTCTGTCCTACTACATGGTTACTTGTATGAGTAGCTCTGACAAATAAGTAGAATTGGTTTACTTCAAAACAAATCAACTTTAATTTACATTAAAGCATGACTTTTACGCTATGAAGAGTTTGACACACTTCAGTATATCTCTCTTTCACAGGAGTTGCAAAAAGATGGAAAAAATCAGTTCAATCAACCAACCTGAGTAACGCTTCGCTGTCTGTAAAGTACGAATTCATTGCAAAGCTGGATATGCCCCATGACAATGGTCCTTTCTCTTCATTCTGAATACCAGTCCAGACATTCCTCTTCATCACATTCAATTTCACTTGGAGTTCAGCTGGCTGGTTGTTTCTGTTCTTTACCTCTGATAGGTACCTGATAAGCAGTTTTTGAGTCAGCTTTAATAAAGTGACTGGTAGTAAACATTAAAGTTATATGGTTTAATCAGGAAATGCAGTGGTGAAGCATTTGATAATTTGACTTGTTTAACTTGCTATTGAAACTCATGATAGCGAGAAAAGAATTTCTAGACTTTCATAATTGGGTGTCCACAGATAAAGCAAAATCCAGCCATGTTTTATCTGTGGACACCCAATTTACAAAGACCTCTGGATTTAGCCAAAGAATATCTGTACTAAAGGTATCATTAGTCAGTACCACTGATGACTGATGCTCAAATAAATTTCAGAATCTTTGGGTCCCTGGTCTTTGGTTCTGATAAGTAATGATGAGTTACTAACTTAGGTGGTGGTAGCTTTCGGAATTGATGCCATGATGCAGGATTTAGTCTGGGCTTTTCAGGAGGTTCGTTGAACAGCGATACACTGCGCGGTCTTCTAGATCTGAGCATTCTCTTCTCCCTGTCTGACTGGTTTGGCGAATCACTCGTCTAGAAGAACATAAAAAGCTTATTGAAAAGTAATTTATTAGCTTAATTTATCCACTGGCCTTTTCGTCATCACGTCAGTTTTTCAGTCCTGTGGCAATCGAATCCACTACATTTCCACTACTCGCGGAATCTGACTGGTGGTCCGACTCATTAAAAAAATGCTTATAATGCGAAAATGTTGAAGCCCTCTGTGATCTCAGCGTGGTTATAAAGCTGGCTGGCGACTTATTATGGTGTACTACTGGTTGGACAAGAGTTCTGCTAAGTTTGATTGCTGTCACCCTGTCGTATAATCACTAATAAAAATTACAGTCGTGTCATAAATAATCAACCTGTGTTGCTGGTATAATTTTTAACTCCGGTGGCATTTTCTTTTTTCTCCTCGGCTTTGCTTTTCCCGATGTGTGTAATAACTTGTGGACTCTTCTTACTGGACTCAGGCCCTCAGATTCACCATCAGTAGAACCGTCCGTCATGGCATCAGATGTCAGATCTATCGTTGCTCTTGAGACCTGAAAAATGTGTTGTTGAGCGTCTTTTTAATGTTTTCTGTATTAAAGCTGATTCGTTCAAAGCTACCTGCAAAGTCTCTCGCTTCGTTTTCTTCTTCTCTATCCTCTTCGTGTTTTCTAATTTAGGTCTTTGTTTTCTTGGTTTCTGAAAAGTTGAAATTTTTTTGTTGAGAAGTGATCAGAGCATTTTGGTTTAAATCACAAGAGACAATAGTGGATACTTCGCTAATGCTTCCGTTGATGTTGGGGAAAATAGGCGAAGGCGGTGGTGCAGGCTGTTTAATGTCAACTGTTTCTCTCATCCTTCCTCTACGCTCGCCATCAGAGCTGCTACTAGATGTATCCCCTTCGTCACTAAAAATGTAATGACCTTGATTATTTTATTCGAAAAGACTGTAGGTACAAAGTTGACTTTTATGGGTTCGGTTATGTATGCATGCATAATTTGTATGTATTGATCTTCCGATTGTAGCGCAAAGTTGACTTATATAGGTTAGGTACGAGTATGCATTGCGTGCATAATTTGTATGTATTGATCCGGTATGAGAATTCTAGTAAAGAGTTATCTATACCTATACATATTAGAGGGCTTACCTAGAGTAATCAGACAAATCGATATTGGTAGGCTCATCGGCATTCGACCCTTCCTTCAAAAGCCTCGTTACTATTTTATTCCTAAGCCTCTCTTTACTAGGATCTTCATCGTAGAAATCTAGAAGTGTCTCGCAGAAAGTCTTTCCTAGACTTTCGTAATCTTGGACAGAGAAGTGAGTTGACATTCTACCGCCTAGCTCCGAACCACCGAAAGAGGCTTCCATTGTATAACTGTTGGCTACTCCTAGCATCCATACGACCACACGTCCTGTACCTTCTTTACTCCTTTGTATCCTAAACTTGCAATTTTCGAAGGAGAACTGGAACATGTAATTAACAATGTATTTAATTTCTTAGAGACATGCTCGTAAGCTCCGACCGAGTTTTGTGTAGAGTTTATTGCCTTTACCTTATCAGCAGCGTTTTTGTGTAACATCAGTGGAAATACCTGCTCCTGCAGACGTTTGTCTGAATTTTTACGACTTTCGCATCCATAAATGAATATATTATGTTTTCTGGAGTGTGCATGGAGGTCTATGTACATCGCTACACCACATTCTTCCTGTAGTCTGAAATCTGTACGGTCAATGATTTGTCTCATAAAATGTTAAATTATGCCACCTATAAGTAATTGCGTACGTAACGTACCTTCGTATCATTACTTTTGTATGCCACACGGGTGGATATGTTTCCCTTATTACAGTTCGATATTGTCTGTTTAGGTCCTTTCCGGTCAGCGAGCAACGATTGTTGCCAACTATCACCTGTAATAATAAAAAGATAAAATAATAACTTCCGCCGTTTTAATATTAATAATGCAACGATTTCAACACTCACACCATCGGGATTTAGCATTGGCACTAATTTGAAAATGAACTTTTCCCTCAACTCGCGTGCCTGATTTGAATCTCCGGTTAAATAGTCCATGAAACCTTTCATCATCCACGAAGAGGGAGTTTCGCCTGGATGCACTCTCGCTGTTATTATGACTGCTTTCTTTTTCTAGAACGATATAGCCTTGAACGAACTTATGATCATTTTATACTAGGAACTTGACAGAATTGATTTGTTATTAGAGCTCACCTTTTGCTCCATTTCGTTGGGATTCGGTGGGGCTGTTATGGTCAGGTAATACACATTGTTACCAGCTATTGTTCTGCAGAGTAATCTGAGCTTCGCAAAAGTGGATTTAACTGGATGCGATTGCAACCTTGAAAGGTATTCTTGCAGATCTGAGTATGTATAGGGATAGCAGTGCGCTATGTAAACTATATCGTCTGTGTGCGGAAATTCTATGTTGAATGTGAGTGTATAACTTGGAAACTGCTCCTCTTCTTCAGTACTGAAATAGTAATGTCTTCAGTAATTATTTTTTACTTATATTATTTCCTGCTGTACTCTAAAATGCATTCTTCCTGCGATATTTTTGAATCCTATCGGCTAAGGCTTAAGTGTACATTAGTAGGCATTAGATAAGTACTTACGTAGAGTCGTTTTTGTAGTACGCGATGTTGTCACCGCACCGTCTCCAACCGATCGAATGCAGCTGTGCGTCCTTCGTGGAGTACAACAAAGGTCGCATGCCCTCGTTGTATAAGCTTTCGGCCTTTGATAAGTTTACTATAGAAAACCTGTAATAAGTACGTACCTATAATTAATTTTCACCAATATGAAAAGGACAGTCATTGGTGGCAATTCTGTGTCTCGACAAACTAACAATATTTTTGTAAAATACGAACTTACTTATTCTGTTCATGTTAAAGTTTAAATTTGCGTAAATCTTACACAGTCTTAAAAGTAGGATAGTTTCGTCGTGTTTTCTATTTATTTTGTTTAATATTTTTTTTTACAATTTGTGGTGACAAGAATATTACCACCATTGTGCCATTTGCGTTACCTGTACATCATTTGCTTCTTTGTGTTCGTGACTCTAAAGTAAAACCACTGCATATGTCTGTTTGTGTAGAGGTCTGTGCGTAGATACAGTTCATAGTAGGCTGAGGTGATGCGTATGGCCTTGGCTAAGTTTCCACTTTCGAAGCGAGATTCAAATCTGAGTTCGTCGTCGGTGCCTACATTGGCAGATGCACAGGCCGATATAAAAAGTCGAGATCCACCTACCGTAGATCTGCTAAACTGAAATGTTGAAAAAGCGCTATAATCATCTGCACACCCCTTTTCTTCAAATATAGCAAGATATCCTTACGTAATTCACGGCGCTCATAGGATAGTACTGAAATATTACTGTCCCTGCATCTTCCCCAACGGGTTGTGGTTTCAGTTCTTTCCCAGTGGACACGTAATATGGTTCTGGAGTAGCGGGACCCCAGACTAGGTGCTGTATCTTTTCTTCTACAACCTACGGTCCAGGTATCAAGATTTAAAATTAATAAATGGCATCCATTAATTACACACGAGAGAAGTTGTAATAAGTATCAGAAACAACGAATATTTTCATTTGAATATTGTCCTGCTGTGGGGATCGAACTCTTACCTCTTGCGGCGGGCATTCCTCCACTCCCCCACTTCGCCACCAAAGTCGTCAACAATTTAAGCTTGCTATTTTGCTTTCTACCGTGAAAGACCTTACCTGACATTCCGAAGGCCACCTTGGAGCTTGTTGAGGACAATCCAATTCCTTTGGTAGAGCAAACAGATCTCGTGGTTCTTTGAGCTTTGCTATTGTCCTAAAAGTCTTCGAATCGGTATTAACTTCCAATTGGTTCGTTTTAATATTGTTTTGCAGGAAATTCGATATGAATGTCCCTGAAAATGTTAGTAGCGATTGCTTTTATCGGCTCGGATTATGCATTGTGGAATGATCCATAAAGTTAAGCGGCCTACTTAAATTTCGCTTACTGATTGATATGCATTTGATATGCATGATATGCATGGTTCCGGATCGTTGATTAGAACGATACATAATTAGCTTTCGAGGTATTCAGTAATTTTACGTTCCAAATATTACTTTTCCAGTCACGCAAATCTCGACAGATATGGGATTTCGGATTAATAGTTTTTTTTAACTAATTGATAGAATGTTCTTTAGGCTGCCATAACTTGTTTTCAAACATCGCAAAGTATACGACGATATTAAACTTCTGTGATATAAAACTTTGTTAAGTTTTATTATCAAACTAGCGACCCGCCCCGGCTTCGCACGGGTTTAATACATATAAACCTTCCTCCTAAATCACTCTATCTATTAAAAAAAACCGCATCAAAATCCGTTGTGTAGTTTTAAAGATATAAGCAAACATACATACCTACATACATACAGACGCGGGAAGTGGAAAGCGACTGCTTTATACTATGTAGTGACTTGCAAAAACTTTAAGCCTACAAGTATCTATGTTTTTCTTTATAGAAATTAACTACGCTGGCAGTCCTCCTCCGTTCTTCCTTACCTTTATTACAAATCGGAAACAAAGAAGCTTGCAACGACTTTACATGCTCTAGATTTGCAAAAAACAAACTATCTTGCATTACAGGATGTATCGCAGGCAGCGTCAACGTCACCGTTGTATTATCTATGTATTCCCTTCTCCTTTGCTCCTCCATTTCAACCATAATTACGTTGTACTGCGTACTCTCCAGCTGTTTCCACCAGAACATTTTAACATTCGTGCTAGCACCTACGGATCTTTGTCATTCGTCTGTGTTTCGCATCTGCGAAGCTTAGTGTCACCATGGCTACACGATTGATGTTTATTTCGTCAGGCAAAGTTTATATTATGAAACGTGGCGGGTGGCGCGGCGTCCGGAGACAAACTGGCTTCCAAAATAAGGATACATATTCTTCGTTTATTGGAAGACAATTGCCCCGGTATTATCATGCCCCAGTCGTATAAACTTTAGCAGATGGGCGATGACGTCAAAAGGTTGTTCATGCGATCAGTCGGGATTTATGATTTGATAGCGAAATTTACTGAATATTGATGCTTGAGCATTAATTTGATTTATGGGGTCAATAGACTAAAGTTTGCGAGGGTTGATTCTATGTTGGTAGTTCGGCGACTCACGATGAATTTATAATCGTTTTTCGTAAAAATTAATTTATTCATGAACGATGATAGGCTACGACATTTCGCATTACGAAATGAAATATTTGCATATCATTAGAATAAGTTAAATAAATTAGACTTACCGCTCGAAACTTCAAGTGATCCATCATCTTCACTGATACTTATGTCCTGTCTTTCATCAACCTTCATGTATTCACTATCAACCGTATATTCATCAAGCATTATAAGTTAAATAAAGGCACAGGTTTTTTCAGTCTTAGCGTAAGGTGGTTAACCCTTCGCGTCCCAGTCGGAACTCCAGTCTAGACCTGACTGAGCAGTGTATCTATATACCTAAGTATGCTAGTAGCTAGGCTTACAGGGGTATTTGATTCGCATTTAACGACGTTGAGCGCGGGGAGGTTTTCCGAGTTTTTGTAATAACCGCGCGGTATCTAGCTGCATCTACATAGATACGACTGCCTATGTACTAGTATATTTTACGTAAGTGTTTTCAGAATCAGTAAAGTTTTTAAAAGCGAGCTTGATTGCTTCGTGGTTACGATTCTCCGAAACCTCGAAAGGTGACTGCACTTCCATGTAGCAATAATAACTTTGAGCGTTGTAGGGAAAACTTGGAAAACTTTTAATGTTCTTGAAGACCTAAGAATGTACAGTAGTACCATGTACATTAAATAGATCTACATTTTTTGGCGTAATAGTCTTCAAACTAAGATTTCTTATCTTATTCAGTTTTTTGTAATTCTATTCAATTCTAACCGTATAATCCTCGTCTTCTCTATCGAGGCTAAATTCTTTCTTTTAATAGAATGTTGTTAAAGTTATTACACTACTTTCCCATATCCCCATTATTGGTATTGTCACTTCTAATATTTTCTTGTCTCTCCTTTTTTCCTTTCCTACCAAGGAACAGAATTTATACGTATTGTAAGATATACATTTTCAACGAGTCAATTTAATAAAAGTTTTACTATGATGATTTTGTTGTAAATGTAAATGTACGTTGTAAATCGAAAAATGCATAGCTGGCTGTAATTTATTCCTGTATTGTTTATGCTTTAAAAAATATGATGGTAGTCAGTTGAGCTATCTATAAATATTTATATGAATTTGATTTTTTAAATTAATTCGTACATATTTATAAATAAGTTTACTTATAAAGAAAATCTGTAAGACTAATATACTCGTACTCACTACGAGTATTTTTAACAGCCGTTATCTCATTCTACTCAATTCGTGTCAAGCAAGAGTCATACATTATACAATACATTCCTACTCACTACGTTATCATTTATTAGCGTTATAGCAAGATACTTCTCATTCGGATTGCTTATCATTTTCTAACTAAACCAATGTGTAGCTATACCTACATATAAATATAAAATGTGATTCAACTCTTTAAGTACTTGCTGATAAGTTGCCTAGGTGATTTCAGTGTGAAATCGATCGATCTCTACAGAGCTCAAAAAATCGTATTCTTTCAGGTAAGTCACAATAGATTTTCGTAAAATCTGTAGTCTGAGTAATATCATTAAAGTTTTCGTGGCACACATCAACATTGCTATCTTTACTATTCTTTACTATATCTTTACTTTATTTATCTATTAACTATATTACTTTTTGACCTAATTTGTATAGGTACATATGAAGTATATTTTTAGCATGTGCTTGAAACTATTCAGTTATCCTTATCCTTTTCCTTATAAATGCAAAAGTGTGTTTGTTTGTTGGTCCTTCTTTTATGCGGCAACGGGTCGACATGTCATATTTATTTGTATCTATATACGAAATCTGTTTGAATGTTTCTTGGTACATCTGATATTATTTTCTACTGTTTCGTTATATGCCTTTTGTTATTAAGTTATAACTTCACCATCGCCACCTGCATTTCATCTTCTTCTAACTCAAGAGGTGTGCTTTTATCGGTGTATGTAATTAAGCGGGATCCTGCAATTCCTCAATCTATTTAATCTATTTCCCACAAAAAATGCAGCTACATTTTTCTATTGAACTGATGAACATTTGAAAGGATTTATCGCACCTTGCAATAGGTAGATAGGTACCACCCGCCTGTGTGTTGCTGAACAAGTCATAGCGCCTATCTAGCTTGATGGTATCATAGAAATAGCCAATAACTCAAACAGACAACGCTACTTTTGAATAGGCAATAACGGTAACTTGGCCCTAAATCAAATATCTATCTATTATTTTTGTCTGGTGCCTGGTGCCTATCTTTTTGTTCCTCATAGAGCACTTATTTGCGATAAATTGGTTTTTCTATGATAAATGTATCTACTGGAACGCAATATCGATACGATAGTTGTTTTGGAAAAATAAAAAATTGGATTCCAAATATAGAATCAAATTCACGCAGAGCTCGTGCACTGTGTTTAAGTAGACGTTATACTCGTACACTGAACCTTCCAATATTACTTTGTAATTCCTTATATTTATACAAGCTTTCGGTCGCTTTTGTCCTATAACATTTCCAGGAAATTATGTATATTTCAAGTTTATATATTTATATATTTCAAGTTGTATATTTTAAGTTTATATATCTTTGTTTATTTATCGTGATTGATCCACAAATCCAAACACACTACTTTCAGATTTATAATATTTATAGGATTTATTCTTTAACTCACGCTACTTTAAAAAACTTGTCGACGCCTAATTTTTGTCCAAATTTATTTATTTATTTATACATAATTAGCACGGTACAAGACCAATTACACTAACTATTTACACATTATATCACATCCAATCATTTAATACTAAATCACTACATAGTATAAAGCAAAGTCGCTTTCCGCTTCCCGCGTCTGTATGTATGTATGTTTGCTTATATCTTTAAAACTACACAACTGATTTTGATGCGGTTTTTTTTAATAGATAGAGTGATTCAGGAGGAAGGTTTATATGTATAATAACATGCTACCCGTGCGAAGCCGGGGCGGGTCGCTAGTTAAAAATAACATTACTTGTATTAGATACCTACATAAATAATTATAAATTTTTACATGTCAATAGGAATGTCATAGATAAAATGAATTAAGAAGAAATGTGAAAATGTCAAAAAATAATAAGTACAAAATATCAAAAAGTCAAACACAATGCAAATAACAAAGACAACAGAACGGACAATCTTCACGCATTCGTCTCGCAAAAGTTCAGTTATCAGGGTACTAGCTCTTAGAATTAAAGATCAAAGTTTGAAAAAACGTGTCAAAGTTATGGGTTTACAGATACACGTGTGCATATTAGATTTTCAATTGCGGGGTGGTTGGCCGGATCCTGGTACTGGTTGGTACGGATATCGATCTGGCTACCGCTAATCTTATTGTCTCGTGTCGCTCAATCTTTCAATGAACCGATTTTATCCATTTTATAGGGGATCCTGTCAAACTTATAGATCGTGATACCTATAACTTAAACAAATCCTGCAATTCATCCTGGTTTTATTGCATTGAAAAATAAACGAATATTTTAGGGTTATAGGTAAATCTTGAGCAAATATTTCAAGGATTTTAACTAAAGTGAACTTGAAGTAATTTAAATAAATAAAATAAATAAATAAATAAATATTGGCGGACTTTACACACAGCGCCATCTAGCCCCAAACTAAGCAAATCTTGTACTATGGGAACCAAATAACTGTTAGAATACTTAAATACATTTTTTTTTTTTTTTGTAAATACATACTTATTATACATATTAACACCCAGACACAGAACAAACATCTATGTTCATCACACAAATATTTGCCCTGGGTGGGGATCGAACCCACAACCTACAGCGCAGAAGGCAGAGTTACTACCAACTAAGCTGAAAACTCTTGCGTTACTGATTGACTGGCCGACTGACTAATCTACGTATCAACGCAGAGCCTAAACCACCGGTCCTAGAGACTTGATATTTGAACGGTGTATTCCTTTTGGTTTGTAGCGGTTCGATGAGGAGTTTCCGAAATACAACTCCTAAATAACTTCACGTGAACGAAGTCGTCGAAGTCGGTTTCCTCTAGTCTTTAATGTTCTCCTCAAGTCCCATTCGCAGTTTTACTTCCTCCCCTCCGCAGTGGCTTTCGAAGTTAGAACCGAGTCGGTGGTCTGATCTCAACTTTGTAAGTGCCAGACCATTTCAAACGCTTACCCCAAAATTTATTATTCTTTACAGGTAAAGATGGGGCGCAAAGTAACAGTTGCAGTATGCACATTAAACCAATGGGCGCTCGACTTTGATGGGAACCTCAGCAGAATCCTGCAGTCTATTCAGGAGGCTAAGGAGATGGGAGCGTTGTACCGCACTGGGCCAGAACTGGAGATTTGGTAAGTTAGTTAATTATCAATAGGTCTTTGTCTGGGAAAGTGCTTCAAACTTTCGTTCTTCGACTTTACATTGGGTACTTCTATTGATGCTACGATATGTAAAGCATCCCAAAGAGTTAGTAATAATAGCAGGGTCCACGACACGATTCTTCTGTAGATTCTTTGCATTACAGCGGTGCATCCTGAAGATTCTCCAGGATCTTATCTTTACCTTCTCTACATCTTCTTAAATCCAAAGTTGGCTTTTAAAATGAGAGCACTGTACTAAATACATTAGTCTACCACAGATCACTTACTAGTAACAAATCTTTTTGTCCGTAGCGGGTACAGTTGCGAGGACCACTTTCACGAGCCAGACACATTCCTGCACAGTTGGCAGGTCCTTGCCGACCTCCTCAAATCACCAACTTGCAAGGACATGTTGATAGACGTCGGTATGCCGGTACAGCACAGAAACGTGTCCTATAACTGCAGGGTTGTGTTTCTGAACAAGAAGATTCTGTTGATACGACCGAAGATGCTGCTGTGTGAAGATGGGAATTATAGGGAGTCGAGATGGTTTTCAGGTTGGACTAAAGTAAGCTAATGGTTGTTTGGGACATTGTCTAGTTTTCATTGGGAGTTGTTATGATAGGAATCTCTGTTGGACGTACTGAACTCAGCTAGTTTTAGGTTTTTTTTATGACGTATCAATTTTATTTCATAACTAGCGACCCGCCCCGACTTCGCACGGGTTTAATACATATAAACCTTCCTCCTGAATCACTCTATCTATTAAAAAAAACCGCATCAAAATCCGTTGTGTAGTTTTAAAGATATAAGCATACATACAGACGCGGGAAGCGGGAAGCGACTTTGCTTTATACTATGTAGTGATTTGCATATTTTTCTAGAGGCAAGAGGCTTAGTAATCTGACTGAGTATATTTTGAAACGATATTGTTTGAACTAAACTTTTAACTAACCACTGACTGACAACAGATTCCCGTGTGTGTGGTTTTGGCTTGTTGGCTTTATGACTCTAATTCTTGTTCACAATTTAGCATTGCCATGCGCATTTCTAGTCCGCTGCTGTTTGTAACATTGTTCATTATTTTAGTATACCATTTACCTTTTATCTTTTAGGATAGACAAACAGAAGAGTACTATCTTCCGCGCATGATAACGGCAATTACAGAGCAGGCCACAGTGCCTATTGGAGACGCCGTGATTGCAACTAAAGATACATGTATCGGATTTGAGATCTGCGAAGAACTTTGGAATCCACAAAGGTAATGGCAAAACAAACATCAACCATCGCCTAAACAAAACACTGTCGACGATTCTATTGGCACCGTGCTAATCTTAAAATTTCCTAATATAAAATTAAAACAATTTGGCAACAGAATTGACACCACTAGCTCTTAGGTCACGTACACTGCCTTGCGTCTTCCAACTTGAGGGTACATAATGCCTTATGTGCATGTAATTCATCGGAAACCATACCTTTGAAACCGGAACACAGCTTGGCGGCAGAAATAGGTAGTACTGTCTCGAACAAGTCCCTTTACAAGAAGCTCTACTATGCGTATTGTCTTTTCCAAATGCTAGAATAATAATTTGCATTTCAGTCGACACATACCCTTAGGCCTAGACGGCGTGGAAATCATATCAAACGGCTCGGGTAGCTACATGGAACTGAGAAAGGCCTACGTCACCGTAGACCTTGTGAAGAGTGCTACCTTCAAAAGTGGAGGCGCTTACTTGTTCAGCAATCTGAGAGGTTGTGACGGACAACGGATCTACTTTAACGGATGTTCGTGCGTCGCTGTCAATGGAAATATCGTGAGCCGTGGACTTCAGTTCGCTTTGCATGATGTGGTAATTTTTTTAACTCATCTCACCTTAAGTAAAAGATATAGGAACACGTCTGTAATCCCCAAGTACGGTAGACATCCTCTCAGATCTTCAGACGCTTAGACCTTTGAAGATGTCTAGAGGGGGTAGTCAAAGGCACGTCTAAACATTATATTTGCCACATATGACACTTTGCAGTAGTTAGCATTCATGGCTCAGGCGCATAAATAATACAGTTGTCAAGCATATTAGCTCCTAAGTTTTTAGTACACAACAATTAAAAAGTACCAGGCGCCCATGAGTTGCAAAGAGCTCTTTCTATCATCCAACATCTGCTACGTGGAGCTACGAAAGTGCTACGAACAGTGCTACGAACAGTGCTACGTTGCAAAGCTGGGACGCTTATTTGTTTACGACAAAAAAAGAGGAGGTTCTCAATGTTTTTTTTTGTGTAGAGACAGTCTCAAGTTGGTCCCATTTTATTTTAGTCATGTAGGAATAATCACTACATAGTATAAAGCAAAGTCGCTTTCCGCTTCCCGCGTCTGTATGTCTGTATGTATGTTTGCTTATATCTTTAAAACTACACAACGGATTTTGATGCGGTTTTTTTTAATAGATAGAGTGATTCAGGAGGAAGGTTTATATGTATAATAACATGCTACCCGTGCGAAGCCGGGGCGGGTCGCTAGTAGACTATATATTTTTTAATAAAAAAACAAAAAGAAAATATCCTTCATTGACTTTTCGATTGGTCGAAATCGAAACATTTTCGTTGGTTTTCTTTTTATTTTAGCCCCAAACTAAGCAAAGCTTGTATTACGAGAACTATATAACTGATAGAAAACTTAATTTATGTAATGTTTTCAGGAAGTGATAACAGCGATTATAGATTTAGAAGATATACGTTCATACCGCAACAGAAATCGCTCACGTTCGCACACGGCCGCGTCTAACCCGCCTTTCCCCCGGATCACTATCGACTTTGCGTTGTCAGACGATGACGTCAATCTCATCCCCAACCCACCAGTGGACTGGCAGTATTTGACACCTGAAGAAGAGATTGAACTGGGTAAGTAATCATCGTCTGGTTAAGTATCATCGCTGTCAAATTAGAACGTGTCAAATAAAAAATTAAAAAAATTGTGGACTTTTTACACAGCGCCATCTAGCCCAAAACTTATCAAAACTATGGAAACCAGATAACTAATAAAATATTAACATAAGTACTTTATAATCACCCAGACACAGAACGAACATCTATATTCATTACACAAATGTTTATTCTAGGTGGAATCGAACCAACAGTTGCCTCAAATAAAATAAATAAATATTAGTGGACATTTTACACATCGCCATCTAGCCCCAAACTAAGCAAAGCTTGTACTATGGGAACCAGATAACTGATATAATACTTATATACAATTTTTTTTGGTTAATACATTATGTAATTACATATTCTATGAGATTAAATTGCAATTTGGACAAGACAACGTTTGTGGGGTCAGCTTAGTATATATAAAATCACTACATAGTATAAAGCAAAGTCGCTTTCCGCTTCCCGCGTCTGTATGTCTGTATGTATGTTTGCTTATATCTTTAAAACTACACAACGGATTTTGATGCGGTTTTTTTTAATAGATAGAGTGATTCAGGAGGAAGGTTTATATGTATAATAATATGCTTAATATATTAGAGAACCACTGATAATTTTAAGATTTAAAATCAGCGCTAC
The DNA here is from genome assembly GCA_912999785.1 of Hydriomena furcata. Classification (NCBI taxonomy): domain Eukaryota; kingdom Metazoa; phylum Arthropoda; class Insecta; order Lepidoptera; family Geometridae; genus Hydriomena; species Hydriomena furcata. The sequence goes on along the minus strand of OU538828.1, from coordinate 13,610,448 downwards.
TTTTTTTTTTTTAATTTTAAATGGTGTTAACGAGTATACAAAGACATTCTGTAGTATATTTTGGTATCAGCTTTGCACCCGTGCGAAGCCGGGGCGGGTCGCTAGTATTATATAAATATATTCACAAAGGTAATCCTCATGTACGGTAGACATCCAGGCGCTCTGATCTTTGAAGGTGTCTAAGGTAGTCGGAGACAAGTCCAAATATTTTGATTTTCTTTTATAGGTCCGGCGTGTTGGTTGTGGGACTACCTCAGACGTTCCGGTCAAGGTGGTTTTTTTCTACCTTTAAGTGGTGGAGTGGATTCTACTAGCACAGCTTGTATTGTGTTCTCGATGTGTACCCAAATCTGTGACGCCATACAGAAAGGAGGTAATAATTATTTTTAAAAACCTAAAAGAAAAACCGGCCAAGTGTAAGTCGGACTCGCGCACGTAGGGTCCCGTACTATTATCATAACGGCAAAAAAAACACGTTTGTTGTACGGGAGCCCCCCTTAAATATTTATTTTATTCTGTTTTTAGTATTTGTTGTAAGAGCAGCAACAGAAATACGTAATCTGTGAAAATTTCAACTGTCTAGCTATCACGGTTCATGAGATACAGCCCTGTGACAGACAGACGGACAGCAAAGTCTTAGTATTTAGGGTTCCGTTTTTGCCCTTTGGGTACGGAACCCTAAAAACAACAAAAAAATTATATATTCGCGTCGATAAAGGAACTTCTTTTTTCGTCGGTTGAAAAACAAAACCAATAAAATACATGAACAGGATTTTTTTAAACTACTCATAGAATCTATTTCTAAATAGCAATGTTTTGGTGATCCTTTTATTTTCAGAAAGTCAAATCCTATATGACGTGCGCAAGATTCTCTGTCAATCAGACTATACGCCATCCGATCCCATAGAACTCTGCAATAGATTGTTGGTGACTTGCTACATGGCTACGGAAAACTCCAGCCAGGAGACAAAAGCCAGAGCAGCACAAGTACGTATTTTAATAATATTTAATATTATAAATGCGAAAGTTTGTGAGAATAGATGAATGTATGCATGTTTGTTAAGGTGTGACCAGACATTGCGCGGCAATCGAGCGCGGCAATTATGCCGTGCGAACGAACAATAACATCACCGTTTGAGCGCGGCAGATATCACGCAGCTGCAGCGCGCGGCTGTTGTCCAAACATAGCGCGAATTGCCGCGGGCTGCCGCGTTCCATTACCGCGCAATGTTTGGTCACACCTTAATTATTTTACGCAAAAACTACTGAACAGATATACATATATGAAACTTTACAGTACCTAAATAGTTTATACTTCAAAATAACACAGGCTACTATTCCTCCAGGTACCACGCGGGCGGAAGCTAGTCTAAATATATAAAACTTTGCTCTTCTCTTAAGAGCCATGTTGGTCGAGTGGGACGTACCTTAACTTTCGATCCGTCGTGGGTTCGAATCCCGGCAGTGCATCAATGGATTTTTCTGTTCGAAAAATAAAACATAGAGAGGAAACCAATTAATATTCATATTCTGCGGCGACGGGCTTCCAACCTATCACGTATGGAATGCTAACTACTGCAAGATGTGGGCATGCGCCAAGTGTAATATTTGGACGTGCCTCTGACTTCTCCCTTTAGACAACTCCAAGGATCGAAGCGCCTGGAGATCTGAGAGGTTGTCTACCGTACTTGGGGATTACAGTCGTGATCCTATTTTCTTTCTTAATTTCAGCTCGCAAGTCAAATAGGAAGCTACCATTTCCCGATAGTGATCGACTCGGCAGTGAGTGCCGTTATAGGTATATTCACAACCGCTACTGGGTTAGTGCCCAAGTTTCGAAGCAATGGCGGCTGTCCTAGGCAGAATCTCGCTTTGCAGAATATTCAGGTAAACATTCAATAAATATTGGTGGATATTCATATGAATTTATTCTAAAAACTTATTTAAAATATATTTTAAACAGCGCCGCCTAGCACCAAACTTAGTAAAGTTTGCAATATTATTGGGGATAAAATATCCTTATTTATAACGTTGAATAATAGCTTGATAGATAATTATTATTGATTTTGTAATTCTTCACTACGTAGTATAAAGCAAAGTCGGTTTCCGCTTCCCGCGTATGTATGTTTGCTTATATCTTTAAAACTACACAACGGATTTTGATGCGGTTTTTTTTAATAGATAGAGTGATTCAGGAGGATGGTTTATATGTATTAAACCCGTGCGAAGCCGGGGCGGGTCGCTAGTAATATATAAAATAAAGTCGTGTTAGTTACACTATTTACAACTCAAGAACGGCTGAACCGATTTGGCTGAAAATTGGTGGGGAAGTACCTTAGAACCAGGAGACGGACATAGGATACTTTTTAACGGGTACGGGAAATTAACATTCTAAAGCGATACGAAGTTCCTCGGGTTAGCTTGTTTATTATAATAATGCCTAGACTACGGCTCATGTTAATAATGTTTTTTTGAAATATTTATTATATTATTTATATTTTATAGGAGTTTTGTGTTGCATTCACCAAATTCCTTGTGCTTGTATGTAAACAGTTTATTTAATCTATACTAATATTATAAAGAGGAAAGATTTGATTGTTTGTTTGTTTGTTTGTTGCATCGAATAGGCTCGGAAACTACTGGACCGATTTGGAAAATTCTTTCACCATTAGAATCCTACATTATCCCTGATGAACATAGGCTATAGAATATTTTCAAAATATTCAGGGATCCGTATGAAAACTTCGTTAAGGCGGCTGTTTCAAATATGACAGCTCGCATTTTTTGTACTTTTCCGTATTCTGTGGCCGCACACTACGAATAGTGCAAACGCACACATTGAAGCTACTTCACACTTCATTTACCAAGACTAAATAACTAGTCTTGATACTTGAAAATATTTGGTGCAATAGGTATGTCATATTTGTATAGGTAGGTATGTACTTAATAATTTTATAGGTTGCACTTGACAAAAAGAAAATAAATATAGAAAAAATTAATATATATTATAAGACAGGTTACAAATCGTAAAGTGCTACTACACACAGCTACTAATATTTGACTGTGCAAAAAATATTTGTTAGGTACCTATACCTGTACCTACTAATAAAATACATTATGACAAAACGGTAAGTATCGTTTTTTTATAAGCTCTTATTTAACTTGCAGTTTATGTACATATTTATGTATCTATGTTTGATAAGGTGTAATCTTGCAACTTAATTTTAAGCAGTTATCCCCAATCGATTGAGCTGAAATTTTGCATACATAATATGGTGACAGCGAGCTGATCTGATGATGGAGTCAGGAGCTGTTCAACGGAACTCTTCACTAAATAGTCGAATTGAGGCAAAACTTTGCATATCTATATACCTGGTCTGATGATGGAGGTCGGATGTAGCCATCGGAACTCCTCAACTACACAACATAACCACATCGCGTTTGGGCTCGTTATTTTTATCTTGACGAGAACTAGAGCACAAGAATTTACAAAAGCTTGATTTAAAAAATATATTTTTAATAAAAAAACTTATTGTCATCTAAAATCGATGACGGCACCGTCAACGTTTCGAGTACCACTCACAGAAAGTTTTGAAAGTGAAATACTGATAAAATATGTAGGTATGCTTTTGAATATTGTGTGCGAGCTATGATCTCGAAGATCCATAGACAGCGCGTAGCGAGGGTCAACAAGTTCTGGAATTAAACAGTTATTGTAAAATTTAACTAAATAATCTTCCATAATATTTTCTTTCCAGAAAAAGAGATGACCAGCTGCTCTTTTTACAAATTCATATTTTCCATTGTATTTATACTAAATGACATCACAAACCCGCAATACTTTTTAAGACCTATCCAAAGACATGGAGAGAGTATGCGAGAAAAAAAAAACATCTGAAAATATATATTTATTTCTACCACATTGTCGGCGTGACTAGTATATTCATGCCAAATTACAGCTTTCTAGTATTAAGAGTATCTGAGCTAAGCTGCGGACGAATGGACGGAAATGGCAAAACTATAAGGGTTTTTTGTAAACTACGAAACACTAAAGAGCACTTTCAGTATTTCGAATTAAACAATTTTTCAGGACACTTTATTATTTTTTTAATATTTAATTATTTGCATCATGTACAACTTAAGTATATGCCATCAAAAACAACTTGTAAAAATTAAAATAAAAAGCCAATTCTCGCAACGCAACTCAGTTCTTCTATCGTAAAAAGTTGTGAGATTTCAATGTCTGTCTGTCTGTCCAAAAAATGACCTGAACTGTTTCGAGAAAAGGATGGTACGACTGTGCCGCTTTTTTGCTTAACTTGGCGGGGGCACTACCGTGCCCCCAGATAAACCTTGCCTTGATAATAACAAATACCGACCTTTTTAGAAGGTTCAACATTTTTGGTTCAATGCGTATCGTATCATTCGTCAGTCATTCATCAGTCGTCAAAATTGATTAATGCTAGATTTGTTGCACACCAGCACTCGGAGTCTTTTTATAGTTTTGGGGATGTTTTTAAATTAAAAATAGCATATTTATAAGCTAGGGGTATATTTACACCGACAGCAAATTTCAATTTCATCCGTTTAGTCGTTTAAGTCTGATTGAGGTACAAACATCCAAACATACCTAACATCCGCACAAACAAATCAGATTTATAATATTAAATGTAGATAGATAATAAATATAAATTATATTCGTAATCGAAAATTCAGGTAATTTTTCGCATTTTGTTCAGATAAAGTATCAATTTTTTCCATCCATGTATAAAAAAACACGCTTGGTAATATAGGGGAGGCCGGGTTAAAACCGTACTAAGGGTCATGGTACCTTTTTAGAACTTTCATTTCAAAACAGAAATGTATCAAATCATTATTTATATTTATTTAGTAGGACTAATTAGGGACACAAACAGGTTCACATTTTTCTGAAATTTAATATTTTTATTAAAATAACAATCAAATACGAAACATCTGCTTATTTCGATTTTGCTCCAACGCGACGTATGCAAAAAGGTAAAACCGTAAACTATTATCATACTGTTTCGAAACGTAACTCGATGTAACGCATCTTCTACAAAAAAATCATCCAACTCTTTCATAGTCTGTACAGTGTACATGAGCCCAGCCCTTACAACTCATGCATTGTACCTAACCTTCATCTGTGTGGCTTGCACCAAATTCGTCAAGGCAATATATTATACAAATGTTATCATTAGTTTTGCATGTCCACTATTTTACCCCAGTATCCGGTTATGTCAGACTTCCCCTAAATTCGAAGAAAAATGTGACGTGGACGTGCTTCCCCGAGCGCGTCTGAGCGCTGACTGACGTGCCGACTTGAGGTGAATGTGAGTTTTGTATGGAAAAAATGTATGGATAAGTTTTATTGCATTTAATATTGTTCATAAATGAAAAAGTAAATTATTTGAAAACAAGATAATGCCACGCGGTATAGAGAAATATAAAATCTACAATTTCGTATTATTTTCAAATAAAAATATGCTGTGGGTCTAAAGATATTGGTACCTAACCAGACCCCATTTTTCGACATTTTCAGCGGTTCTTGCGACGGTAAAAACGTATTTTTTTGAAAATGTTGTATAGAACTGGCCAGTTTTTATTATCTACTATTAAAGATGAATATATTATCAGTAATTTTGTATCATTATATCCTCACAATTGTGATTCCTGGTTTTTAAATCGGTACCTGAAAATCATTGAAATACGTGTGTGGGTGTGAGCCGGGCCTTAATGTAACCCAACGTGTGAAAACAAAAACACAAAATATCCTTATATCGCTTACGCTGTGGAAATTATTGACAATAGAGCAAAGTAATGTACTAAAGTTTTATAGATAACATCAATATCTACAAAAAAGTCCATAATACCATATGTCTAACTATTAGGGATCCGTATGAAAACTTCGATAATGTAACCCAAGGTGTATAAAAATTACCCATAAAATCATTATTACACCCGTGCGACGCCGCACTGTGGATCGAAAATCGACTTTCAAAGACATAGGCGAAAAAAAAAAATTTGGTCGGTTTTTTGCTTGAAACGGCTTCCATTAATCATTAATATGCCTAAATATATCATGATATACAATTTGGTGGGAAAATTGTCGAGTTATAATTTTTTTTACGAAAAAAATGTATGAAAAGCATATAAAAAATCCAGATATCTCCGGAAGTGCAAAGATAACCGTTATATCCTTGCATACAGTTATAGTACCAACTATTATTGATTTTTTGGCATACAACATATAACACGAACTACTGCACATTTTGAAAAAAAAAATATCAAAAAATTTAATTTATTTTTGATCTCTCTCAAGTGAAGACTTAAGGAAATCGGTTAAAAAAAGGTCCCCATCGGCAAATTGTATGCTATAAATAATAACAGACATGTGTTTTCTTGTTTGGCTGACGTTGAAATACCAAAAAACAAAGCTCAATAGCAAATTCAATTTAGGAACTATTTTTAATGTTATTTAACTACCTAATTAATTAGATTAGGTTTTGTCAGACCGCTTATTGTTCAAATTTCAAGCAATGTATTAACAATGATCGGTAGTTAGCAAAAGACAGGTAGCTTATGTACAAAGTTACAAACATACCTTACTTAGATTATTTATTACCTACCTAAATGCATAAACCTGCACCGGAAATATTTAACAATGAGCGGTAGTTAACAAAAGACAGGTAGCTTAGGTACAAAAATACCTTACTTAGGTTATTTATTACCTAATTAAGTGCATAAAACTGCACCGGAAATATTTTTTACTTCAGTGTATTCTGATATTCTGAACTATTTACTAGTGAACATCTCTCAGTTTTTTAATCATTAAAATGGAAAGTTTAAGCACTAACTTAGATTTGGTTGTTGTTCTTCAAGGTGCAGGTTCGCTACAAAATCATGAAGTTCTGTACGAGGCAGTATTATCTCGTCTAGGTGATCACCTTTCTAATGAAGATAAGGTTACTCTGGAAGAGTTTTGTCGAAGATTTTCACGAGCTGCTTCACAGAGATGGAAAAATTGCGGCAGAAACACAAGAGCATTCAGAAAAGATTATGAAGATTGGCTTCAAGCAAATGTTGATTGGCCAAGCTGCGTTCAAACTAGTCTTCTCACCCAGGGACCAAGTGAAGAAAGATCGATTACCGAAGACTTTACCACCGCGGAACCTTCATCGTCATCATCAGTTGGAACGATGACTAAAAGACCTCGGAAACCTTTCGAAGATCTAGGCAACAAGCAGAAGAAAAGGAGGTCGGAAGAGTACACAGGTATGGACCCCATTGAGTTGACGAATTCAGCTGCAGTACTCTTAAAAGAAAATGGTCGTGAGGACATTGCATCCGTCATCGAATATATGTTGAAAACCCCAGAAGCTGCTGCGAAAATCAGTGACTTCATAAAAAGACCGAAATGTCATGTTTCATTTACGGCAGAAAAAACTTTGGGGTTGCTCCTGTCTTTAAAGCTTACAAAGTGGCAGTACATAACTTTAAGGGAATCGGCCATTCGAGAAGGTGCTATTGATATTTACCCGTCTTACTAAAAGGTGCAACAGGCAAAATTGCAATGTTATCCTCCGAAGCAATTAATAACAGTGACAGATTCCTCAGCAAAGATTACTTTACAAGGATTACTGGATTTAACAGTAAGGAGGATCCTTGAAAGTTTCCCAAACAAAATACAGGACCAACAGTTGACATTGATATCGAAGTGGGGATTTGATGGTGCATCTAACCAAAGCCTGTACAAGCAGAAAATAGACAGTGAGCAAGATGACTCAAGCATATTTATGACATCTCTCGTCCCTCTAAAGCTAACAAACGGTGATGAAACCCTATGGAAAAATCCAAAGCCCTGCTCAACATCATATTGTCGTACAGTGGAGTTTAGTTTTGTGAAAGAAAGTGAAGAATTAGTCATTGAAAAAAAAGGCAAACATGGATGACGAAATTAAGGCTTTACTCCCCACAGAATGTAAAAAAAATATGGTGAATCATAAACTGATGATGACGATGATTGATGGCAAAGTATGTACTTATCTTTCTGAAGCTAAGTCACACGCTGCGTGCTATCTGTGCTTAGCTAAGCCCACTGAAATGAATAATTTAGGTACAGTTTCATTGAAGCCTGTATCCTCTGATGCATTAGAATTAGGGTTATCTACATTGCATGCACGTATTAATTGTATGGAATGCCTTCTTCATATATCATACCGACTCGATTTTAAAAAGTGGGCTGCGAGAGGAAATGAGCACAAAGAAATGTTGGAAGCAAGAAAAAAATATATCTAGGACAAATTTAAAAACGAGCTCAATCTTCTTATCGTTATTGTTAAGCAAGGATCTGGAACTAGGGTTCAGAACCGGGAAATCCCGGTACCGAAAGTACCGGGAATTCCCGGTCCTTTTGTCAGTAACAAGGAACCGGGAAATCTAATTTGATTCCCGGTTCTTTCGGTACTTTCGGGAATTTTATTTTTATAACTCGGCGGGCCTCGCAGGACTCGCCACGTGCGAAAAGTAAGAAAAAAGTGTCGCGCGTTTGACTCCAAGGTAAGTATTACGTTGTTCCTCATACCAAACAATGGTGACAGAATGTAATTTACTTCAAATACGACGTATTATCATACTCCTAATATGATTTTTGTGATATTATAAACAAAACCACAGTAATTTTAGAGGCCGGTATCTTTTCTTAGCCTATATCGTCCCACTGCAGGGCAAAGGCCTCCCTCCATTCTTTCCACACCTTTCGATCTCCAGCTAAGTTGCGCCAGTCATTTAAATGACTGTCGAGATCGTCCTGCCATCTCCTCCGGAGTCTGCCTCGAAGGCGTGTTTGTTTGACGTGTGAGTTTGTGGGGACCAATCGTTTGTTATTTTGGCCCAAAGATCGTCCGGTATGAGAGCGACATGCCCTGCTCAATCCCATTTGAGTTTGGCCGCTTTATGGGTGACGTCAACTATTTTTGTTTTGGAGCGTAGTATCGTGTTTCGTATGCGGTCTGTGAGTCTAACTCCTAAGATACTACGCTTCATCGCTCTTTGGCAAACCTCGAGTTGGTATCTCTCATGAGCTGTCGGGAACCAAGTCTGTGCACCGTACGTTAGAATTGGGAGAATGCACATGTCCATAAGTCTGCGCTTATTGCAGAGTGGCAGTTCGCCATTCATAAGATGTTTCATCGACCAGAAGCTTCTCCAGGCGTTTTCGGTGCGTCAAGCAACTTCGTTTTGTTGTGCCTGGAATGAAACTATCTGGCCGAGATACACATACTCATGGACATACTCAATCTCCACATTCTCCACGTACAATCTCCTCTTCGTGCCATTGGTCATCAGCTTGGTCTTGCTCATATTCATTCGGAGTCCCACATCTTGGTCGGCTTGCTTGGTTCAGTCCTTGAAGCATATCGCCTAGTTCTGCAGCTGTGGGGGAGAAAAGGACAATATCGTCGGAGAAGCGCAGGTTTGTTAGCCTGCTATCTCCGACGACGATGCCCTTCTCAGCCCATTTGGGCTTCAATCGCTTGAACACTTCTTCCATAGTAGCTGTAAACAATTTAGGAGAAAGCGGGTCTCCCTGTTTCACGCCTTTTACAATTTGGAAAGAGAGCCCCGTGAGTGAGGTTTTTATGGATGCTGTACTATTGCTATAGATATTACGGATAAGTTGAATGTACGTTTAATTTATGTTCTGATTAGAAAGTGCCTCGAATAATGGTTTATCTTTTATGCTATCAAAAGCTTTTGAGTAATCTACAAATGCAAGATAAAGTGGGATATTAAATTCTACATGTTTTTCTAAGAGCTGGATAAGGGAATGGAAATAATCCGTCGTGGAGAGGCCACGGCGGAAACCCGCTTGTTCTGGTGGTTGATGTAAATCGAGCTCACCGGATATTCGATTTTCGATAATTTTCATGAATAGTTTAAAAAGGCGTGAGATAAGACTGATGGGACGATAATTGCCAATGTCGGACTTTTCACCCTTTTTATGTATGAGTATAATGGTGGAGTGGCAGAAATTATGAGGAAAAGAACCGGTCTGAAGAATGTAGTTACAAAGGTTCGTAAGGTGTGGGAGTGGTACTGGTTCTCCGATTTTTAAGGCTTCGGTGGTAACACCATCTGCACCTGGGCTCTTGCTATATTTCATGCTGCAAAGCGCGCGATGAACCTCTGGTCCTGTTATCGGCTCTATATCATTTTTCTGATATATATTCATTCTTAATGTTATCTATTCTCGTCGATCTTAAATGTAGTTGACTTTTGAACCTTATCACTTGTTTTATAAATCAAAAACTGCCAAGAACCGAAAATACCGAAAGAACCGGGAAATCCCGGTATCGATTTAAAAAAGTACCGAAATTCCCGGTTCTTACAAAGAATACCGGTTCCGGAAACACTATCTGGAACCACAAATGACGGAAACACGGCAAGAAGATTTTTTGAGTTTCCAGACAAAACTGCAGCCATCTGTGGGCTGGACGAAGAGTTAGTCCGCAGATTTGCTGTAATTCTGCAGGCAATAACATCAGGGGAACTGATTGATGTAATCAAATTTAAAGATTTCGCTTTCGATAACATTAAAAATAGTTCCTAAATTGAATTTGCTATTGAGCTTTGTTTTTTGGTATTTCAACGTCAGCCAAACAAGAAAACACGTGTCTGTTATTATTTATAGCATACAATTTGCCGATGGGGACCTTTTTTTAACCGATTTCCTTAAGTCTTCACTTGAGAGAGATCAAAAATAAATTAAATTTTTTGATATTTTTTTTTTCAAAATGTGCAGTAGTTCGAGTTATATGTTGTATGCCAAAAAATCAATAATAGTTGGTACTATAACTGTATGCAAGGATATAACGGTTATCTTTGCACTTCCGGAGATATCTGGATTTTTTATATGCTTTTCATACATTTTTTTCGTAAAAAAAATTATAACTCGACAATTTTCCCACCAAATTGTATATCATGATATATTTAGGCATATTAATGATTAATGGAAGCCGTTTCAAGCAAAAAACCGACCAAAATTTTTTTTTTCGCCTATGTCTTTGAAAGTCGATTTTCGATCCACAGTGCGCCGGGGCGGACTGCTAGTAAATAATAAATAAATAAATTTCAGGCCAGACTGCGTATGGTCCTATCATACTTGTTCGCGCAGCTAATGCTATGGGTGCGAGGGAGACCGGGCGGTCTGCTAGTTCTCGGCTCTTCTAACGTTGACGAAGCGCTGCGCGGTTACATGACCAAGTACGACTGCTCTAGCGCAGACATCAATCCTATTGGTGGAGTCTCGAAGAGCGATCTTAAGTCTTTTCTGCATTACGCTAAGCATCGGTAAGGAAATAAATATTGGCGGACTTTACACACAGCGCCGTCTAGCCCCAAACTAAGCAAAGCTTGTACTATGGGAACCAGATAACTGATGGAATATATAAATCCTTTTTTTGTTGTAATTACATACATAAAAAATATCCCCAAGTACGGTAGACATCATCCTCTCAGATCTTCAGGCGCTTCGATCCTTGAAGATGTCTATAGGGAGTAGCCAGAGGCTCGTCCAAATATTACATTTGGCACATGCCCACATTTTGCAGTAGTTAACATTCCATACGTGACAGGTTGCAATCCCATCGTCGCTCATAAGAACACTAACTGGTTTCCTCATAATGTTTTCCTTCACCGTTTTGAGTACGTGTTTTGATGCGCATATACATTTATCGAACAGAAAAATCCATTGATGCCCGCCGGGATTCGAAGCCACGACTTTCAGATTGAAAGTCCAGGTACTCGGCCAACACAATTTTTTTTTATTATTTATTTATTTTTTAATTTCAGTTTTTTCTTGCCATGCCTCTCTGAGATACTCCAAGCCCCGCCCACGGCCGAGCTTGAGCCGCTCACAGACGGTCAAATCACACAAACTGACGAACAAGACATGGGGATGACGTACGATGAACTGTCAGAGTTTGGACGTCTGAGAAAAACGCACAACTGCGGCCCCTTCACTATGTTCCAGAAGCTGGTGCAGGCTTGGAGTAATAAGTGCACTCCTAGAGAGGTACGGTCAAAGACCCGGTTTTGGTGCTTACCCCGGTTTTGGTCTTTTTCTATTTTTGCAGTCAATAACTAAGCATAGCAAATAAACTTGTTTAAAATCTATAGTTAAGAGGCTCCCAGTCGCTGATTGCTCTTTTTCGAAACGAAAAAAGAAATACTTCTGAACAAGCCACATCTCCTATTTTTATAAGTATAATTACTTCAGGTTCTTACCTAGATTTCTATTAAGCTGAAAACATAATAGCAGAAACTTTTCACGATAAAGATATTATTTCAAAATGATACGTTTTAGAATTTATGATCGAAATATTTTATATACCTACTATTAAAATCAACTTGTGATTTATTGTTAAAGATAGGTAATATGTAGATCTAGAATTCTATTAGAATAGATTTTTGATAAGTAATTATACATAATTTATATCATTAATTTATTCGAAAAGCTAAGGCGGACCAAGCGCCGACGTGTGTTTGTCGTCATTGCAGCGGTCGGTAGGATTATTTATTGAAGTGATTAAAGATGGGTACATCTTTATTCACATATACTATACATTATAAAATAGGAGATGTGGCTTGTTCACAAGTATTTATTTTTTCGTTTCGAACAAAAACAATCGTCGACTGGGAGCGCCTTAATACAATTATTTGTCTATGGTCCGTTTTGATTAGTGACAGTTGTGATGCGTTATACCTCTAGACTTGATAGACCACAACTAAATGTATGAATAATTATTAAATAAATATCGCCTGTTACAAAACCGGGGCGAGCAACTAGTTATATATATTAAGGGGCTGTATGTCGACGATTGCTCTTTTTCGAAACGAAAAATGAAATACTTCTGAACAAGCCACATCTCACCTAGATTTCTATTAAGCTGAAAACATAATAGCAGAAACTTTTCACGATAAAGATATTATTTCAAAATGATACGTTTTAGAATTTATGATCGAAATATTTTGATACCTACTATTAAAATCAACTTGTGATTTATTGTTAAAGATAGGTAATATGTGGATCTAGATTTCTATTAGAATAGATTTTTGATAAGTAATTATACATAATTAATATCATTAATTTATTCGAAAAGCAAAGGCGGACCACGCGCCGACGTGTGTTTGTCGTCATTGCAGCGGTCGGTAGGATTATTTATCGAAGTGATTAAAGATGGGTACATCTTTATTCACATTAATCCCCAAGAACGGTAGATATACTCTCAGGTCTCAAAGCGCTTAGATCCTTGAAGGTGTCCAAAGGAGGTAGTCATAGGCACGTCCAAATATAATAAAAAATAAGTAAATTCTATAATAAACTTAATAATATTCCAGGTGGCGGAAAAGGTGAAGCACTTCTTCCGCTGTTACGCGATCAACCGTCACAAAATGACAGTACTGACACCGTCATATCACGCCGAGTCTTACAGTCCGGACGACAATCGCTTTGACCACCGACCGTTCCTATACCGAGTGCATTGGAATTGGCAATTCAAAGCTATTGACGATGCTGTAAGTATCACTGGAGCTCTACATAGTATTAAGGAAAGGATCATTGAAAAAAATGATAGAACCGTGCACACACACACAGCTCAGTTGGTAGTAACTCTGTCTTCAGCGCTGTAGGTTTTGGGTTCGATCCCCACCCAGAGCAAATATTTGTGTGATGAACATAGATCTTTGTTCTGTGTCTGGGTGTGTAGTATGTATCATAAGTATGTATTTACAAAAAAAAAACGTATATAAGTATTCTATCAGTTATCTAGTTCCCATAGTACAAGCTTTGCTTAGTTTGGGGCTGGATGGCGATGTGTAAAATGTCCACCAGTATTTATTTATTTATTTATTTATTTATTATAGCTAAACAGTTGAAATTTTAACAGATTATGTATTTCTGTTGCCGCTATAACAACAAATAATAAAATAAATATTTAAGTGAGGCTCCCGTACAACAAACGTGATTTTATTGCCGTTTTTTATAGATAATGGTACGGAACCCTTCGCGTGCGAGTCCGACTCGCACTTGGCCGGCTTTCTATATAAATAAAAAGCGCGAAACTCGAGAACGGCTAAACCGATTTGACTGATTTCTTTTTTGATGTGTTTGATGAAGTCAGAGGAAGGTTCTTATGGAGAGAAAAAACGTTAAAAATACAAATAAAACAATTTTCTTTTCACTTTTTTGTATGCGATTATTGAAATTTGGGCAGGACATAGTCTGTCACGGGTCGGCTAGTTAATAATAATAATAATTAATTTTCAGGTAGCACAAATGACGAAGGAGAAGCGATCGGGAAGTAACATCAGCTCTGATGGAAAAGACGCAGGAAATACGTCCTCGAATGTTTTTATGGGTAGCAGGAGGAAAGGTGTACTTATATAAGATAAGTAATAATGACAATTCCATAAATATCACACAAAATGATAATGTTGTTAAAATGCCTACAACGAGCGCGTAAGATTAGAAAAAAACATTACTTAAGGCGCTCCCAGTCGACGATTGTTTTTGTTCGAAACGAAAAAAGAAATACTTGTGAACAAGCCACATCTCCTATTTTATAATGTATAGTATATGTGAATAAAGATGTACCCATCTTTAATCACTTCGATAAATAATCCTATCGACCGCTCAAAAATCTATTCTAATAGAAATCTAGATCTACATATTACCTATCTTTAACAATAAATCACAAGTTGATTTTAATAGTAGGTATATAAAATATTTCGATCATAAATTCTAAAACGTATCATTTTGAAATAATATCTTTATCGTGAAAAGTTTCTGCTATTATGTTTTCAGCTTAATAGAAATCTAGGTAGGAACCTGAAGTAATATACTTATAAAAATAGGAGATGTGGCTTGTTCAGAAGTATTTCTTTTTTCGTTTCGAAAAAGAGCAATTGTCGACTGGGAGCCCCTTAACGTGATTTTTACCTTTTCCCTCCTAATGTGGGGTTGGCACACCAATGTTGACAAACATATTGCGAAGTGGATTTGGCTTATGATTTGATTACGGCCGCCTGCCTGACGTCAACCCTTTTTGGGAATAGTAATAATAATTAGAAAAAGTGGAATATAAAACACTAAAAAAGCGTACAACGATTTATTTATAATATCTAGTTATATTGTTGATACTGCAAATTGTTCCTTACGTTTATTAAAATAAGGTTAAATGTTGAATGAATTCTCATAAATATTTTATGAAAAGCTTTACTAAGTGCATTACAAAAGCATCTAATATAGATGCTGAATAAAACAAAGAATATTGATTCTTAAAATCATAGATATTAAGTTTTAATTTACAATGACAATGTTCACGCGATTCTTCTTGTCGTGTCGTGTCGATGCTTCATTTTTAGGGTTCCTTACCCAAAGGGTAAAAACGGGACCCTATTACTAAGACTCCGCTGTCCGTATGTCTGTGTCTGTTTGTCACTAGAATGTATCTAATGAATCATGATAGCTATACAGTTGAATTTCATAAAATGATGTATTTCTGTTGCCGCTATAACAACAAATTAAATACTAAAATTTGTTGTTATAGCGGTTTATTCTGTTTTTAGTATTTGTTGTTATGGCGGCAACAGAAATACATCATCTGTGAAAATTTCAACTCATTAGATACATCCTTTACTTTCGTGTCCGGTTTTTGTTGTTATCGCGATGACAAAATACTATGTTAATTGTAATACACAAATAATGCCTTTTATTAGTGCCTTTTCAAATATTTCTTAAAACAATGTAGATAAATCTTTTTACAATGCGTCCATAATTTAGAATAGTTCTATCGGAGCTCAAAGCATTTTATGTTTTTTTTTTATATAATTATGTAGACATTTGAAAATTAAATAAAATACTCCTAAATGTTTTTTTTATTTTTTAGTTATTATTTATTAATATTATTTATTATTTATTTTTCCGTGCATTGTAATTATTACTAATTACTTATGTATTATATTATTATTACAAATAAAAATTATTCTATTTTATATTGTAGCAATTATATTGTCGAGACAAACTGACTAATATTTAGTAAGATATTTAGTAAACCTTACCCTATATCCTAATTACCATGTTGTTCGACAACAAAATCGGTTGATCGCATTGCCGTACAACATAATTAGTATTGTCGTTTGTCCGACGATGTCAATATGTATCCAAATTGGACTCGCAAGTGTTAAAATATACGTGTGACCAGACATCGCGCGGCATTCAAGCACGGTATTCGCAGGACACAAGTTTACCATCTCGCTCTTTCAAAGTTGATGAACTATAAATTTTTCTTCGTCAAACATTGACAGCTCCAGGGTTGCTAAACTACCCAGTGTGCCTGCCTAATATAATTATTTTTATAAAAACATATTCGATATTATATTATCAGGTGTAGTAGTTTATGACTAGTAGGGACAGAGTACCATGAAAAAAAGGTATATTAAATTGTTATATCACCATTTTAATATAATCAGTAAGAAAATCGATAATCTTACATAAACTTATTATGATACAATTCGATAATGTTTCCTGTTAGGATCAAAAGTCTAATACTAAACCAATCCTCCTATATGGTTGATGAAAATGGTAATTCTTAGCACATATTATTTTTTACTCTGCGCTGCTATGCCTGTAAAAGAAAGGTTTGTATGAGCGGCTAACTTTTAACTAGCAAGCTACGAACAAACTATTTAAATGTTACTAAATAATAAATCTAAAATTAAATGAAAAGGAGGTTAAGATCCTCAAGCACGGTAGACATTTATCGTTATTCCACTAGCCGACACGGTCACCGGTCAAGCATCGGCAATCAGGGAAGCCAAAATGTATGAAATATAGTAAGTATATTATTATAGTATGCCCGGCACCGGCGCTGTGTTTGCTGATGTACTGGCTAGTAGAAAAACGCTCATTCTCAGATTTCAAGGTGCTTTTGTTTACTTACGATGTCTCCCTTTACCGATTTGAGCACCTGCTAAAGCAAAATATATGTTTTCGAATAGAAAAAATCATTAATGACGAATTTTAGTAGTAATTTATAGTAAGTCTTCTCACTAACTACAAAATTGTAAACTAAATCCGATAAAATCGGTGCCCGTCTGAGACGCAGGATCTGCAAGTTCGATACCCGCAGCGGAATAAATATTAGCATGACCTGCAGTTTTTTGTTCCGGGTCTGGGTGCTTTGGTACTCGTAGTTTCTGATACCCACGACACGGAATTCCATTGGGGTCAGGACTATGTATGTAACTTTTGTGTGTTACTTGAAACTATATTGTTATTATTAACAGCTTAATTGTAAACCGGTTACGAACATTGGTGCTTACCGCAGAGGTGGTTTATGGTTTATAAGACAAGCCCAAATACTCTGGAAATAGACATAAAAAATATAATTTAATAAAAATTATTGAGATACTTGTTCTAAAAAAACAGTTTTGTGTGAACAGACTCTGTATTACCCGGATAAGACAGAAAATGTAATAAGAACGCATTATCATAAAAAACTAGCAAACAAAATAAAATGGCCTTAACGTTTTAAGTAGGTATCTGTTAGTACTTTGTTTTTTTCGATAATCATACTAGCTAAGTAAATTACAGACAGTTTCTTTTTAAGCTTGATAGTTTTCATGAAAAAGCAGGTTTATCACTTTTTCCGTCTTATCCGGGTAGACTCAGCCCATACAAAAGTCAAAAAATTCACACATCACCTTAAGGTAGAGTTCGCAGAATCTTGAAGAGTCACTGGAAATATTATACTTTCAACAAAATCCGTTCTGTCGTTTGGGCGTGATTGAGGCACAGACATACTTACAAACAAACTTAAAACTTTAGAATTTATAATATTAATAGGATTAGGATTGTAAACCGGTTCCGAACATTAGTACGAAGGAGGAATTTGTTCTTACGTACTTAAGGCGTCCACAGAATCTTTACTGGTAAATCTGGAAATATACATAAAAAATATATAATATAATTTAATTAAACACTTATTTATGGTAATACTCGTAGGTACATACTTTAAATTTTTCGTTTTTTTTGTGTGGGTAGAGTGGAGCTAGGTTCGAATTCCGCAGCGGAATAAATATTTGCATGATCTGCAGAATTTTATTCCGGCTCTGGATGTAGTGGTACCAAAGTACACTACTCGTATCTGATATCCACGGCATGGAATTACATTGGGGTCAGAACTATGTGTGTATGTGACTGTTAGGTGTTACTTAACTATAAACATTATAATTATTATTAATAGCTAAGTTGTATACCGGTTCCGAACATTGGTGCTGAGATGGAACTTGTTCTTACCTCCTAATTTGCAGCCTGTCTTGCCAGCAGCGTCTATAGCGCACCCAAAAAAAAACTTAATTAAGAACATAATTTAAGGTGATACACATATGGTTGGCGCACACTGGTGCACGGCTTAGTAGAGTATTTCAAATGTATTAATTTAATTTAATAGCATTGGAGCATCGCAGCGCAGTTTTGCGAGATTACTGAGCATTGAAATATATAATACCTCATTATGATTGGATAACTATTAAATTAAATTGATACATTTTAAATCCTCTACCGCGCCGTGCGCTAATGTGCATCACCAAACTAGCAAACAAAAACAAAAGGCCTTAACGTTTTAAGTAGCACACAACATCTGTTAGCACTTTATTTTTTTTCGATTACAAAAGTTGATGTGCTGCCGGGATTCGAACCCACAACTTGAATTCATCCCACCCATTCCATTCCCAGTCCATTTCACCCCACAAGTCTCACAATTGGGACTGTCCACTCTCTTTATTATGACACTTGTGCATCACCAAACTAGCAAACAAAAACAAAAGGACGTTTTAAGTAGCACACAGCATCTGTTAGCACTTTATTTTTTTTCGATTACAAAAGTTGATGTGCTGCCGGGATTCGAACCCACAACTTGAATTCATCCCACCCATTCCATTCCCAGTCCATTTCGGTGTAGTCCGTTTTCGACCCACGTTTTCTCACCACAAATCATAAATTCCAGATTCAACCCAAAATGTAGGTCGTTTTCAACCCACGAAAAAATAAAATAATATTTAGTTCGTGTTCTACCCAAAATCTATGCCTGTTTCAACCCACAGCCCAAGACAATGAGACTTGTACGGTTAGACAAAACATGTTAATATTGTATTACTAGCATTTTTAACAATATTATCTAAAATGGCAATCATACTATTAAAAATCCAGTTAGCATTGGCATGTTTTACTAAACTGTCCTTTCTATTGTATGGATACCAGGTAAAAAAAGGGTATGACTTATGGTGGGATAAGCGGCGCCGAAGCGTGCGTAGATCAAAGGTGCTGTTGCTGGAGAGCTGGACACGATGAGTGTGAATGAGAAGGGTATATTTTGAAATATAATGGTACTATGCTAATTTACTCATCGCCAATCAGTTAGCCCTAAAATACAGCCAGTGAAAGTGCCTAACCGTGTGTCCAAATTAAAATTTGTGATCTAAAAATGCAAGAACCGGATTCAAGTACAAGTGACACAGATTTTTATTTAACGAAATCAAATCGCGACAAACAAGTGTTAGTGTTCGGTGGCAGAGAATTTTACCACAAGAGAGTTAATAAAGATAACTCGATCGTATGGAGGTGTGCAAGAGCTCCATCGTGTTGCGGAATTGTAAAAACATTCAATAACTTAATAAAAGTGAGAACTAGCCACAAAAATGATTGCAAGCCCAATGTTGCGAAGCTCTTAATAACAAAATCAATGAAATTACTTAAAGAAAAGGTGAAATCATCAAAAGGACGACCTATCCAACAAATATACGAAGAAGAAGTTCTGTCGATTCAAGAGCAAGGCATCGACATTGTAGAAAAAATTCCAAAATTCTCCAGCGTGAAGACAGCGCTATATACTGCTCGCAATAAAAGCCAAAAATTACTGAAAACTGTTTTTATAAACATATCTGAAGTGCAGATTCCAAAAGACTATGAAAAGTTCATTTTATTTGATTATAAAGATGATGATAACCGGATAATAGCATTTGCTACTGAAGAGGCTAGACTACGAATGAATGATATTTCACTGTATTTTGGAGATGGAACGTTTAAGTGCTGCATCAAGCCATTCATGCAATTGTATGTTATACATGGCGACATGGGAAGCACAGAAGATAAAACACAAGTAACACCACTTATATATTGCCTGCTTCTTAACAAAAAATTCGAAAAATTGGCCCATTAGTTAATTCGTTATAATTTTAGATGATACGTCGAATTATGACCAAGTACAAAGAAAGTTTTACTGATTACAAATAGACGTAATAGTTCCTAGAAAGCTGTGATTCTTTTATTTATAATCATGTGATTTTAAAGACTTAAATGTATGTACCTAAACTTGAAATTTTTAAATTTTGAAACTGTTATATTTATACATTATTACAACAACGGGAAATTACTCACGTAAATGAGGACATTTACGTGATATTAATTTATCATTTACGTGAGTAATTTCCCGTTGTTGTAATAATGTGTAGTACAACTCACGAAAGTTTTGTTAAATTTATGTTAAGTATATAATATTTTTGTAGATGATTTTTGTAGGTATGTGTTTGGTTAAATTACATATTTTATTTACACTACTCTTATAATAAAAGATAAAGTTTGTATTTTTGTATGTGTTATATAGTATGTATTTAAAAAATCCTCTCAGAAATTAAAAATTACATTATGAGGCCATTCATAGGCCACGACAATTGCAATAATGTTTCTAATGATTTCCTTATTTAATATTCCTTAAAATTATATTTTGTTGCTTTATGTTGTACCAATGTTGATTTTTTTATATATTTTGATTATATTTTTTTAAAATTTTCTGCGATTTTTGTGCTAATTACTACATTGTTGATTGTTTTTAATGAATATTTTATGAAATAAAAATATGTTTAAAATTAATTTTGTTTGCTGTCGGTACCTCCACCCTATTTTAATGTACTTAAGTCATTTTGCTTCTATGCGGGTTGAAAACGGAATTGAAAAAGTAGATGGGTAGAAACTGGAATAATTATTATTATATTTTGCTTGTGGTGAGAAAACGTGGGTTGAAAACGGACTACACCTCCATTTCACCCCACAAGTCTCACAATTCGGACTGTCCACTCTCTTTATTATGACACTTTCAAAACTTTCGTGAGTAGTACTACACATTATTACAACAACGGGAAATTACCTACTCACGTAAATGATAAATTGTCAATGAGGACACCGACAATGTTTCGATTCATCTAGAGAATCTTCTTCAGGGTGAGTGGACCATTAAACGCGCGCGTTACCCTGCTCGCATTGCCGTCTCGCACTTCATTCAAAGAATTCAAATTTCATTGAATTCGAAGCTTGGCATATGCCCCGAGCGCAATCTATAGGCGATCACAATATACTTCCTGCTTACTTTGACATCAGCTGCAGATTCGATTCCCGCAGAATTTAATATCCGCAGCACAAAAATAACTTAAGGATATAATCTAGATAAATTACAGACAGAAACGCGATTGGTGAAACTTTTCTCGATAGATTTATTTTCCAAGTTCTCTCTTCAAAACACAGTAAATTACAGACAGTTTCTTTTTAAGCTTGATAGTTTTCATGATAAAGCAGGTTAATCACTTTTTCCGTCTTATCCGGGTAGACTCAGCCCATACAAAAAGTCAAAAAAATCACACATCACCTTAAGAGGCTTCCAGTCGCTGATTGCTCTTTTTCGAAACGAAAAAAGAAATACTTCTGAACAAGCCACATCTCCTATTTTTATAAGTATATTACTTCAGGTTCCTACCTAGATTTCTATTAAGCTGAAAACATAATAGCAGAAACTTTTCACGATAAAGATATTATTTCAAAATGATACGTTTTAGAATTTATGATCGAAATATTTTATATACCTACTATTAAAATCAACTTGTGATTTATTGTTAAAGATAGGTAATATGTAGATCTAGATTTCTATTAGAATAAATTTTTGATAAGTAATTATACATAATTTATATCATTAATTTATTCGAAAAGCTAAGGCGGACAACGCTCTGACGTGTGTTTATCGTCATTGCAGCGGTCGGTAGGATTATTTATCGAAGTGATTAAAGATGGGTACATCTTTATTCACATATACTATACATTATAAAATAGGAGATGTGGCTTGTTCACAAGTATTTATTTTTTCGTTTCGAACAAAAACAATCGTCGACTGGGAGCGCCTTAAGGTAGAGTTCGCAGAATCTTGAAGAGTCACTGGAAATATACTTTCAACAAAATCCGTTCTGTCGTTTGGGCGTGATTGAGGCACAGACATACTTACAAACAAACTTAAAACTTTAGAATTTATAATATTAATAGGATTAGGATTGTAAACCGGTTCCGAACATTAGTACGAAGGAGGAATTTGTTCTTACGTACTTAAGGCGTCCTCAGCATCTTTTACTGGTAAATCTGAAAATATACATAAAAAATATATAATATAATTTAATTAAACACTTATTTATGGTAATACTCGTAGGTACATACTTTAAATTTTTCGTTTTTTTTGTGTGGGTAGAGTGGAGCTAGGTTCGAATTCCGCAGCGGAATAAATATTTGCATGATCTGCAGAATTTTATTCCGGCTCTGGATGTAGTGGTACCAAAGTACACTACTCGTATCTGATATCCACGGCATGGAATTACATTGGGGTCAGAACTATGTGTGTATGTGACTGTTGGGTGTTACTTAACTATAAACATTATAATTATTATGAATAGCTTAATTGTATACCGGTTCCGAACATTGGTGCTGAGATGGAACTTGTTCTTACCTCCTAATTTGCAGCCTGTCTTGCCAGCAGCGTCTATAGCGCACCCAAAAAAAAAAAACTTAATTAAGAACATAATTTAAGGTGATACACATATGGTTGGCGCACACTGGTGCAATTTAATTTAATAGCATTGGAGCATCGCAGCGCAGTTTTGCGAGATTACTGAGCATTGAAATATATAATACCTCATTATGATTGGATAACTATTAAATTAAATTAATACATTTTAAATCCTCTACCGCGCCGTGCGCTAATGTGCATCACCAAACTAGCAAACAAAAACAAAAGGCCTTAACGTTTTAAGTAGCACACAACATCTGTTAGCACTTTATTTTTTTTCGATTACAAAAGTTGATGTGCTGCCGGGATTCGAACCCACAACTTGAATTCATCCCACCCATTCCATTCCCAGTCCATTTCACCCCACAAGTCTCACAATTCGGACTGTCCACTCTCTTTATTATGACACTTTCAAAACTTTCATGAGTTGTACTACACATTATTACAACAACGGGAAATTACCTACTCACGTAAATGATAAATTGTCAATGAGGACACCGATAATGTTTCGATTCATCTAGAGAATCTTCTTCAGGGTGAGTGGACCATTAAACGCGCGCGTTACCCTGCTCGCATTGCCGTCTCGCACTTCATTCAAAGAATTCAAATTTCATTGAATTCGAAGCTTGGCATATGCCCCGAGCGCAATCTATAGGCGATCACAATATACTTCCTGCTTACTTTGACATCAGCTGCAGATTCGATTCCCGCAGAATTTAATATCCGCAGCACAAAAATAACTTAAGGATATAATCTAGATAAATTACAGACAGAAACGCGATTGGTGAAACTTTTCTCGATAGATTTATTTTCCAAGTTCTCTCTTCAAAAACACTAGTTTCGATTTTAATCAAAACTATGAATAGCTAAACAGTTCATTTTTATATAATTTGTTAGATAATCATACTAGCTAAGTAAATTACAGACAGTTTCTTTTTAAGCTTGATAGTTTTCATGATAAAGCAGGTTAATCACTTTTTCCGTCTTATCCGGGTAGACTCAGCCCATACAAAAAGTCAAAAAAATCACACATCACCTTAAGAGGCTTCCAGTCGCTGATTGCTCTTTTTCGAAACGAAAAAAGAAATACTTCTGAACAAGCCACATCTCCTATTTTTATAAGTATATTACTTCAGGTTCCTACCTAGATTTCTATTAAGCTGAAAACATAATAGCAGAAACTTTTCACGATAAAGATATTATTTCAAAATGATACGTTTTAGAATTTATGATCGAAATATTTTATATACCTACTATTAAAATCAACTTGTGATTTATTGTTAAAGATAGGTAATATGTAGATCTAGATTTCTATTAGAATAAATTTTTGATAAGTAATTATACATAATTTATATCATTAATTTATTCGAAAAGCTAAGGCGGACAACGCTCTGACGTGTGTTTATCGTCATTGCAGCGGTCGGTAGGATTATTTATCGAAGTGATTAAAGATGAGTACATCTTTATTCACATATACTATACATTATAAAATAGGAGATGTGGCTTGTTCACAAGTATTTATTTTTTCGTTTCGAACAAAAACAATCGTCGACTGGGAGCGCCTTAAGGTAGAGTTCGCAGAATCTTGAAGAGTCACTGGAAATATACTTTCAACAAAATCCGTTCTGTCGTTTGGGCGTGATTGAGGCACAGACATACTTACAAACAAACTTAAAACTTTAGAATTTATAATATTAATAGGATTAGGATTGTAAACCGGTTCCGAACATTAGTACGAAGGAGGAATTTGTTCTTACGTACTTAAGGCGTCCTCAGCATCTTTTACTGGTAAATCTGAAAATATACATAAAAAATATATAATATAATTTAATTAAACACTTATTTATGGTAATACTCGTAGGTACATACTTTAAATTTTTCGTTTTTTTTGTGTGGGTAGAGTGGAGCTAGGTTCGAATTCCGCAGCGGAATAAATATTTGCATGATCTGCAGAATTTTATTCCGGCTCTGGATGTAGTGGTACCAAAGTACACTACTCGTATCTGATATCCACGGCATGGAATTACATTGGGGTCAGAACTATGTGTGTATGTGACTGTTGGGTGTTACTTAACTATAAACATTATAATTATTATTAATAGCTTAATTGTATACCGGTTCCGAACATTGGTGCTGAGATGGAACTTGTTCTTACCTCCTAATTTGCAGCCTGTCTTGCCAGCAGCGTCTATAGCGCACCCAAAAAAAAAACTTAATTAAGAACATAATTTAAGGTGATACACATATGGTTGGCGCACACTGGTGCAATTTAATTTAATAGCATTGGAGCATCGCAGCGCAGTTTTGCGAGATTACTGAGCATTGAAATATATAATACCTCATTATGATTGGATAACTATTAAATTAAATTAATACATTTTAAATCCTCTACCGCGCCGTGCGCTAATGTGCATCAACAAACTAGCAAACAAAAACAAAAGGCCTTAACGTTTTAAGTAGCACACAACATCTGTTAGCACTTTATTTTTTTTCGATTACAAAAGTTGATGTGCTGCCGGGATTCGAACCCACAACTTGAATTCATCCCACCCATTCCATTCCCAGTCCATTTCACCCCACAAGTCTCACAATTCGGACTGTCCACTCTCTTTATTATGACACTTTCAAAACTTTCGTGAGTTGTACTACACATTATTACAACAACGGGAAATTACCTACTCACGTAAATGATAAATTGTCAATGAGGACACCGACAATGTTTCGATTCATCTAGAGAATCTTCTTCAGGGTGAGTGGACCATTAAACGCGCGCGTTACCCTGCTCGCATTGCCGTCTCGCACTTCATTCAAAGAATTCAAATTTCATTGAATTCGAAGCTTGGCATATGCCCCGAGCGCAATCTATAGGCGATCACAATATACTTCCTGCTTACTTTGACATCAGCTGCAGATTCGATTCCCGCAGAATTTAATATCCGCAGCACAAAAATAACTTAAGGATATAATCTAGATAAATTACAGACAGAAACGCGATTGGTGAAACTTTTCTCGATAGATTTATTTTCCAAGTTCTCTCTTCAAAACACAGTAAATTACAGACAGTTTCTTTTTAAGCTTGATAGTTTTCATGATAAAGCAGGTTAATCACTTTTTCCGTCTTATCCGGGTAGACTCAGCCCATACAAAAAGTCAAAAAAATCACACATCACCTTAAGAGGCTTCCAGTCGCTGATTGCTCTTTTTCGAAACGAAAAAAGAAATACTTCTGAACAAGCCACATCTCCTATTTTTATAAGTATATTACTTCAGGTTCCTACCTAGATTTCTATTAAGCTGAAAACATAATAGCAGAAACTTTTCACGATAAAGATATTATTTCAAAATGATACGTTTTAGAATTTATGATCGAAATATTTTATATACCTACTATTAAAATCAACTTGTGATTTATTGTTAAAGATAGATAATATGTAGATCTAGATTTCTATTAGAATAAATTTTTGATAAGTAATTATACATAATTTATATCATTAATTTATTCGAAAAGCTAAGGCGGACAACGCTCTGACGTGTGTTTATCGTCATTGCAGCGGTCGGTAGGATTATTTATCGAAGTGATTAAAGATGGGTACATCTTTATTCACATATACTATACATTATAAAATAGGAGATGTGGCTTGTTCACAAGTATTTATTTTTTCGTTTCGAACAAAAACAATCGTCGACTGGGAGCGCCTTAAGGTAGAGTTCGCAGAATCTTGAAGAGTCACTGGAAATATACTTTCAACAAAATCCGTTCTGTCGTTTGGGCGTGATTGAGGCACAGACATACTTACAAACAAACTTAAAACTTTAGAATTTATAATATTAATAGGATTAGGATTGTAAACCGGTTCCGAACATTAGTACGAAGGAGGAATTTGTTCTTACGTACTTAAGGCGTCCTCAGCATCTTTTACTGGTAAATCTGAAAATATACATAAAAAATATATAATATAATTTAATTAAACACTTATTTATGGTAATACTCGTAGGTACATACTTTAAATTTTTCGTTTTTTTTGTGTGGGTAGAGTGGAGCTAGGTTCGAATTCCGCAGCGGAATAAATATTTGCATGATCTGCAGAATTTTATTCCGGCTCTGGATGTAGTGGTACCAAAGTACACTACTCGTATCTGATATCCACGGCATGGAATTACATTGGGGTCAGAACTATGTGTGTATGTGACTGTTGGGTGTTACTTAACTATAAACATTATAATTATTATGAATAGCTTAATTGTATACCGGTTCCGAACATTGGTGCTGAGATGGAACTTGTTCTTACCTCCTAATTTGCAGCCTGTCTTGCCAGCAGCGTCTATAGCGCACCCAAAAAAAAAAAACTTAATTAAGAACATAATTTAAGGTGATACACATATGGTTGGCGCACACTGGTGCAATTTAATTTAATAGCATTGGAGCATCGCAGCGCAGTTTTGCGAGATTACTGAGCATTGAAATATATAATACCTCATTATGATTGGATAACTATTAAATTAAATTAATACATTTTAAATCCTCTACCGCGCCGTGCGCTAATGTGCATCACCAAACTAGCAAACAAAAACAAAAGGCCTTAACGTTTTAAGTAGCACACAACATCTGTTAGCACTTTATTTTTTTTCGATTACAAAAGTTGATGTGCTGCCGGGATTCGAACCCACAACTTGAATTCATCCCACCCATTCCATTCCCAGTCCATTTCACCCCACAAGTCTCACAATTCGGACTGTCCACTCTCTTTATTATGACACTTTCAAAACTTTCATGAGTTGTACTACACATTATTACAACAACGGGAAATTACCTACTCACGTAAATGATAAATTGTCAATGAGGACACCGATAATGTTTCGATTCATCTAGAGAATCTTCTTCAGGGTGAGTGGACCATTAAACGCGCGCGTTACCCTGCTCGCATTGCCGTCTCGCACTTCATTCAAAGAATTCAAATTTCATTGAATTCGAAGCTTGGCATATGCCCCGAGCGCAATCTATAGGCGATCACAATATACTTCCTGCTTACTTTGACATCAGCTGCAGATTCGATTCCCGCAGAATTTAATATCCGCAGCACAAAAATAACTTAAGGATATAATCTAGATAAATTACAGACAGAAACGCGATTGGTGAAACTTTTCTCGATAGATTTATTTTCCAAGTTCTCTCTTCAAAAACACTAGTTTCGATTTTAATCAAAACTATGAATAGCTAAACAGTTCATTTTTATATAATTTGTTAGATAATCATACTAGCTAAGTAAATTACAGACAGTTTCTTTTTAAGCTTGATAGTTTTCATGATAAAGCAGGTTAATCACTTTTTCCGTCTTATCCGGGTAGACTCAGCCCATACAAAAAGTCAAAAAAATCACACATCACCTTAAGAGGCTTCCAGTCGCTGATTGCTCTTTTTCGAAACGAAAAAAGAAATACTTCTGAACAAGCCACATCTCCTATTTTTATAAGTATATTACTTCAGGTTCCTACCTAGATTTCTATTAAGCTGAAAACATAATAGCAGAAACTTTTCACGATAAAGATATTATTTCAAAATGATACGTTTTAGAATTTATGATCGAAATATTTTATATACCTACTATTAAAATCAACTTGTGATTTATTGTTAAAGATAGGTAATATGTAGATCTAGATTTCTATTAGAATAAATTTTTGATAAGTAATTATACATAATTTATATCATTAATTTATTCGAAAAGCTAAGGCGGACAACGCTCTGACGTGTGTTTATCGTCATTGCAGCGGTCGGTAGGATTATTTATCGAAGTGATTAAAGATGAGTACATCTTTATTCACATATACTATACATTATAAAATAGGAGATGTGGCTTGTTCACAAGTATTTATTTTTTCGTTTCGAACAAAAACAATCGTCGACTGGGAGCGCCTTAAGGTAGAGTTCGCAGAATCTTGAAGAGTCACTGGAAATATACTTTCAACAAAATCCGTTCTGTCGTTTGGGCGTGATTGAGGCACAGACATACTTACAAACAAACTTAAAACTTTAGAATTTATAATATTAATAGGATTAGGATTGTAAACCGGTTCCGAACATTAGTACGAAGGAGGAATTTGTTCTTACGTACTTAAGGCGTCCTCAGCATCTTTTACTGGTAAATCTGAAAATATACATAAAAAATATATAATATAATTTAATTAAACACTTATTTATGGTAATACTCGTAGGTACATACTTTAAATTTTTCGTTTTTTTTGTGTGGGTAGAGTGGAGCTAGGTTCGAATTCCGCAGCGGAATAAATATTTGCATGATCTGCAGAATTTTATTCCGGCTCTGGATGTAGTGGTACCAAAGTACACTACTCGTATCTGATATCCACGGCATGGAATTACATTGGGGTCAGAACTATGTGTGTATGTGACTGTTGGGTGTTACTTAACTATAAACATTATAATTATTATTAATAGCTTAATTGTATACCGGTTCCGAACATTGGTGCTGAGATGGAACTTGTTCTTACCTCCTAATTTGCAGCCTGTCTTGCCAGCAGCGTCTATAGCGCACCCAAAAAAAAAACTTAATTAAGAACATAATTTAAGGTGATACACATATGGTTGGCGCACACTGGTGCAATTTAATTTAATAGCATTGGAGCATCGCAGCGCAGTTTTGCGAGATTACTGAGCATTGAAATATATAATACCTCATTATGATTGGATAACTATTAAATTAAATTAATACATTTTAAATCCTCTACCGCGCCGTGCGCTAATGTGCATCAACAAACTAGCAAACAAAAACAAAAGGCCTTAACGTTTTAAGTAGCACACAACATCTGTTAGCACTTTATTTTTTTTCGATTACAAAAGTTGATGTGCTGCCGGGATTCGAACCCACAACTTGAATTCATCCCACCCATTCCATTCCCAGTCCATTTCACCCCACAAGTCTCACAATTCGGACTGTCCACTCTCTTTATTATGACACTTTCAAAACTTTCGTGAGTTGTACTACACATTATTACAACAACGGGAAATTACCTACTCACGTAAATGATAAATTGTCAATGAGGACACCGATAATGTTTCGATTCATCTAGAGAATCTTCTTCAGGGTGAGTGGACCATTAAACGCGCGCGTTACCCTGCTCGCATTGCCGTCTCGCACTTCATTCAAAGAATTCAAATTTCATTGAATTCGAAGCTTGGCATATGCCCCGAGCGCAATCTATAGGCGATCACAATATACTTCCTGCTTACTTTGACATCAGCTGCAGATTCGATTCCCGCAGAATTTAATATCCGCAGCACAAAAATAACTTAAGGATATAATCTAGATAAATTACAGACAGAAACGCGATTGGTGAAACTTTTCTCGATAGATTTATTTTCCAAGTTCTCTCTTCAAAAACACTAGTTTCGATTTTAATCAAAACTATGAATAGCTAAACAGTTCATTTTTATATAATTTGTTAGATAATCATACTAGCTAAGTAAATTACAGACAGTTTCTTTTTAAGCTTGATAGTTTTCATGATAAAGCAGGTTAATCACTTTTTCCGTCTTATCCGGGTAGACTCAGCCCATACAAAAAGTCAAAAAAATCACACATCACCTTAAGAGGCTTCCAGTCGCTGATTGCTCTTTTTCGAAACGAAAAAAGAAATACTTCTGAACAAGCCACATCTCCTATTTTTATAAGTATATTACTTCAGGTTCCTACCTAGATTTCTATTAAGCTGAAAACATAATAGCAGAAACTTTTCACGATAAAGATATTATTTCAAAATGATACGTTTTAGAATTTATGATCGAAATATTTTATATACCTACTATTAAAATCAACTTGTGATTTATTGTTAAAGATAGGTAATATGTAGATCTAGATTTCTATTAGAATAAATTTTTGATAAGTAATTATACATAATTTATATCATTAATTTATTCGAAAAGCTAAGGCGGACAACGCTCTGACGTGTGTTTATCGTCATTGCAGCGGTCGGTAGGATTATTTATCGAAGTGATTAAAGATGAGTACATCTTTATTCACATATACTATACATTATAAAATAGGAGATGTGGCTTGTTCACAAGTATTTATTTTTTCGTTTCGAACAAAAACAATCGTCGACTGGGAGCGCCTTAAGGTAGAGTTCGCAGAATCTTGAAGAGTCACTGGAAATATACTTTCAACAAAATCCGTTCTGTCGTTTGGGCGTGATTGAGGCACAGACATACTTACAAACAAACTTAAAACTTTAGAATTTATAATATTAATAGGATTAGGATTGTAAACCGGTTCCGAACATTAGTACGAAGGAGGAATTTGTTCTTACGTACTTAAGGCGTCCTCAGCATCTTTTACTGGTAAATCTGAAAATATACATAAAAAATATATAATATAATTTAATTAAACACTTATTTATGGTAATACTCGTAGGTACATACTTTAAATTTTTCGTTTTTTTTGTGTGGGTAGAGTGGAGCTAGGTTCGAATTCCGCAGCGGAATAAATATTTGCATGATCTGCAGAATTTTATTCCGGCTCTGGATGTAGTGGTACCAAAGTACACTACTCGTATCTGATATCCACGGCATGGAATTACATTGGGGTCAGAACTATGTGTGTATGTGACTGTTGGGTGTTACTTAACTATAAACATTATAATTATTATTAATAGCTTAATTGTATACCGGTTCCGAACATTGGTGCTGAGATGGAACTTGTTCTTACCTCCTAATTTGCAGCCTGTCTTGCCAGCAGCGTCTATAGCGCACCCAAAAAAAAAACTTAATTAAGAACATAATTTAAGGTGATACACATATGGTTGGCGCACACTGGTGCAATTTAATTTAATAGCATTGGAGCATCGCAGCGCAGTTTTGCGAGATTACTGAGCATTGAAATATATAATACCTCATTATGATTGGATAACTATTAAATTAAATTAATACATTTTAAATCCTCTACCGCGCCGTGCGCTAATGTGCATCAACAAACTAGCAAACAAAAACAAAAGGCCTTAACGTTTTAAGTAGCACACAACATCTGTTAGCACTTTATTTTTTTTCGATTACAAAAGTTGATGTGCTGCCGGGATTCGAACCCACAACTTGAATTCATCCCACCCATTCCATTCCCAGTCCATTTCACCCCACAAGTCTCACAATTCGGACTGTCCACTCTCTTTATTATGACACTTTCAAAACTTTCGTGAGTTGTACTACACATTATTACAACAACGGGAAATTACCTACTCACGTAAATGATAAATTGTCAATGAGGACACCGATAATGTTTCGATTCATCTAGAGAATCCTCTTCAGGGTGAGTGGACCATTAAACGCGCGCGTTACCCTGCTCGCATTGCCGTCTCGCACTTCATTCAAAGAATTCAAATTTCATTGAATTCGAAGCTTGGCATATGCCCCGAGCGCAATCTATAGGCGATCACAATATACTTCCTGCTTACTTTGACATCAGCTGCAGATTCGATTCCCGCAGAATTTAATATCCGCAGCACAAAAATAACTTAAGGATATAATCTAGATAAATTACAGACAGAAACGCGATTGGTGAAACTTTTCTCGATAGATTTATTTTCCAAGTTCTCTCTTCAAAAACACTAGTTTCGATTTTAATCAAAACTATGAATAGCTAAACAGTTCATTTTTATATAATTTGTTAGATAATCATACTAGCTAAGTAAATTACAGACAGTTTCTTTTTAAG
The DNA here is from genome assembly GCA_912999785.1 of Hydriomena furcata. Classification (NCBI taxonomy): domain Eukaryota; kingdom Metazoa; phylum Arthropoda; class Insecta; order Lepidoptera; family Geometridae; genus Hydriomena; species Hydriomena furcata. The sequence continues at coordinate 13,577,774 of OU538828.1, read as the reverse complement.
CTTGATAGTTTTCATGATAAAGCAGGTTAATCACTTTTTCCGTCTTATCCGGGTAGACTCAGCCCATACAAAAAGTCAAAAAAATCACACATCACCTTAAGAGGCTTCCAGTCGCTGATTGCTCTTTTTCGAAACGAAAAAAGAAATACTTCTGAACAAGCCACATCTCCTATTTTTATAAGTATATTACTTCAGGTTCCTACCTAGATTTCTATTAAGCTGAAAACATAATAGCAGAAACTTTTCACGATAAAGATATTATTTCAAAATGATACGTTTTAGAATTTATGATCGAAATATTTTATATACCTACTATTAAAATCAACTTGTGATTTATTGTTAAAGATAGGTAATATGTAGATCTAGATTTCTATTAGAATAAATTTTTGATAAGTAATTATACATAATTTATATCATTAATTTATTCGAAAAGCTAAGGCGGACAACGCTCTGACGTGTGTTTATCGTCATTGCAGCGGTCGGTAGGATTATTTATCGAAGTGATTAAAGATGGGTACATCTTTATTCACATATACTATACATTATAAAATAGGAGATGTGGCTTGTTCACAAGTATTTATTTTTTCGTTTCGAACAAAAACAATCGTCGACTGGGAGCGCCTTAAGGTAGAGTTCGCAGAATCTTGAAGAGTCACTGGAAATATACTTTCAACAAAATCCGTTCTGTCGTTTGGGCGTGATTGAGGCACAGACATACTTACAAACAAACTTAAAACTTTAGAATTTATAATATTAATAGGATTAGGATTGTAAACCGGTTCCGAACATTAGTACGAAGGAGGAATTTGTTCTTACGTACTTAAGGCGTCCTCAGCATCTTTTACTGGTAAATCTGAAAATATACATAAAAAATATATAATATAATTTAATTAAACACTTATTTATGGTAATACACGTAGGTACATACTTTAAATTTTTCGTTTTTTTTGTGTGGGTAGAGTGGAGCTAGGTTCGAATTCCGCAGCGGAATAAATATTTGCATGATCTGCAGAATTTTATTCCGGCTCTGGATGTAGTGGTACCAAAGTACACTACTCGTATCTGATATCCACGGCATGGAATTACATTGGGGTCAGAACTATGTGTGTATGTGACTGTTGGGTGTTACTTAACTATAAACATTATAATTATTATTAATAGCTTAATTGTATACCGGTTCCGAACATTGGTGCTGAGATGGAACTTGTTCTTACCTCCTAATTTGCAGCCTGTCTTGCCAGCAGCGTCTATAGCGCACCCAAAAAAAAAACTTAATTAAGAACATAATTTAAGGTGATACACATATGGTTGGCGCACACTGGTGCAATTTAATTTAATAGCATTGGAGCATCGCAGCGCAGTTTTGCGAGATTACTGAGCATTGAAATATATAATACCTCATTATGATTGGATAACTATTAAATTAAATTGATACATTTTAATTCCTCTACCGCGCCGTGCGCTAATGTGCATCAACCATTGTTCTTAAAATATTCAGAGTTCCTCTAAGAGTTTACCCGGATAGATAGAAAATAAAAACTTCGATTAGAAAACTCCTTTGATGAGCGGCCGGGATTCGAATTCATGACTTACAGCAAAAACTACTAAACCAAACCCGATGACCTAAGTGGCGTGTCGAGCGAGTGCCCGTCTGAGCTGCAGGTTCGATTCCCGCAGCGGAATAAAAGTTTGCATGATCTGCAGTTTTTTGTTCCGGGTCTGGGTGTTGTGGTACTCGTAGTTTCTGATACTCACGACACGGAATTCCGTTGGGGTCAAGACTATGTATGGCTATATACTTTTGGGTGTTAGGTACTTATACTAGGAATATAATTAACAGCTTAATTGTAAACTGGTTCCGTGCATTAGTGCGAAAGAGGAATTTGTTCTTACTTAAGGTAGAGCCAGCCTTTTCGACAAGTTTATCTGGAAAAAGACATAAAAATTATAATTGAATTAAAAATATATTACGTTTTTCGGTGAACACTGTCGTGTGCCTCTAGCCAAAGTTGAGCTCTAGAGGCACACGTAGTGTGCGCCATAATGTCACTCAACACATAAAGTGATGTTTATGAAAAAAGATTTCGTCCACTGTGGGTGCGTGTTCTCATAGTGTCATTCCTGAATACGGGGGTTAGCCTATAGTCATTAAACTATAGTAGGATAACTGAAAGAACTTGCGATATGATCCCCGTCCGAACGCCGGCGTTCGGGCTCTGACGTCATCGCGCATGCGCATTTTTGAAAATTTATTATAAAATAACTAGAAGAGCTATCGCTTCCGGGTTTTGACTGTTACGAAGCTGACAGATGACAGTTTCGTTCTGTGTAACAAAACAATTCACTTCCGGATCCGAAATATGTTTCCGCGTAAATTTAAAATTATTTTTTTTTTTGCGCTATTTATTTTTTTGACTAAAAAAATTCACTAAAAATCCTTTTATTTAGTTTATTATAAAGTTTCTTATTTATATGATAAACAATAGCTATTGTTATGATCTATAAAAGAAACTTCATTGAAATTGCTTTTAATTTTTTTTTGATGAATTTTTAAAAAAAAAAAATTTTTTTTTTTTATTTATTACCTTATTTATTTTTTTCTAAAAAGGTTATTTACACTCTAAATTGCATTTATAGATAAGTTTGTTGAAAATTTCACGGTTAATCCAAAAATATATAGATGTCTATACCTTTTCATGCAAAATAACGAGATATAGGTGAAATAGTGCACTTATGGCGCCAAAAAACCGCCAAAAAAACGGCGTCAAAAAAACGTGTCAAGACCAAGGGGCTATAAACATTATAATTATTATTAATAGCTTAATTGTATACCGGTTCCGAACATTGGTGCTGAGATGGAACTTGTTCTTACCTCCTAATTTGCCGCCTGTCTTGCCAGCAGCGTCTATAGCGCACCCAAAAAAAAAACTTAATTAAGAACATAATTTAAGGTGATACACATATGGTTGGCGCACACTGGTGCAATTTAATTTAATAGCATTGGAGCATCGCAGCGCAGTTTTGCGAGATTACTGAGCATTGAAATATATAATACCTCATTATGATTGGATAACTATTAAATTAAATTAATACATTTTAAATCCTCTACCGCGCCGTGCGCTAATGTGCATCACCAAACTAGCAAACAAAAACAAAAGGCCTTAACGTTTTAAGTAGCACACAACATCTGTTAGCACTTTATTTTTTTTCGATTACAAAAGTTGATGTGCTGCCGGGATTCGAACCCACAACTTGAATTCATCCCACCCATTAAATAATAAATAAATAAATATTGGTGGACATTTTACACATCGCCATCTAGCCCCAAACTAAGCAAAGCTTGTACTATGGGAACCAGATAACTGATAGAATACTTATATACTTTTTTTTTTTTTTTTGTAAATACATACATATGATACATACTAACACCCAGACACAGAGCAAACATCTATGTTCATCACACAAATATTTGCTCTGGGTGGGAATCGAACCCACAACCTACAGCGCCGAAGGCAGAGTTACTACCAACTGAGCTGTGAGGCTGTGAGGCATTCCATTCCCAGTCCATTTCACCCCACAAGTCTCACAATTCGGACTGTCCACTCTCTTTATTATGACACTTTCAAAACTTTCGTGAGTTGTACTACACATTATTACAACAACGGGAAATTACCTACTCACGTAAATGATAAATTGTCAATGAGGACACCGACAATGTTTCGATTCATCTAGAGAATCTTCTTCAGGGTGAGTGGACCATTAAACGCGCGCGTTACCCTGCTCGCATTGCCGTCTCGCACTTCATTCAAAGAATTCAAATTTCATTGAATTCGAAGCTTGGCATATGCCCCGAGCGCAATCTATAGGCGATCACAATATACTTCCTGCTTACTTTGACATCAGCTGCAGATTCGATTCCCGCAGAATTTAATATCCGCAGCACAAAAATAACTTAAGGATATAATCTAGATAAATTACAGACAGAAACGCGATTGGTGAAACTTTTCTCGATAGATTTATTTTCCAAGTTCTCTCTTCAAAAACACTAGTTTCGATTTTAATCAAAACTATGAATAGCTAAACAGTTCATTTTTATATAATTTGTTAGATAATCATACTAGCTAAGTAAATTACAGACAGTTTCTTTTTAAGCTTGATAGTTTTCATGATAAAGCAGGTTAATCACTTTTTCCGTCTTATCCGGGTAGACTCAGCCCATACAAAAAGTCAAAAAAATCACACATCACCTTAAGAGGCTTCCAGTCGCTGATTGCTCTTTTTCGAAACGAATAAAGAAATACTTCTGAACAAGCCACATCTCCTATTTTTATAAGTATATTACTTCAGGTTCCTACCTAGATTTCTATTAAGCTGAAAACATAATAGCAGAAACTTTTCACGATAAAGATATTATTTCAAAATGATACGTTTTAGAATTTATGATCGAAATATTTTATATACCTACTATTAAAATCAACTTGTGATTTATTGTTAAAGATAGGTAATATGTAGATCTAGATTTCTATTAGAATAAATTTTTGATAAGTAATTATACATAATTTATATCATTAATTTATTCGAAAAGCTAAGGCGGACAACGCTCTGACGTGTGTTTATCGTCATTGCAGCGGTCGGTAGGATTATTTATCGAAGTGATTAAAGATGGGTACATCTTTATTCACATATACTATACATTATAAAATAGGAGATGTGGCTTGTTCACAAGTATTTATTTTTTCGTTTCGAACAAAAACAATCGTCGACTGGGAGCGCCTTAAGGTAGAGTTCGCAGAATCTTGAAGAGTCACTGGAAATATACTTTCAACAAAATCCGTTCTGTCGTTTGGGCGTGATTGAGGCACAGACATACTTACAAACAAACTTAAAACTTTAGAATTTATAATATTAATAGGATTAGGATTGTAAACCGGTTCCGAACATTAGTACGAAGGAGGAATTTGTTCTTACGTACTTAAGGCGTCCACAGCATCTTTTACTGGTAAATCTGAAAATATACATAAAAAATATATAATATAATTTAATTAAACACTTATTTATGGTAATACTCGTAGGTACATACTTTAAATTTTTCGGTTTTTTTGTGTGGGTAGAGTGGAGCTAGGTTCGAATTCCGCAGCGGAATAAATATTTGCATGATCTGCAGAATTTTATTCCGGCTCTGGATGTAGTGGTACCAAAGTACACTACTCGTATCTGATATCCACGGCATGGAATTACATTGGGGTCAGAACTATGTGTGTATGTGACTGTTGGGTGTTACTTAACTATAAACATTATAATTATTATTAATAGCTTAATTGTATACCGGTTCCGAACATTGGTGCTGAGATGGAACTTGTTCTTACCTCCTAATATGCAGCCTGTCTTGTCAGCAGCGTCTATAGCGCACCCAAAAAAAAAAACTTAATTAAGGGGCTGCCAGTCGACGATTGCTCTTTTTCGGAACGAAAAAAGTAATACTTCTGAACAAGCCACATCTCCTATTTTTATAAGTATATTACTTCAGGTTCCTACCTAGATTTCTATTAAGCTGAAAACATAATAGCAGAAACTTTTCACGATAAAAATATTATTTCAAAATGATACGTTTTAGAATTTATGATCGAAATATTTTGATACCTACTATTAAAATCAACTTGTGATTTATTGTTAAAGATAGGTAATATGTAGATCTAGATTTCTATTAGGATAGATTTTTGATAAGTAATTATACATAATTTATATCATTAATATATTCGAAAAGCTAAGGCGGACCACGCGCGGACGTGTGTTTGTCATCATTGCAGCGGTCGGTAGGATTATTTATCGAAGTGATTAAAGATGGGTACATCTTTATTCACATATACTATACATTATAAAATAGGTGATGTGGCTTGTTCACAAGTATTTCTTTTTTCGTTTCGAACAAAAATAATCGTCGACTGGCAGCGTCTTAAGAACATAATTTAAGGTGATACACATATGGTTGGCGCACACTGGTGCAATTTAATTTAATAGCATTGGAGCATCGCAGCGCAGTTTTGCGAGATTACTGAGCATTGAAATATATAATACCTCATTATGATTGGATAACTATTAAATTAAATTAATACATTTTAAATCCTCTACCGCGCCGTGCGCTAATGTGCATCACCAAACTAGCAAACAAAAACAAAAGGCCTTAACGTTTTAAGTAGCACACAACATCTGTTAGCACTTTATTTTTTTTCGATTACAAAAGTTGATGTGCTGCCGGGATTCGAACCCACAACTTGAATTCATCCCACCCATTCCATTCCCAGTCCATTTCACCCCACAAGTCTCACAATTCGGACTGTCCACTCTCTTTATTATGACACTTTCAAAACTTTCGTGAGTTGTACTACACATTATTACAACAACGGGAAATTACCTACTCACGTAAATGATAAATTGTCAATGAGGACACCGACAATGTTTCGATTCATCTAGAGAATCTTCTTCAGGGTGAGTGGACCATTAAACGCGCGCGTTACCCTGCTCGCATTGCCGTCTCGCACTTCATTCAAAGAATTCAAATTTCATTGAATTCGAAGCTTGGCATATGCCCCGAGCGCAATCTATAGGCGATTACAATATACTTCCTGCTACTTTGACATCAGCTGCAGATTCGATTCCCGCAGAATTTAATATCCGCAGCACAAAAATAACTTAAGGATATAATCTAGATAAATTACAGACAGAAACGCGATTGGTGAAACTTTTCTCGATAGATTTATTTTCCAAGTTCTCTCTTCAAAAACACTAGTTTCGATTTTAATCAAAACTATGAATAGCTAAACAGTTCATTTTTATATAATTTGTTAGATAATCATACTAGCTAAGTAAATTACAGACAGTTTCTTTTTAAGCTTGATAGTTTTCATGATAAAGCAGGTTAATCACTTTTTCCGTCTTATCCGGGTAGACTCAGCCCATACAAAAAGTCAAAAAAATCACACATCACCTTAAGAGGCTTCCAGTCGCTGATTGCTCTTTTTCGAAACGAATAAAGAAATACTTCTGAACAAGCCACATCTCCTATTTTTATAAGTATATTACTTCAGGTTCCTACCTAGATTTCTATTAAGCTGAAAACATAATAGCAGAAACTTTTCACGATAAAGATATTATTTCAAAATGATACGTTTTAGAATTTATGATCGAAATATTTTATATACCTACTATTAAAATCAACTTGTGATTTATTGTTAAAGATAGGTAATATGTAGATCTAGATTTCTATTAGAATAAATTTTTGATAAGTAATTATACATAATTTATATCATTAATTTATTCGAAAAGCTAAGGCGGACAACGCTCTGACGTGTGTTTATCGTCATTGCAGCGGTCGGTAGGATTATTTATCGAAGTGATTAAAGATGGGTACATCTTTATTCACATATACTATACATTATAAAATAGGAGATGTGGCTTGTTCACAAGTATTTATTTTTTCGTTTCGAACAAAAACAATCGTCGACTGGGAGCGCCTTAAGGTAGAGTTCGCAGAATCTTGAAGAGTCACTGGAAATATACTTTCAACAAAATCCGTTCTGTCGTTTGGGCGTGATTGAGGCACAGACATACTTACAAACAAACTTAAAACTTTAGAATTTATAATATTAATAGGATTAGGATTGTAAACCGGTTCCGAACATTAGTACGAAGGAGGAATTTGTTCTTACGTACTTAAGGCGTCCACAGCATCTTTTACTGGTAAATCTGAAAATATACATAAAAAATATATAATATAATTTAATTAAACACTTATTTATGGTAATACTCGTAGGTACATACTTTAAATTTTTCGGTTTTTTTGTGTGGGTAGAGTGGAGCTAGGTTCGAATTCCGCAGCGGAATAAATATTTGCATGATCTGCAGAATTTTATTCCGGCTCTGGATGTAGTGGTACCAAAGTACACTACTCGTATCTGATATCCACGGCATGGAATTACATTGGGGTCAGAACTATGTGTGTATGTGACTGTTGGGTGTTACTTAACTATAAACATTATAATTATTATTAATATCTTAATTGTATACCGGTTCCGAACATTGGTGCTGAGATGGAACTTGTTCTTACCTCCTAATATGCAGCCTGTCTTGTCAGCAGCGTCTATAGCGCACCCAAAAAAAAACTTAATTAAGAACATAATTTAAGGTGATACACATATGGTTGGCGCACACTGGTGCAATTTAATTTAATAGCATTGGAGCATCGCAGCGCAGTTTTGCGAGATTACTGAGCATTGAAATATATAATACCTCATTATGATTGGATAACTATTAAATTAAATTGATACATTTTAATTCCTCTACCGCGCCGTGCGCTAATGTGCATCAACCATTGTTCTTAAAATATTCAGAGTTCCTCTAAGAGTTTACCCGGATAGATAGAAAATAAAAACTTCGATTAGAAAACTCCTTTGATGAGCGGCCGGGATTCGAATTCATGACTTACAGCAAAAACTACTAAACCAAACCCGATGACCTAAGTGGCGTGTCGAGCGAGTGCCCGTCTGAGCTGCAGGTTCGATTCCCGCAGCGGAATAAAAGTTTGCATGATCTGCAGTTTTTTGTTCCGGGTCTGGGTGTTGTGGTACTCGTAGTTTCTGATACTCACGACACGGAATTCCGTTGGGGTCAAGACTATGTATGGCTATATACTTTTGGGTGTTAGGTACTTATACTAGGAATATAATTAACAGCTTAATTGTAAACTGGTTCCTTGCATTAGTGCGAAAGAGGAATTTGTTCTTACTTAAGGTAGAGCCAGCCTTATCGACAAATTTATCTGACATAAAAATTATAATTGAATTAAAAATATATAACACTGTCGTGTGCCTCTAGCCAAAGTTGAGCTCTAGAGGCACACGTAGTGTGCGCCATAATGTCACTAAACACATAAAGTGATGTTTATGAAAAAAGGTTTCGTCCACTGTGGGTGCGTGTTCTCATAGTGTCATTCCTGAATACGGGGGTTAGCCTATAGTCATTAAACTATAGTAGGATAACTGAAAGAACTTGCGATATGGTAAGCAAGCCAAGCAATGCAGTCTTTTGTACTATATTGGTCCAAAAACCATCAACATACCAACAACTCCGGAGGTATCCAGGGCTTTCTGAAAAGATAGTTTATTCATTAAACCTCGTATTCAAAAACGACACTATGAGAACACGCACCCACAGTGGATGAAATCTTTTTTCATAAAAATCACTATATGTTGTGCGACACTGCATAGTGTGACTAGAGGCACATTGTCGTGTGCCTCTAGCCAAAGTTGAGCTCTAAAGGCACACGGTATCGTGCGCCATAGTGCCGCTCAACACATAAAGTGATGTTTATGAAAAAAGATTTCGTCCACTGTGGGTGCGTGTTCTCATAGTATCGTTCTTGAATACGAGGGTAAGTCTATTGATAGTTGATACGTTTATTACATTTACACATGAAGGTTTCTGTCGACAGTAACATTCCATAATCTGTCTATATAGCAAATATTATAGGCCCAGCTGTCACGAGGTGATTGATTAACAAAAAAATAAACTTTCGCATTTATAATATTAATCTTAAGGTGGCGATGTACGCGCTTCAAGGTAGCTATTACTAAATCAGCGTGTAGCGTGTGCCTTTTGTTAGAGCTCTTTATTTGTTTATTTTTTGTTTTCTCCGTTTTTCTTTTCTGAGCCTTGTTCGATCGGCACCACACTAGAGCCAAAAGAATCATCGAATAGGATTATAGACTTCAAACCGTGTATGTTGCTTTCTATTCTATTCTTTTAGGCTTGGTCGCTAGGATATACATTATATGGTACTGTCATCAAAGTGAAAATAATTTTATTCAATTAAAATACATGGGTAATTTTGAACATTCTATTCAATGGTTTAATGTCGACAGTTCCATAGATCATATGAATGAAATAAAGTTGTCAAACAACTATACAACTACGACTGAAACCGACGAAATTATTATACAAATAAATCTATACTTATAATAAATCTGTAGAGAGGTCAATTCTGTACATGAAATATATTTCCAAAATAACTATCAGGGGGTGATTAGGGATCGATACTGATGCCAAAAATGCAATCAGTAAAATTTTTGTCTGTCTGTCTGTCTGTCTGTCTGTCTGTATAACCGTTATAGAAACAAAAACTACTCGACGGATTTTAACGAAACTTGGTATAATTATTTTTCATACTCCTGAACTGGTTATAGTATACTTTTCATCACGCTACAATCAAAAGGAGCAGAGCAGTGAAGGGAAATGTTGGGAAAACGGGAGAAGTTACTCCATTTTTTAAGCTTCCGTCGCGTGTGCAACTTTAATGGTTAAAGCTACACAAAAATCATGTATGACGGAAATGTTTTCCTTAAAATTATATAAAAAATATCCCACGACAGCATATGTCTATCTTTTATGGTTGACTTACAATAATGATTTTGGTATTAATGGCGTTGGTGTGCACAAAATCTGACATCACAGACTAAAAACATTTAGTCGTCATAGCAACGTAGTTTTGTCTAATGAATGATACGCATTCTACCAAAATTCGTAATTTTTATTATCAGTACAAAGTTTGTAGGGAAAAAATTGGAAGTTGCTTTTTCCTAATAAAAATTGACAGGACAACGTCTGTCATGGGTCGGCTAGTGATTTATAAACTTACCACATACACACATAACGTGGCTATCAGAATGAAACAAATAATCTTCATTTTTAATTCGTGAAATAAAATTGTTAAAAATGGTACAAGCAGCTAGCTAATTAGAAAGTAGAGCTAATGCTTGGATTTGCAATATTCTCATATATATATAGTACGAAAATGCTTACATAGGGACAGTTGTTCAAATAGTTGTTGTTTATGATGATTCCTTGATTCCTATTATACACGATATTCTGTTGTTCGGAATACATTTTGTTATTGTTAAAAATACAAATAAAACTGGAATGAATAGAAAAAAATATTGAACTTTTGTTTTCTACATACGGCTGAATAAATACAGCTATATAACAAAATTTTCCTTATTTTCATCACAATAATATTCGTAGGTATAAAACAATTGTATGGCTATTGTAGTTGAAACGTCAGGAAAATAAATAAAGGTACCTATTGAAAGACCCGTGTAAAAATCAATAGCTAAGACGTCGTCTGTTTGTGTAGACATATCTTCAGTATAGTCATTGCAATAACTATATATATAAAAGAAAGTCGTGTTAGTTACACTAGTTATAAGGTTATAACTCAAGAACGGCTGAACCGATTTGGCTGAAAATTGGTGGGGAGGTAGTTTAGAGCCAGGAGAAGGACATAGGATACGAGAACGGAAATGTGAATGGGAACGGAGATGGGAACGGGAACGGGAATGGGAACGGGAACGGGAACGGGAACGGGAACGGGAACGGGAACGGGAACGGGAACGGGAACGGGAACGGGAACGGGAACGGGAACGGGAACGGGAACGGGAACGGGAACGGGAACGGGAACGGGGACGGGAACGGGAACGGGAACGGGAACGGGAACGGGAACGGGAACGGGAACGGGAACAAAAAAAATTTGGGAAAAAAAAAATTACCCCTAGGTTTACCCTAGGTCAAAGTGGGGATGTTATTTTTTTTTCTCGCATACCTACCTTATAGTGTGGGGTGTCGTTGGATAGGTCATTAAAAAACAATATGGACTTGTGAAATATTAAGGGGCTCCCAGTCGACGATTGCTCTTTTTCGAAACGAAAAAAGAAATACTTCTGAACAAGCCACATCTCCTATTTTTATAAGTATATATTACTTCAGGTACCTAGATTTCTATTAAGAGGCTGCCAGTCGCTGATTGCTCTTTTTCGAAACGAAAAAAGAAATACTTCTGAACAAGCCACATCTCCTATTTTTATAAGTATATTACTTCAGGTTCCTACCTAGATTTCTTTTAAGCTGAAAACATAATAGCAGAAACTTTTCACGATAAAAATATTATTTCAAAATGATACGTTTTAGAATTTATGATCGAAATATTTTATATACCTACTATTAAAATCAACTTGTGATTTATTGTTAAAGATAGGTAATATGTAGATCTAGATTTCTATTAGGATAGATTTTTGATAAGTAATTATACATAATTTATATCATTAATTTATTCGAAAAGCTAAGGCGGACCACGCGCGGACGTGTGTTTGTCATCATTGCAGCGGTCGGTAGGATAATTTATCGAAGTGATTAAAGATGGGTACATCTTTATTCACATATACTATACCTACATTATAAAATAGGAGATGTGGTTTGTTCACAAGTATTTCTTTTTTCGTTTCGAACAAAAATAATCGTCGACTGGCAGCGTCTTAAGCTGAAAACATAATAGCAGAAACTTTTCACGATAAAGATATTATTTCAAAATGATACGTTTTAGAATTTATGATCGAAATATTTTATATACCTACTATTAAAATCAACTTGTGATTTATTGTTTACTAATGTGGGACGCCATCTGCTTTCTGAAAAGATAGTTTATTCATAAAGTCTATTGATAGTTGATGAGTTTTTACAAATGAAGGTTTCTGTCGACGTTACAACGTTTCTTAAATTATCTACATTACATACTTATTACAACTACCTTTTAACAATTGCTATCAAAATCGACGAGATAGCAACTACTACTTACTGAGGACTGTATACTTTATAAACACCCTAATGCCCATTGCTGCGTCTTGGTGCTAACTCGTAATTATCGAACTACCCGCAGAATGTTATTTTTGTTATTTTTACTTTAAACTCTTTATTATTATATAACTGTAGTGTATACGGAACAATAAAGTGATGACAATGTGTGCGTTAGCAAGGCTAGCCGAATTAATACGACGACAACCGAGCGATCATCGTATCACTGAAGCCGTGGCCGGCACGCGAAGCGGACACGTCTGATGGTTATATCATTCGAGAGTTTTATTTGATACCCAAGCAACCTGTACAATAACTAACCTACTTTTTTAGACTCTGTTACTTTAATTGTAAGTTAGTTGTAAGTACCTTGCTTAATTGATCATTTTATGAAATTAGTAATATCGAGTATCTTTCCGACTCGTAGGTATAGGTACCTCTCTAGCTCTCTGTTCTCATTCTTTTCTCGAAGCAGGTCAGGCCATTTTCGTCCCCCTATAACTATAACTTCGTTGTGGATAAAACTAGAAGCCTGAATTTTCAGTAACCAAGCAGGCATTATATAAACACGGTATATTTCAAATGTAATTAATTGGCAATCGCACTAAACAATCTAATTTTATAATATAAATAATATGTATTACATATAATATATAATAATATGTATTACTTGTGAGATACATTGTGTTTTCATGCGATGGCCAAATCAAATAGATTGATTTGGCCATCGCATATTTTAAACATAAATGATTTTTAATATTGATATGATCATTATGGTCATATTTCGGTTGTTTTTAGGTTAGCTAATTAGGTACGTAATAACTTAAGACAAAAGGATCCTTAAGTAGGGACTGAATAAATTAACCGACTTGGTATTACATGGATCTCACAACTTTTTACTACTTTTACTGTAGAAGAACTGAGTTGAGAGATTGTTTTTTTTTACAAGTTATGTTTTTGATGGCATATGTACTTACGTTTGGTAAATAAGTTATCTTGTATTTCTCTAATTAAGTGAATTGTATTCTTTTGAGAAATAAATAATTTAAACCGTATCTATACAGCAATTATTTTATTTATTTTATTTTATTTATTTTTATATTTTTATTATAGATGTTACGACGTGATTGAGTAACAAACAAACAAAAATAAACTTTCGCATTTATAATTCTAGCCGACCCGTGACAGACGTTGTCCTGTCATTTTTTTATAATCGCATAGGAATTTTTTTTTTTGTCAACTTTCAATTTTATCCCTACAAACCTTGTAGGTACTTAATACTTGGCGCTCCCTGTCGACGATTGTTTTTGTTCGAAACGAAAAAAGAAATACTTCTGAACAAGCCACATCTCCTATTTTATAATGTATAGTATATGTGAATAAAGATGTCTTTAATCACTTCGATAAATAATCCTACCGACCGCTGCAATGACGACAAACAGACTAAAAACATTTATTTGACTAATGAATGATACGCATTCTACCAAAATTCGTAATTTATTAAGTATTTATTAAGGGGCTGTATGTCGACGATTGCTCTTTTTCGAAACGAATAAAGAAATACTTCTGAACAAACCACATCTCCTATTTTTATAAGTATATTACTTCAGGTTCCTACCTAGATTTATATTAAGCTGAAAACATAATAGCAGAAACTTTTCATGATTAAGATATTATTTCAAAATGATACGTTTTAGAATTTATGATCGAAATATTTTATATACCTACTATTAAAATCAACTTGTGATTTATTGTTAAAGATAGGTAATATGTAGATCTAGATTTCTATTAGAATAGATTTTTGATAAGTAATTATACATAATTTATATCATTAATTTATTCGAAATGCTAAGGCGGACCACGCTCCGACGAGTGTTTGTCGTCATTGCAGCGGTCGGTAGGATTATTTATCGAAGTGATTAAAGATGGGTACATCTTTATTCACATATACTATACATTATAAAATAGGAGATGTGGCTTGTTCACAAGTAGTTATTTTTTCGTTTCGAACAAAAACAATCGTCGACTGGGAGCGCCATAAGTTATCTTTGTCATGAAAAACAAAACTATATGTTTTGCGGTTATTGAGAAAAAACGATTCTGCATTCATCAAAAACATTTATTACTCGCCTTAATATGTAATAACATTTTTTTCTAATAAAATCATTAAAAATCAATAATTCTCACGAAAGCTTTTTATGAATATATGTTTCTTGTAAGGATAAAAAGTCTATTAGACCAATCATCCTCCTATAGGCTGATGAAAATGGTATTGCTACTCATATTGTTTTTTATCCCCACATTGAAAGCCACGTTGGCGGTGCTGAAGCTGATGGTACATCTGATGGTAAGATTCCTGCAAAAAAATAAGTTTGAATGAGCGACTTGTGACGGAGTTATGGATATCTGAAATGTTTGGTTTTTTGTATGGGCTGAGTCACCCGAGACGGAAAAAGTGATAAAACTGCATTATCTTGAAAACTATCAAACACAAGAAACTGTCTATGATTTAATTAGCTAGTATGATTAATTATCTAACAAATTATATAAAAACCGGCCAAGTGCGTGTCGGGTCACGCGCAATGTAGGGTTTCGTAGTTGACACAGCTAACAACGTTATAATAAGTAATTTTCAATGCGAAAAAGCTCCATGTATCTTTTTCCCTACTAGCTTACCCGACAGACGTTATCCTGCAAAATTTCAATAATCCCACAGAAAAAAGCACTTTGAGTTTTTCCCGAACTTAGCGCCACCCTTATCATTATCACCTTAGGGGTATAAAGAATACCCTACGACCTATTCTCATACCTACCCAATATACACAAAACAAATCTAAAAATGAAAAAAAAAAATGTGAAACAACACGAGAATTTTATATATTAGATTAGCTGACCCGTGCCCGCTTCGCTGGGAGACAGATAGTTTCACATCTGGTATTCCAATCTTCAAAATAAATTATAGCCTATAAGTTGCCGAGGACTAATAGCTACATAATAAAAAGTTTCATCAAAATCCGTCCAGTAGTTTTTGCGTGAAAGCCGGACAACAGACAGACAGATAGACAAAAATTTCAAAATGTTTTTTTTTTGGCTTGTGTTACTTGTAAGGGAGTATTTTTTTTAGTTTTTATTCAATGTACAGAATTGAACTCTTCTACAGTTTTATTATATGTATAGATTTCATGCATTTCTGCTTTTCCGGCTACCGGGCCGATGCCGGCGCCGGAGCCGTACTAATGCCAAGCCGGCTAGTGGAAAACCGTTCATTCTCTCAGATATCCAGGTGCTCAGAGCTTTGGTTTATTCACGATATTTACCATTATCGTTTTGAGCACTTGTTACCAAAAAATCATTGATGCACGCCCAGGATTTGAACCCACGACTTAAAATTGACTGGCCTCACAGCTCAGTTGGTAGTAGCTCTGCCTTCTGCGCTGTAGGTTGTGGGTTCGATCCCCACTCAGGATAAACATTTGTGTGATGAACATAGATGTTTGTTCTGTGTCTGGGTGTTATGTATAATAAGTATGTATTTACAACAAACAAACGTATATAAGTATTCTATCAGTTATCTTGGTTCCCATAGTACAAGCTTTGCTTAGTTTGGGGCTAGATGGTCCACCAATATTTATTTAAAAAAAAATAAAAAATCTTCCATACAAATAGCTAACGATATTCGATAGCGACTGCAGTTTGGAAACCCATAATAGAGCTACTGCAGATTTTTGTTCCGTGTCTGGTTGTGGTACCAATTACCAAAGTAGGTAGATATTTGTAGTTTCTGATACCCACGGCACGAAATCCTATTTCAGGGGTCAGGACTATTGTATGTGACGTTTGGGTGTTACTTAAAATATAGATATAATATTAAATTAATAATTTAATTGTAAACCGGTTCCGAACATTGTGCGGAGGTGGAATTTGTTCTTACCCATTGTTTTGGCGACATTGCTAACCATCTCAGCAGGTTTTTGAACTAAAAAATAAAACACAATTAAATGGAAAATGTAATAAATCGCATTATCATAAAACTATTGTTGCACGTATACATTAATTTATCTTTTTTAGGCTATTTAAAAATATAATACGAATGACGATATATGCTCAATATAACACTGAAGACGTGTTTATATATACGAAAAACATACTTTTTATAAAGAAAATAAAACGTCGAAAGAGAAAAAAGTATCTATTTTATGTACAATCGAATAAAGGGTGTGTCCAGACTTTGCACGGCAATCGAGCGCGGCAGCCGCGCTATGTTTGGACGACAGCCGCCCTTATTACAAGCTTTACTTTAACTTGCAATGTTTGTATGTATGTAACTATGTATCTATGTAACTATGTTAAGAGGAAATCTTCAACTCTTGCAACTCAATTTTGAAGCAGTTTGAGACCGATGAATAGATTAAGCTGAAATTTTGCATACTTATGTAACTTCGGTACAATGCAATAATAATGGTGACTGTGAGCTGATATGATGATGGAGTCAGGGGCTGTTCAACAGACACAACGGAACTCCTTACTAAATACTTCGATTAAGTAAAAACTTTGCATACTTGTCAAGTTCCGATGACAATGTTATATTTGTTCAGATCGTGTAGATCGAGTGCAATCTGTTCGGGACCTCGGTATTCAGATGGACACGGAATTAAACTTCCGAAACCACGTAATCGACATTTGTAAAAAAGCTTTCAGAAACCTGGGGTTTGTATTGCGACAATCTAGCGACTTTCACAACATCGGCACCATCAAGGTATTGTATAATGCGCTAGTTAGAAGTAGGTTGGAGTGTGGAGCCATGATATGGAGCCCTTATGAAAAAAAATACAGTGGTATGGTGGAAAAAATGCAAAACAAATATGTAAGGTGCCTTTATTTAAAGCTATACGGAGTTTACCCATTTTTCCCATTAATGTATCCCACTATATTCGTTTTAGGTATGGTGGGTTATTTTAAACTAGAAATTAGAAGGGAAATGATATTAATAACGTAGATTTTTAGCTTGATTCGAGGCATGGTACACAACCCTCTTGTTTTAATGAACGTAGGACTATACGTACCTAACAAGTATGTATACGCACGCCGAAGACCTAGGCTACTTGCTATTCCGAGGGCAAGAACTAACCTCCTGAGCATGTCCCCGTTCACGCGGGCCCTTCGCGCTATTAATGGCTTATGTGCAGATGAGGATGAGGATGTTGATATATTTTTTATGTCCTTGCCAAAATTCAGGGATGCGGTTTTAAAATTTTTAGATAGGAAGCATAGGAATATTTATAATGGTTTATTTTAAGCTATAGTGTTAAGTTATAGTTATTAAGTTAAGAGTAATCCTATCAATGTTAATGTTTACTGTATTTTCTGTATCTCTTTTATATTTATTTGTCGCTTTGGTATTATACTGTAATGGCAATGTAAATATGTAAATAATAAATAAATAAATAAATAAATAAATGATGTGTCAGGTGATAGCGCGCTGGTGCTCGATTGTTGAAATGATTTTACAAAAGCTTTTCATTGAAAAATATTTTTCAACAGAATACTTATTTTACTTATATGTGGAGTCGGCATAACCTGTATTCTTCTTTCATTTCTCTATCAGCCGTCATCTTATCACTCATCATACCGTCATCCGACCCGCACTGCCTGTCATCGTGCGGACTACGCGACGATAACATGGCGTCCACCCTATTAACAAAGAGTGGATGCCGAACAACGAGGCAGTGCTGGTCGGGTGCAGCATCAGCAATGAGCCATGACCTTTACCCCCATGCATTTTTCATTCATTGTATTTTGGTTATTTACCTATTAAGCTCATCATATTAGGGGTGGCCGCGGCTGCCTGGGCTGAAAAAATAATTCATTTCATAAGTCATTACTTACCTTGATTACTCAGGAAAGTTTATTAAACTATTAGCTAACCCGATAGGCGGTTGTCCTGTCCAAATTTCAATGATCCCATAAAAAAGTACTTTGCGTTCTTAATTGTACCCAAATTTTTAAATTTTCGGAACTAATTTTTTTTATATTAAAACTTTGTTCTGTGAATTACAAACCCTACAAAAAAATCCACCAAATCGGTCGAGCCGTTCTCAAGTGATAATTTTTTACATGTGGCAATTGATTTTTGGTAGGTAACTCTGCCTTCTGCGCTATAGATTGAGGGTTTGGTTCCCATCTAGGACAAACATTTGTGTGATGTATCTAGACGCTATAATGATTATTAAGAAGATTATAAGTATAAAGTATTTTATTAGTTATCTAGTTCCCATGATACAAGCTTAGCTTATGGCTAGATGGCGCTGTGTGAAATATCGTCCCATATTTACTTATTATTTAAGTATAGATGCTTGCTTGCTTGTCGTATCAGAGGATAATTCAGTTCAATCAGTTATTCTGCACTAGGTCTGTGACCGGTAGCACTGTAAATGCCCAATGACCGCCAGTGGGATAACCAGGCGGGTGAAAAGCTTAAAGTGCCTCGTTGAAGCTCCTTTTCAAAACATTTTATATTCCTGCGAAAATGTTATCTTTCACCTTATAGCGCACATACATTTTCCGAATGATAATTACAACAATTTTAATAATTGTGTGCGTATGATAAAGGATCACCTTGCGTTTCTCATTCCTATTGGAAGGCAAGATTCGAACTAACGAGCGTTGTGTTATGTGTTCAATTACTACCTAAACCTCGTCATCGACCTATTGTTGGATGACAGATTTAACCTTTGCTAAGACAAGCATGCAAAACAGTACAGTCTTATGTACAATATTGGTTCACAAATCATCGACATACCAGCATTTTGAGCGACGTTACTGGCGGTACCTACAGCGGCATTAGGGTTAGGGAGGGCAGCGGTGGGATTAGGAACAGTGGGGACAGTGGGGACAGTGGGAACAGTGGGGACAGAAGGGACAGCGGGGACAGCGTTAGCAGCGGGGGCAGCATTGACAGCGGGGGCAGCAGCGGGTGTCGTTTTAGTGGCATCTTCTGCTTTCTGGAAAAATAATTTTTACTCAATTTTATTGAGAGTTGGAACGTTTTTACACATTACGGTGCATTCACCCTCATCAAACAGCCCGTCGTGCAGCTCGGCATGCAAACTGGCACACTTTAATAATATTAGTAGGATAGTGTATTACTAGTGTATACTCCATAATTATTTTAATTTAATTTGAATTAGTTGTCTATGTTTGATTTAGAAGTTTAAGTATTTTGTTTTGTCACTGAAAAACAGAATTTTCATTGGCTAGCGAATTGCATGCAATTAGGCTTGCTTAGGTACAGCTAGCAAAACGTATAATTGTTTATGAGCAGGAACGGGAACGGGAACTTAAGGCCCTGTATGTCGACGATTGCTAGGTAGGAATCTGAAGTAATATATTTATGAAAATAGGAGATGTGGCTTGTTCAGAAGTATTTCTTTTTTCGTTTCGAAAAAGAGCAATCGTCGACATACAGGGCCTTAACACAACATTTGTTAATTCTAAAGCGGTAGATAATTTGCTGGGTCAGCTAGTTCAAAATAAATTCTTACGCAGATCACTTGTATCATTATTTAATCTAAATATGAAATAACGAAAAAACTTCTCCACAGTGGATAAAAAAATAATTTGTATTTCTGCATCACGTGTATCTTTTTTTTCGTTTTTAATGACAATAATTATAGCTCTAAGATTATAATGTGAATTAAAATTGGTTTAAGTGCAACATTATACCTATTTAACAATAAGAAAATTGTAAATCCTAGGTTACAAAAATACCTAAATAAATACGCGACCGCGTCAATTCACATTGGAATTGCTTTTTAAAACAGAGAACTTCCATCCGTGTCGACGTGGTTAAAATAACTCTTTTATATGATAGGTACTATACTGTCAACAATTCAATATAATTTTACTCCATGAAAATACAAGGATCATTTTTAACTGTCTCGATCAATGGTTTTATGACGAGATTACTCAGTGAACAGTTCCAATAATTCAAAAAAAAGACTCAACTCCCTTTAAAATATTTAAAAAATCATTACCTATGTTAATTTCTGAAATCGAAATACATAATATCTAAGCTTTTTTTAATAGTTGGTTTTATAACTTACCCCATACACACAAAACGTGACCACCAAAAAGAAACAAAAAATCTTCATTTTTAATTTGTGAAATTTAACGTTCGAAATGATCAACCTGTTAGCTAGTTTGTGTGAGTAGAGCTAATGCTTGGTTGTGCACAGTTCTCATTAAATATACGAAACTGCTTAAGTACTTAAACAATTGTCCAAATACTTATTTGTTATTTATAAAGATTCCTCATCCACGTCATTGTATTGTTTGAAAAAGTATGTAACTTCAAAAACTGTTGTTATAAAATTAAACTGAAACTGGAACGAATGGATAGTCTTTTGTCTTCTAGCTTACGTGTGATCATTTGGAGTGATAGATGGCATACATAATTACTGATGAATGTTCCTCGTAGGGCAGGTGTAGGTATTTACGTCTTTCAATGGTGTCTTTAGTAACGACTTTGACGGCGTGGTGAACCATTTCCGCTGGAGGTGCTGGTTTGATCCCGCGTGGGATAATTGTTAGTACATAATCTGTTAATATTTTGTTACCTTTGCGTTAACCCTGTTATAATCAATATCTATTCCTATAACATAAAATGTATCTACTCATGAGTAATTGGTTGCTGAAGTAAATGTTTTTGCCATTTTTACTAGACAATAAAGTTCATTATTGAAGTTTGAGCTAACCATGTGTTACAAGTTTTAGAACTGCCATTTTACGGTTGTGCTAATTTAGATTTTAACGTAACAGGAATAAGATTGATCGTATTTTGCGAACAGGTAACGTCACACTAGGAAAGGGCCTCACAGATGTGGCTAGTTGTGATAAAGACGGAGAGGGGCAGGCGGAGGTATTTACAATATTATCAGGTCATTATGAATTTATATCAATGCTATTTGGCTTAAAAATATTAAACTGACAAGTTGATAATGCATTGAAATCTGCATACTAGGCTTAATTAATTTTCTTTGTCACAATTGTCAGTCCCAATTAGGCTGATAAATGCTCAGTGTGCCTAATATATTAATAATTTTGATTAAAACATATTGCTTATTATATTATCAAGTGTAGGTACAAAACTAGTAGGGACAGGGTACTTTATAAAAAAACCGGTTACAATAAATTGTTAAATCACCATTTTAATCTAATATAATATGTAAGAAAATTCAAAATTCTCACGAAAACTTTCTATGATACTATTCGATTTTATGCAAGCTGTCATTGGATAGCTCTTTAGGTATCTAACAAAACATTATTCTGTGCGATTTTGCGTAATACTTACAACAATGTGTACGATTGATGCCCTAAGGAGCTTCTATCATTGTAAGTATAATTATAGTATCTTGTCTCGTAAAATTTTTACATGATTATATTATGTGATAATCGATGCCCCCGGCTTTATAAAAGATTTTATTTGCATTTCGATGCCAAATAATTTCTATAAGGGATGTTCAATTGCCTTTCAATTTTCATCCGCAAATATAACGACTTTAGGCTGGCTGTCTTGCTATATTGTTTATAGCAGGCGCTTCTAGTCATCTTATTTACGGTAGTTATCGTAAGGTAGTCTTGAAATGACGTGTCATTGGTTTTGGTTGTGCTACATTCAACAACCTTTGAAACAGAGCAGTTGACTGGGCTATTTTGTACCGTTGCGTTGTTAGTGAATTGAGTAAAATAAACGCCTCAAGTTGCTGGTTTTGTAAGTCTGACGCTATTAGGACCATTAAGGCGAGTAATAAATGTTTTAGATGAATGCAGAATCGTATTTTCTCAATAACCGCAAAACATACAGTTTTGTTTTTCATGACAAAGATAACTTAAGGATATAATATAGATAAATTACAGACAGAATCACGATTGGTGAAACTTTTCTCGATAGATTTGTTTTCCAAAGTAGGCTCTTCAAAAACACGAGTTTCGTTTTTAATCAAAGCTATGAATAGCTAAAGGTAAGTAGTTTACACAATCTATTCCAATTTTATTAAAATATGTTTCAAAAATTCAATGAATAGGATCAAGAATAATCCTCAAGTAAAATAAAACCGGCCAAGTGCGAGTCGGACTCGCGCACGACGAGTTCCGTACCATTATCTATAAAAACGGCAAAAAAATCATGTTTGTTCTATGGGAGCCCCCCTTAAATATTTATTTTATTATGTTTTTAGTATTTGTTGTTAGGTTAGAGCAGCAACAGAAATACATAATCTGTGAAAATTTCAACTGTCTAGCTATCATGGTTCATGAGATACAGGCCTGTGACAGACAGACGGACAGCGAAGTCTTAGTAATAGGTCCCGTTTTTACCCTTTGGGTACGGAACCCTAAAAACTATTCAATATATTTCAAATATTCAAATATTTACATTATTGCGTCTTTTAACGCCTGTAGCATTGCCATTATTATATCAGGAAAAACATTTTTAGTCTTTTCAAATCGATGAAAAGTCACAAGTTGAACATCCTTCAGAATTTAGCATTATGGTTTTCACTAAAGGGTATTGTGATATTGTAATGTTGTGCACCATACTGGAGCTCTACATAGCATCAAGAAATGGAGAGACCCCAAGCCGTGTTTGTTGCCTGATTCTTTTAGGCTTGGTCGCGTGGAATCGGCGTAGCTTCACCTAGTTCCTAAGACGTTTCAAAGTGATCCTTGTGATTTTATTGAAACAAATGATTTTTGAATTTGAATTTGAATATAGTAGGTATAATGGTAGATGTGCTTTTGCCTTCAGTATTCGGGAGTGTTGGTCCATCCTGTATATTTTTTTCGAATAGAAAACCCCAATAACGCGCAGCCAGTATTCGAACCCACAACTTTTAGAATGAAAGTCCTCCCAAAAAAGGTGATCGTAGATTTTTATACACTCGACACGGAATCCTATAGGACTATGTATGTGATTGTTGTGTATTAGGTACTTAAACTTATTATGATAGTAACAGCATGCATTTCTTACCTGAAACAGTCGATTCAACCTTCCTTGGATTCTGGAAATATATATAAAAAATATAACTTAGGCGAGGCGAGTTAAACGAAAAAACTCGACTAACAAAAAAAAACACTTTTATTTCACAAATGGCTCCCTTAATCGAAAAGTTGTTTTAAAACCCCCAATATTTTTAAAGACCTATACAACGATACCCCATACCATGGGGTACGCGAGAAATAAAAAACATCCCCACTTTACATGTAGGGGAAGTACCCTTAAAAAAATGTTATTTAAGAGAAGTCGAGTGTCTCCCCCCCCCCTAACAGCAAAACTATTGGTTTGGTGTGAAAAATTCGGTAGTAGTGCATATACTGAAAAAAGCAAAACTATCAAAGCTAAGAAGGCTATACATATACAAGTTTACGAGTAATAGACGTAATAATCGACCAACTTATAAAATGTACTTGAAGAAGAAATAATGGTTTTTATATTACAAATACCATTGAAAATTACTTACTAACGTTCTTAGCAATGTAAACTACGAAACCCTACATTGCGCGTGACCCAACACGCACTTGGCCTGTTTTTTCGTTTAAGAAACCTGTTTTCACAAACCTAATTTTTTTCTAAGATTTTATTATACCATTTTGTCGACGTGGCTATTTATGTAATTATACTAATACTAGCGACCCGCCCCGGCTTCGCACGGGTAGCATGTTATTATACATATAAACCTTCCTCCTGAATCACTCTATCTATTAAAAAAACCGCATCAAAATCCGTTGTGTAGTTTTAAAGATATAAGCAAACATACATACATGCATACAGACGCGGGAAGTGGAAAGTGACTTTGCTTTATACTATGTAGTGATGTAATTCATACCAAATTACAGCTTTCTAGTACCAAGAGTCTCTGAGCTAAGCTGCGGACAGTAGACGCACGGACATGGCGAAACTATAAGGACTTGTAGACTACGGTACCCTAAAAATTTAAAGAAACTGGAACGAATAGCTAGACTTTTGTCTTCAAGGTTACGTCTGATTTTTTAGTGATATAATGGTTAAGCGTGCATAATTGCCTTTTAATGTTCCTCGAAGAACAAGATCTTGGCCAGTTCTCAGTCTTTTCCAGTTTTCATAGTTTTTATTCACATTATGTACCTACATACTAGCCGACCCGTGACAAACGTTGTTCTGTCAATTTTTTTTGTAATAATCACATAGGAAAAAGCAATTTCAGGCAGCTTCTAATTTTTTCCCTACAAAACCTCGTACTGATAAAATAAATTACGAATTTTGGTAGAATGCGTATCATTCATTAGTCAGAACAGCGTTGCTATGACGACTAGGTAAATGTTTTTAGTCTGTGATGTAAGATTTGTTGCACGCCAACGCCATCTATACCAAAATCACCCTTTTTGCGTGTTTTATCATTTAGGGGTTGTTTTTCTGATTATAAGTTCCCCCTTTATTTATTCGGATTTTTTATCTACATACTACAGCGAATTTCATCTTAATCCGTTTTGTCGTTTAATTTTGATTAGGGAACAAACATAGCAGCCTTATCACAAACTTTCGCATTTATAATATTAGGTTTAGGATGTTCACTGAAATAAATAAATAAATGATTTAAAAAATTCTGGGCCAAAATTACTACCAATTGGTCCCTAGAAACTAGGCGCCGTCGTGACAGACTTTGGAAGAGATGGTGGGACGATCTCGACTGCCATTTGAATGACTGGCGCGAACTGTAGATCGAGGGGTGTGGAGAGAAGGGAGAGAGGCCTTTGCCCTGCAGTGGGATGATATAGGCTAAAACATAATAATTATAACTAGCTGTCCCGGCAGACGTTGTCCTGTCAAATTTCAATAATCCCAGAAGAAAGCACTTTAAGTTTTTCCCGAACTTTGCGCTGGATTTTCCAAAAAGCGGTACGAAATATATTTTACGAATTATTCTCATACCTACCAACCATTTCGGAGACGTACGTAGGTACCATCACCGTGACACGAGATTTTTATACAGGGTAATGAATAGATAACCTCTCAGGTACTTATAGGTACTTGAAGGTACTCTCAGAAAAAAGGACACCCGGTATTAAGATTAAAAAGTCAAAACTAGCGTTGTTGTGAATCATTTTAAATATAAATAATTACGGCTAATTACCACGTTTATCTTGTATTGCTAACATTTCAAGGCAATTCTCTTCTTTCTCTCTCTTGCTCTTCATCATAAGCATCAGCAGGAATCAACGGGAGATAGACAAATCACTCATGATGAAAAACATCTGAATTGGTTCGAAACGTCAGCAATACAAGATAAAACGTGGAAATTAGCCGCATTTTTTTATTTACAAATACATATACAACACTAGTTTTTAATTACCAAAAAAAAAAAAAATGTATTGTCAGTGTCTGTTACTAATTAAATTTAAGTCGTTAAAACTTCAATTAAATAATTAAAAAGAATATCCTTAAAAAAACACAATATTTAGTTAACCGTTTATTCATACACACCTACCACTTAGCTACTCATATTTTCACGATTCTATCCATTCATAAATAGCTCGCCGTCTCACTCGCGCGCACCGTATGCGCTGCGAACAGCCTTTCATGTTGCCCACCCGCCCGATTTGATCATTGACAATCGTGAAACAATAAAGTACCCTCAATGTGTAGAACAAGGCAATAATAACTAATCACTTCACTCAGAAAAAAGTAGGTAGATTGAAATACTTTTGCAACACTGAGATCAGTGCACATTGTGAGTTCACTGCGTGCGTCTTATAATTTATTTAGTGTTGTCGTTATTAACTTTTTTGCGAAGGAATATCAATACACGATGAGAGAGTATGCGTTCATGTTACGCGCGTAATTTTAAAAATGTGTGTGTGAAAATGTGAGTGTAGCATTACAAATGTATCGCGATTTGTTCCCAAACAGTCGACAACCAAATCATTCCAAGATGTCCAGCATTTACCAACGATTATTAGACCACGGCACATTTTACGTGCCGTCGCATGCGCAACTTCTACGATGAAATCCTCGAGTACATCGCAGAAGATCCTCGGAGGAGCACGCATGACGCGGCACGTCGCTTCGGTGTAAGCCAATCATGCACTTGGAAGATTAGGCACTCTGCTGATTGCCCCGTACCACTACAGAAAAACCAAGGAGCTAAGGTGTTGGAAAACCCTGATGCGAACATTTTTTTCTCGGACCTAAGCTAAGTTGTCCTAAATAAAATTCACAAATAAAATTATTTTTAAAACAAATGTTTTTTTTTTTACTTTACGGTAGGTAGGTAATTACTAGGTACCTATCTACTACCTCTTGAATCCGTTATACGAGTGAGACAGGGAGATGCCGTAGTTGGAAGGAAGGAGATGGAATGAGATAAGAGCGTCTTTGAATGGAGTGCGTACGAGATACGAGTATACGAGTATTTGTGTTGTATTTTCTAGTACTGTGACCATAAATTAATGCCAGTTTTCGGTTAAAAAGAAAAATCGATAACTTTGTGATAGTGCAATAATAAATCATGCTGTCAGTGGTCAGATCATATGTAGCTTCTGCTGCAACGGTCATTTTATTTTTTTCGGTAATTTAAAAATATTATTGTATATACATTATACATATTGGTGGACATTATCACACAGGGCCATCTAGCCCCAAACTAAGCAAAGCTTGTGCTATGACAACTAGATAACTAATAGAATACTTATATACTTTTTTTTGTAAATAAATGCATATAATACATTATAACACCCAGACACAGAACAAACATCTATGTTCATCACACAAATATTTGTTCTGGTTGGGGATCGAACTCACAACCTACAGCGCAGAAGGCAGAGCTACTACCAACTGAGCTGTGAGACCAGTCGACAATTTTAAAATTCGTTATGATCTAATTATATTATTTTGATGGTGACTGATATTGGAAGTAGGTACCTATTTGTTACGTTCAAACAATAGACATTAATGTTAAAAATGAGCCATTTGGATAAATAGTGGCGAGCTCAATAACAAATAATGTTGAAGGTAAATGGCGAAAATAAAAACCTTATATTTTAACCAAACGTTGATCGTTTTCTTAAAAACGGTGTATGATAAGGTTTTTTTAACACTAGAAAAAAGAGAGATTTCTAAAATGATTAAATAGATTAATAGATTTTTTACCTACCAAATTTTTAATGTAAATTTGGCATTCTTTCGTAATTAATGAAGAAACCAGTTTATACAATTTATTATAATATTCAAAGACATACTTTCCACGTAAATACACTTGAAAAAATAATGGCTTTTATATCTGTAATAACACTAAACACATAAATTTTACTGACATAGCTAATAAGCAATTATCCTACCTAACTAACTAATCTTTATAATATTATAAATATAAATGTTTGAGGATGTTTGCACCTATTTTTGAATGTTTGCGTCTCAATATTCTAAGTCTTGCATTATTTAATTAGGTACCTACTTTTAAATAATTATTTTAAACTAGCTGTCCCGACAGACTCTGTCCTGTCAAATTCATTTTTTTACATAAGAAACTTCTCTTGACGATTACAACAAAAAAAGAATTAGCAAAATTGGTCAAGCTGTTTACGCGTGATGCTATGACCAAGGAAAATAGGGATTCATTTTTAAAAATAGATATGGGTTTATTTAAAAAAAAAACAGATTTAAAATAAAAATATATAATTTTTCACTCCTCAATCTAAACATTCACATACATAAATACATACAGTAGAATCCCGATTATCCGAATCCCGATTATCCGAATATCCGATTATCCGGACTCGCGTCACGGCTCTAGCTGATGCTTGAAAAAATTTATACCGCGCAACTAGACACGTAACGACAAGTTTAAACGCGTCTCCGAATGTTCACTCCCGCTTTCATTTGTTTGCATGATTGTGTTTGTTATTGTTTCAATTCCTCTTATAACGTTTAACTGATAGGTTGTCTTTTATTTTTGTTAACATCTTGCGTTGGAAATATAAAATGTCTAAGCGTAAAAGAGTAGTGTTGTCTCTTGGAGACAAAATGAAGATAATCGAGGGTATAAAAAGACAGGAGGAATCGGATTCCTTACAGTTTTTTCAACTGAAGCGCATCAGGGACTTGGCTGCAATGAAAAGATGTGATTCATTACGTCAAAGATCAATAACAAGTTATTTTCAACCAAAATTGTAAATGACATTGGTACATATAACAATGTCATTCATTATATTTGAACCACATATATAATTGTTTTTATATCGTTTTGTCTAAACGACGTAGGTACATATGTCAAACTCATTATATAATATAACATTTAAACAAATATTGTTTGATTTGACTACGAAATCGGTTATCCGGATTTTCGATTATCCGAATTACCACTGGTTTTAATTGATTCGGATAATCGGGATTCTACTGTAGTACATAAATAGATATGATATCACACAGTGTCATCTAACTAAGCTAATTATGTTAGTTAGTTTGTTAGTATGTGCGGGTAAAATCAATTGAATATCAAACCAACAGATTATCTAAGTTGAAATTATGCATATGTGTGTAACTTTGATAAAAATACAATAATAATATGGTGACAGCGAGCTGATGGGTTAGCACGAATCACTGACGTATGTGACAAATGTGAAAACTGATATATTTTATGTATATGTGTATATGTATATGTCTAAATGTCCATTATAAAATTTGGTTATTTTTTTTAAATCATTTATTTCTATAAAATCACAAGGGTCACTTTGAAACGTCTTAGAAACTAGGTGAAGCTACGCCGATTCCTCGCGACCAAGCCTAGAAGAATCAGGCAACAAACACGGCTTGGGGTCTACCTTATTTTCAATGATCCTTTCCTTAATGCTATGTAGAGCTCCAGTGTCGATCTTCTTAAGAAGAAGAAGATCGACACTGGACCTTATCCCATGTTCTCTTGGGATCGGGACAACAAATGAGAACAGATGTTGCAAATTGATTTGGCTTGAGATGTTTTACAACCGGCCAGCTGACGTCAACCATCCTTGGTATCAGATCAGATCAGGGGGATCTGATTTAGAAGGTGTTCTCTTACTAAACTCTTTAGTAAATAAGTAGTGAAAAAGTAATATTATGTAACAGGTGACAATGACAACGCTCGAAGGTTCGAAGGAATTTAAAAAACTTGTTTTCGAAATAAAATTGCATATAACTTACTAGTGGATTGTGTTCAGCAGGGCTATTTTGTAAAAAAATGATTATCATTTATGATGTTGAATGCCTCACAGCTCAGTTGGTAGTAACTCTGCCTTCTGCGCTGTAGGTTGTGGGTTCGATCCCCACCCAGGGCAAATATTTGTGTGATAAACATAGATGTTTGTTCTGTGTCTGGGTGTTAATATGTATAATAAGTATGTATTTACAAAAATAAGTATATAAGTATTCTAGTACAAGCTTTGCTTAGTTTGGGGCTAGATGGCGCTGTGTGAAATGTCCACCAATATTTATTTATTTATTTACCTAATTTAGAGTATACCTACCTAATCTGTACACTTTTCATAACTATTCACCTTTTACGCACCTATACCTACGCTTCTGCGTAACAGTGGGGCTATTTTGTAAAAAACATGATTATCATGTTATGGTACTGAATGCCATAATACCTACGCTTTTTATGCTGTTTATGCACTTATACCTACGCTTCCAATACAATACCTACGCAGAAGCGTAGTTATAGGTGCATAAACTGTGCATAGTTACTATGAAAAGTGTACAGATTAGGTATTCTCTAACATTAGGTTATTGCATTCAACATCATAACATGATAATCATGTTTTTACAAAATAGCCCTGCAGGTATTGTATTGGAATCATAGGTATAGGTGCCTAAACAGTATAAAAAGCGTAGGTATTATGGCATTCGGTACCAATAAATATTGGTATGCATATCATAACATGATAATCATGTTTTTACAAACACACATGTTTTTATTTTATCCAGTTGTGCAAAGTGGACCAAACACAGCGCTCGACGATTTCAAACTCGAATATTTGAGAGCTGTCATTGGTTCGTACCGCACAGCAGGGCTATTTTGTAAAACACATGAATAACATGTTTTTATAAAATATCCCCGCAGTTCCGCGTATGTAAAAGTACTCGGTTACGCCATAGTGGTGACATTAAATTTAGGGTTCGGTAAGTTAGGAAAAGCTAGTTGCAACTGTACTGTTATGTAAACAAAAGTTGCTGCCGCCATTCTTAGTATTAATCCTGTGTCTAAGACAAACAGGTTACATAATGTGAATCGCGATGTGCGTCTTTCTAGCACACGCAGTAATGTCTTCGACAGCTTGTAGATATGTGCTGAAAAAAAAAGTTTGTAAAATTTAATAAATATGTATAGGTATATACCATAGTACTTTATAGACTCCTTCCTGATAATCTATACAAATGAATCGCCGAAATGTATGTACGCGCATAACTTCCGAACGACTCCACCAAATTGGATGATTCATTTTTAATGAGTTTTTTATTATTGTCAGGACAAGGTTTGTATAAAAGAAAATTTCGGAAAATCTGTCGTAAAATTGTAATATTCGGGAAAAATTGAGAGTGCTTTTTTCTATTGGACTATTGAAACGGGACTATTGAAATTTAACAGGACAACATCTGTCGGGACAGCATTGTATAATAATAATAATAATTATTTTTTAAAACTGGCATTGTATAAACACGATATATTTTAAATTTCATTCAATTTGAACTAGTATGTAGTTTAAGACTTACAACTAGATAAAGTTTCTTAATTTTGTTACTCAATCAGTGACCGATCATTAAAACTTTAAGGCATTTCTAGCGTACATAGAAGCTTTAAATTTAGATTACAATTAGTGTTTAGGGTATAAATCAAGGAAAAACTTAAATATTTTGCAATTTTGGCCCAGTTTTCTAGATACACCAACAGCATAAATTAATTTGTAATTTCATATAAATATAAAGGATTACAGAGTTACATTTGCAGATAGGTACCTAGATATAATTATGTTCAATTTTAATTTGTAAAATAGCCAACGGAATGATAGTAGAAGGTACCGGAAAGGATAAGAAGTAGGACAATCTACAAAAATAAATAAGATGCCATCAAAAATATAACTTGTGAACAACCAAGTCTCACTCAGTTCTTCGACCATATAAAGTTGTAAGAATCATGTAATAGGTAATTTCGGTTACTTTATTCAGTTTCTACTTATGGGTTCTTCTGTCTTAAGTTATTAAGTAACTAGCAAACCCGCTACAGACGTTGTCCTGTCTAAATTTAGATAATCGCATTAAGTACACACGTTGCTATGACAACTGATGTCAACACGTATGTCAGATTTTTGATCACACCAGCGCCATCTACACTAAATACATCTCTTTTGCGTTTTATTATCATTTTGGGGATGTTTTTCATATTTTAAAGTAGTCTATGTTTTATTCGGGCATTGTATCTACATCTACAGTTAATTTTAACTTATTCCGTTTTTCGTTTAGGCCTGATTGAGGAACAAACATACATACAAACTCACAAACTTTCACATTTATAATATTATTAGGATTAGCTAACCTAACAACATCTTATATTGACCATATTAATATTAAAAAAAACTTTTATGTCTTAAATTAATATATTGACTTGGCAATCGCACTAAACTATCGAATTGAATATACTTTATATATATTACTTGTGAGATACATTGTGTTTTCATGAGATGGCCAAGTCAATCTATTCATAATTTGGACAGAACAACGTCTGTCGCAGGTCTGCTAGTAATTTATAAGTAAACTCACTCGGCATGTTCGGCTTCAGCTGTATACAAGCACAAATCAGTCTAGTTTGTTCTATCTGTTGGTTAAACAGATCCACGAAAAACGACATGATTATCATAAAGCCCCAACTCAGTAAGGCCCAGCCTATGATTATGTACGTGCGTTTTTGCTCCAACGCCTATGAAAAATATTTTTATTATTAAAAAAATATTTTTAATATCAAGCTTTTACAAATTCTAGGGCTAGTACTCGTCAATTCAAATCCAACGAACCCAAACACGACGCAGTTATGTTGTGTAGTTGAGGAGTTCCTATGGCTAAATGCAAGCTCCATCATCAGACCAGCTCGCTAGTACCATAATTTTACATTGTCATTGGAGATTGATACGTATGCAAAGTTTTATCTCAATCCGACTATATTTACTGAGGAGTTCTGTTGAACAGCTCCTGACTCCATCATCAGATCGGCTCGCTAGTACCAATATTTTACTTTGTCATTAGAGATTGATAGGTATGCAAAGTTTTATCTCAATCCGACTATATTTACTGAGGAGTTCTGTTGAACAGCTCCTGACTCCATCATCAGATCAGCTCGCTCTCATTATTATTGTCACCGAAGTTGTATACGGTATCGTAAGTTTGCCTATAGGTAATCTTCATTAGTACACCCGTGCGAAACTGGACGAGGAGCGTACTGATATATTTATTGATAATTAATTAGTTAGTTAAAATAAATTACAGTTGGATTCTTGATTCTCTCAATAAAGGTCTGAGATGTGACGAAAGTCCCCATGACAACTGTCCAAAATGCGAGGGTCAGCTAAAACAGAAAATATATATTAGTTAGTTATTATATACTCGTAATTACCTATATTACCTAAGTAGGTAACGCCAGCACACATAATATGTACCTACCTATAAAAAAAAATAGGATCACGACTGTAATCTCCAAGTATGATGGCATACTCTCAAATCTCGCGGCACTTAGATTCTTGAAGATGTCTAATGGGGGTCAGAGGCACGTCCAAACATTATTTATGACACAATGTCCGCATTTTGCAGTAGTTAGCATTCCCTACGTGCCAGGTTGCAAGCCCATCGCCGGCGCGGTTTTTATGAATACTAAACGGTTTCCTCGTGCTGTTTTCCTTCGCCGTTTTGAGCACGTATTTTAATGCGTATATTAATTTATCAAACAGAAAAATCCATTAGTATACGGCTGGGATTTGAAACCACGAATGAATTGAAAGTCGAGGTACTTCCCTTTTGGCCAACAAAGCTATTTTAATGCTTATATACATACTTATTATTATAAAAAAGAAACATTTGTATTTTTGTAATGAATTAACTCAAAAACTACTACCGATTACAAAAATTCTTTTACCATTAGAATGCTTCGTTATCACTCAGGCTATAATTTATTACTAGAAAACATAGGCTATAATTTATTACTAGAAAACATTATAAAATTATAACGCGTGCGACTCTAGGGCGGACTGCTAGTTACATATACATACGTAGATACTTTAGAATACTTACAGAAAATTTGTAAAACTTTTCAAGCAAGCGTAACATTTTAAAAAGCATCTCAAACGCCATCTTGTAATCATCGGGACTGGCTCTACATTGAAAAGTCACCAACTCATTATGCGATTTCTTCCAAAAGAAAATGTTCAACAGCGCTCGATCGGACAGGTAGTTGACATTCACACCTCCAACCTTTGCCAAAGCCACGTTCAAATATCTTGCTCTTATACCAATAAATGTAACGTAGAGTAAAAGAAAACAGTAGTCGACATAGCAAAAGAACAACCAGAAGAAATACAGAGAACCTATGAAATGAATCGTCATCGACACGTCGTAAGCTTTGTACAAAAACACACCGCCTGATATATTCGTGAAAGCAACTGTTAAGAACAAACAGGTGAAGATTTTTACTTCAACATCTCGCATGAACTTGGTCTCCTCGAGTCCTAGGTGAATGTCGATTTTAAAACTTTGACCTATAATAACCAACCCGCTATTTCGATTCAGGAGCGAAATGTTTCCAATCAGCATATTCCCAAAAGTGGCAAAGTGAGTTGCTACCATTCCGTCAGGCACTTTTAGATAGTTCTTTTCTACAACTGAAGTGTACAATAAATATCCTATACCGAGGTCACCCATGAGAAGAAGAATAGTGCGATACATCAGCGTGTTAGACGTCAGCTCAACCACTTTATTTTTATTTATGCCAAATCTACAGAACCCGGTTATGTGCATTGGCCAGTATAGTTTTTTGTACTTTTTAATGTATTCTTTTTCTAATATTTGGTAGCTTTTTTCGTTCTCCATGTTACCGACTTATAAGTTGCTTAGTAATCAACTGAGTAACTGAAAACCAAATTCAATTTATTTCATATCGTCCACATCTGAATTTAATTTTAATGTTTCCATAGAGACTTATTTATTTTCGATTTCATTCAAAATGATTAGTTTTAAATTGGGATAATCTTTCCTTATCGTATTCCCATACGAGCAATTACCGATAACTCTTGTTTTATTTGTTGTTTAATTATACATAGCAAATCTAAAGGTAGAACTGGAGTCGGTTGCTATTCAAAATTTCAAAATACTTTTGGATCTTTTCCTAGGTCTTTAACTAAATGAAACAAAAGCGGATACTTTAGGATACAGCACACTTTCCACCATTGCTGCTCTCCTTGTTGTATAAGTGTCAGTTTTTACATTTAGACGATAAGATGTCGATACGATAGTGTTTTAAGCTAGCCAGCTATGCCAGCTGCGTGTTGAGAAATGAGTACGGGCCGCCATCATCAGTCTTCATCGAGAATGACCGTCGCTATCGTATTTTAGTGGCCAGGCATGTTAACTTTACCATGTCCTACCACCGACAACTATGTAGTATTTAGTAACGTAACCAGCAAGAATTTCTAAGAAGAATTGACGTGAGGCAGGTTGCCGGTTGTCAAACACCCCAAGCCAAATCTTCTACATGGTGTACAGACCCCACGTGATGGATAAGAGCAAGGATTATGATAAAAATGAAACAAAATAATGTTTTAATCATTATATATTGCTTATCAATACAGAATAACAAAATGTTCGTTTACTTAGTGCGAAACAGTTTGACAACGATATCGAAATGCTAATAAATGCAACGGACAAGTATTATACAGGCATCGCGCTATCACACAACTTTCAAAATGATAAGCCAATATAAACGGTCAGATCTATCGAATTCTACCAAATTTTACAAAAATTACATCAACAATAAATTTATAGAATCTCATAAATGCTAAATAGGTACAATTAATGCGAATGTTAATACGTTCTCGAAAATTTACTACTATATTTCTAAATTTAGATTTTATTTACATATATGTATCTAATCACGTGCTTCGCCGTGAAAGCGCAATATCATTGAGCATCATTACATACTTAATTTATCGGAAGCTCGTCTTCACGTGAAATAGTTAAAAATAACAATCGACACATTAAATAACACATTTACACCATTACAATAAAATAATCAGCCACACGCACACATTCACAGCACAGACAGCTCAATACCTTAATTTAAAAATAAATAAATCTAGAAATGCATTAAACTTGGTACGACATCCGGTGCGATCATGCGATCGTCACGTTCAAATTTAACAATTTTGATGATCTTAATTACAATAATGAACAAACATAACATTCTTTACACGTAGTAAGTAAAATATAACTTGTGACATAATTTGTGTTAATATTTTGAGAAAAAAAAAATTAGGAGCTAGTATCACTAATACGAGGAAAGAGATTCCTTAATGTGGAGTAAAGTGCCTCCAAGACAATCTATTGCAATTGACAATGGTTGCGTAATGACACGTAAACACATTGATATAGGCCTTCAATCAATTGTTCAATGCCCGCTATCAACATTTATGCTTTGTCAATTTGCATCAATCACTTATCCATAGTCAATTGCCATTGAACTAATCGTGGATACTTCAAGTTGTTCACTTGACGTCTTTGTATATGAATCGGACAAATAATTGTCATCCGAATCATGACTGCTTCATTTCAAGTCAGCGAAACCGAATCGCGTTTAGCACCATCCAATTGATCAATAACTTACACATCAATAATATCAACCTTGAAATCCCGGCTGGTTTGAAATGAAGCTTACAATTTAATAATAAATTCGTACTAAAAGCTAAATTTTAAAGTTAGTTATTATCTAAACTTACAGCTAATCCCGTACCATCACCAAAGATTGCACATAATACCCGATACTTTGATTTTTTAATTGCAGTCGTGCCTTCGTAGGCTAGTGTACTTAATTTCACATTGACTGTTAAA
Organism: Hydriomena furcata; assembly: GCA_912999785.1. Classification (NCBI taxonomy): domain Eukaryota; kingdom Metazoa; phylum Arthropoda; class Insecta; order Lepidoptera; family Geometridae; genus Hydriomena; species Hydriomena furcata. Next base: position 13,540,951 of record OU538828.1, on the reverse strand, counting down.
AAATTAAGGTATTTTTAGGGAACAAAATGATGGAACAGTCCCGTAGTTTAATATAAACTGAAAATACGTATGTAGTTTAAAAATTTTGGAATGGCTACATTTTAGTTTGGAAGACAGCATACATTTTAAAACTAGAGGAATTTTGTGTGTACGAATTTTACGCACTTAAAACAGCACTGGATCAATTTGTATTATCTACGGACGGAATAAATTCGTATTTAAGTACATTTTATAATCTACAATTTAGTTCCCTTAATTTTACCGCAAATACTTTAAAGAGTTGTATCAAATAAGTCAATGTTGAGCGTTTATTGCGGTTGTACCTATAGTCTCATTATCTCTGGCAGACATTACCCATTGAGTCATCATATCTGCAGCAGAGATTTCAAATATTTAGCTTTAATTGTGTACTGGCATTGGTAGTTGGCCCAGCAGTTGGTTCGCGAATGTAGCGTTCGTGAACTTGAAGTGTCGTTTGTCGTAAAACTTCAGGAGTGCAGGGGAATAAGGGTGCTGCTTCTTTAGGTGCATGTAGTGCTCCTCAGGCTCCGATGTGGTGTGGCCGCATTCTTCGCAAACGTACATCTGGAATAACAGAAAGGTTGGGTTAGTATTGTTTATTTGCTGCATGATCTTTCCTTAACCCTAGTAGAATGGTATCTCAGTTAATTTTGCTTTGTGTGTTTTAGTAGTATGTCATTATTATTAGCAATTTGTAAAGATAAAGATAAAGATAAAGATCATTTATTTGCTTGAACACAATGTAGGTTACACAGATGATAATAAATAATATTTTAGATTCAATTATGTTCTACTAAAATTAGCATGCAAATGTTATAGTAAGATAAAGACAATATTATATTATAATTAATGTCAAAAAAATAAAAAGTAATAATAGTAACAGGCTCAATAGAAATATGGTAATGTCAAAATTTATCTGTCATAAAATCGTTAATATTATAATAGCATTTGTTGATTAATAATAGTTTGAATTTAGTTCTAAATATATTATCGTCAAGATCTTTTAATGATTTAGGTATTTTGTTGTAGATTTTACGTGTCATATAGACTACACTGTTTTGTAGGAAAGCTGTTTTAGTTTTAGGCATTTGGAGTTTACTGCTATCACGTCTATTTCGCACTACAAAATCAGCTTTTCGTGGGAAAAGATGGGGATGTTTTCTAACAAATAATGCCATTTCAAATATATATAACGACGGAAGCGTTAGAATCTTGTGCTCAATGAACAAAGGTCTGCAACTGTCGGTAACGTGCAGGTTAAACATCGATCTAATGCATCTTTTTTGTCTAGTAAATATGAAGTCTTTATTAGTAGAGTTAGCCCAGAAAATTATACCAAACCTTAGGATAGACTCTACTGTTCCATAATAAGCTGTAAGTAGTGTTTCTAAGTTAACAATAGAGGATAATTTATAGAGTGCGTAGGTGGAGCTACTTACTCTCTTACTTAGAAGTTCAACATGGGTTTTCCAATTTAATTTGCTGTCTATTTGAATTCCCAGAAATCTTGTTGATTCTACCACGTCTACCTTACTACCATTAAACTGTAGGTCAATTTGATGATCATTTTTAATTCTTTGACTAAAATGCATTATGTTTGTTTTATTTATATTTATTTTCAGATTATTATTGTCAAGCCATTTTATTATTGAATTTATTGAATTATTAATGTCAGAATTATAAGTATTTATGTCATCACATTTTATTGTTATCGTACATAGTTGTTTCGCATAGATTATGTTTTATTATGTTTTAATGGTGATTACCTTGGTCCTCCTCTCCTTGTAAGCGTAAGTATGCTGTACTCCGTGTACTTTAAGGCAGTGTGATTCAAGCGAGCATCTCTGTGTGAAGGATTTCTCACAAAGGTTGCATTTGTACGGCCTCACTCCAGTGTGCGTCCTCGTGTGCCTTTTCAGATCGAACGTGTCATTGAACCCTTTTCCGCAGAATGTACACAGATATCTCTTCACGTCAGAGTGACACTTCATATGCCGGTTCAACAACCTCTGGAGGCTGAAGTTCTTCGAGCAAACCCGGCATACGAACTTGGTGGGGTCATCTTCGCTAACTAATACTTGTTTGTTTTTCTCTTCTTCTCTTTGCCGTGCGTTCACTTCGTTGGCCAAAGGATTCTTCACTCCGTGGCCACCGTTGATGAATTCCAATGGCAGTTCTGCTGGCAGACCCAACTGTAATAAACAAAAATGATCATTAATTTCTTTAAAAACGAATAAGTGTTTATATTTATATTATATAAACGTAGAAACATCTTATATAGTTTTTATACAAAGAAATTAAAGGCAGTAGGTACTAGTATAAAAGTTAAAGCATAGTTGATTTAGGCTAGGCGTAACAATGTGGTTTGTTTATTCAATAATTTCTAAGTCGTTTCTATTATTTGTTTATTATTTTTAATAATATTTTTTTGTAAATAATCAAAATAAAATTGACGACTTAGAAAATAAAAAAAGTATCAAAGCTTCGCCTTTAAATCAAATAATGCTTACCCTTTGTTGCCAAATATTCTTTTTGCCATCGTTCCTCGAGAATTTCTTGACACTTACAGCGGCTGCAGGACTAAGCGAAGAGTTCTCGATGTGGCTGCTTCCGTCCAAGGAGTTGTTGCCTCCCGGAGACGGAAGAGACATGCCGGTCGGTGAGTCGAGCTCCAGACTGTGGTTACTGAAGGGGAACCCGGGAGATAGGATCTGTTGCCTCTGCTGAAGTTGAACGTGGATCTGGAGCTGTTGCATCTGCCCTTCATTGTGTTGAGACAGTAGCGCTGGATTTAGTTGCATCAGTAAATCCGGCCGCTCTTTTGCGAAATTGTAAGAAGATCCTTGTTCTTGTCCAGCAAACCCGGCCAAATAGTTAGCCTTCTCATAATACTGTCTACTTAAATTTACTTGTTCCGCTATCGATTCTATATCAACAGCGTTGTGCGAGTCCGGAGATATTGATGAGGATTCGCGGATATCCGTATCTGGGATAGAGTCAACGTGACCACCCAGTAGCGAGGCGAAATCTTCCGTCGAATCTGATAAGGTGGTAGGGAATGTCAGTGTGGTAGTGAAATTATCTATAACGTTTTCATCCATGTCTACGACCATGGAATTTGTATCGAAGTCGGTACCATAGCTGAGCCCTCCTAAATTTTCTAGTTTATTTTCATAATCTACATCTTCGTCTTTCAATGCCAGACCGTAGTTTGCATTCTGCATTAATGAATATTGTTTGGTTTGTTCAGGGAAATTAGGAGTGTTTTCATTGGTTTCGCAATCCATGTTGAACCCATTGATGAGATTAAATTCACTAGAGAAGGTGCTGTTGGCGTTAAAAGAGTTTTGACCGCTTTTTGTAGAGGGTCCTAAGGTTTCGTAGAAGGGTGGAAGGCTTCCAGTCGGTGGACTGTTAGGGCCATAGTTGGATCGTCCATCGCGCCCATTGCCACCGCTACCCGAACCACCACCCATGCTACCGCCACCGCCAGACGACGGAGCGGTGCCACCGCCACCAGAACTATAACTTCCTGAACCTCCGCTGCTCTGGGAGTTGCCATTAGAACCATTTCCGCCAGTGGACCGACCATGGCCGGCAGCAGCAGATAGTATTCCGGGTACTTTACTCGCTGGACAATTCCTTAGAACTAGAATGGGTCTGGCTAAAATTCCGTTGGCAATTTTTGAACTACTTGTTCGTCTTTGTTCTCTGATTTTCTTTTCGGTTTCTTCATCCTCTGTTTCGCCTCGTTTTTTTGCAATGACATAATCGATAGGTTGATCTTGTTCGGGTTCTGGAGTGGGGAGTGTCGGGGGTAGGGTTACGTCTACCACATCTTTTTTACTGAATTGTGACTGTGCTGGTGTCCTTTGAATGACTGAAACTTTTTGGCATATCACGTCAGGTGAGGGTGTCGCTTCTGGAGATGGAGTATTTCTGAAGGGGAGTTTGATCGGTTCACTGTCCAAGGAATCTTTTTCTTCTTTGATCAAGGGTTGTTTTGCATCTATTTTCTTCTCTACTTTCTTGTCTTCGACGGCGATCGGCAGGTACAGTTTTCGTTCAGCTGCGTTCAAAACGTGTCTGTGGCTACCATAGGGTACGTCGCCCCCAAGTATTGATGATATAAACCGCCTTGGCTCTTTGCTTTTTTCATGTAGACTTCTTTTCTCGCCGAAGATATCATGGTCACGATCTGAAATAAAAGAAAAGGGGTGTTAAGTTCACCACGTTTATCACGTTGTATGTTATCACGTTTTGAAATGAATGAAGTCTAAATGGCATACCAATTTAATCGGTGTCATGTTCATCAAACTGAGTTCACGGTGAAATTATACGTTCAAGTTATCATTAGAATAGCTATGTGCCCTCGACTTATTACTAACGTATTCATGTGGCGTCGGAGGCATGAGACCTCGTTGACGTCACTGGTATGTGCGTCCGTAACGGTAACACTCGCCTCCACACGCCCACATAACTACGACTTTGCGTGTGTGAGTGTGTAATATTGTAATTGGCGCGCCCGGACAAAGTGACAAATACAATCTCGACCCAAATCTATTGATGTAGAGTTTCAGCCATACAAAGTTAATGTGTATAAACCCATGAGTACGTCCTGTATGATACCGAGGTATATTACGTCAATAACATCTGTACCTATGTAAGTAAAATAAACTGCTCATATATTCAAAGTAATTGTGGAAGTGTCAGATTTAAAATAACTTCAGGATTAAAACGAAAAGGATCCGAATGAATGAACGAATTAACATTAACCGTAGAAGATCAAAAGCTGAATGTTGAATATTGAAGACGAGTCCAAAAAGCGTTTATAGCAAAATGCGTAGGTAGCCAGTGAAAGTCCCAAGACATGGCCAAACGAGTTCCTTCTGCCCTTTCTCGGCTTTTGTTAGGGACTCAAGGACGAACCCCGGCATTGTTGGCGTTCTTTTTTTTACGTAATTGTATGCGTCTGCGCATCCAGGCGTGACAGCAACGTTCCACTCTTGTTTTGAGTCCAACCAATAAAGCACAGAAATACATTTTGTCTATTAGTATGAAATGTATGTTGGGCCATAGTGAGACAACGGTATTGTTTGTTTGTGTTGTGGTCATATGTCCTTTGCTTTCATGGAACTGCAATGTTGGTTAAGCAAACACTAGCATTGTTGCTACGAGTACTTAGCTCATAGTAATGCGACTAACTCATTTCTATTTTATTTATTTTTTTATTTTTGTTTAATATGGATAAACTAAAAAACTACTCTATCAATTTTAAACAATCTTTCACCTATCAACAGTTACATTATCAGCAAAAAAAAATCAAAAAAATTAGAAATCGCTGCGAAAATTGAAATAATATACCTATGGTATCAAAAATATGCCTGGGGGGGGGGGGGGGGGGACAGAATATTAAATAACTTCACAAGTCAAAAATGCTTTGTTATGCGTATTTTAGAATGGTCACCTTGTAAAAACAATTCCACCTCGAAATAATTCACGAATTTGGTATAAATCGCGATATGGAAGGAAATGTGATGACCTTCAATGATGGTAATGATAACCTATCTAATATTCTCTTAGATTTAAGATACTATTTCCATAATTGTATGGTAAGTGTAGAACCAGTATTTTGCAATTGGCCGTCTGACTAAACCCCTTTTGCACTATTATTAATTTATCCGTTCATTTTATTTCGTATTCCGTCATTCCATTTAATTTTTAGGGTTCCGTACCCAAAGGGTAAAAACGGGACCCTATTACTAAGACTTTGCTGTCCGTCTATCTGTCAGTCTGTCTGCCACAGGGCTGAATCTCATGAACCGTGATAGCTAGACAGTTGAAATTTTCACAGATGATGTATTTCTGTTGCCGCTTTAACAACAAATACTAAAAACAGAATAAAATAAATATCTTAATGGGGCTTCCATACAACAAACGTGTTTTTTTTGGCGTTTTTTATAGTACGGAAACCCTTTGTGCGCGAGTCTGACTCGCACTTGGCCGGTTTTTTTAAACATACCTATTAGTCCGATTGGAGAACCCAAATAACTTACTTGAAATCTAAATTTGGTGAACTCTGTGTAAATAAAGATCGTAATTCTACATTAATATCCAGTTTTTTTATTATGCTCAACAATCTTGTTCGCTTGACATAATCAAGAAAAAAAAAATTGTACAATTTACAAGTTTGATTTTAGATACGTATAATATTAGGCGACGTCTTTATACTTTTTATTGTACGAGTTATTTTATTATTTTGATAATACTTATAGTAGTTTTTCTAACCGTTTTTTTGACCAACGGGCTCGCTCGCTTGACATTTGAAAACCAGCTAAAGTCTAACATTATTCTTATATTATAGTCTAACATAGGTATTAGTCTAAAATTAACACATTTTTATTGCCTATTTCTGACCACCTCGTTTGGACATCTTCAAGAATGAGAGCGCCAATACCTGTGGATTATAGTTTTTTGATAATATTTTTGGTTTCCAAAGATTCAAGGTTATTTATGACTAATTTTAAATAACTTTCTGGCATTCAATTTCCACGCCGGCGAAGCTGCGGGCGTTCCCTGAGTATGAGCTACATATGAGTACTTGAGTGCACGTTCGTAATGTATGTAGGTAAGCGAGCGTAGTTCACAATAAAGTTTACTTGAGGAAGTATGTCTTCAAAGGTTACAAACCGTTTGCGTTACGAAGATTACCTTCAACAACCTCTATCTGAACCTCACAATCACAACCTCCTATGGAAATGTCAGTCCCTAATGTAAACAACTCTGCCTATTTGGATACGTCACTGCTTATTCCCTAATATATTTAAAATAATGTTTCTTATAAGAAGATCAAGGTTAGGTCGTTCCATAGAGTTGTTACGTTATCAGTGGAAAGTACCTACCTACTTTTGAAGAAACTTTCAGCTCAAACATCTTAATTTAAGGGGAAGTATGAGGTGTCGAATGCAACCATAGATAAACTTGTAGCGTTTGAATGTGATTGCCGTTACGTTACTAATTTAAAAATGAAATAGAATCAAGACTGTAATCCCCAAATACGGTAAACATCTTTCAGACGTTCAGACCCTTGATGATCTCTAAAGGGTCCAAACATTAAACTTTGCACATGCCCACATTTTGCAGTAGCTATCATGACAGGTTACATATTTACAGCAACTTATAAAAGCAATATTCATTATCTTATTTGATGAAGTTTAAGGTTACATTGCGTTACGAAGGCTGACAGTGGCCGAGTGACCGTGATGGTTGCCGTTAGCTTGCGTCACAAGCCCGATGAGAACATACGGTACAACACTCGCATTGTTTGTTAGTTTTAGCACTTTATACCGTGCAGAATAGGCTATTTGACAGTATGAAAAACAAAGTGTTGTTGATAGTAATTTATATAAATTATGCCTTCATAAAATAACTTGAAAATAAACAAAGATTTATTAAATTACCCATAATTAAAATTATCTATTTTTAAACGCCAGTCACGTGACACAAAACGGTCAGGATTGGTCGAATCGACGATGACGTAACATGCTTGTCAATATGTCATCGCCTGCCTTGAAAAACTTGACGTTTGTGTATTTATTGACAAGCATGTAACGTCACAGAAACTTGTGCGAGGCCATTTGCATAAAGAAGCGTTTTTGGGGGTTATTTAAATTGTCAATATTAAATTTACATTTTTAGGGCCAATACTTAACAGAATTGAAAATAGTATTTATTTTTGGGTTCCACAGTCACTACTGAGTAATCTGGAATGGTTTTCAAAATCTTGTCAAATAGCCCATTATAAAACAAATTATTACTAGTACAAGTACAATTATAATTAGTAAATCAGCTTCAAGGGTCAGGTTAGTTTTAAATCCGAGGTTCCACTACGGAGTTCTTGTATGTACTCGTTTGTTTTTTCGCTGTACATGTATCAGGGTCTATTAGCTATTGCTACTGCCTACAATTTATTAAACTCATACAAATTGTAGATTTTTGCCCTCTTTCCGGAATCATCTAAGTTCTTTTCTCGATAAGGCCGACCATTGTACATTTTTGTTTGTTGTTACCTACTATTTGTTTTCTTTGTCTTTGAAATAAAGAGTCCATCTATCTATCTCAGCATTCTACTAAGCTAAAATGTTTAGTGTTGAAATTGACACGATTAAAAATGAGCAAAGGCATTTCAATTATTAATCAATTAAAGATAATAATATTTGTTTAAAATATGATTATTATTCAGATCTTGTTGAAAGTTGGTAATTTTTGAATGAGCATTATAATATCAATCATAATTATAATTCAATTTATTTTACCTACCTGACTTGTGTTATAAATAAATTATTTGTATTTGTATCTTCTTCGATAATATCTATATCAACAATAATCAACTGTCTAATCTGATTTTAAATATGTCCGATATTGTAAAACAACTTTAGTCCAGCAATTTAATACACTTCTAAGTAGGTTCATACACGTGCAGCTACGTGTACTGAGTCGTACTGAGCCAGTTTATATGTTGTTTGCTCTAAAACGGTTACTCAAGGCTGGGTAATTACCATGTCCATATTATCTACTGTTTCCTGAGGAGCCGTGACCTTGGTCGAACACTCATTATTTGATCATTAACGGCTTGGTTTTGCAATAGTTTTACCAAAATTTGTGACGCTCCAGCTGCGGTTCTTTTATAACTCAATTTGAAGCTTGTTTTAGCCTAACTGATAGATACGTAGGTATCACATGCCCCTATTTATCTATGAGTAATTTTAGATGATAGAAAGATAATGCTTATTGTGTACACCAGTTTAATTCTGCAAAAAATAAAGCATTTTTTTTACCAGCATCCTGTTTTACATACTAACAAATTATGATTATGCGAATTGGTTGAAAGAAGTCCAATGTTCAGTAGTGGGATTTAGCACGCTTTGTACATAAAGCTAATGACTATATATTTCACTAGCGACCCGCCCCGGCTTCGCACGGCTAGCATGTTATTATACATATAAACCTTCCTCCTGAATCACTCTATCTATTAAAAAAAACCGCATCAAAATCCGTTGTGTAGTTTTAAAGATATAAGCAAACATACATACATACATATTACATACAGACGCGGGAAGCGGAAAGCGACTTTGCTTTATACTATGTAGTGATAGCAGTTTACAGATAGCTTAAGTGATCCAGAATCACCAGTCGGAAGCGTTCTCACGACGCTGGTATTGCCGAAAAATACCAGTTAATGAACGTTGAATATTAACTACCTCTAGGTACATTGGCAGGTACAATAACTCCATTAGAATAATGAATCACACTGAATTGTAATTACTAGAATAGCCGTTGCTTGGAATTTTATTTTATCAAGAACATATTTGATCAATATTTTAACTTGAGGCCAAATACTGCGTACTATAAAGTGCATCCTAACAATATTATAAATGCGAAAGTTTGCGAGTTTGTTTGTATGTTTGTGCCTCAATCAGGCCTAAACGAGAAAACGGATTAAAATTTGCTGAAGATGTAGTAATGCCCGAATAATACTTAGACTACTTCAAAATACGTAAATCATCCCCAAAATGATAAAAAACCGGCCAAGTGCGAGTCGGACTCGCGCACGAAGGGTTCCGTACTATTATCAAAACGGCAAAAAAATCACGTTTGTTGTACGGGAGTCTCACTTAAATATTTATTTTATGCTGATTTTAGAGAAATACATCATCTGTGAAAATTTCAACTGTCTAGCTATCACGGTTCACGAGATACAGCCTGGTAACAGACAGACGGACAGCGGTGTCTTAGTAGTCCCGTTTTTTACCCTATAGATACGGAACCCTAGAAACATAAAAAATAATTCATAATATCTCGTAACCTACCTATTCACCTAACTACGTAGTTAGCATTCCACACGTGACAGGTTGCAATCCCGTCGCCGCTTTCAAGAATACTAACAGGTTTCCTCACGATGTTTTCCTTCACTGTTATAAACACGTGTAACGCGCATATAGGTACATTTTTCGAACAGAAATATCCATTGATGCACGGCCAGGATTCGAACTCGAAATTAATTGGAAATTAATAATATCTACATAGGTACCTATTTACCTAACTACATGAATTCAATAATTCAATTTCAAACTTTTTATTCGATCATGTGAAGTACCACCTAATTTACCGACTTACTTTACCGATAGTGGTAAAATAGCGCCACCTGCCAGCGGAATCGCAAACCTCTTTCATCTTACCTCTCAAACCCCGAGCGGTCGCATGAGAGTGAGACCGCGAAAAGTACCTATAATACGTAGTAACATCAAATGAAACTAGATGGCGCTGGAATGCAAAAATCAAGTTTGTTGTATGGGAGCCCCCCTTAAATATTTATTTTATTCTGTTTTTAGTATTTGTTGTTCGAGCAGCAATAGAAATACATAATCTGTGAAAATTTCAACTGTCTAGCTATCATGGTTCATGAGATACAGCCCTGTGACAGACAGACAGACAGACGGACAGACGGACAGACGGACAGACGGACAGACGGACAGACGGACAGACGGACAGACGGACAGACGGACAGACAGACGGACAGCGAAGTCTTAGTAATAGGGTTCCGATTTTACCCTTTGGGTACGGAACCCTAAAAACGCATAACGGGAGGTACCTCGACTTTCAATCTGAAGGTGGGGTTAGAATCCCGGCGTGCATCAATGGATTTTTCTGTTCGAAAAATTTATATGCGCATCAAAAACACGTGCTCAAAACGGTGAAGGAAAACATCGTGAGGAAACCAGTTAGTATTGTTATAAGCGGCGATGGGCTTGCAACCTGTCACGTATGGAATTCTAACTACTGCAAAATGTGGGCATGTGCCAAATATAATGTTTGGACGTGTCTCTGACTACCCTTACAAGATATCTTCAAAGGATCTAAGCGTCTGGCGATCTGAGAGGATGTCTACCGTACTTGGGGATTACAGTCGTGATCCTATTTTTTTAATATAGTATTGTTTTGTTTGCTTCAAAATAAATGAATTTGATTTGATAGTATCGATACTACCGGTTATATTCATGTTTTTTTCGGCACGACCTAGTTAGCATTACAGTACACCATAACATAACCTTTACCCCAAACAATTTTAATTGTCACACAACGTTGCACCATATTAAGAACCGCATGTCGTGAGCATATAATCATGAAACATTATGCCCAATGTAACAAAATGATTAATTTATAACCTGTCTATGTTCTACTTATAACAAATTGTACGCAGCACTCAACTATAAAGCCTTAGGATTGTACAGTCGGTTACAAAAGATAGTGATTATGGAGTTAGACGAGCTTTGTGTTTGATTTTCACAAAATGCAATGATTTTTTATACACAAACATACGTACAGTTAAATAAAAGCTTGTAAAAAGAGTTCGCAAAAATAAATGAAATAATATTAGCACCTAAAACACTAATCCTCGTATTCAGGAACGACACTGTTCACGAATACGGGGATAAGGTTTTTAAGGTAGGTGGTTATTACCAGCACTATATTTTTGCAAATTTAATACTTATTATTATTTTCACAGAATATGTATTTCTGTTGCTGCTTTAACAACAAATACTAAAAACAGAATAAAATAAATATTTAAGGGGGGCTCCCATACAACAAATGTGATTTTTCTGCCCGTTTTATATATAATGGTACGGAACCCTCCGTGCGCGAGTTCGACTCGCACTTGTCTGGTTTTATAATTTGACTGTACTTTAATAACCTTCAATAACCACAATTAAGGTATTTGATTGCGTTTCCTTCTGCACGATTGGCTCAATTCGGTTTAGTTTTTTTGTCTATGGTTACATTTACAATGGTTTTGATCTTGATTTTAATCGGAAATTATTTAGTTAACTACCATTCATCATTATTATATTCAAAGCCTATAAATTGGCTACTCAATTTATAATATAACTAGCTGTCCGCCCAGGCTTCGCATAGAACACCCGTGTATGCTTATATAAACCTTGGGTTACATTATTGAAGTTTTGGTAGGGATCCTTAGTTTTTTCTAGTAATAAAATAAATAAAATATTAAATAGGATCACGACTGTAATCCCTAAAATAAAATTAAGACAGTCTTAAGTTTAATTTTTTTATTTCTACAAATGTATAGTGTGTAAGTAAAATTATAGCTCAAACGACCAAATAGTTTAAATGAAACTTGGAATGCATATTATATTAGCATCACTACATAGTATAAAGCAAAGTCGCTTTCCGCTTCCCGCGTCTGTATGTAATATGTAATATGTATGTATGTATGTTTGCTTATATCTATAAAACTACACAACGGATTTTGATGCGGTTTTTTTTTATAAATAGAGTGATTCAAGAGGAAGGTTTATATGTATAATACATGCATAATATAGTAGAGAAACACTGATAATTTTAGAGGTTTCTAATGTGATGTCGTAAATAAACACATTTTTTTGCGCTTACATTGCAAATGCTGGCTGCACCCCACGAGATATATCAAAATAATGTACCTACTACAGTATTGTATACCTTAAAAAGTCTACAAAAAAGTCCACGATGATATTAGAAATGTCTTACGCACAGCGAAGCGGGCACGGGTCAGCTAGTACTCGTATAAGCTACTGTTTATCCAGGTACCACGCGAGCGAAGCGGAGGAAGCTAGCAATATTCAAATCCAAAACTACCCCAGCTGGCGAAGCTAGCGAAGCGTACCACTACTTTATTATATACTAGCTGTGACCGCGATTTCGTTCTCGTGGGAGTCGATATTACACTCTTGTCTATTTTCTGCGTAAATTTCGATTCCTTGGGATTTTCGGGATAAAAAATTGCCTATAATTATGTTGCTATATCTTCCACAAGTACTTTTAAAATCGGTTCAACCGTTCTGGAAATTAGCCCGACAAACAGAAAGACAGACAGATAAATTTGAAAAATAAAAAGGTTGCGTAGTATTTTGTGAATATCTCTATGCATGAAAAACACAGTTATTTTAAAACAACAGACACTTCAATTTTTTATGTATAGATTCTGTGGTACGCTAGTCTGTCCTTGGTTGGGTTTATCGGCATTTAACGCATAACAAACTCACAGCTATGAACAGCTCCGGACCTCATAAAATTCCGTTGAAGCCTTTTTTTACACAAGTACCGATACCACGGTACATGGCGTCGAAAGGTCGACGTGAAGGACATAATATATGTTTCGAGCAGGGATGTAACGGAGGTAATTTTATCGAACCGAAGTCGGAGTCGGAGTTTTTAAATTTGATTTATCGGAGTCGGAGTCGGAGTCGGAGGCAGTATCAGGAATCAGAAGTGGCGGCAGAAAAGAATAAAAACATTATTCAGTAAACATTTTTAATTTTAATTTGAAAGTACTTAATCAATTTACAGACAATGAAAATAAAAATGGCCATGTTTCCTATTAACATTTAACAGTTAACAAATTAAATCAAAATCACTCCAAGGTGGTTTTTTTGTTGATTTTTACATTGTTTTATTAACTGTAAATGTAAAAAAAAAACCTATGTATGTGTATCACACATCCTCCGGTTAAAACCTCCAATTTAAAAGTTTCGGAACCGAAGTCGGAGTCGGAGGTGTAATAACAATCGGAAGTTCCGACTTATCGGAGTCGGAGTCGAAGCTCCGTAACATCCCTGGCTTCGAGTATGTGATATATACGTGATAAACAGTCTGATATCAACTTTTAGTACATGTTTGTAAGCAAGTTATAATGTATTTTATGAACAAAAAAAATTAAATAGGGTCACGACTGTAATCCAAGCACGGTAGACATCCTCTCAGATCCAGGCGCTCAGATCCACGTCATAACATTTAGCACATTTTGCAGTAGTTAGCATTCCACACGAGGCAGGTTACAAACCCGTCGCCGCTTACAAGAATACTAACTGGTTTTCTCACGATGTTTTCCTTCATCGTTATAAGCAAGTATTAATGCGCATTATACATTTTTCGAACATAAAAATCCATTGATCACGTTCAGTGACCAGGGTGTCTACTCGCAAACTGAAAGCGATATTATCGTAACATTCGTTGCATTGTCGTTTTGTAGATTTGTAGTAGGGTTAATAAACAATGATGGTCAAAAGTAATTACAGTAGTTCCATCGTTCGAACTATAGTCGAAACGATGTAACTTTGGCATGATTATTATTACGATATATCGTTTTCGCGTGTATACCCGCGCTACGCGACATGCAGTTCGCCACTAATAGCGACGAACTTGCAGTGTTTGAGATATATATTTTGGTGTTTGACATTCAAGAAAATTACATCAACGCATTGTGTTCATAAGCACGAAGCATTAGGCCCCGTTTGTGCCTCCTACACCGGTAACGCCTACAAAGTAATTGTATAACCTTCTAAATTATTTCAAAGCCATTGGTGAAACAAAAAAATCTCAAGCAACGGCAAAAACTATTCGGCAGTTTATTATTATTACGAACAGTGAATCACAATCCGATTTGACGAGGGTTAATGACCTTAATATGTTTAGCGAAGTGTTCAAGGCTAGTTGCCACTAATTTAGTTTTATTATAAAAAAAAATCCGGTATCTAATAGGATTTTATAGCTTGTTTTCGTTTATATGGAGGCACAATAATTTGATACTGATAGATATATCTTTACCGTTATTCAAATGAGTTGTGTGCAGGAAAATCTTGAACGTTTTATATACTTATTAACTTGTGTTGGATGTGAATAGCGCCGCGTCTTGTACACATACAAAGAGCTGAGAGCCAAGCATGCGTTATCACGCACGATATGCGATACGCTAGTCGGGGCGAACCCTTAACCGTCAATTCGAGAAGAGGTCGAATGCAGGTTGAATAAAATATAATACCGATGCTGAATACATTTGTATTGTCATTAATTTATTTTGTTATTTATGTCCAACCGCGTTTTCGCTCGCAATAAAAAGTAGTCTTTATGTTAATCCAGGATATAGGGTTATAAACCCGGTTGTGGTGCCTACCCAGCCTTTGGTCATTCTCAGCTTTGACAGTCAATAACTAAGCATAGCAAATAAACTTGTTTAAAATCTATAGATAATACAATTATTTATCTATGTTTCGTTTTGATTGTTGTAATTCTAGATTTAATTGACCGCAACTAATGATTTTCCGTTTTGTCTATTTATATATGAATAATAAATAAATAAATATCGCCTGTTACAAAACCTTTGCTTAACCTAAGAGATAGATAAATTTCTTTTTTCTATGTTGTTTGAAAATCGTTGTTTTAATATTATTTCAATAAACCATTTATTTGAAAATAAAGTTGTGAAAATGGCCACAACCAGCGCTCTCACCCTAGGCTATGTATTTACCAAGATCGTTTGTGTTTGAACCACAAACATACAAACATCCTCATAAACATTCGTATTTATTACGAGTATAATAAGAAAATCTCTTCGGATGCAGCGACCAGTATAATTATGGTCAAACTTCACTTCAGGTAAGTTTGTTTAACCTTCAAATATAGTGTTTGTAGAATTACTTTAGCACTTGTCCTATTCGTTGTATACATACTCCACCGAACTAGACCTAGGTCACGATGTCCTTAATACTCCAAGATCGTGGGCGGTCGACGGCAAATTGCATCAAAATACACGAAAATATAAATTATCTTATATTGCGACATGACACAACAATGGCATAGTTGACCTTACCACCAGATTTAAACCTCCGCCTATGTATTTAAATTTAATCCTTTCAACGTTTTTAGGGTTCTGTACCCAAAGGGTAAAAACGGAACCCTATTACTAGGACTTCGCTGTCCGTCTGTCTGTCACAGGGCTGTATCTGATGAGCCGTGAGCTAGACAGTTGATATTTTCACAGATGTATTTTATGTATTTGTATGATGTATTTCACATTATGTATTTCTGTTGCTGCTATAACAACAAAACTACTAATATTATAAATGCGAAAGTTTGTGAGATTTGTATGTGTTTGTTACTCTTGCACGCAAAAACTACTGAACGGTTTAAAATTAAACTTTATAGTAATATAGTTTATACATCAGAATAACACATAGGCTATTATTTCTCCAGTTACCACCCGTGCGAAGCAAATATTTAAGTGAGGCTCCCATACATCAAACGTGTTTTTTATAGATAATGATACGGAACCCTTCGTGCGCGAGTCCGCCTCGCACTTGGCCGGTTTTATTATATGACATTTGCTGGAGTTTTTTTTATCCTTTTATTTATATTGTATTCTTCTAGAGCTCAAGCTTGCCTTAAGCCGGGTATTCACTAGCGAGCTGTAACTGTAACCATGCTGATACAGTAACGAGTTCTAGTGTACGCATGACACGGTTTTTCCTCTCGTCTAACGCGTTCCACTAATGCGGAGCCGTGCAAAGCGGACCGAATTGACTAATCATATTGCTCGAAAAAGCAATGCAGTTGATAGTTGACCAAAAATGTCCGCGGTCCGTACGCGGAGCTCTGCTAAGCTGTACGGAGCTGACCAATGACAGCGCTCAAATATTCGAGTTTGAAAATGTCGAGCACTGTGTTTGATCCGCTCCACACAGTTTAGCGCGGCTACACCCAGCTCAGCGTGTGTGGAAATCTGTGGCGAATCTGACGTCGCACTTTTATGTTCGGTGGTCGAACCACTAAGTCAAAAATAAGTGACAGATGACCAGTAGTGTACGACACGATGTTTAGTTAGAATAATACCGGGTTTTCCTCTAATTTCTCCTCTGTATCTAAAACATAATTCATCACTACATAGTATAAAGCAAAGTCGCTTTCCGCTTCCCGCGTCTGTATGTCTGTATGTATGTTTGCTTATATCTTTAAAACTACACAGCGTATTTTGATGCGGTTTTTTTTAATAGATAGAGTGATTCAGGAGGAAGGTTTATATGTATAATAACATGCTACCCGTGCGAAGCCGGGGCGGGTCGCTAGTGTACTATATAAGGGAACTAAAACCTAATTCTACAACACCTACGCTGTTTCATTTCTACACGGGAGGGTAGATATCTCCCACAAACCCACCTAAGTGACAGTTTGCTGCAAGCCGCTCGCTACTGGCTCGCACACCACGGTTTTTGGTAACATAATATGTGCAACGGTCAGTGTTACCGCTCGCAAGTGAGTATCCAGCTTTAAGACGCTGCCAGTCGACGATTATTTTTGTTCGAAACGAAAAAAGAAATACTTGTGAACAAGCCATATCTCCTATTTTATAATGTATAGTAGATGTGAATAAAGATGTACCCATCTTTAATCACTTCGATAAATAATCCTACCGACCGCTGCAATGATGACAAACACACGTCCGCGCGTGGTCCGCCTTAGCTTTTCGAATAAATTAATGATATAAATTATGTATAATTACTTATCAAAAATCTATCCTAATAGAAATCTAGATCTACATATTACCTATCTTTAACAATAAATCACAAGTTGATTTTAATAGTAGGTATATAAAATATTTCGATCATAAATTCTAAAACGTATCATTTTGAAATAATATTTTTATCGTGAAAAGTTTCTGCTATTATGTTTTCAGCTTAATAGAAATCTAGGTAGGAACCTGAAGTAATATACTTATAAAAATAGGAGATGTGGCTTGTTCAGAAATATTTCTTTTTTCGTTTCGAAAAAGAGCAATCAGCGACTCACAGCCTCTTAAGCTTTTAAGATTTCGATAGTAATTATCTCTTTGTGTGGTCAAGTCTTCTGTTATGTGATGAATGGTTTGGGGATTTTGTTTGGGAATAAACCATACTTAAAGATATTTTTAAGTATAGTTGTAGGTGTTTAATAAAACTGTTTAAATACTAAACCAATATTATTATGTAAATGTTTTAAGGTACAAAAACCTACGCGCTTGAATGTGCAGTTTTTTTTTATATAGTTTTGCAAATTGTCATCGACTAATTTTAACGACTTTTTCTAACGAATCTAGTTTATTAATGAGATTTTAACTGTTAATCAATTAATATCATTTGCGGTTTTAAGATCGCTACAATATTTTAAATTATATAAAAATCTTGCATATTTGTGGCATAACTATTTGTTTATGATATTAGCGAGAATGTGGATTTCATACATTTCCAAATTTAATTTTTATTTTTTTTAATTTAAATTTTTGTGGCCTACTTTTCGTAATAAAAACTTCAGTTGGTCCAATAGTTTTTTTAATTTTATCCTTATTAAAAGATTCAAATTTCATCATTAATCCTTATCCTATGTTACCAACCTGGGGGTCTACTCCACGAACCAATAAACGATATATCGTGACATTTGTTGCGTTGTCTAATTTTTAGAAACAAAGGAAAGGCAATGGCGTTCTTTCCATCGTTCAAACTATAGTCGAAACAAAGATGTAACTTTGGCAAGATTCTCTGTAACTCTGTATACTTTTAAGTTTGACATTTTTGTCTGTCAAATGTTACTATGATAGATTAAAAAAAAAACTTTACGAACAATAATCGCAATTGGATGAATATTTTTTGGTTACAATATTTGGAAGACTCATTACTAGCATTGAACTTGCATTGTGATCTAGACGAACAATATAAAACAAGTTCCATGTTTGGCCTGATTGACTGAATTGATTGATTGAATAGACTTACCTACGCCCTAGTTAGCTAGCTTCTTTGTACTTTAATTAAATTAATAGTATTTTATTAACATAAATAAACAACATGTGATATATATAATAATACTAGCTATTAATGACCGATGTGCCTGGCATCACAGCTCAGTTGGTAGTAGCTCTGCCTTCTGCTCTGTAGGTTGTGGGTTCGATTCCCACCCAGGATAAACATTTGTGTAATGAACTTAGATGTTTGTTCTGTGTCTAGGCGTTAATATGTGTGATAAGTATGTATTTACAAAAAAAGTATCTAAGTATTCCATCAGTTATCTGGTTCCCATAGTACAAGCTTTGCTTAGTTAATAGGTAGTTCTTAGGTAATTCGTTAGATAATAATACTAGCTACATAAATTAAAGACAGTTTCCTTTTAAGTTTGATGGTTTTCAAGATAATGCGGTTTAATCACTTGTTCCGTTATATCCGGGTAGACTCAGCCCATACGAAAAAACAAAAATTTCAAGCGTCATCTTAATAGTCGACATGTTTCCAAGATTCTTGTCCACTAGACGCTAGATGGATCTCCCGTTACCAGGCGATTTGCAGTAAAGCTGCGGCTGCTGCGACTTTATTATATCAATCTCGTGTTTTATTGTTTCCGCAATATAACAGATTGGATATACCCTCCCCCCACTTCACCCCCATTACATCGAACATAATGACAGTTGCGTTCAGATAATGCCTTCAAATTATTTTTTAATGGCGTATATGGACAGTAAAAAGCATGTACATGTTGGTCTAGTTGTATATAATCTTAATTTTCGATCTAAAGGACCAAAGTGCGAATCTTGTGGGGCTATTTTGTAAAAACATGATTATCATGTTATGATATTCATACCAATATTTATTGGTACTGAATGCCATAATATCTACGCTTTTTATGCGGTTTAGGCACCTGTACCTACGTTTCCAATACAATACCTACGCAGAAGCGTACGTATAGGTGCATAAACAGTGAATAGTTACTTACTATGAAAAGTGTACATACCCTTTGGGTACGGAACCCTAAAAAGGAAATATATGTAGGTATGTAAATTAAAGTCAAGACACAGATCAAGGTAGGTAATGTAGAATTATTTATTATGTTATGTTTAATTTTTTGTTCTGTTTTTATATACTTATTTATCTCTTTCTTTTATTCTCGTAATACATCGATTATTGTTTGTCTAAATCAGTGGCAGCATTTGGCGTAATTATTTACAATACTCTATAAAATTTGATTATATCGTAAACCGTTTTTGCCTCAATAATAACAAAATAAACTAGTAAATACCAGTTATGTTGGACAACACCTTTTTCAATTAAAAAAAATGGCACGTAACAGCAGATGTCAAGTAAATGAATGTTCAATTAAAAACAGGAACAAGCCCGCATCGGTTTCGCTATCGATAGGTATATTAGCCAGGGATAGTCAACATTTTAGCATATAAATAAATAAATAAATACTGGTGGACATTTTACACATCGCCATCCAGCCCCAAACTAAGCAAAGCTTGTACTATGGGAACTAGATAACTGATAGAATACTTATATACGTTTTTTTTTGTAAATACATACTTATGATACATACTACACACCCAGACACAAAACAAAGATCTATGTTCATCACACAAATATTTGCTCTGGGTGGGGATCGAACCCACAACCTACAGCGCTGAAGACAGAGTTACTACCAACTGAGCTGTGAGTGAATGTTTTACAAAAATGTAAAGAAAATTTAACTGGCCTTATAGCTCACTGCCTACTGCGCTCTAGGTTGTGGACTATGCACATTATATATTTGGTTTCGGTCTGGCTTTTATAAAGTTAATGTTAATATTTATTTTTTTCTAAAAAGGTTATTTACACTCTAAATTGCATTTATAGATAAGTTTGTTGAAAATTTCACGGAGAATCCAAAAATATATAGATGTCTATACCTTTTCATGCAAAATAACGAGATATAGGTGAAATAGTGCATTTATGGCGCCAAAAAACCGCCAAAAAAACGGCGCCAAAAAAACGTGTCAAGACCCAGAGGTTAATAAACAATAATTATATATACATATATTGAAGATATTACTAGAATTGAATGTAAAATTATGTAATTAATATTGTGTGACCTGTAACTTATTTGTTATCAATAAATGAACTATGAATAAATAAATATTAGTGGACATTTCACACATCGCCATCACACTCCAAACTAAGCAAAGCTTGTACGATGAGAAATAGATAACTAATAAAATTTTATATATTTTTTTTGTAAGTACATATTTAAGATACATTATAACACCCAGACACAAATAAATAAATAATAAATAAATATTGTCGGACTTTACACACAACGCCATCTAGACCCAAATTAAGCAAAGCTTGTACTATGGGAACCAGATAACTAGTAGAATACTTATATACTTTTTTTTTTGTAAATACATACTTATTATACATAGAAACACCCAGACACAGAACAAACATCTATGTTCATCACATAAATATTTGCCCTGGGTGGGGATCGAACCCACAACCTACAGCGCAGAAGGCAGAGTTACTACCAACTGAGCTGTGAGGCCTGACACAGAAGTATGTATTTATAAAAAAAAAGTATGTAAGTATTCTATCAGTAATTTGGTTCCCAAAATACAAGCTTAGCTTAGTTTGCAGCTAGATGACGCTGTGTACAGAGTAACTGTTTGAATTTTTTGGTTTTCTTCCCAGTTTAAAATTTTTTCTAGCCAAAGTTTTACCTATTCCTATATTATTTTTCCTATACTGGTCATGTGGGCACAGTATTCCTAGAACACACATGTGCAACATCTTGCGGCCAAAAAAACGGAATGGCAACTTCTCAACTAACTGCCACTTATCGGATATCGGCTGGAACGTGTTCGAACCATACCAAACTTTATAAGATGGTACTTAATTTTTTTTATAACTCTAGCTTCTATTTTATTTCGCGCACTCTGCAACGCAGTTTTGGATGAATGGTAAGTACCTAACTAACGCATAAGAAGATGAAGAAATAAACATATTTTTTTATATAGATACATGAAGATTGTTTTTTTTTAAGTATATAAACATTAATAAGTTTTCTGTTGAAAAATATTTTTCAATGACAAGCTTTTGTAAATTTATTTAAACCATCGAGCACCAGCAACCTATCACCTGTCACATCATATATTATTGTTATTGAAACTTGACAAGTATGCAAAGTTTTTACTCAATCGAAGTATTTACTAAGGAGTTCCATTGTGTCTGTTGTACAGCTCCTGACTCCAACATCAGATCAGCTCACTGTCACCATTTATTGCATTTTTACTGGAGTTACATAAGTATGCGAAATTTCATCTCAATCGGTTGGGGATAACTCTGCTTCAAAATTGAGTAGCAAGATTCCACCTTAACAAACATAGTTACATACATACATACATTGCAAGTTAAATAAAAGCTTGTAATAAGGCCATATAATTTTATTAATATTTAAATGATGGGCATCAAAGATTCTTCAGTTATAAGAAACTAAGAACATTTCGAGAACTGCTCAAATAATCTCAATAAAAACGTCAAACTTGCCAAATCTTCAAATTATGCTAACTTTAAAAACAATTGTCTTTTAAAACCAAATCGGAATTACAGAGATTCTGAGAACAGATTTTCTGCTATTCTGAGACCAATCGCTTTTTTATGATCGCCTATCTGTAAGGCAAAGCCTTAAAAAGGTAGAAGCACAATAGGGTATGGACACAATAGAGGCCACATGGCGATATTCTTTTTTCTCGTAAAGATGCAGATTTTTACTGTTCGCAAATGGAAATCGCGATAAAATGTTCTGTTCTTTTTGTTATACGTACGTGTAGGTTCTATGCTAATTTGGTCGTTTTGTTCGAAAGGAAACGTGAGGAAACCAGTTAGTATTCTTATAAGTGGCGATGAGTTTGCAACTTGTAATGCTAACTACTGCAATATGTGGGCATGTGCCATCTTTAGATGTCTACGTTGGTCTAAGCGTCTGGAGATTTAAGAAGCTGTTTACCGTACCTTCTTGAGGATTTCAGCGGTGATCCTATTCTTTTTTTGCAAAAAGGTTTATTGGTTTTATGATTTTATTTATAAAACGAACTTATGTAAATATTGTTTAAAAATACCGCAAAAATCTCGATAGGTACCGCAGAGTTTGTTTGGCTTTACGAATAAATTAAGAAAATACCTACATTGTTTCGTTTTGTATGTAAATTATAGGTCATTTGATCTAAAAAGTTCCGATAAAATAGTTTTATGAATAAATTAATTGAATCAAAACAAACTATATATCAATCAATAGAAATAAAGTAAAAATAGATCTAATTTACGTACAATCAAGACTTTTGTATGCAACAATGTATTGTTTAAGTAATTCTAAGGGCGAGTGAAGCAGTCGGACCCTTGGCCCTAATCTGAACGACAATATGACGCTTGCGCATGTAAGGCGGTATGCACACGTCTGAAATTTTTGCACTAAAACAATTCAAAGGAAAAATCATATTTTGTTGTGTTCATACCTAAATCTAAACTAACAACTTACCGTTTTAAAAAACTACAATTAAGGTGAAAAAAATATTTTTTTTTGTCTACCCGAATAAGACGAAAAAAGTGATAAAATCGCATTATTTTGCCATCAATCTTAAAAAGAAATTGTCCATCATTTATGTAGCTAGTATGATTATCTAACGAATTATATAAAATGAACTGTTTAGCTATTCATAGTTTTTAGTTAAAACTAAATTAATGTTTTAGAAGAGCCAACATTGGAAAATAAATCTATAGAGAAAAGATTCACTTTCGTGTTTCTGTCTATAATTTATCTAAATTAAATCCTTAAGTTATCTTTGTCATAAAAAGCAAAACTGTATGTTTAGCGGTTATTAAAAAAATATCATTTTTTATTCATCAAAAATTAAGAGTACTCACTCGTCTTAATTGTTCTAAGCATCTACTTTGTTCATGTTTTACGCACGAGTGCATTGACGTCTATCACATAATGTACTAACTATAATATCTATAGTTGAGAAACCGCAATAACAGTCACACAGTTACTTGTTATACAATATTAGCATTTATAAGGTATATATAAACTTAGCTTATAACAAATACAAATACAAAATGTTTTTATTGCATTCAAATATAGGTATATTATATATAATAATATGATCATATTATTATATATATTTACTGAGAAGAAAATCTTAACAATCTGATTAATAAATAAGTTGTTAACACAATATTGTAGCGTATGAATGAATTATTATCGAATAGTAAAAAGGTAATGAAGTAGATACGGTAGACATCATCTGCTAAGATCCTTGAATATTCCTAAAGAAGGCAGTCAGAGGCACGTCTAATCATTACACTTAGCACATGCCCACATTTTTACAGTATTCCATACGTGACAGGTTACAAGCCCATCGCCGCTATAAGTTGTTACATAATAAACTTAGGTTTAGCTCATAAAGTTAAAATTCCCGGTATGTTGTCGAGTAATCAGATTTATTCATATGTCGTAGATGTTATGCTAAGACAAGAGTTTGCCTTCAAGTGAGGCATCAACTGAATAAGTAAAATTGCGGAAAGTGTGCTTAAACTTGTTCTGCAAGTTAATTTAACGTTATTCAATAACAGTTACTAATATTGTCAAGGTTATATTATTATGAAGCAATGTTTCGCAATTGTTAATTATAGTTACAGTAAAAAAGCTAGTTATATACGAAAAAATATAGATATTTTACAAGGAATATAAACTACTGCAAAATTTAATGTTTAGTGTTTGAATGTGCCTTGGTTTTTAGGTATCTTCAAGGATCTGAGAGGATGTCTATCGTGCTTGGGGATAACAGTCCTGATCCAGTAAAGTTTTAATTTATTTCTACATTTACAAATGTATAAAAAACTATAAATAATTGCTCTGCAGCGCGTTGAAGTCTTTTATTTATATGGGTTAAGTGTCAAAGTTTATTTTCCTTTTATGTGTTACAAACATTTTAATTTATGACTTGTTTATTAAAACTATTATATCTTCTATATAGAAAATATAAAAAATAAATATAAATATTGGCGGACTTTTACACACAGCGCCATCTAGCCCCAAATTAAGCAAAGCTTGTACTATGGGAACCAGATAACTGATAGAATACTTATGACTTTTTTTTTTGTAAATACATACTTATTATACATATTAACACCCAGACACAGAACAAACATCTATGTTCATCACACAAATATTTGCCCTAGGTGGGGATCGAACCCACAACCTACAGCGCAGAAGGCAGAGTTATTACCAACTGAGCTACACACGGTTTAACTTGATGAGAACTTAAAAACGACTCAAAGTTTATACCTCTACATATAATTTTTACGTGTTACTTTAACACGAATTGTGTTATTTATGTATAAATTTTACACAAATGTCAACTTATGCATAGAATCATCCCCTAAAATTATACTTGCAGAACCCTGCATAAATAACAGATAAAACTTTATAGTATCCACCCTTGCAAAGGGCACTGTATAAGGGTGTGACCTTCAAAGGTTAACCCTCCACAGGTGTGGATGCACCTGTATTTTGTACTACTTTTATTGTTAAATTTTCCCCTTTTATTTCACTTTTACGGTTATGCTATTTCGTTTGTAATTTTTTAATAGTATTTTTGACATTAACCTGGTTTACTTAGTGATCCGGTTTGGATGTTTTTTCTATTGTGTAAAGAATAGTCCTAAATTGTTCCCATTTAAATTGTATTTATGCAGGATTAATAGTTCCTTTAAAAAACTTTTAAAAAAATCCTGACTTTTTTATTGGTCGAAACATTTTCATCGTTTTTCTTTTTATTTTTAAAACGTCATTATCATTATTCGATTTTTTAAGTTTTGAATCAATCGTGCTTTAAAACAGTCATAAGCTAAGCCTTGACGTCTCAGAGATTATTCTGTATGTTTAACACAAATAAAAGATACAAATTTTACAAAAAAATGTTATTTCAAACGGCACAATACAAAAATATGCTACTGAACTGTAGATATAATTTAAATGTAAACAGGTACACGTCATAGAAGCTAATTGTAATTGTATTGTAATGCCAGGCGAGATCGCGGTGAGTAACCTAAATACAAAGCGAGTGATGGCGGCCGGAAGTCGCGCCATTGTGCCGCAACCATTGACACCTCGCATCATCCGGTCAAATCCTGTCTGTATGGAAGTCCAAATAGCACATCTATATTATGTGTGCCTGGTCCTTTCTTTTTATCTTCGTAAATTCTTAGCAGAAGAATATTATCAGATTTTGATGTATTGTTTGGAAAAGGCATTGAATAAAAAACCATGTAAACATAACTTTAGAGTTAACGCTTTTAATAAGAAAGATAATCTTATTGAGAGAGGGAATTTCCAAAACAAGTAGGTAGTATCATAGAAGTATTCATAGATTTTGGATTTTAAAACCATTCGGAAACTGCTTCGACAGATGAAGCAATAGAAATAAGACACATCTTGAGTTCAGCACCATATTGCAATTCAAAGATATTCAAGCTTGTGTCCATTTGAACGCATGTATTGGTAGGTACCTACTTAGTATTCAGATAACCTATACTTGTACAACAGCTGCTCAACAAATTAGCGGTTTTTATACAGCTTTGGATAATTTTACTAGCGCGTTTGTAACCTGTTTTTCACCTTTATGTTCCAATTTGATATTAAAATTTGATCTATGTTTTGCAGTGCGGATATTCATTTTTTAAATATGAGGTATATATCTTTCTTCTTCTTCGTATGTTTTATTTATCTGTTTGCGTGTCAAATAAACATATTTAGTTGCATTTTTTTCATTTTTATGTCATATTTCAAAATTCAAATACATTTATTCATTTTTATGTAAAGAGACTTTTAATAAAATCATACTCAAGTTAGATATACCTACCTAACTATTCTAACTGAAGTCTAAATATCTTGTGCACAAAACCATGTAGGTAGGTACTCATCATTACAAACACATTAAAGTGCCAAAGTTAGTCTTCAAGCCAAATTTTAGCACATGTCTGTGAGTAAACAATTCGAGGAAAAATGTAAAAACACGACAGTTATACCTATGAATCACACTGTAACTACCCGAGACCGTTAATTTGCGGTTTATCGGTAGTTTCAAACTATTATGACACCAAATGGTTTCTTAAAATCAATTTCAATATATTTTTAGTAATCTAATATCAACGCAAGCGCAAAAAAATGCGTTTATTTACGACATCACATTAGAAACCTCTAAAATTATCAGTGTTTCTCTACAATATTATGCATGTATTATACATATAAACCTTCCTCTTGAATCACTCTATTTATTAAAAAAAACCGCATCAAAATCCGTTGTGTAGTTTTAAAGATAGCAAAGAAGCAAACATACATACATACATACATACATATTACATACAGACGCGGGAAGCGGAAAGCGACTTTGCTTTATACTATGTAGTGAAGTACAAATAATTATCTATCTAACAAAACTCCTAAGCGCATAACTATATTCACAGTCAAATACACACCAAATGTAACACAAGTAAAGATAGGGATCGCAGACACAAGTGGACCCAGGTAGACACTCTTAGCGGAACGGAGCCGAGAACTGGATTCTGTAAAGTGTGTGAGTCGTTTTTTTTTGGCTGAGCAAGTGGCCGTTACGAAGGAAACGATAAATAAAACAGACTCGAAAAAAATCTGCTGCGATCGTTAATATTGGCGTGCCATTTAGAGATAAAAATATGGATGATGCTGATGATGGTACAGTTATTGTTCTTATGTAAAATAAAACTTTACCTAAAATGTTAAAGAATATAAAAACAGAATCAGATTAAATGAATTTGAAGATTCTCTAAGCAATTTTTTAATGATAAAACTTACCAGCGTTATCCTTTTTGGAGAGCAAGGCAACAGGGCCGTCGTCAAGCGGCGAGCCGGTGCACAGCGGGTCAGTCTTGTTAAGCAGCTCCTGGCCCTCCTGCAGCCCAAGCTGCTGCTCATGCAGCCGCTTCTTGATCAGAAAGATCTTCGGCATCTTGAATTCACTGCACTAGTTCAAAGTCACTGTCTTCAATTATTCACATAGCATCGTATCACTGCACGTTAAGATTCCCAATGTTTTTGTTGTGAGTAGCGGCACATGTGGTACCGTTGGCCTCTGCGAAAGGACTGAGAGGTAGTGTGCGGTGTCTGCACCGTTGGTCGGTACGCCCGCGCGCCGCGTCGCCGGCGCCGCCCGCCCGACCGATCCTGCGCACGCACACAGTCACACGCACAACCACCAACACTCGCACACAATCACAGTTTCCAGTAAAAGTGCTGCGGAGCCTCGAAGCTATCCTTTGTAATGCTTTGGTTATCATTATTGTTTACCCTTCGGGTAATTACGCTATTGTAGCAGTTAAACGTTACCGATAAACGAACCGCCTTGAAGAATTTCATTGTTGTAGTTTCGTTTGCTTGAATTAGAATATGTATGGATCTAAAAACCTACATTTTAAAATTTACTGAACATTCAAGTGATTTAAATAATTAATCAATTATTTTAGTATTTAAAAGTATATACTTCTATTGAATACTTGAAATTTGTATTATTATTTATTTAACCAACCGTTCAACACTCACTTCTTAAATTTATTTTTTAATTTGTTTTTTTTTTATACCACTTGCAGACTGAATAAGCTGATGGCCATGCTGCTAAGCATCAACAATTGCCTTTAACAAAACACTATCTCGCAGATCACAAATGTCCAAAACCCTATGATACACTGCCTTGTGTTCGCCAACTTGAGGTATACAGATATTATTGCCTGCATATTCACCAGCATACCCTTGAAACCTAAACACAGCAATGCTGCTTTATGATAGAAATAGTTATAGTAGTAATCCAAGAACAGAAAAAACAGTTATGTTCTAGTTACTCAAAAATCTATTGGTTGTCATAATTTGGCATAAATCTTTGACTGTTAAAAAATGTATTTAAACTAGCTGAAATTCCATTTCTGTCTAAATTCATAGTTCTCACCCGAAAGCGAAATGTTAATTTCTTTGTATGCAAATTCTCAAAACGTATTCCTATTTAGTTTCGCCTTATGATTAACTCTTGCATATTCATTAGCAAGTTACCCAGTTTTAGGTACAAACGGACCGCTTACACCGGCAACCTTCAATATATATAAACAATACAGAGTGCAATCTATTATTATAAGTTATTTCCGAAAGTTATATATCTGTTATAAAGTTTACGATGTGATTGTCTGTCTGGATTTGTATCTTTTGTTTTTGACAGCAACTGTGAGTTTCGGCGTCTTTGTCGTCACATGTTGATAAGCTGTACCCAAACCAATATTCTTCCTCTCTTTTACAGTTATTTCTCTGTTCAAACAAAGTGCCTAAGTAACCTATTTTATTTATTACCTAAATAAGATTCTAGGCAGTAGGTCTATGTACTACAACTAAACATAGCTCTTCTGCAACTTTATTCACTTCTTATTCAAATAAATAGTATGTTTTACTCCAGGTTAAATTGCATAACGAACGAATAAACAACATTTCACATTTAAATTTTTAGTCATATTTTCAATGACACCCACGATTTTCTTTTTGATATAGATAACTACTCGTATATCCATAACAGAATACGTAACTACTAGTTTTTGAGTTATGCAGATTTATCTACTCTGTTTATTAATTTGGATTTTGTCCTTATTCAAGTAGGAAGGTATTGTACAAAAGGTTTTTTGCAATATAATAAGTCCATCTTCTTAAATTACAAAGACAGTAAGTGTTATTTAAATATTTACAAAGATAACTACTGTTACTTCAATCTGTGGCAATATTAGCATCGTCTGACCGTTCAATGTCGTTTTAAGAAGATATTAAATCTGATGAATCACCCTTTCAAAAGATTATTGAATTACATACACTTTTGAAAAGACTTCCGTCTTCATACGTACTTTCCGGTGCTATACAATCATTTTGATTTTCGACGAATCGAGTATTCGTATTCGTCTTTTAAAAATCTACTCCGCTCTGGTCTGGGCATTTTAAAATGAGAACAATTTTGTTGCATTCTAAAGTCGGCGTTACCAAAGTACCTATCTATTTAAATTCACAAACAAGAAATAACTTTGAGAAGCGAGCTGTGAAAGCTCACTGATAACAAAAGATATCTTTGGCCTAATCGCTTTCTGTAAAGAACAGATTATCAGTTCTATCTTATCCCGAGAAATGTATTAAACCTTTTTGTCTGTAGCTTAAGAAATGACTGCATGAGGAGTCATATTGTTCCCCAGGGATTATGTTTAGTTTCTGGACACAATCTTTAATCGAGTTGAAGAACCAATTCTTAGCGTTGTTTTTTTTTAAACAAGCGCGTTGATGTCTTTTCTATAGCGAATTAAATTATTGTTTTATGTAGAAATACACATAGCTCGGAGAACTTACGGTTGTTGAGGTATATAGACTCAGAAGTGGATAGTATGCACTGGGCAGTGTACCTATTATAGGAAGGTCCCGACCATGCAGAAAGTTGCTAGAAGGACAATTGGCCATGGATTGGGTTGTTATGGTAAACATGGTGGATATTTCACATTGCGCCGTCTAGCCCCAAAATAAGTAAAACTCGTACCATGGGTAACAGATAACCGACATCCATACAATAAAATTAATACATATTTTTTCAACCAAAAAGCAAACTTAATGTTTATACTGTACCACGCAAAATGTTTGTTCGGGGTGGGAATTGAACCCCCAACCTATGGCACAGGAGGCAAAGGTTGAAATTTGTAGGTAGGAACATCTAATTGAACTTACTGCCGCTGAATTATGATGATGTTGAAATTATTTTGAACAAGCAAAAAGTTTTACTTATAGGTTTTTAACATATTCATACCTACTTATAATTATTTATTATTGAACACATATTAATGTATTCATTTGATATATTAATATTGAGCAGGTAGGTAACAGGCAATAGCAAAGTGCTTTTTAAATATCAAACTACCGAAATAGCATGTCATTTGTCATATTTTTCTAAATGTGAAATGTTAAAAGTGAAATAAAACATACAAAATTGTTGGCCTAAAGACAAACTATATTTTACTGGCCATAAATCAAAATTTAACTTTAAAAATGCAACTAACGAGCCCATAACGTGGCCAGGCCAATGTTAGCCGAAAAAAAGCAAAAATGTAATGAGCTACTGAATTGGTCCTGTCCGAGTTTTTTGGTCCAATAAAAAGCGGGCAATTCTTTTTTTGGGTGCATAACAATGGTTTTTATCGGTGGCAATATCTGTAACATGCGGTTTGATATAAATTTTTAGGGTTCCGTACCCAAAGGGTAAAAACGGGATCCTATTACTAAGACTTCGCTGTCCGTCTATCCGTCTGTCTGTCACAGGGCTGTATTTCATGAACCGTGATAGCTAGACAGTTGACATTTTCACAGATTATTTAGACTAAAAATTTAATAAAATAAATATTTAAGTGGTAATATTTAAGTGGCTTCCATACAACAAACGTGTTTTTTAATGGCATTTTTATAGAAAATGGTACGGAACCCTTCGTGAGCGAGTCTGACTCGCACTAGGCTGGTTTTTTTATTCTATTTTTATTATTCGCTATCGATATCCACTCGTTAGTTCTGTTTTAACCTAAACCTATTTCTGTAAATATGCTACTTTGTTGTATTCAAACTGTTATATAGAAACTAGCAGACCGCTTACGATGCTATGACGACTGATGTCATATTTATTGCACACCAGCGCCATCTATATCCAAATTATCCCTTTTGCGTCTTTTTATCATTTTAGGGATGTTTTTATTACGATTTTTATTTTATTCAGGCTATTTTTATTCAGGTAACATTCTACATCTACAGTAAATTTCAGCTTAATCCATTTTGTGGTGTAGGCCTGATTAATTTTCAAACATACAAACATCCTCACAAACTTTCGCATTTATAAGATTATTAGGATCGGATAGGATTAGAATAATTTAGTTCTGGCAAGATGCGATGCAACTCAGCGCTAGTCAATCCCAACACTCAAGACGTGATGCAGCCAAACTGCTTCAAAAACATTGGTTCGAAAAACATTTCCTAATATAAAAGTGTGTCGGTTTTATGATAACTCTTCAGTAATCACGCCTTTACAAACCTGTCTGCGTCTTATAACATTGTGCTCAATAACGCAGTGCAAGTTCTTTGCCATCTAATAAAGATGAATGTTGTTAAGGAGGTACTAAGGTAATAGTATTCATGGATGAGGCATCTTCGAATATACCTGTGTTTTAACATATCGTTTTGCTACAATGCTTCCAGCTTCTTCACGATAGATTTTATGGTTCGTATGACCCATACTATAAACTAGTTAAAATGCCAAGTATTGAAGTATTAAGACTTGGCATTTTAACAAGTTTATATTAAGGGTACGCCGAGACCACTAATTATCTTCACTTATGTACTAGGAATTTGAGACACTTCTCTTGTCCTTTATTCACTCTGATTACTTTTAGCCGGTTCTTATCGGGATATAAATTAGTCTTTACTTACTAAATTCGCAATAAAAATAAATAGGATCACGACTATAATGACCAAGTATGTTAGATATCCTCTTAAATTTCAAAGCGCTCAAGTCCTTTGAAGTTTGGTAATCAGAGGCACGCCAAACATTACATTTTGACACATTTCCACATTTTTCTGCAGCTAGCATTTTATACATATGCCAAGTTGACACCTTGACACCTATTGCCGCTTTGTTTGTGATAGTTTGAATAAGTCCGTGCTTAATATCTATGAGAATAAAAAGACGCAACTAAAGTTTCGGAGATTCATGACGAAGCAACGATGCGGGCGTGCGTGTGTTGCGCAACCATTGCCGGTGGTTCCACGCCGCTGCCTCAAGTTCTCGGCGACGACCTCCTTACAGCCGAGCTTCAACATGTTACATGTTTGTGTTGGTTTCCTCGTCAATGGTTTTTCCAAACTTCCATATTGTACCTATAAATCCTCTGAACTCCGTCTTGTAATCAGCACATAAATCGAGCACATGCGTAGGTATTTAGAACTACTACGATTTTAATAATCTAGGATAATAATATGTTACACTAGCACACACTAAATTTTTTTGCACACCAGTACCATCTATACCAGAATTATCCCGTTTGCATTTTTAATCATTTTGGGAATGTTTTTCGGATTATAAATCACTCTATGTTTTATTTGGACACTACCTATATCTACATCAAACATACGAAAATCCTCACAAACATTCGCATTTATAATATTATTTGGATTTACCATGCAATAAAGCAGGTCTAAACGACAAAACGGTTTAAGAAGAAATTTACGGTAGATATAGAATGTTACCTGAATTAAAAAATAAGGGTGTTTATAATCAGACAAACATCCTCAAAATGATAAAAAGATGCAAAAGGGATGATTTATAGATGGCGCTGGAGTGTAAAAAATGTACATCAGTCGTCATAGTAATGTGCATTTCTCTATGCGATTATTGAAATGTGGTCAGAACAACGTCTGTCGCGGGTCTGCTAGTAGAAATATAAAAACCAAAACCTCCCACAAAGCCATAAATTTATTCGTAAACAGTTCCGACATTCCTGCACAACTTAATGGCAAAATAATACGCGAGACCGCACAAACTACAGCAATACCCTCGAGCACACAATTCAGCAGATAAATGAAGTTATGTTTCATAGGCACTTAGCTAATGAACGCGCATCAGCTGAGCTACCCCTCTTCATCAACTCTGTCATACATTGACCGCAACGGTAAACCATGTAGAGTACAGTGAGGGTAGGAAGCTGTTGATAGACCGAGGGAAATAACTATAGATTTTTACAAGGGTCTTCACCACTTAATCTTCGTAGATATAAAATTCGCGTATCACATTGTTTGTAACCAAATTCCTCCGAAACGGCTAGACCGATTTTTATGTTTTTTTTGTGTATATTTGGTAGTTACGATAATAGGTCGTAGGGTATTTTTTATACCCCTAAGTAATAAGGGAGGCATAAAGTTCGAGTTAAACTGAAAGTGCTTTTTTGGGATTATTGAAATTTGTCAGGACAACGTCTGTAGGGACAGCTAGTTATTTATATATTTTTATAACGTATTATTTTCTCAGCGTTTCGGCTATGTTACAATACTGCTATGGTTGCGGGCAGGTAAAATAAATTTAAAGTAATTACGTGTTATAGACCTGTGTAAAATACTATAGTTATGTCTACTAATTATGATAGTTTAAAAAATAATTAAGACCGAGGGAAATTGACACCTTGTGAACCATTGTGTGGGTTTATTATGATATTTATTTGCAGTCATTCACTTTTGTAAGAGGTTTTAAAGTAAAACAAGCAGGTACTGGGTAATGTTAGGACACAACATTTTGACTTCAAAGTATTTATATAGAATGAATATCTAAATTATGTCAATCTAAGTGTTGCAGACTTAATTATTGTGAGTCTTGAATGTTTTTCGAAAAGGAATATAAAAAAAATCGATGTATGTAATTAATAATAGTTAGTAGAACTGAATTTTTATTTATTTTTCAGAGGTAGGTAATACCTACAGTCGAAAATTACACGAATAGGTATTCTCTGTTTAGTTTTTCCCCGACCGTACTAGTACGTTGATTGCAGTGTAGCACGCGCTGGTCCGTCGCAGGAATAAATTGCTTTAGAATTAATGCAGGACTGTCTGACTGATTGCTTCTGGAACCTCTATTTTTCAATTTATAAAGTGGCTAAGCGTGTATTTCAATTTATATAAATAAATTAGCTAACCCGGCAAACTTCGTATCGCTTATTAGTTATTCTGCTATTCGGGACCGAGACAAATCCAACAAACCAAAAATCATGAAAATCTGTCCAGCAGTTCTCGAGTTATAAGTGTTGTAACCGACTTTCTTTTATATAGTAGAGATAGAAGATAGATAAATATTGCCGGACTTTACACACAGCGCTATCTAGCCACAAACTAAGCAAAGCTTGTACTATGGGAACCAGATGACTGATAGAACTTATTATACTTAAACTAGCTGACCAAGCGAACTTCGTACCGCCTTAGAATTAATAAATGTTGTGTTTAGTTATTAGCTGAGTTATACCGTCACTAGAACTAAAGGTGTATGCAAAATTTCAGCTCAATTGGTTGGGGATAACTGCTTCAAAATTGAGTTGTAAGATTCCACCCGAACAAACATACGTACATTGCAAGTTAAATAAAATCTTGTGATAATTATAATTAACTAGCCGACCCGTGACAAACGTTCTGTAATTTTTTTTGTAATAATCACATAGGAAATACCTATTTTAGGCAGCTTCCAATTTTTTCCCTACAAACCTTGTACTGATAAAATAAATTACGAATTTTGGTAGAATGCGTATCATTCATTAGTCAAAATTGCGTTGCTATGACGACTAAATGTTTTTAGTCTGTGATGTTAGATTTGTTGCACACCAACGCCATCTATACCAAAATCATCCTTTTTGCGTTTTTTTATCATTTAGGGGTTGTTTTTCGGATTATAAGTTCCCCCTTTATTTATTCTGATTTTTTATCTACATACTATAGCAAATTTCATCATAATCCGTTTTGTCGTTTATTTTTGATTAGGGAACAAACATAACAGCCTTATCACAAACTTTCGCATTTATAATATTATTAGGACTAGTTTCCGCCCGTGACTTTGCTGCTATCTAGATAAAAGGCTATATTATGCTTATACAGATCGCGAATCATATCTGATCCAATTTACAGAATGATTAAAACAGAAACATACTAACTCAACAACTCACAAGTAAAACAACTCATGTATACAAGTTTAATGTTTCTCATGATATATTCGTGGAACTACATGTCTGAATCGGATATCTATGGCAATTTTAGACCTCTCCCTAAAATATTTTTAAGTTTTACATAGGTCAATAGGTATATTGTCAATAGGTCATCTTTTATGCCCACATCCCTTTTATTCTTACATGTCTGTGTAAGGTTAAAAGGGTCTAATATGATAAATCCGAAAGTTTGTCAAGATCTTTGTATGTCTGTGGCTCAATCACGTCCAAACAACCAGAATGGTTTGGATGACACTTGGAACATTCATAGCTTATCTCCTGGTATATCATATTGTACCACGTGAGCGAAGCTGCCGGCAGAAGTTAAAAATATACTCATTTATTGTCGTGAAACTAATAGGGTTAGGTTTTTGGACCCTCTTTTCAAATATTTTTAAGCTTTACATAGTTGTCAATGGGTCATCTTTTATACTCCACATGCCTTTCAAATCGAGGTTAAGCTTAATCTTTATTTTTTATTCTGTGGCTTATCCGATTCATCGTAATGTGTGTTCAATATGCAAAGCTTAAACAGTGATTTTATGTCAGTTATAAATAAAACTGTAAGCTTATCCCCATATTCTTTGTTGTAACCTCGACTCTACCTTGACTTAAACTTGATATTTTGGAGGTTCCTCAACTAAGTCATCAAACAAATAGTCATATGCGTGGAGGCCGTTTTTGATGCGGTTCCCCTAAGCAGTGCCTAACTTATGGATGATCCGGCCCTGTCTGTTCCTCTAACCTAAAATGTTAAACCCATTTAGCATTCGAGCAACGGTACCTACATCGACTGGGAGAGTGTCCGATTGCATAACTCATTTTGTATTCGCTTGTCAATATTTATCTGAAGCTTGTTTGTATTCCGGATAGGTCAAATCGATTCTCACACCTAAATAAGTTTTCTGATGAAAAATATTTAAAATGACAAGCTTTTGTAAAATTATTCAAACCATCGAGCACGAGCGCTATCATCTGTCTCATTATAACATTGTCATCGGAACTTGACAAGTATGCAAAGTTTTTAATCAATCGAAGTATTTACTAAGGAGTTTCATTGTGAATGTCTGTTGAACAGCTCCTGAATCCATCATCAGATCAGCTCGCTGTCACCATATTATTGCATTGTCACCAAAGTTACATAAGTATACGAAATTTCAGCTTAATCCGTTGGGGATAAATGCTTCAAAATTGAGTTGCAAGATTCCACTTTAACTAACATAGTTACATAGCTATATACATACATGCATTGCAAGTTAAATAACGTAACGTTTATATGCGATTTTTTACCGGAAAATCTCAAAATAGTCTGTAATTTGTAATTGCACTGATATTAAAATTCTTAGCGTCATCTCAAGGTAAGTCTCTACCTAATAATAGGTAGGTACCTGTCTGCTTTCTTAGTTGAAAGACCGGATTCTGATTTAATTGAACTAACTAAGTACCTAAATAAGTAGTTGATTGAACCAGTAATTTAAACAGATTCATGAAATTTTAAGTTAATGCTTGTCCGTAGGATTAGCGAAGTCATTGTGTGTCATTGTGGCATAACTACAAGACAAGTGCGTCAGATAGAGTTAGGCATGACCTTAATGTTTGGTGCATACGTATTTTATACCTGAGTACTTAGGTATTGATTTGTTTTAAAGTGGAAATTACTACATCACTTGTAAAGCTATATCGATAGTGTCGTTATTACGTGAACAACGTCAGAAAATTCTCAAGCCTCAGCAACTTTTGTGGCAACTGTTGTGTAATCTACGTCGCAACTACCTACATACCGGTTGTCAAAGGCTGAGCGCAAAGGCACGGGAGGGGGAAAGTAGAGGGGTGCGAGGAGCGAGGCCGGGTACAGCGACCGCAATAACGCCGCAGCCAGCCATTGCCAAGATCACGGACCGCGCATGCGCGGCGAATGTCAGACACGTCACGACCGAGCTTCGTGCTATCGCGATTGGATCGTTCGAATTTAGAACTTCGAATGCAATCACGATACCAAATTGCTGTGCTCAAAAAAGATGATTCGTGCATATCTAAGAATGACATGCGATGTGAGATGTGATAAAATTTAGAAATGACGCAATTTTGCCATGCTGTCACATTTTTCAAATTAGGTACATTATATTTTATTATTTACTAGCTGACCCGTGCCCGCTTCGCTGTGCGTAAGACATTTCTAATACCATCGTGGACTTTTTTGTAGACGTTTTTAAGGTATACAATACTGTAGTACATTATTTTGATATATCTCGTGGGGT
Organism: Hydriomena furcata; assembly: GCA_912999785.1. NCBI lineage: Eukaryota > Metazoa > Arthropoda > Insecta > Lepidoptera > Geometridae > Hydriomena > Hydriomena furcata. The sequence continues at coordinate 13,503,144 of OU538828.1, read as the reverse complement.
TCAGCCAGCATTTGCAATGTAAGCGCAAAAAATGTGTTTATTTACGACATCACATTAGAAACCTCTAAAATTATCAGTGTTTCTCTACTATATTATGCATGTATTATACATATAAACCTTCCTCTTGAATCACTCTATTTATAAAAAAAAACCGCATCAAAATCCGTTGTGTAGTTTTAAAGATATAAGCAAACATACATACATACATATTACATATTACATACAGACGCGGGAAGCGGAAAGCAACTTTGCTTTATACTATGTAGTGACTAGCTGCCCCGACAGACGTCCTGTCAAATTTCAATAATTTCATAAATTCCATAGAAAAAAAATACTTCTATTTTTCCCGAATTTTACCCTGGATAAAACGGAAAATATACGAATATAAATAACGTTTTATACTTTACGACCTAATTCAGACCTACTGAAAATACATACTTAAAGAAAAAATGTTTCGGAGGAGTTTTATTACAAACATTGTGACACGAGAATTTTATATATTAGAATTTAAAAAACTTTTTTTAAAGTAAGTAAAGTAAAAAAAATAAAGTTATAATAATCTTATGGTTTAGAATATAAGTTGATACCTAAGATGAACATGATTTGCCTTCCTCAAAAGAGATAGGACATTAGAACTCTTTTGTTTGACGTCTAAGTAACTAAATAGCGTAGGTAAATTGTTCCATTTCTAGATCGCGCTATCATTGCGTTTTGGGAAACTTTACCAGTGATTGGTATAATTAAATAAAATAAATAAAATAAATATTGGTGGACATTTTACACATCGCCATCTAGCCCCAAACTAAGCAAAGCTTGTACTATGGGAACCAGATAACTGATAGAATACTTATATACTTTTTTTTTTTTTTTTTTTTTGTAAATACATACATATGATACATACTAACACCCAGACACAGAGCAAACATCTATGTTCATCACACAAATATTTGCTCTGGGTGGGAATTGAACCCACAACCTACAGCGCCGAAGGCAGAGTTACTACCAACTGAGCCTCACGATTTAATAATAATTATCAAATCTAGAGTTTTTTTGCTCTAGAATTGAAATAGGTTGCTATGAAACCAAAACTAAAGCTATAGCAACCTACAGTCTCATAGTTTTGTGAATACAATGACTGGCAACGTGCTTGGACTTATTCAAAGCACTGATTTAACTCGGCCCCGAACATTCAATTCATTTGAGCACCAATCACGCACTCTCCCGTTCCCCAAACGGCCGGCTATTATGCAACCGACTCACATAAAGGTACGTTTTTTGCCCATCTCAGTCTCCCCACGGTATATAATGTCCCAAGACGAAGCTGTACGCAGAATGGCTCTTGCCCTATCTTTATATGGGCCGAGCCGTAGCGCGATCCTCTATTCAATTCACGTAAGGTAGCGGCCCTAAGGACCGGGTTTTTATAACAGCGCAACAGGTAGAAAGGAAAGGATTGCGAGGGGAGCGAGATAGGGACATTTTGAGCCCCTCTCGCTCGCGTGCGTGACTTGCCACTAACAAACACTTACCAGCGTAAAATAACCCTTACCGCCGTCTATATAAAGAACGGATATTCATCTTTCGAATTCTTAAAAAATGTACCGTATGGTTTGGTCAAAATGAGCTGCTACGTTCGAACTTCAAGATTCAATATCGCTTGCGCTAGTGCCATGGATTTATAGTAGTCAGTTTCCGTGTCAAGAATGAGGTTTTGTGCTTGTGTACTGCTGCGTATTCTATGTAGCAGCCACCAGGCATAGGAATGCCGTACGATTTGTGCTTGCGCATAACACAGACTTGGTTATGTGTGTGGGTAGTTATGTATGGTCGGCATAACACACACTGCCCCAATGCGTACGGGTCGTGTAGCGGGATCTACAGAGTTTAGCCAGTGAAATTAAATTGAAAGGGAATCTGATTGTTTTTGACACTTTTATACACATTAATGCTAAACAGCATAGAAATCTATAATAACAGAATCGTTAGACTGATTTTTTTCACCTATTCATTCTATTTTTTCTTAGTATTGTAGTACTTAATTCTCTTCAGCTTAACAATAACAGTAAGCTATGACTACTAGCATTTATAAAAGTTCCTCACTCTGAAACTCACTCACTAAACTCACTTGAAGGAGGTAGGATATTTATAGTCATAGCAACTTTTATAAAACTAAAATAAAAGTAAACCAAACTAAGTAAAACTAAACCTCTAAATGTATGCAAAACGTAGCATGTATCCGCAAAATCCAGTATCAGCAAAAGGCACCGTTGGAGCTAATAAAAACAAAAGCTCCAATTGTTCCAAATCAAAAAGACTAAATAGCTGTGACCTCTGCATTGTGGGTTTGAGTTTTCAAAAACAAATACGAAAACCAAGAGACGAGGGTAATAAGATCGGATCTAGACTCTACCTGACAATAGTATTTGCATTGCAGCTCCAACAAAAAAAAATCACGAATGAAATTGTAACGAATGAATGTAATTCAAATACACGAATTTACGAATGAAACCTTCTTGATAGATTTAGCAGTACCTAGGCATCCACCCTAATACCAATAAAACAAAGAACATCTTAGAAACTATGAAAGTGGTCAGTTCCAGTTTCAGTCCAAAAATACACAAGAAACAAAAGCCGAATAGGTCGGCTGTTTCTAGTAGAAGGTCAACCCCTAAAAAGAGTGAGAAACAAGTTCTTCTCAATACACTCATACAATCAATTTGTGATAGTGTTAGTCGCTAATTTACTGCCAAGTATCTTATTAAACAAATTATTAACTTTTTCAGAACAAAAAGGGACACAAAGAAATAAAATAAGATCACGACTGATTCCCAATAGATATCTTCTCAGATCCTTGAAAAAGTCTTAAGGAGTTATTCCAGACGTAACATTTGATAGATGCCCAAATTTTGCGGTAGTTACCAATCCATACGTGACAGGTTGCAAGCCCGTCGCCGCTAGGGGCATTCTATCATGTAATAATATGACATAACGAAGCGGTAACAGCATACGTGAGAAGTTACAGCGCCATTAGTTGTTTCTAATTACCTTTTTCACCTCAGGAATTACTACGGAGTTGAGTGTCGGGAACATACCTTGTTCATCATTAGCGGTTAGTACTAGAAATGACTTTGTAGACTAACCCAACCCGTCTGTAAGTCTTTGCTTACAACCATTTTGACCAGCTGTTCAAGTTTTTACGGTTACTCCTTGATAATGTTCGTTGGCATAGCCATGGCCATCGAAATTGCAATCAAGGTATAGTCAATTCATAAAGATGGCCTCTGACTAGACTATTAGACAACTTTAAGGATATGAGCGCTTGGAGATCTGAGATGTCTACCGTAGGGATTTGGGGATTAAAGTCGTGATCCTATCTGAAAATCTGAGAAGAGGTCTACCGTAGTAGAGACTTGGAGATCAAAATCGTGATCATATCTTATTTTTTTGTATCCTGAATTTCTACATAATAATTATGCTATTTATAAGAATTTGTCTAGATGGATGATGTCTATTGTCATGTCAGCATAGAATTTATCGAGTACCTATTATAGGCGTTCAAAAATTAATCAGAGAAATGTATTGAGAATTCGGAAAGCCCTTACACGTAGTGCCACTGTTCCAACTTTTGTGTAGTACCTACCATAACTCCATGGATGTGAATATTGGGTCATTGGAAGTGTAAAAACTCTTCTTTTCATTCATTCAATTCTTTCAACAACAGAATGCATTTTGTCTTTATTCTTTTGCAGACGAAACTTTGTCATGACTTGTACGTTGAGACAGAGTAGAGAAGTATATAGAGGAAATTTATAGCCAAAATACCTTAGTGTTATAGACAAAGTGTCTGCTTGTTATATATGTACGAGTATGTAATGAATGTTATGAAGATTACATGCACATTTTTAATACCTTAGGTTACATTATTAAACTTTTCGTAGAGATACCTAATCTTTTTGAAAATAAAATATAGCCTATGTTACTTGCTGTTAATGTAGCTTTTGAAAGGTGAAAGAATTTTCAAAATTGAGTTTGTAGTTTTTTTGTTTATATAATGCAAACAAAATTACGAACTTTATCTAATTTCTAGCTGTCCCGACCGACGTTGTCCTGTCAAATTTCAATAATACCATAGAAAAAAGCACTTTCGTTTTTCCCGAACTTTACACCACCCTTTATCAAAAATACCCTACGACCTATTTCTCAGACCTACTGAATATACACAAAAAAAACATAAAAATAGGTTTCGGAAGAGTTTGGTTATAAACACGGTGACACGAGAATTTTATATATTACCTTATTATAATAGAAGTGTGGATGTATATATAGATGGATATCGAAACAAAATACAGCAGAACTGATACCTCGACTCTGCAAACATGACTTAAAAACATCGGTCCGAGGCGTTAATTGGTCAGAATCCTGTTGCGGCAATTCACAAGCGGAATTGGAGGCGTTTAGATGTCAACTGCTGTGCACACAACGACCCATTTCAACAAAGATGGAACCTTTTCGTATTAACATTCATATACTAACAAATATAGTTACATAGGTAAAATCTCAAGCTTACTGCGACAAAGTCCATAATATTGGTCGCAAGTAATGTGATGTAGCGATTTTCGTCAGCAAATATCATCTTTGTGTAATTTACAAAAACTCTAGTCATATTTTTCAATGGGTTCTGATTCTGTCTGGTAGGTATGATTAATGACTAACTATTTTAGATATTCAATCAATTTCGATAGTGTTATTTCAATCATCGGTTTATTAATACGACATCTTTTCATTTTTCACCTCGAAGAATCAAGAAATAAACTTTATAAAAACCGTGTTTAACTATTATGTTGATCATAGTCGGTCTTTTTATACAATAAGAAATACCCATCATAGAAATAAGTTTTTTATTAAAAATATATTTTTAAAATCAAGCTTTTATAAATTCCTATAGCTACATCCGAGCTCTATCATCAGACCAGCTTGCTAGTTCCATAATTTTAAAGTGCCATTAAAATATTATTGATTTGTGTTGTATAAAAAAGTAAGTAAAGAAAAATGTCTGAAATATGAATTACTTAACGAAATAATCAACAAAACAAATAGATCAGCACCTGTGCAAAGATAATTCAATTTATCCATCGTTATAAAATTAAAACATATGTTAATAAAAGCCTAGGCCATGGGGCTATTTTGTAAAAACATGTTTATCAATTATCATGTTATGATATTCATACCAATATTTATTGGTACTGAATGTAATACCTACGCTTTTTATGCTGTTTAGACATAGACATAGACAATTATTTATTTACTACTTTAGCACACAACATATAACATAACATAACATAGAATGGAAAAAAATAAAAACAGTTTAAACTTAGATCTAACATAGGTACACTTAGAAAAACAAAGAGAGAAAGAAAAAAAAATGTAATGCTATGTGCTACAGCAGCAAAAGGGTCCCGGCTCAGCATTATGCTTTCCTATAAGAGGATAGGTCAGCGCTGTTATTCTGCTGAAACCTTTGATCTAGTCACTCGTCCTTAAGAAACGCGATCACATCGGCGAAAAAACTATATAAAAGAAAAAATAAAATAAAAAAAACATAATATTATGTAATGTTACGCACCTAACCTACGCTTTCAATACAATACCTACGCAGAAGCGTGTAGGTGCATAAACAGTGAATAGTTACTATGAAAAGTGTACAGATTAGGTATTTTCATTAGATATTGCATTCAACATCATAACATAATCATGTTTTTACAAAATAGCCCTGCTAGTCTCAATTATAACTCTATTATAATTATATAATGTAGGTGCGCCATTATATAAACTGTACAATCTACCTATATACCGGTATTTTTTAGTAGGTATCTGTATGTGTATACTGCTGTGCCTTTGGTAAACACGTTGCTAGCTGGAGGTATAAAAACGTCTCTGTGATCCGGTCCTACGGGTCTGAGATCGATGACCTCAGCTCGCCGTTTGACTTATGGAAATAATATTTCTTAGTTCACATTACTTGCAATAGGTAAATACCTACTAGTAAATGCTATCAATAAATCCTTAGAATTAAATACCAATACGAAATTTAAAATTTCAAAGTCCGCCTCGCAAGCATGTACTAATGAAGATTATAGACAAATTATGTATATCTATAACAACAAATACTAAAAACAGAATAAAATAAATATTTAACGTGATTTAATGCATTTTTTTATAGATCATGGTACTGAACCCTTCGTGCGCGAGTCCGACTCGCACTTGGCCGGTTTTATTTATTGTACCGGATAAACGAAATACCTAACTTCTTTCACCTATCAAAGCTACAATATCAGGGAGTAACATAAGTATGTCATAATTTATAAATTATGACATACTTATGTTACTCTCTGATAGATATACATAATCTGTAAAATTTCAACTGTCTAGCTTTCACGGTTCATGAGATACAGCCCTGTGTCGGACAGACGGGCTGACGGACAGCGAAGTCTTAGTAATACGGTCCCGTTTTTACCCTTTGGGTACGGAACCCTAATATACAAAAATAAAAATTTACTCCTATTATTAAAGTGGTGTAGATTAAAAATACTAAAAATAAAACCTACCTAGATGTGGTAAAATAATTATCAACACTAGTTTGACGTCTGAGAAATGAGCAAATGTAGTTTGACATTCAAAATGACCTATTAGCTGTGATATTAGACTAAAAACATCCTATTACTACCGAATTTTACATTAATAATGCGTTTATATTTATGAGGTGAAAAAAAAACAATATTTTTTCTAGTTTTTATGTAGATGGCTATTTTGAATGCTGAATTTATGTCATTAAGCCTAGACGGAGGCCTTTGGGCGTCGTTATTATAAAGTTTCTTATTTATATGGTAAACAATAGCTATTGTTATGATATAAAAAAGAAACTTCATTTAATATGCTTTGAATTTTTTTTTTATGAATTTTTTTGGTTTTTTTTCTACATTTTTTTTTATTACCCTATTTTTTTTTCCTAAAAATGTTTTTTTACACTCTAAATTGCATTTAATTTTATAGATAAAGTTTGTAGACAATTTCACGAAGAATCCAAAAATATATAGAGTCGTCTAGACTGTCGTCAGTCAATCGATACATTCGTACATTTTGGTTCGTACTCGCAACGCGATCTAGGTATTCTCGCGTTCAAGGTTTTCATTACGAATGTCCGAGTTTTTGTACCCTATAAATTGCGCTTGCTGATTGCTTAGTTTTTTTTCTGGTGAAATATCATCATCTCTCTACTTTTATCCCTACTATATCCCAGTACTCACACTTTTATTACAACCCAGACTGGCGAAGTTGGCACTTCGGAGAGAACCGACACCAGCCGTACACGAACCATTTCAAGCCATTTTCAACCCTCCTTTAACTCAGATTATATTAGACCCACACTATTGAAATTTTGTGTATTTCAAATTCTTATTCAAAAATAATTTATTTCAATCAAATCACAAGGATCACTTTGAAATGTCTTAGGAACTAGGTGAAGCTACGCCGATTCCACGCGACCAAGCCTAGAAGAATCAGGCAACAAACACGGCTTGGGGTCTACCTTTTTTTTAATGATGCTTTCCTAAATGTAGAGCTCCAGTGTGATGCCAATCGAACAAGGTGAAGGCTCAAACAAGAATAATAATTAAAAGTACTACTCAAGTACGTAAACAATTCCTTCAAGCAGTCCATCCATGTTTTCTACATTCACACCCTTCATTATTTTTCGGCGTAGCTTCACCTAGTTCCTAAGACGTTTCAAAGTAATCCTTGTGATTTTATTGAAATAAATGATTTTTGAATTTGAATTTGAATTTGTAACATGCCATTTCTTCCACCTAAACCCATGCCCTCGGATATAACGTATCAGTTCAGTAAGTCCGAATCCAGAGAATACAAAAGCCCGAATTGTGTAGTGAGTACAATCAGGGAGAAGACGGAAAAGTCTTTCTCGCTTACATCAGCGCGGGTAACGTTACAGTGAGTACACTCTAGCGACCGGTTACCGATTGAGCTACTTCCTCCGTAACTGCTCGTAATTTTACTTTTAACTTGCGTCTTTTAACATTTGTATCGAAGGGCTTCGTATTCTCGTATCCTAATAATATTATAAATGCGAAAGTTTGTGATAAGGCTGCTATGTTTGTTCCTTAATCAAAAATAAACGACAAAAAGGATTAAGATGAAATTTGCTGTAGTATGTAGATAAAAAATCAGAATAAATAAAGGGATCTTATAATCCGAAAAACAAAAAACTAAATGATAAAAAAAAACGCAAAAAGGATGATTTTGGTATAGATGGCGTTGGTGTGCAACAAATCTAACATCACAGACTAAACACATTTAGTCGTCATAGCAACGCAGTTTTGACTAATAAATGATACGCATTCTACCAAAATTCGTAATTTATTTTATCAGTACAAGGTCTATAGGAAAAAAATGTAAGTTGCCTGAAAGTGCTTTTTCCTATGCGATTATTAAAATTTGACAGTGCAACGTCTGTCACGGGTCGGCTAGTTCTTTTATAAGGTTTCTGCAGTGTTTTGTTTTTTTGTAGATTGTTACTTCAGTAACAGGAGATATTTTTGGAGTTGTTCCGAAAACTTTGGTTCCTAAATCTTAACGCATGTTATTTTGCGTTCAACATAGATATTTTCAAAATTGCTATGTCGGTTCAATGTGTTCCAAAAAAGTGATGATATTCAAAAGTTTATTAAATGATCAAAATTCAAAATTCAAAATTCAAAAATCTTTATTTGTGAAACACAGGTTATATAAAGTTGTTACAAAAATGTTGTGTGCACTGTGATCTGCGGTTAGCGTACAAATGTTGTATAGATTGCTTACTTGCTAATATGATGACATGCTGTCAATTATTAAGTACAATGTAATGAGTTAAGATTAAATATTGATAAAATAAAATAATTATTATTGATAATTTTAGTAACTAACTGAAAACAATGTCGAAAATAATAAATAATGTCAAGGTAGTAAAAAATAATGTCAAGTTAGTCTATGTGGTCAAAAAATTCTTGTATTGAGTAAAATGTCCTTTCTATGAGATAATTAAATAATTTTATTTTAAATGTCATGATGTCTTGACATATCCTAATATAAGACGGTAACTTATTATAAATTTTGGAGGACATTACAAAGACACTATTACTGAAGAGTGCCGTTGAAACGCTAGTCCTGTGTTGCAAAAAATCACAACGTCTTGCACTTGCTACATGCGGAAATGTATGTGGATGTTTTCTTATGTACATTACAATTTCAAAAATATATATTGATGTTAGTGTTAGTAATTTTAGAGATTTAAAAGACGGCTTGCAGCTTTCTCTTCTTTTTAAGCCACATATTGCCCTAATGCAACTCTTTTGAGCGATAAATAGCCGGTCAATCTTCACAGCGTTTCCCCAAAAAATTATACCGTATCTAATCCTTGAAGCAACATTACCATGATAAGCTGCAATAACAGCTTTTTGACTAACTACTTTTCTTAACTGACGTAAAGCATAAGCAGCCTGAACTACTTTATTGCAGACAAATTGTAAGTGCGATTGCCATTTCATATTGCTGTCAATAAACAAGCCAAGAAATTTTGTCGTTGATGTTTGACATACCTCTTTACTTTCAAACTTAACTTTAGTCGGAAGTGATTCAATGGATGACTGTCTAAATTTCATTAATTTGGTTTTGTCAGGGTTAATTTTAAGATTATTAATTTTAAGCCATTTTATAATAGATTCAAGACTTGTACTAATTTCATTATCATTCAATTTATTATCATTAGAAATATTCTAAGTGGACAGTAGTAGTCAAAGGTCGTTATATCCTTGACCTTACATATTTAATTCTTTATTAAGTAGCTCTAGAGTACCTTTAAAATCCTATTTATATTATAAATGCGGAAGTTTAAGAGGATGTTTGGATAATAATTGAATCGCGCCATAACGGCTTGACCGATTCGGATGAAACTTGGATCGTATGTCTTGCGATCTGGACTAGTTTAAAGGTTATTTTTTATCCTTGTACCACGTGAGCAAAACCGCGGTCGAAGGCTAGTAGACAATATGACAAGTGTAAAACATCACACTGCAATTTGAGTGGCGAGGCTGGCGGTCGTGCTCGGCGGTGCAGCACGATCTGCTGTTCCGCTTTGCGCCGGCGCATCCCCCCCCCCTTTCACACTCCCCTCTTTCATATGTAGGGACTCCATCAATCATCAATTTCTTTAATACATCATACAACTTTTGTTCATATTGGCCATGTAAACTTTGCTTCTACATTTTTGACATAGTTCAAAATGCATCTTTGTCCTATATGTCTACAAAAGGATGAAAACAGATATTTCTTTCTTCGATGCACGAAAATAAATAATAAATATAGCCGGAATTTACACAGTGCCATAAATAATAAATACATACTTTATACATATTAACACCCAGACACGGAACAAATATCTATGTTTATCACACAAATATTTGCCCTGGGTGGGGCTCGAACCCACAACCTACAGCGCAAAAGGCAAAATTACTACCAACTGGGCTGTGAGGCCAGGCAAAATCTATAACTATTTAACCTTGGTACAAAATATATATAAAACTACCACAGGATTGCCTCAAGCGTCTAATTGCAGCATAAATTCCACGTTCTTATAAAAAAGTATAGTAGGTAGTAATAGTATTCTTGTAAGCGGCGAAGGGCTTGCAACCTGTCACGTGTGGAATGCTAACTACTGCAAACTGTGGGCATGTGTTAAATATAATGTTTGGACGTGCCTCTGACTAACCCCTTTAGACATCTTCAAAGATCTAAGCGCCAGGAGATCAGAGAGGATGTTTATGGTACTTGGGGGTTGCAGTCGTGATCCTATTTTTCTTTAACAAACTCAAGAGGTTATTCTTTCTAGAACCTTCATGAACCTTCATGTGTTTGAAGAAAGTCCCGTTTGTTCCCTCAACGTGGTGACTCTACCGACAGGTCTGACTGGCCCTGACCAAGACACAGCCGAGAGGCGAAATGTTACGAAATTGCCCATCCACGAAACTTGTTCTTCATCGCGTTCCGACTTCATTCTATGTTCATTGTATGCGATCGGGGACTTAGTAAAAGTTCATTTATAGAAAGGGCGTTCTATATAAGAGCCATTCTATCACATATTGATTGGCTTCACAGCTCAGTTAGTAGTAAATCTTGTATAGTAGCTCGCCTTCTGCGATGTGGGTTCTATCCTATCCGGGAAAAATATTTGTGCGATGAACATGTTTGTTCTGTGCCTTATGTATGTATTTTCAAAAAAGTATATAGGCATGTCTTCTATCAGTTATCTAGTTCCCATAGTATAAGCTTTGCTTAGTTTGGAGCAAGATGCCGTAGTGAAATGTCAAAAAAAACAACAGCCGTACTTGAGATAGAATGGATTATAAACGGATAAATGCTTGCTTTAGTAACAAATAACATGTAATACGACGAACATACAATTAAGATATTAAATATACTTACCTAACATTTAGAGTTAATTTGTCACTAAAAGCAATTCGCTAAATTATAAAAATGTTTTAATAAGTGGTCCACAAATGATGTAAAGCATACAATTTCAGTAATTAGTTACAATTTGTCATCTTACATCTACATACAACTATAGTTAACTGACTGATTGACTGACCATCAACGCAACCAGAAACATAAAACTTGAGGGGTATCTTTATATGGTGTCTAAGAAACATCTACAATATTATTTCTAAATTCTTTATGTACCTAGATAGGTATTAGTAAGTAGATAATATTATATAGACCACCGTAAATAAAGAAGGGACTTCACTAATACAGGTTATTGCAACTTAACAGAGGAGATCCCAAACCACAATTTTGTAAGCAAAATAAAGATTTTTATACTTTTGTGGGAGATATCTACGCTCCCGTGTAGAAATGAAACAGCGTAGGTGTTGTAGAACTAGGTTTAACTTTACTTCCCATAAATAGTACACATGAATTATGTTTTTATATAATATAATATGTAGAACAGAAATTAGTTAGAGGAAAACCCGGTAATATTATAACCTAACTAAAACATCGTGCGTGTCGTACACTATTGTTCATCTGTCACTGGTATTTTTGACTTAGTGGTTCGACAACCGAACATAGAAGTGCGATGATTCGCTACACTTTTATACTTATGAAAGAAATCCTCAAAACTCAACCCCTAAGAGGGTACAGCGAGATTTGAAGTCAGTTTGAAAATAACTTTACGTGAAGAAGTCGCGGGAGATTCCATTAGTCAGCTATATTTGTCAAGTAAATTACAAAGATTGTAAAAAGTTAAAGAGAATTTTAAACACACCGCTTTCACCTGCCCTTGTCTTGACAAAATCTAAATATTTTGGTAATTTTGGACTGATTATATATAACTTCAGCACGCACCAAGAGATCACATAAGTTTGAATCTTATTAAGCCCAAAATATGGTCGAAATTTGCAGAGCATGGTGAGGTGACAAATATTTATTGGTTAGGACAGGTGTGTCCCGAAGAACAAAAAGATTAGAGATTTCGCAAATTTTTCTTTAAAAGTCTGTAATTACTAACTTTGCGTTTCTGTGGGGGGCTATCGTCGTGTTTGGGCTCGTTGGATGAATTTATAAAAGCTTGATTTTAAAAATATATATTAAATAAAAAACTTATTTTTAACTAGGTAGGTAAAAGAAATGTAGACCAATTTAGACCATTTCTCGGTGAGCAAAAATTTTGCATACACCGTGTTGGTGTTCTGGGGACAATGCAATAATATGGTGACAGCAAGCTGATCTGATAATGGAGTCAGAAGCTGTTCAACAGTCACTCACACTCCTTAGTAAATACTTCGATTGAGTAAAAACTTTGCATACTTGTCAAGTTCCGATGACAATGTTATATTATATATGTGACATTATGTGATGATATTATGTGACAGGTGATAACGCGCTGGTGCTCGATGGTTAGAATGATTTTACAAAAGCTTTTTATTTAAAAAATATTTTTCAACAGAAAAAGTCTCTTATCTATACACTACTATATTATTATACTACTATACTATACACTACCAAACGAACACGCCCTCCAAATTCCAAGTCTCTTGGACTATAAAAGTTCTGCGTAATAATATCAGTGTATTATTTCCTTGTTTAATCACACTATAAAAGCCATTAAAATATGCCTTCTGGACATTCTGTGTCTAACGGTCGTGGAGTACGGATCTCTCGATAAAACGAAGATTGAACAACATCGTCCTATCATTCATAACCTGAATAATGTAGTACCAACATCTAATTATGAACATAGTCATAATAAAATACTGCATTTATTCGTTTTGGCATGGTTTGGTTATGTTGCTGTGTAGGTTTAGATTCAGGCATAACTTTGCGGAAATCCATTTCAAAATACTAAACGGACAAAGAAAGTGTTTAGCAAATCTTCTAGACTGTTTCCAAAGAGTCCAACTGTAGGTAAACCACATACCTTCCAGCAGAAAAGCAGAAGGTTAACAGATTGTATTACTACATAATCACATTACTTCTATGCACGTGGATAGGTGAGTCAGTATAGTAACAAGTTAGGCCCCTGATGATGGAAAACGACGCAAAGGTAGGCTAAAAAAGCACTGGGGTGATGACTTGGATGACTTCCATCATGATTGGCAGGAGATGACACTGGTCACTGGACCGAAAAAGGTGGAAGATGACAGGCCTTTGCCCAGCAAGGGGACAATATAGGCCAGGGTTTTTCCAACTTATTGTTCCACGTGTTAAAAATAGAGATTATAGATAGGCATTTAAAATAGTAATAGATACTTACATAATAATGTTTAAGAGGCTGCCAGTCGCTGATTGCTCTTTTTCGAAACGAAAAAAGAAATACTTCTGAACAAGCCACATCTCCTATTTTTATAAGTATATTACTTCAGGTTCCTACCTAGATTTCTATTAAGCTGAAAACATAATAGCAGAAACTTTTCACGATAAAAATATTATTTCAAAATGATACGTTTTAGAATTTATGATCGAAATATTTTATTTTATATACCTACTATTAAAATCAACTTGTGATTTATTGTTAAAGATAGGTAATATGTAGATCTAGATTTCTATTAGGATAGATTTTTGATAAGTAATTATACATAATTTATATCATTAATTTATTCGAAAAGCTAAGGCGGCCCACGCGCCGACGTGTGTTTGTCGTCATTGCAGCGGTCGGTAGGATTATTTATCGAAGTGATTAAAGATGGGTACATCTTTATTCACATATACTATACATTATAAAATAGGAGATGTGGCTTGTTCCCAAGTATTTCTTTTTTCGTTTCGAACAAAAATAATCGTCGACTGGCAGCGTCTTAATACTTTTTTTTTATAAAACTATAATAATTTCAAAAATAACTTATGTACTTAAATTATTCCGGCGAATCAGTCGACTAAGCCGCCGCCATAACGTAAATTTTATCGCTATAACTCAATGGCGTACCCCCAGTGGTACGCGTACCCCACTTTGAGAAACCGTGGTATAGGCTAACTAAAAATAAATAAAACAACTCGCTGTGTGAATGTCAAAGTGTAAATATTGGTGAGATCAACGGTTGCCGCGACAATACTACATGAATATTGATGCTTTGTGCCAGATATTTCAGAGACTGACCTGACACGATTTTCGTTTTAGGCCGTTAGTTACGCCTGAAAACTGAAGTATTGGTGTCTGCTTTATGTCATCATCACTACATAGTATGAAGCAAAGTCGCTTTCCGCTTCCCGCGTATGTATGTATGTTTGCTTATATCTTTAAAACTACACAACGGATTTTGATGCGGTTTTTTTTAATAGATAGAGTGATTCAGGAGGAAGGTTTATATGTATAATAACATGCTACCCGTGTGAAGCCGGGGCGGGTCGCTAGTATAAATATAAAAAAACTCTTGAGTTACTGACTGACTGAAAGACTGATCTATCGACGCACAACCTAAACCATATTGGTCCTATACTCGTACCTACATCAAGCACTCATCAAGTACTTCTGACAACAGATTTTAAGGTGATATCTGAAATGTTTGGTTTTTTGTATAGGCTGAGTCTACCCGGATAAGACGAAAAAAGTGATAAAACTGCATTATCTTGAGAACCATCAAACTTAAGAAACTGTCTATAATTTACTTAGCTAGTATGATTATTTAACGAATTAAATAGAAATGAACTGTTTAGATATTCATAGTTTTGATTATTAACGAAACTAGTGTTTTTTAAGAGCCACTTTGGAAAATAAATCTATCAAGAAAAGTTTCACCAATCGTGTTTCTGTCTGGAATTTATTTAGATTATATCCTTAGTTATCTTTGTCATAAAAAACAAAACTGTATGTTTTGTGGTTATTGAGAAAAAACATTCTGCATTCATCAAAAACATTTAGAAATTATTTTGAAACTTTTCATTTTCCAATCGAGGTAATTAGTAGTTGGTTATTCAAATATAACATGTCTATAATGAAATGCCCTGTTTGGTGTTTCAGTAAACAGGTCATGTAATTTTTTAATCAAATCGCTATTGTTTCAAAATGAATGTGCGAGCAAGAGGTTGACTGTATTGTTTTTTTTTTGTTCGGGTCATTTACGAAATGTATTTCAATGTTTAGACTGTTGTATTTATCTTTATTGATTCTAATTTAGTACGAGTATCTAACTAGCGACCCGCCCCGGCTTCGCACGGGTGCAAAGCTGATACCAAAATATATTACAGAATGTCTTTGTATACTCGTTAACAGCATTTATTTTTTACATTTTTACTTGTTAATTTTAAGGTACTTAATTAGATAAGGATTGATGCTGTATTGCTTAAAATCGCTTCGTAAATAAGCCATTATTTCTCGTAAAAAGTAAAGGATAGAAATTGATTATTGTGGGTTTATCCCTAAGAGATAAACATATACCATCGCGGACTTTTTTGTAGACCTTTTTAAGGTATACAATATTTAGTACATTATTTTGATCTATCGAGTAGAGTTCAGCCAGCGTTTGCAATGTAAGCGCAAAAAAATGTGTTTATTTACGACTTCATATTAGAAATCTTAAAATTATCAGTGGTTTTCTAATATATTAAGCATGTTATTATACACATAAACCTTCCTCCTGAATCACTCTATCTATTAAAAGAAACCGCATCAAAATCCGTTGTGTAGTATTAAAGATATAAGCATACATACAGACATACATACAGACGCGGGAAGCGGGAAGCGACTTTGCTTTATACTATGTAGTGATGGTAGGTAAAATACTGATAATAATAAAGGTATTTATTATAGCCATGTTGGCCGAGTGGGAGATACCTCGACTTTCAATCAGAAAGTCGTGGGTTTGAAAAATTTATATGCGCATCAAAAACACGTGCTCTAAACGGTGAAGGAAAACATCGTGAGAAAACCATTTAGTATTCTTATAAGCGGTGATGGGCTTGCAACCTGTCACGTATGGAATGCTTACTACTGCAAAATGTGGGCATGTGCCAAATATAATGTTTCGACGTGCCTCTGACTACCCCCACTAGACAGCTTTAAGAATCTAAGCGTCTGAAGATCTGAGAGGATGTCTACCGTTCTTGGGGATTACAGTCGTGATCCTATTTTTACGTAGCTTCACCTAGTTCCTAAGACGTTTCAAAGTGATCCTTGCGATTTTATCGAAATAAATGATTTTTGAATTTGAATTTGAAGTTCTAGATTAGATACGCGATACGCAATAACCTAAACATTTGCAATTGAGGCATTGTTGCCTGATTTCATTATCTTTATGTTTATTTTAATTAAAGGTCATTCTGAGTTGAAGGTAACATACCTACATAAATTACCTATTTTTTATAATCTTGAACACAGAATAAGTAGCAGTAATTATATAAAAAAATGGGATAATTTAATTAATATAAATAGTATCACGACTTTACAGTCGTCTCCAAGTACGGTAGACATACTCTCAGATCTCACGGCGCTTAGATCCTTGAAGTCTAAAGGGAGTAGTCAGAAACACGTCTACAGATTGTTTTTGACACAATACCTAACACATTTTGTAGTAGTTAGAATTCCATACGTGCAAGGTTGCAAGCCCATCGCCGCTTACTGTCGCTTTATGCGATATGATAAATCATGTTGAAATGGAAAGAAATCGCGTGTGTGTTTTGCGTCCTATTCCTAGTATTCAATACAAGGTCTAAAACAGAAAGTTTCCAAGTTTTCACAATTTCCCTTCAATTCATAAATATTAAAAAAAAAACTTTAGCGATAAGGAAATAAGTACTACGTCGCGATCATTGTCAACGTCGTAAAATGAAAATAGAGTGAGTTGATGCGGGTGCCCACACGAATTAACGGAAACAGTAAGATATGCGCATACAATTTGTTACACAGATAGGTGTCGCGTCGTGATGCAAAATTTGAATATGACAAAGCGCTGATTACTTAGCTCTTTGTCATACTATTGCCTATTAAAAAACTCCTACTCGTTGTTTGT
Source organism: Hydriomena furcata (assembly GCA_912999785.1). Classification (NCBI taxonomy): domain Eukaryota; kingdom Metazoa; phylum Arthropoda; class Insecta; order Lepidoptera; family Geometridae; genus Hydriomena; species Hydriomena furcata. Next base: position 13,485,601 of record OU538828.1, on the reverse strand, counting down.
CCGCGATGGACTCTTAAACTACTTAACCGATTTTAATCAAACTTTGAACACCGTGTGCGGTTTGATCCCACTTGAAAGACAGGTTAGCTTACATCTCAATTTATAGTCGCAATATTATTTTATTACAAACTGTTGATACAGCGTGGTCGGGTCTGCTAGTACTTTTATAATAATCTTTGGCGTTTCCATCGAAAGAAATACAAAAATCAAAACGTTCCGTTCAAATTTCCTGTGCGAGTTCAAGTACCCGAAGAATGTCCAAATCTGAAGGTTAATAACTCTCCGGCGATTTAAGACGATTTAATCAATTTCATTGTTATAAAGACTCGGTTTTCTAGAAAGCGGCTGCCGTCTAATGACCGAAATGAAGAGGAAACTCGGCAAAATTCAACCATTTCCATAATGCAAAGTTTATTTCAGGGATTATCTCTATTATCACCACTACAGTCATCATAATTTTCTTTTACTTGTTCGGCTTATTGTGGGGTCGGCACAACATGTTAACAAACATGCCACAGCCATCTACAGTAAGTAATGTATTTGTAAATTTCTCAACGCAAGACTTCTATACTCGTAATCATTACTAATCGTGGCTGAAATACAGATTTTCTTAATTTTTTAGTAGTAATACCTATCATAAAAAAATAAAATAGAATCACGACTGTAACCCCCAAGCACAGTAGACACTTTCAGATCTCTAGGCACCCCAGATCCTTGAAGATGTCTAAAGGGAATGTTAGGAAGAGGCAAGTTCAAACATAGAATCTATGCTAGAATTTTGAGTTAGATTTCAGACCATACTCCCGTATTTGTGTTCAAGTGTATCTTTTTACTCACCTCACACATAAACATTATTTGCAATTGTCATAATATTTTTGAAAATTCGCATAGCCGCTGGCTGAAGCTAGTAATTTTTATAAAGATCGTCATAATATGTAAGTTGCCGCATCTTAGCGCACTGTAGCAAAACTAACCAGAACTTGGCAACGTAACTGTACTTCTGTGGAGTAAAAACTAAGTGCCTATCAACTGGAGCAAATCGGTCGGGTGAATTAATTGTAAGCCAATTAAACACCTATTGTGCAATATGGAATACGAGTGGTAGTCACGAATGAAGTCACATATGAATCGATCCGATATTAAAACGGTTATTTATGACGATTCCATTTTTACCTTACTTACTTCCAATGGCGACGGCCTTGCAACCTATCACGTGTGGAATGCTTACTACTGCAAAATGTGGTCATGTGCCAAATGTAATGTTTGGACGTGCCTCTGACTTACCGCTTTAGACAAGGATCTAAGCGCCTGGAGATCTAAGAGAATGCCTATCGTACTTGGGGATTATAGTCGTGATCCTATTTTATTTTATTTTTTATGCTTAACAGTAAGCTAGAAGTAACTTAACTATTGAGCCAACGTAGAGACATTGGCTCGCTCTGTTTGTTCTATAAAGATAAAGATAAGGATTAAATATATTTATTTGAGAAAAAAACACTCGTAGTATTAGAGGGTATAAACAAAACAAAGACTCTCGCTCCGGCTTCACACGAGTGTATTGTATACTAATGAAGATCATAGGTATTTTTGATACCTTGGGACCTTAAAAATTTGCCTATCTTCATAAGGCTTAGGTTGGACTTTATTAAATAAACCGCTTCAAACAAAACGTAAAAAGGGTCATCCGGGTAGGCGACGAATTATTAATGCCTCTATTGGTATTGCAGATGTCAATAGGCAACGGTAATCGCTTACAATCTGGCGGACCATTGCCTGTTTACCTCCAAATTAAATATACGCGTTTCGTAAAACCCTAGAAAAAAGCAAGCGAAGCATGACGACATCTCAGCGCCAAGATATTTGAGAGAATGTCTATTGTATTATACTTGGCGATTAAAATCAAGATCCTATTTTTTTTAATACACATATAGAAATGATGTCAGAAGAGAGCAAGTGGCACGTCAAACGTGCTCAAAAAGGTTTGTTTACCTTTTTGTGATGGACTTGCCCCCGTCGCTGCCACCTTCGGTAAGCTCTGCCTGATTAAAGAGGTCGCGGCTGCGAGAGGGGGGGCCGGCCGATGACCGAAGACAGTCTAAATCGAAGCCAATGTCTAGTGTAAGGCCTTGGGTGGAGGGGAAATTAACCACAGAACATGCGGATGCCATATTTTTCCAATCAAAGACAAATGGGAGTTACAACTTGAGAAAAATAACTACTGGGCAACAGTTGTAAGTAGTTCACGTTTCTTTCATGTGGGTTTGTGCCAAATGATTTGCATTTGACTATCCCACGTAGATAGTTAAAGATACTGAGCTGAAACTGATTCTTAGTTGTAACCTCGAAATACCTCCACATTGACTCGACCTTGAAACCGCGTTTTGGTTGCTTTAGTTGATAAAATTACCTCAAGTTTGCCTCTAGTCGAGGATTTCTTAGTCAACAGTACTATCAACTCAAGGTACCTCGTGATGTACCTTGACATTCCTCGACAGCTTTTGAACGACGCATGCGTATGATGGTTTGTTAGATTAAAATCTCCTCGGATTGATAACGTAATGACGTAATTGAGGAATCTCCAAAGTAACGATTTCAGATACTAAACATGAGGTACTGCTTTGAGGGAAAGCCTTGAAAGAGTTTGAGTCAATGTAGAGTCGACAACTTTAGAGTTACAACTAAGAATATAGTGATAAAGCTGATGAATGAGATAAAGTGGATGTCAAGTTTGGGTATTACTGTCGCTTATTTCTATTTTATTTTACGATACGCCATCAGCGTCTATCACGTAGCTGGGTCATTCCAAAACCTCGTTATAGCAATAAATTACTCAAACGTGATCGCTTGTATTGTTCTTTGGTTGCTTTAGAGGCTGAACGTAGATCATATTGGTATTACAGTGTTCATACCGCGTAAAATAACGCGCGCTTTACAATATTTTCCCTCAGAATATTAAATTCAAAATAAAATCGTCCAGTGGGCGGACGACACGATTCTTTCTCTACAAAAAGAGGTTGCATAATTTCACTTTGGTATTGAATTACTTTTTGTCATGCGTCAGCGCGGTAATCGAATCTGTTATTAAAGTTATTGTTTTCGGTGAGATTGGAAAATGTACAATCAGATGAACAACGTAAACGTACGTTTTGTGTTAATTTTTTGTTTTTAGTTAACTTTTTAACAGTTTTTTTTTATTACAAAAAATATAAAATTTGATTAATTAAACTAATCTTTGTTTTGTGAACTTTATATTTTTGTTTCTTACCGTCTGTAATTTTATTTTTTTTGTAAATTTTAATATCTATCTGTGGAAACTTTTAATTGGCCATATGCGTACATGCACTCTGCATCTATTGTAATTTGATTTATTCTTGTGTATCTAGCTGTAAGTTTTCCTAAAATTCTTCTAAAATAAAAATAAAATAAAATTGCGGGAGTAATCGAGATGCACGCAGGGAACAGACAATATATTATATGCACACCGTCAACCATAGTAACTTATAACTACTTACTGTTAGGTGTGGAACTTATTTGTTTTAGGAGCATTGAATTGAGGTTATAGAATAAATCTAGGTAGGTGTTTCAATTAGCTCACTGGAAGGTAAATGTTGTTTTGAAAGAGATGCAGGGTAATGCCCTCCAAGTTGTTTTCGGCAAAAAATGAGGACGCAGAGGCGCTCACTTTTGGTTGGCTATGAATCAGCGCGCCGTGAGAAACAATACCACTTATAAAGTAGTTTACACAGCAATAATGGTTTTGAGACAAAATCTCCCACAAAAAAAAAACTTAGAACAAAACTGCCTATAATCCTAATAATAAATGCGAAAGTTTGTGATAAGGCTGCTATGTTTGTTCCCTAATCAAAAATAAACGAAAAATCGGATTAAGATGAACTTTTCTGTAGATGTAGATATAATGCCAGAATAAAACATCCCCAAAATGATAAAAAAACGAAAAAGGGATGATTTCGGTATAGAAGGCGCTGATGTGTAACAAATCTGACATCACAGACTAAAAACATTCAGTCTTTTCTTAATGAATAAAAACTTGTAGATTTTTTTTTCAAATAATTTAGGTCTTCACGTACCTACGTACCAATACCAAATAGAACTATACTTCAAGATAATATCTCTCTAGAACGCAGCCAATACCTACTGAGTGTTTGTTTGTTGCTCAAATATGTATCAAACCTACTTAAGAACGTCCTCTCGAATAACAAGTCAACTTTCGCAAACTTTATTAACCCGGCTATACTAAAAGGAAAAATAATTTACAAATGACTATTCAGATTTTAATCAAACATGATTTCGAACCATCTTCAAAATGCCAACTTTCAAACAAAACAAAGTTCGAAATAGGTCGCGACATTTTGGAGCTACGATACAAACACACACACCACGTGTGTCTGGCCGGAGAGATCTTCTCTTGGATTCAAGTCTAACAAAGCCGTAAATTTTGTTGCTAATTGTAGTAATTAGATGACGTCATCCAAAAAATTGTAGCGCGTGAATTAAGATAGCTATGTAGGAAAAACAGGAGCTCTCCGACCAAACGTCTGTCAAAAATTATCTTCTGAAATGTTATATTTAGGTGCATATTTTTCGTATCAAATAATTGTAGTTGAATTGTAAAAGCTGTTTCCAAACTTTCAGGTCTCTAGAGTGCAGGGTTACTGAGTTATAACTATTAAACTAGACTTAGAGTTAATAAATTCGTAAAAAGCTTATTAAATCTTAAAGGTAAGCCACTAACATTTCAAATTCACTCGTATGACACTATTCTGAGTCGAGATTTATATTTATGACCTAAAGTACGAGTATCTACTATTAAAAAGACTTTTCCACTACGTAGTATTTGATACACGCATTCGTGAGACATTGACTCCCAATTCTTTATTCAGAATGTTAACGATTCGGTCAGGAATTGTCAACAACATTATGCGTTTTCCTTGAAGTCCTAGGGCTTCTTTAAATCCTAATGTTTGGCTGGCCTCACAGCTCAGTTGGTAGTAGCTCTGCCTTCTTCGCTGTAGGTTGTGGGTTCGATCCCCACCCTGGATAAACATTTTTGTGATGAACATAGATGTTTGTTCTGTGTCTGGGTGTTATGTAGGTATAATAAGTAAGTATTTACAACAAAAACTTATATTCTATCAGTTATCTGGTTCACATAGTACAAGCTTTGCTTAGTTTGAGGCTAGTGTGAAATGTCCACCAATATTTATTTATTTTTTTATTATGCGTTTTCCTTGAAGTCCAAGGGCTCATTTAAATCCTAATGTACTCTATCCTTTCACGAGGTACTTACTTTAAGGGTTATTCTATTTAAAAGACAATAGCAGCAACCCGGCTTCGTACGGGTGTACTAATGAAGATTATTGGTAAATTGTTTGTATATTAGGTTATGTTATTGCAATTTTCTTGGTGATCTATATATTTTTTTAAATAAAATATGATCCATGTTATAATAATAATAATAATAATAAAGCCATTTATTCAGACATAAAAGTGAAACGTAAGTACAAAAATTAGGTGCTAATGGTAGACTATTCTTACTACATTTTATAAAACTACCTAATTATAATGTTAACCTACAGTTTTTTTTTTTAGTCATTGTGCCCTTTGTCATAGGCCTCCTCCACTTTCCTCTTTCGCTTGTGATTCTTGTCCACAGTTTTCCTCCTGTTTCCTCAATATCGTCTTTCCATCGTTTGTATTGCCGTCCTCTACTTCTTTTACCATTTCTTGGGTGCCACACTTTTACTCCACTTGTCGATACCTCTTAGCATGTGTCCAGTCCATCTCCACTTCAATGTTTTTGTTTTGTTGATTACGTTTGTTATTCTGTCAGCCTAGTTTCGTCCCTTATTTCTGTATTTTTCTTCCGGCCCTGCCGCCTGACGCCGAGCATGCTTCTCTCCGTGTTACTTGTTGCTAATGTCTAGCCAACCCGTGATAGACGTTATCCTGTCAAATTTCAAAAATCGAATAGAAAAAACTGAATGTTTTTAGTCTGTGATGTCAGATTTGTTGCACACCAGATATGGATTAGATGGCATTTATGCAGAAATCATCCTTTTTGCTTTTTTTTATCGTTTAGGGGATGATTTTAACATTTTAAAGTAATCTATTATTTATTCGGGCATTATATCTACATCTACAGCAAATTTCAACTTAATCCGTTTTGTCTAGCTATCACAGTTCATGAGATAAAGCCCTGTGAAAAACAAACGTAAAGCGAAGTCTTAGTAATAGGGTCCCGTTTTTACCCTTTAGGTACGAAACCCTAAAAATGAATAAAAAAATAATAAGTTTTTAAAAAGAAGTCAAAAGTGTTCTGTTTCATTGTTTGATAATTGAAATGATTTTTAGCATAAAGGTAATTCATATACTGGAAAGTGATATTTTATTATTGTACCAGCCACGTGCGAAGCCGCGGGAATTCAATATTCAAATATTCCTAAAATAATGTGTAAGGTTAGCAAATTAACCCGAAATTATCATTAAATGGTTCTGTATAGAATAACAACCACTAAATAAAATGTTGCTGTCTTTTTCTGATTTAATGATATTGACCGTTGTACTTTAATTAATTAATTACAGTACCGTGTTGGCCGTGTGGGAGGTAGCTCGACTTTGAATCTGAAGGTCGTGGGTTCGAATCCCGGCGTGCATCAATGGATTTTTCTGTTCGAAAAGTTTATGCGCATCAATAACACTTGCTCAAAACGGTGAAGGAAATATCGTGAGGAAACCAGTTAGTATTGTTATAAACGGCGATGGGCTTGCTACCTGTCGCGTATGGAATGCTAACTACTGCAAAATGTGGGCATGTGCCAAATATAATGTTTGGACGTGCCTCTGACTACCCCTACTAGATACCTTCAAAGGATCTAGGCGCATAGAGATCTGAGAGGATGTCTACCGTACTTGGGGATTAAAGGTTGTGATCCTATTATTATTTTTTTCTTTTTGTTCCTACATGACTGTTATTGTAAAAATCGTATTAGGTACCATACGCAAGGGTAGTCAGAGGCACGTTCTAACATTATATTTGAAAAGCCCATATCGACAAATATAATAGTTCACTCATCACTGTTCAGATGACATATTTGAGCAATAATAAAAAAGTTCCTGTGATTTACTTGTTCCAAGAAAAAAGCTCGAAGCTTCAATTGTCAATGAAGTTGATTTCCGCATTTTACAGAGTAGATACTGTTAGAATTTTCCCATCTGTTATACTGTCGCTACTTCTTGATTTTTCTGTGTTGGTTTAGCGCGGAACGGCAGTGCTGCCAACTTTTTTCAATATAATCGGCTGGATTGATCTGAAAAACAGGTAAAAATTGAAAAATTACAAAATCTTTAACACTTATTCAAATAGGCTATAAAGAATCCATTATATTTTGACCTTATTAGAAGCTTATGTAATAGAGATGGCAGCCCCGTTTCCCGTTGCAGTTTACTTCTCTTTCTACCCATGTTTCCTATAGATAGCGCTATCTCTTTCGCACACCTTTGTCACCAGGCGCGTGGTAGTGCTGGCACTTTGTTCGTCATTGGCGTTGAATTTCCCGTTGAGTTCACTTGTGCTCTTACAAGTTCCATTTTTGCATATTCTAGATTCAACTAGAAATGATTTAAAGTGTTTAATTTTTACAAATTTTATATTTCACCTAGAAATAAATAATATTTTAACAGTGTGTATAAATCATCATACATGTAAGTTGCACAAATATTTTATTGTGATAACGGTGTTACCGTTCATTGTTTTAAAAGATTAATTTACGTTGGATTTGATATCATTTATCGAATCAGTAAATTTTAGTTTACTTCATAATCCATTTAAGGATCGGTTTGATAATTTTTATCGAACCATTTAAAATTTTCATCTACCCTCAAAAAATATTTTTTCATTTCAAGAACGTACATGAATATTCCCTTGTGTTCTGTCCCTGTTTAGTGTTACCTACGTTCGTTTTTCAAATGGATAATCAAAATATCGAGACGACAACTACGGTTGCTTCTGGTTCTAGACCGCAACGCGCTAAATCGCGTTTACATGAGCGCCGGTCAGCATCAACATGTAGCGACAGTAGCTCGACATCTTCGTCTGACTCCTCTGATTCTTCACGTCAGTCAAAGAAAAAGAAGCATCGTCGGTCTAAAAAACAGAAGCGACGCGAGCGTCGTCGTATCGAAAAATTGACGAATGATGTGGGTGAATTGCGAAAAACGATATCCTTTTATGAAAATTCTCGTAACTACCGTGATAATGATAGTGAGTCGTGCATGTCAGAGGTTAGTCGCCGTCTCTATGATGATTACGCCTCGCAGGCGTCTCAGTCCCAGAGAACAGAAAATCCTGTGCCTATGACGGATTTAACTTTTGACATCGAAACAAAACTCAAAGATCCTAGTGTACCTATAACTCCTCAGGAATTTTTAAAAAAGTTAGATGAGGTTCAACGGTTTGGTAGTAGTACGTGGTCAGATATTAGATATGCTGAAACTCAAAAATTGTACAATCATTCCCCGGGATTTACCGAGCTCGAAACAAACGAAGAGGTAAAGGCGTATGATAATATACGCCACCTAGGCTATTCGGATAAATCCTATGCGGCAATCACCTTCTGCATATTAAAGCAAAAAGAAGTTGTTCTTAATAGCTTGCGTAGTTTAATAGCATGGTCTAGAACCCCTGACGCTTCACTCACTGACATGGATGAAAAAATTAACGACCTATTTTTAAAAGGCGATTTTCATAAGGTATCTACTGATTTATTGCAAATGGCTTGCGGCCACAGAGCAGAAACTATTGAAATGAGGCGAGAGGGTATTCTAAAGTCGGTTCGAGACCCACTAGTAAGAGTTGCGTTAAATAAAATTCCTCCATCGAATACGCATATCTTCAGCCCTGATACTCTCGCATCTACGTTGGAAAAATCAGGAGGTGTCAAAAAGACTTTTTGGCCGGTCAACCAGACCAGAGGTAGCGGGAATGCTTCGCGAGCAAAGCCCACTAATGCTACCAAACGGCTCCCCTCGCAGGGGCACGCCCGTTATAATGTACCATCGCATGGTCATTGCTGTGATCACCCAAGCACTAACGTGCATTGCCAACACAATCAGCCCTCGCAGGGTAGATATCATTCACAATATTACACACCGAAAGGCCGAAACTTCGCTGGTGCAGAACAGCGCGGCTATAATCCTCCTAATAAGGGATCGACATTTCGATCTCACGGATCGAAGCAATATCAACAACCGCAAAGAGGTCAAAAGCGGCACTTTTCGCCCTCTAATCGTAGAGGCAATAAAAGGCAAAAACAATGACTGGAAACATTTTCAGGCGGGTCGATTGGCAAAGTATGCCAACCATTGGCGGGAAATGAAAGCTCCAAGCTTCATATTGAAAATAATAACGGGGTACCGCATACCCTTTCTGAAAAAGCCACCTTTGATAACGCCTTATCTAAAAAGCGATCGTCGTCGCACGTTAGAATCAGACGAAATGTCCCTGATCATTCGTCAAATGAAACAACAAGGTGTTTTGAAGGTAGCAGCTCTATCTCCAAGCTTTCTTTCCCCCATGTTTTTAGTACCAAAGAGCGACGGTTCATATCGGCCCATATTCAACCTAAGATTGTTGAATCAATATGTGCTGACAGATCGTTTTCGATTAATAAACATGTACCGGGTTCCAGAGTTTCTTCAATCTCAAGATTGGATGTGCAAGGTGGACCTATCACAGGCATATTTCCATCTACCGATAGCTCGGTCACACAGGCGATTTCTGCGCCTCCTATACAAAGACCAGTTGCTCGAAATGACCTGTCTTCCGTTCGGGTTGAGTACATCACCGAAAATTTTCGCATGCCTCACGAACTGGATAGCCCAGACTCTCCGAGAAAAAGGAGTAAGAATAATTGTGTACCTCGACGATTTTCTCATTGCACATCAACATTCGAGTGTTGTGGCCGATCATGTAAAGTTGCTTTTAGAAACCCTGGAGTTCCTCGGGTTTCAAGTAAATTACCCAAAATCTGTTCTCATCCCACAAAAACAAATCACATACCTAGGTATTATCTGGCACACCTGGGCAAACCACAAAAAACTACCAGCAGAAAAGGTTGCTGCTGTAGTCAGGAAAGTCTCTCATATATTAGATATAAGAAATACTACAGTGAAAATGCTGCAGAGTCTGGTAGGACTGTTCAATTTTGCCAGCTTTGTTGTCCCCCGCGGCAGATTAAACCATCGAGAAACTCTTCGATTCTTAAACACACTACCAGAGAACGTAACGTCGATAAGTTACAATCTGCCTCACTCAGTGCTGGAGGAAATGCATTGGTGGCTTCGAAATTGTCATCTTTCAACCTTGATACACATACCACCACCAACACACTTTTTAACCACAGATGCCTCAGATACGGCATGGGGAGCACAGCTCAACAACCAAGCCATATCGGGCACGTGGAACCAGGAGGAACAGTATCTGCACTGCAATCTGAAGGAATTATTAGCCATTCTAAAAGTCCTAGAGATTTACGCTCCAAGTATGTCCGAAAGTTCAATTCTGATTCAGTCAGACAATCGATCAGCCGTAGCTTATCTTCGAAACGAGGGCGGGACCAAATCTCAATCGCTGATGAGCATTACTCACCGAATCCTTCTAGTCCTAGACAACTATCAGATTCAGTTCAAAATTTACCACATTTCCGGAAAGTTCAACAGTCATGCGGATTGCCTATCCAGACACCGTCGTGCTCCAGAATGGCATTTGACACAGAATTGCACGGAAATGATTTTTGCGATTATGGGAACCCCCGTGATCGACTTATTTGCATCCAAAACCGCTCGAGTCCTAGCAAATTACGCAACATTAGATCTCAACGATCACGAAGCAATGTTTCACGATGCGTTCAGCGTGAGTTGGAACTTCCCACTTGCATGGATTTTCCCCCCGCCGTTTCTGATTCCGCGAGTATTGATGCACCTCAACAATGCAACAGGAATTTATCTAATCGTAGTCCCACGATGGGAAAAAGTATTCTGGCGGGCGGATCTGAAATCACGGGCCATTGCAGCCCCCTTCACCCTGACGAATCTCAAACGATTTTTAGTCGACACAACCACGGGGATGCCACCTCCCAAAGTCCAAGACATGATTCTGGAAATCTGGAAATGTGGGGGTGGACGGACAAAATAAAATCTTGGGACTCTAACCAAATAGCTTTACTTAAAGCTTCCTGGCGACCTTCTACATGGAAAACATATAAAGCTCCCTGGAATCGTTGGGTTTCGTGGGCTAAACAACATAAAATTAATCCAGTACAACCTCAAGGCTCTGAATTAGCTCAGTTCTTAGCTGACCTTTATCTAAAATTTAAATTTTCCTACAATACAATTTTGCTCCACAAATCAGTAATTTCCACGCTCTGTAATGCAGAGTTGTCTGGCAAGTTAAGCGAAGATGTCCTTGTAAGGCATATATTAAAATCTATATCGTTGAAAAAACCCAAGGTTTCCAAACCACCTATCTGGGATATTAACATTTTGACCAACTTTATGGGTAACTATTATGTAGACTGCACGAATATTTTTCAAACAGTTAGGCATACTGCAGCCTTGTTAAGTCTTTGTTCGGGTCGCAGAATTCATGATTTGACCCTTCTAAGCGTAGACAGTGAGCATTGTACAATCAAAGATGATTTTATTGTTTTGTGGCCCCAGTTCGGGTCCAAAACAGATTGTAGAGATTATAGACAATCAGGATGGAAGCTATTAGTTAACACACAAAACCAAAATTTAGATCCGGTTTTTTGGGTCAATAAAACTATTTCGGTTCTTAGTGAAAGACGTAGTAATTCTGAATCATCAAATTTATTCATATCTTTGCGAGGTGCACCATCACCTGCATCTCGCACAACCATTGCAGGCTGGTTCAAGTCTCTTATGAAACTAGCAGGCATCATAGCTACCCCTGGTAGCATACGCTCTGCGGTAGCTTCTAGAAATTGGATTGACAATTTTCCACTTGATGACATCTTAGCTAGAGGAAATTGGAAAACAGTTAAAACTTTTCAAAAATTTTATTGTCGTGAAGTTATGGTCTCTTCAAGGAATATTAATAATACATGTTCTACGATTACATCGTTATTTAATCCAGTGCGTTGATTATTATCTACAAAAGATGTGTACCTAATCATAATGCTAGTTTATATTTTCTCTTAGTACCTATTGATGAAGGTATATTGTTTCTACTGATTATAGATTTGTTTTGTTTCCTACTGATATTTACTTTAATACACTACCTTATGACAACGCACCGTATAAAACCATTTTACCCTATTTACTGTATATAGCGAGAAAAATATTTACTAGTATGATAATTATACTTTTCAGTGCTTATCGGATGTTTTATGTTTTAGTAAGACCATTGTTGGTTTATACAAATGATTTATTCCGTGAAGTTTAATTACAATTGATATTATAGAAGTTGGTGAAGTTTTATGTTTGTGTTTCTAGCACATCATTATGTTTAGTACATAAGATGTGTCCATCTTTACCTATCTGTTATTTACAGCTACGTAGCTACCTAGCTTCTTCCTTCTAATGTAGCTATGCCTAATTATTATATTTGATTAGGTACTTCATATGAATGTACCTACTATACTATTTATCGAATGTATGTGTATCTTCAAGCTAATGATGACTTGAATATTTCAAATAATTACTTAATTAAATAAAAGATTATTTTCGCACACGCATTTATTTTTATTTTTTATTTTATATACTATTACCTGTAGTTAGACATACTTCTTACCTGAGTATTTAAACTACCTAATCTATCACTATCACATTGGCGTTTTTAGGGTTCCGTACCCAAAGGGTAAAATCGGAACCCTATTACTAAGTTAATTTTCACCAGGCGATAACAAACAGGTCTCTATTACATAAGCTTCTAATAAGGTCAAAATATAATAGTAGCGTTTTACCTGAAATAAAACGCTTATTATATACTTACCTTATTAGAAGCTTAATTTTTATCTCTGCCTGGTGTAATATCGACACAATGACGAACAAAGTGCCAGCACTACCACGCGCCTGGTGACAAAGGTGTGCGAAAGAGATAGCGCTATCTATAGGAAACATGGGTAGAAAGAGAAGTAAACTGCAACGGGAAACGGGGCTGCCATCTCTATTACATAAGCTTCTAATAAGGTAAGTATATAATAAGCGTTTTATTTCAGGTAAAACGCTACTAATGTATAAAATAATATTTAGAACCTATTTCATAATAAGTATCATTGTATTATGGTTTTTTATAATAAGTATTACTCGTTATAGCAAAAATATATTTATTTCATTAAAATAGTTTAATAAAACAATAGTTTTATGGTCCCTATTTCTAAGAGTTTTTAATGTGTTGTGTGTTTTTTAATAAATAAATAAAACCACGAATATGTATTGAAATAGGTTTATCTTTAATTTTCTAAACAACACCAATAAAGTTTTTCAAACTATCGTGATTAGTAGACATGACTATAGATTTTGACACGGGTCTTTGTCACGTAATTACCTTTAATTTACTTTCCCGACGTTTCGGCTATTTCGGTAATTACGTGATAAAGACCCGTGTCAAAATCTATAGTCAACACCAATAAAGTGGCTAGATCTAGCCAAAAGTTGGCTAAGCTGGCAACAATGGCTAACGGTTTGTTCACGTGTCTTACGGAGGCATCGACCCTCAGCGGCCTCTGCGCAATATTCTACGCGCAATACTTTACTGTACACAATAAAACGTCTTATATACACCTTACTTACATATTACTTTGCACTCTATACCGCGGACATAAAACACATTTTCGCATACTTTTGGTGTGTGGTTGCTATCTCTTTTTATGAGACACAAATAGCTTGGATCGATCTGTACAATGTTAAGTCATAAATACTCAATCGACTATGATTTTTGACTTAGGTATCTTCAAACCAAGTGTAAATAGATTGCACAGATGTTTTGATAATAATATAATAAGCTCGAGTTTCTTTGATCGTGATATTCATTAATTTATACTTAATTTTTAATCACCCTATTTTGAAAAAGACCGTCTTGACCTTGTATGTGGTTCGGCTTTCGATTAGAAGGTTATGGTAGTTAAATAAAGATGCGCATTTTAAACGGTAAAGGAAAATAACTTGAGGAAATCTCTAGACATAAATTTTAAATATGCCACTAATAATCTATAACAGCGGATACCTATATGATATTACCTCACGATGTTTTCCTTTACGGTTTTTTGCACGTGTTTTTGTGCATATGAATTGTTTGAATAGCAAAATCTATGGCTAAAAGCTACGATTCGAATTCACGGCCACAACGAATCCACAACGAGGTACCTCCGACTCAAAAAGAGTTAGTTTCAACTCATACGAACTAACTTTATCAAAATATTCACAAGCCAAATCACTCATTCCACATGCCTGTCACAAGAATATGTGATCGTAATTCGAATAATTTATTGTAAAGGCTCAGCCACACTGCTTCAAATGCCACAGGTGTTACTTCATTCATGCTCGGTTCCCACGGCCGTGTTATGCCTTATTGTGGCCTCCCCCGCAATTCAAAGGAGGTTGGGGGTGAATCTTGCAGGTAGCTGTGAACTTTTTAAAGGTGTACAAAATACGTTATGACCGTTGGATTGACAATAGTGATGTGATGATGTTTGCGAGTTATACAAGTCATAGTAAATCAAAGCTATTATGCAAACTAATTTAAGAACTCATTTATAAATAAATAGGATCACGACTGTAATCCCCAAGTACAGTAGACATCCGCTCAGATATAATTAAAAAAACGTCAGTAATACAAGAAATAACGTGGTATTTAGTCGTATTTATAGTTAAATCCTCTCAGATTTGATATGTCAGTCAGTGAGTCAGGACTTGCCTTTTATAAATATAGATGACACCAATTTAAAAGAGGATAAAGTGAAGAAGAGTATACATCTTATCAAATGAGAAAGAAAATACCGTACTCTTTATCAAACTATCGTAATTTTGTATACGTAGTCGAAACGTCGGAAAAATAAATTATAGGTGACAGAGACCCATGTAAAAATTAAAATCCCTGAGTAACATAGGCTATTTTTTTATTTTGAAAAAGTTATAAACTCCTTATGAAAATGACGATAGTTTGAAGCAAGGTGTAAAAAATTACCAAAAATTTTGCTTTCGTCGTGTGCGCTGCAAAAACTATTGATAGTACATAAACAATTATGATACACATATTGAAAGTCTGCATGTCTAATATGAAAATAGAAATGTCTGTCACCCAGCGAAGCGGGCACAGGACAGCTAGTAGATTATAAAACATATAATATATTTCAATCCATGACCACTAATCCATGTACCATGCGAATGAAGCCGCGTGAGGAAGCTAGTGTGTTAATAACGCGAAAAATACCCATTAGAAATATCAATGATTTATTTGTTCTGATCAAGAAAATAATTTGAAAGAAATTAATTAAAATGTTGTCGTGTGTGTGGCCTTGATTAAACAAATTAGATACAGGTTGAAGAACTCACCTTACGCTATGATTTGTGTTTTATTAAATTAATATAAAAACTCATTCTAAATTAATTTTGGTTGAAAATACACTTAGACAATTAGCCACGGTTTAATGACTCTGATCTCCCGTTATGTGATTTTTTTTTAAATGAAGTTAAAAACTCCTCTCATAACCTCTTTGATCGAAAATATAAGATAACCAGCCATATATGACTGCAATATATATTTTATATTGGTCAGTTTTGTATGTAAAGTAATGTCTTATGTCCAGTAAGTTTCTTTGCTGTCAGGACTTCTCTCAAACCAATATAACTAAATATGACTTAATATTGGTACACTTATTTACTAATCTATAAAATAATGTATAATAATAAGTTATTGGTAAACATTTCACAGCACCGTTTTGCCCAAACTAAGCAAAAGTTGTACCTGTGCTTGTACTATGGAAGCCAGTTAGCTGATAGAATAAATACTTATTTTTTTTATGTACATAAACATATAGCATGTACATAAACATATAGTTAAGTAGATTAAGTAGCTTATAAGTAGATTTAACAGATAAGGGTAGCACCGCCGAAAGGCGACCCCCCATCACCCAGGGGTAGTTACCCCTGGAGTTGAGGCCAGGGCAAAACATTCAGGTGAGGCCCTTCCCTAAATTTTAAATGTATTTATTTTTAGTTTAGATGTTCCAGTGTGTGCTGTTATTTTTTTTAATACATTAAACGCAGACACAGATCAAACATTTATGTTTATCACACAAATGTTAAAATTCCTGTCCTGGTTGGGGATCGAAACTACAGGTAACAGGGCAGAAAGCATACGAACAATTGTCTTGCTACATCATTACAGTAGGTGCTTACCTACTGATAATAAACAACCTTATATTCCAGCGCGCACGCTGAGTGTTCACATCCTTGGCTCTAGTTAGTAGAAATCACGTCCAAAATAATTATGATCGAACAATGGCCCAAGGAAACGGAAGTAGGGAGGTAACGGCGGCCACCATTACAAAGCCTTTTTAGTTTCATGACGTGAGGGCCGACCTCGAAAACAATGGTCTGAACAGACATTCGTTCACTCATATTCCGCAACTCTGTTTTGAAAATGAAGGTTGAAATACCTACATAAAAAAAAGATAGATTAGATCCTTTGAAGATGTCTAGTGGCGGTAGTCAGAGGCACGTCCAAACATTATATTTAGCACATGCCCACATTTTGCAGTAGTTAGCATTCCATACGTGACAGATTGCAAGCCCATCGCCGCTTATAAGAATACTAACTGGTTTCCTCACGATGTTTTCCTTCACCGTTTTGATGCACGTGTTTTTGTACGCATATAAATTTTTAAAACAGAAAAATTAATTATGCACGCCTGGATAAGAACCCACGACCTTCAGATTTAAAGTCGAGGTACCTCCCACTCGGCCACGGCAATTTCAAACAGTTTATTCGTTTTTTTTTTGTAATAAAAAAATAATGTAATGAGTCAATGTCAAGTTTATTTTTGTTTTTATTTGGCATTTTTTTACTTGGTTACACAACGCTTTGTAAAAAAGCGTGACTTTCTTGACACGGTATTGCCAGCTATTTGTTAATATATAACGATTTATAGACCCTTCGATATATTTATTAATGTGGAGGACATTTAGTAAAAGGTATAGTAGAAATGCGATTGAAAAACAAATGTTTATTAGCGCGACGTGTATGTAATTCACTTGGTACATATATAAAGCAAAAAGTATTTAAGCTCTTGACTGTAATCCCCACGCTCTTCAGACATTTATGCATTAAGGTCTTAATATGGGTAATAATAATCACAGAGCTTTCATAATTCGCAGTAAATCATTTGTGACTTGAGAACAATAATTTGCAAGATACAAGTATATAAGGTTGATAATAAATATGTCGTAAAGTACAGTGGGGTTCCTGAATCATGGTTTTGACTTTATCCCTTGGATTTATACTTTCAATGACATTTTGATGACCTTGGTGGCCCGCATTATCTACACATATTTGTTCCTGGTTTGGGTGCTGTGGTACCATGGTACCTGCAGTTTGTGATACCAACGACACAAGGAACTAACTTTGAATTTAAAAAGACAAAATCAGTTGCAGTATCTAGTTACACACTAAATTGTTTTACCGTTTGATCTAGTACCACAAAAATATATTAGAGTCATCATATATTATTATATTATGTAATGTACTATTATTCCTTTCTGTTTGTAATAATTAGACTTTAGTTATCCTCCTTAGTAGAGTTCGAATTTTAAAAATATTGGCGGGTGGCGGGAAGGATGAAAAGAATGTTAGAGAATGAACAATTCAATAAGGAAATATTGTATTTTGTAAAATAAAAATCATGCGAGTCGGTACCTACACTTTTGACTTTAACTAAACTAGAATTTGGTAGGTTTTATTGTAAAGAATCCAGATTCGCACAATAAATCACATACCCACTCGGACCTTCCAAAAGCTATAAATTTGCGTGTATACAATTTAATTAATAAATAAAGCTCACGACGCGGAAATCATGAATGCTCGTGATTGCGATACATAAAACGAAATTCTGAACAATGATACTGGACATGGGTTATCGAACTGAAATAACATTTCGTGAAGGTCCCTAGACACGAGGCCGGCTAGATGTTCTCTTGTAAGTAATAAATTCAATTTACACCGTGTGCCAAATATGAGACAGCTCTCAGATAGCGCGTCGCTTCGATCTGTAGACTTAATGCGTAAAAAGCGATCTTAGTTTCGATTTTCACAACCATAGCTTGTAACATCTTTTAGACGGCCTCACAGCTCAGTTGGTAGTAGCGCTGTAGGTAGTGGGTTCGATCCCCACCCAGAGCAAATATTTGTGTGATGAACATAGATGTTTGCTCTGTGTCTGGGTGTTAGTATGTATCTTATGTATGTATTTACAAAAAAAAAGTATATGAATATGAAATGCCAATCAATGTTTAGAGCTATGGTAATGAAAATCGAAAACAAAGTTCAATTTTGACGGTTTAAGCCTGCTTTGCCATCCAGTGTGGCAATGCCGTCTTGGGGATGTTTACGTCCAGGATGTAGTGAGATCAGTTGACCTACCTATATACTGTTTGCTTCGGTCTTCAGATAAGTTGGTAACTCAACTATTTTGTGTATTTTGTAAATATTCTGTAATATATAACGTACTAGCTGCTCGCCCTGGCTTCGCACGGGTTGTACCTGGATAAAAAGTCTACCGTCTACCGACAAACTTCACATAAACCATCTACTAGTCTAGTCTACTACTACTAGTCCGAACAAAGCCAAACATTTGGTTTGGATAGGTGAGCCCGTTCTTGAGTAAAAAAAATTGCAACGAAAAGTGGCTTGATGTTTATATATATAGAAGATGTAGCTCGTGATGAGATTTTATATATTTCTTTAATTAAAAATATATAGACTAGTATTTTCACGGTAATAAAAACATGTTATATACATGATGTTTACATAATTAATTATAAACATTTAGTACTTAAAAACAAAGGCAGATATATAAGTGCTTTTAGGCACATATGGTAAATCACCCTATTTCTTTCCATCGACATCACCCTATATTTACGGCTGCAATTTGTTCAATCGAAACCAAAACTATGATCTTGACAATTGAATTCCAAACAGTTGAATAAATGGCAGTGGATAGGTTATCGAACTATAGTAACATTTATGAAGGTTCCTAGACACGATGTCGAGGGTACATTATTTGTGCGCAGTTTAACAATGTTGTAGGCATCGAAGATTATATCTCAAATGCCCGAGATACACGAAGCTAGTTTTTCAAGCCAGTAGGGTTATTTTGTTAAAACATGATTATCATGTTATGATGTTGAATGCAATACCTTTTCAAGTTATCAAAAATTTGCCTATAAAATCATTATTAGAACACCTGTGCTAGGGCGAACTGATAAGAGCCTATAGTGTCCCACTGCAGGGCAAAGGCCTTCCTTCTCTCCAATCATCTCTGTTCTGTGCAATTGTGCGCCAATCCTTTAGGTAGGAGTCAAATTCGTCTCTCCATCTTCGGCGTGGTCTGCCGCGCGGTCGTTTCCCGTCATCCACATCATGATGATGATGATGACGGAGCATCATCATCATCCACTCCACATCCACTCTGTGGTGGCTTTTAGGTATTTATTTATTTCGCTATACAGATTATTTTTTTGTTGATTAGAAGGAATAAAAAATCTTTACAGATATTACCCAATCGGAATTTGGACTAACCAGATTCATCTGAGAATTATATTCATCTTTTTTATGTTAAGAAGGAAGTCGAAGTCTCGAGCTTGAACCTGTTCCTTTCTAAAAGGGTTAATAGAACTCGTAATATCTATTAAATACCCAAAAGTACTTGCGTCTGTCTGTTTGCCACAGGCTCAAAAACAAAGAGACGCAGGAATTTTTAATTTACTAGATGGTGACATGACATTCAGGTGACAGCAGTAGTTTGTAACGTTTTGGTTGAGGAATACCTTGACAACGCGCGTTTGATTCGCACTTGACCTATTTTGGTAGGTAGCCTACATACTAAAGTTGAAGGTAGTCCATAGATTAACCCTCGTTTTCAAGAACGACACTATGAGAACACGCACCCACAGTGGACGAAATCTTTTTTCATAAACATCACTTTATGTGTTGAGCGGCACCATGGCGCACGCTACCGTGTGCCTTTAGAGCTCAACTTTGTCTAAAGCCACACGACAATGTGCCTCTAGTCACACTAAGCAGTGTCGCACAACACATAACGTGATTTTGTGCCATAGTGCCGCTTAACACATAAAGTAAGGTTTTAAAAAAAATATTTCGTCCACTGTGGGTGCGTGTTCTCATAGTGTCGTTCTTGAATACGAGGGTTAAAAGTCTTCAAAAACTTTATACGAATACTATGCCAAAAAAGTGTACAGCAGCGCCGCCTACACCCCGCGCTGACAAACTAAGTCATGCTACAGAGCACACAGAAACAATTTATTATTCGTTCTACTATTGTACATTCAGTAACCGCGCACACATACAAACGGACATAGAAAAACGAACATTATGCACCCACACAGGCGCAAACTGTTACAGCCTCTTACGTGAGGTACGTAAGCGACTGCGGAACTCAAGATGGCTGACATTGGCAATGGAGGGTCGTTGACCCGGCGCGCGCGCAGCCTTCAAAGCTTAGATCTAGCATTAGAGAGGCTGTTCCGTCAGGTTTTTAATAAATTGTTTGTTGCTATTTCTGCAAATTTAATATTCAAATTAAACATTAATCTTAGATTTATGAGCATAGATATTCTAGGTAGATTGATATTCTTGCTAGTTGTATTGTTTATTTTTGAGGTCATTTTAAAATTTAAAGGTTTCCTTACCTACCTTAAAGCGAATAAAGTAAAAACGGTAATCTATTTCGCACATCTTAGAATGTGTTATTTCGAGCGTAATATGTAATTTATTTAAATGTAGGTACTTACCTATTTGTACAGAATAAACAATGATTTGGCAAAAAATGTTGTAAATTTTTAAATATTTAATTTATAAATATCTTGAAGTGTGTTTTTATAACATTTTATTCATTTAACTGACATGTTTGAATGTTTGTGGCTCAATTAGGTCCAAATAGACTTGGATGAAACTTGAAACATATTTTATAATGGCCTTGGAATAGCATAGGTATACTATACTTTATATCTAGGTACCACGCGATCGAAGCCACGGGCGGAAGCTTGTATTAAATAGTTTTTCACGCACCACTTAAGTTTTCTTAAAAAATGCATCGGCATAAAGCCAGCCTTTTGTGTTTATAAAAGTGTTTTAAGCAATAAAAAACTCGTGTTAATAAATAAATGATAAGTAAAAATTGATTAAAGTGCTAAATAAATAATGTTCCAATAAAAATGTGTCGTTTGTGCTTGGTGATTGATGGAACAGATACTATTGACGACTGGACTTTGGCACTAACACATTAACTGTCAGTCAAGTGACAGTTATACCCGTACCTAACTATAAGTTCATGCTCATCTCTCTAGAATGCACCTAGCGACGACAATTTTTCTGAAGATCATTGTTAAGACGCTGCCAGTCGACGATTATTTTTGTTCGAAACGAAAAAAGAAATACTTGTGAACAAGCCACATCTCCTATTTTATAATGTATAGTATATGTGAATAAAGATGTACCCATCTTTAATCACTTCGATAAATAATCCTACCGACCGCTGCCATGATGACAAACACACGTCTACGCGTGGTCCGCCTTAGCTTTTCGAATAAATTAATGATATAAATTATGTATAATTACTTATCAAAAATCTATCCTAATAGAAATCTAGATCTACATATTACCTATCTTTAACAATAAATCGCAAGTTGATTTTAATAGTAGGTATATAAAATATTTCGATCATAAATTCTAAAACGTATCATTTTGAAATAATATTTTTATCGTGAAAAGTTTCTGCTATTATGTTTTCAGCTTTATAGAAATCTAGGTAGGAACCTGAAGTAATATACTTATAAAAATAGGAGATGTGGCTTGTTCAGAAGTATTTCTTTTTTCGTTTCGAAAAAGAGCAATCAGCGACTGGCAGCCTCTTAAGTGCGGTTAAAATAAGACTATCTACATTGTCCTGCCCTTATCCCACTTATATGGGGTCGGCACAGCATGGTGTTCCTCCATTTTCCTCTATCAACGGTAATTTCATCGCTCACTCCTTTCTTACCCATTTCATCTTAAACAAAGTGCATCCATTTTTAGGGTTCCGCACCCAAAGGGTAAAAACGGTATCCTATTACTAAGACTCCGCTGTCCGTCTGTCTATCTGTCACCAGGCTGTAGCTGTAATAGCTAGACAGTTGAAATTTTCAAAGATGATGTATTTCTGTTCCCGCTTTAACAACAAATACTAAAAATAATATATCATAAATATTTATACGTTTTACGTAGATTGCTAACTACTGCAAAAAGTAGGCATGTGCCAAATATAACGTTTGGACGTGCCTCTTTTTTTATATATCAGAGAGTCTTCCATAAAAAAACGTGTTTTTTTTGCCGCTTTTTATAGATAATGGTACGAAACCCTTCGTGTACGAGTTTGATTCGCAATTGGCCGTTTTTTTATAAGACGTGAACGTAACCTTTTGATTCCGCATGCTACTTATTTGTGCCAGTAAATAACCAGTTATCAAACTTGATTTTCTACTGGGAACAAATGGTAAAATCACCATTAAATTACTATTAATAACTTTTAATGACTTTTAATATATGTAGTTGCCTTTTCCAAGAAGGTCTACGATGGAAATAACGTTTTGGTCCGTTAAGCGCTAAGTGAGGTGAATCCGTAGATCTATAAAGAAAGCCCATTAAATCTAATTTCTTAGTTACTGAAAATACAATGATGTTGGTTTGCTAAACTTTACCATAGCTTACGTTTTGCTCATTTTAATTCTGCTATTTGACAGGTGCCTAGTAACATTACATCTTAAAAACTAAATATAAACTATACAAAGAATAAACGAAAGAATAATGTATTTTGACAAATTTTAAGAATAGTGATGATGTACTTGTTAAGTTGTTATGAAGAAAACCTCTGATTCAACATTTGTTTTAGCGAATTCGCGATTCGTAGACAAAGAACTTCGATCAATTATATTTGATCGAAGACAAAGAACTTTAAAATAGATACTAAAGTGTCTATGCAGTAGCTATATCGGGAATTGAATGAAGTCGAGACCTTGTTATTTAAAGTATGATGGTGTTTGTAAAGAATATGCAATGTTAATCAACCGACGAAAAAACGTGGTTCTCAATTCGACGCATATAGATATTTTTTGTTACTTTTTTGTGTATGACCGCATATCTTTTTACAAGGTGGTTTGATTTAGCTGTTTATTTTTTATTGTGTACCTAGAAAATAGTTGGTTCCATTTAAATTGTATTTAACTACAGTTTTTAAAACTCAAAAAGGAAAATCGTCTCCTGATTTTTCGATTGGTGAAATATTTTTGTCGATTTTCTTTTGTTTTTAAACGTATCTATATTCGCCTATTACTTAACTAGTGGCTCCACACCGCGGGCGAGCGGGTAGACTGTGTAATGTAGCACAAGAGCCCAGCTAACGGTGCTGGCTAGAGTCGCGCGGAAAAACTCAAGTTCACTACCGCGGAAGATTGCACGGCGACGCTGTTGATTCCTAAACCACTAGCAGCACACCTTCAAGGCAAAATAAACCTTATTTCAATCATATAAGGTTCGATTTTAGAGCTGGTCGAACAATGATAATGTTACACAAGAAACAGTTGATAGAACATAGCTAGAAAACATTTTATTGCACATCAAATTACAATAGCTAAAAGCAACAAGTTGATCTAAAGAACGTAGCAAACACAGCTGATCACTAATAGACTCGGCTCTTGGGTCTTGAAATAGCTTGCCTGTAAATAAATAAAAACCAGGCAAGTGCGAGTCGGAATCGCGCCCTCAGGCTTCCGCTTCCAAAAAAACCACGTTTGTTGTATGGGAGCCCCTAATTATTTATTTTATTCTGTTTTTAGTATTTGATGTTATAGCAGCAACAGAAATACTTATCTGTGAAAATTTCAACTGTCTAGCTATCACGGTTCATGAGATATAGACAGACGGACAGACGGACAGCGAAGTTCTAGTGATAGGGTCCCGTTTTTACCCTTTGGGTACGGAACCCTAAAAATAGATTACTAAGTAAGGCAACATACAATATTTACATGTATAAATTAAAAGCAATAAGAAGCTTACGCAACAGATCTATTCTTGAGACGTCAAGCTCACCGTCTCTATTATTCTGGATAGGATCACGACTGTAATCCCCAAATACGGTAGACATCCTCTCAGATCTCCATCCTGTCTAGTGGGGGGTAGTAAGAGGCATGTCCAAACATTATATTTGGCACATGCCCACATTTTGCAGTAGTTATCATTTCATACGTGACAGGTTGCAAGCTCATCGCCGCTTATAAGAATACTAACTGATTTCCTCACGATGTTTTCCTTCACCGTTTTAGGCACGTGTTTTTGATGCGCATATAATTTTTTCGAACAGAAATACCCATTGGTGCACGCCGGGGACCCACGACCTTCAGATTGAAAGTTGAGGTACTCGGCCAACACAGCTTCATAAAATATATTAAGCTTACCCTCGCATTCATGAACGACACTATGAGAACACACACCCACAGTGAACGAAATCTTTTTTCATAAACATCACTTTATGTGTTGAGCGGCACTATAACGCACGCTACCGTGTGCCTTTAGAGCTCAACTTTGGCTAGAGGCACACGACAATGTGCCTCTAGTCACACTATGCAGTGTCGCACAACACATAAAGTGATTTTTATGAAAAAAGATTTCGTCCACTGTGGGTGCGTGTTCTCATAGTGTCGTTCTTGAATACGAGGGTTTGTGCCCTGCTTGGAGTGATTCTACAGTAATTTGATACTGTTATCTTGTCTACGGTGCACTCGATTACCGTCACCGTGTTATGCCACTGAAGTTTAGTTACACAAGATGCGCAAGAATATACTAGCTGTCCGCTCCGGCTTAGCATGGGTGTGCTAATGACGATTAAAGACAATTTTTTGATATCATAGGTTACATTATTGCAATTTACGTAGGAATTTATACATTTTTTTCAAAATTAAACAAGTTCTAAGCTTTCTAAACTTTCAATCTGAAGGTCGTGGGTTCGAATCCCGTCGTGCATCAATGGATTTTAATGTTCGAAAATTTATATGCGCATCAAAAACACGTGCTTACAACGGTGAAGGAAAACATCGTGAGGAAACCAGTTAGTGTTCTAATAAGCGGCGATGAGCTTGCAACCTGTCACATATGGAATGCTAAATGCCAATGCTATGTGCCAAATATAATGTTTGGACGTGCCTCTGACTACCCCCACTAGACATCTTCAAAGGATCTAAGCGTCTGGAGATCTGAGAGGATGTCTACCGTACTAGGGGATTACAGCCGTGATCCTATTTATTTTATTATGTTACGTGCTAATAATATAGTTCTTCATAGGGGATTTTTTTTTATTGGTCCAATAGTTTTTAGTTTATCCATAAAAAATACAAAATAAAAAATACCCTTTTATAACAGACTAGCGACCCGCCCCGGCTTCGCACGGGTAGCATGTTATTATACATATAAACCTTCCTCCTGAATCACTCTATCTATTAAAAAAAACCGCATCAAAATCCGTTGTGTAGTTTTAAAGATATAAGCAAACATACATACAGACATACAGACGCGGGAAGCGGAAAGCGACTTTGCTTTATAATATGTAGTGAAGTGTAGATTATGTAATGTAAATTAGCTAATATCAATAAAACAAAGTCATAATTTTAATTTTTTTTATTAATTTTTTTGTCGTGTAAATTTCATCGTTTTATTGCAAATAAATCTTAATACAATAGAGTAAACGGATAGTGTATTAATTCATCAGATTTTACTACAAAATAAAACATCTTAGCTACGATGAGAACAAGTTCATTGTGGTTATATTTTGCTATTGTTGAATCATTATCGTGGGTAAATTGCATTGCTCAATCGTAAATGTAAATTAATAGTCAGACTTCTTTATGTGGTCTTTTATGTACTAACTTATAACTGTGTGAAATATATACAGACTATATAGTAGTAAGCGGTATTGGCCGAGTGGGAAGTAACTCGACTTTCAATCCAAAGGTTGTGGGTTCAAAAGATTTTTTTGTTCAAGAAATAAAAAAATAAATAAATAGGATCACGACTGTAATCCACAAGTACGGCAGACATCAGATCTCAAGGCGCTTAGATCTTTGAAGTTGTCTAACGGGGTTTGTCAGAGATACGTCCAAACATTACATTTGGCACATGCCCTTGCCCACATCTTGTAGTAGTATTTCACGAAATATTGACACGTGCTTACAACGGAGAAGGAAAACGTCGTGAGGAAACCAGTTAGCATTTTTGTAAGAGGCGACGAGCTCGTAACCTGTCACGTGTGGAATGCTAACTACTGCAAAATGTGGGCATGTACCAAATGTAATGTTTGGACGTCAACATCATCTTCCTGCCCTTATCCCACTTAAGTGGGGTCGGCACAACATGTGTACTTCTTCCATTTCCCTCTATCAGCCGTCATCTCATCACTCACACCTTTCTTACCCATATCATCTTTCACCCAGTCCATCCATCTTTTTTTCGGCCTACCTCTACGTCTACATCTATCCACATTCAAATGTAATGTTTGGACGTGCTTCTGACTAATCCCTTTAGAAACACCCCAAGGATCCAAGCGCCTAAAGATCTCAGAGGAGGTCTATCGTACTTGGGAATTAAGTCGTGATACTATTTCTATTAGAACCCAGAGTGCCAGACGCAGAACAATCATTGTTCCATAATTTGCATTTGGACACTCAACCACCACTCCTCCGAGGCCAAGTGTGAGTCGGACTCGCGCACGAAGGGTTCCGTACCGATATCTATAAAAAACGGCAAAAAAATCACGTATGTTGTATGGGAGCCCCCGTAAAATATTTATTTTGTTCTGTTTTTAGTATTTGTTGTTATAGCGACAACAGAAATACATAATCTGAAAAAATTTCAAGTTCATGAGATATAGACAGACGAACAGACGGACAGCGAAGTCCTAGTAATAGGGTCCCGTTTTTACCCTTTGGGTACGGAACCCTAAAAATGAACCCAACACTTGATAGCCTAAACTTTCAATAAACGATCAGATTGGGTACAAGGTGCAAAACTCTAAGCAGAACACCTTATTACGAGCCGCTCGAGGCTATCACTCCTCGAAAACAAACCAAATCAATTGATAATTAGATCCGAAATTATAGCTTTAGTATTCCCGAAGCTCTAGCACCAGTTTCGGAAAGGTTTCTGTCAGAAATTGCACATTAATCACATTAATCCTGTTTCAACTCTTACCCTCGTATTCAAGAACGACACTATGAGAACACGCGCCCACAGTGGACGAAATCTTTTTTCATAAAAATTACTTTATGTGTTGTGCGACACTATGGCGCACACTACCGTGTGCCTCTAGAGCTCAACTTTGCCTAGAGGCACACGACAATGTGCCTCTAGTCACACTATGCAGTGTCACACAACACATAAAGTGATTTTTATGAAAAAAAGATTTCGTCCACTGTGGGTGCGCATTCTCATAGTGTCGTTCTTGAATACGAGGGTAAATCTATAACTACATAAGGTACGTTAAGTATTGTTTTTACTGTGAAATAAATATTTTTCTATTTTTTTCTATTTTCTATCATAATTATATTATAAATGCGAAAGTTTGTGATAAGGCTGCTATGTTTGTTTCCTAATCAAAAATAAACGACAAAACGAATTTAGATGAAATTTTCTGTAGTACTTATGTAGATAAAAAATCAGAATAAATAAAGGAGGAACTTATAATCCGAAAAACAACCTCTAAATGAAAAAAAAACGCAAAAAAGATGATTTTGGTATAGATGGCGTTGGTGTGCAACAAATCTGACATCACAGACTAAAAACATTTAGTCGTTATAGCAACGCAGTTTTGACTGATGAATGATACGCATTGTACCAAAATTCATAATTTATTTTATCAGTACAAGGTTTGTAGGGTAAAAGTTGGAAGATGCCTGAAATTACTTTATCCTAAGTGTTTATTACAAAAAAAAAATTGACAGAACAATGTGTGTCACGGGTCGGCTAGTAACCTATAAACGCTGACATAGGTCTCAGAGACCAAAAGATAATAAATTCTTCCGAAAAATAAGATTGTTGGTGTTATTTTACTAACGTAAATCACAAATTGCTTTCGCGTTTTATCTATCTTATCTAATACCTACCTTTAAACTTTAGTAATGTGAGCATTGTGGCAAGAAGCGATGAACTCTTGGTTTGGAAAAAGTTTTTTTACAGATTTAATGGACTTGCAAACGTCAGAAACCAGTGCTAAGATTTTTGATACTGACCTACCATCACCTGCTTTATATCGACCCATATGTTTCAAATAATATAGGTCAATTAGAATACCAACTACGTACCATAGAACAAACGACTCTACAGCCCTATATTTTGGGTTGAATTTTGAATGAAAGCCATATAAGTCCATTTATAAAAGCGGGAATGACTGGTAAGTAATGAATCTTCTAAAACAAGGCATTATTTCTGAGATTGGTGACAGGTGTGGAAGAACATTTGTAACGAATGAGATTGGATCGTGCATTGAGTTATTATTTCTGCATTATGGAGAAAGTGTTTTTGGGGTATAAATATCCATCATTTGCTTTTGGGGCAGGTGTAGGTAATCCGTTTTTTTGATTTTAATTAAATTCTGATAATACACTTTTTGTATGTCTAAAAAGTGTCAGTTTGTCGTTGGACGTTGTCGATACGATTGTGGTTCATGCTCAGGCCACTGACATTTTTAATATTAACAAATAAATATATATAAATATCCAGACTTTTGCATATAATATAGGTAGGTGTGATAGTTTCGATGTCGCTAATACTGTTCATACTTGTATACCTTAAGGCGAGTAATAAATGTTTTTGATGAATACAGAATAGTTTTTGTAGCATGTCATAAAAGCACTTTGTTTTAAAAATGTTCTATAGAAAAAAATCTGTTATCTAAAGAAATGTCTTCTATTTAAATTCAATAAAAACTCTGTATTAATACGGCAAGTGCATCTGCGGATAGGAAATGTACCACACCTGCATCAAACTCCCACGATTATAATACTCGTACCTTCAAACAATCAAAGGATAAATTGAACCGTATCACGTTGAAATAAGGGCCAAAAAAGTATAACATGAATGGCTTAGAAAATTGTATGGGATACACAAACAGTGAACTGTAGGAAATTAGAGCTTATCAAATAATTATGTATTCTAAGCACGAGGCATTAGAGTTTAGTTTCAATTAATGGTTTCTTTACTTTAGTCGAAGAGTGTATCTGGAAGAATGAAAATGTAGGCATTTTTCCAGGTGCTTATCTCATAGTGTCTATTGTCTCTGAAGAAGTAAATTTTTCCTGAGACATACGAAGATAGCAAAAAATGAATTGCATATTTATCAATCACAATGTAAACATCGTGTGGAAATCAGTTAGAATTCTTATAAGCGGCGATGGGATTGCAACCTGTCACTTATGGAATTCTAACTACCGCAAAATTTAGGCATGAGCCAAATGAAATATTTAGACGTGCCTCTGACTACCACCTTTGTACCTCTATGATGATCTGAACGCCTGGAGATCTGAGAAGATGTCTACCGTACTTGGGGATTACAGTCGTGATCCTATTTATAAGTCGAGTTGGGATACAAAAGTTGAGGAGGCCGAATATGGCTATCTGAAATCTAAGTCGAATTCAAAGTATAACTGGCTTCATCTATATAAAATTACTAGCTGTCCCAAAAGACGTTGTCCTATCTTTCAATAATCCCATAGAAAAAAGCACTTTCAGTTTTTCCCGAACTTTACGCCACCCTTATCACTTAGGGGTATAAAAAATACCCTACGACCTATTCTCAGACCTACTGAATATACACAAAACATTTAATAAAAAACGGTCAAGCCGTTTCGGAGGAGTTTGGTGATAAAAACTGTGACAGGAAAATCCTACTTCCTACTAATATTATAAATGCGAAAGTTTGTGAGTGAGTGGATGTGTGTGTGTGTGTTTGTTACTCTTTCACGCAAAAAGTACTGAACGGATTAAAATGAAACTTTACAGTAATATTGCTTATACATCAGAAGGCCACTTTTTATCCAGGTACCTACCACCCGTAGACGGGGCGAGGAGCTTGTTTTATTAAGAAAATACCATAAAACGTCCATACATTTTGGTATTGTACTTCCATTAGTATAAATAATACCTAACTGTTCCTTTGTACGGGATGCTTTCAGGGTTGCCAACCAAATTAATTCGGTTATTCGGAATCAGCTCATAAATTAATTTAATTGAGCTGAGCATCAAACCGTGATTTATATCGCCAGATCTAAATTACTCGTTAGTGTTTTAGATATTAAAAGCAAAAGTAGCTTAACAAAACTTGTGAAGCATTAATGCTACACAATTTGAAGTTTAATTAAGTTGGTGGCTTTGAATATAATTAATTACTTATTTTTTGTAGAAACAAGTGATTGTACGATATATATTAATATTATGACAACCGTATGCAATAAATTATGCACCTTTTCTAGTTTAAAGTTTTTCGTTTTAATAGTACCTAATATAATATATAAATAATAATATGTTATTAGTTAATGGTTTCTTCTGTAATATGACAGAAGAAACTACTGTTTGCAACTGGTTTTAGAAGCTCGTAGCTTAAGTCATCAATTTCATTTCATTTTCATTAACTGATCCAGTTCACCTACCAGTCGGTAGCAGAAATGGTTTAAAAACGAACCCTATTTTTTTATTTCAGCTTTAAAAATCATCATTTACTTCTCTAATTCCACTTAACATGGGGTCAGCACAACATGTTGCGAAGAGGATTTGGCTTATGTTTTACAAACAGCCGCACGTCAACCCTCTTTGGGAATGTGTCAATAAATTTTGATTAGGTATATTTGAAAGCATAAGTTGCTAGTCTGTCTGTATTTCAAATTACATACTCTTCGTCCATTTAATTTCGGAGACCACCTTGCACAAGATAATGTAAGATGTATGACAGAATAAACTTTAGTGTTGCAGTAAAGTGCTTGCTGATTTGGGATTATTTATGTGTGGGTGTAAAACGGTTTACTGCATGTGATGTGTGAGTCCCTAATGGAGGTCCGTGATTGGATGTGAAGCATCATTGATTCAGAACATCTTACTCAACTATATGAGTTACTAAGTTTTATGTTTTGAAAAAAAAAAGGTAGCTGGAGATTAATATAAATAAATATTGGTGGGCATTTCACACAACGCCATCTAGCCCTAAAGCTTGTACTATGGAAACCAGATAACTGTTACCTACATAAATACTTGTTTTTGTAAATACACCTACCTACTTAAAACACCCAAACACAGGTAGATAAAATATAGGTAGTAAGTAAGAATATCACTTTCGTAATAGGATTAAAAGTTAGTTCGTATGAGTTGTAGCTAACTCCGATGATGGAGTTTTGAGGCTGCATGGCTGGGACTCGAAACCACGAGCTTTGAGCTGTTAAGGTACCTCTTTCTCGGCCAACACGCTCACTGAGTTAAGAGTTCTAGAAATGTCAGAAATCAGCAAAAAAAAAACATCCTGCAAGGTCTAATATATTTATGAAGATGACAGAATTAGGTCATTTTGTCCAGGTTATCGAGAAAATAATATAAAAAAATTGCTTGTTCTTTTTTGTAAAGAAAATAGTTAAATGCTTTTTGAAAAACCTATCTTATTGTTTTTCAAGTTTTTCAACTCTACCGGGGATGTACAGGGAAGTGTCAGTTTTGACATTTGGACGATACGATATGTCAATATTATAGTGATTCGTGCTAGCCCCTCTATATATACCTTAAGTTTGACGGAATAAGGTACCTAATTTGTGTAATCGTGATTCACGAATTAGTGTTTTGTTAAAAGCGATGGTACATGCCTTAATACCTACTGCATGACGATACAATTGTTCTAAATTTACGAGTATGTAGTATAAACAAACCTTAATATTTACTACTATTGAACTGCAAGGACCATGCTTTACCACCCTACAAATATTCTCACGATTATAATATAACGCGCTTTCACTATTTTTTTGTGCACGAAAACCTCTGTCCTGCTTTTTTCTGTTTCGATTAAGTGCGTAAAAAATCCCTTTCGATTTCCGGCGAGGCGCCATCTGCTTTTGTTCTCATCCTTCAAAGTAAAATCAATGTCTTAGAACAGATAAAACAGGATAGGATCCATTTAAGCTACGTAGCTCACTTTGTTTTGATACAAAACTAGGAAGAGTATATTGAATATTAAGGGAAATATTTTCTAAATAAACCTTGATTTTTAGAACTTAATAAAACAAATATTACGGTATGTGGGAGCTAGATTGCGAGGATTTTTTTTTTGCTTTAGAGCTTCAGTAGGTTTCTACCATTTAGTACAACATTCTATTTTGCATCTACCCTCATATTGATTTAGCTAGCTTTGCATACATGACTAGTTGCATATGCATATTTATTCAATTAATTTATTTACGAGTTTCCGAACGAAATCTAAAAATAATATTACTCTAATTTCTAATTTAATTGTATTTAAAAAAAAATAATTTAAAATATGTTCAACATTTAGGATATCATTGAGAACTTACCATTGCTAATTTTGAATATAGCAATTCCTTTTACCTCTTAATCTCACCTCATATTGTTTGTTTAGATTCGTTTTTGTCGTCCGGGATTTCACCGGAAGCAAGCCGATCGATGACTGTGGTTTAGCATTTAATTTTGAACACAAGTGGTATATTTTGATAACTATCAATCTTCTAAACAGTCCGAGTTGGAAGGAAGTGACGGTTTAATAAAAAACAATATGAAAGTGTACGCCCTTCGTGTTTTTTATTTGATTGTATATTTTTTTATATAGTTACTAGCAGTCTATTTAGGCTTCGCACGGGTTTACTAATGAAGATTATAGGTATTTTTTTTATTTTCGTAGGGATCTCTAAATAAATAAATAAATAAATATTGGCGGACTTTACACACAACGTCATCTAGCCCCAAACTAAAAAGCTTGGTACTATGGGAACCAGATACCTTTTTTTTTTAAATACATACTTATTTTACATATTAACTCCCAGAAACAGAAAAAAACACCTATGTTCGTCACACAAATGTTTGCCCTGGGTGGGGATCGAACCCACAACCTACAGCGCAGAAGGCAGAGTTACTACCAACTGAGCTGTGAGGCCAATAAATTTTATGGAAAATAAAATATAACATTATGCCACTTGCTGATATTATAGCTTTTATCAATGTTTTAAATTGATACAATAAATAAACATACGAAAGTATTTTATTTTCCTCTTTATATAGTGTAAATAAAAACTAAAGCAAATAAATAGTTGTTCGCTTGGTTTTCTTAGACATTTCCTTCAGGTGAATTAGAGTTAAGAGTAATTCTACGATTGGGTAGGTGGGTTTGGTAGGTCTGTTGGGTAGGTACTAAATTTCACCTACTTGAATGAACCATAGATAGGTTTGAATAAGCTCCGAAGCCGTAAAACAAAATTGATTCACACCCGTCCTTCGGCAGTCGGGCAAAAAATCCCTATTTTACCTGCTCTATTGAATCACCAAAGATATTACTCTATTTATGTTTACGAGTACCATAAATATAATAGTTGCTTCAATATTGTTCCAAAGAAAGTTTTACAAATAAATTCTTTTGCATGAAAACATTACTCTCTTTTGGGAGTTTGGTAAAAAGATATGAACATTTTTATTGCTCAAGCGCCGACATCAAAAGAGCCGACTTTGTATGTACTTTCGTCGGAACAAATTATTTAGTATCTTTATATCTTGCGATAAGGAAATATTTAGCCTTATTTTGTTTGGTATTTCCTGACCAAAATGTTTCTTCTTAATGTTAAGTAAATAGGTACAGGTAGGTACAATGTAATCGTATATTTTTTTATGCTAAATACTGCAAAATGTAGACAATATGCTAAATATAATATTTGGACGTACCTATGACTGGATAGGCAGAGGTACGTCCAAAGATTATATTTAGCATATTCCTCTCAGATCTCTAGGCATTCAGATCTTTGAATATCTTTTATCTTTTAGAGATATTCAAAGATCTGAATGCCTAGAGATCTGAGAGGATGTCTACTGGGGATTACAGTCGTGTTCCTATTACATTTTTATTTCATTTTTATAAATGGTTTAACATAAAATGGTGCTATAATTTTTGATGTATTGTATTATTATTGGTAGATCATGGTTACTTACCAATAATACATCAAAATCATCATCAATACATATCATTATAATACATCATCCGTAATAAGGAAAGTTTAAAAAAAAAACAGTGAATTTTCTTCCCTGTTGTCAGTAGGTATTAGTATTATTATATTATTATAGTCAGTTTAGTTCAGGATATTTTAGACAGTTTGTGGTAACACCAGAATTGCCACTAATCATACTACTTTTTCACTTATTTTTGTAAAACATTTATCTAACAAAGCTTCAAGTTGGAAAGGAAACCGCAAAAACGAATTGTAGTAGCCATTAAAATTCAACACCTTCTGCAAAAAGTAATGCGAATTTGCAAAATCATGGAATCCCACAAATATCACATTCACCGGATGCACTAACCCTTAAGTGATGTTTTTAAATAAACTAAATGCTTCGGATAATAATATGTAACAAAGGGATACTGTCTCTGTTTCCCGACCCATTGATCAGATTGGTCGTGGGAGGTGACCATGACTTTTTGGTTTTCTGAGGATTTATTCTTTGACGTAAGAATCAACATGTGTAATAAATATGAAAGCAATTTTTCAGATATGCGCTATTAGTTGACTTTATGTGCTTATTTTGTTGAACTGTCAAAATGAGTTGACGTTTAAGGAATTGGTCTTACTCCTACGACATTTCAAACTTGGTGGCTTGCTCCTAAGACATTTCAAAGTGATCCTTGTGATTTTTTTGATATAAATAACTTTTGATTTTGAATTTAACTTTGAACCCCTACGAAGAGCTTGTGTGCTAAATAATTTTCGGTAATCAATAATTTTCACTTAACATACCAATTAGGCTTCAAAATACCAATATACTCGTATTTTCTGCTTAGATTGGTCCTATGAGATATCGCCTCAGTAAAATAAAAAATAATAGGGCGTTCGTTCATATTGTCAATATAATACCTGTCATTATTAAACTTGTTATAGTTATTTTCTGCTTTGGTTATTTTCTGTATGTCATCGGCACACTAAAATTAATAAGGGCATCAGATCATGTACGTATATATTATCGATTTATATTGGTCTTTCAAACTTTTTAAAGTAAAATTCTCTCAAAAACCACAAGCCAAGGCCACCGAGCGGAGGTATTAGAAAAAAGCCAGGTTCGCGACTGGCAGCATCTGTCGTGGTTCCCACGGAAAGGATTGCCTGTCCGTAATGACTGGATGTTTACCTGTCATAGCTTATGAATTATATAAAATGCGTTACTAAGGCGAAAAGCACTTTTAGTTTTTCGTATTTTACAATTTTTCATTCCGATTTCTGTGAATAAAAGTAAAAAGTTCGATAATAAATTTTAACGCCCCTTTTTACCCCGTTAAGGGATGAAAATAAAAAAAACTCTTAAACACATGTTTATTTAATGGCATTGAAGAGAATAATACATACTAAATTTCAAGTAATTTTGATAATAAACAACGAATTTGTCATACAAACTTTAACACCCCTTTTAACCCGTTAAGGGATGAAATTCAAAAAATCCTTAAAGTCATGTTTAATTATATTGTATTTTGTAATTAAATACCACATTTCATTTGTTTCAAATAAAAAAATGGCAGAGTTTCATACGAACTTTCGTCCCCTATTTCACCCCCTTAGAGGTAGAATTTTCGAAAATCCGTTCTTATCGGATGTTTACGTCATACAAAGAACACACCCTCCAAGTTTCAGGTCTCGGCGATTAGCGGTTTAGGTAATGCGTTGATATTCAGTCATTCAGGACAAAGCATTTTATAGGTATAGATAAAACCCATTGATGCACTCTCGAGATTCAAACTCATGACATTGCAATTAATTGTCGACGTATCTCCTACTCGGTCAACATGGCTACAGTACTACATACTAGAGTACTATGGTATCACAAACAAATTCTGATTTTTCCTTTACACTACGTCATGTAAAAGACTTCAACGCGCTTTCGATAATTTTCTTTGTGGAGTTAGTACAATCTTTACAGTGTACTTTTTCGTGTTATTGGTTCCTTCTTGGTCACCCTATGTTTAATGTTTTTCCTCGCTTCTTTATTTGACTGTTAATAGTCCACTAGTTAATGAAAATATAAAAAAAGGCAAGAAATAAATATAAATCAAATAAAATCAATTTATTCAGAGCAACTTCGACTTATAAGAAATAATTACTTACAAACCTATTTAAAAATTTTCATCTAATGTCTATCTAATGTATACTTATAAGTTTATTCTCATCTTTCTTTAAGAATTTGCGTCTTAGGAAATTAACAATAAACTTTAAATAGGTACCTACTTGTAATGGTTTAATCGGCCGTAGGTTTATTAGTTGGACTTGAAGCCTTTATTTTCTATTTTATTTTATTATAAATAAATTTTATTTCGCCATAACTTTATCACCTAAAAGGCAATTTAAATTACTATGAAGATCGAATCTTCAAACACTTAAAGAAAATTTACATCTGCTCGTTAGCCCTAGTTTCCATAAAAAGCGTCAATCGTCATATGACGGCCTGAAAACTGAGATGATGTCATATCAATAATAATCATTGACTTTACCAATGTAGTCATGATCATGTTCATAATTGGAACCCCAGCTGTACATTAATGGATTTTTTGACTAGAAAAATTGAGATGCGATTAAAACGTGTTCCAAACGGCTAATCCAAACATCGTGAGAAAACAAACCTGTGCGTTGAATGCTAATTACTGCAAAATGTGTGCAGAATGCAGAATCGTTTTTTTTAATAACCGGAAAATATACATTTGTTTTTTACGACAAAGATAACTTCAGGATTTAATCTAGATAAATTACAGACGGAAACACGATTGGTGAAACTTTTCTCGATAGATTTATTTTCCAAAGTTGGCTCTTAAAAAACCCTAGTTTCGTTTTTAATCAAAATTATGAATAGCTAAACAGTTCATTTTTATATAATTTGTTAGATAAACATACTAGCTAAGTAAATTACAGAAGGTTTCTTTTTAAAGAACAATGTTCAAAACGTCCCCACCCTTGTAGCACTTTAAAACCTATGTTAATCGAAGGGCCATAACCATCTTATCATTTTAATGTACGACGGCGAAACTGAAATATGCTTCCGAAAAAAGTTATATCGACATGAAGAATACGGAATCAGTAACAATTTATTGTGCCGTTTATTATACTTTTTCGACATGATGTAACCATACCTACTACAATATAATTACATTTTGGTAAGTTTTTGAGAGCAGTATAGAATGGTTATAATAAGAGCCGCACGCGCAGCGCCACACGACGCAGAGCAGGAGGTGGTGGTATTGGTGGTAATACGTGGTATTCAATAAATCACTTCCTCACTTCTTCACTGACTTCCGGATTGCTGGAGCGCTTATCAACACCTTCAGGGAGCCTTTTCATGATAGTGTCTACGCCACAGAGTTCGTAGAACGAATCAGTCACAGAATTCATATCAACAATGACTTGGGCAACTACGTTGTTGCAGAAAATGTTAACAGGCAGCGGGTTGCGTTCAGGACATTGACTGACGAGTCCATAAATATGCCGTTCCCTGAATTGTCAAACGAAGATATTATTTTGTTTAGCTTGGGGACATATCATCTAAAACTGGCAGCTTCCTATGTCAGCGAACATTTACGTGGCGGCGTCTATAACATAGAGGTTTGTGCAACTCCAAGCCCAATTATGAATCAATACGGTATAGACACGGAAGATTGCACTCTTCTAAGGGGTCGAATTTTATCAAGACATAGGTCTAATGCGACCTATTATACGTATTTAATACTGAATAACGCACAGGGAATAAACGCTATTCAGGCATATTACTGCTCATGTTTGACGGGTATGAGGACAGTTGGTGCCTGCGCGCATGTCGTCAGCATCGTTTGGTACTTTGGGATTGGAAGGCGTTTAGAGAATTTCGTTGGGCCAGCCAGTGCCTGGGACAATATTGTAATAGATACTCAAAATACCGAATAAAGGTTTTATTTGTAATTAATAAGGTATTTTATTTGAAATCTCCTAAAAAAAACGTCAATGGTAACCTTACAAAACCAATATTCAGCAGAATTATTTATGAACTTTTTTCTGCTCCGTGAGTTGTTCCCGAGCGGGAGTCAGCATTTAATTCTAAAGAGTTGTTTGAAAACTCCGAACGAAACCATCCCACAGTAAAAAGAAAAGCATCGTGATCGGAAACATAATTATTATTGTGACTGATTCCGGTTTCTTCATGTCGATATAACTTTTTTCGGATGCACATTTCTGTTTCGCTGTCATACAATAAAATGATAAAATGACCATGGCCCTTCGGTTAACATAGGTTTTAAAGTGCTACAAGGGTGGGGACGGTGTCCATACATTTTTGGGCATTGTTCTTTGATGGTTTTCAAGATAATGCAGTTTATCACATTTTTCGTCTTATCCTGGTAGATTCAGCCCATACAAAAAGTAAAAAAATTTCAAGTATCGCCTTAAGGTGGCAATCAACGCCATCCTACGGCGTCACGTCACATCATTAGTCACAATATGACGGCGACTAATGGTTGAAATGATTTTTAGGAACCCTAACCCTTTTTAGGAATCTTAAGCCGGATGGTAGTAAAACTAAAATGACCTCGCATTACACTTAACTGCCACTTAGGTTAAACAGCAAATAAGAAAATTACAGAATTCACGTAACCTTACAAAGTTATTTGGTTACTAGTCGACCCGCGACAGACGTTGTCCTGTCCAAGTTTCAATAATTGCATAGAAAAAAGCACTTTCAGTTTTTCCGAATTTAAAATTTTTGTATTTATAATATTAGAATAGACTAGTGTAGATATCCTAATAATATTATAAATGCGAAAGTTTGTAATAAGTCTGCTATGTTTGTTCCCTAATAAAAAAAAACGACAAAACGGATTAAGATGAAATTTGCTGTAGTATGTAGATAAAAAATCAGAATAAATAAAGGGGATTCGAAAAACAACCCCTATAGATAAAAAATGGAAAAAGGATGATTTTGGTATATATGGCACTGGTGTGCAACAAATCTGACATCACAGACTAAAAACATTTAATCCTCATAGCAACGCAGTTTTGATTAATGAATGATACGTATTCTACCAAAATTCGTAATTTATTTAACAAGGTTTGTAGCCGACCCGTGACAGACGTAGTCCTGTCAAATTTCAATAATCGAATAGAAAAGACTGAATATTTTTAGTCTGTGATGTCTGATTTGTTGCACACCAGCGCCATCTATACAGAAATCATCCTTTTTGAGTTTTTGGGGTGTTTTTCATATTTTAAAGTAGTCTATTATTTATTCGGGCATTACATCTACATCTACAGCAAATTTCAACTTAACCCGTTTTGACGTTTAGGCCTGATTGAGGAACCTGACCTGATTGAGGATTAGGATTCACATCAGAGCTACCGAGCTGAGAGCCTCAAACTCAAATGATATTCTTTCATTACCTACTGAAGTTTGTCACGTGCATAATGCGTCAGGGAATATAATCCATTGTAAACACAATTAAGGTTTAACCAACTGCTTCCCCTGCACATTGAGACTGCGAACATTTGTGTCAATACTTCGGACAGTTGCTTGCTACAGCCCAATCAGAATAGCTGGTACCTTTTTAGGGTCCGTACACAAAGGGTAAAAACGGGACCCATTACTAAGACTTCGCTGTCCGTCTATCTGTCACAAGGCTGTATCTCATGAACCGTGATAGCAAGACTAAGTAGTAATCTGGTTCCCATTCTATAGTACAAGCTTTGCTTAGTTTGGGGTTAGACGGTGTTGTGCTTTATTTATTTTAAATTACATTAAAATCGGTTAAGCTTATCTGATTGAACGATAATAGGCAGTGTCATAAATTGAACTGGCTGTTCTGTATATCCTGCGCATGCGTCGTTCAGTTCCCAATGACGCGAACCCTTTGAGTGGTTTGTGCAAGCACCACATGACTTGCAATGCATTGTTGTGACCGCAAGCGCAAATTGCACAGATTGCTCCACGATTTTAGGGTTCCCAAAGTTTTATAGGGTTAGTTAGATATACTCATCATATTCTTGTCTTTTTCCCCACTTCATGGGGGTCATAACGTATAGAAAAACATGTTGCCAAAAGGATTTGGCTTAGTGTTTTACAACCGGTCGCATGCCCGATTTTAACTCAAGCTGTGCAATTGTGCACCTATGGATTTTTCCATTCGAAAAATGAATATGCGCATTAAAAGGTCCTCAAAACTATGTAGCAAAAATCTTGAGGAAACCAGTTGGTATTCTTATAAGCGGCGATAGGCTTGCAGCCTGTTACGTATAAAATGCTACCGCTAAATGTGTGGACATACCTCTTACTACCCCATTCTCAGAGATCAGAGTGCCCGGAGATCTGGGAGGATGTCTACCGTACGTGAGAATTATAATCGTAGTTATATTTTTTTTCCAAAAATACCCTCTCAAGCTAAGCTACGGAACATTGATCGCAATTTTCTCTCACACTCTTAATTTTTACCCGACTGTGCCAGAAGGAGGGTAATGTTTTTACAGCACGCGGTTACCAGCTGATGTATTTTAAAGGTGTACCGCCATCTTCCATCATCTATTCATAATTTGCAGCTTTTGCGTCATCATTTAAATAGTTTCGCAATGACAGAAACACATTGCGCATTCAAAGTCACGCTTAAACTAAACAGAATTTAAACTCTATTCGTAAGTATCGTAAGGATCATTTTGAATTGCGGTATAAACTAGGTGAATTGAATTGTGTTAAAGGATAGCAAATGTCCGGTCAAGGTGCGTTTTGGGAGATTATCGATCATCATTCCCTATTATTCCGTCGTGTTTTAGTATGGAAATTATAATAAACATGCTTCCGGCCGCGGCTTCGCTCGCGTAGTACCTACCTAGATAAAAAGTATCAAAGTCAAAGTCTAAAGGTATTATTTATTTCAATAAAATCACAAGGATCACTTTGCACCGTCTTAGGAGCTAGGTGCAGCTACGCCTGTTCCTCGCGATCATTGTCTAGAAGAATCCGGCAACAAACACGGATTGGGGCTATTTGACTATTAACTATTCCAAGTTTCATCAAAATCTGTTCGGTGGTTTAGGCTTGATTGAGGCACATCCGAACATACAAACACCTTGACAAACTTTCACATTTTTATTATTATAATGATAAAGATTACACGTATTTGCATAGTTCGCTACAGTTTGACAAATTTTTGCAATAAATAATAGAACCAATTGCAGAGAAAGCTATATATTTATCACAAAAAAAAATTGATTGATAATATAAATAAATAAAGTTTCCGAAGAAAGTTTAAAATAAAATACGCATTAGAAATCATTATTTTTTTGAGTGCATATTAAAGAAAAACAATCATTTTATCATTAGATCACCTGGGAATATAATTTAGATATTTCCTGTTCTGTTTTCTAACCAGGATGTCAAAAAGGGGTAATCAAATACATTTTGCATTAATTAGCACTCCATACGTGACAGATTGCAAGCCCATCCATCGCCGCTATTGAATGCTTGTCCTGTAATCCATTACAAAATAAACTCCACGTTCATCCGGCAAACAGAGCTTCAGTTAAGTTGAAAGACCGATTAAAATGTGTAAATAACCTTAATTGATGAACAAATAGCGGACCTAGGATTACGAAATGTTAGACTTGACCACTAAGATGTTTGTCAATATACGGTTGCACGTAAATCTATACTAATACTAGCTGCCACGACAGGCGTAGTCCTGTAAAATGTCAATAATAAGAAATAAAACTGGCCAAGGGCGAGTCGGACTCGCACACGAAGGGTTCCGTCCATCTATAAAAAAAAACTGCAAAAAAAACACGTTTGTTGTATGGAAGCCCCACTTAAATATTTACTTTATTCTATTTTTAGTATTTGTTGTTATAGCGACAACAGAAATACATCATCTGTGAAAATTTCAACTTTCTATCTATTACGGTTCATGAGGTACCCTGTACCGTGAGGCCCTGTGACAGACAGACGGACAGCGAAGTCTTAGTAATAGGGTTCCGTTTTTACCCTTTGGGTACGGAACCCTAAAAAGCACTTTCAGTTTTTCCCGAACTGTATGCCACCCTTATCACATAGGGATATAAAAAATACCCTACGACCTATTCTCATACTCGTACCTACCTTAATACAAAAAAAAACATAAAAATCTGTCAAGCCGTTTCGGAGTTGGTTACAAGCACTGTAACACGAGAATTTTATATATTAGAAAAGAAGACATATATACAATAATTTTTCGTTTAAGAGGCCGTTCATAAATCACGGGAGGCTCGGAAGGGTGGAGGGAGGGGGTTCGGCAAAAATCAAGGGTGGGGTGTAGTAAAATA
This sequence comes from Hydriomena furcata, assembly GCA_912999785.1. Taxonomy (NCBI): domain Eukaryota; kingdom Metazoa; phylum Arthropoda; class Insecta; order Lepidoptera; family Geometridae; genus Hydriomena; species Hydriomena furcata. Next base: position 13,442,719 of record OU538828.1, on the reverse strand, counting down.
TCATGTATTTAAATATAATAAGCTCAAAAAATTAAGTTTCTTTGTAGGTACTAAAAATACACGTGATTTGAGTGGGAGGGGATATGGATGAACCCTAACGGTGCTATTAATAAAAATTTACTTATCCAAAGATCATCTGAGGTTACACCAAGACTTGTTAATACCAGCTTAATGTAAGCAACTCCATTTCTAATCCTTGTTTATTAATATTGAATTCGACTAGTCCAAACGTAAGCGTTGGACTAAATTTAATCCTGCGCTAGTCTACGTTTATTAATGAGTCGGTAAAGGTATTAGATAGATGTGCTTAGCTATTTATGTCGTAAATTAGATACGGCTCTTCGATTAAAAGTGCTATGTCCATGTTCGCATCAAATAATGAACATCAACAGATCGAGAGCTACTCGCGTCTGAGCTATTTCAATGGTATTTTTTGCAGAGAACAATTTCCGTGAGTACCTCCAGCCATGGTGGGCAGGTGCCTAAGCACCGGTGAAACTAATGTGGACATGACATAACTCAAGATAGGTAAGATCGCAATGACGACAATGAATTTTTCAAGATGAGGCGAGTTGTTTTTAGACTAGACTTTTGAAAACTTAATTTATTGATTTACCAAAATGTTTGTATTTTTACAAGTTTGTATATAATTTGCCTTGTTAGTTCGTTTGTTAGTATATGCGGGTCAAATCTTGCAATTGACTTGCAATAAATGGATAATGGACAGTACTGTTCAACTGACACTCAACAGCTGTTCAACTGACACTCACAACGGAACTCCTTAGTAAATCGTTCAATTCAATTCAATTATTTTTCCCTGCTGGCAGAAATGTCCAAATAAGGACGATTGCAATAAAAAAAATAAAAAAAAAAAAAAAAAAAAAAAACCCTGATTGTGACTATTTGTTACAATTCTACTAGTAAATAGCTCGATTGAGTAAACACTTCAAATTATGTGACAGGTAATTATGTGATGATAATTATATAAATATAATTAATTAATTATGTGATAGCGCGCTGCTCTGATTTCTAGCTCAAAGGAGGATTTTACAAAAGCTTATTAAAAAAAAAAGTTCAAGCTGCTATTGTAAAAAGAAAACAAATAAAATAGGATCACGAATCATCAAGTAATCATCAAGTACGGTAGACATACTATCAGAACTCCAGCCACTCAGATCCTTGAAAATGTCTAAATGGGTAAATCAGAGGCACGTCCGAACATTACGACGGCCTCACAGCTCAGTTGGTGGTAACTCTGCCTTCAGCACTGTAGGTTGTAGGTTCGATCCCCACCCAGAGCAAATATTTGTGTGATGAACATAGATGTTTGCTCCGTGTCTAAGTATGTATCATTATGTATGTATTAACAAATAAAAAGTATATATGTATTCTATCAGTTATCTACTTCTCATACTACAAGCTTTGCTTAGTTTAGGGCTAGATGGCGATGTGTAAAATGCCCACCAATATTTATTTATTTATTACATTTGGCACAAACCTACATTTTGCAGTAAATAGTATTGTAGTATTTTACTTATTGAATTTAATTTGCTTATATTGTATCCGGCAATTTTGTTTATAGAAACATCCACACCATCCTAGCGTACTAGCGAGGTGAATGATCTCGCTTGTCCTCTAGCTATAACTCAGAGAGGCCTCCGAAGTTTCAAATGTACTTTGTAACTCTACAGAGTAAACTTGTTACATTACACTGATGGTGTAAGCAGTTTTGCAATTTAGAGGTCGAACGATCTTAAAATTAAGGTTAGGTACATTAAAGTTCAAGGTCAAATTGATATAACTGTTTAATTATTACAATGTTTTGCTAAATTAATAAGTGGTGAATATATTGCGTCGACAAACTGATTAAAATGTTGTAAATATCTATCCGCGCATCTCTCACGTCTCAGCCGGGCATTTCTTGCGTCACTTTAAATTTTTACACGTAATTACCTCTAATTTATTTTCCCGACGTTTCGGTTATGTTACAATAGCCATGGTCACGGGCAGAGATCTATAGTTATGTCTTTGCATCCTAATATCCTAATAATATTATAAATGCGAAAGTTTGTGATAAGGCTGCTATGTTTCTTCTCTAATCAAAAATACACGACAAAACGGATTAAGATGAAATTTGCTGTAGTTTGTACCTAGATAAAAAATCTGAATAAATAAAGGGGGAACTTATAATCGTGATTAGTAGAAAAACAACCCCTAAATGATTAAAAAACGCAAAAAGGATGATTTTAGTATAGATGGCGTTGGTGTGCAACAAATCTGACATCACAGACTAAAAACATTTAGTCATCATAGCAACGCAGTTTTGACTAATGAATGATACGCATTCTACCAAAATAGAAGTAGTAGAAAAAAAATTGGAAGCTGCCAGAAATAGCTTTTTCCTATGTGATTTAAAAAAAAAATTGACAGAACAACTTTTGTCACGGGTCGACTAGTATAATTTATAACGCATTACTGTTTGAATGATCTACCAACGCACAGCCTAACCCACTCGTTCTAGAAACTTGACATTTAGAGGATAAATTCTTTATGGTGTGTAGAGTGTACTAAAAAAAACCGGCCAAGTGCGAATCGGACTCGCGCACGAAGGGCTCGGTACCATTATCTATAAAAAAACGGCAAAAATACACGTTTGTTGTATGGGAGCCCCCTTTAAATGTTTATTTTATTTTTATTCTGTTTTTAGTATTTGTTGTTAGAGCAGCAACAGAAATACATAATCTGTGAAAATTTGATTTGCTACACTGATTTTTATCAAACTTACAATTTAATAGAACTGCTAGGAACTAGAATTTAACTAAGAAGAACCTGTATTTTAGGCGAAATAAAAGTAATTTGTTTAACATAATGTGTATTTCTGTAAAATGGATAATATTCGTAGGTATTTCAAGGAACTTACAAACCAGTACTATAAGAAATACGACTTAGCTATCCATTTATTATTTCAAGTAAATCTCAGCAAACCGTTTGAATGCGTGACGAATGACTTTCAGAATCATCTACGTTATGTCTAGTTTTGTAATATTTCACACTAGTTGAATGCCCGTGACTTAGATCGCATGCACATACAAATCATCTATATATAATGTTACTTATAAATTATCGAAAAACTATAACCAAAGGTAAGTAAATTTGGTTTGTCTGTTACTCAATCATGTCACAACGAAATAAAATTTGATGAAATTTGGTTTTTTATTAGATAATGTTACACAGACAGTTACAAGACAATAAATGCTGTTATCCTAGTACAGTGTCCGGGCCGGGCCGGAGCCTTTAGTTAGTAGATGGGCCCGGGCAGGACACGGATCAGGCACTGTTTAATATGTATAAACTGCTTCATACAAAATGTATGATGGCACGCCCCGGGCACGGCCCGGTCTATTATATATCTACCCTATATATTGTGCCTCAAAATTTTCGTATCAGCGGGATAAAAACCTATGTGGGATTTTGTCCCGCTGATACGGATAAAAACCCACATAGCTGATATATTATTCGCCTAGAAAACGCAATACAATACAAACTGCGTAGTATGAACGACGCTACGAAAATCTTTGGATATATGAAATAATATCGGTACAGACAGTAACACAACTTTATATATATTTTCAAATTCAAGTTATGGAAATAAAACTTCAAGTCAAAAACCTCATAAACATAGTTACACTATTCAACTGCACCGTCTCATCCACACGAAGTTTTATGTGAATTATGCGAATTTGTAAAACCAGCTTTAAATTATTTTATAGCGGCGATCATAATATTACTGCCGTTAAAATAGTGTTGCTCACGATTTATAAAACGTCCGAACTAGTGTACCCCATCCAATCAAATTTTAAGACTGTTACATGTTTACACTTATTTAGACTAGACAGAAGTGTAAAATAATATGTTTAAAAAAACCGGCCAAGTGCGAGTCGGACTCGCGCGTTAAGGGTTCCATACCATTAACTATAAAATCACGTTTGTTGTATGGGAGCCACCCTTATATATTTATTTTATTCTGTTTTTAGTATATGTTGTTATAGCAGCAACAGAAATACATATTCTGTGTGAATTTCAACGGTTCATGAAATACAGCCCTGTGACAGACAGACGGACAGCGAAGTCTTAGTAATAGGGTCCCGTTTTTACCCTTTGGGTACGGAACCCTAAAAACTACACACAAAACCGACATTTGTTATAAATTGAATTGAATAAGCCCAACACAAAATTTCATCCCCTATTTTTTCACCTTTAAAAGTGGCACCTCAAATTTAAATGGGACCACACGAGAATCATCAGCGTTCGAATAAAAATAATCATCAATAATGGTTCACACAGTCGAAAGCTCTGAGGTAACAAAGATAAAAAAAAAACCGGCCAAGTGCGAGTCGGACTCGCGCACGAAGGGTTCCGTACCATTATCTATAAAAACGGCAAAAAAATCATGTTAGTTGGATGGGAGCCCCCTTAAATATTTATTTTATTCTGTTTTTAGTATTTGTTGTTAGAGCAGCCACAGAAATACATAATCTGTGAAAATTTCAACTGTCTAGCTATCACGGTTCATGAGATACAGCCCTGTGACAGACAGACAGACGGACAGACAGACAGACGGACAGCGAAGTCTTAGTAATAGGGTTCCGTTTTTACCCTTTGGGTACGGAACCCTAAAAACAGTCGAATTGAGAACCTCCTCGTTTTTTAGAACTCGTTTAAAAAAGAAGATCAAATTGTATTTTACTTAATTTAAGTAAGAGACAACCACAATAACAACTGATTAATTGCCAACAAAAGGAAGACAACCAAAAGAGAGCTTCACTCATATTTTGATTTGATTTTATACCTGAGTGTAAGAAAATAAAAGATGTCATACTAATGTCATAGACTGGCCTCACAGCTCAGTTGGTAGTAGCTCCGACTTCTGCGCTGTAGGTTGTGGGTTCGATCCCCAACCGAGATAAACATTTGTGTGATGAACATAGATGAGAACAAATTACAGACAGAGAGATTACAACAAAAAAACGTATATAAGTATTCTATCAGTTATCTTGATTCCCATAGTAAAAGCTTTGCTCAGTTTGGGGCTAGATGGCGCTGTGTGAAATGTCCACCAATATTTATTTATTTAAGTGCATGTATACACTCTCATATGGTTTTAAATTCTAATATTTTTAATTGAAACTCCTCCTTTACTGAAGCAACTTATTCCACTCAAGTTTTTCCTCAAAAACCATTTATAAATTTCAACCTCTTTAACTAATAACCTCATCTTTTCCAAGCAGATTAATCCTCTCAAATTTTACCCGCAGGTCATCGAGTACCAAGTTATTTGCACTATGATTCAGAGAACTGAAATGGACTTCCAAACCGAGCAGCCAGTTTCCTGTGGCTACTGTCCTACTGTCCGACTGTTGACCCCCGGAACTGTCAAATAATAAATGTACCTATATGACATGCTGATATAGTAAAACAAGATTTGGTGTATTAACATAGGATATTCCCGAAAAATATTCCCGAATATTGAAGCGTAGGTATCATTTATGTAGGTCGAATTATCAATGAAACAGAAATGGTACCTAGTTATATTTTGAAGTTTATATTTTGTACATTTTCAGAAATAATTTATAACTTCGGTTATAATTACTTGCTCTAAGGCCTGCAACATTGTCATTATAACCTACTAATATTATAAACGCGAAAGTTTGTAAGTATAGATGGATGTTTGTTACTCTTTCACGTAAAAACTACTGAATGGATTTTAATGAAACTTTACATTAATATAACTTATTCATCAGAATTCATCAACAATACCAAACAAACTCAAATCCTATATTTGGGGGAGGCCTTCACCCACAAAGGGGTTCTTGCAGATTAGGTTAAATAAAAATAAGTTGTAGTAATTAAGTTAGTTGTTAGTAGTTAAATTTAAAAAGAAAGAAAGAAAAAAAAAACTATACTTAAACTATGAAACCTGCAGGAAATAAAGGCTTTTTTATTTTTATTTTATTTATTTATTCATCAGAATAACACATAGGCTACAATTTATAAAGATATACTAGCTGGTGCCCGCAACTTCGTCTGCGCAGGATTAGTATTTCGAGTAGTTCATATTTTATTAGCGTGGTGGAGAAAAAAACTAAATAATTTTTGGGTCGCATTTGAAAAATATAACAGCCTGACAATATTGAGATATTACAGTCGCACTATAAATAACGTAACAATATTGTCAACCTAAGAAATACGGTAACTAAGCACTGCAGAGGCCTAATCTAAATAATACATAAATATGCGAAATTTCAGCTCAATCGGTTGGGGATAACTGCTTCAAAATTGAGTTGCAAGATTCCACCTTAACAAACATAGTTACATACATACATTGCAAGTTATATAAAAACTCGACACAAAAAACCCTACTTAATTTATGAACAAACTACTGAATACTGGAACAATTATCCCCCATTTTCGTGTAGGATTTTCTCACAATACAACAATTTTACAGTTAGCGAGATACTATCAAGGTTTTAGTTAATTTAATTATATTTTTTATAACCAGTAGTGATTAAGACCTCCAGTTCGCAGGCAGGGCATGGACGACCTACTTATTGTGGGGGCTATTGAACTCAGACGAAATTATCCATTCAAGAATTTTGTATCGTAGGCTGTGGATTCCCATAAGATTAAGTATCTTAAAGAGTGAGGTGTATTATACCTTTTTGAATAGAAAATTGCATTAGACGGTTTGCTTTTTAGCTAACGCGAGAGATACGTTCGTTTGGTGTGCATGTAAATACATACAATGTGTGTATAATACATCAAATATTAGATCGACAGAGTCAACCCGGATAAGACGGAAAATGTAATAACATAAAAATAAACTTTAATCTACTACTGTATTTAAATGTACCTGATAAACATTTTGAATTTTAAAATAAAACAAAAAACGTTTTTAGACGTCATTTTCATTCATCTACGTAGAAAAGTTTTACCAATCATTTGGACAAATAAAACCCTGAAATAACTCAGTACCTAAGTCATAAAATAAAAAAATAAATAAATAAAATAAATAAGTTTTGCTGGTCTGTCAGACCAGGGATTCGAGTGCGAAGGAGATGACAGCATAGATTGTCACTAGTCAGTAGATGGTGAGACATGATTTTTAGGGTTCCTTACACCAAAAAAAAAACGAGGATCACTCGTGTGTCTACTCATCTATACCAATAAGAATTTTGTACCGAACCCTCGGGGCGCAAGACCGACTCGCACTTGACTTTTTTTAAGTTTAAAGAATTACGGTTCCCGAAGTGATCGCCAAGCGCTTATCGTGACATCATCCGAAAATCGTGCGTCTCGATCCATCGTGACTGGTGACAATCTGCTCGTATACTGTCATCTCCCACTCGAGCCTCAGAACGAAGAAACTTTATAATAATTTAATTTAAAAAAAAATAAGTACTATGTATGACAAGATTTATAGACAAAGAAAGCCCGATCAAATCAGAAGTTATGTAAATAGACACGCAGTAGCGTGTGAGCCAAGTTCCAAGAAAAGCGCCGTGTTTATATTTACACGAACCATTTCAAGTTACTTTTGACCCCTCCATAACTCGAAAACTATACAATTACACAACCTACATACATGAAATTTAACCTAGCTAGATCGATTTATCGCCACCTGCTTACTAAATTTCATGAAAATCGTTGGAGCCGGTACCGAGATTCAAATTCTAATACACTAATTGCTCATGATATCTATCCTAATACCTTAGGATAGATATTATTAGAAGATAGATAGAAAATGCGGCTCTTTATGAATCCATTTTCCTTACACTTACACTATCTGGGTTATATACATGAAAATATCTTACAATCTGTCATAAAACTAGTCGTCATTACAGAACACACAGGTCAATACAAGCGTTCCAGTTTCAGTCATCCTTATTTGCATGTCTTATTCTTGCCATACTAATTATTGTTATTCTATGGTCAAACTGATAGTGACTACTACCTAATCTGTGGGATATGTCGTAGGGGCTATGTTATTTAGTACCTAAACCATCATTACATATCGGGCGTTCTTTGGCGCATGAGCTCGTTTTGAAAACCTGTTAATGCGCGGTGTATGGTAATACATTGTATTCCCATACACCGCGCTTCTAAGTTAAAGTCATAGTCAAAGGTATTTATTTCAATAAAATCACAAGGAACACTTTGAAATGTCTTAAGATCTGAAGCTACGGCTGTTCCTCGTGACCAAGCCTGGAATAAATAAATATTGGTGAATTTTTCACACAGCCAGCGCTCAATAGAATACTTATATACTTTCTTTCTTGACACAGAACAAACATCTATGTTTATAACACAAATATTTGGTGGGGGCGCAGAAGGCAGAGCTACACTACAAACTGAGCTGTGAGGCCTATAATTTTTTTCGATGATTCAAGCTCGTATACAACTGAGATTGAGCTAGACTGCTATGTGCATTGCTGCCCACCGATTCCTAATCAATGGCCGCTATGCTAGTGTAATTACCTCTTTGGAATACCCTCAGAAAATCCTAGGTGAACACGTAATGTACGCAATCGTGTTTTAACTAAAAATACGGCTAATTACCACGTTTTTTCTAGTATTGCTGACGTTTCGAGACAATTCAGATGCTCTTCATCATGAGCATCGCCCATCAGCAATACAAAGAAAAACGTGGTAATTAGTTGTATTTATAGTTGAAATGAATAACAACCACTATCGTTTTAATACCATACATAGCGCGGCATTTGAGCGCGGCATTCGCAAGACACAAGTTTGCCGCGTGACTAGTTTAAACATAAAGGTATATGGAGGACATAAAGGACATAAAGGTATAAGGATATGCGCGCGGCCATCGTCCAATCATAGCACGGAAAGTCGCGCGCGTCTGCCGCGCTCTAATGCCGCGCTATGTTTGGTCACATCTCAATAATAATCATCTACGCGCCGTAAATACCGCCCAATCTGTAACAGTGAGCGAAGTTCAAACTACCAACTAGTGGTTCGTCACGTCGAGTTTGTCTTGCTCCGTCGAATTTAGCACATTTCTGTCGTGATGAGGAGGTCGTAGACATTTTAAGTGTGCTCACTCATTAGAGCGTTTCATTTCTGCTATTACCAATACAGGTACTTAGCTACTTGCCAGTGACAAGTTATTTTTACAAGTAAACTCGAACTTCACAAGTTTTTGTGGTCTATGAAGAACTAACACATGCCAATTTATAACCAGGTTTCTGAATATTGCGGCCAACAGGTATATGACGGTGGCAATGATTTTTAACTTAATTAATGCTACTGGAAAATGTGCGCATGTGTCAAATGTAATGTTTGAACGTGCGTCTGTCTAACCCCTTTAACATCTTCAAGGCTCTGAACGCTTTAAGATCTGAGAGGATGTCTACTGCACTTCGGGATTACAGACTCATCCTATTTTATTTTTTTTAATTATTTTCTTAATTTTTGTACAAATTTTACTTTTAATTTTAGAATCAGCAGTTGCGGGTCACATACTATTTTTTTATTTGAACTAAAAAAAAAATTACGCTCTTATCCCTTAAAAGATAAATACTTTATATCTGCGATACTTATTGTTTATGTCATAATAAAGGACTCAAAGATATTTCATTCTCACTCAAAAAAGTTTGTTAGTTAAATTAGTAGCTGCATTCATGGAAACCGAGGCTTAACACTCCAGACATGAGCAAGAAGCAGATCCAGGATCTCATTATGCTTCTAATGAAAATAGCTAAGCCGGTAGATTATACAGCTGATACTATCAAGTTTACATAGAAAGCAGGATACCGGAACCGGTACCAAAGCAAAACCTGGTTCAAAATCAGTATATTAACTATATATCTATAGTTGAGTTACTATCATAACACAAAATAATTAAGCCTCATTTGCACTAGGGGACATGTACCGCGCGACTGTCGACGGTACACAACAATAGCTTCTGTACCGCGAGCCGAAATGTCGCCTGCGATGTCGCGCGACAAAATAACACAGGTATACTAAATTTCAGCTCAATTAGTTGAGGAGACTGTAGTGTTCTTCATGTATTTAATAAAACACGTAGATGAGAGAACTCTTAACTTCTTTATTTTTACTATTTTACAATGTAATCCTTGTGCAAGGCTGCCTTGTGCTTACGCGTAATGGCGGACGGCCGGGGTTGCCACCTAGTGTTGCCATCTAGTGTTGCCATCTATATCTACAGATATTACATCTTTCCCCTTTCAAAAGAAAATACAAAATTTAAACAAAACAAACTAAATTATATAATAGTAGTTTATGCAACTGTCATATAAGGAAGGGTATTAAAACACGAGTGTGAGTTTATGAAACGAGCTTGCGAGTTTCATAATAGTAACGAGTGTTTTAATACCCGTGTTATATGCAGTTGCATACACTACTTTATGTTCACTAACGTCGCTATCCATTTTTAACTTTTAATTTGTATTTTAAAAACAAAACACATTGCGAAACATTAAATTCACGCGTACGTGTATTGTCACAGTGAACTTGCCGCCATTAAAATCTAACCAATAAGAAGAGCGCAGCTGCGCGCGCAGGGCCTAGTTCTTTTTTTATTTAATTGGCACAAGATCTTACCAAAGAGTTTTGTGTATGTAAGTTTAGTAGTTTCACGTATAACCCAACTGTTTTCAAAAGCCAGCCTAATATCAAAATTTTATACAACTTGTATGAGGATTTTGACATAAGGCTCGCCAGGTTAATTGGTCGCGTTTTATTGATGTTATAATGAGATTTTACGATATCGATGTGGATATTATACCATCATGTGAAATTGCTTAAATTGAGTGTTTTGTTGTCTGCGCTATAACAGTAGTAATTATAAGTCAAGTATTGGAAACATAAGTAGAATGTTACAACATTAGTGTAGATAAAAATAATTATCTACTGACTTTACATGTTTTCTTCCCCTTTTCCTTTAAATAACAAACAAAAAAAAAAATATTATGTATCTAATTTCTAATTAACATACTTAATTTAACATAAAATTATTTCTAAATAGTCCTACATTGACTTTTATCTCACTAATTTTCATTAACATACACAATTTACTTTTAGTATTAAACATTATAAAGCATTCCAACTGCACATCCACCTAAAAGCATTAGAAAATAGACAAATTATATGGGTCGAACATGATAAGATGTTCTAGTATATCTTACACCATTACTATCCACAATATTATATGATCTTAGCCCATTTTTCTTTTCAACATTACCATGTAACCATTTATTGACATAAGGATCTTTTAAAAACATCACATTTTTTCCAATATAAAATTCTTGCTTAAATTTAGTGTTTAAATTATAATATCTAGCATTTCTGTTCTGGCTCTTACTAAATTCTATCTTTACATTTTCATTTAACTTTGGTTTTAAGTATGTATAACAAACAGGTAACTTAGTTTTTAAATTTCTGTTCATGGCCAGCTGTGCTGGTGAAAAGTTAGTACCACATACAGGAGAAATTCTATAATGTAATAATGCTACTCTAAAATCAGTCTTATCATCATAACATTTTTTTAACAATTTTTTAGCAATTTGTACTGCCCTTTCTGCCATTCCATTTGACTGAGGGTATCTAGGGCTGGAGTATGTATACTTAAATCCCCACCCTAAAGCAAATTCTTTGCACTCTTTAGAGTCAAATGGAACATGATCGGACACAATCTCATTCGGAGATCCATGATTACAGAAAACATCTAATAGAGCATTATTAGAACTCGCCTTGGTGGTCTCACAACTGGGTCTGCACCTAGCTGGATGCGCAGTTCCAATGGCTTATCAAAATGACCCACGCCCTGAAAAAGTTCACAATATTTTTCAATTAACAAGTTTTTAGTATTGTCTGTTTTTATAGTATTAATTCTACTGTTATTATTACCAATATTTAATATTTTTAGCTCTATTAGCGAAGGTAACCCCAGAATTGGTTTTACATTTTTATCCACAATTATGAATTCAGTCTTATATGCTTCATTATTCCTAACAATTGTTAATATTCTTTTACCTATTGGTTTAAGTTGAGTTCCCCCAAAAACTTCTAATATTATTTTTGTCTCAGACCACTGAGGATATTCATCATTGACAATTTTCTTAAGGTCATTTAATGATAACACATTAATTTGTGCTCCCGAATCACATTTAAATATTATATTTTTGGATTCAACCTGAATTGACTCTGTCCATTCTTTATTATTACTTTCAATAGTGTTGCAAACCCGCACTAGTCACAAGTCCACTGGACTCTCATTTTCCTCATCTACACCAGCATTCATAGAATGTACTTCATTCCTAAATTTGCACCCTACAGCAAAATGGTTCATTTTCTTACATAACGAGCAAGTTTTACCATAAGCAGGGCAATTTTTAAACCCATGCTGCTTGTTACATTTTTTACACAAATATGTGAAGTTACTTTTAGCTTGGTTGTACTTAGCTTTTGATGTTTCTTTCGGAGCTCCTGGAAATTTCTTCATCTCATGGACTGCATCTACTTCATGGGGCGACTCCAGTTTTCTGTTTATGGTTTTGACATGCTCCTTAGACAATTCTGAAGTTCTACAGATATCCACAGCTTCTGATAAAGTCAAATTCTTCTTTCCAAGTAATTTTTGCTGGACGTTGTTGTCTTTTATTCCATGAATTATCCTGTCCCGTAACATCCTCTCCATGAACGACTCAAAATTACAATTTTGTGCTAGTTTCCTTAGCTCCGTATAAAAGGAATCAAAATGTTCACCTTCTTCTTGGAATCTTTTGTTGAAGTGAAATGTATTTATGATTTCATTAGTCTTCGGCTTGAAATATTTTTCAAAAATGTCGATTACCTCATCAAGTTTCTTCTCATTATCATCGCTTTGTTTCAGTTGCAATGTATTGAAATACAACTCCTGGGCTGCCTGCCCAATGCAGTTCAGAAAAATTGCAGCTTTTCTGGTTTCTGTTACTTTACTAAGACCCGCTGCTGACACGAAAATCTTAAAGCTTGACTGAAAACGCTTCCACTGTGGATAAAGTTCGTTGATATTATCCATATTCAGGGGCGCCGGCATTCGAAACTCTACACCGGACGCCATGCTTGTTCCCACAGAAGCGTCGGTTTCTTCGTTCGGCATTTATTTCTTTTATTTTAGTTATTTCTTCTTAGTAGGTTCAATTTCGGCTGCGCCATGTAGTGTTCTTCATGTATTTAATAAAACACGTAGATGAGAGAACTCTTAACTTCTTTATTTTTACTATTTTACAATGTAATCCATGTGCAAGGCTGCCTTGTGCTTACGCGTAATGGCGGACGGCCGGGGTTGCCACCTAGTGTTGCCATCTAGTGTTGCCATCTATATCTACAGATATTACAGAGACTGATTTAAAAATAACACATAAACTAACGAACTAACAAGACTAGACCAAATAAAAGTTTATTAAAAATAATAAATAAATATTGGCGGACTTTACACACAGCGCCATCTAGCCCCAAACTAAACAACCATACTTTTTTTACACATATAAATACATAATTAATTATCATACAGACGAAAAACAATACCTATGTTCACCACACAAATGTTTGTCCTGGGTGGCGATCGAACCCACAACCTACAGCGCAGAAGGCAGAGTTACTACCAACTGAAGATAAAGACCCGTGTCAAAATCTATAAATTCAAATTCAAATTCAAAAATCATTTATTTCAATAAAATCACAAGGATCACTTTGAAACGTCTTAGGAACTAAGTGAAGCTACGCCGATTCCACGCAACCAAGCCTCAGAATCAGGCAACAAACACGGCTTGGGGTCTACCTTTTTTTAATGATAATAACTGATGATAACTAATCACGATAGTTTGAAAAATAATACAACCAACTGAGCTGCGAGGTCAGACAATAAAAACCTTTTGTGTCCTTATTGGCCATTTATGAACTCGGAAATGTAAAGCACAGGCAGAGAATAGCCTGTTTTCAGCGTGAACGTGGACTACAAGAAGTAAGCTAGGTGTGTCCCTTAGGCGCACGAGGATGTCAGTTTTTACAGGAGTCGCCAACCGGTCTGCATCCTGCACCATCGCTACTGGTTACACAACATTCATTTGGCAGACGGGCTCTTACAGAACCTTGTCAAAGTAATCATGTGGAAATCGAGACCCTATACTTCCCTAGGGTTATATTACACTAGCAGTCCGCCCCAGCGTCGCACTAGTGACAATGATTTTATGGCAAATTTATTTACTACTTGTGTTACATTATCGAAGTTTTAATAGGGATCTCTATTTTATTCTGGTACTAAATATAGCTTATGTTACTCAGAGATAATGTAGCATTCTAATGGTGAATTAATTTTTGAAATCGGTCCAGTTGTTTCAGAGCCTATTCGATGCAAACAAACAAATAAACAATCAAATCTTTCCTCTTTTTAATAATTATTATAGATTACTAGCGACCCGCCCCGGCTTCGCACGGGTTTAATACATATAAACCTTCCTCCTGAATCACTCTATCTATTAAAAAAAACCGCATCAAAATCCGTTGTGTAGTTTTAAAGATATAAGCAAACATACATACATACACGGGAAGCGGAAAGCGACTTTGCTTTATACTATGTAGTGATTAGTTATAGATTATAGATATACTCGTAGTTAAAGATAAATAAGTATAGAGTATAGATATAATCTGTGTTGGATGTTGTTGTTTTTACAAGCTATTTTTTAACCAAACTTGTAAGTTAGTTTGTTAGTATGTGCGGGACAAATCTTGTTATAATTTATTTGAAATTTAGCTTATCTGTGTGACTTCAGTGATTCAATTCAATTTAAATTCAATTTTGATTGAATTGAGTTGAATAAAGTGATAATAAAATAATAATGATGACAGCGAGCTCTGTTGATGTTAATTCTGTTAGTTGTACAACGGTTCTCATAGTTCGATTGAGTTAAAACTTTTCATTTTTACCTGTCAAGTTTCGATGATAATGTAATATTATGTGGTAGATGACAACGGGCTGAACGATGATGGAGTTTGTAGTATTTTACAAAAACTTGAAAAAAAAATACAACAGAAAACTTAAAAAATCTTTACTATCCTACTAATATCATAAATCTGAAAGTTTCTGAGGATGTTTGGATGTTTGTGGCCTAATCACGCGCAAACTGCCAAACGAATTTGGATGAAACTTAGAATATACATAGTCCCTTGAATAGTAAATAAGCTACTTTTTATAAAGGCACTATCTGAACGAAGCTCTGGTAGAAGCTAGTTTCTCATAAAATAAAACAAATAGCGTGCCAAAATACGCCCGATCTGCGCTAAATAAATACTTCACAATCCATATTACGGCAAACTGACAGCTGGCGTTGAGGAAACAGTAAAATTCTGAGCAGAAGCAGCACGCAGTAAATAATAAGAACCTACATCACTATTACGAAGACATGTAACCATAAAGTTGCAACGAGAATTGCGCCCGAGCGCGACACACGTTTATTTGCCAAAGAGTAGCTTGAACAGATGAGCCACTGCTTATTTGGGGACTGGCTGGGCTGGGCTGGCTTCGATAGTATAAAAAAATACAAAAATTGCCACAATGTATCGTGAGGCAACCGACATGTCTTTTCCGTGCCTTATTGTTAATTAATTCGAGTATAACAAGAGTTTTAAACCTCAAATCAATGAGTGACGTGGTGATTACGCCTTGATACCCACAGCATACCCAAGTTCCAGCAGCACAACTGTACCATACAATAAACGTCTACGTGATATCTATCTTATCTAGATTCACACAAGTTCAACAAACTAAGTTCGAAATGTAAGCTAAATAGCGACTTTGACCCATGTTAAAGTATATATTTTTGCATACAAATAATAGTAGAATAAAACATCCCTAAGATCCTTGAACTTGCCTAAAGGACCCATTTCAATCGTTTTTGACTACCCTGTCAGCGGCTAGTCCAAATATGTTGGGCACAATATCCACATTTTGCAATTATTAGCATTCTATACGTTCACACAACAGCCACAAGACCAAAGTAATTCAGACGTTTAGTCTCCGTGGGTAACGAAACTACACACACTGTACAATCTGTTTGTACACTGACTACTCCTTGACGGGCGCAGTGGAGTGGAGCGGGCCACTGCACTCACGGTCAAGGTCTACGTAACTGATTGTCCAACATGGCTATCTTCGTGTGAACATCATTCATATTGCACACAACTTATACTGAACGTTTTACTTTTTGACACTTTATTCAACTTCGATGGACTTATAACCTGTCCCTTATAGAATACTACTGAAAAACGTGGGCATGTGCCAAGTGTAATTTTTAGACGCACTTCTGACTACCCCTACGTGTATGTTCAAGGATCTGAGCAACTGGAGATCGAGGAGCATGTCTACCGTACTTGGGGATTACAGTCATAATACCATTTCATTATTTCATTCAACTTTAAATAGTTACAAGTGTACACAACACTACCCTGGGTTTAATGCTCCCATGACGGGGTAGATACGTACATTTAGCACGTGCCTACATTTTACAGCAGTTATCATTCTATAAGTAACAGGTTGCCATCGCAGCTTATAAGAATACTAGCTAGTTCCCTCACGATGTTTTCCTCCACCTTTTTCAGCAAATTTTGAAGCAATAAAAATTCGTAATACGCCCGTATGTTACAATTCAAAATAAGTCTATATTTGCCCGTAGATACTTTAATGAAGAACCAGTAATTTGCTCTATAAAGAGCTTCCGGCACGTGTGAAGGAGCCTGTTTTAATTGTAAAAGGTTGCCTCCGATAAAATAAGTTGTGGTTCCCCCGAGATTCTTACTCAATAAGAAGAAATTCGATTAAAAATTACTAAATTTGAGCTGGCCTCAAAACTCAGTTATTAACTCTGTCTGCTGCACTGTAGGTTGTGTGTTCAATTTCCAATGTTTTCAAGTACCTATGTATTAAAAAAACATATTATAATGTAGATGTTTGTTCTTTGTCTGGGTGTTATTAACCAACGTAAAGGAGAAAGGTTTCAAGCGAAATGTATACGTTTAAAATATAAATGTTTATTTTTTTTTTTGCCTTCTCTTACGTAGACAAATCTTCTAGGCTAGGTAACGCATAAAATATATACCTAGATGGATATAAAAGGAAATACTAGCCATGTTAATGTGCAAAGGCCCTTATGTAAATAAAAAACAGACCACCTGCATTAACCTAGGTCCAGGTATTGCTAATGGATGACCTATTCGATACCTTCTTTTCAATAAGAGTTTTTTTATTATGTTTTTTATTCGCACTAGACTGGTCGCGTTTTTAATAAAATTTACTTACGAATACAAAGTGCCTTGGTACCCAACTATAATTTTTGAACGCGGTATTTTTAATGTATTTATATTTTTTGCTCATGTTGTAGTTTATGCTTTAGGCAAAACCAGTGGTTTTAACTGAAATTCCCATTTAAGAGGAGTAATAAATGTTTTTGAAGAATGCAGAAACGTTTTTTTTCAATAACCGTAAAACATACAGTTTTGTTTTTTACGACAAAGATAACTTCAGGATTTAATCTAGATAAATTACAGACGGAAACACGATTGGTGAAACTTTTCTCGATAGATTTATTTTCCAAAGATGGCTCTTCAAAAACCCTAGTTTCGTTTTTAATCAAAACTATGAATAGCTAAACAGTTAATTTTTATATAATTTGTTAGATAAACATAAAAAGTAAATTATATGTAAATTACAGACGGTTTCTTTTTAAATTTGATGGTTTTCAAGATAATGCAGTTTATCACATTTTTCGTCTTATCCTGGTAGATTCAGCCCATACAAAAAGTCAAAAATTTCAAGTATCGCCTTAAGTTTTTAAAAACTGTTTATTATTGCACTCAAATTCAAATTGCCACTAGTTACTTACGTCAATTTGACTTACATAATTGACGAACCGGGTTTTTAGGGTTTCGAGTCTACAAGAAAGTTTCGCCATGTCTGTCCGTCTGTCCGCAGCTTAGCTCAGAGACGCTTAGTGCTAGAAAGCTGTAATTTGGCATGAATATACATATTAGTAATGTCAACAAAGTCGGAAAATAAAATCTTGACAAACAATTTTTTTAAGGTAAAGCCTACACCTAAAGTGGGGATGTTTTTTTTTGCGTAGGTACCCTATTATGTGGGGTATCGTTAGATAGGTCTTTAAAAAGTATGGATATTTGCACTAGGATGTTTGTTTCGCGAAATAATCCCTAGTGCAAATGCGCCATAAAAAAATTCTAGTAACTATCTAGACATGCTACTATTATTTGGTTAAGTTTTAAAAATACATGTTTTTTGGTAATAAACAACAAAAAAATCTTAAAAACTCTTCACAACCAGTTAAACAGCTTCTTCAAGAAGGCATAAGTACTCAAGACATAATTTATTTCTGGTATTTGGCAAGAATAGGTACTTGGTTTTTCTGTTGTCTGCCATCCACACTTATAGCATCGACCATTTCTTGAAGAACCAACCGTCCCATGAACATTATAGGTCTATCAAATTCTGCTGTTCATTTTCGACTGACATGCTGAAACAAGGATTATTATTTTTTCTATATAAATTAAAAACAAATGCTTATTTATATATATATAAAAAAAGTCGTGTATTTACACTATGTATAAATCAAAACAGCTGAACCGATTTGGCTGAAAACTGGTGGGGAGGTAGCTTAGCGTAGCTTTGCTCAGTAAAGGCTATGCTATTTTATTAACCGACTTCAAAAAGGAGGAGGTTCTCAATTCTGACTGACTGAGGGGGGAGCCGTATAGTGACTTCACATAATCGAATCGCGACTCTCACTAAGTTGACCCATCGTGCCATACCAGGGGTCATCGATCAAGCAAAAAACAATCTTATTCAATCAATCAGGTTTCAATACACGACCCCGAGCTTAAGCTTAAGCATAAGATAAAGGCGGTAATTTGTCAGTATTCATCTGTCAGATGACTGAAAGACATGTAGGTAGAATCGAGCTCAATGCTTTGACCTTGGAACCTACTTGGAACTTGGAACAATGCCACAAGAACTGCTTGAGGGTTTGAATTAGTCTAGATATTTATGAATTACTAAGAACTTAGAATAAGAAAATAATGTAGATATTTAAGTCAGACCAGTGGTTTAGTCAGCAGTCAGTCGGAGCTTTGTGTTTTAGGGTTCCTTACCCAAAGGGTAAAAACGGGATCCCTATTACTAAGACTTCGCTGTCCGTCCGTCTGTCACAGGGCTGTATCTCATGAACCGTGTTAGCTAGACAGTATACATTTTCACAGATGATGTATTTCTGTTGCCGCTATAACAACAAATACTAAAAACAGAATTAAATAAATATTTAAATGGGGCTCCAATACAACAAATATTTTTTGCCATTTGTGCCCATAATGGTACGAACCCTTCGTGCGCGAGTCCGACTCGCACTTGGCCAATTTATAATTCCTTACTAATCGAATCTTATTATCTTAAGAGTGACTAGCCCCTTTAAGTATCTGAGTCCCGTACTTGGGGATTACAGTCATGATCCAATTATTTTTATTTTATTTAAAATAAATAAATAATAATAAATATTGGCGGACTTTACATACAGCGCCATCTAGCCCCAAATTAAGCAAAGCTTGTACTATGGGAACCAAATAACTGATAGAATACTTATATACTTTTTTTTTTGTAAATATATACATATTAACACCCAGACTCAGAACAAACCTCTATGTTCATCACACAAATATTTGCCCTGGGTGGGGATCGAACCCACAACCTACAGCGCAGAAGGCAGAGTTACCCAACCACTTTTCCCATAAAATCTTCTGCGAAAATCAAAAGTTGACCTAACACCAGCAAAACGGCATAATATCAATTCCGTTCTATGCGCTAGGCCAAGGCCGGGTGACATAACGCGTTACGTGCCGTTACCTGCGCCCGCGCATACCGCTATTTGATCGTGAAACTTCATGTTTCCTATATTACTGGTTTATTAATGATTATGATGTAATGCTGATTGGGCTTAGTGACTTTGCCTTCATGAATGAGGGTTTATTTATGAATGAAGCGATTTAATTGCGCCGTTAGATTGATTGAATCTTATGTGCTGGTACAAATTTATTACTCAGTAAAAGTAATACAGTTTGATTTTAAATGTAATGTTTGGACGTGTTTCTTATTATAATCTTGTGAATTATTGATTAATTGCATTTAGAAATATTCAAAGAACTAAGCGCCTAGATACCCGATTGGATTGGTAGTCAGAGGCAAGTCCAAACATTATACACATGCCCACATTTTGCAGTAGTTAACATTCTATACGTGACAGGTTGCAAGCCCATCGCCGCTTATAAGAATACTAACTGGTTTCCTCACGATATTTTCCTTCACCGTTATGAGTACGTGTTTTTGATGCGCATATAAATTTTGATGCACGCCGGGATTCGAGCCCACGACCTTCAGATTGAAAGTCGAGGTACCTCCCACTTGGCCAACACGGCTAGTTGAGTATATTTTTTACTCACCTTGTACTGTCATTATTTTTATTATGGTTACTGCTATATACTATTTTTATTTTTCAATTGCTTATCAAAATTACAGTTAATAACTATTTTTTGTGATTCAAACACATAAATTATTGTAGTTAATTATTACAATAATTTACATAATATTATTATCATATAAAATAAATTATATGTTACAGAATATTTATAAAAAAACCGGCCAAGTGCGAGTCGGACTCGCGCACGAAGGGTTCCGTACCATTATCTATAAAAAACGGCAAAAAAACACGTTTGTTGTATGGGCCCCCTTAAATATTTATTGTATTCTGATTTTAGTATTTGTTGTTATAGCAGCCATAGAAATACATAATCTGTGAAAATTTCAACTGTCTAGCTAAAACGGTTCATGAGATACAGCCCTGTGACGGACAGACGGACAGACGGACAGCGAAGTCTTAGTAATAGGATCCCGTTTTTATCCTTTGGGTACGGAACCCTAAAAACAAAGAACACAGAAACATTTGTGCTATCATAAGACCGTTGCAAACAGTTATTACATTATAATTATACCTAATTGTTACTAATTTAGAGGTGTTATAACGTTACAGGCAATCTCGACTAATAAAAAAGTGGATGAAATCTAATTAAAAAAAAAATGTCTCTCATTGACTGTTAAAATATTATCTACATAAAGTCTTGTCATTAAAATTCCGGCCGAGTATCAATGGATTTTTTGTCCGAAAAAATTGCGCATTAAAACACGTGCTTAAAATCGGTGTAGAAAAACATCGTCCTGGTTCATATTTCATTTAATTTGAAGCAGTAGTTTAAGAATTATAATTAGTCAAAGTTTTTAATTTTGTCACTCACTCACTGACTGACTGACTGACCGATCATCAAAACTTAAAGGTACTTCTAGCAGACATAAGAACTTCAAATTTAGAATACAGTATGTGTTTAGTGTATAAATCCTAAAAAAACCGGCTAAGTGCGAGTCGATCTCGCGCACGAAGAGTTCCGTACCATTATCTATAAATCACCAGAAGATCCAGTTTCAGGTTACGGGAGCAGACTTAATATTACATAGAAGATAGTATATAACGATGATATTACATTACCTAAGATTAATGCACAGTCATACATTATACCGGCCACCGGTTGAGATATAATCAAATTATACTGCTTTAATTTTCCTCCAGATTATCATCAGGGCCAGTTTGTAATCCTACTCCTGAACGAGCCTAGCACCAGTACTGATGTTATAAAACTTTAGCGAGTCCATGTCCAACTATCCACTAAGACTTTGAGTGAGAGATGACGAGTTATGGTTCTCAAACTGACCGCCAGAGGCGCTTATCGTGACTTTATACAAAAACTCATGTGTCATCTACTGTGACTGGTGGAAAAACTACGCTGTCATCTCCCAATCAAATCCAGTAAATACTTCTTAAATGAAATAAAAATAAAAATAAATAGGATCACAACTGTAATCCCCAAGTACGGTAGACATCCTTTCAGATCTTCAGACACTTGATCCTTTGAAGATGTCTAGTGGGGGTAGTCAGAAGCACGTCCAAACATTATATTCTTAAATGAATACCAAATATTTATATTAAAGGTACTCGATTTAGCTTCTAATATATTTTCAATCGACTTGTACTAAAATATAGTAAAGAAAATCTTCGCGAGAAAACCAGTTAGCATTAATATAAGCGGCGATGTGCTTGTAACCTGTCACAGAATGCTAAATACTGAAAGACTCACATTAATCACCCCAACCCTTTAAGAAGCCTTTAAGGTTCTGAGAGGCTGGAGATCTGAGAGGATGTCTACCGTATTCGGAAATGTCATGTCGCTATTTGCATCCATTCTGGTTTTGTCAACAACTTCACAAAATTATAGAATGGAGCCTTATAATATACAACGCGTAAAAAAGTTATTTATAGTCTATCATTTGACAAGATAGCGATCAAAAGTTGTAACATGTGCTAGCCACGAGAACCAAGACCTGTCATGATTTCTAGGTTAGTCATCGGTCTCGCTATCTAAAGAAGCTATCGGAGTGTCTATTTTGGAGGCAGACCACGGAGGTTTGCGTTGAAGTATTTGTACACGAGCTACGACGAGCACAGTAAAATACAAAAGTGAATGTTTAGATTAGGCATCTTGATCATCGCGAAGTGGGAATTTCTACTTTATAATTTGACTCTTCTCCAAAATCACGATAAATTAACATAATAATTTTACACTTTGGATTCATTGCGGCCATTATTTATTAACAGATTAATTTCTTAACTATAATTAAGACGATTGTAAAACTAAAATGAAAACCGACGAAAATGTATCGACCAATCGAAAAGTCAAGGGATGATTTTCATAAATAAAATTTAAATGGGACCAACTTTGGACTAATCACTACATAGTATAAAGCAAAGTCGCTTCCCGCTTCCCGCGTCTGTATGTATGCTTATATATTTAAAACTACACAACGGATTTTGATGCGGTTTTTTTTAATAGATAGAGTGATTCAGGGGGAAGGTTTATACGTATAATAACATGCTTAATATATTAGAAAACCACCGATAATTTTAAGATTTCTAATATAAAGTCGTAAAACTATCTGTCCCCCAGCGAAGCGGGCACGGGTCAGCTAGTATACAATAGAAAAATAACATCAAAATCGGATCGCAAGTCAAATATTTGCGAGGTTATACCAACATAAAAAAATATATATTATAAGCATATTTGAAGCTTTATGTTATTCCTAGGAAGACGTTAGAGTTTTTACAGACCGATCCAAGGATTAAGGTAGGTAAAACATACTGTGTCGTTTCTAGTGGAAAGACGACTTTGTCTATGCGTCAGTCTTTAGAATCGACTGCTAAGAGAACATAATAGATGCTCATGTATTCTAAAATAGGCGTGACTCTTGGAAATACTCAGAATTCAGATTACCTTAGTTCTGAATGCATGGACCAGTGGACCTAGAACTTAACTAAATGAAGAATACTACTTTACGGACTACTAGACCAGTAACGACCGCTAATAGAGGAAGACATAGGGTCAGCATAACATGTTTTTTTTTGTAACAACATGTAGGATTCGGCTTGGTTTGTTTCACAACCGACCGCCTGCCTGTCAACCTTTTTTGAGAAAGAGGTATGACGTAAGGATTTTTTTTGTAATTACTTGTAGGTACATATAAATATAATCTATATACTAATATTATGCGAAAGTAACTCTGTCCGCCTGTGACGTTGTCATGGCCAAACCGCTGGGCCGATTTTGAAGAAATTTCGACATAGGATACTTTTTTTTTAAATTTGCATTTTCCGATATTTTAATGTTTTACGTAAAGTCGTCAAAAATCGATTTCCTGAATCTACACGGACAAAGTCGCGGATAAAAGTTTAGTCTTAGTCTAAAAGTCATATGTACTCACTCATTATAACAAGCTTATAAAACTCAGCTCTGCAATCTCGCATCTACAGATGATACCCCATGCCTTAAGACGAGTAATAAATGTTTTTGATGAATGCAGAATCGTTTGATTTCAATAACCGCATTTTGTTTAGTATGACAAAGATAACTTAAGGATATAACCTAGATAAATAATAGACAGAAACACGATTGGTGAAACTTTTCTCGATAGATTTATTTTTCAAAGATGGCTCTTCAAAAACACTAGTTTCGTTTTTAATCAAAACTATGAATAGCTAAACAGTTAATTTTTATATAATTCCTTAGATAATCATACTAGCTATCTAGATATATTATATAATCATACTAGTAAATTATAGACAGTTTCTTTTTAAGTTTGATGGTTTTCAAGATAATGCATTTTATCTCTTTTTCCGTCTTATCCGGGTAGACTCAGCCTATACAAAAATCCAAACATTTCACATATCACCTTAAACCACAGTACAATTACCAGTTACTGGTTTAACTAACCGGTAACCAGTTGCGTGCCTTATCTGCCAGTTAATTCACGAGCCTCGTTGGGCAGGCTTAACTGTTGATAACGTAATAATTATTTATTCCAGATACATATGCAACTGTAGTAGTCTTGCGCAGATAGTGCGATTATATCTTTAGTTAGCTTCTGTACTGCGCAGGAGAACTTATACAGCGCCATCTAGCCCCAAATAAGAATATAATATAATATATCTTTAATGTAAATACACTTAAAGTTATAAAAAAATACATACAGAACAGGAAACAAAACTATTCAAATCAGTGTGACAATGAAAGGCCTTTATTGCTACGAGCGATCTCTTCAAGGCAATCTTTGGTTAAACAATACTTGTACTATAGGAACCAGATTACTGATATAAATATTACTTATTTTTGTTAGAACATACTTACACTACGACTAAGTGCATCTTTTATTGTAATACATAGGTAAATTGCTGCATAACACCCGGATACAGGACAAACATAATAAAATGTTTAACATACAAAATATTTTCCTGGGTGAGGATCGAACCCACAACCTACAGCGCAGAAGGCCGAGTTACTACCAGTAACTGAGCATAACTGAGGTAAGTTAGATGCCATGCAGTTGGCAAACATGATCATTTAACTAAAAAGTCTGAAACAATGTGTCGTTTGGCACGAACTTGAATCGATATTCGGTGATACTGTTACTTATAGATTCGGCATAGTCTTCCTCGCCAAGAGTACGTGCTTCGAATACTATGCTCGTGAGAACTACGGTGAAGTAATGCCTTTGAGTTTCCACCTGCATGCTAAACGCGGAATTCCTCGAGATGGAAATAAATCTGGGGGTATCGATGGTATGTGGGTGGAGTCTTTGAATAACCCATAGATTCCAAATGTTTGGTAGTGTGGTTCTTTTGTTTTGGAATGCTCTGTTTTTTTGCATATCCAACCAAGGTAGGTAATGCAATTGGAATTCAAGTGACGTTTTTCATAATTTAATACTGGAACGCAACTGGAGTTTATTCTCCTAAAAACATAATTATAAGGTAAGTATAGTAAGGAATAAGTTAAGATAGCTTTTATTAATAAAAAATAGATGATTTTAAATATAAATATGGCTAAACCACGTTTTTTCTTGTATTGCTGACGTTTAGAAACAATTGAGATTCTCTTCATAATGAGCTGCCGTTGATCGTGGTTGCGGGCGATGCTCATGATGAAGAGCATCTGAATTGTCTCGAAACGTCGGCAATACAAGAAAAAACGTGGTAATTAGCCGTATTTCTTTTTAAAATAATTAACAACCTCGATATTTTTATTCTATATTATCATAGATGACCTCTATGGCATGGTGAATGAGTGCTTGATGGAGACGCAAGAGGCAGCGTTTGACCTCCAGGCCAGATTGATCTATATTGCGGAGATCATGCACACATGAACTGCATTCATTTGATTTGGATGGAAGTGCTTAAGAATATGCTCGAGTTTCGGGTGTTAATGAATGTACGCAAACATGTCAAGGGACTGAACTTTTCCTCCCTAGAGAAACATCTGCTCGCCCCGACCTCAAAACAGTTGAAATCAATCAAAATCCGCATATATGAATGCATTTGTAAGTGTCAAATAGCCCAAGGTTTGCACACGTGGCGTCGAACAACGCCGAACGCGCTCTCCAACGTGATATAATTTGTCTACTGGATTTTCATTAAAAATAGTTAAAAATATATTAGACCTTACAAATACAGTGTTACTTAAGTGGGAGGTACCTCGACTTTCAATCCAATAATACATCAATGGATTTTCTTGTACGAAAAATAGAAAAAAAGAATTTAATAGAATTCTATTAATTTAAGACGATTTCAAAATGATCATTGTGATTTCAATGAAAATTATTTTAGTAGTATAATGAAAGAAAGATGCTGCAATTTTCAACTTTAACGAAGAAAGAGTTTACAGCGACATCTACTTGCTTCATTACAAATGTTACAAAATAGATATTAACAGAACTCTGATAAATATAATTTGTGGCCCAAAGTATGGCAAAAAAGCTCTTTAAAACTTTCCATTTTACGATTTTCAATACCAAAATAAATGGTAACACAAATATTTGAACAGTTCGTAACAATAAGTGCACTATTTCTTGTATTGTTTTTTCAATTTCAATACACTTTTGTGTAACTGCAATAAATAAAAGTTAGAATGAAATAGAAAGTCGAAGTTGTTGTTTTAAAATGTTTTTGTTTAAATTCTAAAGACAAAGGGATGAAACCGAAACGACCTTCCGTTTGGGTAAAGATTCGTCATAGAACGCACGTTTCTATCTGAATTCTTAGAAAAGCAAAAGTAAATTCCGAAATCAATATTTTTCTTTTTAACTAAATGTCAGGGAATATATTTATACTCGTAGGGTATTTACAATCTAATAAACCATTTTCAATAAAGTCAATACTACAGACAAATTCCCAAGCTCCTAAATAACCTCTCAGAACTCTAGGCGAATCCTTTAAGATATCCTTATGGGGTGGTCAGAGGCACGTCCTAACTTTACATTTAGCACAGTAGTTAGGTACGTGACAGGTAAGCCCATTACCGCTATAAGATGGTACCTATTATATATATTTAAGTAAGTACTAATCAAGAAAGTCATTATTTACCAACCAATACCCACTCAGACAAATCCTTGTTTAACAAATGACTCGCCTAATTCTCCTACTCGAAAAGAAATAATACTAGTTTTGGGGGCCCGATAATTTCAAAGATTCTGTAAGAGCGACACGCAATCTCATCTCCCTTTCGCACTTACAGCACCGGAGAAAGGTGAAAGGAGATAGCTATAGTACTCACGTAAGTTGGCCAAAGTGAAATGACCGCAGATGACCATTTCAATGGTTGCATCATTTGCCGCGGTAGGAATTTAAAGTTTTTGACGAGACCTGAATTGAAATGAAAATCTTGGAAAGATAAATGCCCTGGATTGTTCAGAATATTTTGGCGTTTTTATAATATTCATAACACCTATTTAGCTTAAGTATTTGAAAATCCTGATAATATTATAAATCCGTATGTTCTTCAATCACGCTCAAACTATCAAACATATTTGAATGAAATTTGGAATATACATAGCCTATACCCTGGAATAGGGCCAGGTACCAAGCGAGCGAAGCTACGGGCGGAAACTAGTGTAATATAAAATAAATAATTATTATTAGTGGACTTTACACACAGTAAAAGTATAAATGTATCACGACTGTAATCCCCAAGTACGGTAGACATCCTCTCACATCTCTAGGAGCTCCTTGAAGAAGCCGTAGTTCTAGTTCGTTCTGTGTCTGGGATCTCTTATGTATATATTTACAAAAGAAAAGTATTTATGTATTCTATCAGTACTCTGGTTCACAAGCTTTAGTTTGGGGCTAGATGGCGCTGTGTAAATATTAAAAAATAAAAAATAAAAAAGACCTTTCATTCATTCATTCACTCAATCTAAAAAAAGTAGTTAATACACAAAACATTTCACGTATTTTGCAGTAGTTAGCATTCCATACGTGATAGGTTGCAAGCCCAAGCCTTCGTTCTATTATGGTGTCGGTCAGATCATTGACTCTTGTTATGACACGGCACTTAAAAATCTGATGCCTTTCCAATTCCTTGACCTTCCTATTTGTAGATTCACTAGTTGGTCCGCCCCGGCTCTGCGCAGATTTAACATTTCCTAGCAAATACAATTTTTAATCCACGACATAAAGTGTTTTTAATTCAACGCGTATATATTTTTTAAGTATGACCTCTTTTAGTTCCTTCATAAAACATAATAATTATCGTCTCTCGACTTCTTGTTTAGTCGAAACCTTTCTGCTTTTCAGAACAAATTGAGGAAACAGATTCCAATTTCAACAATGAGAACTGCAAAAGATATAAAAACTGTTTAGTTACAAAAATTACAATCTTAAGTAAGACTTTTTTCAAAAACTTTGACAACCCTCTATGCTAATTTTCAAAATTACTTGTAGAGCTAGCGCTTAGAGAGTATGTGCTAAATTCTAGAGTTCTAGGTCTTGTGGTTTCGGAGAATAGGACCACGTATTTCAATGAACAATCTGGGTTATAAGCTTAGCTCTCACAGATTCAGAATTTTATACCTCTACACGTCCACACGTACACGTCCAAATTTCAATAATCTCATAGAAAAAGTACTTACAGCTTTTCGAATTTTACAATTTTTCATTCCGATTTCAGTGCACAAAAATGAACAACAATGAGTCTTTGAAGAAAATGTTCCATAAAAACCATAGAGTTTTATACTAATTTACTTTGCCCCCGTTTTTCACCCTCTTTTATAGAAAGTATGTGAATTTCCAAGCTGTGTATGTTGCCTGATCTCCTAGGCTTGATCACGAAGAACGGGCGTAGTTTCACCTAGATCCTAAACGTATCAAAGTGATCCTTGTGAGTTTACCTAAACACCTTTTTACATGGACTACGGCCATATTTCTGTGCCCACTCTAAAATTCCATGTCGTAGGAATCAGAAACAACTAGTAAAACATATTTGTAGATCATGCAAATATTTGTTTTCAGAGGGGATTGAACCCGCACATCTTACGTCGCATCCACCGAGGTCGTCGAGTCATTAATCGTGTCGTTAAAATTCTGCTCTATCCATAACAGATCATCTTAAAGTATTGTATCTATCATCAATTTAGATTATAACTCCCTATTATGGTAGAGAAATAATTTTACATGTGTCTTCTAACAAAAAGCTACCTATATGATCTGTAGCAAAATCATCGCACGCTGATCATTAGAGCCTCCGTCTCAAAACCATGACAAATGATCTCGGCTCTAATTTAAAAACCGTGTTTTTCCACGTTCAAGTTCACCAGTCATAGAGGAAGGAGTTGCGACCTACTTGTGGTTCCCTGACCTCCGCTGCAGCCTAGCATGGCAGGCATCTCCCCTCTCTTTTCCACGCCACGGAATGGCTGTGTGAGAGGCAACTGTCTCGCTCGCTCCCGGAATATTTCTGCAACGTGTTTGGAAAATGGCACAGCGTGGTAGGACTAAGAACCTGACAATGAGTTTAAGTACTTAGGTACGTTTCCTTTGCTGATCACGTAGTGTGGTCGCATCGAGATAGCGCCATCTACGTGTTGTTACCGAGTATTTATTATGCTGTCTATTCTATACTTTGTCTACCATACACACACTTTTATTAGCTTCACCTGTAATAAACTATGTAGGAAAATCTAGGAATTCAACCAACTTGAAGTTGTTAAATCATTATCAACTTCTTTGGCAGTTGTATGTACATAGTTCTACTGACAATACAATAATAATGATATAATGAACATGATGATGCAGCCAGTATCAGCTCATCACGACGCATTTAATTGTTTTTAGTGCAATAACATGTTTATTACATTTTATAAAAGCATGTTTTTGATTTCTACGGAACCCTACACTGCACGTGGCCGACACGCACTTGGCAGATTTTTTTAAATATAATTATTTTAATAGTGTGCTTTGAATTTTCCTCTTTATGGATATTATGGAAAAAGTACAATATTACACCCGTGAGCCAGTTTTGAAAAAAAAACAAACAAAAAGAGCAAGCTAATGTCGTTCCTCTATTGTGTTTTTTACCTAAATAAATAAGTAAATAACACCAAAGATCCAGCAGTCACATAGATATACCCACTATTACCCACACTAAAATATGTCATGTATCTATATCCACAACACCAGTGTTACCACAACACCCAGACCCGAAACAAATATTTGTAGACCAGGTAACAATAAAATTAGAATAACAAATAACTAATAATATGGTCATTGACCTATCATTTGGACATTATTTTTAAATGTTTTGTAATTTACATAAGTATCATTTTATAACATTGTAAAATGATTATATAAATAATTAAAATAAATTAAAATAAATAGAGGCGAATGACGCAAGCGAAGAGAGGCCTATGCCCAGCAGTGGGATAAGAAACGCTGAATGTGATGATGACAACATGTTTTTTTTTATATTGGTAGACTTTTTACACAGCTTCATTTAGCCTCATCATGTACTATTTAAACCAGGTAATTTAAAGAATGCTTTTATATATATTTTTTTTAATTTGTAATTATACGTCTATTATACTAATCTATTTTAAGTTTTTTAATGAGTAACAACCACAATTGTTTTAATTCTATACTAATCTATACTTATTAATATTCTAAATGCGAAAGTAACTCTGTCTGTCTGTCTGTGAAGTTATCACTGCCATACCGCTGTACCGATTGTGATAAAATTTCATATAGAGATGACATAGCTACCTCTTTTTCCCAATTTTTTCTTAAATCTACGCGGACAAATGTCGCGGGTAAGTGCATATATAAATAGTTTTAATAGTCATAGTTCCATTAGCTGCCATAAACGGAATAAATCAACAGAACGCGTCCTTGGTATGACGGAGGAACAGTTAGCGGCAAGGCCGACTATCTGACTCAGTCGTTAACGGGAGCTTTCAGTCTCACAGGATAACGGGGAAGCGCTTCGATTTCATTATGAAGAAGATACACCCACGCACAAAACCTCGCACAAATATCACACGGAGATACACGTGACATCCATTCTAGTGGTGTAGGAAAACATCACACAAATAAAATAGGATCACGACTGTAATCCCCAGGAACGGTAATATACTCTCAGATCTCCAGGCGCTCAGATCCTTGGAGTTAAGCAGAAGCACGTCCAAACGTTACATTTGGCACATGCCCACATTTTGCAGTACACGTAACAGGTTGCAAGCCCGTCGCCGCTTACAAGAATACAAAGTGTTTTCCTCGCGATGTTTTCCTTCACCGTTTTGAGCAAGACACACAAAACCACGTACAAATAATCACCCCATTCTAGTGGTGAAAGAAAACATCACGAGAAAACTGGAATGTTCTTAAATAAATATGCTCGAAGACAGTGACGTAATCACGAAAGAAGATTTTGCGCACTTTATAACAAATATCGTTTGTTAAATTCATTCGTTCGCGACATTTATCTAGACTAGAAAATATATATTATTTATTAAATTAGGTATCAGGTAATATTCGAACAAATACAAATAAACTAGTGCAGAAACCAATAGGTATACTAGTGAAAGATATAAATTAGTGGAATTATTTGTAGTGTGTGTTTGGCATTGTTTCATCAAGAAAATTAAAGAGTGTTTTGTATAAACAACTATGGTATTATACAATTCATAACATCATTGAGCTGGAGCGAATATAATGTAGCAGAAAAAAAGTTACAAGGCATTTCGTCACGCAGTCTCATGAAGTGAGTTTGACAGGCCTCACAGCTCAGTTGGTAGTAACTCTGCCTTCTACGCTGTAGGTTGTGGGTTCGATCCCCACCCAGGGCAAATATTTGCGTGATGAACATAGATGTTTGTTCTGTGTCTGGGTGTTACTATATGTAATAAGTATGTATTTACAAAAAAAAAAAAAGTATATAAGTATTCTACTAGTTATCTGGTTCCCATAGTACAAGCTTTGCTTAGTTTGGGGCTAGATGGCGTTGTGTGTAAAGTCCGCCAATATTTATTTATTTATCACTGTCACTATTTTTAATGTCCTAAAGGGGTGACTAAGAAAGAACCAGTAACAATACAAAAGAATGAATCCTCTCTCGTCGTTCCAGGGGCTGATCGGAACAGGGGCAAAACTCACTGAACCAATAAATATGACATGCGTCCTTGACACAGCGCAGAAACAGTTAGGTCTATCTGACGCATTGTTGATAACGATTGCTTTCGGTCTCACAGGATAACGGGAAGCGCTTCGTTTTCATTCGTTAACGTGTTGGTGAACTGTAGCTTCGAAGCGTTGACTAACGCGATCATCGTGCGATTATGCGATGAGAAGTTATCGCGCGAATACAGCCTGTTCCATAAATAGTGACAAGCGGATGTTTTAAGAACTAACCACTTTATAGTTGACGTTTAGTAATATTAATGTTTTTTTTACACACAGCGACATCTAGGCCCAAACTAAACAAAGCTTTTACTATGGGAACCAGATAACGTATATAGTGAGGTCCGAATGTCCGATTCTAACTGGGGACTAAGGACAATCAAACACTGCTTCAGTAAGTAGACTTAAGATTTTGAGCATAATATTTGTTTTAGGAACGTGCTTAGAAGTGACTTTTTGAAGGGAATTTAAGCCCTAATGTGGTAAAAAGAGATAAAAAGTTTGTATTTAAAATGATCTACTCTTCTCTTCTCTCTTTATTAAAAATCGATCTTTAAGGGTGTGTGTTTGTACATATTTGCTTGAAAACAGCTTCACGCGAGCGAATTCCCAGGGAAATTGAGTACCCAGCTATAAAGCTCTTAGTTAAAAGGAGGAAACAAATATTATGTTTTAAACTATCGTGATTAGTACACGTAACTATAGGCTAGTCAAAACGCCGGGAAAATTATGAATAAATGAAAATGAGGTGATACTTGAAACTCGTGTTAAAATTAATAGTTATGGGTGAGGTTATCGATCTACGATGCCGTCTATGAGAAGACCAGCTCTAGTTATAAGAGCTGATTGCAATCTTAAATCACACGTCCTTGAGTGGTAAGGAACAGTTAGCTCCAAGGCCGTCTATTCTGAGTCATTGTTGGTTGCTAACGGGAGCTTTCGATCTCACAGGATAACGGGGAACCCTTCGATTTCGTTGCAGACGATTGACCTCGTCACTCGACTTTACTGAACACCGAGATCAACTTTTTTCTCTTGAAAAACTATGATTAAACCATGATATAAATTATAAGGTATTTTATAATATATTAGTATCAAATGTTATATGTTACTTTTAATACTAATATATTACAAAATACATAAGAACCAGTTGAGCAATCTAAAGACCGTTGCAAACAGTAAAAAACAAATTAATTAAACTATGCAAAAAGTCTTACTAGGTTTTAAATATTTAAGTAATTAGACGACAAAAAAGCCTGGGATTGAATATGTTCCAACTCACTCTACCAATATTAATTAGGATTAATTTAAGTGTCAATGTGTGAGTTATCTGTACACGAATTTTGAATGTATTGTTGGATTGTTTATGTGTTAAGGGGCTCCCAGTCGCTGATTGCTCTTTTTCGAAACGAAAAATGAAATACTTCTGAATAAGCCACATCTCCTATTTTTATAAGTATATTACTTCAGGTTCCTACCTAGATTTCTATTAAGCTGAAAACATAATAGCAGAAACTTTTCACGATAAAGATATTATTTCAAAATGATACGTTTTAGAATTTATGATCGAAATATTTTATATACCTACTATTAAAATCAACTTGTGATTTATTGTTAAAGATAGGTAATATGTAGATCTAGATTTCTATTAGAATAGATTTTGATAAGTAATTATACATAATTTATATCATTAATTTATTCGAAAAGCTAAGGCGGACCACGCGCCGAGGTGTGTTTGTCGTCATTGCAGCGGTCGGTAGGATTATTTATCGAAGTGATTAAAGATGGGTACATCTTTATTCGCATATAATATACATTATAAAATAGGAGATGTGGCTTGTTCACAAGTATTTATTTTTTCGTTTCGAACAAAAACAATCGTCGACTGGGAGCGCCTTAACGTCATCATTACACAGTCAGTTGGCAGTTTTGATTTTGCATGTAAGTGTGCGGAACTGCACTTTGTGTGCACATTTCCCCCCGCAACAAACGCCAGACCTATTATAGCTAAGACTTCTCCCTTCCGTAGGAAGCCCGTGTTGCTCTAAGTCATGGACAACAGTTACGAAATAATCTTATAAAAATAAAAAGAAATTGCTACTCGTTAGTCTCACTAAAACTCAGAAACGACTCGACCGATTTAAACATTTATTTTTTTTGTTTTGTTCGTTTTGATACAGGGTTGGTTCAAAAATAAAGAAAAATGGGATAAGTGCCTGGAAATTTTAAAATTTAAATTTGACAAGACAACGTATGTCGGGACAGCTAGTTCGAATTCTAAAATATTACAAATACGTTATATGCCGTCAAACTGAAAATCTCCTATTTTTCTATCAATTTATTTTTTATTTATAGGACTTATACATAAGGTAGTTAAAATCATAGACATAAAAATAGTTGCGCAATAAAATCTTCATGAAGATAAAGGTGTCTTAAATCTTTATTTTATTATTTTTGAAATTATTTATTCGTGTTACGCGCGTTTATGTCTTTTATATGGGCAATTACATTCGTGTCGTAGCCCTTCGTAGCTATAATGTAATTACGTCTTTATACTATCTATACTAATATTATAAATGCGAAAAGTAACTCAGTCTGTCTGTCTGTGACTGTCTATAAAGCCGATTGTGATAAAATTTAATTTAAAGTCTTGGGACATGGGCTACTTTTTTACCAACATTTAATGTTCAAGAATTTATATTTAATTTTTGAATCATATAATATAAAAATCGATTTCCTGAATCTATGCGGACGAAGTCGTGGGTAAAAGTTAGTATAGAAATAAATTTTATAACACTTAAGTCGGTGACAAGTTCTCTATTAAACTTTGTAGCTTTTTAGTAGCTTAAACTTTTATTAAAAAAAAAAAAATTGTCACATAATCCCAATTATTTTTTATTTTTGTGAATTTTCGAGTGAAATTTACGCTTAATGAAATGACATATGCGAAAGTTTATTGTTACATACTCAATAACGTTCAACAGATGAACTGATTTCGACGAAACTTAGTAAACAGACGGTACGACACTGGTTATCTACCTACTTCTTATACTTTTTAGCAGCAAAAATTTAAAAAAAAATCAAAAAAAAAATTGGTGTAAGAAACATTTTAAATAGCGCTATCTAACCCTGAACTAAGCGAAGCTTCTCCTATTGAAATGAGATAGCTGATAGAATATTTAAATACTTTTTTAAATATTACTTAAAGAAAAGCTAAGATAGATAGATAGATAGATAGATAGATAGATAGATAGATAGATAGATAGATAGATAGATAGATAGATAGATAGATAGATAGATAGATAGATAGATAGATAGATAGATAGATAGATAGATAGATAGATAGATAGATAGATAGATAGATAGATAGATAGATAGATAGATAGATAGATAGATAGATAGATAGATAGATAGATAGATAGATAGATAGATAGATAGATAGATAGATAGATAGATAGATAGATAGATAGATAGATAGATAGATAGATAGATAGATAGATAGATAGATAGATAGATAGATAGATAGATAGATAGATAGATAGATAGATAGATAGATAGATAGATAGATAGATAGATAGATAGATAGATAGATAGATAGATAGATAGATAGATAGATAGATAGATAGATAGATAGATAGATAGATAGATAGATAGATAGATAGATAGATAGATAGATAGATAGATAGATAGATAGATAGATAGATAGATAGATAGATAGATAGATAGATAGATAGATAGATAGATAGATAGATAGATAGATAGAT
This sequence comes from Hydriomena furcata, assembly GCA_912999785.1. Taxonomy (NCBI): domain Eukaryota; kingdom Metazoa; phylum Arthropoda; class Insecta; order Lepidoptera; family Geometridae; genus Hydriomena; species Hydriomena furcata. Next base: position 13,406,724 of record OU538828.1, on the reverse strand, counting down.
AGATAGATAGATAGATAGATAGATAGATAGATAGATAGATAGATAGATAGATAGATAGATAGATAGATAGATAGATAGATAGATAGATAGATAGATAGATAGATAGATAGATAGATAGATAGATAGATAGATAGATAGATAGATAGATAGATAGATAGATAGATAGATAGATAGATAGATAGGTAGGTAGGTAGGTAGGTAGGTAGGTAGGTAGGTAGGTAGGTAGGTAGGTAGGTAGATAGATAGATAGATAGATAGATAGATAGATAGATAGATAGATAGATAGATAGATAGATAGATAGATAGATAGATAGATAGATAGATAGATAGATAGATAGATAGGTAGGTAGGTAGGTAGGTAGGTAGGTAGGTAGATAGATAGATAGATAGATAGATAGATAGATAGATAGATAGATAGATAGATAGATAGATAGATAGATAGATAGATAGATAGATAGATAGATAGATAGATAGATAGATAGATAGATAGATAGATAGATAGATAGATAGATAGATAGATAGATAGATAGATAGATAGATAGATAGATAGATAGATAGATAGATAGATAGATAGATAGATAGATAGATAGATAGATAGATAGATAGATAGATAGATAGATAGATAGATAGATAGATAGATAGATAGATAGATAGATAGATAGATAGATAGATAGATAGATAGATAGATAGATAGATAGATAGATAGATAGATAGATAGATAGATAGATAGATAGATAGATAGATAGATAGATAGATAGATAGATAGATAGATAGATAGATAGATAGATAGATAGATAGATAGATAGATAGATATACGAGTATATATAGATGGATGGATAGATACGTGACGTGCGTGAATGGGTAGAAAGCGCTTTATTGCATGCCATATAGCGATAAGTTTATTAAATTATAATTATTATAAACCCACTTTGTTAATGCCACGCATACGTTTTCTTTATTGTTTAGTTTATACACAACAATCTCACAATTTTTCTTTAGTAATCTGAGGATAACGTAGTGGGTTGTACATTTACTTATTTCTTCATAGTTTATACTTTATTTTATAAGATCCTAATGTATCAACTGTTTGTTGTTCCGAATAAAGTAAAATAAAATAAAAATAAAAAGCTTGATTGGTATTGAGGCTTTAGCGGCAGAACAGAACTTAGAGCTACTGAACCAGGCGTAGTACCTAGCTCAAAGGGCTTCACACACAGTAGCTATAATATAAAGATGTACATTATAGCACGATACATCTCATTACATCTTTCCATAGAAATCGTCAGGAGACACACAACAGCTATAATATACATTTTTGATAAGAGCGATATGAAAATATAATTTTTTTAGATACGTTTTTCATTTCCTTATAATGGAATGAAGGGAAAAATACATTACATTTGATTACCTCATTACCTGTAGTGTGTGTGATACACAACTTTTGACTTTGACTTGACTTTGACTTTACCAACTGAGCTGTGCAAACAAACAATGCAAAAAAAATGTTAAGACGAATAATAAAATTAATGTTTTTGATGAATGCAGAATTGTTTTTTCGCAATAACCCCAAAACATACAGTTTTTTATGACAAAAATAACTTAAGGATATAATCTAGATAAATTATAGACAGAAACACGATTGGTGAAACTTTTCTCGATAGATTTATTTTCCAAAGTTGGCTCTTCAACACTAGCTTCGTTTTTAATCAAAACTATGAATAGCTAATAAGCCCATTTTTATTTAAGTTTGTTGGTTTTCAAGATAATGCAGTTTTATCACTTTTTCTGTCTTATACGGGTAGACTCAGCTTAAACAAAAAATTAAACACTTCACATATCACCTTAAGTTAAATTGTGAGCAAAATACCCACCTAATACCTACTGCCGGTTTTATAAACACAGCATAATACTTACGTGTGTGTGTGTAATCCGTAGTCGTGTGGTGTCCCACATACAGTTAACGGTACCGAGTCCTGGGTCCGTGCCACAAGCTCAAAAGTAATATCAAAACAATATTAATCACGATGCGAAAGCGACAACGCAATACGAACTCGTATAGCATTAGCACTTTCGCACCGCAAGTAATACTGTTTTGTTCTTAGTTTAAGAGTTTGTTGTATGGCCGCTGACCAAAACAGAGAACAGCGTGAATGTTTTCCGCTTAATAATTAACCTGCTCTGTCTATGAGGGCTTTAACCTTCGTTTTCATACTATTTCATTCAGTACATAAGAAATAATTATCTAAGTCTGCCTTCACTTTGCCCAGTAAATTTTGTGAGTATTTTATTTGAATTTTGTATGGGTAGAGTCTACTCGGAAAAAGGAAAGTATCTATATCTATACTAATATTATAAAGAAGAATGAGGATGATGAGATTTGTTTGTTGGCATTGAATAGGCTCTTAAACTACTGGACCGATTAGAAAAAATAATTTACCATTGGAATTCTACATTATCCTTGGTGAACATAGGCTACATTCATGACAAAAAAATATCAGGGATCCCTATTAAGACTTTAATAATGTAACCCAAGGTGTAAAAAAATACATAAAATCACACGTGCGACACACGGACCGCTGAGATAAATAAAAAGGCAATCTTAAAAACTGTCCAGCCTAAAATAAGCCTACTATTGATTGTCTACTAAATTATCTAAAAAATATTTTATGTTATACATTTTTGTATTTGGAATTAAAACATAAAAAGTTAATCTGTCTAGAAAAGTTTTCAGGTTTTAAGTGGTAATAAGAATACTATCAGGCTAAGGGTAGGCATATAGGGTAGAGTCAACTATAGAGTTGAACGCCTACAAAAAAATAATTAGCAAAGCTTCTATGAGAAATAAAAATGCATTGCTATGAGAAAACTAGCTGATTTTATTAATTCGCTGGTTTTTAGCGCCATCTAGTATTTATTCGTGGTACTTGTTACTCGCATCCTTGATGAAGCACCGTGTCAATGTCAACAGCATTAACAAAATTCTTAAGCAAAAAGTTTCGTCTTTTTTTATTAGATGGCGCCACACTATATTTTGTTAGGTAAAATACTTAGGTATTGGTATTTTTTTTATAAATGTATGTATCCTTGACTTGATTATTTAAATAAACAAGATTATACCTATTTTACATTAACTTCTAGCCGTGTCATCGGACGCGTGGTACCAGTACTAGTTAATGCTAATCCAGCTCAAGTACCTACTATCAACTGTTTCAAGTTTCATTTAGCTGTTTCTTCTAATATATTTATATCACTACATAGTATAAAGCAAAGTCGCTTTCCGCTTCCCGCGTATGTATTTATGTATGTTTGCTTATATCTTTAAAACTACACAACGGATTTTGATGCGGTTTTTTTTAATAGATAGAGTGATTCAGGAAGAAGTTTTATATATGTATAATACATGCATAATATAGTAGAGAAACACTGATAATTTTAGAGGTTTCTAATGCGATGTCGTAAATAAACACATTTTTTTGCGCTTACATTGCAAATGCTGGCTGAACCCCACGAGATATATTAAAATAATGAACTACAGTATTGTATACCTTAAAAACGTCTACAAAAAAGTCCACGATGGTATTAGAAATGTCTTACGCACAGCGAAGCGGGCACGGGTCAGCTAGTTTTTAATAAAGCTTTTTTTTAATGAATGACACAAGTACCTACCGTGCATACAAGTTTTATCAAGGAGGAAGGTTTATATGAATCAGCTTTGCACCCGTGCGAAGCCGGGGCGGGTCGCTAGTTAATAAATAAGGTAGAGCTATTTATCGTCTCCATCAAGAGTAACGAAGACGTCATAATTGCGTCAGACAAAAAATATTAAAAAAATAAGTTTAAAAACCGGTCAAGTGCGAGTCGAACTCGCGCACGCAGGTCTCCGTACCATTCACATACACATCTATAATATTTTTGCGCTTACATTGCAAATGCTGGCTGAACCCCACGATATATATCAAAATAATGAACTACAGTATTGTATACCTTAAAAACGTCTACAAAAAAGTCCACGATGGTATTAGAAATGTCTTACGCACAGCGAAGCGGGCACGGGTCAGCTAGTTTTTAATAAAGTTTTTATTGAATGAATGACACAAGTACCTACCGTGCATACAAGTTTTATCATGATCGAGTAGCACAAAGTTGGTAGTCGTTACAGTTACCTTTTAATTACCTACCACTTTACCAAGATTTACCACGACACGGTAATAAATAAATAATAATAGGATCACGACTGTAATCCCCAAGTAAGTACGGTAGACATCCTCTCTGGTCTCAAGGCGCTTTGATCCTTTAGAGATGTCTAGAGGTAATCAGAAGCACGTCAGTAATCAATCAAACTTAATAACCGAATAGGTACATACGGTAGACATCCTCTCAGATCTCCAGGCACTCAGATCCTTGAAGATGTGTGATGGTTGTAGTCAGAAGCACGTCCAAACATAACATTTGGTAGGTACATGCCCACAATCAAAATACTGTGAAACCATTTAGTTTAAAATATTATAACAAACTTTTTTGACAGAGTAGGTATAAAAAATGAGAGCAGTCATTGTTTGAAGCTCAAGTTGTTAATTTTTTTTTGTAGATAATTAAAAAATAATAATTGGTCCTGCACAGTGACGTCAAGAACAATCGCGTAGATCTTATGCCATCAAAAACATAACTTGTAAAAAAGCCAAGTCACGCAACGCAACTCAGTTCTTCTACCGTAAAAAGCTGTGTGATCCATGTAATACCAAGTCGGTTAATTTAATTAGATGTATCGTGCTATAATGTACATCTTTACATTATAGCTGCTGTGTGTGAAGCCCCTTAAGGCAAAATATAAAAATTGCAAAAATACTTACAAGTCCAAAACCAAACATCTGCTCCAAACATTTTGCGGTAAGAGCTCCATTGTGTTCATTACAAAGAACATACCTGGTAATTTAGTAAAAATCAATCCTAACCTACCAATTTTCATTGCCAGTGCTCTAAAGATCGAACTTAGAAAACAATTTTTACACTTTCATAGTAACTAGGTATTATAGATTCATTCCCTCAAGCAGATTTAAAATTAGCTGTGGTGAATCGAAATGCCAATCGATGTTCAAAGTTCTGTTTTGGCAATGAAAATCAGCAGTTTAGAAGCCTGCTAATGATCAATGTAATCGACTTCTTCCATTTATAACGAATGAATAGTAAGTAACAGGTCCTAGTAGCAGTAATCGTAAATATCTACAACCCACCTCTGTATTGCATCGAGTACATAATGTATAAATACTAGTTTGCATTGTGGTAATGAACACGTGTAAGATTAACCCTCGTATTCAAAAACGACATTATGAGAAAACGCACCCACAGTGGACAAAATCTTTTTTCATAAAAATCACTTTATGTGTTGTGCGACACTGCATAGTGTGATTAGAGGCACATTGTCGTGTGCCTATAGCCAAAGTTGAGCTCTAAAGGCACACGGTAGTGTGCGCCATAGTGCCGCTCAACACATAAAGTGATGTTTATGAAAAAAGATTTCGTCCACTGTGGGTGCGTGTTCTCATAGTGTCGTTCTTGAATACGAGGGTAAGTTATTCAATAAGTTCTTAAGAATTAGAATATTTACCCATAACTCGTTTTTCTTCTATTCTACATTGTTTCAAGAAACAGAAAGATCACCTTCGAAGGGCCAATCATAGAAGAATACAGATAGATACAACTAAGCACCAACATAAATAAAATAAAGCTCAGTTTTATATCATTTCTTTGATCATAAAAATCAATCAGTATAATTCAGTAAAATGTAAAAATATAAAACAGGACAAAACATAATTATAAAATTGTATAACTTGAGTTTATTCTACTCGTAACTTTAATAGCTAATTTGATAAGTTACGCTGTTATGAACCGACGATTCTTTTGCGCGTCAATGTGTAATTCTATCTCGCAAACCTGGTAGCAGGGAGTAGTTGTCTTTCTAGAAGCAACGAATATCATTTTAGCGTTTACCGAAGGTTTCTCATTAACATCATCGTAAACAAAACCGAGGTTGAACGACAACCCTGGAGGTATCCTCTTGCACCGTGACAGAGACAAGTTTATGTACTTGACCTGCTCTAAATCGGGGATCAATTTGAACAGTTTTACGTAGATCGGTTCCAGGACGAGATTGCAGAACTTGATGTGTTCCGTTGTGACGCCTCCTCTTTTGTACTCAACTCTGAATGAGCTCGGGTATGAGACGAGTGTGTGCTCGCTCATGTAGGACGCCGTTTTTCGAAGGGGACTGGAGAAGTATTTAGATATTTCAATGAATCTTTCAACTTCGGATTTGAAGGCGTCTCTCTCCTCACTCTCATAGGTCTCTTGAACTGTGGGCTCTTCCACGAGATCTGCTTTCGTCTCCTCTTTGACAGGCTGAAGGTCGATAGTGGCTATGGGCTTTTCCTGCACGCTCAAGTCGTTGAAGCCGCAAATAGGGCGCCCCTTTTTGTAAGGTGGTGACTTAGTCAGACCAGTTCTTAGTTTTTTGTTCATGATTTTGGATCAACCTAAACTTTGCACTTGAATTTAGCAATCTTACGTATCATTGATGTTTCTTTTGATTTTATGACGTCCCTTCATAAATCAAACGATGTAATTAAAGGTGGGTTTTGTTTATGTTCGTATAAAGAGGTTATTTTTGGAAAGAGTTTTGATAAACAAAAAGATCGATCATTAAATAATAGATTAGTCACTACATAGTATAAAGCAAAGTCGCTTTCCGCTTCCCGCGTCTGTATGTCTGTATGTATGTTTGCTTATATCTTTAAAACTACACAACGGATTTTGATGCGGTTTTTTTTAATAGATAGAGTGATTCAGGAGGAAGGTTTATATGTATAATAACATGCTACCCGTGCGAAGCCGGGGCGGGTCGCTAGTTATCACTACATAGTATAAAGCAAAGTCGCTTTCCGCTTCCCGCGTCTGTATGTCTGTATGTATGTTTGCTTATATCTTTAAAACTACACAACGGATTTTGATGCGGTTTTTTTTAATAGATAGAGTGATTCAGGAGGAAGGTTTATATGTATAATAACATGCTACCCGTGCGAAGCCGGGGCGGGTCGCTAGTTATCACTACATAGTATAAAGCAAAGTCGCTTTCCGCTTCCCGCGTCTGTATGTCTGTATGTATGTTTGCTTATATCTTTAAAACTACACAACGGATTTTGATGCGGTTTTTTTTAATAGATAGAGTGATTCAAGAGGAAGGTTTATATGTATAATAACATGCTACCCGTGCGAAGCCGGGGCGGGTCGCTAGTTATATGTATAAAAGAAAATTAAGTATATCCTTCGGAGATTATTAACCTCAGGTTTGGGTACAAAATATTGTATAAAAACTTTGAAACTTGTTATTTGTTTCTCATGCAAACAATTTGAACGATTCGCTATTGATAAAATGACCTCCGGAGAATCATAGCGGGTAGTGAGAGCTAAATATATTGGAAAAGATTTATTTAATTCTGGCCCACAACTACGTAAACATTGTCTTATGTAATTGATCTTCTCAGGAGTATTTATTATTTATTTACCATGTGGACTTTAAGAAAAGTCTGGTATCAATTTTCTCTAATTGAACACACTATTCAATAAAACAGAATCCAAAGTTTTTATATAATGTTACAACTAGTGGGAACTTTCGCGTCTTCGTTCACGTCAACTCCCGCTATAACATCCTAGAGGATTAAATTTCGAGAACTAATTTTTCAGTATGCACTACACATCAAAAAGAATACACCTTCCAAAATTCAAGTTTCTAGGACCAGTGCTTCAGGCTGTGCATTGATAGAACAGTCAGTCATTAACGCAAGAGTTCTATATATTTAGATGTAGGTCAAAGTACAATTTATTAGCTTACTATATGCCAAAAATTTTAATTGGGGTATGTACCAACATTATTTACATTAATTTATGCAAAAAAAACCATTGTCTGCACTGTTTTTTATGCTTACTTGGTGCCTTATAATCACTACATAGTATAAAGCAAAGTCGCTTCCCGCTTCCCGCGTCTGTATGTATGCTTAAATCTTTAAAACTACACAACGGATTTTGATGCGGTTTTTTTTAAAGAGTGAGGAAGGTTTATAGGAATCAGCTTTGCACCCGTGCGAAGCCGGGGCGGGTCGCTAGTTAATAAATAAGGTAGAGCTATTTATCGTCTCCATCAAGAGTAGCGAAAACGTCATAATTGCGTCAGACAAAAAATATTAAAAAAATAAGTTTAAAAACCCGGTCAAGTGCGAGTCGAACTCGCGCACGCAGGTCTCCGTACCATTCACATACACATCTATAAAAAACGACAAAAATATGGGTTAATGTTTGTTGTACGGGAGCCCCGCTTAAATATATATTTTATTCTGTTTTTAGTATTTGTTGTTATAGCGGCAACAGAAATACATCATCTGTAAAAATTTAAACTGTCTAGCTATCACGGTTCATGAGATACATCCCAGTGACAAAGAGATGGACCGCGAAGTCTTAGTAATAGGGTCCCGTTTTTACCCTTTGGATACGAAACCCTAAAAAGGTAGTATAAGCAGCTTTTAAAAATACAAAAACTATATTTAGAGTTAGCTTACTACGAAGGCGCTTGGAACACAATCCAGTCACTTTCATGTTATTGGAAGATAATTATAGAATGTAGGGTGTACTAAGACAACTAGCGAATACTGAACCCCGTGGAAACCAAATTGCTTAATCTTATAAAAAAAAAATAGGATCACGACTGTAATCCCCAAGTACGGTAGACATCCTCTCAGATTTCTAGGAGCTTAGATCCTTTGAAGATATCTAGTGGGGGTAGTCAGAGGTACGTTCAAACATTATATCTGGCACATGCACACATTTTGCAGTAGTTAGCATTCCATACGTGACAGGTTGCAAGCCCATCGCCGTTTATAAGAATACTAACTGGTTTCCTCGCGAAGTTTTCCTTCACCGTTTTGAGCAGATGTTTTTGATGCGCATATATTTTTTTCGAACAGAAAAGTCTATTGATGCACGCCGGGATTCGAACCCACGACCTTCAGATTGTAAGTCGAGGTCTCACTTGGCCAACACGGCTTGCTTAATCTTGAAGGATGTTATTTATACTCTTTTGTATCGATACGAAATAACTACAAATTTATTTTTAAGAAATCCTACGATCATGGCAGGTAATAGAGGACGTAAGGACCGCTTATAAACTAAAAGAAAAAAATACAATTTTTATTCAGACACCTGATATTAAAATAGTGTCAAATTATGAAGTAAAAAAATTTGGTACTTCGGTTTTCGGTTTCTTCGGTAGTATCGATCAAAAACATGGTTCCAGACCATGTTTTTGATCCAGTTTTAGTTTATTTATTTATTTATTTATTAAAAAGGATACCCAACACAGATGTACACATTCACATTCAAGAAAAAGTAATACAAAAAGTTAAAGCAAAGTGCTCCCGCAATTATAGGGTACCACAGCATGCGAAGAGTTTTTAACAACTTAAAAAATATATATCTACAAATATATTATATAAAAGGTAACTTAATAACTTAGTAATTTAAAGTAACAGTTTTTGGGGAGTAGTCTTTATACACCCGATATACAAAATGTGGGGTTATTATCTCGGAGACCCAACGAAATGCATTTGCGTCATCAGTGCGTATTACACGAACGCATTGAGGCGTTTTATATCACAAAAATATTCCATACAAAGGTAGCTCGGCGTTATAAACGTAATGGGTTAAACTTCCACGATTCAAGTAATTAAAAATACATTAATCCATTCTCTTGGTAACCAGTAAATCAATGACGGTAATGTCGCATAGGTCAAGGTGTACGCAGTAGGTAAGAATTGCTAATTTCATTACATAGCAAAATCTGGAATAAAAATAAAATAAATAAATAGGATCACGACTGTAATCACCACGTACGGTAGACATCCTCTCAGATCTTCAGACGCTTAGATCGTTTGAAGACATCGACTACATAGCCTAATAGACGCCTAATGGCTTCATTTCTTCAAACAAACAACTCTGTCAAGTCAGTGAGGTATGAGGTACGGGGGGAGTGGGAAAAAATGCATTTTGATTGGCTGATTCAAGATGACGTGATTCACTAGGGATGGGAAGTGTTGTCATGAGTTGTCGATAGCAGTCAGAGGCACGTCCAAATATTATATTTGGCACATACCCACATTTTGCAGTAGTTAGCAGTCCATACGTGACAGGTTGCAAGCCCATCGCCGCTTATAAAAATACTAACTACTAGTTTCCTCACGATGCGATGTTTTCCTTCACCGTTTTAAACACGTGTTTTTGATCTATATCTTTCTTATATATAAAATTCTCGTGTCACAATGTTAGTTACCTTACTCCTCCGAAACGGCTTTACCGATTTTTACCAAATTTTATATGCATATTCAGTAGGTCTGAGAATCGGCTACTATCTATTTTTCATACCCCTAAGTGATAAGGATGGCGTAAAGATCGGGAAAAACGGAAAGTGCTTTTTTCTGTGGGATTATTGATATTTGACAGGACAACGTCTGTCGGGACAGCTAGTTATGTATAAAAATCAATTGCTGTTCGTTAGTCTCGCTAAAACTCGAGGACGGCTAAACGGGTTTATTTTATCTTGGTCTTGAAATGTTCGTGGAGGTCTATGAAGGTTTAAAAGGTGAAAAAAAAAATCGAATAATTGCCGGGAAAACCCTAAAAACAGCCCTTTTCTTTTCCCATACAAAAGTAAAAAAAACGTAGAGTCCATTTGAGCTTTATTAGGTTTGATAATACGGGAACGGGAACGGGAACGGGTACGGGAACGCGAACGCGAACGGGAACGGTTTATAGGATTTTTTTTTAAGTTTCCTAAAATTTCACTTTTAAAACTTTCGTGAGTTGTAGTACTACACATTATTACAACAACGGGAAAATCGAAACATTGTCGGTGTCCTCATTGACAATTTATCATTTACGTAATTTCCCGTTGTTGTAATAATGTGTTTCCTAAAATTGTTTTTTTCTACGCGTTTACTGAAGTTTGGGCAGGACAAAGTCTGTCACGGGTCGGCTAGTAATATATATGCGTCACGTTGTTTGTCCGCGATAGACTCCTAAACTACTTAACCGATTTTAATCAAACTTTGCACACCATGTGCAGTTTAATCTATCTTGAAAGATAGGATAGCTTATATCTCAATTTACGATAATATTTGTTTATTATCTGACAGTCACAATTATCTGTTAGCTCCAAAAGATTCTAACAGATGGCGATATCTGTTGACACAGCTACGCGTGGCCGGGTCTGCTAGTATTATACATGCAACTATTGTATATTGATATATTTATTTACCTACGTGGTATTGTAATTTTTATGTGTTTCCATATACAAATTAAATAAACCTAGAGAGAGAGTCTGGAGATAGATCTGAGAGGATGTCTGTACTTGGGGATTACAGTCGTGATCCTATTTATTTTTATTTTTTATAATATTTTAAGCTTTCAGACCTCACTTTCGGTCGGTACAACACGTAGAAAAACATATTGCACCATTTTGCTAAGTTTTTTACAACCGGCCGCTTGCCTGACCTCAACCCCATGGGACACAACATTGTTAAACAATCAACAACATTTAAATTTATTTTTTGTTTGTTGTATTAAAGAAGTGTTCAATCAATTCAAAATAAATTTTCACTAATTTGACTTGATCGACGACCTATGTGGCGTACGTGTACTTTATATTCACATACATGGCGTCATTTAATTGTTGATTTCACAATACATTTTATATTTAAATCATATGTAGGTATAAACTATTGCCAGCTTAAGGGTAATTTTTGTTTGAAGTGATCAGCTCGATTACGCAAGTTTTGATGCAATCAATTACTTTTTGAAACCGGTCGATAAAAAAAACATATAAATAAATAAATATTGGTAGACTTTACACACAGAACCATCTAGCGCGAAACTGAAATCTGGTTTCTATAGCTTTGCTAAGTTTGGGGCTAGGGACAGTTGCAAACTGGCGCGTAGCTTCACTTAGCTCCTAAGACGTTTTAAAGTGATCCTTGAGATTTTATTGAAATAAATATTTTTGACTTTGACTAGATAGGGCTGTACGAAATGTCCATCAATATAAAAAAAACCGGCCAAGTGCGAGTCGGACTCACGCACGAAGGTTTTCGTACCATTATCTGTAAAAAACGGCAAAAAAAACATGTTTGTTGTATGGGAGCCCCACTTTAACGTTTATTATATTTTGTTTTTAGTATTTGTTGTTATAGCGGCAACAGAAATACATCATCTATGAAAATTTCAACTGTCTAGCTATCACGGTTCATGAGATACAGCCCTGTGACAGACAGACGGACAGACAGACAGACAGACAGACGGACAGCGAAGTCTTAGTAATAGGGTACCGTTTTTACCCTTTGGGTACCGAACCCTAAAAACAACAATTCAGTGTCGGCAAACAAGACAAAACAACTTATTATAAAAACATAAAAGCCAACTGTAAAACATGAAAACCAAAGAAAAATGTTATGCCTCCCTATTTAGAGAAGGGGGACGCCATATTTAAAGAAACCGGCCAAGTGCGAGTCGGACTCGCGCACGAAGGGTTCCGTACTATTATCAAAACGGCAAAAAAATCACGTTTGTTGTACGGGAGTCCCACTTAAATATTTATTTTATGCTCTTTTTAGAGAAATACATCATATGTGAAAATTTCAACTCTAGCTATCAGTCTAGCTATCACGGTTCACGAGATACAGCCTGGTAACAGACAGACGGATAGCGGTGTCTTAGTAGTCCCGTTTTTTACCCTTTAGGTACGGAACCCTAGAAACATAAAAAATAATTTTTAATATCTCATAACCTACCTATTTACCTAACTACGTAGTTAGCATTCCACACGTGACAGGTTGCAAAGCCGTCGCCGCTTTCAAGAATACTAACAGGTTTCCTCACGATGTTTTCCTTCACCGTTATAAACACGTGTAACACGCATGTACATTTTTCGAACAGAAATATCCATTGATGCACGGCCAGGATTCAAACTCGAAATTAATTTGAAATTAATAATATCTACCTAGGTACCTATTTACCTAACAACATGAATTCAATAATTCAATTTCAAACTTTTTAGTCGATCATGTGAAGTACCATCTATTTACCGACTAACTTTACCGATAGTGGTAAAATAGCGCCACCTGCCAGCGGAATTGCAAACCTCTTTCATCTTACCTCTCAAACCCCGAGCGGTCGCATGAGATCGCGAAAAGTACTTATATTAACGTGGTAACATCACATGAAACTAGATGGCGCTGGAATGCAAAAATCAAGTTTGTTGTATGGGAGCCCCCCTTAAATATTTATTTTATTCTGTTTTTAGTATTTGTTGTTCGAGCAGCAATAGAAATACATAGTCTGTGAAAATTTCAACTGTCCAGCTATCATGGTTCATGAGATACAGCCCTGTGACAGACAGACAGACGGACAGACAGACGGACAGACAGACGGACAGACAGACGGACAGACAGACGGACAGACAGACGGACAGACAGACGGACAGACAGACGGACAGACAGAGGGACAGCGAAGTCTTAATAATAGGGTTCCGTTTTTACCCTTTGGGTACGGAACCCTAAAAAAATATAGCCTATATCACTCCCACAATTGAGATGAATCTAACGACACCTATGTTGTAATCCGTCAAGTCGTTTGGGCTGTAGAGCACACGAATTGACATACCTTTGGTAGGTATGTCAATTTATGACACTGGTAAAACATTACCCTACTGTCGCATTCGGGTAATTAGGTAACTTATCTTATACTGAACTAGCTTTTACTAGCGATTTCGTCGTAGTTCATAAATTTATTTTTGACGTCTTTCGTACCTAATTAATTATTATTCCAAAAAAATGAAATGGGAAAAAGTAGCCTATGTTCATCCCAAGACTTTAAACTATCTGTAAATAAAATGTCATCATAATCGGCCCAGCGATTAGGCCGTGATAACGTCACAGACAGACAGAGTTACTTTCGCAATTATGGTATTAACTAGCGACCCGCCCCGGCTTCGCACGGGTGCAAAGCTGATACCAAAATATATTACAGAATGTCTTTGTATACTCGATAACAGCATTAGATAGAAGATAGAAAATACTTTATTGCACACCATAAAAAGAAATAAAACATATATAATAAGAATACACAACAAAAAAACTATGCTTTTAAAATTAAAAAAAAAAGTCGCGCTGATTTGAAATCTTAAAATTATCAGTGGTTCTCTAATATATTAAGCATGTTATTATACATATAAACCTTCCTCCTAAATCACTCTATCTATTTAAAAAAACCGCATCAAAATCCGTTGTGTAGTTTTAAAGATATAAGCAAACATACATACAGACATACAGACGCGGGAAGCGGAAAGCGACTTTGCTTTATACTATGTAGTGACTAGCTGAACCGTGCCCGTTTCGCTGAGCGACAGATAGTTTCACATCTAGTATTGCAATCTTCAAAATATGTTATAGCTTATATGTTGCCGAGGACTATTAGCTACATAACAAAAAAAGTTTCATCAAAATCCGTCTAGTAGTTTTTGCGTGAAAGCCGAACAACAAACAGACAAGACAGACAAAAATTTCAAAATGTTTTTTTTGGCTTGTGTTACTTGTATAAAGACCCCTGGGAGTTTTTTTTTAGTTTAATGTAATTCAATGTACAGAATTGAACTCTTCTACAGTTTTATTATATGCATAGATATAGACTAGGTACATCTGCCTAGCGGAAAATAACTGCAGGTTTTTTGCAATACTGATTGTTTTTGCGTGAAAAAGTAGCGTGTTCCATACTGAGGCCACTATTCTCGTATATCGTAAGTAAACAGCTGTGACGTCAATGGGTCGATATAAAGTTGCTTAGTCATGCTTACATTTAAATATTATTAGAGTCTTTTCAGGATTTTATAAAGGATTAAAAAATCGTGCCGTGTTGGCCGAGTGGGAGGTACCTCAATGGATTTTTCTGTTCGAAAAATGTATATGCGCCTCAAAAACACGTGCTCAAAACGGTGAAGGAAAACATCATGAGGAAACCAGTTAGTATTCTTATAAGCGGCGATGGGCTTGCAACCTGTCACGTATGGAATATCTACTGCAAAATGGATTTGCCTCTGACTACCCCCGTTAGACATCGTCGAAGGATCTAAGCGTCTGAAGATCTGAGAGGATGTCTACCGTACTTGGGAATTACTTAGAGTCGAGTCGGGAAAACAATAATTTTACCCGAAAACTGAGGGTTTGAAAACTACTAATTTGGTTTAGTTTTCAGGATTACGTGAAGGATGTTAAACTTTAAGGAAAAATAAAAATGATTTTTCAGAAATCCTACCGCTAAAAGCAATTAATAGGCAATAATGGCAACTAATTATTTCAATAAAAAAAAGCACTATTTCTATTTAGGAAACCTGATTTTGGAAAAGTGCTTAATAATGAAGTTATGTAGTTAAAAAAATCATTTTCCCAAGCCAAGTCTTTACTGATTAAAATGAAATCCCAGTGTGTTCAACCTTTAACACACTTACTAGTAAATAAGCACTATTACTTTTTTGTTGAAACTATATCACAGATAAATAATTGTTCTTAAACACGTTATTAAGTTTTTGCGTATCTACTCTTATGACGCATAAATTTTGATTGATATTTCAAATTACGAACAAAATTAATGATTACATTTATACTAGGTTATACCTACTTATGATTTTTTATTCAATAGGGCTTACGTGAAAGGTTGAAAGCCTATCGCCGCTTTTAAGAATAATAAACAGTTTCTTATAACCGTCTTGAGTAACAATTTATTTTAAGACGGTTCAAGACGCGCACGCGTAAATGTTAATGTTTGGACGTGTGTCTGACTACACCCTTTAAACATCTTCAAGGATTTGAGCGCCATGAGAACTGATTTGATGTCTAACCTGCTTGGGGATTGCATTCGTAATCCTATTAATTTTTTTTTACATAGCCACCAAATTTATGTCCTCCTTGAAACCTCCTTTTAGTAAAGTAAAAGTAGTTATAAATTGGTCTCATCTAAATTATAGTACCTGGATGACCGGAATTTCATTGCCTGAAAACACGGATAAAACGACGTATTCTAAAAATGAAACCTAGCTAGATCGATTTATCGCTCTTGAATATATACTCATACTGAATTTCATGCAATTCGTTGAAGCCGTTTTTGAGATTCAGATTATATAATATACTAGCGACCCGCCCCGGCTTCGCACGGGTAGCATGTTATTATACATATAAACCTTCCTCCTGAATCACTCTATCTATTAAAAAAAACCGCATCAAAATCCGTTGTGTAGTTTTAAAGATATAAGCAAACATACATACATACATACAGACGCGGGAAGCGGAAAGCGACTTTCCTTATACTATGTAGTGATACAATAATTGCTCGTTTAAAAGTGTTAGATTCATGTAGGACTTGACTTTCTTTTTAGTTTATTAAACGTAATTAACTTGATGCAATTTATTTGTTACATAGGCTGCATACTACATACAGAGTTTCATTGTCCTACCTAACTTGACATTGTGGTCGAATCCAGCTATGGATTCGACCACATTGACAAGTTAGGTCATTAGACACAAAAAAGTTAATACCTATATTATTTTGTAATAAAAAGTTGAATCGTTAAATGAACTTTGTAGATACCTTACCTACATGAGTTTTTAGATAGTAACATTACATTTCGATTTCATTAAACTCCGAACTAAAAAACTCTACAGCTAACGTGTTCAAAGTAATAATAATAGAGTGAAAAAACCGGCCAAGTGCGAGTCAGACTCGCGCACGAAGGGTTCCGTACAAATCTATAAAAAAGGCACTAAAATAACGTTTATTGTATGGGAGCCCCACTTAACTATTTATTTTATTCGGTTTTTAGTTTGTTGTTTTTGTTGTTAAAGCGGAAACAGAAATACATAATCCGTCTAGCTATCACGGTTCATGAGACACAGCCCTGTGACAGACAGACGGAGAGACAAACAGACAGACGTAAGTCACTTTGACGTACTGTCTAAGTCTACTTATTTCTAATTGACCAGTTAATTAATTAAAGAGTTTAGATATCTTCACAAAATAAGTTTTTAAAATTCGTTTTATAGAACAATTCGGAAAACAATTTTTATAAGGGACAAAACAGAAAAAAAACTCTAATTTCGTCTGACGACGTCATGTCTAATGAAACAAAAGGCAATCATTGGATAGGATCGTGAAAGAATTCAACGATTTGTAAAGAAATTTTCTTCTTTTTTAGGGTTCCGTACCCAAAGGGTAAAAACGGGGCCCTGTTACTAAAACTTCGCTATCCGTCTGTCTGTCACAGGGCTGTATCTCATGAACCGTGATAACTAGACAATTGAAATTTTCACAGATTATATATTTCTGGTGCCACAAGATATATATTTCTGGTGTTATACAACAAATACTAAAAACAGAACAAAATAAATATTTAAGTGGGGCTCCCATACAACAAACGTGTTTTTTTGGGTTTATTATAGATAATGGCACGGAACCCTTCGTGCGCAAGTCCAACTCGCACTTGGCTGGTTTTTTTACAATTGACGAAAACAATTGTTTCTCAATTGGACGCGTTTAGACAATATTTTTTTTTGTTGATTTTTATGTATGTTGTGTAGACTGTAGAGAATAGTCCGAAGTTGTTCCAATTTAAATTATCTTCTAATATATAAAATTTCCATGTCACAATGTTAGTTACCGTACTCCTCCGCAACGGCTTGACCGATTCTCATGAAATTTTGTAAGCATATTAAGTAGGTCTGAGAATCGACCAACATCTATTTTTCATACCCCTAAGTGATAAGGATGGCGTAAAGATCGGGAAAAACGGAAGGTACTTTTTTCTGTGGGATTATTGACATTTGACAGGACAACGTCTGTCGGGACAGCTAGTATTTATGTACAAATAATAGTTCCTACAGAAAACTTAAAAATCTAAATCATCTTGACTTTTCAATTGGTCGAAACATTTTCGACAGCTTTCTTCAAAAATATGTTAACGTAATTTTCAAATTATTGTATACCTACTAGCTGACCCGTGCCCGCTTCGCTGGGCGACAGATAGTTTCACATCTGGTATTCTAATCTTCAAAATAAATTATAGCCTATATGTTGCCGAGGACTAATAGCTACATAACAAAAAAAGTTTCATCAAAATCCGTCCAGTAGTTTTTGCGTGAAAGCCAGACAACAGACAGACAGACAGTCAGACAGACAAAAATTTAAAATGTTTTTTTTGGCTTGTGTTACTTGTATGAAGACCTCTAGGAGTATTTTTTTTAGTTTTTATTCAATGTACAGAATTGAACTCTTCTGTAGTTTTATTATATATATATATAGATATATAGATATAGATAGATAGATATAGATCACTTGAAAGTAGAACAAACCAATTTCCATGTTTTCTTTATTCAGCTATCATCTCTTTACTTATTCCTTTCATCATTTATTAGTATGATCCAGCCAATTTCTGGGTGTTATAATGTATCAGAAGTATATCAGTTATCTAGTTCCTATAGTACAAGCTTTGCCCAGTTTGGGACTAGATGGCACTGAGTGAATTGTCCATCAATATACCTCTATACTCTACTCACTCTTAGACCTTTCTAAAAGAAAAAGCCACTGATGCACCGCCGATATTTGAACTCACGACCCTCGTATTGAAAGGTACCTTACTCTGGTCAACACAGTTTGATCCAAATTACTTAATTTAATTTTTTAGGGTTCCGTACCCAAAGGGTAAAAACGGAACCCTATTACTAAGACTTCGCTGTCCGTCTGTCTGTCTGTCCGTCTGTCTGTCTGTCTGCCACAGGGCTGTATCTCATGAACCATGGTAGCTAGACAGTTGAAATTTTCACAGATTATGTATTTCTGTGGCTGCTCTAACAACAAATACTAAAAACAGAATAAAATAAATATTTAAGGGGGGCTCCCATACAACAAACATGATTTTTTTGCCGTTTTTATTGATAATGGTACGGACACTTTTGTGCGCGAGTCCGACTCGCACTTGGCCGGTTTTTTTTATAATTCAGCTTTAAGTGTCCAGTTTGGGGTTAGATGGCGCTGTATGACATGTCCATCAATATTTTATCTTATCTTTTCCTAGACCTTTCTTAAAAAAAATGCACTGCCGTTATTTGAACGAGCTTAGGATATAATATACGAGCTTACGAGCCTCGTATTGAAAGGTACCTTCCACTGGTCAACAGTTTGATAAAATAAAATTATATATTTTTAAATAATACAGTTGTATGTATGTGTTATTCTGTGACCGAACGCGTGGTAAGGTTAGCATGGTGAGGTGCGCAGGAATAAGCTATATAGTCGCTGCGCAAGCGCGCCGCATCATTCGGGGATTACAATCGGTTCTATTCGGTACCGTGGCATACACTGTTCTTTAAGGTACGCCTAATTTTCTTAGTGTTTTTTTTATTTTGGGTTTAGTCTGTTTTGAGTGTTCTGTGATACAAGGATTAAAAAAAATATAGGTGTAATTTTCTGTGCAACTTTCTTTTAGAAAATTGGTGACTTTCTAGCTTCTTTTATTTTTTATTTAGATGCTTTCTGTTTTAAAAAATCAGGTACTTGTGGTAATTATTTCATTGTTTATTTTGCGTCTTTTTTATCATCTGAAGGATTTAAGTAGGAAAAAATCAGTAACAACATTTTTCACTAACTTAACGATCTGAACATAAAAATCTTCTTAGGTATTTGAAAAATCTTGGCTGCTAATCCAAAAGCCATGGGTTCGAACCCCAGCGCGCACCAAAAGATTTTCTACTCGAAAATAATACCGTGACTAAAGCGGTAAAGAGTAACTAAAGACAGTGGAAAAATTTGAATTTCTCAATTTTAAAAAACCTTCAATAAACAAGGTGATCTATTTCTGACAACAGCAGCAAAAACAAATTAAAAGAACAACAATTTATTTATTAATTCCATGAGTCTGTATCAACTTTATTCCTTCAATTTATTTCCTCAACGTTTCGACTATGTGTGTACTATTAATACAGGTTTCCACGTCTACGCGACATGGAGGTAAAGTACCATAAATAGTATTAAAAAGATATTTTGCTATATGAAAACATTAATTTATTTTAAAAAGTAAATACTGTTTTTCAAACTATCGTGATTTACTAATAACAACAACTATAGATTTTAACACAGGTGTTTATCACGAAAAAAATATTTAAAAAAATTGCTTTCTCACACCGGTATACGAAAAAATCCTGTATTTTTATGATGATGGTAAATTATAAGGATTAATGCCTTCTAAATAACATAGTATCTTAAAGAAATACAATAATATAGTAAAAGTATAGAAATACAATATAATAAAATAAAAACAGAAAAAAAAACTTAGATATAAAAATATGATTTTAGCAAAATAGTGACTCAACACGTTGCATTTTCGTCTAGATGCCTATTAAGTTGCATATTGTTAGGGATAACTTAAGAGGCTCCCAGTCGCTGATTGCTCTTTTTAGAAACGAAAAAAGAAATACTTCTGAACAAGCCACATCTCCTATTTTTATAAGTATATTACTTCAGGTTCCTACCTAGATTTCTATTAAGCTGAAAACATAATAGCAGAAACTTTTCACGATAAAGATATTATTTCAAAATGATACGTTTTAGAATTTATGATCGAAATATTTTATATACCTACTATTAAAATGAACTTGTGATTTATTGTTAAAGATAGGTAATATGTAGATCTAGATTTCTATTAGGATAGATTTTTGATAAGTAATTATACATAATTTATATCATTAATTTATTCGAAAAGCTAAGGCGGACCACGCGCCGACGTGTGTTTGTCGTCATTGCAGCGGTCGGTAGGATTATTTATCGAAGTGATTAAAGATGGGTACATCTTTATTCACTTAAACTATACATTATAAAATAGGAGATGTGGCTTGTTCACAAGTATTTCTTTTTTCGTTTCAAACAAAAACAATCGTCGACTGGGAGCGCCTTAAGTTGCATATTTTTAGGGATAACTTAAGTTGTTGCAAGTTTACGCAACTAAGTTCTAAGCACACGATTCTAAAACGCGGTGCAACGAGTAAAGTTGCAATAGTGCTTATGAAATATCAAAATGAGTGATGGTATCAATATACTATAATATTATATTACTGGCTTCTGCCTGCGGCTTTGTACTGTACCCGGATAAAAATCATTCTATGTTTCACTCACTAAATAATAATAATAATCAGAATAATCAATTTTTTGGTAAAAATATTACACGCCAGAAATCTTATTTTACTAAAGTATACTACATATTATCAAAATCGGTTCAGCCGTTACGACGTGATTGAGTAATAAACAAACTTTAAAATCCTAGCTCATCTCTCTTGACCAGTGCGAGTTGGTAGTTATGTCATTTTAGTCAACAACAATTTACATGTTGATTAAATTTAAGTAAAAACGTAAAAATACTTGAAACTTTTAGGTTTTTTTTATATAAATAACACCAGATTTATTTACAGAAACAAATAACATCTAATACTAATATATTACAGAATATTTATAAAATACACAAGTACCCATAAAGATATCTAAATACCGTTGCAAACAATTAATTAATATATTATTTATTGCAAACAGTAATGAATAACCTCGTAAACCAACTAACTCGCAATTCTTATTTTAATTAGCAATTATTAACTTCGTATTAAATAAATAATTAAACCTACCCATAAACTTATGAGCTTTACATAAAACAAAGAAGTTTAGTACCTACCTAGATTTACAGGGTTACTGGTTATTCAACCTAGGAGGTAAACTAGGAGGTTGTAAGGGAGGTTATTTCCGTTGAATGAGACCATAATGTTCCGGTGCCAGATCATAATGTTCATTTAAAAAAAGGTAGACCCCAAGCCGTGTTTGTTGCCTGATTCTTATCCTGCCTGATTCTTATGCCTGATAATTTATCAAAATTTAATGGAACTTAAAAACTTGGAACTTTTCTGCAAAATTATGTAAAATAAAATAGGGTCACGACTATAATCACCAAGTACGGTACCGACCCGATAGACTTCGGAGACTTACCCTCGTATTCAAGAACGACACTATGAGAACACGCACCCATAGTGGACGAAATCTTTTTTCATAAACATCACTTTATGTGTTGAGCGGCACTATGGCGCACGCTACCGTGTGCCTTTAGAGCTCAACTTTGGCTAGAGGCACACGACAATGTCTAGTCACACTATGCAGTGTCGCACAACACATACCTAAAGTGATTTTTATGAAAAAAGATTTCGTCCACTGTGGGTGCGTGTTCTCATAGTGTCGTTCTTGAATACGAGGGTAAGTCGCGTGGAATCGACGTAGTTTCACCTATTTCCTAAGACGTTTCAAAGTGATCCTTGTGATTTTATTGAAATAAATGATTTCTGAATTTGAATTTTGAATTTGAGTGCGAGAATTAATCATATCCGAGAAAAAAAAATCTACGGCATCATCACAAAAACTACAAATATACGTCCCCATTAGGAAATACTAGACGGAAAAATCAAACAATAGAAAATTCATATTTAATTTTAAAAACCTCTTGTACGCGTATGATAATACACAAACAAAAAAAAGCCGGCCAATTGCGAGTCGGACGCGCGCACGAAGGGTTCCGTACCTATCAAAATCGGCAAATAACACGTTTGTTGTATGGGAGCCCCACATAAATATTTATTTTATTCTGGTTTTAGTATATTTTGTTATAGCGGCAACAGAAATACATAATCTGTGAAAAACTCAACTGTTTAACTATCACGGTTCATGAGATACAGCCCTGTGACAGACAGACGGACAGACGGGCAGCGAAGTCTTAGTAATAGGGTACAGTTTTTACCCTTTGGGTGCGTAACCCTAAAAATTAAAAGCACTAAACCTCATTATCATAATTTACATTTAGGCACTTGTTCAACCTAAAATACTTAAACTAATTTACTTACTCAATTTGTGTGATTTATTTTATAATACGTCAAAACCTAAGATTCATAGATTCACATGCGCATGCATCAGTAATTCATGTATATACTTACTCGAATAATTAATTGTAAATCTTTTATTCTGAACACAAATCACTATCATAACGACAACGTCGATACTAAATGTCAAAACTGACACATAAATACCATACAATTAAGTGTCCGTTTAAATGAATGAGTTTATCTTTCTTCTTATTATATATAAATTACGCGTCACGTTGTTTGTCCGCGATGGACTCCTAAACTACTTAACCGATTTTAATCAAACTTTTGATCCAACTTGAAAGATAGGATAGCTTAAATCTCAATGTATAGTAGCAATATTATTTTTTGCTAATTATTTGTTTATTATCTGTCAATCACAATTATCTGTTAGTTTCAAAAGATTCTAATAGATGGCGATAGCTGTTGTCACAGCAACGCGAGGCCGGGTCTGTCACTAAGTGATATGGGTGGCGTAAAGTTCGGCAAAAACTGAAAGTGCTTTTTTCTGTGGGATTATTGAAATTTGACAGGACAACGTCTCTTGGGACAGCTAGTATACAATATATTGTATACTATTGTACTACAATGTATTGTATTGAGTTATAACTCACTGCAAATTCAGCTTTCTAGGTTCAAATAATATTTACAGAATAGCTATACAGGAACTTTTTGATTACTGTAATTCTTTCAATGATTGCGCACACAACAAGTCATAATATTACTTATATAAATTCATTATATTCTTCTTTTTTTTCTTATCTCTACATAGTATAAAGCAAAGTCGCTTTCCGCTTCCCGCTTCCCGCGTCAGTATGTATGTTTGCTTATATCTTTAAAACTACACAACGGATTTTGATGCGGTTTTTTTTAATAGATAGAGTGATTCAGGAGGAAGGTTTATATGTATAATAACATGCTACCCGTGCGAAGCCGGGGCGGGTCGCTAGTACATTTATATAAAAATGAATTACTGTTGTTAGTCTGACTAAAACTCAGAAACAGCTTGACCTATTTGGATATTATTTTTAATGTATTCGTTATTACCAGGACAAGGTTTATAGTGGAAAAAAGTTTCCGTAAAATAGAAAAAAATCTATGGAATTTTTGATATTTGCACAAGACAACGTTTATCGGGTTAACTAGTCTTTATTATAATTAACTGGTTAAATTGCGCAATCATTTGTCAATTTACCATAAGTTATGGTGACGGAAGGTAAACAGTATGGTAATGTTAAGGTACTTGAAAACCGGCCAAGTGCGAGTCAGACTCGCGCACAAAGGGTTTCGTACCATTTTCTATAAAAAACGGCACAAAATCACGTTTGTTGTATGGGAGCCCCACTTAACTATTTATTCTATTCTGTTTTTAGTGTTTGTTGATAAAGCGGCAACAGAAATACATCTGTTATTATCTGTTATTCTGTTAATTTCAACTGTCTAGCTATCACGGTTCATGAGATACAG
The DNA here is from genome assembly GCA_912999785.1 of Hydriomena furcata. Lineage (NCBI taxonomy): Eukaryota > Metazoa > Arthropoda > Insecta > Lepidoptera > Geometridae > Hydriomena > Hydriomena furcata. Next base: position 13,382,179 of record OU538828.1, on the reverse strand, counting down.
CCTTGTGACAGACAGACGGACAGCGAAGTCTTAGCAATAGGGTCCGGTTTTTACCCTTTAGGTACGAAACCCTAAAAATGACAATACTTATCCAAACTCTGCAAATATAGTACGTGTATTTTTCTGGGTGAGGGTATTGCGGTTGTAGTTGGTTGTAGTTAATAATCATTTGTAAGTATAATTCCTATTAACAAACTTAGCTAGTATTCTATGGGTTACCTAGCTGTTCCGACAGACGTTGTCCTGTCAAATTTCAATAATCCCTAACAGAGATACCAATGCACGCACTGGTAATCAAATTAGAGTTATAGGAAAATATTTGATACAATAGGTAGGTTATAATATATTTGAAATGTTCTGCTATTCGGCACAGAGAAAAATCCAACAGATCGAAAATAATAAAAATCGGTCTACCGTTCTTGATTTACAAATGGTGTAACTAACACGTTTTTTAATATGAAGATAAGAGAGGGAAAGAAGAAGATAAATAGATTTACGTATACTTATCTATATGTTTTCTTCCAACAGTCGCAAATAAGTCCCCTCAAAGATGAGTTATACGGGGGCCGAGAATGTGGTGACGACCAGCACCTGGGCTGCCACCAACATGTTCTATGTGCTTCTGGTGCCGGCTCTGGTACTCTGGTACGCGTACTGGAGGATGTCGAGACGCCATCTGTACGAACTGGCTGATAAACTAAACGGACCACCAGGATGGCCGCTTATTGGAAACGCGCTTGAGTTTACAGGAGGTTCTGCTGGTAAGCTTATTTCATATACAATTACGTTTAAAGAACTAACAAGAAAATCGATGGAAATGTTTCGATTTCGATGATTATTTCTAATCCCAAGTGTAAAACGTCTCTTCAGGGTAAATAATTAATCAAATTCCATTTAGTTTTCATACTTTTATCCATGTTTTATTCATATTTCATAATCCGCTTAACATCTAATTCACTTTCCTCCAAAAACCTCTCTGTCAGAATAACTGTCAGATTGACAGTTGACTTTGCTCAAAAACCAAGCATAGAACCAAACGTGTATTCTACCTACGATAAGCGTACCACTGAATAAGTACTTTACTTGTATATTTTAGTATGCCGTTACAAAAGTTAGTCCCATTTTAGTTATATTCATAGAAAGATAGTTCATTCATAAAAAATAAAAAACTAGCCAAGTGCGATTCGGACTCACGCACAAAGGGATTATCTATAAAAACGGGAAAAAACACTTTTGTTGTGTGGGCCCCACTTAAATATTTATTTTATTCTGTTTTTAGTATTTGTTTTTATAACGGCAACAGAAATACATAATCTCTGAAAATGTCAACTGTCTAGCTATCACGGTTCATGAAATAGATACAGCCTTGTGACAGATGGACAGACAGACGGACAGCAAAGTCTTAGTAATAGGGTCTCGTTTTTACCCTTTGGAAACGGAACCCTAAAAACTAATAAATGATTTTTCAATTGGTCGATTTTTTTTGTCGGTTTTCTCGGTGTCATAATGAGAGTTTGAATCCAGAGTAAATGTTTGAACACGATCTCCAAATATTTAAGCCTGATTCGTAGTTTCCGAGGACGAAAGGAGCTTTTCATTGCTTTAGGAACTTATATCCTCTTTTCCCTTCCAGATATCTTTAAGAACGTGGTCCAAAAGAGTGCGCCTTACGACAAAGAGGCTGTGGTCAGGCTATGGATCGGCTCCCGTCTCCTGGTCTTCTTGTACGACCCTCGCGACGTGGAGGTCATCCTCAGCAGTCACGTGCACATTGACAAAGCTGAAGAGTACAGATTCTTCAAGCCCTGGCTCGGAAACGGTCTTTTGATCAGTACCGGTAAGTTCTACTGCAAACCATAGCTCATTAACATCATTGTAGAGTATTAGACCGGGCCGTGTACGTGGCCCGGGCGGGGCACATAGCAGTTTATACTAAACAGTGCCTGATCCGTGTCCCGTCCGGGCCCGTCTACTAACTAAAGGCACCAGACCGGCCCGGACACGGCCCGGTCTTATATAAATTTTCTCTATACCTCTACAAACACATCATCAAATTATGCTGCAAGCATAAACATTATGACATTCGTAATGTCAGTAATAAACGTCATGTATTTACGCGACTGCACGCACGAACCGCACCTATCATGATGTCAAAAAGGTTGACCATTGGTAACCGTTTGATGATAGTTAATGTCAAATCATTATTATTACTAGGTAGATATGTAAAACGTAATATTGTTCCTAAGCGTTCTAAAATGACATGGAAAACCTTATGCATATTTATACGAATATAATTATCTACGTCACTGTAATGATCATTGTGACGTTGTAGTATGATCTACCTCAAATAAAAATAAGTCATGGTACAAACATTAGGTTATTACAATAGGCTATTTGACAGTATGAAAAATAAAGTGTTGTTGATAGTAATCTATATAAATTATGCCTTCATAAAGCGTTATGGAGTAAAATAACTTAAAAAATAAACAATAATTAAATTAAATAATCCATAATTAATTTGACTATTTTTAAACGCCAGTCACGTGACACAAAACGGTCAGGATTGGTCGAAACGACGATGACGTAACATGCTTGTCAATATGTCATCGCCTGCCTTGAAAAACTTGACGTTTGTTTATTTGTTGACAAGCATGTAACGTCATAGAAACTAGTGCGACGCCATTTGCATAAAGAAGCGTTTTTGCGAGTTATTTTAAATGTCGATATTTAATTTACATTTTTAGGGCCAATACTTAGCAGAATTGAAAATAATATATTTTTATGGGTTCCACAGTCACTACTGAATAATCTAGAATGGTTTTCAAAATTTTGTCAAATAGCCCATTATGGTCATATTTTATATTTTTCGCAGAAATTGCAAATTAATGGATTATTATGGCTAGGATATTTGGTGCCGAAAACAGAACGCAAAAGTCTTCCAACCACTTGTCCGACTAATTTGGACTATTTATTTACTACAAGCTGACCCCGCGAACTTCGTATCGCTTAAAGTGGGTGATAGACGTACGAGCAAGTACGCGTACTTATGGCTCGCCGACCTTTTTCGCTTGTGTGTCACCGTAAGTACGCGTACTTTAAAACCGCCGCGCAAAATCGTCGGCGATCCAACCGGTCTGAAATCTTGCTCGTAGCTCGTCATGGCTCGAACGTGTGGCAGCATTGCGAGCCGCGAGCCGCCATTTTGTTTCGACTTCGTTTCTTTTTTTTAGTTTTTAAAATGTAATACGATATTATTCCTAAATAACACAAAGCTTCTTCAGTCGACGACCTCGCAATACAGAGTGAGTAAGCTTCACGTGTGTCACTAACGTCGAGCCAAGCAAGTTCGCGATCTTAAAAACCGCGTACTATAAGTTCGTACGTCTATCACCCACTTTAGAATTAACAAATGTTGTCTTCCGTTCCCGTTCCCGTTCCCGTTCCCGTTCCCGTTCCCGTTCCCGTTCCCGTTCCCGTTCCCGTTCCCGTTCCCGTTCCCGTTCCCGTTCCCGTTCCCGTTCCCGATCCCGTTCCCGTTCCCGTTCCCGTTCCCGTTCCCGTTCCCGTTCCCGTTCCCGTTCCCGTTCCCGTTCCCATTCCCGTTCCCGTTACAATTCCCGTTCAATAGTTTTTGTAGCGCACACGAAGAAAGCAAAATTTTTTACACATTCCACCAGAATTTATTACTTTTTCAATATAAAAAGGGATCAGGGATAATGTAGCTTGGTAGTGGTGAAAGAATTTTTGAAATCGGTTCAGTAGTTTTTGAGTTTATCCATTACAAACATACAAAAAAACAAAAAATCAATCATTTTCAATCAAAAATCTCTTTATAATATTAGTATAGATGACTACCTTATAATCTCTCACTCATTCGTAGTATCACACGTCGTTAAAATCGTCTTTTAATCGTCTAGAGCTAAATTAGCAAATAACTCAAACTAGTCGAGCTAGAAGGTCAAGTTAAAAAATAAATCGGGTAGATTTTTAAAAATTAATAAGCATGTTTTTAAACCGTGTCTGAAAAAAAAACACGACGTATAGGTAAATATAAATTAATAGATAAATTCAGATAAATGTGTGAAATTTTTATTTAATTTAAATCCGTTAATATCGACTCTGTTCGTAAAAAAATGTTTAAGACGCTGTGGAAAGTTTTATCTATAAACTGTTTCGATGTTTACAACAATATTATACGATAATAATATCAGGTCTAAACGACATAACAGATTAAGTTGAAATTTGCTGTAGATGTAGATATATTGCCCGAATAAATAATTGACTACTTTAAAATATGAAAAACATCCCCAAAACGATAAAAAAACGCAAAAGGGATAATTTCTATACAGATGGCGCTGGTGTGCAACAAATCTGACATCACAGAATAAAAACATTCAGTCTTTTCTCAATTCAATTCAATTCTTGTTTATGGCTTCTATGACTTTTGTTGTCACAACTCTGCCAGTGTCCGTTTCATGATAGTTTCGTAAGCATTTAGATGGAGGGTGCGTCTTTATTAGAATATGGTCGGTATTCTGAGGGTCAGTCTTTTCTATTCGATTATTGAAATTTGACAGGACAACGTCTGTCACGGGTCGGCTAGTCGTACAATATAATAAAGAGTGTTTGGATTTTCAAGTTTCAATCACGCCGTAATAAGTGATTTAAATAAAATCGATTGATTTGGAAAGGCAAAAGAGCTACGAGTATATGATCGAGGTAATACGCGGCCGGAAGAGTACCATACCTACGCAAAATTATCTTCCGCGTAATCTGAACCGGTCATTGTTATTATTTTTCCGTGTTAGGCAAAGGTCACACCATTTACCTAGTTATTTAAATCGATACTTCTTTGATCCAACTCTAAAGCCGAGTACTCACTTGCGAGTAATTGTAATCTCACGTTACTGTAGGTAATAATCATGGTGTGTGCGAGCCTGACGCGAGCGGATCGCAGTGAGGGCGTAGTTTATGTTACTCGTGATACAAAAACACTGATTTTAACTTATTATATTAGTAGCGTAGACAGATTTTGTGTCTCCTGGTTTCTTCTTTATTTTCCTCGATTTTTAGGGTTCCGTACCCAAAGGGTAAAAACGGAACCCTATTACTAAGACTTCGCTGTCCGTCTGTCTGTCTGTCTGTCACAGGGCTGTATCTCATGAACCGTGATAGCTAGACAGTTGGAATTTTCACAGATTATGTATTTCTGTGGCTGCTCTAACAACAAATACTAAAATCAGAATAAAATAAATATTTAAGGGGGGCTCCCATACAACAAACATGATTTTTTTTGCCGTTTTTATAGATAATGGTACGGAACCCTTCGTGCGCGAGTCCGACTCGCACTTGGCCGGTTTTTTTTCCTTTGATTCACATGATCACATCTATAATAGATCTAGTGCAAGAACGTAATATCTCAATTTTCAAATATATAAAAAACATTTTCCTACAGGACAAAAATGGCGCTCCCACCGCAAACTGATCGCTCCCACATTCCATCTTAATGTGCTGAAGAGTTTCATCGACCTGTTTAACGCCAACTCCAGAGCTGTTGTTGACAAGCTGAAGAAGGAAGCTGGTGACTTCGACTGCCACGACTACATGAGTGAATGCACCGTTGAAATTTTACTGGGTGAGTCATCTTTTTCTTTTGTATGAGTCAAAATAGATCAATTTACTAGCTTATCACGGAAAAATGCTAAACTATGGAAAAAAACATCATGGCGAGCAATTGGCCAGCTTTTAGAGTATTTAAATGTTGTCAATATCGTGTTGTGGTCAAATGAAGTCAAAGGATTATTTTCTATCGTCCTATATCTTGCTGAATTAACGCTATTTTTCTTGATCAAGCCTACAGGATACAAGAAAGATACTGTACCTTATTTATTGTTTCACCAGCTCGTAAGACGTTTTAAAGTGATCCTTGTGATTTCATTAAAATAAATATCTTTTAACTTTGACTTATACATAATATTAGTGGAAAACTCCGTAACTTTATGAAGTTATTTTTAAACAGATTTAGACCCAGCAACAGATTAAGCCAGGTGAAGTTATTTTTATACAGATTTAGCCCCCTCTGCGCCCCGCTAGGTATTAAGTTTTGGGGATTTCTTTCTCTGAATTAATGTGTGTGTGTGTGTGTGTGTTGTCGAATGATTAGGTTCAGACACAGAAAATGTAAAAAACAAAACTACTATTTCTAGGAGGTAAAACCGGAGAGTCGAGGTCAACTTAAAAACCTATGTTATGAATACCAATGTATATGGTGTACGTTATCTTTTGACTAAGTAAAGTAGACTCTAGTAGATAAAGTCCAAACGGATATTTGGTTGTGGCTCAATCACGTCTATAGAACCAAACTGATTTGGATGAAACTTGAAATAGGTATTAGCGTATGTCCTGGCTTATAGGATACTTTTTATCAGGTTGTAAGTTGTAATATAAAGTATAAACTTAACACAAATGAGTTGAATATGCATAATATTGTTAACTCAACGAATAAATCGAATGAAGGTTGAGTAAGGTAATACAAGGTTTACATTGTTAAATGTAAAAAACATCTAGCCGCACTATAAAATCTACCGCTGTAGGTAAATCAAACAGACTATTTCACAGTTCGTACGTTATCAGTAGATATAAGATACTCATAGGATATGATATATCGATATAAGGATGAGTTTCCACCTACGCGGAGCTGCACGGAGCTGTGCGAAGCTGTGCGGAGCGAACCAATGACAGTGCTCAAATATTCGAGTTCGAAGGTACGCGTCGTAGTATTCTTTATATAGAAAGTCACACTAGTGCGTCCACTGCGTACAAGGCACAGCTTCGCATAGCTCTGCTTAGGTAAAAACACACCCTAAGAAAGGAAACTCCGTAGCTTTACGAGTACCTAGCCCATAATGACAATCAAAGTGATAATAATTGTGATAAATACCTAATAAATACAAAGGATTTTTGTTCGAAAATGCTTGTAAAAGCAATGTTTTAGCTCGATTTTGTATCAGATATACAGAACCATATATACTTAAATAACAGTTTCTTTCCATGTTTTTTTATGAATAGGTATAACGGAACATACTTGTTTTTTTAAATATCGTCAGTTCGATCTCGATCGGAGCGAAAAAAATACTTAATGAATACCTACTCGTAGGTACCTAGGCTAGTGACCCCGCATGAGAATTCTAGGTCGTCTAGTTGATTAAACTAATATATTATTAAATACAAACTCAATGAAAAAAAGTTAGTAAAAAAAAATTGGCATTTGTCAGACTGCTCCTGAAAACTTAAATTGATCTTGATCGATTATCACAAATAAAAACGAAAAAAATGTGGCTTATTTTTAAATTCCATAATTAATGGTGTAATAGTTATTTAGGTCTCACCTACTTCAACTATATTTTGGGCCTTTATTTGGTAAGAAAATTCAAAAACCCACCATAAAAAAATAAATCCCATGTAAAAAAGATAGATATATAAATATATCCACAAATGTGAATAGGTAGATCTATTTGATTCTAATAATAACTCTAAAAAGATCACTGACATCGGGTAATATACCTATTTAATTTAAATATTTTTTAAACTTCGAATCATTTAAAAAGCATTCCAAAAGATCGCTGACCCGAAGTCAGATATCTATATAATTTAAATTCCCGCAATCTTAATCCAAATATTCCAATTCAATATATGCCTTATATGCTTTAAGCTGTGAATTCAATTTCCACCGAGGACAAACATTTGCGTGATGAACATAGATGATTATTCTGGGTGTTATAAAGATCTCTGAGCTAAGAAACATTATATAACCTGTGATTCAGAAATCAAGTTCCTCTTCCTCTCCATCGTTATCACTAAGGGCCTGTTTCACCATCTTCAAGTAAAGTCCTAAGTATGCTACTCGGCGATTACCAAAAACGAACGTACCATTTGACATTTGATAGTTTTGACACTTTCATACATTAATTTAGCGCTAACTGGAAAGTAACTAATCAACACTTTACTTGAAGATCATAAAACAGGCCCTAAGAGTAATTTCATGAGGAGAAACTAAAAAGTTATGAAAAATCTACTATACGTTAAACAAAAGATCAAAACAAGTAGATACTATAAACAAGTAGGTAATTTAATGTACTATATTAGTGACTATATTATATTAATACTTCGCAATGACATTATAATGAAAAACGGCTTGAAGTTTTATAATAAATGATTATGGTTTTCAAAACAAGTAGTATCGTAGAATATAGTTATGTGTGCGTCATCAATGTCCTTCGAACTTGGTTCATGCATACCCTTTTCAAATATACTAACCGATGTCGAGTTTGTCGTCGAGGGTTCGGTACATTTGACGAAGAAATAGATACTACCCAAAAGATCCCTCGTATCTGTCTGTCCGTGTATCACAGCCTATGAACGATCAGAGTTTGGTAGGTATAATTTATGTATATGACCCCATCACGGTCGTATAGCTAAACAGAATTATCATTTAGAATGGAAAATTTGATCCCAAATCAATTTGAATCAATTATAAAAAATGTTTTATGCATCTTGTGGCATATCAAATGAAAAAGGGAAAAAATGAAAATGAATCGCGAAAGGAGTGACATCGCTACGGATCTGACTCATCCTGATGAAGATTCTCTAGATGAATCGAAACATTGTTAGTGCCTTCATCGATATAATTTCCAGTTGATATTATGTGAAATAAAATAGTTTATTTTTCTAGATTGTTTATGATCATCACATCATAAATTATTTATTGGAATAATATTCAAATTGTTGTTTACATGCGTACTATAAAACAATTAAAATTCCAGTAATCAGACGCTATTGTGTTTCATATCCGTAACTAAGTAGTTTGAGTCATATATGGCTATCTAAGGCCATGTATAATATGGTACGTGTTAAATATATAATACCTCAGTCACCTAAAGTCTTGCTCTTCTTGACATATAAGTCTAGTCGCTGCCGTGCATACCAAATAGTAACATGGTGCATTTATAAATAAATAAATATAGATGGACTCTACACATCTAGCCCCAAAATAAGCAAAGCTTGTAATATGGGAACCAGATATACGATAGAAAACTGATATACCTACTTTTTTATAGAAATTTAATAAATTTTGTAGGTTTGCATTCATAACTCAATTTGGTCGATTTGATGTTTACACCCTTCGTAGCGGAAATAATAGATATGTAAATTATATTTTGATATGGGAATAGTAGTCACCAATATAGTATAGTCGACCTTCATTATTTAACCAACGAAAAACGAAGGAGGTTCTCAAGTCGTCGCTTATATAATTTATAAATATTTTTATTTTTTACCTGGTGATTCGATTTCGATGTTTTTCTATTGTGTACAGAATAATCTCAAGTTGGTCTCACTTAAATTATATTTATGTAAGACTGACAGATCGTTCAAAAACTTAAAAAAACGAATATCCGAATATAATTCAATAAACGTAATTATTTTCGGAATGTTTTTTACTTAATACTTTGAAAAAGGTTAGGTTGGGGCATCTACTACTTGATTGGTGGAATTACAGGCACGTGCGTCTTAAAACACCTGCCATAAGCAGGAAGTTCCTAATTCAACGTATAGGTATATACGTTGAATATATTATTTTTACCAAGCCATTTTTCTATTAACTGTCCCAAGTTGGTCCCATTTAAATTGTATTTATGTAGGATTAATAGTTCCATAAAACTTAAAAAAAAAACTAAAACCGTTTCTAGACTTTTCAATGTTTCGCTATTTTCGTAAGTATCTTTTTAGTTTATGAAACGTTATTATGTAAAATTCGATGATTGATAGCAGATTCTAAGATAATGTAAAGAAAAAGTATCAAAACTAATCACTTTGTTAGATGAATCGTACCTTCAAGCCTACGTACATGATCATTGACTTTATTCATTGAATGAGAGTGGAACGCAAGTTGAATGAAAATGAGGAAGCTTTATTTACTTTTAATGTTTGTATACTCGTTACTATTTGCATTAAAATTATGTGAATGGTTGTAAAAAAGCCTGTAATGCGACTTGAAGTTAAACGAGTGCGTATCTAAATATGCTCAAATATTAGATCATAATGCAATAAGATTTTAATTAATTCAAGTACTTACCGATCCAACTTTATTTAAAATGTTATTTACATACAATTGGTTTGGGTTTACCCGTAGATGGTATCCTAAACGTCTAAATTATAAATGATTCCCACCGTCAAGGAAACACGATAAAGATTGCTTTTGGCTTTTTCCCTTAAGTAGGGGAGGGCATGTAGTAACAGTTTTTGGTAAAACGATGCCTTCTTCAAATATCACTATATTGATGAAGTAAAAACTGTTTTATCACTACATAGTTAAAGCAAAGTCGCTTTCCGCTTCCCGCGTATGTATGTATGTATGTTTGCTTATATCTTTAAAACTACACAACGGATTTTGATGCGGTTTTTTTTTAATAGATAGAGTGATTCAGGAGAAAGGTTTATATGTATAATACATGCATAATATAGTAGAGAAACACTGATAATTTTAGAGGTTTCTAATGTGATGTCGTAAATAAACACATTTTTTTACGCTTACATTGCAAATGCTGGCTGAACCCCACGAGATATATCAAAATAATGTACTACAGTATTGTACACCTTAAAAACGTCTACAAAAAAGTCCACGATGGTATTATAAATGTCTTACGCACAGAGAAGCGGGCACGGGTCAGCTAGTCTACTAAATATTGATAAAAACGAATATTAATTGAGCTGATAGGTACTATTACAAATAAGTCTATTATGTGCGACTGATTTAGTTATCAAAGGCAAGCATTTTTTTAAACAAGTCAGCTGTTGTAGTCTACCTAGCAAACGCTTTATATTCTGTGTAGCTTGTTTATACTCTTAGATTAGGGTGAAAACACAAAACTGCGATGTTTCTTCCCATCATAGAAATACTCGCACCTAAGCATTTTGTAGTATTTTTTACGTACTTATTACAGAAATACTGGCGTTGCGTATTCGCATCGCATCGATTTACAGTCACGTGTTCTGGCCCTTATGTTGGGCATAATTCCATCGCAAATAGTTTAGCGATAATAGTAAGTAATAACAGAACATGACCCAAAATGTAAAGTGCTCAGGCAACACCATTAGTAGAAACTGTCTCAAATTTCAAGGGGTAATGGTAAATTACGCGGAATAAACTGCTATTAGAATGTACCGTCACGTAGGAGCCGACTTAGTGACAACACGTTGGCCCTCACTGCTCGCCGGACGTAACATCGTACAGCAGAAATTGAGTACCACAACTTTTCAACCTTGAAACCAGTCGCTAGATTTGCAATTCCCACAGAGGGTTGACGTCAGACAGTGGCTGGTTGTAAAACACTCCAAGCCAAATCAAATTATTTTAAAATATGTTTTTTCTACATGTGTCTCTCAAGAAGTGGGATAAGGGCAAGAAGATAAATAGATTTCCAACGTGTTGGACTCCGGGTTCAATTAAAAAAGCAGAAATATTTAACTCATTTTCCATTTTCTATTAAACGAGATAATAACTATAGATTTTGACACAGGTCTTTATCACGTAATTACCTTTAATTTACTTTCCCGACGTTTCGGCTATGTTACAATAGCCATGGTCGCGGGCAGACGGTAATTACGTGATAAAGACCCGTGTCAAAATCTATAGTTATGTCTACTAATCACGATAGTTTGAAAAATAAAACGAGATAATGATTCATTAACTTGTTGTTGTATCTACGCTAGAAACAGGTTAACGCTTTGTTCTATTGCTTGACCCGACAGAATACAAACAAATATGACCCGTATTTATATTGAACGAGAATCACTACCTTGCCGTAACACAGTTTAAAACTAGCACGGGAGGTAATGGTTCTTAAACTGTACATGTACCGTCATTTTTGACGTATTGTATTTAATAGTACCTACCAATTATTATTTTACACCTAGCAATATTTCTAAGTACTTACTGTTTTTTAAGTTTTGGTTCTTTAATAAACTTATTATTATTATTATTATTATTATTATTCAGTAGATTGATAAATTTACCATCACTGACAGCTCTAAGCCATGTGTAAAGCCATATTACCTATTTAGCATTAATGCAGAGTTCAAGTTATGTACACCGCAGACCAACTTCTACGTTTTATTATTATCTCTGTGTGAAATATTCTATTGGTAATTACTGAAATCGTACCTACGAGTACATGAAGTTGAGATACTGATAATTTACACTGTGCCAAGCTGTGTTCTTGAAGCGAATGCCTCGGAACCCATTAGATCGTTTGCGAAACGAAGAACAGATACAAAACATCGATCTTGCAAAATTTGCAATGTTTAGATGTGTCGTAAAATTTATAACTAACATCTGTCGTAGTACAATCAACATTTTAGGTTTATATATTCCATTATTTTCAATAAATATCACTGTTGAACTTTCAATAGAGCATTGTACACAACAAATAAGTCTTAAAAATCACCTTTGTTACCTTTAACATCTTTCTGTCATTTCAACTTTACTACTACTATATATGTAAATACCTACTGCAGAATCATTTGTAATAATGTACTAGCTGTCCCGGCAGACGTGGTCCTGTCAAATTTCAATAATCCCACAGATCAAAGCACTTTCAGTTTTTTCTGAACTTTAGGGTATAATAAAGACCCTACGACCGATTTTCATACCTACCGAATATACACAAAGAAATCATAAAAAACGGTCAAGCTGTTTTGGAGGAGTTTGGTTACAAACACTGTGACAAGAGAATTATATATTAGAGATACATATAAGTATACATCTTAGTGGCGACGACTGTACTAATACTATTAAATTATTATTATTATTTTTATATATAAATGTATTATTTAATTATTGTCCATCCATTATACCTATTATGTAACAATCTTGGCATTCGATAATCTGTAGTAGGTAATAACAAGTAATTAAACTTGTTTCGAAGAAGTCTGAACTGGATTGTGATCTGTAAACATCCGCGATGATTATGGAGTTATCAATTACTAACTGTTGCCCGCGACTTCGTTCTCGTGATGTCAATATACCCTTTACCAAATTTTATCAAAGGTGTATAGGTAACAGACAAACACAGTTGCTTTTGCGTTTTATATAATTAAATTAGTAATTGGTGTAAGGTAGGTATAGGTACCAGAAACATAACGAAACGTTTCAATTTTCGTATTTACGTATGTTAATTATGTATTCAAGTTATCTTTTTGATTATCAATAATAGTCAGTGATACTTATTGGATGTAATTGCTAACTACTGAAATATATGGACATGTGCCGAATTTAATATTTGGACGTGCTTCTGACTAACCCCGTTAGACATCTTCAAGGATCTGAGCGCCTGGAGATCTGATCTTGGGATTACAGACGTGATATATTTTTTTATTACGATTGCTAAATTACAAGCGTAGTTCCATAATAAACCGATATGGCATTCACCATATAATTATTCAATTGATAGGTATTATTCCGCAGTCTATAAAACGCATGAAGGTAGAATTTAATTATGTTGAAACAGTACCTACGTCACAACCATTCTAGGTCAAAATCTGATTGTGAGGTTAGACATTCTTGTATCTTAGAAAACCAGCCTAAAACTGGTGCCCCGCCACAATCGGGTAAGCTTTCTTACCGCTTCATTACCTCGTTCTAATTGCTTGTATATAAAGAAAGAAAGAAAGAAAGAATAAAATTATTTTGTGTCAACATAATCTCTTAAAACTAAACAAAAAACATACATATTGGCAACATTGACAACAAAATTGGTCACCACTCAGCTATATGCTGCAACAGCGAGAGTTGATGCAGCGCTGATTTTCAGTGGAGCCATAGTGCGTGTGGGGCAGCATACTGCATATCACACAGTATGTATGTATGTAGAAACGGGGATCACAGATATTGTATAGATACCTCTGCAGAGACCTACTTGTTAAATTCTATTATGTTATTCATTAAGCGGTTACGCATGATTGTGCTCCATCCGAATAATGGTACCCGTGAATCATTACGTTGAATATCAAAGCGGGATTGTCTTTAGGTAGGCTTGGTCACGTAGGCAGTGTGTCGACCCCCCACATAACACGTGCCACCAACTATTAATGGCCAATATTCACCATACTTAGTTATCCCAGGGGCAATTTTAATACGTACGTTACGCAACTGATTTACATTTAATAGAGGTCACTCTTTCATTTAGAAATCATATTCAAGCGTTTTCATTATCTCTTAACGGATTTATTGAGGATGTTTTTTTGACGTGACAACGTCTTAAATTAGGTTGCGGCTCGGAGTCACTCATGAAAAAGTGTAACGCCCGCTCACGTCTGTTACGATGAGTCACTGAACGAGAGAGAGGCCTGCCGGACCATTTACATTTTGTCACGTAAAATCTTCGCCTGTAAAACCGACTTTACAGGCAACCAATTTTTTTTTGGCTTGTATTACTTGTGATGACCCCTAGGAGTATTTTTTTTAGTTTTTATTCAATGTACAGAATTAAACTCTTCTACAGTTTTATTATAATGTAGATTGATGTGATTGAACTCTTTCATTCTTTATTGTATCAACTAGGTATGTTCCATTAATGTACCTATGTCTAAGGTTTATCGTAATTTTTCATAAATTTTTTTCTTCTATCTGTAATTGTCAATTCAAATTTCAATTAATTTATTGAAGACTAGCTGACCCGTGCCCGCTTCGCTGTGCGTAAGACATTTCTAATACCATCGTGGACTTTTTTGTAGACGTTTTTAAGGTATACAATACTGTAGTACATTATTTTGATATATCTCGTGGGGTTCAGCCAGCATTTGCAATGTAAGCGCAAAAAAATGTGTTTATTTACGACATCACATTAGAAACCTCTAAAATTATCAGTGTTTCTCTACTATATTATACATATAAACCTTCCTCTTGAATCACTCTATTTATTAAAAAAAAACCGCATTAAAATCCGTTGTGTAGTTTTAAAGATATAAGCAAACATACATACATACATATTACATACAGACGCGGGAAGCGGAAAGCGACTTTGCTTTATACTATGTAGTGATGATGCCTTGAAGATGTCTAAATAATAAGGTAGCTAAAGACTCGTGATCAAACATTACATTTGGCAAATTTTAACATGTAGCTGGCATACCATACCTAACAGGTTGCAAACCCATCGCCGAATAATAAACTTTAAATAGAGTGCTTCAGTGCGTTCAACCCACAATTTTTCTTTACTTATAAATATTTTTATTAATACAATCAGTCTTGTACAGATAATAGTCAGTCAAATATTTGTCTTATATCCATTGTGCACCAAAATTTGTCTTCCACGGGTTGATTGAATATAATTCAAATTGTTAAAACCATTTTATTTCAAGCAACTTCGACTCATAATGGACTTAGGTACCTACATAAACTTCAAATGTTATTACGAGTAGTTCAAAGTGCGTAAATAAAACCAGAACTATACCTGCCAATTACAATGTAGATAAAATTATAATGTTTGAACTATACCAATTACAAAAGTTGTTGTCCTTCGTCTAAGATAGCTTAAATAGTATACCATGCTAACTACGGTAAGTAAAGTTATATTGCAAGTCATAAATAGCTAAAATTGTAGATTGAAGTTTAATTATTTTACTGTGCCATATTTAGTTGTATTTAGTACTTACAAGCATGCCATGCTAAATAAATAACATTAAATCATTTTAAACATTTACTACCGCTATTTGAAATCTTCTATGCGGTTTACGTTTAGAGAAAACAGCTGATTTTAATTTTAGATAACAATCCTACTAATTTAATAAATCCGAAAGATTGTTTGGATGTTTGGAACCACATAGGTAACAAATATTTTTAAATTTTGCAAACTATCGTGGTTAGTAGACGTAACTATAGATTTTTACACGGGTGCATGGCTATTATAAAAGTCGAAACGACGGGAAAATAAATTAAAGGTAATAATTACGGGATAAAGACCCGTGTAAAAATCTATAGTTCATGTTTTTTTAGTTAAAAGCACTATTAACTGATATTATGTAGTCAATACCGAAAACCAGCGTCGCACCGCGCTTCGCCTAAGCCCTAAATCCTAGGTTCGGTGCTGTGCGGCTTATTGCTTTGCCTCCACATGGCACAATCTGCTGTTGATTGTTACCTATTGTTATTGTTCTCTTTTAATAATTGTTTTCTGCTCATAGAGCAAATAAATGTTTTTTCTTTCTTTCTTTCTTTCTTTCAATACCAGTGGGGCTATTTTGTAAAAAACATGAATATCATGTTATGATGTTGAATGCAATACCTAGTGTTAGAGAATACCTAATCTGTACACTTTTCATAGTAACTATGCACAGTTTATGCACCTATACCTACGCTACAGCGTAGGTATTGTATTGGAAGCGTAGGTATAGGTGCTTAAACAGCATAAAAAGCGTAGGTATTATGGCATTCAGTACCATAACATGATAATCATGTTTTTACAAAATCACCCCGCAGTTTTGTCTGATTTTTGCATTCAAAAGTAGTTTTGACCTGTTATGACTTAGCTGTTAATACAACCGTCCATTGAACCTACATAATTACCTGTGTCTATAAGTTTAACTTCAAAAAACAATTTACTAAACAGCATATTAATTACAGAAACCGCAATGGGAGTA
Organism: Hydriomena furcata; assembly: GCA_912999785.1. Lineage (NCBI taxonomy): Eukaryota > Metazoa > Arthropoda > Insecta > Lepidoptera > Geometridae > Hydriomena > Hydriomena furcata. Next base: position 13,365,484 of record OU538828.1, on the reverse strand, counting down.
AGCAAAAGTACACAGGACCAGAGTGGCTTTGAATACGCCATGGCCGTCATGAAGATGTGCGATATTTTGCATCTTCGCCACACCAAGATCTGGATGAGGCCCGATTTGCTGTTCAACTGGACCCAGCACTCCAAGAACCAGAGTAAACTGCTCGATGTCATCCACGGACTTACCAAGAAGGTAAACACATATTTTACATATTGTTTCAAGTTCAAAAACTTTTTTATCAATAATTTATATCAATATCTAAAGGGTGTAAGTGTAGGCAAATTCAGCAGTATTTCGTAGTAGGATTAAAGTCCGTCGCCGCTCTATTAAATTTAAAATCTTATTATATATTATAAATACGAAAGTTTAAATAATATAAACGACCAACCGGATTTGAATGAAACTTATAATATAAATATTAAATAGCCTATGACCTGAAATAGCATACCTACAGCTAAAAATTATTAGTCCTAGATTAATACAATTTAAAAGGGAAACTTAGGACTTAGGAGTTTTTTTCTTTTTCATAGATAGAGAATATCTATCTATGAAAAAAAAAAACTTCCAAGTCGGATCACTAGATAAAGAGCAATCATACAAAAAAAATATTAAAGACAATAGTCGTGTCATTTGATTAAATACGGATGCAGTTCTTCACAAAAATATAGAAAAGTAGAAGCGCCGATAAAAAAACTCCCAGACAAACTAAATATTGATATTACTAAACCTTTAACAAGTGATCTTTGCCATTGGTCGTTAATTTATTCCTTGGTATAATATATTAGGAGGTTGTACCAGTTTCCTCTATAACCAGTTCCATTAAGGCATGCTTTTATGACGTCATCCAATCTTTAAAACCGTGATCAAAATCGTTTTACGTCAACAGGTATTTATACTTCAATCAGGATTTAAAATAAATAGATAAATAAAAATAAATCATTTTTTTATATACTTCTTTTAGGAGAGTTTTACTGTTCCGATGAGCAATTTAAATTGGCGAGTTTTTGTTTGCTTGTATGATAGAAGCGCTATCTACATTCATTATTTTAATATTTTTTTAATAGATACCTGCCCATACCCTATGCTATATCTAAGTAGGTGCATCATAGATTCTATGTACATATTCTATCATATCTAATTGTTGTAGTTTAACTTGAATTGATTTGAATTGCTTTCCCCAAAGGTCATCAAGAGGAAGAAGGAAGAATTCAAGAACGGAAAAGTATCATCTGTCGTCGAGGAAACCAAAGAAGCTGAGACTACCTCCGCCACAACCACTACCTCAGTAGAGGGACTTTCGTTCGGCCAGTCCGCCGGTCTCAAGGACGATCTTGATGTTGATGACACTGATGTTGGTCAGAAGAAGCGATTGGCTTTCCTTGATCTACTTCTGGAGAGCTCCCAAAGCGGTGTGGTTATATCTGACGAGGAAATCAAAGAGCAAGTGGACACCATTATGTTCGAGGTGAGAACTATTACAATCCTAGTTGAGGCATAACGATGTCGCTTTGTTTAGTTTCAGTACTTAAAAAATGGTGTATGTCATAGTATTTGTATGAGACTAGGTCTCAATGCCACAAGTAAATTCTCTACAAAAAAACATCTGTATCATCAATACTGGCCTTGCAGCTCGGTTGGTAGTAATTCTGCCTTCTGCGCTAGAGTAGATTAAGGGCTCGATTCCCACTCAGGACAAACATTTGTGTGAACATCTAGTTTGATCTGGATGTTATAATGAATTTAAAAAAAGTATAATAAGTCAACTCGTCGTTTATCAGTATTCAACTCGTCGTTTTAATCTATCAGATTTTAAAAATACCTCATTCTACCAGGGTCACGATACCACAGCCGCCGGCAGCAGTTTCTTCCTCTCCATGATGGGAGTACACCAGCACATCCAAGACAAGGTTATCGAAGAATTGGACCAGATATTCGGTGACTCGGACCGCCCCGCTACTTTCCAAGATACCCTTGAGATGAAGTACTTGGAGCGATGCCTGATGGAGACCCTTAGGATGTACCCACCAGTACCCATTATCGCCAGGCAAATCCAGCAAGACATTACCCTTCGTAAGTAAATATGAAATCTATTTTGATCGGACGTCTAGTCTATCTGTCAAGAACTTTTTACAAGCCTTGTATATTTTGGGTCAAATCTTCCAACTGAATTTTCAACCAGTTATCTCCAACCGATTGAGCTGAAACTCTGCATATCAATGAAACTTTCGTGACTGTCTATACAATAATATGATAGCATGCTGATCTGATGATGGAGACAATAGTTGTTATATGTAACTCCTCAAATATAAATTTACATACCTGTCAAGATGGAGAGACGAAATCGACTCCTACTTAAAGGATTGGCCCACAGTTGCACAGAACAGAGATGATTGGAGAGAAGGAAGGGAGGCCTTTGCCCTGCAGTGGGACACTACAGGCTCATAATAATAATAATACTTGTCAAGTTCCGATGGCAATGTAATAATATGGTTACATCGAACTGGTCTGATGATGGAGCTCGAAGGTAGTCATAGGAACTCCTCATCTATACAACATAATTCTATCGAGTTTGGCCTCCTTAGAATGATCTTGATGAATAGCCTTGGATTTTATAAAAATCATAACATAGATTAAAGTTGTAAAAAAAATTACAACATGCCCAAACCAGCTTAAAAAAGTTCTCGAAGGTTGTATGAATTTAGGTTTTGGTCAATTTACATAGGTTACAAAAAAACCGGCCAAGTGCCTGTCGGACTCGCGCTCGCGGGTTCCGTACCATTATCTATAAAATCACGTTTGTTGTATGGAATCACCACCTAAATATTTATTTTATTCTGTTTTTAGTATTTGTTATTATAGCGGCAACAGAAATACGTCATCAATTTCAACTGACTAGCTATCACGGTTCATGAGATACAACCTTGTGACAGACAGACAGACGTACAGACAGCGAAGTCTAGTAATTGGGTCCCGTTTTTACCCTTTGGGTACGGAATCCTGAAAATACCTAATGCTATCGTTCTGTATAAAAGTACTTATTGAATTTATTGTAATCTGTGTAGGTACTCAGTGTTTCAAATTATAAGGAAAATATCAGATGACCAAGTAAGATAGAGCCTGTGGTAGGTAATCCCTGACTCATGTTGCCTTTCACGAGTTTTGCATTATATTCCTTACCTAGTCATTACGATTACGGAACATGAGCTAGTAATTTATATTTTGACCCTGTGGATGGACAACAAAGTTGTCTAAGGAAATAAATATACAATTCACAACATTATTTAGATTATCTGGCGTATTTCATAGAGAAGTTTCCTCAATTATGGCCTTGGCCTTCCTACATCTATTTTTTAAGAATAGTAGATCTCTCGTGAAGGCAGTAACTACCACCATACCAGTTTGACATACCCAGGACCTCGTTTTGTATTGGTCGATCAATTATTATCCACAGAAGAGACATGGTTACTATTTAAACAAATAACTGCATCATATATGAAGAAATTGTATTAAGGATAGAAATAGGAGTAATTTAGAAGAAGTCTTGTTTATTTCTATCTGAAATAAGTATATTAGTACCCACCTACTAAGTTAATTTATTATGTTTTATGAAAGGAACAAATAATTCAAGTTTCTTTCTTCTAGCGATAAATACCCGTAGTAACTGTGGTGGAAAGGTGATGCTTGAAGTATCTAGTTTTTGCTTAGGCCGACTCTGTCTATAATTTAGGTGACTAATAAGATTATCTAATTAATAATATAAAAATTAACTGTTCAACTTTTCATAGTTTTGAGTAAAAACGAAATTAGTGTTCTGGAAGAGCCAACTTTGGAAAATAAATGTATCGAGAAAAGTTTCACCAATCGTGTTTCTGTCTATAATTTATTTAGATTAAATCTATAAGTTATCTTTGTCATAAAAAACAAAACTGCATGTTTTGCGGTTATTGAGAAAAAACATATCTGCATTTATCAAAAAAATATATTACTAGTCTTAACCTTAATATTTGCCCCACAGCATCAAACGGTAAGAAAGTCCCCGCCGGTACCACTGTGGTTGTAGCTACATTCAAGCTGCATCGCCGCCCTGATGTGTACCCGAACCCAGAAAAGTTCGACCCCGACAACTTCCTGCCAGAGCGATCTGCCAACCGTCATTACTACGCATTTGTACCTTTCTCCGCTGGACCTAGGAGTTGTGTTGGTAAGTCACCTCATCTCATATCAAGTGTTTAAGGCCCTGTATGTCGACGATTGCTCTTTTTCGAAACGAAAAAAGAAATACTTCTGAACAAGCCACATCTCCTATTTTTATAATGTATAGTATATGTGAATAAAGATGTAACCATCTTTAATCACTTCGATAAATAATCCTACTGACCGCTGCAATGACGACAAACACACGTCTGAGTCACGGTGGTACTGATCCATGGGCGGCGCGATATAAATTATGTATAATCAGCAATAACAGTTGTTAATCCATGAAAATGTTATGTAGCTCGAAAGTCATCTTACTTCATAGACATTTTTGACACATAAGTCAGTCGGCACCAGAATGTAAATTGATGTAAGATGTTTCATTCAATATCTTCCGCTTGCGCTTCTGGTAGTGATCTGGATTAGTTGAGCTACCTATAGAATGTTTGCAACGGTCTTTAGATAGCTCAACTGTTTATTTTGTAAATATTCTGTAAATGTTATTACCTAGATGTTATTAATATCTGTAAAAAATATGTTTAATACTTCAAAAATGAACGAATTTTTTGGAATTTGTTTTTTTTTTGTGTGTTGGTTTATGTTTTTTAAACTCTATTTTTATTATAGGTCGCAAGTACGCTATGTTGAAGCTCAAGATTATCCTGTCGACCATACTGCGAAACTTCCGTGTGCATTCCGACCTCAAGGAATCCGACTTCCAACTGCAAGCTGACATCATCCTTAAGAGAGCAGAAGGTTTCAAGGTCAAACTTCAACCCAGGAAAAGATTTGCCAAAGCTTAGAACTAATCCTCCGAACACTGATACATCTACAATGAACTAACATTAATTTATTCATTCATCGCGCCAATACTCATTAAATAACTTCTTTCCAGTGGGTTGCTACTGTTATGGCTTTATCAATGCCTCAAGTAAATCAAATACTTATTTTGACACGATGAATTAATGAATGATGAACAATATTCCTAATCGTGGTTTATCTGTAGAGAGAAAAAAAATAGTTTTTTGATATCATTCAGCATCAATTTTATACAAGGGAATTATATAAATATATATTTATTTATACAAATTGTGCGTTTTTGAATGGTAGGTACAGGTAAACCAGTTATAGGTAATATTAACAGTGTATTAAGATGCAGAATAAGCATTTTAATAAACAAAATATCACTAAAAACACGCAAGATTACAAAATTAATTATTTATAATGACATCGGTCTTTTTTTGGTAATATCTTGCATGTTTTTTCTGTTATGTTGTTATGGTCAATAAATAATTCGGTGTTAATAAATTTATATACAGTTTCATCGTTTTTTTACTAGACAATTATGTATGGCTTTTTGTGACTGTTTTTTTAGCTACTTATTTTGAATATTTTTTTTGTTATTTTCGCATAGAATCGATCAACAAATATTGTGATATTACGTAACGTAGAGAAATATAAGATTTCAACGACATGGTGGCAGAATACTTAGTTACGATGAAGGGTTAACCGGAACAGCAGTTTTGCTCAATCTTGTTAAATAACTGCTAGTTATTAAATTGTATATAGTTACTTTTAATTTATGTTGTGTCGTTTGCCAACTAATAAACATAAATATCGGAAAGACTCATTTTTATTTAACCTATTTAAAGTAAAGGTGTGACTAGAAATAGCGCGGCATTCGCAGGGTCAAGTTTGCCGCGTGACTAGTTTAGATTGTAGCAGGTAGCTTGCGGCTGTCGTCTAAACTGCTTGGGTAGCCGCGCGAGTCTCCCGCGCTCGATTGCCGCGCTATGTCTGGTCACACCCTAATGTTTTTAAGAGGAAAAAATTGTATTTGTGTATGTTTGTAACGAATATACTCAAAAACTACTGAACCGATTTCAAAAGTTCTTTCAGCATTCGAATGCTAAATTGTCTTTGAGTAACATAAAGTTATATCTGTTACAAAAAAAAATAAGGGATCTCTACTAAAACTTCAATAATGATGAGGCTTCCAAAGTGTAAAAAAAAATAGCCACAAAATCATTAGTACACCCGTGCGACGGCGGGGCGGACTGCTAGTATATTAAAATATAGTAGGTAATACTTAACTATAGATTTTGACACGGGTCTTTATCAGTGTGGTGTGTCGTAATGTGAACATGGACATTTCTATTTCTGAAGACCAAGTGAGGGTAGTTTCTTCAACTGCCTCCGCTTCTCAACTTCAGCTCCGAATTACTCCAGTCTGCCCGCGACCATGGTTATTGTAACATAGCCGAAACGTCGGGAAAGTAAATTACGTGATAAAGACCCGTGTCAAAATCTATAGTTATGTCTACTAATCACGATAGTTTGAAAAAGGTAATACTTAGATAGAATAATTAATATCAATAACGAACGAAATTACGACTGTAATCCTCAAGTACGGTAGACATCCTCTCAGATCTTCAGGCACTTAAACCCTGTTAGATCTTCAATGCGGTTAGACAGAGGCATGTCCATAATATATTGTTTGGTACATGGCCACATTTTATAATAGTTAGCCGTCCATACATCACAGTCCATCGCCGCTTATAAAATTACTTAATATTTTCTTCAAGATATTTCAAATATAATCAAATAATATTCATTCAAATATAATATTAATTGTGCAAGCCAGCACTCAAACCTACGACCTTTGTTTTCAAAGTCGAATTATTCAGCAAACACATTGAATTCTTGATTTATGGATTTAAATTATCACTACATAGTATAAAGCAAAGTCGCTTTCCGCTTCCCGCGTATGTATGTATGTATGTTTGCTTATATCTTTAAAACTACACAACGGATTTTGATGCGGTTTTTTTTAATAGATAGAGTGATTCAGGAGGAAGGTTTATATGTATAATACATGCATAATATAGTAGAGAAACACTGATAATTTTAGAGGTTTCTAATGTGATGTCGTAAATAAACACATTTTTTGCGCTTACATTGCAAATGCTGGCTGAACCCCACGAGATATATCAAAATAATGTACTACAGTATTGTACACCTTAAAAACGTCTACAAAAAAGTCCACGATGGTATTAGAAATGTCTTACGCACAGCGAAGCGGGCACGGGTCATCTAGTAAGATTATAAAACTAGGTAGCCTTGATCTTACGAAGGCCAAATAGGTTAATGCAATAAATAACAATAAATAATTTTAACATAAATTTAGTATGCTATTGAAATCCATAAATAACAAATATTATACATCTATCTTCTATAATATATAAATGAATCGCAAAATGTGTTGGTAAGCGCATAACTCAACACCGCCTAGACCAATTTGGCCAATTCTTTTTTTTAAATGTTCGTTGAAGTTCAAGGATGGTTTTTATGAAAAATCCTAATAATTGCCTGAAAAAACCATAAAAAAAGGACTTTTCTTTTTCCCATACAAAAGTTTTCTAACGAAAACGTAGAGTCAATTTGAGCTTTATTGCTATTATATAAAGTTCACTGTTGTCTAAGCAATGTAGCACACCTACATTGCTTAGACAATATTCCTGAGAACGGGAACGGGAACGGGAACTTCAAACAACATTTGTCAATTGCGATACGAAGTTCGCCGTGTCAGCTTGTATTATACTAAAAAAAATACTATTTGTTAGAAAGGCAGCATTATGGCGATCGGTGGAGAAAAAGTGATATGTGTGCTGGGACATATAGCAAAAGTGAAACCCTCTCTTCGTCTACCACCTCCACGCGGCCCCGTAACGTTTTTTCGTGACAGAAACAATCCGAATACCCCGTCTATAAAGAAGTTTCCGACATAAAAAATTCCGCGTCAACAGTTGTGATTAATCGTGTACAGGGCCAACGAGCTAGTTCAAAAAAGTATTGACGTAGGTAGGTAGGTATCGAAAAAAATGGTGCTATTAAATGTTACGGTCAGCATATCAGCATAATTTTATCTATTATCAGGTATAGTTACTTTTTATACAAGTTTTTATTTCAAAAGTAAAAAATATCACAAAAAAATGTATGAATTGGTATCAACTATGATCATCATTTATACATTAGGAGTCCGATTAGAAGGTTAATTATTATTAACGTGAGCGGATGCGATTTTATAGAAAATAACATCGAAAAAACATTATGTAGTGTAGATCACTCCTAAAAGCTCGGCTTGTAAGACTACCTACCTAATATATCTCCATAAATTCTGAGGCAACGTAAGGGCCAGAATTAGGAACGAATGATTTCTCAAGAAAAACGACGTATTTAACTCTTGAAAAAAAAAAAAGTCGAATGTTTATTTCAACCGATAAATACGTAAATGATGCTATTTATACATAACGAGTATCCATTGTCCATAGACAGTTCTATGGACAATATTTATTACTAGAGAAACTGCAAGTTGGGCTCCTTTATTTGCACTCGTATGAAAAAAACGAGTTTAGAAATTGTGACTTACGTAATAGTCTTTGTCCACTCCAACGTATCATTATTATGAACATAAATCATGACTATACAGTTGACCATATCATACCCATACCATTATCATAGCATGACCATACCATGACCATATCATGACCGTAACCGTATAGACACATAAAGAATATTCTTTGCATAGACTACTAACAAGATTGTACCCCACTAAGAGCTCATACACACGGACGGCACGATGTCGACGGCAGATGTAACTTCAGCCGTCGACCAATAGCGTCGCTTGCAGTTGTTTGTGTTTGTAGCGTGCCGCGTCCGCCATTTTGTCACTGGACTGCACATAGTCTAGGAGTGCGCACGCGGTTTTGTAAGTGGATAAAGCGTAAAAAAATGTCCATCTTGTTCTCTATTCATTAATATTTCTAAAACCCACGCACGTGTTTTTCTTTTTCGTTTTTGTCGACGTCGACGGAGTAAAAGCAATAACAGTGTTTCTTCTTCGGAATTCATTTTATAACTGGCTCCTGTACAAAGAGAGTCGACGATGGCTGCCGTCGACGCGTCGGCGGCTGCCGTCGACGGGTGTCGACAGCTGAAGTTACATCTGCCGTCGACATCGTGCCGTCCGTGTGTATGAGCTCTAAGTAGTAATAAATAATAAATAGGATCACGACTGTAATACCCAAGTACGGTAGACATCCTCTCAGATCTCCAGACGCTTAGATCCTTTGAAGATGTCTAGTGGGGGTAGTCAGAGGCAGGTCCAAACATTATATTTGGCACATGCCCACATTTTGTAGTAGTTAGTATTCCATACGTGACAGGTTGCAAGCTCATCGCTGCTTATAAGAAAAACAACTGGTTTCCTCACGATGTTCTCCTTCACCGTTTTGAGCACGTGTTTTTGATATAAATTTCTCAAACAGAAAAATCCATTGATGCACGCTGGGATTCGAACCCGACCTTCAGATTGAAAGTCGAGGTACCTCACACTCGGCCAACACGGTACTAAGTAGTCCATGTAGTTTTATCATGGTCGCATTTTAGTGTTACAGCTTCGCTTGTTCAGTCATGGACCCAATCTAACGTCATTTCCATCGAAATATGCCTACCATTATTATCTTCATGAGATCTAACGCTGGAAACTGCTGCGAAGTTTTCTAATATCCTGTGTAGTATCGATCCTGCCGAACAGGGTATCACTTTGAGAGTACTCCGTCGACAGGTTTTCCATCGCTGCCTTTAACTCCAGTTGATTTCTAAAACAAATTATTTCCTCCATTATGTCCACATTTATTTGTATATTTTGCACAGACATATCAATTGTTTTTTTTTTATATACACAAAGACACAGATACTGATCAACGTACCACCTAAACCTAAGTTCTTAAACCCAATGGTTTGATTAAAGGCAGGCAGAGGCTACAGGTGGTAGACATCTTACAGTTTTGTTATTAGTGCGATTGCTCCTTACTAAGAGCTAGAACCGACAACGTATTTAGGATTAGTAGCATTATAATATTAAATTGAATCACGCTTGTAATTCTCTAGTACGGAACCACTATCGTATCGACAATGTATCGTCCAAATGTCAAAACTGTCATTTTTTGTATAGTTAAAGAGTCAGTTTTGGCATTTAAACGATACGTTGTCGATACGATAGTTGTTCATGCTAACCCCCCAGATCTCCAGACGCTCAGATCCTTGAAGATGTCTAAGGGGGAGTTTCCATATACGCGGAGCTGTGTGAAGCTGTGCGGAGCAGAATAAGAACAGCGCTCGACATTTTCATACTCGAATATTAGAGCTCTGTCATTGGTCCGCTCAGCTTCGCAGCTCCGGCACAGCTTCGCACAGCTCTGCGTAGGTGGAAACTAAAGGGGTTATACATTATACTACAACCCGGTCAGAATATCTGTGCACCTCGCTGGAATGCGGCGCCTCTCCCGCTCTCTCTCTCTCCCGCCTCGCCCGTACCATGACGTCACGAGGTCAGGTGCACAGATATTGTGACCGGGTTGTACTTATCTTATATTACCGTAAAACGTCGAGCGGTGTCCGCTGGTGGACCTGGCACATGCACGGCAGGAACTCGTGGTGTTGTCGCTTCACCCACCAGCCGGCGCGGGACAGCTTCCATTCTATTGTCTTCATCTGTGACACAGCGCAGTTGTTCGCTTCTCTTATCAGGTTGAAATAAGACGCCATCAGCTCTTGTCCTAATAATGGATATAGTGGTGTTATCAAAATGACTTCTATTATCAGAAAACATAATGTATCAGCTATGCCATCTAGTGTGGCAATGCCGCCAGGATCTTGTGGACGCTTCCGATCTGGATCAGGAGGCTATATAGACTGTTTGCAATGGTCTTTAAATAGCTCAATGTTTTCTCGTGTATTTTGTTATTATTCACTCTTTTAATAGATATAGAACAGAAAGACATATTATCTGATTTGGATGGGTGTTAAACCGCATTTTGTTGGTGCGTTAAAAATAAACATGAACATATTTCCCCACGGAACTGAAGTAGTAAACGTTAAAGGATTTCGCTTTCAAAACTTTTGTGAATTGTACTACGAAAGCGAACGCGAGAGGAAGTGAGGTTGCTGAAGGTCACACACGCCCCGATGAAGTCTCTAGATATCGGTGCTTACAACGAAAATGATTTTTTTTTACGTGGCAAATTCCGTGTTTCTCTTAATGTGTTTGTTCAGGATGTCTTTTTGCCGTATGACGTATGCTTTTTTGTACAGCATTGAAAATATATTTCGTTAAAAATAGACAACTATGAAAAAAGATTTTTCATGGGTCTAGTCTGGGTGGTGACAGTCGACCACCTGCTCGACGACAACTCTTTTCAGGAATACTTGCTGAACCAAGAAAGATGACTAATTAAATACTGGCGCACTGAAAAAAGTCACCTGCAGAAATAGCCATCATGAGCCTGGACTGTTCTGCCTCTTCTTCGAATATATCAATCTTCTCAGATTTGTAGATTACTTCAATATCGCCTTTATCAGGCTCTGAATTATAATCTGTTGCGCTGGGCTGCAATTTTAACACAAGTTGGCTTTGTACATATTTCACTTATAAAAAATACTGATTGCAAGTTTCCTTCAATAGATTCACTCACATAAAAATGAAGCTAATACTTAGCCTACTTTAAAAAACTAAAACTGAATGAATAAAACGAAAACAAAAGTGGTTAATTTTTCAATTTGATAAGTTGGCCCTTTTCCAAAATCCCGATGCGTTAATGAAGATAATACTTTCGCACTTTAAGATAATACAGTTCTAAAAAAACATTTATTCGTCTTAATGAAAAATATTAAATAATTACTAGACTGTAATTCCCAAGTACGGTAGACATCCTCTCAGATCTCCAGACGCTTAGATCCTTTGAAGATGTTTATGTCTGGTCTTTTCGCATCAATAGAAAACAGAAATAAGTTGAACATCTTAACTTACAAAAAGCAGGGTAAAGTAAGCATATAATATATGTTGTATTCATTATGTTTTAAGAGTTCGAGTTTGATAAGATAAAAAAATATTTAAACCTTTTGAAACCCGAATCCCATGAAGCAAGCGAAAGCTTCAGACAGATGCTGCGTGCCAAGCTCTGGTCTCTCCCTCCTCAGATGCAGTTCACCAAGTAGATGCAAGGCCTGGCCCAGCTGTCTGCGCAAACCATGCTCCATGGCCATTGCACCCATCTCGGTAAGCAATCTTGCAGCTGATTCATGGTCTCCCAATCTATAAGAAAAGGATCATTAAAAAAATGTATAACCCAAGAGTTTGTTGCCTGATTCTTCTAGGCTTGGTCGAGGAACAGGCGTAGCTTCACCTAGCTCCTAAGACGTTTCAAAGTGATCCTTGCGATTTTATTGAAATAAAATACATTCTGACTTTAACTTTAAAAGTAGGTAAATATACTGAACATAGTAAACATTGGCTGGCATCGCAGCTCAGTAGGTACTAAGTCTGCCACCTGCGCTGTAGGTTGTGGGTTCGATTCCCACACAGGACAAACATTTGTGTGATGAACATAGATGTTTGTTCTGTGACTGAGAGTTATAATGTATTACAATACGCATTTACAAAAAGAGAAAAAGTACTTATGTAAGTTTTCTATCCGGTCCTCGTTTCCATAACATGCACGAGCTTTGCTTAGTTTGGGGCTAAATGATGATGTGTTCACCAATATTTATTTATACATATATTTATTTACGTATACTATTTATTTACATATATTTATTTACGTATACCTACCTGTGCGTGTGGCCAAACATGTGGTCTTTTAGGACCTTACTGCGAACATCATATTAATATCTAGTTATAAAGATGGAATAGATAGAATGTTGAACAAGTCAAAAACATATAGGTATACATATAATAATATATAATATAGGTTCTTCTAGCCATCCTTTGTGTAATTTGTAAATGGACGCCGTTTTCGTTACGTGTATCAACTGATGGAGGTTTTGCGTGATCTCTATTTGGGATTTAGATGTTTTAGCGATATTCTAAATATAATTTAAATAAATAATCATTCAGGAGAAAGGGTAGCATATTTTATATTCACGGTTAGAGTATATTCGTTGCCAGTGTATTTCAAGGCAAAACATTAAATGAGTTGCTTAAAAAAATTATACAAGAATGTCCTTGCTTCAACCGCAAATGTTTTGATCAAAGCTTGTATACAAAACATTGTGGTTTATTTATTTGTAACCGACTTTAAAATAGGAGATTCTCAATTCGGCGGTTTTAGGGTTCGGTGCCCAAATGGTAAAACGGTTTGTTACTAAGACTTCGCTGTCCGTCTGTCTGTCACAGGGCTGTATCTCATGATCCGTATAGTTTTCACAGATTATGTATTTCTCTTGCTGCTATAACAACAAATACTAAAAACAGAATAAAAATAATATTTAAGTGTATGGGAAATACAACAAACGTATTATTTTGTTTTTTATAGATAATGGTACGGAATGCTTCGTGCGCGAGTCCGACTCGCACTTGGTCAGTTTTTTTTTATTTTATATTCTTTGAGGGACGTATTTTTCTGTTTTAAATAACCAGATCGCTCTGATCATTTTATTGTAGGTACATAAAAGTTTTTTTTTGTAAGAATACCTAATAATTATACTGCATGGCAGGAGGAGGATTTGATTGTGGTTTTCTGAGATTCAATGTAAAAAAATTAAATAAAACTGAAGGTATACATAATTATAATGATATTCTACAAAAAAAAAAATAAGGAAAGACGTGGTCCATACGGAACTGACCCCGTATTCAGGAACGACACTATGAGAACACGCACCCACAGTGGACGAAATCTTTTTTCATAAACCGCATATTTTACGACGTTTTCCTTAATTACTTAATTACGCACATTAATTTTACGAATAGAAAAATCCATTATTAAACAACTGGGGCAGAAGAACTCCACAAAAAAAAACGGCGTAAAAAATTATAGCATACGGTGATGTTTGGTTAATTTCATTTCACGCGCGATGTATTCAGAAACGATAAAAAATATTTTTAGGTTTTTTATATACAAAAAACTAATTTAAAGCCTATGCTGTATTTAATTCTACTTATATGTGCGTACATTGGAACGTTTTTTTGTGTCTGCAAAGTTTTATTACAATTGTAACCTATTAATAAATTATATATAATTAAGATACTTAGTCAAAAAAAAAACCGTACTTAAAGGTTAAAAACGGGACCCTATTACAAAGACTTCGCTGTCCGTCTGTCCATCTGTCTGTTACAAGGCTGTAACTCATGAACCGTGATAGCTAGACAGTTGAAATTTTCACAGATGATTTATTTCTGTTGCGCTATAACAACAAATACTAAAAACAGAATATTAGGGTAGGCTCCCATAGAACAAACGTATTTTTTTTGTCGTTTTTATAGATCATGGTACGGAACCCTTCGTGCGCGAATCCGACTCACACTTGACCGGTTTTTTATTATTTGTTGTTATAGCGGCTGTAACACGTATTCTGTGTTTTTTTTTGTATCTGCCTATATTCGTTACAGGAGGTATATTATTAGGGTCTCGTTATTCACCCTTTGGGTACGGAACTCTAAAAAACTATGGTATTTATGGTATGGTATTTTATACATTAGCATAATATAATTTTTTAATTTTTATGGCTGTTTGATGCTTATCAAAAAGACATTCGCAAAATATGGTTTTATTGAAACTTTTAATTGCTTAGTTTCTCAAAACCAACTAGGTAATTAAGCATTAAGTATCTCATTTGTTATCCGCCATTGACCTTAATAAACGGGTGAACATTACCATCAAGAACCTAATGAGAAGTACCTAAAAGAAGTGCCTAAAAGGCATCCACCTAAATTATTTAAGTATCTAATGGCGTACAGACATAGCGCGGCGTTTGAGCGCGGCATTCGCAGGACACAAGTTTGAACAGTGTTTATAACCAAACTCCTTCGAAACGGCTTGACCGATTTTTATGATTTTGTTGTGTATATTTGGTAAGTATGATAATAAGTCGTAGGGTATTTGTGATACTCTTAAGTGTTAAGGGTGGCATAAAGTTCGCGAAAAACTGAAAGTGCTTTTTTCCATGGGATTATTGAAAATTGACAGGACAACGCCGGTCTGAACCCCAAGCCGTGTTTGTTGCCTGATTCTTCTAGGCTTGGTCGCGTGGAATCGGCGTAGCTTCACCTAGTTCCTAAGACGTTTCAAAGTGATCCTTGTGATTTTATTGAAATAAATGATTTTTGAATTTGAATTTGAATTTGAACATATAGTATGTAGTAGTATAGGTATTTTTATCCACCCCGTGAGGAAACCCGCGCGCGGAAACAAGTAATCATACATAAACTTCCGATAGGTAAAATGGCCGATAAAATCGATAAATCCGTGGCCGTGTAAATCTATTTTCGTTGATATGAAAGTGACAGCGACAAAACAAATATTATGAGGTCATTTTATGCATCCTACTATGAAAGCTTTTTGTGTCAATTCTTAATTTAAAAAGAAACCGGCCAAGTGCGAGTCGGACTCGCTCACGAAGGGTTAATCCTTTGACTGATGACTGATCTGATCCTGTGACTTTCGTTTGTTTGATTTCCTCATTTCTGACTCGGGCTTGCAGAGAAACCCCGAGCATAACTCGTTGCGTTAATCTGATCTTATTTACATAATATTATGTATGTGAAATATTATCTTGCTCATCATTTTATGATATTACAAATAATACCATAAAACTATGATTGCTATTTAACATCATCACTACATAGTATAAAGCAAAGTCGCTTTCCGCTTCCTGCGTCTGTATGTATGTATGTATGTTTCCTTATATCTTTAACTAGCGACCCGCCCCGGCTTCGCACGGGTAGCATGTTATTATACATATAAACCTTCCTCCTGAATCACTCTATCTATAAAAAAAAACCGCATCAAAATCCGTTGTGTTACAAACATAGTTACATAGTTACAAAGTTACATACATACATACATTGCCAACAGACAGCCTCACAGCTCAGTTGGTAGTAACTCTGCCTTCAGCGCTGTAGGTTGTGGGTTCGATCCCCACCCAGAGCAAATATTTGTGTGATGAACATAGATGTTTGCTCTGTGTCTGGGTGTTAGTATGTATCATATGTATGTATTTACAAAAAAAAAAGTATATAAGTATTCTATCAGTTATCTAGTTCCCATAGTACAAGCTTTGCTTAGTTTGGGGCTAGATGGCGATGTGTAAAAATGTCCACCAATATTTATTATTATTATTATTATTATTTATTGCAAGTTAAATAAACGCTTGTAAAATTACCTTTGCATCACGGCCGCCATATGCATCTTCGTTACGCAAAGCCCATCAGCGTTGTAGTTTTCGGTGTGGATCTTCAACGCTCTGTCGAACGTCTTCTGCGCATTATTCAGATTGTTCATCATCAGCTGACATATTCCGATCTCGATGATCGCTTCCGCTGTTTTTGCTGTTTCATCAGCTGTTTATAAAGAAAATAAGTTTTCTGTTGAAAAATATTTTTCAATAACAAGCTTTTGTAAAATCATTCAAATCATCGAACACCAGCGCGCTATCACCTGTCATATCATTTAACATTGTCATCCGAACTTGACAAGTATGCAAAGTTTTTACTCAATCGAAGTATTTACTATGGAGTTTCATTGTGAGTGTGTGTTGAACAGCTCCTGACTCCATCATCAGATCACCTCGCTGTCACCATATTATTGCAAAGTCATCGAAGTTACACAAGTATGCAAAATGTCAGCTTAATCGGTTGGGGATAACTGCTTTAAAATTGAGTTGCAAGATTCCACCTTAAGGCGCTCCCAGTCGACCATTGTTTTTGTTCGAAACGAAAAAATAAATACTTGTGAACAAGCCACATCTCCTATTTTATAATGTATAGTATATGTGAATAAAGATGTACCCATCTTTAATCACTTCGATAAATAATCCTACCGACCGCTGCAATGACGACAAACACACGTCGGCGCGTGGTCCGCCTTAGCTTTTCGAATAAATTAATGATATAAATTATGTATAATTACTTATCAAAAATCTATTCTAATAGAAATCTAGATCTACATATTACCTATCTTTAACAATAAATCACAAGTTGATTTGAATAGTAAGTATATAAAATATTTCGATCATAAATTCTAAAACGTATCATTTTGAAATAATATCTTTATCGTGAAAAGTTTCTGCTATTATGTTTTCAGCTTAATAGAAATGTAGGTAGGAACCTGAAGTAATATACTTATAAAAATAGGAGAGGTGGCTTGTTCAGAAGTATTTCTTTTTTCGTTTCGAAAAAGAGCAATCAGCGACTGGGAGCCTCTTAACGAAAATAGTTACATACATACATACATTGCTAGTTAAATAAAAGCTTGTAAAAATCATACTTCACTACATAGTATAAAGCAAAGTCGCTTCCCGCATCTGTATGTATGCTCTTATCTTTAAAACTACACAACGGATTTTGATGCGGTTTTTTTAATAGATAGAGTGATTCAGGAGGAGGGTTTATATGTATTAAACCCGTGCGAAGCCGGGGCGGGTCGCTAGTTAACCATAAAGCCACAAATACAACAAAACAATTTTTTTTAAATATTGCCGGCCTTTATACTCTTCGCTTTCTAATCCCAAACTAATCGAAGCTTGTACTATGTGAACCAGATTGCTGATAGAATACTTGTATATAATATATTTTTTTGTACATACTCTACTTAATATACATATTAACACCCAGACACAGAACAAACATCTATGTTTATCACACAAATATTTGCTAGGTACTACCAGACCGCTATTAAAATAATCAAAATCTATCTCTTCCTTTTCATCTTGACTATACTTGTATAAAACAAAAGAACTGCTAGACCGATTTTCATGATTTATGTTTTGATGGATTTGTCTCCGTTCCTAATAGCAGACTAACTTAACATTTTGTTTATTCGAAAGCGATACAAAGTTCGCTAGGTTAGCTTGTTTCTTGGATAAAATATAAATCTAATAATATTCACAGATATAAAAGAGTATAAATATAATGTAGCACTCTAAACCGACGAGTATGCATGAGAAAAGTGATGAGAGTTAATGAAGCAATATAAGTATGTCAGAATCGTAGCGAGTGGAAAGCCGTCTCTGCCACCCATATGGCAAACATGCGTATTTTTTTTTAAATGTTTGTTTAAATGTAATCTAACCATCTTTAGCCCGTCTCTCCGCCAATCGCGACAGTCTCTCAGACTTTCCAGTGTCCTGTTTTCTGATTGCCCTCGCTTTGCTCAACAGCACTCGGTGCAGTTGTATAGCTGTTGCCCCGAATACTGTATCTGGAGGCACTGGTTCATCCTCCTCCGACTCATACAACGGCCAGCTCTGGAAACCAAAACCATTTTCAACCGATGACAAAAAGAGGCTTCTATTCTTGTTGGCTGAGGTAACTCGACTTTCATTTCGAAGGTCGTGGGTTCAAATCCTGGCATGCATCAATGGATTTTACTGTTCGGAAAAATTATATGCGCATCAAAACACGTGCGTTAAGCGGCGAAGGAAAACATCGTGAGGAAACCAGTTAGTATTCTTATAAGCGGCGATGGGCTTGCAGCCTGTCAAGTATGGAACGCTAACTACTGCAAAATGTACGAAATATAATGTTTGGATGTGCCTCTGTCTACCCCCTCTAGACATCTTCAAAGGATCTAAGCGTCTGGAGATCTGAGAGGATGTCTACCGTACTTGGGGATTACACTCGTGAGCCTATTTTTTTTTCTATTCGACCAATTTACATTTTTTTATGTATCAGCTCGCATATCTTTTAATCTGGTGATCAGATTTTGATGATTTCCTATTGTGTAGAGAATAGTCCCGAAATGGCACCATTTTAAGTGTAGTATGTACCTAGATCTAGACGAAACACTCGCGTCGCTGCTTTTTGAAGTTGTGCTGAGGCTCTTTAGTTATTATTATTATTATTATTTTTTATTGTTTACGTACTTGAGTAGTACTTTTAATAATTATTCTTGTTTGAGCCTTCACCTTGTTCGATTGGCACCACACTGGAGCTCTACATAGCTTTAAGAAAAGGATCATTAAAAAAAAGGTAGACCCCAAGCCGTGTTTGTTGCCTGATTCTTCTAGGCTTGGTCGCGTGGAATCGGCGTAGCTTCACCTAGTTCCTAAGACGTTTCAAAGTGATCCTTGTGATTTTATTGAAATAAATGATTTTTGAATTTGAATTTGAATTTGAATTTGAATTCGTCCACGTGAAGTTATTTTCAAACAGACTTCAACCCCCGCTGCATTTAGGGGGTGAATTTCTGGAATTCCTTAGTGCACCCCGATACTACAGGAAAACACTCCCCAAATTTCAAGTTAATAGATCAGTCAGTCAGTCAATAACACAAGAATTCTATACCTATATCTATATTAAGACTATTAAATATTCATAAAACCTAAAAAACTAATATCGTCTTTTGACTTTTAGATTAATCATAATTTTTTGTCGGATTTATTTTTAAATTTTTAAACGTAGTTATTGTACATTACGTATCTACAGCTATCATTAAGGTCTCCACCGACTGTAACATACTCAAATCATTAAATAGCTTACAAGTATTTTACAAGCTTTTAGTTAACTTGCAGTTTAATGTATGCCATCAAAAACATAACTTGTCATAACTTGTGTCAGCCAAGTCTCGCAAGTTCTTCTACCGTAAAAAGTTGTGAGATCCATGTAATAGGTACCAAGTCGGTTAATTTATTCAGTTCCTATTTAAGGGCCCTTCTGTCTTAAGTTATTACGTAATTAGCTCACCTATAACAACATCTTATAGTGACCTCAACAATATTAAGAATCTTTTATGTTATAAATAAACAGATTGACTTGGCCTGAACTGCTTCGAGAAAAGGATGGTACGGCGGTGCCGCTTTTTTTTTGCTCAACTTGGCGGGATGTAACTATGTTTGTTCAGAGGATTTTACAACTCAATTTTGAAACAGATATCCCCAACCGATTGAGCTGAAATTTTGCATACACTTTTAGTTCTGGTAACAATACAATAATATATATGGTAACAGCGAGCTGATCTGATGATGGAGTCAGGAGCTGTTTAATAGTCACTCACAACGGAACTCCTTAGTAAACACTTCGATTGAGTAAAAACTTTGCATTCTTAACAAGTTCCGATGACAATGTTATGTGATGTGACAGGTGATAGCGCGCTGGTGCTCGATGGTCAACATTGAAAAATATTTTTTAACAGAAAACTTATTACTTTTGCAATGTATTTTGCATTACGACGGTAATAATATGACCGTGGAATGTGATTAAATTACATTGTTAGGTATATAGATTTATTTAGATTTGTTTAGCAGAGTTTGTCACAATAGAATATAATAGAATAGAAAATGTTTATTCAATCACCACAATAAATAATACATAAAAGAAATTAATAACAAATGTAAATCTAATCTATACATATAAAAATCAATGCCACTTTTCGTTGTAATTTTATAACTCAAGAACGGGCTCACCTATCCAAACCAAATGTTTAAGTTTTGTTCGGACTTTTCAGTAGATGGTTTATGTGAAGTTTGCACAAAATCGGTTGACTTTATCCAGGTACCACCCGTGCGAAGCCGGGGCGAGCAGCTAGTAACATATATAACTAACAACATAAATTTAACAAAAACTAATATTATTAGTTCTGTGTGGTGATGAAATGGTCTTCAGCTCAGCTTGTTCATGACTTTGCTAAACCTTTGAATATAAAATGCGGGTTAAATGTCGTATAGTTTTAATTGTGTATTTACAGCGACAATAATATGTTTACATCGGAAACTTTTAATGAATTATATTTTATTTAGGTTTTATGATAGACTAGCTACTCGTAGCTAGCCCAGATTTCGTGTAACGTTTACACCTCACACACACACACTTGTCACACTTTTTTTCGGGGTACTTTTTAAGGCATGAATGCAAACTTATTATACTTTTCTTCTTACTTTTAGGGTTTAAAAAAAAACGATAAGTACTCCTTAGAATATAAATTTGAAAATATCTTCTTTTATCCTATTTTAATAGGAAGATTGTTGCCAAATTTTCGATCAGTCAAATGATAATAATGTAACGTAGGGTTACATTATTATCATTTTTGTAGGGATTCTTTTATTTTTAACATGCTGACCCCGCGAACTTCGTATCGCTTTAGAATTAACAAATTTTGTCTTAAGTTCCCGTCCCAGTTCCCGTTCCCGTTCCCGTTCCTTACGTTTTATTTAGAAAACTTTTGTATGGTAAAAAGAAAAGGGCTGTTTTTAATTGATTTTTATATATACATA
This sequence comes from Hydriomena furcata, assembly GCA_912999785.1. Taxonomy (NCBI): domain Eukaryota; kingdom Metazoa; phylum Arthropoda; class Insecta; order Lepidoptera; family Geometridae; genus Hydriomena; species Hydriomena furcata. The sequence goes on along the minus strand of OU538828.1, from coordinate 13,344,037 downwards.
TATGTAGATAGATAACTTACCTAAGTATATAATCTAGATAAATTACAGACAGAAACCCGATTGGTGAAACTTTTCTCGATATATTTAATTTCCAAAGTTGGCTCTTCAAAAACAATTTATGTGCTATCAATAGTTTTTGTAGCGCACACGAAGAAAGCAAAATTTTTGGGAATTTTTTACACCTTGCTCCAAACTATCGTCATTTTTATAAGGAATTTATTACTTTTTTAAAATAAAAAAATAGCCTATGTTACTCAGGGATAATAAATGGGTAATGGTGAAAGATTTTTTGAAATCGGTTCAGTCGTTTTTGAGTTTATCCCATTACAAACATACAAAAAAACAAAAAAACAAAACTTTTCCCTTTATAATATTAGTATAGATTAAAATATGAGCATGTTACGTGCCGATAATGTAGCTTTTGATACGTGAAAGATTTTATATTAGTAAAGTAATTTTTTTGTTTATCTATCTAGGTACAATACATTGGATGTAGACGTAGAGATAGGCCAAAGAAAAGATGGATGGACTGTGTGAAAGATAATATTGGTAAAAAAGGAGTGAGTGATGAGATGACGGCTGATAGAGGGAAATGGAAGAAGTAGGTTCACATCATGTTGTACCGACCCCACTTAAGGTGATAAGAAATTTTTGACATTTTGTATGGGCTGAGTCTACTCGGATAAGACGGAAAAAGTGATAAAACTGCATTATCTCGAAAACCATCAAATTTAAAAAGAAACTGTCTGTAATTTATTTAGCTAGTATGATTAACGAATTATATAAAAATTAACTGTTTAGCTATTCATAAACTATGAATAGCTTAACAGTTAATTTTTTTTGATTAAAAACGAAACTAGTGTTTTTGAAGAGTCAACTTTGGAAACAAAATCTATCGAGAAAAGTTTCACCAATCGTGATTCTGTCTGTAATTTATCTAGATTATATCCATAAGTTATCTTTGTCATAAAAAACAAAACTGTATGTTTTACGGTTATTGAGAAAAAACGATTCTGAATTCATCAAACACATTAATTACTCGCCTTAAGTAGGATAAGGTCAGGAAGAAGTAGAGTAAGTATGTAGATAAAAACCCCAATCTAATGTATTAATGTGTGGAAACATAATATATCTCAGAAAACTAATTAAACAAGCCCTAGTAAATCCAACTCCAATCAATTTTCAAGGATCTTAGCGCCTGGAGATCTGAGTAGATGTCTAATTGTCTACGGCACTTGGGGATTGCAGTCGTGATTCTATTTTAATTAATTTATTTAAATCCAAAAATTTATTAGGCATAACAATGTAGCGTATTGTAGGTATTACTTGTTTTTTTTTTTCGTTTTTAATTTAGATCAGATAACAAACAGTACTCGCGGGCCATACCACATGCTCAAAAGTAATATCGAAACAACATTAAAACGCGTGACAACGCTATACAAGTTCGTGTTTCGTTGTCACTTTCGCACCGTGAGTAATAAAAAAAACCGGCCAAGTGCGAGTCGGACTCGCGCACAAAGGGTTCCGTACCATAATCTATAAAAACGGCAAAAAAATCTTGTTTATTGTATGGGAGCCCCCCTTAAATATTTATTTTATTCTGTTTTTAGTATTTGTTGTTATAGCAGCAACAGAAATACATAATCTGTGAAAATTTCAACTGTCTAGCTATCACGGTTCATGAGATACAGCCCTGTGACAGACAGACGGACAGTGAAGTCTTAGTAATAGAGTCCCGTTTTTACCCTTTGGGTACGGAACCCTAAAAACACCAGGATCACGACAGTAATCCCTAAGTACGGCAGACATCCTCTCAGATCTCAAGGCGCTTAAATCTTTTGAAGATGAGAGGGGTTAGTCAAGAGGCACATCGAAACATATATTCGGCACATGCCCAAATTTTGCAGTAGTTAGCATTCCATACGTCACAGGTTGCAAGCCCATCTCCGCTTATAAGAATACTAACCGATTTTCTCACGTGAGTAATATTGTTTTGATATTACTGTGGATCTTGTGGTACGGCTCCAGAACAGATTGGTCCCTGTGGGAAGGGTGAAAAGGCACCTTCATTATTCTATTTAGGTTGTTTACCACGAAGCGTCTCTTCTATAAATTTATTTACGTTTACATTCGAGTTTCTTTTTCAACCGACGAAAATTGAGGTTTTTATTCGATACGTTTTTTTGTTTTTTTAGGGTTCCGTACCCAAAGGGTAAAATCGGAACCCTATTACTAATATTTCGCTGTCTGTCTGTCTGTCGGTCCGTCTGTCCGTCCGTCCGTCTGTCTGTCACAGGGCTGTATCTCATGAACCGTGACAGCTAGACAGTTAACATTTTCACAGATGATGTATTTCTGTTGCCGCTATGACAACAAATACTAAAAACATAATAAAATAAATACTTAAGTGGGGCTCCCATACATCCAACGTGTATTTTTGCCGGAAACCGTTCGCGAGTCAGACTCGCACTTGGCTGATGTTTTTTTATTATGTAGAGAATAGTCCAAAGTTGGTTCGATTTAAATTGTTTTTATGTAGAACTAATAGTTTCTGCATTTAACGTAAAAATCTAATATCGCGTCTTTAGTTTTCGATTGGTCGAAACATTTTATCGATTTTTTTTTAGTTTTCTATACTAATATTATAAGAGGAATTTGATTGTTTGTTTGTTTGTAATGAATAGGCTCCGAAACTACTGGACCGATTTGAAAAAATCTTTTACCATTAGAATCCTACATTATCTCTGATGAACATAGGCTATAGAATATTTTCAAAAACGTTAGGGATCCGTTTGAAAACTTCGATAATGTAACCCGACGTGTGAAAAAAAATCCTTAAAAATCCTTATAACGCGTTTGCTGCGGAAATTATTGACAATAGAGTAAAGTAATGTACTACAGTTTTATAGAAAACATGAATATCTACAAAATAGTATGTAATACCATATGTCTAACTATTAGGGATCCGTATGAAAACTTCGATAATGTAACCCAAGGTATAAAAAAATTACCCATCAAATCATTATTACACCCGTGCGACGCCGGGGCGGACTGCTAGTCAAATTATAATTACATTTCTAAATTTAAATAGTTGTCAGTATACCTTACAACGATATTGTAGGTTCTATTGATTCTTATTTGGTCAGAGCCCTTCCAACCTTCAATTATTGGAATCGACATTACCATAAACTGGTTATCAAAACGAATAATTAATTATTCATGTTGGTAGAATTTTTTGATAACTAATTATTTTTTAATAATTAATTATTCATGTTATCATTAATTGTCATCATTATCTGGGGTGGTAGTGCCCACACAATTAGCTAACCTTTACGTAATAACTTATGACAGATGGACCCTTAAGTAGGGACTGAATAAATTAACTGACTTGGTATTACATGGATCTCACTTTTACGGTAGTTGCGAGACTTGTTTTTTTTTACAAGTTATGTTCTTAATGGCATATAAAATACCTACTGCTCGCTACTAATGTATGCACAAACTTTAGACGCTAATTACAAAATAATTAAAATATTCCAAATCCAAAAAAACTATCTACCTGTACATAGAAGTAAATAATCACGATATCCTAATCCTAATTTGGGTAACATATTAAATGCGAAAGTTTGTGATAAGGCTGCTATGTTTGTTCCCTAATCAAAAATAAACGACAAAACGGATAAAGATGAAATTTGTTGTAGTATGTAGATAAAAAATCAGAATAATTATCGGGGAACTTATAATCCGAAAAACAACCCCTAAATGATGGCGTTGGTGTGCAACAAATCTGACATCACAGAATTTTATTTATTATTATATGATTTAGTCGTCATAGCAACGCAGTTTTGACTAATGATACGCATTCTACCAAAATTCGTAATTTATTTTATCAGTACAAGGTTTGTAGGGAAAAAATTGGAAGCTGCCTGAAATAGCCTTTTTCTATGTGATTATTACATATTAAAATTGACGGAACAACGTTTGTCTCGGGTCGGCTACTAATAAATATAATTTAATATATACCTATGTAATATAATCATAATAAATAAACTTAAAATAAATGCATCTTGTTTAAGTGGAAAATCTTGAGCCAACTGCACCAGGAAATCCGGTAAGTTTTACAATATTTGTGTGCATTACCCCAGCAAAATGTTGGCTCTAATCAGGATTTGATGTATGCAGTAATATAGACCATGGTTTCGTGTAATTGTGACCGAATTTTAGAATTTGGGTGTCCACAGGCAAAAAACATATTAATTAAATACACATTCTGCTGCGGTAACGTTACCGCAGCAAAATGTTATCGAAATAATGGATGTATCCAAAAAGTAATTAGTACGTTGGGTAGCTAAAATTTGTGTGCGCTTATGAGCCAAAAATTTAACTCTGTGTGTCCAAGGACTCCAAAGATATTCAGGATTTTGTTAAGTATGGCGAAACTTTAAAGTCATTTTACGAGAGTTTTACATAAGTGAGAGAACTGATATGTTTTACACAAAAAAGAGTATTACAACAGCTAATTATTTTGAATTTTTCAGCGAATTACAGCGAGTGATTTCAGAAATATAAATGAAAACTCAAAAACAAACCATAACCGACAAACCCGACTAACAACGAAAGACACTTACAAGGTGGCGCTACGGTACATGATGGCGACCTTCGCACATTGTTCGCACTATAATGAAGTAACTGATATTTACCATAGTACAACATGTTCTGGAAAATAGTAGCGCAATGTTTTCAGTGCCATCACGAGCATTTTATTAATAATCTATGTAGGTATAGACCTGCAGGCTTTATACCGTAAAAATCGATCTTCGTTTTTCGATTTTTATTAAGTCGATCGATCAATGTAACTACCTATTTCATAGTAACTAATAAAGAACCATAGAGTTGAATACGTAAAGTATATTATTTCATAATAGTTACCTACTATGAAATAAATTTGACGGGTTTTGCCTGAAAACCCACAATGCATTTTAATGCGTCATATAAAGGTAACCTAAAAATAATGCTATGTTGCTATGTTGCTGTTTGAATAAAGTCGAGGTTTCTACTAGTGGCCTATAAATTCATGTTTAGTTATAGGTATAACTAATATAGGTATAACTAAACATGAATTTATAGGCCACTAGTAGAAACCTCGACTTTATTCAAAGGTAGTTACATTGATCGATCAATGTTTAGAGCTCTGGTAGGTTGGTAGATACTTAATAAAAATCGAAAAACGAAGATCGATTTTTACGGTATAAAGCCTGCAGGTCTATACCTACATAGATTATTAATAAAATGCTCGTGATGGCACTGAAAACATTGCGCTACTATTTTCCAGAACATGTTGTACTATGGTAAATATCAGTTACTTCATTATAGTGCGAACAATGTGCGAAGGTCGCCATCATGTACCGTAGCGCCACCTTGTAAGTGTCTTTCGTTGTTAGTCGGGTTTGTCGGTTATGGTTTGTTTTTGAGTTTTCATTTATATTTCTGAAATCACTCGCTGTAATTCGCTGAAAAATTCAAAATAATTAGCTGTTGTAATACTCTTTTTTGTGTAAAACATATCAGTTCTCTCACTTATGTAAAACTCTCGTAAAATGACTTTAAAGTTTCGCCATACTTAACAAAATCCTGAATATCTTTGGAGTCCTTGGACACACAGAGTTAAATTTTTGGCTCATAAGCGCACACAAATTTTAGCTACCCAACGTACTAATTACTTTTTGGATACATCCATTATTTCGATAACATTTTGCTGCGGTAACGTTACCGCAGCAGAATGTGTATTTAATTAATATGTTTTTTGCCTGTGGACACCCAAATTCTAAAATTCGGTCACAATTACACGAAACCATGGTCTATATTACTGCATACATCAAATCCTGATTAGAGCCAACATTTTGCTGGGGTAATGCACACCAATATTTCGTAAACTTGAAATTACAAAATGAGCACTATCACGATGTATTTAGATTAATTATGCAATGAACTGCATGGTATGCAGTCTGCAGTCTTCGATCTGCACCTACAAGGCTGTGTTTGTAATATTGCTGAATCATTCTCTCAAACTATTAGATTGACGGCAACCTTCGCGAATCATAAACAAGAACGGAAGCGGAAACCTTGATGATAATACCAAGCTAAAATGACCTTTAGGATTGGGTGCTAAAGTTACCTTTCCGATGGCGCTGTTCCTGACCTCAGTCAGTATAAGGAAGGGCTCCTCGGGATCTGCTCCTGGAACTAGTTATATTGGGTACGATTAAACTTGTCATCTAAACTTCAAGCTACGAGCATATAAAACTGTTTTTGTCACTGTCAAAACAGTTTTGTAATTATAAGTCAAGAAGGGGTAAGAATTTCAACCTATTTCGTCCCACTGCTGGGCAAAGGTCTCCTTTTAAGCATCTATTTTCTTCGACAACTCCCACCATGCTCTTGAAGGCGTCAAGACCATCTCTCCAGCGTTGTCTTGACCGCGACCTCGCCTACCATCAAGTTGACAAGATGTTATGGCATTTAAACTATGCGGAGTAAATTTGAGGACACTACTTCTTAGTCTAAACAAAACAGTACAATTTTTATTACGGACTGGTTGACATCAACAAATCAATTCAGTAGTCCTGGAAACATCAAAAAACCGGCCACGTGCGAGTCGGACTTGCGCACGAAGTGTTGCGTATTATTATCTACTAAAAACGGCAAAAAAAATCACGTTTGTTGTATCGAAGCCCCACTTATATATTTATTATATTCTGTATTTGTTGTTAAAGCGGTAACAGAAATACATTATCTGTAAAAAAAATTAACTGTTTAGCTATCACGGTTCATGAGATACATCCCTGTGACAGACAGACGGACAGCGAAGTCTTAGTAATAGGGTCCCGTTTTTACCCTTTGTGTACGGAACCCTAAAACGGAAGAATAAAGCCTTCCCTTTAGTTGCGTTTTCTACAATTCTATAAATTCCAATGGTACTATAAGAGTTTGCAACAAAGACATCGAAAGTACATACGTAAATAAAATTGTTGTTCGGACAAAGTCGAGACGTTCAACTTACAAAATCAAGTAGCAAAAATAATAATTAAAACAGTATGGTGTATCAAAGTAGCTAACCACGCAGTTAAGGCGTGCTTTACATCTTTCATGACGTCTGTGGCGTGACCGGTGTGTGACCGACTGAGACGCATTAATACTTCGGTTACTGAGACACAAGAAGCTCGGGTTCGTTACCCGTAGCAGGACAAATATTTTGTACTATCTGACAATTTATATTCCAGTTATACAAAGGAAATTGGACAATTGAAGCCATTGATCTACTAACACAGTTGAAGTCTATTATGATTAATATCATGTGGAATTAAGCAAAAAGGTTGCGGGTTTGGGTGTTGTACTATGATTATAGTTAGTTATATGATAGATCGTTTCTTATACGATACATCCTGTTCTGCAACATTTCCTTCAGGTCAAGACTATGATCTTTTTAGGGTTTCATACCTCAATAGAAAAAAAGGAACCCTTTAGTTAGAGATAATTTGCATATGTTACGCATTATGACATCCAGAAGACTGTTGAATTTGATCAATGAAAATAGTTGAATCAGCGTTGCGTACGTAGCGTACAATAGTATGTTTCTGATTCAACTGTTTTCATACATTGTCTCTACCTTTATGGGATCACTCGTGTGCCCAGAACGCGTCCTACGATGCAATGCCTGACATCCGCTAACTAGAGGTATTCATAAAGCCTCATATGTGTCTAATTTTATCAGCAACCATACCCTTAAAACCGGAACACAGCAATGCTGCCTGGCGGCAGAAATAAGTGTGCTGGTAGTACTGCGCGAACAAGTTCCCGAGTGGTTTAGACAGTTTGTCGAGTGAGAAGAATTGCCACCAAAATCATTAATGTTTAGCAACATGTCAATGTTTTTATTGTCATTGGTGAAGTCCAATTGAGGTCACAAATTAAGGATAATGTATTCATAATTTGTTCAAGTTACCATTTTAAAAACACAACAACAAAGAGAGCGCATTTACAATCAACCAGAGGACAGTACGGTCAGCGGATATGGGCGTACGTGACATAAACCTTTTGGCGCGGCAGTCAATTTTCGACCTTATGCAGTGACACAAAACCATTTTTGCCGTCACACAACTGACTTCACGTACGCCTAGATCCGATGACATCACTGTAAGGGTGATTTTCCATCGACGCGGAGCTAAACACAACGCTTGATATTTTCAAACGCGAATATTTGAGCGCTGTCATTGGTCCGCTCCGCACAGCCCCGCTTTTGTAAACTCACCCTTACTGTAGTACTTCTATACATATCTAGACAATAAAACTGTAGAAGAGTTCAATTCTGTACATTGAATAAAAACTAAAAAAAATACTACTAGGGGTCTTCATACAAGTAACACAAGTAAAAAAAAAATGTTTTTGAATTTTTTGTCTGTCTGTCTGTCTGCCTTTTGTCCGGCTTTCACGCCAAAACTACTGGACGGATTTTGATGAAACTTTTTTTGTAATATAGCTAATTTTTTGTATATAGCTATTAGTCCTCGGCATCGTATAGGCTATAAAAATAATGTTTGTTATATAAGGTATCAAACATTATCAAGCCTATAGTTTTAACACACCCATGCGAAGCCGGGGCGGACTGCTAGATAAGAATAAACTCACATTTGTCAAGTAGAAACCTCGAGTAGTGGTATTTGCAGCATCCTTTCTGGCGACCACCATCGACTAGGTACTGGCTGGAGACTGCTATGGACGCGAGAAAGAACTTCTCGGCTAGCCATAGTATGCCTTTTCCTTTTTCGGCGTAGAAAATGGCTAATTTTAAAAGTTCGAGGCATTCTTTCTTTGTATTCTCTGAAAATAAAGTAAGTAGTAGATTTTTTTCTGCGTCGCATTATTGTAATTAATGCCTCGTTTTATATTTAATGATGTTAGTTCTATTTTTTTATGAATATTATTCTCTAGAACGAATATGATACATAATGTACGAGTATAGTGAAGAAAAAACAAAGCAGCGACGGATTATAGCATTAGATAATTATATAATTAACCCATTTGTTTTTGCTCTCATTATAATCAATGTTTCGTTTATGTTATCGATCTCATTATAATCGATAGCAAACAGTTATTGTTTTTTACCCAATACTCAATATTAATGTTCAAACTTATACTATAGAGAAATACACCAAATGGCAATTAACATTTGATCTTGTTACCAATTTTTCTCAAGCGCAGTAAAGCAGTATAATACTGATAATTATCCCTTGAATTATCTGAATGCTAACTACTGTAAAATATGGTAACAAATGTAAAATATGGTAACAAATGTAATTTTTGGACGTGCCTCTACTCTTTAGATAACTCCAAGGATCGAAGCTCCTGAAGATCTGAGAGGATATCTACCATACTTGAAGATTACAGTCGTAATCTTATTCATTCATAATTTTCTAAAAACGATAATTTAACACGAGCTCGATATGGATTAGATTATCGCCATTTTCCAACCAACTTTCATGTTATATTTTACGTAATTTTATCAATTTTATCATGTCTTTTGAGCGATAAGCTCATTGATCTCAACCAATATTTATGAGTTGATAATTCGGTAATACCCACTCATAATGTGGTGACATAATTACGCTCGTTCAAAAACCATCTATTTACGTCAATAGGGGCTTTAAATTAATTACAGACATCTATACATATAATCACTACATAGTATAAAGCAAAGTCGCTTTCCGCTTCCCGCGTCTGTATGTCTGTATGTATGTTTGCTTATATCTTTAAAACTACACAACGGATTTTATTGCGGTTTTTTTAATAGATAGAGTGATTCAGGAGGAAGGTTTATATGTATAATACATGCATAATATAGTAGAGAAACACTGATAATTTTAGAGGTTTCTAATGTGATGTCGTAAATAAACACATTTTTTTGCGCTTACATTGCAAATGCTGGCTGAACCCCACGAGATATATCAAAATAATGTACTACAGTATTGTACACCTTAAAAACGTCTACAAAAAAGTCCACGATGGTATTAGAAATGTCTTACTAGTAAAATAATAAAACTATAGAAGAGTTCAATTCTGTACATTGGATAAAAACAAAAAAAAAATACTCCTAGGGGCCTTTATACAAGTGACACAAGCCAAAAAAAAACATTAAGAAATATTTGTCTGTCTGTCTGTTGTCCAGCTTTCAGGCAAAAACTACTGGACGGATTTTGATGAAACTTTTTTTTTATGTAGCTATTAGTCCTCGGCAACATATAAGGCTATAATTTATTTTGAAGATTAGAATACCAGATGTGAAACTATCTGTCCCCCAGCGAAGCGGGCACGGGTCAGCTAGTCTTCAATAATTTACTGGTAAAATTTTGCTATAGTAATAATACCTACGAATAAACAATACTTTTTATTCGTATAATAACACATTAAAACTTTGCAATTCTTATTCTGAGTTTGCCCTCAAACATGAGCCTTGAACCAAGAAAGTAACTAGGTATACATTTTATAAGTAGATTATATAAATAAACTTTAATTAAAACCAAAACAACAACAAACGTGGCATGTTTCGAACAAGCTACTAGAAATTTCGGCAAATCGTAAGCTCTGTGTTCACGAGACGTCTCAAATAAAGGATTTTTCCACAACATAATAAAGTTTTTGTTGCAAAAACATAATTGGCTGGCTATTTATAAGACCTCCAAATGGAATTAGGTACATTGGATAAACTTTCCTGACATAAATCTTCGTAAACATACAATCACGTTTGGCTCCGATGGCAAAAAAAAAATAGGCTCACGACTGTAATCCCCAAGTACGATAGACATCCTCTCAGATCTCCAGACGCTTAGATCCTTTGAAGGTGTCTAGTGGGGGTAGTAAGAGGCACGTCCAAATATTAAATTTGACACATGCCCACATAAAATAAAAATAAAAATAAATAGGATCACGACTGTAATCCCCAAGTACGGTAGACATCCTCTCAGATCTCCAGACGCTTAGATACTTTGAAGGTGTCTAGTGGGGGTAGTCAGAGGTACGTCCAAATATTATATTTGACGCATGCCCACATTTTGCAGTAGTTAGCATTCCACACGTAACAGGTAGCAAGCCCATCACCGCTTATAAGAATACTAACTGGTTTCCTTACGATGTTTTGCTTCACAGTTTTGAGCACGTGTTATTGATGCGCATATAAATTTTTCGAACAGAAAAATCCATTGATGCACGCCGGGATCGAGGTACCTCCCACTCGGCTAACACGGCTTTTTTAATATTATATAATATTAGTTTAGTCATTTATAATCTTATTATAAAATATATAAATTACGCGTCACGTTGTTAGTCCGCGATGGACTCTTTTAATCAAACTTTGCACACCGTGTGCAGTTTGATCCAACTTAAAAGATAAGATAGCTTACATCTCAATTTATAGTCCAAATATTATTTTATTGCAAACTGTTGTATTAGTATTAGTATAGATATAGATAAAGCACCTTTGTCTCTCTCTTTTTCAGCTCTCTGCAGTCCAGCACAAATATGCTCCAAATAGTCTTCTCTATTCCTCAAATCCACCACAATACCAATATCGTCTTCGGTGACCAGCTGGATATTATCGTAAATCAGATCTTGTAGGTAGTCCGATGATTCTGTGAAGCCTGACTCTTTCAGCTCTAGAATTAGGCATTCGTGGAGAGGTAGCTTTCGGCTGCAAGTAAGAAAAGTAACTGCATAGTAGGTAATGTATGTTTTTGAGTAGGTAGAAAGAGTACTTTAGGAAAGACTGGCCTCAAAGCTCAGTTGATATTGATAGTAAGTTTGCTTTTTAAAATTTTTTTTAGGTAATTATTTTTTAGCAGTCCGGTTTTATGTTTTTATAATAATTTATTCTATCTTGTTGTTGGAATTGTATAATCTGCACTTTAATATAACTAGGTTAGGCAATCAATACATTTAAGCCACATAGTCATGATCGGCCTTCGGAACTGCCGAACTAAGGCCACTAGGATTGACCAGTGACGCAAATATCATCGAGATTATGTTTGGAGGCTATATAATTTGAATGAATCAATGTAAACTTTTAGAATAAATTACATAATCAATTTAATTTTTTTTAAAGATGATGTTGTTGGTGAAGTAGCCGTTTAAGTTAGTGTGCAGTCGGAGTCTACGAGGGCAACGCTCTGACCAGGTGATCTATACTGAATGTCATTTGTGTTGTTGAAGTATTTTCATTGCTGATTTTTTGGGTTCCGTACCCAAAGGGTAAAAACGGGACGGGGAATATTAATAAGACTTCGCTGTTCATCTGTCTGTCTGTCTGTCCATCTGTCTGTCACAGGGCTGTATCTCATGAACCGTGATAGCTAGACATTTGAAATTTTCACAGATTATGTATTTTTGTTGCCACTATAACAACAAATACTAAAAACAGAATAAAATAAATAAGCAAGTGGGGCTCCCATACAACAAACGTGTTTTATTGCCGTTTCTTTTAGATAATGGTAGGGAAACCCTTCGTGCGCGAATCTGACTCGCACTTTGCCGGTTTTTTTTTTGTTGTTTTGTTAACTGTGTTAGGTTACAGGATGGGTTGAAGATGGGATTCGATACTCAACGAACTCACCGTCTAATACCCTTCGCATCCAGTATATCTAAGCTGAACAAAGCTTTGTTTCTCAAGTTCTCTAAACTGTTTTTCGTCATGCAAGCCATTAGCTTCGGCAAAACACGCCTGTTGGGAAAGCCTGCTTTGCTCGTCATGATTTTCTTTAGCTAAACTGCAATGAAAAAAATGCTAAAAAACTAGATATTTTACGAATCGATTTGTTTTGATCTTTCAACTTTCTGTCAAACATGTCAAGCTCAGATACAATGAAACTTGGTTAGTTAAAAAACAAGGAGGTGTTTTATTCTATTATAGGAACTTATTATGTCATTTTAAACTAGATTTACACTCGCGTGCGAGTCGCGAGACGAGGTGCGAGACGAACCACGAGACGAGAGTGTGAATAGACGCTCGTGGCTCGCCTCGCGCCTCTCTCCTTTACTATCGATCACGCGAGGTGCGGGCCGAGATACGAGACGAAGCACGAGGTGAGGTACGAGGCGTGAGTGTAAATCTAGCATTACATGTTTACTAATTTTCCTTATTTTATCAACTGGCATCTAGCCCCAAACTAAGCAAAGCTTGTACTATGGGAACCAGATAACTCATAGAATACTTAAAATACGTTTTTTTTTTGTTGTAAATACATACTTATTATACATAACACCCAGACACAGAACAAACATCTATGTTCATCACACAAATGTTTATCCCGGGTGGGGATCGACAGCGCATAAAGCATAGCTACTACCAACTGAGCTGTGAGGCTAGTCAAAGTGTATATATATTTTTATATTTGTACCTGGTGACCTGTTTTGAATGTTTTTCTTTCTATTTTGTTGAGAACAGTCTAAAGTTGGTTCCATTTAATACGAGTATGTAAGACAGTAGCAGTTCCTTCATAAAACTTAATAATTAATAGTCTCTTTACTTTTAGATTGGTTAAATAATTTTCATCAGTTTTCTTAATAGTTTTAAAACGTAATTATTCTGTATACGAGTACTATAATTTATATGCGCATCAAAAACACGTGCTCAAAACGGTACAGGAAAACATCGTGAGGAACCCTGTTAGTATTCTTATTAGCGGCGATGGGCTTGCAACCTGTCACGTATGGAATACTAACTACTGCAAAATGTGGGCATGTGGCAAATATAATATTTGGACGTGCCTCTGACTACCCCTACTAGACATCTTCAAATGGTCTAAGCATCTGGAGATCTGAGAGGATGTCTACCGTACTTGGGGATTACAGTCGTAACCTATTTTTTTATCTTAGTACCAACATACATATGATATACCTGTGTACCAACATACATATGGTATGATATACCTTCAGTGAATTATATAAATGAAATAAAGATATTTCACCTACAAAATACGAGTTCCCAGTTCGTTATTTTTGGCGACCGACACCCCAATAGAGTAAAATTCATTGTGCAAGAAATGTATTTTACTTTTGGGCTTGTTATTTTTTATGTACTTATATAGGAATATATTATCTGATATAACATGTAATAAAGAGCCTAGTGGCTTTTTATTACCTACATTTTCTATGAAAACTATCGATAAAATAAATCGTTCTCTCCAAAGCCAATATTTTTTCCTCTTCTTCCTTAACTCGCGACTTCGTTCTTCGTTCAGTTATTTTCACACAGACTTTAACCGGCACTGCACCCCTTTAGGGGTAGAGTTTCGAGAATGCACCTCAAAATTTTAAGTTTTTAGGTCAGTCAGTCAGTAAGCAGTAAGCAAGCAAGAGTATGATATATTTAGATAGATTTCTAACTTTATAGCCGTGGGCCGAGTTGGATGTACCTCGACTTTCAATCTGAAGGTCGTGGGTTCGAATCCCAGCGTGCAACAATGAATTTTTCTGTTCGAAAAATTTATATGCGCATCAAAAACACGTGCTTACAACGGTGAAGGAAAACATCGTGAGGAAACCAGTTAGTTTTCTTATAAGCGGCGATGGGCTTGCAACCTGTCACGTATGGAATGCTAACTACTGCAAAATATGGGTATGTGCCAAATATAATGTTTGGACGTGCTTCTGACTACCCCCACTAGACATCTTCAAAGGATCTAAGCGTCTTAAGATCCGAGAGGATGTCTACCGTACTTGGGGATTACAGTCGTGATCATTTTTTTTTTTATTATTCATTATTTTTTATTATTGCAAGTAGTTTCGTAAAAGTCGATTTTAGTTTAGTATTCATGTTATATACTGTATAGCAACTTATCATTGTTAGTTCGACAGTTCACTCACGGGCGCCAGAGCGACGCGTCTCCGTCTCAAACGCGATCAATTTGTATACGAAGAACTAAAAAAATATAGAGAGCACGATACGCAAGTTTCATTAAAATCGTGTTCAAACTACTTGTAAGTATGATCATTGATCATAAAACGGAAGCACATAGCCTCATTATGCCTTTTTATTATAAAACTAGCTGACCCGTGCCCGCTTTGCTGGGGGACAGATAGTTTCACATCTGGTATTCCAATCTTCGAAATAAATTAGCTTATTATGTTGCCGAGAACTAATAGCAACATAACAAAAAAAGTTTCATATAAATTTGTCCCGTAGTTTTTGCGTGAAAGCCGGACAACAGACAGACAGACAGACAGACAAAAATTTCAAAATGTTTTTTTTTGGCTTGTGTATTTGTATAAAGGCCCCTAGCAGTATTTTTTTTTTAGTTTTTATTAATGTACAGAATTGAACTCTTCTACAGTTTTATTATATGTATAGATTATCTAGCTTTCGTTGTACCTAGCTAAAAAGTATGCATAGGCATATCCGTTTGGGCGTGATTGGGGTGAAAATCCACGGATTTATAATACCTACTCATATAAGTGGGGTAGATAAGATTACAACCCTTCCATCTTGACGTATAAAATGACAAAGAAAATTATTAGCGGTTGTACTGCGTTGTACAACATATTGATTACCTACATATAGAGTACAACAACAACTAAAGATAAAAAAATCTTTGCTTACGTATTGAGCATTTTGATATCTTCGGTTCATATCTGTATCTGTAGTTGCGCCGTATAATAATATACCTATCTCTGATAAATCTACCCTTGACTTTATTTTGTGCAAACAACTCTGACATTGAATTCTCAAATAAGATACAGTGTATAATCACTAAGATTAGCCTTAATTAGGGTTGGTTCGAGGTCTCACTAAAATATAAAAATATTACCTAACTAGCTGACCCGTGCCCGCTTCGCTGGGCGACAGATAGTTTCACATCTGGTATTCTAATCTTCAAAATAAATTATAGCCTATATGTTGCCGAGGACTAATAGCTACATAAAAAAAATTTAATAATCAAAATCCGCCCAGTAGTTTTTGCGTGAAAGCCGGACAACAGACAGACAGACAGACAAAAATTTCAAAATGTTTTTTTTGGTTTGTGTCACTTGTGTAAAGGCCCCTAGGAGTATTTTTTTTAGTTTTTATTCAATGTACAGAATTGAACTCATCTACAGTTTTATTATATGTATAGAAGATATGTATAGATATTTAATTCACTTTTTATCCAACGTACTTATACCTACAATGGGTAGGAAATCTTCAACAATATTAAACTCCAAGTCTTATCCAAGTCTTTGAGCCACAAACATCCAGACGTCTTCATCAACTTTCGGATTAATAATTTTAGTAAGTTGTAGGCTTATATGTCGTCGCCTGGTGACTAATTATGATCTAAAATTAATTCAAATCGGTATAGTCGTTACAGCGTGATTAAAATAGAACTGCGAATTGAAATCCAGTCTTCCAAACATCCTCAGAAACTTTTTTTTAATATTACCCTAATAACCTTAGATCATTAGGATTATGTACCTACTCTGTTCAAACGAGTTGATTTTATGGACGTGATGGGATGACATTGGAAATCCCTGCGACTTTGTTCACGTGAAGAGATTTACAAACAGACTTCAACTCTCTCTGCCTCTCAGATCTCCAGACGCTTTGATCTTTTAAAGATATCTAGTGGGGGTAGTCAGAGGCACAAACATTATATTTGGCACATGCCCACATTTTGCAGTAGTTAGCATTCCATACGTGACAGGTTGCAAGCAGATCGCCGCTTATAAGAATACTAACTGGTTTCCTCACGATGTTTTCCTTCACCGTTTTGAGCACGTGTTTTTGATGCGCATATAAATTTTCGAACAGAAAAATCCATTGATGATGATGATTCGAACCCACGACCCTCAGATTGAAAGTCGAGGTACCTCCCACTCGGCCAACACGGCTTTCTTTCTTAGTTCACCATAAAAGGAAGATGATGAACTCCAAGTTTCATGCTTCTACGACATAGATAAGGTTTACTGATTTATCAGTCAGTCAGTCAGTAAATCAGTAGCTAACGTACATGATTTTTTAAACGTTCGTGCAAAGTTCAGTGACTTAGAGCAATTTTATTTCTAATTTGACTTTCAAAATAAGCTTAAAATTATTATGTTATTAAGTCGGCGAACTACCTGTTGTTTTTTACAAAATAGCCCTGCTGTTCTGTTAACTACGTCATTATTTATTAGATCCCTGGTAGGTACCCGAATAAAATAATAATATAAATAAATAAATACGGTACGGTTGACATCCTCTCAGATCTTCAGACGCTTAGATGACGATGTCTAGTGGGGTTAGTCAGAGGCACGTCCAAACATTATATTTGGCACATGCTCACTTTTTGCAGTAGTAAGCATTCCATACGTGACCAGGTTGCTAGCCCATCGCCGCTAATAAGAATACTAACAGGGTTCCTCACGATGGTTTCCTTCACCGTTGTAAGAACGTGTTTTTGATGCGCATATAAATTTTCGAACAGAAAAATCCATTGATGCACGCCGGGATTCGAACCCACGACCTTCAGATTGAAAGTCGAGGTACATCCCACTCGGCCATCACGGCCGAATAAAATGTAGCTTATTTACTCTTTGGTCTATAACCTATTTCTGTACAAAAAAAAACATGTGGATTCGTAGCTCCAAAGAAGGACAAACCAACAAAACACACTTTCGCGTTTCAATTATTAATGACTAGCCGACCCGTGACAGACGTTGTCCTGTCAAATTTCAATAATCGAATAGAAAAGACTGAATGTTTTTAGTCTGTGATGTCAGATTTATTGCACACGCTGGTGTAGCAATGTAAAAAATATGTTGCAGCATCTGTAAAAAATCATCCTTTTGCGTTTTTTCATCGTTTTGGGGATGTTTTTCATATTTTAAAGTAGTATATTATTTATTCGGGCATTATATCTACAACTACAACAAACCAACTTAATCTGTTTTGTCGTTTAGGCCTGATTGAGGAACAACCATACATACAAACTCACAAACTTTCGCATTTATAATATTATTAGGATTTTAATGATAGATTAATATTATTAGGATTTTAATGATAGATTATTAAAATAAAATATACCTTTTTGTAATGTTTTAAGGGGCTCCCAGTCGACGATTGCTTCGAAACGAAAAAAGAAATACTTCTGAACAAGCCACATCTACTTTTTTTATAAGTATATTACTTCAGGTTCCTACCTAGATTTCTATTAAGCTGAAAACATAATAGCAGAAACTTTTCACGATAAAGATATTATTTCAAAATGATACGTTTTAGAATTTATGATCGAAATATTTTATATACCTACTATTAAAATCAACTTGTGATTTATTGTTAAAGATAGGTAATATGTAGATCTAGATTTCTATTAGAATAGATTTTTGATAAGTAATTATACATAATTTATATCATTAATTTATTCGAAAAGCAAAGGCGGACCACGCGCCGACGTGTGTTTGTCGTCATTGCAGCGGTCGGTAGGATTATTTATCGAAGTGATTAAAGATGGGTACATCTTTATTCACATATACTATACATTATAAAATAGGAGATGTGGCTTGTTCAGAAGTATTTCTTTTTTCGTTTCGAACAAAAACAATCGTCGACTGGGAGCGCCTTAAACTAATACTCATAGCCTCGTAGGTACCTACCATGTTTAATTACATATATGAGAACCGACCTATATCATAGCGATGCACTCATTAGCTATTTTATACCTACTACTAAAGTTCATGATCAATAACAAAAGCGTTATTCAGTGTAATGAAATACGCGAGCATTTTCCGCTAGGTCCGAAGCTTACAAGTAAAGATCCCGATATGTAACAGCTTACATACTCGTTTATTCACAAAAGGACTTTCACTTCTTTTTATCTACCGTGAGCTTCGGCGTCTTGATATCCGTTTCCGGGTTCTGGTGTATAGACATGGGTTTGCTTAGCACAGACGCGCTTTCCATGCCGTCACTAGACTGGCCCTCAATGTCTTCGGATCCATCTGGGTCCTCCCGTTTGTCTTCTTTGGTCTTTTTTGCATTTTTTATTGCGTTTAGCATTTCTGAAAAGGCTGAGTTTTTAAACGTTTTTCGTTTGAGCAAGAGCCAAAAAACTACCTACTAGACTAGATTCATTTTATAGACCTATTACTAAGACTTCGCTGTCCGTCTATCTGTCTGTCTGTCACAGGGCTGTATCTCATGAACCGTGATAGCTAGACAGTTGAAATTTTCACAGATTTTGTATTTCTGTTGCTGCTCTAACAACAAATACTAAAAACAGAATAAAAAAAATATTTAAGGGTGGCTCCCATACAACAAACATTTTTTTTCCTCCCATACAAAAGCCGTTTTTATAGATAATGGTACGGCACCCTTCGTGCGCCAGTTCGACTCGCACTTAGCCGGTTTTTTTTTTAACTATTAAAACTATAAGCCTAAGCCAAATTTTATCTTCAAAATAAATACCAAATATCGCTATGATGTACCTAACATACGGTAAAAAATGTTGTCTTTATTAGTAGGTAGGTACTGCCGTGCAAAGCAGGGAAGGGCAGTGTGTTAAATACTTTTAGCAGTTTCCATAAAAGCTTACCTCGTCTGAAGTTTGCTGAAAGAGGCATTTCCCCACTCTCTAATTTATCTGAACATTTTAAAATAATTTCGTGAAATGAGATTGCGTGTTGCGTTAATTTCATTTGACAGAGTCAAAATGACAAGTCAGGTAAATAAAAGGAGGATTTGCGAAAAGAGTCTGGTTAGAAAAGTTTTTTCAATGTTTTTCATAAAAATCTAGTAGGTAATGTATATTCATGCCAAATTACAGCTTTTTAACTAAGCTGCGGACAGAGGGACGGAAATTGCCTAACTATAAGGGTTCCTTGTAGACTTCTTCTTTCACTTCACTTTATTCCAGTTTTCGTGGGGTCGGTACAACATGTACCTAGATGTTGCAAATGGATTTGACTTGGTTCGTTTTACAACCGCTGCCTGACGTAAACCCTCCTTGGGAATGCTTGCTGGTTGTGCACTTTTTTGTTGTCCAGGCTGGAAATGGTAAAGCTGACATATACCCGACCACGAACGTGCGACAACGATGTTGCAGATCGCAGATGGTTGCAGCGACGACGACGGAGACAAAAGACTGCGGCCTGTGTTCGTTGCTCGACACGACACGCAGCTGACGTCCAGGTTCCTTGTAGACTACAAAACTATAAAAGGGGGTTTTTAAATTATTGGAGCTTATTTAAACTGATGTCCCAGGAAAAGTATCAAGTATAAAACTCACTTTCCTGAATCAAAACGTCGTCTTCAGTAAGATCTTAGGTTTATCCTCCCAAAATAGGTACCTGTAGGTAGGTGATTACAGAGCCTCTTTCACATTTTAATTTTCAAATAAACGGTTTATATTGAAAAAATATATGAAAACGCTGATTTTTAAACGACAATGAATAGAGTATTTATCGGCGATATTTATTTATTCATTATTCATATTTGTTGTAATCAATCAAATCTAAAGGTAGGTGCAACGCATCACAACTGTCACTAATCAAAAGGACCATAGACAAATAATTGTATTAACTATAGGCATCGACTACATATGTTGTCGATGACTATAGGTTTTAAACAAGTTTGTTTGCTATGCTTAGTAATTGACTTCCAAAATTGAAAATGATCAAAACCGGGATAGGCACTACTGCTGGGCCTTTGACCCTAAGCTACTTTTTATACAGGTTATGATTAAAGCCACGGGCGGATGCTAGTAAGAATATATGGGATTTTTTTAATGTTTATACCTACTTAGTTCCATCATACAGTAACGTGATATTTGTGAGTCACTGATTTGAATAATTTGAATAGATCACGTACCTAGTACGTACGTGACGTACGTAGTAGTACGTACCCGTAGGTAGGTGATATAATGTTAACTGGGCTCATAGCAGCTCAGTTGGTTGTAGCTCTGCTCTCTGCGCTGTGTGGTGGGCTCAATTTCCACTAATACAAAATCTACCTAATAATAACAAGTTTAGGTACCTCTTTGCCTTGATGAAGTCGCATACTCAGACGCAGGTCATTTCTTCTGCATCGAAACCCAAATAAATTAAAAGTATAACTCGTAGATATTATGCCCCAAAACAAGAGATATAATTTTAAACCAGCTAAGGCACATCTCCATTTCATTATTGTAACGCCTAACAAAAAACAGCCTACAAAACACTGTGCGCCTTCATGAATTTTCCACGCAATCAGAATTCTTTACCATCAAGACGACATTGCTTGTTTTTTTTCTCTTTACAAAGCTTTTTTCAGCTTGTCGTTGTTTCCGTAGGGTTTCTTTTGATATTATAAGTTTATTACTTTATTGCAAGGGAGCCTGGTGTGTTTTACCCGACTACAGCCAAGCGGGCAGAAGGATAATATGCTATAAAGTTTTAGTGATTCCAAAGTTAAAAATGATCAGTTTAGACTAGGTAGGAGGTAGGTCGCTATATTTTCGCTATATTTATAAACTCAATATCTCTTACCCTTTCATCGTCCTATCACCTATATGCAGATGATCTCCAAATTTACTCTCAGGCTCCAGTGGATAATTTGATTATTGGTATTAATGCCATTAATAGTGACTTGGCACGGGTCCTCGCGTGGAGTAAAGCCTACGGTCTTAAAGTAAACCCTACAAAAACGCAGATCATAGTTGTTGGCAGCTCCAGGATGTTGTCAAGGATTGACTGGTCTATTCTACCTTTAATTGTTTTTGATGATGTTCCAATACCAGTTAGCAGCACTGTGAAAAATTTGGGTGTTCTAATGGACAAGGATATGAGTTGGGGACCTCATTTAGCCGAGCTAAGTCGTAAAATGTTTGCTTCAGCTGCCTCTTTGCGAAGACTGCGGAATTTTTTACCTACTTCCACTAAAGTTACGCTGGCACAATCCCTTTTACTCCCCATCCTTGATTACGCCGATACTTGCTTTACTGACCTTGCTGAAAAACACCTTGATAAACTTGAGCGCCTGCAAAATTTTTGTATTCGTTTTATATTTGGCTTACGTAAATACGACCATGTATCTAAATTTCGCGCTAAACTTAAGTGGTTGCCCATTCGCCTACGCAGGAATTCACATATTCTCACTCTTTTGTACAGTATTTTATTTAACCCATCCTCTCCTCCCTATCTCAAGGAGCGCTTTGAATTTCTCCATCTTTCTAGTCTTCGTTCTTTACGTTCCTCTGAGACCTTGCAACTTAAAACTCCTGTTCATAGTTCTACCTTCTATGAAAACTCCTTCACTGTACAAGCTGTCCGTCTGTGGAATGCTCTCCCTCTTGATGTCAGAGCCGCTAAATCTATTGACATTTTCAAAAGGCTATTACTCAGTCACTTTTTAAATACCTCTGAGTAGTATAGATTAGGTATTTTAATTTTATTTTAATTTTATTTGTTTTTAAAGATATTTTTAGGTTTATTTTGTATTGAATGTATGTAGGTACACGCTTTTGACTGCACCACCGTCGTATATCGTACACTTTATGTCCAGTCCATCCAAAGGTTGTTTGGAAGAGATCGCTCCCAGCGATAAGACCGCCCATTGTACTCCAATGTTGGTTTGTGTTGCTTTTTTTCATGTTATTGTTATGTGATGTGCAATAAAGAGTTTTCTATCTATCTATCTATCTATCTAGGTCAAAAAACCCTAAAGTTTAGAGATCCCTACTTACCTTCTACCTAGATATTTTGGGTAGTCTACCTATTTCTTCATTATTTCTTATTATCTGTTCTTTCACTGAACAACTGAACGTCGTAACTGCTGAAGCGATTTCGATGAAATTATTTGGTTCATTGATAGATAGTTCGTAGGTAGGTAGGTACCTAGTCGTTTTTGATAGAGCAGCCAGTTTAAGAATTAAAGGTTGCACGCAACGCGATCGCTTAATGGATGGGTGACCATGACCAGTACTGCCATTACCAGCTGAGTGCTGCGCCGTGCTCTGTTGGTCCCAGCTTTAATAGTCGTAAAGTCTAGATGGAGATAGTTACTGGTAGTTTTCACAATACTTACCTAGGTACATAGGTACCTAGGTAGATAATGTGGAGTGTTTCTTTATTCAAATACTTACTTCTAACCTTGAGAAGGTTTTACTAAAACAATTATTTCACTTGATTACAGATTACGCTAACATGAACTTCAAGTAAAAATAAATTAGGTAGGTATATTGCGTGATTTTTTTCAATTAGAAGAAAATGCGTAATTGGGTAGGTACCTACCTACCTACTCGTACCTTAACTGGCTACCTAAGCGCCTTTGCTAATTTTAACAACAGCTGTAGAATTAGAAATGTACTTAGGTAGATACTAATCAATGTTTTTAGAGTTCCGTACCCAAAGGGTAAAAACGGGATCCTATTACTAAGACTTCGCTGTCCGTCTGTCTTTCACAGGACTGTATCTAGAGTCGAGTAAAGCTAGACAGTTGAAATTTTCACAGATTATGTATTTTTATTGCCGCTATAACAACAAATACTAAACACGGAATAAAATAAATATTTAAGTGGGTTGTATCCCATACAACAAATGTGTTTTTTTTGCCGTTTTTTATAGATAATGTACGGAACCCTTCGTACGCGAGTCCGACTCGCACTTGGCTGGTTTTTTTTTATTATTTCTGCTCTTTGCAAAAGCTATCAGATCAGTGAAATCATTATAATAAAATTGAAACGATTACCTATTCTTTCACACCATCGATCTAGTCCACTTCAAATACTTTTAATTTTAACATAATTTAGAATCACTACATAGTATAAAGCAAAGTCGCTTTCCGCTTCCCGCGTATGTATGTATGTTTGCTTATATCTTTAAAACTACACAACGGATTTTGATGCGGTTTTTTTTAATAGATAGAGTGATTCAGGAGGAAGGTTTATATGTATAATAATAACATGCTACCCGTGCGAAGCCGGGGCGGGTCGCTAGTTTATATTATAGAGAAAAACGTGTTTCATGTTGTATAGCTAATAGCATTACCTACCTACTTGTATAATATATGTGCTAGTTACGGAGTTAACTGAATAAAAATAAATTGGTAGGTACGAGGAATAAAAAGTTAGGTAGGTCAACTACCTAACTTTTTTATCAAACCTATATATAGTTACGAAACGTATTGTACGAAGACGGAATAACAAATTAGATAAAACTCTTCGCCTTCAACAGATCTATATTCAAAGCTAACTAATCTACATATTTAGGTTATCCTAAAGCGGATCTCATCTGAAATACCTACTTGCGTAAATACCTAGATTATAGAATAGCTTATTTGTATAACATTATTCCCTCCCAATGTTTAGACTAGTATGATACTCGTACCTACCTACTAAGAAGGGTAGGGTATGTCAGAAATTTTACAGCTGACCCGACAGACGTTGTTCTATCCAAATGTCATCAATAATCCCATGCAAAAAAGCATTTACAGTTTTTCCGAATTTTACTATTTTCCGGGGAACTTTTTAATTTTTTTCCATTATAGCCTTTTTTAAAACTATTAGAATCATTTTAAAATAAAAAGCAAAATTGGTTTAGCCATTCTCAAGTGATGCGATGAACGAACAGCATTAAATTTTATTTATAAATAGAAGATTTAATACTTAGATGAAAATTGAATGCCAGTGGTGCATTAGTAGATCGTTTGCTGAATATTTGTGTTTGTTTATAATAAATTAGTCAAGTGCGAGTCGGGCTTGCTTAATAACGGTTCTCACATATTGATGTATTTATTTGGTTACTAAAAAATTAAATCAAAATAATTTTTGATCATGATTTATGCGCGTTAGGAACACCTAACTCTATGATTGATTTCAAGTCATTGCGTCTTAGTTTTTCATCTAAATGCCTGTGACAGACAGATGCAAGAGTGATTTAAAAGAAAATGCTGGAAAGATCTTGACCCCTTCGAGAGAGCACGGTAGGAGCCCTCAAAGGAAAGAAATGGTATTAGGATTTGTGGTGGAGACTCTTGCTAAGCAGTGAGACGAAATAGGTCAAGAAAAAACTATTATATTAAAATATCTATCTAACTTAATACAAATTAAAAACAATAAATACAGGTCATTCCTATAGGATAGTTGCCCTCAACCAACTTCAATTATTGTTTCCAAACATCAGCCATAACCAAAACCATTCACGAGAGAAATACCTACCTACCTATAAATAAGCTATTAAGGCTTTACAGCTGCTGCACAGCAAAACCAGCAATAAAAGTTACTAAAGTATGTAGCAATCAAAACTATTAAAACACCTATTTGTACTCGTAATAATAGCTTTGTGTTTTGCTGTAAGGTATCCCACAAACCGTTGGCTATATGTGCTTATACAGCATGTATACACAGCGGTGATTACAGCAATTAACCCCGCCTATGTAGTTAATTATATGACTCACCCTGTACCTACGTTATTCGACACCTCGTGATGATGAAAAATTGCCTAATTGATGTTGTTTTGATTGCCGGCGATACGTCGGTCTGTGAAGTGAAATTTATGAATAGAGTAGGTACCTTTACTTACTATGTACTTATAGGTAGGTACGTACAATAACTAGTGCCACCTTCAGCAACTGACCATGTCTCGTAATTAAACGTGGAAAGTAAGAAAATGATGACATAGGTACATAATAGAGCTTTTTTTTAATGAACTACAAATTTAACTCAATTTTTTTTTGCTTTTATTAATATGTATTTAAATACTTATTTTATTAATCTTTAAGTTTCAGTTCCGAGTAATAGGTACTCCAAGGAAACTTATTTAATTTAATTGACCGTTACTGGTCAAAACAGGGTTTTTCTCCCTTATGAAATGCATTAGTAAACAGATATTACCTCTCTCTTGCCTAGCTTCTAAAAGCTGTTGCTCTTTAGATTTACTATTCTCTACAGTGGCATTCAGAGAATGTTTTCCGACAATTATTTATTGCAAAAGAAAATAACTACATATTTTTTGCACAACATTCCCGAGACAATAGGTAGGTAATTCTGTATATCATTCGTATTACTACCATGGTACAGCGCAGTCATCCGCTAAGTGTATTTTATTATCGTCCGAAACTGTTCACTGCTAATTATTAGGTTGTCTACATACTTTAGGAATCACCGGTATCTATTTGAGGAAAAGTTCACTGTTTCGCGTTGTAAAACTATTTTCTCTCGCAAATTATGATATTTCAACACAGAAAATATTTCTACAATAACATTTTATTGTTTTGATTTTGAAATGTTGGCAGCTATTGACCGCTATAAAAAGGTCGACTATAACTATAATAAATCATCTACGGAATGCTCGTATTGTTTTCATTATTTGTGGCTTAAGACAAGCCACATGATGTTCATATGGAGAGTTCACAGTTATTCTTTAGGTACATATAAAACTATATTATTTACTAGTATAAACATAAAAATGAAAAAAAACAGTCGTGATCCTATTTCATTTTCATTCTCATTTCAAACATACAATAAAATCACACCTGTAGCCCAGAGCGGTAGATATCTAGAGTTTCTAGAGCCCACGGCTTTCCACTTACTTCGATCCTGACATAGGTAGATACTTAAATATTTCTTCGTTCAATCTAATCTTATTCTTCATCCATAGTTCTATCTACTCATCGGTTTGCGTAGATACTGGCCTTATACCAATTTGATCCGAAAAAATACTCCAATTTAACGTCACCAATTTGATCCGAAAAAATACTCCTCTTTCAACGATCCCATTCACACTTGCCTTGTGTATCTACCCAGTTTTTCAATCTTATTTCGTTCATTCTCTCTAAATTCTATATGCCCAAAACGTCTGAGATCTCAATACTCATCACTACGACTTTTATCACTCCACAACGTTCTCTTATTGTATAGAAGTTTAATACAAGTTTTGTTATGTGACTAAGTCCATAAATCTGCATTCTGATTATAGTTATCGAAGAAGAACGATAACAAAGAAACTATGAATGTCTGGCAGGTAATAAAAAGCAGAAAAACTTAAAAAAAATATTATAAATAAATTATTTTTATAAACATATCTCTGAGTTCTTCTTTTACTTTGAAGCTAGTGAAATGTAATGTACCTATATATCTACTAGCTTTCGCCCCAGGTTTTACTTGTGTGCTACCTAGACAAGAAGTAGCCTATGCTTACCTATGCCACAAACTATATTTGTTCCAAGTTTCATCATGCCGATACGGCGAGATTAAAACTTAAAGAACCAAGCATACTTTAAAACTTTCACATCACTACATAGTATAAAGCAAAGTCGCTTTCCGCTTCCCGCGTCTGTATGTCTGTATGTATGTTTGCTTATATCTTTAAAACTACACAACGGATTTTGATGCGGTTTTTTTTAATAGATAGAGTGATTCAGGAGGAAGGTTTATATGTATAATAACATGCTACCCGTGCGAAGCCGGGGCGGGTCGCTAGTTTATAATATACCTAACCAGCGAAAACCCCTGAAACTACGTTCGAATGAAGTTATTTTCAACCAGATCCACAACCACTTCAATCCCCGCTGCACTCTCTTAGAGCTTGAGTTTCGAAGATTATCTTAGTAGAGTAGACCACCAAAAATGGAAGAAACCCCAATTTCATTCTACTAGGACTTATGGGATTGTCAGTCAGACAGCGGCGACAGCGGCGATATACTTGCAACCTGTCACGTATTGAGTGCTAACTAATGCAAAATATGGGCATGTGCCAAATATAATGTTTGGACGTGCTTCTGACTACCCCCACTAGACATCTTCAAAGGATCTAAGCGTCTGGAGATCTGAGAGGATGTCTACTGTACTTGGGGATTACAGTCGTGATCCTATTTATTTTTTCAGTCAGACAATCAGTTCAGTAACGTTAGAGTTTATATTTTAAGATATTAGTTCTACCTGCCCATTTTCCTACTATAATAACGATCAAAAAGAATCAATTGAGTACGATTGTTATTACAGGAATGTTAGTGTGATGATGCTTTGAACACTCTTTGATAATTTCACACCTGCAACTATAAAGATCTGTTCGACGTATCGTGTAAACGTAGTCTTGTTTACTTGTTCAGGCTCTTGATATCGTAGAAATTAAGTGTATTTTTTTCAACTCAAATGGAACATTGATATGTATGACGAAAGAAATGTATCTTTTCCCACAAGTTGCTTATATTTGCGTATGGTTCACATTGAAATACCTAATTAATTTATTATTATTGGAGTTTACTCCTTAAGAATCGGTTTTTGATATAAGGCGCCCGGTATGAAAAAAATGTGAGTAGTAAAATTTACTGAACGCATGACCTCGTTACGTTTTTGGTGCGCAACTTTCTAATTTGGTGTGAGCAGTGCAGCTAGATCGTGGGTAGTGTGTGTGTACCCTTACTTTGCCTATACTTTATAATGCTTTATCTCACTCTTACTGATGGCAAAACATCTTATAGTGGGGGTACGCTCTACGCACGATCTGGTAAACTCCAGTCGTGCGTCGGAGCTGACACACACAATTTTTTTTTAAGTATCAAATTCAAATTCAAAAATCATTTATTTCAAGATAATCACAAGGATCACTTTGAAACGTCTTAGGAACTAGATGAAGCTACGCCGATTCCACGCGACCAAGCCTAGAAGAATCAGGCAACAAACGCGGCTTGGGGTCTACCTTTTTTTTAATGACTGGCACAGCTCAGTTGGTAGTAACTCTGCCTTCTGCGCTGTAGGTTGTGGGTTCGATCCCCACCCAGGCCAAATATTTGTGTGATGAACATAGATGTTTGTTCTGTGTCTGGGTGTTAATATGTATAATAAGTATGTATTTACAAAAAAAAAGGTATATAAGTATTCTATCAGTTATCTGGTTCCCATAGTACAAGCTTTGCTTAGTTTGGGGCTAGATGGCGCTGTGTGTAAAGTCCGCCAATATTTATTTATTTATTTATTTTATTTAATGATAAGTAGAGCTCATGTGTGGTGGGTTATCATTTTATGTGTACATTTTATTTTATATGTCTTGAGGAGGTAGACAGAGGTACATCCAAACATTACATTGGCACATGCCCACATTCTGCAGTAGGTAGTTAGAATTCCATACGTGACAGGTTGCAAGCCAGTCGTCGCTATCAAAATAAGAAAGTAAACGAGTTCTTTACGAACAAAGTCGCGCATGATAAAATATAATTTACCCTGAATTGATGGAATCGAGTTCAAGGAAGCCCACTCGATTCAGCTAACTTACTTACCAAACCAAGAGTTTAAGTATTTCTTTAAATCGTCAGAAAAATTAGATCCCCCCTCCGCGAGATCTAGGGGACCCTACCCCGGCTAGTCCTCCACTCAGTGTATGCCAATGAAAGAAGGGCAAGGTCTATTGTTGAAAATCAATGCCCATAAATTTTGAAGGTTTCTCTTGATTTCCCTGGGATCCCATCATCAGATGCTGACTTGGTGGTAATGGTGGTCCCCTCGGAAGTATAGGCTTTCTAATAAAAAAATAATTTTGTAAATCCGTCGACAAACGTCGGAGTAATCGCGTAACATAGTCACCATCGTAACAATCACCCAAAAAAAACAAAAAAAACCGGCCAAGTGCGAGTCGGACTCGCGCACGAAGGGTTCCGTACCATTATCTATAAAAGCGGCAAAAAAATCACGTTTGTTGTATGGGAGCCCCCCTTATATATTTATTTTATTCTGTTTTTAGTATTTGTTGTTATAGCAGCAACCGAAATACATAATCTGTGAAAATTTCAACTGTCTAGCTATCATGGTTCATGAGATACAGCCCTGTGACAGACAGACGGACAGACAGACAGACAGACGGACAGCGAAGTCTTAGTAATAGGGTTCCGATTTTACCCTTTGGGTACGGAACCCTAAAAACCATACAGGCGAATTGAAAACCTCCTCCTTTTTGAAGCCGGTTAAAAAAGAGTTAAATTATGGAAAATGATCGTTTCCCATACAAAATAAATAATTAATATTGGTGGAATGGAAATCACACACAGCGCTTGGTATGTATCTCCAAAGTAAGCAATGAAAACCAGGTCACTGATATAATATAGCTATTTTGTAATAATCGAAATAAACATCTGTGTTCATCACACAAAATATTTAAGACGAGTAATAAATGTTTTTGATGAATGCAGAATCGTTTTTTCTC
Source organism: Hydriomena furcata (assembly GCA_912999785.1). Classification (NCBI taxonomy): domain Eukaryota; kingdom Metazoa; phylum Arthropoda; class Insecta; order Lepidoptera; family Geometridae; genus Hydriomena; species Hydriomena furcata. The sequence continues at coordinate 13,313,869 of OU538828.1, read as the reverse complement.
AATAACCGCAAAACATACAGTTTTGTTTTTTATGACAAAGATAATATAAGGAATCTAGTGAAATTAAGGCAGAAACACGATTGGTGAAACTATTCTCGACAGATTTATTTTCCAAAGTTGGCTCTTCAAAAACACTAGTTTCGTTTTTAAACAAAAATATGCATAGCTAAATAGTTAATTTTTAAATAATTCGTTAGATAATCATACTAGCTGCCTAAATTAAAGACAATTAAAAAAAACCGGCCAAGTGCGAGTCGGACTCGCGCACGAAGGGTTCCGTACTATTATCAAAACGGCAAAAAAATCACGTTTGTTGTACGGGAGTCTCACTTAAATATTTATTTTATGCTGATTTTAGAGAAATACATCATCTGTGAAAATTTCAACTGTCTAGCTATCACGGTTCACGAGATACAGCCTGGTAACAGACAGACGGACAGCGGTGTCTAAGTAGTCCCGTTTTTTACCCTTTAGATACGGAACCCTAGAAACATAAAAAATAATTCATAATATCTCTTAACCTACCTATTTACCTAACTACGTAGTTAGCATTCCACACGTGACAGGTTGCAATCCCGTCGCCGCTTTCAAGAATACTAACAGGTTTCCTCACGATGTTTTCCTTCACTGATAAAAACACGTGTAACGCGCATATAGGTACATTTTTCGAACAGAAATATCCATTGATGCACGGCCAGGATTCGAACTCGAAATTAATTGGAAATTAATAATATCTACCTAGGTACCTATTTACCTAACTACATGAATTCAATAATTCAATTTCAAACTTTTTATTCGATCATGTACCACCTATTTACCGACTTACTTTACCGATAGTGGTAAAATAGCGCCACCTGCCAGCGGAATCGCAAACCTCTTTCATCTTACCTCTCAAACCCCGAGCGGTCGCATGAAAACCGCGAAAAGTACCTATAATACGTAGTAACATCAAATGAAACTAGATGGCGCTGGAATGCAAAAATCAAGTTTGTTGTATGGGAGCCCCCCTTAAATATTTATTTTATTCTGTTTTTAGTATTTGTTGTTCGAGGAGCAATAGAAATACATAATCTGTGAAAATTTCAACTGTCTAGCTATCATGGTTCATGAGATACAGCCCTGTGACAGACAGACGGACAGACGGACAGACGGACAGACGGACAGACGGACAGACGGACAGACGGACAGACGGACAGACGGACAGACGGACAGACGGACAGACGGACAGACGGACAGACGGACAGACGGACAGACGGACAGCGAAGTCTTAGTAATAGGGTTCCGATTTTACCCTTTGGGTACGGAACCCTAAAAATGATGCTTTTCATCATAATTCAGTTTTATCACTTTTTCCGCTTTATCCGGGTAGACTCACCTCATACAAAACGTCAAAAATTTTACTTATCACCTGCATGGGATTCGAATCCAAATCCTACAGCGCAGAAGGCAGAGCTACTACCAACTGAGCTGTGAGGCTAATATAGTTTCGTACGTGCAAAGGCACCGAAGAACTTATTTATTCTGAATCTTATTGGTCTTCTTGTAGGTGGGGGGAACAGCTGTTGGAAATGTTCTCTGCAATTTTTCGTTTATTGCGTTTCTTCGGGATATGTACCTACTTCTCCATGACAGGTGTATCAAGTTACGCTTTTGAGTATTTTAGCAAAGCTTCTTTTGTTTGCTAGTATCTTACTCATCTTATTTACTACTTATATTTTGTATGTCCTTGCCAAAATTCAGGGATGAGGTTTTACATTTTTTGGATGGATGGAGGAAGCATAGAAATATTTAAAATATTGTTATAGTTATTAAGTTTAGAGTAATCTTATCAATGATAATGTTTAGTATATTTTCTGTATCTCTTTTATATTTCTTTGTCGCTTTGGTGTTAAACTGTTATTTCGAGTTACCTTGACTTTCAATCTGAAGGTCGTGGGTACGGATTGCATCAATGGATTTTTCTGTTCAAAAATATATATGCCCATCAAAAACACGTGCTCATAACGGTAAAGGAAAACATCGTGAGGAAACCAGTAAGCATTCTTATAAGCGGCGATTGGCAAAATGCAAAATGTGGGCATGTGCCAAATATTATGTTTGGACGTGCCTCTGACTACCTAGACATCTTCAAAGGATCTAAGCGTCTGGAGATCTGTGAGGATGTCTATCGTACTTGGGGATTACAGTCGAGATCCTATTTTTATTTAAAAAAAAACTTATCATAAATCCGAAAGTTTGTGAGGATAGGCCAAACGACCAAACGGAATAATATTTGGAATGTTTATAGCTTACTAGCTGTCTGCTTTGGCTTTACATGGGTGTACTAATGAAGGCTAAATTTTTTTAATGCTTGAATAGTTTTTCTTCTATTCAGGACAAACACAACAAATCAAAAATCATGAAAATCAGTCGAGACGATTGATGTCCTAGAAAAGGATATAGGAGCATTTTTATGCAGGTACTACATAAGAGAAGCCGCAGGCGGAAGCTAGTAACTACGTAGGTATGTTATATTATTTTCAATTTAAGCAAGTGATGATTTTTTGGACCAAAATAACCTAATCCAGTTTCTCCAACCATAAATGGTGTCCCATTGTTGTCCCAAAAGTAAATGCATTCACAAATGTATTCGAATAGGTAGGTATACTATTACGACACGCTCTGAATGGAGTCGTAATAGTACTCGGCTGTCGACGTGGCATATAATCTTCTAACATATAAAATTCATGTGTCACAGTGTTTGTAACTAAACTCCTCCGACGGCTTGACCGATTTTTATGAACTTTTTTGTATATATTTGGTAGGTATGAGAATAGGTCGTAGAGTATTTTTTATACCCATATAAGTGTGGCATAAAGTTCGGTAAAAACTGAATGTGTTGTTTTCTGTGGGATTATTGAAATTTGACAGACGTTGGTCTTTTGGGACAGCTAGTGTAAAATAAATTTAATCTAGATCTTGACAGTAAAAAGCTTGACTATTTAGATTGGGAAAACCATTGGCCCATCTTAAGACACTTAGATCCTTGAAGATGCCTAAAGGGGGTAGTCAGAGGTTATTTTTAGTAGGTATATAAATATTAGTAAAGCCTCATCTAGCCCCTAAACCACACATAAGCGTGTACTGTGGGAACCAGATTGTTCTGGTAGAACACATACATATTTATTTTTATTTTTCATAAATAGATTGCATTACAACACCCAGACACAAAACAAATATCTATGTTCATTATTCAAAATGTTTGTTTTAGTGAGGAATCGAGCCCACAACCTACAGCGCATAAAGCAGAGCTACTAACCAACAAATTTGTGAGGCCTATCGGATATATATTATAACTATATGTAGCTGTAAATATTTTCGTATAACGCTTTCTGTGCCGCGTTTCACCAACCCCTTATCTTACCTTATACCTTACGTTAGCATTATTAACGTGGCGTAAATTATTACGTATAATTAACTAATAAAGGGTTGTGCCAGGGTATCTTCCATAAATAATAAAAAAAATGTTTATTCAGGAAGGTCTAAATCAACATTCAAAAGTACATAATAATAACAGGTAAAGATCTATAAATATTATCAGGAGGATAACCAAATAAGGGTGAGAATTGTACATACACAGTGCGAAATATTTGACTGTAAAATTTCGAGCGCTATGATTGGTCAATTCACCGTCCACTCCGGACAGCTTCGCACTGCTCTTATTGCAAAGTCCATCTGATAATCCTATATCAGCAGTATAATCCTAATGTGTTGTGAGAAAGTGTTCGCCTTGCATGTGGAGTCTGTAGGCTGTGTGGTCAATGTCTAAAACATGTATAACATCGTCAGGGCGAGTTTCCACTGGCGCGGAGCTATGCGGAGTGGAGCGGAGCGGGCTGTGAATTGACCAATCACATTGCTCGCTAATCAATTTCGAGCGCTGTGATTGGTCAATTTCTGGTCCACGTCACGCTTCGCTTCAACGGAAACGCTCCCTAAAACATGAATAACATCGTTCTGATGGTTAAAATCCCCACCGGTAGCGCTTCTCTACCTATAGCAACCTAGTTTCGATATGTCACGTCACCAGCCGCATACTATAAGGTTGGTAGGTGGGTCAAATAAATCGCGGCATCATATCCGAATGTCAGATTTGTGTCGCTTTGACAAATTGAAGCACGACACGCCCACGCCAGCCATTCAGGCACCTCGATAGCCTTGGACGCTTCTTTGGTAAATGGCTTCATTCTTTTCAAATCCGATATGGAATAGGTTTCAAAAGAATAATTGAAAATGAAATGAAACACGATTAACCCCTCAGATCTCAAGGTGCTTAGATCCTCAAAGATGTCTAAAGGTAGTCAGAGACACGTCCAAACATCATGTTAGGCACAGATACCCACATTTTGCAGTAGTTAGCATTCCATACGGGCTTGCAACGTGCCCATCGCTTAATTCTCTTATCGCCAGAATATTTCTAGAAGAAAGATACACCAAGCATGTTCCTCAGATTTCAGCATCTCAAATAAGAAGTAAATTCTCAATTCGGAGGCTAATGTGTTTTAGTCGTTTACCACTCGTATCTGCACTTCTTTTTTGTTTGTATTCCCTCATTTTACGATTTATTATTATTATTATACGATTTCACGATAATTTTCACACGAGCTTTTAGACGGGTACAAAGATAACAAATACAAAACGGAGACGCGTTATCCACTTTCATAACCGGTGATGAAAGTAGAATAACTTACACCTTGAGATAAGAAGGTTCAAATCCCGCTAAAGTGATAATATTTCTTGTTTCCTGCAAAATTCTTAATTATTTCGAAGTGTCTAACGAAGTTCTTGACTGTAATTGCCTAGCTATTTCCAGTGAAATGATACTATAAAGTTATAAACGAGCGAGCATTCATTTAATTACGAGTTCATTACACGAGGTGACAAATCCCTCTGAAGTTCCCTGAAATGCTATTCACACGGTGACACCGGTATTCAGCACTAAATGTTTGGACAGTTTATTTTTGGATCCGTGTGATTGTCCTCATTTATACTTCTCCGGAATACCTGAGCTGTATTCACTCTTTGTTATAATTAAACTTTTACAAAATTGGCCAATCTATACTAATAATTTAAACGTGAAAGTAACTCTGTCTGTCTGTCTGTGACGTTATCTGTTGTTGATGAAATTTCATAGTAGAGATAGCTTTAAGTCTTGCGGACATAGGCAATCTCTATTCCAAAATTTGTCTTTTAAATTTTCGAAATTGATATGTTTTGCGATAGAGTCGTCAAAATACTGCGGAAACGAAGTTGCGGGTAGAAGTTAGTAAAATAAAAAATAAATTAAATTATATTTAGGTATTGTATATCACAGGCTCAGGCCTGGGCCATTATAGGGCATTAGTGGAGTCGCAACCCACATCTAAGTGGCCCTTTTACATAAATAACTATAATGAATAAGTTTTCTGTTAAAAAATATTTTTCAATGACAAGCTTTTGTAAAATCATTTACACCATCGAACACCAGCGCGCTATCACCTCAAGTCACCTGTCACATCACATAACATCGGAACTTGACAAAAATGCAAAGTTTTTATTCAATCGAAGTATTTACTAAGGAGTTCCGTTGTGAGTAACTGTTGTACAGCTCCTGACTTCATCATCAGATCAGCTCGCTGTCATCATATTATTGTATTGTCTATGCAAAATTTCTGCTCAATCGGTTGGGGTAACTGCTTCAAAATTGAGTTGCAAGATTCCACCTGAACAAACAAACATACATACATACCAAAACTTACCTACAGGTTATTTAATTACTTAATTATTGTATTATATTACTTTTGTCCCATCTATTGTCTGATTACAGTCAACAAAACTCTTCAAAAAAAAGAAAAAGGTTTTGTTATAGTTTGCAAGCTGACCCCGCGAACTTCGTATCGCTTTAGAATTAACAAATATTGTCTTCCGTTCCCGTTCCCGTTCCCGTTCCCGTTCCCGTTCCCGTTCCCGTTCCCGTTCCCGTTCCCGTTCCCGTTCCCGTTCCCGTTCCCGTTCCCGTTCCCGTTCCCGTTCCCGTTCCCGTTCCCGTTCCCGTTCCCGTTCCCGTTCCCGTTCCCGTTCCCGTTCCCGTTCCCGTTCCCGTTCCCGTTGCCGTTGCCGTTCCCGTTCCCGTTCCCGTTCCCGTTCCCGTTCCCGTTCCCGTTCCCGTTCCCGTTCCCGTTCCCGTTCCCGTTCCCGTTCCCGTTCCCGTTCCCGTTCCCGTTCCCGTTCCCGTTCCCGTTCCCGTTCCCGTTCCCGTTCCCGTTCCCGTTCCCGTTCCCGTTCCCGTTCCCGTTCCCGTTCCCGTTCCCGTTCCCGTTCCCGTTCCCGTTCCCGTTCCCGTTCCCGTTCCCGTTCCCGTTCCCGTTCCCGTTCCCGTTCCCGTTCCCGTTCCCGTTCCCGTTCCCGTTCCCGTTCCCGTTCCCGTTCCCGTTCCCGTTCCCGTTCCCGTTCCCGTTCCCGTTCCCGTTCCCGTTCCCGTTCCCGTTCCCGTTCCCGGTCCCGTTCCCGTTCCCGTTCCCGTTCCCGTTCCCGTTCCCGTTCCCGTTCCCGTTCCCGTTCCCGTTCCCGTTCCCGTTCCCGTTCCCGTTCCCGTTCCCGTTCCCGTTCCCGTTCCCGTTCCCGTTCCCGTTCCCGTTCCCGTTCCCGTTCCCGTTCCCGTTCCCGTTCCCGTTCCCGTTCCCGTTCCCGTTCCCGTTCCCGTTCCCGTTCCCGTTCCCGTTCCCGTTCCCGTTCCCGTTCCCGTTCCCATTCCCGTCCCCGTTCCCGTTCCCAATCCCGTTACAATTCTTGTTCAATAGTCTCGTCAATTTTTTATACCTTGCTTCAAACTATCGTCATTCTTATAAAGAATTTATTACTTTTTCAAAATAAAAAATAGCCTATGTTACTCAGGGATAAGGTAACTTGGTAATGGTGAAAGAATTTTTGAAATCGGTTCAGTAGTTTTTGAGTTTATCCATTACAAACATACAAAAAAACAAAAAAACAAAAAATCTAAACTTTTCTCTTTATAATATTAGTATAGATATAGATTAGTTTCAAGCGGAGCCAAAGTAGCAGTAGATAGTTAGGTATTTATACTCGTAAGTGTTCGTCCACACTGCCGAACCAAGCGCGGTTACGACGACGGGCGCGATGTATCAAACATATGAAACGCGCCATTGCGTCCACAGTGCAGTGATGGCACGTTTCATATGTTTCACACAGCGCCCGTCGCTGCCACACGCAGTGTGGACACACGCTATACATAGCTACGAGTATAATGGCGAACAACGTGCATTCCTCATGTCTAGTGTGTTAACTTCGTCATGCGTCGCGCAAAATCATTTATCATTGGAAGCTGTCAGTTCTATTGTTAGACTGTAAAACTATAACTCTAGTGTTTTCCATTGTCAAAGAAACAATTCTTTGAAAAGAACAATAGAGAATACGACACCGAACCCCGAGTACAGTGTCAAAGTGGAAATATTGGGTAAAAATCTACTGAAAGAAAGCTCGTGTAAAATTTTTTGATATTTTTGTGTTGAAAATAAATGTTGCGAATTTCTGGTAAATACAGTCACGCAACAGATTTTTCTTAAGAGGAGTAATAATTATTTCACTTTCAAAAATTTCGTGAGTTGTACTACACATTATTACAACAACGGGAAATTACTCACGTAAATGATAAATTGTCAATGAGGACACCGACAATGTTTCGATTCATCTAGAGAATCTTCTTCAGGGTGAGTGGACCATAACGCGCGCGCTACCCTGCTCGTTGTTGTAATAATGTGGAGTAATAATTGTTTTTGAAAAATGCAGAATCGTTTTTTCTCAATAACCGCAAAACATACAGTTTTGTTTTTTACGACAAAGATAACTTCAGGATTTAATCTAGATAAATTACAGACGGAAACACGATTGGTGAAACTTTTCTCGATAGATTTATTTTCCAAAGTTGCCTCTTCAAAAACCCTAGTTTCGTTTTTAATCAAATAGCTATGACATGTATGATGTATAGCTAAACAGTTCATTTTTATATAATTTGTTAGATAATCATACTAGCTAAGTAAATTACAGACGGTTTCTTTTTAAATTTGATGGTTTTCAAGATAATGCAGTTCACATTTTTCGTCTTATCCTGATAGATTCAGCCCATACAAAAAGTCAAATATTTAAAGTATCGCCTTAAGATAGTTCAACTGTTTTTTGTGTATCTGTAAATATTCTATGATAAATATAACATGTATTTTGGAATGAAATGAAATAGGATCACGACTGTAATCCTCCAACGCGGTAGACAACCTTTCAGATCTCCAGGCGTCATACTTGAAGAGTTTAAAGGGGGTATCAGAGGACACAAACAATATACTTGGCACATGACCACGTTTTGCAGTAGTTAGCATTCTTGTGTATTTTTATAAATATTATAATTGGGTTGAACCCCCGCGAAGTTATTTTCAAACAAACTTATTACATCAAAACAACCCCCGCTGTTGATTTTTAACCGACTTTAAAAAGGAGGAGGCTTTTTTTTTGTGTGTATTTTACGCGATTACTCCGGCGTTTGTGGACGGATTTACAAAATTATTTTTTGAATTGAAAGCCTATACTTCCAAGGTTGTCCCATTACCACCAAGTCAGCATCTGGTGATGGGATCCCAGGGAAATCGAAAAAAACCTTCAAAATTTTTATTTGATTGCATTGATAGTGGTTTTCAACTATAGACCTTGCCCTTCTTTCATTGGCATACACCGAGTGGGGGCTAGCCGAAGTAGGGCTCCTAGATCTCGCGGAGGGGGAAGCTCCCCCCACTACAATTTTTATATATAAACATGAAGTCGGTTTTGTTTTTAGTTTTTAGGGTTCCGTACCCAAAGGGTAAAAACGGAACCCTATTACTAAGACTTCGCTGTCCGTCTATCTGTCCGTCTGTCTGTCCGTCTGTCTGTCACAGGGCTGTATCTCATGAACCGTGATAGCTAGACAGTTGAAATTTCCACAGATTATGTATTTCTGTTGCTGCTCCAGCAACAAATACTAAAAACAGAATAAGTAAAATAAACATTTAAGGGGGGCTTTCATACAACAAACATATTTTTTTTTTTGCCGTTTTTATAGATAACTAGCGACCCGCCCCGGCTTCGCACGGGTAGCATGTTATTATACATATAAACCTTCCTCCTGAATCACTCTATCTATTAAAAAAAACCACATCAAAATCCGTTGTGTAATTTTAAAGATATAAGCAAACATACATACATACGCGGGAAGCGGAAAGCGACTTTGCTTTATACTATGTAGTGATGGTACGGAACCCTTCGTGCGCGAGTCCGACTCGCACTTGGCCGGTTTTTTAAACGTATTATTATGGAATCATTTTTCAAACACACTCTCCTTTCAAGTATATCGCATCAACAGTTTAGTCTGTCTGTGAGTGTATCACCTCCTTTACGCATATTATCGATATAGATAAGCGCTGCGTCACTTTTATTAGAACGATCGCTTTAAATCAGCGTATGCTCGTATCAATAACGTTTCTCGGTATCAATATTCACTGAATATTATACCGAGGCTGACGAGCAAATGACTCACAATTCCAGACACTTCACAGTAAGTCACAGACTCTGAAATAGAATGAAGGATAGGTTAAAATATATTTGGATAACTTCCGTACGTAGTTGGACCAAACACAATTGTGCTTGAAAGTGAAACAGCATTGAAGATATTAAGTGTCTTGTTGGTTACAAACAGCATTGTAATATATGAGACAGCGTTTATGGAAATAGATAAAACATGGAAGGCGTCGAGCTATTTTGATCTATTTGACGACCTCGGTCTTGTGTTGGGAGAGTGCCCGACTGAGACGCAAGCACGGGTTCGATCCCCGCAGCGGGTCAAATGTTGGCTGATCTGCCAATACTCGTTTTGTTTCGTGTCTGAGAGTTATGTTACCATGTTTCTGATACCCACCAAAGTCGATTCACCCAGTCGAAAGTTCTGAAGTAACGTAAAAAAAAGTCGAATTTATCCTACCTTTTTTCAAACTATCGTGATTAGTAGACATAACTATAGATTTTGATGACACGGGTCTTTATCACGTAACTCATCACGTAATCACGATTATTTTCCCGACGTTTCGACTATGTTACCATGTGCCATAGTCGCGGGCAGACAGTCTGCCATAGTCGAAACGTCGGGAAAATAATTTAAAGGTAATTACGTGATAAAGACCCGTGTCAAAATCTATAGTTATGATCCCACCTTTTTTGAAGTTAGTTAAAAAGAAAAATATTAAATACCTACATAATCTACAATGATTGAATGATAAAGAAGGTAGTCTGTCAATGCAAAGTATCATAAAAGTATTATGTAAGTTCAGCGTAGCGAAAGTTTTATTCTTGCGATAAGGTTTGAAGATTGGAAGCTGATGGAAATTAATGAGGTTTTTGAAGGCAACCGAGGAATTACTTCCAATCTCTAGGGGTGGGTGCTCAATGTGCTCACATTTATAACAGTCACCGATAATTTAGTCTACCGCGTTGTTTTGTTTTAGGTAGGGTGAGAGCGCTGGTTGTGGGGATTTTAACAACATTGTAATTTTCAAATAAACGCTTATATTGAAAAAACTAAGAAAACGACAGTTTTTAAACAACATAGAATACAGTATTTATCTATCTTTATAACAGGCGATATTTATTTATTAATTATTTATATTTAAAAAACAAAACGGGAAATTAGTTGTGGTTAATCAAGTCTACGAGTATTACGCATCACTATTATCACTAATCAAAACGGACCATACACAAATAATTGTATTAACTATAGATTTGAAACAAGTTTGTTTGCTATGCTTAGTTATTGAATGCAAAAATTGAAAATGACCAAAACCGGGGTAGGCACCACAATCGGGTCTTTGGCCCTATATCTTTGGATTTCAAAGTGAAAGCCGAGTATATTTATATCAACGGTATACGACATGGCACTTGGTATCGCAATACTGATTTAAAGCAAAGGAATGCGAATCGATTTTTTTTCTTCATAATATTAGTGTAAAAATTTAGATTACAAGCAAAAATATTTTTCAAACTATCGTGTTTAGTACATCAATACATTCAAATACATATTATAATGTATTTATAGCCGTGTTTTCCGAATGGGAGGTACCTCGAATTTCAATCTGAAGGTCGTGGGTTCGAACCCCGGCGTGCATCAATGGATTTTTCTGTTCGAATAATGTATATGCGCATCAAAAACACACTTCAAAACGACGAAGGAAAACATCGTGAGGAAACCAGTTAGTATTCTTACAAGCGGCGATGGGCTTGCAACCTGTCACGTATGGAATGCTAACTACTGAAAAAAATGGGCATGTGCCAAATATAATGTTTGGACGTGCCTCTGACTACCCCCACTAGACATCTTCAAAGGATCTAAGCTTCTGGAGATCTGAGAGGATGTCTACCGTACTTGGGGAGTACAGTCACAGGACAGTCGTGAGCCTATTTTTTTATTTTTATTGACATATATGTTTATAACAAATCGGTCTTTGATCAATCGGTTTCTAAACCATCGGTTAAATACAAGCCCAACTAAAGCATAATCGACAAGGAAAGGCTAGATAACTGGCAGTTTATCAATACAACGGATAATCACCTTATTTGAATAACCATGTATTGATGAGATAATGGATGCTTAAGAAATAGACGCACTCACTTATAAACGGTTTCTAATAAATAGTGTCATATAGAAGTTTTGAGCGTCTCTAGGAGTATTGTGTATGTATGTGTAAATGAATGTTCTATTATATTTTGTTGTCTTTTGCTCGGTTACTATATTATACCGACTGGTATCGGTAGGATTTCAAACTGGAAATGACAGCGTAACACTACAGTAAACGCTGCAGATAATAAAATGCCGTCTGATAAGCTCCTGCTTTTTAGGGTTCCGTACCCAAAGGGTAAAAACGGTACCCTATTACTAAGACTTCGCTGTCCGTCTGTCTGTCACAGGGATGTATCTCATGAACCGTGATAGCTAGACAGTTGAAATTTTCACAGATTATGTATTTCTGTTGCTGCTATAACAACAAATACTAAAAACAGAATAAAATAAATATTTAAGGGGGCTCCCATACTACAAACGTGTTTTTTGCCGTTTTTTATATATAACTAGCGACCCGCCCCGGCTTCGCACGGGTAGCATGTTATTATACATATAAAACTTTCTCCTGAATCACTCTATCTATTAAAAAAAACCGCATCAAAATCCGTTGTGTAGTTTTAAAGATTTAAGCAAACATACATACAGACGCGGGAAGCGGAAAGCTACTTTGCTTTATACTATGTAGTGATGTTACGGATCCCTTCGTGTGCGAGTCCGACTCGCCCTTGGTCAGTTTTATTATAAAATACTTTATTAACTTCGACCATACTGTAACGTTAACCCTTGTGTGTTATACAAAAGGTAAGGGTGGTGAGATCGAATCCCGGCGAACACTTCCGATCGTAAATCATTTGATAAAAAATTATTCACACAGGTACCTAAATAAGTAGGTATATCAGTACACTACACACTACACATACTAAAAATTAAAGAAAATTCATAAAAACTATCGAACAACATAAATCGATTTATCAGTCTAAAAAGTTTATGTACTTATCTCGACGCACCACTATAGCAATAACCGTTTAATAATCCCTGGTATTCTAAGTTACTCCATTCAATTCAATTCTTGTTTATGGCTTCTATGACTTTTGTTGTCACCACTCTGCCAGTGTCCGTTTCATGATAGGTTCGTAAGCATTTAGATGGAAGGTGCGTAATTATTAGAGTATGGTCGGTATTCTGAGGGAGACTAAACCAAAATTTTGAAAACCAAATTAATTTTCTAAAACAAAAGATATCAAAACACATATTTCAACGGTGTTAGTAAAATAAATATTAATCTATAAAGTTAGTTATACATATATATATATACAAACTAAATACCTATAAAATATTTCACAACTTTATCTAAGTTACTCACCCTCGTATTTAGGAACGACACTGAGAACCACCCACAGTGGACGAAATCTTTTTTCATAAACAAAAAGTGGGTGCGTCTTCTCACAGTTTCGTTCCTGAATACGGGGGTTACTTTCCTCAACCCATACAGATACAACTGACATTTATTTCATCGCTGTCAAAGATTGAGTGTTTGTGAACATTTTCTTGAGTAAATACTCTCAAAATACGAGTGCAAACAGTGCTAACAATGTGAAACATTTCAAATTCTCGGCATTAGGTACATACTGCGGATTGTTTACACTATAAATTATAAATTACATAAACATTTGGATATATTTTATTGCGCAGTAAAATCGAAAGATGCGGAAGATTGGCGTACCGCTTATAGCTTTCCTGGGATAGTGCAGAGGCACCCTTCCACTATAGAGTATACTAGCTGTCTGCCCCGACTTTGCATTGGTGAACTAATGATGATTATAAGTTATTCGGGGCGAAGACAAATCACATAAATCAAAAATCATTAAAATCTGTCTATTCGTTCTTGAGTTATAAATGGTGTAACTACGTGTTAGTTCGTGTCTCTGTTGCTAAAAGAAGATAAATGATTTAAAAAAATAGGATCACGACTGTAATCCCCAAGTACGGTAGACATCTTCTCAGATCTCCAGGCGTTCAGAATCCTTGAAAATAATTAAAAGGGTTTTAAGAGGCACGTCCGGACGTCATATTTGGCACATGCCCACATTTTGCAGTAGTTACTTTTCCATACGTGACAAGTTGCAACCCGTTTAAATACTAACTGGTTTCCTCACGATGTTTTTCTTTACCGTTTAAAGCACGTGTTAATTGATTTTGAAAAACGTGATTCACGGTATCTCTTCGAACCTACCACCTTCGGATTGAAAGTTGAGGTTGATGGTAGTAATGGTGTGTCTTTAGTCAAAATGGAAGCCAAAAAAAGTAAATTGTATGGAGGTCTATAAATTCGTAGACCATCTACGGCGTAGCAGATCTCTACGCCACATTTCATTATTTTCCACTAGCTGACCCGTGCCCGCTTCGCTGTGCGTAAGACATTTCTAATACCATCGTTGACTTTTTTGTAGACGTTTTTAAGGTGTACAATACTGTAGTACATTATTCTGATATATCTCGTGGGGTTCAGCCAGCATTTGCAATGTAAGCGCAAAAAAATGTGTTTATTTACGACATCACATTAGAAACCTCTAAAATTATCAGTGTTTCTCTACAATATTATGCATGTATTATACATAGAAACCTTCTTCTTGAATCACTCTATTTATTTAAAAAAACCGCATCAAAATCCGTTGTGTAGTTTTAAAGATATAAGCAAACATACATACATACATACATACATACATATTACATACAGACGCGGGAAGCGGAAAGCGACTTTGCTTTATACTATGTAGTGATTGTGTAAAGAATAGTCCCAAGTTTGTCCCATTTAAATTATATTCAAGTAGAACTAATAGTTCTTTCTTAAAACTTCTAAAACGAATATAGTCCCTTGACTTTTCGATTGGTCAAAACATTTTCGTCGGTTTTTAATGTAATTATCTTCTACCCGTCGAGAACAAACGACACTAACGAAAAACTTACACAAACTTAATTATTTAGTGACGCTTCAGTGGAAATTGGCTTTTCATAGCAATTGCGAAATGTATAATGCAATTTTGTTTACTTAGTAAATACATAGTTTATTTTATAAATGGCTATTTTAATATCGACACAGAAATATCTATGACCGGCAAGAAAAATGTTGAGCATAATAATTTTTATATTATGTACAAATAGATAAATAAAAATAACATGTATCTTCTTAGTTACACCATTTATGACTCGAGAACGACTGGACCGATTTTCATAATCTTTGATTTGTATGATTTATCTCTTCCCCTAATAACAGAATAACTATGTACAATAAATACTAAATGGAAGGATTTTTTTATAAAAAAAAAAAAAAAATTAAGTGCTCGTCAAAGGTATCAAAAACTAGACTATAAACTTCATTCGTTCACCCGTGTGAAACCGGGATAAGCAGCTAGTTATATTATATTAAAACAAAAAAATTGTACATCTTATTTATTTACAAAAAGTGTTCAAGATCCCGCAAATATAGTGGCCCAATTTCATTCATTCCAACTGTTGCGTTATTGACTGACAGACTGATCTATCAACGCGCAGCCTAAATAACTAGAAATTCGAAATTTGGAGTGTGTATGTTGAAGATGGTGAAGATATCCTAATAAATTAATTCCAGAAATGCAACCCCCCCACCCCCTTAGTGCAGCGGGAGTTGAAGTCTGTTTGAAAATAACTTCACATGAACGAAGTCAAAAGGGTTTCCACTAGTTCAATTATAATCTTGACTAAAATATCTCACTTGAAATGGGTAGATGGCCGCGGGGAATATCTACGAGTCAATGGTGGCGATTCTGTTGTGTCCACGCTAAACCTAAAATTCCTAAAAACGATCGCTATTATTTCTTTGTTAAAGTCTAATTTAGCGTAACATCAAACTGTCAGTTCTAAAACATAGCTTAGTTTTAAATAAATTTACGATTTTTGGAAGATATTTAGAAACGTCAAGCTAAATTTAACCAACATGTAAATTGGTGTCGACTAAGATGACACTTGGATGTGTAAAATATGCGAAATAAAATAGAGAAATGATTAAAATATTATAAGTTTTAGGACTGTCATTTTGAAGTTACGCTAATTAAGACTTAACGTAACGGAATAAGAGCGATCAATTTTAGAAAATTTATTTTTAGCTTTGACACAACAGAATCGCCTTCAATAAGCACTTAATTTTAAGTGAACCTCAATGTAGGTATTAACAGTAGAATTATTGGGAAAATAATAAACAATTTACAAAATGAGACCTTTATTTCAAAGAGTAGCAAATGTTTTTTTAAGTACATTTGTGACAGTTTTATTTTTAATTGTGTTTTTACTGAAATAAGCAGCCAACCTTGTGCTAATAAGCACTTTGAAGACAGTATAAATGGTTTAGGTACACTTTTAATAATATGCTACATTTATTTAACTTAGAATAAATATAATACTACTTATTTCACTATCTTTATGGTGTGAACAGACATAGCGCGGCTATAGAGCGCGGCATCCGCGAGCTACCTGCTACAGTCTAAACTAGTCACGCGTCAAACTTATGTCCTGCGAATGCCGCGCTCAAATGCCGCGCAATGTCTGATCACACCTTTATATCAATAACTAAGGTGCTGGGTACAACACAGATAGCAGACTGATGCATGGCATAATTAATCTATTATAGTGATGAAGCTCATTTTTCTACCTCATTAGGTTCAACCAGATTCCAATGTTACGCCTGTATGTTAGGACTTTTTTATTTTTGTATGTAGGTATATGGTATAAAACGGGTCCTATTAATTTTTAAATAAAATGCTATTAATTTTAAAAGATTTATGCTATAATTATTATTAGCTATAATTTTTTCCCAGACAGTAACAGAATAATATTTTCTTTTAAACGTTTATTAAGACGATATTTTTCCAGACTCAAACAAGAAACCCTAATTTAGCGGAATGATGGTGGTATCAGCCTCCAGAATAAAGCCAGGCTAATTTATAGGCGCGTCGATATTTCTGTCTATGCGGATTAAGACGCCCGTAGTTTATGTAAGAGATGAAACATGTAATTTTAACCGACTTCAGAAAAGCTTAGCAGTTTTTTTAGTTGCTTTTGTAAAATCAAGCATTAGCTTGCTATCACCTGTCATATAATATAACATTGTCATTGGAACTTGACAAGAATGCAAAGTTTTTACTCAATCTAAGTATTTACTCAGTTCCGTTGTGACGTTGTGAATAACTGTTGTACAGCTCCTGACACCATCATCAGATCAGCTCGCTGTAACTATATTATTGAATTGTCACCGAAGTTACATTAGTATGCAAAATTTAAGTTCAATTGGGGATAACTACTTCAAAATTGAGTTGCAAGATTCCATCCGAAAACATCTAAAAAAGTATCTATGTAAATAACATAGATACATTGCAAGTTTAATAAAAGCTTGTAAAAAGGAAATGAAAACTGTTTAAACTCTACGTATACAAAAACCGGCCAAGTGCGAGTCGGACTCGCGCACGAAGGGTTCCGTACCATTATCTATAAAAACGGCAAAAAAATCATGTTTGTTGTATGGGAGCCCCCCTTAAGTATTTATTTTATTTTGTTTTTAGTATTTGTTGTTAGAGCAGCCACAGAAATACATAATCTGTGAAAATGTCAACTGTCTAGCTATCACGGTTCATGAGATACAGCCCTGTGACAGACAGACAGACAGACAGACGGACAGCGAAGTCTTAGTAATAGGGTTCCATTTTTACCCTTTGGGTACGGAACCCTAAAAATGGACAAATTGTTTTTCTGTGATAGTGCTAAAGTTCTCATACCAGTGATTTGTCACGAACCACGAGTAAAATCTGACGCGGCAGGCGAACAAATTACACCAATCTATTTCGGATTGGATTGTAGACATTCTAGCTTAGTGACAAGTTGAGCCCCGGATCGATATGGAATCCGTATTTCGATGAATTTTGATGTCCTTAGAGACACAACATACAGGGTGTAATAAGACTGCTCGCGAAAACTGAAGACACAAAACACCTACTTCTACAAATGCCCCTAGCAAAAACTAAATTGAACATCTTCAAGATGTTCAGCTTGTAACTGTTTTTTGTTCGTTGTGAAAAAGCGAAAATAGTTTTTTTTTTAGAAATACTTTGATAATGACCAATAATAGCGGCTAATGAATACGACTATAATCCCCAAGTACGGTAGACATTTCCTCAGATCTTCAGGCTCGAGATCCTTTGAAAATCTCTAAAGGGAGTATTCAGAGGCACGTCCAAACATTATATTTGACTCATGCCCACATTTTGCACATTTTTAGTGGCTAATGAACTGGATTCAAAGTAAAAATCTTAATCAGCCTTTGGGATTTTGGAAAAGAGTCAAATTATGACTTTGATAAATGTGTCACTTTTGTTTCGGTGAAAAACAATAAAGATGCATGGTTTGAACATTACACGTTTAAATTTTTGGAAGTAGTCCTTATACACCGTGTAGGTAGGTAAAAGAAGATGAATTTGTAGAGGTCGCCAGAATTGCCAATTTCATTCAAAATAAAACACATAACTCAAAGTCCTTTTTGTAATAAAACTTTTAGGATTCAGTAGTTTGTTCGTTCAATGCAATTGCGAGCATCACTACATAGTATAAAGCAAGTCGCAAGTCGCAAACATTTTTTTTAGGGGGGGCGAAAACTGAAAAATGCCGCCCCGCTCTTTTATATTAATTTTTACCTTTATCATATTTATAATAATGGCGAGGGAGACAATTTTCAGTTTTTGCCCCCCTAAAAAAAATTGAAGATCCGGGGCTGTGTAGTCTAAAGACATATTTGACTGGCCTCACGGCTCAGCAGTATCTCTGCCTTCTGCGCTGTAAGTTGTGAATTCGATGCCCACCCGATACAAATATTTGTGTGATGAACATAAATGTTTGTTCTGTGTCTGAGTGTTGTAATGTATCTTGTGCACGTATTTACAAAAAAAAAGAGTATAAGTATTCTATCAGTTATTTAGATTACATACAAGCTTTGCTTAGTTTAGAGCAGGTGGTGCTGTGTAATAATGTAAAAAAAGCCATAAAACCTTTTAAACATTGTAGCAGAAGTTAGTTTGGCTGACAACGTGTGATAATAAAAGCGACAGCGAATTTTGTAACACATCTCGCACATGTGTTGATAGGTCGAACAAAACATCTTTCATTACACATAATCGGTTTATCCTTGAGCGATTGACAAGAGTAACAAATAAAATGGTTTCATCATATGACTCGTCTAGACAACATGCCGCCCGCATAGAAACATCTTTACTTCAAACGTCAAACAAAATGTAATTATTGTGGCTAGTCGCCAGGGTGGATTTTGTTGAATTTATCTACTACCTTCCGCCTGCGGCTTTGCACGCGTGATACTAGCCTATATATGCTACTAGCTTATACCCGCAACTTCTTCCGCGTAGATACAGAAAATCGTTTTGAAGGCTTTATCGTAAAACATTAAAATTCATGAAAACCAAAAAAAAATGGAAAAATGTAGCCTATGTTCGTCAAATTCACCGGAAAAGTAGGAATGCCATCAAAAACATAACTTGTAAAAAAAGCCAAGTCTCGCAACGCAACTCAGTTCTTTTACCGTAAACAGTTGTGAGATCCATGTAATCCAAGTCGGTTAATTTATTCAGTCCCTACTTTAAGGGTCCTTCTGTCTTATGTTATTACGTATTTCGACGTAGTTTGAACTTACAAATCAAATAGGATTATTAGGACTGTAATAACTTTCGACAATCATTAATGTTCGCAACATTGATGATTGTCGAAATTAATAACGGTCATTCCATCGTTCAAACTCGAGCCGAAACGATGTAACTGTGATACGAATATCGGTACGATATTTCGCTTTCGGTTCGCGAGTGGTATACTACTCCCAGTACCGTGCAACGGTTACAGTTACGGCTCGCTTGTGAGTACCCCGGTTTAAAAGTTCATTGTACACATTCGGATCACATCTTTTTCTGTCGTTGGCACGGAAAGCGGCATTAACTGAGCGTCACGTTACAATTCATTAAGTAAACGTATTATTGTGACACGAATATTTCTGGAAGTTTTCGGGAAATTTGAGAGCAAATGTTTGGAAATATCTTGCTAATAAAACGTACCTAAGTAGCAACTATGAAACTAAGCTCACATTTTTTTATTGACATTATTACAAATAAATTATATCAATACTACTTTTCCGGTGAATTTCCCAACAAAAATATTTTATACAAAACTTATCTTGTCAATTACAAAAACAACAAAAGAAATCAGCCAAATCGGGCGAGCCGTTCTCAAGTGATGATCATGCGGCAATTGATTTTTATTTATATTGATGTTTATCGAAATTCAATGAATAACAAGTCAATATAAAATGTATTTTATTTCTTTCATTTCAGCGTGAATTAATTCAGCAGAGAGCTATTGTGACTGGACTAGGTCAATCGTCTTTACCTTGAACTTGCGCACGTCCGATCTGTATTTACGCGGCGCCCTTGATCGATCCTAGTGTTCGTCCACACTGCCGAGCTTAGCGCGGTTGCGATATCGAGCGCGAAGTATCAAACATTATTCATTCATTTATGCGTCGTGTCAATGTGCTCATTCATATAACTTAGTAAATAACGTCTATTCAGTGGGTTGCTACTGTAATGGCTCTATTAGATGCCTCACGTAAATCCTCTCGGGTGCAGGTGGTCGGGCATTGAGGACAGGATAACAAGAGCAGCATATTTTGCATAGGTGCGCCGCACTCACACTGGACTTGAGAAGGATTGATGATTTGGCTAGGTTACTTCTGCAGCGACCAACTTGAGTACGGAGTCTGTTAAGCGACTTCTAAATTGGCTACTGCAATTCATGCCCAGAGAGCAGACGTTCTGCCGGGGTAAAGTCCAATGGAGGCAGGTATTCGCATTAAATATTATGAAACGCGTTTTTACGTCCATAGTAGTGATGACGCGTTTCATTAGGCGCATAGCACACTTGAAATAGGGTCGAGGCGCGAGCTCGCCTCCGCGCCCTTTGCTTGCCCTCACCTCGACTCCAAGCTGGCTACGCCTCGCATGTGCCGTGACTCCGCCTCAACGCCGCCTCGACTCTATCTCGTGTTAAAATATTTTATATATGCTCCTTACATTTGACACTTCGCGCCCGTCACAACCGCGCTAGGCTAGCAGTGTGGACGCCTATCTTCCTAATGGCGCGATATTCAAGTTATTACAAAACTTAGGAGCTACTGACATAGGGTATATTTAGACTACTGGAGATACAAGTAGGTCCCACAGTTATCAACGTCCTAAGTGAAAACAAAATGGCTTCATCCTGAAGGCTCGTTTCTCGTGTTCAAATGGGAAGTATAGGTAATTATGGTAAAATTATTTTGGTATCTTTTAGCCTAAGTGGCTAATGACTTCTTAATTACTGAGGTGTATTTAAATTCGTCTGAATCCTGTTAGAGATTAGAATACCTATTTACAGTTTCTTGTTATGCTAGGATGTTCAAGAATTTAGTTTGATTATTTAGTTATTTGGTTTGAAAACATCATTCTTCGAGCTGCTATTGTCGGTGTAATTGATACAGTTTTCTCCATCTGTTTTCTCCAGCGCCGTTTACTTGAATATCCTACTAATTTTATTAATGCGAAAGTTTTGAACTACTGAATGGATTTAGATGAAACTTAAAAGTAATATAGCTTATACATCAAAATAACACATAGGCTACTTTTTATCCAAGTACCACGAGGGCTATGTCGCTGGCGGAAGCTAGTAAAGTTTATAAAAACATCATAGTTTATACAAATTTACAATACCTACTTCCAATGTAATAATAAGAAACGATATTTAACTATAACTAGGAAACCATTTATTCAGGCACATACGAAGCTTGCTGGAGTATCGTGCTGCCAAGCCATTTTGAATCTTAATTCTATGGTACAAAAGCTATCAAAACGAAGTCTAATCATTTAGTAGTAGTATCTATTAGACTGTCTGAACTAACTGCTTTCTTTTCTGATACGTTATTTATGATTCCTTTTAATCCCAAGTACCACTTAAAGGCTATGTTCACCAACAAACAAACGCCCAGTTAACGGTTCTATTTATTATGACGACAGCTAATATAAAAAAAGCTGAAAAAAGATCTGCTTGTCCCCATATTCTTAGTTGTAACTTCGACTCTACCTTGACTCAAACTCTTTCGAGGCCCCTCGAACTTCCCTCGAAAAGTACTTCATATTTGGTATCTTAATTCGAGTTTTTGGAGGTTTCTCAATTACGTCATCAGTCCGAGGAGATTTCCATCGAACAAACCGTCACACGCATGCGTGTCGTTCAGAAGCTGTAAAGGAATGTCAAGGTACATGTCGAGGTACCTTGAGTGGACAGTTCTGTTGACTGAGGAATCCTCGACTCCAAGTAGTTTTATCAATTAAAACACGGTTTCGAGGTTAAGTCGAGGTGGCAATATTTCGAGGTTACAACTATGAATATGGGGATTTGACTTACCATTCAATTCGTTATTATTTTGGAGAACACCGTCCTGAACCATTCGCACCGGATTGCCAAGCTGAATTGGACCTTAGCCTATTAACATTAGGTACTATAGCTATCAAACCGATGACTCATATATGACTATTTGGATAACTGGCGGTTTCTTCTCCGAGACAGGAGAGGTGATATTCCTTATAGCAGCTTCTACTGCAGCCTCCCATTCCAGTTGTCTCTTGTCTGAAAGCCCATTGGCTCCAGACATGCTGAGGCGAGGCATTGTCACCTATAACAAAAACATTCACAAGCTGTAATAATAAAAAACAATAACGCGTTCAGAGGACCGTGAAACAAAATACTCGATTTGTCTCGATTTTTTCTTATTTACGAAACGAACAAAATATTGTGATGGAAATTATAAAATCTGATAGCATAGGATCCAGGAGTTGACCTGAGGTACAATTTATTTTTCTACTTTATCTAGAAATCAAACTATGGAAGAAAACGTGTTCGTTCCACGCGAACGTAGTCATGCACGATCACAGCTACCTACAGCTACATAAAGTATATAAATATATTTCTCGAATAATGGTTTAGAATATGCAATGATCGAGATAAACTTTT
Source organism: Hydriomena furcata (assembly GCA_912999785.1). Taxonomy (NCBI): domain Eukaryota; kingdom Metazoa; phylum Arthropoda; class Insecta; order Lepidoptera; family Geometridae; genus Hydriomena; species Hydriomena furcata. Next base: position 13,291,077 of record OU538828.1, on the reverse strand, counting down.
TTTACCCAAGAGTATGCAAGTAAGCTATCGACTTTGTCTACATCACCTCCAGTTCCAGTAGGATAGAAAACTATGGAATATAATAGTGATTATCTAAATGGAAAGCATATTATAGGCCATCCACATACACAAAAATCCCAAAGAACCTCCGAGAATAGCTAGTGTGGATCACTATCCACACTCACTATACTAACTAGCATAATACTCACTAAACCACTGCTCGGATTCTCGTTCTCATACATTTTGTGTTCTTACGAGAAGTCTTGCTAAGACTTCTGTACCACTCCTTAGGCGAAGCGGCAAGGCGAAACTTTGTAAAAATTTGTGATAAAATAGAATTTGTTTTATATTGTTTTGTAAAGTTTATATTAACTACTGAATTGCTAGGTTGAAAGCTGCGTGAAAGCCTTATTAAGCTGGTCAAGCTTACTTCGTAGCGCTTTATTGTACTCGTAGTTAAAGTGCCGTGAATAAGCTGTCATCTATACTAATATTATGAATGCGAAAGTAACACTGTCTATCTGTCTGTCTGTGGCATTATCACGTCCAAACTGGTGGGACGATTGTGATGAAATTTCATGTGGAAAGTCTTGGAACGGACATTCTTAACACATATACCTACTTACATACTTACACTTTTTTCATAACATTTTGATTTGATTTTCAGAAATTTTAATGATTTACAATAAAGTCGTCCAAAATCGATTTCTTGAATCTACGCTGACAAAGTTAAAAGCGGGTAAAAGCTAACTGTAAATAAGAGAATATTGTTTCACTGCTATTATACAGAACTACACCTGTCCCTGAAAATAAACTACAGGTACATTAAGAGATATTTTATCTCTATTAGTCCAATTCAGAACAAATGCTAAAATACGTTCACATATTCAAATTAATCCCATCCCAGCTTTTTGATGGCTACATTCGAGCTACGAAATTAAATAGTCCGAGGGCCAGCTATATCTTTTTACGACAAAATTCTGCAGTATTTTTATTTTAACAAAACTCTTCAAAAACACTAATTTGATTGTCAAAGTGGAAGCCTACTCAAAGAGTATGAGGTAGTAAAAGTGGAACATACTCTTGGCTTAAATTAGTGTCCAACTTGGTTCAAGTAAGTATTCCGAGCTTAATTGCCAGTAAAAGAAAATGTTCAAAAGGAAAAGTCCATTTGTTTTCGTTTGAAACGTCGCGTTGGTATTTTTGTTTCTTTTGTTCGAACTTTACGGATTCTATGCCATTAGAGTGTAGATACACCAAACACGAAATGAAATGACTAGCTAGGATTTATTTAGAGTGCTATTCCGAATGCAGCTGCAGACTGTAGCGCGAAAATTGTAGATCACACAGTCCGCATTTCCGTAAAATCCAATGTAAATTAAGTTCCATCACGTTGTATTATAATTTATTATACCACGGACAGAGCGCGGACGTAATTGCAGGTCGCACAGACCGCACTTCGAAATCTAGTTCCAATGTAAATTGAGTTCTATCACGTTGTATTATGATTTGATATGTCATGGACAGTGCGGTCTGCGTTAGCTGTGTTTAGAATAGGTAGATGCACCTTTCTTTAGGTATTTGACCATCATACATAACTTTATGCCATACTTTTACAGTTTAAAATGTACTTACAAGTATTTGAATTCTAAGCTTTATTTGGTTACATGTGAACTCTTGTTCCTGTCGGCCATAAGCTCAAACGTACACCAGCTATTCCGAAGTCATACATTTCAATTATTCGGCTTGGTGTGTCGCCATACAAAATCGACAGACGCACATTTGTACGCGGTTTTGTGAGTTGGACATTCTTTATGTGTTCAGGGTTACGTTAGTGGGTGGTAAAACGCCCCGAAGTTTATTATTTAGATGCTTGTTTTTCTCTTTTATTAGGTAAAAGTCTCAGATTCGATCGCGTGGTCCAGTTTTACCGTTGGGTTATTTAAAGTGTGTCTTTTACGCACTGTCTACGCTCCCACATTCAGAATAATAATGAGAATAATCCATTTATTGGTAAAAACTATGCCATCAAAAACATAACTTGTAAAAAAAAGCCAAGTCTCGCAACGCAACTCAGTTCTTCTACCATAAAAAGTATTAGCCTAATTACCTAACCTTTACGTAATAACATAAGTCAGAAGGACCCTTAAAGTAGGGACTGAATAAATTAACCGACTTGGTATTACATGGATCTCACAACTTTTTATGGTAGAAGAACTGAGTTGCGTTGCGAGACTTGGCTTTTTTTTACAAGTTATGTTTTTGATGGCATCTCATTTATTTTTGTAGATAGCCCTACTTTTTAGGGTTCCGTACCTAAAGAGTAAAAACGGAACCCTGTTACTAATACTCCACTGTCTGTCCGTCCGTCTGTCCATCTGTACGTCTGTCCGTCTGTCTGTCTGTCGGTCTATCTGTCCGTCTGTCTATCACAGGGCTGTATCTCATGAACCATGATAGCTAGACAGTTGAAATTTTCACAGATGATGTATTTCTGTTGCCGCTATAACAACAAATACTAAAAACAGAACAAAATAAATATTTAAGTGGGGCTCCCATACAACAAACGTGATTTATAGATAATGGTACGTAACTCGACGTGCGCGGGGCCGACTCGCACTTGGCAGGTTTTTTTAGGGTTTTTACACTAAACACTAATTGTGTTTCAAATTTGAAGCTTCTATGTCTGCTAGAAGTGCCTTAAACTTTTGATGATCGGTCAGTCAGTCAGTGAGTGAGTGAGTGAGTGAATGAGTGAGTGAATGAGTGACAAAATAGGAAACTTTGACTAGTTATAATTCTAAAAATACTGGTTCAAATTGAATGAAATTTGAAATATACCGTGTTTATATAGTGACTGCTTGGTTACTGAAAATTCAGGCTTCTAGTTTTATCCACAACGAAGTTATAGGGGGTCGAAAATGGCCTGAACTGCTTCGAGAAAAGGATGGTACAGCCGTGCCGCTTTATTGCTTGACTTGGCGGGGGCACTGCCGTGCCCCCAGATTACACATCAAAATCTTATTACCTATTATAATATCATTAAATATAATTCAATCGATACTTTTAGTATAGCAATAGTTTAATATTTGTATAAATATAATTTAAAAAAAAAATGTTTAAATTATTGCAATTTGCATATAAAATCTTCGACATTATAGAACGCCATCTCAACGAGCCATAATTTTAATTTCGAAATATAATTTCTTTTAATATCAAGTTTTCCATTTATTCCCAGTAGAAAACCAAGTTTGATAACTGGTTATCTAGTGGAAAAAAATATTCTTGTTACGAGTATCTACAGAAAAAGTGATAGAAAAACGAACAGTTTTAAAACATAAAACAATAAGTAGTAAAAATACTAAAGAGTAATAAAAAAAGAAATGAAATAAAACATATTTCAAGATAAGCTGATTCTATCAGCTATGGTATTAATTAAACTTTTAACTGCTTGAGTATAAGAGCATTTTACCATTTTTACCATGCTTTGTGGCAAAAAGCCACTTATGGGAACATAATTTTTTAAAGTTCTTTTTATGGCAAATTAATTCTATATTCGTGCCAGCCTGAGGTTGATATACGAGTACTTTTACCATGTTATTCTTCGAGTTTTTCCCCAAAGGTTACATAACAAAATAGACCATTAAAACAGGGGTCATCTTTTGTCGCCTTGTTCTTTAAGGTTCCGTACGCAAAGGGTGACAAATAAAACCATACTAATATAACCTCCGCTGTCTGTCTGTTTTGAATTTGTGCTTTAGTTATTTTTTTTATTGTTGTACGTACTTGGTTAGTACTTTTAATTATTACTAGCGACCCGCCCCGGCTTCGCACGGGTAGCATGTTATTATACATATAAACCTTCCTCCTGAATCACTCTATCTATTAAAAAAAACCGCATCAAAATCCGTTGTGTAGTTTTAAAGATATAAGCAAACATACATACATACGCGGGAAGCGGAAAGCGACTTTGCTTTATACTATGTAGTGATTCTTGTTTGAGCCTTCACCTTGTTCGATCGGCACCACACTGGAGCTCAACATAGCATTAAGGAAAGGATCATTGAAAAAATAGGTAGACCCCAAGCCGTATTTGTTGCCTGATTTTTCTAGGCTTGGTCGCGAGGAACAGGCGAAGCTTCACCTAGTTCCTAAGACGTTTCAAAGTGATCCGTTTCAATTGTGACTTTATTGAAATAAATGATTTTTGAATTTGAATTTTGTCTGTCCTGTGACATCTTCCGTTTCTTCTGTTCAATCTTTCTCTTGAACGGAAACAGGTAAATACCTGATATTTTCACAGAATGCTGTGGTCGCTATAACAACAGTAAAGTTTGACTTTTTACTTTTAAGTTAGATTCCAAAAAGGGCCCCATTTCTACGTCTTCGCTCGGTGGTAAGGAACCCTACGTGTGCGAGTCCGACTTGCACTTGACCTTTTTTATAACAATTAGGATATTTTCAAAGTTAAAATCAAAACAAGACCATTTGTTTTGTCGAGCCATTTTGTTTCAAATTTTTTGATACATTATTAATCTAGAGCAGTTTTACGACTTCAGAATTACTTTACCACGAACAATACAATAGCCACAATAATGGCGATTTTATCCATTTTGAACTGAAACACGGGTTTGATGGCTAAATAAAACTCTCAAAGAATATACAAGCCTTTTCACACGAATTCTATTGGAAAAACCATTAAACTTTCAATAGCAAAGGTTGTACTTATCGCGATATAAATTGAACAAACATACATAAACGCCGAATAGACGTTCTTCCGTTTTTAAAGTCGATAATAATAATATATTATGAGGGTTACTTGAGCTACAACCGTGTGAAGATAATTTAACTCCCTATAATCACTACCGATTGTAAATTTTGCAAATCGTGCTTCAGGCCTGGGGCCGTACTACAAGCTCAAAAGTAATAACAAAACAATATTATTCGCGGTGCGAAAGTAATAACGCTACACGAGTTCGTATTGCTGGTATGGCCCCTAGTAATGAACACGTGCATTTTATTCCAAGCTCAATGTTTGAATTTTACGGCCTGGTATTGTAAGTACAGTTTTGAGATAGTCGGAGGCACATAAAACATCTAATAAAACAAATTCCATTAAAAACATAACTTGTAAAATAGGTTTTTTTTATATATATTTTTAAAATCAATCTTTTATAATTTCTAGGGCTCTAGTACTCATCAAGACAAATCCAACGAGCCCAAACACGAAGTGGTTATGTTTTGTAGTTAGTCAGTTCCTATGGCTACATTCGAGCTCGCTCGTCGATCAGACCAGCTCGCTAGTACCATAATTTTATATTATCATTGGAGATTGATAGTTTATATGCAAAGTTTTATCTTAATCAGACTATTTACTGAGGAGTTCCGTTGAATATCTCCTGACTCCATCATCATATTGTCACCGAAGTTACACAATTTTGGTTGAAGATTGCTTCAAAATTGAGTTGCAAGATTACATCTTAACAAACATAGTTACATAGTTACATACATACATTGCAAGTTGAATAAAAGCTTGTGAAAAACTAACTCTATTCTTTATAATAATAATTAGTATATCATAATAGGTTCTAAAAAGACAACGTGAACATGATAAACTTCGACATCACTCCAAAAAAAATTGCTCTTGAAAATGTCCAGTCTTCTTTTACCGACCTAGTTTGAAGAATTCGACATTCAACTATTGCTATAGAATTGTACAATCTCTTCTGCTGAAATGTATCGTTGTATTTTTACAGTTTCCGATCTAAAAGCAATAAAACCACGCTTTTACAAAAAAAGTGCGTCAGAGGCGGTGTTTTCCGCTCGGAGATCAGCCGGTCATCTTCGGAACTACATCTGTTTATAACTAGCTCTTATCCACGGCTTGGCTAGCACGGTACCCTGATAAAAAGATGAATGGCCAGCTGATCTGAAGTGATACCAAACATGAACTTGGAAGCGTATCAAAACTAGCAGTTCTTTTTCGATCGAAGTATCGACTCAGCACTCTGCTCATAGTATATGTAATTAGTTCAAATCGGGTACAGATTGATATGTCTTTCTAACCATATCGTTTTAAATTATCTTTTTTGCTGTCTTGCCAAGTAAAATGTTTTCATTTAATTTAATTTTTTTGTCTAAATGATGTATGTACCTAACTACATAATTTAATAGCTGTTGCTATTGTTTTTTGTTGCAAAAAAGTATTGATTTGATTTTTTTTGAGTTATATACCCATGCTTTTCAAAACACGTGGCCATCCATGTGACTTCAGCGAACACAAACATACCTACAAACAAGTTACACTATATATAACTCAAGAACGGCTGAACCGATTTTGCTGAAAATTGGTGGGGAGGTAGCTTAGAATAAGGAGACGGACATAGAATACTTTTTAACGGGACGGGAACGGGAACAGGAACGGGAACGGGACATTTGCTAATTCTAAAGCGATACTAAGTTCGCCGGGTTAGCTTATTTATATATGACTAGCGACCCGCCCCGGCTTCGCACGGGTGCAAAGCTGATACCAAAATATATTACAGAATGTCTTTGTATACTCGTTAACAGCATTTAAAATTAAAAAAAAAAGTCGCGCTGATTTGAAATCTTAAAATTATCAGTGGTTCTATAATATATTAAGCATGTTATTATACATATAAACCTTCCTCCTGAATCACTCTATCTATTAAAAAAAACCGCATCAAAATCCGTTGTGTAGTTTTAAAGATATAAGCAAACATACATACAGACATACATACAGACGCGGGAAGCGGAAAGCGACTTTGCTTTATACTATGTAGTGATATTTAAAGAAAATTGTATAGTTCTTTAAAGTGATTATACTATCTATTCAACAATATAATTGGCGCCAAGCGTTATAAAATAAGGCAAGTAATGCTGTCCGTTACTCATTTTATTGCGCACTAAAACTAAAAGGGTGGTCCGTAATTGCGACATTGGAACATACGGCCTCGATCTGGGTTATGCAAGCTACATTAAAATGGCACTTGTGAATACGGCTGGTCAGCATGTCTAAACCAAGTTGGTATTCATCGTCATTACCTTTTTAATTCCTGCAATAAAAAATACCAGCTACTGGAATAAGATTCGATTTGCGGTCGTCATCAAATAGCCTTTATTTCCCAGCGATTATTGGTTTGGTCTTCGATTTAAAAGGATAATAATAATAATAATAATAATAATAATAAGCCTTTATTTCTGAACATTATTACATTACATTTTACTGTTTCACTCTTAGCTAGTAACACACACTAGATAATGTCTCTTAGTTCAGAGTGCCTATCGGCAAAGGCCTCCTCTAGCTCCTTCCAATGAAGTCTGTCCAAAGCTGCCCTTCTCCAGAAAGGGCCGGCTGTTAGTTTTATTTCGTCCTCCCATCTTTTAATTTGTCTTCCCCTTGTTCTCTTGCCATCTCTTGGGTACCAGTTTGTTATTGTTTTGCTCCATTTTTCATATTTATTGCGAATCATATGTCCTGCCCAACGCCATTTTTGTTGATCAATTTTAGTAAGGATATCTGTAAGCTTAGTTTTGGCTCTTATATTATCGCTATTTATTTTGTCACTCCTTTTTATTCTTAGGAAGCTTCTTTCCATCGCCCACTGGCAACCTTGGAGTCTCTCTCTGAGAGCTTTACTTAATGCCCATGTCTCGCATCCATAAATGAGGAAAGGATAATAATATAGTGTTAGCAGTTTTTCCATCGGACACAGAATGGAGAATCAGAATGGGGGTCACCCCTACAAAAGCCAGGCGCACACTTGGTTCGGGGCAGTTGTTCGTTGGCGTTCGAGGCGTATACATCACTTAGGTTATCGTTGTCACAAGTCGTGACGCATAGCGTTATTTCTTGTCGAGAGTTATCAATGTTTTGCAGTGTAAATTCATGTAAAGTTATGATTGTGTCGTTTGTTCCATTTTGGTTATTTTTAGTTGAATTACATAAATTCTGTTCAGTAAATTGAGTTTAGTTACAGTGTGTTTTCCTTTATCTTTAATCCATTTCTGATGTTTCTTATAATAGAATAAATAATAATAAACGATAAAACATAAAATGTTAAGCATGACCTTTGAAATCTTACTATAATTTTGTATTTTTACTATATTTCCTCGACATAATATTGCATAATTTTATTTTTAAGGCAGGTATGTCGAAGGTTTCCGTAATACGAGTAGACTAAAATAATTAACTACAGAAGTGGCTAAAGTAAGCAATTATCCAAAATTAAATGATGAAAGAGCTCAATAAACAAAAAATATACGAAAAAATTTCTCGTACGACCTCAACGTGAAAGCAGTTTTCAGATAATGTACCTGCCCCCTTACCACAAGCTCTAAAGTAATATTAAAACAATACTACTCGCGTGAGTGAAATGATAAATTGTCAATGAGGACACCGACAATGTTTCGATTCATCTAGAGAATCTTCTTCAGGGTGAGTGGACCATAACGCGCGCGCTACCCTGCTCGCATTGCCGTCTCGCACTCACCGTCGAGCAGGGTAGCGCGCGCGTTATGGTCCACTCACCCTGAAGAAGATTCTCTAGATGAATCGAAACATTGTCGGTGTCCTCATTGACAATTTATCATTTACGTGAGTAATTTCCCGTTGTTGTAATAATGTGTAGCTTCTCATAAGCCAAAATCAGCCGATGGTACTCTATATCTATGAAGGATATGTAATATGTATATCTGTGTATCTATGTTTTGGAGCATCTACAAAGCGCATTTTCTTTCTCCACAATAGATAATAAAACTTTTCTAATAGTTCTTTCCATAGCAGTTTCTAGATTAGGGTTTCGTAGTCTACAAGAAACCCTTATAATTTCGCCATGTCCGTCAATCCGTCCGTCCGTCCGTCTGTCCGCAGCCTAGCTCAGAGACTATTAGTGCTAGAAAGCTGTAATTTGGCATGAATATATTTAAGAGTCAAGCCAACAAAGTGGTACAATAAAATTTTCAACTATTTTTTTAAGGGCACCTCCCCTATATGTAAAGTGGGGATGTAAATTCCTAAAGTAAATCTTGATTTACAAGTGAGCTCTAGCCAGCCAAGCTCTGCTCTTTTGACTTTAGCATTTCTGGCAAAGCGAATAGAAAAAGCCTTTTTTGACAAACCTCCGGCATCACCTTCGTCAAAGGTTTTAGAAACGAGTCTGGACCCGTATAGCTTTTCTGTGAAATAATAAAGATTTCATTATTTTGAATAGGAAAACGTGATCAGATAGTTGTGATGATGGAACTCGTTGAACTGTCAGTTATCAATGACTAGGATAAATATTATGAACGTTTTCTCCTGTCTTACTAAATGGACCGAAATTGACGATAAAATTTGATTTAATACGAGTAGATACCTACTAATAAATAATTATTTTATTTCTAACTTATATCTCATTTTGCAAGCCACTAAAATACTTAATATCTTGTATTTGATATCAAGATATAAACAACACCATCAACAAACTAATTATACACATCTGCCACACAAACATGTATGAATGAATGAATTGGATTACAACGGTAATCCCTAAGCATGGTAGACATGCTCTCAGATCTCACAATGTCTAAACAGACGGGGAGGGGGGTTGCCAGAGGCACATCCAAACATGATATTTGCACATACTCACTTTTTGAAGTATTTTATACGTGACTGGTTCTATGCGATATTACCCTTCACCATTTTAAGCAAGCTCAGTTGGTAGTAACTCTGCCTTCTGCGCTGTAAATTGTGGGTTCGATCCCCACCCAGGGCAAACATTTGTGTGATAAACATAGATGTTTGTTCTGTGTCTGGGTGTTAATATTTATAATAAGTATGTATTTACAAAAAAAAAGTATAATTATGTATTATATCAGTTATCTAGTTCTCAAAGTACACGATTTGGGGCTAGATGGCGCTGTGTATAATGTCCGCCAATATTTATTTAATATTATTATATAGTTAAAAACTAATGGTGTTATACCGCGATACGAACCCATCGATCTTCCTACTAGGCCTAAACGGCTTTACATAAAAAACTAATTATACACATCTGCTACACAAACATTAACAAAAGTAATTTATAATTTGCCATTTGTACATCCTATTAAAGTGAGTGAGTGATGTCTTCTCGACAAGTAACAGAGTGTTTTTCAGGGTTACATAAACATTCTTTAAAAAACCCATGGTGAAATCATGAAAATGCTATAGAAACGGTCAAGGAATCTGTGGGGCAACTCAAAGACTAAATTCCATTTCGTTTCAGAGCCAGATCTGTCCTCGCAAATAACATAACCTTCAACATAAGATCAGATAGATAGATAAATATCGCTTATTGTTAACAAGATTACATGTTTTTGGTTCTAAAAGTAGAATAAACCCCTCACTAAGAATACCTGTGACCTTTTGGCTAAACTTAAGTCTGGAAGATAATATCGGTAAATAGCCAAAAATGTACTAAGGTTTTGCACAATCTCAAAACAAAGCATAATTGAATAGCCCATTCGTAGCACGAACTCGTTAACGCGACACAACAAACGAATTTACACCACCGCACCGCTCGAACGGCTATAATGGAATATGAAAATTTGGGATTCATAATTTATACTAAAAGTTTTTGGTACATTGGTGGCGATTCTGTTGTGTCCACGCGTAAGTTAAAATTCCTAAAAACTATCGATCTTATTTCTTTTAAGTTAAAGTTTAAAATAGCGTAACCTTAAAGTGACAGTTCTAAAACTTTTCAATTTTCATAATCGAATTAGAAACGTCAAGCTAAATTTAATCGACATGTAAATTGGTGTTGACTTAGATGACACTTGATTGTGTCAATTATGCGAAATAAAATAGAGAAACGGCTAAAATATTCCAATTTTTAGGACTGTCAATTTGATGTGACTCTAATTTAGACTTTAATGTAAAAGGAATAAGATCGATCGTTTTTTTACGAAATTTAGCTTGGACACAACAGAATCGCCACCATTGTCTACATAGCTTGGTGTGGGTCAATCTCCTTACTACCTAAAAAGTACCAATTTATGCTAATTATTTTCAAATCTTAATATATATAAATTACGCGTCACGTTGTTTGCCCGCGATGGACTCCTAAACTACTTAACCGATTTTAATGAAACTTTGCATACCGTGTGCAGTTTGATCCAACTTAAAAGATAGGGTAGCGGACATCTCAATTTATTGTCGCAATATTATTTTATTGCAAATTATTTGCTTATTATCTGACAGTCACAATTATCTGTTAGCTCCAAAAGATTCTAACAGATGGCGATATCTGTTGACACAGAAACGCGTGGCCGGGTCTGCTAGGTAGTGTATAGAGATTATTTTCAAATTTAGCTTATCGATTCAGTAAGTCAGTTAGTTTTAGTTAGATGATATCGACTACGACGTAATATCAGAGTTACTAATAATAAATTGGCCTCACAGCTCAGTTGGTAGTAACAATCTGTAACAAACATTTGTGTGATGACCATATATATTGTGTGATGAGCACTATAAAGCTATTATGTCAAGTAGGCAGTTATTTAGTATTACATTAAGAGGCTGCCAGTCGCTGATTGCTCTTTTTCGAAACGAAAAAAGAAATACTTCTGAATAAGCCACATCTCCTATTTTTATAAGTATATTACTTCAGGTTCCTACCTAGATTTCTATTAAGCTGAAAACATAATAGCAGAAACTTTTCACGGTAAAAATATTATTTCAAAATGATACGTTTTAGAATTTATGATCGAAATATTTTATATACCTACTATTAAAATCAACTTGTAATTTATTGTTAAAGATAGGTAATATGTAGATCTAGATTTCTATCAGGATAGATTTTTGATAAGTAATTATACATAATTTATATCATTAATTTATTCGAAAAGCTTAGGCGGACCACGCGCGGACGTGTGTTTGTCATCATTGCAGCGGTCGGTAGGATTATTTATCGAAGTGATTAAAGATGGGTACATCTTTATTCACATATACTATACATTATAAAATAGGAGATGTGGCTTGTTCACAAGTATTTCTTTTTTCGTTTCGAACAAAAATAATCGTCGACTGGCAGCGTCTTAATAGTGGCTCATTATTCACAAAACGGGAATTACTCACGTAAATAATTAATTACAGTATTTACATTTCAAACCATTTACATTGTACCCTAAAACCCACCCAGGGTTTGTCGGGGTACCTACTCACATTTGTCGTAAATTGGAATATTACGTACCATAGGTAGATAGGTAGGTAACATAGGTCATAATGTAGAACAACTCACAAAATTTCTGAAAGTGAACCAGCTGAATAGTGGAACAGCTATTTATAACAAAAACTGTGGTTAAACAAATAGTTCTATCGAGCTAACTGCTAATGTATAAGATCGAGTTGACCTAAATAAACACTGCGACAAAACAATAGCATTATTGACATAGTTTACCAAAAATAACAGCTCCATTTCAACTGTGATTCTCTTTTATGAATTTCCCGTTTGAAGGTTCTAGCTTTGATAAATACTTTTAAGCTTACAAAGAGATCGCGATCTTGTTAAACTTTTAGGAAGTTCTTATCTTAGAGAAGTAGTATGTCTTACTTGAGGCCATGGGCATATCTACACTAATCCTACTATCCTATCCATTGTGAGTGAGTGGGTGTGTGTGTGTGTGTGTGTGTGTGTGTGTGTGTGTGTTTGTTACTCTTTCACATAAAAACTACTGAACGGATTTAGATAAAACATTACAGTAATATATCTTATACATCAGAATAACACATAGGCTACTTTTTATCCAGGTACCACGCGGGCGTAGCCGCTGGCGGAAGCTAGTTATTAATAATTACACAAAGAAAAAATTGTTAAGATTGTGGAATATTCCATAACAGATCATCGAGAGTTACGTTTTTAGCAAAATACTAGTTAAAATAATATTTGCTAAAAACTATTTGTTTATCATACAAAATGGTGTGATCTTAGTCGTTAAAAATCAATTCAGAAGTGATTGCTCATCTGTGTTTACGGGCGCTTTGGAAAACATCTCATCAATCACTTGTTTCACAGCCCGTTGTAGTCAGCCAACTCACTCTATCAATCTATATTATAATAGGTAAATTCAATGTTAGTCAACTGAAATGTAGACATGAGGTCTCACTATATCAGTTTTAAGAGGTAAAATAATAATCTATATTTAAATAAAGGGCAACGTCCCGACTCACATATATTTCGCCCAGCCCAAACCACTAATGGTAGAAGATTGAAATTTTGAGAGGATATTTAAACTAGAAATTCATCTTAAAAAGGATTATCCAAAATTCATCCCCTAGAGGGGTGAAATAGGGGGTGAAAGTATGTATGAAAAAGCGCTTTTTTTACTATGCGATTTCTTATTCAGGTTATTATCATTTCCATTCCTGTAATAGCTACTCTGTCTCTGTCCCAAATAAAGATTATGTAAATAACGGTTACATGATGAACAAACCATCCTGTTAGTGAATGTCGGGTTTTGTATGTGTTCCTGTGTTGTGTTTTGCATTTTCCGTATTTATCGTATTTATCTAAGGGTGAGTTTTCATCAAAATGGAGCTGTGCGAATCTGTGCGGAACTGAGCGAAAATATTCGAGTTTGATAATGTCGAGCGCAGTCAGTGATCTGCTTTGCACGGCTTCGCACAGCTCCGCGTTGTTGGTGGAAACACCCCCTTATGGTAATTCAAGAACCATCATAAGTAAACTAGCTTCTTATTAATTCGGTCTGTGACACCCGCTCACATCATGTACGTGTTATCGTGCCACAGTGTTCCGCCGAAGGAAGCTTCTCAGCGCATTTACGTTTGTAAATCCCGTTTTATATACACTAAACTAATGCTACTCGTACGATTGACGCATTTTTGTATCAATCTGTTATGAAGCGATTTTACGTCAGTACCCGCTGGTTTTCATTGCCATAGCTTTAGAATTTAGAGAATACCGATTTTGTTATGACCACGCAAAGCTAAAATTCCGTAAAAAAACGATCGATTTTATTCCGTAAGTATATGATTTTCAGAGCTCTTGTAATAAAAATCAGCGGGGAAGATCGATTTTTACGCCATAAGTTTGATATTTGCGCCATATCTAGGGGGGGGCAAGCCGGGACCTAGGCGGCAAGTTCAGGGGGCGCCCAAAATCACACTACAGACGAATGAACAAACATTATTAAAAAAAATTGGGGGGTAAAAACTGAAAAACCGGCCAAGTGCGAGTCAGACTCGCGCACGAAGGGTTCCGTACCATTATCTATAAAAACGGCAAAAAAATCACGTTTGTTGTATGGGAGCTCCCCTTAAATATTTAATTTATTTTGTTTTAAGTATTTGTTGTTATAGCAGCAACCAAAATACATAATCTGTGAACTGTCTAGCTATCACGGTTCATGAGGTTTCACGATTTTAAACGGATAGGTTTAATTCATCCCGACGTTTTGTATGTGAAGACTAATGCCGGGGTCCCACGGCCCGCGTTTTCTCGCGCCAGACCGCGCCAAGGCGGACGGACGCGCCGTGGGAATGATGCATCCGTGGTGGCCCGTGCTCGGAACGCTCTCTACGCGCCGCGCCGGACGCACACAGGCGGAGCGTCATCCGGCTCAGCCCGCCGTTTTACGCGGCGTAGGATCCCGGCTTTAGTGGGTACTAAGTTTTAACAACTGCTTCCGCTAAGAGTACTCTTGACCTGGCCTTATTCCAAAATGTCACCAAATCATTCCGCAGAAGGCAGATCCACTTCCCATCTGAACTGAGAGGCCAATTAAAAGGTCAATAAAAAGGTAGTAATGAGATAAATACCCGTTTAAATTATCGCAATAAATTACTTTGTCTTTTAATTAACTATTATTGTTTTAAATTATTTGCGGAAAAATACTAGCTAGCTTAATTAATACGCTTGTTACATAGTGTGTTACAACCGGACTTTATACGTTGAATACAATTTAGTACGTTCTCTTGTCTTTTCTATTTGATTAAAAGTATAAGTCTATATATTTATGTCTTAGTGTGGTCCTAAAATCTATCCTAATAATATTATAAATGTGAAAGTTTGTGAGTTTGTATGTATGTTTGTTCCTCAATCAGGCGTAAACGACAAAACGGATTAAGTTGAAATTTGCTGTAGATGTAGATATAATGCCCGAATAAATAAAAGACTACTTTAAAAAATTAAAAACATCCCCAAAACGATAAAAAAACTCAAAATGGATAATTTATGTATAGATGGCGCTGGTGTGCAACAAATCTGATATTACAGACTAAAAACATTAGACAGGACTGTCACGAGTCGGCTAGTACTAAAATAATTCTACTTAAGCAGGCATCCTATTTAATAAAAGGCGATCATCTTAACTCGGGATATTCTTCGGGCTATATTTTGGGTCGTAGCCGCGAGCACTATATTATCGCCCGTGGAACGACAATATAATTGAGTAGATATTATTCAAATTTGAAGAACACTGTATCCTACTTTTTATGAACTTAGAATTTTGTTTTTTCCTTTGTTTACACAAATAAATCAATCATTAACGCCATCTATTGAGATATACTTTAACTACCACTTATAAACTACCACTATTAATAACAACATAACCTTAACCAACATATCCTTACGTTACAAAAGAGACGCCGAGGCGAGTCGCTGTGACCCCACTATACAGGCTCGAAAGAGACCTAGTGCGGGGAACAGAGCTAGAGAGAACCAAGGTACGCTAGTGTGATATTATAAGTGACATAAAATTAGGACGAGTAATAAATGTTTTTGATGAATGCAGAATCGTTTTTTCTCAATAACCGCAAAACATACAGTTTTGTTTTATATGACAAAAATAACTTAAGGATTTAATCTAGATAAATTACAGACATAAATATGATTGGTGAAACTTTTCTCAATAGATTTATTTTCCAAAGTTGGCTCTTCAAAAACACTAGTTTCGTTTTTAATCAATACTATGAATAGCTAAATAGTTCATTTTTATATAATTTGTTTGATAATTATACTAGCTACCTAAATTAAAGACATTTTTTTTTTTAATTTGATTATTTTCAAGATAATGCAGTTTTATCACTTTTTCCTTCTTATCCGGGTAGACTCAGCCCATACAAAACGTCAAAAATTTCCCATATCACCTTAATAATGTTACAATTTACTTTGTACTTCACCTTTGTACAGTGTTATACTTTAACGTGAAATGTTTATAATCAACGTAAAAGACACCTATCAAGAAGATATCGACAATCACGACGCGCATTATTTTAAATGAAACATGGTTATATCGTGGAGAGTGGACGGAAAGGAAGTCCTCTGCTTTGTTGGCTAAAAATTCATATATTCTTTTGAGACACTTGACCATCGTGCGCCTGAATGAACGCCTACTGCATTTCGTAGAATAATATTCGGACCCAAATTATTATTCAAGACCGAGCAAGATAAATCAAAGTATTATACCCAATCATAGCACCGCATTGCGGTGTTGTTTCGAACCGCACGTGAGCTTTGTATATCTACTACGCCGTCAAATAAAAAATAAATAAAATATCGGTGGACGTTTTACACAGCGCCATCAAACCCCAAAAAAGCAGGGGTTTGTATGGGTTCTGTCTATCCGTCTGTCTGTCCGCACTTGTGGTTCCTACGTTCATACCTCTTGTAGTTTGTTTCTACTTTAAAAATTTGCTGGTAAGTATATGTATGAGCATATAAGGGGTTGTTGAAATATCGAACTCCAAAAAGGGGTAAAAAAGGTAAAACCAATCAGTCAAGTAAGATCATTAACCCTTCTTTTTTTCTTGATTAACACTTAAGGCGCTCCCAGTCGACGATTGTTTTTGTTCGAAACGAAAAAAGAAATACTTGTGAACAAGCCACATCTTCTATTTTATAATGTACAAGCGACGAATCCGTTGTGTAGTTTTAAAGATATAAGCAAACATACATACATATTACATACAGACGCGGGAAGCGGAAAGCGACTTTGCTTTATACTATGTAGTGATAGTATATGTGAATAAAGATGTACCCATCTTTAATCACTTCGGTAAATAATCCTACCGACCGCTGCAATGACGACAAACACACGTCGGCGCGTGGTCCGCCTTTGCTCTTCGAATAAATTAATGATATAAATTATGTATAATTACTTATCAAAAATCTATTCTAATAGAAATCTAGATCTACATATTACCTATCTTTAACAATAAATCACAAGTTGATTTTAATAGTAGGTATATAAAATATTTCGATCATAAATTCTAAAACTTATCATTTTGAAATAATATCTTTATCGTGAAAAGTTTCTGCTATTATGTTTTCAGCTTAATAGAAATCTAGGTAGGAGATGTGACTTGTTAAGAAGTATTACTTTTTTCGTTTCGAAAAAGAGCAATCGTCGACTGGGAGCCCCTTATGATAAATAAACGTAAACCGACTCACGACTGTATCATTATTTTTCAATATTTTAGAGAAAAGTTTGCAGTTCGGAGCGTGTTACTAATAATATTTGAATAAGCTTTGTCTAGATAGTAAAAATTCAAAGAATGCTGCAGTCTGCCAGCAGGCGCCAACAATATCCATCACCATCGATCTTCGACTTTACTACACTTTCAGTAGTTGTTTTCGCAAAACATTACTTTCCATCATAAACTCTATGCATTATCGAAACTTTCGAGTCGTGTAAGACTACAGTGTATTTTATAACATTGCTTTTGGTCTTGCGCAAATTTTGAGATTAACTGCTTACACCAAAGTTAAATAGATATAAAAATAGAATGTACATAGTCCTTATTTAGATGGGATAGGCCCCAAGCCGTGTTTGTTGACTGATTCTAGGCTTAGTCGCGAGGAACTAAAGACGTTTCAAAGTGATTATTATGACTTTATTGAAATAAATACTTTTTGGCTTTGACTTTGGCTTAAGACTAGGACTTCTGGAGTATCAGAAATCACGAATTCCATAGTACCAACCTAGATCCAAAACAAATATTTAAAATAATCAAAATTGCGGAAATTGAACCTCGCTTATTCTTAGTCGGACTCTCAAACGCCACGCGAACGAGGTAAAATGTTTACGAGTTTAAACAACAAATAACAAAATAAATAACATCTACTTCCAAATTACACAAAGGTTAGCTGGAAGAAAATGCATTAAGCATTAAGTTCATCTATGTGTATACCTACACATTCTTGTATAGTGCAATAAAGAAAATTGTCTATCTATCTATCGACCGTGGATATAAGAATAAAATATAGTAAAAAAAAACTAAAAAAACACGCTTTTATTGCTAATCGATAAATTTTATTGCTAATTGTAATATTTAAAAATATCACGCACCCCACGCAGTTTACTCTGGATTGAATTATTGTGTTAATAACTTAAATTTTACTAAAATTTTGTTTTGAGGTGATTCAATATGATTGATTGTTTCATCTTCTACTACAGTTATATTAAACTCTTTGTCAACAAAAATTATTTTCTAGATTTAAGTTTTTTTAAAATTGAGGAATGAATAAATTATTTAGATTTTTTTAGAAAGAACCACTCAGTTGTCTCCGAACGAAAGAGCAAGTCCGAAACGGCAGGCATGCGCAGATCGCGCGCTAGCTTTATCTTCCTCACTCTCCTACAGAGGATCTGTTTATTCTTTCGTGAATACATGAGGTTTATTTGTATTTTGTCAAATAAAATGCGATTTAGTACAATTAGGTAAAGGTTTTAATAATTTGGACAAATATATATACAATTGAAGTGTGTTGTACAAGGGCGGTGAAAGTAATGACGTAGCTAGATAGTAATTAGCCATACTAGGTATATTTAATTGGCAAGTTAATATTAAGTAGGCGTTGCGAGTAGAATTTCAGTAGGCGTTGCGAGTAGAATTTCAGTAGGCGCTGCAACAGGATCTACAAAAGAATTTATTAATCCTGGCGGTCCTATTAAGGATAATGGGAAACTAATATCAAATTATTGCATTCTCATCGGTCCTTGATATGTATGCAAAGTTTCAAATTAATCAGACTTCTGGAAATTGGTGAAAATTAAGCTCAAAGATTCCGTTACATACATAGATACAACCCGAGCTAATAAAAGCGTGTTAAAAAAACATTCAATGAATTTAGGATTCAGATCAGTTACCACGAGTTAAGAGTAGATAAACAAGACGAACATCTTATATTGTGAGTAGGTTCTCAGATCCGCAAACTCATTTGGCAAATAGGTTCAAGGGCGCAATCTGTACATCTTAGAGATTCTCACATTTTGAAGTCACAATCCCAGTAAATTATAACTTATCTCGTATTAAGGTAATATGGTAAAGAAATTTTAGATTTTTTGTATGGGATGAGTCTGTCGGATAAGACGGAACAAGTGATAAAATCGCAATTTCTTGAAAACTATCAACTTAAAAAAATATTTTCTTTAGGTAGGTATGATTACCTACATAAAGTAAAACCTACAAATTATGTAAAAAAAAATCTGTTAACATATATTTATTTTTTGGTTTTGGAGCTAAAGCGCAAAAAAATGTTTTTTTAGAGCTATTTTTGGATGATAAATCTATCTAGAAAAGTATAACCAATCGCGTTTCTTTCCTTAATTTGTCTAAATAAAACTCTTAAGTTACATAAACTTTATAATCAAAGCTGTACCTTTTGCAAATATTGATAAAAACACGATCAAAATGACCAATAAAATTGAAATCGTCACCTTAAGGGGCTGTATGTCGACGACTGCTCTTTTTCGAAACGAAAAAAGAAATACTTCTGAACAAGCCACATCTCCTATTTTTATAAGTATATTACTTCAGGTTCCTACCTAGATTTCTATTAAGCTGAAAACATAATAGCAGAAACTTTTCACGATAAAGATATTATTTCAAAATGATACGTTTTAGAATTTATGATCGAAATATTTTATAAACCTACTATTAAAATCAACTTGTGATTTATTGTTAAAGATAGGTAATATGTAGATCTAGATTTCTATTAGAATAGATTTTTGATAAGTAATTACACATAATTTAAATCATTAATTTATTCGAAAAGCTAAGGCGGACCACGCGCCGACGTGTGTTTGTCGTCATTGCAGCGGTCGGTAGGATTATTTATCGAAGTGATTAAAGATGGGTACATCTTTATTCAAATATACTATACATTATAAAATAGGAGATGTGGCTTGTTCACAAGTATTTCTTTTTTCGTTTCGAACAAAAACAATCGTCGACTGGGAGCGCCTTAAGTATGATGTTATGAATGAGCCTTTACACATCAGTCAACGAACTAGACATGTTTCAATGTCCTTGTGGTAGAACACTAGAAATCGTGCTTTTTACTATAGTTGCTATCGTAAGTGCAGTGTCGTGTATTCACAATATAAGGCATCACTCGCGTATTGGGATTTGGCAGATAGCGAGCTCAGTGACCTTTTTAAACGACTTGAGGGAGTTCCAACTTACAATGCATTTTCATTTAGTAACATTTACGTTGTACTATTTTTGCATTATGCAAAGATATAAGAAAATTACTTGTGTTTGTACCTATTGTAGTCATGGTTATTTAACCGGTTCTAAAAACAAGAACTTGTAGAATATTTACGTTAGTACATATTGAGGTTGTATACATTGAAAAATCCTTTCATAGTCCAGGACTACAAAAAAAAATAGTATTCGTTGATCTGCCGTTGATCGCGGTCGCGGGTTATGCTCATTATGAAGAGCATCTGAATGGTTTCGAAACGTCAGAAATACAAGAAGACGTGGTAATTAGCAGTATTTCTCGTTAAAATTGTAAACAACCACGATAGTTTTATTTCTACAAAAAAGCTGGAGTCTAGAAATTGTTATTTCGACAGTTATGTAACCGTTTTTAATAATACGTGTAAGATTTCCAACTCACCAATTCCAAAGTGCAATGTTCACGACTAGATATTTCACAAACTTAAGTCAGTTCATAAAAATACTGTAGTCGCCCCAGCCTTTCAGGCGGAACTGCCAAAAGGCGACTAAATTACTGCCAACTTCTGCCATTGTATTACTCCCTGGCGCTATAATTGTGCCAAGAGACTCATTACGTAACTAACAAGGCACGTTGATACCGTGGAAAACCGAGGATCTAAGCCAATCTAAAGATAAGTAACGAAAAAAGTTGTAATTCGTCCTAAAAAGAAAATTCAAAGATGAACAGAGAACAAGAGAGAACAGGCTAGTTGGAATCATGATACATATTTGCTTAAAGCCTAGTAGAAAATTAAGAATCTCAACTGTTATTCTCAATTAAGGTCTCTATACTCTCAGCTCTCCAGGCGCTTAGATCCTTGAATGTCTAAAGGGAGTATTCAAAGGCACAGTCAAAAGTTATGTTTGTCATAATGCACACATTTTAAAACATGTTAATTAATATGGGTCACAAGGCAAAGATCATCGTCTATCGTCCTTCAAGAAAAAAACACTGACGTGATAGAAGAACGTGAAGCTTTTAACTTACCACAGTAAGGACTTTTCTAAGGTCACTATGTAGACTCGACACGTCTACCCCCCGGCCGGCATCACCCAGTCTCCTCAGGGTGTCAGCCAGCGGCCCCGAGAGCGCTCTCAGCTGCTGCCAGGATTGAGCATACTGCCGCCGCACCAGTTCTATGATAGTCGAAGTTAGAGCCAGCCCGATGAGGATGTAAAATGTGCAGAGAAGCATGTATTTCGGCTTTTCTGGGAAAAAAATATTTTGACTTAGAAGATCTGACATTGTCCCGATTTAATCTAACATTGTCTGATATATTTTTTGTAGTCTTGCTTGATTTTAGAGCTGTTGGAAATCTTAACATTATAATTACGAAAGTTTGCAAGGATGTTTGTTTGTAGCTCAATCACTCCCAAACAACCAAACAGATTCGGATTAAACTTCGATTAATACCTAGTGTATATCCTAGAATATCATATTGGATATATTTTTTTATTTTAATCCGATCTCACGCGTAAGAAACCGCGAGACTATAGATTACTTGATTCTAGAGAGTTGAAAATACTTTATTGACAAAATTATCTTTATTATTTTGTTATGACCTTGAATCTACTTGTATGCTGGAGTTAATGTACTTCCCGTGTCTTGTTGTGTCTTTATATCTTATGTCTCTAAAAGCATTTCAACATCTTGGTATAAATGTGTTTGAACATTGAACTTTATAGCATATATGTTTCAAACTTACTTGGCACTAGATCACCGAAGCCAATGGTGGTCATGGTTATAAAGCAGAAGTAGAAGCCATCGTAGAAGGTCCAATCATCCTCCCACATCTTGAATAGGCCTGCGCCGGCCGATAGGTAGACAAAGAGAAAACCCACAGCTCCCAGTGCATAGAGAGAACGCTGCCCTGTGGGATTCGCTTCGGAGACTTTCTTGCAGCATTCTGTCAAATATCAAAATTCTTAGCACGAAAGTTAGGTACACAAATATTCTTAAATTTGAAACTCATCTTCCTGTTATTCCATATAAGTGGTGTCGGCGCAACATTTATTCTTCTTTTATTTCCCTCTTTCAACCGTCATCTCATCACTGACTTATTTCATGATCGTGTCATCTTTTACACAATCCATCCATATTTTCTTTGGTTTTTTCAAATGTCATTCTACTAAGTTGAAAAGATTACAATCAACTCATAAGGTCCAAATAAGTGCCTACCATACAATACCATTGTGTGCCAGTTGGCAGAAACTAACAAAGAACAATGCCCAAAAATGTATGGACACCGTCCCCACCCTTGTAGCACTTTAAAACCTATGTTAACCGAAGGGCCATGGTCATTTTATCATTTTATTGTATGACAGCGAAACAGAAATGTGCATCCGAAAAAAGTTATATCGACATGAAGAAACCGGAATCAGTCACAATAATAATTATGTTTCCGATCACGATGCTTTTCTTTTTACTGTGGGATGGTTTCGTTCGGAGTTTTCAAACAACTCTTTAGAATTAAATGCTGACTCCCGCTCGGGAACAACTCACGGAGCAGAAAAAAGTTCATAAATAATTCTGCTGAATATTGGTTTTGTAAGGTTACCATTGACGTTTTTTTTAGGAGATTTCAAATAAAATACCTTATTAATTACAAATAAAACCTTTATTCGGTATTTTGAGTATCTATTACAATATTGTCCCAGGCACTGGCTGGCCCAACGAAATTCTCTAAACGCCTTCCAATCCCAAAGTACCAAACGATGCTGACGACATGCGCGCAGGCACCAACTGTCCTCATACCCGTCAAACATGAGCAGTAATATGCCTGAATAGCGTTTATTCCCTGTGCGTTATTCAGTATTAAATACGTATAATAGGTCGCATTAGACCTATGTCTTGATAAAATTCGACCCCTTAGAAGAGTGCAATCTTCCGTGTCTATACCGTATTGATTCATAATTGGGCTTGGAGTTGCACAAACCTCTATGTTATAGACGCCGCCACGTAAATGTTCGCTGACATAGGAAGCTGCCAGTTTTAGATGATATGTCCCCAAGCTAAACAAAATAATATCTTCGTTTGACAATTCAGGGAACGGCATATTTATGGACTCGTCAGTCAATGTCCTGAACGCAACCCGCTGCCTGTTAACATTTTCTGCAACAACGTAGTTGCCCAAGTCATTGTTGATATGAATTCTGTGACTGATTCGTTCTACGAACTCTGTGGCGTAGACACTATCATGAAAAGGCTCCCTGAAGGTGTTGATAAGCGCTCCAGCAATCCGGAAGTCAGTGAAGAAGTGAGGAAGTGATTTATATAATTGATTATATAATAAACGGCACAATAAATTGTTACTGATTCCGTATTCTTCATGTCGATATAACTTTTTTCGGAAGCATATTTCAGTTTCGCCGTCGTACAATAAAATGATAAGATGGTTATGGCCCTTCGATTAACATAGGTTTTAAAGTGCTACAAGGGTGGGGACGTTTTGAACATTGTTCTTTTAATGTCATATCAATAATGATATAGACTAGATTAAACTATCATACATCACCCACGCTTGAAACAGTCCTGCCATAAAAAGACATGAGATTTAATAAAGATAAATTGATTTATAACTACCCACGGACAGTTGTTTACCTGAAGGAACGTACAACATTTGATTTTCTCCATAAAAGTTTCCCAAATACCAAGTTACTACGTGATCGGACTGATTTATGAGACTGGACATGACCTCCATAATATGGTTTGTGCGAAGGAAGTGGGAGTTTTTCCCTATCATCAAAAAACTCCTATTTCTTTTGCACAAACGCCAGTGATTAGGTGAAAATGTGACAACACAACTAATTAGTAATATTATTCACCAACCATGACCAAAATGTTTAGCACCATTTCATTTAATCCTATCCGAAGGCGATCAGTAAAAAAAAACTCCTTATACTCGTACCTACTATAAGAAAGTTTAAAAAACTAAATTATACTCAAAACAATCTGTTGAGAAAAAATAATAACTTACTAGGCATAGGAGGCAGCTGCTTAGCGATAACAGACACTACTGTCGCAAACACCTTTCCCAAGTCTGCTATGATGGTCAGCGTCAGTGGAATCCCGATAAGCGCGTACGCGATGCAGAATAGCCGGCCCCAGAACGTCTCTGGGACTATGTTGCCATATCCTGAGGGAAATATTAAATTAATCTCTAGCTTTTGCTATTTTTATTTTCTGCTTTCCTCCGAAAGGGACGCGGGTTTAATCTGCAGAATATAATAAAGAAACGAACCTTATTTCATGATTATTATACCATATGGAGGCAGAGCAAGTATCTGAACATCTCATGCTGCTGATCAACCATTACCTATCCTATATCTATAACAAAACACTACCTCGTAGGTCACGAACACCCTGAACGCGTTTTATGATGTACTGCCTTGTCAATTTAAAGGTGAGGTGACTATTATAAATTAGAGTAGGTATTCAACACATTCCAAATTGAGACATACAAAATAAAAAACAACAAAAATAAAAAAAAATCTATTTCCACAAATCTTTAAAAGGTAGGTCCTGGGTTTTGAAAAGCATGAAAAATTTTGCTCTTACCAACGTAGAACTTAGCAAGCAACGGGCAAATCGAATAGACTTAAGGCCCTGTATGTCGACGATTGCTCTTTTTCGAAACGAAAAAAGAAATACTTCTGAACAAGCCACATCTCCTATATTTCGAAAAAGAGCAATCGTCGACATACAGGGCCTTAAGGTTCATCAGCTTATACTGATCAATAAAATTTACTCAGGCTCCTCAAATATTGCCTTTGTAGATTACAAGACTGTTTTTTCAAAATTTAGAATTCAAAACGAAAACGATAAACGTGATATTTTGTTGCGTGAACCCAAAAATTATGATTATCGTTTTTAAAGTATTCCAATAAATACGTCACACACAAGTCTCAGTTGCCAAAACGTAAGTGCTTTTATGTGAGTCATGGAGCTTAGATTCGTTCATCAATCTCGATAGATATCTCAGATTCAATGTTAACCTTATTACCATTGTTTATGGTCTAATTTTGTGTAAAATGTTAATGCTTACATTCTTACACACCTATTGTGGTGAGCACGGTGGACGCGAAGAATACGGCTTGGAGTATGCTCCATTTCTCTTCAGCAGGTGGAAAGTGGCCCTTTACATCCAGTGATAGACCACCATCAGATGCCTCTTCCAGTACCTAGGGAAGAGGAGATTAGTTGTTTCAATAGCTGGTAGGACTAGTTGATATTAAATGTGCCAAAAAAATCATACTCAATTGAATGAAAATATCCATAAGTTTAAGTCCGCAAAAACCTCTTAGCTGTCAGTAGTTATAACGAAGACTGACTTTGTTTTTGACCTTAATTTTAAGAGTAGTAGGTACAGTCGGCTAGTAAAATATCGAAATTGCCGAGTTACGGAGGCCAAGAGACATTTACAACGGTTTACACTGTACTACTAACTGAAGGAATGGACATCAAAGTACAGTTGATGAAACTACTGGGTAATAAAGTCTCACTAGTTCCGCCACCGAACTTCTTCCCCGGTAAGTAAACTACTGGGAATAAACGGGAAAAGTGTATGTCCTACCCTCTTGTAAATAGCCAGGACATCGCTGAGCACCAAACTTCTTCCCCGGTAAGTAAACTACTGGGAATAAACGGGAAAAGTGTATGTCCTACCCTCTCGTAAATAGCCAGGACCTCGCTGAGCTCCTCGCTGCTATTCCCGCTGTACTCCACCACGAACTGTATCAAGTACTCTCGCTGTGACACCAGCCGCTCTCGGTGGAAATCCTGCTTCGCTAGTTCAGCTGGATACTCCAGAGCCCGGAACACCTGAAAGTAGCCATTGTTTCAATGCACTATTTCGATTATTGGAATTACACACAGAAAAACATTTTGGTACCTTTCGAAATATAGTAGTTGTGTGTACTTTTGTAAGGGTACGAGTCAAGTTTTTTTATTTAAACTAATTTATTGATTTAAGCTAAATACATTAAAACATAATATAATATTTTCTCAGTAAATCTAAAAAGTTTCAAACTCTTTCTCATGCAGACAATCCGGCCCTCTCTTAAGTTTTGTGTCTCTACATTCTGGGAAATTTGACGCATCACCGGGGTTTTTGCAAACGGGTATGTATGGTGGAAAAACCTTCTGGTAAAGAACTGACTGCCAGTCGGTCTCTTTAAACCATGAATGGGATTTTATATCGAATACACCAGCTTTAAGCGATCCCAATCGTTTCATTGGGTCCACTTCTAGTAGACACTTTACCAAAGACTTGCATAGAGCTGTCATGCATGCAGGAGTTTTGAACTGTCCAGCCAAAACTTTCTCATACAGCTTCATCGGATCTGAACTGTAGAAAGGTGGATATCCCGCGCACATTTCATAGATCAACACTCCTATCGCCCACCAATCAACCGAAAAAGTATACCCCTTTGACATGATAATCTCTGGAGCCAAATACTCAGGTGTTCCGCACAACGTCCAAGTTCGGGTTTTAAGAATTTTACAGAATCCAAAATCCCCAAGCTTTATGTATCCTGATTCATTTATCAAGATATTTTCTGGTTTTACATCCCTGTGGATAACAGAGCAATGGTGCAGATATTCCAGGGCAAGAACCATTTGAGCCGCATAGAATAATGATAAGGGTTCCGATAGCACACCCAGTTTCTTTATCAATGTGTACAACTCTCCCCCAGCCTCATAAGGTAAAATAAAGTATGCATACAAGTTGTCTTTACAAGTAAAGTCTATAGAGATCACGAACGGGAAATTCACACATTGTAGGAGTTTTTTCTCAGTGTATATCTGTTTCAGATTCTTCTTTTTCATCACCTCAGCTTTATCCATTACTTTCATGGCATGGTAGGCAAACGTGGTGGTATCACGGACCAGAAATACTGTTCCAAAGGATCCTGTGCCGAGTGTCCGGACCTGGTCGAAGTCTTCGGAGGATTTAACGTACACGGGAGGATTCGCATAGCTTTTCACGAACTCTTGTTTGAGCATATCCAAGTATCTGTTGTGGTTTATCTGAAGGTCGTGGGTGAATGTCGGCTTTTCTTTTCCTACTTTATCAAATGTCATATCGTCACAATCCCTAGATTTATTGTAAATTACTCATAAAATACAATATTGTTTCTATCTTCTACAGTATTTACACGACACTTAAGTAAACTGTGTGATTTTATAAATTTCTTGCAAGTTTTTTGCATAACAAATGTCATGAATCCATCATCAAGAGTGTCATTATACGACATTTTCCATCTGCGCAATCTTTCTATCTAACGAAAAGTCAAGAAAAAGTTTGTACTTACTTCCAAAATCCTATGTCTGTGTAGGGCAAAATATATTACCTACTCTAATAACTTTATTGTCTTAAACATTGCTCTTAATGCTCCAGGAGTTCAAGATCACGCAATCCCTTTGAGATATCTACTACAATAAAATTTATTACGAGGATAAAGTACGAATATAATATAAATTATTGGGCATCCCACTCAGCCCGTTAGGGATTAAAATCAAAATAAAACGGTTCATTACACTTATTTCTTTTCTCTCCTATATTGCATCGAATAAATTAAAAACACATAATACCTATTAGTTCACTTATCACAATTCAGATTTTTATGGCACTTGAAGGAAACCTCTAAAAATCAATAAATTCTTTCTCGTAGAGGCATTTTGACGATCTCTTTAGCTTCGGTTGATTAATTTCAGGGAAATTGCTCGTGTCGCCAGGCGATGGACATATAGGGACGAAAGGCACATCTGTTCTTTGATGTAGAACTTGCTGCCAGTTAATGTTGTTGAACCACTGATGAGACTTAATATCGTAGACGCCACCCTTTAACGATCCAATTCGCTTAGTTGGCTCTACTTGTAACAAGCCTTTGATCAATCCCTTGCATTCACCACCAATTGAATCCGGGCACTTATAATGACCCTCCAGCACCTTTTCATAGAGCTTGTTTGGATCAGAGGCAAAGAACGGTGGATGACCAGCCAACATCTCGAAAATCAATACTCCCAGTGCCCACCAATCTACAGCGAACGAGTACCCTTTAGACATTATAACCTCTGGTGCTAAATACTCTGGAGTTCCGCACAACGTCCAGGTTTTCTTCTTCAAAACCTTGCAAAATCCAAAATCACACAGTTTCAAATAACCTTTAGTGTCTATTAAAATGTTCTCGGGCTTTATATCTCTATGAACGATGTCGCAATAATGTAAATACTCTAGTGCGAGGACCACTTGGCTCGCGTAGAACTTGGCTAACGTATCAGAGAAATTTCCATATTTTTGAATGTAAGTAAACATCTCCCCGCCGGCAATGTATGGTAAAACAAAGTAGAGGTATAAGTTGTCTTTAAAAGCCATATCTAAGCTGACCAGTAAAGGAAATTGAATACACTGTAGGATTTTCTTTTCGAGTATCAAGTGTTTCACGTGCTTTCTTTCGACGACAACTCCTTTTTCGACCACTTTCATCGCGTGGTACGTAAACGTACTCTTATCCCTCACGAGGAATACTTCGCCGTAAGCTCCGTTTCCGATAGCCTTAATACTATCGAAGTTATCAGCAGTTTTATCAAAAGCGGGTGGATCTGTGAATTTTTTTACAAACTCTCCCTTCAACATCTCCAAATATCGCGAGTGATCTTGATGGTTCTGTTGAGTGTATGAGGACTTTGCCATACCCCTTTTTGATTAACATAAATTCCATTTATAAATTGTGTAGAAACGATGAAATCACCATAGAAAAGTAAACAATTTTATAAAAATTATAATTTGCAGCTCACATTGCCGCATTATTTTGACATTATGAATTAGACGCACATTGTCAAAGTGAAGTGACATTACAATTCCGTTTTTTGAAAAGGTTATAATGCAAGGTCTTTCATACTACAAACTCTATAATAGGATCTACCCTAAGTACAGTTACTGTTGGCATCCTTTCAGTTCCCTGAAGATGTTTAAAGGTATAGCACTAAACTCTATCGCACTCCCGCGATTGAGTTTAGTGCTATAGTCTATACATTTTTAGCTACATCCAAATAATAAAGAGGGGCAGCTTAGGTCTAAACGTTTTTCCTGTTTTATTAACATGCTCTGTTCAAGGTGTTAAAATTATTCTCAAACTACCACGTCAATGTACTGCACTATCTGACCTGACTAAATCTGACTACTACTAATCTTCTAATAATATCTCTCGTTCGTGCACGAGCAGTCAAGATCGCGACGATATCTGTGATAGTCACAAACCTTCTTTCCGTGCTTCAAGAAGAACTTTCTGTCAAACATTACATCGCATTACGTCATCAGGAATTAAATAAATGAATATATTTTTCAATCATGAGGTGATTGAGTAGGAGTCCTTGGATTCTGAGTTGAGCACATGACTATACACACAGTCCCGATATTTAAGAAAAAAGCACAGGAAGCTGGTCAAACTGTTTGCGGATAAGAGAATTTCTGAGATGGGAGAAGATGCCAAGAGGCACATTTACTCCCCTCATCCAGGCGGCTACTCACGCGCCAAGCAAGAACAGTACTCCCAGTACCTGCGTAAGTTGCACCACGATTTTATTGACTCTTGGAATGAGAAGTCTGAAAGCAACGCTAAGCCATCCGACTTCGAAAGGCTGAAGGTGCTCGGCACGGGAGCTTTTGGCGTAGTGTTCATTGTCAAGCATCTCCACACCCAAAAATACTACGCCATGAAAATGTTGGAAAAGGAGAAAATAGTCAAGCTCAAGCAGATTGAACACAGCTACTATGAAAAGAAAATTCTATGCGGCTTGAACTTCCCTTTTGTTGTATACATGAAGTACTATTTCAAGGACAATGTTTATCTCTACTATGTGTTACCCTTTATCGCGGGAGGGGAAATGTTCTCGCATTTACGCAAGATGGGAAAGTTCGAAGAAACTTCCGCTAAATTTTACGGAGCCCAAGTGATTTTAGCTTTGGAGTACCTACATTCCTGCGAGCTAGTATACCGAGATCTAAAGCCGGAGAACATCTTGATAGATAGAACTGGTTATATTAAGATAACTGACTTCGGCTTCTGTAAGTTGATCAGAGGACGGACTTGGACGCTGTGTGGAACACCGGAGTATTTGGCACCGGAGATAATACTTAGCAAGGGGTATGGCATGTCGGTGGATTGGTGGTCTCTGGGAATATTGCTGTTTGAAATGAGCGCTGGACACCCGCCGTTCTTTGCTGCAGATCCAATGAGAATCTATGAGAAAATCGTATCAGGAAAGTACCGTTGTCCCACACACTTCTCCATCGAACTTAAAGATCTCGTCAACCATATACTCCAAGTTGATATAACGAGACGGTACGGTAACTTGAAAGATGGGACCATGGATTTCAAGAACCACAAGTGGTTCAGAGAAATTGATTGGGATAGTCTTCTGAACAGTCGGATTCATCCTCCGTTCATTCCAAAGATTCGTTCACCAGGTGACACAACCAACTTTGACCTATTCGAAGAGGAAAAGGTTAAAGACAGTCCTATCTGCATGTACGAGGAAGAGTTTGCCGACTTTTAATTTACGTTTTTTGTTTTCACTAAGACAAGATACTGGAAAATAAGGATATTGTTAAGTTTAAGTATTTTAAAGCACTGTGCTTTTCTGTTTTAGCTTTGTTAGTATCGTATGTGTTATTATAATAATTTAACGTAGAAGGAAGTGATTTTGTACAAAAGCTTGTAGTTTATTCCAACATGCAAACGCTTTCATAATAAAATTGTTTAATTATTAAAAACATTGTTCGTAAATTGAGCTCTAAAAAGCTTTTCCAGTAGATTTTCCAATTATAATTTTTAGAACAGGTATTTATTTAGCTATCGTTATTAATGATTTATTAATGACTCGTTGGATTTCGAGAACAATAAGCAAAGTCATTCTATAAATTGGCATAAGATTAGAGTACGAGGGTGCATTTACACCCTGTAAATGGTTTAGTAGTTTATATAAATAGACGTAGACCATGACCTGGAATGATTCAGTTACTACACGAAAAAAGAGCTGCAAGCTAAGCTAGCAAGATAAACAATAGATATCCGTTTGTAATGTCATATCATATCCAGTAGTAGATTCTTACCAATCCCCCGCCTGCAGTATACAACATCAGCGCTACGAACAGCCCCGCATGAGACAGGGCAGCTCTAGGGCAAAGGCCAGTCTTCTCCCTTGGCGGGCCGCCCATCAGCGTCTCCGTCTCCCATGCCACACCATTGGCTTTACACATTTTGGTAAGCACTAAGTTACTTGCACATGTTATCACTTCACTTGAATCACTTGGTCCTTTGTTTGTGCATTTTCTACCCACTGGTCATCTTGTTAGGTTTGAGATTGACGAACACTGTATTTTTGATCACTTGGTTCTCATTGTTTCACGTTTTGTTATGTAGGTACCTATACACGTGGGAATTCAGAAACAGCTGTTTGAGACAAATCTGTAAACATACATCTGCTATAGCAACTGCCCAATAAGAAATATGTATTTTAAGAAAAAAGGAATTTCAACATGTTTCCAGTTTTCCTTTTTTTCTAGCAAATATTGATGCAAATTATTGAGGTCGTTTTAAAAGGCTGTAGATCGCGTGTCGCTATTCCGCACTGATGCCTTTCATAATTATACAACTAGCTACCTACCCATACAGTTTTCTGCTAATCTATCATGCCCGTGATTACAGCACGTAACCATTTAGGCACGTATAAAAGACGTAAATTGGAGTCACGATACAGCCAGGTAAATACGTAAATTTTAACAATTTGTTGGTTTATCATTAAATGAATTAAAATTACTTCTGCGAGCACTCACAACAACCTTACCAACTCGTAATTAGATTAGAAAAGATAGTACTTAGCGGTGTTCTTTCTACGTAGGCAAAGATTATTCTAGTACTTAGTGGTAGATCGAAAAAATTAAATAAAGATTTGAAATTGGTAATAAGAGACACAATATCTTACCTACTCGTAAATTCAGAGTAGACGAAAGTGGAGGTTACATTACACTCCCATTCACACATATCTCAAGGATCCGAGGTAAGCAACAAACTGGGTTTGAGAACGAAGAAGGCTTCTTACTCAAACGTACGCTACGTACGTAAGTTAAGAAACTTGCCCCTATGCCTATTAAATAATTGTCTTCGATACTAATGTACGTACGAGTCATCATCATCATCATCATTACAGCCACATGACGTCCACTGCTGAACATAGGCCCCATAGATTTCCAGAACGACCGATCTTGTGCAGCCTGCACCCAACGGCTCGCAGCGACCTTTATCAGATCGCCTTTACATCTACTGGGGGGCCTCCTCTACTGCGATTTCCGGTGCGTGGCCTCCACTCGTGAACTTTTCTGCCCCAACGGCCGTCAGTTCTTCGAGCTACCTACGAGTAATGTACATAAACCATACAAACAGATCGGCGGATCTTGGTTTACGTCGAGTCAGCCGTTTGACTGCGCTGCAAACAACTTTTGACCTTATGCAGTGACACAAAATCCTTTTTTGCAGTCACACGGCTAACTTCACGAATAGATTTGCCGACTGTACTGTAACCGTGACACTACAGTGTATTATGAGTCATCTGTGCTACATGTATCATCGTCTAGGTAACTTTGAAATGGTTTCTAGAAGGACTTCGAGAAGTTTAAAGGTACTCGTAGCTTTGCGTAGCGTGTCAAACAATCTACAATGAAGCACTTTCTGAGATCTTTTCTTCGAGCAAATTGAATAATCCTATGATGATATTAGACCCTGATTATTATGTATTTTTTCGTCACCAGGTCACGTCCGTAACATTTGCACAAGATTTTCGTCTACGTGATGTCGTGACGTTGTTATGAGGAATGATTGGAGGGTATTTTTTTTTTGATCTCATTATTTATGACGATTAGGTAGGTACATATTATATAAACTGTGAACTTTTTTTTTATTATCACTACATAGTATAAAGCAAAGTCGCTTTCCGCTTCCCGCGTCTGTATGTATGTTTGCTTATATCTTTAAAACTACACAACGGATTTTGATGCGGTTTTTTTTAATAGATAGAGTGATTCAGGAGGAAGGTTTATATGTATTAAACCCGTGCGAAGCCGGGGCGGGTCGCTAGTATTATTATAAAATGCTTGAGTTATAAAGTAGTGTAGTAAGGCATAAAGTGCATTGTTATTTTTTTTTCTAATTCAGTTTTAAAATTAGTAATATAGGTAAGTATAAAAACCGGCCAAGTGCGATTCGGACTCGCGCACGAAGGGTTCCGTTTTGCATGCTAGGAAATCGTAAGGCGTTTAATTTTTACCCTACAACTAAGCGGAGCGGACCTTCTTCACAAAGTGACTCAAGAAACTAGCATGCCAGCTACATTTCTGGTTTACCAGGGTCTTAGTCAAATTACCATGCTACCAAAGTATGTGCACCGTAGTTATTGTCTTTTTGGGTTCCGTACCGAAAGGGTAAAAACAGGACCCTATTACTAAGACTTCGCTGTCCGTCTGTCTGTCACAGAGCTGTATCTCATAAGCCGTGATAGCTAGACACTTGACATTTTAACAGATTATGTATCTCTGCTGCTGCTATAACAACAAATACTAAAAACAGAATAAAATAAATATTTAACTCCCTCCCATACAACAAACGAGTTATTTTGGCGTTTTTTATAGATAATGGTACGGAACCCTTTGTGCGCGAGTCTTGCTCCACTTGGCCGGTTTTTTGTCCATGACATGTGTACGAATATCACAACGAAAATCGTCCAGTTAGCCAGCATTTTTCGCTTTTGGTGTTTCCTGATAAATGTATCGTCAATTTGTTATTTATCGGTACTTTGGCGGTCCTTTTACTTATTCATTTATTTATAGCTTTGCCAACATTCGAATGTATTCAATATTCATATGTATGTACGCCCCTGTTAGTGAATAAAGAATACCTACTTATATCCAGTACGATTGTTTATTCCTACGGGAATATTTCGTATCTTAGATTTAGTTTGGTATAACGTCTAACGCAATGATTTCTGATAATATTATTTTAGGATAGATTTCTGTTTTGTATAGAACTATTTCTTAAGACACAGAAGGCTTATACTTGGTAAAGTCCGATCACAGAACCAGAAGAATTTATTACAATGGCCACTCGTGGAAAATTCAAATAGAAATAAAACCGGCCAAGTGCGAGTCGGACTCGCGCACGAAGGGTTGTATAAAAACGCATTAAGTATAAAAACGGCAAAAAATCACGTTTGTTGTATGGGAGCCCCACTTAAATATTTATTTTATTCTGTTTTTAGTATTTGTTGTTATAGCGGCAACAGAAATACAACATCTGTGAAAATTTCGACAGTCTAGTTATCACGGTTCATGATATGCAGTCCTGTGACAGACAGGCGGACAGCGAAGTCTTAGTAATAGAGTCCCGTTTTTATTCTTTGGGTACGGAACCCTAAAAAGTAGCTACTCATAATAGTTATGTAGCTTTTAACGTGTAAAATATAAGCATGATAGTGCTTAAATAGTCTGTTTAGTATTCTCAAAGGTGACGAATAGCTCCAGCTAATAGACACAAATAATGATTTACTTAGTGCAGGTATTTAGGACGCGACGTAAATCCCTTATCTGGGAAGATTTATGGGCGTCCCTATTTAAGTCCTTTGCATATTTTAGCAGGCTTGTAGTTTAACCTTAGCAGCCTCCTATTTTACGGGTCTGGATGAGTAAAGTTTTGCGGTTTTCAGCTTATAGAAGGCGAACAGGCGTAACAAAGTGCTTGTGATTTTCAGCCGAACGTCAAAATTACAATTAAATTTACGTCATTGCTTAGGTTTGTTCTAACTAAAGCTAGGTTACGCAACTTGCATTAATTGGGGTCAGCGCTGATAATATAAATCCTAATAATTTTATAAATGCGAAAGTTTCTGATAAGGCTGCTATGTTTGTTCCCTAATCAAAAATAAACGACAAAACGGATTAAGATGAAATTTGCTGTAGTATGTAGATAAAAAATCAGAATAAATAAAGGGGATAAGTTCCCCTTTATTTAATCCGAAAAACAACCCCTAAATGATAAGAAAACGCTAAAAGAATGATTCTGGTATAGATGGCGTTAATGTGCAACAAATCTGACATCACAGACTAAAAACATTTAGTCGTCATAGCAACGCACTTTTGACTAATGAATGATACGCATTCTACCATACAACCGTCTACCGTACTTGGGGATTACAGTCGTGATCCTTTTTTTTTAAACAATTAACTAATATGAATATGCGATATCGACACTAACTAATACTTAGAAAAAAAAATAGGATCACGACTGTAATCCCCTAGTACGGTAGACATCCTCTCTGATCGAGATTTTCGAACCCAAGACCTTCAGATTGAAAGTCGAGGTACATCCCACTCGGCCAACACGGCTTTTTTAGTACTTAGAGACTACTAGAATTTAGTCAAGTATATTTCACACAGGCAACAGTCAGCCTATCATTATAGTTTATTTCTTGATTCCTCGATATTCCCCTCACGAGAACCATGAGTCCAAGGTACACGCAAGGTAATCCTTTAGATCGGAAGGTGGGGCTTTTATGTGCTGCCAATTTATTTAATGCTTGTATCTTATCACCTTATCAGGCTATAGGCCTCGCATGCAACTACTCGAAGCTTCTTAATAGGTATGTTACTTACCTTGATTACAAACAGTCAAGATAACCGAACAATAAAATATGTTTTATCTCGAAAGCTTAGACAAAGCTCTACCACACTACATACACAGATAGTGACTGGCCTTGCAGCTCAGTTGGTAGTAACTCCTCGTAACTTCTTAATAGGTATGTTACTTACCTTGATTACAAACAGTCTAGATAACTGAACAATAAAATATGTTTTATCTTGAAAGCTTAGACAAAGCTCTACCACTCTACACACACAGTTAAAGACTTGCTTTGCAGCTCATTTAGTTTTCACCCAGGATAAACATTTGTGTGATGAACATAGATGTTTGTTCTGTGTCTGGGTGTTAATTTAATTATCTTCTTCACTACATAGTATAAAGCAAAGTCGCTTTCCGCTTCCCGCGTATGTATGTATGTTTGCTTATATCTGTAAAACTACACAACGGATTTTGATGCGGTTTTTTTAAATAAATAGAGTGATTCAAGAGGAAGGTTTATATGTATAATACATGCATAATATAGTAGAGAAACACTGATAATTTTAGAGGTTTCTAATGTGATGTCGTAAATAAACACATTTTTTTGCGCTTACATTGCAAATGCTGGCTGAACCCCACGAGATATATCAAAATAATGTACTACAGTATTGTACACCTTAAAAACGTCTACAAAAAAGTCTACGATGGTATTAGAAATGTCTTACGCACAGCGAAGCGGGCACGGGTCAGCTAGTTTTATATATAAAAATGATTTCCCTTGGTCATGGCATCACGCGTGAACGGCTGGTCCGATTTTGCTAATTCTTTTTTTAGGGTTCCGTACCCAAAGGGTAAAATCGGAACCCTATTACTAAGACTTCGCTGTCCGTCTGTCCGTCTGTCCGTCTGTCCGTCTGTCCGTCTGTCCGTCTGTCCGTCTGTCCGTCTGTCCGTCTGTCTGTCCGTCACAGGGCTGTATCTCATGAACCATGATAGCTAGACAGTTGAAATTTTCACAGATTATGTATTTCTATTGCTGCTCGAACAACAAATACTAAAAACAGAATAAAATAAATATTTAAGGGGGGCTCCCATACAACAAACTTGATTTTTGCATTCCGGCGCCATCTAGTTTCATTTGATGTTTCTACGTATTATAGGTACTTTTCGCGGTCTCATGCGACCGCTCGGGGTTTGAGAGGTAAGATGAAAGAGGTTTGCGATTCCGCTGGCAGGTGGCGCTATTTTACCACTATCGGTAAAGTAAGTCGGTAAATAGGTGGTACTTCACATGATCGAATAAAAAGTTTGAAATTGAATTATTGAATTCATGTAGTTAGGTAAATAGGTACCTAGGTAGATATTATTAATTTCCAATTAATTTCGAGTTCGAATCCTGGCCGTGCATCAATGGATATTTCTGTTCGAAAAATGTACCTATATGCGCGTTACACGTGTTTTTAATCAGTGAAGGAAAACATCGTGAGGAAACCTGTTAGTATTCTTGAAAGCGGCGACGGGATTGCAACCTGTCACGTGTGGAATGCTAACTACGTAGTTAGGTAAATAGGTAGGTTACGAGATATTATGAATTATTTTTTATGTTTCTAGGGTTCCGTATCTAAAGGGTAAAAAACGGGACTACTAAGACACCGCTGTCCGTCTGTCTGTTACCAGGCTGTATCTCGTGAACCGTGATAGCTAGACAGTTGAAATTTTCACAGATGATGTATTTCTCTAAAATCAGCATAAAATAAATATTTAAGTGAGACTCCCGTACAACAAACGTGATTTTTTTGCCGTTTTGATAATAGTACGGAACCCTTCGTGCGCGAGTCCGACTCGCACTTGGCCGGTTTTTTTTTATTATATTCGTTATTGTCAGGAGAAGGTTCTTATGGAAAAAAAAAATTTGACATAACTATATCTGTCGGGCCAGCTATTGTATAATAAGTATGTATTTACAACAACAAAAAAATATATAAGTATTTTATCAGTTATCTGGTTCCTATAGTTTGGGGCTAGAGCTGTGTGATTAATTTCCACTAATATTAATATTTATATTATAATTTAATGTATGGATAGTATTTATCTGTCTATTACACAACAAAAGCCTTGAACTAATAGTTTCAACCTTATAAATAAAAGACTATTGCTTGCTAGAAATAATCAAAGTGAATAGGAGGTACCTATTTTTATTGCGGAAAGCACTTTGGACTGATATCCACTATAGTGTTATGGGAAAACAAAAATCTATAATAACTACTCATGTACCTATAGATAGCTCTTTTCAGATTTTTTAGAAGAAAATCTCTCTTAATTATAAAGATGTCATCAAAATAAATTATGATGGTCAACTGCGAGTCGAATCGCGCGTTCTGTGAAAACATTTTTTTTGTTATTCTTAATGGAGAGAAAAAATATTTTTTTAGTTTGTCATCATACGTCGAAACTAGGGTGGTTATATAACCATTTTGGTTCGGAACCATAAAAACAGGTCCAGGACACTAAAAGTACCTAATTGTGACCAAAGGTTTAAGAACTAGGTACTTAACTTATAGTGAATCAAAATCAAATTCAAATTTATCTACATCTATCTACATCACCTTCAAAGGATCTGGAGGTATGGAGGTATCTGGTGAAATTTGTATTTTTGTTTGTATACAGGTATACATTGGTACTACCGTGCAAATCCGGGGAGGACTGCTAGTATTTAATAAATGTGCTGTTTTTAATGTAGATAATTACATGTAACCTACTTATGAAATGTATCCCACGAGTATCTAGATATGCACCTATTCTGGGTAAAGTATGATTACCCAATAACATTACCTTACAATGTATTATAAACGCATTTAATATCTGTAATAATGTACAAGGTATAATAAACAAATTTAAGTACCGAATTATAATATTCTTAGATGTATCAATGTTTGCTGATTTCGTAGAATAGGCATTTTAAGCAGTTCCTAGTATTACCTTCGTATATGTACATAAATATTATGTTATGACGTATTTATGTCCCCATATTTTGTGGTGATGATAAGGTTAAAAATATCAATAAAAATATAAAAACACACACCGGTTGCACTTTCATATGTTTACATTTGATTAAAAATCTATCTGGTTAAGATAGCACATCTTGCTAAGATCATAACAAAATATAAAAAAATGTTGTTATTTAAGTAGAAAAGTTCGTGAGAAGCAAGAAATTATAGCTTATCATGCTCAACATTGTGTGGAAATTACTTTAGTCTGCAATGCTGTAGAATTATATAAGTGGAACGACGGAAAACCTGGTCCTATCTAGTTTCTCTACCTAGCTAAAAAACAAGACCTACCCGAGTAGAATACATGATTGTATTATTTCAGTATTACCTAAATATTATGCAATATTATGAATATATTCTTATTATGTAGCCGTAAGAGTATATTATTCGCTACTTTCTGGAGCTGGAAAACAGCAATTTGCCTATAAAACGTGTGTCAACGTTTTATAAAAAAAGGTTTATATCGCTTCATCAATAAGACCTATCTAAACAAACCATGACTCCATTGATTTAGGATGTTCCTATATCCTAAATCAATGCATGACTCTCATAAATTCTTATGAAAAAAACTAGCATTTTCTTTTTACGATTTTTATATACTCTAACTTGGTTAGCACAGCAAATGCTCAAAAACTTGAAGCAAAATTACCAGCATAAAAGCACGCCCACCCCGGAAAAGTAATAAAAAAGCTGCAAAGCTCGATGTCTACTCTACAAGTACATAAACATTCACCAAACAAATACCATTTGCCGCACCAATACCGCCCTAAAAGGACAATAATAGTAAACGAGTGAAACTTGCTCTCAGTACATACACCAGTGAAATTTTACAGCACAATGATACTAAAAGTGTGTAAGAACAATATAATCAGCGCGAATCACTTTCGGCGAAATTTTCACGAGCGAAGTTACGCGAACGATGAAAAAGCAACGGACGAAAGCATGCTCTCCTGCCAACGGCCCGCGGATCACTGAAAACTGAAGCGAAATTTGGCAAGCGCTAAGCTTCCGGATGTCTGGGTAGAGGGACGCAAGGGTTCTTTGAAATTCCTTTACAGGGGACATACCACGAGGTCCTGAGGTAATATACAACACTATTACTCGCGGTGCGAATGTGACAACGCTATACGAGTTCGTATTGCGTTGTCACTTTCGCACCGAATGTAGTAAGTACTATTTGAATACTACTAGATTTGCAGAATACCCTATGTTGGTGGTTGTAACTAGGCTTTAAGAAGCCGTCGACCTATTTATTATTTTAATCGTTTTAAACAATTTCAAAGACATATTTTAGTAATTTAGTCGCCGTGTTGACGTAAAAGCGCACCATTATATAAAAATTCCGCGTCACGCAATGTCGGCAACACTGGCCCATACGATTTTTTCATATTCCATTCAAAAAATGTAGATTATTTTCGGTGAAGGAAAATATCGCGAGGAAACTAGCCAGTATAGAACGCTAACTACAAAATGTAGGCATGTGCCAAATGTTATGTTTAGGTGTTCCTCTGACTACCCGCTTAGATATCATCGAGTATCGTAGGCCTAGAGATTTACAAGGATGTGTACCGTGCTTGGGAATTACCTATTGGCTTTTATCCTAAGTATTTTATTCTTTGTTTGATCGGTAATTAGATTTTGTTTTTCAAAATAATTTATGTGTAGGTATCTGCCTAGTTATTACTCTGACATAAGAGATCTTGGGTTGCTGACGATTCGGACACATTAAATTCGGACACTGTGTCCGAATTGACGAGATCGAGATTTTATGTCTAAAGGAGTCTATTTTATCATTAAGCTTTAGTTCTAATAATAGATCCTTTTCTTATCTCCTGACCTAAATCTTAGGTAAATAGACATGTGAACAATAGACGGGACCTACCTACTTACCTAGCTTGTATGTGCATCCGAGACTATCTGTTACAATTGATATGGTATGGTAAGATGTACCTATGGTAAGGTGTAGGTACATGATTAATGGCTAGATATTGTTTGCGATTGATGGACCTTCAATCGATCGCTCAATGTATAGTTACTAAGCACAATTTCTGCTTTGTTTCACCAGCTAAGGATTAATGAGTTGCAAAATGGCTATCAAATAAATTGACCATCATCGCTTCAATGGGCTATTTGACAAGATTTTAAAAAACCATTCTAGATTATTCAGTAGTGACTGTGGAACCCATAAAAAATATCATTTTCAGTTCTGTTAAGTATTGGCCCTAAAATGTAAATTGAATATTGACAATTTAAATAACCCGCAAAAACGATTCTTTAGCAAATGGCGTCGCACTAGTTTCTGTGACGTTACATGCTTGTCAACAAATACACAAACGTCAAGTTTTTCAAGACAGGCGATGACATATTGACAAGTATGCTAAGTCATCGTCGATTCGACCAACCGTTTTGTGTCACGTGACTGGCGTTCAAAAATAGATAATTTTAATTATGGGTTTTTTCATAAATCATTGTTTATTTTCAAGTTATTTTACTCCATAACGCTTTATGAAGGCATAATTTATATAGATTACTATCAACAACACTTTATTTTTTTCATACTGTCAAATAGCCTATTATGGTACCTATACGGTATAAATAAGACGTTTATACCTAGTAGTACCTCATAATTTGGGTGATTGAAAGTTGAAAACTATTTTTAACATTTAATTAAAATAAAGTTTAAAAGGATTTTAAACGAAGTTATGAGGATATCAGATTTCCTGAATCAGTTTTATTACGAGCACGCAAGCGCCTAATGGTTTGTTCTGATTAAAGCGCATTAATAGGATTTGAGTCGGCATTTTAATTAGCAGGCAATTTAAAATAACAGCTGGCATCGCAGTTCAGTTGGTAGGATCTACTTTCTCTGCTGGAGGTTCGATTCCCGCTGAAGATAAACATTTTGGTGACGAACATAGATGTTTGTACTGCGTGGGTGTTTTAAAAAACCGGCCAAGTGCGAGTCGGACTCGCGCACGAAGGGTACTTTTGGTACGGAACCCTAAAAGTCATGTTAGGTATAATGTAGGTAGGTATTTACAAAGAAAAAACAATCGACTAAAGGACATGTCATGTATCTAAATGTAAACCATGAACCCAACAGATTTTGTTGCAGATATTTAAAAACATTACATACTTAGTAAATGGTCGATGGTTAATTATGCTAAATAGAATTAACTATTAACTACCTTTTATATCACTACATAGTATAAAGCAAAGTCGCTTTCCGCTTCCCGCGTCTGTATGTAATATGTATGTAATATGCATATATATGTATGTAATATGTCGCTAGTAAATTATAAATAAAATAATACCTAACCCTAAGTTGGTATTCCGTAGTATAGAAAATCAGAAACTATGAAAAGGTCTTATAAATTTATCCCTACCACGCCTTATATTATATTAAATTACCAATTAATATATTTAAAATATTTAAGTTTTTGTGTAGACAGAGACTCTGCTCATATAAAAAGCGAAAAATGTTAACCATCCGGATAAGACGGAAAATGAGGTAAAAACTCATACTTATATAACTACAAAACATCCTAAGCACCTTTATAAAACTGCCTAATTAGGAACCTTTTTAGGGCTCCGTAACCAAAGGGTAAAAACGGGACTACTAAGACTTCGCTGTCCCTCTGTCCTTCTGTCTCTCACAGGGCTGTATCTCATGAACAATGAAGTTTGAAATTTTCACAGATTTTGTATTTCTGTTGCCGCTATAACAACAAATACTAAAAACAGATAAATAAATATTTAACGGGGGCTCATACAACAAACATGTCTTTTTGCCGTTTTTTATAGATAGTGGTACGGAACCCTTCGTGCGCGAGTCCGACTCGCACTTGGCCAGTTTTAACTACATGCCACAGACATATTTTCCACACAATAGAATAAAGAATTTAGAATTCATTAGTTGTAAGTATGCGCTTGTTATCAACCGATGAAAAAATTAGGTTCTCAATTGGACGCGTAAGTGGTAAACATAAATACTTACTTACATCTAGGTAAAGTTCTCATTTATTTCTTTACTAGCAGCAGATCCGCGATAAATTTCAATAATCGCATAGAATAATGCACTCTGCTATGACGACTGATGTCAGATTTTTTGCACACCAGCGCCATGGCTATACCAAAATCTTCCCTTTTGGGTTTTTTTATCATTTTACGGGTGTTTTTCGTATTTAAAAGTAGTATATTTTATATGTGGGCATTATATCTATAGCTACAGCAAATTTCATCTTAATCCGTTTTGTCGTTTAGGTTTTACAACCTTATAAACAAACTAACAAACTTTCGCATTTATAATATTATTAGGATTACTAAAATATAAAACAACCCGATAGGAATCTAATGTCATGAATACTGCGCAGTGTTAAAATAGGTAGATGTTCAGACCATGTCCTTAGGGAAGGTCACAGGTACCTACCTGTGACCAGGTACTCGTACAATTCAAAGGACCAGAACCCCTTAAAGTATTCATACGATAAAATCAGAGCAAATAGCGGTCCTCCCAACATAAGTAGGTAGGTGCTTAGGTATTCAGATATTCAATCTCTGTGTATTTGGATGCTAGCTTTTTGGACTCTATTAGAGAGTCTGGTGAGCGCAAGCCGATGGTTTCTTGCCTGCCTTGGCTTTGTCGCAAAGAACATTTTAACGTAAATTCAATTATAATAATGGTAGGTATCGGCTATTTTTCGCAAGTGAAAAATGTTTAGGACCTCTGGCATGTCACTTTGACATTGACGTTTCTTGACATTAATTTTTTTGTTCAGGTAAATAAAATGTCAAAATTTTTGGAACAGAGATGGTTCGAGATAATTCAGAATTTTTGCTTTACCTCCCCTAGAATATAGCTATAAACAAAATATGTTGCCAAAACGCCACTATCGAAACTCTTTCGATTTCCAAAAACAAAATTCACTATTAGTAGTGGCATAGAAGCTATGTAGTTGCTAATATAGGTAGGTAGTAAAGGTACTGGCTGGTATCGCGTAGAATTACAGCCGAAGGAATAGTTTCTAGTGGAACGTCGCTCATTCTCCTCTGAGACTCATCATGAGCCTTTATGTAGGTACCTTCTCATTGTTATTCCCTGAGAATTACTTTAGCTTAGAGAACAAACTGTATACGTTACTGTGTAATGTCACCGACTTACCGTAATGAAAAGCGGCTTAATTATGCATTAGGTGCTTTAGCACAGAGTTGTACTAAGACTGCCTATCAGCACCAAACCTCAAGTTCACCCCTACATACCTCTAAGTATTCATTTAAATATTAGGCACAAACTTAGAAGTTGATGTCGACGGGCGATGGCCCTCTTAGTAATATTGGACATACCAATATTACCTACTTACTCGTAAGAAACGAATATCGTCTCTTGGCTTTTTGATTTTCCGAAACATATGCATCGATTTTCTTTTTACTTTGTAACGTGATATGACGGCGTTTCACTAGCTCCTAAAAGTCACAGACTCTACCCTAACTCCACACTAGGATTATCTGTGTCGTGGGTATCAGAAACTACGAATAAGTACCTGAGTACCTACCCTAACACCCAGACCCGCAACAAATCGTCAGTCAGTATAATATAATCTCAGCTCAT
The DNA here is from genome assembly GCA_912999785.1 of Hydriomena furcata. Lineage (NCBI taxonomy): Eukaryota > Metazoa > Arthropoda > Insecta > Lepidoptera > Geometridae > Hydriomena > Hydriomena furcata. The sequence continues at coordinate 13,246,241 of OU538828.1, read as the reverse complement.
AATTACCCGGATAACAGGTTGACGTACCTAAATCTAACTAATGCTTATAATAAAGATGTATAGTAAGTAATAATACGCACGTACTTACGTACTTGCGTATTCAAGATTTGATTTTAGATGAAACGTTTGGATGAAACGTGAAACAGATACAGTTGGTGACCTGGAGTAGCATAAAAATACAAAGCGAACCAAGCCGCAGTCAGAAGCTTGAAGTAACAAAAAAACACGTGCGATAAGAACTCTACATGCCAATTCGTCCAGTGGTCAAGAAGGCTATATAAATCCTGGGAAAAGCACCTTATTCGGTCAATCCGGTATAAATTAGCTAAGTTCAGAGTTGATACTGCCATGTTGACGGAAATTGATGAAGCGGCATGACAAAGAAGCCTGTGAAAACCCTCAGACGAAACTGAAGATGTGGGCATAACGTCCTAATTCAAAAACTATTCAATAAAAATACGAAGATCTCTTTGAGTCGTCTTTAAAAATATACTCATAGTTACATACCTAATATAATATTAAAGAGTCTCACAATGGATATAATGAATATACTAGGTACTACTTAGAACTATTAGTATCTAGTTATGTTAGTGCATGTTGTTAATCCTGTAACTGAGAAAACACATAGATTAAATGTTTTTAATTAGATTTAAGTGATTTTTCTGTAGGACGCCCTAAATCTATATCTATACTAATATTATAAAGAGAAAAGTTTTGATTTTTTGTATGTTTGTAATGGATAAACTCAAAAACTACTGAACCGATTTCAAAAATTCTTTCACCATTACCAAGCTACATTATCCCTGAGTAACATAGGCTATTTTTTATTTTGAAAAAGTAATAAATTATTTAAAGTATGACGATAGTTTGAAGCAAGGTGTAAAAAATTGCTAAAAGTTTTGCTTTCTTCGTGTGCGCTACAAAAACTATTGAACGGGAATTGTATCGGGAATTGTATATATAACTATTGAATTGTATCGGGAACGGGAACGGGAACGGGAACGAAAGACAACATTTGTTAATTCAAAGCGATACGAAGTTCGCGGGGTCAGCTTGTCTTATATATAAAAATGAATCGCTGATTGTGTTGCTAAGCGCAAAATCTCGAGAGCAGCTGAACCGATTTCGCTAATTCTTATTTTGTTGTGTTCGTTATTATCAGGACTAGTTTTATCCTCCAACCGGATAAAACTAGTCTATGCACTAGAAAATAAGTTGCTTGTTAGGTATCCAGGTGAGACAAGCCGCGGGCGGAAGCTAGTGATTTATATTGATAACTTATTTTGATGTTAAGTATAATGAGAGAGTAATTATGATTTCATCTAACCTTTGGCCTAACTTTTGCAACTAACAATATCGTTAGGTATCAGTGCAGTGAAACCATTTCATTATTACTTAGACCAAAAATAAATAGAACACATTTACACATTGCCATCTCGCCCTAAACTAAGCAAAGCTGTAGCTGTAGTACTATGGGCTCCATTTTCACTTATATAATAATACTTATTAAAATATGAAAAATAAATAGGATCACGACTACAAAGACTATAAATACATACTCTCAGATCTCCAGGCGCTTAGATCCTTTGAAGATGTCTGGAGGGGGTAGTCAAAGGCACGTCCAAACATTGCATTTATTAGCTATTAGCTATGTTTGGACTACATAATAGCTTTTTATTATTATTTTTTGTAAATATTCTTTAATAAACTAGTATGTAGGATGTTATTTATTTCTGAAAGTTAAAGTTATTTAATTACTTAGGTACTCATAGTTCCTAGAATAACTATCGTATCTTTAGTCATCTCTCAGGCGAGTCTTGAATAAACCTCAAAGTCCTATCACATCATCATCATCATCAACCTATAGTACCTACTTCATTGCCAGACATAAGTCTCCCAGACGCGCCACTGGTCCCGGTTTCGGGTACTTCTCTTAACAATCTTTTACAGCAAATAGGCAGCGAATAATATTGCACACATACAGTCTAGCAGGCCTTGCACCAGCGAAAACTATTAGTCAGCGGAAGAGAAAAAATAATAATTACGTTTAAAAAACAAACCAATCGAAAAGTCAAGGGACAATATTAGTTTTAAATAGAAATACGGCTAATTACCACGTTGCTGCGTGAATTTTAGTTCGAGGGTAGTCTAGAAACTTCTTTCCATAATTATTGCAATTTCCATGCTCCAAAGAATTAAATGGAATAATGATTGCCATCCCCAAGTATAATAGACATCCTTAGGCACTCAGATCCCTAAACACCCCTTAAGGCACATGCCCACATTTTGAAGTAGTTAGCATTGCTGTGCACACGTGACAGGTTGTAAGTCAATCTAATAATAATAATAAAGCTTTATTTAATTCCATACAAATTACAATTATATATATATATATATACCTATATATATATTTTTTTTATTTAGGTTTATTTATTAAGTCTAATTATAGTTATTATGTGTTTAGTTGCTTGTTCATTGTATGGACCCCGTTCGGGTAAAAGCCTCCCCCAAGGAGTGCCACGATACTCTGTCCTTAGCTGTGTCCAGCCAACTTCTGCCACCTATCGCTACTATTTCGTCTGCCCATCTGGCTCTTGGTCGCCCTCTTTTTCTGGTGCCACTTGGCCCTGACCACTCCACTGACCTTAGGGTCCATCTATCGTCCTTGTATCGAGCTAAGTGACCCGCCCACTTCCATTTTCCCTTCAGTGAAAAAGTTAGGGCATCGCATACTTTTGTCTTTTTCCGGATATCGGCGTTCTTCACTTTATCTTTCAGTTTTATACCTAAGCAACTTATTTCCATTCTTCTCTGGGTAGTTTGAATTTTATTCCTGGTTTTGAGATCGTAGGTCCAAGTTTGGCCTCCATAGGTGAGACACGGTTTACCTGGAACAAGTTCTGGAACCATAAGGAAATACTTAAATCGCAACTTCCGCTGCCGATCAAGGTAATTGTTATGGATACAACAATACTACCGTACCTCACCTATGGAAGTCAATCTACTAACTACTAAAATACTAGCTGGTTTCATCACGATGTTTTCCTTCGCCGTTATGGTGCCAATGTGCATACATTTTTTTTGTAATATGAATCATGGTTTGAATACCCTATTTTTGTTTACGGAAGTAATTTTAATACCTGTATATTTTTATATCTATAAATATACTGCTACGATTCGAACCCACGACCTTTGCATTAAAAGCCGAGGTACATACACCTCTTTCGCTTGCCGATGTAAAACTAGACCATCTTGAACTTTATTTCCTCGTAATAATGGTGATGTTCCCTAGTGTTTTTTACTCAAGTCGACTTAAGGCTCACTGCGCATAAATATACGGACATCAGACATCCTTACACAGTAGATGGTGAGCTGCAGAGACAAAGCGTAGATTTCTTTTTGATAGTTCACAAAATGCTGTCATTTAAAAGTGTTGTTTTTCTGGCTGCGTTCCTATACGGGACATACGGCGATGACAAATTTTTACGTAAGTTTTTTTTTTTAAGATAAATTATTTCGTATAAAAATCTAAGCAGTCTATTGTGTGAACGAACCCTTAAAGTTACAAGGATTAGGACCCATTTTTCACCACTTGTAGGTACTAAAAGTATTATTACAAAAATAAATAATGAATTAAATAAACGCATATTATGACTACAGGAGGTAGTCAGAAGCACATTCATACATTACGTTTTGGCTCATTTTGCGGTAGTAGCATTCCATATGTGACAGGTTACAAGCACATCGCTGCTTATAATAATAGAGTGTCTTGCGATAGATGTTTACCGTACTTGGGGATTAGAGTCGTGATCCTATTTCATTTTCTTTTTTATTGTGAGCTATGAAAAAGTATAACAAATAAAATAACAAAGGTGATATATATATTAGTACTTTTGGCGCAGAGTGTACCGCAGCAATCTGAGTATATACACACTACTTTTTACCAGCCTCTTAATCGCCTGCGAAGATCATTGTTTTAAATATTATGAGTTCGTCAACACTACGATCTACCTTGAACTCGGCATAACGATAAGTTGAATTCATCTCGCAAGGATATTGATATGTGACCGGTAAATAAAATATAATAACTACGTCATAACCAGAAATGGATAGTCGAGACCAAAAGAGATAATACAAAATCGTGCTTCACCTACTTCCGGGAGACCTTTTGTTTCTGAATAATATGATCAAAATCGGAAAGACTAGGAGAAATAAAAGAATAAGAATAAGTTTTCTGTTGAAACATATTTCTCAAGTAAAATCTAGTAAAATCCTCCTTCGAGCTAGCAGCGCGCTATCTATCATCTGTCACTTAATATTACATTGCCATTGGAACTTAACTGGTATGAAAAGTTTTTACTCAATCGAACTACTTACCTACTAAGGAGATCCGTTGTGAGTGTCCGTTGAACAGCTATTGACTCCATCATTAGATCAGCTCGTCATCACAATATCATTGTATTGTCAACAAAACTAAGTTAGTATGAAAAATTTCAGCTATATACCAACAAATGGTCAAAAAATAGTCATTTATTGACGGATAACTTATAAACTAACATACGAACAGTGCGAGTTAAATAAAAGCTTGTAAAAATAGGAAAGTTTTCAATGTAACAATGCGGGATTTAATGTACTACGTCGTAGCAATTCCCGTAGCCGCTACGATAGTTACAACGTTCATACCCTAGGGATTGGAGATAAAAGTATTTGAAAGAGATATTTATGCAGTGCGACGAAATAGATTATATAAAGTAAGTTCTGGAGTCTAGAATTTAGACGGAAAAATGTGTCGTGGAGTACAATTTACTACGCCGTAGCAATTCCCGTAACAGCTACAGGAATTTTATTTCAAATTATTTTTTTAAATAGAGGTTTGGCAAATGGAGTTATATTACCAAATTCACCATTAGGTCACACCTAATTTAGTTTGTTAATTTTATTTTAAATTATGTTTATCTTGTTTTTGAGTAAAACACAAAAAAATACATTTAATCAACAACTAATATGTACAGAGAAGAAGAATGCAAGACAGTGCAATATAAGGTGTGTGTGTGTGTGTGTGTTCGTGATCTACGAGTTAGTATTTTGTTATGGCGATGATAAATGCAACGAACAGCTTAGCTATCTGATTATTCTGCCTCCAAGTTCGATAAAAAAAATAAGGATTCTATTTATTTTATAAATTTGACGCAAAACGCACAATAGACGGTCACATCAATTTCCTTGTAGCGTTCCTACAGCAACTTACGAGGTTGTAAAACAAGAATGAAAATACTTTTTCTGACTTTGAGTTCTTCTCATAAACCCGATTCATATCGTTTAGATGTTGTTGGTTCATAAATACTGACCATTAGCTTAATAATACTGTATAATAACAATACAAGACACTAATCACGAGCAATATCGATAAAGGTGAGGAAAATCAGATAAATAATGCATTTGATAGTAGGAAGAAGCCGTCAAATCGTGTGTTGCGTTCATAATTAATTAAAATATTTGCATAATACAAAAGCGTTACGATTTAACTGGCAAGAACATTAAATCTTATATCCTTGATCTAGAGATGACGCTAAAAACTAGCTCTTTTGTCACCTCAGTTGGTAGTAGCTCTGCCTACCTATCATTCTAGTAAAATTAAATTCATAATTTATGAATATGAGTATATTGGGACTCTAAATTTACTCACTTCATAAAAATAAAAACCTAACAAATGTGATTAAAATTTAAAACCTAAAACTTCGCGTCCACTTCTATTTATTTTTCTTTCTCCCGCCAAATAGGCAACCTTTTTAAAATTGAAATAAGACTAAAGAGTATACGGATAAGTTAGAAAATAATACAAGTAAGGAGTTATTTACCTAATGCTCCTTGCATTAGGTAAATAACTCCTTACTCGTATTATTTGCACTTTTCAGCCGATTACCTGTAACTACGAGTCTAATAATAAAGTATCAAATATTGAATAACTACGTTTAAAAATCGAAAACCAATCGAAAAGTCGAGAGACGATATTCTTTTTTTAGGGTTCCGTACCCAAAGGGTAAAAACGGGACCCTATTACTAAGACTTCGCTGTCCGTCTGTCTGTCAGAGGGCTGTATCTCATGAACCGCGATAGCTAGACAGTTGAAATTTTCACAGATGATGTATTTCTGTTGCTGCTATAACAACAAATAAGTACTAAAAACAGAATAAAATAAATATTTAAGTGGGGCTTCCATACAACAAACGAGATTTTATGCCGTTTTTTACCGATATGTACGGAACCCTTCGTGCGCGAGTCCGACTCGCACTTGGCCGGTTTTTTTATGTACTGTTTAATCCTACATTAATGTAATTTAAATGGTACTAATTTGGAACTATTCTCTACATAATAGAAAAAAAAATCACTTACATCGCATTGATAATTTCTCTTTTTACGTCGGTTATTTTTTATTTAAATTTATAAATAACTGTTTCCTGAGCCAATTGATTCTTCCAAGTCAACGTTACAGTTTAAATCACTACAATTAATTGCTTTGTTTGTTTCAGCATCTTACATCACACCGTGCGATCTAAGTAAATCGAACTCCTCAGATTGTATCAAAGAACAGATAGAAATTGCCCTTCCCGAGTTCGCTAAGGGGATCCCAGAGATGGGAGTACCTTCCATAGATCCCGTGGACTTGGACGACATAAAAATCGATGGGAATGGGCTGAGGTTGACGTTCGCTAAAGCCAAGATGCATGGACTTAAAAATGCAAAACTGACAAAGTTCAAGTTAGTAAATCAATTTAATAATCACTGGAAGAGTTCTTTCACGTTCTTCCGGTAGAGTGTAGTACCTCCAGGTCCAGGTCCAAGATCTATCCAAGACCTCCAGGTCATTTTTCAGAACTTTTTACTTTCTTCTACTTTGTTTTTTGTATGGGCCGAGTCTACCTGGATAAAACGGAATAAGTTATACAACCGCATTATCTTGTAAACCATCAAACTTAAAAAGAAACTGTCTTTCATTTATGTAGCTCTAGTGTGATTAATTATTTGACGAACTACATAAAAATGAACTTTTGAGTAAAAACTAAATTAGTGTTTTGGAAGAGCCAACTTTGGAAAATAAATCTATCGAAAAAAGTTTCACCAATCGTGTTTCTGTCTGTAATTTATCTAGATTTTATCCTTTAGTTATCTTTGTCATAAAAAAACAAACCTGTATGTGTTGCGGTTATTGAGAAAAAACGATTCTGCATTCATCAAAAATATTTATTACTCGTCTTAGACGAAGTTTCGTTATGACAGTACAACTCTTATAATTTATGGACACGCGTAAAATCTTCTAATAAATGTGAGGTACCTAACCGAGAAAATAATCACTAATTATGACGATACTTTTTTCATGTAACTTGTAATAAGGTAATTGTACACTTAATGCTTGTACAATCGCCAACAGTAGTTACTTTCACAAGTAGGAATACAGATACTAAGTATATCTAACAGTACATACCTACTCATAGATTCAGTTAGAATGCGAAAGCTTTTGGAGATGATAGACTGTTATTTCTGATCCCTAGGAAGCCCACTATTGACGCACATTATTATCACTGTAAACATTTTTTTCACAATATTAATTCTGCTGTTGATTGTACTCGTACTTACATAGGTAATAATTTTCAAACACGTCATCTTCATTAAAAAAGAAAAGTAACCGAGAAATAGTTGCAAATACGAGACTTTTTTATTTTAAGTTACTTTGTAATTGCATACAGAATAGATTTGTATCTATTAATTATTACTAAGTACCTACAATGTTTACCTACAATTACGGCTCAATTAAATACTAGTAGGTACCTTAATGGGTAATCAAAAAGCAAAAAACGTAGATGCCGGAAATGATCGTATCAATTAACAATACTTAATAGCAAGTGACACACAATTCAATGGAACACATTGTAAGTTAATTATGCACGCGGAGGCAAAAACAAACATTATCAGTGACATCGAAACGCACGATGATTGTCATAATTTTATAATATCACTAGCTGTCCCGGCAGACGTCCTGTCAAATTTCAATAATCCCACAGGAAAGAGCACTTTCAGTTTTTCCCGAACTTTACGCTGGATTTATCGTACGGCAATATTCAATTGCCATCTTGTAATCCTATTGCACATTGGTGGATGAATGTAAAGATACTAATATAGCTTTAAAAAAATGGGTAGAAGGGCTAAATGCTTTTTTTAGTATCAAATCATAAAAAAAAACAAAAAGTTATAACTTAGGGGTATAAAAATAGTTTACGACCTACCGAATTTACACAAAAAAAATCATAAAAATCGGTTAAGCCGTTTTGGAGGAGTTAGGTTACAAACAACGTGACATGAAAATTTTATATATTAGAAAAAAGTAGCTGCCTTTCTTCGTCAGACTGTGCCATTTCTGGCCATCTACAATTCAAATTCAAATTAAAAATCATTTATATCAATAAATGTGAAAAATCTGGGTGAAGCTACGCCGATTCCTCGCGACCAAGCCTAGAAGAATCAGGCAACAAACACGGCTTGGGGTCTACCTTTTTTTTAATGATCCTTCCTTAATGCTATGTAGAGCTCCAGTGTGATTCCAATCGAACAAGGTGAAGGCTCAACCAAGAATAATAATAATTAAAAGTACTACTCAAGTACGTAAACAATATTTTTTTAATAAAGTTAAATTAAATAAGTTATTCAGGTGGGGATGGAAGAGTCTTGTCCTACTAATAATAATACCTATAGTAATAATACCTACCTAAGCCGAATAGGCCGAAGTATAGGCCTATCTATTCTATACTTGTACCGTTTTTTTATTCGCACTTGTCCGGTTTTTTCAGATGTGTTTTTTACATTAGTAGTACATTAGTAGACTCATACAAATGAAAGCTACTTACCAGATTCTAGTATAATTAAAAACACAAATATACTCACATCATGTTTATTTCGTAAAATACAATATTCAACTCCCTTGACAACCATCTGTCATCCACCATACATCTTTTTAGGGTTCCGTATCCAAAGGGTAAAAACGGAACCCTATTACTAAGACTTCGCTATCCGTCTGTCTGTCTGTCTGTCCGTCTGTCTGTCACAGGGCTGTATCTCATGAACCGTGATAGCTAGACAGTTGAAATTTTCACAGATTATGTATTTCTGTGGCTGCTCTAACAACAAATACTAAAAACAGAATAAAATAAATATTTAAGGGGGTCTCCCATACAATAAACATGTTTTTTTTGCCGTTTTTATAGATAATGGTACGGAACCCTTCGTGCGCGAGTCCGACTCGCACTTGGCCGGTTTTTTCTTCCCGCCACGCCAACTCACAACCTTTTTAAAATTCGAACTCATTGTCTACCAATGAGTTTCTATTCTACCTCGTACAAGGAGGCTGCACTTATAGCCTACAATAACTACGAGGCTAATTATTACAAACCGAAAGGAATAATTGTACCTAAATTCCCTAATAAAAATAATAATAACTGACAGTTCGGCCATCTGACTAATCAGGATGTCCTCAGACTGCAATCCAAACTAATTTAGGTAAGTTACATGCAGTAAGCACTCCCATAGCTACGAAGCTAAATATTACAAACCGAAAGGAATAATTGTACCCCCAATCCCTAATATAATAATATATTAGCTGACACAAATACTAACCACTTACAACCACTCTTATGTCACTCGATGCTCTTGACCTTGCTTTGTGCCATCCAATGTTAAGGTGAGAATATAAATTGTATTAGTTATTTTGATCGTGTTATTCTCAATATGACTAACATTACAGATTAAAATTTAAAGCATAGGTTACTTTAGGGTTTTATTTAGACAAATAAAAGACAGAAACACGATTGGTTAGGGCGCTCCCAGTCGACGATTGTTTTTGTTCAAAACGAAAAAAGAAATACTTCTGAACAAGCCACATCTCCTATTTTATAATTTAAAGTATATGTGAATAAGTATATGTGTTTAATCACTTCGATAAATAATCCTACTGACCGCTGCAATGACGACAAACACACGTCGGCGCGTGGTCCGCCTTAGCTTTTCGAATAAATTAATGATATAAATTATGTATAATTACTTAACAAAAATCTATTCTAATAGAAATCTAGGTATACATATTACCTATCTTTAACAATAAATCACAAGTTGATTTTAATAGTAGGTATATAAAATATTTCGATCATAAATTCTAAAACGTATCATTTTGAAATAATATCTTTATCGTGAAAAGTTTCTGTAGAAATCTAGGTAGGAACCTGAAGTAATATACTTATAAAAATAGGAGATGTGGCTTGTTCTTTTTTCGTTTTGAAAAAGAGCAATCGTCGACTGGGAGCCTCTTAAGGTGAGAATATAAATTGTATTAGTCATTTTGATCGTGTTTTTCTCAATATGACTAACATTACAGATTAAAATTTGAAGCATAGGTAACTTTAGGGTTTTATTTAGACAAATAAAAGACAGAAACACGATTGGTTAACTCTAGCTCTGCCCATGCCCATACAGGAAACGAAACATTGGACAAAAATGCGCGTCGAACTGAGAACCGAAAAAATAATATTGAATGGTATTCTTTACCGTGTAAGCCGTGTTGGCCGAGTGGGAGGTACCTCGACTTTAAATCTGAAAGTCGTGGGTTCGAATCCCGTCATCAAAAAACACGTGCTCAAAACGGTGAAGGAAAACATCGTGAGAAAACCTAGTAGTATTCTTATAAGCGGCGATGGGCTTGTAAAACTGCAAACTACTGCAAAATGTGGGCATGTACCAAATCTATGGACGTGCCTCTGACTACCCCCGCTAGACATCTTCAAAGGATCTAAGCGTCTGGAGATCTGAGAAGATGTCTACCGTACTTGGGGATTACAGTCGTGATCCTATTTTTTTTTTTTATTATTCTTTCAGATTCACCCCTGGTAAAGATGAGCAAAATTCCACCCTAGCCTTCAAAGGTGACCTAAAACTGACGGCTGATTACGAAGCTGATGGAAAGATTTTGATCTTACCTATAAAGGGGAAAGGAGATGCTGCTATTAGAGCCAGTAAGTCAATCCTAATCCTAATCACTACATAGTATAAAGCAAAGTCGCTTTCCGCTTCCCGCGTCTGTATGTATGTATGTTTGCTTATATCTTTAAAACTACACAACGGATTTCGATGCGGTTTTTTTAATAGATTGAGTGATTCAGGAGGAAGGTTTATATGTATAATAACATGCTACCCGTGCGAAGCCGGGGCGGGTCGCTAGTAATATTATAAATGCGAAAGTTTGTGATAAGGCTGCTATGTTTGTTTCCTAATCAAAAATAAACGACGAAACGGATTAAGATGAAATTTGCTGTAGTATGTAGATAAAACATCAGAATAAATAAAGGGGGAACTTATAATCCGAAATACAACACCTAAATAGTAAAAAAATGCATATAGGATGATTTTGGTATAGATGGCGGTGGTGTGCAACAAATCTGACATCACAGACAAAATATTTAGTCGTCATAGCAACGCAGTTTTGACTAATGAGTGATATGCATTTTACCAAAATTTGTTATTTATTTTATCAGTACAAGTTTTGTAGGTAAAAATTGGCCACATATTGCTTTTTCCTATGCGATTATTAAAATTTGACAGGACAACGTCTGTCACGGGTCGGCTAGTAATATTATAAATGAGAAAGTTTGTGAGTTTGTACGTATGTTTGTTCCTTAATCAGGCCTAAACGACATAACGGATTAGATAAATAAATAAATATTAGTGGACATTTTTACACAGCGCCATCTAGCCCCAAACTAAGCAAAGCTTGTACAGTAACTAACTGATATAATACATAAAGATAATAATAAAGAGGAGAAACCGAGGTGATAGACTAAGTAATTTTATATTTAAACTAGCTGTCCCGACAGACGTTGTCCTGTCAAATGTCAATAATCCCACAGAAAAAAGCACTTTCCGTTTTTCCCGATCTTTACGCCACCCTTATCACTTAGGGGTATGAAAAATAGATGTTGGTCGATTCTCAGACCTACTCAATATGCTCACAAAATTTCATGAGAATCGGTCAAGCCGTTTCGGAGGAGTACGGTAACTAACATTGTGACATGGAAATTGTATATATTAGATAGATCAAAAAGTCATCATCATCAAATTTAAAATCAGTGCCTGATTAAAATATCTTGGTTGAGTCCTCCTAAACCATATTTATTACAAGAGATGTTTTTAAAAATGCCACCATATATTTTATTTCATAATTTTGTAGGCGTTACCAATACCAACATAATAACAAGTAATGGTCAGAGCCTGACATGACAGATAGACGTAGGTACATGACTAAATTATAAAAGTTCCTTGTCGGACGTATATAAGTATTTTATCTTCGCGCTGTAACGTAATAAAACATAATATAGGTACATATCATTCATGAGAAATCATTTCAATGGAATTGTTATAATAACAAAGATACTTATCAATTAGGTAAGAAATAATATAATAAACGTAGGTAGCTACTGAATTCGCGGTTTTGAATTATCAAATGTTATCCTAATCCTATCCTAATAATAATAATAATATATAATATTATAATATATATATAATATTATAATATATAATATATAATATAATATTATAAATGCGAAAGTTTGTGAAAATAAATGTATGTTTGTTCCACAATCAGGCCTAAACGACAAAACGGATTAAGATGAAACTTGCTGTAGTATGTAGATAAAAAATCAGAATAAATAATAGGGTATCTTAAAATCCGAAAAACAACCCCTAAATGATAAAAAAAACGCAAAAAAGATGATTTTGGTATAGATGGCGATCGTGTGCACAAAATCTGACATCTGTTGACTGACAATATCAAAATGGCGTCATGTCATGTCATTCAAAACAAAAACTGAAAAAAGTGGTGTGTATCCGCGAATAAAGAGAGAGATTAACCGAAATATCCATTGAGTAACATAAATATCAAGTGTGTGACCCGTTTAATACCTTAAGTAGATACGTATGATGATTATTGCACCAACTACCTGGTTTGTTTTGATGTTCCACGTCAAGATTTTTGCCAACAATAAGCCGGCCTGTAGCAGCCGGCGTGACAATTCATCGAGAACAATGATTCTGTACAAGGGCTATCTACACTACCTAAGGTACACACAATCTCTGCCCGCCCATCGGGGGCTGCCTAACCGAGAATCTGGAATGCGCGTTCGTAGCAGCGCACGTACACAATTCCTCGGCAACCCGAGGTCTCTTCTCGAAGCCTGTGAATACCCCAGGTTCTGTGCTTCTGGGAGGAGCTAGACTAGCTACAGATGAGCAGCCCCTACGCATTACGGACCAATTGAGTGAAAAAAAGCGGTCCTGGAAAGTACCTAAACAATATGTTTAATGTTACATTGTAGCTAACACAATAAGGCCCGGCATGTAGCAGCCAGCGTGACAATTCATCGAGAACAGATCATAGAGACAGCCCCTAAGCATAGCAGAACAACTCAGAGAACAAAAGCGGTGTCCCCATACATAACACCATCGCTGCTAAAGTCAAGTAGGTCAACCAATGTTTCATACCTATCAACTCTTAGATTGCATCAGGAAGTAATTATACAATGTTCTGACATTGTTAGCAGCTGGTGTCTTTCTATACTCATCATAACTACAAATAGGTACTGCTCACCCGCTTTCATGAGATGAAATAACTACCTGTAGGTAACTACTTATTTAGTTTCATAACATGACAAATCCAATAATGCTTTAGTTCAAAATAAGTGGGTCCTTTGTCCAATAAAAATAGTAAAGTTACCACTTATCATGTTTTACAATTCATTTTTGTTTGAGTTCCGGTGTAAAAACATGAAAATATGGTTTTGTTTAGGAAACAATCTATGTGATGTTACAGAATTGAAAGGTGATGGTGATGGTCTAACATTTAATTATTATAGTAATAAGATTCTGAAAGAATAATAAGATTCTAGAAGTCTTGGCAAGGTACCTATGATATAACAATGAAAATAAATTTGAAACCAATATAGCATTGAATACTATATAACCAATATAGTTTTATTTTTAGGAATGACTACAATATTCACTTCATTCTGGGATGTTCCCAAGGATTCTCCGGAGAAAGCTGCGTTACTTATAAGGAAAACTGAAACTATTCAATGAAAACAAGCCTGGTGGAACAGCTGGATAACAGAAATTAGTTTGTAAACATGAAAATAAACCAGACTATTGATTAATAACACTATTACTTATTTTCCTTTTTTAATCACATAAAGTTATGATCGCTTCTCATGGTTTTCTATAACCAGCTAAGTGGGTAAACCAGATTGAGACAATGTAGGTTGTAGGGTTTTTTTTATTTAATCTAAGTTATGTTTCAGTGTGTGTGTAAAAGCACAATAATAATAATACAACAGTAAGGCTCATAATTATTAATAAATACATTACTTAAGAATCTATCTACAGCAATCATTTTTGTACTGCTCAGAGCCAACTGTCGTATCGATCCGATATTATTCTGAAATATTTAATTAGCATACCTACCTACCTACTATCCACTCAACCGTCCAAAGGCACCTAAAACAACATGCACGACATGTCCATAGGGACAGAAGTCTCAACTTTGTAAACAGAGGAGTGTATAGTGATGTAACGAATATTCGCATTCGCATTCGCATTCGCAAACGAGCGAATGTTTAGCGAATATGATATTCGGAAAAAAATATAATTTGGAGATAATACTAGGTTAAAAAAATCATAATCCATTCATTTCTTATTTTTGTATTATTAGAAAAAATAACTTAACCTCGTAATCACATTAATCAGACTTTACTTTATCATTTGGTATTATTTATTTACTATCTACTTTGAGTAATTTTATTAAGCTTACGATTCAGATTTATACTAAATAACAATTAACTTCTCATTAGAACTTAGAAAACAAAAAAATATATAATGCAACGTAAACAAACAAAAACCAATTCTTCTCTGAAACTTTTATTAGTCTTTACATAAGTTTTGAATGTTAGATAATCATCTTCATGAACGAAATTAAAAACATTAAGACGAGTAATAAATGTTTTTGATGAATGCAGAATCGTTTTTTCTCAATAACCGCAAAACATACAGTTTTGTTTTTTATGACAAAGTTAACTTAAGGATTTAATCTAGACAAATTAAAGACAGAAACACGATTGGTGAAACTTTTCTCGATAGATTTATTTTCTAAAGTTGGTTCTTCAAAAACTCTAGTTGTTAATGATATATAAAAATAACTATGAATAGCTAAAAATTCATTTTTAAATAATTCGTTAAATAATCATTACTACCTAAATTAAAGACAATTTTTTTTATGGTTTTCATGATAATGCAGTTTTATCACTTTTTCCGTCTTTTGTTTACCTATTTGTCTATTTAATAATTTAACTTCAGTAGCGGAATATTAAACTTTTAATATAAAAGCTTGGACGCCTTTTCTCCTTCAAGTCAAGTCAACGGAATATTCGCATTCGCATTCGCATTCGCGAATGTCAGTAGCAGATATTCGCATTCGCATTCGCATTCGCGAATGCTCAAGAAATGACATTCGTTACATCACTAGAGTGTACCTACCTGCGTTTTTCATTCAAGTGTTGTATCCAGCTACAGTTGGTTCAGACAAAAACTACTAGATGGCGCAGAAATAAATAATGCAATGGTAGAATATTTTTCGCAATAAAAACCAAAAACAAGATCAGATTATTTGATTATTTGATCGTGATGATTTTTGCCACACGAAATATGTACCTAACTATACCTAACCTACATAATATTATCGATCGATTAATAAACTAAGTAGGTCCTTATCACGGGGTAGGTACCTACCCGGTAACCTATATAGGTACCTTGTATACAAACTACCTGTTATTCTACATTGGTGTTGTACTTACTTATAGCAATTTAAATAATACATTGGAATACTTAGGTTCCATAGATAGACATACCTACCTAATGCTAATCTACCACCTTGCGAACGAAGTCGCGCACGGGTCAGCTAGTAATATTATAAATGCGAAAGTTTGTGAGTTTGTATGTATGTTTGTTCCTCAATCAGGCCTAAACGACAAAACGGATTAAGTTGAAATTTGCTGTAAATGTTGATATAATGGCCGAATAAATAATACACTACTTTAAAAAATGAAAAACATCCCCAAAACAATAAAAAAACGCACATGGGATGATTTCTGTATAGATGGAAATGGTGTGCAACAAATGTGACATCACAGACTAAAAACATTGTCTTTTCTATTCGATTATTGAAATTTGACAGGACAACGTCTGTCACGGGTATTGTATAGTATTGTATAATGGTTAAAAAAAATAACGCCCTAAATAAATCAATGATAGAACTTGACTACGAGTACCTAGGTATATAAATATTTATATACTGGCCTATCACAGCTCAGTTGGTAGTAACTCTGCCTTCTGCGCTGTAGGTTGTGGGTTCGATTCCCACCCAGGGCAAATATTTGCGTGATAAACATAGATGTTTGTTCTGTGTCTGGGTGTTAATATGTATAATAAGTATATATTTACAAAAAAAAAAGTATATTAGTATCCTATCAGTTATCTGGTTCCCATAGTACAAGCTTTACAAGTTTGGAGCTAGTTGGCGCTGTGTGAAATGTCCATCAATATTATTATTATATTATTATGATTATATTATTTCAATTGTATGTTTTTTTACCCACAGGTAACATAGAGGTAACCATCAATAGCGTAATAACCCAGGTCAAAGGACCAAAAGGCGATCACCTGAAGCTAATAACGCCAACCTATAAATATGAAATCGAGAAAACAACATTCAATCTGGAAAATCTGTTCAATGGAAACAAACAACTTGGTAAGTATATATAAACTATCTATAATAATATTATAAAGAGGAAAGATTTGATTGTTTGTTTGTATTGAATAGGCTCCGAAACTGCTGGACCGATTTGAAAAATTCTTTCACCATTAGAATCCTACATTATCCCTGATGAACATAAGCTATATAATATTTTCAAAAATGTTAGGGATCCGTATGAAAACTTCGATAATGTAACCCAAGGTGTAAAAAAATTACCCATAAAATCATTATTTCACCCGTGCGACGCCGGGGCGGACTGCCAGTCTTTGAATAAACGTGTCGTAAAATGTAACAAAGGTATGAGCATCTTGTAACTCCCAGCATGCATTAAATGCTCGTATAAAAAGTTCTGCATAAACCTCTGTATAAATAAGTACAGCATCTAAGAATCTGCTTAAAAAAAATTACGAGATGATAATGGAAATATTGACATGTTAAAGAAAACTGTAAGATAATTATTTAAGTACGTTTAAAAAACTTTAGGAAAAAAAAAACTAAACGGACAAAGATATATAGCAACAATTTCCGCCAATCTGCTCCCAAAGAGTCCAACCCAATGTAAAATACTCCAGTAGAAAACTGTTCTGGAAAGAACCTGGAAAAGTACAGTAAATTGGTACAATAAAATAAGAATACAATAGATAAGAAATGAAAATAAAATTAAATAAAAACTGTAAATAAGACAATAAAAATAAAATAATACAATAAACAAGATAATAAATACACTAATACCCAAGTAAACAAAATTAAATAAATAAATTTAGATAATACTTATAGAATGTACTCGAGGATATTTTTAGGTCTCGAGGGATAATTAATTAAATTATAATTCTACGAGATCCCTCGAGACCTATTGTATTCTTATTTTATTGTACCAATTTACTGTACTTTTCCAGGTTCTTTCCAGGACAGTTTTCTACTGGAGTATTTTACATTGGGTTGGACTCTTTGGGAGCAGATTGGCGGAATTTGTTGCTATATATCTTTGTCCGTTTAGTTTTTTAAAATGGATTTCCGCAAAGTCACGCCTGAATGAATCAATTAAACTTTAGAAAACCGACGAAAATGTTTTGATTGTTTAATTGAAAAGTTAGAGGAAAATTTTAGTTTTTTTAAGTTTTATAAACAAACTAATAATCCTACAGGAATATAATTTAAATGGGACCAACTTCGGACTATTCTCTACACAATAAAAAAAATCATTAAAATGATATGCGTGGTCATACATAAAAAAAAATATACGCGTCGACTTGAGAACCACCTCCGTTTATCGTCGATTAAAAATATAAAGTAAATAGGATCACGACTGTAATCCCCACGTACGGTAGACATCCTCTCAGTACTTCAGGCGCTTAGATCCTAGAAAGTGTCTAGAGTAGGTAGACATAAGCACATTTTGCACTTGGCATTCCACACGTGACAGGTTGCAAGCCCGTCGCATATAAAAAAAATCTGCAGTATAAATCAGCACAGGCATCTATGAACTTGCTTAAATTACGAGATGTTATGGAAATATTGACAAGTTAATAATATTATATTATACTGCTTTTTAGTAGCTCTGGAACCGGTTAATGCGTAATCTCTACACAGAGACCAGTAATTATAAAAGAGAAAAAAAACCTGTCTGTCCGGAATATTCGCGATAAATCAAACAAGAAGTATCTTGTCAATAAACCCAAGCCAGCAAGGTTATTTTTGTTATCTTCACACAAGCTTAACATATAAGACTCTAAGTCGAAGTTTCTTCGAAGATATTGGTAAATCGGATTTCCGGATACAGGACACTCGTCCACTTCCAAGTAAAATGGGGCATGGCAAATTTTATATTTATAATATGGTTTGTATCAATTATAAAGGAACAAGAGACCTTTAAAATACTCGTAAAGAGTGCAATGGATTTAACCAAGTTTATCCTTGAAAAGGTTAATATAAAAGCAAGTAAAGTTGCAGACAGACGTGACATTTGAACCAGTTACACATCTCAGGAACTCGAACTTTTAGTGAACTGGTTTTACTTCTGCACAGCGCCCTTAAGGCCCTGTATGTCGACGGTTGCTCTTTTTCGAAACGAAAAAAGAAATACTTCTGAACAAGCCACATCTCCTATTTTATAATGT
This sequence comes from Hydriomena furcata, assembly GCA_912999785.1. Lineage (NCBI taxonomy): Eukaryota > Metazoa > Arthropoda > Insecta > Lepidoptera > Geometridae > Hydriomena > Hydriomena furcata. The sequence continues at coordinate 13,227,230 of OU538828.1, read as the reverse complement.
ATAGTATATGTGAATAAAGATGTACCCATCTTTAATCACTTCGATAAATAATCCTACCGACCGCTGCAATGACACAAACACCATGGGCGTATTTCGATCATATATTCTAAAACGTATCATTTTGAAATAATATCTTTATCGTGAAAAGTTTCTGCTATCATGCTTTCAGCTTAATATAAATCTAGGTAGGAACCTGAAGTAATATATTTATAAAAATAGGAGATGTGGCTTGTTCAGAAGTATTTCTTTTTTCGTTTCGAAAAAGAGCAATGCCATCAAAAACATAACTTGTAAAAAAAGCCAAGTCTCGCAACGCAAATTAGTTCTTCTACCGTAAAAAGTTGTGAGATCCATGTAATACCAAGTCGGTTAATTTATTCAGTCCCTACTTTAAGGGTCCTTCTGTCTTAAGTTATTACGTAAAGGATAGCTAATTACGTAATAACATAAGTCAGAAGGACCCTTACACTAAACACTAATTGTGTTTCAAATTTGAAGCTTCTATGTCTGCTAGAAGTGCCTTAAACTTTTGATGATCGGTCAGTCAGTCAGTCAGTCAGTGAGTGAGTGAGTGACAAAATAGGAAACTTTGACTAGTTATAATTCTTAAACTACTGGTTCAAATTGAATGAAATTTGAAATATACCGTGTTTATATAGTGACTGCTTGGTTACTGAAAATTCAGGCATCTAGTTTTACCCACAACGAAGTTATAGGGGGTCGAAAATGGCCTGAACTGCTTCGAGAAAAGGATGGTACAGCCGTGCCGCTTTATTGCTTGACTTGGCGGGGGCACTGCCGTGCCCCCAGATCGTCGACATACAGGGCCTTAATGTCCATTAGTTACTGAGTGATCTATTTTTAGTTAAGATAGTGTAGGTCCTTATGTATGTTTATTTGTATTTGTTTATTGTACGTTTATTAAATGCCACGCAAGGAAAAATATATTTTAACTGGTCTGCTAGGTATTATTTGTATTATACCGCTTGACACTAGGATTGTTGGTTTTGAGGGTTTCATACCCAAATGGTAAAAACGGGACCCTATTACTAAGACTTCGCTGTGCGTCCGTCTGTCCATCTGTCCGTCTGTCTGTCACAGGGATTTATCTCATGAACCGTGATAGCTAGACAGTTGATTGTTTACAGATGATGTATTTCTGTTGCCTCTATAACAACAAATAGGTACTAACTAATAATTTGTTTTATTTTGTTCCTAGCTGAAACCACAATTCAGTTCGCGAACGAGAACTGGCAGCAGTTGATGGATGAGCTCGCACCACCAGCGATCAAGCAGATAGTGAAGACAATTGTCAAAGCCATCAACAAATTCTTCTCTCGCGTCACCATTAGCCAAATCTTTACAAACTACGAAGCTGTTTACCCCAGCAAAGCGTAATTCGTATTAAAATAACTATAGATTTTGACACGGGTCTTTATCACGTAATTACCTTTAATTTACTGAATGAATGAATGAATGAATGAAAATGCTTTATTGTACACCATAAAACAAATAAATAACAACGAAATAAACTTAAACTAGAACAAACTATACAATGGGCGGTCTTATCGCTAAAAAGCGATCTCTTCCAGACAACCTTGGGATGGAGTGAATATAAAGATGAATGGAAGATTGGTCGGGGTGCACTAAAACAGTATTAATAATAATCGAAGAATAAATACTTTAAATAAATACTAAAAAACATACAAACATATAAAATGATCAGAAATGTATAATATACATAAATATATAAAAAATATATATATAAATATAAATGATTATAATAAATGCTTATAACAAACTAATGAACCAGATTCTCTTCAGTTAAATAGAAACGCTTCAATCTAATTTTAAAAGTGGCTAGTGAGGGAGACTGCTTAACGTATAGCGGTAGCGCATTCCACTGACTTGGAATTGCTTGAACGGAAAAGGTGTGATAAAGACCCGTGTCAAAATCTATAGTTATGTCGTATTAAAATGTTCTAGTGTAGTATAGTTTTATCTTTTATGCTTCCTTTAAGTTTTAGCTTTCTTATTATTTTTCAAACTATCGTGATTAGTAGACATAACTATAGATTTTGACACGGGTCTTTATCACGTAATTAAATTTAATTTACTTTCCCGACGTTTCGGCTATGTTACAATCTGCCCGCGACCATGGTTATTGTAATAAAGCCGAAACGTCGGGAAAGTAAATTAAAGGTAATTACGTGATAAAGACCCGTGTCAAAATCTATAGTTTTAGCTTTCTTTCACTATGTGTATCAAAAGTTAGAAAGATAAAAAAGCGCAGTACCTACTGAAAAAACTTCCAATACTACTTAGAATGTAAATAAATTCAATTTGTCGATCAAATTTACTGGGGTGCTGATGGGATGGGATGGGATGCCAGATGCTGCTCCAAATAAGCTTAAATGTCAACCTAAGCAGGTGAACTTAAATTACTTTATATTTATTATAGTATGTATAAAAAAAAACATAAATTGATATTATAAAACTGAATGTTGTATTTTATTTAGTATGGGTTTAATTAGAAACTTGTTAAATAAAGTTTAAGAACGTCCGTAGTCAAAAAAAAAATATTGCATTGGGTGAAGTGGGACAAGTATTTACCTACTTGTCCCACTTGTCCCACTGCCTAATGCCCAAAATCACAATACGGAATCTTAGAACACCAGTACCGCGGTATTTAGGTAGGTAGTAGGTAGGTAGGTATTTTTAGGTTTTAGGTGTCTACCTAAAACCTAAAAATACCTAAAAATATAACCTATCTATATAACCTTGCTTTATTTAATTAATATTACCTAAGCAAGTTATATTTCACTTTTATTCTATCACTTTGTTATAATAGGTATGAAAATATATAAAAATATACAGTAGGTAAATATTAACATTATGCGCTTCGGCAAGTTTTGCCTATCTATAAATGCTGATCTGAAAAACTAATCTAGAGCGGTTACAAAAAAATTACCTAAGCTCGTTAGTAACTGACGGAGCGTGGATGGTTTTAGCCAGTACTGGAATCAGTAACACAGATTGTTATATTATTTAGATTAAAATTATTCATTGATAAGTTAACAGGATGTCTTTATTGATATAATTCCAGTTTAATGCAGTTTCGAGTCGAGGCCATAAAATAAGATATAACTTTATCGTATACTTATCATTTAATTAGTGTTTTAGACGGGTCCAGTAGACGGTTACACATTTTTAAATGTAAATAAAATAAATAACATCCAATACATACATACATAGATTCCCTATGTCGTGGGTAACAGAAACTACGAGTACCATGGTACTACAGCACCCAGAACCGCAACAACTGTTAGGTTGAGGAAGAATTTATTCTTCTAGGCTTGGTCGTGAGGAACAAGCGTAGCTTCACCTCCTAAGACGAATCAAAGTGATCCTTCTATTGAATTATTCTATTGAAATAAATACATTCTGACTTTACACTATCCATTACAAATAAACAATTATAAAATTTGCTTAGATAGATAACTGATATTGGTGGCAATTCTATTGTGTCCACTTAAAGCTAAAATTTTGTAAAAAATGATTGCTCTTATTCCTTTTACGTTAAAGTCTAAATTAGAGTAACCTCAGAGTGACATTTTGAATAGAAATACGGCTAATTACCATCAATAATACGCGATCAACGGCAGATCGGTATTCGCCGATCTGCCGTTGATCTCGGTCGCGGGCGATGCTCATGATGAAGAGCATCTGAATTGTCTCGAAACGTCAGCAATACAAGGAAAAACGAGGTAATTAGCCGTATTTCTATTTATAATGTTTAACAACCACGATAGTTTTAATTCTTAGAGTGACAGTTCTAAAACTTAGGATATTTTTTATTTTTTCTTAATAAATTTCGAAACGTCAAGCTAAACTTAATCAACATGTAAATGGTGTTGCCTAATATGACACATGGAAGTGAAAAATATGCGAAATAAAAAAGAGAAATTACTAAAATATCCTAAATTAAAGGACTGCCATTTTCATGTTACGCTTATTTAGACTTTAACGTAAAATGAATACGTAAACAATTTCGTAAAAAATATATCTTTACGAAATTTTAGCTTTATCGTAGACACAATAGAATCGCCACCATTGTCGTTAAAAACTGCGAATAAAAACAAAAAAAAAATCACGTTTACCCTTAACCCAACTCGATAATATTAGGTGTAGGGGGGGTAAGCCCAGGCAATTCCTCACTGGAACCGCTACAACCACTACCAGTGCTAAACCTCGCCATATCTTTGGGAGTTTCAAAGATATCAGTATCGGTACTATCGCAAGTACGAGTATCGTATGTCACAGTATCGACCGATGTACGAGTGTTGAGTGATAATCCGCCTGTACTATTGGTGGTTCTTCGCCAGCGAATGTTGGAGATGTTTAGGTTTCCATATTTGTAGATCATAACTCCGCCGAATATAAAGAATAAGGCTGATAGACCGACGCTCATTCCGACGATGCCTGCTATGGATCTGCGTTGGGGTTCTGCGGAAAGAGAGTTTATTACACATCTGGTACTGGCCTCACAGCTCAGTTGGTGGTAACTCTGACAACCGACCGAGGTTGTGGGTTCGATTCCCACCCAGGATAAACATTTGTGTGATGAACATAGATGTTTGTTCTGTGTTATAATGTATAATAAAAGTATGTATTTCAAAAAAAAGTATTTAAGTGTATCAGTTATCTGGTTCTCATAGTACAAGCTTTGTTTAGTTTAGAGCTAGATATCGCTGTGTAAAATGTCCACCAATATTTATTTATTATTTATTTAGGTATCTATTTATCGTTGGTATTTATTTATTTAGGACATCCAACAGTCAAATCACTTGTTATAACTAATTTAAAGCATTTATGCTTTAAATTGTCTTGTCTTAATTAAATTGTCTATTTGATAGACTGTTGGACCCTTATAAGGGTGCGTTTACACTAATGCAGAGCTATGCGGAGCGGAGCAGACTGTAAATTGAACCAATCACAGCTCTCGAAATATTTGGGCAACTATTTCGAGCACTGTGAATCAAAGCTTGCTCTCTTTCTAGAATTTTGTCGTCCAAAAAAGCCAGCTATTAAAGATCCGAAGTATCCGAACTGAACCCTCGCTTCTCGCCAACTAATTCCTAGTCTAGCTCTACTCGCCTATCTTCGGCCAAGGACCTAAGGCTGAATAATCCATCTTACCTTGAGCCATCAGTTCAATAGTATCCCTTGATTCCAAGGTCTCTTCATCGACCAGAGCCGCGCATGTCCATATCCCCATATCTTCTTCCATCACAGGGTCAATTGTAAGAGAACAGTCGCCGTAATTCAATTCTCTGTCTGGTGTGAAGTAGAAACGGTCCAAAACAGCGCTAAAATGAAACAAAAAATAAGATAACGACTCTCATCTTCAAGTACGGTAGACATCTTCACAGATCTCCAGGCATTTGATCCTTGAAAATGTCTATAGAGGGTGGTTAGAGGCACGTCTAAACGTTAGATTTGGCGCATGTCCAGATTTCTTCTCCTCACGTCACTTCCGTCACCGTGATAATGCATATTATAAATATTTCGAACTAGCTGCTCGCCCCAGCTTCGCACGGGTGCGGGTGGTACCTTAATAAAAAGTATACACATAGGATTATGTGTTATGCTGATGTATAAGCTACTCGACTCGCAAGCTGTGCGACTCGACTCGCAATTAGCCGGTTTTATTTATTATGGTACAACACATAAGTTTCTACATTTAAATACTGTAATATATATATTTTTAAATCTATAAAGATAAAAATAATTGTCGAATGCTCACTTGGCCCTAGTGACGGATTCATCCACGCTGATGCCAAGATAGTTAGGCGAGAGGAACCGGCAATACTCCAGAGCTCGGTTACCGTTCGACGAGTGGCAGTAGAGTGTCGTGTTGCCTCCGACTGTCGCTACCACTTCCTAGAATAAAAGAACGTTCTAGAGAAGCTAGTTTTCGGCCAAAGTCGTGTTGACCGAATCGAAGCCGGTCGAAGAAGAAGTTAAAAGGTAATCTATATAAATAAGAAAGTCGTGTTAGTTACACTATTCATAACTCAAGAACGGCTGAACCGATTTGGCTGAAAATTGATGGGTAGGTAGCTTAGAATCAGGAGACGGACATAGGATACTTTTTATAACGGGAACAATAACACAATATTTGTTAATTGTTAATAGAACGAGTGGAATACATAATGTGGATTCAAATTGGTTTAAATGCAACATTATATTCAACATAATATTCATATTTAACAATAAGAAAACTGTGAATCCTAGGTTACTTAAATAAATAATTCTAAAGCGGGTTAGCTTGTAAATAAAAATCTATTGCCGCATGTATATATATATGATCATCACTTGAGAACGGCTCGGCCGATTAAATTTATTCACCGGTAAACTACTTCGGATAAAACTAAGTGTTGTTTTCTATGGGTTTATTGATATTTGGTCAGAACATGACAACTTCTGTCAGGTCAGCTAGTATTTCAATATAATCACTTTGAAAGCTTCTAGGAGCTACCTTAAAATACGCCTGTTTCTCGTGACCAAACCTAGAAGAATCAATATGGCCTATGGTGTCTATCATTCCTTCATCCAACCTCCATCACTCCTGAGACGTTTCAAAGTGATCCTAGTGATTTTACTGAAGATCTTTAATCTTTCACTTTATTACTTTCTTTTAAGTGATTCCAAACATTTCTTACCTTTTCTCTAGCCGCTAGCGGTCCAGTCACTCTAACATTAACCCGGTCCGTTATCTCCACTCCCACTTCGTCCCGCGGTCCCATATGGCAAGTCCAAGCACCCCCATCCTCCTCAGTCACGTGGGTAAACGTGATTCCGCAATCGCCGATGGAAAGACTTTCCCCGGAATACCTGTGGCAAGAATAAATGTAATAGGATCATGAATGTAATCCCCAAGTACTGTAGACATACTCTGAGATCTTAGGCGCTTAGATCATTGAAGATTTCGAAAGGGCAGAGGCACGTTCAAACGTTACATTTGGTACGTGACCATATTAAGAATCTGTGGTCTAAAATAGCTTACCAAAACAGCTGTTCGTCATCAATCAAAGGCACCGGTGTGAACTGAGTGCCGTTCGGATGTTGGAACCAGCAGTAGGACAATGACGCTTCTGCTTCACAGGTGATAGTGATCGTCATATCCCTCTGAACGAATATCGTCCTATCTGTTGTCGTTTTTTGAACAACACTCCTTGTTCCTGGGCTTCCTGAAAAAAAAACACAACCAAATCTCTCAAACTCGTCTTCATCTTCTTGGCCTTATCCCACTTCATGTGGGGTCGGCACATGTTACAAAAGAATTTGGGTAACCCTCGTATTCAAGAACGACACTATGAGAACGCGCACCCACAGTGGATGAAATCTTTTTTCATAAAAATCACTTTATGTGTTGTGCGACACTGCATAGTGTGACTAGAGGCACATTGTCGTGTGCCTCTAGCCAAAGTTGAGCTCTTAAGACACACGGTAGCGTGCGCCATAGTGCCGCTCAACACATAAAGTGATGTTTATGAAAAAAGATTTCGTCCACTGTGGGTTAGTGTTTTACTACACTTAGATACGTATTGACCCGTTATTTTATGAATCATATATCAACTTGTCACTCGTTCTGCTCTGTCATCTTAAAATACCAAGCCGATACTGCTTTTCTAGCTCACGAAGGCGGTTTGGACTTCATTTTGTGTGTAGATTTGACATTTGTTCATGTGTGCGTACGCTCGGGAGCGCTCAGTATCAGTCACGCACACAAAAGCGCGTCTCTACATTACATCTACAAGTATTGCTCACCAGCCTTAGTGAGATTTGAGAGTGAGACCCGTGTTATGATAAGTTTTTAATAGATGAGAAAAATTGTATTTAGCTGACACAACACACCTGTAACTCGGATCAGCGCTTGCATAGGTGTACTCTGCTCAATAACTGTGCCTACACGTTCTTGAACGCCCACTGTGCATCGCCATGATCCAAAATCGGCGGCTGTAGGCGTCTCTATGGTTATGCCACATTGCCTCTGAGCGAAACCATCTCCGTAATAACTGAAACAAAATATTATAAAATAGCCGACCCGTGACAGACGATGTCATATCAAATTTCAATAATCGAATAGAAAAGACTGAATGTTTTTAGTTTGTGATGTCAGATTTGTTGCACACCAGAGCCATCTATACAGAAATCATACCTTTTGTGTTTCTTTTTTCGTTTAGGGGATGTATTTCATACTTTAAAGTAGTATATTATTTATTCGGGCAGTATATCTACATCTTCAGCAAATTTCAACTTAATCCGTTTTGTCGTTTAGGCCTGATTGAGGAACAAACATACATACAAACTCACAAACTTTCACATTTATAATATTACTAGCGACCCGCCCCGGCTTCGCACGGGTGCAAAGCTGATACCAAAATATATTACAGAATGTCTTTGTATACTCGTTAACGTTAACAATACGTGTTTATTTTCGACTTCATAGGAATTTATTTATTTTATTTATTTGACATAAAGAAATGTTACACAATTTATTTTGAATCCATAGGCTCCCGAACTAGTATAAAACTGTGTTTCAGGAGCCGGTGGCTTCTCCCATCCCAGTACATTCTGTTATTTCTAAATTATGCCAAAATAAAAGTAACAATAATTTTAATTTTAAATTACAAAAACAAAGTTTGCACCCATTGAGGTAATCAACAAAAGTTTGAGTGCTGCTCAGAGGGAGCAAAAAAAAACAACAATAAAAATAAAAATAAAAATGCCTATAAAATAAAATAACTATATCTGTACTATATCATATTAGAAATCTTAAAATTATCAGTGGTTCTCTAATATATTAATCATGTTATTATACACATAAACCTTCCTCCTGAATCACTCTATCTATTAAAAAAAAACCGCATCAAAATCCGTTGTGCAGTTTTAAAGATATAAGCATACATACAGACATACATACAGACGCGGGAAGCGACTTTGCTTTATACTATGTAGTGATTAGGATTATGATTGAAGTTAAAAGTACCAACAAGCTGCTTTATACATATCGTGACAAACGTCTCATAATTTCAGACTATATTTTGAAAGATGGAACGACTGTCATTATTTTTGACAATTGACATCATACATTATACTGACGACAGACGATTTCTTTAAATCAACATACTGCACAAAATTTAAATGTCGTCATTTCTTATTATGTACCAAATCAATGATAACGATCCATAGCCTAATCCATATCAGTCTGTGTACTTATTAATGAAAGAGAGAAAAAAACATCAAGTGATTAATGGGGCCGTCCATTAATCACGTGATGTTTTTTTTTGTATTATACTTGAGTAGTACTTTAAATTATTATTCTTGTTTGAGCCTTCACCTTGTTCGATTGGCATCACACTGGAGCTCTACATAGCATTAAGGAAAGGATCATATAAAAAAAGGTAGACCCCAAGCCGTGTTTGTTGCCTGATTCTTCTAGGCTTGGTCGCGTGGATTCGGCGTAGCTTCACCTAGTTCCTAAGACGTTTCAAAGTGATCCTTGTGATTTTATTGCAATAAATGATTTTTGAATTTGAATTTGATTAAAAAAAATACATAACTTAGATTTTGTTTATATTTACTGATATTATGACTCGACCTATAACTCATTTCCGGCAAGATACCTGTGCGCACCGTCACTCAAGCCGTCCATAACATTGAAGCCAGTCTGCGCAGAAGTACGCTGGAACCGGCAGAACGTGATATTCTTCTCTGTATGATGCGGGTTGCAGTATATGTGTAGTTTATTGTTTCCGTGAACGAAACCGGTATCTAGGCGCTCGGCTGATAACAAAAAACAGCACATAGAATTAAAACTATCGTGGTTGTTACCCATTTTAACTATAAATAAGGCTAATTACCACGTTTTTTCTTGTATTGCTGACTTTTCAAGACAATTCAGATGCTCTTCATCATGAGCATCGCCGCATCTGAATTGTCTCGAAATGTCAGCAATACAAAAAAAAACGTGATAATTGCCGAATTTATAGTTTAAAAAAACAGCATAGTTAGGTATTAGTTAATTGATTCAGGCGTGACTTTTGCGTAAATTCGTTTTAAAATACTAAACTGCAGTTTTGAAGAATTACTACATGAATCTTCATAGAATTGCTACATATCTTTGTCCGTTAATATTTATTATTTATCATTATCAGCCGGTAGCAACCTAGGGGTTACTACAATGGGGTACTGTGTTGGCCTTCCTCGACTTTAAATCCGAAGGTCGTGGGTTCGAATTGTAGCAGTGCATCAATAGATTTTTCTGTTCGAAACATGATTATGCTCAAAACGGTGAAGAAAAACATCGTTAGGAAGCCTAATGGAAAGACGGCCGTAGAAGAACAAACGCTATTTTGGAGACCTAGTAAATTTAAGTTTTCAAAAAGCCAATACCCATTATAAATAATATAAATAAATATTGGCGGAGTTTACACACAACACCATCTAACCAGATAACGGATATAATACTAATTAACTTTTTTTTTGTAAATACATACATAATATACATTGTAACACCCAGACACAGAACAAACATCTATGTTCATCACACAAATGTTTGCCCTGGGTGGGGATCGAACCCACAACCTACAGCGTAGAAGGCAGAGTTACTACCAACTAAGCTGTGAGGCCTGTGAGTGTTATGCTTTAAGATTTCAACACCATAATTTTCAAATTTCAAAGCACCAAAGTAGATTTCAAAATATCTTAGGATATACCAAACTCACATTCAACAGTGACACTCCTATCGACAGGCAGTTCAGAAACCCTTCCAGGCAGACCGAGCAGAACATGCCAATTCCCTTGTACCGCCCTTGAGGTCCTGTCAAGAGTCACACTACAGTGACCTGGTACTAGCGTCCTTTCATCACTGAAAGGCTGGGCTACTAGGCAGTAAGCGTTGTCAAGAGTCGTCAGATCTACACTAGTGTGGGTCTCGCCATCGTGTAATGTTATAGGTGAACCTGTGTATTGGTTGATGTTATCTGAAACAAATAATAAGGTTTTTCAAGGAGTTTTATCAAGATTATGGAAGGAAAGAGAAGAAGAGACCACGAATCTAAACATAAAAAACTAGCCGACTCGTGACAGACGTTGTCCTGTAATATTTCAATAATCGAATAGAAAAGACTGAATTTTTTTAGTCTGTGATGTCAGATTTGTTGCACATCAGCGCCATCTATACAGAAATCATCCCTTTTTTATCGTTTTGGGGATGTTTTTCATATTTTAAAGTAGTCTATTATTTATTCGGGCATTATATCTACATCTATAGCAAATTTCATCATAATCCATTTTGTCGTTTAGGCCTGATTGAGGAACTCACAAACTTTCGCATTTATAATATTATAAGGATGTTCTAAATATACCTATGTTCATCAGGGATAATGCAGGGTTCTAATGGTAAAAGAGTTTTTCAAATCGGTCCAGTTGTTCGATGCAAACAAACAAACAAACAATCAAATCTTTCCTCATTATTTTTCAAACTATCGTGATTAGTAGACATAACTATACATTTTAACACGGGTACGTGTGTCGCAATGGACATTTCTATTTCTGAAGACCAAGTGAGGGTAGTTTCAACTGCCTCCGCTTCTCGACGACGGTAGCACCGTGTTCTCCAGTCTGCCCGCAACCATGGCTATTGTAACATAGCCGAAACGTCGCGCGTCGGGAAATTAAATTAAAGGTAATTACGTGATAAAATATATAGTTACATCTTTCCTTTTTATAATATTAGTATAGATAAGTATAGATGTATCAATCGGCGTCATCTTATATCAATACCTGCAATCGGTTAATTGGCAGATATACCTAAGTGTACTGAAGTCAATATATAAGTACAAGTAAGATAAAACAGTAGTAAGTATCAGCATCATAATTCATTATCTATCAACACAATCACTACATAGTATAAAGCAAAGTCGCTTTCCGCTTCCCGCGTCTGTATGTCTGTATGTATGTTTGCTTATATCTTTAAAACTACACAACGGATTTTGATGCGGTTTTTTTTAATAAACAGAGTGATTCAAGAGGAAGGTTTATATGTATAATACATGCATAATATAGTAGAGAAACACTGATAATTTTAGAGGTTTCTAATGTGATGTCGTAAATAAACACATTTTTTTGCGCTTACATTGCAAATGCTGGCTGAACCCCACGAGATATATCAAAATAATGTACTACAGTATTGTACACCTTAAAAACGTCTACAAAAAAGTCAACGATGGTATTAGAAATGTCTTACGCACAGCGAAGCGGGCACGGGTCAGCTAGTATTCTATAAAAACAGTGAGTATTTTATAAGTTTGTGTGTTTAAAAACACCGGCATCTCATGAACCGTGATAGCTAGACAGATGATGTATTTCTGTTGCCGCTATAACAACAAATACTAAAAACAAAACAAAATCAATATTTAAGTTGAACCCCCATACAACAAACGTGTTATTTTGCCGTTTTTTATAGATAATGGTACGGAACCCTTCGTGCGCGAGACCGACTCGCACTTGACCGGTTTTTGGGAATAAATCTCTATGAACTGGGTAACTATTTTATAACGCATGGTATGTGACACTCTTGACCGGTTCACTATTTACCTATTCATAGACAAGATGCCCAACCCGACTTCGCACGGGTGTATAATGTACGAAAGTAATAAAAAAAATGTGGCAAATTTTGATGCTTTAATATTTCCATTTCGTGGAGCCCTGAATTTTTTTTTTTAAATAAATTATTGTCTTAATGTAACTAATGAAAAGTGAAAGATTTTTTTAAAATAAAAACTCAAGTTAATAAGTTCATCCAATACAAAATATTTTTTTTCTCTTTATAATAATAATAATCATAAGTCTAAAATTACCTTATAAATAAATAAACAATGTAACTTTTGAAAGGTGAAAGTTTTTTTTTAATTGATACAGTAGTTATTTAGTTCATCCAATACAACAATCATATTTTTCTCTTTATAATCATTACTAGCTGACCCGTGCCCGCTTCGCTGTGCGTAAGACATTTCTAATACCATCGTGGACTTTTTTGTAGACGTTTTTAAGGTGTACAATACTGTGTAAGGTGTATAATACGCAAAAAAATGTGTTTATTTACGACATCACATTAGAAACCTCTAAAATTATCAGTGTTTCTCTACTATATTATGCATGTATTATACAAAAACCTTCCTCCTGAATCACTCTATCTATTAAAAAAAACCGCATCAAAATCCGTTGTGTAGTTTTAAAGATATAAGCAAACATACATACATACGCGGGAAGCGGAAAGCGACTTTGCTTTATACTATGTAGTGATAAGTGTAAATGTACCTTGAACGTATACTTCTGCCCATCCAGTTAGAGATCCTGTTACTCCTGTTGCTGTGAGCCTCCACCTGCCTTCGTCTGAATGTACCACGTTCCTCACTCGGATTCCGCATCCATCATCAGTCCAGATTTCAAATCTGTAATCGTATTTAATGTAGTAGATACACACATAAACTTGGTATGGAATGAAAACGATCGTGGTTGTTATTCATTTTAACTACAAATACGGCTACGTTTCGAGACAATTCAGATGCTCTTCATCATGAGCATCTGAATTGTCTCGAAACGTCAGCAATACAACAAGAAACGTGGTAATTAGCCGTATTTGTAGTTAAAACTTGGTATGGGTTAAACGAGTATAATATCCTTGTAGAAACTATCGCGACTTTGTTAACGTGCAGCTATTTTCAAACAAACTTCAACCCACTGCAACCCATAAGGGTTGAATTTCGGAAATTACTTTATTAGTACTAAAATCCCGCATGTACTAACTACCAAACTAACTCCTTCACTACCCATTTACTTAACTAACAAGGCAAATTTAAAAAAATAGCAATAATGAAATATAAATAACATTATCACACAGCGTCATATAGCCCCAAACTAAGCAAAGCTACTATGAGAACTAGATAACTGGTAGAATACTTATAATACTTTTATACATAATGATACATAATGACACCCAGACACAGAACAAACATCTATTATTATCAGACAAATATTTGTCCTGGGTGGGGATTTAACCCACAACCTACAGCGTAGAAGGCAGAGCTACTACCAACTGAGCTGTGTCTCATACAAACCTGTTGCTAGGCGGCTGTTGAACATTGAAAGTTACTCCGTCAGGCGAAGTGATCTCACATGACTGTTGGTTTTCAAGACTACTCGCCAGTTTAAGCAGCGCCTCATGTCCCTCCTCCACGTGAAGAACATGGGGCCAGCCTATACCGGTCTGCATCTTGTAGAGATCCCCGAGCTCCAAGTTGTAAACCGCGATTTGGGCAAACACATTTTGAAGGAAGAGAACTGGAAAGAGTAGGTAATTAGATAATGGTGGAAAAGGTCGTTTTATTTGTATACATACTACAAATAAATAGATGGATTAGTTCGTCTTAGATATTTATTAATGATAAACAAACAATACAAAGCATTTTCTTTATTTAAAACAAAATACGCCGTATATCGTTCTGCAGTATTAGATTAACAATTATGTATTATAAATCTATGTAGAATTTTGTGTATAAACCCTTATTTTAAACAGCCAAATAATATTGTAAATTAATTTATTAAGCAGATATGTAATCATAAACTACTTACCCGTTACACATATTAATAGTTCCATGCGCGATCTCATCTTAATATCCTATGTTATCTAATATTAAAATACAGAAATAATGACAACACAGAATCGCATTGAAATATTAGAACAGAGACATAACGACCACTAGACAAACCTACCACATATCATCTGCAAAGAAAGTGCCATTAGAGGCCAGATGTATGAACGACTAACTGCACGCCACGGCTTCGAACGGGAAACTTTCGGATTCATAATATGTAATAATGATAGCCTATCAGCTTATCTTTATCACTATAAACTAGCAAAATCACGCTCATGATGTTATGATGTTGAATGCAATACCTAATGTTAGAGAATACCGAATATGTACACTTTTCAAAGTAACTTTTCACAGTTTATGCACCTATACCTACGCTGAGGCATAAGGCATAGGTATTGTATTGGAAGCGTAGGTATAGGTGCCTAAACAGCATAAAAAGCGTAGGCATTCAGTACCATAACATGATAATCATGTTTTTACAAAATAGCCCTGCTGTACTTGCACGTATGTGACATATACTTACATAAATAACATAAACACATACGTATGCATACAATGTTGCAAAATATACGAGTGCCTTCATTGGCTGTACCACAAGTTCTTAAAAGTAATATTCCAACGGTTGACAACGCTATACGAACTCGTAACGCGTTCTCACTTTTACGATTAGTACTGTTTTAATTTATTACTTAGAAGCTAGTGGTAAGGTGGTAGAAAAAGTTTGACTCCTGAATAATCTTACTAATATTGTCTCCGAACCCCGAGATAGAGTCAGCCAGCCGGGCAAGTGTTAAAATAGGTATGTATTACTATAGTTCGGCCGTTCAGAGAATGCGTTCCTGACACCTATCAGTTAGTCACGTTATAATGTTCTAATAATGTTGTAATAATGTTGTTTTAATGCTCATCAATTGTTAAAACGGTAAACAACCAGCAATAATATTTTTATCGTAACTGCAACGCCATTACAAAGTTACGTCGTCATACAATCGCGACGTGTCAGGAACGCATTCTCATAACGGCCGAACTATAGTAGAAACCCTCGCGAGTTTGTTCACGTGAATTTATTTTCAAACTGTTCAACCCCGCTGCACCTCCTTTGAAGTTAAATTAAATTTTTTGAGGTGGAATGTTTAGGAATTATTTTCTTAGTGAACCCCTACACACCAAAAGGAATATCCCCTCCAAATTTCAAGTAGTTAATAGAAATCTAGGTAGGAACCTGAAGTAATATATTTATAAAAATAGGAGATGTGGCTTGTTCAGAAGTATTTCTTTTTTCGTTTCGAAAAAGAGCAATCGTCGACATACAGCCCCTTAAGTTATCTATGTCATAAAAAACAAAACTGTATGTTTTGCGGTTATTGAGAAAAAACGATTCTGCATTCATCAAAAACATTTATTACTCGTCTTAAACATTCGTGAGGATGTTTGTATGTTTATGGCCAAACGATGAAATGGACGATAGTAACAAGAAAAAATTACAATTATTAAAGACAGCCAGTTATTATATCTAATTTTGATCTAGAGCGAGATCTCCAAACACAGGTATCATTTTACTTAACAGGAAGTCTCAAACCCTGGTATAAACGTTTTGTTGGGAAATTCAAATTATAAATACCAAGGTACTTAGCACAAATTTTATTTAATTCTTAACATATATAATTAAATAATTATTGCTACAAAGCACTTGAGATCTTTCGACTGTATAGCAAAAAGACGGGACTTATATACCTACTGATATTACTCGTAAGATTTACAAACCTACATAAAAAGTTTAACAAAATATATCGATTTGAACACTCTTTGTGAGGTTATTTTTATAATTTCTGTGTTAAAATCTTCTATTAAATAAAAATAAATCCATATATTCCTTAGTCACGGCAGCACCCGTGAACGGCTGGACCGATTTTGTTAATTATTTTTTTGTTGTATTAGTTATTGTCAGGAGAAGGTTCTTCCAGCGTAAAATTGCAAGTTTGATATGACAACGTCTGTCAAACAACGGGACAACTAGTTATTATAAAAATATTTTGTTCTCTAAAATATTATTAAGATTCTTAAAGATTGAACTCTATTTGATGGTTCCTATGCGTGAACCAATGACATAATGGAGATCTTAACTTAACTTTAAATAGTATCACGACTGTTATCCTCAAGTACGGTAGACATCCTCTTAGATATCCAGGCGCTCAGATCCCTGGATGTCTAAAGGGAATAGTGCGAATGCAGATGCAAACATTACATTTGTCTCAATGCCGATATTTTGCAGTAGTTAGCATTCCATACGTGACAGGTTAAAAGCTCCTCACCGCTTATAGACTCTTCTTATTATAAATTTTCCTACTTTCATAATGGGCTATTTGACAAGATTTTGAAAACCATTCCAGATTATTCAGTAGTGACTGTGGAACCGATAAAAAAATATTATTTTCAATTCTGTTAAGTATTAGACCTAAAAATGTAAATTAAATATTGACAATTTAAATAACCCGCAAAAAAGATTCTTTAGCAAATGGCGTCTCACTAGTTTCTGTGACGTTACATGCTTGTCAACAAATACACAAACGTCAAGATTTTCAAGGCAGGCGATGACATATTGACAAGCATGTTACGTCATTGTCGATTCGACCAATCCTGACCGTTTTGTGTCACGTGACTGGCGTTTAAAAATAGATAATTTTAATTACGGGTTTTTTAATCAATTATTGTATATTTTCTAGTTATTTTACTCCATAACGCTTTATAAAGGCATAATTTACATAGATTACTATCAACAACACTTTATTTTTCATACTGTCAAATAGCCTATTTGAATCATCATTACTAGCTAGCACGTAATGCATTCTAGCACTATTGTAATCTTGACAGATGTGCTTAAGAGGCTCCCAGTCGCTGATTGCTCTTTTTCGAAACGAAAAAAGTAATACTTCTGAACAAGCCACATCTCCTATTTTTATAAGTATATTACTTCAGGTTCCTACCTAGATTTCTATTAAGCTGAAAACATAATAGCAGAAACTTTTCACGATAAAGATATTATTTCAAAATGATACGTTTTAGACTTTATGATCGAAATATTTTTGTATACTTTTTTATATACCTACTATTAAAATCAACTTGTGATTTATTGTTAAAGATAGGTAATATGTAGATCTAGATTTCTATTAGAATAGATTTTTGATAAGTAATTATACATAATTTATATCATTAATTTATTCGAAAAGCTAAGGCGGACCACGCTCCAACGTGTGTTTGTCGTCATTGCAGCGGTCGGTAGGATTATTTATCGAAGTGATTAAAGATGGGTACATCTTTATTCACATATACTATACATTATAAAATAGGAGATGTGGCTTGTTCACAAGTATTTATTTTTTCGTTTCGAACAAAAACAATCGTCGACTGGGAGCGCCTTAACTCTAATGTAAATATGGTTGAGAATATATAATGATAGCTAGCTAATGTTAATAAATTTCTCAAGTAATTACTTACGGAAACATAACCACTACTAGCTGACCCATCAAGTTTTACACTGAACCAATTTTCTAGGAAATATGATACCATTTAGTTTATAGATTGTAGGTGCTTGAAGTACAGAATGTTATGTACCATAATAAATATATTGCCCTGTTCATTTTACACTGGCCGAAATTAATTTATTGTACTTATGGTTTATTCTCCAATTCGAATATAAGTTTATGCGTGGTTTTCTCCTTCAGTGGCAGGATTGGTATGACGTCGTCGGCTTCTTTCATTTGAGTGGTTGGTATCTGAAATAGAAACAGTGTCTTATCAAAATTCAATACAATACAATACAAAATAAAAAATTCAATATCTAAAAAGAAACGTTGAAACTAAATAATAATTACAATTGTATTTTTTATTTTACAGGCATAGAATATAAAAAAAATCAAAGTTAATGTATATATTTAGTTACATTATAATTTTATGAGTTCTTGAAGTTCGTGACCTGCGTGATAGCGTTGATGCTTAACAGCATAGCATCTGCATTTTCTATCTTCAAGTATTATAGTTAAAACAAAAGAGAGTAATCAGTGAATGAACAACTATGAAAATAAAACAAGTACATAAAATTCAACACAATTGGTGCAGATTCTGCTGTTGACACTAAACCTAACGTACATCTAACTTAGCATCCATCTCGTTCTGTTCTGTATAGAGTTAAAGAGACAGCAGTATTTTTAAATATAACCTTCTAGTTTAGTTTATTGCCGACAGAATGTAGGTAAGTACTTACATTTAAATCTTTAGCGTTTGCTTCCTTGACCATGTACTCTCTCAGGACATAGTTTGAATTTAACATATGAAACATCCTCGTCTCATGCGACCGCACCAACACGTCGTCCACTCTAAGGTAGTACCGTTGTAAGACGTACCAGTATTCTGGCATTACTCTCTGAAACAATAACTTGCAATGTAACAAATTTAATGTTTAAACGTGGCTCTGACTAACCCCTTTAGACATATTTAAGTATCTAACCGCCTGGAGGATGTCTACCGTACTTGGGGATTACAGTTGTGTTCCTATTTCATTTCTTTTTACAATAACTTGCTATGCAAACAGGTGAAAATAATTAAAATTTAAGTTTAATAAACCAAAAAACAACTTTTATAGTAGTGCACTAGGAACTGTTCCTGGCTGAATCATCAGGTCATGTTGTAAATCATATTTAGCTGTCACAGTTGAATGTGTATACAACGTTTGATGTCAATCCTATTAGCTGTTGAGAAATTTTCTCATGAGGAGCTGAATTTGGCTGCTTCATTAGGTAGATAGATATCATAATTATTATAGTATTGTCATCAGAACTACATATAATGATCCAACAATTTATTCATTAGGTAGATAGATATCATATTATAGTATTGTCATCAGAACTACATATAATGATCCAACAATTTATTAGTTGTTGGATAATTCTATTTCCAAGATTTTCTTACATAGTTTGTTACAGATGAAGCAAATAAAAGTGAGTTCAAAAAATAAGAAGTAATTGAAGAAAAAAGAAATTGATATGAGAAATACAAAGGGAACCAGTATATACTAAGAAAATGCTTTAGATAGACCCTCCTTTGTACTAAACTGTTTTTACTTTACTTTACTTTTGTACCAAACTTTAGTTAGTGGCACTCTCAGGCTGGGTAGTTTTCAAAGCTAGATTCTGGCATTCAAAGCCAGAATCTGGCTTTCTCATTGTTCACTGGGTGGTCTTGAAAGCCAGATTCTGGATATAAATGCTCAAATCTGGCATTAAAAATTGATTTTTACGAAATAAGGCACATAAGAATGTGTTAGATTACACTTACAACTTTCACAGACAACTTTGAAATCCCATGATCGTGTAGCTCATCTTCAAACAACGTCAGATCATGATAGAACAGGATCTGGTCTTTCTTCTTAAGAATTTCAAAGTTTATCGGCTCATCTGATGGTTCCACTACAATGTTGTCTGTAAGTGTCCCTTTGTAGTTGGTGGAGAAAGTCCAGTCAAAGGATTTCTTCGTTTTTTCTGCATCAGGCCTGAAAATCATGAACACTCAATACATTATTCTCTCATCTAAAATGACCTAAGTGATATGGCCATGCTGTAAGTATTGACACAAATCTTAGAATAGAGTGTATGTTTCTATAATTTCATCAATGTTCAAAGCTAGTGTTGATAACTGGCCCTAGTTTCTGGAGGATGACTAAAGAGGTTAGTCAGAGGCATGTTTAAATATGCATGTTAATTGGTCATGCCCACCTTTTAAAGTAGTTAGTATTGTCATATGATTAAATAAAATAAATCCTTCTAAAGTTTTATACCTGGTCTCTTGCCAAGCTTCCGCGCACGACACTTCTATAGCCTTGACAGTACTAGAGACACATTTCAATCCATCTAGTGGATTGAAGGAAATCTGTGCACCATTCTGATGGGTCAGCTTCAGAATATTGTTGGGAAACACCATATCAGGGAAATGGGGAATCGTGAGTTCCTTGGAGTATCTGGAATACAAAAAAAAATTATAAACCTTAATAGGTAATGGGATTTGATATCAATTTCTAGAAGCTCGCTGGGCACACGGGTGTGGGTTGCTTATGGCATCAAGTATTTTTAATCCGCCACTGATGATAGGTCATAAGTATTTTAAACTTTGCTATTAGGCTATTACTTCAAACAGAAACAATTAGCCAAATTACAGAGTTACTATCTCATGTTATTTCTAAATAATATTATATTGTATGACTTAAGGTTGTTAAACACCCCGAGACAAATCCATTGGCAAAATCTAGATGTTGTGCCAACCCCACGAAGATGTGGGATAAGGCTACAAAGAAAAAGATGAATTAAAGTAGGTACTCACATACAAAACTGGCAAAATTGCTCATCATTGCGTTCACATACAACCTTCGTGGAACAGACGCTTGGCAGTATACAACTCACATCGTACGATATATTCCACTGCCCGAACTCAATAGATTGCGAGTTAGTCGCAAATCGACCGGAATCAATGTGAAGAGCCTGAAAAATAACATTAGGTTCAATGTAAACTTTAGGCTCTAACCTTTGCCGGTAAGTATCAATCAAAATTTCTGATTACCTCGACATTGAACATGATTATTGTTTTATCAAAGAGAAGTTTATATATTTACTCCAATAAATACCGTTTACAAAATAGGATTTGGAGGCTTTAATAATAGATAGAAAACACAAAAATGCAATGCGAATTGCGAACAGAGGAATTCGAAATCAAATTGGTGTTTTTTTTTATTATTTTGGTTTGATTTTGATTGATTGATTGAATTAAAAAGTTTGATTTTGACATTCGATCGATAATGACATTTAAATGAGTGAGGTTCTTTTCTTTTACACAGTTTTTTTTATGTGTGTTTTTGTTTTTTGATTGAATAAAAAAGTTAAAAAATATTATTTTTTATCGAATATAAACTTTAATTTCTTTGCGTGGACTAAAAAAATTACACGTTTTTAAATAAAATCGATTCTATGGCCACAACCGCGCCCATCACTAATGCCAAAAGAAGAGAGCGCGCGCGATGACAAAAAATCAATATGGCCGACTTTTACCGGTTGGTTTGTCTGTTTTGATCTAAAATTGATTTTATCGATTCATTGTTACATAAAACATCGTGTATTTGTGGAAATAAGATATTGTGTACATTAGATTAATTATGGAAGCACTTATACCTGTTATTAATAAATTACAAGATGTGTTCAATACTGTCGGAGCTGATGCCATCCAATTACCTCAAATCATAGTTTTAGGGACTCAGGTGAATATATTTTTATATTTTTTTGAGATATATTTGTCATGCTCTCTTGTTTAGACACGTTGGGAGACAGTATGATTTATTTTCTGCTATAAATAACTGAAACGATTATGTAAAGATGTCAGTTGGGTTCTTTGTCCTCATTTACTTCAATGAGGCTACCCTGTCATTGACCAAGACCGACCTATTTTAACTTATTTGGAATCTATTCATGAGGAAATCTACAGATTAGGTTATTGGAGTAATCAACTCATGCTGATAGTGTCTATCTAACTCAAGTGTGACAGTCTCATGTTGCAGACAGGATAGCTATCTATTGCTAAGAAATTATTAGCAAAAAATAAGACCAACTTACATTTTACTTTCTAAGGGTATCAGTATCATCTGGTTGCATGTTACTAATTACTAAACAGTTTTTATGAAATAACCTGTTTACATTGTTTATAAATCATGACTCGGTTCACTCCCTTGCATATGTACATGTAGAAATATTATGTTGTGCCATTAGAGTTACACATACAAGTAAATAGATACTTGGAATGTTAAAGGCACAAAAAACAAATTGCTTTTTTGCGCAATTCCATTGAGTTGTATCATCTAAGTCTGAATGTATAGGAAATAATAAATCAATACAGTCATCATGAATGTATAATAAAACCATTTTTCCTTGTCCGAACAGAGCTCTGGCAAAAGTTCTGTGATAGAAAGCCTTGTGGGAAGGTCATTTCTGCCTCGTGGTCCCGGAATTGTAACACGACGTCCCCTCATCCTCCAGCTGGTGTACACCCCTAAGGATAGCAAAGAGCATCGCTCTGCTGAAGAAGGTGAGACCACTAATGCTATTGCTTATCATCGGCGTGGAGTGAATACAGTTACAGTGAACTTTTCAGGTCAAAGAAAGAAACATCTGGTGTAGAATTGAAAAAATGTATGAGTTTTGAAAGCCAAATCTGTTAATCAAGTTGTAAGAATGAGGTTTTCATACCAAAAACAAAATTAACACTAAAGTACTAACAATTCGATGTTATATTATTGTGTTTTAGCCTTTTATCTCTTTGGTAGAGGATGCCCAGGAATTCAGACGGCTATATTTAGAACTTTAATAGGTCTCTTGTCTAATATACTAGCAGAGTGGTACCTAGATAAAAAGTATCCTATATGCTATTTAAATGCTATTGCTTAATGTATTCTACCCTTTTGTATCTGGCAAAGGATACCCAGGAATTTGGCAGCTAGCTATTTATCCATCATTTGAATAGGTCCTTTGTCTACTATAAGTATTGACTGTATTGTGGCTTATAAAAGTATCCTATGCTGTTCCTAAGTTTTATCCAGGTCTTTTGGGCCTGATTGAGCCACACACATCCAACATCAATTTGGTCCATTTCAAGTTCCATAAGCCAGATCAGATGTCATTAACCCCCTGCTGAGTTCAGATAAATGCTGTGTTTGTGCAATAATTTGACTTTTGTCAGCCAACTAATCAATAAATAAACATCTTTATTGTTACAAAGAGAACACATTAATTACTCACAACCAGTTTACTATTGTAATCACTATTCAAGGTTACAAAAGTGTATTCATCCATTGATCTTATTACTCATAGGTACTATTGTGTTGTTATCAATTATGTGCATTCGTGCTTATAAATAGGCAGTAAAAATGCTGTTTTTGATACCTTCTTGTTATGACTGTCTGGCAGGATGCTCTATCGGTTTCCTGATAAAATGTCATAAACTTTTATGCTTTTTGAGAGTGGAAATATTGATGCTGATGTGATGAACTCCTATGCTATGAAGATGTTTTGGTTTATCAACTTTTATTTTAATATTAATGTTAGTATGCTGGAAGAATCATGTTTTAAGTCACAACTAGCTTCCATAGTTTTTCTTGCGTGCTACTGAATAAAGTATCTTAATGTTCCAATCTATTAATACATTGTATATATAATCTAGATCATTTCAGCTGTTACTATGTGATTGAGTTAAAAACAAACATAAAAACTTCCGCATTAGTAATATTAGTGTGAGTAATGTAGGTCAATATAAATAAGGAAATTGTGTAGTTTTTCAATCACTTAGTTCAATCTCTACTCATTATTAGATAGCACTCTGTGAAAATGTCTACCAATATTTATTTATTTTATTTAATATGCATTAGGTACCAATCGTGACAGAAAACACATTCATTTGTCCTGCAACAAGCCCAACACAATACATAATTGTGCTATATTGGTCCTAATACTCGTAGTTAACTCAAGTAACTTTGAATAACCAAATAGTTAGTAGTTTATGTACTATAGAATTATGAACTATCTACTAACTACATATCACTCCTAAATAGGATATCCTAAAGAATATCAGATTTGAGGATATCCTGAAGGGGATACAAAGTTGTGTGATTATGAGTATGTATTTCACATAGTATTTTGTATTACAGCTGTGATAGTTTGTTGTGTAGATAATGGCTTCTGTCCCAATAGCTCTGAGAAGCCAGAATACTGAGACATCATGGAACCCAGTGGCTCAGCTTTCGCATTCCATGTTCTCAGGTTCGTAATATAATGAGCATATTATTAAATTTTTTGTAGATTCATTTGTGCTTAAAAAATATAATTTGAATGCTCATGAATAAAAATTTTAATACTTCTTTTGTAAATACAAACTGAATTATAGAAATCATAATGGATGTCCATCAAAAATAAAGCACGCTTTACGTTTATACAACTTAGTACTCGGTAGGTATTTCTTTGCATGAGAATTTAGTTTGACGAGATTTTGCTAACTAAGCAAAATATAATAGGAGATAGATTCCAAAGGTTGGTTTCTCTCATACAAATTGTGAAAATCATTGATTTCAAGAATATTTCTCAGAGCTACAAATAAAACAGTTAAGAATAGTTTAGTACGAGTATCTTCGAGAAATTTTCACCCGGATAATTAGTATTAATTTCATCGCCATCATTGAGCTCTTCTTTCCATTGCTCCAGGTACAGTAAACCTAGAAGAATGGGGCAAGTTCCTGCACACGAAGGACAAGATCTACTCGGACTTCGACCAGATACGGCAGGAGGTCGAACGGGAGACGGACCGTATGGCCGGCAGCAACAAGGGAATATGTCCGGAGCCGATCAGCCTAAAAATCTTCTCTACGCGCGTCGTGAACTTGACTTTGGTGGATTTACCTGGTATCACCAAGGTATGTGGGATTCTCGTCTAACTTAGCTCTGTTCAGTTGTTCAATTGACTGGGAAATATAGCATACTAGGCTACTACTAGGCTCTTTATTTATTTTTTTATTGTTGTACGTACTTGAGTAGTACTTTTAATAATTATTCTTGTTTGAGCCTTCACCTTGTTCGATTGGCACCACACTGGAGCTCTACATAGCATTAAGGAAAGGATCATTAAAAAAAAGTTAGACCCCAAGCCGTGTTTGTTGCCTGATTCTTCTAGGCTTGGTCGCGTGAAATCGGCGTAGCTTCACCTAGTTCCTAAGACGTTTCAAAGTGATCCTTGTGATTTTATTGAAATAAATTATTTTTGAATTTGAATTTGACTAGCCGACCCGTGACTTTGTCCTGTTTTGTTTTTTGCATACTAGCGCCATCTATACGAAAATCATCACAGAAGCATTTTTTTATCATTTCGGGAATGTTTTTCGGAATAAAAACCAGCCTATGTTTTATTCGGGCATTATATCTACAGCATATTTCATCTTAATCCGTTTCGTTGTTTAGGCCTGATTAATTTTCTAATATACAAACATCATCACAAACATTCGCATTAGGATATGATGTACCTACTAAAGCTTTACATTGTCATATATGTATGTTGAAACATTGTCGGTTTCTTCATCGTAAAATATTTTTATAGGTAAGTAATTTCCCATTTTGACATTATGTGAAGCTTTTACATTGTTTACATTGTTAGCTTTAAAGCTATATTAGAGTAAATAACCAACAAATAGCGAATACAATGATGGCAATAATGTTATCCCGATAAACTTTCTAATTTTGTAAAATACAATCGATCTTATTATGTTAACGTTAAAGTCTGATTTAGCGTAAATATTATAGTGACAGTCTTACAATTGGGATAGTTTTGAAAGATGTAAATAGGTACGAGATACATAGTGTGATTTAGTAACGTCATCCATGTAAATAGGTTTTGACAACACTTGAATGTGTAAATGCGAAATAAAAATAGAAAGAATACTAAATTATCCTTATTTTAGGACTGCGCGAGTACTGTTTTAATATTACTTTAATAGCTTGTGGTAAACCTTGAACTTGCTAAAATGCAAGACCATTTTTTACGCAGGTGGCAATAGGCGACCAGCCGGAGGACATCGAGAATCAGATCACCAAGCTGATCATCAAATACATTGGCAATCCCAACTCCATCATCTTGGCCGTGACGGCCGCGAACACCGACATGGCTACCAGCGAAGCCATCAAGATGTCTAAGGAAGTGGACCCAGATGGAAGGAGAACACTCGCTGTGGTCACCAAACTTGATCTCATGGATGCAGGTAATTGTTGTCTGGTCTGTCTATCTGTCACAGATATATTACCTGAAACTTTTAAGTTGGTTATCTCTCTGGATATTTCACTAGCTCCAAACTAAGCAGAGTAAGCGGCTTTGACTTTTATTATCTTTCTCTTCTCTTATATATAAAAACAAGCTGACCCGGCGAACTTCGTATCGTTTTAGAATTAACAAATGCTGTGTTAAGTTCCCGTTCCTGTTTTCCTGCTTTTCTCTTGAAATTTTTCCTGAATTTTCTTCTGGAGTTATAGCGTCAGGAAGGAAAACCCGACTTATTTTTATATTATAGATGAATTGCTGTTCGCCAGTCTCACTAAACTCTTTTTTTTTGTTTCGTTCCCTTATACACGGTTGGTTTAGTTTAGAAATAAAAACATTGGATAAGTGGCTTGGAAATTGTAAAATTCGGGAACATATGGACAAGACAACGTCTGCCGGGTCAGCACAGTTCATATATATATTTTTCTGTAACTGATCCAGTTCAAAGTCCGTCTACAAAAGAGACTTTGCCCCGCTGCCTATCAGATATCAATCGCAATTACTTAACATTTATGAGGAGCTATAAAAAAAATATCATAATGAGGTCGTCACACCCATCATCCCAGTATCCCACTAAATATTGTGCCATCCCCACATGGAGTGGAGATCACAAGAAGATGATGATCACGACTGCTATCCCCATATACAGTAGACATCTTCTCAGATCTCCACGCTCTCAGATCCTTGAAGATGCCTAAAGGGGGTAGTCAGAGGCACGTCCATACATTTGACACATGCCTATATTTTGCAGAAATTCAGTCAGATTAGTAAAAGCAAATACTTGCAATAATCATCAGAAGCTGCTCGTTGACTGAATGAACATCTGCCAATATTCACTTAATTTTTTTGCTAATGTTCGTTACATGCGTTCTGATAAAAATATCCGATTATGATTACTAACAGATAGATAGCGTGCTGCGTACATGGGTGATAATAGGATTTCAATCAGTGTTTGTTCAGAGTTTCTAAGCCCATTGGACGGTATCGTGATAATGCATTCTTATACAATAATAGTTTTAATATACCGAAAAAAAAAATTGACCGTTGCAGCAGAAGCTTCTTATGATCTGAACACTGTCAGCATGATTTATTATTGCACTATCACAAAGTTATCGAGGTTTCTTTTTACCCGAAAATTGGCACTAATTTATGGTCTCAGTACTAGAAAATACTACACAAATTACAACGGAGACGGCGAGCTATTTATGAATGGATAGAATCGTGAAAATATGAGTAGCTATGTGGTAGGTGCGTATGAATAAACGGTTAACTAAATATTGTGTTTTTTTAATTTTTTAATTTAAGTTTTAACTACTTAAATTTAATTAGTAACAGACACTGACAATACGTTATTATTTTTTTTGGTAATTAAAAACTAGTGTTGTATAGGGTTTCGTTCGATATCTTCTACGTAATAAAATAGAGCATTGTGGCAATTGAAATTGACTGGCATCACAGCTTAGTTGGTAGTAATTCTGCCTTCTGCGCTGTAGGTTGTGTGTTCGATTCCCAGCCACGGATACACATTTGTATTATGAACATTGACGATTGTTCTGTGACTGGATTTTTACAAAAAAAGTATATAAGACATAAGTGTTCTATCTGGTTCCCATAGTTCTACACAGACACACAGTGCCATTTAGCCCCAAACTTAGCAAATCTTTTTTGTTGTAAATACATACTTATTATACATATTAACACCCAGACACACAACAAACTTCTATGTTCATCATACAATTGTTTATCCCGGGTGGGGATCCAGGATCCACAACCTACAGCGCAGAAGGCAGAGCTATTACCAACTGAGCTGTGAGACCAATCTATTTTGACCTTTGGGTCTTATGAATATGGTTCTATAGCGACCGTAGGTATCTACATAGTTTCAATTTCATGAACTGTCTCTATAAGTTATACTCCTGTAGCGTGACTACATTCAATAAACAAATTATTATCAGACTGTGCCCTCTATACAACAGCACAATAGCCAATCGCGCGGCATCCGATCCGATGTCTCATCTTTCCATAGTGGAATCAAAACTCAGACCACTGTATTGTGTGACCATCCTATTGTATTTCAGCTTAATAAACCATGATCCAGTTCACCAACATATTGACATGCAACCATATACTTAAAACGTGGAAACAACCACGTTTTAAGTATATGGTTGCATGTCAATCTTATATAAAAAATGAATCTCTATTTCCCTTGGTCACAGCAGCACGCGTGAACGGCTGAACCGATTTTACTAATAGGCTATTTGACAGTATGAAAAATAAAGTGTTATTGATAGTAATCTATGTAAATTATGACTTCATAAAGCATTATGGAATAAAATAACTTGAAAATAAACAATGATATATTAAAAAACCCATAATTCAAATTATCTATTTTTAAACGCCAGTCACGTGACACAAAACGGCTAGGATTGGTCGAATCGACGATGACGTAACATACTAGTCAATATTGTCATCGCCTGTCTTAAAAAACTCGACGTTTGTTTATTTGTTGACAAGCATGTAACGTCATAGAAACTAGTGCGACACCATTTGCATAAGCGTTTTTTTTTAATATGATCAGGCAGTAAATTTTAATACTCAGCATTAGGTTTGATTTCAGACCTTTTATACTGGAAGTGAAAGCGCAAGAATGTATAAATTGTCTCATTTTCTCGTCTCTTTCTCTAGGTGGCTTAACATTCCTAATTTTCTTATCACGATCCTAAGTGCAAGAGCGTGACGCTAACCCAGCCATTAAAACGATTTAATAAATAGTTTTCTAAACACGTCAGAGAAAGAATCTGTTAAAGTTCTTATTTCGTACACAACTAAAAAAGTGAATCTGAACCAAAGTTACTTCTAAACGGTTTCCAATATAAATGGAGGATTAACATGCTGTCTTATGAAATACTAGCTTCCGCCTGCGGCTTCACTCGCGTGTTAACTGGATAAAAAGTATCCGATATGTTCTATGTTTCATCCAAATTCGTTTGGTCATAATCTGGGTTTCTACTCGAAATCCGATAGACGATACATGCCAAAGTTACATCACAATCATCGATGTTCGTAACCCTACTTCACTAAAAATAATACGAGAATTTGAATTGGACAACGAAGTAGACCCCATAGATTTTGATGTTCTCCGTAATTGACCACGCAAGAGTCATTAATATCAAGTATTCCTAGTGTGAGTTCAAGACTACTATGTTAGCTACCTTGCTTTTGTGGGAAAATATTTGTAATTACGAGTATGTAAAAATAAAACCAATGTTTCATTGCCATGAAAAACCAACAACTCATTTTTTATTATCTGTCAAACTTAAAAAGTTTTCTATTGAACAAAAAGGTTACATCACAAAAAAAGTATATATTCGTTTTTCACTAAAAAGTATTTCATAGGTTCTGTCGTCTACATCAAGGATAGTAAGACCGGGTTGAGCCGTTCGTATCTTAGTTGTGTAGAAGGGAACTAAAAGTACCCACGACACAACCAGTTGGGCGGAGGAGTTGAGCCGTTGGTCGCATTACTATATTATGATACTAGCTTCCGCCAGCGGCTTCTTTTGCGTGGTACCTGGATAAAAAGTAGCCTATGTATTATTCTGATGTATAAGCTATAGTACTGTAAAGTTTCATCTTAATCCATTCAGTAGTTCTTGCGTGACAAACACACACACACACACCCCCACTCACAATTTTTTTTGCATTTATAATATTAGTAGGAAGTAGGATGATTACTATATTGTGTGGTAACTATGTTGTGATACCTATAACTATGTTTTATTTATCATCAGGTACTGACGCAATCGATATTCTATGCGGTCGCGTGATTCCGGTGAAGCTTGGCATCATAGGCGTGGTCAACCGATCTCAGCAAGACATAATTGATAAGAAAACAATAACGGTAAGTTTTGCTCTATTTCAGGGGCCATACTAGCTCCTAAATAATATCAAAACTATTTATTAGTAGAGGTGCGGTTCGTTTTGCGTTTTCACTTTCGCACCGTGAGTAGTATTGTTTTAATATTACTAATCAGCTTGTGGTACGGCCCCTGAACTATACAATTGTACCGTTTCTTTCTTTATTTTGATTTCCATACAATTTTATTTAAATGGTTTTCTTAAAAATACAGTGAAGTTCACAGCTGTGTTGGCCTTGTTAGTAACTCGACTTACAATCTAAAAGTCGTGGGTTCGAATCCCGGCCGATCAAAGCAATAGATTTTGCAGTTTTTATCAACTGACCACTACAAGTGAAGAGAGTGGAACTGGCAAATAATTATAGTCTTTTTGATTTCCATACAATTTTATTTGAATGGTTTTCTTAAAAATCCAGTGAAGTTCATAGCCGTGTTGGTAACTCAACTTTCTATACGGAAGTCGTGAGTCAAGCAAAGCAATAGATTTTGTAGTTTTTATCAGCCGACCAGAAGAGTGGAACTGGCAAATATTTTATATTATTTTTCCCACTGTTTTTATTTCATTCCAAAACCATGATTAGCATTCTAAAATAATTAAGGCTTACTGACGAATTTAAATTAATTACGGTTCGCATAACAATAAAATGGCTTCATGCTCGGCGAGTTCGAAGAATAGTTATTTGTTATACAAGAGTGCAAAGTTGCTTTTCAACCGCGTGTTCAATTTTGATGACCGAGCAAGCGAAGGATTCTAAAATTGAAATCCTAAGCGTTAGTGAGGGAATCAAAAGAGCACGAGGTGAAAAATCTTTGCACTCGAGTGCAACACGTAACTTTTCATTCCACCTCAGCTAGGAAATGACTAACTGCAAAAAAAAACAATACAATCACAAGATAGGTACTTTTATTTCAGTTTAGGTATTAACTACTACATTATGACAGGTAAGTATTACAGAATAATCTTAATAATGACGTGTTAAAATGCCGCGTAAAGAACCGCGTACAAAGCAAATTGAAAAAAAGAACACCAAGAAGGTTCCGAGTCTGAGTTTTTAACAAATTAAAAAAAAGTTGTATGATATATTCGGCACCATAGAGGTAGCAGTAAATAGGTTTAATGATTTTTTTATTTCACAAACTTAGTGCACACGATGTTCTAAATTCAATTTACTTTATCCTCTAGACTAGAGAATATAAACGGCTTTTGCACTCAGATATTGAAGAGCAAAAATGCTCTTTCCGAGATGGTGGGATGAAATAGTATATTATGCAACTAGTGAATAAAGGACGGATTTAAAGCGAGGGCCGTAGATGAATCACGAGCGCAGCGAGTGATTCAACTGTTAGAATCCTGAACGACGCGAGTGATTCATGGCCCTCGATATAAATTCGTACTTTATTCAGGAGTTGCATACTATTATACCATGACTACGAGAATATTTATTTAATCTAATGCCAAACTCCTTGTCGCAAATATCGACCAATCAAATCTCGAGAATTTATTTGCACCAAAGAGTTTTGAATTTCGAATCTCAGCGCAAGGAGTTTGTGTAAGCATTGAAATAGAGACCGGATATATTTTGTGTTCCAAATTCAAACACCAAAATAGTGAATAAAAACAAAACAGTGAATAAAAGGCCTTTTTATTCACTGTTTTGCGTGAATAAAATAAGCTTTTTAAAGTAGGTATGGTATAATAGTATATTATGCAACTAGTGAATAAAGGACGGATTTAAAGCGAGGGCCGTAGATGAGTCACGAGCAAGTGAAGGATTCTAATGATTGAATCACGAGCGCAGCGAGTGATTCAACTGTTAGAATCCTGAACGACGCGAGTGATTCATGGCCCTCGATATAAATTCGTACTTTATTCAGGAGTTGCATACTATACTTTATACCATGACTACGAGAATATTTATTTAATCTAATGCCAAACTCCTTGTCGCAAATATCGACCAATCAAATCTCGAGAATTTATTTGCACCAAAGAGTTTTGAATTTCGAATCTCAGCGCAAGGAGTTTGTGTAAGCATTGAAATAGAGACCGGATATATTTTGTGTTCCAAATTCAAACACCAAAATAGTGAATAAAAACAAAACAGTGAATAAAAGGCCTTTTTATTCACTGTTTTGCGTGAATAAAATAAGCTTTTTAAAGTAGGTATGGTATAAATGTATTTTGTTCTTTTAAAATAGAAACGGACAAGTGCGACTAAGACCTGCGCCGAGGTTTCCGTTTCATTATTGGGCATTCATTCAAACGATTTTTTTTATTTCGTATATATTTATATTACGACGTTTGGAGATTCAGATGATTTTTAGTAAAAATTTACATACTCTTAATTTATTACATTGACGTAATTTTCCCTCTGGACTTTTGGATAGCAGCAAAAAAAGGAGGTTAAAATTTATTTTTATTTTTATTTATGAACTTTCGACTGGGTGAACCAATTTTTATGATTATTTTTTTATTTGAGATCTGGTGCTTCCCGCTTTTAAGGGTGAAAAAATGCATAAAGTCGGTTTTGTTGTTAGTTTTTTTTAAACGTAATTATTGTTGCTGTTGGATGTATGTTAGTCTGTAGGTAATTTATATGGATTTTTGTATTTGTATTTTTACTTTACAATATATTGGTATTTGTATTTATATAATTATTTTACATATGTTGCCTGAAGTAAAGATTATTATTATATTATTAATATTAGGTATATTTTGTGTTATAGGATGCACTGAAAGACGAAGCGACTTACCTACAGAGGAAATATCCGACAATCGCGTCAAGAAATGGCACGCCGTACTTAGCCAAGACACTGAACAGACTGCTCATGCACCATATTAGAGACTGCTTACCGGAATTGAAGGTAAACATTTTTACTCCATCTAGCCCTGAACTAAGTAAAAGCTAGTAAAGCTTGTACTAGGCCATAGTAACTAGTGGAATTTTTAATACTCTTTCTTCTAAATATTTAATTACTAGCTTTTACCCGTGTCTTCGTTCGCGTGTGCTTAGAAAATCTATCTTTGATGACTTAATCATAAAACATTGAAATTCATGAAAATCAAAAGATTTTTTTGAGAAATAAAGTAGCTTAAATCCCTCCCAAGACTTGAAACTATCTCTATATGAAATGTCATCACAATCGGTCCAGGTTTGGAAACAAACAGACGTTCGTTACTTTCGCATTTATAATATTAGTATAGATATTATATTACTTGCTAGTAGTAATAATAAAATTATCTGATATTTCAGGTGCGTGTCAACGTTATGATCTCCCAATTTCAATCGCTCCTCAACTCGTACGGGGACGATGTGTCCGATAAGTCTCAAACGCTCTTACAAATAATAACAAAATTCGCGAGCGCTTATTGCTCGACCATCGAGGGTACAGCGAGGAATATAGAGACCACAGAGCTATGCGGAGGTGCCAGGATCTGCTATATCTTCCATGAGACGTTTGGACGGACGCTGGATTCTATTCATCCTTTAGTCGGTGAGTTTGATTCTTAAGATATCTTAAAGTTAAGGTAAACTAAATAAATAGGATCGTGCCTATATCCCCTGAGTACGGTAGACATCTTCTCAAATCTCCAACCTCGCAGATCATCGAAGATGTCTAAAGAGGACAGTCATAGGCACGTCCAAACATTTCGCCCATTGTGCCGTAGTTAGTATCCAACATATAAATATGTGAATATGAATTGTAAAACATTTTTTTAACATATAAAAATAAATCTTGATATATCTTGAAGAAAATGTTATCTCCAACTAGGATAGGCTTCCTCTCAGATATTCGGGCGCTCAGATCCATGAATATTTTTAAAGGGAGTAATCAGAGGCTCGAGCAAACATTACATTTGGCACTGCTTAATCTATGCCTTGAAATCTTTTTAAGAATGTTTTTAATATTATATAATGCATAAGGAATCTGATGTATGAAGAAGTATGTCATCAGCAAGTGGAAAGCCGTGCCCACCCCTCTGGGAAACAGGCGTGATTTTAAGCATGTACCGTGCCGACCCGTGACAGACGTTGTCCTGTCAAATTTCAATAATCGAATAGAAAAGACTGACTGTTTTTAGTCTGTGATGTCAGATTTTTTGCACAGCAGCGCCATCTATACAGAAATCATCCCTTTTGCGTTTTTTTATCGTTTTGGGGGTGTTTTTCATATTTCAAAGTAGTCTATTATTTATTCGGGCATTATATATACACCAAATTTCAACTTAATCCGTTTTGTCGTTTAGGCCTGATTGAGGAACAAACATACATACAAACTTTCACATTTATAATATTATAAGGATTAGGATGTTATAAATAGAGATATAAATAAAGATATTCATTTTGAATATAGTCTTACGTAAGCATTGTACTCTGTCCTATGAAGTCAGCGCAACAATAAATCGAAGAACGGTGAGTGTCTGTACTTCTCAACGGTGCCGTACTGTGATTGCCTTCCGCCACTTCTTTTTCCTGAGCCCTATTTTATACAATAGAATCAATAAAATTATTAATATCTACCCCTTAACTAAAAATAAATGTAAATACGAAGTTAAAAAAATGCTATCTACACTTACCTACGATGAAACTGAAGACCTAATACAAATCAAAAAATAATATACACACACACACACACATACATGCACCATCACACACACACACACACAAACACACACATAACACACAACGCACACACGCTCATAAAAGCTCTGGCTCTTAAAACTTATTATTGTTATAAATAAAAATTAAAGTTAAGTTAAATAGTTAATAAGATAAAAGTTAAATAGTTTAATCATTAT
Source organism: Hydriomena furcata (assembly GCA_912999785.1). NCBI lineage: Eukaryota > Metazoa > Arthropoda > Insecta > Lepidoptera > Geometridae > Hydriomena > Hydriomena furcata. Next base: position 13,191,906 of record OU538828.1, on the reverse strand, counting down.
ATTATCAGGAACGTCTGGTTCTTCAACTAGTCCTAAGGACGGGCACTGGAAAGCGCGACACAGTTTTAATACTAATGCATTTTCCAGTGTTCATACTTTTTATTCAAATGTACTTATGTTCACTGAAATAAATAAATAAAAAAAAAAAAAAAAAAATTCTTGTTTTTAGGTTTAACGCGCATGGATATCCTGACCGCTATCCGTAACGCTACGGGACCGCGGCCCGCACTGTTCGTGCCTGAGGTTTCCTTCGAGTTGTTAGTCAAGAGGCAGATAAGAAGGCTGGAAGATCCATCACTGAGATGTGTGGAATTGGTAAGAAGAAGAAAATAAAAGGAGAAGGTTCTCAATAGGCTATTTGACAGTATAAAAAATAAAGTGTTGTTGATAGTAATCTATGTAAATTATGCCTTCATAAAGCGATATGGAGTAAAATAACTTGAAAATAAACAATGATTTATGAAAAAACCCATAATTAAAATAATCTATTTTTAAACGCCAGTCGCGTGACACAAAACGGTCAGGATTTGTCGAATGGACGACGACGAAACATGCTTGTCAATATGTCATCGCCTGCCTTGAAAAACTTGACGTTTGTTTATTTGTTGACAAGCATGTAACGTCACAGAAACTAGTGCGACACCATTTGCATAAAGAAGCGTTTTTGCGGGTTGTTTAAATTGTCGATATTTAATTTACATTTTTAGGGCCACAGTTTATGGGTTCCACAGTCACTACTGAATAATCTAAAATGGTTTTCAAAATCTTGCCAAATAGCTCATTCGACGCGTATATACGCGTTTTTTATGTGAGATCATATTTTATCTTCTTACCTGGTGATCCGAAATTAAGGTTTTATTTTTTCAATTGTGTAGGTAGAGAAAAGACCTAATATGAAATTTATTTATGTAGAACTAATAGTTCCTTGAAAACTTTTAATACTCGAATTTATCATTGGTTGGAAACATTTTTTTTAAACATTAGATCGATCATGACTCTAATTCCCGAGTGCGGTAGACATCTACTCAGATCTCCAAGAGCTCGATCCTTGTACATGACTCAATGGCGTAGTCAAAGGCACGTCCAAGAATGTGAGAAGAGGGGATGTATAATCAAATGTTGTTTACAGGTGCACGAAGAAATGCAGCGCATAGTGCAGCATTGCGGCACTGAAGTGCAGCAAGAGATGTTGCGCTTCCCTCGTCTGCATCAACGGATTGTGGATGTTGTCACGCAGTTACTGCGCACACGACTACCGGCAACTAACTCTATGGTAAGATCTACAAACTATATCTATGGTCAAATCGGCAAATTCAAATCCAAGTTTGAAAGGGGATGACCTAAGCTTAGTCGGCGTATGTTGAACCCAATGGCGTTTTGGATTAGGCCAGATCAAGAAGTAACACAAAAAAACGAATGAGAATAAATAAGATATAAGATTATCGTGGATGTATAAAACGTAGCCTATGCTGGCTCATGAACTATCTGTGTAAAAATTCATTTCAATCCGTTGCTGCCTGAAAGAAGGACAAACCATGAAACAAATCTACAAACACACGTTCATATTTACTTACTATAATATAATACTAACTACCGCCCGCTGCTTCGCTCGTGGCGAACTTGGATAAAAAGTGGAATAACTGAACTTGGATAAATGTTATTCTAGGACATAAGCTATGTATTTTCCAAGTTTCATCCAAATCCGTTGTTTGGTCGTTTGCTTCTGTCTACCTTTCAAACATCCTTATATACTTTTAAATTTATAATATTAGTAGGACATACTAAATTTTTTTATATCCATTTAAATTTTCAACTAATTTCCCAAACTCACGTCCGCAGGTAGAGAACCTGGTGGCGATCGAGCTAGCGTACATCAACACCAAACATCCCGATTTCCACCGTGAGGCGGCGCTAGTGTCCGGTCTACTCAAATCCACCGACGAGGACCACAGTCCGATGTATCGACAGAAGCCGAGACCTGCGCAGTCACCGGTAGCCACAATGTTCAGAGTATTTATAGTTTTGTACCTTGATGCATGTGGGGGTAACTAATTTTTTCCTAACAATGTAATGTAGTTATGTAGGTAAACCGTTTTTGTCAGACTACTTCCGCGATGTTTTCGAAAGCGAGGCTCTTCCACCCTGCGCCTCAGGGAGTGATCTGACTTATGTGGTTTTTACCTTATTTGCACAACTTTGACAGCAAGTACTACACATGTTTGCATTTACATAAGTGCCGAGTCTATTATATCTAAAGAAAAATGCGCACGCGGACTACGCATTGATAAAAGACGTTGTGACGTTGTGTTCTTCTAGAAAATGTAGAAAAGTTCATATCTGTGCTTGATTGGATGGATATAATGTCCGTTTCTTTATCAAAAAATTGAAATAGAACCACGTCTGTGATCCTCAAGTACGATAGACATCCTCTAAGATCCTTGAAGATGTCAAAAGGTAGTAGTCGGAGGCACGTTCAAGCATCACATTGCGTCGGAATTATCGTCAACACTTCAGTGTAGAGTTGACGGTACACAATAGCGCCTGAAAAATAGACATTGAAGAAATCAAACCAGTAATAGCCGCCGAGTTGATAATCTTTATTTTTGAGGTATGTTAAAAATCGGCCAAGTGCGAGTCGGACTCGCGCACGAAGGGCTCCGTAAATCTAAAAAAAAAAGTTATAGCGGCAACAGAAATACATCATCTGTGAAAATGTCAACTGTCTAGCTATCACGGTTCATGCTATACAGCCCTGTGACAAACAGACAAAAATGTACCATTGATAGCAAATAAAAAACTTTTTTAGTAGCCCATATCTTCAAATTGCAATGGTAAGCATCATATTCTGTAAAGTATAGTTACTATAGTAGTACTATATAGTATAGTTACTATTCACAATTCATCTGTTCACATAACAATCATACTAAATCACACCGGGCTTAGGTTGATATTTCTTGATTATATTACTCTATCTTCCTTCAATAACTAAGTATTGTTTGTAGTTGATCCTACGGCAAATGGGCGAAAGAGGCTCACTCCTAGTATTATTGGCAAGTATATGGGAAAACACCAACCAGGTAAAGCTAATGCTAATCACGGTATAGATAATATTAGTTTTCAAAAGCAGTAAATACGTTTTGCAAAGAGTGCTATTACTGTTTGATAGGCAAGCTATAAATATCTATACCGTGCCAACAGATCATTAGAATCCATACTTAAATATGAATATGTCGGCTTTTGAATACTATGTGGGAACTCTTTCGTACGTTGCTAATCTACCATTAGTTTTTCATATACTTAAATTTACGGCATGTTTTGTTTAATTTACGCGAAAAAAGAAAAACAATTACTAAAATACACAAAACACGGTCATATGTAAAGTTATTTTGATGATTATTATATAAGGAGCGGAACGGAACGTGAATTGACCAATCAAAACGCTCGAAATTTTTGATCCAACTATTGCGAGCACTGTGATTGGTCAATTCACGGTCCGCTCCGCGCAGCTCCGCGTTAATGGAAACCCTCCTTAACTGTCTAAAGACGATGTAATGACTATTTATCAGTGAGCTTACGCAATAGGGATGCTGCTAACAAAGATCTCCGCGGTGTGTCATTGTAAACGTCAAATTAACATTAGTGTTTTAAAACATTAATAGCACATTATCAATGCTAAAAGCCAGTAAATGTTTCCATTGCAGCATGTGCCGGCTATCACAGATGGACAAGATAAGTCACCTCAGTCGAATACTAGTGAATCTCCAGTCACACCTCATGTGAGTATCTGTTATCCTAGTACCATGAAATGACCTAACAGCTCAGTTGGTAGTAGCTCTGCCTTCTGCACTGAAGGTTGTGGGTTCAATTCCAACCACGAACATCAACATTTCTTCACATAATTTAACTACAGCAAAATGTGGGCTAATGTAATGTTTGGACGTGCCTTTGACTACCTCCTTTAGACATCTTTAAATAGAGCACATGAAGATCTGAGACGATGTCTACCGTACTTGGGGATACAGCCGTGATCCTATTTCATTTTATTTTTATTTGAACACCTCGACACCTCAAGTGTCGTTTTTGGGTATTAGACACTACACCCAGACCTGGAACAAATATGTGTCTATCGCATGCAAACATTTGTCCCGCCGCGGGAATCGAACCCGCATACCTCACAGCAATTATACGCTTGTAGATAAACGGAGTACCTGAGAGCAAGGTAGTCGTGGGTATTAAAAACTACGAATACCTATCGTGGTACTACAACATCCAGACCTGGAACAAATATTTGTCTATCGCATGCAAACATTTGTCCCGCCGCGGGAATCGAACCCGCCACCTCTCACCGGCTTTATACGCTTGTAGATGAACGGTACTCCTGAGAGCAAGGTACTGACTCCTCAGAAACCGGTGAACCTACTGCCGGAGGTGCCGAGCCACACTTCGAGGAAGCTGTCAGATCGGGAGCAGCACGACTGTGATGTCATTGGTGAGTTATGTCTACAAATAATCTTATTCGACTGGCCTCACAGCTCAGTTGGTAGTAACTCTGCCTCCTATCCCCACCCAGGACAAATATTTGTGTGATGAACATAGATGTTTGTTCTGTGTCTGGGTGTTAATATGTATAATAAGTATGTATTTACAAAAAAAAAAGTATATATAAGTATTCTATCAGTTATCTGGTTCCCATAATACAAGCTTTGCTTAGTTTGGGACTAGATGGCGCTGTGTGTAAAGTCCGCCAATATTTATTTATTATTTATTTATTTATTTATTACTAGAGTCTGTAGTGTACCAAAAAAATATTCCTCGTAGGTATACAGTTTGTCAGAAAACTCAACGATAACCTGGTACCGGGCGAGAGGCCAAGTTTTACCAGTTCTTTAAGAAATAAGAAAAACAAAACATGTCACTTAACTTGTAATTGACAAAATAATAAATAAATATTGGTGGACATTTTACACATCGCCATCTAGCCCCAAACTAAGCAAAGCTTGTACTATGGGAACTAGACAACTAATAGAATACTTAAATACGTTTTTTTTGTAAATACATACATATGATACATATAACACCCAGACACAGAGCAAACATCTATGTTCATCACACAAATATTTACTCTGGGTGGGAATCGAACCCACAACCTACAGCGCTTAAGGCAGAGTTACTACCGACTGAGCTGTGAGGCTGTCTAAATAATGAAATAGAAAGAAAAGAATAGATAAATCGATTTTTAAGATGTCAAAATCAATCGCGTCTTAAAGTTATAACACAATTTCTATGATTCGTATAGTTCAAAGTTTTTATTGCTTTCATGTGTACATTAAGGTCTTATAGGTATTTAAATAAATATGGTATCAACATGAGCCATAAAGAACCTTCCAGCAGGCTTAGCTTATGACCCGATATTGATTTGTCTATGAAAGAATAGACAAGAGTTAAATTTGAACGTAGAATATAGCGCCGTAGACATGAAATTTTGGTCGACGCAATAGAAATATCAAATAGGCAAGTTTTTTCTCGTGATTGCCACGCTATAAAAGTAGAAAAATCGCTGCTTTTAACACAAAAAAAAATATGTTTTTGTCTATACTTCTGTAAATCAATGCCGTGTATTCTGATACTGATTTGAGCTTTGCTTAAAAACAGCGATTAGATTTGCAAACATTGTGGTTTGTTTCAAATGTCAAAATTGTTCATAGCTTTGTGTTTGGTCAAACTATTCAATTTACGACGATATTTTACCGAACACGAATAAATGACATATAGTGACATTCGTGTGGATTCTCTTGGCACAAATTAGCTAAAATTATATGAAAATGTCTAAAGTCCTAATTAAATTACAGGCAACATCTTAAAATTAGAATGTTTTGCTTACTATACGCGCATAGCCTGCTGTCGGTATTACTAAAGAACCGTTTTCACGATTTTTAAATAATTTCGCCACGTGAAGAGGAGACTTGATAGCGAAATTAAAAAGCTTCCCCACACATCTGAGACTTCTGGGTGCAAATCCTTATCATGGAATAACATTTTAAAATCTTATAAGTCTTTATAAAACGTTTTGTTTCATAATGTATGTTGACTTTTTTAAATTGCATACGTGGTTTTCAAATTTTATCGAACTTACTAGTATTTTAATTTAATTTCGATATAATACTCTGATGTTTAAGCTAATTTGGACTTAGCGTAAACAAAATAAGAACAAAAATAGTTGCGGAGCTAAGTGAATCGTCACCATGTCTGCAAGAATTAATCCATAATAATAATATTCATATTCTAAAAAGCATGTTTTCTGATGCTAGGTGGGCGGAGAGACAATAACACCGTTATAGATGGCGTCGCAATGAACGCAATGACGCATTTGAACGATAAGGGAGATTTAGTCGGTGAGGAACTGCATTGCAACGCAAACAATGCTTAATCCATCGCACTGACTTGCCTTCCGACCACCTATCATCTGAGGGTTTCCCAAACTTTAATCGACCCCCACTGGCAACTGACTGGAAAAGTTGCTAAATGCGTACGCTAAGTGTGAACGCTCTATACAAAAATATTCGATGATCCTTTGGCGTAGCGGGTGATTGCCTGGCTGGGACGTAAGAGTTCGATCCTCGCAGCCCAACAATTTTGCTTAATCTGTAAATATTTATTCCTGGTCTGGATGTTGTGATGATACTGTTGTGGGTGGTATTTATTTATTGGGCGCTTATTCAAGTGAAATAAATATTAGACTCTTAAAATTGACAAACAATTTGATAATATGACAAACGCGCACATGATGATGACTGAACAGTGTAATAAAAGATGATTTCTTATATAAAAGTCATCAACTTCTTCACCTTACCACCTGACCCAGCAGTCGGATGCTATTGCATAAAATAATATTAAAAAAAAAATAGTGACCATATAAACTGTTTGTAAATATGGTTCAACTTTTATGTTACAGTTTGGGAAACTCTGCTTAGCTGTAGGCTTGCTTTATGTGTTTCATTGAGTCTAGTTTGTAGGGCTAGTTTTTTATTTCTGCTTCTGTCTCAATTCTTGTTATGCTATGATGGAAAATAAGTACTTGTCTTGTGTGTATAAGATATGATTTTACCGTTAAATTATTTTGTTCTAATTTGTTACTGGAATGCATAAATATGTTGTATTTTTAGCGAAACTCAACTTTCGTAATTTTTCTAGTTAATATCTGATTCTCTCTTTGCTGTAGATGTGTTTTAAATCAAAGCTTGTGTTGTAAATTAGATTGCATGATATTATGCCTAAAATCAACTTAAATCGAATTTGAATTTGATTTAAACTGTACGACGCGACGCGAGCGAAGCCGCGGGCGAAAATTCAAAATTCAAATTCAAAAATCATTTATTTCAATAAAATCACAAGGATCACTTTGAAACGCCTTAGGAACTAGGCGAAGCTACGCCGATTCCACGCGACCAAGCCTAGAAGAATCAGGCAACAAACACGGCTTGGGGTCTACCTTTTTTTTAATGATCCTTTTCTTAAAGCTATGTAGAGCTCCAGTGTAATGTATTAAGCTAATGTATTAAGTCAGCCTGTGTATTAAACATATTAAATATGGTGACCTTATACAACACTAGCTTTCACATTAATATCAATATCCCAAATGCTACAATTTTCCTCAATTTAAGTATAAAATACCATTTTTTGGAGATATCGCTTTTTCATAACGAATTTAAAAAATACTTAGATTAAGTTATTATTTTCTCTCCAGAGCGCCTTATAAAATCCTACTTCTACATCGTCCGCAAGTCGATTCAGGACTCTGTACCGAAGGCAGTGATGCATTTCCTGGTCAACTTCGTTCAGGACAACTTGCAGTCGGAGCTAGTCACTCATCTGTACAAGTCTGATCAGGCGGAGAGCTTGTTGAACGAATCTGAACATATCGCTCAGAGGAGGAAGGAAGCCGCTGATATGCTAAAGGTGAGATCTATACTAATATTATAGATACGATAGTTTGTGAGGATGTTTCGATGGATAAATAAATAAAAATAAAATAAATATTGGCGGACTTTACACAACGCCATTTAGCCCCAAATTAAGCAAAGCTTGTACTAAGGGAACCCGATAACTGATAGAATACTTAAATATTTTTTTGTAAATACATACTTATTTGTCATACATAGTAACATCCAGACACAGAACAAACATCTATGTTCAATGTTTGCTCTGGGTGGGGATCGAATCCACAACCTACAGCGCAGAAGGCAGGGTTACTACCAACTGTGTGAGGCATCGCTTATGGCATAGCTTATGTCCTTTTCATCCAAGTACCACGAGAAAAACCGCGGGTCGAAGCTATATATAGTTTAGACCTGAGACGCCTTGAAGTTAGCCGTTTAGCGACGCATTAAGAATAATAGACCTCGGACTGTACTCTCCAAGCACGGCCATCTTCTTAAAATGTCTAATAGCAAAAGCCACGTCTAAAAAATACATCCAATTTGTACAAAAAGTGGATATGTGACAGTTTACAAGCTTATCGCCGCTGTTAAAAACTACTCCAATTACCTTGCTTCAATAACGTCGACATTTTATAAAAAATAGTGCTCACTGTACATTCGAAGATAGCTTTAACCTCAACTTGTGAACTAAAATAGTGTTTCATTTATTTCCAGGCGTTGCAGCGCGCCGGCCAGATCATCGGTGAGATTAGGGAAACGCACATGTGGTGATCGCCTTAACTCGAGACTAGTCTGAAATTAGTGGATCTGAGCTTTGTATACGGCTCTGTTACATACTCTTAGGCTTAGTCTACATACTATCGCACCCTTCGGCAATATCCTATAAACACCAAGACGTTCCTTAGAATACTTATTTGCTCACTTACGGGACGCTGTAGTGTTTGAGATGTTGTTTTAGATGGAGTAGGCTTGCTTAGCTAAGTTGATCTTATCCGGAAAGACACTGTCAATGCGAAGTGGGTCATATTTTCCTTCATCAGTGGCCTGGGGGGTACGAATCACTATCGTATCGTCAAAACTGACATTTATACAATACAATAATCAGTTTTGAAGATACGATAGTGTTTCGTGCTAGCCCCCCAGAACGGTTGGGACAAAACAAGATATTCGGAAAATTCGAGATATCTTCCACCCGACTAGTTTAACCCGACGGTTCAAAGATCTCAGATCAGTCTTATAAAGATGTGTTATGCTGAAGGACGCGATTAAGTGTAGCTTGAAACTTCTTAGGCGAAAATTCGCATTAGGCTTTTTCTACTTAAAACCCATTCACTTCTAACTGTCTGCTCTCTTGTTAGGATAGCTCGCTATAAAATATTATGAAACCAAAAATTTTTGAAAGGCAGATACATTAGAAGGAAATGGTTGATTATGGTTTTGATGTTTTGAACCATGCTTGTTTTGGAAGGATTTTAATACACGTTTTATGAGGCTTCAGTACTAGATTGTGGCAGAGGTCCATTAGACACACATGCAGGCGTCAATTATGAATGACGAATGACTAATGGAATGACGAATGAGTTGACTACATCAGTAAGGTGTACAAACAATAGCCAAACATGTTATACTGATGATTAATATTGATTAAACCCGATCATTACGACTTCAGTCATGTAATAGGCTGATTGAGTATCTAATGGAAGGAAATGAAAGAAAGAGTGTGTGGTGTTGAGTGTACAATGAAACCCTTTCAAAAAGGTTTAGTCCTTAGCTATTTCGAGTTGCTGGTTATTTGAATTAGCTACCATAAGGTTACACAATAATGTTAAGCTTACATGTAACATGTAGCAGGGTTTCGAACGCAAAATTGTAGAATAATAGAAAAAAATTGAGGCACGGATTAGTAAAAACTAGACTGCATCAAGACATAATTACAGGTTTGATGGCATAATGCAAAAAGTGCAATATAAAAATGCATGACAAGTATTTAGATCGAATGAAAATGTTCATATTTCTCTAAAATGTTTTAAGGATATGATAATTCAGTCAACGCGTTGTTGTTTTGTTAGCGAGACCTCTGTTTTAGCATTATTACTGTTTAGAAGTGCCAATGTATTTTTTTTATAAGTGCAGATTAGCAATGCAATGATTCTGGTTGTATATTTATAAAATCTTGCACAAACGTCTGTTATTTCAGTTACCATTTTGTCGTGTGAATGTATTTAAATCATGCACTTATTAGCGTTTAACTTATTAGGTACTCACATTTATTGTAGTTCAGTGATATTACTTGTGTAGTTAATTGGTCCTCGATAATTAATTTATATTTAATATTATATGGATTAATTTTGTTTTGGTATTGATTTTTTTCTTGTTATTTTGTGTCAATAACGAAACACAACAGGGTTGGTTATAATTTTAAATTGCTTGCTTTTTTCGTCATTGTAATAACGTTAGATAGTTCCTTCGTTTATTAGATAAGCAACGCATGCTGTGTTACAAATTTCTTTGAAGTTTTTTGAGTCGTTTTGTGTCATGTCCAAACTAAAGTAATTTATTCGTTTTAACGTCATTAGATTAGGAAATATTCCAATGTTACACATGTATTTATTGTTAGTCAGAGATGTGTGATTCGAGTATCAGAAATAACTTAAATGATACGGAGAGTAAGATTGTATTTAAGTCTGTTAAATATTAAATAGATTAATGTAATCGCCAAATTATGTGTATTTAATTAATACCATCCCTTTCCTAATTCCTGCACAGTAGCGCTGATCCGACAGACAATTTTCAATATCCTATAGCGAAAAGCACTTAATTTTTTCAGAATTTTACTTTGCAATTGATTTTTAAATGAAGATACATAAAACAATTCAGAAAAAAACTACATAGTTTTGTTAAAGTTATTTATTGCAATTATAAAATTATTTACGTGCATATTTAACTGAGATTTAATGAAACAGAACAGAATGCATAACAATTAACATTTAAAATGTGATTAACAACAGGACAGTGAGAAATAACTATTATTTCAATAATGACAAATAAAACTGGTATTTGTACGCGTCTTCGCTCACGAGGTAACCGTTCAAAACAATATTGTAGGTTCTAGGAACTAGAATCTCACACAATGCCTATATTTTGTCAGATCGGTAGGCCTCTGATTTATCAATCAATTCTTATAAAAACTTGTGATGTCATATTTCTAGCTAAAGTAAGTAGACCCTCGAATTATTTCCAACTTTTTACATCAATGCTTATACGAATGTTGGATAGAACGACCAAAGGACCAAGCTATTTGAAAATCTATACTATACCATCAAAAATTATATAAAATTTGTGACATACTCACTCGTATACCTACTATAAACAAAAAAACAATCTCGAAGATTTTTTCGGATTTTATTTTAAAAATGAGCCTATCAACGTCAACAAAAAATCTGTAAGGTGATTCCCGCATTCTGACTGATATTGATTCTGATATCAGACTAATCGAATTTACTATTATGGTACACAACCAAATCTACCGTTACCTATTTACTTTCTATATTATAAATGCGGTCTGCAAACTACAACTATTGACTAATGTTCCAAGATATTACTACTAATATTCCAAGCTTCACTAATATTACTACAATTTTCGCTCAATCTTTAAAACAATTTTGCCTAAAATATTATTTTACAATAACAACATTGAATCACACTTTCACAATCATTTGTCATGGTTTTTAAAATTACATTGTATGGCAAGAATTAAGTTTTTGTGACATTATATTGAAATTCGGTTGTCTCAACAAAGTGACTAAAATTTAGTAAAACACGCTCGATCTTATTCTGTTCACGTTAAAGTCTAAATTAGCGTAGATTTTAGGGTGACCGTTCTTAAAATTTAAATTACTTGGGTAATTTAGACATGTGTGAACAAAATAAGAATGTTTGTATTTTACAAAATGTCATCAGTTTGTAGTGACAACAAAATCGCCACCATCTCTTACACTCTTATCAAAAATATATGGATGGAAGGATATAATTTCAATGTGATATTACATTTTTGCACTATGATTTCATACACATGTACACTTCAAGCTCAGTGGGGCAAGCACGACTAACTTTAGACATTTATTAAAATGTAATCTAATTGTATTTGAGTCACTATAGAATACTAGAATTTGGCTACATTGGCAAAGCACAAACTTCTAATATCTCAAATCAAGCAAATTACATGTTTTTTACTTTCAAAACTTTCGTGAGTTGTACTACACATTATTACAACAACGGAAATTACGGCAGAGCCACACTTCCGTGTCGTGTCGTGGCGCGACACGCCACGAGCCAATCGCTTTCATACATTTAGTATGGTTAGAGACACATTTGGGTGTCGTGTCGTGTCGCAGCGCTATCTGTCGTGGCGCGACAGCTCGCTACCGATTGCGCCAGAGCGGTGGTGGGGGTTGAATGAATGAATGAATGAATGAAAATGCTTTTATGACGCGACACGACACAACAGGCAAATGTGTTTCTATACTGGCGCGTGCCTCGTGGCGCGAACCATAGATTTAGGATGGTTCGCTCTTATATCTATGGCGCGAACACCTAGCAGACATATTTAATTTAATTTGCAGCATAGTGATTGACGACCTTATTGAACTTAAACGTCAACGAAAATTTTTTTTTGCCCTCTAGGAGTTTCATTGCTAAGAGAAATTGAAGGTTTTCATCAAAATTACTATACCCTGCAAAGAGCGCGCCCGTATACTCTGTGGAGCGCGCCCGTATAGTACTCTGTGGAGCGCGCCCGTATACTCTGTGGAGCCACGACACGACACAGTAGTGTGCACACCCACCCCACGCGAGTGGCGTGTCGCGCCACGACACGACACGGTAGTGTGTCTCTGCCATTACTCACGTGTAATTCACGAGTGCGAGACGGAAATGCGAGCAGGATAACGCGCGCGTTTTATGGTTCACTCACCCTGAAGAAGATTCTCTAGATGAATCGAAACATTGTCGGTGTCCTCATCGACAATTTATCAAATTACATGTAGTTCATTTTACGCACTGTAGAGGCGGAGGCTTACGGTTAACCATTCCTTTTGAAAACGCTGAAGCTCCATATATTACCTAAGTTTTGTTTAGTATACAATATACAATAGTGCTGTAAAATTACATAGCTTCAATTTATTAAAACTATGATATTATACATACAATTTGTGCTAAGTTTAATTTGTACTAGTTATAGTTAGTCTTATTTTAACTAGCGATCCGCCCCGGCTTCGTACGGGTAGCATGTTATTATACATATAAACCTTCCTCCTGAATCACTCTATCTATTAAAAAAAACCGCATCAAAATCCGTTGTGTAGTTTTAAAGATATAAGCAAACATACATACTTTGCTTTATACTATGTAGTATTTTGCCATAGTGCACCTTACGACATTGAAGTATTATTTTTAGTTTAAAATATTATTGAGATGACAATAATTATTATTTACTTTTTATTATTTTACTTTTAATAACTAGCCGACCCGTGACAGACATTGTCCTGTCATGTGTAGTTAAAACTGATGTCAGATTTTTTGCATACTAAAATCATCATCATTTTGCATTTTTATATCATTTTGAGAATGTTTTTCGGATTATCAACCACCTTATATGTTTTATTCGAGCATCATATCTACATCTACAACAAATTTCATCTTAATAGACTTTTGATTTTCATACATACAAACTTTCGCATTTCTAACATTAGGATTTAGACTCGAGTATTATTGGGGCATTATTTATTACAGTTGGACCCTTAATTACAATAATACTGTTAATTATTATTAAAACGAGTATCATTATTATAATTAATTGTTTTCATTAATATTAACGGAAATTTTGTCATTAACTTTTAAAACTACACAGTTTTAATTGTCCAATCGATTTGTAATGTTTATCTCATTAGTTCCACCACTGAACTGAGACTCAGAAATCGTGGAGCCGAATATTGTAACGCTTATGCATATTAAATTGCTTATTATCTTTAATTCTGATATGACTATCGTCCGTTGAAATCGGGGCCTAACCCTAATTCGACTTCCCTTACTCCACACTAGTCACTGAATCCCTTCGTGGTCCCACTAGAAGCTTACTTAGCTTAGTGAGTAAGCTATATTTATTGCTTCATGTTAGTGACACAAACCCTATTTCTTACTTCCTATGAAATGAAAAAGAAAAAAGATTTAATGTACGGTTACGGTAGAGATCCTCTCACATCATAGTATTTTTTTGCAGTAGTTAGCCGACAAGTCCACCTCCGCTTTAAGTAATAATAATTACTTTTATTTTCTTTCATACAGTAATTGATTAGAAATATTCATTGAATCACGTCTGGGGTTCGAACCTACGCCTATTGAACTATGCAGGGCATAAACGATTTCAACATTATCAACGACAGTGACAGTGCTACGATATATTCGGTCAAACCGCACTCTTAGAAATTAGTCGGAAACGTTGTGACGTTTGTCCCTATATATCGTTTTAAAGAGTAGACCCCCAGATAACAGCAATTGCATCCAATATACGTTACAATATTCGTCTTCCAATTTTTCTTTCGTCTTTCAAAGTTTAAACCTCAGTGATGATCTTGGAGCGCGAACGCGCGGCCCTGTGCTAGGACGAAGGTGCCTTCCTATCACCTTCCAGAAGCTTCTCATCAGCGCACAGCTTCTCCAGCTGTTTCGCGTAGTACGTGTTGAATTTCAACCTGTAAAAACAAGTCACTTGTAAAACTATTTTAAATATTGTTACTTGAGTTATCGACCCCACATGGAATGGGATATGGGCAATGATGATGAAAATTATCTTATGCACAGATATTTGAAACGCTCTCTACACTCACAAATGAATGAATGAAAATGAAAAAAAAAAAAGATTAACAGAAACTTTACCTAACTTGAACAAAACTGTACAATGGGTGATGCTAAAAAGATTTCTTACAGATAACCTCATGATGAAGTGAATATAAGGATGATAGTAGAGAATTTTTAAAATTGGTCTTGTATTTTTTAATTTATCCATTACAAACAATAATACAAATTTTACCTCCAAAAATAGTAGTGTAGATATAGTTACCTGGCAGATATATTGAGTAGCTTGTTGGTATTATTGTCTCTGGCCATCCGCTCTATAATGGCTAGGGCTGACAGTAAAGCAGCCGTGAACCGAAGTCCATATCTCGCCACAGACCGTGAGAAGGAATCCGCCGAGCCACTAGTGGTTGTAGTCTCGTTACTGCCACAACCCGGCTCTTGCTGTAAATGTTTGAGTCAAAGTAAGCTTTTATACAGAAAATGGTCGATTTCTCTGTATTTCAGAGACATACGAGGTTTTTAAACTACAGTCACTATCGAGTAACGTCTAGCTATTTGTGTCGAAGATTTTAGTTCAGTGTAGTTACCGCTAGAGGCGCTGTGCTAGATTCCATACAAATAACTTACTATACCCGAAAGTGACTGCAGTTTATAAATCTTATAATAGGACTACAGATCTGAGCGCCTGAAGACCTGAGAAGATTGTCTACTATAGATAGACTTGAGGATTACAGTCATGATTCTATTTCATTTGCTACCTTATAGGTAAATATATTTGGCAACTCCGTGCAAATTTTGCGTATTTTTCATTGTTATTTTCTATAATTATCTGATAAAGGCCTATTTTTGGAACTGCGAAAGTGTATTTCTAGAGAAATTAGCAAAAATCGATATTTTCGTTATTTACATTACATCACACTGTGTACAATGGAATGAGCTGAAAGTGGCTTAATTTAATATGGATTGTTATTATAACATAACTTATACATTTAAAAGAAACATCAGTATACTTTACCAGATAAAACACAGATAATACTTACAGCAAAACTCTAAAAGATAAGTCATGAAAATAAAAAGCAAGTGTTAGTCAATTTGAACATCACAAATACTACATGGAAGCATTACATGACACTGTGTACTCCAAACAGTGAAACACATCCTTAGTTTCTGTATAAAGGATAATGGACAAAATATAAAGGCCTTAATCCCAAAAAAAATCTTCGATTGATAGGTATTTTTTAGGGTTCCGTACCCAAAGGGTAAAAACGGAATCCTTTTACTAAGACTTCGCTGTCCGTCTGTCTGTCACAGGGCTGTATCTCATGAACCGTGATAGCTAGACAAATACTAAAAACAGAATAAAATAAATATTTAAGAGGGGCTCCTATACAACAAACGTGATTTTTTTGCCGTTATTTATAGATAATGGTACGGAACCCTTCGCGCGCGAGTCCTACTCGCACTTGTCCAGTTTTTTTTTTAGATTTTTTACCACATAACCGGTTTTAGCTACATTTCCTATAAAATAAGATATGTATGTCATATTATATGTACATTATATGGGTTGTAGGCTCGATTCACAGAAAAAACATTTGTGTGATAAACATAGATGTTTGTTCTGTGTCTGGATGTTATAATTCATTATAAATAGGTGTGTATGTATGTACTAAAAATAGGCATATAAGTATTCTGTCAGTGAACTGGTTTCCATAGTACAAGCTTTGCTTCGTTTAGAGTAAAATGTCCACAAATATTTATTTATTTATTTCTGAGAACATTTCGAGAAAGCCTTTACATTTTCCCCACCACCTTTCCAACCAATTGCATCTCTCGATTTTGCAAACCAAGCGACGCCATTAGTCGAACATTTGCAGAAAAAAAGGATGCGTTCATATATTGCTAAGTGACATGACATTTTGTGAAAACTCATTGATCATTTTGTGATTTATACTGAATTCTAGTTTGTACCTCACTATAGTCTGTACTGTCATATGTCGATCCAAGCATACTGTTAAGCTCAGCGTCCACGAAGTACTTGTGCATCTCCTTTGCCAATAAACGTGTTTGCGTTAAAAGAAAATACATAAATTAATATCTATACAATAAAGCCACGTAAGTGTAATAATATAATTATATAATTGTCTTATAAAGCAGCATTTACAGGGTTGTAGGTATTCACAAACCACGCAGAGGTTAGTGATCTCATAGATTATTTGGGTGTGACCAGACATCGCGCGGCAATCGAGCGCGGAAACCGCGCGCGGCTACCTGTGCTATGTTAGGACAGCCTCGCGCGCGCTAACGATGTTACTGTTCGTTCACACGGCAAACTTGTGTCCTACCTTTAGATTCTTCATAGATTCATAACTAATAGCAATGCGTACTTTGAGAATACAACCCTAAAAGATATTGAGCTAAAACTATAAGTTGTGACACGAAGTTCAGCTGAAAAAAATATCTACGTAGATTATAAGTTTTGTCGTAACATATTTGTAAAAAACCACAATTACTAGGGCCCGATTAATTTTTACAAAATACGATCTTTGGGGCTAGCACGAATCACTACCGTATATCTGTACCGTATGGCGATACGATAACGATTCGTGCAAACAATTAAGTCACATGGCAGCAAAAATAACGAAGCGAAAATAAAACACTTTTAAAATATATTATTGAATATAAATATATATTATTTGATATCGGTAAATATCTTCCATACTTTATGACGCTCGTAGTTATGTAGTAGCTGACCAACATTAATAAGACATCTTTACGTTATGCTACCGATACCGATCGGTATAATATATGAATTTCACATAAAGCTCGAATTAAAAAATAGAATCGATAGTTCATCAATGAAAAGCAATAAAGAGGGAAATATGTAGGAAAAAAAGCTCACGAAAAACTAAGGTAGAGAGAGACCTTTGCAAAGCATTAGTAGAAATATATTCTCAAAAAGATATAACGGTCACTTGAGAAACAAATAATCTACGCCTGTTCCTCACAACCAAGCCTAGAAGCATCCGTTTCGTCTATGTTTCTGTTATCTACTTATTAAAATTTATGTCATATTATGTATTTACAACAACAAAAATGCTAAACAATTCACAAACGACGTTCAGAACTAGGTAGGTATATGCTATAATTTTGTAGATTTAGATTAACATAGACATAGATTAACTAAATGAATGAACCATATCCAACCTGTATAAAGTTGCAAAACTGCACGCAGACCAAACATAGTGCAGTCACCGCCTTCAGGAGCTGAGGACTTGTCAGCATGCAGTCGCCCAGGCAGGCCTCCAGGAAGTCGTTGTGCCGCTCCAGGACCTCGTCTACATTGTGCACCTGGAAAGTTACATAGTTTTTAATGCAAAATGTGTGGATGTGGAGTTACGAGTACTTTGACCGTTAATTCACCGGGTGAAGATCGATCGAATTATGGGTTCTATCTTATTACAACTTGGTGGTCGATTCAAAATTATTGAAATAAGTTTTTTATTGTAAATATTTTTTTTTAAAAGCTTTATTAATCCTAGAGCCCAAACACGACGAGGTTTTTTTGTGTAGTTGAAGAGTTCCTATGGCTGGCTACATTCGAACTTCATCAGACCAGCTCGCTAGTACCATGATATTATATTGTCATTTGAGATTGATAGGTATTTGAAGTTTTAACTCAATCAGACTATTTACTGGGGAGGGGAGTTTCGTTGATCAGCTTCTGACTCCATCATCAGATCAGTCACCGAAGTTACATAATTATGCAAAATTTCAGCTCAATCAGTTGTCTTTGAAATAATTACATTTCAAAATTGAGTTGCAAGATTCCACCCGAACAAACATAATTATTACATACATTGCAAGTTAAATAAAAGCTTGTAAAATAATAGTTGCCTAGCATTTTCTGGCAACAGTCATTCTAAAATTATGATCTGATCTAAAATAATAATGTTGCTTACTAAAATGCTCACTTTTCAAGAGGACCAAATACCTAAATACAATGTACTTGTAGAGCCACGGTAAGAAACTTAAGTGGGACGTCACCTTTAACCTCCCAGATTCCTTTCAGATAAATGCGCATACGTGCCATAGACTTAAGCATCGATAAGAATACGCGGAGCTTTTAAAAAAATCTTCTTTTTCAATCTAAAAATGTAGGAGAATTCACTGTGAACGATTGATGGGGTAATTATCTACATGTAAACTATAATAAATAGGCTCAGCAGTATAATAGCCTATCTTTTCCATAGCTAAGTTGAATAATACCAATTGTAATGAATACAAAGACATAAACAGTGTTCTTATTTGTCCAAAATCAAATATATGAGTCACAGCCAGCCTTGAGACATAGGCTCGCGAGAAACGCCTTCGAATTAACGCGGGGTCGCTCCGCCCACTGCAAAAACTTAAGGCTTCCTAAAAACTTTACAATATGGCTGACCTGATTTAGATAAGTCTTAGATTGTGAGGAAGCCAGTTAGTATTCTTATACAATGGACTTGCAATCTATTACGTATGGAATACTTAATTACTGCAAAATGTGGACACTGTGATAAACATAATTTTTGGACGTGCCTCTGACTTGCCCTTTAGACATCTTCAAGAATCTAAGCGCCTCGAGATCAGAAAGTATGTCTACCGTACTTGGGGATTACAGTCGTGGTCGTATTTCATTTTTGATTCTTTGATAACAGTCGGAAATACCTAAAAGAAATGAGAGCTTATAATGAGTGCAAAGAAAGTTAGGGAACAGGACATAATAGGAATATAGGCCCTATTCCTAGGTCAGGCTATATTAGATGGAACACTTTTCAAAAATAGCGTTATTTTTATATTTATTGGGAACAACAGATTGCAGTATCTGTCAACTACCCCATATTCACAAACTAATCGCTGGTCTTACCGCAATGAGTAATTATCAGTACATAATAAATTCAGAGTTTCAGACAATTTCCCTGCACATACTATTCTTAATCAGTATACGCAGTGCACATAAAGAACTATTATTTCAGACATATACATATATATTATACATACATAGTTCACAATCACAAAGCTGTACTATCGAGTAAGTTCAATATTTGCGTAGAACTCTTAAGCTTTCCAATAAAGACAATAGTTTAAATAGATGCAGACTCATGACAAAAAGCATTTATTTCAATAAAATTACAGGATCACTTTGAAATGTTATAGGAGTTAGGTGAAGCTACGCCTGTTTCTCGCGATCAAGCCTACAAGAATCAGGCAACAAACACGGCTTGGTGCCTATCATTTCTTCAATGATCCTTACGTAAAAGCTATGTAGAGCTCCATGAATAAGATAATCATGAAACCAGATCGGTTTATGTGTAATTGAAATTGGCCGACGTATTCGTACGGCTAGTAATTGACTTTGGTCACTCGCAGGATTACAGCAGCAGGTTTGCACCGATCGCCTACGCTGCGCGCGCGCGCTCACTCCGCCAACGGAATCGAGCGACGCCGGACTATCGCCATGAACGCGTATCAGTGACTGTGACGTGCAAAAAACCAGTGATTTTTAACAAGCGCTCCTGTGATTTTGATTCGCTCTCTTCAGGTTGGTTAATAGAATCTGATTTTAAACTGTTCAGAAGTGATTTAATGTGATTTATGCATCTACAAGTTAAGCGCAAATCGGATACCTTAGTCAGCAGGTAGGTATGCAAGTACCTACATGGGTACGTCCGATTAATTTTAGTAATAAACAGTAGCAAACACATGATAAACGATGAGCTGGAAAGAAAATATGATGATCAAAAAGTGGGGTGTATAGCAAAATGTTTTAAGCACAAAAACATGGATCAACGCAGTACGCGAAGGTAGTTAGGTACCTGCGAAGTACTAGCTATAGTTAAGTTAAAAAGATCCGTCATCGACATAACAATTTGGTATGAAAAACCTTATCAATGTTTCATGTTGGTTAAAGTGAACATTTATATTATTTACGTCCCATCAAACAGAAGCTCAAAACCTTTCGATCAAAATCTGCAAAGTTTCAACATTATACTTGGTTTAACGTGTGTTGATCCCCAGTAACCTGTTTGATGACCCTGATTCTTAAATGTCATAAGAATCTACACTCTAGGTTCTAGTTTACAGTCTAACTCTAAAAAGTAAAGCACAAAAGTAACAAAATATAGGATGGAATAGATAATGATAGGACACGGATTCTATCATTACCATCCAGCGAAACATATGTGGGTTGTAAACATTAAAAGATTCATATGTATCCTGAGCCCTCATCCAAGGTTAGTGACGTCATTATTTTATGCTACAAAGCCATCTGACGAACCAACACCACACATAGCTCGGGATGAGTCGGTTCACTTAATTGATTAAGTGGCAAAATGGAACGGACAAACAATACCGTATCCGGTGAATGTTTATAAATATTTCAGACACAACGAACCCATCACATTGCAAATGCATATATTATGCAAGTGTAGACTGGCTTAGTCGAAACTGGTCAGGCTAGATTCGCTAGATGAATGAAAGATGTTTAGTTATTACTATTGTTATTACTATTATCCTACGAGAATATTAGAAATCCGATAGTTTGTGAGGATGTTTTGTGCCTCAACCACACCTAAACGAACTAACGGACTTGTAATATACATAGCCTATGTCTTGGAATAGCAAACAGGCTACTTTTTATCCAGGTAACACGCGAACGAAGCCGCGGGTGGAAGCTAGTTCTTCATACAATAAGAGCTAGATGCTAGTCATTATTATTATAGGGATGTACTGTTTTAAACAGTGTATCAAGTCTGTATTGGTTCTAATCAGCTAAATATGGTAGCTCTAAGTCAGTTTTTGTACTCTTCTCTATAGCGCATGTCAGCGCAAGCGCAAACTGTTGTTGTCCAAGAACGTTTAGTTAATGTACTCATAGGTTGTTGTTCAAAAGATTCTGAGCTAACCGTAACGAATCGCTAAAATAAAAGAACTCGTCTTTCGAAGAGACTCTTCAACAATAGATTTCCAATGATAACGAAATGAGTTTGAAATGCCGATTTAGGCTATCGAGATATGATAATTAATTTCGCCTGATAAATTCTATAGAAGTCAAAAGAGCCTCATTCACACGCAACTTTTATGAAGCGTTAAAATGTTTAATAATAACTTTGATTGACGTTTGGTGACCCGTGACTCTGCATAGACAGGTGCCTATATAAAACCATACTCAGCAAATACAGCATATTTTCTCACGGTTCATGAGCTTCATATACACGTTGGCTGAGAACTATTCAGTGCTGGGTCGAGATCTGTCGGACTTAATTCGTCAATCGTGTGTGCAGCACGGAATGGCGGTGTGACGAATAGCATCAATTTATACGATAGCTATAGCTGTTTGATATGTTTTATTTGTTTAAGAGAGTTTTACTGTGATTTCTCTTTATGAGCGATCACATTTTCTATAATTTCTTCTACACTATTACTTATTCTGTGGCCTGAGAGTCATCCGGGATCGAGGCGCAAGAAACGCGAAATCTCTTGGATACAACGACTTTCTTTACTCTGAAAGGTCGAGACTCAATCATCATTTGATATTTCTCCAGTTAGAAAGGTCTCTCCAGAAAATATATCTAAAAGAGCTGAGCAGCGCAGTACCCAGACTTTCGTAGCATGTAAATCTCGCGGCACATGTGCACGCCATCGCTTTTGTTCGGTAGTTTTTGACCATGGCCTAGATGTGCCCCTGAAGTCCCAGTTTCCTTTGTTATCCAAGCGAGTTTTTACGACAGGACAGGTCTCTGCACAAACAGTGATCGTTGCAAACGATGACGCATTTCGCCCACATATTCTAAGACACCAAATATGGAGTCAGCCACTTGTCCTTTGAATTTAATTATCGGCTTCCGTAACGGATCGATCAACGGTAACCCGTAAAAGAGTTCACACCAATTACGCCATTACCATAATAATATTGTATGTCAACTAGGCTGGTTGGTTAGGGACTACCCAACTTTGGAACTTCTTCAAGTTTGGACAATGCCAGAGTGCAATCGACTCGGTATAATGTAAACTTTAACTGTTACTTCTGCTACTTACACGGAAAAGATTGACATATATAGACAAAAGGCTTCGAAATCCATATTCTTCATTGTACCTTTACGCCAGACATGGTGACAAAGAAAGGTATGATAAGAGATGTTTATACAAAAACTAATTCTGCACTTCCTCCATTTTAAAGTTGGTTTAATAAGAAACAAGTTTTGCAATAATCGAGATTTCCATTAAAATGTAAGGTAGACTTTACCGCAGTAATATAATTTGACCACAAGTTGTAAACCTCAGATCATTATTATCATAAGCATAAGAAATAGGTAAGAATATACTGTAGGCACATTTACTTATTTGTGTTGATACATAATCAACACACACATTTAAGTAATACAGTGTCCGATGTCACGTGACAATAGAGTTTCATACATAAGTATTAGTAATGGTACCTATGCTAGCACCGCGAGTAACTAATATTTAGTACATACCTATATGTGATTCAAATTCAAATTCAAAAATCATTTATTTCAATAAAATCACAAGGTTCACTTTGAAACGTCTTAGGAACTAGATGAAGCTACGCCGATTCCTCGCGACCAAGCCTAGAAGAATCAGGCAACAAACACGGCTTGGGGTCTACCTTTTTTTTTTAATGATTCTTTCCTTAATGCTATGTAGAGCTCCAGTGTGGTGCCGATCGAAGAAGGTGAAAGCTCAAACGAGAGTTGATGCCTTCTCGATGTTATAATATATTGTTTTATCGACCTTATATATATACCTTATGGGCTAGTAAAAATAAAGTAGTTTAAACAAAGGTAACACAGCAGAAGTATCTCACTCGTATCTCAGCTCGTACATAATGAAGTAACAAAGCTAATAACTTGGTCATTTTATATGACAAGCCAAACAAAAGCTTGTTAAAATAAACACGAAACAATCTACGCCTACTTAAGATTCTGTATGTATTTTAACGCTTTTCAAATGTAATATAACATCATCATGATCAGTCAATATATTGTATAAGCTTTTACCCGCGACTTCGTCCGCGAAGACTCAAAAAATCGTTTTTTGACGTGACGTGTAAAACATTGAAGTTACTGAAAATCAAAATAATAAAGTAACCTAAGACTTTAAACTATCTCCATGTAAAATTTCATCACAATCGGCCCAGTGGATTGACAATGATAGCGTCAAAGGCAGACAGACAGACAGAGTTACTTTCGCATTTATATTATTAGTATAGTTTAGTTCAGGTGCTACTCTCGGAAAGCGAGAGTGACAAAACAAGTAAAACCCATTAAATGTCCAACGTGCGTGACAGAAAGTGTTGATTTGAGCACCCCAAATAAAAGTATTTTTTTCATAAAAAACTTAATGGTTAAAAACAAAAAGAGAACTGGCCGCTCCAGTGAGTTGAAATAGAAACTGCGAGGTTTAACACCGGAGGTACAGGCTTGAAACAGCTGGTTCAGTCCACACAAAGAAGATATCCGTTATTTATAGGCCGCGTTCCGAATAGGGGACATATTGATGTATTTTATTTAAATAAATAGAGTCACGACTGTAATATCCAAGTACGGTAGACATCCTCTTAGATCTCCAGGCGCTTAGATCCTTGAAGAGACATCTTCAAGGGTTAGTAGGGTTAGTGAGAGGCACGTCCAAACATTACATTTTGGCACACGCCCACATTTCGCAGTAGTTAGCACATAGCTGTAATAATATAATTCTTCAGGCCCACTGGTGATAGATTAATGACAGTCTCTGTGTTATCAATCATGCGGTTATCATCACACAAGCGGTTAAATCATTTTCGAAGTATGCAAAACAGCAAGACAAACAATTTGAATCATATCATGGAATGTCATATGTGCACCTGCAAAACAGCAGCATCAGACAATCCATTGAGTGAAAACAGATACCTACTCGTAATAAATAAAATATTGAATCAAAATTCGATCCCTAGTATTATATGAGATGGTATATATAAATAAAGGATACTTTATACCTTATCCTGTTACTTGAGATAGAAAAGAATGCATGCTGGTTGTGCACTTTGTCGTTGTCGGCAGCAGGATATGGTAAAGCTGACATACCCAGCCAGGAACTTCCAACAACGACGGTCATCATCCTCGCACAGAAGGTGTTGTATATTTTCAACTAATCACAATGCCAAAATGTAATCGCACAATACGACAATTTCACGGAAGACAAGGTACATTTTGGTAATATTTTACGAATGATCTTGCCTGTTTATTTAGTCTGTGGTGTAATTCGAGCATTGCTCAGATTAAATCGGCTATCAGGGAATTTGTACGGCTCATTGGCTAAAAAGCCTGATTACGCGAATGCAGCGCAAAACCGCGCGAGTATAATCCTAAAATACATTTCAATATTCGCTATCGCGCCCCTACGACCTCAAATATTGACTAAGCTTGTGAGTCATAGATGGACTAGGTTTGTCCAGCACATCTCAGCTAAGTCGGTCTTATCCATAGGAAAAATAATGGTAAACGTTCAGGGCTGATTTTCGATTTTCTTTCATCGTTTTAAGAGCGTGTTTGCATTAGTAAACTCGTCGTCACACATACCTCCGTCTAGGTTAAAAGGGCCATTTAAAAAGATGACCCAGCAATGTCCCGTAAGCGGGTTAAAAGTTCCATCTGATGTTTAAATTATATAGAGAATTATTAGTGTAAAAATTCCTTACGATAATTAATAATGAGTCATAGTAGTCTTCTCGATTGCCGATACACGGACCATATGGTATTTCTATACATACCAAACATAGTAGGTCCACCAAACTTTACACGTTCATAACAACTTTACTCAACTACTACTAGTAGAGACACATAAAAGGCGAAAGACATCACGAAGATCTATTTTCTTACAAACCTCAAACAGAGTTTGATTTTTCTTACATTGTTTATCATGTTTGGGAATTCAAGACTTATATATTCCTTTCATAATGCACCCTGCATTTACAAAAAAAGATGCCCAACAAATGT
The DNA here is from genome assembly GCA_912999785.1 of Hydriomena furcata. Lineage (NCBI taxonomy): Eukaryota > Metazoa > Arthropoda > Insecta > Lepidoptera > Geometridae > Hydriomena > Hydriomena furcata. The sequence goes on along the minus strand of OU538828.1, from coordinate 13,166,081 downwards.
CACGTGTCTAGATGCCTTTGGTTGTGCGTTGATTGTCGTTGATTTGTCAAACAATAAGTTTTATTACACAAATTTATGAAACTTGATAGACGATAATCGTTCAAAAAACGCTTGATGGATGAGTGTTAATGATGATGTTTGTTATACTGACCATAGCTCAAACTGCATATGCATTAATGAAGGAATTTTCTAAGTAAAAGTTGGTTTTGAGGGCGTAGCGAATTAGGCGCACAGTTGACAAAAAGTCGACCCACTCGAGATACTCATAGAAAGGCGGCACTTGTCCACAAATTGAAATATCGTGTGCGGAACGGAAGGGCACAGAATAGTTAGCATTTTCTTTACACGTTAAAAGAACAGTCAAAATTAAAAGATTCTGACCACTAGCTACATATCAGTAACTTTATAAGAACAGGCGTTTAGTTGAATTAATAATTACGTTTAGAAACCTAAACAGAAAACCGATGTAAATGTTCCGACCAATCAAAAAAATTATGGGACCAACTTCGGAAGATACCCTATCCATTAAAAAATAATAATCAAAATTGGTCTACTCTGTAAAAAGTTATGCTTGGTCAAACATTACAAAATATATAAGTGTCGAATTAAGATCCTCCTCAGTATTATTTGCCGGTTAAAAAGGCGTGTAAGCCAAATTAATATTACTTAATATGTTTATCTCTCTCGGAAGCACTTAGCAATGACAGTTTGTATAATAATGTCATCGTTACGTGTGTTATGATGAACTTAAGTTTGGTGCTGACGGGTATGAGTGGACTACACCGCGCATGCGCAGAACAGCTAAGGTACCCCCACCTAGCTGCTAAGTTGATTGCAGCGTCATCAAGGTAGTTTCAAGTTGAGCTTTATTTGACTTCTAAAAGATAATATATTTTATGGCGACTGTACCACCATGTAGAAGTAAGAAGGTGGTCAAGCGGATATGTGGTAATGTTATCTTGATGGCATTATTTTGGTATTTATTTACTCGTATGTACCGAGTCGGTATTGCATCACACACATGGTTCTTTACCAAAGAATTAGCCCAGTGACAAGAACGAGCTTATTATTAAATAAAAAACATTGTCACATTGTTTAATTAATAGTTTTTGTGTCCCCTTTTTTATAATTGTTTAATAAATAAAGATAATATTCAATTAGATTCTAAAAAACTAGGTAGTCTATTCTTGATGCTAACTGGGCGAGAAAGCTCTCTTGTGGAAGAAAAAATCTTTTTTGACAGATGAGATAATGAAAAGACAGAGAAGGTACAAAGTTTTACAACACTTCGGAATATCCATGTGTGTGATTGTATACTACGCGCGAGTTAAGCATGTGTGCTTGACGCTTTACTATTCGTGATTTGGATTCCACTCGGAACTACGAGTTTCGAGTTCAATATTTAAATAACTTTCCTCAATTTCCCCATTTCTTCCGACTTCTTAATTAAACTAATACTCGAGTGGACCCGTTTTACGATAACAGAACCAGTTTGAATATTATCATTATGATAGTTTAAAACAGATTTCATAAGCGATTCAGTAAGCGGTTTATGTTGTTATAGCTACAACGAATAAAGTAACAGTGATTTTACTAAACATATTGTTTCATTTCATAATTCGAGGATTCATAGGTACGACTATATTGCTTTAATGTGGGCATGGGCATTGTAAAATGTAATGTTTGAACGTGCCTCTAACTACCCCATTTGGATGTATTCGTTTATAAACGAATAATAATTTTTTATAGTAATTAAAGACAACAAAAACTTTACGAAGATATGTTCACCTTAAGGTACTTCGTGCCGTCTCCGTCTGTCTCACTTGCGCCAGAGAAGATAGTGCCTTAACACAAAGTAAGTAGGAGTAACTTTTTTGCTTCAGCAACAACAACTCTATAACATTATTATTATAGCAATACTCAGTAGGTGTCCAAGATAGAAAAAAATAGACTCGATTAATCTCGTCAGCCATCGTCTCAGAATATGTAGGTATTCGTATACAAAGGAATTTCCAATCACTTTAGACCCATGTCCACTTGCAGTAGATAACATTCCATACGTGGTAAATCGTAAGCCCATCGCCGCTTAAAGGAATACTAACTGGTTTTATAATTAACCCCTCCGAGATACAGACCATTTTATACGACAGATTTTATATATGTAACTGGTTTTCTCATGATGTCGAAAGTACTATTTCTAAAACAAGTTCCCGACTGCTCAAAAATGTATCCTCTTATTAAGGCGCTTCATTATTACTCGAATACAATAATATATCACCACCCACGACTTACAATTTATTCCTACCTACCCTACCTGAACCCTTAGGGTTAATTTTAAGACCCAATACCTTTAATTATCAAAAGTAATAAAAAAAAAATTAAAAACAAAAAATTCCATGTATCGCATAGCATATAAATAAAACTATTTGTTGATCGTTTTCGGTAAAGCAACAGTTATATAGGTATTGATGACATAAGCTATGATTTTATGATCTGAATTATTAATATTAATTAATAATTTAATCTGAACTCAAGGCCGACAGGTTGCATGTTGGTGAACTGCAGAAGCTACCCACGCATCTGTAAATTCGTCATTCATAAACCACGGTTATGGATAGTATATACAATTATTCTTTTTTGTAAAATAATAATAATTACTCATGGATTTTATATTAATCTTACGGACGAGAAAATACCAGAACATGGATTGAATACTTTATCATTCAATCACTGTGTAAGCGTAAAATATTATTAATAGTATTTACCTATAATTATTTGTAAGTTACTTAAAAATAATATGACTAAAGTGACCGCAAGTGTGATTTACTTTTATAATAATAGAACAAACTTACAATAACAAACACGACATCGACTTATCCGGAAACCGACTCTAAACTAAAATAATAATAGGTATGTACCGATTGGAAGCGTCGAAGTACCTCCACATCCGATTTGATTGTAGTTTCGAATCCAATGTATCAATGTATTTTTTTGTTCGAATATTTATTTGTGCATAAACTGCTCAAAACTGAAAACATTGTAAGAAATCCATGATCATGAGCCGAATGTAATGTTTGGTCGTGTCTCTGACTTAGGCATCTCTGGAGATCTGAAAGGTTGTCTACTAAATGCTTGTGGATTTAAAATAGCGAGTCTATTTCATTTTTTTTCTATTGCAAGCCTGCATTAGAGTACTTATAGGTTCATTCCAAAACCAAATGACTGTAAACAGATTTACAACAGACGAAAATAATTTAAATTTTATTGGGCGAAAACAGAAAAAACAAAAACAAACACTGAAAATATACCGGTCTGCGATGAGATCACGCAAGATACAAAAAGGGGATGCCTTTTTGGTCCATGAGCGATTTATTTTCAACGAGACAGTCTTCATTCACCTGACTGTCCTCACAGCTTAGTTGGTATTAGCTACGCATTCTGGGCTGTAGATCGTGGGTTCGTTTCCATGATGAAACTAGATGTGTCTTCCGTTTCTGGATGTTATAAGTACAAGAAAATATTTATACAAAACGTATAGTATTTTACTAGTAATCTGGTGCCAATAGTACAAGCTTTGCTTCGTTAGGAGTTAGATATAGTGCCGCGTACGAGTATAATTTTATTATTGACCATGACAAACGCAGTGGAATTACATAGTGTGAAAGTTAAGAAAAGGCTTTTTAATCTGCTATAATATCAAAGTTGATGATTGTTATAATCAGAGCTGCATAGAAGCTAACATAACAAGTAGGTAAGCACTATAATTACATGAACGCATTATCAAAGTTTCAAATTAGAAGACCCTTTCTATATCCATTATAGTTTTTTGTCGGTTTAACTGCATTACGTTGTATTCGTTTTAAACTACTGTATTAACATCACACATAACAAGGTCACATCCTCCTCAATTAACTAGCTTCAAGATAAAAGAAACAAAATGTAAAAAGAGTAAGGCAATGCATCTTTAATGACTTTTAGTGTTGCAGATGTCAATACTCTTATCATTAGGCAAGCCGTATACCATGTTTGTTGCCTCCAAACATCGATCTACCGATGCCTCTAAATTATATTTAAAAAAACTGCAAAGAATCTGAACGAATCCTCTGCAGCACAAAAGCGCTCAGTTTTACTTAGATGATCTACTAGCAATAACTAAGATAGCTACGTCATAAACGCTTCTACTTAATACAACTCTAGTAGAGCAGAAATCCGCAGCAAAGTCGGAGGCTAAAGCCAGTGCTGCGGTAGGAAAGTAATTTACCCACAAGGCGTGTCCGGCAATTAGACCGGCACCCGGGCCAGTAGCGTGCTGATAAAATGGTAAATCTAAACATGGCGACGGTATTCGAAGTATACCATCATCGGGCATGGATAGCATCGGATATGATAGACATTCTCAGTTGCTTTGAAAGTCAACAGGTGTAGGCGGTCCATCATCATTTGTCTTTGTATCGACGACGATATCAGTGGCGTGGTGGGCGAATGCCCGACAGAGCGCCTTCGGGTTCGATCGCTGTACGGTTTGTTATAGCATTTATTTGTTCCATGTCTGGGTATTGTGATATGGTAGTCGTAGTTTCTGGTACCCACGACACAGGGAATCCTAGTCAGGATTGTATGTGTCCGGTGTATATTTATTTATCATGAGGCCTGAGAGTATGTCCGCCGGTTCATAGGCTATGAAGTAGTTGCTATTGCCTTCTTGTGATGCTTACTGATTCCATGGAATGGGTGACCAAACTAGTCGCATTTCACTCCATTTAGAGCTAAGCTACACTGATTTTATCTAGGAAGCAACAGAAACAGTAGTAACTGAAGTGATAACAGCTGATAACATTTTCATCCTAAAATAACGTTTCGAATGGAACCCGTCAAAATGATATGTTTCTGGTTATCAATGTAGGTAAAAACCAAATGCCAGAGCCACTTTTATCGCCACCATACCACACCACACAGATATAAATTGAGAAACAGCGGATATGGTTAATGGTTTAAACGATTTAAGTTGACTGCACTTCTTATATTTTGTTTTGGTGGTTTAAAGTTTTAACATTCATTTATAGATCTGTTTTGAGACCAGTTTTAATGAATGCTGGTTCTGATTGAGACCCGGGTTATTCATCTTTTTAGGAAGTAAATATTGTATTTGATTATGATGCTACATTTACGTAGAATACAGAAAATAATTTGTGTACACAATAATGATTCTTGTGGTACACGATAACCAAAATAATCATTATTTAGTCACGAAAACTTAACACACTAACAGACACCAACACAATACACAAACAAAAGCATTTATCACTATTGGAACTACTTAATAAAATACCTCCTACTAATATTATAAATGCAAAAGTGTGGGAGTTTGGATGTTTGTATTTAATCATTGATTTGGATGAATATTGTTCGTGGCCTATAAGTTTTTTATCCGAGTACCAAGTGTGCAAAGTGTAGCCGCGAGCGGAAGCTAGCAAAGATATAAGTATAAATATAACCTCAGAGACTTGAATTTTTTGCTTTTAAGTTTCGTCATCTTCTACCGTATACTTAAGTAACACCGAGATTACTCCTTCTCTTGTCTTCTTGTCTCTGACTACCTTCTAACCATGCTGTGCACTGCAATTGGCTCACATTTTATAAATGTTAATGTATCTAATGAATATTATGTGTGCTGTTGGCGTTGACTTAATAAATAAATAAAACTTTGAATATAAAAGACTTTCCCCTGATGGCATGCCTTCACTGGGGAATAAAGTCATCGATTTACCTACCTATATATTATTTTTAATCCACCATTTGTTTCGGAAGTGGTTTCACAGATGCGTATTTCTGCTACCTGTGACGTCACATAGAAAGTTGTGCCCTTTCCTTTCTGCCGGATATCAGCAATCACAAAAACGTATAAAAGATATTGACAGACAGTAATTTCATACAATTAAGATCAGGTCAGATCATCTCAGATCAGATTACGGTAAAGGTCATTTGTATTGGAAATCGTGAATGTATTACGAATAATAATCATGAGTCGAACAACAAAAATAAACCATAAGATTGTGCTGTGTTTTTTCATTTCTCTTGTCTACTATCAACTGATATAATATGATAGATATTTTTGGGGAAACTCATGTACTTGGCTCTACTCAGACGGAAAACGTGCATTGTTATGAATTAAAAAAAAGTTACTAGTTATTAACTAAATAAATAAATATTAGTGGACATTTCACACAGCGACGTCTAGCCCCAAACTAAGCAAAGCTTTTACTATGGGAACTTGATAACCGATAGAATACTTATATATAAACTTTTTGGAAATACATACATAATATGATATATTATAACACACAGACAAAGAACAAACATCTATGTTCACACACAACCTATAGCGCAGAAGGCAGAGTTACTACCAACTGAGCTGAAAGGTCAGTCAATACTAGTAAAAAGTTAACTATTCATTAGAAAACAGTGTGAAGAAAACTTAACGACTTTCTGCCCGTAAAAATGTTTTATTCCAGAGACTGATGGTAACTGCATCTATTTGAAACGACTTCGATTCGAAATCAATTTAATCAATGGTGTTGTAAACGTCGTAAATACAAAACAGGTGATACGGATTCGTAGCACAACGCAACTCTCGGTTATAACAAGGCGATTTAGAAGATGTATTATCAATACCAACTACAAAGAAAATACAACAAAGGAATAAGGTTCAAAATTGCATAAATTATAAATAGATTATTTAAAAGCATTGTTCAGAAGGTATCAAACTATTATGTATTAGGGATTTTAGAATGCGAGCAGGGTTCAAATTGGTTGGAGAAGGATCGTTCAGTGAAATTATGAATTTAGAGCTCTATTGCTTAGAAATAGGGTTCAAAATAGCTGTAACGCTCAGTAACATATGGAGTATCTCATTGCGTTCCGATGAGCGCACAGGCATTGTTTGGAGTCATGCGTTTTTTTTGGATTCATCTTTTATTTTGGAAAGATACCGTATTGCACGCTCGCTGAACCTTTTCGACATACTTTAAAAGCAAGTTGAAATAATTGCACGGATTCTAACTGTTGAATGTTGATCTAGCCCCTAATGTTGTGAAGGTGATATTATTCTTGATATTATCTTAGATACCTTAGTTTAACTTAAGACCATAAAGTTTTTTAATTATAAAAACAATTTTAAATTTTAAGAGTGTTTACTGTTTAGTATTAAGATATGGTTCTCAGAGCGTACGCCGTCGATTTTAGAGGGATTTCACGATAAAAGTAAGATGAAAATGGCAATATTCAAGAATATTTGCACTACCAGAATCACGGCATTGTTCGCACATTAACCCTCAAGCAAATATTATCCTAGCTAATCCCACAGCTGTAGTAAACGAAGCCTCTGTTAGTCACGGCGCTTAAAAGCGATAATGTAATAACAGAAGCGAACTGGCCATTCTAATAATACAGAGGTGATTGTGTTTGTAGGACCCTGAATATTTCTGGCATTTCTTATAAAAAAGAAGTAAAATTCTAGGTCTGGAGTTATCTAACCAAAAAACTTCAACCAACTTAGAGATACTTGTTTTACGTCCTACATGTTAAATCGTTGGATGGAGCGAAATTTTAAGACTCCCTAGATTTTTGCAATTGTATAATCTGTAGGACCTGTGGCAGAATGCACAATATGCAAATCAACACGGTTCGATCATTTTTAAAACGATAAAACACAGTAAAACACGAAGGTCTAAGGATCAATAAAACAGTTTGTATAGGTAGAGCAAATAAGTTAATATGCGGGTACTCAGTGTGCAAGTCGTAAAACAACAAAGCACACAAAGGCGGTGTCTGGTTATCGCGATTGATCAGCGTATCGGCCAATTCATACCGCTATAAAATACACAAATTAGGAATCTAATAACCAAAAACAGCATACAAATTCACGCTCTATTCTTAAACGAATAGAGTATAGTTTTGATTGGAGAAAAAGCATGGGTTTAATTATAATAGAGAGAGCAATCGATTCAATTACTCGATTAGTGTGTCCATAAAGCACGTGCGGAACATTACTTTGGTAATAGAAAGAGAAATTCGGAATAATTGCCTCTTCGTTGCGAGGTTAATGCGGGCACTGCATCGAATAATGAGCTCATTAAATTCAATGACGAATAGGTAAACATAGTTTTGAAGCCCTACTAGGAATTTGTTGGTATAATATAATATTATGTTTGTACGAGTAATTGCACTCAACTTATAGTCGCACTACGACACCTATTATTTAAAATACAAATTTAATACGTTTCAAAACGCGCGTGTCTACTCGGGCACTGAAAACGAGATTTCGTGACAATATTCGGTTTTAAAATTACATAGTTTTGACTATAGTTTGGATCGATGTTCGTAATCCTAATTAAAAGTCAGTTCAATCTATAGACGAAACGCTGTAATTTTGAAACGAATATTGTCACGATATTTCGTTTTCAGTTTCCGAGTAAATTCCCAGAATATCTATGATTTGCCTGATCTTGTGCTTGATGGTAAGAATAGTGCGGGAAAAGTATTTAGTGTTAATATGTAACGGTATTCAAAGTACTAATCATGTTGTTCCAAGCGTATGTTTGCAGAACCTGTTGTAACTTTTAATTCGATAAGAATGGATTAGCAAGTTAACGCTTACAGGCTTGTTCATTACATCGGCTATACAAGCTTTTTCCTGCTTTTTCTTCAATGTTTAAGCTAGACGAACGGATAGACAGACATTGAGTTTGATAAACAAAGAGGAAGCGCCGAGAAAGATGGACGGACATATGGTTCTGGTTCAATCACTAATCGAATCCAAGTGGATAATTGCTCTAAACAAGTTTAGAGTACTACGAGCATATAATAACAATTTGTATCAATAAACTAATAGAGTAGAATAACACGTTGTGTAGCAACGGATAGATTGTAATAGATTTTGTTTTTATTTCAGATGCCAGTGCAGTGTGAGACATGACGCGAGACAGTTACGAGATGAAGGGGAACCGACAGCTGTCCAGAGGCAGCTCTCTGTTCGGAGCTGATCCCCAAGTGCAGCTCAGAACAGCCCTTCAAACCAACGACTACGCAACGTTCAAGAAACTAGTCGGCTATGGAGCTGTTGACCTGGAATTCGTCTACCAGCATCCTGACTACAAAACATGTTTAGAACTCGCCGCGTCCGAGCCAGATCGGCAAATGTTTGTCAAGCTGTTATTGCAGCATGAAGTACAAGTGAACAACATCAATGAAACACATTCAGCGGCTCCTATCCACTTTGCCGTCGAAAATGGAAACATCGACGCTTTATCTATCTTGCTGGAGGATGACAGAATTGATGTGAACATTAAAAGCAAGGGAAACACAGCCCTACTCATGGCAATAAAGAAGATTGAAGATCTTGATGATGAACGAGAGCGAGATTTAGCCGTGTACGAAGATATGGTCGAGCTACTTCTGAAAGCAGGAGGCAACGCGAACTCTCCCGATTCGAAAGGGATTACCCCTGTTTACTCAGCAGCGAAACAAGGCCTTGAAAGAGTTATAACTTTGATACTAGACTACTCAAAGGACCCGGTGAATTTAGACACGTACAAGGATAGAAGAGGTAAAACTGCCAGAGATTATTTGAGTGAAGCATTCCCACACCTTGTATCGAGGTTTGACTCGTCTGCCGTAGAAGAAGTGCCTATAGACAACGACGTATTGTTTTCTTATCTCAGCAGACACGAAGAAGATAACTTTGTTCGAGATTTCACAAAACTGGTGAGTAAGAATGAACACCGTCCCGCTATGGCTGCAAATAATGGAACGGGCACAATGCTCCAACTAGCTACAGAAAAAGGCCTTGAAAGAATCGTTTCTACGCTACTGAACCATAAAGCCGATCCAAACGCTACATGCTCCAGCAATACTCTTCGACCTATAGCGATAGCTTGTCGGAAAGGTTATGCCAAAATACTGAAAATGTTCATTGACAACGAAGACACATTATTCGATCCTGTGAACGGTGAATCACTTCTGCAGACTACAATAAGGGGCATGAGATCATATTCTAACACTACTAAGGTGAACTTTGATGACTGTCTGCGACTGCTTCTAAAGCATCCGAAACTGAAGGTCAATGTAAACCATACCGACATCAAAGACAACACAGCTCTGCATTATGCAGCCAGAAATGGGGACAGCGAAACCGTACTAGATCTTTTGAGGAACGGCGCGTGTGTTGGTCTACGTAACAGCTTTAACGAACCACCATTGGCTGATATCAATGCGAAAACATTAGAGACGTACTTGGATGAGTGCATAACGACCAATGGCGAGAGGTCGAGCGATGACGACTACGAAATACACATGAAATACAGCTTCCTTGTATACCCTAACAATTCGTTTGAGAACGAAGTCTGCAAGAAGCCACTGATCGACAGTACTAACAACAACGAAAAGGAATATGACGCTATTTTAGCTCCAGAAACAGACGCTCTTTTATACATGACCAGTAACGAGGAATTGCGCCCGCTTTTAAAGCACCCTGTCATAACCAGCTTTCTTTACCTAAAATGGCAGAGAATCAGCTGTCTTTTCTACGCAAACATAACATTCTACTCATTCCTGTGGTTGTGCCTTATACTTTACATTATTATGGGCTATGGTGTTGAGAAGAAGCAGTCGAATGCTATCGAAGCACTGAACGTTCTCACACATATCGGTGCTGTGATTGGACTGATCGTGTTGATTTTGCGGGAGTTATTCCAACTGCTGGTGTCACCGACACGATATTTAAAGAGCATAGAAAACTGGATGGAAATAATGCTGATAGTAGTAACGCTTATGATAGTGTGCAATGACTCCGCACAAGAATCTATGAAGCAACAGCTTTCTGCTATAGCAATCCTGCTATCATCAGCAGAGTTAGTATTGCTGATCGGTCAATTCCCATCTCTGTCAACCAATATTGTGATGCTGAAAACCGTATCATGGAACTTCTTTAAGTTCTTACTGTGGTATTGCATTCTGATTATCGCGTTCGCGTTGAGTTTCTACACGTTATTCAGACAGGAGGAAAACGATGATCAGAAAGCCCCGAATCCAAACGTGACAGGCGAAGACGAAGAGGAGGATTTCTTCGAAGATCCTGGTAGATCTTTGTTCAAAACTATCGTCATGTTAACAGGAGAATTCGACGCAGGTTCCATAAAGTTCAGCACATTCCCAGTAACGAGTCATATTATATTCATTATTTTCGTTTTTATGGTGCCTATTGTGTTATTTAACTTGCTGAACGGTCTTGCTGTGAGCGATACGCAGGAGATCCGAGCAGACGCTGAACTAGTGGGTCACATAACTAGAGTCAAGCTGATTTCGTACTTCGAGAGTGTGTTGATCGGGAACGCTAGAGCCTACACCAGAACACCTAAATTCTTAGGCTGCCTGCCTCTAAACTTCGATACTCTAAACTTCATAAAGCCTAAAACATTTTGCATCAAACCGTTCGCGAGAAGGATTACTTTGTTTCCGCACTTTTTGCCCAAATATAGAATCATCGTGAAGCCAAACCAGGAGAACAGAATCGAGATTCCACACGCTGAACCAATAGGCAAATACGGTGATGATTATGAAGATATAGAAAACGGCGGATGTTGCTTGGAAAAGTGTCAGAACTATAGACTTGAAAGGAAGATAGTGAAGAACGCGAAAATTGTGATCGCTAAAAAGACGAATGTGACAGAATTCGATGAAATCAAAGAACAGCTGTCCAAATACGAGTCTAAGATTGAGAACCTTGAGTTTACGCTGAAGAAAGTTTTGCAAACTTTGGAATCTTCTCAGAGATACTAATTTACGTTCCATTTTAGTTTTAAGCTTAATTTTGTATGTTTACTTATACTATGTCGTTGCTTCCATAATAACTTTTAATAATATGTTTAGAATAAGTGTTGTGTTATTCAAAAAGCATTTATTTTATTTATCGATTCCATTATGCTTGTTAAAACTGCCTTTTTACGTTTCATAGAATCTCATTGATGCAAGTATTTTTAATTTAACAAATTTAATTAAATTATAATATGACTACAACAGTGCAGTATAATTTTACTTGTAGATTTAGAAAAAGCAAGCGATTTTGGATAAAAAGTATACTACGTTTCAATACAGATCATAATCAACTTATTTACCAAATTTCATCAAAATCAGTATAGCCGTTACGACGTGATTGAGTAACAAAAAAACATCCAACCTTTTTTTTCAGCCAGTTTTCAATTTAACTTTAACTGTAAAACTCCTATTGTGTAACTGTCAAAAGACAATAGAATTTTGAAAATCGAATCCGATTACAATTATCTGTACCCTTTTGCAATAGGGTTTTGGAGGACTATAATAATGACTAGTATTATCAAAGGACTTACCTTGTCCAGGCTCTGTATAAGCATGCACCAGGAGGGTTCGATGACCTCGACGCACATATAGTACTGCAAATGTTGAATGCAACTCAACATGCGCTGGCGCAGCGCAAATGCATCCGCGTACAACCTCGCTTGAGAGAAGCGCTTCACCACTTTGTTGTACAGCCATACCCTGTGAAGTGATCATACATCTATATTATACTTAAGTTATAAATTCTCAAGTAACTCTGTCTGTGGCATTATCACGGCCAAACCGCTGGCTGGGCCGTTTGTGATAAAATTTTATATAAAGTTTGCTACTTAATTATCCAAAATGTTCCTTTGATTTTCAGGAATTTCAATGTTTTACGATAAGGTCCTCAAAAACAGATTTACTAATTGACTCTAGGTGGACGTAGTCGTGGGTATAAGCTAGTTTTATCATAAATAATAGTATATCTACCAACACACTCTATATTTGAAAAATAGAAAATGTTGGACCAATTTAAACACATTAAGAAAAATGAAATAAAGTAAGATCACGACTGTAATCCCCATGTAAGGTAAACACACTTTCAGATCTCCAGGTACTTACTGAGATCCCTAAAGATGTCTAAAGGGGGTAGTCAGAGGCACCAAACATAACATTTAACGAATGCTCACACTTTGCATTTCATGAGACAGGTAGCAAACCCGTCGGCGCTAGAGGTAGGCAGTTAGTGAATAATCAAAAAAAAACTTACCTGCATAGCAATCTTTCAATATGTTTGCAGTAGAACAGATGACGGAATATCATCTGGTAGCACGCGATCGCCTTATGGTTCAGAATGAGCGAGACTGGCCACTTCACTTCCATGCCAAATGAAAATGTCTCTATACCAGTCAGCGGGGGACAATCTTTGTTCTGTTTGTATTCTGAAAATTGAGAAATTATCAGACTAGTTGTTGGTCATCATCGAAATAATATTAACTGGTTTCCATACGATGTTTTCCTTCACCGTTTTAAGCACGACATGTTAATGCGAAAACTAGTATTATCTAAAGCAGTTCAAAGACTCAAATTAATTAATAATAAATACTGGTAAACATTTCACACAGTGCCATCTAACCCCAAGCTAAGTAAAGCAACAATTTGCTTCACAGCTCAGTTGGTAGTAACTCTGCCTTCGGCGCTGTAGGTTGTGGGTTCGATTCCCACCCAGAGCAAATATTTGTGTGATGAACATAGATGTTTACTCTGTGTCTGGGTGTTAGTATGTATCATATGTATGTATTTACAACAAAAAAACGTATATAAGTATTCTATCAGTTATCTGGTTCCCATAGTACAAGCTTTGCTTAGTTTGGGGCTAGATGGCGATGTGTAAAATGTCCACCAATATTTATTATTATTATATTATTATTATTATTAATGGAAAATAGATAACTAAAAGTTTGTTTTTTTTTAGACTTGTAATTATAGATATTATGTAACGGATAACGTATTATAACGGGTTAGACCAGGAATGCCCATTCATCTAGACAGAACAACATCTATGTTCATCAAACAAATGTTTGTCCTTGGTGGGAATCGAACCTACAACCTAAACCGGCGGAGGCAGAGTTACTACCAACTGAGCTGTGCAACACATGCAACCTCTTTACAAGGATAGTTAAGCATAAAGGTTGTATTACCTTTTTCATCCTCAGTCTCAATGGACAGGATCTTGAACATCTGAAATTGCAGATCGTACGGCAAGAGTTCCACTCGCATGTCCTCGTTGTAAGGATCGTGGCTGGCGGCAGAGAGCCTGTAATCAAATAAAATGTTTTCTTTATTCTTAGACCGGCTAGCTTTATTTAAATTTGACGAATTTGTATGACTTGACAAGCCGCCCTTAATCATCACTACATAGTATAAAGCAAAGTCGCTTTCCGCTTCCCGCGTCTGTATGTATGTTGTATGTTGTATGTATGTAATGTTTGCTTATATCTTTAAAACTACACAGCGGATTTTGATGCGGTTTTTTTTAATAGATAGAGTGATTCAGGAGGACGGTTTATATGTATTAAACCAGTGCGAAGCCAGGGCGGGTCGCTAGTATGAAATAAGATCACGACTGTACAGTAGACAACTACACAGATCTCCAGGCGCACGTAAAAACATATAATATTTTGGCACTCTTGCCCACATTTTGCAGTAGATAGCATTAATTACGTGACAGGTTGCAAGCGCGTCGTCGCTGTTTTTGTATCAGTGAGAATAAAAATAAAATCCGGCCAAGTGCGAGTCGGACTCGCGCACGAAGGGTTCTGTACCATTATCTATAAAAACGGCAAAAAAATCGTGTATGTTGTATGAGAGACCCCTTTAAATATTTACTTTATTCTGTTTTTAGTATTTGTTGTTAGAGCAGCAACAGAAATACATAATCTGTGAAAATTTCAACTGTGTAGCTATCACGGTTCATGAGATACAGCCCTGTGACAGACAGACGGACAGACGGACAGCGAAGTCTTAGTAATAGGGTCCCGTTTTTACCCTTTGGGTACGGAACCCTAAAAATTTAAAATTGTTAACTCATTCAGGTAATTAGGATCAGACAAGGGGCCGGTTGTGAAAAACTCTAAGCCAAATTTGCAAACACGTTTTTCTAGACGTTGTGCCGACCCCACAAGTGGAATAAGGGCAAGAAGATGATGATATTAAAATTGCTGATACATCAAACATTTAAAGCAAGTAGTTACCTCAAGCATAGCCCAAGCAAGGACTCCAACTTGGACGGTATAATATCGTCAATCTTCTTAGACAACTCCTGTTCTGTTGCGTCCATGAACTGCACTATAAAATCTCCTTGGCTCATGAGGAAGTAGTTCTTCACAGACTTCAGACGTCCCATAAGATCGTACTCTTTAAGGAGTAGCTCTAAGAGAGATTTGCTGGCGAATGCGTAAGCTTTTTGAATGGTAGCGCCGTAGTTCTGCTCACGGAGCGAGTACTTGATCTCTTCCGTGTTCGTTTTTGTGATGGGTTTGCCTGTAAAATAAATAATTTCTTTAGTTTTTAATGTAAACGGAATTGTAAAGGTTCTACCACAAAATCAAAAAGGTGAATACTATCTAATTATTTATCCGAGTTGTAAAGTATGTAATGCATGATTCGCCACTATTCTAAATGTTATTCAAGTAAAACTAATGTCTCATTTTAAGTTAACTGTGATAAGGTTCATAAGCGAATAAACTCATTAAGCTGATTATATTGGTACATATTTACTATAAAATTAAAATAAATAAATAGGATCACGACTGTAATCTCCAAGTACGGTAGACATCCTCTCAGATCTCCAGGCGCTTAGATCCTTTGAAGATATCTAGTGGGGGGTAGTCAGAGGCACGTCCAAACATTATATTTGGCATATGCCCACATTTTGCAGTAGTTAGCATTTTATACGTGACAGGTTGCAAGTCGATATAATACTTTTATACTGTTTTTTGTAAATACATAATAAATAACAGATAGACACAGAACAAACATGCTCATCACACAAATGTTTGTCCTGGGTGGGAATTCAAACCCATAACCTACAGCGCAGAAGCCAAATTTACGACCAACTGAGCCATGGGGCCAGTCACATTTATAATAACATGATATTGGTTGTTACCGACTCACCACATTGACTGATAACATTCAGATATTTCCCCGTCCTCAGTATGATATCGGTGAATTTGTCCAAGAACTTGGGCACCCGATCCTTTTGTATGCTGTACCTCTTCTCCCAATAGTCAGCGGAGTAGTCTACAGGCAATTCCTCCTTATTGATCAGCTCATTATCTTCTATCATGAACTCCTGAAATAGAGAGTAGTAATTTAATTACAATACATACATGTTGTGCCAACCCTACATAATGTAGAACCAGGGCAGCAAAATCATGATGATGATATTTGTTTTGTGGTACAATGTACATCATGGATTACATTCGTTTGTTTTATGCAGATTTGTTTCCTATGAGTTTCCATTGTTACAAACTTTTATTTAACTCATATTTTATGTATGTTTGTTTTTGAAGTACAGAAGTCTAAGGTTGTCTAGAAGAGATCGTTTTTTAGCGGTAAGACCACCCATTGTACAGTGTTTGCTCTAGTTTAAGTTTCTGTTATTATTATTTAATTTGAAAAGCTGATATTTTGGGTTTAGATAGCGCTATGTAAAAAGTTTAACAATATGTATTTATTTACCATGGTACACACATCACTCACCCTCGTATTCAAGAACGACACTATGAGAACACGCACCCACAGTGGACGAAATCTTTTTTCATAAAAATCACTTTATGTATTGTGCGACACTGCATAGTGTGACTAGAGGCACATTGTCGAGTGCCTCCAGCCAAAGTTGAGCTCCAAAGGCACACGGTAGCGTGCGCCATGGTGCCGCTCAACACATAAAGTGATGTTTATAAAAAAGATTTCGTCCACTGTGGGTGCGTGTTCTCATAGTGTCGTTCTTGAATACGAGTGTTAGACCCGAAACAAATACTTGGTCTTCATAACATACCTGAAAGGGGTCCACAATGGTCCCTCTGTGAATCCACTGATCCAGCACACTGAGGTAAGGGCGACATGCCCTCTCTGTGAGGAAGAGGGATATCTCCTGCGCCCTCGAGTCTCCCATCAGAGTGCTAGTCTTATCGTGCAGAACTGTGAGGACAGCGCCACCACGCGACTCACTCTGGAACCAACAAATAACTAAATCCTACTAAATATTAAAATACCGAAAGTTAGTGAGGATGTTTGTGCCTAACTACTGCAAAAAAAGGGCATGGGCCAAAGTTGTTTGGCCGAGCCACTGACTACCCCCTTAAGATATCTTCTTGGATCCCAGCGCCTGTAGATCGGAGAGGATAGCTACCGTGGGGATTACAAACATGATCTTTTATTTTAGAATGTACAATTTTGATTCTGTTTCATACACAAGCTTTTTAGCAATATAGAATTTATAGTAGAACAAAAGAATCGGTATAGTCAGTTACCTTTCCAATATTAGTGACGATTGCGGCAAGAACTTGCATAGTGTGCATTGTTGGCAAGATAAAGTACCACAGCTTCTGTAGCGAGAGGCTGCCAGTCATGTGCTCTGTTTCCAGCTGGGCTAGCATAGTCTGGAAACAAAAAAAAAACAATTATTTACTAAAGAAAATATTTTTCACTAAGTCACAGTCGCGGAGCAAGAAGAAATTCGTGCAATGCGCCGCCTGTGCGAGCGCGACGCCATTATATTTGTGCGCGAGTGACAGAGACAAGTTATCGGGTCATTGTCCGATATTCTTCCTTTAGCGCGACCGTGTTATTTTCGTTGATCTTTGCTCTATCCGAATATTCCAGGTCAGTAACTATGACTTATTATATTGGTTTGAATAACATTTTAAATAGTCATAGTTACTTCAATTTAATCACAAAAATTAGGTAACAACTGACTTCTTTAATATAACTAGACAATCTTAAGAAAGTCTGCTTTCTGTCTCCATAAAGATATTATATTATGTTTTACCAAAATGTACTCACATAATAATCCTTCAACAGTGCTTCAATAGCTGCGACCAAAGCTTGCAGCACCTGACCCGACCACATATTAACATGTTCAATAAACCTCCTCACTATCGAGTAGTTTGATGCAAGTGGTAACATCTGCTGTACAATCTGTTTTAACGCATCATCCAATTCTTCGGAGATTACGAAGGTTCGCGGGTCGAATGTGTCCTTGACTGGCTGATGGACTATGTAGTTGCCTGGGACTCCAGAGAAGACATACAGGAGTTCATCGATGATGATGTTTTCTTGTGAGGCTATTGGTATACCAGCTGGAATGGAGTTTTTATAACTTTATACTTTGGAAAAGATTTACAATTTGTTGAAGTGAAGGTATCAATTTCATTAATGGCTTGGCATGAGTGTAATAATTATGATTATAGATAACTTTTGAATACCTTATGTTACATTATTGCAATTTTCTTGGGAATCTCTAATCTAAGGATGTTCGAAAATAAAATATAGCTTATTCTGATTGTGAAGCTTTTGATAGGTGAAAGATTTTTTTAAGTTGGTCCAGATGTTCAGTAGTTTTTATTTAAGTCTTTATAATAGTGAGTGGTGGCCATGTGTGGTTGAACTCACAATATTTGTAGAGAACTACATATTGTAAGTCACCAAAACAAGTGATATTTGGTTAGATACATACCCAATGATGAAATTATAGGCAGAGGTTCCTTAGGAAAATCCCAAGACATGGCGGGGTGGTCTTTTTGCCAGTTGGGCAAATCCAGACTACTATACCAATTGGGACGAATTTTGGTTTCCTTCTCTTCAAATGATTTCATAACTATCTTCTTGCTTTCATCAACTGCCTTTAGTAGCTTGTCTTTTATCTGTAAAGAAAATATTCACTTTAGAAAATCAAGATTACAGATTGCAGACCTAACATGAGTAGAATAAGCACCTGAAAAAACGATTTTCCTGTGGAAGAGTAAACAAAAATTACATTTGGATATAAAATGTATGTATGTATAGCAGTGGACATTGCACATGAATTCTAGGTAGAGGGAAAGTGTAGAAACATTTTCTTTAATTTGTTTTTGCGATCTTGTACACAATTACTTTATTCAATTACATTTATATTCGCATAAATTTTTGAGGCAAGTTATTTTTTCCAGAACTGGTAATTGTTGAGTTTTGGGACAACCTTAGTACCTTACCAATCCTTAGTAGGTAAATTATGATATGATTTTCAATATCACCACCAACATCAAACTCTCAGACTGACAAATATTTAAATTTATTTATTCACTCTTCCACTCAGTTACATAACAATCATGACTCTCAAAAATACCTTGTCATGCTCCATTACAGCGGCTGGCCTACACACTAATTGGTTGATTGTGTCCACACAGTACAAGCCCCAAGCATGTAAGGAGTTCTCTGAATTTTCCATAACTATATTTAGCTCCTATTAGAAACAAACTGACTTTTCTGATACAGTATAAATGGTACTTTATGGCTTTATTAGTGACTAGCAGTCTGCTCTGGTGTCGCACCGGTGTACTAATGATTTTATGGCTATTTTTTTACACTTTGGATTACAATATAGCCTAGTTACTCAGAGATAATATAGCATTCTAATGGTGAAAGATTTTTTTTAAATCAGTCTAGTAGTTTATTCATTCAAACATACAAAAATACAAATGTTTCCTCTTTATAATATTAGTATAGTCAATGAAGGTAATTAGTGTAGCTTAGCAACAAGTTGCCGTGCTACTGTTATATCAAAAGCCAAGTAAAGATGTTTTACAAAGTTGTTTTAATATTGATTTAACAGTACCAGTACCAAAACATAATTCTAAAACCTTAAGCTCTTTTCTTTTAGTCGTAGAGAGGAATGATTTCCAGTAAACTCACAAGTAATTATATTGTAACTTATCAACAACTTAACTCAAAGAGACTATACCTATAAAACTTCAGTGGATTATTAAGATCTTGTACTATACATATAACATGGTAGTTGGGTATCAATAAATAGGGTTGATGTCAGGCAGGCGGTCGGTTGTAAAACATAAGCCAAAACCTCTTTGCAAACATGTTAGTCAATGTGTGTGAAAAAAAATTATGATGGTTAGGTGGCAATATTACCTGCGGTAAGTCATCCTTTGTAATTTGATGTTTATTATCACCCAAAACGGGTTTGGGAGCCACCTTTGGTTTGCTTATCTTTGACCTCTTCTCGTCGCAGACCAATTTGTAGAACAGCACTATCAGATCAGACAAATTATCTGTGCTGAAATAATAACAAACAGAAATGAATAACTATACTTGTTCAATGGCCTCACAGCTCATTTGGTAGTAACTCTGCCTTCTGTGCTGTAGGTTGTGGATTTGATTCCCAACCGGGATGTCTGTGTCTGGGTGTTAAACTGTATCATAAGACAAGTATTACAAAAAAAAATTGTAAGTCCTCTCTATCTGTAATCAGGTTCCCAACGTACAAGCTTTGCTTAGTTTGGGGTTGAGATGGCAACGTGTGAAATGTCCACCAATATTTCAACTTCTTTTATTTTATGTAAACAACCAATGGAGGGAAAATAAAGAAGGTAATGGGTTCATTATTGTAAGAGGTAATCGAGGTAAAAACACTTTAATTGCATGGTGGGTAAGTGCCTTTTGAGACACATAAGATGTAGGTTTAATTACCACACTTGACAATTTGTTTTCATGATATGCAAATAGGTCTGGGTACCTTAATAACTGTAGTTTCAGATATCCACAACATGGAGAATTCTAGTGTTTGGCCAATGGCCAGACCATTTTTCAGTTGTACATAGATTTATAAGCTGAGACTAGAGCAAAGCAGCTTTTAAAACAATTGTTTAGATTGTGAAAGCAGTGGTTTTTGTTTCAATGCAAAGTAAGTGAATAATGGCCAGATGAGTCTGTTTTAGTCAAGATCTAATATCAAGAAGTAGGTAGGTACTTACTTTTTGGTCTTCAGATCTTCATACTTCTTCAGGAAAGCCTTTGCATTGGAAGCTTTCAGCGCCAACCTCTGTGCGTATTCGTGCACTTGTTTAGACGATAAGTTGCTGTTTCCGTAGTTAGGATCGTTCTGAATGTAATCGAAAACTGTGTCTGCATCTAAACTACAACTGTAAACAATAAAAACGATGGATATAATCACTGAACTACATTGAACCGACAACTCTTAGTCAACACGGAATTGCGGGAGAAACCAGTATGTTTGCACTGGGACCAACTTACCCTAAAGCGTCTAAAAGCTCCTTGATGGTGCTTTGCATTGTATCTTTCGGTGAAACCGAATTTCTAAACATTTACTGAAAATAAAAATTCAAATCAAAAGCTTCACTTGCGTCGAGCGAGTTTGACAGATGCAGCATGACAGTTTGACTTTGATAGTGACAATGACAAATGACGTTTTGCTTGTTTTGTTATTTGTCATTAGATGAATGGAACCATCGACATGTTTGTAGTCGATGAATGGAACCAACTTGACTTGATTGAATTTTTTTCTGGTTTAGATATTTTGCCTCAACCTCAATCGAAACTCCTCACTCAAAACGAGGAAACGGATTTGGAGAAACTTAGAATATACTAGCTGACCCATGCCCGCTTCGCTGGAGGACAGATAGTTTCACATCTGGTATTCTAATCTTCAAAATAAATTATAGCCTTTATGTTGCCGAGGACTAATAGCTAAATAACAAAAAAAGTTTCATCAAAATCCGTCCAGTAGTTTTTGCGTGAAAGCCAGACAACAGACAGACAGACAGACAGACAAAAATTTTAAAATGTTTTTTTTTTGGCTTGTGTTACTTATATGAAGACCTCTAAGAGTATTTTTTTTACTTTTTATTCAATGTACAGAATTGAACTCTTCTACAGTTTTATTATATGTATAGATGTAGGTACCTACATAAATATTTATATGCCCTTAGAATGGCAAATAGGCTGGTACCTACTTTGAATTTTGAATACAGGCTAACTAATTAGCCGAAGCTAGTAGGTAGGTGCCTAATCAAAGTAAGAAGTAGTACATAATTAACTACATAAATAATTTAAGGAGCGAGCACAAAGTAGATATACCGTACCGACGTTATCCGATTACACCCATAAAAATAAAAAATAGAAAATAAGAGGTTCCTTCCTAAAAAACTTGTGTCACACATAGCACATCACACAAGTTACAAGCGTGAATCTACAAAAAAAAAACGATTGTCGGCGCTGCTTTAGAGTTGTAGTAGAAAAACTTTACAAAAGCTTGGCTGCCTGCAGTTGGCAAGCGACCAAGCGACAAAGGACTTTTGATTCTCTGTTTTGATTGTTTGATAACGAAACCAAAAGAATCGGCACTTGTGTAAAAATCGTCAATTCACGATTATTTGCTAACCTAAGTTTGTCGCATTTTTTGTTTCGAGATTGAACTTGAATTGAACATGAAACCTGTTGAGTGTTGGCACTGTTGGCTGTCGGTTAGCAAACAAAAGTTTCAAAGTCTGAGTCCTTTCGGTGTCATGTTTTATATTAGACTTGGGTATTTAACAGCATATTAGTAAATGCATCAATCACAAAATAAGTAGGTAATTAATGATACCTACCTTTGACTTACATAATAAGTAGGTACCTACCTATCTCTACTGATTAAGTTACGAGTTACGAGGATTAATAGCAGTGTTTGTAGTGTAGGTCTCAGATTAAATTTTAAGTTGGTAGGTTCCTAACTACTATGCTACCTAAGTAAGTGAGTATACCTAGTAGGTGTACGTAGGTAGTTACCTGCTTAGTTTACGTAGTCTCTTCCTTCCTCCTACAAAGTAGAGCACATCGGTATTTCCCTAAATGAAAAAACATTTTTAGAAAGCGTAAAAGTGACAATCACCCATAAACACCTGATTTAATGGCGCGAATGAAAAACGGCGCGCCTTTGAATTTTTTTCTGTGAAGTCTGACGTGGCATGGACGGGCTCGCCATTCTTCCTGGCTGGATTTATGCGTTTAAACTCTAGCACACTATTAAACGCCGGTTTTATAGGCCGCGAGACATTTACTGTTTCATAAAGTGGTGTGATATGCGGAAGATGCTAACGACGATGGGGGTTCCACGAAGCGATTTCAGATACCTGTATAAATTTAATTTAATTTTAAAAGCGTCATTAAAAATAGGCCCCCACAAATAACTACAAAGTACATGAAACCATAGACAAAATCCCGACAAAAAATGCTAAAATATGAACTAGTTAAATGTAATCAATAAAGATCTTTTATTGTCGGGGTTAGGTAGGTACAATGTTAAGAAATAAAACAAATACTTATCTAAAATAATGTAATTTTTAAAACCCGAGCCATGAATTGGTATTATGGTATTAGTAAATATGAATGAGCCTGTGTATAGTCAGGCAGTCATGAATTGGTCGTCGCTTTTATTTTTCTATTTGATGATGTTATCATTATATCACCTGTTACTAACTACTTGTATTGTGTGGTAATTTGTAGTGTGCGTAGGTACTTACCTAGGTAGGTTCATACAAATTCTAATAAGTAGGTACTATGTAGGCCTATAAACTTTTTCAATCAAAGCTCGATTAAAAGCTCGTAGCATCCGCATTGCCGCTTGCCGCATACCGAGCCGTGCGTTTCGACATACTACCTGAATTACAATGCACTGTCCAAAGACACCTCTAGTGTCACAGTGCATAGCTATAAGCTTGGTTACTCAATCCCTCACAGCTGCGAACCGAAAGATAAAAGAAAACAGACTGTTTTTCTACCTACATATTATCGACTAACTTTTGCCTGCGGCTTTCTCGCGTGGCAAGTACCTACTTACTCGGATTTAATAGGTGATATACAACACGTACCTATTATACTATTCCAAGTCAAAAATTATATCCTAGTTTCATCCAAATAGGTTTAGAAGTCACGGCGTGATTGAAACACAAACTTTCGGATAGATAGATAGACAATACTTTATTGTACACCAGAAATAAACAAAAAACACGTAAGTACAAATAATTTTCTAAGTAAGTACAACGGGTGGCCTTATCGCTAAAGAGCGATTTCTTCCAGGCAACCTGATGATGGAAAGTAGAGAGTTTCGGATTTACTTATGTAATGTTCGTTCGGAATGTTCAAAAAGTCATCAAAATAAAGAAACCGAGCAGACAGCAGGTTGGTAGCATCTGGTCTGCCTACCTTGGCACTTGCCACCATAGATCAAGTACACTCATCGACTACATAGCCTAATAGACGCCTAATGGCTTCATTTCTTCAAACAAACAACTCTGTCAAGTCAGTGAGGTATGAGGTACGGGGGGAGTGGGAAAAAATACATTCTGATTGGCCGGTTCAAGATGACGTGATTCACTAGGGATGGGAAGTGTTGTCATGAGTTGTCGATAGCAGTCAGAGGCACGTCCAAATATTATATTCGGCACATACCCACATTTTGCAGTAGTTAGCAGTCCATACGTGACAGGTTGCAAGCCCATCGCCGCTTATAACAATACTAACTACTGGTTTCCTCGCGATGCGATGCGATGCGACTGGTTTCCACCGTTTTAAACACGGGATCGGGGATCGGGATCGGGATCGGGATCGGGATCGGGATCGGGATCGGGATCGGGATCGGGATCGGGATCGGGATCGGGATCGGGATCGGGATCGGGATCGGGATCGGGATCGGGATCGGGATCGGGATCGGGATCGGGATCGGGATCGGGATCGGGATCGGGATCGGGATCGGGATCGGGATCGGGATCGGGATCGGGATCGGGATCGGGATCGGGATCGGGATCGGGATCGGGATCGGGATCGGGATCGGGATCGGGATCGGGATCGGGAACGCGAACGCGAACGCGATCGGGAACGGGAACGCGATCGGGAACGGGAACTTAAGACAACATTTGTTAATTCTAAAGCGATAATATTATAAATGCGAATAGCAAATAGGTTACTTCCATGTAGGAACAACGCGAGCGAAGCCGCGGACGGAAGCTAGTTGGCAATAAGTAGTTTTACTAGTTAGGTCCAACTGTTGTTGTTACTACTATGTAGGTTTATCGATCATCAATTATTGAGTAGTGGTACAACACTATTGACTATCGACAAGGAAAATAACCAGTGTAACTTGAGCTTGTGGTTTTGTAGCATAAACAGACGAGATGTGCACGGGTCAAGAAAGTGGTCGGTACTACTGCAGGTTTGACGCGCGGTATTTTTTATCGGCCGTATAAGCCTGATGTTTTGGATGACAGTGTTCGCCTTGCATGCGGTGTCTTCTGGGCTATGTAGTCGATGAGTACACTCCAAGGCGAGCTTTAACTAAAAGCTATCCTATGTTATTACGAAGTGAACGAGCCGAATCTACTAGCCTGTACCACCACTGTCTGTATCTGTACGGAATAAGAAGCAGCTATACTTACTAACTAATACACACACCATGGGTTTACTGTTAA
This sequence comes from Hydriomena furcata, assembly GCA_912999785.1. Taxonomy (NCBI): domain Eukaryota; kingdom Metazoa; phylum Arthropoda; class Insecta; order Lepidoptera; family Geometridae; genus Hydriomena; species Hydriomena furcata. The sequence continues at coordinate 13,140,711 of OU538828.1, read as the reverse complement.
CTCCATTGTTCAACACACTTACAATGTATTTTCGCCCAATATGGCTTTACGATTATGTCAACAAGTGCGTTTTGTTTTTAAATAAGACAGTGAGACGTGGGTTGGTAATGCTTTAAATTATTGCGGTATCCCATTGTGTTATGCCGAAAGGGGATGGTTTCTCCCTCCACAAACCATCGACAACCTTTTACCAATTTTAGGTCACTGGAAAACTGGCTATGGGAGAGTTTTCTTACCTTTGTGAATAATCTAGTATAGATAACCAGGTATAACATTAATTAGTAATTTAAAAATCCCTGTCTTTGCAGTCATATTATGTAAACTCTGAAGTCACAGTAGGTAGGTATACTAAATTTTGAATCCATCAGACCAGTCGTAGTTTCTAACATCCCTTCAACAACTAGAAAAGAGCTGATGATCTTCAAACAGTTGAAACAGATTTAATTTTACTCACGATCAAGCCACCTTTCTAATAAAAAAAACTTGAGAGGTGTCAAGGGACACCCGGATGGAACGAAGTTCTCACAAAATAACGTGGGACAAGGGAAGGGGAATCAACCTTGACTTCGACTTCGACTTCGACCTCGACCTCGACCTCGACTTCGACCTCGACCTCGACCTCGACCTCGACCTCGACCTCGACCTCGACCTCGACCTCGACCTCGACCTCGACCTCGACCTCGACCTCGACCTCGACCTCGACCTCGACCTCGACCTCGACCTCGACCTCGACCTCGACCTCGACCTCAACCTCGACCTCCACCTCCACCTCGACTTCGACCTCGACCTCGACCTCGACCTCGACCTCGACCTCCACCTCGACCTCCACCTCCATCTCGACCTCCACTTCCACCTCGACCTCGACCTCGACACAATTAATAGATATATATATTAATAGATATACTATAGCAAAAAAGTGTCGTGACAACTTTTCGTGACAACTTTTCGTAAGAATTTTTTCCGTCTAGCCCCCTTTCACAACGCGCGATAAGGAACTTCGTTCCAAAACACTAAATCAAAATCGGTTATCATTAGGTATGAACTACGATTCCACAGACAGGCAAGTCAATCAAACGTATAACAAACTTCTTTTGCGTTGGGGGTTAAAAATAAATTATGAATGAAACCTAGATGAAAAGAAAGATATAGGCTTTCAACTGTAATTCTCAAGCTTCGAGATATCTCAGATCTCTAGGCGCCCGGAAGGTGAATTAACAGAAGAAAATTTGTATCTTTGTACTTAGTTGAATGATCTTTGTAGGTGTGTATAGCCTTGGAATTGACTACATTTTCTTCTAGAAAAAGTCCGGTTAACGTTTTTCTGGGTTGGTACGTAGGTATACTCGTACAACTGTCGATGTACGAAAACAATGTTCAAACAATGCACAAAAACGCAAACGCAAACCGTGAAGACCAAAGGAGTTAAAGTTTAGCGTTAGCGTTTAATCGCAGTCTAAGATATTCTGTTCTATTCTACCAACAGCTATCTTATGGAAGCTGATGTAATATTTTAATTAGTTCCGCGTTTGCACGTCTGACACTATTTAGAACTAGGCTAGGGATGTGATGGAGTGGCTAGATTTCTTTGGCTTTCGGACTCCGATTTCGAAGTTGTCTAACGAATAGAGAACTTCTTGCAAACAAGCAAAAATATTCGTTTCTTTTTTAATAAAGAATATTAATATTAATCTTCGTTAATATTCTAAGGCGTGTTTCCGTAAACAAAGTCTCCAAGTTCCACTCTATCTCCAATAAGAATAGTACCACTCATCCTTTCAAATACCATTATTTTCGTCTTACTCATAAGTATTCACTATCATTTCTTCTTTTTAAAAAGTCCCATGCATAATTGTTATCATCTCCTGTAGCTCCTCCACCAATGCGAAGACGCAAGTATTTATAATAGACATAGAAGACAATGATGATGGTCATTCATTCACATCATTCGGTCAATTTTTTTTGGACTTCAGCAAACACATCTCTAGTCAATAGGACCAAGTTGCGTCAGCGGAAAGGTTGCGGTATTGCGGTTACATCAAGTAGCTTATTGCGTTGTCTAGTTACCCAATGCAGACAAGCCCTTACACCCACGGAAATCTTCGTTTCAAGATTTCCACTTATTACACACACATTACCTACGCTATTACTTTTATTATGCTGACAGTCATTGCGTGAAACTTATTTTAACTTTGAATGACACACAGGTTCACACAACATACCATCGAGTTTTTGCGTACTGCGTACACCTACCTTTTGCACCTACCCACGATTTGTAGGTACGTAAAACCGATGCGGCGGCGTCTGCGGGCCGAAGGTTGAAGGCCTAGGATCGTATACTACCTACTTACCTAGGGCTGCCATCCATCCCCCCCCCCCTGGTATCATGTCCAGGTTCTGGGCTCTAAAATCCGGGGTTTTCACGTGTCTTGTCCTGGTTGCCAAATTTTAGAGATGGCAGCCCTAACTTACTTAAAGTAATAATTTTTCACTCTGGCTTCAGTTTATTTGAGGATCCTATATGGACTGTAGAATTTCCATCTTGAGATACCATCTTCTGAATAAACAACATAATTCTTTGTCCTTTTATGATGAATACAAATACAGTCATAAGATTAAAGAGAAAATCCACATTGAAACATGCAACAATTTTCACTTAGGACATTGGTAAGTAGGTACTCGAATTTAGTGGTACGTGGAGTAGGTACCTACTACATAAGTAGGTACCTACCTGGTTTCATTTTTGGGAGTAGGTACCTAGTCTAATAAATACCTACCTGTACCCTGTACCTACACGACGCATAAGTAGGCACCAACCAGTGATAGAGCTTCGAAGAAAATACGCAACCAGCTTTCAAATTAGAAGCTTCGAAATACAATGGTTTTGGTTTTTCCAAGTTACCGGGTACAATTCCACTGTCGTATTACGAGTACAATTAAATTACCATAGCTTGCGGGAACGCGGCCAACAGGAAGCTGGCTCCCCGACGACGCATACTGATGCAATGCTTCATACTTTGCTCGAATCTAATACCTACGGTGATGCATGCATACCTTTGGATTTAGGTATTCACCAATCCCCTTAACCCTAAAGAGATTTTATTGTTGGCCTTCAGGTAGTCTTCACCTTATCGGCACCACAATGGAGCTCTACAATCATTGAAAAAAATGACAGGACCCAAGCCGTGTTTCTTGCCTGATTCTTCTAGGCTTGATTGCGAAGAACAGGCGTTTACCTAACTTCTAAGGCGTTTCAAAGAAATCCTTGTGTTTTAATTGAAATAAGTACCTTTTGAAATTGACTTTAAATAAAATCTTTTAATTTCGCTTCGAGGGACGTGAGTCCTAGTTGTGCATTACACCGAAAGAAACATGTTAAGGAGTCCGCTCGACCTGTGTAGTTCCTGTGGATAGGGCTAGGGCTGACTAAACTGGGATGCCTTAAGTCTATCACCTAAGTAAGGTGATAGACAATAGCCTATTCCACAAAAAAACAGTGTTTCGTTAGTGACGTTAGACAGTTACCTAGGTTAATATCAAAAGCGATGATGAAAATGTTGAGATGGAAATCGTGGAGTGATGAGCTTATTATATGATAAGAATTGAGTTGCCAGGTGTAGTGTACGGTCCCTAGAAGTTGGTTCTTTTCTTACCATCGCATTATCGCACTCGGGAAAAATATTGATGATGAATTATATTCAGTTAGTAGGTAATATTGAAACAGTTCCCTATATATACTGTATTTATCTATCTGGAAATTGAAGGTACTTAGTAAGGTAGGTTAGTCATTTTATTTCCATTCCCTGGTCGTCGCACCGACCACAAAAAGGACATGGATGCCTACGCACCCGAATCTCTAATGATATGCTACTGTTTCAAAGAACACGCTTGTTACTCATCAATATTACAATAACAAAAAAATATTACAATTGTTCTACAAGTACCTACCATCAGTGTCAACATGAATAGATTCTTGCCATTCGCTAGTTGGGGAGTCCGCGATGTCTTTTGAATACAAAGACCGTCACCTTATGCACGGCGACGCTTGAACGGTCAAAGACTTCAGTGGCCTTTCCTCCCCTCCCTCCCTTTTCTTTGATCCCCCCTAAGCACTTTGCCACGTGCGCCCGCGCATGAAAATGGAGTTTTCCACGAATGCACCGGAACTTTTGTCGTTCATCAAATATATTACAATATTGATTGATGTAAGTATCTTTATAACTAAGAACCTAATGATTAATGATAATAAACTACTTATTGTTAAAAATTAACCAGCCCTACGTACCCCGCTTTGATCTACGTTTCCTTTCTGATAAGGCAATCAGCATCCGACAATAAGTATTGCAAGTTGTAGGTACCTACCTACCAGTTAGCCAGAGTACCCCTCAAAGCTTGGGAATCCCTCTTCAACCTTCAACAAGTTCGTAAGCAAATATGCTCAATATTTATTTATTAAACTTGTCTGGTCTTATTTTATTTTCCAGCAAAACATATAAGTAACAGCTACTTTCGGATTTGTATAAATGCTTTCTCATAAGATTTACCTTTATAGATACCTACCCTATTTCCTAGTCAAGTCCAGCCTCTAAGGTTCTTTGATCCTCCTGATGACGCGAGCCCTACGGTCGTTGACACCGCGACGGGCACTCTGCCAAATCTGAATAATAACTATGTACGGAACAGCTTAAATCAGATCCTTGTCTGCCTGAAGAATTCTAATGTGATACCACCTTTTACTACCTAAGGGATTTAGCTTTAGCAGATCCTGTTGTATAATCGAGGAATATAATAGGAACCTACGGCAGACCTATGAAAATTTATTTGACAGAACTTTTAACACTGCTAAGTAGGTAGGTTCCTGCTTTATTACGTACCATACCATTACCATATGATTGGATTCCCAATCATCCCTATATTGTAGATTGTAGGGTAGGTAATCTAAATAAAGTCTTCCATTAGGTACTATGGGATAATATTGGTCGCGAGATCGATTAAGCTTGATGCTTGCACTATATACATTCCTCAAAAACCTAGATTAAAAATGATTCATGAAAGAGATCTTTTGAAATATTTTCATATAAGCTCCTTTAGAAACTGGATCATCTGGAAACAGGTTCATATTGATACTCGGATCATCGAATGACGATGACTCATTACAAATCATACATAAATATAATATACCAAAGTTCATCTACATCCTTCCTTTCTAGTGAAATATAATATTGCTTTATTTCAGTGAGTCATACATAAAGTCATGCATCAGCTTTTTTTCAATTGCAGCAGATTGCGCCTGGCAACACAAATTTGCATCAACAGTGTGTTTTAGTTTACAGCTAACCATTTTACTGAAAAAATGAAAATGTGGCTTGTTCAGAAGTATTTCTTTTTTCGTTTCGAAAAAGAGCAATCGTCGACATACAGGGCCTTAACTAAGTAACTACCTACATGGTTTCCTGACCCTGCGAACCTCATTGTTACATAGGTACTTACTTACTAGTGATGTCATGTATGTTTCAGATTAAGGCATGCGACGATTTTAAACCAAGTGTTTGTTGAACCATTATTGATTTTAATAAGCAAACAACCCCATTAAAATTCCTATGTTCTTACTACGCACTGCCTACCTACTCCTATCCACTATAGAAAATAATTCATTCATATTCATAACTAGCGACCCGCCCGGGCTTCGCACGGGTGCAATGCTGATACTAAATATACTACAGAATGTCTTTATATAAAACGTTTTTTTTTTTCACAGCTTTTTGTCATTAGACAATTATTGATGATTTCTTTTTTTCTCGAACGTTCGCGATCGGCCGAACTGCGCGTTTGACGCCTAGCTGCTAGGCCGGTCGCGAACGTTCGAGAATGTTCGTTTTACGAAGCTACTCGCTAGGTGACTCGCTAGCCTCTAGGTACCAAGCAAGACGCCTGCCTGTGCGTTCGCGTTTTTAATTAGGGATGACTGAGAGTGTTATAAAGAGTAGACAAATATAATCAGAAAGCTTCGAACTGCTAAGCTATCGGGAGTTACACGTGTTATTGTAAGTCAACCATAAAAGATAGACATATTATGCTGTCGTAGGATATTTTATATATAATTTTTTTGGAGAACATTTCCCTCATACATGATTTCTGTGTAGCTTTAACCATTAAGGATGCACACGCGACGGAAGCTCAAAAAATGGAGTAACTTCTCCCGTTTTCCCAACATTTTCCTTCACTGCTCTGCTCCTATTGATTGCAGCGTGATAAAAAGTATACTATAACCAGCTCAGGAGTATGAAAATTAATTGTACCAAGTTTCGTTAAAATCCGTCGAGTAATTTTTGTTTCTATAACGGTTATACAGACAGACAGACAGACAGACAGACAGACAGACAAAAATTTTACTGATTGCATTTTTGGCATCAGTATCGATCCCTAATCACCCCCTAATAGTTATTTTGGAAATATATTTCATGTACAGAATTGACCTCTCTACAGATTTATTATAAGTATAGATTTGTTCCAGTTGGTTTTTAATGTCTTAGTAGGTAGGTTTATAATATATTTTCTCATGTTATAAAAAATAAATATTTAAGTACTAAGTTTTTTAAAAATATCGAGTCAGTCTTTCTCTATGGATTGTAAGTTGTTAAAAAAAGTTGTAAAGTTGTATAAAAAAAGGCTTCTCTAGCCTTTTTTTATATATATTTGGATGGAAATAATATTAATTACTAGCCGACACGTGGCAGACGTCGTCCTGTCAAATTTTAATAATGAAATAGATTAGTATGTGATGTCAGATTTCTTGCACACCAGCGCCATCTACACCAAAATCATCCATTGTACTTTTTTATCATTTTGGGGATGTTTTTCATATTTTAAAGTAGTCTATGTTTTATTCTACATCTACAGCAAATTTCAACTTAATCCGTTTTGTCGTTAAGGCCTGATTGAGGCATACATACGAACTCACAAACTTTCGCATTTATAATATTATTAGGATGTAGGTATGTATTTTATGACCATTTTCGCATCACGTAGAACCTGTAAAAATCGCTTTGTAACGAGTAACCACTCGATACCAAGAAAGCTTGTAATGCTTCCGGTCACATCCTCATTTATGTTCCTTGGAATAATACATGTGTAGCACTGAATTTTTACCAGCTATTTTGTTGGTATGTACCTACCTACCTGTGGCTTGAGCACGAACCACTATCGTATCGACAACCTATCGTCGTATAGTTACTTAGCTTTTAGGACTTACCCTACAAAAAGCTACATAATTTGATGCCCATATATGTATTTATTGATGTCTGGCGTGAACGTAGACAAGACCAACCTATTTGTATTACTTATATATGTCAATGTCAAGTTTTAAAGAAAAGCATGGTGATAATAATTTGAACACTAAACAGGTTTTTTTCCTGTTCTCTGGAGCATCGATTACCAATTTGGTAATAATTTGGTGGATTACCAATTTGGTAATCGATGCTCCAGAGAACAGGAAAAAAACCTGTTTAGTGTTCAAATTATTCTGATTATGAAATCACAATTTTTTTTGGGTTCTATTTATGTAAACACCAGATTACAGGGCGTAAGGACGCCATCTTTATTTGAAAGAGTACTTTTCCCATAGTTCGTAAGTGAAAACACAGATGGCGTCCTATGTTCAATTTTCCTATGTTTCCTGACTGTTTAGTTAGGTGATTGTAGTAGGTACATTCTACTTCCGCAGTTTGATACCTTTAAACATAAATCAGTACTTTATGACGTAGTATCTTGCTTTATTTATGTTTTGTCTTGCAAATTACTAAGATAACATATGAGGATAATTATTTGATCCCAATAGAGCAAGAACAATAAAGCGCTTTATAAATTGTTGGTTCAGCAGACTTAAATGGAGTCTATTCTATTCTATAGCGAGAAGGAAAATAATAATTAAGAGAAGAAAAAGACCTTTGACCTTTTATTTTTTGTTCCCTAATAAATAAAATAAATAGGATCTCGAATGTAATCTCCAAGAACGGTAGACAGACATCTTCTCAGATCTCCAGACGCTTAGATCCTTTGAAGTAGGTAGGTAGGTACCTACCTACCCCGAGACCGTATTTTGAATATTCGTAGAATGACAGGGCCGTTTATTGGGTAACTTTGTAATGTTGTCCGTCGTTAAAATTTGCAAACCGTTTTTCAATCATTTGTTGGTATCAGGTTTAGCTGAAATTTCGCATTTTGCAATAGTGACAGCGAGCTGATCTGATGATAGAGTCAGGAGCTGTTCAACGGACACAACGGAACTCTTATGAGATAGTTCGATTGTGTAAAATCTTTTCATATCTGTCAAGTTCTATCCAATGACAACAAATATGATAGTGCGCTGCTCTGATTTCTAGCTCGAAGGAGGATTTTACAAAAGCTTGTCTAGAAAAAATATAAAGAAACCTTATTACGCAATAAACCTGCTGGTAGATAGATGTACCTAGGTAGGTTACCTACTTCAACAGCGGAAACCATCGGTATGTTCCCACGGCCGAAGTCCACCCACCAAAACATAGACGATATTTATTCCAGTCAGCAGCGTCATCATAACTAACTTGCTCATTGATATGCAAGAGTGCTACTTACCTACTCGTAAGTATTCACTTATTGTTGAATACTGATTAGGAAACGTTTCGGCTCTATCTTCACTACTAGACTAACAGTCCCTATGTGGTAGGTACTAGGTAGGTACCTAGTCATATTTTTGATACTTTAGTTTAGGCTACGTCATAGTAATTTTTACATCATTAGAAAAAAATACATTGGTCCTATTATCTACCTAGTTGTTTAGTTTATCCGGTAAACAAAAATACTTACAAATTTTACTTCTTTATCCTGTGTAGATAACATAGAGTCAAGGGCTTTAGGATAATATAGATCTAAAAAACTCCCCTAAAATACTAAGTAGGTAAGGTACCTATTGTGCTAATGCACATCCACAGAACAACTGGAATTGGTATCAGACAACATCAGTAACAGAACGGAATAGACAAATATATCCATAATTAATTAATTATATATTCGCACACTATTAAACAAAACAATTCGTTTGATTGGTCGCTTGAGCATACTCAAAGTCTACTCTAAAGTTTTGGCACGCCTGCCTAGCCTCGCCCTAGCTAGCTCAATTCAAATACTTACATATGTTAATTAGAATTTAATGTCGTAAAATTGAGTGTAGGTACCTACCTACTAATAAAATGTAATGATTCCGAAAAGGGGGCGAAAATCTACAATTTGTATGGATTTAAGACATTGTAGACAAAATCAAAATGGGGGCAAATACCGAACAGACCCAACATACCACTTAATCTCTTCTTTAGTAGGTATGTTCTGTGTGCACATCCGTCTGAAAAACAGAATCGTCTTGCAGACATTTGAGCATTTGCTCTACTGTCTGAACCTGGTGATTTTATTTCAATCTAAAGTGGATGATACTGCGGGCGCATTGTCCTTCGTTATACTCCAATCAGCTCATAACTGCATGCATGGCTCTTTGTTCATCCATCAGATTGACGATTCTATACATTATTGGGTAGGTATATGTAGGTACTTCCTGTCGAAGCTGATAGGTATTCTTTGTGCGGACGACACGCAGATTACTCTCATAATAACATTTGCATCTTTTATATTTATCAGGAGTCATGATTTAATGATTGATCCTTGTAGATTTTATTTATTTATTGCACAAATGGGATATGAAAGGTGAGCATAGCAAGTTTAAGGTCAGGATAGCCCAGCTGACTATATTATTTTGAACTATTAAAAATAGGGTAAATAGCGATATCACCTCCATATTTCACTCTTCATATTTCGACAAGACAAGACAAGGTAGGCCTGAGTGCCAGGCGGTCTGAGGTAGATGATGGAACCATGGATAGATAGGTACCTACTTACCTAATTGTATTACAGTCGTAAATAGTCTTTTTTATGAATATTTATATGTACCTAGATAATTTATATACCTACCTATACCAGTTCAATATAACCTGATGAGTAGCAGGAAGCTATTCGATTAATTGAAATACAGGCCCGCAGCCAGACAGAATCCGGGCATATACAATTTATCTTCTCGTTCCTTATTTTTTTACTAGTACCTACATAATGCGTTATTGTAGATATCTACTTTTAAACATCTACTGTTGCAAGGATACATAAATTGCTTTTGTTTGGAAAGCTCCTATTTTCAATGGACCAGACCAAGCAAGAACTAGACTTTCTAACTTTTAAGCATTTGATATCACCTGAGAACCAGTAAGCCAAAATAAAAGTCGTGTAGGTAGGCACCTACTGCTTTCATGTGTACATAAGGTCTTATAATGTAGGTGCGTAGGTAATGATCTACCTAGGTATATTACATTTTGTCCCTTAGACAGTTGTGATGATGCCCCATTGCATCCTCCTATTCCGCTTCTGGTGCATCGCATCGGAATCCCATCGCAAGAATCTCGCAGTAGCTTCCTGGCGGGCGACTGCCACTCACATTCGCAGACGAGGCAAATGTCAAGGCCGCGCCGCTCACTTCCTTCGGCTGTCATGTGGCTGTTTCCGCGCGTTTTCATCACTACGAAGAGTTGAAGAACGTTGTTCCTATGTAGGTAACCTACCTGTAAATAATCAGGGTGTCTAAAAAGTCCACTTTGCATGTCATTGATATACTATTTCCGCACAATACCAATTAGTTTAGAATCAATTATGGAATAGTGAATCCGATTTTCATTCATCTAAATTACTAGGTAGCAGACCCGCGACAGACGTTGTCCTTTCCAAATTTCGCTAATCGCATAGAGTAACGCACGTTGCTATGACGACTGACGTCAACACGGATGTCAGATTTTTTGCACACCTGCGCCATCTATACCAAAATCTTCCTTATGCTTTTTTTATCGTTTTGAGGATGTTTTTCGTATTTTAAAGAAGTATTTGTTTTATTAGGGCCTTATATCTACATCTAGAGCAAATTTCATCTTAATCTGTTTTCTTGTTTAGGCCTGATTGAGGCCCAAACATACAAACAAACTCACAAACTTTCGAATTTATAATATTATTAGGATAACTATAGTGCAGTTATTTTCAAACAAACATTGACCCTTGCCGAACCTCCTTTTGGGTAGTATTTCGATAATGTATTTCATAGTGCACACGCCAAAAGAATTACCTACACCCTTTAAATTTCAAGTTTCTAGGAACAGTTTAGTTAGGCGGAGTTTTATATATTTAGAATTTCAGCTGAAGGACATTGCTTCCTAAGTAGTGAGTAGGCATCTAGGTACAGCGAAATTCAAAAGTGGACATGACATGAGCTTCTTGATTGTGTGTGCGCACTGAGTTCATAGACTTATAGATTATTATAGACTACCTAACTGCAACAAGCTTTTTCGGACAACAGCATAGAGCTATTTCTCCATAAATAGTGAGGTACCTTACTATTTGGGTTCCTTACCAATGGAAGTGAGAATTCAAGTGAATCCTACCCAAGTATAATAAAATGTTACTTATTAAGTAGGTTCACCAAATGATGTTGCATCGAGGCCAGATGGTGACGCCAAAGGGCCCGGACACGGCGCCAATGGAGCGCGATTCCTTCAATCCTTTCTCATTACGCGTCGTGATTTCGAAACGGGAAAACTATGGAGCATTTTCTTTTTAAAATATTAGGTATCTTCCGACGCGGCTTTGCTTGTAAGCAAAGATGGAAAGTAGCTTAATTGCTGTTTTCATCTCCACCCATCGCACGACCTTTGATATATTTTGTTTGATCCAGTCTACTTATCATAATAATAAATAATCATTTTCAATTCATAATCGTTACATTAAATATACCTAACGAGAAGAATGTTAGGAATGAATGTGGATGGATGTATACTTAGAAATAAACCAAATAAAAGATGAATGGACTGTGTAAAAGATGATATGGGTAAGAATGGAGTGACGAGTGAGTGATGAGATGACGGCCGATAGAGAGAAGACCCTACTTAAGTTGGATAAGGGCAGGAAGATGATGAGCTTCTCAACGAATCCATCTGTATATTTATCAGTAAAACGCATCTAATGGAAATAGTCTCCGCTATCATATTAACCCTTCTTCTTTCAATAACCAAGACTTCGACTAGGTACCTAGACGAGAAGAATGTTAGGAATGAATGTGGATGGATGTATACTTAGAAACAAGCCAAAGAAAAAATGGATGGACTGTGTATAAAAAGATGATATGGGTAAGAAAGGAGTGAGTGATGAGATAACGGCTACCTAGATTACTTTTCCTTAGATAATCAAGACTTAGATAACTAAAGCTGGACCAACTCATGACTACTCTATGCATTACACTTGCGGAGTGAACGGCCGAAGCAGTTTTAGTGGCCAGTGGAGCGCCAAGCGAGACCAAACGCCTACAATTTTCCCAGCGTGTCGGACCCGGTCCCTCGCCTTGTCATCAGAAGCCCTACAGTTCGTAATGAACTCTTGCAAGAACAAATCAGTTTATTGACCACCCCAATGTAGGTAACTATAGTATAGTGTTTGGGATTGATTTGATGTTGATTCGTAAAAAAGTACTATTAGAAACGTTGCTAAGTTCCATCTTTACTTTATCATACTGAAGATGTTTCTGTTCTACTATGTTTGATTGTCCGTATCTGAATCATTGCAGTATGGTTCATTTATTGACATTAAAATATAGATATTTAAAGAAAGGTACATTTTAAGATTGTAATAAATTAACTGAAATGATCCTACATAAGTTGATTTAATAAATAAATAATTATTAAATCTTTATTCATAGGAAGATAGCAAGGCCTCACAGCTCAGTTGCTAGTGGTTCTGCCTTCTGCGCTGTAAGTTGCAACTTCGATCTCCACTCGTGACAAATATTTGTGTGATGAATATAGATGCTTCTTCTGTGTCTGGGTGTTATAATTTATGTGTACATATTTACAAAAATATATAATTATACATTTAAGTATTCTATCAGTTACTAACCCACGTATTCAAGAACGACACTATGAGAACACGCACCCACAGCGGACGAAATCTTTTTTCATAAACATCACTTTATGTGTTGAGCGGCACTATGGCGCACGCTACCGTGTGCCTTTAGACCTCAACTTTGGCTAGAGGCACACGACAATGTGCCTCTAGTCACACTATGCAGTGTCGCACAAAACATAAAGTGATTTTTATGAAAAAAGATTTCGTAAACTGTGCGTGCGTGTTCTCATAGTGTTGTTCTTGAATACGAGGGTAGGAGTAGTTCTAATTTACAAGCTTTGCTTAATTTGAAGCTTAAATAGATCAAAAAACACGCATAACATTCGTAATGTGATCGCTGCCGATTGTCAAGCCACAATCCACGAGGGACTTTACAAGCATTTATGGTAACGTGCAGCATCCAATCAGTTAATTTCATACTAATGATTTTCACCGATCAAACTCGCGTGATAAAGACGCGCGCGCAGCGAGAGCGCATTCCCAGATCTAATGACAATGCCAGGAGCAACGCTTTCCAAGTTCAATGACAACGAAAGTGTAGCGCATGCGTGAAAACTCACGCCAATTAAACTAAGGTGCTATTGTTTAATCTGTGGTTTAGTTGGAGTAGGTAGGTATCTACTTAAATAGGTAGGTACTTAAGTGCTTCTGTCTGACTAAAGCACGTATTAATATCCGCTTTGCCGAAGAGGAGAATAGGAAGCACGCCCAGTGCCCATACTGAGCTATGTGGATGAATACCACGCTCTGGGCCATATGATGATGATGATGTTGACGTCCACTACGTACATTTTATCTCGATGACTTGTGAGGCGTCGGTGGTTGAATGCCTTTAGAAACAAGAGGTTCGATACTAAAAACGGTGAAGATAAACATCGCAAGGAATCTGGCTAAGTATTGATCAGATAACTTTTGGTGTTTTTTTTATTCAACAGATATCAGATATTTAGAATTTCGGAGACGGAACAAAATTCTCGTTGAAATAGGTTTTTTTTAAACGTAAGTAATTTTATCTCTATTCAAGAAACCGTAGGTAACTTTTGCACATTTTCTGTCTTCTGTCTGTTTCTGTTAACTTTAATAGGTGGAGTTCCCAATAATCTAGAGCAGGTACATGCATCTGTAACTAGGTATGTACCTGCTCTAGATAAATCTGAGTAATAATTCAGTCGAATCGATACGTTCGGAGTCAGGGTGCTGGCAGTAAGTACATTATCTCAGCTGTTATTGGTGCGCGCGACGATGCGCTCAACGCTTCACTGCCAAGGCCGCAACTTTCTCCACGCTAAGCTATTACGTCGCACACGGCATCGCTTGTGTAATCTGATGCAACGGAATGTACGTTACGATTTTTATTGGTTTGTTATTCAATTTGATTTCATTTAGTGGAGTAGAGCAGTAGTGGTCAACGAAGTTCTATGATGATCAAACACGTGAGAAACTTACATTTTGTGATTAGTTCACTAGGCACTAAAATTTAAATACCTAATCACACGTTTCTTACTAATAATCCAGGTCATAATAAGTTTACCTACTTATAAAAAATCCTGGGTTTTAGTTAGAGAATAACCCTCGTATTCAAGAACGACACTATGAGAACACGCACCCACAGTGGATGAAATCTTTTTTCATAGAAATCACTTTATGTGTTGTGCGACACTGCATAGTGTGACTAGAGGCACATTGTCGTGTGCCTCTAGCCAAAGTTGAGCTCTAAAGGCACACGGTAGTATGCGCCATAGTGTCGCTCAACACTAAGCCTCGTATTCAAGAACGACACTATGAGAATACGCACCTACAGTGGACGACATCTTTTTTCATAAAAATCACTTTATGTGTAGTGCGACACTGCATAGTGTGACTAGAGGCACATTGTCGTGTGCCTCTAGCCAAAGTTGAGCTCTAAAGGCACACGGTAGTGTGCGCCATAGTGTCGCTCAACACTTAGAGTGATGTTTATGAAAACAGATTTCGTCCACTGTGGGTGCGTGTTCTCATAGTGACGTTCTTGAGTACGAGGGTTAATGATTTAGTAAGCCTATCCAATTCAACGGTCCTCGAGGGGTTGCCATTCTGACAGATTTAAATTAAAATGTGATTTTTTTTGTGATTTTCTTCTCTAGCAACGATACGCATCATTGGGTACCAAACTGTGTTTGTAGCCTGATTCTTCTAGGATTAGCCGCGATGAATAACCGCCTATCAGGCTAAGACGTTTCAAAATGATCCTTGTTGATTTGAATTTGGATATTGAATAGTCGAAACAGCCTCTGTGAAACACGAGATCGTTCAAAAGTTAACGTGTAGGTTTGGTACGGAAGCATTTGATTGAACCAATTCGAATTACCAACCCGCAGTTCCTGATTAGGTACCTATGTAGGTAGTAGTGTAGGTACCTCCAAAATCGAAACTAACCTCGAAGACGAAGGTAGGTACTAAACCACTAAATCCTCATTGTATCATTCTTGCCCATAAATTAGGCATGATTTTAAACCGTCATCATGTTTATTTTATAGCTGGGCCGATTACCGTCATGGTTTTTAAAACGATAAAGTTGTTTGCCGGTCGTACTTGACCCAATACCGCATTGTCAGATCCTACGCGTTTCCGTGTAGGTACTCAGTGGGTAGGTACATGATACGAGGCGCGTTCAGATTGTGAAACTGGAGCACTAATCATTTGTAGTGGACTTTTGTTTTATTGGTAGGACCGGCTAGCTTTTTTCGTAATAATCACCTATATTTTTAGAGACTACCAATTGCATAGTCTCGCAATCTCGCTCCGCAATCGCTTCGGGTTTTATTCGGGTCCCGGCAGCCCCAACGGTAGTCTGCACATGCAACGACCAAAACTACTCTTGAAAACGACCAACGATATACCTAGCGGGATAAACTTCACATCGTATCCGACTATTCTAAAATATGAAATGACTACGACACTTTTACTAGGTAGTAGGTACGTACCTACGATAGACAACTATATCTATGAGTGCGGTTTGGCCGAATATATCGGAGCACTGTCATATCGTTTTGCGAATGTTTTGAAAATGAAATGGTACCTAAGTACAGGTAGTAGGTACTTAGGTACCATTTCATTTTCAATACATTATTACTTAAGGCGCTGTAAGGGCCTAAAACCGCAGCAGAAACGACTATAAGAGAGTTAACAACGGCAAGCTCTAGATGGCGTATGCGTATCGTAAATATTACCGACAGTTTTTATAAGATCGCGTTGCTGGTACCTACGTAAGCAGGTAATAGGTAACATTACCCACCACTCATAACCATTTTCTCTTTTTGAATATTTTTTTAGAGTTATTATCCATCTTTAGGTATTTCAATAAATAACTCTTGCTACCGACCGCTGCAATGACGTCAAACACACGTATGACGTTGACAGTGGTCACAGCAGTACTGATTCATGGGCGGCGATTTTTTTTTTATTCGAAAAAGAACAATCGTCGACATGTATTTAGTAGTTTGATATTACTTCGTTCAATATTTACTACAATAAAGGGACTCTTAATTCCTTGGTTCAGAATCATTATGTAAATGTTATTCATTGCCTTAACTTACCGTTCAGGTTTTCCGGAAACAAAAGTTTGACAGTGCCTATTCAAGGTTATGACGTAATGAATCACTTAACTTGTATAAATTGGAAAGGTCAAAAAAATAATTCATCAATTCTACTTAGTTTAGATTCATTGATGTATGTCGTATAAAATTTACATACATTTGTAAACGAAATTTCTCCTTTTCATGCTGTGATTTTCGATCTATATCATCATAATTTCAATCAATATACCCATTTAAGATAACAAGATTCATCCGCATCTAACTTAGGAAATATTGTAAACTAGCAGTCCGCCCTGGCGTCGCGCGGATGTACTAATGATTTTAAGGCAATTTTTTTACACCTTGGGTTACATTATTAATGTTTTAATAGAGATCCCTGATTTTTCTAGTAATTAATATAGTCTATGTTCGTCAGGGATAATGTAGGATTCTAATGGTAAAATATTTTCCAAATCGGTCCAGTAGTTTCGGAGCCTATTCAATGTAAACAAACAATCAAATATTTCCTCTTTATCATGCTAATATAGATGGTTAGATAAATAATAGTATCAAGCTGAAGTTCATAGCTGGAGCTACATTTAAAAAAATAAAAAATGGTATATAAAAGTATTCTATCAGTTATCTAATTCCCATAGTACAAGCTTTGCTTAGTTTGGGGCTAGATTGCGCTGTGTGATAATGTCCACCAATATTTGTAGGTAAAATTATCATAATGAAAAAATAAGCTTTAATGACTAAGTATTTTTTGTTTCAAACCAATCTTTGATATTTGATTTCTACAAATTACCTAAAAAAATTAAATATTCAGTACCTAAATACTTATTAAACACAATGACATACATCTATAAACCTTGATGTTAGATATTTCTAAGGAGTAGGTAGGTACTCAACCTCTGAACTTCCGCTTGACACAATTTTTTGGAACATCCTGTATTATGTGGGTACTTGTAGCATAAATATTCTACGAGTATGTGGAATTTTCACTTTTCAAAACATTCGTGAACTTACTACATATTGTCAAAACGAGAAATTCAATTTTGTTGTATGGGAGCTCCCTTAAATATATATTTTATTCTGTTTTTAGTATTTTTCTTAGAGCAGCAACAGAAATACTTACATAATCTGTGAAAATTTCAACTGTCTAGCTATCATGGTTCATGAGTTACAGCCCTGTGACAGACAGACGGACAGCGAAGTCCGCGTCAGCGGTCCCGTTTTTACCCTTTGGGTACGGAACCCTAAAAATGTCAATAAAGACACCGACAATGTGTCGATTCATCTAGAGTTTCTAGAGAATCATCTTTAGGGTGAGTTTGATCCGACAAGTTCACGCGCTCGCTCTGAGATTCTTCAGTCTTCTCTTCAGTCAGTTCTTCTCAGTCTTCTATGTGGATGATTAAATTCAACTATTATTTAGTTGAACACTAGGTACGTCTTAACGTCTTTTCATTACTCATCTTCGTAGGTCACTTTGATTACCGCCAAATAAATTACATCCTTTTCGAATCGCTGTAGGTGGGTACCCGCCAACACGCTTATTTTTAGGGTTCTGTACCCAAAGCGTAAAAACGGGACCCTATTACTAAGACTTCGCTGTCCGTTTATCTGTGCGTCTGTTTAGCTAGACAGACGGACTAGCTAGACAGTTGAAATTTTCACAGATGATGTATTTCTGTTGCCGCTATAACAACAAATTCTAAAATCAGAATGAAATCAATATTTAAGTGTGGCTCTCTTACAATCTCATACATACTCGTGTTTTTTTGCAGTTTTTTTTTGTAAATAATGGTACGGAACCCTTCCTGCGCGTGTCCTACTCGCACTTGACCGGTTTTTTTATCACAACACGGGTCACGTCCGCTTCCTACCAGAACAAAGGTGTAGGAAGTAATACCTACCTATTAAGTACTTAGAAACAGATTCGTTGACGCAAGCCACTGTACTAACTGTTGGTTCCCCTGTGTACGTGGGTGTACTGGTGTCTACTCCGCAAACCGAAAACGATATTATCGTAACAAATTCAAATTCTCATATTGTTTCAGTGATTTGTAAGTAGGGTTACGAACATCGATGATTGTCAAAAGTATTTGCGGTCGTTTCATCGTTCAAACTATAGTCGAAACGATGTAACAACATACATATTATACTAGCCGACCCGTGCCGTCCTGTCAAATTTCAATAATTGATTGACAACAAAATCCCCATTTACAAAATGATCCGCCATTTATTGAATTCATCTGTTACAAAAAATGTGATAAATGAAGAACCGCTCTACCGATTTTGTGCAAACTTCACATAAACCATCTACTAAATAGTCCTTACAAAGCCTAAACATTTGGTTTGGATAGGTGAGCTCGTTTTTGAGTTATAAAATTACAACGAAAAGTGGCATTGGTTTTTATATATAAATAGAAGATAATTTTATATATATCACGCCTATTTCCAGAGGGGTAAGCAGAGACCACGGCTTTCCACTTGCTACGATCCTGACATACTTCTTTTCAATATCATCACATTCCTCATGCATGCATGTTCGTCTTTTTAGAGTACTCTCGGCCTGTCCTTGTTTCAAAACGTTACCAATTTGAACCAAGAAAATAAGCCGAGGTTCACACTCGCCTTGACACGATTATTGGAACGATACGTAGGTATATCGTTTTCAGTTTGCGAGTAGACCCCCTGGGTTAGCAGTGGCTTCCGTGTCACTAAAATTCGAGTTCTTTACTACCAGTCTGGCACCCACTGCTGCGTCATATTATACCTACTTAATTAAAACCAAGTAGACCCGTTGTTCTGACCGTTGTCCCTGAAACTGTTTTTGTACCTACCTGGGCTAGTACTATTAGTGTCAATTACCTACTAGACTTAGATTAATATAATAAGAGCTTGTCTATGGTCAATGGTCAGTACCAAACTTTGTACAAATACATCGCACAGGAGGGCTATGGGTTCAGCAGTGAAATTTATACTTATTATGTATGTGTAAAAATATATAAAACAAGCTGACCCCGCGAACTTCGTATCGCTTTAGAATTAACAAATGGTGTCTTCCGTTCCCGTTCCCGTTCCCAGTCCCATTCCCGTTACAATTCCAGTTCAATAGTTTTTGTAGCGCACACGAAGAAAGCAAAATTTTTAGCAATATTTTACACCTTTCTTCAAACTATCGTCATTCTTCTACAGAATTTATTACTTTTTCAAAATAAAAAATAGCCTATGTTACTCAGGGATAATGAAGCTTGGTAATGGTGAAAAAATTTTTGAAATCGGTTTAGTAGTTTTTGAGTTTATCCATTACAAACATACAAAAAAACAAAAAATCAAAACTTTTCTCTTTATAATATTATAGTATAGATATGCAATGCATGGTCTTATCGCTGAACATCGACCTCTTTCAGACAATCTTTGGATGAAGATAGTAAGAGAGTTACACGAGGCTACCCTAATAATATTATAAATGCGAAAGTTTGTGAGTTCGTTTGCATGTTTGTACATCAATCAGGCCTAAACGACAAAACGGATTAAGATGAAATTTTCTACAACATAAGACTACTTTAAAAAACGAAAGAAATCCTCAAAAAAACGCAAAGGATGATTTTGGAATAGATGGCGATGGTGTGCAAAAAAAAATTGACATCAGCGTAGACCTAAGTCGTCATGGCAACGCGCGTTACTCTATGCGATTATTGAAATTTGGACAGGACAACGCAACGGTCTGCTAGTAATTATTATAAAAAGCAACTTAGCGTGATTGTGTATTATATTGGGAACATGTGAGGACATCAGAGTTTAGATTCACTGTGGTCGAGTCTCGAGTTGCTAATTTATGATCGTTCGATAACTTACTCGTATCGCTAAATTGGGTTCGGATATCGTTTGCAATTTACATATTAATTCGCCATAACCACGCCTCGCTCAGTCAGGAGTTTGACTTCGATTCAATTTATAAAGGAAGTAGAAAACCACCATATCTGTGCAATGGTGATTGGTGGCAATTCTGTTGTTACCACAAACGGACTAAAATTTAATAAAACAGTTCGCTTCTGGTTGTTGCATCATCAATACAGATCTATTCATGGTCACTATTCTTCAACAGCAGAAGTTTGTGTGATACCTACAACACATACAAGAAAATTTGTCTAGGGCAGGGATCAAACCCACAACCTACAGCATAGAAGGCAGAGCTACTACCAACTGAGCTGTGATGAGGCCTATCAAATTTCCTAAGTTAGTACTGGAAAGCTTCAAAATGCTTTTAGTGAAGTCCAAATCGTAGTAGAACTCGGGGCGCAAGTTTTAATGAAATTTTATTTTATTAATAGCTGTCCCGACAGACGAAAAGCGCTATCAGTTTTTTTCCGAATTATCGTTGGATATTCCAATAAATGGTACGAAATATACTTTACAACCTATTCTCATACCTACCGTTACTGTGAAAATAGACAGACGGACAGCGAAGTCATAGTAATAGGGTCCCGTTTTTACCGTTTGGGTACGAAACCCTAAAAAAACATAAAAATCGGTCAAGACTTTTCGAAGGAGTACGGTTACAAACACTGTGACACGATAATTTTATACATAAGGTTTTATTTCGCGATGCCCATCCTAAAATGTGAATGTGATTTGTGAAGCAATTAAGCCGTAAAGCATTTGTGGAGCTTCCGATGGAAATTTTATGAGCGCGCGTCTCAGAGGCAATGAAGCGAGACCACGCTAACGCATCATTGGACGTGTGTACCTCCTACGTATTTACGCAGGGTTCAGCATTGTGACAAATATAGTGCGTTTTATGTTCATCATCATTTTCCTGACCATAGCCCACGCGGAGTCAGAACAAAATATGTTCTTCTTCCATTTCCCTCTATCAGCCGTCATCTCACTCCTTTCTCCATGTCATCTATCACACAGTCCATCATTTTTTTATTTAGCCTACCTCTACTTCTACATCCATCCACATTCAAACCTAACATTCTTCCCTCCTAATAATATGCCCATACCATCCTAACCTATTGGTCCTCATCTTCACACGTATGATATTTCTATTTGACATCCATCATTCGAATACCTTCCTAATCTATGACACCTATAGTTTTTACACTATTTAAGTAACCAGCATGTGTTCTTTTTCGCCATAAAACTGGTTTATGGTTAATAACCTGCTTGTGACGTGACGATGAAGAGTATTATATCATATCAGTTAGTTTGTCCACATTCGCTATTACTGCCGTCATAAAACAGTCACCGCTTAGAAGGAACCCAAGCCTTACTACCAACCGTATTTGTCCATTCACAAAGCCTGCATTATTGCGCACGCGCATCGATAGTCAGGGCCTATATTGCATAAAAAGTGCATAATACGGACACCCACGTTGCAAAACATGGCATTATCTCACGGGCTCATGTGTACAGAAGCCTAATTCAGGGCGGTGATAACTTTTTGCTGAGCCAAACATTCTTGGCAGCTCACCCGATGCATTTTATAATCACAACATTGGGCTGGAAGATACAAAGGAAATGCTGAATGGACTGCAAGGAAGAATACTCCTGAGAGGTTGAATGAATGAGTGTCCAAAAGTTACTATACAACACAGGACTTTTCATTTTCAAGTTGAATGAAATATCTTGCGCATGAAGCTTTCTTTTATCTACCTGTTATTTTCTGTATGTAGAACTAACCAAACTCGGTGTCCGATCTGTGGAAACTATACCATCTTTTTGCCCCAGATAGCTTTATCCGGGAAGTTTTTTATAGGTATTATGTAGGTACCTAGTTATGATTTGCGTTTTATGATAGTCTAGGTCTAGCTAGAACTAACCAATCTTTCGCTGTATAAGATAGGTACCTTGATGTTAATACTTACCTAGTTTTTAAGTTTTTGATTTTCTTGTAGTCAACCACCACTACTACCATTTAGGTTGGTCAGTAGAAAATCCCTTGGCATTAAGACTTCCTTTTGTATTTAAGTTTTAATTGTAATTAAAAGTATTAATAAAAATAATAAGTCATGTAAGTAAAGTGCTGGGAAATATTAAAAGTCCCGAAATCAAACTCGACATCTTCGGAGGGCGAACCGCTAGATTTAATTACAGTTGATATAAAAGTATCTATCAAAATCTGTATAATTAACAGTAAAGTACAACTCACCACAAAACCGACTCTCTTATTTAGGAAAGAACATAGTAATAGCCATTACTTTAAATCTTAAAGTTTATAAATTGTTTACTTTGCGGTATCTATGCAACACATGAGATGCACAATAACCGCTCATCTCATCTCTTTGCTGAGATAAAT
Organism: Hydriomena furcata; assembly: GCA_912999785.1. Taxonomy (NCBI): domain Eukaryota; kingdom Metazoa; phylum Arthropoda; class Insecta; order Lepidoptera; family Geometridae; genus Hydriomena; species Hydriomena furcata. The sequence continues at coordinate 13,117,833 of OU538828.1, read as the reverse complement.
TCTTTGTTATTGCTTACGGACCACCAGGATCGGAGTGTAGACACGGGTTACTTGGTAACGTCGTCCGTTATTTGACGAACGTAATTAATTTACCCATATGTAAAAGTACAGGCTGCAACCTGTAGATATGGAATGATAACTACTGCAAAATGTAGGCATATACCAAATACAATGTTAGGACGTACCTGTAACCCTCCTTTAGACATCTCTTTAAGGATCTGAGAGGATGTCGTAGGTAATGGAGATAACAAACGTTTCCTATTTCTATTTTTACCTAGGTGCACTATGCAAAGATAAGATATTCTATACCAAAATGCCATGGGCAATTGAAATTGTAGAGAGTAACATGTAACATCAGGTTTAGACCATCATGCAATGAATTTGAAAGTTTAAGAGTTTTATTTTGGGTGCTCAACTCAGTTCTGGAGGATCCATATAGCAGATCAAGTAGCAGTCTTTTAAAAGCTTAAAATTAACAATAGGTAGGTAGGTAGGTCTTTATTTACCACGTCTCCGCTTTAGTAATGCGCGGACGCCCGCTTTAAGGAAAATCTGGTTTTAATTTTTACGTGAACAGTCTCCCCCGCAAAGAGTTTACAGCACCTTCAGTTTCACTTTTATTCCGTTAAAATAATATTTTTAAACAAACTAAAAGTACTTCACCGCTAATTTAACGGCAGTTTAATATAACCGATTCTTTTCGCCAGATATTTTCATACATTAGCTACCATCTTAACCGATACGGTAACCGTTAGTTAGTTAATTTGTGAACATCGAACTAAACAGGAGTGCACCACATGTGCCACCTGACCTCACTGAGCTTTCCCACGCTGATCTTCGACGAATTCTTGAAACGTAAACATAACATTTCCACCCTTACCGCGTAGACGATAAAGGATAGTTTCGTTGCCTTGTTTTTATTTGTGGATGCCCCTGTTGCACCGGCTCAAAGGTTTTTTCTGTTTACTCAAATGATCTGGTGATTGTTTTTTAATTTATTTTGTCGCTCAACGACGTCATGTGGTTCCAATCAGAGCCGAAGCTTTTAATTTTTTGTTATCGATTAACAGATTTTAGAGTTCGGAGATGCCACGCATCAGCTAATATGGTATTTAACAACATGCATATTTTTGACGCACCTTAGGTACAAAAAGTTGAGATTTTTCTTGCGATTTTTGGGTAGATCGCAAAAAATACAACAATGCAACATAATGAATAGATACACGATTGAGTTGCTCTATCAGCGAACCGGGTTTTAAAACAAACAGGAATTGTCTACCTACTCGTACAAAAAAGTACTTAGTTACCTACCTATTACCTTCTTTTAATCCTTCGTCTTTGTTTATCGATCACGCTGCACCGGCTAAAAGGTATCTACGAATATCCAAGATACTCGTATCTACGAACCTCAGATCAAGTAAAAAAAGGTAGATAACGCACGGCCTTTGCTAATAGTGAAGCCAAAAAACTGCGCTACTTCAAGTAAACACACGCGCTCACGCACACACATGCAAAAAACTGCGCTACTTTTTCGCTAGTATCTTACGAGTCGTCGTGCTGTAAGTTTGCTTAAAAAATGCCGTCCTGTGCAGTTAAATGGTGTAGAAACAACACAAAAGTGAACATAAAGTCTACAGGAATAACGTTTCACAGGTAAGGACTAAGGACTCACAAAACTATAATTTTCTATGTTATTCAAACACAATTTTGAGGTTATTCGACATAAATAATGTCAATGTCCCGAAATGACGTATCGGGAGAGTGTTGCCAGGAGTTCGTATTTCTAATACCCAAAAATGTGGGTAAGTAAATTGTAGGCAAATTCATAGCAAAATAATTAGCACAGAGTGGACATAATTATTGTTTTATTTTTTTAATCACGTAATTTTATATAAAAAAATATTTTTTTACATTATCGTGTGTTTACCATCTATTTTTTACTATCAAATATTATTGGTTTTAGGTTGCCAACAAATATTATAATAAAAGATGAATGGGTAGCTGCTATAAGACAGAGTCTTCATTGTTAGATTCAAGAAGATGCTTACGGCTGCATGGGATTGCGGGATCAGAGACTATAATAATTTATGTTGTATGTAAGTACCTCTATAATATTATGTTAGAAGTCCATGCTCTATGTTGTACTTTTAATTCAACTTTTTTATTTCATCTGGAAAAGTAGTATATTTTTAATTCCATGTAAAGGTTTTTTTCTCTAGTCATTAATTCCGTTTTGTTTTTTGTCTTATATATTTTTTTTTTAATAAAAACTCTTTATATAACCTTTGTTGTATTTTTTCCGTAACTCACACCCACGACGGGACTATCTATTGAGACGATTTATAACGTGATCCTACACGGCTCCTACATATTTATAATGTTATTGTAATTTAAAAAACCATTTATTTTCGCATGCACATAGTACCTATTTTTACGCAATTTTAAGGGACATTTTTTTAAAAAGTGGCAACACTTCTTAGACTCACACATATTTAAAAAAATGGCTTCATTTTCTTGTTCTATACGTAAATTATCTACCTTTTTTCTTGATCTGAGCTACGAACGATTAAATTTGGAAAATATATACAAGTAGGTAGATAGATACCCCGGTCCGTCACCGGTGAGACAATTCTTTATTCGAGTACCACGCAAGCAAAGCCGCGAGCATGAGCTAGTAAACCGAAATGGTTTAAAACTACACGAGAGTCGCGTATCGTATAGCTTAATAAATCTTATAATATATACTATATGGTAGTTATTCTACTATTGGTCTTTATTCATATTCCCGATTGTTTTATATAATTTAAAAGGGTGAAAGGGTGAAATAATGATCGCAATTGTGATCTACAATGAATAGCGCGGGGCCGAGTGGACAACCCGCTGCGACACCCCTGATGACCCCTGATTGCAACATCTGGCGTGTCATAAAACGAGGGGATCCTCTTATGACACATTGTAGGTACTTGTAGATTTAAGTACTCTACGAAAATCTATATATATATATAAAAATGAATCGCCGAAAAAATTCAAAATTCGGGAAAAACTGAAAGTGCTTTTTCCTACGGGACTATTGAAATTTGACAGGACAACCTCTGTTGGGACAGCTAGTAAAAAATAAAATAATGGCAACCTCAAGAATAGTACCTACATAGACAATGGAAATGCTTTCTGATCTCCGGCTACAGATATTCAAAATGTCTTTCATGATTTCAGAGACCCTCGATTATATTAAATGGGTGTAGTCACTGTAGTCCGAGGCACGAGGTGATGTTTGGGCGTGCTAAAGTTTTTGGTACACACTAGCTAATATTCCATATGCAAACCTATCGCCGCTTATAATATCTACTAACAAACCAATGATAACAACACCCTTTGATTATTATACCTGTCTATAATCAAAGACAACACCACTAAAAGTGATACTGTTAAAGTTCGTATAAGATATTGGCTTTGGCTAGCTCTATGATGGAGTACTCTACGTAGTACTCTACGTAGCTTATCAATTGCTAAAGCTGCAAAATGCTACATTTACCAGATAGATTATGTACCTAAAGGATTTTTGAAGGATTTTTTGAGTAAGCCGTGTTGGCCGAGTGGGAGGTACCTCGACTTTCAATCTGAAGGTCGTAGGTTCGAATCCCGGCGTGCATCAATTAATTTTTCTGTTTGAAAAAATTATATGCGTATCAAAAACACGTGCTCAAAACGGTGAAGGAAAACATCGTGAGGAAACCAGTTAGTATTTTTATAAGCGGCGATGGGCTTGACACGTATGGAATGCTAACTACTGCAAAATGTGAGCATGTCAAAATATAATGTTAGTGCCTCTGACTACCCCCACTAGACATCTTCAAAGGATCTAAGCTGCCAGACAGCAGAGAGGGTGTCTGCCGTACTTGGGGATTACAGTCGTGATCCTATTTATTTTTATTTTTGAAAATACAATCCCTAAAAGTAAAAAAAAGGGTTGGAATCTTGATATGCGCGAAGGCGGCCATAAGTGAATGCACATTAGCTTCTTACCGACACACCTGATGTTGAGGTTAAACATATACCTACTCTTGTGTAGGTTTCAAAAGACAAAGGCAAGGTGCCAATCATTTCTTTTAGCCTTCGCTACTTTATTTTATTCTGTGCCTTCGCGTTGCTAAGTAGGCCATCAACCCACGCAGCTCCTCCGAAAGCTGCCTTGCCAATTAGCAACTCTTCAATCTACGAGTACACTAGAGTTAACAAGTGCTAGGCGTATTTATGGCATATTTGAGGATATTTTTCGGTAAACTTATGAATTTTGATTACGATTTAGGTAATTTAAATAATTATTTTTCTTACATAAGCCTACATCTTGTTTGATCAGCAGTCGGCACAATACTAGAGCTCTACATAGCATTTAAAAAATATAGGCACCAATCCATCTTTTTTTCACACGGATCACATTGTAACGGAAGTTTTTTGTGATTTTATTGAAATAAATATGTAGGTACGAAACATTTTAACTTTGACTTCACGCCTACATAATTGATTGCACCTACCTAGGTGCAATCAATTCAAGGAAGGTGGAAAGTGACGGGGGACACCTTAGCTCAGCAGGTGGGACATATACTTAGGCAATATAAAAACCGAATGAGCTAGTGATCAACCAATGATATATTGCAGGAAAGCAATCGGTTTGATTATGGCTGGTTAGAACAAGATAGTTCCTATTGTCTTTAGGTATACTTATCGAGAAGAACAAATTAATTATCTTAAGGTTCAGGTATATATTTATGAGGTATATATTTATGATTAATGTAATTGGTGTTCAACCGTGTTAATTAAAGTAAAAATAAATAAATGACGGTAAGTTATCTACATTAATATACTGGATCAGCACGTGCACAAACGTCTTCAAAAATTACACAAGAAAATTCACGAGAAAAACCCAAAACACCTCTTCCTCGTTGAAAAGATAATAAACACAAAAATTGTTATCTCATGATCATGTTTCCTTTAAATCGAACAAAAATATGACGCTGCCTCTTTGTTACACGACGTATTCCAATTTCAGACGACCACATGTCAGGAACTAAATGAAACTCAACTATTAATTACGGACATGTTGTTGGGTGTGTTCAGACGATGCCAGTAGATTGCAGCGTTTATGCGAGCTGCAATATGCTTCCAGTAATGAGAGTTTCCTCAGTAAATCTTAATTTTACAATAAAGTACCTTTATATGATAAGAGACTTCAGAAGTTCAGACGATGCTAGTGATAGATTCGTTTACTATTTATTTGATAAAAGAGATGCATAAATCAAAAATTGTTTTTATTTATTTTAAAATACAAATAGGAACACGACTGATTCGGATTCCCAAGTACTTAAAGTAGCAGTAGGTAGAAATATTCTCAGATCTTTAGGGTCAACATAAAGTTCTATTGAAAATCAATCAAAATAGGATTATACAAGATCAAAAGACTTTCTACTATTCTGGTTGTGTGGAAATACAAACGAAACTAACCAACTTCGAAATACTACTGAATTTAATACATAGAGGCCTTTATAGGAAGAAATGAAATTTGAACTGGGTTGGAAACGAGAAGAGCTCGGAATTTTGAGGAGCCAGCAACTCGCCATGCAAAACTAAAATTACGAGTGCCTACTTAGTAGCTATAGCTATCTAAACAGACCTCGGACAAGTTGCTCGGACGAGGAAGCGCGGTCGGTGACGTCACGCACCGAATTAACCCGATTCCGAGAATTAAACCGTTGTATGTCAGTGCAGTGCACTTGTCCGGACACGTGTGGACATCTCCTCTACTTAGTAATTAACGCCTCTTATTTGGCACTAGCTGTTGGTACTCGCGACTTCGTTCGCGTAAAAAGAATATTTTGAACAAAAGTGGTGAATTTTTCAAGTTGACTTTGACATAGAATTGCAGAAAATACAATTTTTCGTATAACTATTTGCAGATACAAAAACAGCCACAAGTTGTACATCCTTCAGGGTTCTGCAGTTTGGTTTTAACAAGGGGCTTTGGAAGAGATAGGTACTTATGTCTTCAGTTATCGGGAGTAATCTTAACACACCCTTTATAAGTATGTATAAAAGTATTTAATATCCTAAGTATATGTGCGAAAGTACCTAGCTCTGTATGTCTGTCTGTCAGTGACATTTCCACGGCCAAACTGCTGGGCCGATTGTGATGAATAGATATAGATAGTTTTATTTAAGTCTTGTGACGGACATAGGCTACTTTTTCCCCAATTTTATTTTTTAGATTTTCAGAAATATGTTTGTTTTACGATAAAGTAATATTTAAGTAGTTGGCTGGCACTGTAATATACGGACTGCAACGCCAGTATAATTATGACCCGAATTTATTAACTGAATTCAGGGAGCTCGTAAGGTTACCAACCCACCACCCCATTCGAATAACGTTTTTAACACAACACGTAATCATTATGCAAATTGCGTGTTTATGTAATCGCATTAAAATAAGCAAATGTGTGCCAACGTAATGGGCAAGCAAGTTTGTAATAGTAATTAGGTGATACTATTACAATAGCACCTCTCACGTGACCGAGAATTGCGTCAAATATAAACAAACACAGAGAATAGGTAATCCGACGTAACATCAAATTACATACATTTAAAAATCCTAAAAATATTATAAATGTTAAAGTTTGTGAGTTTGTATGTACGAGTATGTTTGTTCCTCAATCAGGCCTCAACGACAAAACGGATTAAATTGAAATTTGTTGTAGATTTAGGTCAGAGACACATCCAAACTTTAGGTATAGCACATGCCAACATTATTCCGTAGTTAGCATTCCATACGTGTCAGGTTTCAATAATCCAAAAAAAAATATGTACCTATCAATCATGTATGTATTAATGAATGAATGAATGAATGAATGAAAATGCTTTATTGTACACCATTAAAACCAAATAATAAAGATATAAACTTAAACTAGAAGAAACACTGTACAATGGGCGGTCTTATCGCTCAAAAGCGATCTCTTCGAGACAACCTTAGGATGGAATGAATATAACGAAGAATGGAAGATTAATAATTATATACCTAAAAACATACGAATATAGAAATATTTATATTAAGTATATCCCTATATAAATATAGAATCTGTGATACATAATCCATAATACTTAGGTAAGTAAATAGGTATGTACCAATAATGTTTTAAGTTACGTGACATCCTTTTATACAACTTTCATATTATGTCGGCTATAATCTAAACGAACTTTAGTGTAACTGTACTATCACATACTACAACTTTTATAAATAGTAAATACCTACATACGAAAGTTTGTATGTTTGGATGTTTGTAGCTCAATAACGCCCAAAAAAATTATCACACTGGAGCACACTAGCATTAAGAAAAGAATCATCAAAAAAATTATAGGTACCTACCTTACCTACCAAGCCGTGTTTGTTGCCTGTTTCTTCTAGGCTCGCGAGGAACAAGGCGTAGCTTCACCTAGCTCCTAAGACGTTTTAAAGTGATCCTTGTAATAAATAGGTTTGACTTTCAGAAACGACCAAACGGATTTGTATGAAACTTGGAATACACTATACCTAGCCTATGTCCTGGAGTTAGGGTTGCCATCCGTCCGGGTTTCCCCGGATTTGTCCTAGTTTAGAGGGCGTCCGGGGAGCGTCCGGGGGGGGGGGGGTTCATTTGTAGTCCGGGTTTAAAATTTGGCCACCCGCGACACAAGCACAGTGCTGGAATTGTGAAATCAACTTTTCGATTAAGGGAGCCGTTTGTGAAATATTAAGCTTTAAAATCCGGGATTTTCACGTGTCTTGTCCTGGTTGCCAAATTTTAGAGATGGCAGCCCTACTTGGAGTCAGGATACTTATTACCTTTTGACTTTGACACATAACTAATACAGACGGATTTGTATGAAACTAAAAGTCCCAGTCCTAAAGTCCTTTTATCCAGGTACCACACGAACAAAACCGCAGGCAAATGCTAGTTATTCGATATTTTTACATGGGATTTAATGCGGAAGATCACACGCAGAGCTGACGCGCCCCGGGAGTCCCGGATAGGACTATAAACGCTTGCGCACACGTTGGGAAAAGCTGCTTAAAAACAGATGTGGATTTAGATTTACAACCGAATTTTAATAAGCATTTACCTAGGTACTTACCCGTTTCACCAGAGGCTTTATTACATTTCGGCTCATAAATTCAGCTTCCAATAAATAACATAATACATTAGGTATATAAGCAAGTAGATAAACGTGGAATGGTAACTATAACTACCAACTGTAAAATGTGGGCATGTGCCAAATGCGTGCCTCTGACTATCCCCATCAGGCATATTCAAGGATATTAGCGCCTGGAGAACTAAGAGGATGTTTAACGTACTCATATTTTGCTCGCATTACAGTCGTAATCCTATTTTATTAAAATTTCAATTTTAATTCAACCTTCACTTTTTTTTCGATATTATTCGGTGGTTAATTAATCGATCAAGATGCATGGTCTGAACATTCAGTGTATGGTATGTATGGTCAACTATATGTTCAGATAGGAGTAGTATACTCTATACTCTAATATATATACTCTGTATTACTATATAAACAATTAATATTGATTTTAAATAGAAATACGGCTAATTACCACGTTTTTAGGGTCCCGCCTAATTACTAAGACTTCGCCGTCCGTGTCTCTCACAGGGCTGTATCCCATGAAACGTGATAGCTAGACAGTTGGAATTTTCGCAGATGATGTATTTTTATTGGCGCTATAACAACAAACACTAAAAATAGAATAAAATAAATATTCGAGTAGGGCTCCCATACAATAAAGATGTTTTTTTGCCGTTTTTTTCTAGATGGTGGTATGGAATGGTACGGAACCTTCGTGCGTGAGTCAGACTCGCACTTGGCCGGTTTTTATTTCTTGTATTGCTGAAGTTTTGAGACAGTTCGAGAAGGAATCAATATGGACTTTAGATTTGTAGGTAAGAGATTGGGCAAAGTTATTTTGGACTAAACATAACAAACATGGCACCCACTTATCTAATAATTGTATCAAAGCTTCACCTGCATCAAGTGTCGTTTTAAACACGGTCCTTTGATGCACCCGAGTCCCTTTCTTCTCAATCAGAACGCATCAGTTTAAATTTATTGTTGTTCAGAATCTTTATTTCCTTTATTAATAAAATGTCTTCAACAATTTCATTTCAACGGTCCTTTAGATGTTCTATTCGGGACACAAATTATCGACTCGGTTTGATCCCACGCCCAAAATAAAATATCATATTTCCTGTCAGGAGCAAGCTCAAGCTTCAGTCGAGTTCGAGTGTCTTTTTTGTCATGTTTTTTTTCAGAAGGCATCGCGTTTTTTAAGGAACTGCACCGCACATGTTTGTTCAACATTTGTGACGTCTTCTTTACGATTTTTTTTTAATGTCTAGCAATGAAACTAGAGCATCTGAGGACTATCACGTGTATTTTGTTTTGTTGTGACTTCGCCATTGGCGGTGTTTTGCGCTTCGCTTTGGTTCACTTGAAGCTTGTTTTGGGTATTTTGCCGATAGACGGAATCTGCGATTGAAGTTTTTATCTGAAGGTAGATCTTACCATTCAATGACAAAAATAAAGTAGGTAGTCCTCGAAATTTATTTTAAAACCTGCCGCTGGTCATGTGTGTAGGTACTTGCACGATTCCTGGTTCCTTCTTTGTACCCAAGTACTATATCAGTAACATACGTTGCGATCTGACGATGGATGGGGGACCTTCATTGATATTAAACGCATTTTTACTTCGGAACTTTAACAATAGCTTAACCCTTTGATGTTCAGAGCTCTAGAAGTGATTTTTTTTACGAAATTAGCCGAGTTCGAGTTTCCGAGCAATGCTGATATTTCCATCTATGCTAGGCTGCTTTTATTGTTGTAGCGTGCCGTTAGAACCGGAGCGTGTGCTTGCTACAGCATTACAGTGCTTCTCACGGGCTGTTCCGTCTTGCATAACGCGACACGACTCCGCATAACGGAGGGAACGTAACTCGCGTAACACGTGCATTATGCATGTAGGACGCATACTTTAAGGCAATTGCGCTTTTTGGGGACTTCGAAACACGTGGTATAACGGTGAGGCCTTTGCTATGGATACGGCTAGGTTACATTGTAAACACCTAAGCTGGTTAGAACGTCACGTTTTGGTTGGTAACTCGTTGCGGTTTAAAAGTTTGAATTAGATAACAATAAGACGCGAATAGTCAACATGTCTGGCCGTGGATGATAGATCTAGGTACCTAATTCAATCTGGCGGTGGATGATAGATCTAGGTTCATACTTCATTCTGCAAGCCACAACAAGGACGTATTATTCAGAAAGGAAGCGGGTTTTTACCGTGTTGAGATTGGATGAGAATTCAAATAAAAATCTTTCAACTACAAATTGCATTTACCTACTTGTTACGTAGTTTCGTAACAAGCGTCATTAGACGTGTAGATCATTTACAGTTTGTTCACAGCATGATAACAACATGGCAACTCATTTTTATCACAATAGTGCTTCTGTACACAGATCGTATTTCTGGTCTGGTTTTTAACAAAATCACAGAAACCATTATTCTGTGATCATAATAGTGGCGATTATCTTCGTACGCTCTCGATGATAGACCAGAAATAATATAATAACAAGAATATAAATACCTAAGAAGTAACACTGTAGTTTCGGGCTCAAAAGAAATGAAGCTGGTAACTGTGGAATAGGATGAAAACAACCCCTATTTGTGAAGAACGTTGACAATTAATAACGGATAGGCTAAACAGTTTAGTCTAGTTCGACATATTTTGTGATCCACTGGTGTAGGAACCCATAGTTATGTATGGTTATGTATCCATGATGAATCCGAATAAAGGTCTCTGTGAGGCTATATGGTAAGCGACCTGGGTCGTTCATGGGCCGATATCGGCGCCATTTTTTTTACCGAGTAGCTCGCCTCGTCGAGAACGCACCATCTAAAAGTAGCTCGAGATGCGATGACAATCTAAAGTTCCGCATTATCTTGTCATTCAGCATTATCTATTGTGCTACCACAAGATGACCAAGTATAAAGTTACGGGCACGAGGCATACCGAAATCTCTTGATCAACTAAATATCGAGTATCATTCTACGGAAGCAAGCGCATCAGCTCATCAGCTGCCGCCAAAGTATCAAATTATCAGCGAAAGATAAAGGAGAAGTCGTCAAAGAATGCTTTGATGCGAATCGAAATGCTCGAATGTGTTCACGGTAAATCGAACCGAGACAGAGGGCCCTGTAACTTACACCGGCTGGCTTTGAATAATTGCTTTCAATCCACTTTTAGATCTCTTTTCGTTAGGGATGAGTCTTGTCTGATCGAGTGATATCGCGATGTGCTAAATTTCAATACGAGTACAAATGGAATGATGAATTACATTACGTTAAGAATTTATTTTTACTGAAGAGTGACAAAAGACAATTACACACAAATTGGGAATAGCAATTTTTTTTTAATTTGTATTTTTGTTTGTAATTGATATACTAAAAAGTATAATGAACAATTCCGACCAGACCAATAAAAACCAAATAGGTAATCAGTTAATGTATTTATAAAAAATGTGGCGGAAGCTATTCCTGGAGTTACTAAACGTGATTATCGTAATAGCTTGTAACCAGCAAGCTGATAATAGAGTCGTAAGTATAAAACATGTTGTACGGAAGTGAAGCAATGTTAGGTTGATAATGGAAATTCAGATCCATTTTACTTTCAGGGTGGTGGCGGATGTGTCCGGGTACGGAAGTCCCGTGACCGGATGCGGGGGTGGCGGGCGGCATATCCGGGAACCGCGCCTTTCCGGGCGCCACTTCCGATTTACTATCATTGCGAACTCTCTTTAGCGGCGAGATAATGATGAGGTTTTCTGTTCAATTGTCTGTTTTAGACCTTTATATCTATGGGTTAAGCTGAGAGTTCAGTTCAAATGATTCTTTTTCAGTTTGTTTGAACAAAAACATACATCGAAATGTCGAAACGACCAATACAGACAAATGCATAAGTGAATACTTATTAAAAAAAGGGTCAAGTGTAATTTTATGGAAGAAATAGGGAAAGCGTGTGTTTTCATCAACTACCCTATCGTTATATTTCAACTTTAATACAATCAATGAGTAATAAATCTTCGTTTTAATAAATCATATTGACAACGTGTGAAATTTTCGAGATTATCGCGATATAAGTACCTTCGTTTGTAAACTACATAAGTAATGTATGATAAGAGTTTCGAAGCATGATGAAGTGCTTATTTCGAGGAAGCTACCGTACAAGTGTGGTTCGAGGCACACGACGACGGACCGACGACGATAATAAAAATCAATCAGCTCCAATCACCACCCGGAAGCCATGCAGATGAACTGATTGGCTGAGTACGACCGCACTTGTTTAACACAAGACACGAGTGGATTTACAATACCTACAGAGGAGGTAGGAGTATTTTTACGAAAGAAAAATCCCTTTTCCATAAAATTCACCTTCTACGTTTTTCTATTTTCATTACCACAACACTGAACATCGATCGAATTTAGACAATACCGTTTTCATAGTTACTATTATAGAATCATAGAATTCTATAATATTCGGCCTATTCAGTATAATTTCACTAACTATTTGAGTAGGTAATGATCTCGTAACGTATTAATTTGTGACTCAGTGAATGTTCGGAAACAGACTAGTTAGCAAAACATAAGTACCTACAAACCTCCAATACGTAATAACTTCAATAGGCACTAAAATTATTACTCTGTGTAAATTAACTTGTACCTAAATATGATTGGTCATATTTATAGCTGTGCCATAAAACACGAAGAAATACGACTTTATGAGAGGGATATGGTTTGTATACTCGCTTCAACTATCTATTGGGCTCAAACGATCAACTGCTATCGTCGAGTGTTACGTTTGCCGTACGATAAAAGCTCCTTTATACGTTTAATACGGTGTCGTTGCGCCTATAAACCGTCTCAAGTGTAAACACACGTTAATATAGCGCCACACGCACTCGTAAAATCTATTTCTCGCCATGTTGCGGCTCGCAGGCAGTTCCTACTTTATACGGACGACAATCAACAATGTTTATGTTACAAATCATCACATATGCCCGATTAATTGCGCATGATAACGTCCTTTTCCGTCTTACATTTGGTTGATGTCAGAGATAATTAACTGAACAGAGTGCCCTTTTTGCTACCTTTCATAAACTCCGTGCAGGTACAAATGCGATCCGCAGCTTTGAAATGAGCGATAACTATCAGATATCGCATCACGTTAAGCTTGCGCTTGAACGATTTGTCTAGATAGGCCAGGTGCCGTACCACAAGTCCTAAAGTAATATAACAATATTCGCTCGCGGTGCGAAAGTGACAACGCTATACAAATTCGTATTGCGGTGTCACTTTTGCACTGTGGTACGGCCCTAGGCCGTTACAAAGTATGTGTGCAGTTCCCTGTGAAGTTTTTTATTCGTATTTGAATTTACTACATTATCATCATACCACTTTGATGCAGTGCATTTAAATAGGGTTAATTAAATGCACGACCGGGACAAAGATCAAAATATCGAGTTTATTTGTAAGCTGTTGATAAAGCAAAGCATGTGATGAAGTAGGTGTTCCTCATGCACAAACGGTCACTTCTCAAGGCTCAATTTTTTTTTGGAGGAGTTTTTATATAGGTCGTCTTAACTAAGTATTTGTTTAGGTATAAACTATATTTAATGTATTTGGTATAGGTATTTTATATATATAATATTAATTTGTTAATTCAAATTATTTAAATCACAAAAAGATCAACCGATTACAACTTTGCAGTTTCCAGTTCGGAAATACAAGCGGACAGATTACATCAACACCCACACATTCCATCGATGTAAAAATACAGTGTCTGTTCGATGTGTGAAGTCACCGCGATATTTCCATGGTGGTATAAGACCTCGTACCCGACTGCAGACAACACAAAGGAATGACTCACCGATGAGATTATTGGACCTAATATCGCACATCAAGGGACATGTGGTCGGTTGCTGGCATGTGTACAGTTTGGTGCGGTTAACTAAAGGCATTTTACTGTTATAGTAAAGACTACAGAGAATCTGGAAGTTATTAAAATAACTTAAGACGAGTATTAAATGTTTTTGATGAATGCAGAATCGTTTTTTCTCAATAACCGTAAAACATACTTTTATGACAAAGATAACTTAAGGATATAATCTAGATATATTACAGACAGAAACACGATTGGTGAAACTTTTCTCAATAGATTTATTTTTCAAAGTTGGCTCTTCAAAAACACTAGTTTCGTTTTTAATCAAAACTATGAATAGCTAAACAGTTCATTTTAAAATAATTCGTTAGATAATCATACTAGCTAAGTAAATTACAGACAGTTTCTTTTTAAATTAGATGGTTTTCAAGATAATGCAGTTTTATCACTTTTTCCGTCTTATCCGGATAGACTCAGCCCATACAAAACGTCAAAAATTTTACTTATCACCTTAAGAGGCTCCCAGTCGCTGATTGCTCTTTTTCGAAACGAAAAAAGAAATACTTCTGAACAAGCCACATCTCCTATTTTTATAAGTATATTATTCAGGTTCCTACCTAGATTTCTATTAAGCTGAAAACATAATAGCAGAAACTTTTCACGATAAAGATATTATTTCAAAATGATACGTTTTAGAATTTATGATCGAAATATTTTATATACCTACTATTAAAATCAACTTGTGATTTATTGTTAAAGATAGGTAATATGTAGATCTAGATTTCTATTAGACTAGATTTTTGATAAGTAATTATACATAATTTATATTATTAATTTATTCGAAAAGCTAAGGCGAACCACCCGCCGACGTGTATTTGTCGTCATTGCAGCGGTCGGTAGGATTATTTATCGAAGTGATTAAAGATGGGTACATCTTTATTCACATATACTATACTATATAAAATAGGAGATGTGGCTTGTTCACTAGTATTTATTTTTTCGTTTCGAACAAAAACAATCGTCGACTGGGAGCGCCTTAATCAAAATGAGAAGATATTAAATCTACATTAATAAGTGGACTGGAAACCCTCGCGACTTTGTTCAAGAAGATAGTTCCAAACAAACCGAAACAGACAACAGACGTTGAATTTTAGGAATTACTTCCCTAATAGCTACAACCTTACACACCAAAAAGAATTCACTCTTATTATCTATACATATAATAAAACTGTAGAAGAGTTCAATTCTGTACATTGAATGAAAACTAAAAAAAATACTCCTAGGAGTCTTCATACAACTAACACAAGCCAAAAAAAAACATTTTGAAATTTTTGGCTGTCTGTCTGTCTGTCTGTTCTGGCTCTCACGCAAAAACTACTGGACGGATTTTGATGAAACTTTTTTTTTATGTAGCCATTAGTACTCGGCAACATATTGGCTATCATTTATTTTGAGAATTGGAATACCAGATGTAAAAATATTTGTCGCTCAGCGAAGCGGGCACGGTCCAGCTAGTTAAGATATATATTTAACTTTCTAGGATCTGTAGTTTAGGCTGTGCGTTGATAGATACAGTACAGATACTACAGTCAGTCAGTAATGCAAGAGTTTTATATATTACCTACCTTATAAATTACTAGCCGACCCGTGACAGACGTTGTCCTGTCAAATTTCAATAATCGAATAGAAAAGACTGAATGTTTTTAGTCTGTGATGTCAGATTTGTTGCACACCAACGCCATCTATACAGAAATCATCCTTTTTGCGTTTTTTTATCGTTTTTGGGATGTTTTTCATATTATAAGGTAGTCTATTATTTATTCGGGCTTTATATCTACAACTACAGCAAATTTCAACTTAATCCGTTTTGTCGTTTAGGCCTGATTGAGGAAACATACATACAAACTCACAAACTTTCGCATTTATAATATTATTAGGATGTACCTATGTTAACTCACTGCAGCTAGGGACAGGGAGAGATGGAAGCAAATGGAGGAGGCTTTTATCGCTGATAGCGTCCCTTACACTGAAATTTAAAAATATTATTTAAACTAAAGCATACATTATATTTATAGAATAAGAAAATATGTTATTTAAGTTAATAGTGTTAAGGAAATAAAGCTTTATTATTATTATTATTATACCTATGTTAAAATAAAATACCGTTCTGTCTCTAGCCGGTGTCTTTTAGTTACATATACTAGACTTGATGTATATTAATATCCAGTCCAAAACCTTTCCAATAGAGTAGGTACCTACTACCCAAGTATTATCCGATCAAAGTTTCGCAAACAGGTTTTTGGTGACAACGTTAAAGCAGTCATTTCTAGGAGTCACGACATGTCAAATCTTAAGCCTTCTGAGCTCATTTCTAATAATAGATACAATTTATATATTCAAGAATCGTCTAACAATTTACGACTATTATAGTTGTCGTAAATTTTTGGACTGTATCAATGAGTAACATCACTAAATAATGTAGTCGGCTATTGATAAAACTAAATGTACTGAATGCGACAGTCATGTTCACTAAAAGATTTAGGATTACATTAAGTCACAAGAAATAAAAAAAAATTTAAACTAAAAAAAAATTACGAAGAATTTTCTTATACTTTCAATCAAAATTGTTTCTAATACCTTGCAGTTTCTACTTACTTCTTACTTCTAGTTTTATTCACTTTTCGAGTAATATAAATACCGAAAAATGTTTCGATATAATAAAAAATAATATAATATTATGCAAAATTTACTATTTTCTCATTGATTACATTCATAGCCCCGCCGTCCTTTACAAGTTGTGAAAATGAATTTAAATCGAACAAGCCAGTAACTTAATTGATAACTTCCTCCATATTTTTTTAAGTCACTTATAAGGAAAAAATATTTTTCTTCTTACAATAAAAACAAGGTCAAAACGATATAAAACAGGTAACATTTCTCTTTTGACTTTATCTGGGGGCACGGCAGTGCCCCCGCCAAGTCAAGCAATGAAGCACGGCTGTACCATCCTTTTCTCGAAGCAGTTCAGGCCATTTTCGACCCCCTATAACTTCGTTGTGGATAAAACTAGAAGCCTGAATTTTCAGTAACCAAGCAGTCACTATATAAACACGGTATATTTAAAATTTCATTCAATTTGAACCAGTAGTTTAAGAATTATAACTAGTCAAAGTTTCCTATTTTGTCACTCACTCACTCATTGACTGACTGACCGATCATCAAAAGTTTAAGGCACTTCTAGCAGACATAGAAGCTTCAAATTTGAAACACAATTAGTGTTTAGTGAAAAAAATCCTAAAAAAACCTGCCAAGTGCGAATCGGACTCGGGCACGTCGAGTTCCGTACCATTATCTATAAATCACGTTTGTTGTATGGGAGCCCCACTTAAATATTTATTTTATTCTGTTTTTAGTATTTGTTGTTATAGCGGCAACAGAAATACATCATCTGTGAAAATTTCAACTGTCTAGCTATCATGGTTCATGAGATACAGCCCTGTGATAGACAGACGGAGAGACATACCAACAGACCGATAGACCGACAGACAGACGGACAGACGTACAGATGGACAGACGGACGAACGGACAGTGGAGTATTAGTAACAGGGTTCCGTTTTTACTCTTTAGGTACGGAACCCTAAAAAGTACAAAAATCTACAAAAATAAATGAGATGCCATCAAAAACATAACTTGTAAAAAAAGCCAAGTCTTGCAACGCAACTCAGTTCTTCTTCCGTAAAAAGTTGTGAGATCCATGTAATACCAAGTCGGTTAAATTATTCAGTCCCTACTTTAAGGGTCCTTCTGACTTATGTTATTACGTAATTAGCTAACCTTTACGTAATAACTTAAGACAGAAGGACCCTCACAACTTTTTACAGTAGAAGAACTGAGTTGCGTTTTGAGACTCGGCTTTTTTTACAAGTTATGTTTTTGATGGCATTATACTATATTACGATGCTTTTATTCCCCTTCACCAAGAGAAGGCGGTTTAAAATTCAAAAACTTGACTTCTATAGGCACCACAAAGTATCCTACAACATGATCTCTCATATGCGCCGCAGCCAATTGAAGACCAGCATAAGCGAGTGGAATCGGCGAGTGGTTCCGTGGAGTGGCGGTTACAGCCAGCTTAGAGACCATTCCTGGAGCCAAATGGAACCTGGTTCTAGGGTAGCAGAACCAGCTGGCTCCGAGTCGGGCGGTTTCGTCCCAGAGACCGCAGCAGTGGATGTAGATGGTGCGGGGACAGCCGTTCCAAATACTGATAGAGAAAGAGCAATCCTAGCTAGCTTATTTAAAGAACAGAGCTGCCAAAGCGAAGATGCATCCGACATGAGTAAGGATAAATGCGAAAACATGACAGACAGACAACTACCGATCTTAACTAGAGAAATAAGCCAATGATGCTAGTATGGTGGGTCAGATCTATTTATAGTTCGGTACGGTAGCTAAATATGTAGGTATAGATGTAGCTTAGAGTTTTTAATATATTCGAAAAGGTAAGAATGAGAATATCTAGGAAGGTGTAGGTAATAATAACTTGAAATGAATTGATCGTGGGATTTTCCTATACCTCAGAAAAGACACAGAATACAATTCATAAGGTAAAGAACAGGTAGGTATGGTAGACAATTATTTTAGCAACTTACCTTAAGACATTAACCACAGGATTTTCATTTAGTTCGTAGTGAAGTTGACCAGGATTCCACACTATAATTAGCGGAAATTTTGGTACCGGCGAAGGTGGTTTTGGAGCAGGATATTCAACCAACTGAACATCATTTCGGATCGCTTCATTGCATCTTTGTTTCAAATCGTTTGAGTCAATCTGAAAGAAGCTGATGTTATATGGGCTTGCAACTTGTCACGTCACGTACATATGGAATGCTGGTACCCTGCAAAATGTGGGTTATGCCAAATATATGTTAGGTACCTGTTAGAGTAAATATTTAACGATTTTTGAGACTAGTTATATAGGCTTAAAACCTGTCACGTATGGAATGCTGGCACCCTGCAAAATGTGGGCATGTGCCAAATGTGTGTTTTTATTTCTCGATTTTTTTATATTGCAGCCATTTAAGTCCGAGTTTTATATCGACTATGAATGTGATAAAAAGATAATCAGTCTATTTGCGTTTTACTATCCAAATTACGCTTTTCCTGAAAGGTTTACGACACAGTAGGGCAGCTATAATAAAGCCGATGTTATTTATGTGATTGTTAAAATTGAGATGGATTCAAAAACGCTGGAATTCTGGAATTACCATTTATTGTATGGTTTTAATTTGCTGTTATCAGGTGTTTCACTATTATTTATTCAAATTGGTTTGTTTTATGAAAGCTTACGTTATTAGATGGTGTTTTTCTTGATAGAATGGATTGTTAATTTTAACTAAATGACGCAGCTGGTATACCTGGTTTTATTGTCTTTCGAATACCAACATTTTCATTACCTATCTTTACATGCATAATCTAAGAAATTCAAATAATAAGTATTGAAATTCATACAGAGTAAAGTAGTGGGTAAGTTTCATGTCAATTATCATGTATTGTTGCAACCTGTCACGCATGGAATGCTAACTATTGCAAAATGTGGGCATGTGCCAAATATAATGTTTGGACGTGCCCTGGCTACCCCCACGAGATATCTTTAAAGGGTATAAGCGTCTGAAGATCTGAGATGATGTCTACCGTACTTGGGGATTACAGTCGTGATCCTATTTATTTTTATTTTATTGTCTTGTTATTCCTTATTTATTACAATGATAACCTAAAACAGTTATTATTTTTTAAACCGGTGTTCCATAGGTACATCTATACTAATATTATAAAATTAAATGCGAAAGTAACTCTTGTCTATCTGTCTGCCTGTGTCGTATCATAGCCAAATCGCTCTTAGCCGATTGATAAAACTGTATAAAGAGATAGTTTGAAATCTTAAAACGGACAGAAATGGCTAATTTTTCTCTCAAAATTGTTAATAAAAAATATCTGAGAAAATGTCAACCGTACTCGAGGATTAAAGTCTTGATTCTATTTAATTTTTTTTTACGAGGTTCCTAGCTAAGGCCGAATCAACTAACTTAAGTAACCTTTATAAGGTACGTCAGTTCATTGACCGGCGCATAAGGAAATGACATCCTAGTGGAAACGAGAACGGCATCACTTCCTTTATTTAGTTTCACTTTTGCGGAAGCAACAAACGTTTCCGAGCTAGAAGTTCCTTCCAACTTCCGTTCTAACTGGACTTAAATAATCTATTGCATAAATGACAGGTGGAATTAAACTTGAGATTGATTGCTTTGCAATAATTCTATAAGTACTCATAGGTACGTACATATCTATATATTAAAAATGAATCGCCGAAATGTATGTACGCACATAACTTCCGAACGACTGAACCAAATTGGATGATTTTTTTATGTGTTTCTCATTGTCAGGACATGGTTTGTATATAAAATAATAAGAAAATTAAAACGACGCTGTTCTATCAATCGTTCAGCTAGGAGAGAGATTTAGATTTAGATTATTAAATTTTGTATGTATACTTGGTAGGTACTAGGTATGAGAATATGTCGTTAAGTAGGTATATTTCATACCGCTTATTGGAAAATCCAGCGTAAAGTTCGAGAATAACTCAGTGATTTTTTCTGTGGTTCTTGTAATTTGACAGGACAACAGATACCTATAGATGGTAGGTAGAATCTACAATACTAAAACAAGCATTAGTAGTTCATTTAAAAAAAACCGGCCAAGTGCGAGTCGGACTTGCGCATGAAGGGTTCCGTACTATTATCTATAAAAACAACAAAAAATCACGTATGGGGAGCCCCCCTTAAATATTTATTTTATTCTGTTTTTAGTATTTCATCTTATAGCAGCAACAGAAATACATACTTACCTAATCTGTGAAAAATTCAAATGTCTAGCTATCACGGTTCATGAGATACAGACAGAATTAAGTAAACTAAACAAATTTAATTGTCAATAAAGTCACCGACAATGTTTCGATCCATCTAGAGAATCTTTATTAGGGTGAGGTTGATTCGACAAGATCACGCTCTACCTCAGACTGACTTACAGAATTATGTAGGTACATAATTTGAATTTAAAATCACTGAATTGTATTTGAATTAAGTGCCGAGTTGACGGTAAACAAAGTTTTATATGCACTCTTCTAAGTTGGGTGCGCTGGTTTATTTATAGTACGGAGAAAAAAAATAGGGTCACGTCTGTAATCCCCAAGTACGGCAGACATCCTCTCAGGTCTCCAGGCGCTTAGATACTTTGAAGATGGGGGTAATCAGAGGCACGTCCAAACATTATATTTGGCACATGCCCACATTTTGCAGTAGCATTCCACACGTGACAGGTTGCAAGCCCATCGCCACTTATAAGCTTATTTTTACCATTCGTAAAATACCTACGGGTCGTACTTTTAATACGTTTAACCTGCAATAAACGAATTATATCGGAACCGGGTATAAACTGACCTTGCAGTAAAAGGAAATTGGAAACATATAGGTAGGTTGGTACAGCTTTTGTGCCTGACCTAATTTAAAAGCATCAGTGCTAATCAGAGCGCCTGGAAATCTGAGTCTGCACTTGAGGATTACAGTCGTGATCCTATTTCATTTAATTTTGTTCCGTCAACGTTGCCAAAAAAATGTAATACCATTAACATAGTCTTTAAAACAAAGATACTAACAAAAACCGGCCAAGTGCGAGTCGGACTCTCACTTAGTCGGCTTGGCTCGGGTTCCGTACTATATTCTATAAAAAACGGCAAAAAATCACTCTCATTTTTTGCTGTTACTTAAATATTTATTTTATTCTGTTTTTAGTACTTATTTGTTGTTATAGCGGCAATAGAAATACATCATCTGTGAAAATTTCAACTGTCTAGCTATCACGGTTCATGAGATACAGCCTTGTGACAGACAGACGGACAGCGAAGTCTTAGTAATAGGGTCCCGTTTTTACCCTTTGGGTACGGAACCCTAAAAAATGGACCTCTGTATGTCTGAATTAATAAATTAATTTAATTTAATTTAATTAAGACCACTGGAACAATAAATGAATACTGTTTGTAATAGTTGTTATTTTTGTTTGTAACGGTCATTAGATACCTCAACTGTTTTTATATGTTTAGTTAATACAATTGTTGAGTTAGTGTATTAGAATAATTATGTAATGTTATTTCTGTTATTAAATATAATTTGTCGTCTTTTAGTCATGATACAAAACGATCAGTTGGAGAGGTACCTACCTACCTACCTACTAATGGATAAACAAAATAGTAATCATTCTAGTGATCTCGGTACTGGCTTACATTCACTATGGCTTACATACACCTGCTAAAATTCACTATGCCACGACGGAATCTAGTCTACGAAGACATGCAAAGGAACATGTAAGAATGATTCCTGAAGAGACCTACCTCTCCAGCATCAATCTTCTTGCGAGGGTTGTTGCATATCACAGGTGGCAATATGTTTACCACCACATCTTCTGCTAGTTCGGATAATACATCAGTTTTTGAAGTCATAGGAGAATGGGAACGACACGGCATAATTTAAAACATTCTCATTAAAATTATAAACAAACAGGTAATGTTTGAAATTGGGGAAAACCAAAGCAACAAGACAAATAAGGCAATATTTGAATAATGCAGAACAAGTAGACATTGACAAGTAGTGACACTAGTAAAACAATAAACTAAAATAAGGTTGAGGCTGCTAAGGTGAGTACAGAAAGTTATCAAATGAAAGCAGGTATAAAATATTGAATATCTATGAATAATTACGTTTCAAAAAACTCAAAAGAAAACCGACGAAAACGTTTCGACCAATCGAAAAGTCAAGGGACAATATTAGTTTTTTAAATTATACGAAGTAATTATTAGTTATACATTAATAAAATTTAAATGGGACCAACTTGGGACTATTAAATAATAAATAAATATATAAATATTGGCGGACTTTACACACAACGCCATCTAGCCCCAAACTAAGCAAAGCTTGTACTATGGGAACCAAATAACTAGTAGAATACTTATATACTTTTATTTTGTAAATACATACTTATTATACATAGTAACACCCAGACACAGAACAAACATCTATATGTTCATCACACAAATATTTGCCCTGGGTGGGGATCGAACCCACAACCTACAGCGCAGAAGGCAGAGTTACTACCAACTGAGCTGTGAGGCCTATCCTATTCTCTACACAATAGAAAAAAAATCATTCAAATCGGATCACCAGGTAGAGTGCGTAGATAGACATAAAAAATAAAAATACTTATATACGCGTCGACTTGAGAACCTCCTCTGTTTTTTGTCGGTTAAAAATGAAGAAAAGATTTATAGAACCTTTGTAATAATTATTA
This sequence comes from Hydriomena furcata, assembly GCA_912999785.1. NCBI lineage: Eukaryota > Metazoa > Arthropoda > Insecta > Lepidoptera > Geometridae > Hydriomena > Hydriomena furcata. The sequence continues at coordinate 13,094,410 of OU538828.1, read as the reverse complement.
ATTGGCACAACGGATCAGTCAGTATCTTCGGAACGGTTCCATACTGGTAGTGGATCTTTTGAGCTACCTAGACTGTTTGCAGCGGTCTTTAAATGGCTCAACTGTTATACCGGTTTATGTGTTTTGTAAATATTCTGTAATATTAGTATTAAAATAAAATATAATAATTATTCCTCTAGATAGGTATAAGAAATACGTGTTTTAAGTATTTATATCGTAACATCATACAAGATCACGCCTACATCCGCAATTAGGTAGGTACTATGGAAGCGTAGGTATACGGATATTAAACAGGTAGAAGAGTCAGCACCTACGTCTGCGCCCGCAAAAATAGCCACAAAATATTTGTAGCAAAAAAATTGTGGTAATAAATAACGCCACGCAGCACGAAGGTCAAATAACGTGGCGATAAATTAAAGAGTTTAACGCTAGTTAACTAAGGGAGTTTATTATGGATTTAGTATTGAAATAAATTCCTAAAAAAACTACAGCAAATAATACTCGTGCCTAAACTGAAACATTATGTTACAAAGACAGCCACAATTATGGCCAACATGATAAGAGCGGCCGTTCAACCGCAGATGTTTAGCCCAACACCTTGTCACAAAAGTGCTCATTCCTGTCAAGATACTAATGCTATGTACCGCCCAGTGTAGTGGCTCTCTCTCAACCGTTACACTGGCTCAATTAGAGCGCAATACGACTCGTTACACTTTGTTAGACAAAAACCTCAACCGGCAAGTAATTTCCAGTAAGTACCAGCGCCGGAACTGCGGGTCGTGCGCGGCCGGAAGCGCGCAAGACTTCCGTTCCCTAGGGAGTCACGCGCCAAAGTCTTGCTCGCCTTTCACGATTACCTACTCAATATTATTCACCGTGCAGTTGCGTAGACGATAGGTACTATTAATAGACGATTCATATGGATGCCGATTGTCTAAGGTGGTAGCAAATGCGAAACACCACATAAGTTACTAAAGATCTAGAGAACCTTCTGTCGACGCCAAAACGTTCAGACTCACGGTGTTCGGGTTAGAGATTGGGAATTTAGATGTAATTTGTTTATCTTATCAATGTCTAATGGAATTGATGGATGATAGATGATCTTCTTTGGAGTATGAGGCAAAAATGATTGCTAATAGGTTGAGTGATCTGACCTTCACATCACCGCAGCTAGACTATTCGAAATCATCGACAGACAAAAGACAAGACAACAACATTCCGAAAACCCGAATTAGATGGGGATTTACGCGAGTAGAAAAACTAGACACCTCTCAACACAAACAAACGCCACCCACAAATCAAAGGCAGAATTCACAATTCCCTCAATAAATAACAATCATCGCATAACCAGTCGCATTATAATCAGTTTGTTAGGAATTAAAAGCGTTCGGCGCTAGACTAAACAATGAGATCAACTGGACTTGCGGTTGGGACAGAACACGAGAGCCAATTGTGATTTTCTTACATCATATTACGAGTATGTGTCAAAGCTTTGCTTGAAGCAGAAGATAGTGGACACGAAACGGGCCCTTGTGCGTGGTGACCTTAGAATATAGGAAGGAAATATACTTCTTCGGGGTCAGAGTGTCCCTTAAGTCCTTGTCAAACTCGCTTGACCAGGAAATAAGAACAGACCATACATCCAAATTTTGGCTTGCGTCAGCTACGACTGTATTGGGTCATGAAGCAGTTCGCTTTTTCCTTACCAAGTATAATCAAGACATAAGACAAGCCAAGCAAGACGACGAGTTTTTTACTGCTGGTAAATTCCCGACAGAAATACCCCCACTGGCTTTCAAGCTGCAACTGTGGGCTAATCTATGCGGGTAAAGTTACACGACCATCAACGACATCGATTCACGAGAGTAGAACCGATTCAGCGCGTATTTAGGGATCGTGTTCTCATTAAAACAAAGGGGTGTTGTAACTGAAACGTGTGGTCAGGCGCAAGCTTTACGAGTATGCTTGTGTTATCGGCAGATTGTTGATATCGGCTGACTCAAGGATGGAGTAAGCATTACGTGTACTAATGTACGAGTTATAGTTATTAAACACATTGAATAAGATTTTTCTGGTATGAAACTCCTTTTCCTAGTATATTTTAGTACCCGTCGTCTACTTTCCCAGCACGTTACTGTTTTGGATCTAGGCTTTTACTACTGATTAGATCCCTAAATATTTTTCGGAATGGTCCATAACCAAAGATATCCTGAAGATCTTGCAGAAAAACACATAAAATGAAATCTCTTTTAGATAGGATAAGAATTTATGCAAAGTAGCATCATGTCATGAAAATTCTGAGATGGATTAAACAGGTAGGTAAGTTAACCTGGACTTCTTGGTAAAGTAACACTACAACCGAGGAGGTGAAGTAACGGATGGGTGTCCGTGGGAACGGCCGCCACTTCCGGCGCGATCTCGGCTCGAACACTCTCAGCTATTTCCTCTTTGTAGGGTGACATTGCTTCAGTTCTAAACTCATCATAAGTTCGTATAACTAATCTAGTGGTCTAGATACCAGAGGTAACAGGGTTTATAGGCCCTTGCAAACAATCCGCGGGACATATTGTGCCCGTATATCATAGCATAGGTATTCGTATATTGACAGATTTATCAGATTTATCAGCGTTTTCTTCGATTTAATCCCACAGTGTACCTATCCCAAAACCTCGACTTTAATTGTATACTTAGGCAATGTCGGGCTCTCTGTAGCACGGAAACGGTAAGTTGTAAGCACAAGTGTTTCGACATGATTGTAATTAGATGCTTTGAGGGCGTGCTTGCCAAGCGATCTTTGGAGTCACCGACCCTCCTCAGTCATATAAGTAGTGAGAAAAACTTATTATTTATTTACAAACAAAAAAAAACCTATACTTAGATACCTACATAGTACATACCTAAGATATCAAGAAATCCAATACCTACATACTCGTATCTAGGGTTTTGAACGTAGATATTAGTAACAAATCCATTTGATATCATAGTTTTATCAATAAAACCTAAGTTAGGTTTCATCGAAATGCAAACTCATCGAGACAGGAAAATTAAATTTAAATTCCAATCAAATTGTAATCACCAAATTGATAGGCGGATTATCATTATCTATATTTTACGTAGATTTAAGATTAAGAACCTAATTGTTTTCTTCCGCCCGTAGAGTGCTTTAACCATCAGTAGTAGTTAGCTACCTTTTCAATTTTCATGTCTTCTATAGCGCGCGGCAGGCGAGCTGACAAATGAGATGAAAAAGCTTCAGGTTTGGTTTCCGCGGCGCGGCGGGACAATATATTTGCATGATCTGTGATAGTTGTTCAGGGTCTAGGTATTGTCCATGGTACTCGTAGTTTCTACACTCACACACACTCACACACTTCTATAGAGTACCTATAGAGGTACACGGACTCCTGGTGTGGGGTCAGATAGAACTATACATTAGTTCTTACTACCCGTAGGTTGAATATTGTTGTGCATGAAACTGGGTAGAAACTAAATAAGTTTCATTGTGGTCATAAACTTATGGTCCCACTATCATTAGCAATCCAACGGTACGCGATCGCTTGCACAACAGGTTGTATCATTTTGCTAAAAGATAACGCTTCTTAAGTACCTAGATATCATTATTGAATACCAGCATCTGCCCGTGGTTTCATTCATGTGAACCAGGATAAAAGAAGTCTAAGTCTAAGTGCTTATGAAGAAGATTGAGATACGATTTCTATTGATATTGGTTTCTATTTAGGTAAGTAACATACTGTCTTTATCATAATTTGTTATAATTAATGATTTATCTACCTAAGTAGATACCTAATACGAATTATAAGACAAAATTACAGCAGCAATAAGTAAATAATTTTGTAAATGCGTAAGCAATAAAAAGCAAATGAGTAAGCAATAAGGAACATTTTATTTATTACTAGCTGTCCCGATAGGCGTTGTCCTCTCAAATTTCAATAATCTCAAAGAAAAAAGCACTTTCAGTTTTTCCCGAACTTTACCCATAAAACTTAATGGTATAAAAAATACCCTACGACCTATTCTCATACCTACCAAGTACCTATAAACAAATATAATCATAAAAATCGGTCAAGCCGTTTCGGAGGAGTTTGGTTACAAACACTCTGTCACGAGAATGTATATATATAAAAAGCAGACATCTTGCATTATGTCAATGACCTTCACTACACAGCCCTTCGGTCGCATCATAAAAATCTTATTTCGCTGCTTTGCCTAAGTTCCTTGTGAGTCTCTTCCAATTACCCCTTATCGACGATGTCTTTTCACCACCGAGCTCTTCACTATCTATCTTTTGCAATGTGCATACCGAGTACCGACATACGCAACTTTAACTTTACCGCTGCTAGTTACAACATTATAACAGCCTATAATCCTAACAAGGTAGACCAGCAGACGAAGATCGTTGACCGTAGTCCGTTCTTGTTGTTATCTACCGGAAGCCACGACGGAAGCGCGCAATCTCTACCAATTGGACGGCTTGTCACGCCGCGCGCGCATGCCCCTTGCCTTCGCTCCACTTGCGTGGCTATCTGCTACCATCATCTGGTAACTGGGCAGTTAAAACATGCAGTTGGATGATGTACAAATACTTACCAAATCAAAGTATAAAAGCAGTATGAAAAGCGCAAACTCCAAGTTTTTGGGTCAAACTATAAGATTCAACCAAAATCTACAAATTAAAGTCAAGGAGATAATAACCCATGGTTTTACAACGCGGCTACAAACTATGATGGGTTGCTGAACATGCTGAGAACAAAATGCCTAAATTAAAAGTTATCTCAGCTCTCTTAGTTGTCAAAAGCTCGTGGTCGCTCTCTCAAGTTATCTCCGTACAATTTCATACAAAGCGGACATGTCGCGGTCTCAAATCCTACCTTAAGGAAAGTCAAAGGAACGCGCTTATATTTACATAACATACAAAACATTCCATTGTTGTAAGAGTAAATTAGCCCATCAATTCCAACACTGCAATCAAGTTTGCTTAGAAGTCTTCCACATAAACCCTATAACTTAGGTAGATTACAACTATGTAGGCAATTCAAAACGACTGTTTTTGAAACCAAATTGAAACAGTCTACCGAAGGCGGAACTGGTTGAGCCAACCAATTTATTGCAAGCTCTCCATTTCCTGCTTGTTCCTTAGCTTTAACAAGAGAAATGTGAGGTAAATGTATCGTATGGGATCTTGCTTGAATGGTCGCTTAGTTGCCACTGACATTGACCCCAAGAGTAGAAGCCTCTTCTCTGTAAGCAACGCATACATTAAGATCATATTTTTCATCTTTATATTAAAGAATATATTATATACATTTAATTGAAGAAATTATCCTTTATACACATGCTGTTTACAATACCTACAACTAATCCAATAATTAGAGGTAAATAAATACCAACTTAATATCACTAACATTAGTCTTAATAATTAAATCAGAAAAAAGTCGAATTATTGACTTTGAATTCCAACATGGCTATATTTTGAATTACATTAACTCTTTGGAATAGCACAAACAAGATTAAAAACGAGAACTAAAAAAGTCATTAAATGTTACCAGCTCTATCAATTCCACAAATCGAGTTTTTACAACTTCCTTCATAAGTAAAATAAGAATAATATTTGCCGACGGCTGGACTGAAGTTCCGTACGACCTTCAAAATGAACCGACAGAAAAACAGAAATTCTTGCGCGATGGAACTTTGTAGGCGAACGGCTGAGACAAAAAAACCGGCCAAGTGCTAGTAGGACTCGCGCGAGGGTTCAGTTACCATACACATAAAAAACGCAAAAAAAAACACTGCTGTATGGGAGCCCCACTTAAATATTGATTTTATTGTTTTTAGTATTTGTTTATAGAGCGGCAACATCTGTGAAAATTTCAACTGTCTAGCTATCTCGGTTCATGAAATACAGCCTTGTGACATACAGACAGACGGACAGCAGTCTTAGTAATCATAATCCCGTTTTACCCTTTGGGTACGGAACCCTAAAAATAAACTAGGTACCCAGTTTTAACCACCATTATGTGGTGCATACATAATGGAGGATAACATTTGAAGTAATCTGTAAAAGCTGATGCTATAGACGGCGTGGAATAGGATAATAGTGCGGGAAGAGCAATAGGATAATATTACGGAAGGATAAAACAGACCGATTCACTTTATTATAGAACTAGCGACCCGCCCCGGCTTCGCACGGGTAGCATGTTATTATACATATAAACCTTCCTCCTGAATCACTCTATCTATTAAAAAAAAACTTGAGAGGTGTCATGTCAAGGGACACCCGGATGGAACGAAGTTCTCACAAAATAACGTGGGACAAGGGAAGGGGAATCAACTTTGACTTCGACCTCGACTTCGACCTCGACCTCGACCTCGACCTCTACCTCGACCTCGACCTCCACCTCCATCTCGACCTCCACTTCCACCTCGACCTCGACCTCGACACAATTAATAGATATATATATTAATAGATATACTATAGCAAAAAAGTGTCGTGACAACTTTTCGTAAGAATTTTTTCCGTCTAGCCCTCTTTCACAACGCGCGATAAGGAACTTCGTTCCAAAAACCGCATCAAAATCCGTTGTGTAGTTTTAAAGATATAAGCAAACATACATACATACATACATACAGACGCGGGAAGCGGAAAGCGACTTTGCTTTATACTATGTAGTGATGTAAGAGAGCTAAGCCAAACTAACATATCGACTAACTAGACAATTTAAAGTTGTCTTTTTCATACCTAAGAAATATTTTCTTCTGCTGTACATTTTTGAATCGAAATAACTGTTACGTTAGTATAATGTCGGTTGTTATATATGCTACGAGTATTGTAAATAGTTAAGTATGTAATAAAATAAAATAAATAAATATCAGCCCTAAACTAAGCAAAGCTTATACTATTTCACTTTCAAAACTTTCGTGAGTTGTACTACACATTATTACAACAACGGGAAATTACTCACGTAAATGATACATTGTCAATGTGCGAGACGGCAATGCGAGCAGGGTAGCGCGCGCGTTATGGTCCACTCACCCTGAAGAAGATTCTCTAGATGAATCGAAACATTGTCGGTGTCCTCATTGACAATTTATCATTTACGTGAGTAATTTCCCGTTGTTGTAATAAAGCTTATACTATGGAAACCAATTACTGATATAATACCAACTTATATATGTTTTTGTACTAAAATACATACTTGATACATTGTAACACCCAGACAGAGAACACACATCCATGTTCATCACACAAATGATTTTCCCGGGTGGGTACGAACCCACAACCTACAGCGCAGAGGGCAAAGTTACTACCAACTGAGCTGTGATGCCAGTCAATTACAGTCTTCTTTAAATACGTGACCAAATGAATCTATAATATAAAAATAAGTCGGGTTTTCCTTCCTGACGCTATAACTCCAGAACGCACGAACCGATTTCCACGGTTTTGCATTCGTTGGAAAGGTCTCGGGCTCCGTGAGGTTTATAGCAAAGAAAATTCAGGAAAAATTTCAAGAGAAAAGCAGGAAAACAGGAACGGGAACGGGAACGGGAACTTAACACAGCATTTGTTAATTCTAAAGCGATACGAAGTTCGCCGGGTCAGCTTGTAGGGATATAAAATAATGTCCACGGATAAAGACAAGGGCAACAGTTAGTTGCAATTAATACTCGTATGGTGTTCGGAAAGCCCAGAGCTATCTCGTTTTCGGAATAACACTTGTAGAACCGGTCGGCGACGCCAAATACAAACGTGTTTCCTTCCTTGTGATGGCCGACTAAAATAAATTGGTTTTGTATTGTAACCACCTATTTATGTTTCATCTCGATCGCTTATAGAAATAATTATATTAGCATTTCTAGAATACAATTTACAAAATCTCAAATACCTACTCGTAACGACGGGAAAATAAATTATAGGTAATTACTTGATAAACATAAACACCCGTGTAAAAATCTATAGTTATGGATTAAGAGCTCTTGCATAAGCAGAAGATCATCCATGTAAAGTAAGCAGAAGTTGATTAAAAGCTAAAATAAAAGCTTGTAAAAAAACCGGCTAAGTGCTAGTCGTACTCGCGCACGAAGGGTTCTGTACCATTATCTATAAAAAAAACCGGCCAAGTGCGAGTCGGACTCGCGCACGAAGGGTTCGGCAAAAAAATATTGTTTGTTGTACGGGAGCCCCACTTAAATATTTATTTTATGCTATTTTTAGTATTTGTTGTTATATGTCTGCTGAACATATTACTCTTCGTAATTAATTAACTATATATTTCCTACGGATAATATATACGATATACCTACATATCTAGTTTCATGCCAGGTTTTTATGGTAAGATGAATTTTTGACTGGCCTCACAGCTCAGTTGGTAGTAGCTCTGCCTTCAGCGCTGTAAGTTGTTATTATGTATCATAACTTAAGCATGCATTTACAAAAAAAAACAGCTATCTACTCGTAGTTCCCATAGTACAAGCTTTGCTAAGTTTGGGGCTATATGGCGCTGTGTGATAATGTCCACCAATAAATATTTATTTTTAAATTTATATTGATTATAGTTCCAGACCACGGAGAGCATTATTTCATCGCCGTGACGTACCGCTAAGTAAATCACCTTTTATATTCCATACCATACCGCACACAGTTCCTGAAAATCTGAAAGTAAACAGGAGACGGAAGTCGTACATATTGAAACATGCAAAACCGAACGGATTTATTGATCGAAGTCCGGCAATATGGCGACAGTTTATTTATCTATCTACCCACCTTCCTGGCGCCGCACTTCCGCCGGAAACGGCGTCGTCTCCGCTCTAACCCTTGCCGTAGTTCCGGTTTCCGGCTGCCTTTGAAGTCGGTCTTAGTTTCCTCTTTACCCGGAGACGTCCAGGAGGCTTCCAGTTCTGCAAATTAGATATCAACTTGGAATTTTAGCTTAGTGCGTTCCATAATCAGAGATCTTTTTTGTAAACCAAGGGGATACCAGTGCAAAAAAATTGATATAAAATTGTGCAATCCCTAATTAGATGATTAGATATTAGATTAGATTAGATCGTTGTTTTCCTCATTTTAAAACATAAAATGTCGTGCAATAATTAATTAATGATTTTAAAGAGCTTACTTTTGCATGATTACTATTTAAAAAAAAATATACTAAGCGAAAGATATTTTCGTGCAATTATTTTTCTACAACTGGCAACAAGTCAGTGACTCCAAATATTTTGTGCAATTGGATTTTTTTAGTGTCATTTTTGTTCCGCTTCAATTTTTGAAGTGGAATGTATTTTCTCTGGGTAATGGCTAATTATTAGTGATTTCTTTAAGTTTTACGCGAGTGAAACCGCGAGATGCAGCATAACATAACATATTTTTTACTATGGTAAGTAGGCGAAAAATGTTTGAAAATCACTGGAATTACACTTTTTGACATTACTTTGTTTACAAAAAAAGATACCCTTCTTGTTTTTTTCAAAACTGGTAGGAGCTTTGTCTTCTGCGCTGTACGTTGTAGGTTCGATCCTCACTTAGGACAAATATTTGTGTGATGAACATACTCGTAGATGTTTGTCTTGTCTCGGTATTATGGGGGATAAATGGCGCTGTGTGAAATGTTCACCTATTAATAAAATAAATACAAAACGTATAAAAAGCACACGAGGACGTGTAAATATTGCAATAGCTAGTGCCCTTTGAAGTTATTCAGTCAAGAAGTTCTATACAAAGCGTCCAATTAATTTTACTTGCATGTTACTAATGCAATTTATACAATTCTGATATAATAGCTCAACCACTCAGTTATTATAGACACGAAATTAAATTAGCTACAGCTTTTGAGCACAGGTTTTGCAATATGAAGAGGACGGCTTCTGCAACTTGGAGTCTCTGCTTCCTGCATTGCATTGAAGATAGGATTAACAACTGTGTCGGTAAAATCGTGGTCAAAATTACTTCTAGATTTTTTCATGAATTTATTATTTATCATACTGCCGCTCATGTTTCTTTTGTTATGAAATTGAACCTACTTGGATTAATTTACATATATTATTGCGTTATGCATCAGACAGGACATAATCAGCATGATAACACCCAACTGTCTCATACACAACACTCGTGGTACCGACTCCACTCAAGGAATCCCTGTGTCGTGTGTATTTAATACCAGGCCCAAAACGAATATTTGCATCACACAAACATTTGCCTCTCAACCAAATTAATTCTCATAATGCTATTGTTGTTGCAATGTCTTCAATTCTGCATGTATATAACAAACTATTTAGAAAACTACGGAACTTGAAATCTGAACCGCAAGTAGGAATTGAATGTTGTAATTGATTCTATTGGAGATTGTCTGAATTATTTAATTGGAGGCTCACGTGTTCACGTTAGGTCGCATCTTGAACCGGCCTAGTTACTCGATAGTGGCGCTTCGGTTAAGCAGTTACGTATTACATCACAACACGGATTGGGTCAGCGCCTGCGCTGGTACACAAGTTATTAGGCATGGGTGATATTGACTATTTTGGCTAACGGTTGGGTATCCGATATTTAGTTTCTTTACCGGTATCGTCAACCATTACTCAATATCGGTACTTAATTACAAAAAAAAAAAAAAAAAAAACTTGACTTTCAATCTGAAGGTCGTGGGTTCGAATCCGGGCGTGCATCAATGGATTTTTCGGTTCGAATAATTTATATGCGCATCAAAAACACGTGCTCAAAACGGTGAAGGAAAACATCGTGAGGAAACCAGTTAGTATTCTTATAAGCGGCGATGAGCTTGCAACCTAGCACGTATGGAATGCTAACTACTACAAAATATAATGTTTGGACGTGCCTCTGACCACCCCCACTAGTTATTTTCAAAGGATCTAAGCGTCTGGAGATCTGAGAGGATGTCTTACGTAGGTACTTGGGGAATACAGTCGTAATCCAATTTTTTTTCTATTTATAAGTATTTGATTTTCCTTCATGCTTTACAAGGCTTAGGAGTTTAGGACTAGCACATTTTATATTCGCAAGTGGTAGGTAAATATTTCGATTTGCTTAAATAAAAAGTGGCGCATTAAAAAATCACCACATAGCTAACTAAAAAATTTACCTACAAACGTCTTAAATTTAATATTCAAATTAGGAACCTACCTACATTGCGCGCAATCACTCAACCACTACAAGTAGGTACAATTCGAATTTAAAAATACAAACAATAACAAGTAGGTTTGCATAGTTGCACACGCCACCATGAGCCGGCCAGGCGCCGGCGCGTCAGTTTAATATCTCATAAAGCTTCTCATCAAAACTCGACCTCATTAGCCTACGAATAAGGTTTATTTGAAACTCTTGGTAGCGATAGCCAAAATGTATGATTTTGGCTCTCAATCAATCACACCAACAACCAGTGTAACTTAATACATTTCTTAAATTGTGCAGGCGAAACTCAACCTTATTTCTCTAACATTAAGGTGTTCGAAACTTGCTTTCATAGGTCAAAGTATAATGAACAATATTTCAGCTATTCGCTAGTCATATCTTCATCTCGCTTACGCGCTTGAAAGTTAGCGCGATAGAGAGGGATACCATAATTATTTTGGGTGCCAACTGAAACAACCTTACAACTTACCAACTTAATGGTCTGACTAGCTGACATGGCTGTTGGTTGTTTCAGTTGATTAGTTGGCACCCAAAATAATTATGGTATCCCTCTCTATCGCGCTAACTTTCAAGCGCGTAAGCGAGATGAAGATATGATCATCTCGCTATGAATCTTATCTGCATCTCGCTTACGCGCTTGAAAGTTAGCGCGGTAGAGAGGGATACCATAATTATTTTGGGTGCCAACTGATCAACTGAAACAACCAACAGCCATGTCAGCTAGTGTTGGGTGACAGATATTTCACCCAACTTTCGTGACTTGCGCAGTTCGCTCGCGCGTTTTCTACAGATATTCGACAACGGTGGTTGGACTTGATTCCACCGGTACGCTACGCTACGAGCATGCCAACGGATATCAGTTACGTTTGGCTATAGCCGACACATGTCTACAAGTTATGTCACACACATGACTGCGTACGCAAATGTGCGTGCTCCTCCAAGCCCCAAACATCCTTTGCACCGGCACTAAGGGCTATTTCGGTGGTTAATAAACTGCAGCAATTAAGGTCGGAACGGAACAACATAACAATCAAATAATATTACTCAACAAGGACACTCATGCGACAATGACAAAACAGTCTTATTTTGGTGTGCGTAACTCAGCCGGCAGGTGTTCGGCACTTAACCTATATAACGTAGTAAGCATCAATATGCAGGCGCGTTGCCAATTACAGCGGAGACCTACTTTCTTACCTTCGAACTTTTACTTCCTGCGGGCCAGGCAAGGCGGCCGGGCGGCCGGTCGCACCACGCAACGAATTACGAAAGTGGCGCGAAATGCTCGGCCGACATTCGCGCTCTTGCGCCACCTTCAGGAAGTGCTGGTTGCTGCGGGATTACGTAGTTGGTGCCGCCGCCGCGGGCCCAGACTACATCCTAGCTTGAGAAACACGGACGCGCCAGCCGCAGCGCACGGGAGCCTGTGGTCGCGACCTGGCTGTTGCCACATCGCACATGTAATAGTCTAACAGCCTCATGGATCGTGCTTGTGTTGACGTTCTTTCTTAACATGCATTGCATTGTTTACAAGTTAGTTAGGAATTTTAGGGTGACCTAAGGCTCGTAAGTCAAACATAAGTTATTTAAGACGCTGCCAGTCGACGATTATTTTTGTTCGAAACGAAAAAAGAAATACTTGTGAACAAGCCACATCTCCTATTTTATAATGTATAGTATATGTGAATAAAGATGTACCCATCTTTAATCACTTCGATAAATAATCCTACCGACCGCTGCAATGATGACAAACACACGTCCGCAGTCCGCACGTGGTCTGCCTTAGCTTTTCGAATAAATTAATGATATAAATTATGTATAATTACTTATCAAAAATCTATCCTAAAAGAAATCTAGATCTACATATTACCTATCTTTAACAATAAATCACAAGTTGATTTGAATAGTAGGTATATAAAATATTTCGATCATAAATTCTAAAACGTATCATTTTGAAATAATATCTTTATCGTGAAAAGATTCTGCTATTATGTTTTCAGCTTAATATAAATCTAGGTAGGAACTTGAAGTAATATACTTATAAAAATAGGAGATGTGGCTTGTTCAGAAGTATTTCTTTTTTCGTTTCGAAAAAGAGCAATCAGCGACTGGGAGCCTCTTAAGGCGACTATTTAAATACTACTTTCTTGATAGTCATCAGAATCACTGGAAGGAATACATGCAAGAATGGACTATGGAATGTACTGACCAGCAATACACTTGCAGATTTGATTATTTGGGAATGTTACTGTGTTGACTTTCCTATTGGCTGAAATATTATGCAATGTAATAATCGATTTGCAAGTAGGTATCATATTTTGTAATCATAACCGCTGCACAAGAAATTATGAAAGAGCACACTACCTCTGCAAAACAGGATGTTTCTCTAGGAACTATGCCGAGTTACCTAAGCCCGCAGGTTTGCTAACCTGCCCACTCAGTAACTAACAAAGTGTTACGAAATTACCGCCAAGTGGGAATTGCATAATGCCTATCGCTTTTCTTGTAGGTGTGGAAAAGGGAGAAGTTTGCCCTTAAGTGTGCAGTCATGTAAGCTATACGAAGCAACAAAAAAGTGCCCAAATTTGTACGCTTGTACCGGTTATGGATAAACCAAGAGGGTTTACTGCCCCCATAATCACATTTACATCAATATCATCAATATACCAAATTATTCTTTAACCTAAATTCAAAACAGAACTGATAAACTTTATAGGATTGGATTAGCAAGTGTATTTCAGGGGTATTTCCGAATCCCCACCAGCTCTAGCCCACCGGTACGAATTGTGAAACAAATCGAAACATTTGTATCACAAATTCACAATCCCCGGTCCCCACCGTGCGATCATCGTTGTAGCGGTGGGGATTATCAGATAGGAATCGTCAAGTCTGTATGAAACCATACCATTATAATAAATAACAACATAACAACCTACTTATGAAACGAAGTGTCTTATGCAGCCGAGTTAGGTACCGTTGCAACAATCCGGGGCACGTTACAGAATCGGAAAACCTACAAAAACGGTATTAGGGCGAGAAAATTCACATAGCTCGTGTTCCGTTACAAGAGCGCAATTCGCTTAGTGCATAACCCCATCTTCTAACACGTAATGTGCGCAACGGTGCGCACCCGATCTCGCACGACCGGTCCCGTATGTGGGTCATCTCTTTTTGTTCCACCACGTTATTCCGTAATTAGAAAGAGAGGGTGAGAGAGTTGTGAAGCCGCATTAGCCTAGGCACGCAAATTGGGAATGCAAAAATTGCCTACTCTTTGTTTGTTATAACTTATGACACAGAGGTAAAGTCTGAACTCAAATGAAGTGGGTCGAGACTGCATAACTTTAGCTTTAGGCTGGGAATAGACGTCCGATTTGGCTTCCGGTTGTCTGATCAGACTATCGGATCGGATTCACTCCATACACGTCCGATTTTTGCGTCAGACATTTTTTGAACTCAGTCGTTCTCGAGCTGCGCTGTGATGCGCACACGTCCTCCCAAGCCAAATCTTTATTTGCCGATCGTGATAAGCTTCAATGCCCGTATCCCTTAAGCATGTCCGTTTTTCTACGGCCATAACAAGCCGTTCTTGGGTTCGAATCCCGGCAGTTAGTATTAGAGACAGAGTGTCTCGATGTTAGTATGTATTTACAAAAAATAATTATACACTGCCATTTTACATGGCAGATCGAAATTAGCTTTCTTTCTATAACGAGCAATGTATGACACGTGAGATAAAGTTTGAGTAAGTGAAACAGAAAATTATTTTAGTACAAAAGAGCGAGACAGGTATCAAATCGGAAGGAGGAATCGGACGTCTATTTGGTCTATGTACAAATGTATGCAGACCTCACCTTCAGACTATCGGATCGGCAATAAAATCGTAAAACGCGTTGGCGCTGTTTCCGATTTTATTGCCGATCCGACTATCGGATCGGACGTGTATTGCTGTTCAAATGAAATGTATGGCACGAGCGCCTTCCGATAGTCTGATAACTATCGGATGAAAAATCGGACGTCTATTCCCAGCCTTAACAATTTTGGGACGTAGGTAAGTCCAAAGAATAATCACAGTTCAAGTACTTAACTTACCTACAAACAAGAATGAGTAGATAGGTACTTCTTGGAATTTAATTCCAGAGATTTTCTTCGAACAGACCTTCGAAGAGATATATAAACTTTATATAAAAAGGTAAGAAAATATTCAGAGTAGTAAAAAGGGAATTTAACTGGCGAAGATTTAATCGGGATAGCCGGTAAGTTTAAGACCGGTGCGGCGAATCTCACGAGGTGTCCAAGATGGCGGCACGCGGAAGTGTGTGCGACTTCCGCGTTGCCCTGCGCCTGCGCGTGCGCACAACTCGTGACGACTTCATACATTATTAACTGCTGATTTGTAGAACGGAATTATGAGACGGTGTAAGTCAAGCTCATTCCGAATGGGGCGATGCATTTTAATGTTTCAAATGAATGCTCAGTCAGTGACATCATTTAAATGCGCGTTGTGTATGTTTATTTTGAATTGTAGATTAAGTAATAAAATTTGCTAGAAACATCTTGTAGGTGTCGGTTTTAAATACAATACTTTTTTTTGTTTGTTACACTAATATTATAAATGCTAAAGTTTGGATGTTTGTTTGTTTATTTGTTAAACTTTATAACCAACCAATACCTAAACTTTAACCCTCATTAGAATAATTACTTTCTTAAATAGTTTTTTAGGGTTCCGTACTCAAAGGGTAAAAACGGGACCCTATTACTAAGACTTCGCTGTTCGTCTGTCTGTCACAGGGCTGTATCTCATGAACCATGATAGCTGGACAGTTAAAATTTTCACAGATGATGTATTTCTGTTGTCGCTAACCCAAAAAATACTACAAACAGAATAAAATAACTATTTAAGTGGGGCTCCCATACAACCAACGTTTTTTCCCCCCGTTTTTTATAGATAATGGTACGGAACCCTCCGTGCGCGAGTTCGACAAGCACTTGGCCGGTTTTTTTTTTAATTTTTAGATTTTTTTTCTAAATTTTAAACCTACGAACATGCTCAGAGGAGTCAGTTTTCAATGCAACAGTAGAATCATGCAATGCGCACAGTTAATTAAACAGATTAATTAATTGTTACTCCCTATTTATGGGATGACTAGCTAGCTGTTGCAGCTGGCTATTATTAAATGTCGTGAAATCATAATACCTAATAAGTATGTATAATAACACCCAACAGTCTATAATATGTTCTAGCAAATAATTACCACTGTTATTAGGCGGGTACGACGACATATCGACGTGAGATACCAAGCACGAGTAAGATACTAGTGATGTAACGAATGTCATTTCTTGAGCATTCGCGAACGCGAATGCGAATGCGAATATTTGCTACTGACATTCGCGAATGCGAATGCGAATGCGAATAATCCGTTTACTTGACTTGAAGGAGAAAAGCTTTTATTTTTAAAGTTTAATATTTCGCTACTGAAGTTTAATTATTAAAATAGACAAATAGGTAAACAAAAGTCGTAAAAAGTGATAAAACTGCATTATCATAAAAACCATCAAAAAAAATTGTCTTTAATTTAGGTAGCCTAGTATGATTATCTAACGAATTATATAAAAATGAACTATTTAGCTATTCATAGTTTTGATTAAAAACTAAACTGGGGTTTTTGAAGAGCTAACTTTGGAAAATAAATCTATCGAGAAAAGTTTCACCAATCGTGTTTCTGTCTTTAATTTAGATTAAATCTAGTTATCTTTGTCATAAAAAACAAAACTGCATGTTTTGCGGTTATTGAGAAAAAACGATTCTGCATTCATCCAAAACATTTATTACTCGTCTTAATGTTTTTAGTTTCGTTCATGAAGATGATTATCTAACATTCAAAACTTATGTAAAAACTAATAAAAGTTTCAGAGAAGAATTGGTTTTAGTTTGTTTACATTGCATTATATATTTTTTTTGTTTCTAAGTTCTAATGAGAAGTTAATTGTTAATTAGTATAAATCTGAATCGTAAGCTTAATTACTGAAAGTAGATGGTAAATAAATAATAGCAAATGACAAAGTAAAGTCTGATTAATGTGATTACGAGGTTAACTTATTTTTTCTAATAATACAAAAATAAGAAATGAATGGATTTTGATTTTATTAACCTAGTATTATCTCCAAATTATATATTTTTTTCCAATATACATATTCGCAAAACATTCGCTCGAAATTTGCGAATGCGAATGCGAATATGCAAAAATATGCGAATATTTGCGAATGCGAATGCGAATATTCGTTACATCACTATAAGATACTAGTAGGTAATTTAGTACCGACAACTTGAGCTAAATAAATATAAAATAAATAAAATAAATAGGATTACGACTGTAATCCCCAAGTACGGTAGACATCCTCTCAGATCTTCTGACGCTTAGATCTTTTAAAGATGTCTAGTGGGGGTAGTCAGAGGCACGTCCAACATTATATTTGACATATGTATGCCCACATTTTGCAGTAGTTAGCATTCCATACGTGACCGGTTGCAAGCCCATCGCCGCTTATAAGAACACTAACTGGTTTCCTCACGATGTTTTCCTTCACCGTTATAAGCACGTGTTTTTGATGCGCATATAAATTTTGGACCAGAAAAAATTATTGATGCACGCCGGGATTCGAACCCACGACCTTCAGATTGAAAGTCGAGGTAGGTACACCCCACTCGGCCAACTTGAGCTGTAAGTCGAAAATATCTTCTAATGTATAACATACTTGTGTTTGTAACCAAAGTCCTCCGAAACAGTTAGACCGATTTTTATTAAATTGTGTAGTATATTCAGTAGGTCTAATAATAGGTCGTAGGGTATTTTTAATACCCCTAAGTGATTGACGAAAACTGAATGTGCTTTTTTCTGTGGGATTATTGAATATTGACAGGACGTCTGTTGGGACAGCTAGTAAATAAATAAATGTTGGTGGACATGTTTGGGGGAGGCCTATATATGTCCAGCAGTGGACGTCGATCGGCTGAGATGATGATGATGAAATGTTGGTGGACATTATACACCGCGCCATCTAGTCCCAAACTTAGCAAGTACTGTGGATACTAGATAATTATAAAATATGAGACTTGCTTCTGCCCGCGGCTTCGCTTGCGAGCTACCTGGATAAAAAGTAGCCTAGGTATATGCCAGGACATAAAAGCCAGCAAATTTCATCTTGCTCTTTTCGGTGTTGGATAGATTCTGGATTGAACAGATTCGATGTTCGACAGGTAAGCTCCTCGACAGATTCATAATTCAGCAGATTTGCTACTCGACAGAAGTACAGATAAATAAAATAGCACCTAGATACCAGAATATCCAAAACCATCCTCTCAACTCAAACCCGCAAAAAATCTTCTTTGAACCAGATGTGCTTAGATACTGTACAAATACTTATATGAGCAATGCCTATTCGTATTATTATGATAGTTACATCGTGGCGGCAACTCGACGGGGTCGCGACTCGCCCGGACATACCGTCCACAATTACTGGCAATTGTGCCAATTGACGACACCGCCACCCTTCCGCTTTCTACCCGAGATGACGCCACACACATCTGGCTGTCATCTCATAAATGTAATTGATTGCTAGATTGCATGGAGTGCAAATGTGGCTATTGTTTGATCATTAGAACTATATTCGAGTTAAACATCGAGCGTTGAACATACAGTTTTTAACTTTTGTTATTTCATCGTACATTTTGTAGGTAAAATAAGAAACATAAATTGCAAGTTGTAGGCAGTTATCTTACTGATAGTATTATGAAAGCAGCGCCTTTGCGTGGTATCTAGATAAAAAGTTCTAGATTAAGATTCAACTCAATACCTACTACTACTACTGACTTAGGAACAACAAGTGAGGACAGATAGACCACGAAATCTCAGGGGTTCTTTTTTACCTTTTGCTAACAAATAAAATAGGATCACGACTGTAATCTCCATGTGTGGTAAACTTCCACTCAGATCTCCAGGCGTTTAAAACCTTGAAGATGTCTAAAGGGGCTAGTCAAAGGCACGTTCTAACATTACATTTGATACCAATCATTTTGCAGTAGTTAACAGAACCCTACATCAAACAAGGAAAGTCCCAAGTCCAGTAGGTGGATTGAACAATAATGTTTTCACATTTGATTTGTTTATTTAACCAGTGGGTACTGTACTGGGTACCTAAAGCGACAACGTCACAAGCTGCGATAAGCAGAGTTTCCGGGACGGCTGGATGCGGACGTTTGATATCGCTTATCAGTACCTTGCAGTGCGAGGTGGATGATCGATATATCGCGTTTGTCGAAAGGTTTACGCTTATCTGCATTCTGTTCTGCCCCAAGCCGTGTTCGTTGCCTGATTATTCTAGGCTTACCCTCGTATTCAAGAGCGACACTATGAGAACACGCACCCACAGTGGATGATATCTTTTTTCATAAAAATCACTTTATGTGTTGTGCGACATTGCATAGTGTGACTATGACTAGAGGCACATTGTCGTGTGCCTCTAGCCAAAGTTGAGCTCTAAAGGCACACGGTAGTGTGCCACATAGTTCCACTCAGCACATAAAGTGATGTTCATGAAAAAAGATTTCGTCCACTGTGGGTGCGTGTTCTCATAGTGTCGTTCTTGAATACGAGGGTTAGTCGCGAGGAACAGGCGTAGATTCACCTAGCTCCTAAGACGTTTCAAAGTGATCCTTTCTACTTTTGATTCGAGTTACTTTGACTTTTATCCTGCTATGCATGCTGCTTGTGAATATTGGCATCCTCTTCCCAATTGAATAAGAGATTAAACTAACCCTGAGGAGAGTGAGGAGAATAAATCAAGTTTTTTGTCCTCTTTGTTTGACTTCAAACAGAATTTGCTAAGTATCTTAACGAATAAAAATAGTAGGTACCTAGTAGATAAAAAAATAATCTTAATCATTTATTTCCTTTCACTTCGCATATATAACTTGCATTAATAATTGATAAGTACCTTACGTAAATAATAATAATAATAAAGACTTCAATTAAACTTGAAAACGACATCTTCATTTCAATTTTACAATAAACGAATACTAATAAAATAGACACTAAAAAATATATATATATAATTTTATTAGTATTTATAATTTTTCACAGGTATGGAATTAAATTTGGCCTTGGAATTCGGTAAAAGTTTCAAAACGGAACCTTAATTTATGTCACATAAGGTCCCGTTTTGTTATGTAGGTAGGTAGGTACACATAAGTTACCTATGTGATTTAAAGTGTCTAACGCCCGACCACGCTTAGGTCACGGAAGAGCTCATACCTTTGGGATGTGGAAGAAAATCTGTAGGTCTATTAAAAATTCGGAGGAAACTACAAAATGTTAACATAATCATAGGATAAGGAAGGATACCTTATCATTGATTATTTCTTAGTATGCTATGCAATGTATTACTAATACGATAATAAAAAGACTAGCAACAAACACAAAAAACCGGCCAAGATCGTGTCGGACTCGCGCACGAAAGGTTCTGTACCATTATCTATAAAAAACCATACGTTTGTTTATAGGGCTCCCACCTATCGTGTTCAAATTCCAATTCGAAAACAAAAGGCATATCTCCGATCGTTGTGAGATTAAGATTTCGATCGATCAAAAAACCGAAGCTATCTGAATCCGAGATGCTCATTAAAGCATTATGTTAGCATGAGACACATTATTTGTGTTTTTTGTCGAGTAACGTAGAAATCACATTGTTCCTCTCGGGCAGAAGAGAGTGACAGTTGCGTGCGCGCAGTCGACGCCCTCGGGTTTCTATGCGCAACACGCGTGACCAATTGATATTAGTTGCCTTCAATTCAAATGTATGTTTATGTGTATGTATAGCAACCGAATATATTGGGGCTCACCTCTACAAAGTCATTCGTAATTTTCGACCTTTATAAAAGTACCTAGACCTATATTGCTAACATTATTTGCAAAAGTTTGTGAGTTGCTATGTTGTTTTAATCATTTCAAATCTTAAATTCAACGACTGAAGCGATTTGAATGTAAAATGAATCTAGAATGTACCTACCTTACAGGTTACTTCTTTCTAGGTGCAATGCGAGCGAAATCGCGGAGAAGCTAATATAACAAAATGGTTGAATAACTATGTGATAACTGACATTTTCTGTTTTTGGTTATACTGTGGATACCTACGGTGGAAAACGTGATAAAAACGCATTATCTTGAAAAATATCAAACTTAAAAAATCAACTGTCTTTAGTTTGTGTAGGGTACCCTACACTACTAACCTAACCTACACTACTAGGTAAGTTCAGATTAGCAGGGCAATTTTGTAAAAACATAATTATCATTTTATGATGTTAAATAAGTTTTTTTAAGTTTATAAGTTTAAAGAAATAAATATAATGACTGTACCTAGCCAGTACATTTATGAAAATCTAATTAATGTATGTTCGTAAAAATATTAGTTTGTTTAAGAAAAATAGCGATAATCATGATGCAAATACTAGAAATAAGGATAAACTCGCTGTTCCCACGACTAGGCTCACTAGAACTAAGAAATCATTTCAAGGCCAATGTGTACGCTTCTATAACAAAATCCCAAATGACATGCAAAAGCTATCTATTAGCAAATTTAAAAACTTAATTAAACGTAAACTATGTAAAAAGGCTTACTATAAAATATCTGATTATTTAGACGACAAAAAAGCCTGGGACTGCTCCAACTCGCTGTATCAATAATAATTAAGATTCATTTTGTATTAAAAATAAGTACAAAGACTTAAAAAAAAAAATAACAAACAATGTACAAAATTAAACTAAATAAACTTAACTAAATTTGACGATTCTAAATGATCCAAGTGATTTCAATGAATAAACGCTATTTTGATTTTGATTTTGAAATGCAATAGGTACCTAATGTTAGAGAATACCTAATCTGTACACTTTTCATAGTAACTATTCACTGTTTATGCACCTATATAATAATACAATACCTACTCTTCTGAGTAGGTATTGTATTGGAAGCGGAGGTATAGGTGCCTAAAAAGCATAAAAAGCGTAGGTATTATGGCATTCAGTACCAATAAATATTGGTATGAATATTGGTATAACATGCTAATCATGTTTTTACAAAATGAAACCTTTTTTTTATCTGTCTATACGAGGATAATGCGTAGGTCAAATGAAATAACACCAACAGTTTAAAAAAAATATTGCTGCGAAATATTTCTCACAGCTGTATC
Source organism: Hydriomena furcata (assembly GCA_912999785.1). Classification (NCBI taxonomy): domain Eukaryota; kingdom Metazoa; phylum Arthropoda; class Insecta; order Lepidoptera; family Geometridae; genus Hydriomena; species Hydriomena furcata. The sequence continues at coordinate 13,072,013 of OU538828.1, read as the reverse complement.
CACTTCTCAAGTCACTTAGCGGTGATTACTATACAATAGGAGCTAAGGACCAGCAGTTTCATACATCCGCGATTGCGTCACGCGATCCGAGAAAAACTTCTACTGGGAGGAAAATGAATGGCATCAAAGCGGATGTTGAGGTTCACACGATCGTCTAATTATTCCTCAAGCAAGTCTGACCGCTCCTGCAGTACCATCTGAGTAGAACGTAAAACAGGCTTGAGTGCTACAGGTTATTGGTGGTATTGAGACGTCTCCCGGATGACAACTGGATTCACTATCCAATGGTTCTTGTCATTGTATTTTAATTGAACACTGACCGCTGACACGCAAGTTCATGGGCATATATATATGAAGCCGTGGTTGTTCTCAGCTTTTGTTTAAAGAAACGTTTGGAAAATAATCAGTTAGGTTAGCTGCACGTACTGTAAATGTGTTGGCGACTTCTTGGTTGAGTGAACAACGTGAATAGGGTTTTTTTAAATCAAGGAATCGGTTTTTATGAATCAGATATCAGTACTATTGGTACGTAGGTACTCGAGCAACATGATAATCTGATTATGGTAACCTATTATCTGTCGAACGAGATGGACTTTGTATCTCTTATCATTATTACGTATAACGTAAAACTTTCTGATCAAAACATATTCGAGGTTTAATCTGTTTCAATAAGACGTCCATAAAGAACCAATGGTAATTATGTACCATCTATGTCAATAAATGTTTTTGATTCTGATTTGAATGTTTAGGGCCATAAAATCAAACATTAGGTCAAGGTTTATACTTGGAAGTGACAAGTAACCTACCTACATAAATTAACTAAACCACAACAACATTACACATCATATTATTTATTACACAACAGGTACCATACATTGATAACAAGAATAGGTTTATTTCAGACTTGTTTAAATTATATAACAAAATATTTTTATTTTACCTTAACATGTCTACACGTACTACTTTTTGATATTTAAACAAAATAGGATCAAGACTGTAATCCCTAAGACGTCCTACTCCCTGTAGACATTCTCTCAGATCTCCCGGCGCTCAGACCCTTGAAAACGCCTAAATGGGCATGTCCAAACATTACATTTGACACATGCCCACATTTTGCATTAGTTAACATTCCATATATACGCGGCAAGTTACAAGCCCATCACCGCTTAAGAATACTGGCCGGTTTCCTCAGATATTGCCAAATGAAAAATAATTCCGTTCGCAGTTGTCTGTAGTCTGTAGAAAGTCGAGACCTTGGCATTAGCCTTGCGCGTGGAAAACGATTGACGATACGGAAGCAACATCGCATTGTTTTAAAGATTACGTAGATGCCCGAGAGGGGGGAAGAAGGGGGGGCGAAGGAAACGGATACAGAAGCAACTAGCTACTTATATTTGAGAGATACCGCCTTTGAGTCTTTACGTTGAAGCATTAGATAGCGTTTTTACTGTGATGCTACGAACGACTTAATTACTACCCATTTGTTTTACTTTTTTACCTACTACATGTAAATTAGATGTTTCTGAGAATCAGAGTTTACTACATTAATGTTAACGATGTAGGTACTACAGCTTTCAATTTGCAGAACGAAAACTACCTTTACTAAATAATATTACACATTTGATACAAAATACTTACACAAGAAACAGTTGATCTATCTAAATACCGTTGCAAACTATCTACTGAGATAGCTCATCTGATCTATGTAGATAGTATATTTAATTTTCTTCTGGGGTTTTTAATGTGAATATGTTATTTTTTCATATTCATATATTTTTAATGTAGTTTTATTGTTCGTTCTCTGAAAACCCCATGTTACTAAACTATGGAAACATAGAAAATTGATAATGGTTTCGGGCACGCGTTCAAAATAAACAATTCAATGACAATTAAATATTAATTAAAGACTTCTGTTTTTAGATAGTTTACTGGTTTAGTTTGATTCATGTAATATTCAAATATGTGACAAACCCTAATATAAATTCTTATAAAAATTAGAATGTAGTTTATTAGCTAGGTGAGCCAAATTAAATGATAAGGCATAATATAAGATTTAAAGAAAACATGAAAAATGTTATGTTTTATTATTAAAACTTAAAATTTCTTATTTGGAACAAAAACAAAGCAGAGTACCCTCAAACAGAGGTCATTCGTTGATAACGATATTAAAAGCCATGACCTACGCCGAAATAATATTATACTTAGTATACGAACGAACTAGCACTTTTTCGACGAGAATAAATTATCGGTGAATCTGAAAATTTCCAACTATGTACTAGCATTTGAAAGTCTCAAAACGCAATTGTTTATAATAAAAAAATGCTGCAAAGTTGTTTTCAAAAGATAGGTGTGGTGTCTTGTACCTTTCTAGGGTAAGGCAATAAAATATCAGACTTCCATTATAACAGTCGCAAGCGACCCGCCCGCATCGCTCGGCGTTCGGGCGTCAAGTAACGAACTACCCGCGAAGCGGACGGCTCGTTTAGCCGAATCATTTATTCATACTTGTACATCACATCTCTCTCTTTCAATAATGTTTTATAATTATTTTTCTAATCTAGCTCACAAATCAATATAATATATTTCTAAGCTCACAAATCAATACAATATACTTCTAGGCTAATTGTAATTTAAACTTTAGTCATTTAATCTAGAATAATCGAGTACAATAAATTATCGTTTAATTAGCATCTGTTTCCAATTAATTTTCTGTCTTGTTTTAGCTTGAATTTTCCATCCTCCCTCTGCCTCCTTTATGTGTATTATATTTCTTCTCATTTCTTTTTGTCTTCGTTTAATTAACCTTTTTCTTCTACCTCTTTCTTCTTCTACTTCTTACTTACTTCTAAATCTATGTTCCTATTCTCTACATCTTAAAGCATTTTCTCTAGCTATTATGGTGAAGGGTCGGCTGGTACAATGATTGCCTAGTTTATCTGGTCAGCAAAGAACTAATGATTTATTAATGTTGGTTAGATAGCATGTACTTTTTAATAAAATGATTCTCTACTCAAAACAATTCTTTAATTCATTTGAAACAAGCTTGCTAACATAAGTAATTAACTATACTTGCACGGATAAGAGATTTCATATGATAATAGTTATTAGCTGTAAATAAACCCATCATATATTTCGTACCTACCTCAAACAATAAAAGTTATGAAAAAGTTTGAACACGTACTTAGAGTTAACAACGCTTTCATATATATATATATATATATATATATATATATATATATATATATATATATATATATATATATTTTATATAAGTACAAGCCATTCTTGGTTAATTTGTATATGATAGGTAAGTGCATTACTAGATAGGTAATTTAATTTAGAGATCTTCATTGTACAACTGTAGCTATAAAACCATTTATTTATTATTTACATGGCTGTAGTTTGTAAGTACCTAGGTATATTTTTCATGTAGGATGTAGGTAAATTACTAGGTAACTAAATTGTTCATACCAACTGGTTACCCAAATACCCAATTACTAAAAGGGCCTACCTTTAGCTATACTAGAGTAAGGTACTCTCATACCTAAATGATTAGAGTGACTAGAATGCATAATTATGTAGATAAGGCGTAGGTTTGTACCTACCCATATAGCAATGTCCAGTTTAACATTATTTGTCTGTATAAGTCGTGATATCAACGCAGACACAGTTAAGTAGGTAAACTACCTACTTATGGAACTTATGCATCCAATCATGCCCTATCAAGGCACAAAACTTGTATTGCATTTTCACAACACCAACATAAAATGGGATATTTAACAAGATTTTGAAAACCATTCTAGATTATTCAGAAGTGACTGTGGAACCCATAACAATATTATTCTCAATTCTGTTAAGTATTGGCCCTAAAAATGTATATTAAATACCTATTGACAATTTAAATAACGGCGGATGACATATTGACAAGCTTGCTACGTCATAATAGATTCGACCAATACTGACCATTTGTGTCACGTGACTGTCGTTTAATAGATTTTTTGTTTTTTTTTTATTTTCAAGTTATTTTACTCTATAACGCTTTATAAAGGCATAATTTAAATAGATCACTATCAACACTTTATTTTTCATACTGTCAAATAGCCTATTGGGTTGGAACTTGGGTGTTCCGACTTCACAAATAGAAAACTAGAGTTAAGTGAAATACCCAGACTGCGTTGGTGTTGTTTGCTATATTTAGTTGTACGTTCTTAAATATTGAAAACATAGGGTAAGTAATTTACACTAAATTACTTACCCTAATTTAAGGACATTTAGGCACATATATTTCTCTTTGTCTATTAAGTACAGGTGCCGTTTTATATGATGTATTATAATTTGGCATTTTTTTGTTGCGGTCCTACCGCGATTGAAACTTCAAATAAACCAATAACATATAGAGTTTCTTTTTTTTTTCATATGCTATGAAAATTGTTGCTGATCTGACGCAATTGTTCTGTGTCTGGGTGTTTATAATATATTTACAAAAATATATAAGTATTCTGTCAGTTACCTGGTTCCCATAGTAACAGCTTTTCTTAGTTTGGCGCTAGATGGCGCTGTGTGTCAAGTCCGCCATTTCAAAATAAGTAGGTACCTATTTAGGTGTAGGTAGATGATACTACTATTATTACAATATGGCAAGTATATATGTATTTGTAGTTCTAACATACATACATACCTATCCACTAGTCCATTTATTAAGTAAGCAAATCATGTACGGTCTTCTCGTACATACTTACCCACTTATAGAATTGGGACTTTTAATTTTACGTATTACTGATATGAATCAATTTGAACTTGATGATTTATTTTATTCATTCGCTTTACGTTGATTTCTGTTTATTTGCCAGATTGTTCTCGTTTAACATTCTGACTTGGCTAATATATATAGGCACATCTATATAGGCAAAATCAAAGGTTTCGGCAGAATAACAGCGCTGACCTATCTTCGTATAGGAAAGCATAATGCTGAGCCGAGACCCTTTTGCTGCTGTAGCACAGAGCATAACATATATTTATTTTATAATGTTTGTTTTTTTTTTTTTTTTTTTTTTGTAATTTATTTTTTTTTTACTTACTCTCCTTGTTTTTTTTAAGTGTACGATTTGTTTTTGCCTATGTTAGATGTAAGTTTAAACTGTTTTTTATTTTATTTTTATTTCCTTTTTATGTTATGTTGTGTTGTGTGCTAAAGAAGTAAATAAATAATTGTCTATGTCTATGTCTATGTCTATGTCTACATCTTGTTGTTCTATAGATAGTCAGGAGTTACGTCAACTTAGTGCATTACAACAATGGAACATATATATTAGAATAGATATATATTAGCAGGCACGGCAATTAATAATGCTCCAACATTGTATTTTTAATACTTTGCCAGATTGTTCTCGTTTAACATTCTGACTTGGCTAATATTATACAGGCACATCTTGTTGTTGTATAGTCAGTTGGTACACAACTTAGTTTAACTATACAACAATGGTACATAGGTAGGTATATATTAGCAGGCACGGCAATTAACAATGCTTCAACATTGTATTATTTTTACTTTGCCAGATTGTTCTCGTTTAACATTCTGACTTGGCTAATATTATACAGGCACATCTTGTTGTTGTATAGTCAGTTGGTAAACAACTTAGTTTAACTATACAACAATGGAACAACTAGGTATATATTAGCAGGCACGAATAAATTGTACGACTTCATCAAGCGTTATCAGTAAAAAAACATAGTAGGTACTTACTTAGTATAAAACACAAGTTGTTATTGGCATAGGCGGTTACGGCAATTAACGCTGCTACTACCTAAATTTTCTCTAAAATTACGACAATGTTGAGACAACAAGATGATTTATACAAAACGTATTAAAAAAAAGCTAATAGCATCTAGATGAACACTACAGTTACATCACATTCCCTTTTTTTTTCTAATTACCCACATTTTATGTTTTTCAACTAATAACCTGCTTTTTTTTTTTCAAGTCGTATGGTACTTTTTATGGCATGTCTTACTCACGTTTTTTTATCCTCGTCGCCATTTGTGGTGTCTTGTACCTTTCTAGGGTAAGGCAATAAAATATCAGACTTCCATTATAACAGTCGCAAGCGACCCGCCCGCATCGCTCGGCGTTCGGGCGTCAAGTAACGAACTACCCGCGAAGCGGACGGCTCGTTTAGCCGAATCATTTATTCATACTTGTACATCACAATAGGCATGAACTTAAAACTTTGGGGCAGACGGGCAGTCTCTTGAATGGATAAATTAAAGAATATAGTACCTATGCATTGGGTTTCCCCTTCCATAACAAACTTACAAAATGAATAAAACAATGTTGCTAGACATACCGAGGCAATGCATTTTATAGACTGTGCTCAAGGGGTGTCAATTGTAATGTCTATATCGCAGACCGCAAAATGATCAGACAGACTAAGCTTCTCACTTTTCCATAGAGGAGTCTTCTATTACACAGTGGCAGTCTATGGTTTTACCTGACACCATGCATAGCAATTCCCTGGATCGGTGCCGTGGTCAGGCGACTGGTATTGTGTTACGGCGACCGCAGCAGAACAAAAACAAGTCGAGAGCATGTCCTCAATCGTGCGTGTCCTGCCTGGGGCGTACTGCTTGGGTGTAGGGCTGCTTCAGATTTAGATATTTTTTTTACAACATTTTTTGGAGTAATTGTCTGTCTAAGACAGTAGTTATTACTATTTAAAAACTCACTCAGGTTCATAAGCGCTGCGCCTAGCTTATGTGGTGAATACACTTCATGCTTTTTTTATCTGACAGCCCGATGAAGGAGGATATTGTTTTTTAGGTGTTTGGTATTATGTTCCCATACGTAAACGACTCGATGGATTTTGGCAAATCATGTGTCTGGTCTAGTTAGACTATGTGAGTGATATTATAATATATTGTAGTGTCAAGAAATCTAATATGGCGCCATATTTGGTGGTTTCAATATCAGATGAAACAAAAAAAGAGATACAGACCAACAAGCACACACCATCTCATAGCAAACGAATAAGTAACAAAAAGAGCGGCTGAAGCTCTAAAAAAATTGCTCAATTCACATTAGTTCGATAACAACGTACTAAACAAAAAAAAATATTATAAGGTGGTCTTTTGATATAAGAATATTAGGCGTAAGTGATAAATAAGTTGCAGATGCACCACAGCATAAACATAAATTGATTTCCAAGAACTTAATCAAGCAATAACGCGATGAAAGAATGAACTTTGACATTCCAAATTGATTATGTATAAAGTGAGCACGGAAAAATGTTCATATTGCATACATAGTAACAATTAGTAAACCTTTGACCTACCTATAACGGACGATTGAATAATCAGCGGACGATCAGCGATTAAAAACGACGATCGAACTGAAGCACTGAACAGCATTCTTGATTAATGTAGACGTGGGTGACAATGAAGTACTAGTTCCCATACGAAATTACAAGCAAAAATAATAATAATTTGTATTGACATATAATGATTAAATTTTGGAACCGCCCTACCTACTGGTATTCTCCAGATTGACATCGAACTCATATATGCTGACAACGAGTTCGACAATGGAACACAAAGATATAATAGACCGATCTTTATAGGAAGATCTATTCACTATTGCTTGAAGAGACCCAGATTCTTATTTGAAACCAAATCAGGATTAGAGAGAGCAGCCCTAACCCTCGGCTGCAGTGGCAGCGGAGAGGGGTAGGAAGCCGCAGGACATCCGACACGTACAGGAAGCGAAACCAGTTCCAGAGCCTTTGTCCCTCAACCTCCCGCGCCCCGCTCGTCCAACCACATTCCATCGAAGCCTCAGTTGCGTTTGCGCACCCTTTCTTTAAAGTGTATCGTTATTTTTTAATCCACTGACTTTTTACTGGATGCTGTTTTGAAAGAATATAGGTACATAATTAGTTATTTTGGAACCCAGTTAGGTGAGAAAACACATCTTACTGTTAACTTACTGTAAAGGTTTGTTATGTAAGATCGCCAACGAGTTTCAATTCAGCATTAAGAGGAATTAATGAAAAAGAAAAACAACATTTTAGTTACGCATAATGATAATTGACGAGCCAATACCGTCGCCTGTCGTCAATAGGTAGGTACATAGTTAGTATAGCATATACACTTTATAAATAGACTTGTCTGTCTGTAGTCAAGAGGAAATAATATTATGTATTGACACGACGAAATGATGAATCCCTAAATAAATTCGTCTGCACGGTAATATATTAAACCTAAATATACCGGGCTCGGCGTCAAAATATGATTAAGTCCGGCAAATGTCTCAGCGAAGCGGAAAAACGTCGGAGACTAAAATAAACGCAGAATATTTCCGACTAGCATCTCGCTCGACTTATGAAAATGGCATCTAAAGACGGTCGGCGCGCACGCAACTTCCGGTATACTGATAAACATGGCGGCAGCGAGCCAACATGGCGATGTTTCCGGCGCTGATTCACATAATACCTACAGTATGAGTGCTCACTGCATTTTTGGTTTGTGAATCACATGTACTGGTAGATGTCCAGCCAGACTTTGTTATTTTGAAACTAAGCTGTCTAACAACACAATTCAATTATTCATATTGAAGGTCGATATCGGTCAAACGAATTCAGAATTTAATAAGGCTACTCGAAGACCGCAAGTTATAATGTATGTCCTACAAAAAAACTGCAATCGAAGACTACTGAAGAATACTTACCGTTTTTCCTTGTCAATTTTATAAAACAAAACCTAAATTGTTTATAGTATTATTACCTACTTGTAATTGCGATCAACGACAAGAACTGCATGCATTATGTTGCATGGTGAACATCATCTCGACCAAGTTTACGCTAATTATATAGCTAAGAAAACCGAAACGATCATTTTTTGAAGAATGCTAAGTTGTATTATAAATGGTTACATTACAGGATAATTATTATGACAGTCAACTCGTAGCATCACCAGTCACCACACCACCACCAATAACATGCAACTTAAGTTCGATATGTTTTATTTTATAGCATAGCTTCTATTCTTAGCACATACGTTTATATTTTGTTAGTCCTATAAATAATGAAGATCCTTACTTTGTGTTTATGTCCAGCAGAGTAATGAATGACTTCAATAAAGGCGACACCCAAGGTGAAACATAAGAAGCGAATAATGAAATCGCAAAATCGAAAATGAAAGAGGAAATCCTTGATTTCTGCGTAATGTCAGATGGCACATGACGGTAACACTGTTCACAACAAAAAAAACTGGAAACTGGTTGGCTGGAAAAGACGTGTAACGGTCGATTATTGTGTTGGAAAACATTGGGCTTAATTCACTTGCCAGCACCGGAGCTCTAACAAGGTGCAAGTAAAAATCATGATATAACCAAGGTGTTCGACCTAGCGTAGCGGTAAACACCACGTTATCCTGGCTACAGGAATTCGTAGTCCAATGTGTACACGGAACAGCAACCCGATGTTTGCGCATTTAAATACAACGGTAAGGCTGTTTGGTCCATGTGAAATCACGTATTTTCAAGTAGCTTTGATTTGATACTTCTATAGTTAAATATATTTTTACCAAACTATGCAGTTTGTACTCAAACCTACGAATGATAAACAGGTTTTTATAAGGATGTGGCAAAATAAAAAACTAAGAAGATATATCTACCAACAAAGACGAGCAAGTAATTATTGGTGGCTAATTATAATTATGATGATGTTTTCCATCTTAAGTCAAGGCTTTAAATACCATACCTATATCTAAATTCAATGATTCTCGTAGGCCAATTGCTGGCAGTCCGACTCCACTGTCTTCCCACAGAGTCAACTCAACTGATATTGTGAGAATACCTACAGATTAATCCCATACTCTCTTATAACAGCACCTACCTATACCTACATGTCCAACTACTGTAGTGGTAAAAATTGTGCGACAGAAAAGGGAGGCCTCTTTTATTAGTTGTAGGTACGAGACGGAATAAATTTTGTAGAAAAAATAGTAAACGAGAATTGGGTGACTCGATAGATAAAATTTACGTAACCAAAGGCGGCAAGGTTGTCGCACCGCGCGGCCGTGGCAGTGAACTTACTTTCTTCTGCGCAGCGCGCCAACCAACCGTGAACCGAGTTTCGTTAAATAATACCTATTACCAAACCAGATACGTCTCAAGGCACGGCTCGACACCTTACAATTAAGTAAGCGAAATAATTATTTGTATTGTGTACCTAAATATTTATCTAAGTGGGTAATATAAACACTTGAAATCAGGCAGGTTGTAGACGTAATGCAAAAACGATGCGTGCAAGCAGACGAAATATCTCTATTAGACAATTTATGATAAGTATAATTTATTCGATACGCAGTTAAATAGTTTGATTATCATATTTGGATCTTCGTGCCACGAATAATTTTAAGAGAATGCAATAGATACACATAAGATATAGAGCAATCTAGTAGTGATAGGGTATTATTAAATTGTTAGAAATTGGCATTATGTGGTTTCGTAGTTTAACTTAGAGAATGTTTGAAGATAGTATGATAACAGACATAGCTGTAGCATAGAGCAATGATTTCACGGGCGACTGCTAAAGTATGAAATCGAGTTGTCCAACTACCCGCAACGCGACACGGCAAGCGAAGTTGACTTAGATTAAATAATAGTCGCCCAACTACCGTTGGCCTTTCAGAGGATGATAGAGCACGAATGTCTTTAAGATATGAACAGTGAGCAAAATTGTAACATAGCGATTGTAAACTGGTTCACTAGTTTATCTGCATGTTTGGTGACTCTACCTGAATAGCTAACGCTTTTGATAGGTTTTTTCGTACAGTTCAGTTTTGGTGATTCTACCAGAATAGTTCAGAGCACTTTCTGCTAGGTATTTTCGTGCGAGGTTGCTACCTTGCTACTCTGCTTCTATCAGTCTGCCTTAGCATCTCAAGATCTTATAAAGTTTCCAACGATTGATCGTTTCGTTTAGCATAAAACAGGAACATCATTTGCACTCTAGTACGAGTAGGCTAGGCACTACGCACCTAGGCACCTACTGTATATTCTCCCTCCTTGGTTAGCTTCCAGCCTGCTTCATAAGTGTCACCCGGAGTCCATAGCGGTCCACCTTGCACTCCACTTGCGTTTGTAATTACGTTTCTTTGATGCGAGTCCGCTCGTGTTAATTAAAAGCTTAACGGTAAAATCAAGTGACATGATTTTTTCCGTTTTAAATTTCTCGAAGTTATGTTCTGCGCGTTTTGTTTGATCTTCGTGATTATTTTTGCGGAGAAAAACATGCTTATCAAATCAGATAGCCTATGTAAAATTACGTCTGTCTTACGAAAATCACGTATTTAGAAGTGGGGAAACGCGTGTCAAAGCTTACATTTTATCAACAGCTTATGTTCTTATTGTAAGAGATATTCAGAGTTCAGACATTCTTGCGGGTTTAATGCAAGACTTACGAGTATGTTGCGCGGAAAATACAATTAATTACAACTCTTATTTCCTGCTTTGCACTGAATACAATCCCGTTTATTTTAATATAACATTAGCATTTTAAGCTTCAAAAGCTCTACTGCGAAACGAGGTTTTCTCAAGTATGCTTAGGTACAATTAAAAGCGCAAACACATAAACTCGGCCGGCGCCAGAGCAAAAGAACCTACCCACTCCGCATGCTCACTTCTGCCTTTGCGTCCGCGTTCCTACTTCCGCGTAGCTCATCCCGCTGCGCGACCTAGCCCGGCCTAGGTCTCCCGTTACCGGCGAGCCCGTTACGTGACGAGCGTGACCCGGATCTTGGCGGAAAAACTGCATTAGGTACTAGGGCGTGTAAAAACCGGGTTGTTTAGAAAAACCGGGTTTTTCGGTTTTTATTTTCCAATAACCGGTTAAACCGGTTATCCGGTTATTTTTCAAGTTTTTTATATAGGTGTCTTAGAACATAATAAAACCATACATTTAATAAAAAATAAGTTATTATTTAAATAAGCAAGCACCAATTATATTAACTTGTTAAAGTTTAAAACATTTTGATGTACTCAAAACTCACCCTTACTCGAATAAAGTAATAAAATGCAAAAACATGATAAATCAGTCCTAATAGTTACCATTAATACTCCATAATTATTTGTTGTAACCTCGAAACTACCTTGATTCAAACTCTTCTGAGGCCCCTCGAATATCCCTTGAAAAGTACTTCATGTTTGGATCTTGAATCGATTTTTTCGAGGTTTCTCAATTTCTCAATTACCTTTGGTGAATTCTAAATGTCACGAAAGTCAAAGAAACGTTACACAGCCGTTTAGAAGCTGTCGAGGAATGCTTAAGGTAGATCACGAGATATCTTGAGTTGACAGTTCCTTCACTGAGGAAATATGTTGAGATGTCTTCGACCTGAGGCAGACTCGAAGTCATTTTATTAACTAAAACTACCAAAACACGGTTACGAGGTCGAATCTAGGTTAGGATATTTCGAGGTAACAAAGAATATAGTGATAAGAATAAATAACTTTTTTATTTGGTAGTATTAATATATAATATGGCAATCACAAAACCTAAATAGACTACTTTTTAGTAAAAAGGATACAAATAAGTGCAGTGTTAAAAACTGCAAAGTTATACCGGGAGAAGGGGTAGTCTCACAGATAGGTTATTAAGTACTCTTAGAAATTAAAATAAAGATTTATTAGAAGAATTTAAAAACTAAATCAAAGCCCCTACCCAAAATCAGATGGCATTTAATGTAGAAGAATGAGTATGCAGTAGCATTTCAAAGACAAGTAGTTGATAAAATGATAGAAATGAATGATATGAAAGAGAAATCGGTGAATGAATGTTGGGTTGAAATGGCTACTAGCATAAGAGGTGTAGCGAAGGACGTTTTTGGTGAAACGAAAGGTAAAGGAAAGATAGAGATAAGGTTACGTGGTGGTGGAATGAGGACGTACAAAAGATTTTGAAAGATAAGAAGAATGCGTTCAAAGAATGGAAAAGTGTTGGAGATCGTGATGATAGTATGAAAGAGAACAAAATAATTGAATACATGGAGTGTAAAGTGGAGTGGAGTGGAGTGTAAGGAAAGCTAAAAAATCTGTTGCTATTGCAAGGGCTAAAGTACAGGATAAGTTGTACTAATCTTTAGATAGCCCACATGGACAGAAAAACCTGTACCGAATGGCAAAAGAGAGAGAAAATAATGCAAGGGATATTATCCATGTGAAATGCATAAAAGATGATGGAGGAAAGGTATTAACGAACGACGAAGAAATAAGAGAACGATGGAAGGGATATTTTCAAAACTTGATGAATGAGGAGAACGATTGGAATGGAGTGTTAGAGAATATACCAGTAAATATTGGTATACAGCCGAGCCTGTACACATTTCCGGTCCGAAGCTGGCGTTATGGACCTTATGGACAAGTTCAATGTGGCTGTAGGCTTGCACCAGGGATCGGCTTTAAGCCCTTATTTGTTTCTCCTGGTAATGGATGCACTGACATCGGACATACAGGAAGTGGCACCCTGGTGTATGCTGTTCGCCGACGACATTATTCTTGTTGGAGAAAATGCAACTGAGGTCCAGAGCAGGCTGGTAAAATGGTAGAAGAAATTGGAGAGTGTCGGACTGAAGATCAGCAGAACCAAAACAGAACATCTGTTTTGTGACTTCGGTGGTCAGTAGTACAGAATGATGGTGAGATAGATAGGGATGTGAAGAATAGAATAAATGCAGGATGGATGAAATGGCGTCAGGTCACCGGAACAACATGCGATCCGAGAATGCCCCTTAAGCTTAAGGGGAAAATCTACAAAACGATCGTTAGACCTGTCGTATTGTATGGATCTGAGTGTTGGGCGGCAAAAGGGACAGATGAAAGAAGAGTGCATGCGACGGAGATGCGAATGTTGAGATGGATATGTGGTGTGACGAGGATGGATAAGATAAGGAATGAGTATATCAGAAAAAGTTTGAAAGTAGCTCCTGTGACGGAAAAAATGAGGAGCAATAGGTTAGCGTGGTATGGGCATGTTATGAGGAGGGAAGAAAGTCATGTAACGAAAAGAGTGTAAGGCATGAATGTGGGTGAATGTAGACGTAGAGGTAGGCCAAAGAAGAGATGGATGGACTGTGTGAAAGATGATATGGGTAAGAAAGGAGTGAGTGATGAGATGACGGCTGATAGAGGGAAGTGTGACGGCCAAGTGCGAGTCGGACTCGCGCACGACGGGTTCCGTACCTATACAAAACGGAAAAAACACGTTTGTTGTATGCGAGCCCTACTTAATTTTTTATTTTATTCTGTTTTTAGTATTTGTTGTTATAGTGGCAACAGAAATACATCATCTGTGAAAATTTGAACTGTCTAGCTATCACGGTTCATGAGATACAGCCCCGTGACAGACAGACGGACAGACAGACAGACAGACGGACAGCGAAGTCTTAGTAATAGGGTCCCGTTTTTACTCTTTGGGTACGGAACACTAAAAATTAACAAAATCGATAAGTATCTTTAAACATTAAAATAATTCAGACTTATACAAAGTTTAAAACATTTGGTAATATTCAACTCAATCTTACTTAAACAGTTATAATAATCGACAATATTATAGCTACCCTCATATATTATCATAAATCAGTCCAGAGAAGTCCACAGTTTAGAATAAAATGAGTGTATTACACTTAGTAACACTCATTAAAAAAAACCGAAAACCCGGTTATTTTGCCAAAAAAAACCGGTGATAAACCGACGTAAAATCAGGTCGGTTAATCGGTTTTTCGGTTAATCGATTAATCGGTTTACATGCCCTATTAGGTACCTATATCGAGTGTTCGAGGAATCGATAATTTTTTGAATATCTTGCGATCTTCGATCGGAGGCTTTCGACAAAAACAATTTGAAAAAGTACATTTATTTATTTTCCGTGTTCTCGGTTCGACAAACTTGAGAGAGGGAATTAAGATGAAAAGCTTTTAAGGAAACTGTTACTTAGAGACAAATGAGGCGCGTCAACTACACAATTAAATGGTTTAACTTCTCGTAAGTAATTAGTAAGTAAGTAGGCACGAGTTGGTACAAGAGTATAGTGAAAACTATTTAGTGTGTAGTCAGGCAAGAAGCACCATCCAAACACAAGGAAGTAACAAACGAATACCTACAAGTTGAATACCTGTATTTTTTCTGGCGTAATCTGTGAATCTTGATTGAAGCAGTGTTGCCAGATACTAATTTACTTCTCAGATTACTTAAACACATTTAACAATATAATACTTTACAAGTTTTTCTTTACTTACAACCAACACAAAACCACTAACGAGTGCCGAAATGTTTCAGAAAAGAGTTTGTAAAAGCGCATTACGATATTACTCTTTTTCTCCAAAGCTGTTGCACCCCATTAAAGGTTGAATTGAAAATGTGCTAGATGTTATTTAAAAGTATGAGCCCTAACTTTAGGCGTAAATTGATAGTCCATCTCATACTTTTTGATGCACCGATTTTTCTATATAAACTTTCAGTCTAACTAGGTTAGATAACTAGGTTCTTACTACATCCATGATCAGTGTTCTTGCAACACTTATTTATGTTTCTTACGTAATTTTTAAGTATTTTTATTTTAAATTCCTTTGTTGGCAGTCAACATTCCCATATGGCAACACTTGTGCCTCTCCGTCATCGCAGCCCAGCCACCAGTGTTCATAACTGTTCGATAAAAAGTATGCATACATTTGAATTTAATATCACGAACAGGAAATACCGAGACGAGACCTATCGAAGAGACAAAAGCTTAAGTGAATCCAATAAGGATAATGACAAGTAAACTAGCGGAAAACTACAGAGTTATGGAAAGTGCTTACAACTTAAATAATAACAGTTTTTAGAATAATATCCTGTGAACCATGTACAGGAAACGATTGTGGATACGTATCATGTGGGTATTTTATAGGTACTATCTACGTTTATAAGGATAGCGTCAACAATTATGTAAATTTAAAATATTTTTATCGTTTTAATAAATGAACAGATTATTTATTATATTTCTATTAATTTATTATCAGCAGAACGCGCCGCCTCTGACGTCAAACTAGAAGAAGCAATCAACAAAACATACTTAGGCTGAATTATGTATATTATCTTATCAAAAACTCGGAAACGAATACATGCTATGAGAAATATTATCATACAAAAATGAATAAAAAGTATACTAAATTTCTCATTATCGTAGGTAATAAAATTCGTGCGTTTGATGAAATTCATATCGAAACCAATAAGCTAGGTGAAATAATTATCGCTATTCATGAATTAACAACCGTAGCAGAACTCTCGACGCCATTCAAGGAATTGTAAAGCAAAATGCCAGTCTATAAACGTAAAATGCGACAATTGCCACGAGTTCATCAATCTTCGCCATTTATTTGGAAGAGCTGCCTCAACAATGACTTCGGTCATCCAGAGAAATTATTAATTGCCTTCAGGCATGACAAAGAAGCGGAAATATAAAACTTCTGCGATGGAACCCCGCGGTGTGAGGCGCTTTACCTGACTCTTGCCCTACCTTTGTGTCCTGATTCAAAAGAAGGTATTTGCTTTTGAGGCTCTGTGGGAAATTGCGCAACGGTCGACGACGGTTAGGCGTTACAACAAACTTGTGATCCATCAATAATCGGAGGCTGTATCATGTACCATCGGCTGACGATATTCAGTAAGCGTAAAACGAAAGCCTTTTTAGGGCCAACCCTTTGAAACTTCTTATTGTACTTCATAATCTCTAAAAAAAGTGAGTATGGAGTCTTAAACAAGAACTATTGAACAGAATAATGAAAACGCCGCATGGTTTATTTTGAAATCGAAAGATTATGTTCTAGGCCTCTGCATAAAAAGTCTAATAACTACAGCATCAACTCGTAAGCACCTAACAAAGTATTTAAGAGAGGCACATTTCGATCTTTGTCGTGAACAAAAGTGTTTAGATCGTATCAAAGATCCATTCGGTTCATGCAAAAGTGCTGTATTCACACCTCTTTGTCCTCAACAATATCAACCGAATGTCCAAGACAGTGCTGGTTCGGCGAACGACCCTGTACACTGGCCGCTCTATATCTCACAGATGAGTGTCAAACAAATCCGAGACTGCTTCCTAGAAGGGACGTAGCGGCGCCTTAAAGACCCTTACATTTTTTGTACCCTTTAAGATAATAAATGATGCAGGGAAAAAAAAAAGAATCCGACCTGTTCAGCGAGATAACGATCAGAATGATTTTTATGGAAATAGTCTCCGGAATTATAATGATCAGGAACCTTTTGGGATGTGGCGGAGCGAGCAGACAATGCGTCGGCGAAAGACGAAAGATCGGTATAAAAGTGTAACACACTTCGTGGCGATTTATCGGAGATACGATCAAGTTAAGCTAGGTAAGTTAAGTACATAATTATGAAAAATCACTACATAGTATAAAGCAAAGTCGCTTTCCGCTTCCCGCGTCTGTATGTAATATGTATGTATGTATGTTTGCTTATATCTTTAAAACTACACAACGGATTTTGATGCGGTTTTTTTTTATAAATAGAGTGATTCAAGAGGAAGTTTTTATGTATAATACATGCATAATATAGTAGAGAAACACTGATAATTTTAGAGGTTTCTAATGTGATGTCGTAAATAAACACATTTTTTTGCGCTTACATTGCAAATGCTGGCTGATTCCCACGAGATGTATCAAAATAATGTACTACAGTATTGTATACCTTAAAAAGTAAAAACGTCTACAAAAAAGTCCACGATGCTATTAGAAATGTCTTACGCACAGCGAAGCGGGCACGGGTCAGCTAGTAATTCAATAAAAGTAATAGGTTCTAAGAACACACAATGTTGTTATATTTAAAACATAAATTCTATATGCAGATTTGTGATTGTGACAGGTTGCAAGCCTACTGCATGTGCTAAATGTAATGTTGGGCGTGCCACTTCAAGAATGAAAGCGCCTGGAAACAATAGGACTTCTACAGTGCTTGGCGATTACAGTCGTGATCCTATTATTTTTTTTTAATTACTTAGCTAGTTTAGAAACGAAATATAAACTGGAAAGTATCCATCCCACGTTCAAACCGTCCGTAGTCAATAAGGCCAGTAGCCATTTCTTGCTAATTCTGTTTTCCTTCCGGCAAACAATGTTTTTATTATCCAGATTTCTGTGTATACGAAACGCCGGCGTTTATATTGTACGGGCAAGCACTCAAAGAATCTTAAATTCCTTTTGTACAGAACCACAGAAAGGAATCTACTAAAAAGCACTCGAGCCTTTTATATCCTTACCCAATTCTTTCCAGGCTTTGTGGAAATTAAGTGTTCAATATCCTATTATAGATTACTTTGCCAAGTTTCTAGGAAAGGGATTTTAAGATATAATGGAAGATTATGTGCAAGACAAGAGCACATCACCGATCAGCGGATTCCGAATAGGTCTATCTATACTGCAGTAAGTCGTATGCATACAGCGTTACGAAAAATTAACTTATTCACTAATTCAACAATGGCTCGTATAATAATTTAACTTATTATATAATAAAAAATATTGGTACTTACTTCTACACGATCAAAGTTTTTAGAGGTATTTGTTATTGTAATATAGGTGGTAAGAAGTCGTTGACGGCCATAGGCCCGAAAGACCATGCACTTACTTTACGAATTGAATTTCATAAAACGGGAAGTTTGGACTGTCAGTACCTAAACTGAACTCATAAACCAATATGGCAGAGTAAAACGATATGCACGTAGAAACATTACTGTTCGCAATATTAAATTGAACATGTTATCAATGAACAACAATGAGCGATGACCGCCTCGCTTTGGTACGTGATGGATTCGCCAGGGAACGACTGTTTACCACTTCGCTTCCTATTCAATCTATTGTTCGGAAGTGAAGAACTGCTCTGTACTTGGAAGTATAATGTTCTCTATTGTGCGAAAGTTAATATTATAGCCGATAGAATAGACATTCGTATCTTTTGTGCACCGCAAACGTTACCTGCCTTTGAAAATGCTTATTCCAGAGTATTATGTAGAGGTTTAAAAGGGCAAATATCCATAAACTGATCAGTAACATCAAAAAGTATTGGAACCCGGATAATATATATAAGAAGGAAGGGCGGAACGATGTAATTGATCTGGCAATGTTTAATTTCAGATGTGCATTCTTCTCTTAGTAGCGAAGTAGAATGCATCTGAAATCGTGTATTGTACTCGTAGTGGTAATTAATTATTGGTAAAGCAGTATACCCTACCCACTCCACCTTATCGTGACTTGTACTGGCACGCTAAGACTGAAGTGGGCAGACACCTTTAAAGCCCAGAAAGTCAGTAGAAAAAGTCTAAGACAGAAGACACGTAATAAATGAACCGAAAATTATGAAACGGCCAAAATATCGCGTATCAACAACAAAACAGTAGCGGATCAAATTGATGAACTCCGAGGAAGCAAGAATTAGCATCTCCACTTACTATTAAAGTATGCTCAAAATTACCGGAACGTTTCGAATTGCAAACAATAGTCGGAGCGCGCTACATACCATCAAACATCAATAAAACGCCCAATAGACTTGGAGCATTTATTTTTAACAAGTTATATACTCGCGACTTTGTTCTAGACATTTCTTCACTGATCACAACCTCCTTTCTCCAAGGATTGATATTCAGAAGTTCCTTTCATAGTATACCCTATAAAGGAAGATAATAGACTCAGCCTATTAGAACACACGGTATAAGATATTTAGTCAATTAGTAACGAAACATTTTTGTGATTGAATTGATTGATGAATGGGCATTCAAGGAAATGATACATTGCGAAAACGCGGTCGACGCGTGATTTGAATAATATCAGCTCATTGTTTGTGACAAGTGTGAAGACTAGTTAAATTTCTAGTCTGCAGGCATCTTTAAGTGGTAGATGGAACGTCGCAGTTGACCTTGGATGACGCTAGAACGTTTTCCTACTTCACTTCCTGCTCATGCCATCTTGGAATGGCTTGAATCGAATGGCGCCTCACATACCTACTAGCGCTTTGTTCAAACGTGACTCAAACATTACTTTGAAAGGTATAAGGCTCATTGGCAACTTTAAGTAATGTCTCCTAGGTTTAATTATATATGTTGCAAGTACGAACATCCTGTTCGTACAACATATTATTATATCATATATCATCAACCCAACAACATCTTTATAACTTTTCTATATTTCCCGATTTATTTTACTTCATCTGTATCTTTAATAGTACCATAATAAAAACTTTAGATTTTTTAATAACTTTGCAAGCAATAACAAGAATGTGCGCTTAATCCAAGTAATGGCCACACGCATAATCTACATGAAACAAAGTGCTACATTTCATTCACTTCCCGCTTAGTCGTCTAACCCGAATGCACCTTCTTTGTGCCAGCTCAGCCTCGTTCCATTATGGTGGTGAATAAACTTCCTGAGCATAAGCAACAGTATAGACTATAGAAGTTGCACTGCGCCGTGCTGGGCTACAGCTACACACACAAGACAATACGCGACACCGCATCATAGACAATGTTTTCGCAGCACTGTACGCCCTAGCAATCTTCCTAATGAGTGAACCCTTTCACACTTTGGACAAAGCCTGGGGTTCACGGGTGACATGAATTCACTGCGTCCGTCTTTGTTGGTGATTTACAGAAATGAGTAATGTTGTCTCTAGACGGCGCAGCGTTCTGATTTCTAAGGCGACTTTTACAAACAATGCTGAATTAAAAAATGTGAGAGTACTATTTTCAGGATACATATTTACGTAGCATTACTGTTGTAATAACAGTCTTGCTGCTAAGTGTTCTGATCACAGCGAGCTCAGATTTTTAAAACAACATGGAATTCATATCAAAAGCCTTACAAAAGAATGCTTTGAAACGATATAGATTTCTCAGGACGGAGACACACCTGCAGCAGGTAGGTTGAACCTTACGGGTGAATGAATGCGGGGTTGAACTTGCCCTCTTCATAAATTACCGGGCATTTATAAGGTGACTATAGAAAACAGGTACATGAACAAATAATGGGGTGAATATTCAAGAATGCAAGTGATACACTTTGTTATTTGGATCAAGTTCACCATTCTGCATGGAGGCAGATAAATCATGGCAGCAGTGACAATAGACTCCTGGAAATCAATTGAGGACAACAAATTAATAGCACCTAACAGTCTCACAGTCATCTAGACATCTAACAGTCTTGATCCCTAGAACTGACACTAGGATTCCCCACGTACAACAAATATTTCAGTGTTGTATGTGACGATTACTATAGAAAGTGTTATTGAAATAAGTCTAAGCTGCTAGATGCATCAATTGTACTAAGCAAAGTTGTTCAGTGAAACTATAGAAATTTCCAATCCCTCCGTACAGTACAAATATTACGTCAATTTCAACGAGAAACCCTGCAAATGCATCGTCCTTCAATATCCCTCTTTGAGAACACGCGTAACTTGTAATTGCATTATCGATTGCGTTGCTGCGACACTGCATCCGGATGCTAGAGGAAAATTGCATAATGAACATTGGACGCAGTGATACGACGACATAGAATAAACATTCCTATGCTGCACGTATAAGGATCGTTGAAATTGTACCTAGCATTATCGAAGGCGAATGTAAATAATGAAAGAATAACATTGAATTAAAATAAAAACCTAAGTCTGAAGTCAAGAAGAATTTGTTTCAACAATCATAGCTAGATAGCTACTCGATCTCGTTAGCAAAAGACAGACACGTCAAACTTATAACACCCCTCTTTTTGCGTCGGGGGTTATAAATATGGTAGAGATCTTTTCCGATCGCAAGATACTTACACGGGGGAGTCAGAAACAGTCGGGAGTGTTGAAAAGACACCATTTGTATTTACTTGGAGCTTACAAAATACTATAGAAAAAAATATGAAAGGAAGAGGCAAAGTCCATGGTTTTAATAAAGAAATGATAAATTTTGATTAATCAAAAGGAAATACGTCATACCGGTTAAACCCATTTGTGTTCAAGAGCTTAACAGTTCATATTTTTAAGCTGTAATTAAACCAGCACGTGCATTTTTTATACGACATATGTAGAGTACAGAACATTGATCAACCCTTCGCCTCAACTGAATCAATTAATGGCGATGTATCTAATCCACTGACGGCAACAGCGACAGATGCGAACGACAGGGGTTCAGCGGTGCAAATTCATAGCTCCCTCCCGGAGTACCAATATATGGCACATGCGAACCCTCCCGATTATGCAAGCTCCATGCATCTGTCCACTTGCGTCACTAGAGAAGGGAATAAAAATTATCGAGAATACCACAGAGCAATACAACAACAATCACTGAAACAACATCGGCAGTAGGACGATAATTCAATGCCAGCATCAGCAACAACAAAAATACTTCCTTGTAGAATGGTGCAATATAGCCAACGTTCAGTTTTAGCGTATCAATCTCTTTTAGACTTCCTGAAAGGGTATAGTTTGCAAACACAGCGGAACTGGTATTGTTTCTTACCGAGAAGCGCGAACTTGGGACACCGCAACGGACTTAACACTTCCTGTTTCGAATGATGATTATAAACACGTTCATTGTTTAGTATTCGTACGAAATCGAGTATTTTGATTTAATAACACGCTGTTGTACGTAAGAACGGATACTTTTCGGAAGCGAAGACCTATTAGTTTCTAAATTTTATTATCAAATTATTAGTTATATTTATAGTAAAATATTTACATAAGATTATTTTTAGGCGTTTTTATTTAAGTTCAAGAGTTGTTTAGTGGGTTTTCATTTTTGTTTACAACAAATGACTGTAGCATACAAAATATCTACCCTTAATATTCAGAGCTTTTTTATCTATCTAGAGCAGGACATTTCCGTCGATAAATATTTAATATCCCTTGACACTTGTCCTACCCTAGCGTAATCGGACTCTGCACTCTATCCCTCGCAGAGATAAAGTCGCCCTCGCATTCAAACAAGTGGCTCACACACACCGACACATAATCAGGAAGTACAATGAAGATTAAAGAGACACGTTACACACACGCACGTTTATTATAATTTTCGTATCGTATCATCCCGCGAGTAGTACGAGTAGGTAGCCGAATATAAATAATATTGCGTACGCACACAAAGGAAGAATTTAAATAAAGCGCTGTACCAGGAAGTAGCAGCTCACTTACTCACACATGGGAAGAGTAGAGTTATCGTATATCGACTGTTAGGTAGGTAGGTACGATATGTGGCGCTGGCGCACACTTGCGCGTCAACTATGCGTGGGACCGCGCGCACATGGCCTGATTGGGACATACCAAGTGAACCCCCAGACGAAACACTTTTTACGACACGAAGTTATGTCACGAGAATATTTTATAGCTAGCGAACTGTGCTAGGCTCTGAATAATAAATATATCTCTTAATATTTTAATTTTCAACAATCAGCTTCTTGTGTTTAGACAGTAAAGCAAATATTTTCACAGGTTGAGGAAGAAATCATGATGATAGACGAGATAGTTGAACTGATGACATAATGATGACTCAATAAGGGAAAAAACAGTAATCTACATAATGTTTATGTGATTACTGTGAGTTAATTTCAAAGCTTAACGTATTTAAAATTAAAGTACTTACATGCAATGATCTATATTATATAAACTAAGTAAGTTAGGTTTTTGCTTTATCTGTCGCTTAATATAGGTAACTAAAATCAAGGAAGTAGGTACATAACTTGTTTTTGTACATTGAGCTTCAGTTTATATTTCCTATAAATAAAACGTGCACCTTTTAAATCATAATAATAATAATATGCAGAAACGTGCCCTCATCCGAATCCCAACTCCCGGCCCGATTTTTTCTACAACGTCAGTTTGAAAGTGCGGAGGGTCGCTGGCGCATTGTCATGTGACACTTGTGCGCTTACAAACTTGCCCAGGGGGGTTACTCGTTAAAAACGTGGATTAATTGTCCATTCAGAGTAACTCCGGCTTATCGATTTTTGTGTCCCCAAGTATTCGAAAAGGAGCTTTTATAGCTACTTTACATTTAAATTGACCATCATTGGCCGCAAAAACGAAAATACCAAAGCATTCGTGACGAATTTTTTGTGGTTTAACTTAAACATTTTGCTTGATCCGTAAATTGCTACTAGCAGCCACCCAAGATTGGTCACAAACAGACAGGAAGGCAGAGGCCACTTAATACTGAAGAAATGATATGTAAATTATGGCGTTTAAGATTTTATTTCACTCGCGTGACCACAAGTCTCGCATCGGCTCGCTGAGGTCGACGGAAGTGGACAATTTCTAACCACCAATTACGCTCGTGAAGGAACGGTGGGCAGTCGAACGTACATTCAAAACATTAGATTAACATAAGATTACAATTGTATAGTTAAAAACATTTTATTAAAGAATAAAGAGCCAGTACCTAATGCTAAACCATTTCGAACGCAAAAGACACAGATGAAGAATAATCGTAAACTAATAATGACTAATAATAAATCGTTATGAAAATAGAGACTATAAAAGGAAGTGATTACCCAATAAAATAATAACGGTCAACAGAACTGCGGTTTGAGGCAGTAAGTGGCGCAATTTTTCGGTGTGACATCGTTGCCTAGTTTTGAGTGGCACTTAGTTATGTAACGTGAGAACAACAGTTGAATCGAGGTCGGAAGTGCGTTCAGATTTAAGAAGTTGCAATATTTCATAACTCAATAGCTCCTCCTACACACATTCGTGATACTTTTTAAATGCAAGTTGCAACAGCCTGCTTCGTTTGTAACTTGGAGATTATATAAACACGGCAATTGCAATATTTACGGTAATAATCGCGATTTGTAGAATTTAGGAAAAAGGAGGAGGACAACTGATAATAAACATAAAAGCAGGAAAATGACAATAAATAAAATCACATATCTTTGACTCTAATACGTCAAAGAGAGATATAACAGTATAATAATGAGAGCTAAGAGAAGACAACGGATCTGAAACTCAATAATTATCCCACTAAAAGCAAAGGTTAAGAGGATATTTGTTATTTAATCATGCCGTAACGACTGAACTGGACAGGAAACTTGATACAGATAAAGTTCATGACCTAGAATTGCATATGATACTTTTATCCATACTAACGCCACGAGCTAAGCTGGTTGATCAAAGCATGACTTATTTGGATCAACTGCGGAAACAAAACTCTGAATAAATCTAAACAAACACCCCTATCAAGGAAGTAAGGCGCCTTATTCGCTAATCTCTAAAATACGATCCGGGTCAGACAGCACAGAGGAAGTACCGGCACGGTACAGAAATTAGTACTACGTAAGTAGCTACCAGCCTAGCCACTGACATTTGCATACGTTGCAATTTTAAATAGGTGCAATCCGGTCCTGGCATCCGCCGCCACACTGGCAACAAAATTCCAATTTCAATTTAAATGTGTTTTCATACTGTGTTCTACATTTCCTTCGTATGGAATTAATAAGACCAAAACCAGTAGAACCGTCGCCACTTCGAGTCAATTATGGATTACTTACAGAGTGGGAATTAGAGTCACTGCACTGACACGAGAAATGAACAGATTTACGGAGATCTAGCAGCAATCAATATTTATAGTTTTTCCGTAAACTTATCTAAATTGTGAGAACGCTTTAGATAGCGAAATAAAAATGTACGTGAAATGTATGTAACAGGTACAGGTATCTAGGTACTTGTACAGTTACTCAGACATTTTTATTTATCAAATTTAGATTTATCATGTTTTGGAAATTACAAATTGTGTGAGTCACTCAATACTAATAAAAGATGTTGATAATGGAAAAGTTGATTAGGTATTGTAAAAAAAATAACAGTGAGATTTTTCAAAATGCAAGGAAGCTAATACTGTTAAGCACCTCCGTTCCGGTAATATAGAGATAGGTTTTTTGCGAAGTGGCAATGAGTCTAAAATTCAAACGGTGAGATCACGAAGAAATTATATTTAGGAGTCATCGATTTTAAAACAATTTCACAAATAAATAAAAAAAATATGCCCCGAAGTGATTGATTTCTAATGAAATTTCGATTCGAATGAGAGATTTACGATTTCCAACATTTTATGCCCGTCAGCAACGGCCGTTGCCGGAAGCAGGAAGATATTTCCTACAGTCCCTTACCCCCCTCCCCTAACATCCGTTGTCCATAGATTACCGCCTCGCTGTCCAATTTCCTTATTCCGTATGTTTTAATTTCCGTCCTAAACTATGGTATGTTTTATTTCCTACATTTTATGACAAATACAAAGATCGACGAATTATTATCATGCACATTATTAATACAGATATTTCATAACGTTATCGTTGCGAGTTGCTTCTCTTTTAGGCATTTGCAATAAAAACCAAACCCGTTGCTCGTATTCAAGGAAAAAACTCCCTGCATTTAGCCACCAGACAGACTAGGTACGTCATTTGAGTATAGTTACTACACTTAGTTTGGGTAACATACCGTCTGAAGTTATTGACCTATTGTGGTAGTTTTTATCACTTTACATTATTATTATTTTCCGTCAAATCGACTGTGGTCGCAAAAATATTCTTCTCATATAATATCGATACAAAACATTAATGTTAGCGAAAGGTTTAAATAGCAAATTAGTTTGTATTCAAACTTAGCCAAGCCTTAGAAGCACGGTCAACAGCCTCAAGATCGATCAAAGGCGAATCAACGTGCAACAGCCAGTATCAAATACTGGAATTAGGTGGCTACTAATGTCGATAGTTGTAAACGTGCAAGCATAGCTTATTTCTGGCGCTTCCGCGTGTGAAGTCGAGTCCGACCGTTTGCGGCATTCCGAACGGGTCGCATCACTAAATAAAATTAAGGTACAGTCCAAGAAAAGGAGTAACAGAATAAATACTACGAAAAAAAGCTCCAAGCTAATTTAAAATAAAATATAACAAATCGAACTTCCTAGTATTCAGGTAAAGTAAATGATCATATCAACCCAAAAACACTTAGCATAGTAACAAGATGTCACAAACCAGATTGCGTCATATCATAACGAGTAATATTAGAACACAAATAAAGCAGCAGCATAATCTACGGTCACGGTCACGTATGACCGAGCATCTTTTATTCCAAATCACCTACTGCACATAACTCCACGCCGAACTTTCGTGTTGACGACATCGACATAATATTATGAGCCCACGAGTAGGAGCGAGACGGGCGCAAGAGTGGCGCGGGAGAAGGGAGCAACAGGTAAAGATTCCGAGGCCACTTCCGTCTTGGCTGCCGAATATTTTTGTCTCAAACCGGTAGTGGGACCGCGGCCAGGACGCACACAATCATCCCAGGCTACGTGATACACACGGGAACCGTTGACTGCAGCGCGCTCTAAACAAGAGACGCGTTGCCGGAACGATTAGCAATCCACCTGCTATGAATCATAATAACAGATATGGACGACGTTTCAATA
Organism: Hydriomena furcata; assembly: GCA_912999785.1. Classification (NCBI taxonomy): domain Eukaryota; kingdom Metazoa; phylum Arthropoda; class Insecta; order Lepidoptera; family Geometridae; genus Hydriomena; species Hydriomena furcata. The sequence goes on along the minus strand of OU538828.1, from coordinate 13,044,537 downwards.
TATTTGAATTCAACATATTAAAAAGTGCTTGAATACAATTTGCCACAAGTACAACTGACGATAGTCTGGAAGGTTATTGAAACTGCGATGTGGCTGCTTAGAGGCGTGTCAAAAACAGCATTATTTGCTGACATTCATGAACGTCACTACGGCCACAATCTTAATACGCAGCTCATTCGACTTGGTTCCAAGTCGAATGAGCTGAGTTCAAACCGGTTAGGCCTCATATTGTCTCACTCTGCACCAGGAAACTGCCGGCCGGCTGCCGAGACATTTCCTGTGCTTTGTCTCAGCGATGATGGTGCGACATCGTATTACAAAATCCTACACATTTCCCCATATTTCATAGTACATATTGGTTCCGTTACACGTAATTCAACCACATCCAAATTATGCAATAAAACCACAACTTTCAGCCAGTACATATGGTATGGTGTAACAATTATCAACGTAATTATCATAATGCAAATGCAGGCAATCACGCATAATGCGAAAGACGCAGGTCATTCGTACATTCATACCAAAAGTTTTTTTTTGTTTTTTATTTGTCCGGAAACTTAAACTCATTAGTTGACTTCAAATTCGAGTAAATGTGGCACTCGCAATTGCTTTACACACAAGGAAATATTGCGAGTTATTAAAAACTGGCGCGCTGACGTAATCCTGCCTTGTCTGCCATACACCAAGAACTTCCGCGTGCGCTAGGCGAGCAGGCAACTTGAAAATATGATCCTACTTCTACTCATTACCTACATAATAGGTACTTATGCTCAATGATCATTAATGAGACAAGTGGTAGAGCGCCACCGTTCGTAAAAGTACCTACGTTGATAACGGTTTGCGGAAACAATCTTCAATGTTCAGTTAAAAATGGGACTCGGAGTGAGTCCCGAAGTTATATGTCAGTGTGAGGTGGCTGGCGCGGGTGTGTGAGGAGAGCGGTGCGCGAGGGGGGAGCTGGCGCGTCCGTCCGCCCGCGCCGCCACCGCATCATCAGTCCGCGTCGACGAGCCGCCCGCGACGCTAGTCTGCGAGCTCGATCCCTCAGATACGCTGCTGGTTTACGGTGTGCCGTAACACGACACGTTTGGAGGGACCGCCGCTGCAACGCGTGTGTTTGGTGCTTACTGTACATTGGATACTGTGCTATTAGTGTTGTGAAGATCATGTGCTGAATTTTGAGACTCTCATCTAACCAACAGGATTTTAAACACACAACAAGTTCCGGATCAGCTCAGCCGGTAAGTAGCGGTGCTTATCGCAGACCGTGTTATCGCGGACTCACGCATTTCCGACCGCGCCCGATAAGGCGACCGAACGGTGCCTAAAGATGGGTCGAACTAAATCTAATAGCAAAATCGTCGGCACACATGAATCTTCAACAAGTTCCAAGACTTTTAGCGGTACTTGCTATGTTGTAAGCTGTTGAAGAATTTGTTTAGGTGCATAGCAACACCAGGAATATTTCGGCTGATTCATTGTAAAACTGTTTTACTAGATATTATTGAAAAGTTACACAAAAATTGACCGTTAAGGTGGGTCTAATAAATAGCCAAACAAGCGTTAAAAAGGGAAGATAGACACATCTTCAGGAAAAATATCATACTTGCCTATCCCAAACCCTAAACCCGACATTGAAGAATCCTGACAACAACAGGTGGCTGTTTACAGAGATATAACGTTCCGCGTTAGTTTTCTTATATTTTTACTGAACAAACCGTTATATATTATTATATGAAACTATATTCCATCTACGTTGTTGTTTTGTCTTTAGTTAATGCATTTGGAGTTTTTTATTTAGTAGATGCATTTTTTTATTGTTTTATAGGTAAAGTACAGACTGTGAACGACAGCACAGTTTATAATTCATGTTGAGTTGTTTTATAGTATTTATAACCAAACTTAATTAAAGACTACACTAGAACAATAATATATAATACTGGATTTGTTTATCTTGAACATACTCGTACCTATTTGGTTTATTTTGCTGTAAAATTGCGTACTAAGTGCATAAGTAATTAGTTTATTATAATTGGAATAATATAACAATATTTCAAGGTCCACAAACTGAAACCAAAATGCTAGTTTGTTATGAAAAATTCAAAACCTACATTGTAAATAATAATAAAATACAAGTATACATTTTATGGATTTGCAATAAAACAAAATCTTACGTAATTTGAAATGAAATACACGACCTTATTTAGTTTTTTATTCTTAGCGTTCTTTTAGATATTCACTCATGAGGAAGTACCCGGTAGTGCTGATAGTAAATTCACGTGATTTTTATATTCTTTACAGATCGCCACGATGAAAGTAGTGAGTCTACAACTGCCCTCCGGGCCGAGTATGGAGCGTTTACCGCTACCATTTAGCCCCACGGAGCTATTGTGGAGATACCCCCTGCCCTGGGCGCCCCCGCCACCCTCCCCCCTTGGAGACACGAAGGCACAGCTGCCGGCAGGTCTCCCCCCAGAACCCAGACTATGGACCAGGGAAGACGTTGTAGTCTTTCTGAAATGGTGCGAAAGAGAATTCGACTTGCCCAATTTCGATATGGATCTCTTTCAAATGAACGGTAAGGACATAATTGATCATAAATGATTGTGTATGCATTCAATATGGTTTCAAATATCTAAACTGGTTTTTTATTGTACACAGGTAAGGCGTTATGCCTTTTGACAAAGAATGATTTGGGTGAACGTTGCCCTGGCGCCGGTGACGTCCTCCACAATGTTTTGCAAATGTTGGTGCGTGATGCGGCTTTGTTGGGAAGAGTCCCTTCATCCCCGGTCACACCAACGGCGCGCGCGGCTGCCTACCCACCGTCCCCACACTCGCATCCCCCCACACCCACATGGACGCTCGACGGCTTCCACCACTTCCACAGCGCCGCTGCGGTGGCGGCACAACCAAATTCCGTGACGTTAAGTCCTGCCCCATCAGTCGACAGTTCAGGGAGTCCGCAAAGAGGAGAAGCGACGACTTACGCGCCAAATTATGCACCATCAGTTCCAACAACTACACAAACAACAAGCTCTGGAAGCAATCAGTCAGATTCAGATGAGGATAACCATTTTGCTCAAACACCACGCTCGCCTAAGGATACTCCATTGGCAAGCCCGGCACCGCAAACCCACCTAGTGCCACAACATTCGCACTACCGTACTCAGCATCGGGAATTCTTCCCCAATGACATGCCAGAGTCTAACACAAGTAAGTTAAAATAACTATTCTTCGACATAATATGATTCCTTTTATCACAAAAGTCAGTGACTAACAAGAGACCTTTACTTTCAGACGGCAGACTGTTATGGGACTTCCTACAACAGCTACTTAACGATCCTAGTCAGCGGTACACCAACTACATCGCATGGAAGAACAGGGAAACCGGAGTATTCAAAATAGTAGATCCTGCTGGATTAGCGAAACTTTGGGGAATCCAGAAGAACCATCTTTCAATGAACTACGACAAGATGTCTCGTGCGCTCAGATACTACTACCGTGTCAATATCCTCCGAAAAGTGCAAGGCGAGCGACATTGTTACCAGTAAGTTTCTTGACTTTTTAAGCTGTTAATAAATATTTACGAATTTATTATCGTGTAAGAAAAATAATCTTTTGAATATGTAGTAATATTGACATTGTTTATCAACAGGTTTTTAAGAAACCCTACTGAACTGAAGAATATCAAGAACATCTCCCTTTTACGGCAACAAATGAGCCCCACTAGAGTGGTTCCGCAAGCGCCAGTAAAGATGGAGATGAAGGAGGAACGTTGTGAAGACGACAACGCAGATGAAGACATGCCTACAGATCTGAGCATGGCTGCGTCAGAGCCGTGGCGGAAACGAGCCCGGCCAGACCCACAATTACAAGACAAACATCGCATCAGCGCTCTTATCGGTGAAAATATACTGATGAAACGAGAGCCTGAATACACAACAGACCACTACGCCCTCAACCTAAGTGACAAGTGTGAACAATGACTTTCAATGATGAAAAACAGTGCTATACTTTTATATGAGTGCAACCGACTCCACCCACTGAATTTCTAGTCAAATTCCTCTCAGAAAGGATGAAGTCTTCCTCTTAAATATTATCAGAAAAATTATATGTAATCCGAAAAATCGCTGAGAGTACTTTGACAGATTTAAGATGGTTCTGGAGTTAAACAGGGTATGGACCTTATAGATGCCTTTGTGCCAAGTGATTTAATGTTAGTGTCAATTATCTATAGTTAGCGAAAGTGAGTTTGAGCTAAATATTGATAAGATTTTGTGCAATGAACAATTCGTTTCACTGCCCACAAACTGCAGTAGAATATAACATTGTTGCCAAAACATTATTTTTATTTGTAAGCCTATCCGTACATGCGCGTGGTACGTGCTAGTTAATGCATTTGGGTAATTTATTAGTTTTTATGTTTTTGTTAATATGCTGAACTTGAAATAGCTAAAAGAGTGCTGAAAAGCATAAAACCTAATGAGAATATTATAAATATATTTATAGAGATAATACTGTCTTAATCAGTTATCGTCTTCCATTTGTTCTTTTTGGCAAATCATTTCTATTGTAGCGTGTGAAGTTATTTAGTTTTCTACCACTGTTTTATAATGATTTATATGGCGATTTGGCAGCTTTAGTAACAATAAAAGATTATATTGGAATAGTTACATTCTAAACGATTAGAAAACACAATAACGATGACCAATCAACCAATTTAGCCTTGAAAACAATAAAAATATCCTCTGTGATAAAAAAATAAAGTGGTAGACTTAAATTGTAGAGTACGCTAGAACTTTTAACTCAAAGATTTCCAGCTACATTTTTCTGTGATCTCTTATATGAACGTAGGTAGAAATATATGTTTAGTATAAATAATATTCTCTGTACATATTAATTAAGTTACATTAAGCTAGAATAAGAAATTGACTGTAAAGAGAGTGTATGTATGATTTGTAAAACAAAATGTGGAGCTTTATCAAAGTACCTAGTATGTTAGTAAGTTCAATAACAACTGAGTTTGTATTTTTACATCTATTTCTATTTGGCGTTAATGCCAATACTACTTCCAACTACACAATATGGTAAACAAGGAATTTACACATGCATATATTGTGGCAGATTTATTATAACCTAAAAATAAAGAAGAATATAATTATTATAATATTTTTATTTGTCATACTGTGACGCCGGAAGCCCGCCACACACCTACCTACCTTCCTGGATAATTTCACCATGACTCTTTCTAGAAATTTTATTTTGCAACGTTTAACGATCGCCTTAGTCACTACTCATACTCACTAGCGCTATAGTACCTACCTACGTAACCGTTGCGGTTCAACAACCGAATTCAAGTATGTAGTACTAGCTTCCTCCCGCGGCTTTGTTCGTGGCTTGGATAAAATAATCCTTGCTATTCCAGGATAGCAATACAAGAAATAATAAAAAACAAGATCACGACTGAAATCCCAAGTAGGTACGGTGGACATCCTCTCAGATTCTTGAAGATGTTATGAGGAAGTCAGAGGTACGTCCGAACATTACATTTGGCATGTCTACATTTTTAATTAGTTCCAAGTTTCATTGAAATCCGTTTGGTCGTTTGGCCAACTATTTTGATAGCTGTAGGTACCTACTCTACGCATTATTTTGATGCGAGCAACGAATGCGTAACTTTTTTTGATAGTTACTGGTATTTATGATGACAAGTGAATAGTGCACTTATTGCCTTCAAATACCTACCACTTCTTTATTTCGTAGCGTCTTTTTGACGATAAGCGACTAACTGCTGAGCGTCTACAGTCGCACTGCTATCGTTGTTGATATTGCTTTATTTTACGTAATACGAGACGACGGGTTAGCGTCCTCATTGTTCTTCGTCTAAGGAATGACTTCATGGTGCTAAGATAAACGATTATGTATAAATGTATAACGATTTAATGTAACAATGAATAACAATGTATTAAGGATTAATTAAATTTTCTTTTTATTACAGCGGAAATTGGCTTGCCGTCACGTATAATAGAAGACCAACAACTGCTTAGGTATGGTAATGTAGGTACTTAGGTAATTAATTGTTTGGATGTGTTTTGATGTGCTCTGACTACCCCCTTTAGACATCTTCAAGAATCTGAGCACCTGAAGATTTCTTCAGTTAAGTGAGCCTGTATCTACTCAACGTTAGGACAACAATAATATCAAATTAAACAAATATCGAATTTCTAATCACATTTAATAAACTAAGTAAGAGTAAGTCGCTTAACATTTACACTTACAAACTAATTAACAATAGCTTAGTAGTAGTAGTAGTATAACTAGTAATCACTATTGGCTCTCTGTAACAGCAATTTTTTGGTTGAAAAATATGACGTCATCTGCCACAATTGTCGACGCCGTTCTAACTTGACCATCGTCCATTTTAACTTCACCGTACGATATCTTGCCAGTGATGTAAACTCTTTGGCCTTTCTTGCAGAACTTGTAGACGGTATCTCTCAAGCCAGGTTTGAAGATACTAATCCTATGCCAATCCGTTCTGTGCATGATGTCACCGGATTCATATTTATAGCTGAAATGCGTTGCTAATGGGAAGTTGATCACAGGATGTTCTTCAGAGCCTCTTTTCTGTGGATCGGCACCAACTCTACCGAGTAGTGTGACTTGGTTTATTGCTGAAACAAATAAATAAATATATAAATATGCTGTACCCACGCAACTAATTTATGTTTATTATCTTATTTGATGTTGAGATAGCATCACACTATCACCATCACACAAATAGTAAGGAGACGTCCATTAATTACGGTGAGATATTGGCAATTTTTCGAACTTTTGCTAAACCCCTTTATTCTTACGCGAGTTTTTCAAAATGCTTATTTTTAGTGTAAATACGTAAATAATTACGTTTGCAAAGACCCCTCCTCTCCCCTACATGAGATTGGATAAGATTCCTCTCTCTCCCTCCTAAACGCCTCGTAATTAATGGTCGCCCTCTTATGGTAGTATAGTTACAGTTGTTTTATCTGACGAAGGTGGAGCAGTATACACGCACTTTTGTGTGCGTGACTGATACTGAGCGTTTCCAAGCTTACGCACACAGAAATAATGCATATATGGATCTACACACACAATGAAGACCAACCTGCCTTCTACTGTACTTCCCTGGTGAGCCCCTTCACAACTCTACACGCTTTATAAATGAGTTTGGTGAAATAATAATCTTACTTTTTTCAGTTTTTTGTGTATCAAATCTTGCAGCTGTTGTGTGAAGACTTTGACTGCCAACTATTTGCCGGGAAAGGTTGGGAATCTAAAATCAAATTAAATACCTATATTATAATATTAAAGTCATCATTAGTGTTTTTAAAATTAATGCCTAAGTATTGTTAGTTGATCTACCAGGGTCAGTAAGAAAGCTACACAATTTTACAACTAATATGACAGCATTACTTACCATAACACACAAAGCAACACAACTCCAATAAGAATAAGTTATTTTTTTTAAATATATTTTTAAAATCAAGCTTTTATAAATTCTAGGTACTTGTCAAGACAAATCCAACGAGCCCAAACACGACGATTATGTTGTGTAGTTAGGCAGTTTCTATGGCTACAGTCAAGCTCCATCATCAGACCAGCTCTTTGTACCATATTTTTTTATTGTCATTGGAGATTGATCAGTATGCAAAGCTTTATCTCAATCAGACTATTTACTGAGGAGTTCTGTTGAACAGCTCCTGACTCCATCATCAGATCAGCTTGCTGTTACCATATTATTGCATTGTCACCAAAGTTACATAAGTATGCCAAATTTCAGCTCATTTGGTTGAAGATAACTGCTTCAAAATTGAGTTGCAAGATTCCACCTTACAAGCATAGTTACATACATACAGACATTGCAAGTACAAAAAGCTTTTAAAAATTAGCCCAATACCAGTATTAATCTTCCATCCACATTATCTACACTATTATAAATGCCGAATTAACTCATAAGCAATTTAAGCAACTGCTTAATAGGGCATCATGTCAGTAATCCGGCACTATTACTGTAGTATCGAAAGTTTCTTTCTGACTTTCTGATTTTTGTAAGTTATCCAAATTTGGGTGTTTATTTTTGGAACTACAAATCCAATTCTGAATACTCTATAGGTACATAGATAGAAAGCTACAATATCCCCGAATGCTAATGTAATGAGTTTTTACTGAAAAAAGCACAGGAAGCAGCTAGTTTTAAATACACAGATAGATTTGTTATTTTTAACAAATTAGTTTTATATAGTTAGTAAGTAAACAAAGTACCTACGTACCCTTCATAGTTAGTAGGTATTAGGTGGGGGTATTGTGTATCCCCTTTTACTTTTGTCTGAGAAATTGAGATTTCTGCATGTCATAACTTCTTCATTATTATAAATGCACAGGTACATACTTCCAATAATAATCAACAGAGTCAGTCATTGGCAGTGGTGGGCAAATGAAACTCATGCAGACAGGACTTGGGTTCAATATTTTAAATTGCAGTTGTGTGTAAAGACACCTTAGGACTTATGAGGGACATACCTACCTACTCAAAAGACCCCAAAGAAATAGTACCTATAGCGAAAGACAACATGCATGCGGTTGGAACTCACCGTTCCAAAATTCGCATAGAATCACAATAAGCCAGTGTCGCTATCAGGTCCATTATAAACATTAGTGAAAGATATTAAAAAACTTAGCTATAGAGACGTTTAGTAAGTACCTAGTTGCAGAAAATAACGGTTAAGAAGGCAACCTAAACATTAAGGTTATGTCATGCGAGGGAAATCTTAATATTACGCACTTACCTTCGACAGGAACATGATGTACCGCAATGCTAGGATATATTCTAATTTTAATCTACGTAAAAGTATCACTTGCACTCAATTTTGTTTACTTCTTCAACGGAAAACGTAGGTAGAAACAATAAACAAAGGCCGCTCTTTTTTGCACCCAGTGTTTTGATTTGACAATTGCTTGCTTGCTTCTTTCAAAGCTTGTATTGTATGTCTGTGTTTGCTAATTCTATTGTTTGTTCATTCAATGTTCATCATCATGATTCATTGACCAAGGAAGGACCAACCAAACAGCAGAACTGTTTGATTTGATTGATTCAATTTCATTCAATAATAAGCCACAGATTAGACAAGCAAATGATATAAATTAACGTTTGTGCATTAACAAAAATTAATAAATGTGTGTTATTAGCATTGTTAATGTACTAGAAAAAAATACGTTTTATGTTGCAATGGACTTGTAACCAATGTCACGATGTATGAATTGTTTACTACTGCAAAATGTAGTACAAATGTAATGTTTGGACGTGCTTCTGACAACTTCCCTTCAATACGTATGCAAGGACTTGAATGCTTGGAGATATGGGAAGATGATTATGTACCGTACCTGGGGATGGCAGCAAAATCCTAAGTTATATTAGTTTTAAATCAGCCCTAAATTAAATTAAATCGTCAATGTAGTCCGTACGCGGACTAAACCAAAGATTATAGAGCAGTAAATTCACACCAACATTAAAAAACCAACCATACTTCATTCAATCAATCATTCAGTTGAATGAATGACGGCTATTTTGTGTAGATAGAATTTTTCTCTCTTCAACAACCACCACCACCATACAAAATCCTGGAAAAGTTGTTGCCTGTGAAGGATGCCTTCAGCTGCGAATGGAAAGTCTGAAAAACCAGCCTCTTCGGAGGCCTTGGATAATTCACCAATACGTCAGGTTATGACGATTATAGAGCATAAAATACGCAATTTGGAGAAACGAAAGGTACGTACTTACAATGCGGTTGTAACAACATCAACAATAGTTTATTTCGTCGCAACGCTTAATCTGCATAGCCATGGAAACTCCGCAACGTTAATTCGAACGGGTTTCTTCTAAGTCGCGAATCTGTGAGTAAATAAAGTGATTTCGGACAAGCTTTTGACGCCATTTTCGCCCATGTGCTTCCTGCTATGTTGACGATAGAACCATGACAGACGCCCTCGTACGGGGCTCCTGCGCTGCGCTTGTCCGACACTTTATTTGCTAATCTAATCTTTATCACGTACGTAACAAACAATAAATTGCAGTTAATAAGCTCGTTTGTTGCTTGACAAAAAAAAACAAAATATAGATAATGTGTCGGCTTTGTTTGTATGTTTCTGTGCGCTTGTTTCTGCAAAAAACAATGAATCTATGTTTTGCTATCTACTTTAGCTAAGTGCAAGCCAATTTGGAAATGAATCATACGAAATGCCACATAAAATGTTTTACTAGGCTACTTTACAAGAATCAAATTCATACATTTTTATACGCTGAAAAAATTACATACATTTAAATTTACCTTCCTTAAAATCCTAACACTTTGGAGATATATTATAGTGAGAAATCAGATTCTCAAAATTATAATGTACCCTGGCTTCAAACGGGTGTTTACTAACGAAGAAGGCAAATTTTTGATACTTTAGGTTACATTCTTCTTATAGCTAAACTTTTTGAATTTTTTTAAATGTTTTAATATTTATTCTGCTATTCAGGGTGGAGACAAATCTAACAAATCAATAATCATAAATGTCAGTCCAGCCATTTTTAGGGTTCTGTACACAAAGGGTAAAAACGGGACCCTACTACTAAGACTTCGCTGTCCATCTGTTTGTCACAGGGCTGTATCTCATGAACTGTGATAGCTTTTAGAAATTTTCACAGATTATGTATTTCTGTTGCTGCTATAACAAATATTAATAAATCTAAAATAAATGTTTTAAGTGGGTCTCCCATACAACAAACATGTTTTTTTTTTTGGATTTTTTATAGATAATGGTACGGAGCCCTTTGTGTGCGAGTCCGACTCGCACTTGGCCGGTTTTATTGAGTTTTAATTAGATGTGGATATGTACATATTTACAACATAATTGATGTTTTGTAGGGCAAGCTGGACCAGTACCGCAATCTGCAGAAGGCTGGCAAAGACTTGGAGAGGGAGCAGAAAGTAGCATTAACAAAATGGGACGAAGTCAATCAAACTTTAGAGTTTTCAAGAGAATTTTCAAAGCAAATCACCCAGATAGCCGTATCGGCTGAGCGTGATGCTAAGAAACAAGCTAAAAAGGTAAGAAATCTTGCATCAATCCAATTTAATTTATACTAGTAGCTGTCATTACAGACTTTGTCCTGTCAAATTTCAGTCATCCCATGGAAAAAAGCACTTTCAGTTTTTCTCAAATTTTACTTTTATACAAATTCATAATGAACGCATCTAAAAAATAATTATAAACTAATGCGCGTACAAACATTTTTATTTATATAGATTTTTAGCTTCTGCCTGTGACTTGGCTTGCTGTTTGCATTTAATGCATGTCATGCTCAAATACACAAAAGAAAATATTGTGAGGAAACCAATTTGTATTATGGTGTATATAAGTGGTGATGAACTTACAACTTCAAACATTGTGGTATTAAATATTTGTGTTTCGCAGTTTCACCCGCTTGTAACTTATAACTTTAAATCTATAACAATAACTTTAGCATAATGCTAGATTATTTTCAATGATTAGTGCGTTTAAACAAACAAATTCTGTAGCTTTATTGTAGTCTTAATCTCTAAAATCAAAAAGGTAGAAAAAAAAGAAAATGCTTTTTTCTGTGTGATTATTGAAATTTGACAGGACAACGTCTCTCGGGACTGTTTGTATTAGTATAGATTCAACAAGTTATATTATGTCACCAGGATGCATGGGTCCGGTATGCTGCAGACACCGACAAGATCCGAGAAGTTCTGCTGGTGTTGGACTGCCTCAAAGTGACAGGTCCTGAAGAGGTCCGTGAGGATTTCCTCAATGGAACTAATGGGGCTGCCAAATTGACTAAGGAGGACTTCAGGATTCTTGATGATCTGTAAGTACATTTTAGCAGGGTCTAGTCACTATTGGTTTAGATACAGATTAATCCTTATACCAGTTTTCAATGAAATTGGTTCAGCCTTTATATATTGGATAACAAAAAATGCATTTATGATGATAGAGTCAAGGTCAAATGGTATTTATTTCAATAAAATCACAAGAATCACTTTGAAACACTCAAAGAGCTTGGTGAAGTTACCCCTGTTCCTTGCGACCTGGATAGTGTTATGTTCAATAATTGTATAGCAATTATTTTCGTGTTTTCCTAAGTTATCAACGTTCAATAAATTTTGCAATAGGTTTACACTCAATGTTTTACAATTTCAGGTACCCAGAAGTATCGCCAAAACACGAGGCGAACGATCAGGGTCAGCCTGGATTCCATGCTGCTTCAGCCAAGGCTGCAGAGCATCTGTGCTCCATCACCGAGGGAAAGTCCAAGGAGGTGTTCGGCACCACTTACACTCACATCAAGGAGATCATAAGCAAGGTGCACCAGTGCGGCTACTTCGACAAAGTCCCAGAGCCGCCCCAGCCGGAGGAACCCATCCAGCCTGAGCCCGAACCGCAACCTGAGCCAGAACCGGTACATCAACCCCAGCCAGAAGTCGAGGAAGTCGTCAACGAGGTTCCAACCATCCCCGCTGGGTTCACAGCTCTGCCGGTCCCACCCGCCCCGGCCGTAGTCCCCACACCGGCCTACCCGCTCCGCCCTCTACCTCCGATCACATTACAAGAGGTCGAGCACGCGTACTTCGCTCACCAGTACCCGCAACAGCGTCCGCTCGCTGAAGTGATCGGGTCGCAGAACTTCTTCTTTCTGCAAGAGTCCGAGCTGGACAGCCCCAACGGTACCCCCCAGCCGCCGATGCAGCCTTCTCCGCCCCAAGGGATTCCCTCCCAGACGTTCACCAACCAGCACTTCATCCCCGGACACGAGCCTATTCCGCAGCAGATTCCGCAGCCGCACTTCGCTCCGATCGAGCACGGCTTCCCTCCGGGCACGGTGATGTTGCCTCACATGGTTCACCACCAACAGCTAGTAAACCACGCTTCTCCACCGGCCACTTACGCCCAACCGACTCCCGTCCCTCCGACCCAAACCTCTCCCGCTCGCGTCCCGGTGCCTCTGCCGCTGGCGCCTCCGCCCCAGCAGCTCGAGCCCAGACCGGTCTCGTCTCCCGAACGCGACTCCAACCAGCCGGATGACGACTGGAAGGAAACGCGCAGTCCGGAACGCGACGAGAACGGCGAGCGACGCACGCAAGGCCAGGGCGATGGACAGGGTCGCTTCAGGAGGTTCGGGGGCCGAGGGGCCCGAGGAGCGCCCAACGGACACGGCCGGGGCCGCGGCTCCTTCCGGCCGGACGGATACCGCGCTCGCGACTCCGAAGGATACCGGCCGAGGAACTCGGACGGATACCAACGAAACGCTGACGGAAACCGCTCCGACTACCAACGGAACTCGGACGGATACCAGGGCAGGCCCAACAAGGAGCGCAACTACGATAGAGACAACTATCAGAGCAGACGGAACGATGACGGCTACTACGGCAACGGAGATACGGGAGACGATAGACGAGAGCGTTCGCGCGACCACGGCGAGAACGGACGGGATCGGGACGGGCACGGGTACAGAGACGGACGCGATCGCGACGGATTCAAGGGCCAGGGACGCGGCCGGGGCGGGCCCCGTCCCAACCGTCCTCCCCGCACCAACAACTATTCCCGCAGGCAAGACGAGTAGCGAACACCTACTCACCCCAGTGACGGACTAAATCATTCGTGCAAGGCAGATTTCACCGGCAACAACGCGATGTGGTAGCGTGAGAGATTACGGTATAACAAAAAAAAATGTATAAAAACGATAAAAAAAAAGTAAAACAACATAAAACCTGAAACTGAAAAAATAAGTTACTTGAATTTAGATGTATGATATATGCGATTATGATAAGTTACGTAATTCTAGACTCTTGTTAGGTGCGGTCGCCAGACCGGCGACGGGCGCTCGCTCGTCTTCGTGATAATTTAAGTACAGGAGAGATGTGCACACAACCCGCAGAACACTTGGACGCTTTCCAAATCATTGTAGAACATAAACTGAGCTCATATAATGTAATTTTAAATATGGTAATAATTATTATAATAATTGTTTCTCAAAGTCTAGCTCCATTTGATTGTATGTATTTTTTTTTACTATTACATACCACTCGGTTTTATATGTGTGTTTTTAATTTTAAACTGTTCCCTTGTTTAGGCTTTTTGTCAGCGGGCTTACTGGTTTGATTCCGCATCTTGATAAAGCGCATTGATTTGTTGCGTCAAAAATAATATTTCCTTCCGACATTGTTCTCAATTGAGGCTGTGTGCAAGCAAATTAAAAGTATTCTATAAACGACGGTTCTCGTTTTATTTACCCGGATATCTATTACCTTAGCTATTCCACGTTTCATGGGTCTACCTCGTTAGGTCAGACTACTTAGCTGTGATTCTCGGATGAAGAATTTCGGGGATTCATTACTTCGTACGCCAAAATATGCTCTAGGTTTCACGCTGCTAGGGCTTGTGGTTATGGCTGCGAGTAGATTTATCAGTCGGTCAGTAACGTAAGAATTATTAAAATTATTGGTCTTTTGACAATGAGGAGGTTGGGGTTGTGAGTCACCGTCTTCGGAATGACAGATTGACATATTGATGGTTTATTCGTTTGCATAATTATTTTACTTAAACAAATAACAACACAAGACCATCTAGAATAATAAATATATGAAAAATAATTTACGGGTTGAGGTTGAGGCCTATTGTGACGAAAAATGGTCCTAAGAGCTAGAGTGGATAAAGATGCTCTCTCACTGAAGTGTTTAAAAAATTAAACGACATATTCTTTTGCTAGTTAAATTTTATTTCCTGAAATTGCTTTTAGAACATGTATGTATTACGAAACTTTAAATAAATCATTATTGACCTAAGCCTGACCAAATTTGAATAAAATAAATAAAGTTCTCTATAATATAATATAATTGTAATCAGCGGGACGAACCTGTTTTTTTACACTGCAACTATATAACTTATATACTATATAATGTAGGTATTATTTAGCCTATACAACCTAATGCAATTATACAAAATATCATCTTCAATGTACTTATAGATAAATAGAAACTAATATCCTCACATTTTGTTCGCTTACAAATTGGGGAGGTAGTCGCAAATTCGTAGGCCGATGGTTACGTCAAATATTTTTTTTTCAAACAAGTTCCATTGAGAATTCTCCGAGGAATGTTATTCTTGTAAGTTACCTATTCGAAAAGTCAATATAAGTTTCGAAAATAACGGTTTATGATCAAATACGATTTGAATTATTATTGCTTAGAAAGGTATGTTTCATGATGCGAGTGTACTTTTTACTTCACAAATAACTCGGTATCGGTATATTGAAGATCTTTTTTTCAAAATTGACCTTGTACACGGCCTATCAACGATAGTATATTTTACTAACACTTGTTGGTTTAAATGTAGGTACCTAAACTAGAATGGATTATTAAAATAATCAAAACAATGCTATAACAACAATATAAAGTTAGCCCGAGCTTACGATATTTATTAACAATAAAATTGCTTCAAGTTTCAATAATATGTATATTTGATAATATTAGATTGTATCATAATACTAGCTTACGCCCGCAACCTCATTCGCGTGGTACCTGGATAAACAGTATCCTTTTTATTATTCCTGGTCATAAGCTATGTATATTCTAAGTTTTATCGAAATACGTTTGTACATGATTGAGGCACAAACATCTAGACATCCTCACAAACTTTCGCATTTATAAGATAGTAGGATTGAGGTAACTTTTGGGTTCACAACTTTTACCAATAGGTACAGGAAAATTGCACGATCTTCATTGTATATAAAAATGGCAAGCAATTAAAAATAGGTATCTAATTGTGATGACGTTGTACTCTCTGACCTGTGTTTTAAGCATAGAAAAATATACTCGAAATAAAACTCATTTAGCATACACACCTAATAATACTCAACGAATCCAAGTTATCTTTAGCGTATATTAACTAAAAAAGAATTACTAATAACTTCCTAACAGTAACTAAATACTTGAGAACAAAATATTTTATCACGACAGTTAGAGTGAGCTCAGTAGCTCTATGTGAATTCCAAACTGCAGTCGCTATCGAGTATCGTTAGCTATTTGTAAGGAATCCAGCACAGCGCCTCTAACGGTAACTACACTGAACTAAAATCTTCCTTACAAATAGCTAACGAGACCCGATAGTAACTATAGTTTAGAAATATCCTAATAGGCTACAGATGAAAGGACTCGGACGTAAATAAAAACAAACTATTTCCATATGCCTACTCGCTTTTCGCCAATGTTAAACAGATGCTGTTTGACACTTTAACCAATGAATCGGCCCGCCTCCCACTAACGCTAGAATAGTGGTCGTGAATAATTTTACAATCTTAGCAATGGAAAGGTTAGGATGGGTTTCCACTGACGCGGAGCGGACCAATCAGTGCTCTAAAGTTAACACAAAAATTTCGAGCGCTGTGATTAGTCTGCTCCGCGTCAGTGGAAACTCACCCTTAGGCCGAGTAGTTTTGTTTTGCTAGTGTGATTGCTCTTTAGTAGCATAGTGGCAAAGGATAACGCAAAGATGAGGATCGTTTTAACGTTATGCACATGTGAAGGTAAAACTTCTCGTCCTAACGCGTTCATTCCTAAGATTGTAAGGCATGCGTTTCTGATGCGGAGCTCATCACAGTGCTCGAAATAGTTGAACTAAAAATTTCGTGCACTGTGAGTCACAGACTGTGACAAAGAACGAATATAGCCGAAGTTATATTCTTTCTGACACTTTCAGCCAAGAACCACACACCACACTTGCCAAATCGCATTATATCAAACTAATTATGACTTTATGTAAAACCCATATTTCGGTTAACAACAGAAATTCGGTCAAGCAATTAAATTATCTATAATATGCCATCCACATTCACGGCGAAACCTTCCGAGAAGCGTAAGTGTGGATACTAACTCGCCTGTTCTCTGATCATTGTCAGAATTATGGCTCAACACAAAGGATTTCTATGCCATCGTAAAATTTCGTGACAAATGTAAAACGTGCCTCTGACTACCTTTAGACATCTGCAGGGATCTGATCTGTCTACCGTGCTTGTGGAATAGTGGCGATCCCATTACATTTCATTTTTTTAAATTTTGATATTTACAAATTTATTTTATAATTCAATATTTACATAGTATGTTATTTTTTGCGTTGTTTGTAAGTCGTTGATCTATCAAAGTTGTCTGTACCCGATAAGAGGCGAGAAAAGTAGTGAGAATAGGGCTGCCATCCGTCCGGGTTTCCCCGGATTTGTCCTAGTTTAGTGGGCGTCCGGGGAGCGGCCGGGCGGGGTTTCATTTGTAGTCCGGGTTTAAAATTTGCCGACACAAGCACTGTGCCGGAATTGTGAAATCAACTTTTCTATTAAGGGAGCCGTTTGTGAAATATTAAGCTTTAAATTGCTAATAGCTAATAGCTTTAAAATTAACATGTCCGGGTTTTGGGCTCTAAAATCCGGGGATTTCACGTGTCTTGTCCTGGTTGCAAAAATTTTAGAAATGGCAGCTCTAAGTGGGAAACACGCGTTCTCGCGAGAAGTTTATGGCGAGATTTATCGCGTGAGTGTGGATGGTCTATTACGGTTATTAACTTTAACCGGCATATCTTTCCCGTAGATATCAACGCTTTTCATAATGTTGATAGGATGTCATCATGGCTTTATTTATAACTAACTTCTGCCCGCAGCTTCACATGCATGATACCTACTTGGACAAAAAGTATTATATTTGTTATTTCTGGATATAAGCTATGTATGCCAAGTTTCATCTAAATCTGTTTGGTCGTGTTTGAGACACAAACATCTAAACATCCTAGCAAACTTCCGGATTAATTATGAAATCTTATTATTGAGATAATAAGATTTCATAATTATACAAGTTTCTATTATAAAAAAACTTCATTACACTCGG
The DNA here is from genome assembly GCA_912999785.1 of Hydriomena furcata. NCBI lineage: Eukaryota > Metazoa > Arthropoda > Insecta > Lepidoptera > Geometridae > Hydriomena > Hydriomena furcata. The sequence goes on along the minus strand of OU538828.1, from coordinate 13,026,562 downwards.
GCTAAACACTTCATAACTATTGATTTGAATAACAATGGCACCGGTCATACAAAAATATATGCACTAAGTAACAGCCAATAAAATTCGTAAAAACATTACGTCAGTTATTAATTAAAAAAGATGTGTTCAACTAATCGTGTATACAATATTCTATCTAAGATTATCTACCCTGTTATTCACGAGTCTGGGGGTCAACTCGCTAACCGAAACGAAATTTCGTGACAATATTCGTTTCGACTATAGTTTGAACTGATTTGTAAGTGGGATTACGAACATCGATGATTGTCATACTTATTTACGGTCGTTCCAATGTTCAAACTTATAGTAGAAACGATGTAATTTTGAAACGAATATAGTCTCAAAATTTCGTTTTCGATTAGCGAGTGGACCTCCTGGTATTTCAGTCGGTACAGATTAATCTATATTCACAATCCCTTTTATTTGGAGTAGAGAAGTATAAACATAGACTAAAATATGCGAAAGATTTACTGGACTTATTAATAACAGTCGGAGTTTTGATTACATGGCTAACTTTTTTTGTTTTTACACTTTTCGGTGAACGGTTCACGTTAAATTCACAAACGAAATTTGCTCCGTAACCAAAATTATCATAACGGACGAACCGAGACTAAACCACATTCCAATCTAGGATTCATTATAAAATATCGCCATAAAACTATTCCTAAAACCTGCCCCAGTTTTCGTACAAAACGTTTAAATGCTAGAATATGTTGTGTTACAAAAACAATTGCGTAGAGCACAGTTCTCACAGAATTGTAAATAATATAGACAGTCCTTGTGTTCCCTAAATGCCTGCGGCGAAGGGAGGGCGAGGGTTAGATCATATGTCGTGACGCGCTTCGGGCGCGACGCTCCCACGCCTCGGCTTCGGCCCAAGAGTGCCGTACGTCGCGGAACAACTGCAACAAGAGAGGAAAGATTCATATTCATATTTAACTACTAAATTCTTTCTAATTATTCTCTACTTTCGAACAATCAAAAATTCAAGAGACGATATAGTTGTTTAAGTTGTATGAAGGAACTATTGGACTATTGGTTCTACATACGTCGAATTGCGAATCTCCTATTTTGTTTCATAGGTTGATAATATTAATCAATAATGGTGAACTTTATACATTTAGGACCATTGTGACCAGATAGTGAGCAGATAAAGTCACGTCACATTTATTCAGATTTGCAAACTCTGTAAGTAAGTTGATGCCTCATACAATAAAGCAAAAATAAATTGGTTATTTTTTTCATTAGTTTATTTTTCGAAACATAATGTGACTGGTTATTAATTTTCGGGTTAGTAACTATTTATTTATGTAAGTCACATTAAAATTTGCTTTTAACTGCATCATCAATACCCCATATAATTGTTCTCCAGTCCATCTCCATCTAAAGGTTGTCTGGTACAGATCGCTGATCAGCGATAAGACCGCCTATAGTTGAGCATATATTTTTTTTTTATGCATAATATACTTTTCTTTTGTCTGTTTTTGGTGTGCCATAAAGTATTTTCTATATATCTGTTTTAATGCATTTTTAAAAGTGTCTTAGTTACCGCTGAAGCTCTTTAATTATTTTTTTATTGTTGTACATACTTGAGTACTTTTAATTATTATTCTTGTTTGAGCCTTCACCTTGTTCGATTGGCATCACACTGGAGCTCTACATAGCATTAAGGAAAGGATCATTAAAAAAAAAATAGACCCCAAGCCGTGTTTGATGCCTGATTCTTCTAGGCTTGGTCGCGTGGGATCGGCATAGCTTCACCTAGTTCCTAAGACGTTTCAAAGTGATCCTTGTGATTTTATTGAAATAAATTATTTTTTAATTTGAATTTGAATTTACCTGTGACAGCCACATCTCATCCGCCAACAGTTCGTTCAGTATGAGCGTGGTGTCCTTTCTCGGGTCCTGCATACGTTTCTCGGCCACTCGCTTGCTGCATTCCGCGTACATGAGGTACTTTTGATGCGAGATGCGAGAGTACATCTGCACTCGGTTGCAACAAGATGCGCACACCAAGAACTCCTGGAAAGATAAACAAATATAATTAGAAAAGCAACGCAATTGCGGTCAATTTTGTAAGCTGTCCAAAGGCTCATTGAGTCATGATTATGACTTATTTGCGGATGGATGGTCGATGATTATGCGTGTTTTTTACTGTTCTGCGAGCGGTATAACAACAATTGAATAAATAATAATAAATAAATAGGATCACGACTGTAATCCCCAAGTACAGTAGACATCCTCTCAGATCTCCAGACGCTTAGATCCTTTGAAGCTGTCTAGTGGGGATAGTCAGAGGCACGTCCAAACATTATATTTGGCACATGCCCACATTTTGCAGTAGTTAGCATTCCATACGTGACAAGTTGCAAGACCATCGCCGCTTATAAGAATACTAACTGGTTTCCTCACGATGTTTTCCTTCACCGTTTTGAGCACGTGTTTTTGATGCGCATATAAATTTTTCGAACAGAAAAATCCATTGATGCACGCCGGGATTCAAACCCACGACCTTCAGCTTGAAAGTAAAGGTACCTCCCACTCGGCCAATACGGCTCACACAATTGAATAGTATGTTGTAATTTTAATATTACATTAACAAGTCATGTTCTTTTCTAATGTGTAAATGTGGCCTGAAATATAATTGATATAACATCGTTATAAATAAATGATTTGAGGATTGCAAGTCCGGTATTAATTTGACTGGCCTCACAGCTCAGTTGGTAGTAAGCTCTACCTTCTGCGCTGTGTATGTAGTGCATCGACTACATAGCCCAGAAGACACCGCATGCAAGGCGAACACTGTCATCCAAAACATCAGGCTTATACGGCCGATAAAAAATACCGCGCGTCAAACCTGCAGTAGTACCGACCACTTCCTTGACCCGTGCACATCTCGTCTGTTTATGCTAAAAAACCATTACCACAAGCTCAAGTTACACTGGTTATTTTCCTTGTCGATAGTCAATAGTGTTGTACCACTACTCAATAATTGATGATCGATAAACCTACATAGTAGTAACAACAACAGTTGGACCTAACTAGTATAACTACTTATTGCCAACTAGCTTCCGTCCGCGGCTTCGCTCGCGTTGTTCCTACATGGAAGTAACCTATTTGCTATTCGCATTTATAATATTATCGCTTTAGAATTAACAAATGTTGTCTTAAGTTCCCGTTCTCGTTCGCGTTCGCGTTCGCGTTCCCGATCCCGATCCCGATCCCGATCCCGTACCCGATCCCGATCCCGATCCCGATCCCGTGTTTAAAACGGTGGAAACCAGTCGCATCGCATCGCATCGCGAGGAAACCAGTAGTTAGTATTGTTATAAGCGGCGATGGGCTTGCAACCTGTCACGTATGGACTGCTAACTACTGCAAAATGTGGGTATGTGCCGAATATAATATTTGGACGTGCCTCTGACTGCTATCGACAACTCATGACAACACTTCCCATCCCTAGTGAATCACGTCATCTTGAACCGGCCAATCAGAATGCATTTTTTCCCACTCCCCCCGTACCTCATACCTCACTGACTTGACAGAGTTGTTTGTTTGAAGAAATGAAGCCATTAGGCGTCTATTAGGTTATGTAGTCGATGATGTAGTGCGTTCTATTCCCACACAGGACAAACAACAGGATTTGTGCCATGAACATTGATACTTTTTCTGTGTCTAGGCGATCTAATGTATTTTATGTAGTGGCATAAGTTTTGCTTATTTTTACGACTAGATGGCTCTGAGTTAAAAACCAACGCAGACACATTTTCTATTTGTATTTTTGAAACTATCGTGATTAGTCGTAGCTATAGATTTATACATGGGTCTTCTTCAATCTTCATCACGTAATTACCTCTAATTAATTTACCCGACTTTTTTTGACATTTGTATTTTAGAGTTAATGTTTCTTCATATAGGACAGCCTGTGTTATCATACCTTCTCGTAAGCCAGCCTCGCGTCCGGCTGCACAGGCTCCAGCGTAGCAGGGTTGTACGGCTGGCCGTAGAGCAGCAGTCTTGCCTGCGCAGGACGTGCGCATGCGCGACAAGGCCCTGCGCCTGCGCCGCTGGCCACGCTGAGGCCAGGCCAAGTGCCGAGGGCCGCGTCCAATGCGCGGCCACTTCCGCCGGAAGAGACGCGGCCGCGCATCGTGTCTGTCACCTCGTCGACCGTCTTCACGTTCGACAGGAAGTAGTCGTCTGGAACGAATGTTGAAATTCAAAATAATATTTTTATTTTCCTATTTCGTCCACTGCTGGACGAAGGTCTCCCCCAAATTCTATAATAATAATATAAAAATAACAAAATAAATAGGATCACGACTGTAATTATTTTCTAGTTTTTAAATGTTGATTTGTGGTGGTAAAATGAACGTTTATTTATCTTTATCTTTAAATCCCCAAGTACGGTAGACATCCTCTCAGATCTCCCAGGCACTAAGATCCTTGAAGATGTCTAAAGAGGTTAGCCAAAGGCAAGTCCAAACATTACATTTGACACATACCCATACTTTGCAGTAGTTTTCCACACGTTACGGGTTGGAATCAATAATCGGCGATTTTCAAAAAAAAAAGAAACTGTAAACCTTACCTTGCTCCTGAAATATCTCCGTAAGGAAATTAGGGTCTAGCGCGTGCGAGATCAATGTTTGTATATACACTTCGAAGTTCTCCTGATACATTTGAGTTTCCAACATCCGTTTCTCAATAAAACTATTCTCGTCTGTCGGCAGCTCGCTTCTAACTAATTCGACTATCGTTTCTAGGTGCGTTTGAGATCGAACTTTTACTGGTACTTGGGTGTATAGTTTTTTGTTTTCAGGATTCCAAACTGTATACTGTAAAATAAAGATTATCAATACACATTATTTAGAAAAACATAGAATACATAACATAAAATTTTCAAGTATAAAAGTAAGGTAAGTAAGGCTAAGTAAATGAGTCTTTTTTTCATATCTATACAAAAGGACTATTCGGAAGGTACATAGAATTGTTTTTATATATACATTAGTATCTTTTTTCGAACATTTCAAAATCAGCAATCTCTAAGAGTTCCGTGACTCAAAAGATAAAACAACAAACCCTTGTTACATCACTATTGTAAAAATTAAAAGTGTTTTTGACAAAAACTAGATCGCTTAAAGAACGATTATTCAATTAATACAATATCCTGTATCTATATTATATTGACTAGCTGTGCTCCGCGGTTTTACTCGCCTTAGCGTAATGCTAGATAGCCTTATAGCCTTCCTCATGAAAATGGCTATTCAAAAAATCATACTCATACTCAGAGTTTAGCATACTCTTCAGCTTTATTAGTTTATTACTTGACTGGCCTCACAGCTCAATTGGTAGTAACTCTGCCTTCTGCGCTATAGGTTGTGGGTTCGATCCCCACCCAGGGCAAATATTTGTGTGATGAACATAGATGTTTGTTCTGTGTCTGGGTGGTATGTATAATAAGTATGTATGTATTTACAAAAAAAAAAGTATATAAGTATTCTATCAGTTATCTGTTTCTTATAGTACAAGCTTTGCTTAGTTTGGGGCTAGATGGCGCTGTGTGTATAGTCCGCCAATATTTATTTATTTTATTTATTTTTTATCTAATATATAAAATTTCCATGTCACAATGTTAGTTACCGTACTCCTCCGAAACGGCTTGACCGATTCTCATGAAATTTTGTGAGCATATTGAGTAGGTCTGAGAATCGACCAATATCTATTTTTCATACCCCTAAGTGATAAGGGTGGCGTAAAGATCGGGAAAAACGGAGTGCTTTTTTCTGTGGGATTATTAAAATTTGACAGGACAACGTCTGTCGGGACAGCTAGTATTATTATAGTTATAGCACTTACAGTTGATATATTCCTATATAGCACCTTCCCATTCTCTTCAAAAGGTTCATATTTCTGCAGCAGCGTCTTTCCATCAACTCGCCATATTGAAGGCCACGCTGTCATTTCTGTCACTTCGTTTTTTAACGCGATGAACTCCCCAGACTGTGAACAAAAGATAATTTTAAAATTACTCATACGAAATAAAAGTAATTACTAATTACGTTTAGATAACTAAAGATAAAACCGATTTCATCCCCTATTTTTTTCCTCAAATTTAAATAAGACCAAACGGGAAGTATATCTTACCAACCAAAAAACTAATTTTCTAAACTGGTCAATAAATGACGGAGTTCGGAGGTAACAAATATTAAAAAAATGGAACCGAATTGAGAAACTTCTTATTTTTTTAAGGTCGGTTAAAAAACTCAACGGTATTGTGCCTAATGGTATTTTTTTAAGATGTCATGAATAAATCAATTGCATTTTCGGACAGAATGTCGCAAAAAATAATGTCAGGCAAAGCTCATACATCATCCGAATCCCGCGATTTTTTCTAGTTTTCGAGATATGATTTTTTATTATTAACTTTATACTTTTGATCATAGTTACGTGAAGAGTTGAGAAACACTCTTGATTTTTCTTCTAAATTGACTAAGTAGTGAACCCAGGGTTTCGTTGCAATTTCGATATCTCTAATAGTGCTCTACCTCCGGACTTCCGCTTGACACAATTTTTTGGGAGATACTTATGGGTTGCCATTTATAGAAATATTTTGAAATTTGATTTGGGTTAAATGAGTACCTACCGACCAACTACCTAGACAATACCTATCTCACTAACGATCTAACTGGAAGTTACGTTTGTCATTCAATCACATCGCAACACACCGCGGCGCGCGCGATCGTAACGTAACTACAAACTTTACTACCCTTTTCGATTTTACTTCAAACTTTATTAACAAGCGTCTAAGTCCTAAATAAAAAGTGTGCCTACGCCATATTTCAGTTGGCCTGTGGTTTCGGAGATTTGAACAATTAATCTTTCCTAATCATCTAAATACGAGCTAACCCGGCGGTATTAATAAATGTGATAAGTTCCCGTTCCCGCTATAAAAAGTCCCATGTCCGTCTCCTGGTTCTACGCTACATCCCCACCAATTTTCAGCCAAATCGGTTCAGCCGTTCCGAGTTATAAATAGTGTAATCAACGCGACTTTCTTTTATATATAGACTAGCGGACCCGTGCCCTCTTCGCTGGTCGACAGATAGTTTCACATCTGGTATTCCACTCTTCAAAATAAATTGTAGCCTATATGTTGCCGAGGACTAATAAGTATATAACAAAAAAAGTTTCATTAAAATCCGTCCAGTAGTTTTTGCGTGAAAGCCAGACAACAGACAGACAGACAGACAAACATTTCAAAATGTTTTTTTTTGGCTTGTGTTACTTGTATAAAGGCCTCTAGGAGTATTTTTTTTTAGTTTTCATTCAATGTACAGAATTGAACTCTTCTACAGTTTTATTATATATATAGATATACATAAAACTCTTACGTTACCTACTGACTGACAATGAACGCACAGCAATAACCATAAGCCCTTGAAGCATGAAAGGGCATTTTCCTTATATGGTATAGAGGTCCACTAAGAAAGGAATCTCTGAAACTGAACTCCTAAGAAGTTGTAGCAGGGTTTGCAGTCTGTTTGAAAGTTCATGTGATCGCTACTGCTATGTAGTGGTCTTGGTATAGCATATTTGGGTTCAAGGTTTAGCACGAGCGTAACTACGTTCGGTCGGCAGTGGTAGGTAGATACTTTTCAATTATAATAACTAGGGTACAATAACATTCCTTTCTCGTGCTACTACTGGAGGTTTGTGTGTTCAAGAAGGGATTCCAAACCTCACCTGATATGGCATTTCCTCTAAAGGCCTCGCCCCATCCTGGCTTGTACTGGACACTTGCTGATGCGATTTTATATGGTGCAGCTTTCTACTCGAGTTATCATTCTCTGTCGCTCCGTACAAACCATATCCCAAGTTCGAGCTTTGAGCTGCTAAAATACAAAAAGTTATAAGACAATATACAAAGAGTAAAAGAGAATTATGCAATTTCAAGTCGTTATTAACCCACCTGAGATCCGGTCTTATTTCTAAAAAAAAACTTACATGTAAGGGTACCTAAATTGATTTGGTAGAATGGGCAGGAGAAAGGAAGCCACATCATCATACGATGCAGTAGGGATAACATGTACAATGCAGTACTGATTACATAAAAATGGCCTGTTACATTATAGATTTGTATTTATTTCACAACAATTTCATTCAGTCCCCGCATCGTACATGTCATCCCTATGTGGCGAAGTGAGGGGTGCTACCAGGAATAATTACAAATTAAAATTTTAACACGGTCAGTAATATACTTGTGTTTATTTTAGGTCTCCTCCTAATATTATACAAAATATTTACATAAAATATTGAGAATTTTGTGCATAAACAAATAACAATTAAGTAAATAGTAATACAAAAAAAAATATGTTCGGGACAATGGCCTCCTAATACATCTCGCACTTATTGATAGCTGTCAATGTATTATGCAGTTCGTTCTTACAATATAAAATCACTTTCAACTAGAGAATATGCGTACGCTATGGTAAGTACCAACTAACCTCAAATACTGTAAAATACATTACATTATTATTATATACAACAGACACCCACTGGTATGAATTCCATATAAAAATATACCATAGTTTTGTTTGGAATTATTAATGGTAGCACCCCTTCAGTAGCGAGTATGACAAGAGTCACAAATCTAACAATTTACAATTAAATGGCACTAATAGTGTGTCATCAACAACAAACGCAGTGAAATCTTGTTACAGACTAACCCTAAATAAAAAAGACGTCCGCCACGTCCGATACATCGCGATTTCATCAAAATATTTACAGCGTCAAAGGATAGATTTCATCTAATCAAAATTTACATTATCACAGTTAAAATGTAACAAGTTTTCACGGAGCCGCCCGAGCGGCGGCCAGCTTGCTCCTGTCATACAAGCTTCAGGGCTGGCTCTTCACCATCGCGCTCTACTCCTCAAGTGGAAGTCTAGCAGGTTGAACGCACCTTCGTCGGGCTGATGTTGATAATAGTACTGATGCTGCGGCGGAGCCTGCAGTGGAGGTGGAGGAGGAGCGGGCGGACGAGGCTTGCGAGCCGGTTGAGGAGCCACCACAGCGGCCGGAGGAGGCTTCTGGGGAGTGCTGCGCCCTTTACGAGACTTGTCCGACAGAGGCACAGACAGCACGGGCGCCTTCAGTCGGCGCGCTTCCTCCTCTGCGTCGAACGCGCTCTCCTCGCCCTCGTACTTGCGCTTTCTGTCCTTGTTGAGGTTGTAGTAGCGCGGGTCCTCCATCTCGAGCCCCTTGGCCTGCGAGGCGAGGAGGTTGGAGGCTGCGTGCAGGTGTCCGCCGAGCAGGCCGGCGCTCATCCCGGCCGAGGTGCTCATGACCGGCATGCCGGCTCCCAGCAGGCCGGAGCCCGCGCCCATGGCCCCGTTCGCTCCGCCTTGCCCGCCCGCTTCGCAGTGGTTCTTGGCGGGCTCGCTCTGCGGATACGCCTTGTTGTTGGTATTGTTGGCTGTCCGCGACCAGGTGGACTTGCGAGCGCCTCTGCCCGCGGGCGGCGGCGACGTGTCCCGCTCGCCCTGCAAGAACTTCAGGTACGAGGCCATGAAGCCCGAGCCCGGCCCGGTCGTGGGCACTCCGAATTTTTTATCCATCTTAGCGTCCTGCGCGGCGCCGGTTAGAGGCTGCTGTGAAGAGGGTGCTACCGACGATGCAGTATTTGCGCGTTGTTCTGCAAGGAAACCAAGTTCTTCCTCTATATTAGGAACCACCACCTTGGGCTGCTCCTCCTCGCGAGTCTCGGGCGTCGAGAACGACGACGAGGAGGCCGAAGGCGGAGTGTCGCTAAACGAGGAGAGCGGTGTCAGCTCCACGGACGACTGGAAGTCGGGATGAGGTCCGAGATGAAAGGGAGGGAAGTATGTGAGCGCATGCCCGTGCTGCATGGCCAGCTGGTGCTGGTTGAAGTTGCTCGCGTGCAGCGGAGCTTGAGACCCGAAGGCCGAAGTGCCCGGGAACATTTTCGGCGGAGGTGGGGGGAGGTTCCACCGCTCGAAGTCGAAGTAGCTACCGTTCTGCTGCTGGTTGCTGGTGGAGCTGTGGGCTGGGGGAGGGATTCTAGTAGCCAGATAGTCGGCCATGACAGCAACGTTCGAGAGTTCGTTCATGTTAGGCGGAGGAGGCTTCTCTACACTCTTCCTACGCGGTGCGGGTTTGCTCGGCACCACTGCGTTTGAAGTGGGCGTAGGTGTGGGCGGGGCTTTCGTAGCCTTTACCTCTTGTAATTGACAGCTCTGTTGCAGACTTTGTAAATTTTTAACTATACTCATGGGGTCGCCGCGGCAACTAGACAGATCTTGCAAAGCTACGTTGCTACTGTCGAAGAAGTTTTGTTTGTTATCAGTCGCGCTTACGTTCCTACTTGGGGTCTGGGGGGCGGGTTCCTCGATGCGAGTATTATTTTCCGCTATACCGCTATTGTAATTGCTACTGCCATTGCTCGGATACTTTCTAGCGGGTTGGCGGTCGTTCTCCCAGCAACTTTGAGTGGCAGGTTGACTCTGATTGCGCTCGAACCTAGTTTCATTGAAAGTTTTATTTTGTTCGAGACCTAGCGCTCTAGTTATGACCGATGGATACGCTACCTGACTATTTTGGGACGGTGATCGCGTCACGGACGCATCTAAAGGGGATCGCGGTGCAGTATTGCTTGGTTTATTGTAATGATCGGAGTGCTGTTGAGGTGAATTTACTGAATTATTCATAGGACTGTGGTACATGGGGTAAGCTGGACTAGATACATGACCAATGGGAGAACTTTGTGGCTGAGTCTGGATAGGACTACGCCGTCTCGGGACAACTACGCCACAGTCGGGGCCGTTTTGAGAGCTGCTACTGGAATAACCAGTGTCTGTACTAGAGCTACTTTTAGCGCGAACATGATAGTCTGATTCTACATTATTGCCACTTTGATAATGTCTGAAACTTGAACCTTGCGAAGAAGAGTATTGTGAGCCTCCCCTGCCCGTCTTTGATGAGCTGTTGCTGCTATAGCTCAGTCTGCCCGGCGCATCCATAATGGAATAGCTGATAGGAGAAGACTGAGGTTGCAGCTTCTCATTAGCTTCACAACTTTTTCTTTGCTCACTGGACAACTCTGGATATATTTTGCTCTGAGCTTTAGTTTGAACTTGTGGGGGCTTAGATGTGGGAGGTATAAAGCTGCTATTACTGTTGCTTGGGATAGGTCTGATGGGCTTTTCGTTACTTGAGCTTTTGGGAGACTGAGAGTTGTAAATGGAAGCAGATGGTCGGGAAGCAGAGTTGGAAGGGGGTCGGTACTCTTTGCTGGGAGGTGTAGGAGAGGAGGTCACCGGTGGAGTTGACACTATACATGATTGTTGGGAGTGGGTATTTGAACTTGCAGAACTTGAATACGACTTACTTCCGGCGTAGTCCTGCTGTGACGACAACTGACCACTTTTTGTACCGCTTGTACTATAATTATCAGTCTGATTGCCAAACGATGAAGGGGATTGAAAAAATGTTGAGGAGGACGTCGACGACGCGGGTTGCTTCGGTGCGGCCGCGGGAGACGCTGACCTGTTGGTTTGTTTACCAGCACTGGAAATCTGCGAGTTGAGGTGATTATTTAGAGTTTGTGCTGCCGCAAAATGCGCGTTAAAATTCTCATAAGTCCCTGATGCCTTTGTAGTAGCTGGACTGGGCGATGATGGCACTACACTTTCATGGGGTAGTATCCCGAACGGGCTGGGTAGCTGGTTATTTCCTTGCCAGTTTAGACCTGCCGCGCCGGGAGTGGAAGACTGATCGAAAAATGATGATCCCTGTGCGGCCAAGGTTTGGTGAGAGTAATTCTCTCTCAACGAAGACAGCTCAGATTCTACAGATGTTTGTTTCGATGCAGCTGCTGCCTGGGCTTGAGCTAACACTTGTCTGTGCTGCGCTTGAAGAGACGAACTATAATGAGCTGGCTTGGGATTGGCATGATGAAACAATGGAGAAAATACAGGATCATATCCAACAGTGGGCGGAGAAAGGAATCCTCCGGGGTTGAAAGGCGATGCTGTCGAAGAGCCTAGCTGTCCAGCTAGAGATGCAGTAGTGTGCGCCGCCTGCAGTAGCAACTGACTCGTGGTGGATGGAACTGATTGGCCTCCAAGTCCTGTGCCTCCACTCGCAAGATGGTGATGAAAGTCCCCGCTTGCCGCACTGGCCTGAACCCCAGCCAATCGGTTGTATGAAGCATATGCTGACCATGGTCCTACTGGATCCATTACCACCTCCGTCTTGTCTTATTGTCAATAATAGGTAATATGTCAACAGAAGTCCACACTTTCATCCATAGTTTGTATTACACCATTAATTTTGATTCTTTACCACAAAAGTCCAGTAAAACTCATCATGAATCACGTATGTTTTGCACAGAGGAAACACTCCTGAAAAGAAGTAAGATTTATCAATAGAATGACAACAATGGACATCAAAAACATAAAATTAGCACCTACAACATGCTAATTAGGGGGTGGGGATCATATAAGCGGCGTATTTAACGATAAATATAGCAGGATTAGTAAATTTAGAGTAATTAGAGGACCGTTCTCATTGAAGTAAAAATACTTGAACGCCGCTTTGCCTTCGAAGCGTCGCTGAATGACACAACAATACAGGGACATAGTTTGGCTTAGAGATCAATGTAATGAGTGTAATTTGGTGCAAAAACATACCATCGCCTTAGTTTCCATAAGCATAGTATCTCAATGTGGCTTCGGAGGACGCTCACACGACAGATAACATCATAAATTATGGCCTCGACTCGACTCCTTGAGTGCTTGCTACGACGGGTTTTGTCTATTGTGAAATGAATAGCAGTTCACGCCTTGTTTTATACGCACTAACTTCACTTTCTGTAATGCACTTTGCTTTAATCTATTGTACTTTGCTTATTTTACAGTAACGTTGTATCAAAAAGCGAGCTAACTTTATTTACAAGTAGAAATACGACAACGTTTTGCCTTTCACATTAGTCGCCGCCATCTTACTTGTCCAAATCTGTCGGTCGGTCGAAAGAATGAACGAACATAAAAGCGCGAACAAACAAACAAGACCCGAGCGCCATCTATAATACTTTAAAAATTGATTTTGCTATTTATGATATTTAAAAAAAATTGTTTCTTGTGTACAATTAACGAAAAATTCCTGTCTTCAGTTCGATTAAAAAATTATTACTTAGTTTTGTCATAAAAAAACAATAAAAATTTAATAACAAACTAATACAAATATGTAGTCTGTGTATTTTTTTTAAACTTCAATTGAATCGTTCAATAGTTCATTCATTTGATTATTTTAAACAATTAATGAGCATGGCAAAAGAATTGCAAGTCTATTCTACCGTTAAGTCTTCAGAAAAAAGTGTGTGAGTGCTCTCTAAAAATAATTTAATACAAAAGTGCTCGTTCCTCGATCTTTGATCATAGTGAAACGAATATCCAAATACAACGCCATCTTTGATTTTTATTCTGTTGTAGAACCAACCAAACAAAAGTAACTGTGTTTTGTTCGTATTTTAAGTAGTTCAGACCAAATGCAATAGATGACTCTGAATTAATTTAAGTAGCAGATAGGTACCTTATTTTCAAATAATATAGAGTTGTTACCTACAAAATGATAGGTACATGATTTTGTTTTATTTTTATTACAGTAATTACTTACCTACAGCCCTACAGCTACAGATAGGTAGGTAGGTATCATAATTAAGTAGGTTCCTACCTATGCTTATTTACTGAATGAAAGTGCGAGTCAGCCAGCGTAGATCATGTTTCCTTTGTTGTAGAAATATACGTTCATACATTCCTTTCCAGCTTACAACGAACTACTACCTTATTCCTTGGCCTCTAGAATGGCTCATTATTTATCTCGGTATCGCGATGGACCACTCGAGCCGATGATCCCGGTAACGTATCGTCGCCATTCGTCCTCACGATGCCCATTTACTAGCGCCTTTTGCTCAATTAATATAGGGTGATTCAACTATGGTCCAAAATAAACAGGGTGGGTTGCATCAGTGAATATTAACTGGGGCCTGTTATCTATTAAGTTGTTTCAATTTATTTATTTGGAACCAAAAACAAATTTAAAACTAAGAAAAACGATGACTTTTGCTAAAATACTGTAGACAGACGTCATTCGCAAACATTAACGATAATAGGTACTAACAGGCAGGGTGTAGGTACATATTTAGAATCAATTAAAAAAAAAAAACATAAGAACCCATCAATGCCATAATGTGAAAACCAAATTGCTTGATTTTTTATCCGAAATGAAAAAAAAACTTAATTTTATCAAAAAAAAATATGATAAAATTAGCTCGAGCGAGGGGCAGAGCGAACCACATGAATCTGTCATTTATATTATATAATGTAGGTATAGTACGTTTTCGTATACGATTACTCGATATACTTAGAATAAAATGTCCATATTTTTTTTGTGTTAACAAAAACGAGCCTAGAATCAAACCCAGCGACACTCCCATGTCAAGAGTGGATCCAAGAAGTTGAGAGTCCAAAAAGTTTATATTAGAGATGAAAAGTATCAACTTTTATTGAATAAATCATTAGTTATTTTATTGCTTCATGGTCTTTATAAATAGGGTAAGTACCTAAGTAGTTAGTTGCATGAGTCCTGTTAGATCCTGTTTTTGGACTAAGTAGGTAAGTATTGGATAAGTAAGTAGTAACTACGAGTAATATTGAACGAGGTCAATTACCTATATAGTTTTGGATGCCATAGTGTTATTATTTTACCTTGAGATTAGAGTTGCATGACTCACGCAGTCAAAATTAAAATACCATTCTATAAAAACACTTTATTCTAAAGAAATAATTTACAAAAGGACTTATTTTTATCTATCCTTTAAGCTTAATTATTAGGTACCTACTATCAAGATTAATGAAAATAATTCTTATATTTTTAGGCAAGGTTAGGTAGGTGTATCGTACCTAATAGACTAATAGTGTAGGTAGGTAGGTAAATTTTTACATATAATAATACCATATTAGCACATAAGCAAACTGTGCACATAATAAAGAAAAATTACGTTTTAAAAACTAAAGAAAACAGACGAAAATGTTTCGACCAATCGAAAATTCAAGACGATATTAGTTTTTACAAGTTCTTTAGAGAAACTATAAGTCCTTTATAGGTAAATACAATTTAAATGGGACCAACTAAGGACTATTCTCTACACAAATAAAAAAAAATCGGTTGAAAAACACTAACGTTCTAATAGTTGCTAAAACGGTCCGCTAGAGGTGCTGGCGTTGTTATGGTTTCCGGTAACTAGGTTAAGCTTCAATCAAACCTATATTATAGTAGCGAATGGTAAAATAATAGTGTAAAATAACCAGGGCCGTCTTTAATCGGGGGCCGAGGTCCCAGGCGCGCCGCTGAACCCTCCCCTGATGCTGGGCGTTCTCAAAAGTTTGAAATTCGGGGGCTCGGAGGTTTTTACTGAGATGTGGGGCGCCTAGGCCTGGGAGATTATTAATCAGCTACTCTAAAAATACACAAAAATTCAACAATTTTTTTTATTTTCCGGGATTGGGGTCGGGTTCAGAGTTGATCTTAGGCGCTTAGGGTTGGTTTGCACCCCGGCACAACATAGGCTAATGACGGCCCTGAAAATACAGTAGGTTAGTACCTACAACTGTAATATGGACTTATAGTAGGTAATATTATTTTACACTGTTTATAATTAACTAATTATTTAATGGTTTCTGTAGAAGATGCCGTAATCGTCGTGTTGTTGCTGGTGCGGGTGGTGGGGCTCTTCCTCAACCTTCTTTTTAGGCACGTATGGGTTTTTGTTGGGGTCAGCGTTCAACCTGAAAAAAATTGTTTGTATAATTTTTTTTAACAAGAAAAAGAACCTAATTTTGCCTAGTTTTTTACAATCTAAGAAAAATCATATTAATAAGGCAGATATTTCTATTATGCAGGTTATTGAACTCTCTGCGTGTTAAGTACTTAGATACCACGGTACCTAGTTAGTCTGGAAAGTAGATGAAAGTAGAGATTGAAAAAATATAAGCATTCTAGTAAAAGTATTACCTACTAACTGTAGTAAAAGCTAGTAAATAATTATTAATAATGTAGGTATAGGTAAATAATAATAATTATGTTCATCTCACAAATGTTTGTTCTGAGTGGGGATTGAACCCACATTCTTCAGCATAGAAGGTAGAGCTACTACCAACTAAGCTGTGAAGCCTTATCTAAAGTTACTGGTAAGTAAGTAAATGTATTATCTTTGCGTAAACTAATCTCTTAGGTGTAAAACATTGTCTGTAACAAAGGACCCATCTCTAGACAGATTAATTTAAATCTTGAATTTGCCACGTTTTAGGCTCGATTTTACATTTTCATTTAAATCGAAAACTTCGCTAGTAGCTCTTACAAGTTTAGTACGAATTATGTGGGTATCGATCTCGGTCGAGTACAGTTATCTTTCGATCCGATAAACCCCTTCCGGAAAGAAATATCGCGGACTTTCGAAGTCGTTACGTGTAGTTACCGAGATTGATAACAATTGTATACTAAACTCGGACTTAAACCTTAAATAAATAAATAAATATTGGTCTTCATTATCATACAGCGTCATCTAGCTCCAAACTAAACCAAGAAAAGCTTGTAGGTACTATGGGAAAGGCTGGGAAACAGATATCTGATAGAATATTAACATGTACTTTTTATTTGTTGAAAATACCTGCTTAGGTTACTTATAACATTAAAGGTGACAGAACAAACATCTATGTTCATCACACAAATGTTCATCACAAAAATGGCACAAATGTTTATCCTGGAGGGAATCGAAAACAAACTACAACGAAGAAGGCAGACTTACTACCAACTGTGCTGTGAGGCCAGTCAAAAATATATACCTACTAAACTCGGACTCGCCCACTTACTTGTAATGTTCAATAGCTTGTGAGCAGTCCACATTGTACCACCAGTCGCAAGCGAACTTGGCCTGATCGAAGAGAGTTCCGTTGGTGCAGAGGAACGAGGCTCCTTGGTGGCCCTCGCGGCCATCGTGGCAGACGTGGTAGGCCTGGAATGCACAACGATCAATTCGGTTCAGTTGTTGGTTGGGTAGTGAACGAGTGATAAGATCGAAACGGGAATACGACAAAATAATTAAATGGTAGGTATGCGGAATGCGGATAGAACCTATTTATTATGACCATCTCTTTACCCTTGTACCGCGTTTTTTTTACTATGCACAGTACAATTAATGTAATTTTTAGAACTGGCTCTGACTACTCCCATTAGACACCTTTTAGTTCTCCCATTAGACAGTTTTGAGCGAAGAAATCTGAGTATGTCTACTATACAGGGCAGCAGCCATATTGCGTAAGTTCACTGATAATCGTACCTATCTATAATCGTATTGTACCAGTATCTTTATATTGATCTACTTCAACTGTCAAAATCTCATTGTCTTTTGACAGTTGAAGCCGATTACGATTAACAGTGAGCTTACGCAATAGGAGGGTAGAGCCTAATACGTTATGTAACTTACTATTTTTCTTTTGAAATAAGTACCTAGCATAATTTAGAAAAATATGGAATTTACTACTTAGGTAAGGAGTTACCTACCCATTTGTATTGTATGTCTGGATCTACATGAAATCTACAGAAGACAATAACTAAAACTTATTCAATTTGGAAGATAACACGTAACCGAATTTGTGCGGTGGCTACAGCAATTTGGTACGCCCTATTGGACTTTAGAGCTTAATGATTTCCAAGATAAACTTCCTCTGCTACAGAATTTTCAATGGGATTTAACAATTTAGCAAAGTTGCAGATTAAATAATCCTTTAAGATTTCAATTAAAATTTTAATTATATATTTAGCAGAGCAAAATACAACGCCTTTATAGTATCTGTCTATGTAAAAGGTACACAAAGATACACCTGTACATAGGTAGAACTATGTACTTACATAATATAAGGTACTTATAATGAAATTTACCTTCTAAAAAGTTACTGTCTTACATTTAGGTAGCTAGAACATAGCGTTATAGAAGAGCCAACTTTGGGAAATAAATCTATCGAGAAAAGTTTCATTTATATCTTTGTCATAATAAAACAAAACTGTATATTGTGGTTATTAAGAAAAAAACTATTCTCAATTCATCAAAAAAAAATATACTTCTTCTTATGCTCGTTTGGTGCGTGCGGACACAGGCATGTCATAGGGTTTATTCTGAATCTGTCACAATGACAGTTCTGATTGCCTGTAATGACCGGTAAAGCTGTTCAACGATCGAAATTTACCGTCCCGGTTTCAATATGCTGCACTTTACCAATCTAACCCAACATGACATTAGAGAGTTACAAAATATCCTGCAATGGCTATGCTGCATAATATATCATTAATTCCGCTCGATTAGGTACCATTCAGTTGGAAAATATTTAGTGTTGGTAGGTACCTACTATTCGAAACCCTCGCTACTTCATTCCCGTAGGTAAGGAGTACTGCCTCCAAATTTCAAGTTTCTAGGTTGAGTGGTTTAGGTACAAGAAAAAGAGTTTTAATATATTTGGACTAGCTGTCCCGACAGAAGTTGTCCTATCAAATTAATTTATTTCCATAAGCCTAACACCTTCTCCTGATAATAACGAATACAACAACAAAAAGAATTAGGGAAATTGTTTCAGCTACTCTCGAGATTTGCGCTTCATTTTTATATTATAGATAAATAAATTATAAAAAGAAAAGATTTATTATATTATTCGAAAAATAATTATTTTAAGAAAGATTTATTATTTTATATCCAAAGTAAATTATACGATCGTTGGATCTACTAAGTATTCTCTTTTGTTTTAGAGTAACGTGGAAAATTTAATTACATTTGTTTTTAAATAATAAAGAAAAAGTTGTTTATTTTACAGAACTTTAATGTTTTTTTTAAATTTTATATTGTAGTTGTCCTTTACTTGTGGAGGTCCCAAAGCTGTAGGCCCTAAATCCCCTAAATCCTGGCCTGGATAAATATTGAGTGTATGGTACGATAGGTGCGAGTATTATAACAGGATCCACTTTGAAGAATATTATTTATATCTGGATCAACATATGAATATGAATAATTTCTACTCCATCTTACCTGGCATCCAGTCTCAACATTAGCGTACATCCCCGGCTGCACCGGTACATGGGCACATGAAAACCTGGTCTCCGGAACAGAGTGGTAGATCGGATAGTCCACGCCAGGGTGCCCGGGGACGTTGCGCAGATCCTGGGGCTTCTCGTGCTCCCGCAGCGGCTTCTGGTGGACCGGCCTTTCGTTCTCGTAGTAGAAGTCTTGCTCGTACTGGCGTTCTGGTTGGTATCTCTGCAAAAAAGCATCATTATTAATCACGTCATTTTTCACAACACCAGTTAAAATAAGCAACAACGTCTAATTTTTTTATATTTTTATCGTCTAAAATCGGGTAACTCCAGAAATGCCCATTGACTGTAGATTGTCCATCAATGGGCATTTCTGGAAACTAAACTATGTAGTTAGTAACAGTTATGCCTATTGACGGTCCGTTGAGTAGATGCATAATGGGCATTTCTGGACTTTAAATCCGCAAGTTCGAGCATTGAAATACAGCTGAAATATTTTTTGTTTTTAGCTCGGGGTAGTCCAGAAATCCCCATTGACTATCCCCATCAATGGGCATTTCTGGATATAAAGTCCAGTTATCCCCATTGGCAACGCATTGAGTGTGTAATGGGCATTTCTGGACTTTTTGTTCAGAAATCCTCATTGAACCTCTACTAGACTATATTTATTTAAAATTATGATACTTTTAAAAATGAAATACAAACTAATACATAAACTAAATACCTTCAGAACTTGGGGGTTAGCATTAACCATTATCGTATCGACAACGTATTGTCCAAATGCCAAATCTGGCACTTTTACTATACAAAAAGTGTCAGTTTTAACATTTGGACGATAGGTTTTCGATACGACAGTGGTTCGTGCCTAGGCCACTGCACATAATAATAACCAGATTATGATATAATATAAAGTATTATGTGCACCATCTAAGTGCCAACATTACAAGTTAATAGCCTTGACTTCCAGTTCTTATAAAGCACAATATGTAACACATAACGTGTACCGATGTTATAACTTCTCTAGAGGTCAGTTATTACAATGGTAGTTAAAGAATTAATAAATGCTATATGAGTCTTATGCAATTTGTATTATATAACTTTTATTAACCTTTCTCGTGCGAGGAAATTGTAAAAGATCATTTGTTGGTCAAAGATTGCCCGATTAAGTAATAAATGTTTTTGATGAATGCAGAATCGTTTTTTCTCAATAACCGCAAAACATACAGTTTTGTTTTTTTTATAACAAAGATAATTTAAGGATTTAATCTAGATAAATTAAAGACAGAAACACGATTGGAGAAACTTTTCTCGATAGATTTATTTTCCAAAGTTAGGTCTTCAAAACACTAGTTTCGTTTTTAATCCAAACTATGAATAGCTTAATAGTTCATCATCACTACATAGTATAAAGCAAAGTCGCTTTCCGCTTCTCGCGTCTGTATGTAATATGTATGTATGTATGTATGTATGTATGTATGTATGTATGTATGTTTGCTTATATCTTTAAAACTACACAACGGATTTTGATGCGGTTTTTTTTAATAAATAGAGTGATTCAAGAGGAAGGTTTATATGTATAATACATGCATAATATAGTAGAGAAACACTGATAATTTTAGAGGTTTCTAATGTGATGTCGTAAATAAACACATTTTTTTGCGCTTACATTGCAAATGCTGGCTGAACTCCACGAGATATATCAAAATAATGTACTACAGTATTGTACACCTTAAAAACGTCTACAAAAAAGTCAACGATGGTATTAGAAATGTCTTACGCACAGCGAAGCGGGCACGGGTCAGCTAGTTTTTATATAATTCATTAGATAATCATACTAGCCAAATAAATTAAAGACAGTTTCTTTTTAAGTTAGATGGTTGTCAAAATAATGCAGTTTTATCACTTTTTCCGTCTTATCCGGGTAGTCTCAGCCCATACAAAACGTCAAAATTTCACTTATCACCTTAATGACATTTACCTACATCAGATTATTTTGTGTTTTTTTTATAAAAAATGCAAAACAGATCACTCCACTCCACCCACCTGTAAAATTATAGTAGGTATGGGAAAGAACCAAGATCACTAAAATGTTCTATACATTTTAGTTGTTGTTATTATATTAAGTACTATTTTATGTTTAGGTAACCTAGATAAGGTACCAACATGCAACACGCACCAAATGTAATGTTTGGTGTGCCTCTGACTGTCATAAAGACATCTTATCGAAGTAAAGAGAGTAGGTATATCTCCTATGAGATTGCAGTTGAAAACTTATCGCCTCTTCCATTCTTTTATCAATATACTAGCTGTCCCGACAGCCGTTATCTTGACCACAATAATTTCATTTTTTCTGTCTATTTTATTGGAACTTTTTTTTCCATTAAGTATAAACCTTATCCTGGTAATTACAATTAATAATAATTATCATCCAAGTCGGTCAAGCCGTTTTTGAGTTTTAGCGAGAGTAACGAACAGCAATTCATTTAAATACACAAGAAGAAGAAAAGGGAAGATAGGTAAGTTAATCACTTGAGTTATCCGCACATGGTGTTTGATCTAACGATTTCTGTCCAGCTAAGATTATATCCTAAAATAAAGCCTACAAAAATGTGGCAACACATTGCGAAACCCTAAATTAGAACAGCGGCAAGTCCTCTCACTTGCTGGTTCAGTCACGGCCGGCGAGTTTCACAACGTGATTCCACGTGTTAGGCTTTAGGGCTTTCGGTTGATACCTTGATATCTAGGCAAAGTCATCACACTAATTGCGTAAGGTACTAGTTGAGATGAATACTGCTAGGAATCGTGCAAATAGCTGATAGGCACAGAATAGTTAGAAAGAAAAAAGGCAGAATAATCTAAACTTTTACGTTTTACGTATAAGAAAACTAGCGCAGGATAATTATGGGACCAAAATTCTAAAAATATCTAATATCTTTTCTAAATATATTTAAAATTCTATTCTAAATATACTTCAGGCTATGGATGATATCTACAATCCAGATCAGAGATACCTAGGATGCCTATGTTATTGCGTTAAAAAAATAGGATCACGACTGTAATCCCAGTAGACATTCTCTTAGATCTCCATGCGCTCAGATCCTTGAATATACCTAAAGGTAATATTCAAAGACACGTCCAAACATAACATTTGGCACATACCCACAATTTTGCAGTAGCATTCCATACATGTATTGCGTAACCGAAATGGTAATTATTAGGTGAAGATAATTTTAACAATACGGAAAATATCTGGACTCGGCCTTTCTTTCATTTCTTTTTATTTTTATTTAAATTTGACGAATTTGTATGACTTGTACACTACCTAAGTAATATTCATATCCGCGCTCATAACAAAAATATATGCATGTCGAACTGAGAACCAAATTTTTCAATCGGTTAAAAATAAAAGAACAGACAGATAAGACTTTTTTATGTTGTCTCTGAAGACAGGCGGAATCGAATATCTCAAAGGTCACGTTTCGGTAAAATTTGACTTTCTAGGTATACCTACCGTTCGTACTTAAGCTACGTTTTATTATATAGCTAGAAGAAAAACCAGCTAAGTGCGAGTCGGACTCGCCCACGAAGGGTTCCGTACCATTATCTATAAGAACGACAAAAAAATCATGTTTGTTGTATGGGAGCCCCCCTTAAATATTTATTTTATTCTGTTGTTAGAGCAGCAATAGAAATAGGTACATATTCTTTGAAAATTTCAACTGTCTAGCTATCACGGTTCATGAGATACAGCCCTGTGACAGACGGACGGACGGACGGACGGACAGACAGACAGACAGACAGACAGACAGACAGACAGACAGACAGACAGACAGACAGACAGACAGACGGACAGCGAAGTCTTAGTAATAGGGTCCCGTTTTTACCCATTGGGTACGGAACCCTAAAAAACAGTCTAACTCCTCAGGTGCGCCTACTCAAATTCAAAATTTAAAAGTATTAGTTTTAATAAAATCATAGGGAAAACTTTTAAACGTCTTAGGAGATAAAGTGAAGGTAAACCAAGCCCAAGAAGAATCAAGGAACAATCACAGTCTATAATGTTTTCCGATGATCCTTTTTGTGTTACTGACATCGGTACTCAGAGTTCCAGTGAGCCGGCTGAGCGAGAAAACAAGGTAAGGCTTAGAAAATACAAACAATAAGAAGGTAATAAGTAAAAAATAACTCCAACAATACAAAAGAATATGAGAAATTTTGTTTGGATGTTTTATTTTTATGATCACAGCGTAACAAGGTAAACTGTAGATAGATATATAGATATCGTGTAGATTATCAATTGTCTACTTTTTTCTTAGCAGAGCTTTTCATCACAATCGTAAGTTCCTAGAGTACCTACTTATTTAGAATGTTAGCGAAGTCACAGGCACAGGATAGTATAATAAGTAAACCCGTGTCATCAGGTCATCCATCTCTCCAGGACCATTGAAGACCGACCTTCACACTAATAATAATAAATCCGAAAGTTTGTGAGGATGTTTGAATGTTTGTGGCTCAATCACGCCCAATTTGGATGAAACTTGGAATATACATATCTTTTGCCTTGTTATCACGCGATCGAAGCCGCTGGTATTATTATAAAGCTGATAAAAAGAAAGAACTAACCTGCAGATAAGCAGCATCAGACACCAAAGTACACAGCAGCGCCCCAGTCAGCGCCCTTAGCACCGCCTTACCCATATCCCCACACATTATGTATTTTCTGAAGATTAGCGGTTAAATATCTTGATATGAAAGAGTCGATGTACCACAGCACCGTGCTAAGGTACCAACTGTGGTTGAGTGCGAGGTGAACGCTGCTGCCCCCCCTAGGTGGGTTATGAAATGTAGAGGAATGGTGTGGGGTAATATCTTAATTAAGCTGGTTTGGCCCAGAAAAAGGATTTATTAAATGCAACCTTTGTAGGTATCTAAAAGGTTCAACCGTCTTTAATACCTTACTGGCTGCTCGCACGGGTGTAATACGAGTAATAAAGGATATAGGCAAAATTTTAAAACTATAGGTTACATTATTGCAAATTACGTAGGGATCTCTATTTTTTTAAATAAAATGTTACTGGTTACTGTACATGTTACTTGCAGATAATATAGCTTTTGGTTTAATTGGTAGTTTTTGAATTTATTCATTAGGTATAAACAAACATACAAAAAACATTTTTTTTCCTCTTTATAGTATTAGTATAGGTACAAGTGTTTTTATTTACTGAGTGAGGTAACTATTGTAGTAATTAGAATATTGATCTTTTCTTTATTTGAAACAAGCTGACCCGGCGAACTTCGTATCGCTTTAGAATTAACAAATGCTGTGTTAAGTTCCCGTTCCCGTTCCCGTTCCCGTTCCCGTTCCCGTTCCCGTTCCCGTTCCCGTTCCCGTTCCCGTTCCCGTTATAAAAAGTATCCTATGTCCTGGCTCTAAGATACCTCTCCACGAATTTTAAAACCCGACTTTCTTTTAAATAGTAGATAGAAGATGATTCATCTTTCATAATAATGTATTCGTCGAGTTTTCATTGTTTTTAAGATGTATTCTGCTATTCGGGCGGAGACAAATCCAACGAATCAAAAACCATGAAAATCGGTTCAGCAGATCTCGAGTTATAAGTGTTGTAACAAACCCGTCTTTATTTTATACATATATATAGATTAATTTCGCTCTAAGGTGGCCTGAAAGAGACAATTTTAGCAACAAGACCTCTGTTACTGTACCTACAGATTTGTAGTGTGATTTTTTATAATTTTTCGTTCATTTTCAATCATAATGGCGCCGGCACACTTACGTGTCGTGGCGCGGCGTGTCGCGCCACTAGCCAATCGCAAGACAGCGTTTGCGACACGACACGACACCCAAATGTGTCTCTAACCATACTAAATGTATGAAAGCGATTAGCTAGTGGCGTGTCGCGCCACGACACGACACGTAAGTGTGTCTCTGCCATTAAGTCAACCAATGAATGATACCTACCCAATCAATATTATAGCTAGAACGATCGATCTACGCAAATTGTAGTACTTACGAGAGCAATGACTTGTTATTGGAACCATAGAAACTATGAAACATAGGAAGGAAAGCTTTATCAATAAGACCTTATGCAAGATTTGACCCAAATAAGAACCACTTACAATGCATAGAAGCCAAAGATAGAGGTGTTGTGGTACCATGGTACTATTAGTTTCTGATACCCACCACACAGGTCCCAGTGTTGGGTCAGGACAGAACTATGTACCTATGTAACTGGTGACCTAGGTGACCTAGGTCCTAGGTGCTTACTATTTTTTTTTCTACAATTCAAATACCTAGGTAAAATTTGTATTTTAGTTTGTACCGGATAACTAAACAACTACTGGACTAATTTTAATTTTATTTTTTTAGAGAAAAGCTATTTTATTAGAGAGTAGCACAAGATTTATTTTATTTTCAAAAAAATTAGAGATCCTTGCGCAAATTGCAATAATATAACCTAAGGTATCAAAAAATTGCCTATAATCTTCATTAGTACACGGCCCAAAGCCGAGGTGGACTGCTAGTAGATACCTAGTTCCTGTAGATGTAGATATTATGCCAGAATAAAAGATATACTACTTTAATACGAAAAACATCCTCAAAATGATAAGAAAACTCATAAGGGATGATTTTGGTAAAGATGGCGCTGATGTGCAAAAAATCTGACATCAGTGTTGACATCAATCGTCATAGCAACGCGCGTAACTCTATGCGATTAATGAAATTTGGACAGGACAACGTCTATCGCGGGTCTGCTAGTATTATCTAAGTTAGATATGTCTAAAGGGGAGTCCAAATCACGAATGAATGGATTTCACGCACGAAACCCCTTTAGGTCCAACAATTTGCGAAGGTGCTCTAAAGTGAACAAAATCACGTGAAAGTAATGCAGACTGTCAACCTGTCAATGACCTTTCACCATCCAGACTAGACCCTTCCAGTACATGGTCACCTTCATTAACCGTTTTCGTCGTGCGTGGTTGCACAACCAACTGGTAGCATGTACGAGTAGGTAGGTACGTACTACGACCGGTAGGTGGGCCACAAGAGTGTGTGAAAAGTAAAATTAAACGGTAAAAAAAAAACTATTGTGTTCCCCAAGCAGCAGCATACATCCCAGTTAAGATTATAATGTTTTTAACTTATTTCGTCTTACTGCTGCAGGTATCCTTGATTATTATAAATGCCTGATAATACCATTTTTTACAGCAACAATACAAAAAATTACCTTTATGGTCTACATCTGAAGCAGTTTTGTTTACACCTAAAAAAGCGCAATAAGTACTTGAGTTTTTGGAAGCTACCTTTTTACACCCTGTGTTAGTGGTTTCGTTTAATTGTTGCTGGTGAAATATCCCATCATGATACGCAAAAGATCGTTTTGAAACGAATAGCACAGAATAAAACATTAATATTAAAAATTCAAATTCAAAATTCAAAATTATTTATTTCTGTACCCAAAATTACATAAATCTATCACTAGGTTGAGGCCTTCTTTTAAGTAATAAATACTTGTGTTAGAAGACCTCGTTCTTCCATATCGAGATTGTAGGTTACAGATCAGATTACAAATACTAAAGTTTGGATGTTTGTCTAATATACTCAATCACTGTTGACGGCTGAACCGAGATGACCGATGAAGTGGAAGTATATAGACTAGTTTTTAACTGCGACTTCATCCTCGTAGATACAGAAAATCTATTTGACGACTTTATCGTAAAATATTGAAATTTCTGAATAGAAAATAAAAAATTGGGAAAAAAGTAGAATATGTCTGTCCCAAGACTAAGCTATCTGTATATGGATTTACTTCACAATCGGCCCAGGGTAGCGGTTTGGCTATGATAACGTCACAGCCAGACAGATAGACAGGCTAGAGTTACTTTCGCATTTATAACATTAGTATAGATTATGGTCTAGATTGAAACTTATGATACTTTTTATCCCGAAAAACATCTTATGGGAGTGAATAGAGGAGTGCTTACCCGTTCATCCCACAATTTTTCATCCCAATAGGTATTTTGCTCCGTTCAACCCAAAACATTTGATTCGAGTTACCCTTTCAACCCACACATACTTATTCCTAATTTCAAATAAATGACACAGTGAAACCCTAAAGTAGAAGGGTCAGCAGATAAAAAAAAAATGAAAATAAATAAATAGGATCATGACTGTAATCCCCAACTACGGTAGACATTAGGGTGGAGCGAAAATCACTTTTTTGAGTTACCGTTTTGTAATAGCGTGAAAACGTTGCTCTATATGCTCAAACTGAAGTATGCAAAATATTATTCAGATTGGTCAAGGGTAAGAGCCTCCGCAAGGTCATTGAACTTTTGAAAAAATGCCTATATTTTGATGTCATTCTACAGCGTTTTTATTAATTGATGAACCATTTTATAGCATCATTTCAATAGTTATTCAACCAAAATAATAATAGAGATTGTTGTTGCAGTGTAAATATTTCAATAAAGAAGACCAGCGACTCTTAGAGCCTATGCATTTAGCGCACTAATCAGAAAAGTGTCAATATTTTTTTTGCGCTAATTTCCGACTCTTAAATTATTTGTTATACTTACTATGTTTGAAACTCTGTGTTATGTTTTTTACATAACATCATATGAATTGTATGTTAATTTACCATGGAAAATACTTGTAGTGCTTCAAATTACTCTTTGTTTGACGATGTTAACGAAATTAAGGGTAATGCTTTCCCAACGTACGATGATGTGATGAAATTTTATCAGTGGATGAAATTTCCTTTAAAATTGACTATGGAGAAGGTGAAAAAACCTCAAGTTTTGAATATTGCCAAAGCAGTTACATCAAGGATTGAAGAAATAAGGCTTGCAACATCAATTCCTACCGTAAGTCATAAGAGAATTACACAAAATGTTAAAAGCATACCACTTGAAGTGCCAAAACTTGTTGACGTCAATTAATAGGCTTACTGCAGAAAAATTGGAAACATTTCAAAAAAGAGTAGAGTCCTTTTTGATGTTTCTGTCTGCAAATGCAAGAATTATGATGTTTGGGCTTGCCCAAAAGAAAAAAAAGAACGACACAACGAACAAAACTTTTTGATAGACTAAAGAACTTCGAAAAAAATTATAATAGGACGGTTAGATGTTTTTTACACAAAACAGCTTTAGAAAAGGTTAAAAAGAAAGGCAACAAAGCAGTTATTCCAGTGTAGAGCTAGAACCTTCGCTTTAGACGATGTTGTTCCGGTAGAAACAAGCGATTCATCAGAAAATTATGAATGTGGCGATGAATCTATGCCTGTAGTCAAAAAACGTAAGACGAATCCGTCTTGGTCAACAATGATGAACTGAATGCCAGGAATTCACCAGTACCTGACGTCCCATGACTGTTTGAAGTACCCAATATGAACTTAAATGCCAATAAATGCCATGGCCTTAAACATTTATCGGACCAATCTATTCAAACGTTTGTGGAGTCTGGTGTTGAAGAAGAATTAACATTTTGGAGACTTCCTATGTAAAAAAAAACAAGCGCATGATGTCGCAGAGGTTCCCACTAGCTTAAAATAATTGCATTGTTAAGATTAGTCGCCAATTATGTAAGTAATAAAATGTGAAAGCTTTGTTTGTGTTGGCTGACCTTCTTGTTAGTTAAAAGGTCATTAGATGACAGGCTACAAAAATATATGCAAGAATATTTTTAATTTATTTTTGATTGAGAAGAAATTTCGAACAACCTGTGTGTTTCGGTAGTTGGTCTAAAAGTAAATGCCATCAAAAACATAACTTGTAAAAAAGCCAAGTCATGTAATAGGTATCAAGTCGATTAATTTATTCAGTCCCTACTTTAGGGCCCTTTTGTCTTAAGTTATTACGTAATTAGCTAACATATAACATCTTCTAGTGACCGTATCAATATTCAAAATCTTTTATATTTTTAATAAATAGATTGACTTGGCCATCGCATGAAAACATAATGTATATCACATGTATTATGTTGTATTTTTAGTGCGAATGCCAAGTCAGTAGTCAGGCTTAGGAAACTGAATTCTCAAGGTCAGTGTTGTGCTAACTAGGCACAAGATAAAGTGACTAGGATCCAATAAGAGGTGACAATGACAAGATCAGTGACGCGACCATGATGTTGCACCGTGACAAGTTTAAACAATACATAATAAGAATAACGTGCGCTAACTCGCGTAACATTGTTTGATAATACTTTCAATTTTCACGGCCTGATGACTGCACTTCTCACATACACCATGTTTAGTAGTACCTACCTGTCAAAGACGCAGTTCGATTTATAAATCATCAGATAAGTGCCAATTTTATGGGGCATGATCTTCCGTGGTCATTTTGGAAAAGCATAAACCGTCTCCGGGTTCATGTTGCTCGTTCCAGGGAGAGCAAGGCTATCATATTATAAATGCGAAAGTTTGTGAGTTGGTATGTATGTTTGTTCCTCAATCAGGCTTAAATGTCAAAACGGATTAAGTAAAAATTTGCTGTAGATGTAGATATAATGCCCGAATAAATAATAGACTACTTAAAAATATGACAAACATCCCATAAACGATAAAAAAATGCAAAAGGGATGATTTCTGTATAGATGGCTCTGTTGTGCAACAAATCTGACATCACAGACTAAAAACATTCGGTCTTTTCTATTCAATTATTGAAATTTGGCAGGACGTCTGTCACGGGTCGGCTAGTAGATTATATATTTAACTGCGGAAAAAAATAAAAAAAAATACTCGGTTCACTAATGTTTCACCGACAAACGTTACGCAAATCTTCATTTCAAAACCAACGATTCGTACACTATTAATTCCACAAATATATCATTCCGCAAATGTATAATTTCGCAACTCAACGGGTCGTATACTATTTATTTCAAAAATGTATCGTTCCGCAAATGCATCGTTTCATAACTCAACGCTTCGATTCATTTTATTTAGCAAACATTTTATTACGCAAATGTATAACATCACAACATTTTACTTCGCATATAGTTTATTCTACAAACATATTTTTTCACAAATGTGTTTTTTTACAAATATAATCATTTAATAATAAACAAACGTATAAAATGACGTACGATACAATGTTTGAAATGATGGTGGAATACGGAGCAGAAAATAACATTGAAATCAAGCCAAAAGTTTGCATATTAGATTTTGAAAAAGCTGCCATAAATAGCTTGAAGTCAAATTTTGAGAATGTAACGCACGGCTGTAATTTCCATCTTGGACAAATAATTTACAGGTAAGTTTTAATTCTATACATTTTATTATCTTACTAAATATTAAGAGGTAATGGGAGGTTCATTATTAAATGACCTCTAAAGTTAATTACATTAAACTAGTAAAATAACAGCATTTCGGTTCTGGCACTCGCCGGCCGCTGCCGCGGCACGCTCGCTTCGCTCGCTCGGCTCCTGCGGCGGTTCACAGTTCTAACCTAACCTAACCGACAGTGTCGTTTGTGGTGGTGATGTTTTTTGAATAGGCACTACATTAATAAAAACTAGTTGATTCGAAATATTGTGCAATTTATTTTATTTCACCTCAATATTAAACCATGCATATCACATCTTAGTACTAGTAAATTAGCACGTAAATTAAGTATTTTTTTTAGTAAAATATTTTTTCGAAACATAGCATTTGGGAAACGTTGGTTAGCGAAGTGTTGGTTTATGAATTGATATAGTTATGATATGAATTGTTTTTGAAATAATATGTTTTGAACTGAACATTTGCGTAATGAATACTATGCGATATGCATTATTTATGATGTGATGAGTTATGAAATTAATAGTTTTGTAATAATACGTTTGCCAAGTGAATTATTTATGTAGTGATGTAGTTGCGGAAAGTTGAGATTTGAAACGAAAGGGTTCCGAAACGTTGGTTTTGTAATGAAAAGTTTTGAAACGTTTGTCGGTAAAATGAATGGGTACCAAAATACTCATACGATATCATACCTCAAATTAGCTGATAAAATCTGATGATTGAAACATCGGTTTATGTTTTTATGTAGATACATCGATTTCTGCATAATTGCTACGATTTTAATGTTTTTTATTGTAGGGTATAAACTGATAGGTATTGTGTAATCATCTTTTAGAGTCATATGCATTATGATACATGATAATAATAACACCCTCTATGTTTATCACACAAATATTAGTCCTGAGAGCTACAACCAACTGAGCTGTGAGGCCAGTCTAAGTCTAGTCTAGTCTAGTCCTTTTTGATAGAAATACGGCTAATCATAAGCACCATGAGCATGAGTAGTAATTTAACACTTCAAAACATATGGTAGTTGTGTTGGTGAAGTGAGCCGTGTACATGTAGGAAGTGTATGACTGAGGCTACTGCCCGTATGAGGATTTCACCAGCTACGGACATGCATAGTTTGTATGTCCGGTAAGAAAAACAATAATTGGTGTCTATTGAAATTGCGTGATTTGTTACGGATGGTTCGCGGTAAATAGTGTCGGGAACGCCGAGTAAATACTCGTACATAACACTTTTTATACCAAGTCTACTTAATAGTTAAGTAACTCTAAAGAATATAATCTACTTCCGCTGGACATATGCAACCACTATTTAGTAGTTACCACGGTAAAGAATAGAATATACTTAATAGAAAAAACTTCGTTTTTTAATCGCGTGTCGCGTGGCGTGGTAGCCTGTGTTATTCCAGAACACAAACTATGTATGTTCTAAGTTTCATCCAAATCCGTTAAGTCGTTATTCGCACTCATCCTCTTTATCTTTCGCATAAGCAACCCCGCGTCCGTCGCACGGGTGTAATAATGATTTTGTAGCAATTTTTTTTTACATTTTGGGTTACATATTGAAGTTTTAGTGGGGATCTCTAATTTTTAGTACCTAATGAATATAGCCTAGTTACTTGAAAGATAATGGAGCATTCTAATAGTGAAAGAATTTTTGAAATCGGTCTAGTTGTTTTTGAGTTTATTCGTTACAAACATACACAAATACAATTTTTTCCTCTTTTTAATATTAGTATAATAATAATAATAATAATATAGCCTTTTATTCAGATTTCTTAAATCTATTGACAATATATATAGCACAAATTAAAGTTAAACTAAATCTAGCATCTGTTGCTTGCTTGTTTTTTGCAAATCTGTTTGCCAATCGGCAAAGGCCTCCTCCAACCTCTTCCATTCTGATCTTTCCTGAGCCACTCTGTTCCACATTACTCCTGCCACTTTTCTTATGTCCTCGTCCCACCTTTTCTGCGGTCTACCTCTCTTCCTTTTACCTTCTCTGGGGTACCATCTTGTTATTATTTTACTCCATTTGTCACAACCTCTTATTGTGTGGCCCGCCCATCTCCACTTAAGTCTTCTGATTTTCAATGTTACATCTATGGTTTTTGTTCTATTTCTGATGACATGGTTTTTTATTCTATCGGACTTCTTGATGTTCAGCATACTCCTTTCCATTGCGTGTTGACAGGTTGCTAGTTTGCTTGTCATTTCTTGGGTTAGAGCCCATGATTGGCAGTCATACATAAGAACGGGTAGTATACAGGTGTTAAATAATTTTCTTTTTATGTTATTATGTAGTTTTTTGTCCTTCATGGCCTCTTTCAAGCTCCAGTATCTCTTCCAGCCATTTGTAGTTCTTCTCTCTACTTCTTTGCGCATGGGTTCTTCTTGCGCTATTAGCTGTCCCAAGTAGATGTACTCGTTGGTGTAACTGATTTCGGCGTTTCCTAGTTGTATCGTATTTTTAATTCCATTTGTCATGACTCTAGTTTTTTGCGGATTCAGTTTAAGTCCTACCTTTTCGCTTTCAGAAGCGAGATCTATTATCATGCTGCTTAATTCTTCTGATGTTTTGGCGAAAAGCACTATGTCGTCAGCGAATCTCAAATATTAGTATATTATACGTTTATTTTGTGGTCCCATAACTACAAGTACTTACCTATACGGACCTATCTCATAAAACTTGAACATCATATTCGGGTTTTAATTAAAATTAACAAAACATTACAACGAACATTTTATTATACTCTTTTGAGGAGAATCATCTCTCTGAAGATCATTACGGATATTCGAAATTTCTCATATTATTCTTGAAATCTGTTTTAATTTATTTTATAATGCGTAATTACTGTAGCTCTACCTTATTACCTATTTTGTTTATCTTCTGGGATATAAGATAACTTACGCCTACGCACAAGAGAAAACTGAGAAAGGTATTTACCTAGCTAGGGTATCTGATATTATAAAGAGGAAAGTTTTACTTGTATATTTTTAACCGACTTCAAAAAGGAGGAGGTTATCAATTCGCCTGTATAATGTATTTTTTTTGTGTGTATGTTTCGCGATTACTCCAGCGTTTGTGGACGGATTTACAAAATTATTTTTTTAATTGAAAGCCTTTTCTTCCAAGGTTGTCCCATTACCACCAAGTCAGCATCTGATGATGGGATCCCAGGGAAATCGAGAGAAACCTTCAACGTTTATGGGCATTGATAGTGGTTTTCAACTATAGACCTTGCCCTTCTTTCATTGGCAAACACCGACGACGAACAACGAATTTGTAACGAATAAACTCAAAAACCACTTAACCGATTTCAAAAATTCTTTCACCATTAGAACGCTACATTATCTCTGAGTTTCATAGGCTATCTTTTTTACTAGAAAAAATAGGGATCCCTATTAAAAAATTATGTAACACGGGGTTTAAAAAAATTGCTATAGATTAGTACCGTACGACGACGCCAGGGCTGACTGCTATTAAATAATAAAAAAACCGGCCAAGTGCGAGTCAGACTCGCGCACGAAGGGTTCCGTACCATTATCTATAAAAACGGCAAAAAAACATGTTTGTTGTATGGGAGCCCCCTTTAAATATTTATTTTATTCTATTTTTAGTATTTGTTGTTAGAGCAGCCACAGAAATACATAATCTGTGAAAATTTCAACTGTCTAGCTATCACGGTTCACGAGATACAGCCCTGTGACAGACAGACGGACAGACAGATAGACTGACGGACAGCGAAGTCTTAGTAATAGGGTTCCGATTTTACCCTTTGGGTACGGAACCCTAAAAAGAGAAATATGTTATCAACAATCACTGCCTTGAGTTTCCTAATACAAGGTACTTAAAGCTGTGTCAAAGCAACTGCTTGTATTGCGCCACCTAAAACTGCGATATCCTTCGACAGACTTGTTTCTGTACACTTGTTGCCATTAAAACGGACTAGTTATCCTATTATTATACCTTATTCAGTAACACAAAGGATTGAAAGGTAAAGGTGAACTTTGAAGCACAGAAAGTGCTATTATAAAATGCAACCATCGATTATCCAGGAAATAAAGAAAATAAAAAATAAACAGGATCACGACTGTAAACCCCATGTACGGTATACATCCTCTCAGATCTCCAGACGCTTAGATCCTTTGAAGATGTCTAGTGGAGGTAGTCAGAGGCACGTCCAAACTTTGTATTTGGCACAAGCTCACATTTTGCAATAGTTAGCATTCCATACGTGACAGGTTGCAAGCCCATCCGCTTATAAGAATACTAACTGGCTTCCTCACGATGTTTTTCTTCGCCGTTTTGAGCACGTGCTTTTGATGCGCATATACATTTTTCGAACAGAAAAATCAATTGATGCACGCCAGCTTTCGAACCCACGACCTTCGGATTGAAAGTCGAGGTACCTCCCACTCGGCCAACACGGTTTTTTACCCAGGAAAATGTTTATAATACGTGATGTAGATTTTCTTAAGAAAAAGGGGATCTAGCGGGCCATTTCTTTAAGGTGATAAGTGAATTTTTTGACGTTTTGTATGGGCTGAGTCTACCCGGATGTGACGGAAAAAGTGATAAAACTGCATTATCTTAAAAACCATCAAACAAAACAAAAAATTGACATTAATTTAAGTAGCTAGTATGATTATCTAACGAATTATATAAAAATGAACTATTTAGCTATTCATAGTTTTAATTAAAAACTAAACTAGTGTTTTTGAAAAGCCAAATTTGGAAAATAAATCTATCGAGAAAAGTTTCACCAATCGTGTTTCTTTCTGTCTTTAATTTATCTAGATTAAATCCTTAAGTTATCTTTGTCATAAAAAACAAAACTGTATGTTTTGCGGATATTGAGAAAAAACGATTCTGCATTCATCAAAAACATTTATTACTCGTCATAATTCATAATGTCCAAAAGAATCCATATTTAAAGCTCGTCTGAACGTTGATCTTTTAGAAAGATCAGGCGAGCTATAATCCTATTAACTCCGACTACTTTCGTAGTAAATCCTTGTCAGATATCTTTGTTATCCGACTTTTATGAACAGTCCAGGGGCTTGGTATAGTGAATTGGTACACAACGAAGACTGAAAATAGATTAATAGGTCCAATAACAATACTGTACTTGTCACAGGTGCCTTATATTATGCTATTAAATTTATATAAAAGATCGCTGTCTGCGAATTGTCGAAAATTTAAAATAAATAGGATCACGACTGTAATCCCCAAGTAAAGTAGACATCTCCAGACGTTTTATTGTTGTTTTATGCCACTTGGAAGCAGAACATATAATAACATAGTGAAACTACATGGACACGAGTCACGAGGCTCAACACCTGGTATGCTTTAAGTTGATAGACATACAGCAGTACGTCGCGTTCTGAATATTTGTGACCTACTTAATTAGTGTTTTGCTATAGGCGATGATTTCTGTCTAACATCATAGCAGTCTGTTTTTTTGTCCTCGTATAAACGAAACACCGCTTGGTAATTATTGCCTAAGTTTTCTTTTGGCTGACGGAACATGATACCGAATGTAACTATATACCGCTCACGCATTATGTGTAGTTTTTTTAGGAGTAGGTAGTGTCTACTATAAATAAATGATAAATAAATATTGGCGGACTTTACACACAGCGCCATCTAGCCCCAAACTAAGCAAAGCTTGTACTATGGGAACCAGATAACTGATAGAATACCTATATACTTTTTTTGTTTTGTAAATTAGTACTTATTATACATAGTAACACCCAGACACAGATCAAACATCTATGTTCATCACACAAATATTTGCCCTGGGTGGGGATCGAACCCACAACCTACAGCGCAGAAGGCAGAGTTACTATCAACTGTGCTGTATTTATCTCCCCCAAGGAGTGTGTCATTGTCATTGTCATTGTCAAGTGGCTGCTTATCATTTTCTTCTCCTTTTTCCACATGTTGTGAAGAGGATTTGGCTTATGTTTTACAACCGGCCGCTTGCCTGACATCAACCGTCCTTGGGAATTAGTAACAATAAAAATAAAACAAAAGTTTTTCAATCTGAAGTTAGTGTGAAGAATAATAAACCATGAATCAATAAAGTCCGTATGGACGGAGAGCTCGACTATTAAATTCTAGAAGAAATCCATTATATTTAGTCAAAAATTGTAAAACGTGAATTAAGATAGCTATGCAGGAAAAACAGGAGCTCTCCAATCATACAAACTACAGTAACTTACCCGACCCAATTTTGTTTCCACGATGTGCACTAATATCATTTAGGTAACTAACCTCAGCTAGATAGATAGGCGGGAATAAGGATTACTTAGTTATTCAGCTTTCCGAGTATAAGCTTCAGTATCGTTAGCAACTATCAAACTAGAGAATTATCCTCCAAACTTGCTCTATCTGCTCTACCAGCTTGAGGATATTAGACGCATGGATAGGGGATTTATAACGTGTCTCCGTAAATGCCACTAAAAACGTATCTAATCTAGAAAGCAGCGTTGGTTTTTAGACCAAGCCTAGAGATAAGGGAGACCTCACGAACCAACCAATACCTAAAATTAACAATGGAAACATTAGGATATTTTTAAAAATAAAAATTACCAACTGACCTCACAGCTCAGTTGGTAGTAGCTCTGCTTTCTGCGCTGTAGGTTGTGGGGTCGATCCCCACCCGGGATCAACATTTGTGTGATGAACATGTTTGTTTTGTGTCTGGGTGTTATGTATATTATGTATGTATTTACAACAAAATAAACGTATATATGTATTCTATCAGTTATCTGGTTCCCATAGTACAAGCTTTGCTTAGTTTGGGACTATACCGCTGGCTACTGGCGCTGTGTGAAATTTCCACCAGCATAATATTTATTTTAAATAGAAACACGGTTAATTACCAAAAATAAAATACCGCGATCAACGGCAGATCGGCGAATACTCCGCCGGTATTCGCTGATGTGCCGTTGATCGCGGTCGCGGGCGATGCTCATGATGAAGAGCATCTAAATTGTCTCGAAACGTCAGCAATACAGGAAAAAACCTGGTAATTAGCCGTATTTCTATTTAAAATGATTAACAACCGCGATAGTTTTAATTCTATAATATTTATTTATTTATTTTATTTATCTTTGCACCCTTTCCGGGGTTGAATCTCGAGAATTCCTTTCTTATTGCACCCTTAACCACAAGGAACACACTCTCCTTTCAAGTTTCTAGAACCAGTGCTTTAGGCTGTTGATAGATCAGTCAGTCAGTCAGTAATGAAAGAGTTTTATATATTTAGAACAAGAATACATATTAAATATATACTCTCAGGGAATACCTAGTCCCAGTAGGTAGATACTAAGTATACTTATGTAGACTTATTATGAGAATTTCAAACTACAGTCGCTATCGAGTTTAGCTATTTGTATGGAAGATTTTAGTTCAGTGTAGTTACCACTAGAGGCGCTGTGCTGGATTCCATACAAATAGCTAATGATACTCGATAGCTACTGTAGTTTGGAAATCTCATAATAAAGCTGCATTAGCAAGTATGCTACATATAGACATGATAAACTGATACTGATAAACCTATCTTACCTACTGAATACTGATTAATCTCAGAAGGTTGTATGTACAAAACGCTGTCATTTACCGACCAGTGACCATATCAAAGCAGGGCACATGTCATTAGTCTGAATTCCTTATCAATTCAATTATAGATGAATGTAAATAATTGTTAATGTGAATCGAACAAGGTTTAACCGAGATTATGATGAATGTATTTTGATTTTGGCCTCACAACTCAGCCTACTCAGGGAAAACATTGTGTGATGAACTTTTTTTATGTATATATTTTTATTTTATTATTTACTAGCTGGACAGACGTTGTCCTGTCCAAATTTCAATAATCTCATAGAAAAAGTACTTTAAGTTTTTTGAATTTTACAATTTTTCATTCCGATTTCAGTGCACAAATGTACAACATTGAGTCTTTGAAGAAAATGTTCCATAAAAACCATAGAGTTTTATACAAACTTTGCCCCCGTTTTTCACCCTCTTAAGGGTAGAATTTCGGAATATTTTTTCTATCGGATGCCTACGTCATACAAAGAATGCACCCTCCAAGTTTCAGGTTTCTACGATCAGCGGTTTAGGATGTGCGTTGATAGTCAGTCATTCAGGACAAATCATTTTATAGGTAAGTATAGATTATTTTATATTGAATGTTTATTCTGTGACTGGATGCCAATAGATAAATGTAATAAACATGTTTATACAAAAAAAAGTATTGAGTATATCATTTACAGTACAAGCTTTGCTTATATCGAGGCTAGATAGCACTAAGATCTAAGCGTCTGGAGATCTGAGAGGATGTCTACCGTACTTGGGGATTACAGTCCTGATCCTATTTTGTTTTTTTTAGATAGCACTTATATTTTGTTTAGCATTTTTAACAGTTTTAAAAATAGGTGTCAAAGCTCCTTGTCCTGTAAAGTAGTATCATCAATCATCATACTCATGTCTGTCGTCAAGCATTGCTGAGTTCCGGCTTAAAGGGTTAAAGATACCTACGGTTATTGAGTTTCAAAATGAATAAAACGATTAAAAGTGTCCGAGATGTGTGTTTTTGCAACATTTCCAAATTAAAAAACAACAGGAGAACATATACCAAATTCGAACAAAAAACAATATTATTTTCTACGTGTGGTATTAAATTTCTTGGGGTTGTAGATATGGGTTAGGATAATTAGATTATTCCAGATAGGTAGGAATTTCATGTTAATTTTTGGGTTGCCATGCTGATATTTTTAATTTACCACGCCTTTTTAATCTTAATATTTAATTATGATTACTAGCTGTCCCGACAGACGTTGTCCTGTCAAATTTCAATAATCCTACAGAAAAAAACACAGTTTTTCCCGAACTTTACGCTGGATTTTCGAAAAAGCGGTACCAAATATACTTTAAAACCTATATCTGACCTACCAAATATACACAAAAAAAATCATAAAAATCGGTCAATCCGTTTCAGAGGAGATTGGTTACAAACACTGTGACACGAGAATTTTGTATATAAAAAGATAAGATAGAAGAAATAAGATAAAAACGATCTGGATCAGTAGAGCTACCTATGTACTGTTTGCAACGGTCTACGGATAACTCAAATGGTTCTTGTATATTTTGTAAATATTCATGTTATTTGTTTCAGTAATAAAAATCTAGAAATGATGTATTTTATTTGAATATTTTAAGTGAATGGCTCCAGCCTGCAAATTCTAAATATTTTAATACGTTTTATCGCGTAGCTTCTTAATGGTTCGAATATTTTTTTGATACAGATTATTAGGTACCTCCAAACATATGACCTAATAATAATAATAATAATAATTGGCGGACTTTACACACAACGCCATCTAGCCCCAAACTAAGCAAAGCTTGTACTTTGGGAACCAGATAACTAGTAGAATACTTATATACTTTTTTTTTTTTTGTAAATACATACTTATTATACATAGTAACACCCAGACACAGAACAAACATCTATGTTCATCACACAAATATTTGCCCTGGGTGGGGATCGAACCCACAACCTACAGCGCAGAAGGCAGAGTTACTACCATACCAGCTGAGCTGTGAGGCCTGTCTGTAAATCTGAAATGATTTTACATAAGTTAAATAATACAAACGTAAATATGAATAACAGCGGTTTTGACCCTCGATTTGAATTTATAAACGAGAAAATATCTCATTTGAATCCGTTTGTTTGGTTATTTCAATTTGATTCTATTAATTTGCACAGCGCTGTGTTGTCATCTTTATTTCACTGGATCCTTCATGCTAATATTCAAATTAGTCACTATTTAATTAGTATAAACTAGCGACCCGCCCCGACTTCGCACGGGTAGCATGTTATTATACATATAAACCTTCCTCCTGAATCACTCTATCTATTTAAAAAAACCGCATCAAAATCCGTTGTGTAGTTTTAAAGATATAAGCAAACATACATACATACATACATACAGACGCGGGAAGCGGAAAGCGACTTTGCTTTATACTATGTAGTGATAAGCGATCACTACCGGAAGCGTTCCCAAGATGGCGGCATTAAATTAGATTTCTTCTAGAAAATAAATAATATAAATGAAACAGAGAAGCTCTAAATAGAGCCGTCGTGCATTATCCAAAATCTCATCACCGTTTTCGGAATACCTCCGCTCGGAACGTAGTAATTTTAATGAAAGGTGCACTGAAAATTCGCCAGATTTTCAGGATCAACGCAAAATAAAGCTGGAAGTATTTCGCTCAATATTCCGTGCTTTTGTTTATTAAATAAAATTCTACATGCGACAAAATAAAATAGCAATAGAGCTCACAAACAATGAAAGTTGTGGCAGTTTTTTTACTGGAAAGTACGTTTTTAGGGTTCCGTACCCAAAGGGTAAAAACGGAACCCTATTACTAAGACTTCGCTGTCCGTCTGTCTGTCTGTCTGTCACAGGGCTGTATCTCATACACCGTGATAGCTAGACAGTTGAAATTTTCACAGATTATGTATTTCTGTGGCTGCTCTAACAACAAATACTAAAAACAGAATAAAATAAATATTTAAGGGGGGCTCCCATACAACAAACATGATTTTTTTGCCGTTTTTATAGATAATGGTATGGAACCCTTCGTGCGCGAGTCCGACTCGCACTTGGCCGGTTTTTTTTTATTGCTTTGAAGAGCATTATAGTTTCTTGCCGGCTGTACTTGTACCTAATACGAGGAATATTTTACTAAAACAGCTGGTTGTATGACTTGTATGAAGAAACCCAAATACATCCTAATCTATACATATAATAAAACTGTAGAAGAGTTCAATTCTGTACATTGAATAAAAACTAAAAAAAAATACTAGTTAGTAGTAATCCTAGGGGTCCTAGTCCATTCCTAGAGGTTCGTGGGTATGAACCCACGAACCTCTAGGAATGGAGTTCCTACAGGCGCAGAGGTGATACTGCGACGTGGCGCGTCCCCGGGTTGCGGATAGGGGGTAACCGGTGTGCCAATAGCGCTCGTGCGAGCGATGTTGGCACACCGGCGCGGACAAAACACGAAGATAGGGAGGTTGAGGGAAGGAGGGCTTCTCCGCGCGTCCCTTTGACTAAGCAAAGGGCGCAGTGGATGAAGCCGGGCAGAGGAAAGGAGTTCCTACTCTGCCGGGAGGGTGGGCAGGCTATAGTAGCCGCCCAACACCACTCTTTTAAGAGCGGTGAAGACGTGAGGGTAGGGGTCCCAGTTGGGCCTGCCCTGACAGGTAGGTGTCGGGTTGTCGTAGACTTCCCGACATCACCTGCCCCTATTTATAGGGGCGTAGATAGGAGGCCGGACTCGCCCGTCGGGGAGACCGGAGCACCACGCCGGTCTAGCCCCGTGCGGGTGAGGGAGAGGAAGAAAACCTCGTTAAAAAATTACACCTGGGGGGAGATCGGTGTCGCCATGCCGATCTGGACCCGTGGGGGCGGTGAGGCCTCGGCCCCGCTCTGACAGGTGGGTGCTGGGTTGTGGGACAACCCGGCGACACCTGCCCTCCTAGCGGGGGCGGAGAGAGGAAGAAAACCTCTATAAAAAATTACGGGATGGAGGCGGCGGTTTGGCTGCCGTTACTAGCGACCTTCGTTAGTAGCGGCAGACTTCCGCGGCCTGCCCCAGGAGGGGCGAGAGGAAGAAAACCTCTGGTAAAAGATTACGGGATGGAGGCCGCGGTTTGGCTGCCGATACTAACGACCTTCGTTGGTAGCGGCAGACTTCCGCGGCCTGCCCCATGAGGGGCGAGAGGTAGCCCCTACCAAAGGGGACTTTCGGGTCCGTGGGTGGTCGGAACAGGGGTTCTGGCTGCTCGTAAGCGGATCCGGGATGGCGGCGGTACTTTTTGGCAAGTGCCGTCGTGAGCCCCGCGTACGCATGCGCGTATGCGGGTTCCGGGCGTGGCTGTGGGTGCCATTGCCGGGACAGTGCTCTTGGCAAAATGCAAGAGGGGCACCGGTGCGTTCCGTAGGAGATCCCGGAGCCCCTTGACATGCATTGAGGCCGGCCAACGTGGTGGTTTTAGTCGGTACGAGTCCGACATACCCTTCTTTTTCCCCTGAAAAAGAAGGGACCCATGAGGGTTTCCCCACGTAAAAAAAAAAAAAAAAAAAAAAGGGGTCTACATACAAGTAACACAAGCCAAAAAAAAAAATTTTAAAATTTTTGTCTGTCTGTCTGTTGTCTGGCTTTCACGCAAAAAATACTGGTCGGATTTTGATGAAACTTTTTTGTTTTATAGTAATATTATAAATGCGAAAGTTTGTGAGTTTGTTTGTGCCTCAGTCAGGCCTAATCTACTTATTGGATTATGATGAAATTTGCTGTAAATGTAGATGTAATGCCCAAATAAAACATAGACTACTTTAAAATACGAAAAACCTCGCCAAAATTATAAAAAACGCATAAGGGATAATTTTGGTATAGATGGCGCCGGTGTGCAAAAAATCTGACATCCGTGTTGACATCTGTCGTCATAGCAACGTGCGTTACTCTATGCGATTATCGAAATTTGGACAAGACAACGTCTGTCGCGGGTCTAGTTCAATATAATTACATTTTAAAAAACTAAAAAGAAAACCGACGAAACGACGTTTGACGTTTCGACCAATCGAAAAGTCAAGGGACAATATTAGTTTTTAAGTTTTATGAAGTGAATATCTGGGGGCACGGCAGTGCCCCCGCCAAGTCAAGCAATAAAGCGGCACGGCTGTACCATCCTTTTCTCGAAGCAGTTCAGGCCATTTTCGACCCCCTATAACTTCGTCACTACATAGTATAAAGCAAAGTCGCTTTCCGCTTCCCGCGTATGTATGTATGTTTGCTTATATCTTTAAAACTACACAACGGATTTTGATGCGGTTTTTTTTAATAGATAGAGTGATTCAGGAGGAAGGTTTATATGTATAATAACATGCTACCCGTGCGAAGCCGGGGCGGGTCGCTAGTTGTGGATAAAACTAGAAGCCTGAATTTTCAGTAACCAAGCAGTCACTATATAAACACGGTATATTTCAAATTTCATTCAATTTGAACCAGTAGATTAAGAATTATAACTAGTCAAAG
Source organism: Hydriomena furcata (assembly GCA_912999785.1). NCBI lineage: Eukaryota > Metazoa > Arthropoda > Insecta > Lepidoptera > Geometridae > Hydriomena > Hydriomena furcata. The sequence continues at coordinate 12,982,961 of OU538828.1, read as the reverse complement.
TTTCCTATTTTGTCACTCACTCACTCACTCACTCACTGACTGACTGACCGATCATCAAAAGTTTAAGGCACTTCTAGCAGACATAGAAGCCTCAAATTTAAAACACAATTAGTGTTTAGTGTAAAAATCCTAAAAAAACCTGCCAAGTGCGAGTCGGACTCGCGCACGTCGAGTTCCGTACCATTATCTATAAATCATGTTTGTTGTATGGGAGCCCCACTTAAATGTTTATTTTATTCTGTTTTTAGTATTTGTTGTTATTAGCGCCAACAGAAATTACATCATCTGTGAAAATTTCAACTGTCTAGCTGTCATGGTTCATGAGATACAGCCCTGTGATAGACATACGGATAGACAGACCGACAGACAGACAGACGGACAGACGTGCAGATGGACAGACGGACGGACGGACAGTGGAGTATTAGTATCAGGGTTCCGTTTTTACTCTTTAGGTACGGAACCCTAAAAAGTAGGGTTATCTACAAAAATAAATGAGATGCCATCAAAAACATAACTTGTAAAAAAAGCCAAGTCTCGCAACGCAACTCAGTTCTTCTACCGTAAAAAGTAGTGAGATCCATGTAATACCAAGTCGGTTATTTTATTCAGTCCCTACTTTAAGGGTCCTTCTGACTTATGTTATTACGTAATTAGCTAACCTTTACGTAATAACTTAAGACAGAAGGACCCTTAAAGTAGGGACTGAATAAATTAACCGACTTGGTATTACATGGATCTCACTACTTTTTACGGTAGAAGAACTGAGTTGCGTTGCGAGACTTGGCTTTTTTTTACAAGTTATGTTTTTGATGGCATTAGTCTTACATTAATATAATTTAAATGGGACCAACTTGGGACTATTCTCTACACAATAGAAAAACAATCATTCAAATCGGATCACCAGGTAAAAAGATAAGCGTGGTCATACATAAAAATAAAAAAATATATAAGCGTCGACTTGAGAACCTCCTTCGTTTTTCGTCGGTTAAAATTAAAATGAAATATGATCACGACTGCCATTCTAATAATTTATACATATAATAAAACTTTAGAAGAGTTCAATTCTGTTGTACATTGAATCTATACATATAATAAAACTGTAGAAGAGTTCAATTCTGTACATTGAATGAAAATTAAAAAAAATACTCCTAGAGGCCTTTATACAAGTAACACAAATCAACAAAAAACATTTTGAAATTTTTGTCTGTCTGTCTGTTGTCTGGCTTTCACGCAAAAACTACTCGACGGATTTTAATGAAATTTTTTTTGTTATATACTTATTAGTCCTCGGCAACATATAGGCTACAATTTATTTTGAAGATGGTATTCCAACCAGATGTGAAACTATCTGTCGACCAGCAAAGCGGGCACGGGTCAGCTAGTCTAATATATGCGCTCAGATCCTATCATAATTTTTCTTTACTCTGAACATCAGACTGATATTTTTTTTAATTACTTCGGTGTCTTCTCGAGCAAGAATAAAGATGCGATATTTTATTAAGTATTTTATTAAGGTGATGCTTGAAGTTTTTGTTTTTCTTGTATGGGCTGAGTCTATCCGGATAAGACGGAAAAAGTGATAAAACCGCATTATCTTAGGTATCATGTCTTTAATTTAGATAGTTAGTATTATTTTTTAACGAATTATATAAAAATGAACTGTTTAGCTATTCATAGTTTTGAGTGAAATCTAAATTAGTGTTTTGGAAGAGCTGACTTTGGAAAATAAATCTATCGAGAAAAGTTTCACCAATCGTGTTTCTGTCTTTAGTTTATCTGGATTTAGTTATTTTTGTCATAAAAACTGTATGTTTTGCGGTTATTGAGAAGAAAAACCGGCCAAGTGCGAGTCGGACCCGCGCACGAAGGGTTCCGTACCATTATCTATAAAAACGGCAAAAAACTCATGTTTGTTGTATGGGAGCCCCCTTAAATATTTATTTTATTCTGTTTTTAGTATTTGTTGTTAGAGCAGCAATAGAAATACATAATCTGTGAAAATTTCAACTGTCTAGCTATCATGGTTCATGAGATACAGCCCTGTGACAGACAGACGGACAGCGAAGTCTTAGTAATAGGGTTCCGATTTTACCCTACGGGTACGGAACCCTAAAAAAACGATTGGGCATTAATAAAAAAAATATTTTATTTGTTTTAAAAGTAGGTAAAGCTCATTTTTGTATGTAACGAATTTAATAGTTCTAGACATAGACACTAGTTGTCGATGGTCAGTAGAACATTGTAGCTGATAGGTCAAATGACCGCAAACGTAATCGTATCAAACTCCTTGGATTTTTTAGAAATCGTCTACCGCTATATTTAACGACCGCATCTTGCCACCTCTAATCGTGGTGAGGATGTGGTATGTCTGTATGGTCTGCAAACATTTGTTCCAGGTCTGGGTGTTGTGGTACTATGGTATTCATAGTTTCTGATATCCTTGGCATAGGGAATCCTAGTAAGGAGTCAAGACTATAGATGTCACTATTGGGTGCTGCACATTTTATTTAATTTATTGAGCTACACAAACTAAGTACCTAATACCTAACTTGACGACCTACAACTGATACGATGGATCGTGTTTTGAATGTACAAATTAGAAATTTGTATATTAGTGTACTGTACCTAAACAAATTCTCAATTCATTATTACAACAACTGGAAATTACTCACGTAAATGATAAATTGTCAATGAGGACACCGACAGATCTAGATGAATCGAAATATTGTCGGTGTCCTCATTGACAATTTATCATTTACGTGAGTAATTTCCCGTTGTTGTAATAATGTGTAGTACAACTCACGAAAGTTTTGAAAGTGAAAAATTCTCAATTTCTATATTTGAATATATTTGATCCTTCTTTACTACTAATTGTATTTTGAATACTTGGTGATAATGATACTTGGTGGTACAGACACGTTGACCAGTAGGTAAAACTTAGCGCAAAGGGTATGAACCTTTAGGTATGATCAAAAATGCGTGCAAGCTGTATTACGGTCGTTACAAATGTAACTGTTTTTTGGGAAGCCGAAGCTAAAATGTGCTGACCTCACCAAGATTTGAAACTGAATTTGAGGTTACCTTGTTAGTTCTACGGATCTGCAAACTCAGGATAATGAAGTTTTGATATAATTTAGTTGAAGGGTAGGTCACCGTTGAAAACGATTGTCATGGATAGATACCGAGGACATTTTGGGCATGACTGCTAGTATGTTTTATTGGGTTGTGTTTCCATGGGATATACGGGTTCTGTGATATAAATTGCCTTTTCTATGTACCTAGGTACCTACATCTTATGGATACCTATATGTACCTACCTAGGAATGCCTACTTGTACAGTTTTTTTTGAACTGTAGTTATTTAGTTTACTTTTTTACTAACCCCGGCTCCGCACGGGTGCAATGCTGATACTAAATATACCACAGAATGTCTTCATATACAACGTTCACAGGTTTTTTGTCATAAGACAATACAAACATGTTTTCTTTTTATAGATGATTTTGAGGTGTACAATACTGTAATACATTATAATGATTAAAAATTAATAAATAAAAATATGCAAGTTTTCATTCAAAAAATAATTTTGGAACTTTGTACGATCATCATTTACTTTTCACGTTGATTGTACCTAAAACGAAAACAAAACAGACTCACAACTTTAATCCCTAAATAATGTAAACATCCTCTCAAATCTCTAGGCACTCAAAACCTTAAAAAATGAGGGAGGAGTTAAGACATCGAAGCATCTTTTGAAATAAATTAATAAATAAACATGGCACATGCCCACTTTTTACAGTAATTCTATAGTTCACAAGCCTACCGCCGCGCCGCTAAATACGTAGCTAAGTGTTACCATCTCTTGTCGATCCGGATTTCTGCAGGATGAATTTAAATAAGCTTTCAACAACATTGACTTAGGAATTGCATAAATATTAATGGTCCAAGTCGATAATCAGGGTCGAAGCAAGGAAAATACCCATTACAATCAAAATTCACCAAATTATTACATTATATAATTATTAACCGACTGGTAGTGATCTAGATCGGTTTAGCTATCTATAGACTGTTTGCAACGGTCATTAGATGGCTTAACAGGGTTTTGTGCATTTAGTAAATATAAAATAAAATAAATAAATAGGATCACGACTGTAATCCCCAAGTATGGTAGACATCCTCTCAGATCTTCAGACGCTTAGATCCTTTGAAGATGTCTAGTGGGGGTAGTCAGAGGCACGTCCAAACATTATATTTGGCACATGCCCACATTTTGTAAATATTCTGTAATATTATTATGTATTAGACGTTATTTGTTTCTGTAATAAAGATGTTAATTATTACATACTAGCGACCCGCCCCGGATTCGCACGGGTAGCATGTTATTATACATATAAACCTTCCTCCTGAATTACTCTATCTATTAAAAAAAACCGCATCAAAATCCGTTGTGTAGTTTTAAAGATATAAGCAAAATACATACAGACATACAGACGCGGGAAGCGGAAAGCGACTTTGCTTTATACTATGTAGTGATTATCCGTGTTGGAGTTGTCAATTGGGAGTTACCTCGTCTTTCGAATCCGAAGATTGTGGATTCGAATCCCGATAGTGTATCAATGGATTTTTTTGTTTGTTTGATTGACCCGGTCACGTGTTGATGTGTCAACAGATATCGCCATCAGTTAGAATCATCTGGAGCTAACAGAATTGTGACTGTCAAATAATAAACAAATAATTTGCAATAAAATAATATTGCTACTATAAATTGAGATGCAAGCTATCCTATCTTTCAAGTTGAATCAAACTGCACATGGTGTGCAAAGTTTGATTAAAATCGGTTAAGTAGTTTTGGAGTCCATCGCGAACAAACAACGTGACGCGTAATTTATATAAGCTGCAACGAGTAACGTATGGAATGTAAAAGAAGTAAAAAAGTATTTCCAAAAAACTTTGCCCAATATTTTAGATACCAGATAAAATAACACGCCCTTAAGACGCTGCCAGTCGACGATTATTTTTGTTCGAAACGAAAAAAGAAATACTTGTGAACAAGCCACATCTCCTATTTTATAATGTATAGTATATGTGAATAAAGATGTACCCATCTTTAATCACTTCGATAAATAATCCTACCGACCGCTGCAATGATGACAAACACACGTCCGCGCTTGGTCCGCCTTAGCTTTTCGAATAAATTAATGATATAAATTATGTATAATTACTTATCAAAAATCTATCCTAATAGAAATCTAGATCTACATATTACCTATCTTTAACAATAAATCACAAGTTGATTTTAATAGTAGGTATATAAAATATTTCGATCATAAATTCTAAAACGTATCATTTTGAAATAATATCTTTATCGTGAAAAGTTTCTACTATTATGTTTTCAGCTTAATAGAAATCTAGGTAGGAACCTGAAGTAATATACTTATAAAAATAGCAGATGTGGCTTGTTCAGAAGTATTTCTTTTTTCGTTTCGAAAAAGAGCAATCAGCGACTGGCAGCCTCTTAAGACTCTCGGCTTTGATAAGATTACAAGCTTTCAGAGGTTAACAACCGCCGCAAAATAAAGTAAAATTTGTACCTAAAATATGTAATTATGTTTGTAATAAATAAAATAAAATCACGACTATAAACATTAATACGGTAGACATACACTCAGATCCTAGAAAATTACTAGGGGTAAGTCAGAGGCATGTCCAAATATTACATTTAGCACATGCCCACTTTTAGCATTCGTTTTTAGGGTTCCGTACCCAAAATCGGGACCCTATTACTGAGACTTCGCTGTCCGTCTGTCCGTTTATCCGTCTGTCTATCACAGGGCTGTATCTCATAAACCGTGATAGCTAGACAGTAGAAATTTTAACAGATGATGAATTTCTGTTGCCTCTATAACAACAAATCAACAAATAATCTGAACGATGGTCTAGGATTACTGCCCTGATCTTATATTTTTTCCGAAACATTTTTATACAGAATTCGACCCTGGCCAAGCTGATACCAATGGATTAACATTAACCAGAATTTTCTTTGAGTTACTCCGAAAAGGATGTCTCTTGAGAATTTGTTTCGCGCGTGGAATATTAATTAGGTATCTATTAGTTAGATAATAATTAGCAATCTGTTAAGTAATGGTACATCAGGTTCATCATTGCCTAAGCTTTATGAATTCAGATACCAAAAAAAATATATTAATGTAATTTCTTCTTTAAAAAATACTAGTTTTGCCTTTGACTTCTCTTGTGGTAATAAACTTGATAAAAAGTTATCAGTATGAAATTTCAGGTCATAAACTAGGGTGTATTAAAACTACCTATAAAAATGTTTTGACTTAGGTATTTTGATTTCATCCAAATAGATTTAGCTGTTACGGCGTAAGAACCGAACGATTCAATCTAGTCCTTTGACTAGATTGAATGTATGTTCATCTTTATGAACTGTATGTAGATGGAATGATGGATAAATTGGTTCTTAGATAAAGCTCCAAGAATCATTGACTAGATTGAATCGAGTTCATCTTTATGAACTGTATTTAGATGGAATGATTGAAAAATTTGTTCTTAGATAAAGCTCCAAGAATCAATTTGTCAATCAACTATAGAATAAAATTGATATTTCCCATTAGACATGTCAAAAATTTATTCGACAGTTAGCTCTTATCTGATGATTGAAAAATTGGCCTTAACATCAAAGGTAAGTTCACCAAACTTACTACTAAGGTTAAAGATTAAAAGTGAATGGGTAAAAAGCTTACCAAACCAGTAACCTAATTAATTAGCGGAATAATATACAATGACAGATGCAGAATATACCCATTATTATAATTTGGCCAAAAATAATAAGCCAAATTAATATTAAAAGCCATTTGACGATTTTGATCCCGAAAGTGCAGTGTCAAATTCCCGTGATTCGCTCTAATTTGAAGCGTCCCTTGACAGACAGACGGAGCCACCAATTTAACTTGACACCCCAATTTGTACTAAACTGACCCCAAATTCTGAGCTCCGGATGAAATCTGTGTGTCAAATTAGTTTGGCTCTGTTTCGGGCGATGTGATGTACCTACTGGTACTTGCTTGCACCTAGTTACATTTTGGACTAGCGCGGTGCATTTTCATTTGTGCATTTCCAACAATCAAATGGCGATGAAGTTTGATAATCTGATCTGTCAAAACAATTCTCGTCTCTTCAAAAGCCGTTTTGGTTTAATAAGGTCCGAAATTTGCGGGTTTGACGAGTGCACCAAAAGATTTTACTACTAGAATAGTAGTCTTTTATGGAATGCTAACAACTGCACCATCGGGTCACACCATGTCACAATGGGTTCCGTATGTACGCCAGGGACACCTTGAGTTTTATAAATAAAAACCCGAATACAATTGAATTTACTTGTTTTAATTATAATTAAAAGAAAATTAATTTAGTTACAAATTTTGAGCGGCTTTTTGCCTCCGAGCAGTTCAATGACAGTTTTTTGTAGGTTGGTACTATTGGTAGCTTCTTATGGCTCTCGCATTATGGTAGCCTTGGTAGCCTTTGTAGTCTGTGGTTCGGCTTTGGATAGCGGCCTTTTGGCGTGCCGCGACACCTTATTTTTTTTGTATGTGTAGGTATGCAAGCTGGCTTCAGCTCAAGCTTGATTCAGTTAGTTTAAAAATTTCCAACGGTTTTTATACAAACTCGAATCTTTTCGCATTATTTTAATACTATTTAAAAACCTATTTATTATCAAAATTCCACGAAATCGGAAAAATAAACGAAGCTATTTAGTTGATTGAGTCTGCCCGCGATCATGGCTATTGTAACATAGCCTAAACGTCGGAAAATGAATTAAAGGTAATTACGTAATAAACACCCGTGTTAAAATAGTATAGTTATGTCAACTAATCTCGATAGTTTGAAAAATAATGAAGCAAGGTATAAGATATAATTTTAAAACACATTGCTTATCGACTGATAATCCAATAAGTAATGAAACATAGCCAAAATGTCCGTCCGCGCGGCGATCCGCCCAATTAATAATTCGCCTGATTTCACCAGTGTAACGTTCTAGAGGCAATTTGAAGCTACTTTGCATTGTAAAAAAACTGTTTATTTATTAAAGGCAATTTCGCTGTATTATTAGTCTGTGAACGCTATAAAACCGCAGAAAGAAAAGCATTAATATATTTTTACAAAGGCACGAAAATAAAAATTCTCAGAATGAATTTGCGACGGCATTGTAAATAAAGAAAAAGTAATACAACTCTTATGGAATACTTTATTTATTTATACTTTTATTTTAAATGCATAAAGGCGGACTTAATGCCGAGGCATTTTCTAATAGCTAACACAAGTGGTAGTAAGGTAGTAGTTGGCGTGTGACAAGAGATACAAAAACATAAAACACATAGTTTATTATTCTTCATCAAACATTATAACCGGTTGGAAACCCAAAGAATTAACGTTCATCTTAGGTTTTTAAGTCATCTTCAAAGATCTGGGTACCCCAGAGATTTGAAAAGGTAGGGTCATAGACCCGGTTGTGGTGCCTACCCCTGTTTTGGTCATTTTCAATTTTAGCAGTCAATAACTAAGTGTAGCAAACAAATTTGTTAAAATCCATAGTTAATACAATTCTTTGTCTATGGTCCCTTTTGATTAGTGACTGTTGAGATGCGTTATGCATATAAATGTGTTTGACCGCAACTAAATACTTCCCGTTTTGACTATTTCAGTATTAATAATTAATTAATAAATATCGCCTGTTATAAAACCTTTGCTTAACCGAAGAGATAGATAAATACTTTATTCTATGTTGTTTAAAAATCGTCGTTTTAATCACTTTTTCAATATAAACCATTTATTTGAAAATTCAAATGTTGTTAAAAGGTTGCTTGGTACAGTCCAGAAAACCCAAGGTATTTAATTTTACAAAATCCAGCTCATATAATGTACCTAATCCAAGCTTTACAAGTCTTTTGCTGATCTCATTTGATAATAATCTGCTCCACTAGTGCTTATTATAAAAATATTTGCGAGTAAATTATTTCGTCTATATGCGTAAGACGTGGGAGACATCTTATACAAAAACACTGAACTAAGAAGGTCGGTATTCGTTATTATCAGGATAAGGTTTATAGGAAAATAATTGGAAGTTGCCTAAAAATTGTCTAAAAATGCTTTGGCGTAAGCGATTATTGAAATTAGGACAGGACAACGTCTACGTCAACGGTAGACATTTCAAATCGCACCATAGCCCCAAAACACCAATGCTACTATGTTGTACTATGGGAACCAACCAAAATAGATAACTGATACATTTTTTTAGAGTTTCGTAGTCTACAAGAAACCCTTATAGTTTCGCCATGTAGACGGACAGTCCGCAGCTTAGCTCAGAGACTATTAAGCTGTAATTTTGCATGAATATGAACACAACTTTTCGATTAAGGGATCCGTTTGTGAAGTAATAAGCTTTAGAGTGCACATTTTAGTTAGAAAGGAGTGTTAGGGCCCCCCCCCCTCCTAAAATCTAAACTATTGGGTTTGGCGTGTAAAATTTCACGGTAGTAGTACATGTAACGAACTTAAAAGGATAACTATCACAGCTCAGTAGGCGTTACAAGTTTTCGAGTACCTAATAGACGGAAAGGATCATTAAAAAAAAGGTAGACCCCAAGCCGTGTTTGTTGCCTGATTCTTCTAGGCTTGGTCGCGTGAAATCGGCGTAGCTTCACCTAGTTCCTAAGACGTTTCAAAGTGATCCTTGTGATTTTATTGAAATAAATGATTTTTGAATTTGAATTTGAGCCGACCAACTTATAAAATGAACTTGGAGAAGTGTAAAAATGTAGTACAAATACCATGGAAAATTACTTAATAAGGTTATTATGTAAACTACGAAACCCTACATTGCGCGTAACCCGACACGCACTTGGCCCGTTTTTATAAATACACTCAGGTATAATAGAAATGTATTACTTGTTACATCAGTCAAGTCTAAATGAAACGCGTTACCGTAATTTCTTTATCTTTACAGATATTGTGTTCGCAAACATCTTTCGTAAGAAGACTTTTAGCGCGAGATGGTTTTAAGCTTTGTGGCTATTAAATGGGCTTAGAGGTTTTTGAACGTGAACGGAAATGATAGTCATAAAAAAAGCTTAAAATACAGAATTAAATTGTGAAATTATTTTTCGGCTGTACACATTTTTTTGCGTAAAAACGTGGAGAATTGAAAATATTTTTTTTGTTACTAAAAGAAATAGGTTCACGTCCGCGATCCACATGTACGTCTCAGATCTCTAGGCAATCAGGTTCTTATAGATGTCTAAACGGTGTAGTCAAAGGCAAGTTCAAATATGCTCGGCACTTGCAGTTAATATTCTATACGTGATAGGTTGCAAGCATCGACTACACCTGTGTCTGTGTAGTCGATGGTTGCAAGCCCATCGTCGTTATTTTTATTTAAAAAAGAGTAGGTACAGTATTGTTTTTATTTTTTTTTGTAAAATAAACCGAAAATTATACTAACACACATAATTTGATTTGATAATTTATTTTATTTATATTTATTTATAACTGTATAAAACTCAACTATAGGTAGGTAACGAGAGGGAAGAGGATAACCAAAAAACAACCTGTATGTTATAGTGAGCTTATTCATTCAATAATTTGAAATTTACCTAGCCTCAACGCCAAAACGCAACGATAGCGCGATCTAGAAAGCGTACAGATTTAGTCGCGACATCTAGTTATAAAAATAGGAACTAATAACCTTTAACAATAACTAAGTATAGCTTTTGTTCCATAGAATAAAGTTTAAATTAATTAGAAAATTTTATTGATCACAAGCTAACCCGGCTAACTTCGTATCGCTTTAGAATTAACAAATGTTGTGCTAAGTTTCCGTTCCCGTTTAAAAGTATCCTACATCCGTCTCCTGGTTCTGAGCTACCACCCACCAATTTTCAGCCAAATCGGTTCAACCGTTCTTCAGTTATAATAATGTAACTAACACGACTTTTTTATATATATAAATTTTATAGAGTTCTATAAAAAATATTAGCAAATCTTTAAAACTGGAAAAACTGGGGTATTACGGAAGTTTCAGTTCAGTTTCATAATTAAAAAATGATATTACAGTCGTAACGGTACGAGTCCTAGCATTTTTATGTGGCTCTATATCTAAGAGTAATAAAAGTAAATCACCATTCTATGAACAACAACTTATTTATTCCAGTCACAAGCAGAGCGGCCACATTCTAGTACTTTATTACTCGTAGCTCTATAGGTATTTGAGCATATTTTCTAAGAAACCAAAAAAAAACCCAGGCCAGGTGCGAGTCGGACACGCGCACGAAGGGTTCCGTACCATCACTACATAGTATAAAGCAAAGTCGCTTTCCGCTTCCCGCGTCTGTATGTATGTATGTATGTTTGCTTATATCTTTAAAACTACACAACGGATTTTGATGCGGTTTTTTTAAATAGATAGAGTGATTCAGGAGGAAGGTTTATGTGTATAATAACATGCTACCCGTGCGAAGCCGGGGCGGGTCGCTAGTTATCTATAAAAAAACCGCAAAAAAACATGTTTGTTGTATGGTAGCCCCACTAAATATTAATTTTATTTTGATTTTAGTATTTGTTGTTAAAGCGGCAACCAAAATAAATAAATAAATAAATATTGGTAGACGTTATCACACAGCACCATCTAGCCCCAAACTGAGCTAAGCTTGTACTATGGGAACTAGATAACTGATATAATACTTATATACTTTTTTTTAATAAATACATACACAAGATACATTAAAAATACAACATCTGTGAGAATTTCAAGTCTAGCACGGTTCATGAGATACAGCCTTGTGACGGATTTTTACCCTTTTCTTTACGGAACCCTAAAAATTAAATAGGATCACGAATGTTATGTCCAAGTACGATAGATATGCTCTCAGACGCCTCAATAGCTGGTAACATGGACATTCAACTTTTGTACGCATTCAATTGTTTTGTGGTGCAATACTTTATGAGCGTTTTTTTAACTATATTATTTGTAAGGCATGTACCTTGCATTAAGAAGGTAGGAAGAACACATAAAGTGATTTTTATGAAAAAAGATTTCGTCTACTGTGTGTGCGTGTTCTCATAGTGTCGTTCTTGAATACGAGGGTTAGTCCACTGTGGGTGCGTGTTCTCATAGCGTCGTTCTTGAATACGAGGGTAAGCCTATTTTTTCTCCGCCTTTCAGCGATGTCAATTTGTAGAATTGTAAGTGTGTATACAATACAGCACACTTATTTTATACCATTTGGTATTGTAGAACTTAAATAATCTCCTATCTATAGGTATGTAAAACCTCTTCCGCAAAATTGTCTCTCTGTTTCGTCCCATTATTATGCCGTCACAATAAAACATTTTGTTTCTTTCTTTCTTTCTTTCTTTCTCGCTTTCTATCTTTTTATCTTTCTTTCCCTTAAGATGGACATCAGTTAGCCGGCTGTTCCCTACCAGCTGTGTCGCAATCAGTATAAAGTTAGAACGAACGCTCATCATGTGTCGAGTTTCTCGAACTCGCGGTGTAACTTTCATGATTAACAGCCTGCTTTCTCTGGAACTATGGAGAGATGACTAGCATTGTAGTCATGGCAAAGTTAAAGGACTTTATGTCATCATCTGCTCTGTTGCTCTTGCACTAGTGGCTTCAATATTCAGGGAAAAAACAAATTGATGAACAATTATAAAAAAACGATTGGTATAGAATATAGTAAGTAACCTGAAACAGTATGGAGGATATTTTTTTCATGTCCTACGTAAGCGAAGTCGCACTGTAACTAGTAATGAATATTGTGGCTTTCGAAAGTTTTAGTTTCAGTTATTGACTCATAAACAATCATAAAATCGTGTCTGAAATATGAAAAAAAACCGGAAAAATTAACATCTCAAGATGTGAAAATTCAATTTTCTGACTTCACTATCGTTCCTACTAGTCAAAAAAAATTATATTCGTCCCGTTCGTTACGGTAGACTCGGGTTAAGACGAGTAATAAATGTTTTTGATGAATGCAGAATCGTTTTTTCTCAATAACCGCAAAACATACAGTTTTGTTTTTTTATGACAAAGATAACTTAAGGATATAATCTAGATAAATTACAGACAGAAACACGATTGGTGAAACTTTTCTCGATAGATTTATTTACCAAAGTTGGCTCTTCAAAAACACTAGTTTCGTTTTTAATTATAATTATGAATAGCTAAACAGTTCATTTTTACATCATTCGTTAGATAATCATACTAGCTAAGTAAATTACAGACAGTTTCTTTTTAAATTTGATTGTTTTCAAGATAATGCAGTTTTATCACTTTTTCCGTCTTATCTGGGTAGATTGAGCCCATACAAGAAGTCAAAAATTTTACTTATAATTTGAAGAATAATAAAAATAAATTGAAGAACGTATTAAATAAGGGCTTCGAATCGACAAAAATATATCCGCAAATATGGCGTAGGATTTATTAATTTCGGAACGGGCACGAGAACTAAAGCGGTAAAAAGTCCGCTGGATTAGCTAGTTAAAAATATAATTATACTAAACTAATTACGGATTTTCAAATAAACCTGTTAGTGAAATTTTATAAGATTTAAAAACACCATAACATCTGAAGGTGCCATTCCTTTTGATAATTAAATTATCAAAAAACACCCGAGAAAATCGTGATAAAAGAGTTTTTAATTAGAGACTTCCCAGATGTCAACAATAACCTTCACGAGGGTGTTCTAACTGCTTACTAAGTACCTACTGCAGCACAACTACATAGATTCCCCACTCCAAACCTTTATTCAATATAAAGTGACCTTTATACCGTTGGTTTAAAGGAAAAAATCCTAAGAAAACCAGTTAGGATTCTTATAAGCGGCGATGAGCTTGTCACGTGTGGAATTCTAACCACTGCAAAATGTGGGCATGTGCCAAATGTAGTGTTTGGACGTGCCTCTGACTAACCCCTTTGGGCACCTACCAGCCTGAAGACCTGAGAGGACCTGTCTGTCTACCGTCCTGAATATACTCGTATGACCAGTTTTTCCTGGACCCCGTGTTAAAGGAGTAAAAGTAAGAAAAAATAATCTGAAAGTGATCGAATGAAATGCGTAAGTTAGTAGGAAGGTACTATTACTTAATCTCTGCCCCAAGGCGTAAAGGAAAAACAGACTGTTTGAAGTTTTCACTCGTTGGCGACGCGACGCACCTACTGAGTGCCACTCAGACATCAAAGGCGATCTTGGGCTGGAGCCTTGCTCTCCTGAGAAGCTGTTACAGTCTTATGAAGAACGTATTATAGCGAGGCTATTATTAGTTAGGTACCTACGCGGTAAAAATCTTTAACATTTTGTTGAAATTCGATTTTGACTGGTATTTGTAGTTGCCTGTACAAATTGGGATTTTGTTGTAAATGGAAAATGTCGTCGGAGAAAGTAATTTGACTACACGAGAATTATAGTCAAAATAATCTAGATTTCTCGCGTATTAGTACATTATTTATTATTGTTGTGGTACATTACGTAATGTATTACATTACATTACACACGCACAGATGATAGCGCACATACTCGTATATAACATTGTCATCATAACTTGACCAGTATGCAAAGTTTTTACTCAATCGAAGTATTTACTAGGGAGTTCCGTTGTAATTGACTGTTGAACAGCGCCTGACACTATCATCAGATCAGCTCGCTGTATTATTGTATTGTCATCAAAACTAAAGGTGTATGCAAAATTTCAGCTCAATCGGTTGGAGATAACTGCTTCAAAATTGAGTTGTAAAATTCCAACATAGTTACATACATACATGCATTGCAAGTTGAATAAAAGCGTGTAAAAAACAGTTTAATAGCCCTACGTAGTAGGTATTTATAGGGTAGGGGAGCGTTTAAAAGACAACGGGGCGCTTTGTAAAATAGATTGATTTTCGCGCATCGGCACTTCATTTAGGTTTGTATCGCTATTTCAATTAAGACACCCTACGCGGGCCTACGCGATTGGCAATTTTGCACTCTGCTATGATTTTATCATTTTTATCACGTAACTAAAGTGTACGAGCCATATTATAAGCATAGGAAGAATTGCAACCTGTCATATACAGAAACTTGTGTGTTTTGTTGTTATTGTTGTCTATTCTTTACACATAGAATTCTTGTTGGAATGTTCAATTTATTATTGCGTATTTATTTAACTTGTTTGCCTTAATATCTAATGTGTATGTGTAAATTAATTAGTGTAGGTAATTGGTTTAGGCCTTATGTATAAATAAATAATTAGAATGCTAACTATTACGAAATGTGGGCATGTTCTATATCTGCTTCATTTAGTTTGTCTATTGGAATCACCAACAGGGCATGTTCAAAATGCAATGCTTGGACGTGCCTTTGACTACCCCCCTTAATCTCTACATTGATCTGAGCTAATGACTTAATAATAATCTAATGTGTAAATTCATTAGTGTAATTGGTTTAGGCCGTATGTTACATTAACTAATTAGAATGCTGACTACAAAATGCGGGCATGTTGAAAATGCTTGGACGTGCCTTTGACTACTCCCTTACACATCCTCATTGATCTGAGCGCGAGGAGATCTAAATGGATTTCAACCGTACTTGGGGGATTAAAGTCGTGATCCTATTTATTATTTAAGGCGGTAATGTGTGTGTGCATAAATTTGTATGTATAAGGAATTGAATAATTTACCTCTATAATGGTGCTAGGTATAAAATCAAGTATGTTAATTTTAGTGCGAGAAAGGAGTACGGACAATGAAAGCTTAATTGGCTTGCGTAAACTACAGAACCATACTATATGTGGTTATACACCTTCAGCAGTTTTTCATTTCTCATGTGTGTTTATGACTATATTTAGGTATCTTCTTATCACGAGCTCTAAAGTAATATTTAAAAATTAATAAATAAAAATAAAAAAAATCTTGTCGATGCGAAAGTGACAATGCCATACGAGATATTATAGCCATAGCTTAGGGGGGATTGGCACATGTGTGTTCTTCTACCGTTTCCCTCTATCAACCGTCATCTCAACACACACTCCTTTCCTGTCCATGTCATCTTTTACACAATCCATCCATCTTTTCTTTATCCTACCTCTACTTTTACATCCATCTAAATTCATATATATAAATTATTTTCATAGCGAAAATATTCTAAAAATATTTACAAATTAGTGATAATTTACAAAATACATCCCTCTTATCTTTGGCCTACCCCTACCACTACATCTATCCAAATTCATACCCAACATTCTTCTTGTACCTAGAAAATATTTACAAATAAATCATTAAAGTACCAACATTAAGTTTCCTTATTTCCTTTTGCAGTTAGACTTCAAAAGTAAATGGTGCCCATGAAAATTATTACTAACAGTTTTCCCCAGCATCTGCAAGTCAAAAATAAGGACCGTCCGACAACGTTATAAAAAATAATTCCTTCATAAAAATCCGAAGAAGCGTCCAATATAATGGTATTTAAATGAGAATTTCAGGGTTTCTGGTAAAATTTCACTTTTTTGCTCCCTCGTGGAATCAACGTATTTATTGGAACGATGATAGTAGCGCTTTCCACAACCAATGATACTTTATACCCTTAGAGGCGGTGGTTACCCTTCTTTGAATAGCTAATAATAACAAAATAATAATATCATATTAATAATACTAAGAAACGACGAACAGCAGATAAACATAGCAGCTTTGAGCTACATATTTTTGCTATATTTTTGCTTGGAAAAGTTAAATAGTCTAATTATGTATTTAGTATTATGTTATTGTGTTTAGATATTATGTAGTCATAGAGATAGATACACATATATATATATATATATTCATGTTTATTATATTTGTAATAAGGATATCACCTGTCAGCTGAGGCTAGTTTTTATAATGTCCTGGTAAACATATCCTGATCCCCACGATACAGGCCTTGCCTAGTGTGGGAATCACCAGACAGATCTATTTTCATACAAAACATACCTACATCTTATTATTCTCACCTTGTTTATTAGTCTAAGTTTAATACTTTAAGCAACTGTATGTATTTGAGCAGTTATTTGTTATTATTTTCCTTTTTTATAAGCTTGTAGAAATAAACATTTTTTCATTTTTTTTTTTTTCATTTCATATCGTTCAAGAGGTTGTCTAGTTGTAGAGGTTGGTTCTAGATAAAAACTTATGTTCAGGCTAATGCCAATTTATTTTGCACTAACTGGTCCGCCCTGGCCTAATAAATAGGTACTGTTGCGAATTGATCCTGGCTATGGCATTCTTCAATGAATTCAAAACTCCATTATTTGACAGTAGGGTTTATTTCTTGCTAATATTATAAATTTACAAAAAGGAAAAGAGATGTCTCGTGTTACATGTTATGCTAGATCGTCCATCTTGAATTTTCTGTCTATTCACTCACACACACACACGCGTACATAAATTTAGCGCCTAAACTATTTGTCACACTGACAGTTCGTTTGACAGATGTCAAGTGACAGTGACGTAGACTATTCGTTGGCGGCCGTTGACGCCGAGGCCCCAACAGGTACATTTTTGATAATATCTAAGGTTATATAATTAAAATATTTTTAGTAGCGGCGATGAGCTTGCAACCTGTCACGTATGGAATGCTAACTACTGCAAAATGTGGGCATGTGCCAAATATAATGTTTGGACGTGCCTCTGACTACCTCCACTAGACATCTTCAAAGGATCTATTTTTATGAAAATAAAATATTGCTGATAATGTAGCTTTTGGTAGGTGAAAGGATTTTGAAAAATGGTTTAGTTGTTTTTTTAGTTTATCCCTTACAAACAAACATATCAATACAAATTTTACCTCTTTTAAAACAGTATTTTGCATTCATTTCTAGGTAGAAGGTAACACATCTGTAAAAGTAAGTATATCATTGGATTATATTGGTTCCCACCGAGATGATATCTAAACGTGACCCTATTTTTCGATTACGTCTATTCAATGGATTTTATTTGACTTTTATCATTGGGTAGAGGTACTGGGGAATCATAATTCTAGATTTTTTTATTATGATTGGTTTTTCGCAAACAGATGTCGAATCGTAGCCTATTACTTACCTTTGTCACTCACCGGCTCATTAACTTATTCTTAGCAAAAAAAACCGGCCATGTGCTAGTCAGACTCGCGCACGAAGGGTTCCGTACCATTATCTATAAAAAATGGTAAAAATGACACGTTTGTTATATGGGAGCCCCAGATCAATATTTATTTTATTCTGTGTATAATATTTGTTGTTATAGCGGCAACAGAAATACATAATCTGTGAACATTTTAACTGTCTAACTATCACGGTTCATAAGATACAGCTCTGTGACAAACAGACGGACAGACGGACAGACAGACGGACAGCAAAGTCATAGTAGGGTCCCGTTTTTACCCTGTGGGTACGGGACCCTAAAAACATGTCGCTCCGTTCTACATTGCTTCGGTGCTCTTTACAAAGTGATCTTTGTGATTTTATTGAAGTAAATATACCTTTGATTTTGACTTGAAAGGACAAACCCACAAACCAATTACCAAACACACACACATTAAAATAGGTATTGGCAATAGGTAACGACTTAAAATACCATAGAAAATTACCTCCCTACAAATAGGTAACATGTAAGCACATTTAATATTTTCTTTCCTTTATTTATTACACACAGGTGGTCAAAAGGCAGCATGTCCTACGTTTTCCAGCTACTCGTACATTCGTAGTTGTAAAATACAATATTTTATTGAATTTCTTTGCGCACTCGTGTCCTGACATAAGCAATGCCCAAAGGTACCGTCTTAAATTTGACTTGGGATTGTGGGATTCCATTTTCCCTTTTGCAGAATATTGAGGGCTATTTTTGTGCGATTCCGAATTGAAAAGGAGCTGTAGCTAAACACATTTAGAATAGCTAGTAGGCACTTACTAAAAACATTCGAATGTGGTTTTACAAAAAAGACTTTAAAATTATATTCAGGACTAGCGACCCGCCCGGGCTTCGCACGGGTGCAATGCTGATACTAAATATACTACAGAATGTCTTTATATAAAACGTTTTTCTTTCACAGCTTTTTTGTCATTAGACAATTATTGATGATTTTTTTTTTCTCGAACGTTCGCGACCGCCCGAACTGCGCATTTGACGCCTAGCTGTTAGGCCGGTCGCGACGTTCGAGAATGTTCGTTTTATGAAGCTACTCGCTAGGTGACTCGCTAGCCTCTAGGTGCCAAGCAAGCCTACCTGTGCGTTCGCGTTTTTAATTAGGGATGACTGAGAGTGTTATAAACGTAAGAGTAGACAAATATAATCAGAAAGCTTCGAACTGCTAAGCTAACGGGAGTTACACGTGTTATTGTAAGTCAACCATAAAAGATAGACATAATGCTGTCATGAGATATTTTTTATATAATTTTAAGGAGAACATTTCCGTCATACATGATTTCTGTGTAGCTTTAACCATTAAGGTTGCACACGCGACGGAAGCTTAAAAAATGGAGTAACTTCTCCCGTTTTCCCAACATTTCCCTTCACTGCTCTGCTCCTATTGATTGTAGCGTGATAAAAAGTATACTATAACCAGCTCAGGAGTATGAAAAATAATTGTACCGAGTTTCGTTAAAATCCGTCGAGTAGTTTTTGTTTCTATAACGGTTATACAGACAGACAGACAGACAGACAGACAGACAGACAGACAAAAATTTTACTGATTGCATTTTTGGCATCAGTATCGATCCCTAATCACCCCCTGTTAGTTATTTTGGAAATATATTTCATGTACAGAATTGACCTCTCTACAGATTTATTATAAGTATAGATAACCTACAAAGATATATTTAGTATTCCTTAATCCTGAATTTATAAAAGAGTATATACCTAATAACAAAACATGTACTTACGTTTATGAATTATTATCAGCTTAACAGAACAAAAATATTAGTAACCTCAATATCTTTCATTTTGTTTTGTTAACGAACTAAACAATCCTTATAGAAGATCAAGTTCAGTGAAAGGTGAAAAATATTGTTTGTAAATTATCATTCAACCGTTCTTACAATTTTTTATACTAAGAAGTGGTTCATGAAAGCAAGTAGAAACAGAGTGCGAACGATAGACTATAGGTATTTTTGTCTTACTGTCAAGCGTAAGCAGATTTCAAGTTGCACTGATCTGAACTGAACTTGATCGTAAAATTGATAGGATCTGTTAACCGCATCCACTTAATATTAAACCCTTATTGTCATAATTTTAACAAAAATCTATTCCTAATATCATGCCATGCTACACAGTATTTCTTTGTTAAGTTTCATCAAAATCGCTTCAGCCATTTAGCCGTGAAAACGTAAAACGTCATACAAACAGATTTTTAGTTTTTAAGTACAATTTTCTAACATTAAAATGTGTTTTAGTAGGTATCTATGCCTGGAACTGAAATAACACTACCTTTTGTCATTTGTTCAGACGCATTGTTTTGCCTACCACTCCATCCTGTTCAAACCGGATTCGCTGCATTGCTTATTGTTCCTTCAACCAGGTATTAAATTCATTCGAACATCAGCGCCCACAATGCCACCACGAGCATTGTTCTTCGTCTTAACACTCCTGATTCTCCACAATCATACCAGCTCTTACAAAACGCGAGCTGACTTCAAATCTCAGTTGCAGAAAATTGAGAACGATGATATGAGTACAACAGACGTTTTGGTGGGCAAGGCGATGGACTTCGTGTATTCTAACAAGACGATAATGAACCTTATTGCTAGGGAGTTATGGAACGTCGGTTCGGCGGCTGTTGATAAAATTGTGAAGGTGAAGGAGGGGAAACGTGAGTACCTAGAATGGCAGGCAAAGTATCCTTAAAAGCTTTGATTTCCTAGTATATTTATTACTAGCAGACCCGTGACAGGCGTTGTCCTGTCCAAATTTCAGTAATCGTATAGAATAACGCACGTTGCTATGACGACTGATGTCAATACATAAGTTAGATTTTTTGCACACCAGGGCATCATCTATACCAAAATCATCCTTTTTGCGTTTTTTATCATTTTGGGGATGTTTTTCGTATTTTGAAGTAGTCTTTGTTTTATTCGGGCATTATATTTACATCTACAGCAAATCTCATCTAAATTTCGTCGTGTTGGCCTAATTGAGGCACAAACAAACAAACTCACAAACTTTTGCTTTTATAATATTATTAGGATAAAATATAGTTAGGTATATTCCAGGTCTATACTTAGATTTTCGAAGTATCTAGATATTGTAATAGTACGTTCTAACGAGCTATACTGTTAGGCATTCAACAAATACCTCGATTTATAAACTTGAAGTTCCCAACTAAAGTAATTTGCATTTTGATGGGCTGTAGTTAAGCCTCTCTTGGTGTTTCATTAAAGTTAAGTATTGATAATTTATTTTATTTAAATAGCAATTTATTTTAACAACTAATACCCGTTGGGTGCGAAACATAGTATTGTTTGGTATTTAAAATTGGTATCTGGATGACCAAGCTTTGCTCAGTAATTCATTACATAAAAATACGGATAAAACAACGTTTTCTAAATAATAAATAATAATTCCCCTGCATACTAAATTTCATGAAAATCAATGGAGCCGTTTCCGAGATTCATCCTAATAATATTATAAATGTGAAAGTTTGTGAGTTTGTATGTATGTTTGTTCCTCAATCAGGCCTAAACGACACAACGGATTAAGTTGAAATTTGCTGTAGATGTAGATATAATGCCCGAATGAATAATAGACTACTTGAAAGTATGAAAAACAACCCCAAAACGATAAAAAAACGCAAAAGGGATGATTTCTGTATAGATGGCGCTGGTGTACAACAAATCTGACATCACAGACTAAAAACATTCAGTCTTTTCTATTCGATTATTGAAATTTGACAGGACAACGTCTGTCACGGGTCGGCTAGTATTATATATACAAGAAATGCTGGTTTAAAGGTATTAGATACATGGTGGATTAAAACTGAAGGCAATAAAAGTATTTACAGCTTGGAGGGGTACCAATGCCTTAAGTGAAAGAAAATGGTTTATCTTGAAGGATGTTCAACTTTTTGTATCCGAAACGACTGAAAATCCTTTTTACAGAAATGATTATGGTAATGGCAGTGCTATTACAGTGGCTTGTATTTGTGTCTGTGTATATTATATCTTGGAGCATGCAATATGGCCGCAAATAAACTGAAGTTACTGATTTTTTTACTTAAATTACGGTTTTTTAAGATTTTTCGGTGATAATCTATCAGATAGTGTGAACATGAACATCTAGTTTTTGTTTTTCGCAGTAGTGATTCATAATATTATCACTATCACTACATAGTATAAAGCAAAGTCGCTTTCCGCTTCCCGCGTATGTATGTATGTATGTTTGCTTATATCTTTAAAACTACACAACGGATTTTGATGCGGTTTTTTTTAATAGATAGAGTGATTCAGGAGGAAGGTTTATATATATAATAACATGCTACCCGTGCGAAGCCGGGGCGGGTCGCTAGTTCATAATATATGTTGAAAGTTGGGAGGATGTTTGAATGTTTGTGCCTCAAACACGCCCAAACGAGCAAATAGATTTGGATGAAACTGGGAATACCTATAAATAGCCTATGCCCTGAAAAAGCATAGGATGTATTTTATCCTACAATGTAAGCGAAGCTGCGGGCAGAAGCTAGTATATTATTATATTATTTAGTCTTCGACCACATAGCCCAATAGACGCCTAATGGCTTTATTTCTTCAAACAAACAATTCTGTCAAACCGTTGGGGTGTGCCGGGTCGGGGAGCGGTAAAAATTGCATTCTGATTGGCCGGTTCAATGTACAGCCCGCGTCGTGAATCGAGTTCGGTGTCTTATATCAGCCGTATAAGCCTAATGTGTTGTTTGAAAGTGATCAGTTTGCATGAAGAGTCCATAGGCTGTATGGTCGATGTACGTATTTAGTTATTAGTTGTATTTTGTTTTTTTTTTCAATTGTAAGCCTAAATATTTGTAAGAATTTACACTAATTTAAACAATTTCTTTTGTTTCAGATAAACAGCCCCAAAGTTAAATTCATTCACTTTAAAACAATTTAATAACATACTTTAAAGTTGTTACTTCGTTTAGAACTGTAGTTTAAATACTTAAAAAGTAATAAGAAAATATTTTGTAATAAAAATGCCAAGTTTTGATTTTCTTAAAACTTTCCCGACGATAACGACCGCCATTTAACGCTGATTTTGTTTAAGTTATAAGTTTTTTACTTACCTCTGCCGCAACGCAATTAAGGCCTTAATTTGGAAACCCAGTGGTAGGTACATCAATGGATTTTTCTGTCCAAAAAATGTATAATATGAGTAATCATTCTAACTTCTCAAAATTACTACTACTCAAAATGGTGACCATATTTATTTTATTTTGTTGTTCAAATTTATTTTGTTTGTTTTACTTGAGTGTGTCTTGAGTGGGACAACATAGTCACCAGTCACGGTGAATGGTGAGTCACAATTTTTGTATGAAAAACAACCAAGTAGTAAGTTGAAATAACCACCAGTATAATATAAATAGTAGAAATATAAAAAAAACAGAGATATAAAAACGCTCTGATTTAATTAGAAGGAGAGAATATTATTATTCAGATGGCGATAAAAAAAATCGGCCAAGTGCGAGTCGGACTCGCGCACGAAGGGTTCTGTATATATATACATTATCTATAAAACAGCAAAAAAAAACACGTTTGTTGTATGGGCCCTTTTAAATATTAGTTTTAATCTGTTTTTAATATTTGTTGTTATAGCGGCAACAGAAATACATCATCTGTAAAAATTTCAACTGTCTAGCTATCACAGTTCATGAGATACAGCTCTGTGGCAGACAGACGGACAACAAACAGACGGACAGCGAAGTCTTAGTAATAGGGTCCCGTTTTTACCCTTTATGTACGGAACCCTAAAAACAACCAGAGGTGTTTTATCATGACATACGAAAAAAAACACCATGACTGGTGACAATATGTGCTGTCATTTTCCATTCGAGGCTATAACCCCACACTAGCATGATTTGCAAATAATTGTTCCGGATCTGGGTGTTATGATACCGCATGGTTATTATACATTTTGATATCCACGACATAGGAAATCTTAATGTAGTCAGGACAATGATGTGGATTCTAAAACAAACGTTAACTATATTGTTCATTGTTTCATTCATTCAAAGTTAAAAGGCATTTATTTCAATAAAATCACAAGGATCACTTTGAAATAAACACTTTGAATAAAAC
Organism: Hydriomena furcata; assembly: GCA_912999785.1. Classification (NCBI taxonomy): domain Eukaryota; kingdom Metazoa; phylum Arthropoda; class Insecta; order Lepidoptera; family Geometridae; genus Hydriomena; species Hydriomena furcata. Next base: position 12,958,640 of record OU538828.1, on the reverse strand, counting down.
AAAAGAAAACATACTGTATTGGTTATTAGTTTTATTAAGTGTTTTTTATTTAGATTGTAAAACTGTTTGTTTTCCGAATAAAATAAAATAAATGTCTTAGGTGCTAGGTGAAGCTATGCCTGTTCCTCGCGACCAAGCCTAGAAGAATCGGGCAACAAACATGGCTACCAGGCCTACCATTTTTTGAATGACTCTTTTCTTAATGCTATGTAGAGTTCTAGTGTGGTGCCATTGTTATTATATGTTCACGAACAATAAATAACATTCTTTTATTTTGAGTAGAATTACTTTTTAGTCATTGACGTTGTACAAGTACTTTCTTTTCGACGAAGTAACCAATGCGGCATCGCTGAAGCATAATCGCATATAACCGGTTAAGACGTTTTAAAACTAGTTAAAAATAGAAGTAAAATAAATATTGGTGGCCATTACTCACATCGCCATCTAGCTCCAAAAAAGTTTGTACTATGAGAACCTGATTACTGATAGAATACTTATGTACTTTTTTTGTAAATAAATACGTTAAATTATAACACCCTGACACAGAACAAACATTCATGTTCATAACATAAAGGATTGTTTCGGGAGGGGATCGAACCCACAAACTACAGCACAGAAGGCAGAGTTACTACCAACTGGGGGGTTAGCATGAACCACTATCGTATCGACAACCTATCGTCCAAATAGTCACTTTTACTATACAAAAAGTGTCAGTTTTGACATTTGGACGATAGGTTGTCGATACGATAGTCATAACTATAGATTTTGACACGTCTTTAAAACGTAACTTTAATTACGATAGTCAAATGCCAAAACTGAAACTTTTTGTATAGTAAAAGTGACTATTTGGACGATAGGTTGTCGATACGATAGTGGTTCGTACTCAGGTCACTGAGCTGTGAGGCCTAAATAGTTAAACAGACAAATAACAACTCGTATAAGCAAAACGCAAATACTTTCCAAACTTGCGTTTGTTGGTAAGAAGAATAGACCAGCAAAACTGAAGATAGGGAGCCCCAAAAAAGCCTTTGAACTTGATCGTTCCCCCGCAACCGGTAAGTAGTATTGAGAGCACGTTTTCGAAAGAATAGGCATTGTTCAATTTATAAACGAGGGTGTGGAGTGCACCCCGGTCCAGCCCCAAAACCAAAACAAAATAACGTCATTTAAAATTCATTTCTCTCCCTATAGCTATCCGCTGCCACCCTTAGGCATTTCTCACTTCAATCAGCTTACAGTGTAAAATGAGTTTTATTACACTCAGTTCAGATTAGGTATCTAAGCTTACTTGCATAAGGAATAAAATCCTCTAAAAGAAGCGATTACATCAATTAGTTAATAAAAGAAAAATGTAGAGAAACACCTGAAAAACAGTTTAGTTTAATTTTAGGCACAATTTCTAAACATAGTTGATATGGTCATTGTTAATTGATTGATTCAGGCGTGACTTTGCGGAAATCCATTTCAAAAAACTAAACGGACAAAGATATATAGCAACAAATTCCGCCAATCTGCTCCCAAAGAGTCCAACCTAATGTAAAATACTCCAGTAGACAGGACAGGACAGTTTTCTACTGGAGTATTTTACATTAGGTTGGACTCTTTGGGAGCAGATTGGCGGAATTTGTTGCTATATATCTTTGTCCGTTTAGTTTTTTTTATGGTCATTGTTGATCCCAGAAGGGAAAGTCCCGGAAGGGAAAGTCCCAGAAGTCACCATGTTTGCCTGAGCTAGTGGTGTAGTCATTGGTCTTACTCTATCACTGACTCTTGAGTGATATTTCTGCTGTACGTAAGTACGTACTACTACATCATCTGCGCCCTATCTCGGAGTAAATGCCTTCTAATCATGCGGTTGGAGTGCGTACACTCGCCAAGTGGCTTTCACAACATCAAAGGCGTCGCTGTGATCCCCCAAAGAAATGGGGACGCGAAAATTATTTATTAGTTGCCGGAAACGAGTTTTATGACTTCCGTTCGCAGTCTCTTGAGAGCGGGTTCTCATTGTGTCGGCACGAAATATAGTCGTCCTGTTCATTCAATGTGTCGGGACGAAATATAGTCATCCTCTTCAATGTGTCGTGACGACGTGTAGTCGTTCTGTTCAAAGTGTCGTTCGTTGCTGCTGTGTCGTGACGACATTATTCCGCGCCCTGAGGGTTTACTCCGCTAACCGATAAACGATATTATAGTGACTTTGTTTCGTTGTAAAATTGTTTTTAGTAGTGTTAAAGTAGGAGTACTTGGATGATTGAGCTACGCTCGGTATTTCATTGCCTGAAATCACGTATAAAACGATGTTTTCTAAAAATTAAACCTAGCTAGATCGACTCATCGCCCCCAAACCCCCTGCACACTAAATCTCATGAAAATTGTTTGAGCCGCTTCTGACATTCAGATTATAATATATATATACAAGAATTGCTCGCTTAAAGGTATTAGATAGATAGATAGAATACGAATATCGATGATTGTCAAGTCATGACGTTCATCCATCGTTCAAACTATGTACACACTATGTTCTCAGCGTTTTGAACAACCATCACTGTGTTGTGACGACAAATAGTCGTCCTGTCTAAGCTGTAGCTTGGTTGTGTATCTCAGCAGTTCCCAAATGGCGCGTCACGATTAACATGTCCGCGATTCTATTACCACCTGTCTCCACAGATGGAGGTTGAGGAAAAAGCCATGACATTGGGAACAGGCTCTGATACTGAAACACCACAATCGTGGCTTTGTAGGTTGGTTTTAGATATTCTTAATTAAAGGGCAAGGTTCCCTTTGATGTTTTATTTATGAACTAGCTGCCGCGCTCGGTTTGTCTCGCGTGGTGCTTGGGTGAAGTGAAAGTTGTCTGCCTCACAGCTCAGTTGTTAGTAACTCTTTTCTCTCTAAGTTGTGGGTTCGATGAACATAGAGGTTTGTTCTGTAACTGGTTGATAAATATAATGTATTATAAGTATGTATTTACATAAACAAGTATGTATGAATCCCATAGTATAGGCTTTGCTTAGTTCGGGGCTAGATGGCGCTGTGTATAATGTTCACCGTTTTTTTTATACCCTATGTTTAAATCCAGTTTAGTATATTGTACATACAAAATATTATTCAAAACAATCAGGTTACGACGTGATTATGTAGTAACAAACAAACATCCAAATTGTTGCATTTTTTGTATTAGTGTGATTTTATATTAAGGCGCTACCAGTTCCTAAAACCGCGGCAGAAACGACTAAGACAGTTAACAACGGCAAGCTCTAGATGGCGTATGCGTATCGTAAATATTATCGACAGTTTTTATGAGATTGCGTTGCTGGTACCTACGTAGGCAAGTAATAAGCTTTACCTACCCCTCAATAACCATTTTCTCTTTGTCCGCCCATGCTTTTCGAATAAATTAATGATATAAATTATGTATAATTACTTATCAAAAACCTATTCTAATAGAAATCTAGATCTACATATACCTATCTTTAACAATAAATCACAAGTTGATCTTAATAGTAGGTATCAAAATATTTCGATCATAAATTCTAAAACGTATCATTTTGAAATAACATCTTTATCGTGAAAAGTTTCTGCTATTATGTTTTCAGCTTAATAGAAATCTAGGTAGGAACCTGAAGTAACATATTTATAAAAATAGGAGATGTGGCTTGTTCAGAAGTATTTCTTTTTTCGTTTCGAAAAAGAGCAATCGTCGACATACAGCCCCTTAATACTAAAACAATGATTAGCATTATAAGCTAGAATAGCACTGAACCTTAAAATAAGAAAGTTAATAACTGTGTGTAAGCCGTGTTGGCCAAGTGGGAGGTACCTCGACTTTCAATCTGAAGGTTCTGGGTTCAAATCCAGGCGTGCATCAATGGATTTTTCTGTTCGAAAAATGTATATGCGCATTAAAAACACGTGCTCAAAGCGGTGAAGGAAAACATCGTGAAGAAACCAGTTAGTGTTCGTATAAGCGGCGATGGGCTTGCAACCTGTCACGTATGAAATGCTAACTATTGCAAAATGGCGGCATGTGCCAAATATAATGTTTGGACGTGCCTCTGACTACCCCCATATTCAACGGATCTAAGCGCTCGGAGATCTGAGAGGATGTCTACCGTAATTGGGGATTACAGTCGTGATCTTATTTATTTATTTTTACTAACTTTATTTAGAGTTCCGTACAAAAAGGTAATAAAAGGTAAAAACAGAATCCTAAGTCCATAGATAACATCTGTCTGTCTGTCTGTCACAAGCACTTTGCTTGAAACTAAGAGTAAGTAAGTAGAGAATTAAAATTTGGGAAAGTTTTAAAAGTTTGTAACTCGCTTATATTTCAATAGTAAAATTTAAGAAGAATTGGCCCCTCTTTGAAAGTTTCAGTTTAATTAAAAATATACTTTTTGAAATTTCAGATCGTATCGTTTAAAAGTACCTAATTACGAGTACCTACTTAGGAACCAGTTAGTTTTCTTATAAGCGGCTATTGATTGTTACGTATAGATTGCTTATTACTGAAAAATGTAGGCATAATCAAATGTAATGTTTGGACGTGCCTCTGACTACCTTCTAAAGATATACTCAAGGAACTGACGGGATGTCTGCCGTACATGGTTTATTTAATTTCATCTTCCAATTTCACATCAAAAGATTCAAAAATAATCCTATCCTAATAATATTATAAATGCGAAAGTTTGTGAGTTTGTTTGTATGTTTGTGCCTCAATCAGGCTTAAACGAAAAGATGGATTAAGATGAAATCTACTGTAGAAGTAGATACAATTCCCGAATAAAACATAGACTACTTTAATATACGAAAAACATCCTCAAATGTAAAAAAATGGAGAAAGTATAATTTTGGTATAGATGGCGCTTGTGTGCAAAAATCTGACATCAGTTGTCTTAGCAACGTGCGTTATTCTATGCGGTTATTTAAATTTGGACATGACAACATCTGTCGCGGGTCTGCTAGTAGCTAAATAAGTGCGTAAAAATAGCCCGATCCCCATCTTTGCCATTTACAAAACATAATCACTACATAGTATAAAGCAAAGTCGCTTTCCGCTTCCCGCGTATGTATGTATGTATGTTTGCTTATATCTTTAAAACTACACAACGGATTCTGATGCGGTTTTTTTTAATAGATAGAGTGATTCAGGAGGACGGTTTATATGTATAATAGCATGCTACCCGTGCGAAGCCGGGGCGGGTCGCTAGTTTTTTTATATTATCAAGTTAGTAGATAAATAAGTCAAGGATTTTAGGAAAACAGATTTTCGTTTTAGCATAAACGAATAAAGTGAGATTTTAGTTGAGTACCCTGTTTTTGGGAGGTTCGCACTTATCCGATTATATATTTTAACTAGCTTTGGCCCGCAACTTTGCTCACGGACTAATATTTAAACATATATAACTCTTGGGTTACTGACTGATTGATATGTCAACCCACAGTCGAATCTGTGGGGCTATTTTGTAAAAACATGATTATCATGTTATGGTACTGAATGCCATAATACCTACGCTTTTTATGCTTTTTAGTCACCTATACCTACGCTCCCAATACAATACCTACGCAGAAGCGTAGGTATAGTTGCATAAACTGTGCATAGTTACTATGAAAAGTGTACAGATTAGGTATTCTCTAAGTTTAGGCATGACGTTCAACAACATACATTTTCTTACAAAATAACCCTGCTGGTACTGGAAACTTAAAATTTGGAGGGTGTGTTGTAAATAAAGAGAAACGTCGGACTTGCGCACTACTACGTACTACGTCTATAAAAAACGGCAAAAACCACGTTTGTTGTATGGGAGCCCCACTTAAATATTAATTTTATTCTGTTTTTTGTATTTGTTGTTGCAGCAATAACAGAAGTACATCATCTGTGAAAATTTCAACTGTCTAGCTATCACGGTTCATGAGATACAGCCCTGTGACATACAGACGGACAGACAGACGGACAGCGAAGTCTTAGTAATAGGGTACCGCTTTTACCCTTTGGGTACGGAACCCTAAAAAAGATATATTGCAGGATAGAATATTTTATATTGAGTGACTTACTTCAGAAGAATAATGACTTACGTATAAATTGAAATCTAATGTTATAAATAAAACATTAGCCATACAGAGTATTTATAGTATTAATTAGTGTGTAAAGTATGTATATTACAACAGGGTGTATTTTGGTGGGTACACTAAAAAAGGAATTCATGAAATTCAACTTTTAAAATAGCTACGAACAAGTAATACGAAGCTAATAGGTACGTGAACGAAGTCTTATAGGTTTCCACTGGTAAATATACAACGTGCTATACTACAGATTATAGTTATAACTTACAATTACCAATAAGTCTTGTATTGGTCATCTTCCACCATAGCGGAGCGGTGATGGTATGTTTGAAATCAATCAAACGAACCGCGTGAAGATGACGTGATGATACTACGATTCAATTGGTTTATTTGAAGCGTCGCTATCTCCGCTTTCGTCGACAATAGCCCTTAGTGCTTGTGCACACCACGTTTCTTAAAAGCGCCGTCGACGCGAGTTTGAATCGATACAGATGCGCCTGTGTAGCGATATAATCACCTTGTTCGATTGGCACCACACTGGAGCTCTACATGGTATTAAGGAAAGGATCATTAAAAAAAGGTAGACCCCAAGCCGTGTTTGTTGCCTGATTCTTCTAGGCTTGGTCGCGTGGAATCAGCGTAGCTTCGCCTAGTTCCTAAGACGTTTCAAAGTGATCCTTGTGATTTTATTGAAATAAAAATAAAATACAAAAGACACTGCTTTGTAGGATAAAAGCGCGCGTCGACGGCGCGTTTAAAAAACGTGGTGTGTACAGGCTCTTAGGTCTTAACATCATGATATTCAAGGTCAGCTACTGAAAACTCTTGTATTTTTGGCGCAGAGTATAAGATTAGGCAGTTGTTTGTAAATAAAAACGTCCGAAATTAGCCTTCCAACGAAAGTATCACTTCTTACAAGAAGGGTTAAAGGGTTTTCTACCCTTCTCGTACATAAAATACCGTAAGGTCTGTTTTTCTGTAATTAGTTTGGTAAACATACCTTATGAAGTGCCCTCCAAACGATCAATCGCAATTGACAATGATTATGTAAACATTGACGGTGATCAATCGTTTACGGAGACAAGCGAAGCGATCGTCAGTTGCCAATTGCAATATTCATGACTATTAATAAAGCAAATTTATCTTTTCGCTTAGCCATTGACAATCTACGGGGATAATAAATGTCAGTTATTGTTAAGAGCCATTAATTACGTTACCTAACAATCTATGAACAATAAAAAATGTCAGTTAATGACAGTTGTTAAGAATCTGACATTGAAGCATTGGTTGGAGTCCTAAAAATACCATTAATAAATATGACTTACATGAGAATCATTTACATAGAAAAAATATTAAGTATAGGTCGTTCAAATTAAGGTTGGTAGGTACACAATTAACGCATCTTTATATATATATCTCTTGATAGGTAAGTACATAGGTAGATAGATAATTCATCAGTAAACATTTGTTCTAATGAACTGAGCAAGTCTTGTTTTAAATGCGTTGATTGAGTTTACATTTTTAATTTCTGAGGGTAATCTGTTATAAAGCTGTGCGCCTTCGTAGGCTATAGTTTTTTTGCCATAGTTCGTACGAGTTTTTGGTAAGATAAGAAAGCTAGCACGACGTGTACTTCGCTTTGTCAATTCTTTTGTTTTAGTGAACGTTAGATTAGTATGGATCAATTTTTTAAGGATTTTACGTACGAGAATGCATGTATTGTAAATAAATAACTGTTTTAGGTTCATAATTTTAGTTTCTAAAAATACCATTTCAATATTATGCCTTGGTCATGTAAAAATTGTCAATTGCAATGGATAGCCACGCGGGCGCTTTAGCTCAGTATCTACAGTTACTCATATCAAGTGGGGTGTTGTTTCATATGGCTTTTTCAAAGAGAAATGTCATTAATGAGCTTTGTGAACAAAGCCGCGTTTGTGTCGGAGGAACTCAGCGTCATGTTGCCGTGCAAGTTTGAAACGTGATGACTGTTTACGTTACAACCGGTTGGAAAGGACGGAATTTGCTGCAAATAAAAGTTCTATCATTGGTTGTTTTGTTGTCTCGACTAATTGACTAAAATTTATTAAAATACGAACGATCTTATTTCTTTCACGTTAAATTTCATATAAGCGTAAACCTCCGTTTGAAAATTTTGATAGTTTAGTCATTTTTCGCATTTTTTATACAACCTAGTGTTAATTTAATATTTAAGTATAGATGTTTTTAAAATTTATTTATAAGTTAATACATCAAGTTGCAAATTATATCCTCGAAGCCCTGCAATATTAAACTACTAGCTGATCGCCCCGGCTTCGCACGGATGGTACCTGGCAAAAAAAATTGCCTATATGTTATTCTGATGTATATGTAATGTTTTATTTTAATCCGTTCAGTAGTTTTTGCGTGAAAGAGTAACAAACACACACACACAAACTTTCGCATTTATAATATTAGTAGGATTCAAAAACACATATCCGCCTCAATCATTTAAATTGTTACGTATTTTTTGCAAGTGTTAGATACTCGTACGAATACTTTGTCAGTTGAATCAGAGAGGATTGCAATTTCTCAGCGTACCTATACTTATTTAAAAAATATATATTCCTACGCAATACAAAGAAATTACTTGACCAATAAGACATCCAAGTTAAGATACAAAAGGCTTTGCCGGTACAAAACGGCTGTCCCGGAGATGCAATAGTTTAGTTTTATTTCACTGTTATTGCGGTATCATTCGAGACCACCTGCGCTTATACCTACAGCTGGTGAAATATACTGGAAATCATAATGTCTGATTTGGTTACACAACATGTCCCGCAATTTGACTGACCTTACACCTTAGTTGGTAACTCTGCCTTTTACGCTGTAGGTTGTGGGTTAGATCCCCACCCAGGGCAAACATTTGTGTGATGAACATAGATGTTTGTTCTGTGTCTGGGTGTTACTATGTATAATAGTATGTATTTAAAAAAAAAGTATATAAGTATTCTATCAGTTATCTGGTTCCCATAGTACAAACTTTGCTTAGTTTGGGGCTAGATGGCGTTGTGTGTAAGGTCCGCCAATATTTATTTATTTATTTATTATTAATTTACTTTTAATTTTTTCAATTTAGATTAGCCTCACTGCTCAGTTGGTAACTCTGTCTTCTGCGCTGTAGGTTGTGGGTTCCCCCACCCGTGATAAACATGTTTTCTTAGTTTGGAGCTAGAATGCGATGTGTGTAAAGTCCGCCAATATTTATTTTTATTTTTTTCCTCCAATTTTCAAGTTTATAAGACCAGTTATTTATGCTATGCGTTGATAGACCAGTCAGTCTACGCAAAAGGCCAGTCTACAAACTTAATAAACATAAAAAATAAACATTCAAGCATCCTTACAAACTTATGGATTTATAATTCACAACCCACACACACATACACATACACACACACACACACACTATTTATTACTAATTACTACTTAATTACTACTAAACGGTGTGTTCTTTTTGTTGTGTAGGATTGCACTAGGAAAAGAATTAACCCTAAAGGGATGCGGGGGTTCATAACTGTTTGAGTTTTCAAACAACAAGTTCACATGAAGTTGCGAGGGTTTCCACTAGTCCTAATAATATTATAAACGCGAAAGTTTGTGATAAAGCTGCTTTGTTTGTTCCCTAATCAAAAATAAACGACAAAACTAGATAAAAAATCAGAATAAATAAAGGGAGAACTTATAATCCGCATAACAACTCCTAAATGATTAACTAATGAATGATACGCATTCTACCAAAATTCGTAATTTATTTTATCAGTACAAGGTTTGTTGGGTAATAATTGGAAGTTGTCTAAAATTGCTTTTTTCTATGCAATTATTGAAATTTAGGCAGGACAAAGTCTGTCGCGGGTCGGCTAGCCTGATATATATTAATGGCCTGGGAGCAATTGCATAGTAAAATAGATTATTCTAGGCGTAGCGAGGAACAGGCGTAGTAACCTAGCTCCTAAAACGTTTCAAAGTGATCCTTAAGATTTTATTGAAATAAATACCTATAGACTTTGATAAAGTGGGTGATAGACGTACGAGCAAGTACGCGTACTTATGGCTCGCCGACCTTTTTCGCTTGTGTGTCACCGTAAGTACGCGTACTTTAAAACCGCCGCGCAAAATCGTCGGCGATCCAACCGGTCTGAAATCTTGCTCGTAGCTCGTCATGGCTCGAACGTGTGGCAGCATTGCGAGCCGCGAGCCGCCATTTTGTTTCGACTTCGTTTCTTTTTTTTAGTTTTTAAAATGTAATACGATATTATTCCTAAATAACACAAAGCTTCTTCAGAGTGAGTAAGCTTCACGTGTGTCACTAACGTCGAGCCGAGTAAGTTCGCGATCTTAAAAACCGCGTACTATAAGTTCGTACGTCTATCACCCACTTTAGAGCTGATAATTGAGCAAGCTTGTCGCAATCCCGCACTGTGTGTACCCACAACAAAGCCAGTGGTTTGTATGTATCTTCCGCTTCTTTGTCCCACGCACAAACCGACCGACGTAAACCCTAGATTTTTGTGGAGATTTCTCTCCTAGAAATATTATAGTTTGAAATCTACACTAACTTAATGTGGATTCTGGAAAATAAATATGAGAGTTTTAGATGAGAATTTCTACAGAGTTCTAATAATATTATCTTTTGATCTAATACCTACTTGTGATTTAGTGCTCTTTCTCTTGAGAGCTCTTTTTGATTAAGGCGCTCCCAGTCGACGATTGTTTTTGTTCGAAACGAAAAAAGAAATACTTCTGAACAAGCCACATGTCCTATTTTATAATGTATAGTATATGTGAATAAAGATGTACCCATCTTTAAGATGTCCGCCTTAGCTTTTCGAATAAATTAATGATATAAATTATGTATAATTACTTATCAAAAATCTATTCTAATAGAAATCTAGATCTACATATTACCTATCTTTAACAATAAATCACAAGTTGATTTTAATAGTAGGTATATAAAATATTTCGATCATAAATTCTAAAACGTATCATTTTGAAATAATATCTTTATCGTGAAAAATTTCTGCTATTATGTTTTCAGCTTAATAGAAATCTAGGTAGGAACCTGAAGTAATATACTTATAAAAATAGGAGATGTGGCTTGTTCAGAAGTATTTCTTTTTTCGTTTCGAAAAGAGCAATCGTCGACTGGGAGCCCCTTAAGAGCTTTAATTAAATCCTTGTTCAACCATGGTCCAACCAGTCGTAGAGAGCGACTTAAACAATGGTTTGTGACGAGTGACTTTTATAACTCTTTTAATACAAGTATTATGTGTCTGTAACCAAACTCCTTCGAAACGGCTTGACCAATTTTTGTTTTTTTTTTGTATATTCGGTAGGTGTGAGAATTGGTCGTAAAGTATGTAGTCGATGGGCTTAACCTGTTACGTATGTAACGTATGTATGTGTATGTGTATGTAACCTGTCACGTGTGCTAACTACTGCAAAATGTGGGCATGTGCCAAATATAATGTTTGGACGTGTCTCTGATTACCCCCACTAGACATCTTCAAAGGATCTAAGCGTCTGGAGATCTGAGAGGATGTCTACCGTACTTGGGAATTACAGTCGTGATCCTATTTATTTTATTTGCTATATTTCGTACCGCTTTTTGAAAAATCCAGCGTACATATCGGGAAAAACTGCAAGTTTTATTGAAATTTGTCAGGACAACGTCTTTGAAGACAGCTAGTACAAAGTAAAATAATAATTTAAATGAGAAATCTTTAGTAAGTTTCACCAGATGTTATAACGTGTTCCACGTGTTATGATGTTGTAGTCCCGGTTCATTGACATCGGACAAACCCCGATTGTGATTGACGTGAGTTGAGCATAACATACAAATTGTTGACACAATTACAAGCGTATTCATATTTGCTGGCTTTAAGGGTTAAGGTTTAGTTTCTAAGGGTCTGACAAATTTATGTTTACTTATGTTTTGAATGGACGATTATTATTTTAAGGTGATAAGTGAATTTTTTTACTTTTTGTATGGGCTGAGTCTACCCGGATATGACGGAAAAAGTGATAAAACTGCATTATCTTGAAAACCATCAAATTAAAAAAAAAATTGACATTAATTTAGGTAGCTAGTATGATTATCTAACGAATTATATAAAAACCGGCTAATTGCGAGTCGGACTCGCGCACGAAGGGTTCCGTACCAAAACGTACGTAAAAACAGGTTTATTGTATGGGAGCCCCCCTTAAATATTTATTTTATTCTGTTTTAAGCATTTGTTGTTAGAGCAGCAACAGAAATACATAATCTGTAAAAATTTTAACTGTCCAGCTATCACGGTTTATGAGATACAGCCCTGTGACAGACAGACGGACAGACGGACAGCGAAGTCTTAGTAATAGGGTCCCGTTTTTACCCTTTGGGTACGGAACCCTAAAAATGAACTATTTAGCTATTCATAGTTTTGATTAAAAACGAAACTAGTGATTTTTGAAGAGCCAACGTTGGAAAATAAATCTATCGAGAAAAGTTTCACCAATCGTGTTTCTGTCTTTAACATTTATTACTCGTCTTAAGGTTAAGTTTCTAAGGGTCTGACAAATTTATGTTTACTTAGGTTTTGTATGGACGATTATTATTTTAAAGCAATTAGCTTGTTAGTTTGCAAGTATTGAATTGTTTTACAAGTAGCAATGGTTAGTTCAAACGCGTAATGTCAATAAATTTGACCCTGCTTCGGTCGGCTTTGTGCTTGTCTATACTAATATTATAAAGAGGAAAGATTTGTTTGTTTGCATCGAATAGGTTCCGAAACTACTGGACCGATTTGAAAAATTCCTTTACCATTAGAATCCTACATTATCCCTGATGAAAATAGGCTATAGAATATTTTCAAAAACGTTAGGGATCTGTATGAAAACTTCGATAATGTAACCCAACGTGTTAAAAGAATTACCTATAAAATCATTATTACACCCGTGCGACGCCGGGACGGTAAGATATGCTAGTAAGATATAATACATTTAATTTTGTAATAATAATGCCATCAAAAACATAACTTGTAAAAAAAGCCAAGTCTCGCAACGCAACTCAGTTCTTCTACCGTAAAAAGTTGTGAGATCCATGTAATGTAACCAATCTGGTTAATTTATTCAGTCCCTACTTTAAGGGTCCTTCTGCCTTATGTTATTACGTAATTAGCTAACCTTTACGTAATAACGTGGGCATAATGCAGGCTTTTTCCCGATATAAGGTTTGGACGTTCTTCTGAATACCTCCTTTAGATATTTTAATGATCTGAGCGCTTAGAGATCTGATAATATGTCTACTGTACTACTTGGGGATAACAGTCGAAATGATATATTTTTTTTTATTTGAAAGTCTATCCGATTTGTAGTTATTTTAAAACACATACTAACAACTAGCTTCTGCCCGTAGCTTCGCCCGCGTTGTACCTTATTATGATGTTTAAGCTATCTATAACGAATTTAGATGAAACTTTATAAGTAAAGTTTCATCTAAATCCGTTCAGTGGTTTTGGCGTGAAAGAGTAACAAACATCCATACATCACAAACCTTGTCATTTATAATGTTAGTAGGACTATCGTACACTATGCAAATTACTGTCGAATTTACACCTTTGACAGCTACGGCGTAGCACGTTGCTACGGCAAACCTGTAATCTCACCCCATAACGATTCCAAATTGATTCATTCACCTGTAGATAGATAGATAGATAGATAACACTTTATTGATTACCACACGTTCACACGAATACAAATATTTATGAACAGAAGTAAAATAAATAACACTATGCTTAAAGGTAATACAATGGGCGGCCTTATCGCTAAAAGCGATCTCTACCAGGCAACCTTAGAATGGACTGGAATGAACATATAAAGAGAAGGGGCATGTTGGTGCGGCTTTAAATATATACAAGTAGATACAAAAATAAATATAAAAATAATAAATAAAACATATACATATATAACAAAAATAAAAAAAATAAATAAAACAATAATAAAAATAAAATAACAAAACTGAAGAATACAAATTCCATAAAAATTACGTAAATATTTAAAATATGACATAATAACACACATTACATAATATACCTATACAAAAATACTAAAGATGAGCAAATATAGGTAGTGCCAAAACATACTATAAAATACATACTAAATACCTATTTACACAAAATACAAACGTTTCAAGAAGAGCAATTAGACAGATAATGGTTGAAGACTAGGTTTTTAAAGATTGACAGGGACTTTGCTTTTCTGATACTAACAGGTAATGCGTTCCATAGGCGAACAGCTTGGACTGTAAAAGATTTTTCATAGAAGGTAGAGGAGTGTATAGGAGCTTTAAGTTGAAAGGTGTCAGTGGATCGTAGGGATCGTGGATTAGAAAGGTACAGGAACTGAAATCGTTCCTTAAGGTAAGCAGGAGTCAGGGGAGAAAAAAGAATATTATAGAGGAGGTTAAGAACGTGAGCATTCCGGCGGAAGCGGATTGGCAACCACTTGAGTTTCGTACGAAATTCTGATATTCGATCATATTTTCGCAAACCAAATATGAATCGAATACAGTAGTTCTGAAGGCGCTCAAGCTTATTAAGCTGCTCTTCTGTTACATCAATGTAGCAGGCGTCAGCATAATCAAGGATTGGGAGGAGAAGGGATTGTGCAAGCGCAATTTTGGTAGCAGTGGGAAGAAAATTCAAGCCTTCTGAGTGAAGCACCAGAAGCAAACATTTTACGACTGATTTCAGCCAAGTGTGGTCGCCACGAGAGTTGCTTGTCAATTAGTACGCCTAAGTTTCTGACTGAGTCACTAATTGGTATGCATTTACCGTCAAACATAATCTGAGGTAGCCGAAACCAGTCAATCTTTGAAACCATCCTAGAACTGCCAATAACAATAATCTGCGTTTTATCTGGGTTGACAGAGATGCCGTAGGATTTACTCCAGTCCAGAATATAGCGCAGATTAGTGTTTGTGGTCTCAAAAGCCTCATGAAGCTGTGCTACTGGTGCCTTAGTGTAGATCTGGAGATCGTCTGCATAGAGGTGATAAGATGAAGAAAGATGTTGGGAAATAGAATTTATGAAAATTGCAAAAAGAAGAGGAGATAAGACTGTAGTCATTTGTTCTGCCGGCGTTATTCACTGTCGGCTACATTTTACCTAAGCCCCTGTTTCCTAGAAAGTAGGTTACGTTGTACGACCTTTAAAATTAAAGCCGTGTTTTCAGAGTCCTATCTTGACTTTCAATCCCAAGGTTGTCGGTTGCCAAGGTCAAGGGGTTCGAATATCCGCCGTGGATTTTTCTGCCTAAAAAAAAATATGTGCATTAAACGGGGAAGGAAACCAATTAATGTTTGGGCGTGCTTTTGAATACCCCTTTTAGACATGTACAAGAATCTAAGAGTATGTCTACCGTAGGTACTTATGATTACAAATGGTTGGAAAGTTGCATTAGCGAGTGAGAAGTTTCGTGCTTCATCAATAAATTGATTTGACGATTACTGTCATTTGAATGATGTTTGTCACGTTGCCGCTTTATAACGGTGGCTGCTTTTGAAGGAATCTTAAAGGCTTTATAGACTGTGGCTCAATAACTGTAGGTCAGGCCGCGTCTGAATGAAGACGTATTACAATTGATTGCACTGTTCAAGTGTGACTGGAGACTAATCTAAAAACAATTTGAACGAATGGGGACAATGTAGTGTTGTTGGTGTTGTTTTTGAATAGAGTTGGCATTTATAATACCTACCTGACTAGAACCTAAACTAAAAACCCGATAGACGTTGTCTTGTCCAACTTTTCAATTTTGGTCCTAGTAATTACGAACACAACAAAATATAAAAAAAAAATGTAAAAATGATAAAAGAAATGTCTGGGGACATGTTAACAATGGTTCCCACACTAGATAAATCTGTATCGTAGGTACCTGCATACGATTTACAAAAGCTTAGAGCGAACGATTTAATAAGTTTTCTATTGAAAAAATATTTATACAAGACAAGCTTTTGTAAAATCCTCCATCGAGTTAGGAATCAGAGTAGCGCGCTTTCACCTGTCACATAATCATTGGAACTTGACAGGTATGAAACGTTTTTACTCAATAAACCATGGAGTTGACCCCTGTTTGAGAACTGTTGAGTTATGGAGAGACCCGTCAAAATTTTTAAACCACATTTTTCGATCACTTATTGGTATCCGATTTGCATAAACCTTTAGTTCTGGTGACAATACAACGATATGGTGACAGCGAGCTGATCTGATGATAGAATCAGGAGCTGTTCAACAGATACTCACAGCAAAACTCCTTATTGTAAACAAACAAAAAAAAACATGCGAAGTGCTTGTATTTACCATACCACAATATTTTTACTTCTCTATTGAACAACCAAATTAAGGCGAGTAATAAACATTTTTGATGAATGCAGATTAGTTTTTTCTCAATAACCGCAAAAATACAGTTTTGTTTTTATGATAAAGATATTATGGATTTAATCTAGATAAATTATAGACAGAAACACGATTGATAAAACTTTTCTCGATATATTTATTTCCCAAAGTTGACTCTTTAAAAACATTATTTTTGTTTATACTCAAAACAATGAATAGCTGAATTTGTATACCTACTATTCGCTAGATAATCAATCATACTAGCCGACCTTATTATAGACAGTTTATTTTTAAGTTTGATGATTCAAGATAATGCAGTTTTAGCACTTCATCCGTTTTATATGGGTATGTTCAGCCCATAAAAAAAAACTAGCATCTCCTTAAGGTTGTTAATCGTAATTTACACAATCTAATCGGATTGTGTAAATTACCAAGTATCATCAAGAAATGGTTACCGACAAGTGCACGGGGACACAAAATAGTCGTCCTTTTGCCGAAAGGAATTGAATAATCGATGCATGATGGATGACCGCCGCGCCGTATCGCTGAACAACGGGTTTAAGCACCAGTTTCAAAATAATATTAAATACTAGCAGTCTGTCCTGACTCAGATCGATTCAGTATTTTTAACCGACGAAACACGAAGATTCTCAAGACAAAGCGTATTTTTATTTTATGTTTTACCACGCTTAACTTTTTACAGAGTAGTCTGATTTTGATAATTCTTTTTTTATTTTAAAGGGCATATTTCGAAGTTGGTCCCACATTTTGTTTATTTATATTACTCAAGAGATAATTTAGTATTCGAATAGTGAAATAATTTTTGAAATCGGTCCAGTAGTTTTTGAGTTTATTCGTTATAAAGATACAAAAATACTATACAAATCTTTCCTACTTACAATATTAAGTACCTATAGATTAGTGGACATTATCACACAGTGCCATCTAGCTCCAAACGATGCAAAACTTGTATTGTGGGAACTAGATAACTGATAGATTACTTTTATATTTGTAAATACACAAGATAAATTATAACCCCCAGACACAGAACAAATATCTATGTTCATCACGCAAATATTTGTCCTGGGTGAGGATCGAACCTAGGACCTGTAGCGCAGAAGGCAGAACTACTACCAACTGAGCTGCGAGGACAGTTTGAAAATTACTGAATTTTCACAAGCGATATGGTTTTCGTGATATTATGTTCCCAGTCGCCCGCGGGAATTGATAATAGAAAAACATAAAAATGCTCTTGCGAGTAATGTTTTTTTAGATTTAATAAAAATATATTGAAGGTAATTTGTCACGTTCGACAATATTGAATGTTTTTTCATTCAACGAAAAAAGGCTCTTAATTCGACGCATATTTATATACTTTTTAGGGTTTCGTAGTGTACAAGAAACCCTTATAGTTTCGCCATGTCCGTCTGTCCGTCTGTCTGTCCGCAGCTTAGCTCATCAGTGTTAGAAAGCTATATTGGCATGTTATATTAGTAATGTCAACCAAGTCGTAGAATAAAATCTTGAAAACCAATTTTTTTAGGGTACCTCCCCTACACCTAAAGTGGGGATTATTTTTGATGTCTTTAAAAAGTATTGAGGGTTTATGAAAACAACTTTTCGTTTGTGAAATATTAAGATTTAAAGAGCCAATTTTTGTTAGAGTCGAGTGGTCCGATTCCAATTGTATAATAGTTCCTTCATAAAGAAACTCGTCTTATAATAATATTTAAAAAAGTAAATTACTTTTTAAAGTAAGCTTGATTTTGCCAAAAAGTACACTCATCTGTTAATAAAGTCATGTTCAAATTCTGTTTGACCTCTCTGGTGCTAGCTGTCCTGTTTGGACGTTATGGAAATTATTGCGAGGCGGCACTTGAATCTTCTGCGATTTTACGATTGGTTTGTGCTTTTTTTAGCGTTCCATACCCAAAGGGTAAAAACGGGAGCCTATTACTAAGACTTCGCTATCCGTCTGTCTGCCCGTCTGTCTGTCACAGGGCTGTATATCATGAACCATGATAGCTAGACAGTTGAAATTTTCACAGATGATGTATTTCTCTAAAAACAGCATAAAATAAATATTTAAGTGGGACTCCCGTACAACAAACGTGATTTTTTTGCCGTTTTGATAATAGTACGGAACCCTTCGTGCGCGAATCCAACTCACACTTGGCCGGTTTTTTTGTAAATATACACAAGGTCGAATAAAACTATCGTGGCTAGTATTGCTGATGTTTCGAAATAATTCAGATGCTTTTCATAAAACGTAGTAAATATCCGTATTTCTTCTTCTTTAATATATCCATAAGTACTAATACAAGAACACAGAACCAACGTCTATGTTTGTCTATGATAGGAATCGATCGAGCCCACAACCCACAGCGCAGAAGGCAGAGCTACCAATTGAGCTGAACAGTCAGTCATGTACAAATTTGACGATTTAAAATCATTCTAACTAGTCCTTAGGCGCATTGTCAATACGAGGTAGAGTCGAGGCGGCGGCGATTTGACGCGGCCTTGACTCCGCTTGACAGCGCCATATCCTCGACTCTAGCTCGTGTGGGCGAGGCACCTAACTAATCCTAATCCTAACCAGGAGGGCGCCACTTGTGCTATAGATTCATGCAATGACCTCATCACAGCTATTGTTCTAATGTTGAACCTATCAGTTCCAAATCCATGTTTATCCTGCACTTGTTCGCGCGACATCCAGTTTCGCTGTTCAAACTTAATTTCGGACATGTACGCAAAATCAGTTTCAAGAGCATTGAAATTACGTTTTGATTGATCACTGCACTGTCAATATTTCCCGATTCAGGAGTTTCGGCTCGTTTGTCATCAATTTTGTTTTCATATCTGTGTCACGTGGAAAGTTTGAGAATCGTAACGACAACAGCCCATCCAAATGCTTGTGAATTCGCTTACCTATTTCCCATTGTTATTAGCGTGACAAATTACGTGATAAAGCTACTCGTAAGTAATGGATTCCATGTGAATTTACAATGTTTAAGCCTTTTAAAGTTAGTACAAATTAAAAGCAGATATGACTAACAATTGTCAAAAATCTTCAAGGTTCTTCAAGGACTCAGGTAGGTAACATCTAAGTAGTCATAGAAAACTTAGGTAACTTTTATTACAAGTTGAAAGGATTTCTTGACCAATGAACCGACAATATCAGATTAATGGCTCGAGTTCGTCATTTACTAGCTTTTTCATTTAAAACTATGGCAGTAAACGTCTTACGTAAACCGATATGCCTTGATCATACGTACCGAGTAAACGGGCGAGACAGTGCGTTTGGCGAGCACTCGGTGTTTATACGTACTGAGTACTTGGCCGAGAGTATTGTCTCGCCAGTTTGCTCGGTACGTGTGATCAAGGAATTACGGTTATGTTACTTTATTCTCAAAAATAAATTGCATTTCACTTCATGAGATATAACAAATTTAAATTTATATTGTTTATTAACTAAACAATGGTGGCGATTCTGTTGTGTTTGTGTCCAACTAAACTTAAAATTTCGTAAAAAAATGATCGATCTTATTCCTTTTATACTAAAGTCTAAATTAGAGTCACATCAAAATGACAGTCCTAAAAATTGGGATATTTTAGCAGTTTCTCTATTTTATTTCGCATATTTGACACAACCAAGTGTCATCTTAGTCAACACCAATATACATGTCGCTTAAATTTAGCTTGACGTTTTCTAAATCTATTACAAAAATCGTAAATTTATTTAAAACTATTCTGTTTTAGAACTGTCACTTTAAGGTTACGTTATTTTAAACTTTAACTTAAAAGAAATAAGATCGATAGTTTTTAGGAATTTTAACTTAAGCGTGGACACAACAGAATCGCCACCAATGAGCATGCAGTATGAATCTATATGTAAACTAGCAGACACGGCCACGCGTTGCTGTGTCAACAATTTGCAATAAAATAAAATTGCGACTATAATTAAAGATCTAAGCTATCCTATATCTCAAGTTGGACCAGACTGCTCACGGTGTGCCAATTTAATTTAAAATCGGTTATGTAGTTTAGGAATCCATCGCGGACAAACATCGTGACAGGAGATTTATATACATATATTAAGATTAACAAGTTTAGTAAAAAGTAGCGACGACGACTTGCAACCATGCGTGTGCCAAATATAATGTTTGGACTTGCTTCTGACTACCCCCTCTAGACATTTTCAAGGATCTAAGCGCCTGGAAATCTGTGAGGATGTCTACCATACTTGGGGATTCTATTTTATATTGTAAAAAGTAAATTCTTAATCCGCTTACGCTGAGATGGCATTTATCTACAGCTACACGTAATGTCGTGAAGCCGCATGCAATATTCACCGGCAGAATTTTGTTCACCGAATTCCTGCGAGGGTGAATGCGAAGTTTATTGGACACCTTTCGTTTCAATTTGCGAGCATCGCCGGAGAGGTGGCGTCGTTGGACCCAGGAGGGCCAGTTCCAACAACAACGCGCAATGCAGGCAGCTGACTCTTTAGCTCACTTTTTAAAAAATAATTCAGATTTAGCGCGGCATTTGAACGTGGCATTTGCAGACACAAGTTTGCCGCGTGACTAGTTTAAACATAAAGGTAAATGTGCGCGTGGCCGGCGTCTTCCAATCATAGCGCGGCTGCCGCGCAATGTCTAGTCACACCTTTAGTATATTGGTGGCAATTCTGTTATGTCCACGCAAAACCTAAAATTTCGTAAAATACGATCGCTTTTATTCCTTTTACATTAAAGTCTAAATTGGCGTTACCTCAAAATGAAAATTCTAAATCTTAGTGTTGTTTTAAGTAAGATATGAGCAGCTAACCGTGATAACGGAGTTTTAGGACCATAAAAAAATGAAATAGCATCACGACTGTAATTTTCAAGTATGGTAGACATTGTCTCAGATCTTCAAATGCTCAGATCCTTAAAAATGTCTTGAAGGCCACAAAGGAAATAAAAAAAAATTGCTCCTTATGTTCCCACTGGTTATAAAGGAGTTAAAAAAAAAACATAAATATCAAGAGAAAATTCTTGGTAAAGTAATAATGAAATAAAGTATATATAATAAATTGTATATAAAGAAATAAGAATGAAATCCAGGTTTTAATATCTACCGAATTAAATCCATATATGTATACAACTGAACTAAATTTTGTACCAAAAGTCCTACAGCGCAGAAGCTAGAAATAAATAAGGGTTTGAAGAATTAACTAGCTTCCTAATTGATTCAGTTGACATTGCAGAAATTCATTTCATAATACTAAATGGACAAGATAATAATATGTTGAGGTTAGCGGAATTTGTTGCTAATCTTTGTCCGTTTCATATAGTGAACTAGCTATTTGCTTTAGGCTGTGCCTCAGCCGAAAATAACTGTTTTATTAAACCGTCCATCAAAGCGGTTTCTATCTCTAAACTGTCTTCGGTATCTTCTCTTGTCTTACATATTATCCATACATACATATACATACATACATACAATTCACTTACTACGATCCTGACATACCTCTGTTTATCGGTTTGACGTATTGGCCGAGTGGGATGTAACTCGACTTTCAATCTGAAGGTCGTGGGTTCGAATCCGTGCATCAATGGATTTTTCTGTTCGAAAATTTATATGCGCATCAAAAACACGTGCTTACAACGGTGACGGAAAACATCGTGAGGAAACCAGTTAGTGTCCTTATAAGCGGCGATGGGCTTGCAACCTGTCACGTATGGAATGCTAACTACTGCAAAATGTGGGAATGTGCCAAATATAATGTTTGGACGTGCCTCTGACTACCCCCACTAGACATCTTCAAAGGATCTAAGCGTCTGAAGACCTGAGTAAGTAACCAGTATAAGGTAAGAGACCAATATTTTTTAAGCTTAGCTTAAAGACATATTTACCTACTCATATGGACAAACGCGGAGACCGTCGGCGCCATTTTGGCACGCCAAGATGACCGGTAGAAATAGCTTTGACATTAAGTCCTCCTATTGTGTTTGTGTGAAAGTGTAGGTAGATAGATAGATAGTATCACGACTGTAATCCCCAAGTACGGTATAGATCTCCAGACGCTTAGATACTTTGAAGATGTCTAGTGGGGGTAGTCAGAGGCACGCCCAAACATTATATTTGGTACATGCCCACATTTTGCAGTAGCTAGCATTCCATACGCGACAGGTTGCAAGCTCATTGCCGCTATACTAATTATACATTTTTACTGCTATGTCCTAACAGGATACATGTACCTATTTTCCCTATAAGACCTTATTCAATGTACATAATGCAAATAAATAAATCAAACAACAGCAAATTTTTCGCAACCTTCACAAATGTATATAAAGACTTGGCAATTTATATAACTAACTTTATAACGAGTTCCCTAATCGCTGCCATTAATCGCGCATCTATCCGAAACTGCACTAATTGGTTGTTTGATGGTAACCATCAATATTAAACAAAGCGCTGGCAACACTGCCCCACTTTAAATCAGCTTCTAATAATAAAAGCATTATTGTAGTAACTTAAGATTCAATTTTGAATGCCTGAACCATGTCTTGGTAATCTTTACTAATTGAATAAATGCGAAAGTAACTATGTCTGTCTTGGGACGGACATAGGTTACTATTTGCAAAAAAAATCTATTTATTTTCCGGAAATATTTTTTTAGTAATAAATAATATTAATAATTTAATATTATAGTGCCGTTATAGTGCCTGTACTTGAGGATTGAAGTCGTGATCCCATATATTTATTTACAAAAAAAACCGTACCAATTATTATTAGTTGAAGTGGATATTCCCCACATCAAGTACTAACTTGTAATCTGTGTAGTAGGTCAGCGGGTTATTCGTGGCAGTTTACACAGTATACAACAATAAATTTCAATTAATGCAGTTCCGTTTGACTTTTTTTGCTGCTTGGTGAGCGAAATACGAGTACAACGTAGAAAAATCCTGTCCAATACTCTACCTATTATTAAGTATTCAAATTGATGTACATATATATTACATATTAATCTAATTTATTAATCTTATTTTAAATCTATACTAAAATTAAGTATATTATTTTTCCATGTTTTCATTAACTACTTTTTAAGTTTTTTTTATTTGCCAACTAAATTTGCCACTACCAATTAGGTTGACTGGTAGAAAATGAATCTTACTTATAAATTTATTTTATAAGTGCAATTAAAGTATAAATAAATAAATAAGATAATATTATAAATGCGAACTCTGTCTGTCTGTTACGTTATCACGGTTAAGCCGCTCGGCGCGATTGTGATGAAATTTCATAAAGATTAGTTTAAAGTCTTAAGTCCAAGTAAAGTAGGCGTCTAGATCTCGAGGTGCGAGTGATGTTTGATTATTTATAAGGGTAGTCGGAGGCACGTCGTAACATTACATTTGATATACCCACATTCGTTTAGGCCACGACTGGGATTTGTACCTACGACTTTTGACCAGTGATTTGGAGTTTAACTACCAATATAAATGTCCATGGTTAATATTTTATGTTCGGCTTAATAGGTGCTTAGGCTTTGTTATGAGTTTATGAGTATTGTTAGTCGTTTTTATTTCAATGGAATCACTCTAAAAACTGTAAAATATCATAATCGTAATGGTAAATTAATTACGAGTTCTATGATACGAGTATTACACAATGTAAAGTTACATACATACCTACATACATACATCCTACGTGTTTAGTATCTTTATATGTCTTGTTCGAGCCTTCACATTGTTCGATCGGCACCACACTGGAGCTCTATATAGCATTAAGGAGAGGATCATTGAAAAATATAGGCCCCAAGCCGTGTTTTTTGTTGTTTTTTGATTCATCTAGGCTTGAGTTTGAGTTTGAGTTTGACATCATCACGCCTGTTTCCCAGAGGGGCAGGCAGAGACCACGTTTATCCACTTTCTACGATCCTGACATACTTCTTTTGCTTCATTCACTCTTCAATTCAACGTAAGATTTAACGTAATGCTGTGTAAGCATAGTCCACATAGCCGAAAATGCATTCTGATTGGCCGGTTCAATGTAGCAGCCCGCCGCAGGATGCGTCGTGAATCGCGCTCGGTGTTTTATATCAGCAGTATAAACCTAATGTGTTGTGAGAAAGTGTTTGCCTTGTATGAGGAGTCTATAGGCTGTGTGGTCGATACTCATAGGTTATCCGCTGAAATCAAAAACTCGACGCGAAATAGTGTGACTTTCATTTTGTTACGTTAATTTAGACTTTAACTTAAAAGGAATAAGAGTGATTGTATTTTACGAAGTTTTAGCTAGACGGTGGACACGACAGAAATGTCACTATTTACATAATAATTATTGTTCCATGCATCACCATTTAATTGGTATTGAGAGCTGGGAATCATCAAAATGTATGTGAATGCTTTCACATATCATTTACATAATCTAGACATCTCTTTGCCCAGCATTGGGGTTTATAGACGATATTGACTTTAGGTAATATACTAAATGTTTGGACGTGCCTCTGACTACACCCTTAGACATCATCGAGGATCTGAGATTCAGGAAATTTTAGTAGATGTCTACTGTACCTGGAAATTACAGTCGTGATAATTTTTTTTAAGAATAGATGTTTGATTTAGCAGCGCTGGGCTAGCAATTTATCACGTATGGATAGTGCCAAATGTTATGTTTGGACGTGCCTACTAACTAACTCCCTTAGACATGCCTCGGACTACCACTTCGATGAGCGCCTGAAAATCTGAGAGAATGTCTTCCGTTCTAGAGGATAATAGTCGTGAATACTGTATCGCTGTATATTTTTTTGTAAGTTCATAACAATGAAGAATATAGTAATAAAGTACGTCAATAAAATATAATGTACGAGTAACTGTGGAGCTCTTTGTATGGGGACTGCTGTGTTTGCATTGCACTGTCCCGCCAATGCCTTTGTGTTGCATCCAATGTAGATCCGCCTTGGACGTATACGTCTGCATGGAGAGCTCAACTATTGAATTCTAGTATAACAAAGTCATATATTTAGTCTTCTATATATGTATATATACTAATATTATAAAGAGGAAAGATTTGATTGTTTTTTTTTACACTGCGCCATCTAGCTTCAAAATAACCAGACACAGAACAAACATATATGTTCATCACACAAATATTTGTCCTGGGTGGGGATCGAACCCACAACCTACAGCGCAGAAGGCAGAGCTACTACCAACTGAGCAGTGAGGCCAGTTTTGTTTGTTGGTATCGAATAGGCTCCGAAACTGCTTTACCGATTTGAAAAATTCTTTTACCATTAGAATCCTACCTTATCCCTGATGAACATAGGCTATATTCATTACTAGGAAAAAATAGGGATCCCTATTAAAACTTCGATAATGTAACCCAAGGTGTAAAAAAAATGGTGAGATATGTGATGAAAGTGATTGAAGCAAAAGAAGTATGTCAGGATTGTAGCAAGTAGAAAGCCGTCTCTGCCTACCCCTCTGGGAAACAGGCGTGAAAAAATAATCTCTGGAGATATTTATATAAGTGCTTATTATTTCAGGAGATTCTTTTTTTCAGGCGTATGAATAGAGAGCTCCTGTTTTTCCTACATAGCTATCTTAACTCACGTTTTACAACTTTTTGAATGATGCCATGTAAAGTTTCTACAATTTTTGACAAAATATATGGCTTTTTATGCTGGAATCTAAGAGTTGAGCTCTCCATCCATACATATACGCCTTGGACCATGTTCTATGAAGCCCGTAATTTAAGCACCTACAAGACTTTGCTACCAAACTATAAGTTTATTTAAAACAGGTTGCCGGTATCAATGTCAGTTTGAGTGGAAATCTCATCGATAAGTGTGTTCTTAAAGGTAAGGCATAAGCTTAAAGTTTGATGAAGACGATCACGTATGTACTTTCGCATTTTTTAATAAAATAAATAACTATACTGCACTCTGGTTCTCAGAGTGACCGCCAGAGGAGCTTATCGTGACTCCATACAATAATTACGTTTAAAAAACTGAAAACGGAACAGATTTCGTGTTGTTATACTCGTAAGTCCAATACAAAATTTCATTTCCTATTTTTTCACATGTAATGTAGGTATTTTTTCAAAAATGTAATTAGGGTCAAACATGTAGGCTATTCTCCCAACCAAACAAATATTTTTTTAAATCGGTTAATAAATGATGGAGGTCTAAGGTAACAAACATAAAAATAAAAAACCGGCCAAGTGCGAGTCGAACTCGCACACGAAGGGTTCCGTACCATTATCTATAGAAAACGGCAAAAAAACACATTTATAGCCCCACCTAAATATTTATTTTATTCTGTTTTTTTTGTATTTGTTGTTGTAGCAACAACAGAAGTACATCACAGTTCATGAAATACAGCCCTGTGACAGACAGACGGACAGACAGACGGACAGCGAAGTCTTAGGTCCCGTTTTTACCCTTTGGGTACGGAAGCCTAAAAATAAGCAATCGAATTAAGAACCTCTTTTTTATTTTGAAGCCGGTCAATAAACTACACATACAATACACCGTGACTACAGTCTATACAATAACCCAATTGAGCCTCTGGTCTATTGGTAAAGTTGTTAACATTCAATACCATAGACACACAATTGTAGCTTAGTATCTACACGCATCATTTTGTCCGTATCTATTCTTAAAGGTCAAAACACAATTATCTACGACCGCCATTCCACGAATCATCCAAATACAATTCATCAAACACTATTCGTCGAATGACCAACAAATGGAACGTATCGTAGATCGATCATTCGATGTCGAATTACATTTCGTTATTACAATTGAATGAAGCCTAACGTCAGTACGCTTAGCATGATGATCTGAGAAAAGTTTATTTTATAGAAGTACTAGCTTTTACCCGCTTTTACCCCTAGTCTTACCCTTTTTACCGAATTCGTTTGCGTAGATTAAGAAAATCAAAAGAAAATTTTAGGGAAAAAGTAGTCTATGTCATTCCCAAGACTGTAAACTATCTCTATATAAAATTTCATTACCATCGGTCCAGCGGTTTGGCCGTGATAACGTCACAGACAGACAGACAGACAGATATACAGAGTTACTTTCACATTTTTAATATTGCAGTTTAGATACCTAGACAAAAACATACTTTTTGAGCATGGCAATCGCAAAAATGAAGGAAAAAGGGTATTTCTAAACTTCCTCGACTAAAATGTCACGTCTACGATGCTGTGTTCTACGTCTTGTGTATTTCTTCGTAGACAAATCAATTTCCCAGTTCAATAAGCTCGTTATGCTAGGCCTGCAGGATGAGTTTGCTAAACGCCAAGACAAAAGTAGCATGGTCTGTAGAAATCTGTGTCTGGTGTTTAATGGTTCGGTCGCTGCTCGGGTTAAACGCATGTATATTTGGGCAGAGGACATTCAATACGTCAGCGTTTGAATCGTATCCAAGCCCACTCAGGTTTGGCACGGAACATGCGATTTCATTTCCTGCCGTCCCCGTTGTGACTGGCGCCGCAAATGATTAGCAGACGGGCTATTGCCAGTTTCGATGCGTAATGAATCGCCGGCTGAATGGTATATTTTACAGGCTTGGATTTTTACATTCGATAAAGTGTGCTCAAAAATGTTTTATCCTTTACAACATTTTGAGCACGTGTTAATACGCATTTACAGGATGTTACAAAACTACCCTTAAAGCCGGAAGGAGGTTAAAGCCCTGTATGTCGACGATTGCTCTTTTAAAAATATAATTTATATCATTAATTTATTCGAAAAGCTAAGGCGGACTACGCGCCGACGTGTGTTTGTCGTCATTGCAGCGGTCGGTAGGATTATTTACCGAAGTGATTAAAGATGGGTACATCTTTATTCACATATACTATACATTATAAAATAGGAGATGTGGCTTGTTCAGAAGTATTTCTTTTTTCGTTACGAACAAAAACAATCGTCGACTGGGAGCGCCTTAAAATAATTCTAAATGATATAGGATCACAACCGCAATCCCGAAGTACTTCAGACATTCTTTCAGACCTCCAGGCGCTTCTTGATGACTTAAGGGGGTAGGCACACGTCCAATTACATTAGGCAATTTTTTCAAAAGTTAGAATTCCATACGTGACAGGTTGCAAGCCCATAGCCGCTAATTTCCTTTACTTAATGGGCGTTTTACGAGTATGTTTAATCTATCTGCAAGTCATAAAGATGACTGGTCACTCTGACAGTAGAATCAAATAGTCATTCGACATGACTTTGCAAATCTAGGCTATTGTAGATTTTAAAACAATAAATATGGTCAAATACCCGGTTGTGGTTGTGGAGCCTACCCTAGTTTGGGGTCATTTTCAATTTTTGCAGTCAATAACTAACCCTCGTATTCAGGAACGACACTGTGAGAACACGCACCCACAGTGGACGAAATATTTTTTCATAAACATCACTTTATGTGTTGTGCGACACTGCATAGTGTGACTAGAGGCACATTGTCGTGTGCCTCTAGCCAAAGTTGAGCTCTAAAGGCACACGGTAGCGTGCGCCATAGTGCCGCTCAACACATAAAGTGATGTTTATAAAAAAAGATTTATTTATTCTCATAGTGTCGTTCTTGAATACGAGGGTAAGGATAGCATACAAACTTGTTTAAAATCTATAGTTAATACATTCTTTGTCTATGGTCGGTTTTGATTAGTGACAGTTGTGATGCGTTATACCTCTAGACTTGATTGACCACAACTAAATATATTATGTTTTGTCTATTTAAATATGAATAATTAATAAATAAATATAGCTTGTTACCTTTGTTTAAAGAAAGAAAGAAAGAAAGAAAACGTTTTTATTTGTGACATTACAAAGCAGAACAAAGAGACAAAAAAAACGAGAATGGTAACAAAATGGTAACATGACAATAAACAATAAAAAAAAAAAATAGATTCCTTATACAACTAATAAAAACTAATAAAAACTAGAAGATGAATACTTTATTCTACGTTGTATAAAAATCGTCGTTTTAATATTTTTTTCAATATAAACCGTTTATTTGAAAATTAAACGTTTGTTGTTGTTAAAATGACCACAACCTGCGCTTTCACCCTACAATGTACAAAAGCTTTTCAAAAAACTCTCTAATAAGTCAAAACGTGAATATTCCACCAACACGGTTCAGTTAGTCAGTCCAGTCGGCCATGCGCGTAGAGTTCAATAGACCGAATAATCAACTTATTCGGACATTTGGAGTCCGACATAAAAATATTCAAATATACCAGCCGCTGTTTAAATAGGCTGTGTTTTTTGGTAAAGGCTGATTCCTTAGCGAATGGGGTGCGCGGACCGAGTACTTTCTGTTTTTTAAAGTTTTTTTTTACTAACTAAGCAAAAGTTTTTTTTTAGGCATAATTAAACAAATAGGATCACGACTGTAATCCCCAAATACGGTAGATATCCTCTCAGATCTTTTGAAGATGTCTAATGGGGGTAGTCAGAGGCACGTCCAAACATTATATTTGGCACATGCCAACATTTTGCAGTAGTTAGCATTCCATACGTGACAGGTTGCATGCCCATCGCCGCTTATAAGAATACTAACTGGTTTCCTCACGATGTTTTCCTTCACCGTTTTGAGCACGTGTTTTTGATGCGCATATAAATTTCACGCCGGGATTCGAATTCACGACCTTCAGATTGAAAGTCGAGGTACCTCCAACTCGGCAAACACGGATTTTTAGGGTTCCGTACCCAAAGGGTAAAAACTGAACCCTATTACTAAGACCGCTGTCCGTCTGTCTGTCTGTCTGTCCGTCCGTCCGACCGTCTGTCTGTCACAGGGCTGTATCTCATGAACCGTGATAGCTAGACAGTTGAAATTTTCACAGATTATGTATTTCTGTTGCTGCTCTAACAAAAAATAAAAACAGAATAAAATAAATATTTAAGGGGGGCTCCCATACAACAAACATGTTTTTTTTGCCGTTTTTATAGATAATTGTATAGAACCCTTCGTGCGCGAGTTCGACTCGCACTTGGCCGGTTTTTTTATATACATTAGTATAGATAAAACTTTTTTCGTTGTATCTCTAACAATATATGCTAAATTACCCGCTTGTTTGAGTTTATTCTCCCGATTGTAAATGAAACAGTTTACAAAGTACCTGGCTCGGACCTCGTTTAAACTTACCCGTCGACATTGTCTCAGTATAATGTGAGGACACAAGCCACTGGCTCACATCTTGCGATCTGAGTTTGAGTTATTACTTCCAGACTCGTGCGAACTTCTGTCATTACACGGCCAAATGTTTAAAAAGAAAGCGCTTAGGACATTGAGCTTAATGTACTACGTACTAGAGATGACACCACAAAGTAATAATTTGCGGTGCGCCGGCGCTTACGACCTTTTTGATTGAAAGTAACTTAAGCCATTCAGCGGTCAGCGCTTTACGTTTCAATGTTTTGTTTAGCCATATAAATATTTATTTTACGCTGCAAGCAGACTTTGGCTTTAATAATTGAAAATTGAGCAATTTATTTGGCTTGGATAGCTCCTCTAGTACGTAGTACATTAAGCTCAATGGCTTAGGATAACTTTCTTTTGGACCGCTTGTCGGGAGATCATAGCAATAATATTACTTATGGTAATAAGTGAAATTTTTGACATTGTGTATGGGCTGAGTCTACCCGGATAAGACGGAAAAAGTGATAAAACTGCATTATCTTAAAAACCATCAAATTTAAAAAGAAACTGTTTGTAATTTATTTTGCTAGTAAGATTATCTAACGAATTATATAAAAATTACCTGTTTAGCTATTCATAGTTTTTGTTAAAAACGAAACTAGTGTTTTTGAAGAGCCGAGCCAACTTTGTAAAATAAATCTATCAAGAAAAGTTTCACCAATCGTGTTTCTGTCTGTAATTTATCTAGAAAAAAATATTCTGCGTTCATCAAAAACATTTATTACTCGTCTTAACTGTAAGTATCTACAGGGTAATTCACCCTTACTTCCTTCTAAATCTAAATATGAAAAAGCTCTTACATTACTGACTCACTGACAGACTGACAGATCTGTCAGCACACAGCCTAACCACTGGTCCTAAAAGCTTAAAATTTAAAGGGTACTCGTATATTCCTTTTGGTATGTAGATTAAGAAAAGAATTCCCGAAATTCAACCCCTAAGAGGGTGCAGCAGGGGTTGAAGCTATAACGGCAAATACTAAAAACAGATTAAGGCGCTGCCAGTTCCTAAAACCGCGGCAGAAACGACTAAGACAGTTAACAACGGCAAGCTCTAGATGGCGTATGCGTATCGTAAATATTATCGACAGTTTTTATGAGATCGCGTTGCTGGTACCTACGTAGGCAAGTAATAGGGGTAGCTTTACCCACCCCTCAATAACCATTTTCTCCTTGTCCGCCCTTTGCTTTTCGAATAAATTATGTATAATTACTTATCAAAAACCTATTCTAATAGAAATCTAGATTTACATATTACCTATCTTTAACAATAAAACACAAGTTGATCTTAATAGTAGGTATCAAAATATTTCGATCATGAATCGTTTTGAAATAACATCTTTATCGTGAAAAGTTTCTGATGTTATGTTTTCAGCTTAATAGAAATCTAGGTAGGAACCTGAAGTAATATATTTATAAAAATAGGAGATGTGGCTTGTTCAGAAGTATTTATTTTTTCGTTTCGAAAAAGAGCAATCGTCGACATACAGCCCCTTAAAATAAACATTTAAGTGGGGCTCCCAAACAACAAACTTTTCTGCCGTTTTTTATAGACGGAACATTTCGGCGCGAGTCCAACTCGCACTTGGCCGGTTTTTTTTAAATATTTCACAAATTCGATCAGTGAACTTCTTTTCTTGGGTAGTGTTCAGAAGCTTAAGCCATCAAACATACTTCATCTATTTCACTAAGATCTACCAAGATCATTTCGCTCCCAAGCAGCGCCATCTGTTGGCTAATGCCTTCTAATCATGCGGTTGGAGTGCGTGCGGATTCGCCAAGTGGCTTTTAACATCAAAGACTACGCCTACTCTATAACCACGTTTACACAGAAGGTCCATAGAAATCAATTTTGGGACAGGAAAAATGTCAAAACACTGCTGGGATCTTCATTGACCTATTACATTATTACACCTTAAATAAGTTCGATGTAAAGTTAGCCGCGAGATCGCAAAAATTGTTTAGTGTTACTGCATAAGGTCGAAAATTGTCTGTCGTGCAACTTCACGTAAGCCAAGATCCACCAACGGTACGTACCTATGTTCAAGAGCAAAACGTGCAAAGCAATATTGGAAGCACATTTACTAAGGCGCATTTTACACGTGGTTACCTTTGGCCTTGTACATACGCTCACAGTCGTTCACCGGGCTATAGAAAGAACTATGTTAGGAGTTTCACTACGTCATAAAATCGGTAAGGAGAAAATCCGTAGAAGATCCGTCATATAGCTCGAACTGCTGGGAAGTAAATGTTTACGAATGGCGACCACAATGACGAAGCGTAGGACGGTCTTCCACTTAAAGGACTTATGATATTGTGAAGGTCGCAGGAACTCGATGAATGGAGACAAATGCGATATGCCAACCAACTAAAAAAGTAATTATGCTGCAAAAAGGCCTCCGTACCTCATGACTTTCTTCTCTTCGAAACACGGAAGCACTAAGGTGTTAATGACTGCAAAATAAGGAGGAATTTATCAATTCAGCGGTATAGTATTTTTTTATGTTATGTACAACGATTACTTCGTAACGGCTGGTCTGGTTTCAATGGTTTTTTCGCTGTTTTAAAGAAAATGTAACGAATTTTCATAAGCATCCTAAATGTTGGACACAGCTACCTAAACTTGATTAGTAAGGGTCATTAGAATGGCGAATTTAATGGGCAATTTGACAAGATTTTAAAAACCATTTTAGATAATTCAGTAGTGACTATGGAACCCATAAAACAATATTATTTGAAATTCTGATAAGTATTGGCCCTAAAAATTTTAATTAAATATCGTCAATTTAAATAACCCGCAAAAACGCTTCTTTATGCAAATGGCGTCGCACTAGTTTCTGTGACGTCACATGTTTGTCAACAAGTAAATAAACGTCTAGATTTTCAAGGCAGGCGAAGACATATTGACAAGCATGTTACGTCATCGTCGATTCGACCACCGTTTATCACCATCCTGACCGTTTTGTGTCACGTGCGTGACTGGCGTTGAAAAATTAATAATTTTTATTATGGGTTTTTTAATAAATTATTGTTTATTTTTAAGTTATTTTACTCCATAACGCTTTTCGAAGGCATAATTTACATAGATTACTATCAACAACACTTTATTTTTCATACTGTCAAATAGCCTATTGGGTTCCTAATGAAGTCACATCTGATAATGGTAATTTGGTTGTCAAATCAAAATACTAGAAATACCTAACCTCAAAGAATACCTAAAGTTAAAAAAATTAACAGAACAAGTAGAAATATGTAGTTTATTTACTTACGAATTAAATTGTTTTTTAACGTATAAATAGGTATTTTGAAAATTGTCTGGTTTATTCGTTCCAAGAGAGTCTTCGTGCGTCCGTGTGGCTTTGTTAGTTCAATTGTTGTGTTGCTGATATTCAACACAATACTTCTCGCTGAAATAAATGTAAGTTTTATTTATTTCGTTCATAAATTTCTATACAAAGTTCTGTTGGTCAAAATGTAAAATGAAACATGAAATAGGATCACGACTGTAATCTCCAAGTACGGTACGCATCCTCTCAGATCCTTGAAGAAGGGGTGAGACAGCGGCGCGTCCAAACATTACATTTCGTACATGCCCTACCTAAGAAACAGCCCTTCCATTTATGTATCTTTCTACTTATCTGTATTCTTTCTTATGCATACCCTATACCCTTTTAATATTATAAACAAGAAAGTGAATATTCATGTTAGTGTTTGGTGTAACTGGGAACATAAAACAATTTGCAACCTGGAATAGCTTATATATAATACTAGCTGACCCGTGCCCGCTTCGCTGTGCGTAAGACATTTCTAATACCATCGTGGACTTTTTTGTAGACGTTTTAAGGGGAAAACAATACTGTAGTACATTATTTTGATATATCTCGTGGGGTTCAGCCAGCATTTGCAATGTAAGCGCAAAAAAATGTGTTTATTTACGACATCACATTAGAAACCTCTAAAATTATCAGTGTTTCTCTACTATATTATGCATGTATTATACATATAAACCTTCCTCTTGAATCACTCTATTTATAAAAAAACCGCATCAAAATCCGTTGTGTAGTTTTAAAGATATAAGCAAACATACATACATACATATTACATATTACATACAGACGCGGGAAGCGGAAAGCGACTTTGCTTTATACTATGTAGTGATTGACAGTATTGAGTTAGGTACATTATTGAATACTAGCCGACCCGTGACAGACGTTGTCCTGTCAAATATCAATAATTTAATAGAAAAGACTGAATGTTTTTAGTCTGTGATGACAGATTTGTTGCACATCAGCGCCATCTGTACAGAAATCATCCCTTTTGCGTTTTTTTATAGTTTTGGGGATGTTTTTCATATTTTAAAGTAGTCTATTATTTATTCGGGCTTTATATCTACATCTACAGCAATTTCAACTTAATCATTTTTGTCGTTTAGGCCTGATTGAGGAACAAACATACATACAAACTCACAAACTTTCGCATTTATAATATTATTAGGATTAGGATATTGTTGAAAAACCAATCAAAATGTACTCACACGGCCGCGTAGCGATCTTAGCCATGACATCAGCGAACTCTCTTTTGAAGACGTCAACTGTATTCTTATTCCCGTACCAAATGTCTAAAATTCCGTTTGCGAACCATTTTGATGGTGGGTTGCTTGTATTTATGGGCACTTTCCCGTCCTTGAAGCGAGGCTGCCTGGTATCACATTCTAATATCATCAGACCTAAAACCAGAGTCAAGATCTTGCGAAAACTAGAGGATCTATACATTTTGGCAATCGTTTAAACCTGTGAAAGAAGTCTTCTTCGTTTAAACTCAAGTCACTGAATAAGAAAGGTGATCTGTTGTCAATGCAAATGCAAGAACAATTGTGTTGAAATCAAACAACAGTTTCCGTTTTAGCAGGTTTCCTGTAAAAACTATTTAATTTATGACTCAAACATGATGAACTCGACATGACAATGGCTCATTCATGATAACTATACTGACACAAACTATTAAAAATTGGAGACCTGAATGAAATAAGATCACGGCTTTAATCCCCAAGTATGGTAGACATCCTCTCGGATTTCATCCTTGAAGATGCCTTAGCCTTAGTCAGAGACACGTCCAAACATTACATTTGGTACAAGCCCACATTTTGCGTAGTTAGCATTTTACACTTGACAGATTTCTAGCCTGTCGCCGCTTACAAGAATGCTAACTGGTTGCCCCACGTTGTTTTCCTTCACTGTTGTAAGCACGTATTAATGCGCATATACATCTAGTTATTTTCTAAATGATTTATACTGATAGCGTAAATTGGAAGTTTCTACCTAATCATCTACGGAACGCTATCTGGGAAATGTTTTAGATGAAGTGGCTTAGTCTTAACTATCGTCTCAGCTTAGTAATTTTTTTGTTAAGTTCGTATGTTCGTAACAATAATTGTCTGGACTGTGCAGTGTGTATGTCAGGTTTATATAAAAGAGTTTTTTTTGATTTTTGATAACTCACCGTAAAAACGCAAGTTCTTTATTATGGGATTATATAAATTTGGTCAAGTCAACTCCTATCGAGTCAATTTAATTAAAAACCATTTTCATTATCTGAAAAATATATCTCAGAAACCTATTTAAGCTTTCACCAAGACTGAAATTAACGTAGAACTTCGATCTCATACCTGAGATTCCTGAAAAGTTGGCACTCTGCATCTCATTAGAATTTCATGAATATTAAATAGATTACTAGAATTCACCGGACGATATCAACCACGTTCTCGTCTAAGCATGAGTTTGAACGATAAAGTTGTTCAACCACACATAATGACAACACGATTTCATGAAGTAGAGTCTAAAGCCGTCTCTTCGATTTATATATGAGTACTTCTTAATTTAAATAGCTTCCTGGACTATTCTCTTCCCATAAAGACTTGAAGTTTTTTTAAGGTTACTCTACTCAATTGTTATATCTCACAAAGGCTGAGCAGTACTTGTGGTTGTAATGTGTAGAGACACACGCTTTTGTGTGCTTGACTAAGGCTCAGTGATATATAAGTGCTACATACAGTTAAGACAAGCCCGCATACAATTTAAAAAGCCGTGTTGGCCGAGTGGGAGTTGCCTCGACTTTCATTTCGAAAGTTGTGGGTTCGAATCTCAGCGTGCACCAATGGATTTTTCTGTGCGAAAAATTTATATCCGCATCAAAACACGTGCTCAAAACGGTGAAAGAAAACTTCGTGAGAAAACCAGTTAGTATTTCTATAAGCAGCGATGGGCTTGCAACCTGTCACGTATGGAATCTAACTACTGCATACTGTCGGCATGTGCCAAATATAATGTTGGGACGTACCTCTGGCTACCCATCTAGACATCTTCAAAGGATCTAAGCGCCTGGAGGTCGGAGAGGATGTCTACCGTTCTTGGGGATTACAGTTGTGATCCTATTATATTTTTTTACTACAATGTATCGAGTCGCACTATATATAAAGCTTTAAATCTTTGTACAGAAACTTTATCTACAACATAATGAGAACAGGCTCTGACGTTTAAGGACACAGTATAACAACCAAGTTTATTCGTCTAAGATTACTTGAAAGTTAGTTATTTCGTCGTCAGGTATTGATCTAAACGCGAACAACGGTGGAGAAAAATCAATATCTTTATTTGCGTATAAATAAACAGAGATTGCTAGTACAATACGGAGCTAGAGTATTTTTTCAGGCCTCAATTTAAATGGTGATGTTTGATGTGTGATGTGATACTGTATAGTATTTTTTTGGCCTCAATTTAAATGGTGATGTTTGATGTGTGATGTGATACTGTATAGTCTTTTTTCAGGCCTCAATTTAATAGTGATGTTTGATGTGTGATGATACATTAACCAATATACTCGTGCCTACAATTTTTGAGTCAAGTAGCTGTTTAAATTCCTTTATAAATTTTGATCATTACAATTTTCATAAAAACAAGTGTCTTTAAAACCCTGCCTAAGTGTTCTTCTTTCAAAGTTTTTGCGAACTCTCAAAAAAAAGCAATAAGACGATATTCTTGAAACAATAAAAGTCTCTCACGAATTTTTGTTTCGGAATAACGATAAATCTGGAAGAATGAGTTACTGAAGCAAATATATTATCAAGGTAGGAGTAAGTAAATAGAGTTTACGAGTGTTGAGTAATCACATAAACAGAGAGGCAAAAATGCCATCGTAAATACACGGCGCCCGATGTGTCGTATATCGAAATTGTAACCTGGATGTGTAGATCCTAGATGTATTTTATAATATTATAAATGTGAAAGTTTGTGAGTTTGTATGTATGTTTGTTTTTCAATCAGGCCTAAACGACAAAACGGATTGAGATGAAATTTGTTGTAGATGTAGACATACTGCCCGAATAAATAATAGACTACTTTAAAATATGAAAAACATCCCCAAACGAAAAAAAACGCAAAAGGGATGATTTCTGTATAGATGGCTGGTATGCAACAAATCTGACATCACAGACTAAAACATTCCGTTTTTTCTATTCGATTATTGAAATTTGACAGGACGTCTGTCACGGGTCGGCTAGACTTATATTTATAATTCTCGTGTCACAGTGTTTGTATCCAAACTCCTCCGCAACGGCTTGACCGATTTTTATGTTTATTTTGTGTATTTTCGGTAGGTATGAGAATAAGTCGTAGTATATTTTTAGGGTTCCGTACCCAAAGGGTAAAAACGGGACCTTATTACTAAGACTTCGCTGTCCGTCTATCCATCTGTCTGTCACAGGGCTGTATCTCATGAACCGTGATAGCTAGACAGTTGAAATTTTCACAGATTATTTAAACCCCTAGTTGATAAGGGTGGTATAAAGTTCGGGAAAAACTGAAAGTGCTTTTCTCTGTGGGATTATTGAAATTTGACAGGACAACGTCTGTCGGGACAGCCAGTCTTCTAATAATATATTACTATGCAAATTTGTGAGGATGTTTGTGGTTCAATCACGCCATAACGGTTGAACCGATTTCGAAGAATATTGGAACAGAAATGTGACTTGGAATTAGGGCTGCCATTCGTCCGGGTTACCCCGGATTTGTCCTAGTTTAGAGGACGTCCGGGGAGCGTCCGGACGGGGTTTCATTTGTAGTCCGGTTTTAATTGGCCACCCGCGACACAAGCACTGTGCCGGAATTGAGAAATTAACTTTTCGATTAAGGGAGCCGTTTGTGAAATATTAAGCTTTAAATTGACCCCCCCCCTGTTAACATGTCCGGGTTCTGGGCTCTGAAATCCGTGGGGTTATCACGTGTATTGACCTGGTTGCCAAATTTTTGTGATGGCAGCCCTACTTGGAATAGGCAATCTTTTAGGATTATAGACTTCTTTTTATCCATCCGATGTAATTTATTTCTGTAAATAAAGATTGTTTATTAGAATAAACTTTATTTACCCTTATTCTCAGGCTTAGGCCTGGGCTTTTATAGGGTATTAGTGGGGCAACCAACATCTAAAAGGACCATTTCTTAAATAATTATAATGAAAAACAAAGAAGGTATAAAAACAGGTGACTATTGAAATCTAGCTGTTAGGCTTTGTACGCTAATGAATGTTATAGGCAATTTTTTGATACCTTAAATTTTTATGGGGATCTCGAAGTTTTTTAAAAATAAGTAATATAGCCTATGTTACTCGCTGATAATGTTGCTTTTAATAATAACATGTAAAAAAATGTGTTTTTTTAGTTTGTCCGGTACCAATATAAATATAAAAATAAATAAAAATAGTATCACGACTGTAATCCCCAAGTTCGGTAGACATCCTCTCAGATCTTCAGAAACTTAGATCCTTTGGAGATTTCTAGTGGGGGTAGTCAGAGGCACGTCCAAACATTATATTTGGCTCATACCCACATTTTGCAGTAGAATATATATAGGGAGATCCTAGAAGCTTTCGAAATGTGGTGCTGGAGAAGGATGGAAAGGATAAGCTGGACAGAAAAAATTACAAATATAGAGGTTTTACGTAGAATACAGGAAAAAAGGATCCTGTTAACAACGATTGAGAACAGAAGAGGGAAGATGGTTGGCCACCTTATACGGCACGACAGTTTTATAAAGACTATAATGGAAGGGAAGATTGAAGGGAAGAGAGGAAGAGGAAGGCCACGAATAAGCTACATGAGCCAGATAAAGGAGAAAATAGCTGTCGTGTCGTATAAGGAAGTTAAAGAGACGGCACTGGAGAGAAATAGATGGAGAGAGCTGCATCAATTACACCGACAAGAGCACAGCTCTTAAGTTAGAAGAAGAAGCATTCCTTAATAATAGTAATACAAATAATAATAGTGTAGATATGAATTTAAGATTGAAAATATAGATTGCATGAATATATAAATAAACTTTATTATTATTATAGCGGTTCCAGAATCCTTAGTTCTGCCGTTACTTAGTGCAAGCATTCGTCACGTTCGCGACCACATCCAAAAGGAGCAT
The DNA here is from genome assembly GCA_912999785.1 of Hydriomena furcata. Lineage (NCBI taxonomy): Eukaryota > Metazoa > Arthropoda > Insecta > Lepidoptera > Geometridae > Hydriomena > Hydriomena furcata. Next base: position 12,918,506 of record OU538828.1, on the reverse strand, counting down.
GGAGCGACGGAGACGTCCTTAAATTTTCATACCGCATTCGCCCATTCCGCGTATGTCACCGAGAAAGTGAAAATACCGACCGAATAGAATTTTGCGTACGCAATAAGTTTGCATGTTACTGTTGCCGTGCGGCATTGAATTATAATTGCTGTTACCAGAACCGTAATTCTATTGAAGCAACATTTACAAGCTCCGAACGCGGCATTAGAAAAAATTACATACTCTGATGTAAGTAAGGAAATATCTTTTGTGAGGTTCAAATAAAAAATAATTTCTTAATTTTAATTTGTTTTTCAGAGACCACGGCCACAATGAAACCTTTAATATTGATATTTTTAAAATTTACATTAAGTGTACTGTAAGTTCTACTAATTAGTATTAGTTCTATTAAAATACTAGTTTAAGTTTTTAAATTTAAATGAAAAATTTAAGCATTTAAGCACAACGTGCGAGTCTTTTTCATTGTAAAAATACACTTCAAGTAACGCGCGTACGTATCGATAGTTACTTTAAACTTGTTTATAAAAAATATGATGCTTCTTATGACGTTGCTGCCGTGTTATGTTAGTGTGTGAGTTGCGTATCTATGCGTGATATTACCAGAATTACTGACGCGGTATATGACAGCGAGACGTAGGGCAATTTGAATGTATATTTTTGGAGAAATTTTGGGGAATGGCAAGACTAAGTGGGCTCCGGCTGTTTTTATTCCGAGAGTGGAAGCGAAAAGTAAACATGAAAATGTAGGTGTTGGTATTTTATAAAAAAATCACTTATGCCCAATTCGTCAAAACAACTTTGGGCTCATGCTCATCTCTCTAGAACACACTTGGAACTTAAAGTCTGGTGCAGGCAGACGTAAGACTCGTATTCTTTTTCAAAGATAAAAATAGATTCAAAGATAATTACAACGCAAAATAACGTATAACATATGAATCGAAAAAAAAACTGTCCAACTCTTATTGTCGGTTTCGTACAAACCATTTTTCAAAGATTTTCTGTAACTCATAGGTAAATAACTATTTTCTGTACTTTTGTTAATTTTAGGTCCTGTAGTTTCGAAGATAAGGGGTGGAGGGTGGAGGATGTACACACACACACACGGGTTCCGTTTTTTTCCTTTTGAGTTACGGTACCTACGGTACGTACTTGAGTAGTACTTTTAATTATTATTCTTGTTTGAGCCTTCATCTTGCACGATTGGCATCACATTGGAGCTCTACATAGCATTAAGGAAAGGATCATTAAAAAAAAGATAGACCCCAAGCCGTGTTTGTTGCCTGATATTATTCTTGTAGGCTTGGTCGCGTGGAATCGGCGTAGCTTCACCTAGTTCCTAAGACGTTTCAAAGTGATCCTTGTGATTTTATTGAAATAAATGATTTTTGAATTTGAATTTGAATTTACCTTAATATTCAGAACTATTAGCGAGAGGTCGCAAACATTTTTTTTATAGACGAAAGAAGATTCGTCTATTCTGTTCGAACGAAAGTGTTCTAGTTCAAACGAAATAGTTCCGCAAAATCGAATCACCATAATATTAGAGAAATTTCTGTATCTAATCCTTCGGAAAGCTTAGATACTCATTTCGTACAGTCGTTTTGTTTATGCCACTGATTTCTGTACGCTCGATATTATGTCTTAACGACGAAGGATATGGTCGGTTTTTAATTAATAGATTTTGGCAGATGTTATATTGCTGTGTACCTAGTCAACTGAACCAATTTCATGAATATGTATATGTATTTGCATATAACGAGGTCTGGATTTGTTTGTTCTGGTTCAAAATCAAACTAGGTTCGAGATATCATAATATTTTTATTTAATATCACAACATCGCAGGTTTCTGGTAGAAATACGGCTAAATAGCTAGTTTGTGAGCTAGTTTTGTAGAGCGAATTGTTGACGTCCAACGACCTACTTCACCGTTCTCCTAGGAAATGTAATTTGGCACTTAAGTGTTTGTTTTTTTTACCCATCCACTCTATTCAGCCATTAAACTAAAAAGAAAATCGACGAAAACTTTTCAACCATTCGAACTTTTAAGTCACAGAAACTGTTAGTCCTATTAATACAATTGAAACGGAATCAACTTTTCACTATTCTCTACAAATCATCCAAATCGGATCACCAGGCAAAAATATATGCAAGGCCATACATAAATAAAAGCTACAAAAATTATACTTTTATAAATACTTACGGGTCGAAGTGAGAACCTTCATTTTTCATCGGTAAAAAAAATAAGTTTATCTTTACTTGGATGTTGATAAAAAAACATCCAAGTAGAAGGTTCCGTACCATTATCTATAAAAAACGGCAAAAAAAAAACACGTTGTATGGGAGCCCCACTTAAATATACATTTTATTCTGTTTTTAGTATTTGTTGTTATAGCGGCAACAGAAATACATAATCTGTGAAAATGTCAACTGTCTAGCTATCACTGTTCATGAGATACAGCCCTGTGACAGACAGACGGACAGCGAAGTCTTAGTAATAGAGTCCCGTTTTACCCTTTGGGTACGGAACCCTAAAAAAGCCACAAAAATATACTTTCGGTATAAAAAAACAGTATATCTTTACTAGGATGTTGATAAAAATAAAGCTACCTAATATAATGTGTAAAAATTTTATGTTATGTGTAAATATTTGTATCGCTGTAAAACAATCGAACAAAAGGCAAATAAATCTTCAGTGGTTCTTTTTCCACACGGATTTGTTTTAAATTTTATTTATTCACTTGCACACTTCCGTATGTTAAATGTTCTGTAAGGTACTTAATAAATCACAGAACAAAGCGAGGTCACTAGGACTGGAATAAAATGCGGGCAAAATCTGTTTTTGTTAGTGACGCTGTTTTTTAATGTCTCGTTGGTATAAACAACATTGAAGGGTAGTCAGTAGGTACTCGTATACTGCAACACTAGAGCCTATTTTTTTATCGGTAAAATTTAATTAAAATATATAATTACATTTAAAAACTAAAAACAAAACCAATTTTATGTTTATAAAAAAAGAAATTGTAGCGCTTTAAAATACATAATGAAAAACCCAGAGGTTCAAATTCGTGACGTCAACTCGAGGTGTTCATGATTTCTATTTCTATCGTATCTCGCAGGGGGGCGGGGGTTGGGGGGGTGTCTCAGAGATCACCCAGAGTAATCGAGTAAAATACACAAGAAAAAAAATGATGTCGGTTAAAAATTAATAAAATGTGTCTGCAATTGTGATGAAAATAATGCCAGTTAAAGGATAGTTCTTTAGAGCATTATTTATTTATTTTTGTTTATATTATTTTTATTTCTTAGAGAAACAAACACTACTTAAAAACTTCGCTTAAATAAACTGTCGTTTGGTCTTTATACATATTTATACCGTCTTCTATTTAATCGCCAATTTCTAGATTTGCACACGATATGTATATATTCTAAAAATAAAAATAAAAAATGCCTCTATCTAGTCATCGGTAGTCAATGAGTATTTTTATTTATGCTCCTTGCGAGATAGCGGCCTTTGACTCTGTAATTGACTTCATCAATCAAGTGTCACAGAGTGGAATTTTATAGCTACACACAGTTTTGATAAATAAAATTTACTACGAAGGCATAAGCAACTTTCAACGATTCTGCCTGTCCTCTAGAAGTCTGATGTTGGCCCACGCTGAGGGACTAGCCTAATCACTAGTGACCAATCACAGCGCTCGAAATTTTTGGGTCATGTTTGGTAGAGTGATGATTAGCGGGCGACTGTCAAACCGAACAATGCACATGACTCAAGCGCACCTCGGCCGTTGGGTTTTAAATAGTACAAAGTAATTCTTTGCTAGTATAGTCGACTGCTAAAGTGCTAGATGTGAATAGAAAAAACGTCGTTTAGAACTTTATATACAAAATAACGTATATGCGTTACAACTATTTCGAACACTGTGATTAATCAATTTACGGTCTGCTCCGCTCCACTCCGTATCAGTGGAAACTTACCCTAAACATGCCATTTATAATGAAATTTCGTAATAAGCGATTTTTTTTGTTGTACCATAAATAAAATATTATTTTGTACGGTACGAGTATGGTTATTGAAATTCAATTAGTCGACATTGAAAGTAATATAAGTAATTGTATATATTAGCTATCCTAACTTTTTAATAACAAACAAGTACTAGCTCATTAAAAAAGTATTGTTTTAGATTTTTAACCGTTTTGGCATGTTGGAAGAAAAATTTTCTGGGCCTAAACTATCATAATTAAAGTTTAATCATTAAATTAAGATAAGATTGAGGCCGAAACTGTTTTACACAAAAAATAATTGCCGGTGTAACTAAAACAAAAAGTCATGTTTTAGAAATATCACGATGGCATTAGGTATAAGTAAATCTAATCAGAGTTTTGCATAATTAGCCGCACAATATTCCCGGACCTCAACGTCAAAAAATACTCTTAGAAAAGAATCTATCGCATAAAATAAGACACGGCCCAAATACGATTATTTAAATCATAACCAAGTGCGTCTGGCAGGTTAATTATTCAATTACAGCCTGCCCGGGGCGGAACTCGGAATTTGCATAAAGGTCAATCAGGCTCGATCGGTCTGTGATTACAGGGACGTAGGTATTGTTACCTACTGCTATGTGCCTCCTTATTTGAATAGGCTTCGTTTGAAATACGAATGCGTGCAGATAATAAAAGCGGCCAAGTGCGAGACGGACTCGCGCACGAAGTATTCCGTACCGTTATCTATAAAAAATGGCAAAAAATCACGTTTGTTGTATGGGAGCTCCACTTAAATATTTATTTTATTCTGTTTTTAGTATTTGATGTTAGAGCGGCAACAGAAATACGTAATCTGTGAAAATTTCAACTGTCTAGCTATTCTTGAGATACAGCCTTGTGACAGGCAGACGGACAAACAGAAGGACAGTGAAGTCTTAGTAATAGGGTCCCGTTTTTACCCTTTGGGTAGGGAACCCTAAAAAGACCTTATTAGTTCGCTCCGTACTCTCCTTTGACTGCTTGATCGCATTGTGTTGGGATGATGAAGTAGATTTTGTTTTGTTATTTTTTTTTACGCCACAATTATTCCTGAATTGGGCTTGCGGCTATTGTATTTTTGGAAGAGGCTTTTATACAATCCAGGTTTATTATATTTTATATTAAAACTCTTTGTGGAGGATATTACTGGACTGAATGACATCTCTTTATTGTACAACTAGCAGTCCGCCCCGTCGTCGCACGGGTGTTATAATGATTTTATGAGTATTTTTTTCATACGGATCCCTCCCTCCCGAATAGTTAGACATATTATTAGTAGTATTCCGGATTTTTTTGTAGATATTGATGTCCTCTTTAAAACTGTAGTACATCACTTTTCTCTATTGTCAGTAATTTCCGCAGCAAACGCGATATAAGATTTTTTTTCACACTTTCGGTTACATTATCGAAGTTTTCATACTGATCCCTAATAGTAAGACACATAGTATCACGAACTTTTTTGTAGATATTGATGTTTTGTATAAAACGGTAATACATTACTTTGCTCTATTGTCAATAATTTCCGCAGCGTAAGCGATATAAGGTTATTTTTTGGATTTTTTTTCACACGTTGGGTTACATTATCGAAGTTTTCATACGGATCCCTAACGTTTTTTAAAATATTCTATAGCCTATGTTCATCAGGGATAATGTAGGATTTTAATGGTAAAAGATTTTTATAAATCGGTCTAGTAGTTTCGGAGCCTATTCGATGCAAACAAACAATTAAATCATTACTCTTTATAATATTAGTATAGACTAGCCGACCCGGGACAGACTTTGTCCTGTCCTGTGTAGTCAAAACTGATGTCAGATTTTTGCACACCAGTGGCCTGAGCACGATCCACTATCGTATCGACAACGTATCCAAATCACAATAATATTTTCTTTTGTATAGTAAAAGTATCAGTATTGGCATTGGACGATATGTTGTCGATACAATAAAAGTTTTCAATTTTGCCTCTACAAACCTTGTGCGAAAAAAGAATGCGTATCATTCATTAGTCAAAACTGCGTTGCTATGACGACTAAATGTTTTTAGTCTGTGATGTCAGATTTGATGCACACCAGCGCCATCTATACCAAAATCATCCTTTTTGCGTTTTTTTATCATTTAAGGGGTTGTTTTTCGGATTATAAGTTCCACAGCAAATTTCATCTTGATCCGTTTTGTCGTTTATTTTTGATTAAGGAACAAACATAGCAGCCTTATCACAAACTTTCGCATTTATAATATTATAAGGATTAGGATTAGGATAAGCAGCTGATTTGAAAAACATCAATTGTCTATTAAATTCACTTATATACACATATACTTTTTGTGTTATTATTTTTACGTGCTTCTATTTGCAATGAAATAGCGACAAATATTCACCCCCTGTATGTTGAATAATAATAAAATTTGCATTAATATACATTTCCCTTCCGCCTTATGGGGACGAAATTGCAGTGGGGATGATTTATTGTACTTTTATTCAGGGAAAATAATAAAATAGGAGCACAAACTGTAATCCCAAAATACAGCAGACATCATCTTTCAGATTTGGAATACTTGAGTACATAGTAGTCAGAGGCACGTCCAAACATTACAATTGCCACGTTGATCCAATTTCATTTTCATTTTTCTTTTCTACATTGGTAAACAATAAATAAATATTGGTAGACATTATCACACAGCGCCATCTAGCCACAAACTAAGCAAAGCTTGTACTATGAGTACCAGAGATAACAGTTTTTTTTTGTAAATACCTACTCACATATTTTACCCAAATACAGAACAAACATCCATGTTCATCACACAAATGTTTGTCCCGGGTGGAAATCGAACCCACAACCTACAGCGCAGAAGGCAGAGTCTACCAACTGAGCTGTAAGGCCTGTCAAACCACATTCACGACTCCATCGTGTAAATAGGAAACGTTTAATCATTAATTATAAAGTATTTTAAATTTACCTTCAGGCGATAGGTGGTACGATTATACCTATACAGGGTGAAATCGTAAACACACGTCAAATTGATATGGGTGGTTCAGTATACGTAATAGTTTGGTTTCATGAAAAAATAATACACATTTAAAAAAAAAAACAACAACTGATGTAATCAATTTAAACGATGCAGACAAAGTCAATGTATTCAGATAAGTTCATAATATCAGTGTTTTTTTTTGTTAAAATATTTAAAAAATAATATTCGGATAAAAAACATTTAAAGTATCAAGTTAATTTAGTTGAACTAAGTACACAAAACTTTGCGAGTGTAATAAGATGCCTTTGCAGTTGTTGTTTCTTTTTTTTTAATGTGTATTATTTTTTCATGAAACCAAACTATTACGTATACTGAACCACCCATATCAATTTGACGTATGTTTACGATTTCACCCTGTATACATTTTATATCAGATAACAACCTCCTTGAAAACATATTTACAAATACAAAAAGGTTTTGAAACAAAGCATTTTAGGGACAATGCAGTAAACGAGGCAAGAAAATTTTACCGCCTAAGGGCATCGGACATGGGTCTTAATTATTTCTCTTGTTTCCCCAAAAGGGATGGCGAAAGAGGGACGTTGTTGGCAAAAAAACCTCATTTTATGTTGTTATTAATATTAGGATATTAGTATTAGGGTTCACTCCCATACAATCAAAACCGGTGTCGGAATTCAAATTCAAAAATCATTTATTTCAATAAAATCACAAGGATCACTTTGAAACGTCTTAGGAACTAAGTGAAGCTACGCCGATTCCTCGCGACATAGCCTAGAAGAATCAGGCAACAAACACGGCTTGGGGTCTACATTTTTTTTAAATGATCCTTTCCTTAATGCTATGTAGAGCTCCAGTGTGGTGCCAATCGAACAAGGTGAAGGCTCAAACAAGGATAATAATTAATAGTACTACTCAGATTGTAATCATGATAATAGGATCATATCATGACTGTAATCCCCAAGTACGGTAGACATCCTCTCAGATCTCCAGGCGCTTAAATCCTTTGAAGATGTCTAGAAGGTTAGTCAGACGTCCAAACATTATATTTGGCACATACCCATTTTGCAGTTGTTAGCATTCTATGGTCTCCTCAAGATGTTTTCCTACACCGTTTTGAGCACGTGTTTTCATTCTATTGATGCACGCCGGGATAGGAAACCACGACCTTCAAGTGAAAGTCAAGGTATCTCCCACTCGGCCAACACGGCTTTTTGTCGGAATGTCAATAGTCAGTCAATAATAACAGTACTGAAATTTCTAACCGTTAGATTTTAGACAGTCCTTTTTGTCAATTTTATACGATTGATAGATTACTAACCAAAATGGTATAAATATATCTAAATTAACTTGATTAATATCAGAGATGCAAACACCATATTTTAAAATTTAAATATCTGTAATGTATAAAAAAATAAATTGAATAAAATATCCAAGCAATGTCACATCTCCGTCATCTCGACCCCACTACATAGATAATGGTGCGGAACCCTTCGTGCGCGAGTCCGACTTGCACTTGGCCGGTTTTGATTATAGATAATGATACGGAACTCTTCATGCGCGAGTCCGACTCGCACTAGGCCGGTTTTTTTAAAGGAGGTTACCGCATAAGTAATGCTTGAAATTAATTTTACATTGAGCTGTATCTAGTTGCTTCATGACTACTCCGAGCTCCCTGCTACTTTAGTAATAAACACGGAGTTTTACGACTTTAACACCGACTGTACTGTCACTTTAGTTCAAGTACTACAGTGTCGTTACTCAGTATCATCCTTTGGACCCATAATTACATTTTAAAATAGAAAGATGACGAAAACGTTTCGACCAATCGAAAAGTCAAGAGACGATGTTATACGGATCACCTGCTAAAAAGATCGATCATAAAAAAGTAACAAAAAATGTACATAAGTCGAAATGCGAAATCGAAATCCTATTCTTTGTTTTTAACATGCTACAATAATCTTAGTTTTAAAACTATCGTGGTTGTCACTCATTTTAACTATAAATACGGCTAATTACCACATTTTTCTTGTATTGCTGACGTTTCGAGACAATTCAGATGCTCTTCATCATGAGCATCTACAGCAGATCGGCAAATACAAAAAACGTGGTAATTAGCCGTATTTAGTTGTCTTGACTGACGTTGTCTTGTTCAAATTTAAAAATTACTGAAAAAAGCGGTTTAATCAGAATTTCAAAATGAAATTCTAGAAACTACTATAATTACTGGCCTCACAGCTCAGTTGGTAGTAACTCTGCCTTCTGTGCTGTAGGTTGTGGGTTCGATCCTCACCCAGGACAAATATTTGTGTGATGAACATAGATGTTTGTTCTGTGTCTGGGTGTTAATCATCACTACATAGTATAAAGCAAAGTCGCTTTCCGCTTCCCGCGTCTGTATGTAATATATATGTAGTTTTAAAGATATATCTTTAAAACTACACAACGGATTTTGATGCGGTTTTTTTTAATAAACAAAGTGATTCAAGAGGAAGGTGTAATACATGTATAATACATGCATAATATAGTAGAGAAACACTGATAATTTTAGAGGTTTCTAATGTGATGTCGTAAATAAACACATTTTCTTGCGCTTACATTGCAAATGCTGGCTGAACCCCACGAGATATATCAAAATAATGTACTACAGTATTGTACACCTTAAAAACGTCTACAAAAAAGTCAACGATGGTATTAGAAATGTCTTACGCACAGCGAAGCGGGCACGGGTCAGCTAGTATGTATAATAAGTATGTATTTACAAAAAAAAAGTATATAAGTATTCTATCAGTTATCTGGTTCCCATAATACAAGCTTTGCTTAGTTTGGGACTAGATGGCGCTGTGTGCAAAGTCCGCCAATATTTATTTATTTAATTAATTATCTACTAAATAACGTAAAAAATATGTGATGAAAATGAAGTGATTTTTGGAAAGAAATACCAATTGTGTTTATTTATACCTACTATAAAATATTTATTTTTGTAAATATCGAGAAAACACAATCAAAACAACTAAAAAAGCATTTAACCCAAAATGAACCACCTTTTTGATTGTCCTATTATCCGAGGGTACGTTCGATTGTGAACAATCGGAAATACAAGTACGTGTTTGCGGCACTGTATTGTGTTACTATGTACCAAATAAGAGCAGAAAATATCTTTCTTTAATTTCGCGATGCTAAAGTACTGACAGCAGGCTCCTTCCTTTTATCTCCAGAGAGCCACTCAGTAGATACTTTGCGCTCTTATACTTTCAAAGAGAAGACTCGATAAGGTTTGGAGCTGTTACGACTAAAAAATACAGGATTTTTGATTAGAAAGGCAGGTACTTATTGATTTGGTTTTCGACAGCGACTTCACTAAAGCCTAGTCCGCACTGCGATATTTAACAGCGCGACTTTTTTTCACGCATTTCTGTAACACGTTAATTACTTTAGACGTACTGCACTAAAGTTATAAAATTCGCGTGACAAAAAAAACTGTGGATTGATGCAAATTGAACACGATTATTGCAAATATCCGTTTCAGCCGAACTGCATCGAACTGACAAAAACGTACGAAAATTTATTAGCAGTAGCGTAATAGGTGTAATTTTTATCACGAAATAAAAATCCCGCGGTGAAATAACGTAGTGCGGACTAGGCTAAGGGAATATGTACACCGCTTTTTTAACGCGCCGTCGACGCGCGTTTTTTGCTATACAGACGCGATACGCACGAAAAGTCTACACTGACGTCTACAGTATCTACAGCGTTTGCAAAGTCAGACGCAGTCTGTAGACTCTACTGCCTGAGTCTGACTTGCGTCAGTATCGCGTCCGTCTGTCAGACATACTGACAGACGACAACAACAACAACAATACTGTGTAACAAATACTGAAAACAGAATAAAATGAATATTTTTTTGCTGTTTTTTATAGATCACTAGCGACCCGCCCCGGCTTCGCACGGGTTTAATACATATAAACCTTCCTCCTGAATCACTCTATCTATTAAAAAAATCCGCATCAAAATCCGTTGTGTAGTTTTAAAGATATAAGCAAACATACATACATACATACATACAGACGCGGGAAGCGGAAAGCGACTTTGCTTTATACTATGTAGTGATGGTACGGAACCCTTCGTGCGCTAGTCCGACTCGCACTTAGCCAGTTACTATTTAGGAACGCTTACACATACGACCATAAAGGTAAAGAATAAGTTCTATGTATTTATTTATCTAAAACTAGCTTTTACCCGCGACATCGTCCGCGTAAATTAATTAAATTGATTTTTGACGATTAAAACTACAAAGAAAATTATGGTAAAAATGTAGCTCATGTTTGTTCTAAGACTTTAAACTATCTCTATATGAAATTTGATCATAATCCGTCTAGCGGTTTGGCCGTGATAACGTCACAGACTGACAGAGAGTTACTTTCGTATTTATATTATTAGTATAGATTAGCCTGTGTTGGGGTGTCCTTATTCATTCGCATAAACTCAACCAGAGTTTATAGAAACAATGACATTTTCCCTAATGTGCTCATAAGTAACATAAGACAGCATATAAAGCCGCGTTGGTCGCCACAGAACAATGTATAGTGCCTACTCTAGTATGAAAAACTCTCTCAATAGCCGTAAAAGTGTTATGTATGATACTGTACACTGACCTCATAGCTCAGTTGGTAATAGGTAGTTACGCGTAGCTGGTTATAGGTACGATTCCTCCACTCACCCTGAAGAAGATTCTCTAGATGAATCGAAACATTGTCGGTGTCCTCATTGACAATTTATCATTTACGTGAGTAATTTCCCGTTGTTGTAATAATGTGTAGTACAACTCACGAAAGTTTTGAAAGTGAAAAAAAAACTAGACCAAACATTTGTGTACTTAACATAAAGTTTTGTTCTGTGTCTGGATGATTTAATGTATTAAAGATAATTTAAGTTTTCTTATTTTTCTAGTTACTTGGTTCCTATAGTACCTACAAGCTTTGCTTAATCTGAGGCTAGGTTGAGTTGTGTAAAATGTACAATCATTTGTGCGATTTGTGTTTAAGGGCTATTGAAACGTCAATGTGTGAAGCCGCGTTGAGATAAATTGCGATACGTTACGAGTATCAAATTTATTCAAAAATGGTCCTTATGTCCTCGGAATAAAGTCTAATTAGATCAATGATAGGAGCCAAACTAAAAATTTACTTTATTCTGTGGATATACATTTTCAAATTAACTTTAAATGACATATTGCTCACCGTACTCTATACTTGACTACGAAATCTATCCTAATATTATAAATGCGAAAGTAACTCTGATCGTAATGAAATGGGTCATGTTGAGAAACTCTGTGATACCTTAAGACCATTGTAACCAACTAGAGCAATAAATAAATGAATATGAATATAAATATGAAATTTTGATATAAAGATAGTTTAAAGTCTTGGGACGGACATAGGCTACTTTTTTGCCAAAATTTTCTCCACATTTTCAGGAATTTCAATGTTATACGATATAGTTGTCAAAAATCGCTTTCGAAAATCTACGCGAACGAGGTCGCGAATAAGAAATAGTTTTATATAATTTACGTAAAAAAAAATCGAGTGATATCCATACCATTTTTAAGATTCCAAATGTGTATCGCCATATTGAATCTTATATCAGCAAGATATAGTTCAATTTCCATTGCATGTTGTTTAAAGAGACACACATGCTGTTGCGGAGTTACTGTGGCTGGCAGGAACACAAAGAAAGGATTAAGTAGGTTCTCAGTGCACGGGACAAAAGATACATAATTTACGTAAGTCTTATTTTAATCAAGATTGCGTCATGACTCATGTGTATCGTTAAAAACAGACGTTTCTCCTATTTAGTGCCTGTGCACACCGCGTTTTTAGGGTTCCGTACCCAAAGGGTAAAAACGGGACCCTATTACAAAGACTTCGCTGTCCGTCCGTCTGTCTGTCACAAGGCTGTATGTATATCATGAACCGTGATAGCTAGACAGTTGAAATTTTCACAGATTATGTATTTCTGTTGCCGCTATAACAACAATCCAGACACGGTGAAAATGTATGGAAGATCATGCAAACCTTGTCTTTTAAATCGTAGAAAGGTTACTTTGTATTTGACATTTGTCGTGGTACGTATTTATGATCTGGGTTTGTTTATCGCGGTTACATGTTTTCTTCTTAGCTTATAGTCAGTATTAGGTCTCTTTCCGTTATTTTTATAAAGATAATAGGCAATTGTTTGATACTCGCACTTAAGGTGCGTTTCGAGCATAGCGGAACTAACCGATAGACAAAATGTATGATGCCCATTGTCAAAAGTAATGTCAGTCGGTCCATCCTTCAAAATATAGTCGGAAACAGTTATGTTTGCCTCGATGCATCGTTTATCGTTTTTAAGAGTAGACCCCTGAGCTACCGCCGAGAAGCGAAGGCAGTTGAAATATCTACAACAAGCTCAAAAATCGTTTCACGCGTCTGGGTACTCGGTAGAGATGTCGTTCAAGCCTAGCCTCTCTAGGTGTGTTAAATTAACCATCTCAAACGGACACTCACGCAGGTACTTTTACAGGGTGTAAAGGCGAATCAGGCCGTTTGAAGTCTCGCGACGCGACGCCCGCCGCCGCCATCAGACGCACTTGCGCACCTCTCCACATCAAAGGCGATCTCGTGATAAGCATAGTCTGCAGTACCTTTAGCACTGGTTTGTGTCGTTTAATTACTTGCGAGTCAAAATTTACATTCGCCAAAGAAGTAACGAGTATAAGGGTTATTCGAGGTTTGAGATTACCTCTTGCATTGAAACTCACAAAAAACGTAAACTTCTCATATATTTAGTTATTATTAGAACAAGACTGCATTTTTTTTTGGTGGTGTTTAAGGATTGTTTAATAACGTAACCAGTTTTAAAATGTTCAATAATAACCTCAAAATACAATTTTGGACACAGAATACATACGAATGAGACCTAGCTTTATATAATAGTATAAATTATAACATTCATATTACATACTGTTTAGCAGTTTTCATGTTAAAATGGAAATATTAACAAATCTGAAGAAAACACATGTTTTTATGCATGCTACCGTATTAGACATCACTACATAGTATAAAGCTAAGTCGCTTTCCGCTTCCCGCGTCTGTATGTCTGTATGTATGTTTGCTTATATCTTTAAAACTACACAACGGATTTTGATGCGGTTTTTTTTAATAGATAGAGTGATTCAGGAGGAAGGTTTATATGTATAATAACATGCTACCCGTGCGAAGCCGGGGCGGGTCGCTAGTATTCAAATAAACACCTTTGTTGTCAGGTAAATTTCTCAAGCAAAATCGCGAGTAATATTATATAAGTATGATCACTATGGAACAATTCTTACGTGAATATTTTACTAGCACCCAGGAAAGTTTATTTGAACGAAACGAGTGCTAGGGGTACATTGCAGTTTTATTTGGCTAAGTTGTCGACGATTGATGTGAACAGGCTCTGGAGAATGAGCTCTCTCCTTGTGATTTCGGTCGAGGACCACTCGAGTAAGGTTATATTAGGTAGGTCCTTATTCTAAAAATGATCCAATGGAAATAGCCTGTCAAAAATACAAGGAGTCTTGACACTAAATCCATACTAATAATAATAATGCGAAAGTAACTCAGTCTGTCTATCTATGACGATATCACGGCCAAACCGCTTTCCCGATTGTGGTGAAATTTCACATAGAGATAGTTTAAAGTCTTGAAACGGACATAGATTACTTTTATTTTAAAATGTTCTTTCGAGTTTCAAAATTTTTAATGTTTTACGATAAAGGTATCTAAAAACGATTTTATAAATCTACGCGAATGAACTTAATAGAAAAAAATATCCTCTAAGATCTTCTGGGGTCAGATTCTTAAAGACGCCTAAAGGGAGTAGTTAGAGACACGTTCGAACATTACATTCGGCACCATTTTATGCAGTTAGCATTCTACTTTGTATTTTTGTGTTGATATCGAAGTTTTCGATAGGTCGAAACATTTTCGTCGTTTTTAGGGTTCCGTACCCAAAGGGTAAAAACGGGACCCTATTACTAAGACTTCGCTGTCCGTCTGTCCGTCTGTCCGTCTGTCTGTCTGTCCGTCTGTCTGTCACAGGGCTGTATCTCATGAACCATGATAGCTAGATAGTTGAAATTTTCACAGATTATGTATTTATATTGCTGCTCTAACAACAAATACTAAAAACAGAATAAAATAAATATTTAAGGGGGGCTCCCATACAACAAACGTGTTTTTCGCATTCTAGCGCCATCTAGTTTCATTTGATGTTACTACGTTATTATAGGTACTTTTACCGGGGGTAACCCGCTCGGGGTTTGAGAGGTGAACCAATGATGAAAGATGTTTGCAATTCCGCTGGCAGGTGGCGCTATTTTACCACTATCGGTAAAGTAAGTCGGTAAATAGGTCACTTCACTTCACATGATCGACTAAAAAGTTTGAAATTGAATTATTGAATTCATGTAGTTAGGTAAATAGGTACCTAGGTAGATATTATTAATTTCAAATTAATTTCGAGTTCGAATCCTGGCCGTGCATCAATGGATATTTCTGTTCGAAAAATGTACATGCGCGTTACACGTGTTTATAACGGTGAAGGAAAACATCGTGAGGAAACCTGTTAGTATTCTTGAAAGCGGCGACGGGCTTGCAACCTGTCACGTGTGGAACGCTAACTACGTAGTTTTGATAATAGTTATTTAAATAGGTAGATTACGAGGTATTATGAATTATTTTTTATGTTTTTAGGGTTCCGTACCTAAAGGGTAAAAAACGGGACTACTAAGACACCGCTGTCCGTCTGTCTATCACCAGGCTGTATCTCGTGAACCGTGATAGCTAGACAGTTGAAATTTTCACAGATGATGTATATCTCAAAATCAGCATAAAATAAATATTTAAGTGAGACTCCCGTACAACAAACGTGATTTTTTTGCCGTTTTGATAATAGTACGGAACCCTTCGTGCGCGAGTCTGACTCGCACTTGGCCGGTTTTATTCTTTTTAGTTTTTAAAAACAAATTATTTCAATAAAGTAGAATAAGCATATGTAAATTGACAGTTTTCTCTGAATTTTCATAATAAAACGCGAACAAATTTATACATAATAACATTATTTTTGTATGGTAATATTAAAATACACTGTATCCAATTGCTACTTGTTAACTACCAAAATATAACTTTATGCGAAGTTGTAATTTAACATTTAATTACGAGTATAAATAAAATAATGAATAAAATATAAGTGGACATTTCACACATCGCCATCTAGTCCCAAACTAAGCAAAGCTTGTACTATGGGAACCAGATTACTGATATAATACTTATATACTTTTTTTTGTAAATATACATAGATACATTATAACACCCAGACACAAAACATACATCTATGTTCATCAGATAAGATAGATAGATATATAGATAAACTCTTTATTGCAACAAACATAAATGTGTAATGGACGTCCTTATCGCTAAAATCGATCTCTTCCAGAAAACCTTTGGATGGACAGGATTAACAAAATCAAGAAAAGACGGTGGTGTACAAAAATGTAACTATATAAAATAATTCCTACATAATTCTACTTACCTAATTACAAACATATTAATCCACAACTTACATCGCAAAAAACAGAGCTAATACTAACTAAGTTGTGAGACTAGTATGTAGTACCAGTAGACCAGTTTTAATTTAACATTTAATTTGTTGCAATAACCGGTTAAAAACGAACAAAACTTTATTCATAACTCAGCCGCAGTAACCGCAAAGTTGTGATTAATCCGTTGATTAACTTTTATATAATGACGGAACTTATCTTGGGATTAGGGCGAACTAATGTTTACCCTCCGTACATACTGCCTGATCAGAATTAATGTCTGGCTATTAGTTTACACAGTCGAAAATCAAATAGCTAGATTATATGTCGCTGACTGGTTATTACCAGAGGATTAGAAACCTTAGAAACAGCTGGCGAAATTCACAGGTAACAGAGTTGGTTCTAAGTGTTCGTTCATACTGCCGAGCCTAGCGCGGTGGTGACGACGCGAAGTATCAAACATATGAAGCGCGCCTTTGTGGCCATACTGCAATGATGGCGCTTTTCATATGTTTGACACATCGCGCCCGCGCAGTGTGGACACACGTTAGGATCTAAATTATTACAATTTAAATAAATAAATAATTTAAATTTATAAAATATTTATTCATTTTTTTCAATAACATTTGAATGGCATGGAATATAGTTATTAAAATATACCAGAAATGCGCTATTAAAAGCATTTTCAGTATTCAAAGTATTGTTTCAGGCCGAAATCTATTTATATAGGTACCAAATTTTATCGAAATCAATTCAGAAGTTACGACGTGATTGAGTAACTAACATAAAACATTCGAGCTTTTGTACCTAAGTATGTTATTCGTGTGAGTTTGAGTCCAGCTTATTAAAGTACAGATAAGTATAAACTGAACTAACTTCTTCTACCCGCAGCTACGCTTATGTTATTCTAGGTCACAGATTAATCTATACCAAGTGTCATCCAATTAGATTTCATGGTACTCGTAACACACACATTTAAACATCCTCACAAATTTTCGCATTTATATAGTCAGTGACGTGGACGTGTGCGCGATTTTTAGAGATGTTTGTGTAGTACGGTACTACGGCGTAGCGGCTGCTACGACGTAGCAAAGTGCTACGCGAGTATATGTAAATAATGTAACAAAACGGACAGTCCCCTATCATTTCATCATAATTTTCCTATTGTTCTTGTAGGGTCGGCACAACATGTATTTTTGCAGTTATCTCTTCACTCACTCCTTTCTTACTCATGTCATCTTTCACGCAGTCCATTTATCTCTTCTTTGGCCTATCTATCCATCCACTTTAATTTCTAAAATCCTTCCCCATACCACGTTATCCTAATGCTTCTCATCTTTTCTGTCACAGGTGCTTTTTCCAGCTTCCTCTGATATAATTCCTAATCTTACCCATCCTCGTCATTCCATCTCAACGTTCACATCTCCACCGCATACACTCTTCTTGCATCAGCTCACAACATAACGGACAGTCCACCTTACGTGGCATATTTCGTGAGCGATCTGCTTTTAAGCTATGCTATTCGTTTCTATCTGGCCGCGATTCAAAAACAGCACCATCTTAGCTTAGAACAATCCATCTTATCTTCAGTAAGGAGCATGTTATTACAATGGAATGAAAAATTGCAGCGTTCACAAAAAGTTGAGCTTAGCGAATCCATTATTATGAGTTATACTTGTGAGTGTTTTGCAGCTAGAGCTTTTAGTGTTACAGTCTGCTAGACAAAAGAAATTGTGGAATTGTTTGTGAAATAAATCGTTAAGTTATTACTTGCAAGAGAGCGTGAGAGAGTTCCGCATAGAAATCTATACTATCTTTACTTCTATATTAATGTTATAAATACGAAAGTACCTCTGTTTGTCTGCCTGTCTGTCAATCTGTGACGTTATCACGGTCAAACCGCTCTGAACCTATAATAATAATAATAAATAATAAATATTGGCGGACTTTACACACATAGCCATCTAGCCCCAAATTAAGCAAAGCTTGTATTATGGGAACTAGATGACTGAAATAATACTTATATACTTATTTTTTTGTAAATACATACTTATTATACATATTTACACCCAGATTCAGAACAAACATCTATGTTCATAACATAAATGTTTATCCTGGGTGGGAATTGAACCCACAACCTACAGCGCAGAAGGCAGAGTTACTACCAACTGAGCTGCACGGCCTTCAATGTAATATAGAGATAATTTGATGAAATGTGCCATCACTGCACTGTGGATGCAAAGGCGCGTTTCATATGTTTGATACTTCGTGCCAGTCGTCGCCACCGCGCTAGGATCGGCAGTGTGGAAGAACACAAAGTCTCGGGACGGACATGGCTACTTTTTTCCAAAACATTCTTTTAATTATCTGGAATTTCAATATTTTACGATAAAGACGATAATAATCGATTTCTAAAATCTACGCAGACAACGGCGCGGGTAAAAGCTAGTGTATAAAAGATATATTTCAAAAGCATTCGAGGACAGTAGTCCAATTTGGCAATGCAGTTTGTTCCAACATAAATTTATAGTAGGTAAAACATAGCGTGCCAATTTTGTAGTCAACAAGCTGCAAGATTATGTAAATCCGTTTCGCCAATCAATTTGTTGTTTTGATGGAAACTCTCATAAAAAAATCCAATAACCGTCAGATTTTTTTAGTTCTAAACGGTGAATATCGATCAACTGGAAAGCCGCTACCTCAGGAAAAACAAGTCGATTGCGGTGAAAATTCAATTAGGATTAGCAACTTCAGATTCGGAAAAAAGGGAAACAGAATCGCCAATTACAAATATTTAAACATACGATTTTCGACTTTATGTACCTGTAATAATCGTTGGTAATTTTTGTTCTGTTTATATGAAGTTGAGAGTTCACTTTCAGTCGCATAGTGTTTGTAAAACCAGTAGCTTAGCATTTCATCTCACATTTATTTAATAAGGTAGACAGGCCTTTCGCTCTGTATAGACAAAAGCCTACCATATATATAAACATAGTACATAACATAATAGATACCGACTCTTTAAATAAATATATTTCATTTTGCTTTTTGTTTGCGCCAACAGTCTTGTAATACTGCAAATGTGGTCTACTATGTAAAGTTCTCATTTGTGAGACAAGTTGACCGCATTATGAGATGCCTCGACTTTTGATCTGAAGGTTTTAATTCTAGATGCACCAGATGGGTATTTTTATTCAAAAACATAATTATGCACTTTAATAACACATGCTTATAAAATCGCTTATTGTAAAATACTTTCTTAGTGTCCTAAATGAATGAATTCAGTTCACAACCTAGACACAGTAATGCAGTGCCAGATTTAAGCATAGGCAACATAGGCAGTTGTCTGTGGGTCGCAACAACATGAGGGCCGCCACTACACAAAAAAAATCTATAAAGGCTCAGTAGAAAAAGAAATATACTGAGTTTTTTTACAAATACCTAGATGAAAAACTTATTTTTACTTTGAGCTTAATTTTTTATGAAAAATATGAACGATTCGAGGGCCTCCACCACATGCCTATGGGCCACCGAAGTCTAAAACCGGCGCAGAGTTGTTTAAGATTTTACGGAGATTTAACACTATAAAACACGCTAATAAGTTCAACAATTTTATAAGGCAACCTCTGATTTGCGAGACAGAATGAATGATGATGACGTTGACGTATTACATGAGCTACAACACAATACATGGCAATTTTTACGAAGCAAAATGTCGAATGTTAATACGTTTCAAGGTCGAATAAAACATGGCGGCATATTGGCACCTTACATAAATAAATACGCAAAACGTAAGCTATGCTAACTTTGGTAAACTAAATTACGTTGTGCCAAACATAAACGTTGTGACGCCCCCCTATACATCTTCGAGGATGGTTTGAGAAGATGCCTGACACACTTGAAAATAAATGTTTTAATATAAAATTCTCGTGTCACAGTGTTTGTAACCAAACTCCTCCGAAACTGCTGGCTTGATTTTTATAAATTTTTTTGTATATATTCATTAGGTCTGAGAATATGTCGTAGGGTATTTTTTATACTCCTAAGTGATAAGGTTGGTGTAAAGTTCGGGAAAAACTGAAAGAGCCTTTGTCTATGGGATTGAACTTGATTATTGAACTTTGACAGGACAACGTCTGTTGAGACATCACTCACATCGCCATCTAGCCCTACATTAAACATAGCTTGTACTATGGGTACCAGATTACAGATAGAATACTTCCAGTAGTTTTTGAGTTCGTTACAAACATACAAAAATACAAGTCTTTCATTTTTATGATTAGTACTAGCTGCTCGCTCTGGCTTCGCACGGGTTATACCTGGATAAAAAGTAGCAGTATGTGTTATTTTGATGTATTATAAACTACTAGCTGACCCGTGCCCGCTTCGCTGTGCGTAAGACATTTCTAATACCATCGTGGACTTTTTTGTAGACGTTTTTAAGGTATACACTACTGTAGTACATTATTTTGATATATCTCGTGGGGTTCAGCCAGCATTTGCAATGTAAGCGCAAAAAAATGTGTTTATTTACGACATCACATTAGAAACCTCTAAAATTATCAGTGTTTCTCTACTATATTATGCATGTTTTATACATATAAACCTTCCTCTTGAATCACTCTATTTATAAAAAAAAACCGCATCAAAATCCGTTGTGTAGTTTTAAAGATATAAGCAAACATACATACATACATATTACATATTACATACAGACGCGGGAAGCGGAAAGCGACTTTGCTTTATACTATGTAGTGATATTACTGTAAAGTTTAATTTTAATCCGTTCAGTAGTTTTTGCGTGAAAGAGTAACAAGCACACACAAACACTTACAAACTTTCGCATTTATAATATTAGTAGGAATTAATTTTTATTGATAACTACCCCGGCGAACTTCGTATCGCTTTAGAATGTTAATTTCCCGTTCCCGTTCCCGATCCCATTCCCACTCCCGTTTCCATTCCCATTCCCGTTCCCGTTATAAAAAGTATCCTATGTCCGTCTCCTGGTTCTAAGCTACCTCCTCACCAATTTTCAGCCAATTCGTATCAGCAGTTCTTGAGTTATAAATAGTGTGACTAACACGACTTTCTTTTAATATATAGATAATTTATACTCTTGATTGAATACAAATATTGTGATCATTTATCTTCCCAAATAAATAAACAAAATAAAGTCATGAGCCTATACGTTTTCCTTTGATATTTCGTGATACTATTAAATAAATAATGCAAAATGCAGAGACTCTTGATTTTTTATTTACCATCTTATATTATTATTATTATACCTGTGTTTACAAATGAATAAATGAATTATGAATTATGAATTATGAATAAATAAATAATAAATATTGATGCACATTATCACACAGCGCCATCTAGCCCCAAACTAAGCAAAGCTTGTTCTATGAGAACTAGATAACTGATAAAATACTTATATACTTTTTTTTTGTAAATACATACTTAAGATACATTACACACAGACACAGAACAAACATCTATTTTTTGTTCTGTGTCTGGGTGTTACTATGTATAATAAGTATGTATTTACAAAATAAAAGTATATAAGTATTCTATCAGTTATCTGGTTCCCATAACTGCTGTGTGTAAAGTCCGCCAATATTTATTTATTTATTTATTTATTTATCTATGTTCATCACACAAATATTTGTCCTGGGTGGGGATCGAACCCACAACCTACAGCGCAGAAGGCAGAGCTACTACCAATTAGCTTTGCGGTCACTCAAACTGTTATTATAGTATCTATTCGCTTCCATTCTAAAAGCACCTATCTAGATCAGTGTCATCTAGTCTGCCGCTCGCATTGTACGCGACAGCTTTCAAGTGGCTTTTTTAACATCAAAAGCGCCGCTTTGTGCAGCCTCACTGTGCCGGTGTAGCCATCTTTGTTTTCAAACAGATAATGCAACGGTGAAGGGCTTTTGAATGTGTAGCACTTATGCGGGCGTTTTCGGCATTTTATCTGGAAAATGTTAGTAGTACATCCTACTAATATTAAGCTTATCCTACTAATAAGCGGCCTTATCGCTTATTTTTCACTGTTTTAATGTATTTTTATTTGGAGTATAATAAAGATATGACCTATCTAATCTAATCTAAATCCTAAAGTTTGTAAGGATGCTTGAATGTTTATTCTATATTCTATACTCTACCTTCTGAGTTGTAGGTTGTGGGTTTGATTCCCACCCAGGATAATAATTTGTGTGATGAATATAGATGGTTGTTCTGTGTCTGGGTGTTAATATGTATAATATGTATGTATTTATCAAAATCAGTTATCGAACAGTGCAGTCGAACACGTCGACGCGCACCGGTTTAGAAAGTCTTAGAACAGTGTCCTGTCACGGTCGCCACTTTTTTTTAGGAAACAAAACCAGATAGTTATGTAGAAAACTATTATAATCGAAGTTAAGAAATATGTACAGGTAAATTTAAATGGACACTGATTCTAAGGTAAGTAACGGGCGTCTATCTAGTGTAGTGAAATGGTGGTCTCTGTTGACCGCCGGCAAGCGCGAGCGCCGGCCGACGACTGTTCCTCGTCCCTCGCTCCGCGCGCCTACCGCTCCGCTGTCTTGGTGTCGTGTGCAGAATGCGCGCGAACACTGGTTCTTACAGTTAATTCAAATTCGAATTCAAAAATCATTTATTTCAATAAAATCAATAGGATCACTTTGAAACGTCTTAGGAACTAGGTGAAGCTACGCCGATTCCACGCGACCAAGCCTAGAAGAATCAGGCAACAAACACGGCTTGGGGTCTACCTTTTTTTTTCAATGATCCTTTCCTTAATGCTATGTAGAGCTCCAGTGTGGTGCCAAACGAACAAGGTGAAGGCTCAAACAAGATTAATAATTAATAGTACTTACTATTCAAGTAAGTACAACAATAAAAAGTACAAGCTTTGCTTAGTTTGGGGCTAGATGGCGCTGTGTTTAAAATCCGACAATATTTATTTGTGTCTCTTAAAATAATAAATAGGATACTTTTTATCTTTTTACTACGCGAGCTAAGCCATGGGCGGAAGCTAGCACACATCACTATCACTACATAGTATAAAGCAAAGTCGCTTTCCGCTTCCCGCGTCTGTATGTAATATGTATGTATGTATGTATGTATGTTTGCTTATATCTTTAAAACTACAAAACGGATTTTGATGCGGTTTTTTTTAATAAATAGAGTGATTCAAGAGGAAGGTTTATATGTATAATACATGCATAATATAGTAGGGAAACACTGATAATTTTAGAGGTTTCTAATGTAATGTCGTAAATAAACACATTTTTTTGCGCTTACATTGCAAATGCTGGCTGAACCCCACGAGATATATCAAAATAATGTACTACAGTATTGTACACCTTAAAAACGTCTACAAAAAAGTCAACGATGGTATTAGAAATGTCTTACGCACAGCGAAGCGGGCACGGGTCAGCTAGTCATATTATAAATCCGAAAGTTTATAAGAATGCTTGGATGTTTATGTCTCAATCATTCCTATACGCGTGACCCGATTTGGATAGAACTTGGAATATGCATAGCTTATGTCCTGGAATAACAAATAGATATTTTCATCAAGGTACTATGCAAGCAAAGTTGTGGGAGGAAACTAGTATGTTATAACGCAATTACTGAACTAATGGCTAACACTATTGAGGTATATTTTCATTGGGTTGAAACTAGAAACTAGCTTAATTATAAGCTTTTCATTTCATTTGATAATTTCACTAAAATATCGAGCTATTATGTTATGAATTGTAAAAAGTTTTTAGTTTTGTAACACATTTAATTTTACATTTATTTGAGTAAGAATTGTTAGGAACCTGTCATATACAATGTGGGCATGTGCCGAATTTTGTTTGAACGTGGCTCAGATAACCCTTATAGATATAATCAAGGATCTGAGTGCCGCGATATCTGAGTGGATGTCTACCGTACTAGAGGATGGTCATAATCAATATAATGATGATGATGATATGATAAATTAAAAGTAAATAGGATCACGACTGTTATCCCCAAGTACGGTAGACAGAGATCCTTTCGGATCTCAAGGCGCTTAGATCTTTTGAAGATGTAATTGGGTAATCAAAGGTACGTCCAAACATAATTATTAGATGAGAATGGGCTATTTGACAAGATTTTAAAAAACATTTTAGATTATTCAGTAGTGACTATGGAACCCATAAAACAATATTATTTGAAATTCTGAGTTCGGCCCTAAAAATTTAAATTAAATATCGTCAATTTAAGTAACCCGCAAAAACGCTTCTTTATGCAAATGGCGTCGCACTAGTTTCTGTGACGTCACATGTTTGTCAACAAGTAAATAAACGTCTAGTTTTTCAAGGCAGGCGAAGACATATTAACAAGCATGCTACGTTATCGTCGATTCGACCACCGTTTACCGCCATCCTGACCGTTTTGTGTGACGTGACTGGCGTTGAAAAATTTGTAATTTTAATTATGGGTTTTTTAATCAATTATTGTTTTTTTTTCAAGTTATTTTACTCCATAACGCTCTTCGAAGGCATAATTTACATAGATTACTATCAATAACACTTTATTTTTCATACTGTCAAATAGTCTATTGTTATCAACATCCTATTTAAACAGGTATTTAAAACAGTTACTAAAATCCTTAGTGTCAGTTTAGGTCGTAACATAATTACAAAGACTGTTTAAAAACAGCTTTATCCCGGAGATTACTGCGAATCTTGCAATCTTGTTAACTCTGCCTTACATTCAACGATTAAAGGTGCGGTTCTAACAAAGTGTGGTTTCGTTGACAAATAAAACCTGGTCAAGTGCGAGTCAGACTCGCGCACGAAGGATTCCATACCATTATCTATAAAAAAAACAGGTTTGTTATATGGTAGCCCCACTAAAATATTTATTTTATTCTGTTTTTAGTAGGTATGTGTTGTTATAGCGGCAACAGAAATACATCATCTGTGAAAATTTCAACTGTCTAGCTATCACGGTCCATGAGATACAGCCCGGTGACAGACAGACGGACAGACGGACAGCGAAGTCTTAGTAATAGGGTCCCGTTTCTACCCTTTAAGAACGGAACCCTAAAAATGGTGAGCGAGATATGCCCACCATTTTTAGGGTGAAGGAAAACATCGTGAAGACCTCAGTTAGTATTTATGTAAGCGGCGACAGGCTTGCAAAATAATGTGTGCTACTGTGTAACTACTGCAAAATGTGTGTAGGTATGTGCCAAATGTAATGTTTGGACGTGCCTCTGACTACCTTTTTTAGACATCTTCAAGGATCTGTGAGCCTGAGGATCGGAAAGAAGGCCTACCGTACTTAGGGATTACAGTTGTGATCCTATTTTTATGTTACCAAAAAATAACAAAATATGTAGGTTATTTTACGAACACTACCAAATCGAGAAAATATTGTATGCGATTTCATGTAGCTTTTTGTTGTTCAACACGTTGAATTAATTGTTTTTCAAATATTCTGACTGGCCTCACAGCTCAGTTGATAGTAACTCTGTCTTCTATGCTGTGGGTTGCGGGTTGGATTCCCACCTAGGATAAACATTTGTGTGATGAACATAGATGTTTGTTCTGTGTCTGGGTGTTAAATGTATAATAAGTATATATTTACAAAAAAAAACATAAATAAGTATTCTATCAATTATTTGGTTCCCATACAAGCTTTACTCAGTTTGGGGCTGGATAGAACTATGTGTAAAAGTCCACCAATATATTATTACAACTTTGATGGTTAAATTGCTTTAGAAAACCGGGGCTTACCATCTTTGCAACAAACCGAGAGCACTAAGAGATTTGCTCCCCGGAGATACATTTCAGTTCTTTGAGAGTAGCTTAGTGTGTACGTGTATTAATTTCTCTTTTAGTCGTATACTAGGATCTGTAATACAAATAGCATGTATTTGGGACGTCTGTTGGTCTAATTTATCTAAATAAATCATTTATCTATTGAACTCTACGCGTGTGTCCACACTGCGAGCCTAGCGAGGTGGCGGCGACGGGCGCGTTGTGTCAAATATATGAATCGCGCCATCAATGCACAGTGGACGCAAAAGCGCGTTTCATATGTTTGATACTTCGCGCCCGCCGTCACCACCGCGCTAGGCTCGTAGAAGCGTAACGTTTAGCGTTTTATTATGTACTAGTTGACCCGTGTCCGCTTCGCTGGAGGACAGATAGTTTCACATCTGGTATTTCAATCTTCAAAATAAATTATAGCCTATATGTTGCCGAGTACTAAAAGCTACATTTATAACAAAAAAGTTTCATCAAAATCCGTACCGTAGTTTTTGCGTGAAAGCCGGACAACAGACAGACAGACAGACAAAAATTAAGTTATGTATTTTTTCGTTTCATTAAAATCTGTTTAGGCGTAATTGAGCCACAAACATCCTCACAAACTTTCTCAAAACTTTTCTTTATAAATATGATACGTACTTATAATAAAAATAAATAATATAATAATAAGATTCTTACAAAAACATTTTACTATGAGAAAAGCGGTTATGCAAAAGCTTTTCTCGGGTAATTGATACTTTAAAACTTCCCGTGATAGAAATGAGTTTATGTTTTCACGTATTAGCGAAGTAAAATATCAGGGTTATGGGAGTCGATACAAATGTATGTAAATAAATAAATAAATATTTATTAAATACAAGCTGACCCCGCAAACTTCGTATCGCTTTAGAATTAACAAATGTTGTCTTATGTTCCCGTTCCCGTTCCCGTTCCCGTTCCCGTTCCCGTTCCCGTTCCCGTTCCCGTTCCCGTTCCCGTTCCCGTTCCCGTTCCCGTTCCCGTTCCCGTTCCCGTTCCCGTTCCCGTTCCCGTTCCCG
The DNA here is from genome assembly GCA_912999785.1 of Hydriomena furcata. Taxonomy (NCBI): domain Eukaryota; kingdom Metazoa; phylum Arthropoda; class Insecta; order Lepidoptera; family Geometridae; genus Hydriomena; species Hydriomena furcata. The sequence goes on along the minus strand of OU538828.1, from coordinate 12,891,014 downwards.
TTCCCGTTCCCGTTCCCGTTCCCGTTCCCGTTCCCGTTCCCGTTCCCGTTCCCGTTCCCGTTCCCGTTCCCGTTCCCGTTCCCGTTCCCGTTCCCGTTCCCGTTCCCGTTCCCGTTCCCGTTCCCGTTCCCGTTCCCGTTCCCGTTCCCGTTCCCGTTCCCGTTCCCGTTCCCGTTCCCGTTCCCGTTCCCGTTCCCGTTCCCGTTCCCGTTCCCGTTCCCGTTCCCGTTCCCGTTCCCGTTCCCGTTCCCGTTCCCGTTCCCGTATTATCAAACCTAATAAAGCTCAAATTGACTCTTCGTTTTAGTTAGAAAACTTTTGTATGGGAAAAAGAAAAGGGCTGTTTTTAGGGTTTTCCCGGCAATTATTCGATTTTTTCTCACCTTTTAAACCTTCTCTAGACCTCCAAAAACATTTCAAGGCCAAGATAAGATAAATCCGTTCAGCCGTTCTCGAGTTTTAGCGAGACTAACGAACAGCAATTGATTTTTATATAATAGATAGATTTATATATAGATAGATATTGGCGGACTTTACACACAGCGCCATCTAGCCCCAAACTTTAACAAAGTTTAATAAGTTTAAATGCTTGTTTGTTTGTTACTCTATCACGTCGTATTCGATTTCAATTATATTGACAAATTAAATATGATCACGACTGTAATCAAGTGCGGTGGACATCCTCTCAATTTTCTCGGCGCTAAGATCCTTGACTACGTGTAAAGGGTAGTCAGGGGCACGTTCAAACATCATATTTGGCATATATCACTTATTGTATAGATTATGAGCTGGAATATAACATAGAACACTTTTAATAGAGGTTCCACCCGAGTAAAGCCGGGTGCTGGTGCTTGAGACATATTTTTACAAAAGAACGTAGAATCACTTGTAATAGACGCGCTAGCGATTCGTCGCTAAAACTAATGCTCATGGTACTGTATCTGTAAACTTTGAATTAACAATTCAAGTCCCAATCGTTTCAATTAAGTTTCATATTGATCTGGGAATACCGGAGTTTCCAATTTACCAATAAAATTATGCTGGAGCTGGGAGCTCTAAAGGTCACTTTTCGGTAACGCGACACTTAAATATAGCGATACGTAAACTGTCGCGTATCGCTATTTCTAAACGTCAACTACTACTCAACTCGACCACTGGGTTGAGTTGCCTCTCATTTTTAAACTTCTTAAAATAATTGTCTTTCATACTTTCGAGATACATGTAGTAGGTACCATACCATGTAGTCATGTTTTATAGGTAGGTCACTCTGTCGTCGGAGAGCTCCAGTTTAATCGCTATAACTCAGTAACCCTGCACTCTAGAGGTTGAAAGTTTGGAAACAGCTTCTACAATTCAACTACAAAAACTTTGATAAGAAAAATATGCACATAGATATAACATTTCCGTTGTAGAGATCCTCTTTTTCATACATAGCTATCTTAATTCACGCGCTACAATTTTTTGGATGACGAAATCTAATTACTACAATTAGAAATTAAATTTACGGCTTCGTCAGACTTGAATCCAAGAGAAGATCTCTCCAACCAGACACATACCCCGTAGTCCATACTTTTTGTGCATACTAACTACATTTAAAACAACCTTCCTACAATCACACTAATATTACAAATGAAAAAGTTTAGATATTTGTTTGTTTGTTACTCACGTCGTAACAGTGTGCAAAGTCGCGGATTTAAGCTAGTACCTACATAATAAAATGATTGTTTATAATTTTTTTTTAAATATATTTTGATACTCTTTAGTTTATCTTTACTCTTTGACTACTACAAAAATACTACTAAATATTATACTTTTATAACTTGCAAGAAGACTTTGCTGGTTAATTCTTGCTTCTTTTTGATATTTACCCGAAGAATATTTTCCTCAAATCTCAAGTCGTGTTTTTAGTTACAAAAGTTTATAGTTATTATGAAAGGAGGCGCCTGGTTCATAGACTTCGTCTCAGCGAGTAAATTAACTTAATCTCTCTGTTTTTATATCCTTGATTGCAAGACTGTCTCTTGCGTGAGACACCGTCGCTTTGTCGCGTTGTTCGAAAAGTACTTCGACCCGCATTTCTAAACTAAGCTCAAAACTGAATCGAACCTCAGAATTACTTGCACCACTACACTACGTTTACTGAGCTTTTTAATCAAAACGTAGTAACGCGCTGGTTGTGGAAATTTTAACATTTTAATTTTCAAATAAACGGCTCATATTGAAAAAATGATTTTAGCGACGATTTTTAAACAACATAGAATAGAGTATTCATCTATCGCAAAGGTTTTATAACATGCGATATTTATTTATGAATTATTCATATTTAAATAGACAAAACGGGAAATATTTAGTTGCTGTCAATCAAGTGTATAGAAGTATTCATCACAACTGTCACTAATCAAAACGGACCATAAACAAAGAAGTTTGTTTGCTATGTTTAGTTATTGACTGAAAAATGGAATGACCAAGACCGGGGTAGGCACCGCAACCGGGTCTTTCAACTAATCACCTTAATCCAATTAATCACCTATGAACTAATCCTTTTACGACATGATTTTTCTACATATTGTGCCGATCTCGAATGAGGGTATTGAGATAAGAGCAAGAAGAAGTACCTAATGGACAAGCACCCATAGCGTGTGTCCACACTGCCGAGCCTAGCGCGGTGGCGACGATGTGTAAACATATATGAAGCGCGCCATCACGCCACGGCGCGATTCATATAATATTTGATACTTCGCCCCGTTGTCGCAACCGCGCTAGGCTTGGTAGTGTGGATGAACACAAACACTTGTCACATTAAAGTGTGCCGCTTTGTTTAGCTTAGAGTTTTTATTTAAATTACTAGACTATCAAAAAATATATTCCTTCGCGGCTTAAAATATTCCAACATAAAGGAAAAGTATTTTTATTTAAAATGTCCTGTATTATTTTTGACCCGTTTTTGTTAATATCGCCAAATTACGCCGTTCGCAAAATAATTTCGCCATCAAAATTCCATAGTCTTTCGATTCGACAGCGTAATGGAATTTTAATGAGAATTTCTGATATTCGCTTGTAATTCCTTTTTTTCGTTCCCGTTTGAAATAAAAGAAAAGGCATTTATTGGAATTGATAACAACTTTCCCGGCAGATATTGTCGGCAATCGGGATATCTTGGCCTTATTTTTTTGTTGATTGTGTTTTTTTCGATGATAATGGCCTGCGGTGGAGGTTTTCGCGTTGTTGTTTCCATCAGCTATTAGAATTTTGTGAGCTTTTGTTATAAAAGAGTGTGTTCTTCTTCTAAAAATGATTATAATTATGTAGTATTATATAATTTTTGTAGGAATTGTTTTGTATAGTTAAACTTTTATACACCCCCCCCCGTCTTTTTTGTTTTTGTTATACTATCCATCCAAAGGTTGTCTGGAATTTATTTATTATTTATTCATATTCAAATAGACCAAAACGGGAAATATTTAGTTGTGGTCAATCAAATCTAGAGGTATAACGCATCACAACTGTCACTAATCAAAACGGACCATAGACAGATAATTGTATTAAGGCGCTCGCAGTCGACGATTGTTTTTGTTCGAAACGAAAAAATAAATACTTGTGAACAAGCCACATCTCCTATTTTTATAAGTATATTACTTCAGGTTCCTACCTAGATTTTAGAGCCCCTTAACTATAGATTTTAAACAAGTTTGCTATGAATAGTTATTGACTGTCATAATTGAAAATGTCCAAAACCGGGGTAGGCACCACAACCGGGTCTTTGGCCCTTGTACTTTTCCGGATGCGCCGACAAGAGGCTAAATATAACTAATGTTACCCAAACTAAAAAAAAGTCCGATTCTGACTGTAATTATATTGCCCTGTTTAGATTGTACTCACTGTCCAAACGGAACAATATTATAAGTTAATTCGCTTTATAATGTCAACAAAGGATTCATTATTATCCCTGTACCCCATCGCATCGTCATCTGTCGCGGCGAGATAAAAAATTGTCAACAATAAAACTCCTCTGAACGGAGAAAGTACAAAAAAGCTTAAATAAACTGAGCACAGCGTAGTAACTGCTAAACAATCTGTTTGGAAGAAAAGAGACGGTGCTAGATGCGACAGTGAAGGTGTTTAGTAAAGTGAAGTGCCTACTAAAATGTAAGACTGAAGAGCCTTTAGCTTTTTAAAGTTGCTAACTGAAGTTTATTGTACGAGTAACTTTGCAAGTCTAAGGGACTTTGTTTTCAAAATGGATGCATTATAAATTTGAGTATAAAATAGGCATAGCTTCAGGGAATATGATTGTTGATGCGTTATTGTTAGAGTAAAATTATTCATTCAGGCAAAAGGCAGCGCTCACTGACATAACGTATTTATTTTTGTGATATTATTTTATTCATCAAATCAATGTCGAAAATAGGTGGACCGCGCAATGAAAAAAACTGTTATGGGCTCTGTTTTGTGTTCTGTATGGGTTTTGTGGAGTTGTTATTAGCAATATCTAAAACAATTAACAAAATAGGATCACGATTGTAATCCCGAAATACGATAAATAAAACTGCAGGCGCTCAGATCCTTGAAAAAGTCTGATGTGGGTAGTCAGAGACACTTCCAAACACTACATTTGGCGCACATTTTGGAATATTTACCATTCCATACATAACAGGTTTAAAGCCCATCGCCGCCTATAAAAAATACGATCTGCTTTCCTCACGATGTTTTCATTCACCGTTTTAAGCACGTATGCATAACAATACGCATAAACATATTACACTTCTTATTAAAAGGCGAGGTATCTCCCACTCGGCCAACACAGCACAGTCTATCACATCTGTAGATATATTGTTTATTCTTTGCCATTGGCTTATAGTAAACAGGCGTTATCTAGTGGTGGCAGACGACGATCTCGCAAGCTAAGCGGTTCCGTAACAGCCTCGACTTTTCGGCGAGAATAAAATTAAGACTTGAGTCCCGTTGGCATAACAGTTAATTTTTTAATTGCAAGACGATAAACAGTTTTACGCTGCTCCCTGTTTTAAGAGCTTTTAAATGAGGTAGTAGGTTTTTATGTGTTAGGCACGAAGTAAATCCGAGCTAGCTACAGAATGAAAAAAATAATAATAGGATCACGACTATAATCCCCAAGTACGGTAGACATCCTCTCAGATCTCCAGACCCTTAGATGTCTAGTGGGGGTAGTCAGAGGCACGACCAAACATTATATTTGGCACATGCCCACATTTTGCAGTAGTTAGCATTCCATACGTAACAGGTTGCAAGCTCATCGCCGCTTATAAGAATACTAACTGATTTCCTCGCGATGTTTTCCTTCACCGTTTTGAGCACGTGTTTTTGATGCGCATATACATTTTTAGAACAGACAAATCCATTGATGCACGCCTTGATTCGAACCCACGACCTTCAGATTGAAAGTCAGGGTACTTCCAACTCAAACAACACGGCTCGAAAAAATAAAATTCTGAAAATCCATCAAAATAAATTATAGTACTATAGTGGAACTCCTCGCGACTTTGTTCGCGTGAGCTATTTAGAAGCAGTCCCGCTGCACACAAAAAGGAATACAGTCTCCAAATTTCAAGTTTCTAGAACCAGCGGTTCACGCTGTGTTAATGAATCTGTCAGTCAGTGAGTCAGTCAGTCACTAACGCAAGAATTTTATATATTTAGATTACATGGTCAAATAAAGTATGTAGATACGATTTACCCTGGTAATATAGGTCGTTTCTCATTTTTAGGGTTCCGTACCCAAGGGGTAAAAACGGGACCCTATTACTAAGACTTCGCTGTCCGTCTGTCTGACACAGGGCTGTATCTCATGAACCGTGATAGCTAGACAGTTGAAATTTTCACAGATGATGTATTTCAGTTTTCGCTATAACAACAAATACTAAAAATAAAATAAATTAAATATTTAAGTGGGGCTCCCATACAACAAAAATGGTTTTTAAGCGTTTTGTATATATGATGGTAGGGAACCTTTCGTGCGCGAGTCCGACTCGCGCTTGCCCGGTTTTTTCAACTCGAGCTGACTTTATTTTCATCCATCACATTCGCTGTCAAGTTTGATTGACTGAGCTTGAAGTGTTCTTGAGATACAAGTGCTAAAATATGCACGTCTATCAAGTCAACCGATTTGAAGTACAACAATAAATACTCACATTGTGTCAGTCCCTCTGTCAGCCGAATAAACTCATATCCGTAACATTAAGGGCGGTTACAGATTAGCGTATTTTCTGCGCGTTTTACGTGTCGGACAAAAGACGCGCGTACAGAAACGACTCACAAAGACACGCGCAGAAAATACGCTAATTTTAAGTTGCTTTTGTACTGGCATTTAAGAGCCCAGTCACATTACCACGGGACGGCGCCGTCACCACGCCGTTACGAGCATTCCTGGGCAGGCGTTTTTCTATACAAACGTATTCAACTGTTTCCTCCCTGGATGGTGATACTAGAGCAAATATTTTTATACTATATTTTTCATTTCATTTCATTTCATTTACTATACAATTTATGAGAATTACTGCATGCCTATATGTCCTTTTTTTTCCATAAATTAGTTATTATAAGAATTAGGAAACGTTTAAGACCACAAAAAATGCCCAGTTTTAAGATTTTAACCGCCTTCTTTAGACGTGCAGTAAACAAATTTTACGAATGTATTCAATGAAAGAAAGACATACAGGCATAGCCCCATCATTATTTTTGAAGAAATATTTAAAATCGATCCAGTTTTGAAGGAGGAAACAAGTGAATACGAAATAGCGATTTTTAAATAGGAATATTGGGTCCGTGCCGTTGTTGTCTCTATCGCCACTCCTACGTTAATATCTTGGGCACAGCGCGACAGCAATATATTTTTTTAATACCTATTTTTAAAATTTGTCGCTGCTTGGATTACCTCTTAATATCCACGGCACGGAGCTGGTGCCTTGGTGATATGGCTGAGCTCAAAAGTACTTAGCAATTACATACTTATTTGCGATGCTGATATTTGAGCGTTTGAGCTGCTTGGGTTGATTTTTTTTGGAACGCGACCAGCGAAACGGAAAGGCAAGGTGCATATTTCGAACGTCCCAAAGTCGTATGAGAGCTGTTGTCATGTCGGGGACTGAAATTTGTGCGCGAGGCTGCGTTTAAGTGCCTCTTATTATAATAGATACACACAAGTACTGTACATTTGTAGGTGACTACACTCGCGATCATAAAACGGAGTCATAGTTTTTAGAGTGGATTGCGTTGAGAATTTTATGTTCATCTTTTGAAAGACACTTCTTGAATCTATGGCCATTAGCTGAAGATGTTTTTAAGATACCATACACATACATAAGACCATACACGATAAATAAAGAGATACGATTTTGGTATAAAAATGATGGTTCCCGAAATGACCGCCAGAGGCGAACATAAAAATCAATCTTCATACAACAATCAACCGTGACTGATAACAATCTATGCTATTATCTCCAGCTGAGTTAACGGTTAACTGAATTGTTTGCATTATGCAGTTCAGCGTACAGGCAATTTTGACCCGAAGGTATTCTATTCATGAGCCTTGACTGCACATAGAGATAACTACACCAAGCTGACTCGCCAATTAGGGCTAAATTAGTTAGCATGAAAGCAGATGGCTGCGTGAAATGGATTTTAGCCGCTGAAACCCGATGTGAGGCTTTGTGGAGTAAACGTAAATACTGTGCTGCAGGCTTGGCCTTTGTGAGTTAGACAGGGCAAACAATATCTGGTAGAGTGTAAGGGTATGGAGTGTTTCCACTCATGGTCTATGCATGAGCCCTGGTTCAAAGTGGAAATGGGTACCTACCGTTTATGCATTGCCATTGTAGTTTCAATTGACTTCACATATCTCTCCTGTTGCTTTTCTGTGGTCGGAGTTGACATACTGTTTTATCACGACCTTTCTTTCTATGTTTGAGGGCATTTCAAGAGACGAATTATGTTTTCAGTTAGAGTTCAATACTTTGAAACCAACTTAGAGTCACGGTAGCCGCTTAATTTTCCCCAAAAATGTTTTTGTTTACGCAATAAAAAACTTTATTGGATATTTTCAATAAAATTGAATTTGTTATTGTAAGACAGTCGATAATTATGTCACGGCAGTCCCCCAACCCCCGAGCAACTCCGTCTTCGAATTTTATCTCGAGGCTTTCGGAATTTTATTTATATTTTAAAGCAGAGGAAAATTTCAAAAAAATAAGAAGCTACATAAAATATTACGTTTACTCTGTATCACACAAACACTCTTTTAATGCCTTGTAACTATTTATATACTTATAAATAAGTTTAGTCCTATAGTATTTAAGTTTTCAGTTTATCTAACTGTGTGCGGCCGATAAAAAAAGCTAACCGGAGCGATGCTAAAAGTGACGCTATTACTTCTTGAAGATAAATCTGGAGTAGTAGTAACAACTATAATCGCTAATGGCTTTGTCGATTCAATTAGAAATCAGTGAGCAGGCGAGAGGTTTTAAATGCATTTCTGATGCTATTTACAAGTAAAGGTAGTGACCTAAATCTCCAAGACTGAGTTGAAAATTGAATTAACGCCGTCGCTTCACCGGCCGAGCGCTATTTACGTCTTAAGGAGAATTATGTTTTGCAAACGAGTTTAAAATCCACACTTTTACTCCCCTTTGTTTATCTCAGATAACTGATTGCGAAATGAGGAAAAATATGCTTACCGGGAAATGGTGTGACGAATTAATACGTAACGAAACAGTAATATGTATTTTGTATGAAATTGCAGAATAATGTACATATTTGAGTCTGTTTTGACTCGCTTTTGCGTCACTATTATAATATGGTTGATGGAAACTTTTAACAAAACTACTTAGTAGAAGACCTTTACTAAGTAGAATTAGATATACCTTCTCTATAAAATTGACATCTTTTTATCATAAGTACTTCGCAACAGAACCTAAAAAAATATCTTTAGGGAAAGAGGAAATTTGAAATCAAAACATATTTTTTAAATCATTTTCATTTCAATGCGGGCAGGTTGTTTGCGTAAAATCGGTTCAAACAATCATTTGTTAAAATATTTGCTTTGTAGCGACCTCCCAATTAGCGTATTCCAATATTTTTCATGTTTTACAGCTTTGATATACCTAAATAGACATACTAGAAAAACGTACAACGTTGTTTGTTAGGAAAAATTTAATATTGACGCGCTAATAAATTCCCTAGGAATTAGTTCGTTTTGTAAACATTGCGAATTGGAAACATTTGCTAATATAAAATTTGTCCGTTTCATCGATGATACAATTTTGGTGGTTTCATAATACACTTGTTCTATATTACGAAGGCGGGCGTGTTGGCCGAGTGGGAGGTACCTCGACTTTCATTTCGAAGGTTGAATCCGGCGTGCATCAATGGATTTTTCTGTTCGAAAAATTAATATGCGCATCAAAACACGTGATCAAAACGGTGAAGGAAAACATCGTGAGGAAACCAGTTAGTATTCTTATAAGCGGCGATGGGCTTGCAACCTGTCACGTATGGAATCCTAACAACTGCAAAATATGGGCATGTGCCAAATATAATGTTTGGACGTGCCTCTGACTACCCCCACTAGACATCTTCAAAGGATCTAAGCGTCTGGAGATCTGAGAGGATGTCTACCGTACTTGGGGATTACAGTTGTGATCCTATTTATTATTTATTTTTTAAATTATACTATCCCAACAATCTGTATCTGTATCTTTCCATCTACACATACCTATCAACACAAAGTCCTTCGGTCCTCGACCTACATCCCACATATTCAAGTCAACTCGTGCATGCTCGGGGATTATCTGGCTTTCCACTCGTTGGCTCAGAGTTGAGCAATATTGTCGAAACCAGTCCTTGAGTGACTTTGAAATGTATGTGCTTTACTCATTTGTAACTGGAGCTTTTTATCCGACATTACCAACATAAAAGTTTTCTGTTGAAAAATATTTTTCAATGACAAGCTTTTGTAAAATAATTTAAACCACCAGCGCGCTATCACCTGTCACATTATATAACACTAGCAGACCCGCGACAGACGATGTCCTGTCCAAATTTCAATATTCGCATAGAGTAACGTGCGTTGCTATGACGACTGATGTCAAAACCGGTGTCAGGTTTTTTTCACACCATCTATACCATAATCATCACTTATGTGTTTTTTTATCATTTTGGGGATGTTTTTCGTATTTTAAAGTAGTCTATTATTTATTCGGGCATTATAATCTACATCTACAGCAAATTTCAACTTAATCCGTTTTGACGTTTAGGCCTGATTGAGGAACAAACATACATACAAACTCACAAACTTTCGCATTTATAATATTATTAGGATTGTTATTCGGAACTTGACAAAAATGCAAAGTTTTTACTCAATCGAAGTATTTACTTTAGTTCCGTTGTGAGTTGTCATTGTCTATTGAACAGTTCCTGACTCCATCATCAGATCAGCTTGCTGTTACCATATTATTATATTGTTATCATAACCTAAAGTGTATGCAAAATTTCAGCTCAATCGGTTAAAGATAACTGCTTCAAAATTGAGTTGCAAGATTACACTCGAACAAACTTAATTACATACATTGCAAGTTAAATAAAAGTTCGTATGAAGGGTTCAACGCATCAAGCGATCGACCAGCAAATTTATTTGACTAGTATTTGACATTAACGACATATTTTACGACTGTACTCCAAAAATAAGCACGGTAAGCGAATGTTAATGGCACTATGTAATTGTAAATTATGGCCAGAGAGACAAGCGATTTATTATAAAATATAATATTTTATTAAAAATCTGACGTAAAACTAATAAATTTACAAAGTCAAATGATTTATATTTGTATTTGTATTTTACTAACAAAATTACAACAAGAAACGTAAAACGTCTACATAATGCAGTCTCGGAAGGCAAGAGTTAAAAAACTGGCCTAGTGCTAGTCGGACTCGAGCATGAAGGGTTCCGTACTATTATCAAAACCGCAAAAAAGTCACGTTTGTTGTACGGGAGCCCAATTAAATATTTATTATATGCTGTTTTTAGTATTTGTTGTTATAGCAGCAACAGAAATACATATTCTTTGAAAGTTTCAACTGTCTAGTTATTACGGTTCAAGAGAAACAGCCCTGTGACAGACAGACGGACAAACAGATAGACAGATAGACAGACAGACGGATAGCGAAGTCTTAGTAATAGGGTCCCGTTTTTACCCTTTGGGTACAGAACCCTAAAAAGAAGCGCGCGTTGTTCGCTACGTTTTTTATCCACTGTAGGTCGCAATTGCTGTCGTCAGAATTGGTGTTGCCTAATAATATATTAATTTTGAAACAAAAGCTAGCCTGGTACTTACTGGGGATCCGTCACTGACCTCTATTATACAAGTACGCTGGACTAATGATACCCTTTAAAATGACAGCTCTCTATTGTGCCTATTTGAAGCGCCCCCAATGCGTGGGTGAAGAACTAAATCTGACGTAAACTTCAAATGGCCGTCTCTTCGGTTGGATTGTCTCCGTGTTTATAAAGTGTTTTTGAAGGTGTAAGGCGATTAAACTTGTTTGTTGTGTCGTATTAATATAGTTGTTACATAAATAAGTGATAATAGTTAATAGGTAAACCATGAAAGAGTGCGTGTTATGTAAAACTCGTTACCAGAAAGGAAGCGGAGTTACATTCCACAAGTAAGTGAATTTACGGCTATTATTCAAGAAATTAAACTTCTATTGGTAATATAGGCACTTAAAAATCTGTCACTAATCTTATTGTACGTGATTTATAACACATTTGTCTTTGTATTAGCAGTTTTTGTTAAACAATAAAATTCAATAGTGCTGTCAAAGTTCCTTGTCGATTAAACTTATCGATATTATTTACTATCAATATCTATTTACTTTCAAGAACGGAAATCGCCGACAACAGATTTTTATTATCAAATACATATTATTTTAAAACAATTTTTACTAAATCACAGGTTTCCGACTGACAATAGAAGACTGGAATTATGGCTGAAAAACATTGAAAAGCCTAGTTGGCGTCCGAAAAAATATGATTACATCTGTTCAAAACACTTCTCTGAAGACTGTTTTATTAGACATAACTCATGCACTACTTTGAAAAAGTGTAGTATACCAACAATTTTGTGTAGCAGTGCTGGTAAGTATAAAATTTGGTATTATTTGGCCTTGGTGCCGCTAATGTTGACTGTTGCAATTATTTTTTCATATAAATATTTAATGTACAGAAACGAAGTTAAATTGTATACCTACTGAAATCGGCATTATGGAGGCAACTAATAAATAAATGCTAAAATATTGTACATATATTTTTATTTTCTATAAATACCTTACCTACTCCATTCCTTCCCAAACAAAATTTTCTATTTAAAAAACTTTCCTTATTATAGGTGTTGTTGGATCTATCTAGCTAATCATTACCACTATTTGCTAAATCTTAGTATAACTGCTCCGACTATAATATTTTTGTCATTAGCCATCATTAAAAGAATGGATCAATTATTTTCATTTTACTGCATGGATTAAGTATTAGACATTTTTATCGATGTATTTTATCTCACTGTCCCATCTCTATTATTAGTTCCGTTCCCACCCACTGCTGCTGTCAGCGCCAAAATGGCGAAAATCAAATCGCCTCACTATGACTCGGCCTATAGTTAGTCCAGCGTACTTGTATAATAGAGGTCACACAGCGCCATCTAGCCCCAAACTAAGCAAAGCTTGTACTATGAGAACTAGACAACTGATAGAATACTTACATACTTTTTTTTTGTAAATACATACATACATTATGATACATAATAACACCCAGACACAGAACAAACATCTATGTTCATCACACAAATATTTGTCCTGGGTGTGGATCGAACCCACAACCTACAGCACAGAAGGCAGAGCTACTACCAACTGAGCTCTGAGGCCAGTCAATGGCCAGGAATGACACAAATGTGTTCTTATTTATGTAAACATAATACTAAATAAATAATCATTTATTTAGTAATGTTACTAACCCTTAGTAGTTTTCCATAGTGACGTCTTAAACATCTAATAAAAACCGAGACAATTGGTAAAAATGGCTTTTATAATTATAACTAATGGATAAGTTAGATAAGATCATGGGATCTCATCTCAAAGAAAAAAATCTTAGATCAAATATTGTCTCAATAGATAAACGTATCGATTTGGTATTAATATTGGTGACAATATATCTTATGTACCTATGTTTATGTATTTACAAAAAAAAAGTATTTAAGTATTCTTCAATACTAATAATAACAGTTATCTAGTTCCCATAGTACAAGCTTTGCTTAGTTTGGGGCTAGATGGCGATGTGTAAATTGTCCACCAATATTTATTTAATTGGTGTAGGTAAAAGTCAGAAAAAACAGAACTAGGTCCTGAAAAATGTATATCCTAATTTAAGAATCTAGAACATTAAAAATAAAATTTTACGTTATAACAAAGCTGAATTATATTAATGGCGCTCGTGGTTATAATATATCTCGAAAAATAGTCCGAGTTATGGCGAGTTATCTGAAATTATTGGTATTTAAACTTTTTAGTTGTACACAGTATGTTTTTGCTGCAACCCAATACAAAACAATAATTTAATAGTCATATTTTAAGTTGAGCGTTGATCGCGGTCACGGGCGATGCTCATGATGAAGAGCATCTGAATTGTTTCGAAACGTCAGCAATACAAGGAAAAACGTGGTAATTAGCCGTATTTCTATTTAAAATATTTTAAGTAGTCAAAAAAAATATCGAAAAATCTGTCAAGTAGTATTTCTCATCTATTGTTACCTAAAATAGTCCGTAATTTAAATAATTTGATTTAAAAGTTTTTGAAAAAGGTCTTAAGTACTTATTAGGAGGTCCTAAATGAAGCAAACCTACATTAAACGAGAACACCTACTCTCTGCCATAGATTATGATATCAAGTAACTTCATCATAACCTTATTAATAAAACCAGAAACCTTTGGTATACATTGACATTTATTATTAGTGAGTGCCTACTGTGTAAAAACATTAATAATTCTATGTCGTTAAAAATAGTATCCTCTCAGTTCTTGTTTAATATTTTCATTGTGAGCGCGATGGGCCTGCTACCTGTCACGTGTGCAATACTAACTACTGCTAAAAAGGGCAAGTACCAAATGTTATATTTAGACTTGTCTCTCCCTCTCTTACAAGATGTTTATGAAAGATCGAAGCTTCAAGGTCTGTAAGGATGTCAACAATGCTTGAGGACTGCATTCTTAAGCCACTTTATTATTTGACAATAGGTGTATCCGCATTTTGTCAAAAACATAACAATAGAAAAAAGAAAGAAAAAAAGCAGTCGTAGGACGCCTGGCAGATAAAAAACATCATGACAGCATATCGCGAACCGGAACGGACGTGGTTCGCGTCGTCACGATGGCATGGCGACGTGCGTCGTCGTCGACGTTTCCCTTAAAAAAAACGACAAAATGTCTAATTATATTTTATTAATAAGAATGCAGGTCTTCAGTTTCGGTGGTTGGCAGTTAATCATGAAAAGTTACAAGGCCATCCGAGTTTCTGACTCGACACACGATAAGCATTAATCCTAGCTTCTGCGAACACTCGAACACACAGCTCATAAAATTCCATGTGTTGCCTACATTAGTTGTATAATACAGAGTATTTAATTATAATAATCTATACATATAATAAAATTGTAGAAAAGTTCAATTCTGTACATACAAGTAACACAAAAAAAAAACATTTTGAAATTTTTGTCTGTCTGTCTGTCTGTCTGTTGTCCGGCTTTCACGCAAAAACTACTCGACGGATTTTGATAAACTTTTTTGTTATGTAGCTATTGAGTCTTCGGCAACATATAGGCTATAATTTATTTTGAAGATTTGAATACCAGATGTGAAACTATCTGTTCCCCAACGAAGCGGGCACGGGTCAGCTAGTACATATAAAAATATATATTTAAATATTACATAATAAAATAATAAAATACAATAATTATATTTAAGTATACATTTTAAGAAATAATAATAATAATATTTTTTGTTTTATTTAATGGTCTAAACCTACACCCTACGAGTAATATACATATACAACCAATAATTCTTTAAATCTTAATTTTAGTTACCAGAAATGTATGTTGTACACAACAAGCCGTGCCAAGCCAACATAATATAAAGGCACATTGACACTGAATCTTTTTGATGACAGAAATTAATCAGGCAATCTCATAATTTATCACTGCCTTATCATTTTATTTAATAAATGTACTTAGTCTTGATGGATCGGCGAAATAAAGCAAATTGGGAATCAACGTCACAGCAAATATTTTTATTGGCTCAATTGATTGCCATCCATACGGTTCAGTTAAAATCGGGCTTTTCAGTTAAATCGAGTTTAATGGGCCGATGAAATAAATCAACGGAACATGCTCAGATAAGGCATTTTAAAATGGTACAAGGGCTGGCGTTACGGAAAATATCCGAACAAAAAGGCAGCGCTGGAAAATTCGTGTGAGAATTCGAAAAAGAGTTTTGCAGGGGTCGAGTTTTAGCATGCGAATTAAATCAATATTGTGGATATGTGGATCTCAGAATTAAAAAAATAATTGAAGGCTTTAAATATTTTGAAGTAGAAAAATAAATAAATAGGATTACGACTGTAATCCCCAAGTACGGTAGACATCCTCTCAAATCTCCAGACGCTTAGATCCTTCGAAGATGTCTAGTGGGGGTAGTCAGAGGCACGTCCAAACATTATATTTGGCACATGCCCACATTTTGCAGTAGTTAGCATTCCATACGTGACAGGTCGCAAGCCCATCGCCGCTTATAAGAATACTAACTGGTTTCCTCACGATGTTTTCCTTCACCGTTTTGAGCACGTGTTTTTGATGGGCATGTAAATTTCTCGAACAGAAAAATCCATTGATGCACGCCTGGATCCGAACCCACGACCTTCAGATTGAAAGTCGAGGTACCTCCCACTATGTATAATAACAAGAAAACCGATGGTTGGTAGTTACACAGCTGTGTTTAAAATAATAATAAGATCACGACTGTACTCCCCAAGTTCGGTAGATATACTCTCATATTCCAAGGGGCTTAGATCTTTGAGGATGTCTAAAGGGGTAGTTAGGTACATCCAAACGTATTGTTTGGCACAATACCCACATTTTGCAATAGTTAACATTCCATTTGTGACAGGTCGCAAGCCCGATCGAATAGTCTCAATAACGAAAACTGACCCCGTGTGAACCCCGCATGAGCATTCGTCCAGCTGTCGCCGATTTCTGCACGAAGTAACTTGTGACTTATCGATAGTATCCAATGCATAGGAAAACACGAACTCTGAAGCCTTCATCATTGAAAATTGTGATGATGATGAATTGATGAGGAATTGCTTTTGTGGGAGGAGGTCAGGATATAATCACTACATAGTATAAAGCAAAGTCGCTTCCCGCTTCCCGCGTCTGTATGTATGCTTAAACAAACAAAAATTGCTCTTGTAGTGGCTTATACAGCCAAAAATAACATACTTATAGAAGCCGCATTATCGCTAATAAGGGTGCGTTTGGGCACAATTTATAAGGATAATAACCTTATACCCCCCTTATAGTTGCTTTATTGTCTGCTTTTTTTTCCTTATACGTGTTATATTATGGCAAGGAACAAGGGAGTTTAAACTTATTGCGGCAAATCAAAGGCTATTAAAAATCCGTAGGCCCTTATAGCCGTCTATTTAAGATTCTACAATAAGTATGTTTGTTAGTGATTAACATTTTCGCAACAGAAAAAAAAAACGTCAACCATTTTACTAAAAAGTGAACGGTAAGTTATTATTTTATGTAGTTTATTTACCTAATTTATGTGCTCGTATATTGTGAAAAGTGTATGGGAATTTAACTGCATGATAAAATGTGGTACGTTGTGTGTTGTAGTATCAACCCGCCCTTGAATTTAAGCTGTTTTTGTGCTAAAAACGTTATTAATTATTTAGTCATGTTTTATACAGTGCTATTATAAGAGCAAAACGACTTCACACATCGTCTACAAGGAGTCTATGAGAGTGAAGACTTTATAATGGCAACAATTGTTGCATATGCTGTCGCCATTTTAAATATCGTTAGGGTTCCTTTCACACGAACAAAATCGTACCAAGCTAGTCTTGTTCCCATAAGCATAAAATTTATTTTTCACTATGGTTGGGTTGGCTGGAAGAGATCTGAAGCTGGATAGGGATACTTAAGCTCGCTTTTGTGCACTAATTTTATGTATGAAATACACTCTTGGACTTATTTAGAGAAACGTTTTATCTAAGTATCGAAGAAAAAGGCGAAAATATGTATAAAAATGTAAAAAGTTAGTTTTATTTTTTATTAAAAATGATAAAATTAATAAATTGCCTAAAATAATTTAATAATAATAATAGTATAAAAAAGTCTATTTTGATCCGTTCTTCTAAATATGTCCATGAGTGTATAATTATAATTGTTAGTACACAATAAAGAATTTATTTATATTTTGATGTTTGTCCGCAGATATTGCAACGATAGTATACATATTGGCAGATATTGTAAATTTTTTACAAAGAAAAGATTTTATTTTACATAATAATATTATGCAATGGCCATGGACTTGCGGCACATTTTATTCTAAGAAAGGAATGTTTTAATTGTACATATCCAACACTTCCTGGTTTACCTCTACACTTATGACAGGTCCTGAAAACATAAAGGTTTTGCAACAATTCACTTTCATTAAAAATACGTGTTTTTCAAATTAGTTGTTTTATTTTACAAAGTATTGATTAATGGTGCAAAATACAATAGGTACCGAATTATATTCTACATTTAAGGGGCTGTATGTCGACGATTGCTCTTTTTCGAAACAAAAAAGAAATACTTCTGAACAAGCCACATCTCCTATTTTTATAAGTATATTACTTCAGGTTCCTACCTAGATTTCTATTAAGCTGAAAACATAATAGCAGAAACTTTTCACGATAAAGATATTATTTCAAAATGATACGTTTTAGAATTTATGATTGAAATATTTTGATACCTACTATTAAAATCAACTTGTGATTTATTGTTAAAGATAGGTAATATGTAGATCTAGATTTCTATTAGAATAGATTTTTGATAAGTAATTATACATAATTTATATCATTAATTCATTCGAAAAGCAAAGGCGGACCATGCGCCGACGTGTGTTTGTCGTCATTGCAGCGGTTGGTAGGATTATTTATCGAAGTGATTAAAGATGGGTACATCTTTATTCACATATACATTATAAAATAGGAGGTGTGGTGGAGTTGTTCAGAAGTATTTTTTTTTTCGTTTCGAAAAAAAACAATCGTCGACATGGAGCGCCTTTTCCTTTTCATTCTTATTTTCTATAAAATAATCTTCTACGGAACCACTGGCTGATTCGTTAGTATCGGCTTGGTAGTTTTGTAGCATCTTAGGAGTAGAGGTTACACTCTGCTGTACTTTCAAAATGGCAAATCTCGTTATGTAAAGCATTTTAATGTAACCATTTATAGAATAATATCTTTATAATGTCTGTATAAGGGAATATAGATTGCTTTCATCCTTGTTATGATCATATAAAATGTTAGAATTTGTTTGTTGGATAGACGTCTTATCAAATGCTCCTATAAGCTTAAAAGGATCATAGTTACCTTGTAAATTACTTTTCTAAAAATAATTGGCCATATTAAAAGCCTTTATATGACTTTGAATATTATACGGCTAAAAAGTAATGTAACTAGCCTCTATAAGAAGAACACATTTCAAACCCTTATTGTAGCCGTATAAATTGGATTTATTAACGTTTACCCGACCAAATTATAAGAATAAAGGATTTATTAGCCAAATCTTCTAATAATATGTCATTATAAGGAACATTGACATAATGAATGCTCTTTTATAACAAGTATAAGAGTTAAGACCTTATAGACTTAATTTTATAAGATTAGTTTGTTTGTTGGGTTATATCTTTAAAACTACACAACGGATTTTGATGCGTTTTTTTTAGATAGAGTGATTCAGGAGAAAGATTTATATGTATTAAACCCGTGCGAAGCCGGGGCGGGTCGCTAGTACAATATATAATAAACTTGCAGAAAACATTACAAAACTTCGCGTAAGAATATTTAAAATATACATAAAGAATATTCTGTTATATAAAATTCTCATTTTTCTCTCTCTCAATTCTCAAGATTTTTATGAATTTCTTTGTGTATATTTGCAAGGTATCAGAATAGGTCGTAAAGTATATTTGATACCGCTTTTTGAATAATCCAGCTTAAAGCTTAAAGGAAAGACACAAAGTGTTTTTTTTTCTTCCCACAGAAAAAAAACAGTATTGACATTTGATAGGACTACGTCTATCAGGACAGCTAGTAATCTTATAAAGATAATCTTGTATATAAAAATGAATCCCTATTTCCTTTGGTCATATCATCATAGACTTTGTATTGTATTTCTGTTGCCGCTATAACAACAAATACTATAAACAAAATAAAATAAGTATTTAAATGGGGCTCCCATACAACAAATGTGTTTTTTTGCCATTTTTATAGATAATGGAACGGAACCCTTCGTGCGCGAGTCCGATTCGCACTAGGCCGGCTTTTATGTACACCATATCAAAATACAATAAATAACCGAACACAAAAACTAAAAATAAAAATAGTGTAACAATAGGCGGCCTTATCGCTAAAAGCGATCTCTTCCCGGCAACCTTTGTATATCTAGTACTTAACGAATAGAAACACAATACTTCCACTAGACCTACGTAGTACATAGCTGTGTAAGTACACAAGAGTTATATTGTACGTTCACATTTTCTGAATTTCACGCACCATTTAGCAGTGCCACCTCTATGTAGGTAGGCACATATTATTTCAAGGTATTCATTAGCGAAGTCACTGTGTACAATTATCAGTAGTACATCTTCAATTGTACATCTCGACTTCTGTAAAAAGTATACAATTTTGTAATACATTTTTACGTTCTCGGTGGCGTTGTAGGATAAAAACATTAAATCGACGATTTTTAACAACATAAAATAGAGTATTTATCTATCTATTTGGTTGAGCGAAGGTTTTGTAACAGGCGATATTTATTTATTAATTATTCACATTTAAATAAACAAAACGGGAAATATTTAGTTGTAGTCAATCAAATCTAGAGGTATACGCATCAAAACTGTCATCATTAAAAACGGAGAAAGAATTGTATTAAGGTGATAAGTGAAATTTTTGACTTTTTGTATGGGCTGAGTCTGCCCGGATAAGACGGAAAAAGTGATAAAAATGCATTATCTTGAAAACCATCAAATTTAAAAAGAAACTGTCTGTAATTTACGTAACTAGTATGATTATCTAACGAATTATATAAAAATGAACTGTTTAGCTATTCATAGTTTTGATTAAAAACTAAACTAGTGTTTTTGAAAAGCCAACTTTGGAAAATATATCTATCAAGAAAAGTTTCATCGATCATGTTTCTGTCTGTAGACATGACAAAGATAACTTAGATTACTTAATCTAGATAAATAGATTATATCCCTAAGTTATCTTTGTCATAAAAAACAAAACTGTATGTTTTGCGGTTATTGACAAAAAACGATTCTGCATTCATCAAAAACATTTATTACTCGTCTTAACTATAGATTACAAACAAGTTTGTTTGCTATGCTTAGTTATTGACTGCAACAATAGAAAATGACTAAAACCGGAGTAGGTACCAAAACCGGGTATTTGATCCTATTCTCGTAGCTATTTGGCTCGTAGCTCCTACTAGTTTTAATATACTATGTCCGAAGGTTTCATAATAAACCCTATTAGGTAACGGTACCAGTAAACCTTTACTGTATATTTTGCTCTGAGCCTTAAAATGAATAGACTTCGTTATTAATTTACAGGTAACTGCTTAATTATATAGGTTACATAAGAAGTTCTTTGTAAGGTAGATATCTCAGGTAATACTTACTGTGAATTGCTTAAGAGGGTGGTAAGTAGCTCGAGGTATTAATTTTGATCTCCATGTTTCGCTTGGTTACAGTTTTGGTTTCTTAAAAACGCGGATACCGTTTTATGAGGGTAGTAACCTAGAAAAATAGGGCTTTTACTTCGCCTGTTTTAGTAAGCCGAGTGGGAGGTACCTCGACTTTAAATCTGAAGGTCGAGGGTTCGAATCCCGGCGTGCATCAATGGATTTTTTGTTCGAAAAATTTATATGCGCATCAAAAACACGTGCTCAAAACTGCGGTGAAGGAATGCTAACTACTGCAAAAATGTGGGCAAGTGCCAAATATAATGTTTGGACGTGCCTCTGACTCACTAGACATTTTTATTTGTCATTTTTTTCGCATATAAATTTTTTGAACAGAAAAATCCATTGATGCACGCTGGGATTCGAACCAATGACCTTCGAAATCCTTCTAAAAGTTCATCTAAAAGTAAGTAAGCTTGCAGATTCTTTATGACGGTTTTAAATTTCAGGAAAATCTAGAATCTAGATGTAGCGAGGTTGTGGAAGCGGATTGTGCTGAAATCAAACAATAGAACCATGTGAATATAGAGTATTTCAATTCTCCGAATTCAGAAGTAGGTACCTACTCTTCAATTCAATTGGCCGGCCTCACAGCTCAGTTGGTAGTAACTCTGCCTTCTGCGCTGTAGGTTGTGAGTTCGATCCCCACCCAGGGTAAATATTTGTGTGATGAACATAGATGTTTGTTCTGTGTCAGGGTGTTAATACGTATAATAAGTATGTATTTACAAAAAAAAACAAAAAGTATATAAGTATTCTATCAGTTATCTGGTTCCCATAGTACAAGCTTTGCTTAGTTTGGGGCTAGATGGCGCTGTGTGTAAAGTCCGCCAGTATTTATTTTATTATTTTATTTATTCATAATAGTAGATTCAGCACTAGTTTTGAGATCAAATATTCGATACCAAATGTCAATGAATATTGCCTAAAGATAAAGTTGGCTATTTAATGCATTGATTATTATGACAGCTCAGTTGGTAGTAGCTCTGCCTTCTGCGCTGTAGGTTGTGGGTTCGATTCCCACCCAGGATAAACATTTGTATAATGAACATAGATGATTGTTCTGTTTCTGGGTGTTAATATGTATTTATATTTACACAAATAGTATATAAGTATTCTATCAGTTATCTGTTTCCCTTCGTACAAGTTTTGGCTAGTTTGGGGCTAGATCGTGATATGTGAAATGTCTTCCATTATTTATTTGTTTATTAATTAGAACTTAAATAAATTTAAGTGTAGAAGAGCTCTGAGGAGTAATGCCATGGCTATTGTAAAGCCGGGGTCCCACGGCGCGTAAAACGACGGGCCGCGCCGGATGACGCTCCGCCTGTGTGCGTCCGGCGCGTCGCGTACAGAGCGTTCCGAGCACGGGCCACCACCATCGACTACATAGCCCAGAAGACACCGCATGCAAGGCGAACACTGTCATCCAAAACATCAGGCTTATACGGCCGATAAAAAATACCGCGCGTCAAACCTGCAGTAGTACCGACCACTTCCTTGACCCGTGCACATCTCGTCTGTTTATGCTAAAAAACCTTTACCACAAGCTCAAGTTACACTGGTTATTTTCCTTGTCGAAAGTCAATAGTGTTGTACCACTACTCAATAATTGATGATCGATAAACCTACATAGTAGTAACAACAGTTGGACCTAACTAGTAAAACTACTTATTGCCAACTAGCTTCCGTCCGCGGCTTCGCTCGCGTTGTACCTACATGGATATGAAGTAACCTATTTGATATTCGCATTTATAATATTATCGCTTTAGAATTAACAAATGTTGTCTTAAGTTCCCGTTCCCGTTCCCGTATTATCAAACCAAATAAAGCTCAAATGTACTCGAGAAAAGGGCTGTTTTTAGGGTTTTCCCGGCAATTATTCAATTTTTTTTTTTCATCTTTTAAACCTTTAAAGACCTCCACGAACATTTCAAGACCAAGATAAAATAAATCCGTTCAGCCGTTCTCGAGTTTTAGCGAGACTAACGAACAGCAATTGATTTTTATACATATATATAGATCAAAAACACGTGTTTAAAACGGTGAAGGAAAACATCGTGAGGAAACCAGTAGTTAGTATTTTTATAAGCGGCGATGGGCTTGAAACCTGTCACGTATGGACTGCTAACTACTGCAAAATGTGGGTATGTGCCAAATATAATATTTGGACGTGCCTCTGACTGCTATCGACAACTCATGAAAACACTTCCCATCCCTAGTGAATCACGTCATCTTGAATCGGCCAATCAGAATGCATTTTTTTCTACTCCCCCCGTACCTCATACCTCACTGACTTGACAGAGTTCTTTGTTTGAAAAAATGAAACCATTAGGCGTCTATTAGGCTATGTAGTCGATGGCCACCACGGATGCATCGTTCCCACGGCGCGTCCGTCCGCCTTGGCGCGGTCTGGCGCGTGAAAACGCGGGCCGTGGGACCCCGGCATAACATAGACGAAATGTCGGGAAAATGTTATAAAGACCGAGTAAAAATCTAAAGTTATAGTTATGTCTACTAATTACGATTGCTTGTAAAATAGCTCTAGAGATCTGGGGCAAAGCACTACAACCACGCAGCATTGCTATGTTTGAAAAGAAGTATAGGTGTCTTATTAGCTCCCCGTGGCACGACACCATTTCGATCCATCGGAATTTGGTAATTTTTATTAAATTACTTAGTTCTGGGCCAGATGGCGCTGTGTGAAATGTTTATCGATATTTAATTATTACCCTTTTTACAAAATAATAATTTCTTTTTTTGACTAAACTTTTACGTCTGATAACTTATCGCATATAAAATTTTATCCATCAGTGAGTCTAGTTTATTGTGTTTGCGCCATTTCGCTTTTTAATAAAACCAAATAAATTCTGTTATAAATTGTTAGAACCGGTGGAATTCGAACCCAAATTTTCATCAAGAAACGGCGACCCGATACCAACTAAGCAGCACTACAAGCCGGAGTAGTTTTAAAAGTCAATAATTTGATTCCTTCATTTTCCATTTCCGCTTTGAGACGCCTCAATGAATAGTCAATATTGATTTTATAGAAAAGCTATTTTGCAAATACATTTCGAAGTCAACGTGGGGATTGCGGGATCGAGGAATGTCGGGCTGTGTCGTGTATTCGGATGACATCGCGAGTTTGACAGACTTTCCGGGGAACACGACAGTACATTGATTCCCAAGTGACAGTCTGTCCCTTGAGGTCCATTTGTTTTGTTTCTTGTTGTTCTGTTGACCTATTTTATTTTGTTTATGATTTTCAGAGTTCAAAAGGCAGTGCCTACCTAAATGAAAGACAGTTTTTTTGAGACGTAGTTTTCGAAATATGAATAGTATTTTTATTTAATCTATACAAGATTTTCCGTCTTATCTGGGTAAACGTGCCAGACCATACAAAAATAGTTTTTGTATTATCACCTTGAATGGAATATTTCAATGTTAAATTACGTAAAAAACTAATTGAAATCGATATTTACTAACCTAGATTTAATTGCGAAAATTGACAAGAGTTTATCGAGTGCTTTAAACTACATCGATTTTAAAGTGGTTATCAACATAATTGGTCTTAATGAGAGTGAGCTCATTTTTAGCCAATTACAAGAAATAGTTATGTTTTTTTTTTTTTTTTTTTTTATTTTTTTTTTTTTTTTTTTATGTTTGTATGCAAATTTCCTCTGACACATAAAGAGTCAGAGTCGTTATTTAGCTTACATTTCGAACCAAGTCAGTTTGCTTTATGTATTTTAGTCAACAAGAGTTATAAAACATCTGTCAAGTTGAAATACATTATGTGTATCTGTTTTTTATTTATGTGTATGTTGTGTAGTGTGTTGTGACTGGATAAGTACACGAATAAGAATAAAATATCTTTTTCTTTTCTTTTTCTGTTATTTTCTTATAATTTTTTTTTTTTTGTAATTTTTGTCCACTTTTTTTTTTTTTTTATCTGTTTTTTCTTTTTATTTTCTTTTTCTTTTTTAGCTTAATAATCTAAATTACAATTTACTTACATCTATTCTATATTTTATAAACACTTATTTAGGGGGTACATAATCTGGCCCTGGGGCAACTTATCTAATATCTACTTTTACATTTTTAACTCTATGTTTACTTACTAACTAAGCTTATCTCTAACATTGTACTTATTATCTAACTATTGTTTTATATCTTTTGTTTTTATTTATGCTGTTGATATATATTCAATAATATATATTCAACATAATTTTACAGACTATTTATTCCTATTTATTACTTTGCTTACTATTTCTATACAATATTTTGTGAAAATGTTTCTTAGTTTTTTAGTATACATCATTTCCGGAAAGTTTTCTGTGCTCAGTTTGAGGTTAAGACACTGCTCGGCTTCGTGTCTTGTGAGGGCGAAAATTGGACATTCGCACAATACGTGCACTACCGATTCGCTTACGTCATCGTCGCAGAGGCACGATGGGCTCTCCTTACACTTGAAGCGATTCAAGTATTCGGAGAACCCACCGTGCCCCGTCAGTACTTGGGTCATGATGTAAGTCGGTTCAAACTTTCGGACAACTTTGAAAGCTTGGACGGCGTCTGGGAAGAAAAGTTTTGTCACTCCTGCAGTCTCACTCGTCTTGTACCGCCGGTTCCATTCATCCAGCGATTCCAAACGGATCTGTCGCTTTATGAATGAAACCGGGCAGTAGTCATAGTCAGGTCGTCGCTTCGTATTCTTCGCGGCTTCCTTGGCTAGCTGGTCGGCACGCTCGTTCCCCTCCAACCCCGCGTGAGCTTTGATCCAGAATAAAGACACCTCTTTATTCTGGATTCTGCTCGTTCTTAAATTTTCGCGAGCCTCCTCGGCTAGGGGATGGAGAGAACCTAGGTTTGTTACCGTTTCCAGCGCGGATTTAGAGTCACTGTAAAGTCCGAAAGTCAGTTCTGGTCGTTTGAGAATTTCGCCAGTGGCCCTGCACAACGCCAAGAGTTCCGCCTGATAGACCGTGCAGTACGACGGTAGCTTGAGTTTGAGGGCTTTGATCTCGGCATCACCTTTCCACAAGGAAAGTGCTGCTCCGACCTCACCCTCAATCTTGCTACCATCCGTGTATATTCGTACTGCCTGGATGTTGTGAATGTCCACCTGCTCTTGATCTATCAGCTTCACGAACTCGAGACGAGTGCGCTCTGCCGGATGCTTAGTGTGCCCATATGGTGTAAGGCGCTCCACCTCCCTATCTTTTAGTTCTGGTCGGGATACTCCTCTCTTTACCTCATACAGGGCGGCTGCCTCTTGTATCCTGAGGTCGAGTGGGAGTATTCCGGCCAGTACCAGTGCCGAGTTTAGGGAGACGGTGCGATATGCTCTGGTAAGCTTTTGGGCGAAACCTCGTTGTACTGCATTGAGTTGTCGTTGTATTCCAAGCTTTCTAGTTGCCGGCGCCCACACGCTGGCCGCGTACATAATTACGGGCTCTACGGTCGCTCTGTAGATGACGCGAATCACTTCTGGGTGAAGACCCCAGCTGATCCTGGCGGCTCTGGATAGCTGTTTGTAGATGTTCAATGCCTTTCTGCAAACATTTGCAGCGTGGCTATTGAAAGTCAGCTTGTTATCTAAAGTGAGCCCCAAGATCTTGAACTCCTTCGTCATGCCGATGTCGACCCCACCCATGCTCAGAAGTGGTGTATCAAACTTAAGCTTCCTCGTGATGACCATGGCGTTGGTCTTGTTTGGTGCGAACTTTAGCTTATTTTTGATACCCCACTCCCCGACATAAGCAAGGGCGGCATTTGCCTGACGCTGGACTGCCAACGCCGTGTCGCCGTCAAAAACCAGTACTATGTCGTCCGCGAACGCCTGACAATAGTCCCCTCGCCGCTCTAACCCTTTTAGGAGTGGGTCAAGGAGAAGGTTCCACATGATTGGACCCCCGATGGATCCTTGGACGCATCCCTTGCTTGTCCTTTTAACGTGCTCTTCTCCAGCATACCTAACCCTAACAGACCGGTCTTGTAGGTAACTGCTGATGAGTCTTCGTATGCCAATTGGACATCCTTCCTCAGCCAATCTTACCTTTATTGCGGGCCACCATGCGCTATCGCTTTTTGTTGAAGGCACGTATTTTAAAATGAATGATAAAGCTGTATTTGCACTAGGGGATATTTTGCAGAGACATTGCTCAAATTGTCTGGCGATGTATCGCGCGACGTCGCCCAACACGTGGAGTTCGTGTCCGTCCGTTGAGAGACACGTACCGAGCGTGTCTCGACATGTACATGTGGCCTGCGATGTCGGGCGATGTGTCGGACGACAATGTCGCAAGACGAATTATGTCTCCTATAGCTGAAATAGAAAAGTTGGTCTAACGAAAAGTAAGATTGTTAATTCAAGCGCAAATAATGTAAAGCGTTTTTGAGACAACTTTTAACGTGGCACTATTAAGTTTACAAGTAAACCACAAGGGAATAATGCTTCATTAAAAAATCAACTTTGCGGTTTAATTTTCTATACAGAAAAGTTGGGCCGCACACCAAAGACGAAAGCAGTGACCAAAAACTCAACTTCTATAAAATAAAATCTTGCCCTTACTATTGAGGCGAATCTCTGTTCATACTAGTATAAAAGCTTTGGCTTCATAAGTGCTTTTCCTGTACTTTTATAGAAGACTGACTTTTCTATTGGCGCATTCATTTACGTCGGTTATTTTTAGTTTTTAAAACTTTATTTACAAAAAAACATAAGTGCTTTTCTGTTTGGTACAGCATGCAGCTTCACTGTGCGAGTTTACGAAGCGATTTAATGAAGCGTGCGCGAGACAAGAAGCTGTAATCTCCAGCTTTGCTTCAGCCGACGCTAACAGGTAGTGGTTATAATTAGTTTTATTATTTACATGCGCAAATCTTAATTTCTAATTCCTAATATTCTGTTCAGACTGAGAGCTTCGCGGAGCCGAAGCCTCGATTTTTGGGTTCTTCGAAGAAAAAATACAAGACAACTTCTCTTCGCTTTTATTTTCACACAACTGACTGTCGTTCTAATTCTTCGAAGGTAATACAAAAAATTTCAAAACTATATTCCAAAAAGGTTTTTGTCGTGCACATATTCCTAATCTATACATATAATAAAACTGTAGAAGAGTTTAATCCTGTACATTGAATAAAAACTAAAAAAAATACTCCTAGGGGCCTTTATACAAGTAACACAAGCAAAAAAAAAACTGTTTGAATTTTTTGTCTGTCGGTCTTTCTGTCTGTTGTCCGAATTTCACGCAAAAACTACTGGACGGATTTTGATGAAACTTTTTTGTTATTTAGCTAATAACACAATACAATTGTGTTATTATTGGTGTTGAATAATAATTGTTCAACACCAACTTAAAATAGAGGTTTATGGGTAACTTGGTACGTACAGAAGACAACAGGTGGACAAGTGAAATAAACCTAAGAATCCATAGGTTTATTTCACTTGTACTAACTGTGATGGAAACTACAGGAAAATGACAGGAAGAGATAGTCAAGAGGTAAGTCTGATAAATGCGAAGGAAAGAAGGGATAGAATATTTTTACCTCATTCATTATTAATGTAGATTTAAGAACCTTTACTTTAATAAGTAATAAAAACAGTGTTGTAATACACTGTTTTAGGAGTATTTTTATTAGTTTTTATTCAATGTACAGAATTGAACTCTTCTACAGTTTTATTATATGTATAGATTACATACAGACGCGGGAAGCGGAAAGCTACTTTGCTTTATACTATGTAGTGATTTGAAATCAAATGAGAAGTGTATTTTGAAATCACATCATTTTGTATTATAAGAAACCTTTTGTGCATAGAAATTAAATAGTGCCTGACCAAATTAAAATCAAATCCAAAAATCATTTATTTCAATAAAATCACAAGGACCACTTCGAAACGTCTTAGGAACTAGGTGAAGCTACGCCGATTTCTCGCGACCAAGCCAAGACCGAGACTCGAACCTACGTAGACACGATCAGAATTAACGGTAGCGCTTTGCCAGTGTCGTGGTTGTAAGATGGTTGACATTATGACAATGTGCACTTGTTACAAACATAAACATAAGTTCTTTTTCTTAAGGCGCTACCAGTCGACGATTGTTTTTGTTCGAAACGAAAAAATAAATACTTGTGAACAAGCCACATCTCCTATTTTATAATGTATAGTATATGTGAATAAGATGTACCCATCTTTAATCACTTCGATAAATAATCCTACCGACCGCTGCAATGACGACAAACTCACGTCGGCGCGTGGTCCGCCTTAGCTTTTCGAATAAATTAATGATATAAATTATGTATAATTACTTATCAAAAATCTATTCTAATAGAAATCTAGATCTACATATTACCTATCTTTAACAATAAATCACAAGTTGATTTTAATAGTAGGTATATAAAATATTTCGATTATAAATTCTAAAACGTATCATTTTGAAATAATATCTTTATCGTGAAAAGTTTCTGCTATTATATTTTCAGCTTAATAGAAATCTAGGTAGGAACCTGAAGTAATATACTTATAAAAATAGGATATGTGGCTTTTTCAGAAGTATTTCTTTTTTCGTTTCGAAAAAGAGCAATCATCGACTGGGAGCCCCTTAAACGTACCAATTTTCCTTTTCAATAAGCTGTATTGTCGACTGCAAAACTGGCATTTTTATAATACAGTAGGTATTTTAAACTGGTCACGGCGAGCTGTCGACTTTTGAATAAGAATATTTCTTTTGCTTTCTCAGATGCACTTGGTTGTGGTACAAGTTATCACTTGTTGTAGTTACTGTAATAAAAGTAAAAAAAATGAAAGGAGCCTCTACGCGTATGTTTCTTTCTTCGGCCTTTTATGACATTGACAAGTAATCACTTAAGTTGATAGGTTGCTATCTTCTACAGTCTTAGGCTAATGCCTAATTTTTTTTGACAGCTTAGAAAGCAACTTGTCTACGGGAACACGTCTTTTGAGGCCAAGTTTTTTATGATTTTCCGGTTAACAATATGAAAATTGAAGTGATTTTATAGACTTGTTCTATCTATAATTTTATACCAAAATTAATGATTTTTATGAAACACCGATCTGTTTTAATCAAAAAATCTTACAGTAATAAAGTGGCTATGGGTTAATCCGGAGTCAATTTTAATTAAACATAAAATAATTAGTTCTTCTAATATATGATATAGAAAGCTTATAACGTCCATGCGCACCAATTGTTGGCGTTTTGGCGTCCGTAGAGCTAGCATGGGGAGAGTCGAACTGGGAAGTCCGCTTCAGCCTTACACATGTACCAACATTAGCATAGGTACAACCTCGGCCAGGTGTGGCGAGTTACTCAGTCGCAATGCGGTATGGGAATCTTATATTCATATTATTGTTGCGAAGCTGTTTCCCGGTTGCTTGGAATTTTGAGAAATCAGATTTGCATTTAGATGTAGAAGTGTTTTAAAGAAAGCTTTGTTTTGTAAACGGACCTATTGCAAAGTCAGCATGCAAGGCCTGGCCTTAACTTACACATGCTTACAAAAGATCTCTAGGAATATGAATAGAAAACTTTGATTCTTTAGTTACGAGTAGGTATTGACCATTTTAAATTTTGATTGGCCTCACAGCACAGTTAGTAGTAACTCAGCCTTCTATGCTGTTGCGAGGTCGATTCCCACTAAGAAGAAACATTTGTGTTGTAAACATAGATGTTTGTTTTGTGTCTAGGTGTTAATTATGTATAACTAGCGACCCGCCCCGGCTTCGCACGGGTAGCATTTTATTATACATATAAACCTTCCTCCTGAATCACTCTATCTATTAAAAAAAACCGCATCAAAATCCGTTGTGTAGTTTTAAAGATATAAGCAAACATACATACATACAGACGCGGGAAGCGGAAAGCGACTTTGCTTTTTAATAGATAGAGTGATTCAAGAGGAAGGTTTATATGTATAATACATGCATAATATAGTAGAGAAACACTGATAATTTTAGAGGTTTCTAATGTGATGTCGTAAATAAACACATTTTTTTTTCTACACTAAAGTCCGCGATGGTATTAGAAATGTCTTACGCACAGCGAAGCGGGCACGGGTCAGCTAGTAAATACATAATTACATACATAAATACACTGCAAGTTAAATAAAAGCTTGTAAAAACACAAGAAATTCGTAAAATGTAGTTAGGAAACCAAGCATACCGAACAGCAATTCGTCGTCAACATCCGAACCTCGTCAAATGAATCATCCACACAAACCACGGTTCCGAGCCATAAATATTCAAAGAGAGAGATGAAGACCCGTTCCAGCCCCTAGCCCACAAATCATATTTTATTCCCATTTCCACAAGACCTTGTTATAAACTGACGTTTACGTTTATTTACTTAGGTGCGTGGAGTTTTGATGCGGCCAAGTAATTGCGTGCATCTGTGCACTTGAAGTGCACTTTGCAGACAATGCATTTGATATTAAGGCGCTCCCAGTCAACGATTGTTTTTGTTCGAAACGAAAAAATAAATACTTGTGAACAAGCCACATCTCCTATTTTATAATGTATAGTATATGTGAATAAAGATGTACCCATCTTTAATCACTTCGATAAATAATCCTACCGACCGCTGCAATGACGACAAACACACGTCGGAGCGTGGTCCGCCTTAGCTTTTCGAATAAATTAATGATATAAATTATGTATAATTACTTATCAAAAATCTATTCTAATAGAAATCTAGATCTACATACTACCTATCTTTAACAATAAATCACAAGTTGATTTTAATAGTAGGTATATAAAATATTTCGGTCATAAATTCTAAAACTTATCATTTTGAAATAATATCTTTATCGTGAAAAGTTTCTGCTATTATGTTTTCAGCTTAATAGAAATCTAGGTAGGAACCTGAAGTAATATACTTATAAAAATAGGAGATGTGGCTTTTTCAGAAGTATTTATTTTTTCGTTTCGAAAAAGAGCAATCAGCGACTGGGAGCCTCTTAAGTAAAAAAAATATATAGGATCACGACTGTAATCCCCTAGTACGGTAGACATCCTCTCAGATCTCCAGACGCTTAGATCCTTTGGAGATGTCTAGTGTGGGTAGTCAGAGGCTAGTCCAAACATTATATTTGGCACATGCGCACATTTTGCAGTAGTTAGCATTCCATACGTGACAGGTTGCAAGCCCATCGCCGCTTATAAGAACACTAACTGGTTTCCTCACGATGTTTTCACCAGTGTAAGCACGTGTTTTTGATGCGCATATAAATTTTCGAACAGAAAAATCCATTGATGCACGCCGGGATTCGAACCCACGACCTTCAGATTGATAGTCGAGGTACATCCCACTCGGCCAACACGGCTTATGATAATAGGTAACTGTTATTTGTCAAACTATCGTGATTAGTAGACATAATTATAGATTTTTACACGATTTTTATGTCTTTAACACGTTATTACCTTTAATTTATTTTCCCAATATTTCGACTATGTTACAATTAAATAGCCATGTTCATGGTCTTTATCACGTAATTACCTTTAATTTACTTTCCCGACGTTTCGACTATGTTACAATAGCCATGGTCGCGGGCAGACACAGTCTGCAGTAAATTAAAAGTAATTACGTGATAAAGACCCGTGTCAAAATCTATAGTTATGATTATCAATTTAGACGAGTAATTACTTAATTAAATCTCTTTGATTGCCCTAAAATCTCATCAGTAACTTGGTTGAATTTCATAAGTTATTTACCAGGAGCTGTGCCAAGCGGACCAATCACGGAGCTCGAAATTTTTAGGTCTTCTATTTCGAGCACTGTGATTGGTCCGCTCCGCCCAGCTCCGCTTTAGTAGAAACCCATCTT
This sequence comes from Hydriomena furcata, assembly GCA_912999785.1. NCBI lineage: Eukaryota > Metazoa > Arthropoda > Insecta > Lepidoptera > Geometridae > Hydriomena > Hydriomena furcata. The sequence goes on along the minus strand of OU538828.1, from coordinate 12,858,079 downwards.
TACGCTAGCATGGTATACAGGGATAACGCACCGGTGGGAATAATTGAAACAATATCTTAGATATCTTAGCGATATTCAAAACGCTTTAAACTTTCGAGGTCGAGAAGTTTTGCTATTTAATTTACATGACCGTTTATTACTCAGATTGGTAAAATGACCTTCACATTATATATGGCCACTAATCTAGTGTAAATGCCCCTTAAACCTTTCACGGTCATTCATCTATTTTATAAAAAACTGTGTTTGTAACTAAACTCCTCCGAAATGTATATTGTTTGTTTGTTTGAAAAGGTCTTTATTAAGGCCCTGTATGTCGACGATTGCTCTCTTTCGAAACGAAAAAATAAATACTTCTGAACAAGCCACATCTCCAATTTTATAATGTATAGTATATGTGAATAAAGATGTACCCATCTTTAATCACTTCGATAAATAATCCGCTGCAATGACGACAAACACACGTAGGCGCGAGGTCCGCCTTTGCTTTTCGAATAAATTAATGATATAAATTATGTATAATTACTTATCAAAAATCTATTCTAATAGAAATCTAGATCTACATATTACCTATCTTTAACAATAAATCACAAGTTGATCTTAATAGTAGGTATCAAAATATTTCGATCATAAATTCTAAAACGTATCATTTTGAAATAATATCTTTATCATTTTAAATAGAAATACGGCTAATTACCACGTTTTTACTTGTATTGCTGACGTTTCGAGACAATTCAGATGCTCTTCATCATGAGCAACGCCCGCGACCGCGATCAACGGCAGATCGGCGATCTGCCGTTGATCGCGTGGTCACCAAAAACGTGGTAATTAGCCGTATTTCTATTTAAAATGATTAACAACCACGATAGTTTTAATATCTTTATCGTGAAAAGTTTCTGCTATTATGTTTTCAGCTTAATATAAATCTAGGTAGGAACCTGCAGTAATATATTTATAAAAATAGGAGATGTGGCTTGTTCAGAAGTATTTCTTTTTTCGTTTCGAAAAAGAGCAATCGTCGACATACAGCCCCTTAACCATAAAATAATACATATTAATATATCTAAACACAGTCTAGTACATTACAACATAGTATTCGAATTTAGTATCTCTACAGGCTATTCATCGCCTTTATGAGTTTTTTGTGTATAATAGTAGGTCTGAGAATAGGTCGTAGGCTATTTTTTGTACCCTCAATTGATAAGTGCGTAAAGACGTAAAGTTCGAGAATAACTGAAAGTGCTTTTTTCTATGGTACTATTTTTCTATTTAAATCTAGTAGAATATTATATTACTAGGTGCGATTTCAATTAATACTATCAATATTTTTTGTTGAACTGCAAGCTATATTCAATCAATTATAATAAACTACTAACCTTTATGAAAATCCGTTTTCAATCATTCAGTGTTTTAAGTAATGAAGAAATCGTCTGGCGCTATGCCCTGCTTGTAAGCGGTAGCATTTGCCAAATGCATCTGCATTTCCGTTGTGCAGTGTCACTTATAAAAAGGCTCTTAATGAAACATAAGCCTTATTGGGCTGAAATAAGATTCAATATTAAAATTCCTGCGTTTCTGTGGTGCTAACTGTTGATCGTCGAAGTTTTACTATTAAAGTAAAACAAAAATTATGTGGAAAGTGTTCATAGTGAAGTGTATGTTGTTTGTGAGTTTAGAGGTAATCTTCGGAACTGAATGGCCTGAGCACGAACCACTATCGTTTCGACAACGTATCGTCAAAATGTCAAAACTGGCACTTTTTGTATAGTAAAAGTGTCTGTTTTGGCATTTGGACGATACGTTGTCGATATGACAGTGGTTCATGCTAACCCCCCTGAAAAGATCTGATTTTTTTTTCACTAATTGAAAACTACGTTATCAGTATACTATTTATTTTTTATGCTAATAAAAAGTAGTTTTAAGGATGATACCATATAACTTGGCTAGTTCATTATATTTTTTTCAAACAACATAGGAACATACTCGTAAAATACTTGTCGACAATTTAATTTATACTAATTCTAAATGTGAAGTAGCTCTGTCTGTCTGTGACGTTATCACGGCCAAACTGCTGGGCCGATTGTCAAGATTTTTTTAAAACGATAGTTTAAAGTCTTTTAATGAACATAGCCTACTTTTTACTGAAAATGTATTTAGATTTTAAAAATTATTTATTTAAAAATCGATTTCCTGAATCTATGCGGACGAAGTCGTGGGTAAAAGCTAGCATACTTATATTTTCAATTAAATATATTCATTTTAATCGTGATTATTTATTTATTTATTCAAATGGACTGCCCATAGTCTTTATAATATCTAAACATGTTAAGGATATGTGGTATGTGTTTTTTTTTTCTTTTATTGTTTACGTACTTGATTAGTACTATTAATAATTATTCTTGTTTGAGCCTTCACCTTGTTCGTAGTGCCGATTGAACAAGGTGAAGGCTCAAACAAGAAAATAAAGGTAGACTCCAAGCCGTGTTTGTTGCCTGTATCTTCTAGGTTGGTCGCGAGGAATCGGAGTAGCTTCACCTTGTTCCTAAGACGTTTCAAAGTGATCCTTGTAATTTTAACGTTTTAAATGATTTTTGAATTTGAATTTGAAAAAAAATTATATATCGTGGAAGCTCAACATAACCTTTTACTTTGTAGCTTTCAAACATACGAGTTTCCATTAATTATAAACAAAATAAACTTAATTAGAGAATAACAGAACCATACTATTCTTCAATCAACAAACTATGGAATTAATTAAGAAAACAGACCCATTAACGTTGGAATGTTGAATAAATAGTTCCTTCAAGGCAGAACTGAAACTTACAATGCATATTGTACTAGCAAATAGAAGCAAAACTCTTATGAAGAGCAGTACTACTCAGCACGAATGTCACATAATGTATTTATTTTATTATGACGCCAAACGTAATTTGATTGTGTAATTGCTCTGAAAATCTATGGCTTTATACATATTACATATATATATCATCTCTAACGTAAATGTGTTAAGTCCGACAGAAATAGTAAGAAATCTGTCAGATCAAACGTGGACCATGGTATCATGAAACAGTGCGGCGCTTAGCATACCTAGTATATCCTCGTAAGGCCCAGGGCTGCTAATCGTCCACTGTCATTACGACCCGGTGGTTCTTCATAAAGGACTACAGTAGTGACTCCGGCCTAGCGCTTGCCATCATTTCACCAATTTTCTCCGAATTGACTGGTACCACTTTATTTAACCAATGATAATCCATTATTTCGTTCAGAAATGCATTAATACGATTCTAACTTACGAGGCACTTATAAGTTTCGGTTCTATGTAGTGTTATTATTTACTGGACGACTGAACTCGTAAATAACTGTGACGACGTTTCTCCAGTTGCAACTATTTCGCGTGTTTGCCAGAATAGTTTTAATTTTCAACTCAGTAAGAAAGACGGTATTCCGTTGACATAGTTAAGAAATCCGTATAATGAAATACATAGCGGAAACTTTGGTTAAGGTACTTGCGTTCAAAGAGTATTGCGAATTAAGCGGTAGACTAGTAAAGACTCGTTTAGATCGACCAAATCCCTTTTTAGGGTTCCGTACCCAAAGGGTAAAAACGGGACCCTATTACTAAGATTTCGCTGTCCGTCTGTCTGTCACAGGGCTGTATCTCATGAACCGTGATAGCTAGACAGTTGAAATTTTCACAGATTATGTATTTCTATTGACGCTATAACAACAAATACTAAAAACAGAATAAAATTAATATTTAAGTGGGGCTCCCATACAACAAACGTGATTTTTTTGCCGTTTTTTTAAGATAATGGTACGAAGCCCTTCGTGCGCGAGTCCGACTCGCACTTGGCCGGTTTTTTTCTTGTATTGCTGACGTTTCGAGACAATTCAGATGGGGATCGAACCCACAACCAACAGCACAGAAGGCAGAGTTACTACCAACTGAACTGTAAGGCCAGTCTAACTATTTGCTAACTATTTGTTCTTTAATTATTGTTAAAAATAGTTTAAAACATTTGCGTTTTAATGCAGTGTGTAATTTGTTTTAAAACGCTGCCAAAAAACTTAACAATAACGAATAGAATTAAATTAGGTCATTAGCATGCAGTAATTGCAGCTTCTTTTGAAATTAGATCAAAGTTCAGACAGGTAAAGTTTATTAGGTCATCATCATCACCATCAATCGAAAGACGTTTATAAATAACTACTACTTTTCAGTCACTTTTATCCATTGATTTCAACGATATCGATGAAAACAAGCTTAAGGCCCTGTATGTCGACGATTGCTCTTTTTCGAAACGAAAAAAGAAATACTTCTGAACAAGCCACATCTCCTATTTTTATAAATATAGTACTTCAGGTCCCTATCTAGATTTCTATTAAGCTGAAAACATAATTGCAGAAACTTTTCACGATAAAGATATTATTTCAAAATGATACGTTTTAGAATTTATGATCGAAATACTTTGATACCTACTATTAAGATCAACTTGTGACTTATTGTTAAAGATAGGTAATATGTAGATCTCGATTTCTACTAGAATAGGTTTTTGATAAGTAATTATACATAATTTATATCATTTATTTATTCGAAAAGCAAAGACCGACCACGCGCCGCCCATGTGTTTGTCGTCATTGCAGCGGTCGGTAGGTTTATTATCGAAGTGATTAAAGATAGGTACATCTTTATTCACATATACTATACATTATAAAAATAGAGATGTGGCTTGTTCAGAAGTATTTCTTTTTTCGTTTCGAAAAAGAGCAATCGTCGACATACAGGGCCTTAATATAATATGTTTTGTAACTAACAAGGAAGGTTAAATAAAAGTTCGTGAAAGAGGATTTCGAAGAGGAATTACCTTAATCTATATAGTATATTATTTATACCATAATATTGTCAATGCGAAAGTAATAAAAAGCCGTGTTGGCCGAGTGGGAGGTACCTCGACTTTCAATCTGAAGGCCGTGGGCCGTGTATCAATGGATTTTTATGTTCGAAAACGTGTTTACGTGCGTTACGTGCGCATCAAAAACACGTGCTCAAAACGGTGAAGGCAAACATCGTGAGGAAACCAGTTAGTATTCTTATAAGCGGCGATAGACTTGCAACCTGTCACGTATGGATGGCTAACCACTGAAAAAGGTGGGCATGTGCCAAATATAATGTTTGGACGCCACTGACTACCCCCACTAGACATCTGAAGATCTGAAAGGATGTCTACCGTACTTGGGGATTACAATCGTGATCCTACCCACACACGAAAGTAAATCTGTCTGTCTGTAACGTTATCACGGCCAAACCGCTAAGCCGATTGTAATGAAATTTCATATGGACATATGTAGTTTAAAGTATAGGGACGGATAATAGCTATTTTATTCCCCAATTTTCAAAAAAATCTTTCGATTTTGTAAAATTTCAATGTTTTACAATAAAATTGGCAAAAATCAATTTCATACGCGGATGAAGTCAATCAATCAATCAATCAAAATCATTTATTTGCAACTATAAAGGTACAACTATAACTATTTATTCCTAGGTACCTACAATTAATTATGATGCACCTAAGTACTTAGATACAACATACTAACTAATTGATGTAAACGGGTTTGGGCAGGTACTTAATTAAGCAAGTTGCAAAATGGTCCCAACTCAGCATATGCAGGTTATAATAACCTACGCTGATCTTCCGTTGGGGCCTTGAGAACCATGGTTAAAAGAAGTCGTGGCGCTGGTAATATTATTAATCCATAAAAGATTGTGAGGATTTTAGTATGTTTGGATGTTTGTGACTGCAGTTATTACCATTTTAATTTCGAGTTTGGTTTCAAATCAAACCTAAATGTTTTTTCTTTCACGTTATCATAGAGGAAGTCATCGTTTACTCTGTAATATATATTGATATATATATATCTATATATATATCCTCACAATATATATTGATATATATTGTGAGGATGTTAGTATGTTTGGATGTTTGTGACTGCAGTTATTACCATTTTAATTTCGAGTTTGGTTTCAAATCAAACCTAAATGTTTCTTCTTTCACGTTATCATAGAGGAAGTCATCGTTTACTCTGTAATATATATTTGGTACATTGGTAAAATGTTACGCTCAAAGGATTTCCGAATGTTTACTCTTCAGTAGATAATGGGGCGGTTTCTATAAATATTTTCATGAAACCGACATCGAGCAGCCCACTTTGAATATTATCTTTTTGGATTTCGACACGTGTAAAAGTGTTGGTAACCCAATTTATTAAAAAATTCACGGTTTTATTTCAATAAACACGGGAAGTAAAGTTCTTTGGAATATCTCACTGTTTTAATTTCAATATTATGTGAATTATACTGAACTTAACTTTTTGATTTTATACCCACAAAACATTTTTCTATGAAAGTAGTATAAATACGAGTATACTAATAAATAAAGAAAAATAATAAGAAATATACCAAATATAAAATAATAATCCATAAGTGTACCATAATGATAAGTACAAAAGTAATAAGTAGTATGTATTGAGGAGGTATATATATATTATTTATTTAAATAATAGAACTCCTATATTAACCTCATTCAAATTCTGTTAAAGCAAAGATAAATTTGAATCTTTCAAGTAGTTGAAGACTTATTTATCGTATGTGCTACAGCGTAGCTAAAACGCTACAACGGAGCACATGTCTACGAAAATTTGAACGATCAGTTTTAATATAATACCATGAACCAAAGATCCCAGAACATTTTATTACTACGCAACTAGGTAGTACTCAAGCACAAAGTTTCTGAGAAATAATCACTGTTTACAGAGAGCACCGGTTAGAATCACAGGAACTTATTGAAGCAGTTACCGAATCCGGCAAGCGACCTTCGGTAGAATTAGTTAGAACTCTACGTATCCAGGGCACGTTGTACCCTGAAGCTTCAATGTGGAATTCGTCTAATGAATAATATAATTAAAACGATTAAATAATACCTAAAAAGAGCAGCAGGATTTAAAGAATCACCTCTAAGGTTTATTTTCTTTGGAAGATGATTCATACATGGACCGGCATCTCTACATAGTATACCACCCTGTTGGGGTAATTAGCGTGTTGGTAGGTAGGTACCTATTAGTGAATTTTATAATGCTTTTGGGCGGCCTAAAAAATCTGTTACCAGAGTTGGTTACTAGCCATACGAACATACATAATACGTACAGGCTGACCCGTGCCCGCTTTTCTGGGCGACAAATAGTTTCAGATCTGGTATTCCAATCTTCAAAATAAATTATAGCCTATATGTTGCCGAGGACTAATAGCTACATAAAAAAAAAGTTTCATCAAAATCCGTTCAGTCGTTTTTGCGTGAAAGCCGGACAACAGACAAACAGACAAAAATTTCAAAATGTTTTTTTTTGGCTTGTGTTAATTGTATAAAGGCCCCTTTAGAACAGAATTGAACTCTTCTACAGTTTTATTATATGTATATGTATAGATTTAGATACATAGCCTCTCCTCTTCGCGGGCGGTGCATTGTAAATCGTTTTTGTTAGGACTTACGTCCTGATATTTGTAGGTTTTGCTAAATTCTAAAGGAACACACTCGTAAATCAAAATTAAAATATCGTGAATGGTATATTGGAAGCATGAAAAGTGTTCAATGATTCAGTCGACAATGAGTTTTCTAAAACTCCAATTCAGTAATTGTTTTTCCTCAACGAACGTTTCCAAGTTTTGTAAACTCCCAACTCTTTTCCCGAAAGTTGCGGAATGCCATTTGCAGATAATTAATGGTGAAGTTTTCCGCTTCTAAGCGCTCATTTTTCAAATGTTGTGTCACATGGGGGAATAGTTCGGACATTGAATTCTGGCTGGTGGAATTCTTTATTTTTAGGGTTCCGTACCCTAAAAATAACGTAACGGGACCCTATTACTAAGACTTCGCTATCCGTCTGTCCATCTGTCTATCACAGGGCTGTATATCTTGAACAGTTATAGCTAGACAGTTGAAATTTTCACAGATAATGTATTTCTGTTGCCGCTATAACAACAAATACTAAAAACAGAATAAAATCAATATTTAAGGGGGGCTCCCATACAACAAACGTGATTTTTGTACGGAACCCATCGTGCGTGTATGACTCGCACTTGGCCGTTTTTTTTATAGATAATGTTACGGAACCCTTAGTGCGCGAGTCGGACTCGAACTTGGCCGGTTTTATTTTATTCGTGCCTTAAATATTTTTAATTGGACTGGTTAGATTGGATTGCGTTTCGCGTCTTATTTGTGTCACTTTGCTAATATGCGCTATTAAGTTATAGGTGTGTATTCTTTTGTGTCGATTTGATACCTGAGAAGGTAACATTAACATAGTAGGTACCAACCAAATAGGTATTGACATGAAGATGTAATTTATATCTTTATTTTTGAATATTATTAATTCTATATGACTGTATGAATTATTATTATAACTCTTTGATTATTTTATGATCGTTCATGAATAAATAACTGAAACCATACACATCACTCGTACATTTAGGGAAGTAGGTAGCTAGATATTATTTCCACATCAGTTCTCAAAGAAACGAACCGTGAACCGAGTTGTCGTATCTCAAAAATTTCCCCGCAACTGACATAAAAGTGTATAAATACGACGATTTGAACAAATCAGAGAGCAAATAAACTAAAAGAAAGAGGTTAAACGACGAGCGATATATTTTATTTCCAAGTCATTAATTCCTGATATATTGACTCAGGGAATGAGACAGAATAAGACGGAATTTTATTTTATGCTTAGGCCTTTTTGCCATTAAGATGTATAATACGAGTAAATGGCATGTGTTAATAAATCGTCTGTCATTTACTGTTTTTTTCGTAATTTTGTTGTGGATTTAGATATTTTGGCTTTCTAGTAGATTATGGATTGTAAAGGCTAGGCATTTGTTATCCGATACGAAAAGGTAATGGATTCTCGTACCATGCTCAGATTTCGAAACTATAACTTTTGTAAGTATATAAATACTAGCTGCTCGACCCGGCTTCGCACGGGTAAAAAGGATAAAAAGTTTAAGTAAACATCTGAATAACACATATCTTTATATGTTGTATTCTAATGTTTATGCCATATTACTGTAAAGTTTCATCTAAATACGTTCAGTAGTTTTATTTTAGTTACTAGCAGTCCGCCCCGGCGTCGCACGGGCGTAATAATGATCTTATGGGTAATTTTTTTACACCTTTACACCAAGTTTTCATACGGATCCCTAATAGTTAGACATGGTATCGCAAACTTTTTTGTAGATATTGATGTCCTTTTTAAAACTGTAGTGCATAACTTTTCTCTATTGTCAACAATTTCCGCAGCATACGCGATTTTTTTGGTTTTTTTATCACACGTTGGGTTACATTAGCGAAGTTTTCATACGGATCCCTAACGTTTTTGAAAATATTCTATAGCCTATCCCTATCAGGGATAATGTAGGATTCTAATGGTAAAAGAATTTTTCAAATCGGTTCAGTAGTTTCGTAGCCTATTCGATGCAAACAAACAAACAAACAATCAAATATATAAATAAATATAGTATAGATGACGCCGTAAGATGCTACTACAATGAAAGTTTTTGTGCTAATTGCACGAATTGTGAGCAGTTTCTTTAGATAATTGTAAATCATAAAACCGAAGAAATAATTAGGACCTAACCCTATAAAATTGTAACTTTTCCTCGTCCATTTGTGATCCAGTGACCGTATTGAGATCCCAACGGCAATGGGATTTAAGTAAGGTGAGGGAAGAGCTGATGGCAAATCGATAGCCATTAACCCGCAGGAAGCCAGCTTCATCTCGATTATTACACTGCATCGGTGTAACCAGTATCCTTGCTTCTTTTATCTTAAGGTTAATTTCATACAACACTAGCAAATTTAATTAATATTCAGTCCCGATGTATTCGCATAATAATCTGTAAAAATTTCAACTGTCTATCACGGTTCATGAGATACAACCTTGTGATCAGCCTAAGACTGTAATCCCCAAGTACGGTAGACATTCTCTCAGATCTCCAGACGCTTAGATCCTTTGAAGATGTCTAGTGAGGGTAGCCAGAGGCACGTCCAAACATTACATTTGGCACATGCCCACATTTTGCAGTAGTTAGCATTCTATACGTGACAGGTTGCAAGTCCATCGCCGCTTATAAAAACACTAAATGGTTTCTTAACGATGTTTTCCTTCACCGTTTTAAGTACGTGCTTTTGATGCGCTTATAAATTTTCGAACAGAAAAATCTATTGATGTAGAATGTAGAATCTATCAGATTACCCTCATCCATTTGTGGAAATATGGCTCATGCTCAAAATTAAGAAGGAATAAAAGGGTCCTAAAATGAGATCAGGTCGACCTTTCGCAATTATTTCTACTCGTAGTTTCTTCGGTCAGTGCCAGTAATACTGGTTTTCATTTACTGTGTTCTCCATTACCCGCTTTGCAAACCAAATTGTTTGCCTACGCGATAATCATAAGGATTACTTTCGGTTCTATTAGAAGATATTGAGGCAGGTTAGGGTTCTCTTTTATAATATCTGAACAAAAGCCTGTGTCCCCTGCCTTCAGATAAAAACTCAAAGGTCTCTTCGCTCTCCGGTTTTGTTTACAATTTATTAAATCTTAACAAATTAAGACGAGTAATAAATGTTTTTGATGAATGCAGAATCGTTTTTCTCAATGACCGCTAAACATACAGTTTTGTTTCTCATGACAAGGATATAATCTAGATAAATTATAGACAGAAACACGATTAGTGAAACTTTTCTTGATAGATTCATTTTCTAAAGTTGACTCTTCAAAAACACTAGTTTCGTTTGTAATCAAAACTAAGCTAAACAGTTATTTTTTATATAATTCGTAAGATAATCATACTAGCTAAGTAATTTATAGACAGTTTCTTTTTAATTTTGATGATTTTCTAGATAATGTAGTTTTATCACTTTTTCCGTTTTATCCGGGTAGGCACAGACAGCTCTTACAAAAAATCAAACATTTCACATATCACCTTAATCATATTTATTTATAAACTAGCGACCCGCCCCGGCTTCGCACGGGTAGCATGTTATTATACATATAAACCTTCCTCCTGAATATCTCTAACTCTATCTATTAAAAAAAACCGCATCAAAATCCGTTGTGTAGTTTTAAAGATATAAGCAAACATACATACATACGCGGGAAGCGGAAAGCGACTTTGCTTTATACTATGTAGTGATAAAAACCATGTGTCAACACTCTCAAAGAAGTTTTTAGGTCGCGCAATGAATTTTCCACTTTACCAAAGCTAACTTGTCATCTTGTTGTTGATTGCAATGATTAAGCCGCGGATTCTCTTACAATGTTTTCCGCACACATACTCCATCTTTCAAATAGAAAAATCCATTAGGGATCGACTAGAATAAAATCCCACGACGTTCGGATCAAAAGCCAAGGTTGCCAACTGGCCTAATAGCTAATAATAAATAACCAGCTAATGTACCAAATAAAATATTCATATTGCAATAATAGCTTTTCAAACCGGAAAATCTATCAATAAAATTGTTGAATTTGAACATTTCTTTTCAGATATTTTGCATTTTTCCGTTCCAGATTATCAGTGAGGGAAATACTGCAGTTGCAGTAACTGAAGCCTTAGACTAACGGAGTCCATCATATTACGACCATAATTTCATAGCAGACAATGAAGTTACGCCAGTCTTGGGAACGCTTCCGACTGGTTATGATCTGGATCAATTAGTGCCTTTTCACACGTACCGGTTGCCGGGTACCCGGCGGCGCAGTGTATGGCCATGCCGGGCAATTTACGCCGGTACGTGTGAAAGATAAAGTACATGGCCATACACTGCGCCGCCGGGTACCTGGCACCGGCTACCCGGCAACCGGTACGTGTGAAAAGGCACTTAAACTACCTAGAGAATTTTTGCAACGGCCTTTAGACAGCCCAATTGGTTCTTGTTTATTTTGTAAATATTCTGTAATATAGATGATATTTTATTAGTATCGAATTGTTATTAATTATTATTCATTGTTATTAAATACTCGTACAAAAAATAAGTTACCAACCTTATTTTGTTACTGTTCACTGACATTATCAGCTATGATACGGTAGTTATTTCACGGTGGCCGTTTACCAGGAGACCAGGGCTACAGGGAATCACTGCAGGTGTGCATCACTGAACGGATCTCAACCGCTCTGATGCGATTCTCGGCTCAATTGCACTACAATTTTACAGACAGTTTCACTTTTATTGCCTTTTTTAGTCTATTTGCTGAAATATAATAAAATCCTTTAACTCTTTTATTACTTATTATTATTGTATGGTAACTATCAAACCTGCAGACTGAAATGTTAAAAAAAATTGTTCATTCCAAGCCTCATAAAACATATAAAACATAATCATTTTTATGTAATTATGTAATTACATAAAACATGAAATCATATTAAAAACAGAAATAAATAAAACTACATCGAATCTGGCTACAAAGTCTGGCCTCAGAGCTCAGTTGGTATTGGTAGTAACTCTGCCTTCTGCGCTGTACGTTGTGGGTTCGATCCCCACCCAGGGCAAATATTTGTGTGATGAACATAGATGTTTGTTCTGTGTCTGGGTAGTAGTATAATAAGTATTAAAAAAAAGTATGTCAAGAATTCTATCAGTTATCTGGTTCCCATAGTACCAATAAGCTTAGCTTATTTCGGGGCTAGATGGCGTTGTGTGTACTGTGTAAAGTCCGCCAATATTTATTTATTGCTAGCCGACCCGTGACAGACGTTGTCTTGTCAAATTTTAACCCCTGATCGCATAAGAAAAAGCAATATGTGGTAATTTTTTTACCTACAAACCTGATAAAAAAAATTACAAATTTTGGTAGAATGCGTATCACTCATTAGTCAACTGCGTTGCTATGACGACTTAATGTTTTTAGTCTGTGATGTCAGATTTTTTGCACACCACCACCATCTATACCAAAATCATCCTTTTTGCATTTTTTTTACTATTTAGATGTTGTTTTTCGGATTATAAGTTCCCCCTTTATTTATTCTGATTTTTTATCTACATAGTACAAGCAAATTTCATCTTAATCCGTTTTGTCATTTATTTTTGATTAGGGAACAAACATAGCAGCCTTATTACAAACTTTCGTATTTATAATATTATTAGGATAGGATTATTTCATATATTACGACTGCTGTCAATTATTAGTTTTAAATCAGACCTGTATCAGTCTAAAACCCTATAAATCCTCATAACTCTTGAAGGGTAAAAGTATAACTATAATATGCCGATAATCATATTTCTTTATCCACCCAATACCCACCTGTTACTCAATGAGAGAAATAAGAAAGTAAGCGTTTTCCCTTACATTTGGAGTCTCTTACGTAAATTGGATTTCTGAATAGATATCACTGATTGAATTAGCTGCTTCATCGGCCTTGCCTGGTATCGATTGTAGATATAAACGTGAGTGAGATTACGAGAGAAACGAAACCCTTCGAGAAGACTTATCATGAAGAATGGGGGATAGCACTAGTTAATAACAGACTTTTATTAGCTTTACCTGTATTATGTTTCTTTATGATACAATTTAATTAAGGTGATAAGTGACATTTTTTACTAAGTGATAAATAAGTGATAAAGCTGCATTATCTTGAAAACAATATTAAAAAAAAATATTTTTTTTTTTTTTTTTTTTTTTTTTCAAACTATCGTGATTAGTAGACATAACTATTGATTTTAACACAACAACAACAACTATTGATTGTAACATAGCCGAAACGTCGGGAAAATAAATTAAAGGTAAAAACGTGATAAACACCCGTGTTAAAATCAATAGTTATTTAAAAAAAATTGTCATTAATTTAGGTAGCTAGTATGATTATTTAACGAATTATATAAAATGAACTATTTGATTAAAAACGAAACTAGTGTTTTTGAAGACCCAACTTTGGAAAATAAATCTGTCGAGAAAAGTTTCATCAATCGTGTTTCTGTCTTTAATTTATCTAGATTAAATCCTTAAGTTATCTTTGTCATAAAAAACAAAACTGTATGTTTTGCGGTTATTGAGAAAAAACGATTCTGCATTCATCAAAAACATTAATTACTCGTCTTAACAGAAAGTTGAAAAGTTCATGAAAGCCATAGTCTAATAAACAAATGGTATAATTACTCGTAAATAAGTAAAATTTAGTGGATTATACTGCTAACTAAATTCATTAAGAATTTTATTTTTTATATTTAGTCTTATGTTTATATTTAGGATGTTTTTTTGTTAATATAGTTTTACTAAGGTTCGATCTATCCAAGGTTGATTTTATGTTTTATTTTATTTTTGTTTCCTTTATTGTTTTCAATTTATAATTTTGTTTTTTAGGTTTTTTTGACATTTTTAGTTTTTACTTCACATCGTTTATTATATTTTCTGTTTTTGTTTTTTTTTGTCTGCGCTATTTTCATGTTGGGAAGGAACTGCCTTCTGTAACACAGCTTTTCATAAAACTACCACAGGAGACAGAGTTCAACCGATATTTTTTGTACCTTCTACCTACTTCAAGAAATAAATATTTTGTATATGTATTAAGAAAAAAAAAACATTTTATACTAATAAATTACAGAACATTTACAAAATACACAAGAAGCAGATAAGAAACCTGTCACATCATATAACATTGTCATCGGAACTTGACAAGTATGCAAAGTTATTACTCTATTGAAGACTAAGGAGTTCCATTGTGAGTGTGTGTTGAACAGCTCCATCATCAGATCAGCTCACTGTCACCATATTATTGCATTGTCATCAAAGTTACATAAGCATACACTTTTGAATTAAAACTCTCTAAGATAAAGTTTTATGAAACTTGATCGCAATAAAAAAAAGAGCATTATTTTCATGATTAAAAAATAATTTTGAGGCGACTAAGGTGATAGTCAAATGTAAACTCAAATTGAATTATAAAGTTCCCTTCTAAATGCAGGTTAATCTAATTCAAGACTATTACTGGACCTTTAGCATGAACTAACGAGTTGCCGTCGACCGCAGCTAAGTGCTTTCACTACTTACGTTCTTGTAACATTACCTAGTTTTTATAATCCGGCCAACACGGCCTAATAACCGTGTTGGAGTGGGAGGTACTTCGACTTTCAATCTGAAGGTCGTGGTTTCGAATCCTGGCGTGCGTCAAAGGATTTTTCTGTTCGAAAAATTTATATGCGCATCAAAAACACGTGTTCAAAACGGTGAAGGAAAACGTGTGCCAAATATGATGTATGGACCTGCCTCTGACTAGATATCTTCAAAGGATCTAAGCGCCTGGAGATTTGAGTAGATGTCTAACGTACTTGGGGATACAGTCGTGTTCCTATTTTTTTAAATTTATTTATTAGATTATTCTTGAATTTCATAATAAACTTGTGAATAGTGTAGTAGCAACCTTTATAAAAGGGGTTAGAAGATGTCACAGGGCTACGATTGTGTCACGTAAATGCCAAGGTGCTTCACGTTAAAACCTAAGGAGGAAAAAACATGGAACCCGTATTAACAAACCCTCGCATCGGGTCAAATGTAAAACTTGGTTACGTTTGTAATGTAATTACCTACGATATTGTGTTACAATTACAGTATATTTTGTAAATTATCTTCATTTAATTTTTCATGATAAATGGTACATGGAATGCTAACTAGGTACTGCAAAATATTGTTTCATATAAAATGTTAGGACGTGCCTTTATTGGACTACACCCTTTAGATATTTTTAGACGTTTTTAAATTTACCAATAATAATATGTCATATTATAATCAAAGCCAAATGTACCCACAAACTATGAATACCTACAACGGGCTGTATGAAGACTACTTTCGATCACTGAAACCGAAAAAGAAATCAAATAAAAGTTTTTTTAAGCATTTAATTTTATAATTTGAATATTTTGTACAAAATATTTATCCGATGCGTGAAGTGAAGTTATGTATCACTTTGGTTTAAGTTAATCTGTTGCTATTATTGCCTCTTATGACCTGTAGCATTTCCATTAGTGTGTGTGTTCTGGGACAAAAAAAACAGTTGAATCTAAGTATCACTACATAGTATAAAGCAAAGTCGCTTTCCGCTTCCCGCGTCTGTATGTAATATGTATGTAATATGTATGTATGTTTGCTTATATCTTTAAAACTACACAACGGATTTTGATGCGGTTTTTTTTAATAGATAGAGTGATTCAGGAGAAAGGTTTATATGTATAATAACATGCTACCCGTGCGAAGCCGGGGCGGGTCGCTAGTATTCATATAAATAAATATAGGTGGACTTTACACACAGCGTTACTTAGCCCCAAACTAAGCAAACCTTGTACTATGAGAACTAGATAACTGATAGAATACTTATATATATACTATTTTTATAAAGTTTTAGATATTTATATACATACTAGCGACCCGCCACGGCTTCGCACGGGTAGCATGTTATTATACATATAAACCTTCCTCCTGAATCACTCTATCTATTAAAAAAAACCGCATCAAAATCCGTTGTGTAGTTTTAAAGATATAAGCAAACATACATACATACATACAGACGCGGGAAGCGGAAAGCGACTTTGCTTTATACTATGTAGTGATCAACACCCAGACACAGAACACATCTATGTTCATCACACAAATGTTTATCCCAGGTGGGGATCGAACCCACAACCTACAGCGTAGAAGGCAGAGCTACTACCAACTGAGCTGTAAGGCCAGCCAAAATACCTAGACGTAGCTATAGGTACTGGTGTACTTAGTTTTTAAAGGATATTCACAGAGTATTGGTTTAAGTAGCTTTTGGTACTTATGCCTTATTGTTGAGTCATAATACAATACACTACGGGGCATATTGAGATGCAACTAATGAGCAAACTTAAAGAATGTAGGTATGTAGGTAAATTACGTACAGGTTAGTACAAATTAAGTTTTGTCAGTTCAAAACGTTAGTACACAACCTGTGAGCACAAAAGATCATTACAATGCTTTTATTTTCCTCATACATTTACACAGGTCATCAAGAACAGCTTGTTTATGTTGTAAAAACTGTGGTAAAAAGGTTGGAGGTTTGGGCCTTTGTGGAGTTCCTATTTACAGCAATGTAACTGAGTCGACTTGAAGCTAAGTTTTATAATGAAGTTGAATTTAACAGTTGGTATAATATATATATACATATATATGTATATATATATATATATATATATAATATTTATATAATATTATGTATAATAACTAAAGTCAAATAATTATGTCAGTGAGCATTTACCACTCTAATAACAAGAAAAATGCTTCTGCCTGTCGTTGTGCGAAATACCTAAACATTTTTAATTATTTTTATTCAAATTCAATAGTTATTCAGATACTTATAAACATATAAGACATAACTATAGATTTTGACACGGGTCTTTATCACGTAATTACCTTTAATTTACTTTCCCGACGTTTCGGCTATGTTACAATAACCATGGTCGCGGGCAGACTGGAGTACTCGGAGCTACCGTCGAGAAGCGGAGGCAGTTGAAGAAACTACCCTCACTTGGTCTTCAGAAATAGAAATGTCCATGTTCACATTACGACACACCACACTGACTGTATCCACGCACTGAGATGGTCTATCGCGACACCCACACATAGTGACTACAGGATTCCATGAAGAAGAGAGTCTAAAGCCGTCTTCGCGATTAAAATTTTTTGGGTACTTTTTAATTTCAATAGCTTCCCGGACTATTCTCTTGTAGTAATGGCGTTCACTTGACAAAACTTTTGGATCATGTAGTTCAATCCAGTGAGACGGACCCGAATCCACTAAATGCTCCGCGATCGCTGACTTGTACACCTGGCGATTTTTGACAGCTGCAATATGTTCTTTGACACGTTCGGCCACAGTTCTTTTCGTTTGCCCAATGTATGAACGGCCACAACTACAGTCTATCTTATAAACGCCAGGCATCTGTAGAGGTACCACATCCTTTGGAGTCCGTAACTGTCCAGCCACTTTTGATAAAGGAGTGAACACTGACTTAATTGAAAACCTCCTCAACACATTTCCAATTTTATCTGTCACCCCCTTCAAATACGGCAAAAAGGTGGACTGCCGACTGACATCCAATGGCTTGATCCTATCCATGCGTCTCGGCTGCCATCGTCTTCTTACATATCCGTTGGATTTGAGAACATCCTGAACATGTGCCAACTCACTCTCCAAATGTTCAGGGTCACATAAATCATGAGCTCTGTTGATCAAAGAGCAAACCACCGATTGTAAGTGACGAGGATGATGGTGTGAAGCAGCATTTAGATACCTATCAGTGTGCGTCGTTTTCCTATATACAGAGTGCGATATAGACCCATTGGATTTCACCATCACTTTGACGTCAAGAAAAGCTAAAGCCCGGTTATTCTCCATTTCATATGTGAAACAAATCTTCGGGTGAATTGAGTTTAGCTGCAAAATAAATTGTTCAACTTCCTGTTTGCCCCCCTTCATGATGCAAAAAACATCATCCACGTACCTCTTCCATAACTTTATACCATAGGCTGCAAAATCTATGCCTCGTTCAAAATGTTCCATCCAGATATTGGCTAAAACTGGTGCCACCGGGCTTCCCATGGCTACACCATCAATCTGAAGGTAATGTTGCCCCTGGTATAAAAAGAAGTTTCCGTCCAAACAGTTTTCAAGGAGAACAATATACTGATCAGGCAGTTCGTTATCACTTAGCTTCTCTCGTACAACATCCAGGCAGTCCTTTATTGGAACATTGGTGAAAAGCGACACCACATCAAAACTCACCATAATGTCATCTGGTTCCAACATCAAGCTCCTGATTATGTCCACAAAATGACGGGAATCCTTTACAAAAGATGGCGTACTTCCTACGAGAGGCTGTAAAATTGAGGCCACATGTTTAGCCAGATAGTATGTGGGTGAATCAATCTGGCTCACGATTGGTCGTAGGGGCACGTTGCTCTTGTGTACCTTTGGTAAACCATACAATTTCGGCGACTGCACTATCATAGGCTTATATAAACGGTCAAACACATCTTCCGTGAAAAGGTCCCTGTATTCTAAAATGAGAGCACGAATACGCTTTGTCACTCTAGCAGTTGGGTTATACTTTACTAATTTATACACCTCTCTGTCATCCAACAAACTCCGTATTTTGGCGTCGTAGTCAGTAGTGTTCATCACTACGGTGGCGTTACCCTTATCCGCCTTAAGGACCAAAATCTCCTGGTTATCCCTTAAGGCTCGGAGTGCCTGACGCTCCCCCGATGTGATGTTCGACTTTGGTAGGTTAGATTTGCGCAATATTATCTATATGCAATATTATCTATTGGTATCTAAATGCTGCTTCACACCATCATCCTCGTCACTTACAATCGGTGGTTTGCTCTTTGATCAACAGAGCTCATGATTTATGTGACCCTGAACATTTGGAGAGTGAGTTGGCACATGTTCAGGATGTTCTCAAATCCAACGGATATGTAAGAAGACGATGGCAGCCGAGACGCATGGATAGGATCAAGCCATTGGATGTCAGTCGGCAGTCCACCTTTTTGCCGTATTTGAAGGGGGTGACAGATAAAATTGGAAATGTGTTGAGGAGGTTTTCAATTAAGTCAGTGTTCACTCCTTTATCAAAAGTGGCTGGACAGTTACGGACTCCAAAGGATGTGGTACCTCTACAGATGCCTGGCGTTTATAAGATAGACTGTAGTTGTGGCCGTTCATACATTGGGCAAACGAAAAGAACTGTGGCCGAACGTGTCAAAGAACATATTGCAGCTGTCAAAAATCGCCAGGTGTACAAGTCAGCGATCGCGGAGCATTTAGTGGATTCGGGTCCGTCTCACTGGATTGAACTACATGATCCAAAAGTTTTGTCAAGTGAACGCCATTACTACAAGAGAATAGTCCGGGAAGCTATTGAAATTAAAAAGTACCCAAAAAATTTTAATCGCGAAGACGGCTTTAGACTCTCTTCTTCATGGAATCCTGTAGTCACTATGTGTGGGTGTCGCGATAGACCATCTCAGTGCGTGGATACAGTCAGTGTGGTGTGTCGTAATGTGAACATGGACATTTCTATTTCTGAAGACCAAGTGAGGGTAGTTTCTTCAACTGCCTCCGCTTCTCGACGGTAGCTCCGAGTACTCCAGTCTGCCCGCGACCATGGTTATTGTAACATAGCCGAAACGTCGGGAAAGTAAATTAAAGGTAATTACGTGATAAAGACCCGTGTCAAAATCTATAGTTATGTCTACTAATCACGATAGTTTGAAAAATAATATAAGACATAAATCAGAGATAACGCTATTAAGAACCCCGAGTCTATCTATTTCAATTGAGAATAGTTAGGTGATTGATTGACCTTCAATCGATTGTTTGATGTCGGATTCACGATAACCTTCGTAATCTGCTTTAAATCGCTAGCGATAATGATTGTCAATGGCACAGCCAAACAAGCATTTGGTTGCATGAATTGCCATCGATTGAATATTCTATTAATAATCTACAATCAGCGCCATCTATGTAGTACCAAAGTAAACAACTACTATGAGAATGTAGGCTCGCTAATAATAGTGATCGACTTTAAAAGACATTGGAATTTTTACAGCTGAAACCGACTATGATTGTCATCGAGTTTACGCGATAGTGCTTCAGATTACTGATAAAACACAATATTAATTTTATTTTTAACAACATGCTTAAAATGCATACAACAAATATATACGCGTATGTTCATCACAAAAATATTTATGCTGGTCAGGGATCGAAACCATAACCTACAGCATACTTAAGACATCTTCTCTAGCCTGAGATCTAAATGGATTACTCGTAAGTTTTTATTTTATTTTCATTTTAAAAGTGAAACTTTTATAAAAACGGGGATTTTTCTGAAAAAGCGTTACGGCGGCGTGAAGGGAGTAGACGATATAAGTAGTGTGGAGGGAGTAGACAATATAAGTATCGCGTGGTGAGAGGGTATTCCTTCTACTAAGTGTCCCAGCTCACATTTCACTTTTGTAGTTACCAAGCTGTTTTGCCCCATCTGTGACCAAAACACGCCTCGCAAAGCCTTTCTGCGCGTCACAGAAATACAGCTCCTTTGTTCATGTAATTCAAAGTTATAATTGGGACGGTGTTCGTGATTGTAACACATCATTAAGAGGGAATTGTAATCGGTTGTCGCGTTACTTTGTTATGTGTATTGTGAACGTCAACTGTGGTTACCAGTCTTAAATAATGGGTTCATTTTGATTCAGCGAATTCAAGTCGGTGTTGATCTTGAAATAGGTGTGCCTCAATGTTGTGAGGTTTGTCATATTTGATTTCCACAGCGTTATTTATATCTACATCTATATGTATAAAAAAGTCGTGTTAGTTATACTATTTACAACTCAAGAACGGCTGAATCGATTTGGCGGAAAATTGTTCGGGAGGTAGCTTAGAACCAGGAGACGAACATAGGATACTTTTTATAACGGGAAGGGGAACGGGAACGGGAACTTAACACAACATTTGTTAATTCTAAAGCGATACGAAGTTCGCCGGGTTAGCTTGTTAATATTATAATAAAATAATGTGTTCTCCAAACAAACTCCAACTTAAATATTTTTTTTTCGCCTATCAATAGCTACATTATCAGCAACATGGGACATATTAATTTATAAAAAAAAATTGTGTGTGTCAGCTCCGACGCACGACTGGAGTTTACCAGATCGTGTGTAGACCGTACCCCCACTATAAGATGTTTTGCCATCAGTAAGAGTGGGAGAAAGCATTATAACGTATAGGCAAAGTAAGGGTACACACTACCCACGATCTAGCTGCACTGCTCACACCAAATTAGAAAGTTGTGCACCAAAAACGTAACGAGGTCATTCGTTCAGTAGATTTTACACCTCATATTTTTCTCATACCGGGCGCCTTATATCAAAAACTAATTCTTAAGGAGTAAACTCCAAAAAAAAAAAAATTTAACTTAAATTGCTCTACACAATATCTCTTACACAATAAAAAATTATGGAAAAATTGGCTTTCAATCATCATTAGAAGTGAATCCGTGGAAAGCCGTGGCGGACAGTTATTCGTATAATATAATAAAATATAATGTAAACATCTACACGGCGCTGCGTCGTCGCTTGAACGACTGGAAACGCTACTGCGTGTCTACGAGTAGATCAAACAAATATTATAAATGCGAGTACAATGTCTTTAGTCCTTCAGGATAAACTAGTTTTTAAGGCGGTAAAAGTAAAAAAATCGAAAATGCATATTCAAAAATCATTTATTTCAATAAAAGCACAAGGATCACTTTGAAACGTCTTAGGAACTAGGTGAAGCTACGTCGATTCCTCGCGACCAAGCCTAGAAGAATCAGGCAACAAACACGGCTTGTGGTCAAATCAAAGAAAAGCGCCTTACCGCTTTATAGTAGTAGCGAGACTTGTGTTTTAAGTTTTCGGGAGTAGACTAAATACACCCGACATACGTACAGTCAGCGACAATAATACCTGAACACTTGCAAACCGCCAAACTACTATTAATTTTAATCAACCAAAGTAGCTGAACTGCTGAGACATTCATTGCTTAAAGTGAATAGGAGGTTTTTCAGTTTGTAGTGTTATGCGTTTTTGTCGCTGACTGTACCTATCGTTGTAGATAGCAAGCAAAGATCAGACTGAATAAAGCACCAGTCTTTCATATCACAGAAAAACATCTGGATCTGAATCTATCCGAGATCCGAGATCAAAGCTCATTCCGGAGTCAGTGAGCTGCAAACATTGTTTGATCCTGAACCAAGCCTTGTAGTTTTGTTTGGATGACACTTGTAAAGATTTGTTTTCAGATGCCTAGGTTTGATAAACTTGATAGTGTGTGTATGCCCGGTTGAGGTGTAAGATGTGCAGCATTCCGCGGCGGGACAAAAGTTGGCGTGATCCATTAATATTGGTTCCGGTTTGGTTGTTATAGTAATAATTCAGAGAAGTTTTAATTATATGTTGGTTTGTTACGTATGTTCAAATCGATATTGTTTTAGTTTTTAAAACGTACGTCGTTATTTCATCTATCATGAATTTATAATGTAATTTTACAGCGGCGTTTTCTTTAAAAAAATAAATATTGGTTCATATTTCAATCAGCGCCATCTAGTCCAAAACTAAGCAAAGGTGTGGGAACCAAATAGTTGTTAGAATACATATGACACGTGTTTTATAAATACATGGGTATATTAAATACATTTTAACATCCAGGCACAGAATAAACATGTTCATCACACACATGTCTGTCCTACGTAGGAATCGAACCCACAACCTACAACGAAAAAGGCGAAACTACAAACAACTGAGCTGTGAAATCGGTCATAATAAAGCAATAGTTTCGAATATCTAACCCCTCTGACTTCAAGGATCTGATCGCCTGGAGATCTGAGAGGATGTCTATCGTACTTGAATCACAGTAGTGATGCTTTTTATTTTTATTTATTTGATTTCTACAAATATAGGTATTTTGGGGAATGTAAAATGTAAGTACCCATGCTTTATTCATCTATCTACATAAAATCAGGCTTGTTTCCCAGAGAGACAGAGCCTAGAGCTCCATCTATCTTTCAAACAAAATAATGTCTTATATATAAAGTACTTAAGCCCCTTTTCCAT
The DNA here is from genome assembly GCA_912999785.1 of Hydriomena furcata. Lineage (NCBI taxonomy): Eukaryota > Metazoa > Arthropoda > Insecta > Lepidoptera > Geometridae > Hydriomena > Hydriomena furcata. Next base: position 12,834,370 of record OU538828.1, on the reverse strand, counting down.
ACATAACAAAACCCGTGCGACAGTACTTGGTACATAAAATTATTCACTCGGCTCACTTCATTCGTTCCCTGACGTACAAATTGTATTCGAAATTAAAATTATGGCGGTGCCGGCTCCCAAATTGTGTTCTCGAGTTTGAGGGCCTGCGTGTTTTGGTGTGAATGTGTAGGCAGACCTTTTTCATGCATACTGAAAACAAGGAGGCCGCATGGAAATTGACAAAAGGAAATTGCAGCTGTCGTAGCTGGAGTGTTGTGTCATTGGAAATGAATGAATGAATAAACAAGATAAGACAAATTATTATAAAAATAAAAAACCAACTGCTGAAAAATAATTAACTAGAAACAGTGTTATGTCCTCTTTTTAGGGGAGGGGGGCGCCATATTTATAATAATGCTAGTTGTTCCAACAGACGTTGTCCTGTCTCAATAATCCTACAGAAAAAAGTACTTTCAGTTTTTTCTTTAGCTATTCATAGTTTGGATTGAAAACAAAACTAGTGTTTTTGAAGAGTCAACTTTGGAAAACAAATTTATCGAGAACAGTTTCACCAATCATGTTTCTGTCTATAATTTATCTAGATTGAATCGTTAAGTTATCTTTGTTATAAAACACAAAACTGTATGTTTTGCGGTTATTAAGAGAAAACGATTTTGAATTCATCAAAAAATTTACCTATTACTTTAAGTCAGGCGCTCGACCGACTTACAAAAACATCAACGATTCCATGCCCTGATTATTATAAGTACTCGTACGAACATATTATCTATTGGTACATAATACATTTTAGTGGGTACTGGAACACTTAACAATTTTCCTTGTCAATGAACTAATTCGATCAAAAAGTTTAGGTCAGCTCGGCTATCGAAGCTTCGAACTGTAAGCATGTGTCACTTCAGTGTAGCTTTTAATGAAGGATGGGTTTTATCTCGCTGGAGTTTAATTTAATGCGATGAATGACCACATATCTCAAACAGACAGGCCTTTATTGAAAATTTGTTAAAACAATATACAAATTACCGCATAACTATTGATTTTTACCCGACTGCACCAGGAGATGTCATGTTTTACAAGCGTGTGTCCATTTCTTTGGGAAATCTCATTTTTTTTCGCTTTAAACCCAAATGATTTGACGGATTAGAACATAATGAGGTGTCATTGAATTCGTCTCAATTGTGGGTATGAAAAAGGGGTTTTTAAAAGCTTTTATTTAACTTGCAATGTATGTATGTAACTATGTTTTTAAGGTGGAATCCTGCAACTCAATTTTGAAGCAGTTATCTTCAACTGATTGAGCTGAAATTTGGCATACATATGTAGTTATGGTGACAATGCAATAATATGACAACGAGCTGATCTGATGATAGAGTCAGGAGCTGTTCAACGGAACTCCTCAGTAAATAGTCTGATTGAGATACAACTTTGCATACCAATCATTTCCAATGACAATATAAAATTATGGTACTAGCGAGCTGGTCTGATGATGGAGCTCGAATGTAGCCATAGGAACTACCTAACTACACTACAATACAACGTCGTGTTTAGACTCGTTTGATTTGTTTTGACAAGTAATAGAGCCCTAGAATTTATAAAAGCTTGATTTTAAAATATATTTGAAAATAACTTATTTTTAAATATGGCTCCTTTTATTTTTAGGGTTCCGTACCCAAAGGGGTCTTCTTCGTCCGTCTGTCCGTCTGTCCGTCTGTCCGTCTGTCCGTCTGTCCGTCTGTCCGTCTGTCCGTCTGTCCATCTGTCCGTCTGTCCGTCTGTCCGTCTGTCCGTCTGTCCGTCTGTCCGTCTGTCCGTCTGTCCGTCTGTCCGTCTGTCCGTCTGTCCGTCTGTCCGTCTGTCCGTCTGTCCGTCTGTCCGTCTGTCCGTCTGTCCGTCTGTCCGTCTGTCCGTCTGTCCGTCTGTCCGTCTGTCCGTCTGTCCGTCTGTCCGTCTGTCCGTCTGTCCGTCTGTCCGTCTGTCCGTCTGTCTGTCACAGGGCTGTCTGTCACAGGGCTGTATCTCATGAACCGTGATAGCTAGACAGTTGAAATTTTCACAGATTATGTATTTCTGTTGATGCTATAACAAAAAATACTAAAAAACGAAAAAAATAAATATTTAAGGGCGGGTCACATGTTTTTTTGCCGTTTTTAATAGGTAATGGTACGGAACCCTTCGTGCGCGAGTCCGACTCGCCCTTGGCCGGTTTTTTTTAGTTAATTATCACAAACCGTTTTTCTAATTCAAACTAAGGTCAGGCCAGACCATTGAATATATCTAAAGGGAGTAATCAGACATATGGCCACATGTTGCAGCAGCAAGCATTCCAGAGGTGACATGTAGCTATATTTATACTTGTTTTCCCTTCGTCGTTCTCAAAAGTCAGTACCTAACAAGACTAGTGCTGTATGCTTAACTCGTAACGTGTTAAAAGTGCGGCGTAAATCGCTTTAAATGAGGGGTTCATGAGTGCAGATAAATTACATTAAATCTCCGACTCACGTTCTGGAAAATTCGCCGATGTTTCGCTGAAGGATGGAGGGTGGCAAGACGTTTCAGTTTTCGGGGCTTTTACCCCATTCGCGCTGAAAGTTTTTCTCTATAACTCGTTGGATTAGTCGAATCGTAGATAGAGTAAGTCAAGTTCGACATTGATTTCCTCATCAGTTACACAGTGATTTATTATCCGCACTGAGCACAATCGTAATATCCTTTCCGAATAAATGATAAAGTGTTTTTGTTGAGTTTGTCATTTCTATTTCTTCTATCTCTTTCTTTCTTTATTTTTAGAATGAACACAAATCAAATAGTTTTTCAATCAGTTAAGGGTATAAAAAATGCCTTATGACCTATTCTCATACCAAATATACACAATTTTTTTAAAGAATTGATTAAGCCGTTTCGGAGAAGTTTGGTTACAAACACTGTGACACGAGAATTTTATGTATTAGAAGAAAGATGTATTTCATAGAATTATTAACACATATTTTTGGCGATTCACTCTCATACGTATACTGTAGACGGAGAGAAGGGTATCGAAACGGTATACTACTATTTAAACCTCTGATACCTAATACCATCGACCATATAGCCCAATAGACGCCTAATTTTCTTCAAATAAACAATATCGTCAAACCGCTGAGGTGTACAGGTCAAGGGGAGCGGTAAAAAATGCATTCTGATTGGCCGGTTCAATGTCACGCCATCGCGCACGTTGTATTTCAGCAGTATAAGCCTAATTAGTTGTGAGAAAGTGTTCGCCTTGCATGAGTAGTCTATAGGCTGTGTGGTCGATGCCCTAATACACGCTAAGCTCGGCCGCGCGGCAATCCGCGTGGCGAGGCGGTCGATGTGTGAATAAGCTGATTTTATGAAATTCTGTCTTTTATAAGCCTGTAAACACAACGCTTATTTTGTACAGTCGATATAATCAGGTAAATAAATTCCGTTTTACCTGCATTTTAAGCTTTCTCGTCACGTTTCACTGTCAAAATTCTCATACGTTTTGATCGTGTTATCACGTGCGTCGTGCAAAACAAATGAGATGACTGTATGGAGATATAAGTTTTATCTGGATGTGGCTACAAAATATGTTAATCATTACAAAGTGACATTAATCGTCAGAGTGAATGAAGCAAAAGAAAGCTGTGGTCTCTGTCTATGTCTACCCCTTTGGTAGACAGGCATGATTTTATATAATATATACTAGCTGTCTCAACAGACGTTGTCCTGTCAAATTTTAATAAACCCACAGAAGCACGTTCAATTTTTCCCGAACTTTACGTCACCGTTATCAGGGGTATAAAAAATACCCTACGACCTATTCTCAGACGTATACAATTTTTTTTATAAAATTCGGTCAAGCCGTTTCCGAGGAGTTTTGTTGCAAACACACTGTGACACGAGAATTTTATATATTAGAATAAAAAGTATAACATTTAATGTTTAGACATAGACATCTTCAAATTTCTGAGCGCCTGGAGATCTTAGAGGATGTCTACGCTATTGGGGTTTACAGTCACTGTCGTCAATAATGTCGAAATCGTTTTATAGAGTAAGGACCCCCACAGTTTCAGTCACGCACACAAAGGCACTTGTCTATTTCTATACACATCACAACTAAAAGTACTGCAATACCTTTCAAGTAGACCTACTCCAATAATTCTTATAGAGCAATGGGTGCACATTCCAATTCTTTATCTCCATGAACAGGTGAGTGCGTAGGTTCCACTCACGTAACCTTCAAGGTAGATCACGAACGGTGGGTCGTATTACTATTACCTCAAGGAATATTCTTCATTCACAACTACCTAGTTTCCGAGAAAATACCTCCGGAAAGGGATGGTATGTTTCTCAAATGGTGTGTATTCCGGCTTCGTAACCCAATCTAAAATGTATTACACAATAGCTTTCGTAGCTTCACTCACGTGGTACGAGTAGGTACACTTTGTTCATAGTGCATAAGTATAATACCTATTCCAGGGTAAATATTAGCTTCAAGTTTCATACGAATCGGTTTAGCCGTTGTGGTTTGTTTGAACACAAATATATGAACATTCTCATATACTTTCGGATTTGTAATATTAAAGAAACATAGGTATCACAATAAGTACAGATAAATAAAAATTAGGTAAATAGGTACATTTCTAGCTATAAACTAAGATAATTTACCATCCTCGAGTAGAAGATGATGAAGATGAATAATGATTCTTAAAGTGACCACGATTCCCGTTTGTTAACTTGACGAAAATTCGAATTTTTATTTTTCAAAAAACGGTTATGGAAATAATATGTTTAAGTTTAAGTTTAAATTAGTAATTAGTAGTTATAAATAAGAATAGGACAACGTTTATGGTACAAGCTGTTAAAATAACTCTGCCAATGTAGTGTGTACCAATACCTTATATAGTCAAATTCATAAGAGCTGGTACATTGCTTACCCCTTGTAAGTAATTATTACCGCCGTCAATTAGGTACCTACCTGGAGGTAATGAAGGTAATTATTTCCGTAGGCAATTTTGGTAATAATTCAGCACATCAGTCGTTCAATCGATCACTCAATGTCAATTTACCTTGTGCGTCAAGCTATTACGGAGAAACTTTAACTTCCCACTATCGTAATAGGGTAGATTAGAGGTAGTACTTACTCAACCAGGTTTTTGAAGTGGCTAGAAACCTGGTATTCATTTTCATTTTCATAATTTACTTAATCTGCACTATTTTATTTTGTGTAACGTTTGTCTACTTTAATTATTTTTAAACAAATAGTTCTTTCATTTTTAGGTTTTATTTCTAAATCAAGTGTAGAGTGTGCTGTTTTGATTTTTTGTGCTAAAGCTCTTTAGTTATTTTTTTAGTACTTTTCATTATTATTCTTGTTTGAGCCTTCACCTTGTTCGATCGGCACCACACTGGAGCTCTACATAGCATTAAGGAAAGGATCATTGAAAAAAAAGGTAGACCCCAAGCCGCGTTTGTTGCCTAATTCTTCTAGGCTTGGTCGCGAGGAATCGGCGTATCTTCAAATAGTTCCTAAGACGTTTCAAAATGATTCTTGTGATTTTATGACACAAATGTTAAAATATTGATAATTATGATTTAAAAACTAGAAGTTAAACCGATGAAACTTTTCCGTTCCGACAAATCGAAATGTCATGAGAGTCCTTCCTACACAAACCATCGACTACATAGGCCAGAAGACACCGCAAGCAAGGCGAACACTGTCATCCAAAATATCAGGCTTATACGGCCGATAAAAAATACCGCGCGTCAAACCTGCATTAGTACCGACCACTTCCTTGACCCGTGCACTTCTCGTCTGTTTATGCTAAAAAACCATTACCACAAGCTCAAGTTGCACTGGTTATTTTCCTTGTCGAAAGTCAATAGTGTTGTACCACTACTCAATAATTGATGATCGATAAACCTACATAGTAGTAACAACAACAGTTGGACCTAACTAGTAAAACTACTTATTGCCAACTAGCTTCTGTCCGCGGCTTCGTTCGCGTTTCGCTATTCGAATTTATAATATTATCGCTTTAGAATTAGTTCGCGTTCGCGTTCGCGTTCGCGTTCGCGTTCGCGTTCGCGTTCGCGTTCGCGTTCGCGTTCGCGTTCGCGTTCGCGTTCGCGTTCCCGTTCCCGATCCCGTTCCCGTTCCCGTTCCCGTATTATCCTAATCAAGCTCAAATGGAATCTACGTTTTTTTAACTTTTGTATGGGAAAAAGAAAAAGGCTGTTTTTAGGGTTTTCCCGGCAATTATTCGATTTTTTTTTCACCTTTTAAACCTTCATAGACCTCCACGAACATTTCAAGACCAAGATAAAATAAATCCGTTCAGCCGTTCTCGAGTTTTAGCGAGACTAACGAACAGCAATTGATTTTTATACATATATATATATAGATCAAAAACACGTGTTTCAAACGGTGAAGGAAAACATCGCATCGTGAAGAAACCAGTAGTTAGTATTTTTATAAGCGGCGATGGGCTTGCAACCTGTCACGTATGGACTGCTAACTACTGCAAAATGTGGGTATGTGCCAAATATAATATTTGTACGTGCCTCTGACTGCTATCGAAAACGCATGACAACACTTCCCATCCCTAGTGAATCACGTCATCTTGAATCGGCCAATCAGAATGCATTTTTTCCCACTCCCCCCGTACCTCATACCTTACTGACTTGACAGAGTTCTTTGTTTGAAAAAATGAAGCCATTAGGCCCTATTAGGCTATGTAGTCGATGACACAAACATATATAATTTTAATGGGACTAACTTCGGACTATTCTCTACACAATTTTACATAATTTAAAGAAAATCATCCAAATCGGATCAATAGGTAAAATGAATAAGAAAAGCATCATCATTTTCTTCTTCTTTTCCCACATAATATGGGGTCGGCACAACATGTTGCGAAGAGGATTTGGCGCATTTTGGTCGAATGAGAACCTTCGTCGGTTGAAAATGAAAAGAACAGGCTCACTACTATTAAAATTAAAAGCCTCCACAATTCCGCCACCTTTCTGGTCGAAGCCACGAGTTGAGTTTGACTTTGAGGGATGAGCGATATCATTTAGCTTTTTATGTTGTCAGTGATAACTTATCACACACCATCCGAACGCGGATTTTAAATTAATGTTTTACGAACATTATTTTTTACATAACTTGTAAAAAAATCAATTCTCGCAATTCAGTTATTCTACCGAAAAAAATTGTGAGTTCCATATGTTCCAAGTCGCTTAGTTTATTCATTCCCTACTTAAGGGTCCTTCTGTCTTAAGTTATTACGTTTGCCCCCAGATAAATATGAATGGACATTTTTAACAGCACCATCTAACCCCAAAATAAGCAAAGCTTGTAATAAAGAGCCAGATAACACATAGGTATATTTGCCGTCCGTCTACCGAGTTACAAACCAAACATTTTTATTACAAAAACATGGGAAATTACTTACTAGACTTTTTTGGACTTTATTGATATACTAAAATGTTTGTATTTTTCAGGCATTACTATATTATAGAATCCACATCACGCACACACAGAACAACATTTATGTTCATCACACAAATGTTTGTCCTGGGTGAGAAACCACTTCACAGCTTACGGTAAAAAATCCTATCAACTGAGCTGTAAGGCCAGTCAATGATTATAGGTAGGTAGTCTTCCAGTTAGCATGAAAGCACAGTTCGATGCATCATCAAATTCTACCAATTTCGCCACTAGATCAAAGTTTAAGCTCATGCATTTTAATTAAAAAGTTCCGTTAGCCTGTCTCCCTCTGTGGTCCATTACGTCCTAACCGAAGGACTGTGTCTCTCCGAGTTGATTTTATTGAAAAATGAACTTTATGTTGTTGAGTTAGGACTGAGTTTGGCTCAGATGCAATCGTTTGAAAACTTACTTGTGTCAGGGCTGCTCTTACTTTGAGTTACTGTCTGTATACCAACGACAAATGAACTAGTTGGCACTAGTTTGGTCTATGCAATGGTTATCAATTCGGTTTTAATCGGAACTTTATGAAATACCGCTTACCCGCGACTTTGTTAGCATAAATTCAGAAAATCGAAAAAAAAAATCCTCAATATCGAATAAAAATTGGAAAAAGTAGCCTATGTCCGTCCCAAGACTTTTAGCTATCTCTATGTGAAATTTCATCACAATCGGCCGAGATAACGTTACAGACAGGAAGACAGACGGGAGTTACTTTTGCATTAATAATATTAGTATATATTGCTGAAGTTCCGAGACAATTCAGATGCTTTTCATCATGAGAACCATTCTAGTTTGAATTCTACTATAGTATGAGCTCACAGAACTCACTTTTTTATTCCAACAAATAACGCAATACAAATCTAATATATTTAAATTTTTTTATCTTCGTTGGCATGATAGGCATATTATTATTTTTATTATTACAGCTTTATTTTCCATTTTATTTTAGCTTTGTATTTGTATTTGTATTTGTATTTAGCTTTATTTTCCACTTAACACTTTACAATTATTGTGCATGAACTTATAATTATTTCACTTGACACATTTTTCATTGTTATGTGGCCCCTATTTGTAAAAGCCTCCTCCATTTCTTTCCAACTGTCCCTGTCTTTGGCCATATGCATCCAGCTTTTTCCAGCTATGTTCATAATGTCATCTGCCCATCTTTTCTTCTGTCTTCCCACTTTCCTTTTGCCAATTGGGCCCTGCCATTTCGTTGTTTGGTAAGTCCATCTCTCATCTTTGTATCTTGACAGGTGCCCAGCCCATTTTCACTTCTGTTTTAAACTAAAATGAAGTGCATCTGTTAATTTAGTTTTCATGCGGATGTCTGCGTTTCTCGTTTTCTGTATTTTTCTCAGTTTCAGGCATGCTAGGCTGATATGCAAAAAGTGTGGGTTCATTCACAGTGCGGGACAAAAAGCTTGCATGACATGCAAATATTTTGTCCTGTTTATGGTACATACTATCGGAGTGAGTCTTCCTTTTATTAGTGCTAATGTTTAGATATTCTGTTCCTAGCCTAGGTTTTTGAAAAAGCAGCGGGAGTTATATTACGTCTGTAAAAGCAGTGCTTGCAATTATAAACTTCAATAGAATGAGTTGATTGCCTCCGAGATAGATCAATGCAGTACAAATTGATTGAAAAGTTGTGTTGTATTTCGTGTTTTTTTAATTAAATAGAATTGGGTCTTTTGAACTTATAATATTTAAACCGTTGGCCGAGTGCAAGGTACCTCGACTTTCATTTCAAAGGTCGTGGGCTCGAATCCCAGTGTGCATCAATAGATTTTTTAGTTCGAAAAATTTATATGCCCATCAAAAACACGTGCTCAGAACGGTGAAGGAAACCAGTTAGTATTCTTAAAAATGGCGATGGGCTTGCAACCTGTCACGTATGGAATGATAACTACTGCAAAATGTGGGCATGTGCCAAATATAATGTTTGAGCTCTGACTACCCCCACTAGACAACTCCGCACTAAGGGATTACAGTCGTGACCCTATTTATTTAATACAAGCTGACCCCGCGAACTTCGTATCGCTTTAGAATTAACAAATGTTGTCTTCCGTTCCCGTTCCCGTTCACATTCCCGTTCCCGTTACAATTCCCGTTCAATAGTTTTTGTAGCGCACACGAAGAAAGCAAAATTTTTAGCAATTTTTTACACCTTGCTTCAAACTATCGTCATTCAAATAAATAATTTATTACTTTTTCAAAATAATAAATAGCCTATGTTACTCAGGGATAATGTAGCTTGGTAATGGTGAAATAATTTTTTTAATCGGTTCAGTAGTTTTTGAGTTTATCCATTACAAACATACAAAAAATCAAAACTATTATCTTTATAATATTATTAGTATTAGATAGATTTATTTTATGAAACGTTGATCAATTCTCAAGGAGGGTTGACGTCAAGCAGGCGGCTGGTTGTAAAACACCCTAAGCCAAATCGATTGGCAATATCTAGATGTTGTGCTGACCTCACGAGGACGTGGAATAAGGCGAAAAAGAAGATATTCAAAAAAACTTAATTAAAAAATCTATTGTACAAAAAGCGCCTTTCAAATTCTAATTCTGGAACACCTTGTATTACGGACGCCATATGACGGTTGCTGAGTTTTTAGGAGGTTTAACGGCCTGAGGTGCCGTACTCAATAATTTAGCCGGTGATTCGTTCGGAAACGAAGCCACACATCTATTATTCAACGGAAAGTCCGAACATCGGTCCCGTTAGGCAAGAGACTATCTAAGCGTGGAAAAACGAAACGTTTTGAGCGTAATGTAGAGTGAGCCGGCACTAATTAAAAAGCTTTTAAAATGCTAGTAAGCTCACCAATGTCAAATAATTCAATAAATAGCGGAATAAAATTGCACGTAATTCCTATGCTTTAAATAAATATTGGCAACTTGAATCTCGTATTATTCTTGGTAAAGTTTATATTCCTGAATCCGTTTAAGCCCACGAAATTTTCGTCACAATTTGTTAAACTGTCACGATTCACGAACTACTGCAAAATGAGGTTATACTCCAAATGCTATTTGGACGTGCCATTGGCTATCCGCTTAAAGTATCTTAATGGATCTCAGAGGTGATGCATCTGTTGTTTGGGAATTATAGCCTCTTTTCATTAAATTGTTACATCATTTAGCGATTTCGTGTTACGCTAAGGTTCGAATGGAATTGTCTGAAGGAAAGGGTCCGGTCGCTAACGGCCCCTAACGCATCTAAAAATGTATACTAATTCAGAATTTTTGATTCATTGATTGAATGGGTATTAATAATTTATATCGGCAATATATTTTGTGTAAAAAATAAGCATTATTATGAATATTTAAAAAAAATCGGCCAAGTGCGAGTCGGACCTGCGCACGAGAGTTCCATACCATTATCTATAACAAAACACGTTTGTTGTATGCGAACCCCACTTAAATATTTATTTAATTGTGTTTTTAGTATTTGTTGTTATAGCGGCGACAGAAATACATACAGAGAAATACTACTAAGTCACAAGGGTGAAGTAAAGTTCCGCAAAACAGAAAGTTCTTTTTTCTGTGTGATTATTGTAATTTGACAGGACAACGCCTGTCGTGACAGCTAGTAGGTATATCCTACTAATATTAAAAATGCGAAAGTTTGTGAGCGAGTATGTGTGTGTGTGTTTGTTACTGTTTCACGCAAAAACTACTGAACGAATAAGATGAAACTATACGGTAATAAACTAAGGCTGATATTTAATAAAAAAAAACAAAATACCAAACAAACAAAACAACTTCTTGTTATTACAAACTTTACAAAGAAAGAATTAAATCTACAAGCTAAGTACAACGTCCGTCTATCTCTGGCGCAAAAGAGGACTCCGACTGGTGTGCGCGCCGTCTCGAACCTTCGGGCGCCCCTCCACAGTTACTTTCACTATCTGCCAGTGACGTCATAAGGCCACGTCTATCGTCAAGCAGTTGTTATGCTAAGTCGGCTTCTCCTGACGACGGTGCGTCCTCGCCCGTAAAATGGTCAGTGTAGGAGCATGGATGCTGCCGCAGATCGTCTGCCTCATGGGATGGTGATGCAGGAATGTGGACATCCACCTCGACTACTTGGCGCTCGCTACCACATGACTGGGCCTGGATTGCACCTCTCTCGTCCTCATCATTATCAGCTGAAAAACACATTGTTTTCATTAGTTACATGGTCAGACCTGGCATAGGTAGGTTCAAAGTAAGAGCGACTCGATTACTTTCAAAACGTTTAGACAGAGCCCTCAGGATTATCAAAAAGGAACATTGAAGCAGCTTGTTATAGCAGATGAACTATAAGCAAATGACAGAGCCCTCGGGCTGTCCACTATGCATTGAGATGCATAGTAATCTTATGGGGAGTACCGTTCAGGATGTCCGCCATCACCACAGAGCCCTCGGGAATGTGATACACAAAGGAGTACCGATCAGGATGTCCTTTACCTGCGCAGAGCCCTCGGGTTGCACAACACAACGAGCGGAGCCCTCGGGACGCTCTACAAAATTGAACTACATAGGTAGAAACACAAAGGAGTACCGATCAGGATGTCCTTTACCTGCGCAGAGCCCTCGGGTTGCACAACACAACGAGCGGAGCCCTCGGGACGCTCTACAAAATTGAACTACATAGGTAGATACACAAAGGAGTACCGATCAGGATGTCCTTTACCTGCGCAGAGCCCTCGGGTTGCACAACACAACGAGCGGAGCCCTCTCAGGATATTTATGTACACTCATCGCTAAGTAGATTGCATGCCAAGAACAGGGTCATACTCACTTTCAAAAAATGTGGAGCAAACATCGGGGGTCCATTCCCCGCGCCAGAGAGTCAAATACTCTGCAGCGGCCTGTGTGGTTTTACCATAGGAACCTGCAATTAGTCCGAGCTCATATCGCCCATGTGGCAGCGATTGCTTGACCGTGTATGGGCCTCGCATCCCGGAGTCCATCTTGTCAGTGGCTTTACTAGACTTACGTACGAAAACTATATCACCCTTTGAAAACGTGCGCAGTGACTTGCGTCGTTCATTGACATGAGCATCTTGGCGAGTGCGGTTTTCGTCTAGTAGTCTGGAAGCACGTTGTCGTGCAAGCTCGCGCAACGATTCACGATTTGGACTCGTCGCCTCCAAAGCCACATCACGTACCAAGGATCGTATGACAGGCGTTGTACCATCACTGCCAACTAATAAATTCATAGGGGAACATTTTATTGATTTTTGGACAGTAATGTTCAAGGTGAGCTGCAATTTCCACAAAATATTTGACCAACTTTCTTGTCTAAAGTTCGACTCGACACGAATCATATTCATAACAGTACGGCAATAGCGCTCAACTTGTCCATTACTTTGATGCATTTCGGGAGTAATGAAATGTATATCACAACCAAGCTCTTTAACCCAATTTACAAAAGACTTACTCTCATACATTCGACCACGGTCTGTAACTATTAATTTTGGAGAACCAAATAAAGAAATAATGTCCTTACGAACACGCTCTTACTCCTCGCCCCATCTGCAAGACCTAAAAATTGCATCACTTCCTTCACATTGCTCGGTACTCGCGCGTCGACTAAGGCTTCGACTTTGTACTCGCTCGGTCTTACCTGACCATTACTAATCGTCCGGCCCAAGTACTCGACTTTTCGCTCTGGAATCAACGTGCAGTGCGGAATCCCGTTTGCGCCCACCCGATTGAAAATCAGCCTGTCGTCCGTCGAACCGCGTGTCGGCACTGGCGTAATCTGAGTAGGTTTTACATAGATCGACAAAAAGTTAACTAAATCATCGGGTGATAACTTTGCGTTACTAGCAGCCGCACGAATTTGGGGATCGGTAATGCCACGTATTACAACAGCTGCAATCAATTCATCGCTCATACCTTTGACAATGCGTAACCTTAACAAAGAACGTCTTGCATATTCTGCATACGTAGGGTAGTTATCAGAATCAGTTTTCATTACATTGAATAAAATATTCGCGATATCTATTCGAATCGGACACAGCGTTTTAAACTCACGTTTGAAATTTGACCAACTACGATCACTGCTAACCCATTCGTTGAGCCACAATTTTGCGTCACCTTTGAGGCAATTACCTATGCGCGCCAAACATTCGCGATCATCCCATCGATGAATGGTACGAACGTGATCTACTTCGCTACACCACGCATCGAAATCATGCAAAGACGGATCAAAGTTTGATATAAAAACATGGGTAGACCTTACCGGGATAGCACTGATCGCGCTCACAAGCCTCTCGGTTACCTCGCTCATAACCACCTCTGCGCTCGAATTTATCATGCTAGGACATGGAACAGACATATCCACACTTGGAGTACATGATTCTGCGCATGACGGTACGGCTAACAAGGGAGTACCAGGCGGCTCGCTCGACGCAATCCGCGGCGGTAGTACTTGCGCCGTTCCGGACGAACTACCCGCACTTGTCGTACCCGTACTGCTATGTCTGGAACTTTCTTTAAAACTGATTAGATGATCTAAAATAGTTTGAAGTTGTTGCTCCAAACCAGGATTAGGCAAACGATCTCGTTTACGACTTTTACGTTTACTTCTTTCGGACATTTTTGCTCAAAATTACTAAATTACTAAATGCTAGCAATTTCAAATTAGGAAAATCCGGCCCAGAACGGAATAGGAATCCCACTTCTGAGGTAATAAACTAAGGCTGATATTTAATAAAAAAAAACAAAATACCAAACAAACAAAACAACTTCTTGTTATTACAAACTTTACAAAGAAAGAATTAAATCTACAAGCTAAGTACAACGTCCGTCTATCTCTGGTGTTGGCGCAAAAGAGGACTCCGACTGGTGTGCGCGCCGTCTCGAACCTTCGGGCGCCCCTCCACAGTTACTTTCACTATCTGCCAGTGACGTCATAAGGCCACGTCTATCGTCAAGCAGTTGTTATGCTAAGTATACAGTAATATAGTTTATACATCAGATTAACACATAGGCTACTTGAGGTACCACCCGTGCAGAGCCGGGGCGAGAAGCTAGTAAATACCTATTTACAACAAATACAAATTCAAATTCAAAAATCATTTAGATTTCTCGCGACCAAGCCTCGAAGAATCAGGCAACAAACATGGCTTGGGGTCTACCTTTTTTTAATGATCCTTTCCTTAATGCTATGTAGAGCTCCAGTGTGATGCCAATCGAACAAGGTGAAGACTCAAACAAGAATAATAATTAAAAGTACTACATACTCAAGTACGTAAACAATAAAAAAAAATAACTAAAGATCACGAATTCAAAAAGCATCAAACAAGCAACTCTTCCCCGAACAAGCCCCTTCACAAGGAACTCTATCCAACCAAAGCCCATATCTACTTACAAAGTGTGCTTTCGAAAACATATCCTACTCTGAAACATAAACGGACAGCTTGACCCGGCCTCATTGCCTGACCCATTGACCACACAGCCCAATAGACGCCTAATGGCTTCATTTCTTCATACAAATAATTCTTTTTAGGATTTCGTACCCAAAGGGTAAAAACGGGACCCTATTACTAAGACTTCGCTGTCCATCTGTCTGTCCATCTGTCTGTCACAGGGCTGTATCTCATGAACCGTGATAGCTAGACAGTTGAAATTTTCACAGATTATGTATTTCTGTTGCTGCGTGATTTTTTCGTGCGCGAGTCCGACTCGCACTTGGCCGGTTTTTTTTATATTTTACACATTGCCATCTTGCCCCAAACTAAGCTAAGCGTGCACTATGGGAACTGGATAACTGATAGAATACTTAAATACACATAAGATATAACACCCAGACACAGACAAACATCTATGTTCATCACACAAATATTTGGTATCCCCTGGCTGGGGATCGAACCTACAACCTACAGCGCTGAAGCCTGAGTTACTACCAACTGAGCTTTTAAATCTGTCAAAAAGTTGAGGTGTGCGGGTCAGGGCGATTGGTAAAAAATGCATTCCGGTAGGCCGGTTCAATGTCACAGCCCGCCGCGGAGCGCGTCATGAATCGTGCTTGGTGGTTTACACAGGATCTGTAGCCCATATCTGTTGTCTGACAGTGTTCGCCTTGTATGACGAGTCTAGGTTATGTAGTCAATGGCCTGACCCAATTATCGGACTTGCGAGAGTAGGTTTTATTTGCTTGCAATTTTTAATTGAGTTATTTTATTCATTTGCTGTGAGTGTTTTGATAACTTCTACCTTAAATTTGATAAAACAAAATTAACACTCGTAAACTGACGCTGGCATTTTGTGTGGTTTTCAAAAATAGGTGTAATTTTTTAGGGTTCCGTACCTATGGGTAAAAAAAACACGATTGTTGTATGGGAGCCCCCCTCAAATATTTATGTTATTCTGCTTTTAGTATTTGTTGTTATAGCAGCAACAGAAATACATAATCTGTGAAAATTTCAACTGTCTTAGTACCTAAAAACAGGACCCTATTAGGTACTAAGACATTATATTTGGCACATGCCCACATTTTGCAGTAGTTAGCATTCCATACGTGACAGATTGGAAGCCCATCGCCGCTTATAAGAACACTAACTGGTTTCCTCACGATGTTGTCCTTCACCGTTTTGAGCACGTTTAAAAATAAAAATTCAATATTCAGCATACAAAATAGCTGTAACCATTGTTTAGCAAGGTCTTTGTTTTTCAAAGAGACTGTTTATCAGAGATGAACGTGATCCGTTTGGGGGCGCAATTAGAAATTCGGACGCTGACAAAAATTGTTTAAAACATTCCGTGAGGGGAATATTAACCCTCTTTGATCCTCAAATTTCACAAAGACAAGTGTATTTTAGGGGCTGTGCCTCTGTGCCTTCCTAAAAAATGTTTGTACCTAAATCGAATTTCCGCCTCCACCTTTGTACGTAATGATCAACAAGTAGGTATTACTTAGTTAGTTAGACTTACCCTCGTATTCAAGAACGACACTATGAGAACACGCACCCACAGTGGACGAAATCTTTTTTCATAAACATCATTTTATGTGTTGAGCGGCACTATGGCGCACGCTACCGTGTGCCTTTAGAGCTCAACTTTGGCTAGAGGCACACGACAATGTGCCTCTAGTCACACTATGCAGTGTCGCACAACACATAAAGTGATTTTTATAAAAAAAGATTTCGTCCACTTGGGTGCGTGTTCTTATAGTGTCGTTCTTGAATACGAGGGTAAGTGAGTCGGCTAGTTTTCCAAACTAGCCGACTCGTGACAGACTTCTGTAATTTTTTTTTTTAATAATCATATAGAAAAAAGCAATTTCAAGCAGCTTCCAATTTTTTCCCAACAAACCTTGTACTGATAAAATTAATTACGAATTTTGGTAGATTGTGTATCATCAGTCAAAACTGCGTTGCTATGACGACTAAATTTTTTTAGTCTGTGATGTCAGATTTGTTGCTCACCAACGCCATCTATAAAAAAATCATCCTTTTGCGTTTTTTATCATTTTGGGGTTGTTTTTTGGATTATAAGTTCCCTCTTTATTTATTCAGATTTTTTATCTACATTACATACATATTAAATGATACATCCGCGCGGTCTAATGTCGGTCTAGGTACCCCTTACTACAGGACAGTTAACTTTTTAATTTATAATGGTACCGATTCGGTTAATCCCTCACTAAACTAAAACTGAACGGCATCCATCTTGGTCTATTTCATATAGAGTAAAAGAGACAGCAATACTTTTGCTATAGTTGGCCGGCAGAATCGACCCTAATGTTTGTACTATTTTTTGCTTGTTTTAAGTATTTTTCAGTTAGTTTTAAATAAAGCCTAGCGTGTGCTGCTTTTGAAACTTAGGCTGAGGCTCATTTTTTTATTTTTTTTTGCCTTCATTTTCTTCGATCGGCTCCACATTGAAGTTCATTCATCCAATTTATTTATAGGTTGTATTTGTTGGTTGATTCCTCTAGGCTTGATTGCGAGGAAGAGGCATAGCATATCCTAGCTCATAAGACGATCCAAAGTGATTATTGTGATTTTATTCAGACTGGCCTCATAGCTTAGTTGGTAAGTAACTCTGCCTTCTGCGCTGTAGGTTTTGCGTTCGATTCCTACGCAGCATAAAAATTTGTGTGATGATGTGTGTTCTGTGTCTGGGTGTTATAATGATAAGTATGTATTTACAAAAAAAAAAGTTATAAGTATTCTATCAATTACGTAGCGCTGTGTGGAAGGTCCACCAATATTTATTTACTACTGACTGAGTACTAACTGACTAAGCTGACCCGTGCTTGCTTCGCTGGACGACAAACATTTACAAACAAACAAAAAAACAAATCTATATCTATTCTATATGTTGCTGAGGACTGATAGCTATATATCAAAAAAAGTTTCATCAAAATCCATCTAGTAGTTTTTGCGTGAAAGCCGGACAACAGACAGACAGACAGACAAAAATTTCAAAAAGTTTTTCTTTGACTTGTGTTACTTGTATGAAGACCCCTAGAAGTATTTTTTTTAAGAAGTAGAAGTATGTACAGAATTGAACTTTTCTACAGTTTTATTATATGTATAGAAGATTTATTTATCAAAGTATCTAAATATCTTTTGACTTTGACTCTGACAAAATACTAAACCATTTCAACTGACGAAAACAGGAGGCTTTCAATTTGACACAATACATTGGAAATCACTACATAGTATAAAGCAAAGTCGCTTCCCGCTTCCCGCGTCTGTATGTATGTCTGTATGTATGTATGCTAAATCTTTAAAACTACACAGCGGATTTTGATGCAGTTTTTTTTAATAAATAGAGTGATTCAAGAGGAAGGTTTATATGTATAATACTTGCATAATATAGTAGAGAAACACTGATAATTTTAGAGGTTTCTAATGTGATGTCGTAAATAAACACATTTTTTTGCGCTTACATTGCAAATGCTGGCTGAACCCCACGAGATATATCAAAATAATGTACTACAGTATTGTACACCTTAAAAACGTTTACAAAAAAGTCCACGATGGTATTAGAAATGTCTTACGCACAGCGAAGCGGGCACGGGTCAGCTAGTTATATTTATGTAGGACTTAAAATCGATTCACATAATATATCAGTGAAGCCACAGTTCCGACGCAGTACCGTCACAGTGCTAAATATTCTTTAATACATTCTCTACTAGCCGACCCGTGACAGACGTTGTGCTGTCAAATTTTAATATCTGCATATAACAAAAGCTATTTCAGACACCTTCCAATTGTTCCCTATAAATCTTGTGAAACTGATAAAATAAATTAACAATTTTGGTAGAATGCTTATAATTTATTAGTCAAAACTGCGATGATCAGTACACCTATGAGTTAGATAATGGACAAATTAATAAAACAACATTATACACAACGATCGGTTTATTTATATTAGGGAATTATACAATAAAAGTCTTAATTGGATCTTATCCATAAACGGCAAATATGCACAGCAAATGTAATTATTTTATTACATAAATAAAAAAACTTAACTAGCTACAAACTTCATATAAATATTTACATTGGCCCTTATTCACGAAAAAATAATTTGAATTTTGACAAAGTGCTGAGTAAAATATATGTTTCATTGACTACAATAGTGGAGAACCATGAAGTAACTTTAAAACACGCGATTTTAATTGACTTAAGAGCACTCCCGGGCAGGCGTTTTTCTATACAAAAGTATTCAGCTGTTTCTTCCCTGGATGATGACACTAGAGCAAATATTTTTATACCATAGAATCTATGAGAACCACTACATGCCCCTATGTCCTATTTTTCTTCATAAATTAGGTATTATAAGAATTAGGAACCGTTTAAAACCATAAACAATGGCCAGTTTTAACCGTCCACTTTAGACGCCCAGTAAACAGTTTTAACGAATATAATCAATGAAAGAAAGAAAAACATGCACCATCTTTTTTTTTTTTTTTTAATCTTAAAATCAATCCAGTTTTGAAGGAGGAAACAGGTGATACGTAATAGTGATTTCGTCATTTTTAAATAGGAATATTGGTGCCGCGCTGTTGTTGTCTCTATCGCCACTCATAAGTTTATCTTGGGCACAGCGCGACAGCAATAGATTTCTTAAATACCTATTTGTCAAATTTGTCGCTGCTAGGATTACCTCTTAATAGCTCACCATTACTGTAATCGCTTGATTTATTTGGACAATAATTTATTATGTGAAAATAATTAAATTTAGGCCAGTGTACTTCTAACTACATACTCGTACATTCTTAGCTTTTCTTTTTAAGACAAAGTTATGTACATTGCAAATACCGTTACATTTATTATTTGGTATAGTAACAACATCAATAAAAATAGTTTTAAATATTAATATGATCTGTACAATGAGAGATTATAATGCTTTGCTTACCACAAGCTCAAAATTAATATTAAAACAGTACTACTAGTACGAACTCGTATGGCGTCGTCACTTCCGCACCGCGAGTAATATTGTTTTGATATTACTTTAAGAGCTTGTGGTATGGCCGTTAACGGAATGTGCAGAAATGAACTTACTCGTATGAATGTGCCTCAAAAATACGCTCGGATTACGTTTTGCTCTTACGTTTGACGATTGACTCGAACCACTCGAGTCAATCTCACTCGACTTGGATAGAGACAATCATTAGACTCATACTCATAGGTAGTTCACTCTAGTATGTATACAGAAAGTATTTGAGTGTGCTTCAAAGTACAAATCTTTAGTAACCTGACTATTTTTATTTAGTCCGAGCGCAATAATAACCTACTAATATGGCTTAACTTATAACGATATAAATACAATTAGGAGTCTCATTTATTATTTTATTTTAAATCAAACTGTGAACATTGACATGAACACTAATCCCCATATTCTTAGTTACAATCTCGACTCTACCTTGACTCAAACTCTTTCGAGGCCCCTCGAAAAGTACCTCATGTTTGGTATCTGAAATCGATATTTTAGAGGTGTTCAGTTACGTTATTACGTCATCAGTCTGAGGATATTTTATCAAACAAACCGTCACACGCATGCGTCGTTCAAAAGCTGTCAAGGAATGTTAAGGTACCTTGAATTGACAGTTTTGTTGACTGGGGAGTCCTCGACTAGAGGCAGACTCGAGGTAATTTTTTCAAATAAAACTACCAAAACACGGTTGAGATCGAGTCGAGGTTGAGATATTTTGAGATTACAATAACTAAGAATTTGGGGATAAGCAGTGCTATTTGAATCCTAAGTGACATTCGGTGCCTCGACAATTGGGTTCCAAGCGATTAGCGCTTAGGATTCAGGATTCACGCTATTTTTTACCACTTTGTAACGTACTAGTACCGGCGATGGCAAAAAAAAAAACACTTTTATTTGAAAAAATCTTAAAAATCGAACCTTGTTACAGTCAGTATCAGATGTTAATGACTATTTCGATATTTCTAAATCTTTGGGTTTCGTTTTTCATAAAAAAACTACTTTCAAAATTAGAATTCTACAATCATCATTTACTTTTGATGTTGACTGTCAACCATCGGTCATATTTGGCAGGTCATTGTTATCAATTTGGATATGACTAGATGTTACAAAAAGTATTGTGATCAAAGTAAATGTTATTTTTTTCATGCATACAAAAATACTAGCCATAGTTTTGCGGCTTTAGCTGTAAGCTCTCTTTACACATGCTCAAAGACTTCTAATAAGGATGTTGTATGCGACATTTTCTTCAACTAAAACACTCAACACATTGTGATTTACAACTTCGTTTATTAGTGCTGTTACAGATTGGGCGTTCGTCGCTTTTTATCTACCAGACATGCAAAATATGAGTATTGTGCCAAACATAATATTTGAACGTGCCATTACCCCCTTTAGACATCTTCAAGGATTTAAGCGCTACTTGGGAATTACAGTGGTGATCCTATTTCACTAAATTTGTCTCCATCGGACCTGTTATTGTAAATTTCATACGAGCAAAACTACATTTTTAAAGTTTTGTATATGTGCAACTCTTTTATCAATAGGGTTCCATACATCCGATGAAAAAATGCAACCCTTAGTGTTCGTCCACACTGCCGAGACTAGCTCAGTGGCGGCGAAGACGGGCGCGAAGTATCAAACATAATGAAACGCGACTTTGCGACCATACTGTAGTAGTATTTGATGCCCGTCGCCAGAGCTCGCAGTATGGACTTATGGGATCACTCACGTATGTCTGTGTTTGTGTACGCAATACAAATACGCCCAATCTATAATGGCATATGAAGCCGAACTGATAAGTCGCATAGTCCTGTATTAGCTTTTTTAAACAATGTACAATAAATGACACATGGAATGAAAAAGTACTTACAAAACCAATGCCAATGATGCACTTTCACAATGTTTTCACATTTTAAATTCATGTACTATATAAATTGAGCTAATGCAGGCAGGAGTAACATTGACACCGCTGTGTAGAGGTGTGTTCCTGAAACAAAAGAAGACAATAAGTTTTTAGTTGAAAAATATTTTTCAATTACAAACTTATGAAAAACAACCATCGAGCACCATCGACTAGTCGATGTCGAGCACCAGCGCGCTATCACCTGTCACATCATATAACATTTGTCATCGAAACTTGACAAGAATGCAAAGTTTTTACTCAATCGAAGTATTTACTAAGAAGTTCCTTTGTGACTGTTGAACAGCTCCTGACTCTATCATCAGATCAGCTCGCTATCACATATTATTGCATTGTCACCGAAGTTACCTAAGTTTTAACATAAGAAGTAACAGAAGTTACTTTTTCTTCTACCAATTGAGCAGAAATTTTGCGAAATTTCTGCTCAATTGGTAGAAGAAAACTGCTTCAAAATTGTTGTTGCATTCTTTCGAATTATCATCGTACTTTCGAAACTCGTTGTACTAGAGGTATCTGTATTTAAAACAAGCTGACCCCGCCAACTTCGTATCGCTTTAGAATTAACAAATGTTGTCTTAAGTTCCCATTCCCGTTCCGGAAAAGGGCTGTTATTAGGGTTTTTCCAGCAATTATTCGATTATTTTATTTTCTCGCCGTAAAAACCATCCTTGAACTTCAACAAACATTTAAAAAAAAGAATTGGCCAAATCGGTCCAGGCGTTGTTGAGTTATGCGCTTACCAACACATTTTGCGATTCATTTTTATATATAAGACTAGCGACCCGCCCCGGCTTCGCACGGGTAGCATGTTATTATACATATAAACCTTCCTCCTGAATCACTCTATCTATTAAAAAAAACTGCATCAAAATCCGTTGTGTAGTTTTAAAGATATAAGCAAACATACATACAGACATACAGACGCGGGAAGCGGAAAGCGACTTTGCTTTATACTATGTAGTTATATACTCGTATAAAGTCTGATGTCTAGGACTTATAAGAATTAGTCTTATTTAAGCATGAAACTTGGAACGTACTTTATTCTAAAGGTAGGTAAGTAAGTAGGGGCGCACTAAAAAAGATTTCACTGAAACTCAACGATTAAGATGCACTGAGCCTAAATGCTGATCTAGAGATTGAGAATTTATAATAGGTAAGGAAACGGGGGATGACACCATTCTATAATTATAATTATGAAGCTCGCGAGATTGAATTTTCAAATTTAATTATGTCTAATATTGATCTGAAAGCAATTAGCTAACGTATAATTAATGGGTTTTCCACACCTGCCTTCAACAAGCTCTTATTAACAGTCATTTCACACACAGCGTGTAATAGAAATCAGGAACTATGAACTACGAATCAATGTGTATGTTCCAAACCATATTAAGCTCATTAAAGTTACAATGGAAATTCGCTTTAGTATAAAGCCTAGTAGAGGTTTGAATCCTGGTCGCACACCAATACTTTTCAAGGGAAAAAAATCGAGGAAACCAGTTTGTATCCTTGTAAGCAGCGATGGCAAGGATCACGTATGGAATACTATAAAAAGGTGATGGATAAAATTGACATGTGCCAAATGTAATGTTTGAACGTGCCTACGATTTCTCGCCTCAAATCTTCAAGGATCTGACCGTCTGGAGATCAGTGTGTCTATCATGCTCGAAGATTTACAGACGTGCGCCTATTTCTTATTGAAATACTGGTAACCTAGTGGACCTAACTAACCTACGCGACTTTGTCCATGTTTTTTCAAACACACTTCAACCCTCACTAAATTTCGGAAATTTATTTCATAGTCCTACACATAAACGGTATACCCCCTCCAAATTTGAAGTTTCTCGGACCAGAAATTTAGACTGTGTGTTGATAGATCAGTCAGTGAGTAACGCAAGAGTTTTATACGTTAGATATATGGTCATCGAAAAAGAGCTAGCTGACTGACTGAGTGTCAGTCGATCAGTCAGTCAGTCAGTATCTAATGCAATAATTTAAATATTAGATTGATGGCTATGTAATACCGCTGCAAGCAAGTAAGGAAAACCATTATAACGCTAATTGGACGAGTTACGAGCTGATCGACACTTGATATTGCTGCGCTGTCATTAGAACAATTAAAACATCACAGCGTCCGCTCTTATTAATTAAAAAAAACCCTACGAAAACGAATTCACGATAATTAATACCCACTGACAATTTTTGCTTTAATTATAGGAAACTTTAAACTTTGTAATTTAAGGCTTTGGTGAAATATCTTTGACGAATTGAATTGGATTTACAGTTCAGTTAGTAGTAGTTCTGCTTTCCGTCTAGTAGGTTCGATGCCCATGCCCAAAAGAGAGCGATATCTAATACGAGTATTTATATTATAATTTATGTCATCATCATCATTTGGTCGCACAATCGTTTCGCACTTCATCTGGGGTCGGTAACAACATACACAAAAACCTATATACCTATTTAAATACTCTATTTATATATTATTTGTAAAAAGCAATTTTTGTTTTTGACATTACCGCTAAATGACATGAAAAAATTACTGCCGTGTGATGGGTACCGTTACAATGGGAACCGAAGCTTACCTTTGGAACCAACTGCTGCAGCAAGCTGGAAGTCGGCTGCTGTGGGCATCTCTGGAGTTGTGCTGATAGGCCCTGCAAAAAATAGAAAAATTTAAAAATAAATATCCAAAAAACAAATTTAGAATCACAAGGATGGCTTTCAATCATCTTCACCTCAAATTTGTTTATTTTTATCTATGACTAAACCATGTCCCTAACGAAATGAGAATGCACTTACAGCATACTAAAAAGACTACGACCAAAGTACGATAGTTACAAAAAAATACTTTTTGTATTACTATAGTTAAAATATGGTAGAAGGTAAACAAGACCCCAAGATAATTTATCAAATCTACCACGAAAAAATGGCGATTCTGTTTTATCGACTTCAAGACAACAACTGTAGTAGAAAAGCACTAAAACCTACTGAAGTGTTTGCTCCTTTATCCACAAAATAGAACTCACAACAAAAATAAAACTTTTATGAGAAAAATGAAGATTTTAAATGTCATACTACAGACAACCAGACTCAGGGATATTCCGGTTAAGGGGCTTCCAATCGCTGATTGCTCTTTTTCGAAACGAAAAAAGAAATACTTCTGAACAAGCCACATCTCCTATTTTTATAAGTATATTACTTCAGGTTAGCACAAAATTTTCACGATAAAGATATTATTTCAAAATGATACGTTTTAGAATTTATGATCGAAATATTTTATATACCTACTATTAAAATCAACTTGTGATTTATTGTTAAAGATATGTAATATGTAGATCTAGATTTCTATTAGAATAGATTTTTGATAAGTAATAATACATAATTTATATCATTAATTTATTCGACAAGCTAAGGCGGACCACGCGCCGACGTGTGTTTGTCGTCATTGCAGCGGTCGGTAGGATTATTTATCGAAGTGATTAAAGATGGGTACATCTTTATTCACATATACTATACATTATAAAATAGGAGATGTGGCTTGTTCACAAGTATTTATTTTTTCGTTTCGAACAAAAACAATCGTCGACTGGGAGCGCCTTAAGGTTAATAACCGTAATAAATCCGTGGTTAAACCGTTTGAATGGGTTAACAAAAACTCGGTTATCGAATCATTTCTGTTGAGCAGAAATCGATATAATGTCATCTAGCTCCTAAGATGTTTCAAAGTGATCCTTGTGATTTATTAAAAACTTTTTGACTTCGAGTTTGAAAAACCAAGCGCAAGAAGTTGCAGTAGTCTTTACAAGTCAAATTATAAAGTACTAGCAGTCCGCCTCGGTTTCGCACGGGTGTACCTACTTACCTACTAATGAAGAAAATACGAAATTTTTTGATACCTGAAGTTATATTATTGCAATTTTCGCGGGGATCACACATATTTTTAAATAAAATATAGCCTTTAAGTTACTTGTTGATTTTAAAATTGATGTATTTGAGTTTTAGTTAATAAATATATATATATCCCTTTATATAAGTACCGTAGACTAGGGTTTAGTTTGTAAAAAATGTAGAAGAAAATAACTATTTCAGTATTCGTGTTTTCTTTTCACTTAAATCGATTTAAATGAGAATAGTTTTCTCAATTTATTTTTTGATTGATATCATTTTGTTGAAGATAGTTCAGATCCGAGCGCAGGCAATCGTCGATAACACTCGATACTAAATTAGTCTTGTGTGCTCCCGGGACCTTTCTTGGTCCAACAAAGAAAAAGATCGATCCATCATAACAAACCATCTTTCAACGTCCAATATCGGGAGATTTTCTACCCGAAACGAACTAACTTCGTATATAACTTGTTGACTTTTCATCAAACTTATGGGGCGAAAGCGAGAAAGTGAAGGTAAGTGTCGTGCCTTGAGTACACACCTACCATTCAGTTAGTAGGTAAAAATGAATTTTGACTACAACCGAAAACCAGAGACAAGAAAAGTTACTCTTCCTAATGCCCTAAGTGGAAACAGAAATTGCTTCATCCCGAATGATGTTCAACTTAAAACTGTTTTTGTATCAGTTTCGATATCGCTCGAAATGTTAAATTGATATTATTTTAGGCTACAAGCCGTAGAGTATGGCAATTTCTGCAACCAAAGAGAACTATTATAATTTTAATTCAGGCAACGGGATTTTGTATTCAACATTTTGAAGTTTAAAATGTACCTGTTTTTTTTCTGGCTACACTAGACTTCTTCAAAGGATCTAAGCATTTGGAGATCTGAGAGAATGTCTACCGTACTTGGGGATTACAGTCGTGACAAATATTTTTTATATAATCGATCAAGATGCATGGTCTGATTTTCACGTTTCAGTTTTCCACACTGGATTTGACGACAAAAACTGAATTGAATAATTAAACATCATTGAAGACATTTTGGAATAGATACTTGTCAGCTCGATAAATCTTTTACTATTTAACCGACGAAAAACGGAGGAGGTTCTCAAGTCGACGCGTATATTTTTTTAAATATATTTTTATGTATGATCTTTATCTTTTTACCTGGTGATGAGATTTTGATGTTTTTTTTTCTATTTCGTAGAAAATAGTCCCATGTTGGTCTTATTTACATTATATTTATATAGGACCGACAGTTCCTTCAAAAACTTTAAAAAACGAAGCGATTGGTCGATACATTTTCGGCGATTTTCTTTTAGTTTTTTAAACGTAATTATTTATAAATGCGCAAGTGTGTTTTCACCTTTGTTGGTTTATCCATGTTTAGACATGTTTTCAAAGATAGCTCATAGGCCGCAGAGTGACGTAGGATACATTTTATCCGGGTACCACGTAGCGTAGCGAAGCCGCATTAAGCTAGTGAACAATAACGTGCTTCTAGGTATTTTTTTATCCTAATCTACGAATCCCTTAAAATGTTTACACAGCGTCTGGCACGGGTTTATATTCTACAAACGCATTTATCTCACACAATAGAGTTAACGAAGCGTAAAATTATACCGCTGCAGGAAATGTTTCCTAGTCTACTTAAGATAGCTGTACACAAAGTTTCTACTGATAAAAAGCCGAAACGGCTCTTGCAAATTATACCGCGAAATTGTTATTCTCAAGCCTGCTCGTAAAAATATTTTCTCTCTTGGCCGCGGCTTTAATGACGTTTGTGGCTTATTAATGCGGCAAGATTGCTGTTTGCAATACATAAGCATCTGTTAATAGCTAAGCAGTCTTTTATTACTGTTAGGGGTTGCCCATAAATACATCATACTAGATTTACACTCGCGTACGAGTCGCGAGACGACGCTATAGTGGCTCGCCTCGCGCCTCTCTCCTTTACTATCAATCACGCGAGGTGCGGGCCGAGACACGAGACGAAGCACGAGGCGAGGTACGAAGCGAGAGTGTAAATATAGCATTCAAAGTTAAAGTCAAATAGGTACCTATACAATCAAGTACCAAATGAAATGGTTATTTCAATGAACTAACAAGGATCTCGTCAAACGCCATAAAAGCTATAAGAACGCAATGCTAAGTCATAGAAGTAGAATAATAAATGAAATGCAAATCTGATGGTCGCTTTCTTTCTTATGAACGCATTCAGTGTGTTAGAATGAGACGGATATAATTATTATTTTCATCAGATAAATAAACTGACCTTTCTGAACTTAGATGTTCGCTGTTTATTGCATAGGTATATGTATCAAAATGATAACCAAATGAACTCAAGCTTGTTTTATGAGAACTAGATAACTAATAATATTTTCATATAATATTAAAATATATAATATTTTTGGTTAATACATTATAACACCCAAAATATCTACAAACATTTACTTTCATCACAATTCCCATTCATCCTGGGTGGGGATCGAACCCACAGCCAACAGCGCAGAAGACAACGCTACTACCAACTAAACTGTGAGGGCAGACTTTATTTATCTAGACACAAAATATTTTAGAAGGAAAACATCGTGAGGAAACCAGTTAGTATTCTTATAAGCGGCGATGGGCTTTCAACCTGTAACGTATGGAATGCTAACTACTGCAAAATGTGGGCATGTGCCAAATATAATGTTTGGACGCTTGTTGGGCCGCTGACTATCCCCACTAGACATCTTCAAAGGATCTTACCGTCTGGAGATATAAGAGGATGTCCCGTACTTGGGGATTACAGTCGTGATCCTATTTATTTTATATTATATTTTATATTGAATTTAATTTTGTGAAGTATTATGTAGCATCACAAAGCGTTGAATATGGAAAGTGATGGCAGAGGATTTTATGATAGTGACAGTCGTCGATAAATTCTTTGTCTGCTTCTGAGTTTCAAAAGAAAAGGGCAGAATAG
Source organism: Hydriomena furcata (assembly GCA_912999785.1). Classification (NCBI taxonomy): domain Eukaryota; kingdom Metazoa; phylum Arthropoda; class Insecta; order Lepidoptera; family Geometridae; genus Hydriomena; species Hydriomena furcata. Next base: position 12,805,649 of record OU538828.1, on the reverse strand, counting down.
AATGCATCTCCTAGATGTTGTTATACGAAATGGGAAAAATTAACATTTACATTGTTTGTCTGAGCTATAAATTGCGAATATCGCGCGAAAGGGAATATAAAGATTGTTTGCGCTAGCTCGTCTTGCATTTTCATAAAGATAAGATGTCTGCAGATAAATTAGGTCATGCAAATGCGATATCGGTTATTTTCTATGGTAATATATCGTTTGGAGAGCAAATTGTATGAGTAGCTTCATTTAGAATTATTTTGATATCATCTCTCAAATATATAAAACAACTTATACCTATGCTTATTCCTGCACTGTATATGAACATATTTTATTTTTGCGTAGATAATATTTAATTCATTTAATATCTACATTTGTTTACATATTTTTTTTCGAATTTCCGAAAAAAATTTCTATTTCTGCATCTGTTTGCCTACTCCAAAAATCACCACGGGTTTATTTGAGTATCACATTTGTCGGAAAATATTTAAGTACCAGAAGGTAATTTATATAATCACAGTAGTACCTATAAGATTAGCTGATTACCACTTATTAGAACCTATTATCATCATCATTATCATTTTAGTCGCAGAACTAACTGAACATAGGCCTCATAAGTTACCATATTTTTTTTATATTATGGTTTTTACTTATTCTGTTATGTTATTTTTTGTGACACAAACTATTTTATTATATTTTATAGCTTAACTTACCAGGATAATAAATAGCTTCCTTCCTAACGGCGTATTTCGCCTGTGGTATTCTCAATGTGCATATGAACTCGGCGGGGGTAGGCAGGTCGGCGTCGTTCAAGGTCACCGATGCTACGGCTGAGTACCTTCCGTTGACTCCCTGCTTCAAGTTCTGGTTGACGCCTTCAAGATGCCTGGAAATGGATATTCGTTTAGTCGAATGGAACGAAAATATGGCAGGTTCTTGAAATAATATTGGCGGACTTTACACACATCACCATCTAGCCCCAAACTAATCAAAACTTGAACTATGGGAACCAGATGACTGATAGAATACTTATATACTTTTTTTTTGTAAATACATACTTATTTTACATATTAACACCCAGACATAGAACAAACATCTATGTTCATCACACAAATGTTTATCCTGGGTGGGAATTGAACCCAAAACCTACAGCGCAGAAAGCAGAGTTACTACCAACTGAGCAGTACGGCCCGGTCACCTATTTTATAATCGGTGACTTCTTCATCTATTACCTTTTGATACCTTATAAAAAATTCCCGGAGCACAAGCGAATATTATATTTGGCACATGTTCACTTCTTGTGTAGAACCGTTCTGACAGGTGCAGACCATTGCCGAGAAAAATAAAGGCTAATACACTTGAGTAAGCAAGCTTGAGCGGATCAATTGGGCGCATAGCATCGCCTTAATGCCCGAGATACACGAGGCTAGTTTTTCAAGATAGGATAGCGAGATAGTGATAGTAAGCTAGAAAGCGGATCCACGTTGAGAAACTCTGTGATACCTTAAGACCATTGTAACCAACTGGAGCAATAAATGAATATGAAAATGAAAGCTAGCAGCTTTGGCTCCAGTAGCAAGCAAACAACAACAAAGCTTAGAAACGACGCTAGTTCTGTTTACACGAAGCTTACTATCACTATTTTGCTATCCTGGCTTGCATAACTGTCCTCGTGTATATCGGGCATAATGTCTGTAATTGTATTACCATCACTCGGACAACTGCGCACCGATCTACATAAATAATAATGTAGGTAACAAATAGCCAAATGGTTTGATGAATTTAGAAGTATGATTGTCGACGTCCTGTGTTGTATTCGTATTGTATTGTCTGCCAAGCTGTCGTTTGGTCGAACAACTGTCTTGGCTCAGGCTCAGGCTGATACTCAGGCGTTTTCTCAAGTAAATTACGTAGAATATATTAACATAAAGTGCCAACTACACTGTATTTAGGTATAGTAAATTTAAATTACCCCTAAGGTATTTAATTTTGAAGACTTGCCAGCGGTTTGGGTTATGAGTTTTCTATGTGTGTGTTCACACTGTGAGCCTAGCGAGCGGTGGCGACAGGCGCGATGTGTCAAACATATGAAATGCGCCATCACTGCACTGTGGCCGCAAAAGCGCATTCCATATATGTTTAATACTTCGCGCCCGCCGTCGCCACCACGCTGGGCTTGGAAGTGTGGACGAGCACTATGATAGGTACCTGTAAACCCACTCGTACACGTACCCATACAGATATTTTACTTATCAAATTCAAGTTGTATCAATTAAAATTGAGATATAATCTCAAATTGCAACAAACATGCGAATGAATACAAAAAGTCAAAACTATCAAAATCATTTATTGATAAATAATAAATAAATAAATATTGGCGGCCTTTGCACACAGCGCCATCTAGCCCCAAACTAATCAAAGCTTGTACTATGGGAACCAGATAACTGATAGAATACTTAAATACTTTTTTTGTGTACACAGTGAATGGCAAAGAAAATCTTGGCAAGTAATCAAAAACCTAGACTCAAAATATAAACATCAAAAAGAATGCCACAACATTCCACAGTTGAATGTCTTGATAAAGCATTTTCATGCAACTTCATACGTAATGTATGTACCTACCTATTATCAAAGTTTATGAATTTGAAACTTAACAGAACTACTCAACTTTCTAATTTAACTTTGTGTATCATACCGAGTGGCGACCACACGTTTGTAAAACAACAGTGAAGTTTCCGCGATATCTCAAGGGAAATAATGTCTTGGAAACTGAGTTTAATCAAGAGAAAAATACTGCAAACTTTCAATCAAGAGTTGTTGGAAAATAATATTTTATTTCAATGTTTACACATGCTTCTGTACATAAAATGGTAACTTGTAATGGTGAAATTCAGATAAAATTAATAAGGGAATCCTCGTGTATTCTATTCTTAGTGCAAACCCCAAAAGGAGAGGTTAAGCTTTGAAGCCCTGATGATGCCATGATTGTTAGTGATGATTGTTAGTCAATCAGGTCTTAACGACAGAACGGCTTAAAATTAAATTTACTGTAGATGTAGAATGATACATGAATTAGAAAATATTGATGATTATAATCCGAAAAACATCCCAAATATGATAAAAATACACAAAAGCGATGATTTGATTTGGTATAGATGGCGCTGGTGTGCAAGAAAAAAGGGACATCGTCTTAGTAACGTTAATTTCTCTATGCGATTATTGAAATTTGGACAGGACAACATCTGTCGCTGCTGGTTATTAATAAAGTAAAAGATAACACTTCAAAATTAAATTTTATTATCTACAAAATCTATTAAAAATTTACACTGAAAATGTACCTCAGAGAAATGAATTTTCCTAACAAAGCATATTTGTAGAACATGAAACTTGGCAGGAGGTAGACCAGACTTTGAATGCTGGTTTTAATCTTGGCTTTTACTCGCCAACTTTCTTCATACTTACGTCATTATAAATTACTCGATTTATCCATGAACAAATTCTTTAGAATCTGACTTGCGCGAAATCAAATATGCATCTATTCTTACTATTCTATATATATATGCACGTTCTTGAAACTGCGAAAAACATCGTGGGGAAGGAAACCAGTTGGTAGTCTTATAAACGAAGAGCTTGCAACCTGTCAATGCTAACATACAAGGAAATGCTAACTACGTGATTGCAAATGTAATATTTGGATGTGCTTCTGATAACCATCTTTAGACATCTTCAAAGATCTGATCACCTGTTCGGCTATTTTGTAAAAACTAACAGCCGTGTTGGCCGAATGGGAGGTACCTCGACTTTCAATCTAAAGGTCGTGGGTTCGAATCTCGGCGTGCATCAACGGATATTTCTGTTCGAAAAAATTTATAAGCGTATCAAGCTTATAAATTTAAAAATATCCGTTTCACGTTCTCAAAATTAAATAAGTGAAGGAAAACATCGTGAAAAAACCAGTAGTATTTTTATAAGCGGCGATGGGCTTGCAACTTGTCACGTATGGAATGCTAACTACTGCAAAATGTTGGCATGTGCCAAATATAATGTTTGGATGTACCTCTGACTACCCCCACTAGACATCTTCAAAGGATCTAAACGTTTGGAGATCAGAGAGGATGTCTACCTCTCTGATCTACTTGGGGATTACAGTCGTGATCCTATTTATTTTTATTTTTTTATTATTCATACCATAGGTAATAACTACGCTTTTTATACAGTTTAGTCTCCTACTGGCATTGAAAGCGTAGGTATAGCGTGCCGAAACTGTATAAAAAGCGTAGGTATTATGGCATTCAGTACCAATATTATTGGTATGAATATCATAACATGATAATCATAGTTTTAACAAAATAGCTGTTCTGTTATTTTTAGTTTCTAACGAAATTATTAGTATTCGTTTGTTTACGACGTAATCACAGTAAAAACATATATATAAAGAACTTAGGTACTTACTAAATGTAATCTATTTATTCTAAAGCCTTGGCGTTTGAAGTGGAAGCCGAGAAATTGATTACTTGGCTAGTCTTTATTTGAATTCCAATACCGTTATCGTTGTTTAGCACAACTTTGTTGGAACAGCAAAAGATTGTGAAAAGTTACACTGACAATCGAGAAACGCACGAAATATTTATGTGACTTGTTTCTTACATTTATGACTTCTAGCTATTCTCCCTTGCTCTGCACGGATGCTTTGCTCTTTTGTTCAATTTAATTTAATTATTTCTTCTTGTTTACAATCTAATGTACCATGCTCACCGCATGCTGTGATATTCTGTAATTAGTGATACGCATAGATTTAAGTTACCCTATATTTTATTTTACTTTGTACTGTGTTGTCACTAGAATACCCATAATAAATAAATTAAAAAATAATAATAAATAAATGTGCTAATGAAGATTACAGGCAGATGTTTGGTACTTTAGGTTACATTATTGTCATTTTTGAGGGAATCTCTTAAAATAAGACCTATGATACTCGCTGATAATGTAGTTTCTGATAGGTGTTTTTTAGAATTCCGTACCCAAAGGGTAAAAACGGGACCCTATTACTAAGACTTCGCTGTCCGTTTGTTCGTCCGTCTGTCTGTCACAAGGTTGTATCTCATGAGCCGCGATAGCTAAACAGTTGAAATTTTTACAGTTTATGTATTTCTGTTGCCGCTATAAAAACAAAATAAAATAAATATTTAAGTTCTCCCATTGGGCTTCCATACAACAAACGTGTTTTTTTGGCGTTTTTTATAGATAATTAGTACGGACCCATCGTGCGCGAGTCCGACTCGCATATTAACTGGTAATTGGCGTATTTTTTCAGTTTTTTTATTGCAAAAAATACAAATTTTACTTCTTGACCTACTTGTAGTAACTACATTCTAATTCAAATATCCTGTTCACTACTGCAGTGTGGGAATGTGCCTCTGAATACTCCTTTTTAGACATCTTGAAGTATCTAAACACCTGGAGATCTGAAAGGGGGTCAACTGTGCTTGGCTACAGTCGTGATCCTATTTTATTTTGCTGACCTGTTTCACATTCTAAAATATCGTAAATATTACGAGTAGCATAAAATAAAATTAGAAGACAAACGGTAAAGAAGATCCGGTGCAGTAATCATCTTCTCAAATCCCAGACAATAGCTTTGAAGCAACATTTCATATCAGATTTCTAGTGCATTAATGCATAAAACCGACCCCGCAGTGCGGCGCTGTGGTTGCTATATGGCATCGGTTACTTCATACATCAAAATGCAACCAGTTTACCTAGACATTTGGAATTCTATCACGGCCCCCCTCAAAGCTCCAGCTATTCACATTTCACAAGGGGGTCGAGAGGTCAAACTATGTTTGCCGCTTCATATCCTTGTCATGCGAATCGTTTGAAATTAGGAAGGAAATCAGGGAAAGAGGAACTCAGTGTTTGAGGTTGAACGGTGCCTGCGCTATGAATAGATGTGGCTTTAATAATTTATTGGTCTTCCTAGACGCTGGATGGAGCATTGATGAAAATTCAATTTGAATAAATTTGTTGCTCCGCCATAAAAGCAACTACGTGTACTTCTGCATAATAAAATAAAACTGAATTCAAATTTAATAATTTTTGTTCTATATCTTCTAAAATCTTGTCAGTATATTTACTTCTAATATACAACTTTTTTTAATAAAGAAGGTACATTATTATCAAGAAGTTGCTCTGACAAAATTAGGTCAATTTTAATTTTTCATGCAAAAACTAGGTAGTTTTATACATCCCACATACTCGTAGGTAAAACGTTTACAGACCACCTCAGAGTATTTTTAAACTGTACACGTAAAAATTTTTTTTAAATACGTTTCGGTTGCACGATTCAAAATAAAAAAACTCAGATTTGTTTTCGTTTGTTTAAGCATTATGGTTGCCATTAATGAGGACCATTGCTTACCACGAGTGCGCGGTTTCTATATTATTTTCACACCTCGATAACGTTCCCAGAAGCCTGACAAGTTCGGCAATTGTCTTGTTAACAAACCATGCAAACCTCAAGGTCCCACGCAACAAAGACTTCGGAAGTCAACTGAGGCATTAAAAATTAGTGTCGGAAGGTAATCGATACTTCACGTGCCGACAGTTGGCGAGAGGGAGAGAATAGGTACATAAACTGCAATTGCACTTAGGGACATTGTCGCAAGACACTTAGCGTATGTCCACACTGCGAACCTATCTGCGACGACGGGTGCGATGTATCGAACATATGAAACGCATCACTCTATGGACGCAAAGGCGCCCGTGTCGTCTCAACCGCGATATTCTCGCACGCGCTACGTGTCCCTCGACAGTCGCCCGACACGAATTTCTACATGTCGGGTGAAGTCGCGGGGACATTGCGGGACATGTCTCCCAGTGCAAATATTCGAATTCTAAAGTTCTCTAGTTAGACCTTATGATGAGCACTCTCTAGAGCGATGCGGGAAGCTAGTTTCGCACGACTGGTTTAGGAGGCATAGTTTGGGGTGATGTGAGATGGCACAGATTTTTGTGTTGTCCTTGATGATGTAGACTATGCCTTATTTTACTTATCCTAAAAAGAAACTAATAATGTTAGTTCGCAACAACTCACAGTTTTAAAATGTACTCTTATAAGTTTTTTTTTTTAGCACTTAGCGATATCATTTTGTTTAAAAATGTAATGTATTTATTTATTCGACCCACAAAGAATCAAAATTACAGTCTTATGTTATTTGAAATACCTAGATTTGTTTGTAAATAAATGGACCATACACCAGTGATTCAGATACCTACTGATTATCAAACCTAGTAGCAAATATTTTATTTGAGATAAGCAAACTTTTTTTTTCCGTTCTGTGCGAAACAGGGGTGTGCAACGTTTACTATGTAGAAACAATTTAAAACATGAACTCAAAGTATCGTGCAGCATTCGTAATATATCTATAACTTAATTAGGTACGTACCGATCAGGCGTGGCGAGGGTTAGATTCGGCGCGGGAAAGGCACCGTCCGCCGCACAGATGACGTTCACCGTATCGTCATCCGTTTTGTTCTGGATGAGTCGGAAGTTCGTCTCCGGTACTGCAACATAATACTTTTGGTAAACGAACAAGGACTGATCAGGCGCATTTGCGGTAGACTGCCGTTTTGCTTTTGTGTGGTCAGACACAGATCGTGTTACAAGTCGAATAACATGAACATTTAGTGCACTACCAAATGTAACATAAAATGAATGAATGTGTGAAAATGTTTTATTGTAAAAAAAAAGGATCACGACAGTTATCCCCAATTACGGTAGATCTCCAGACGCTTAGATCCTTTGAAGATGTCTAGTGGGGGTAGTCAGAGGCACGTCCAAACATTATATTTGGCACATGCCCACATTTTGCAGTAGTTAGCATTCCATACGTGACAGGTTGCAAGCCCATCGCCGCTTATAATGCTTTATTGTACCAGAAGATAAACAATGACAGAAGCTTAAACCCATTAAAACTGTACAATCAGCGGTCATATCACCTTACAATAGAGTGAACATAAAGATGAATTGGATTGGTCGGTCTGCACTTTTAAAATAAGAATAAATACTATTATATTCGTATTTTATAGTAGAAATATATATAGGTACGAGTATGATTTGTTGTACATAATCTATAATGTACCTATAGAATAACATGGATCTAACTAACATGTCCGTTTTTGAACGGAACAAAGTTTGAAGAAAGAAATAATCATGCAACATAATAAAATAGCTATACTATTGTAATAACGAGGAAGGATGGAATTATGAATATAAGAAGGTAGCTATTCACTTCTGGTCGGAAAGCTTACAACTGTCTCCGGTACAGAACGGATAGCAGATGTCAGAATAAAAAGTTTATGACAACAAACACTTCCTTACTTCGGTATTGAAAAAATATCTGTTGTTTTTATGTTATTTTCTGCGAATATACAGATTACACTTCAAAGCACAAGATACACTTTGGTGGATAACCATCGGTCACTTTCTATTAAACATTTAGGTGTCTAAGTTAGTTAACATTAATTGTGTGACTAAGTTTCAAAAGTGTTTTGTGAATGAGAAACTTGTGCTTCGTTACTATACTATAGTGTTGTATAAGTCACAGAAATAAATAATTCTTAATTCCGAATAAGTTATCTACTTTTGCACCTGACCCTACTAGAAAGTAGTTTGATCTTTATCTCCCAGTAAACATATCAGATATATAACTTCTGCGTAAACAATCATAAGATATAATCTCAAAAAGACAAAGTTTTTCGTATCTGGGCCATTATAAAAGAAAGTTAGCAACAAATAATACAAGAACTCGAGATAAATCAACTGACAGTAAAAATAAAACAAAAGGTAGAAATATGGTGCGTCAAGTCAGACGTTTAGAGGTTCGTGAACGTTTACGTCTGTCAGGCTGACATGCTCAATGACCGTGCCTGTCTCGCTCATGTGTTATACCCCGTTTACACTCGCGCCTCGTACCTCGCCTCGTGTCTCGTCTCGTGTCTCGTCGCCGAACGCGAGTAAACACCGCGCTCGCGTCTGCCGAGAGGTCCTTTGACTCGTGCCCAAAAACCGCTCCGGACGCGAGCGCCGCGAGTGGCGAGACGAGGCGCGAGGCGAGTCGCTAGCGTCTGTTCACACTCAGGGCTCGTGGCTTGTCTTGCGCCACGTCTCGCCACTCGTACGCGAGTGTAAACGGGGTATTAAAGTTAAACAAAGGTGCCGACCTACATTTGGATGGATACCAGCTACCTTATCGCGTCAGTTCACGCGTAATCGGCTTCAACAAAAATTATCTTCTGAAATGTACATATTTTTTTTATCAAATTTTTGTAGTTGAATTGTAGAAGCTTTTTCCAAATTTTCAGGCTTCTAGAGTGCAGGGTTACTGAGTTATAACGATTAAACTGGAGCTTTTCGACGACAGAGTGACCACCTATGAAACATGACTTAAAGTGAATAAATTCGTGAAAAGCATATTGTATTTAAAGATAAGCCAATGATAGCCTGTTTGCAATGATCATTAGAGAGATCAACTGTTTCTTTTAAAAAAACTATAAACTTGACGAAAATGTTTCGTTCAATTGAAAAGAGAAAGAAAACTATTAGTCCTACATAAGTAAATGAGACCAAATTTGAATTATTCTCTACACAATAGAAAAGTCATCCAAATCGGATTATCAACTAAAAAGATGTTCGCATGTTATTCAGAAAAAAACAATAAAAAAAGTAGTTCTTTTATCGCCGGTTGAAAGTAGAACTCACCAAAAACCGTCATCTGTTTCGTCCGCGAATCTTCCTCCATAAATGTAGAAACTACACACGTGTAATCACCAGAAATGTCTGTGTTTGGCTTTACTATCCTCATGGCTCTGTGCATCTTTAAGGGGTCTGTAGAGGCCCGGTAAGAAAGGTCTACGCGGCCTCTCAAAATGCCCATATCTTGTGGCTTTTGGGTCGCTATCCACTGGTATACCGGCCTCGCTTTGTTCCTAAAGAACCACTTCACCATGAGACCTGCTGTGTCGTTGCTTAATGTGTAATCACAGTCTAATATCACAGCGTCCATAACACCATATTGAATTATTTCCGGCACTACTATTTTTATTATCTTCACTGCAGCTAAACCTGTAACAAAGGAAACCTCTATTAAAATCATCGAAATCCGAAATCATCGTTTTAGAATAAAATACTCATCATAAAAGTCTAACGTGAATAATAGTTTTTCTCTCTTTTTAACGTGAATAATAGCAGAAAACAAAAACTTAGTATTTTTTAAATTTAGACTTAATAGTGCATTATCATTTTTAGGGTTCCGTCCCCAAAGGGTAAAAACGAGACCGTGTTGACCCTTGAGCCTAAGGACTTCGCAGGCCGTCTGTCCGTCTGTCTGTCTGTTTGTCACATGAAGCTAGACAGTTGAAATTTTCACAGATGATGTATTTATGTTGCCGCTATAACAACAAATACTAAAAACAGAATGAAATAAATATTTAAGTGGGGCTCCCATACAACAAACGTGATATTTCGCAGTTTTTTATAGATAATGGTACGGAACCCTTCGTGAACAAGTCCGACTCGCACTTGGCCGGTTTTATTTATATTTGCTTGGTTGCCCCTGCAAGTGCAATGCAAAAACTGAGTAGTCTCAACACGTTCTACGAAAATATAATCTATGCAAGTCGTATAAGCCACATGTGGCCGGGATCGTAGTATAATATGGTTCATAGGACAGGGAACGTGTTTATACAAACTAAACGTTTAGATAGTTTTGTTTTAGCTTCTCGTTTCAAGAGCCGAGCTCTCCGTCCTACACCTAAATTTGTCAAAATGTAAAAGAATCTCTATTTTTTATTTATTTACAGATCTATCAGACAAAAAGTGCTTTTATCCGAACTGAATCTGCCAAAGCGCCAATAAAATTCAGTCAACGTTGTTTTAGGGGATTGGTCAACAAAAGCGTTTCCTGATGGAAAACATCTTGAAACAACAAAAGTTTATTCATTTTGGGGCTTTTACATCCATTTAGACGACGGCTGCATTAGCCGATACGTCAATAACAGTCAATAATGATAAATCGGGGACTGTTGACGGCTGACAACGAGATTAACATCGTTTATAGCGTGAATAATATATTATGTACGCTTGTTCTAATTATCGAAATGACACAATTTGTTACTTTCGTGTAAACGTGAAGCCTAGCATAAACAAATCATGTTTTTATTTTAGACTAGTGGAAATCCTCGCGACTTCGTTTCTACTGGCCTCACAGCTCAGTTGGTAGTAACTGCCTTCTGCGCTGTAGGTTGTAGGTTCGATCCCCACACAGGACAATCATTCGTGTGATGAACATAGATGTTTGTTCTGTGTCTGGGTGTATAATAAGTATGTATTTACAAAAAAAATAAGTATATAAGTATTCTATCAGTTATCTGGTTCCCATAGTACAAGCTTTGCTTAGTTTTGGGCTAGATGGCGCTGTGTAAAAATGTCCCCCACGTTACTATTTAAAGACCTAATTGCATAACTCCACAGGTATTCGTAATACGAGCTCAATCCGAGAAATGATCAAAATACATTACGTTACTGAATGACTGACTGATCTATCAACGCACAGCCAAAACACTCGTCCTAGAATTTGAAATTTGGAAAGTGTATTTCTTTAATAGGGGTACACTAAGAAATAAATTCCTTAATTTCCACCCCTAAGGGGGCGCAGCGGGTGTTAAAGTCTGTTTGTAAATAACTTCACGGGAACGAAGACGCAATGGTATCCACTAGTGTTGAATTAAAAAATAAATAGAATCACGACTTTAATCCCCAAGTACGGTAGACATCCTCTCAGATCTTCAGACGCTTAGATCCTTTAAAGATGTCTGGTGGGGGTAGTCAGAGGCACGTCCAAACATTGGCTGTGTTAGGCACATAACCGCATATTGCAGTAGTTAGCATTCCATACGTGACAGGTCGCAAGCCCACTGGTTTCCTCATGATGTTTTCCTTCACCCCGTGGTAAGCACGTGTTTTTGATACACATATAAATTTTAGAACAGAAAAATCTATTGATGAACGCCGGGATTCGAACCCACGACCTTCAGATTGAAAGTCGAGGTACATCCCACTCGGCCAAAACGGCTTACGGTGTTGAACTAGTCTCTTGAATTTCGCATTCTGCGATCGAGCGATAATGACTAACACAAGAGGGTTTATAAAACATTGGCTACTCTCTCCATTATTTCATTCCTGTATTTCTGAGTCATTAATATTTATTTATGCATCTCCAAGTCCAAGTTGTTGAAAGCTTATTTAAATTCATCCTTCGCAGCCCTTGAAAGCGTGACTACGCGATTTTAAAATTTGATTTTGTCATGCTCCAGTTTTGTGGAGGATCTTCTAAGTTTAAATAAATAAATAAATATTGGTGAACATTTTACACGCCGCCTTGCCACTTGCTACAAGATAACTGATAGAATACTTAGATATTTTTTTGTAAATACAAACTTGTAAAATACTTACCAGATTCTAGTTTATAAATACAAATTATATACTCATGTTTATTTCGTAAAATACCATATTAATCTCTCTGACAGCAATTCGTCATCCACCATACTGTTTTTCCAATGCCCGCCAACCCACAACCTTTTTAAAATTCGAACTTTGTCTACTAAGGAGTTTTTATTCTACCTCATACAAGGAGGCTGCACTATATCGCCGACTATAAGTAGGAAGCTAATTATTACAAACCGAAAGGAATAATTTTACTTATAAAATAATATATTAGCTGACATACTTATAACACTCACTTAGAACAAACATCTATGTTTATCACACATACGTTTGTCTTTATCCTTTTACAATATTGTCTAAGCTCGTAAGTGACTGACGAGGGACGGCCTGACATTGGTTGCATATTATTCATTCTAATTCTAAAACAAGAAAATTTATGTATTATCTTTTGAACTCTAAACACAGAATCTTAGTACTCATTCAAAAAACTCAAAACATCCGGATATATTGTGAGGGATATTGATACGTAATGTCAACGAATGACAGTTCAATTCAATTTGACAACGTGAGATGACAAGCCTCGCATGTCATGTCGAGTTTATGAGGTGTTAATGCTCTTATTTAGTCTCTTTTGTGCGTTTTTATTTATCACTTTTCTCATTTTGGGGGATCACATAGCAAACAAATATGGATGAAATGTTTTATGAGTGAAATTAAATATATTTAATTAACAGCTTCTAACCCCCGTATTCAGGAACGACACTATCCCTCGTATTCAAGAACGACGTATTCGAAAAAAGATTTCAGACAGTATGCCTCTAGTCAGACTATGCAGTGTCGCACAACACTGTGGGTGCGTGTTCTCACAGTGTCGTTCCTGAATACGAGGGTAAGACGTGGGCCTCTTTCCAAATGTCAGAAGTTGTGAAATACACATAAAAATGTACCTAGCCTCATTTCATTGCCATCTTACAGTCCCGGCTGTCTGAGACTTGACGTGTCAAATGTTTAGGATGAGTAATGTTTACTTTCGCAGTACCTAACTTACAATCATTATAAGGGTACCAACTCGTATATAAAGAAAAATGTTTTATTCATCACTGTTTTAAATTTTATAAAGGAACTATAATATTTAAAGGAGACCAACTTTGGACTATTTTCTAAACAATATAGAATACAAATCATCAAAATCAGATCACCAGATAAGAAAATATATATGAGTGACATTATCCTTAATATCCTAATCCTAATAATATTATAAATGCGAAAGTTTGTGAGTTTGTTTATATGTTTGTGCCTCAATCAGGCCTTAACGACAAAACGGATTAAGATGAAATTTGATGTAGATGTAGATATAATGCCCGAATAAAACATAGACTACTTTAAAAACGTCCATAAAATGATAAAAAAACGCAAAAGGGATGATTTTGGTATATATGGCGCTGATGTGCAAAAAATATGACATCTGTGTTGTCATCAGTCAGTCAACATGCGTTACTCTATGCGATTATTGATATTTGGACAGGGCGTCTGTCGCGGGTCTGCTAGTAATATTATAAATGTGAAAGTTTGTGAGCTTGTATGTATGTTTGTGCCTCAATCAGGCCTAAACGACAAAACGGATTAAGTTGAAATTTGCTGTATATGTAGATTAGATATAACGCCCTAATAAAACATAGACTACTTTACAATATGAAAAACATCCCCAAAATGATAAAAAAACGCAAAAGGAATGATTTTGGTATAGATAGCGCTGATGTGCAACAAATCTGACATCACAGACTAAAAAACATTCAGTGTTTTCTATTCGATTATTGAAGTTTGACAGGACAATGTCTGTCACGGGTCGGCTGTAGTCTGTAGTTACATAAAAAATAGCAACAACAAATATATACGCGTCGAACCTCCTTTTTTCGTTGGTTGAAAAGTAAACTCAACATAACCACGTCCTACAAATCAATTTCCATTGTATTGAAAGTAACAAAGGATGTTACAAAGTGGGCAACAAACCTGACTCAACAATATTTTCTACAAAACCAGATGAATAGCAATAATTTATCCAGATTCATCGCACAACGTCGTCCCGAAAAAAGCTTATTAATTTTCATTTTCTGAAATTGAAATGTAACTAAATAGCTACTCGATGCTTGATAGAGACTCGAGACTGGGGGTCTACTCGCGAACCGAAAACGATATGTTGTTTCGTTTTCGGTTCGTAATAACAATTTAATCGTAAAATTAAGATTTAAGATATTTATTTCATAAAATAAATAAATAGGATCACGACTATAATCCCCAAGTACGGTAGACATCCTCTCAAAACTCCAGCCGCTTAGATCCTTTGAAGATGTCTAGTGCGGGTAGTCAGAGGCACGTCCAAACATTATATTTAGCACATGCCCATATTTTGCAGTAGTTAGCATTCCATACGTGACAGGTTGCAAGTCCATCGCCGCTTATAAGAACACTAAAAAATTCTCAAAATAATACAATTCACTTAATAGAAAAATACAAGATAATTTACTTATTTAACGTAAGTATAAAACATAGAAATAGGTATGAGTAGGAAAGATACTCGTATTACTTATTTAAAAAAATGTTTAACTTAGCTAGGTACTTACAACTAATTTACAATTAACATTATTTGTATCAAAGTTAAGGAACGACCGTAATTACTTTTGACAATCATATTAGTAATCCTAGTTCTAAATCAGTTCAAACTATAGTCGAAACGGTGTAACTTTGATACGAATATTGTTACGATATTTTGTTTTCCGTTTGCGAGTAGACCCTCTGATACACAGGATCATAAGGGGTGCCGTATTAAGTATTTGGTGACAACATGTGACATTCAGCCCCTTTACGTGACACCCCTTAATCACAAGGTTGGCCTTTTGATCTAGAGGGGTCACGTGGGCTTAGGACGCCATTGTTTGAAACAGTGGTGCATGGATTATTTTTATTTGCAAAACTACACTAAAAAAAGTCGTGTTTGCGCACTAAGGGTTCCGTACCATCATCTATAAAAAAACAGCAAAAAAATTGTTTATCAATATTTTATATTTAACCTCTTAAATACTTATATTATTCAGTTTTTAGTATTTTTTGTTATAGCGGCATATAAAATACATCATCTGTGAAAATTTAAACGGTTTAAGTATAACGATTCATGAGATACAGCCTTGTGACGGATATATTTATTTTGTGCTTACATTTTATAAATCCTACTAATATTATAAATGCGAAAGTTTGTGAGTGTGTGAGTGAGTGAGTGTGTGTATTTGTTACTCGTTCACGCAAAAACTACTGAACGGATTAAAATGAAACTTTACTGTAATATAGCTTATACATCAGAATAATATTATACATAGGCTACTTTTTATCCAGGTACCGCCAGTGCGAAGCCGGGGCGATCAGCTAGTATTAACATAAATTGTAAGACAAAAATACTAACAAAAATGTACCTCAGTATGACTTAATAAATGAATTTAATTTAATGTTAACACAAAATAAACTTTTTTCTTTCCTTCCTTTAAATTTAGCAGCCCCCGCTCTGGATACGGCACTGGTAGGCAGAGTGCAAGTCTACTGAAGTGCGAACATGACTTGCGAGTTATCGGCACTTTGACAACTTTGTTGACGAAGGTCTAGTGGCATAATGTGACTCGCCACTTGTGAACTTGCTCCGATATAATGGAATAACGAGTTTCATCTCGTAGATAAATCTTTGTACAGCACTTGTGCTTCTAATAGTTTCTAAATGACATTGTAAATACTACTCTTATACGTGTGTACGTAACTTAGATGTTTGTGATTCAATAAGGTTTTTTTTTTAATTGTATTGAAATAAATATAATAAGGGTAAGTTATATATAAAAAACCGGCCAAATGCGAGTAGGACTCGCGCGCGAAGGGTTCCGTACTATTAAAAATGGCAAATAAACACGTTTGTTGTATGGGAGCCCCACTTAAATATTTATTTTATTCTGTTTTTAGTATTTGTTGTTATAGCAGCAACAGAAATACATAATCTGTGAAAATGTCAACTGTCTAGCTATCACGGTTCATGAGATACAGCCCTGTGACAGACAGACGGACAGACAGACGGACAGACAGACGGACAGACAGACAGACAGACAGACGGACAGCGAAGTCTTAAGGATCCCGTTTTACCCTTTGGGTACGGAACCCTAAAAATATCGTAAAATGCAATCGTAGGAATGTATTTCATCACGTGTCTACTGTTAAAAAGACGTAAAGTAGTATTTTTGTTTGGAATGAAGTAACTAAAACTACTGGACTACTTATTATCTTAATCCTATAATCGTCTAATTATATACCCGTGCGAAGCCAAGGCGGACAGCAAGTTGATAGTATACTCGTTGGTCAAGTAATGACAGTGTGGACTAAAAAGGACTTACCTAGGACCTACTAAATTCTGATTAACACTACTTGAGTACCGAGAGAGTACAGGGTCAATGTAGTTTATGAGGCATGTTTTGTAAGCTGTGTAAAGCTCAGAGCATGACTACTGTTGTTTATTCAGTAAATTAAAGGATGTGTTTCATAATCCCCACCAGCTCTGACCCACCGGTGGAAATTGTGAAACAAATCGAAAAAAGCGTAACATAATCCCCACTGCGCAAACACCGTTGACGCTTGGAGATTATGGGGATAATCAATTATTGTTAGTTTCATAATTCACACCTGCCGGCTCTAGCCACTACCAGGGATTATGGAACAAAAAAGCGAGTTATCATGTCCAAATATCTAGTATCTGGCGAAGCTTTGAGATTTTATCAAAATATATATCACTTGTGTAAACCCTTACAATTTCGTTTACGTGCAGTTATTTTCGGTTATATTACAGATTTCAACTCCCGTTGCACCCTTTTAAATTTCAATTTCGTTGAATTTCGAAAAATCCTTTCTTCCTTAAACTTCCAAGTTGATATAGTAAAGCAAGATTTTATATATATTTAAATAATTCCCATCGCTCCAACGATGATCACGCAGTGAGGAATATAATTTACCTTTTTACAATTGGTTACATAACCCTACCAGAGCTACAGTGGCGGACTTACAAATTTGCCGCCTATATATTGATTGCACCCCCCCCACAAATTATTTTTACAATCCAACGATTTAGTTAAAAGTGGTGATTCCTGTGTTCAAGTGATTGGCCAACAAGGAAGGTAGGGAGGCATCTGTCCTGCAGTGGGACGATAAAGGCTAAAATAAATAGTGATCTTTGAAAAAATAAACCTCCTTATGAAAAAAAAATTGCCGCCTTCCAAAATCGGCCGCCCTAGGCCTACTCATACTCAGCCTAATCCGCCACTGCAGATCTATGAACCACAGTCGATTCAAAGGATGCTTGCAATTCGAACATTGGCTCACTCGGTTCATTGGTTGTGGACATCGCGTATCAAAACCTCGTTACTGTGTGCAAGTTTACGATTCCTCACATATGAGTGGAAGGATTTCGCCGCAAATCAATGAATGCTTACAAACCAAACACTGGCTCACTGACTCGACTCATTTGAACATCGCGTACCTACACAAGTATTTCGTTGCTGTGTCTGCAAGGTTACAGTTGCTGGCGTGAGTGTACTAAGTGTACTTCAATAAGCCTGGACCTGTCCAGTTCCCAAGAGCTAGTTCTAACAAGGTCACCTCGAGATGTCATTTGTTAGAATTCGCAGCTGGTCAGTCTGGTCAGTACAGTGTCTGACATCCGGCTTTTTTATATTTATTCGACCATAAATCCGGATTTTAGTTCTGAATCTTTAGATCTAAGCCTCTTGCATCGGATGAATAGTATGGAGATCTAAGATGTTTACCGTACTTGGGGATTACAGACATAATCCTATTACGTATCGGAAACTACGAGTAGGTACTATGATTCCTCAACTCTCGTAATAAATATTTGCTGATCATAAGCGCATGGAGATCTGAAAGGAGGTCTTATACCGTACTTGAGGATTACAGTCGTTGTCTTATTTCATTTTTTTATTTATTTAAACATAATTTTATTAGTTATTTTATTCTAAACTTTTGTCTCGGAGATCAAACTCTCTTTTCTGTCTCAACCAGGGACTCGCATACCATTAAAGTCATAAAAAAAGGTAAAATATTTCATGACATGAATATAAATGAATTCTCGTTTTCTTTTAGATTTTGCATTTGAAAACTTAGCTAAATGTAGTAGGTACTATTAATAATGACTTGGTATGTAATATAAATATGTCGATGGCCTACGGCTTTTTTCCAAACAGTAGTATCCGACTTTTTTGTATTACCCAACACTACTGCGACCGGGTCGCCGTCAAGTGACCATTGTTACGAATAGGTACGGCGATAACTAGTATTCTGCTGACCGGTGAAAATTGTAAAATATATTTATCGTTATAAAAATGTTGAGCGTTCAGTGCGCTGGAAACACTGACCTCGACTTTTGACGTGAAATTTTCGGATCATCTAATATTCTGAAATGAAATCTTTTTATACTTTTGAATTATTTGTTAAATAAATTTGATTTTCGAATAACTTTCGAGGTTTCGCGTTTAAGTTTTATGATTTGAAATTCAATGATTTTTTTTATGTGCACTTTCTTCCTTTTCTATACTAAACGTACCAGGCAATACCGGTGGCTTTCTGACTGAGTATCTACTTAACCAACTGTCATCTAATACAGTTTTACACTAGCCGACTCGACAGACGTTGTCCTGTTCAAGTTTCAATAAATTAGTAATGTGATCGTTTAGTGTATTGGTGAAAGCTTCTGAAATGGTGTAAATAAAACTGGATTCTGAGTAATTCTGAGTAATCATTGAATTTCATGTAAAATCCCGAAGAAAAAAAGCACATACATTTTTTTCCTAATTTACCAACTTAAGAGGCTCCCAGTCGCTGATTGCTCTTTTTCGAAACGAAAAAAGAAATACTTCTGAACAAGCCACATCTCCTATTTTTATAAGTATATTACTTCAGGTTCCTACCTAGATTTCTATTAAGCTGAAAACATAACAGAAGAAACTTTTCACGATAAAGATATTATTTCAAAATGATACGTTTTAGAATTTATGATCAAAATATTTTATATACCTACTATTAAAATCAACTTGTGATTTATTGTTAAAGATAGGTAATATGTAGATCTAGATTTCTATTAGAATAGATTTTTGATAAGTAATTATACATAATTTATATCATTAATTTATTCGAAAAGCTAAGGCGGACCACGCGCCTACGTGTGTTTGTCGTCATTGCAGCGGTCGGTAGGATTATTTATCGAAGTGATTAAAGATGGGTACATCTTTATTCACATATACTATACATTATAAAATAGGAGATGTGGCTTGTTCACAAGTATTTCTTTTTTCGTTTCGAACAAAAATAATCGTCGCCTTAAATTTTACGGACAGTTTTTTTTCCCGATAAACCTTATTCATATTAATAAGAACATGAATTGTTATTTGATGCAGCCTCCTTGTACTCGGTAGAATAAACTAAAAGTTCTTACTCGGGTTCCAATTTTAATATGGTTGACTATTTGGCAGGAGATAAAATAAGAAATGGTAGTAGGATACATAATTAATAAAAAGGATTTTCATGTATTTCGTTAAATAAACATCTATAAATTTGATAATATAATAACAATAAATACACTTTTACTGTAATCTTTATATATAGAAATGATCCATATTTCCCTTGGTTACGGCATCACGCGTGAACGGCTGGACCGATTTGGTTAATTCTTTTTTTGTTGTGTTCGTTATTATGAGGAGAAGGTTCTTATGAAAAAAATGAATTTGGCAGGACGTCTGGCGGCTACCACTGTCCGAGTATTAGAAATAATTTTGAAATTGTTTTTATTGTAAATTATAATGCGTAAAAAATCTCTCAAACCGCGAAAAAATAAAGGATAAGACGAGACAATAAAACAATTTTATTCGTAACTTGAAGGGAGTGAGGAAACTCGGCAAAGTTCAACCAGTGTGCCGTTAAACGAACTTTATACGATAAGAAACCAAGAGGCTGGCACCAGACTGTTCAAGGAAATTAGGTGATAAAATATTTCAAGACTCAATTGGACATTTTACTAAAGCCAAAATGTGCCGTGTTGGTCGTGAAGGTCGTGAGTTCGAATCTCGAAGTTTTCTGATGAAAAAGATTTTTCATCAGAAAACCACTACCAAGTATAAAAGATTATAGTCGTGATTCTAATTTCAAAACGAATTCACAACAATTTAAAAATTTTATTCTTTTTTTGGTCCTAATGTATCTAATTAAAAGTTTATTCGATCTCAATTTTTTGTTAAATTGTGTTGACGAGAGAATTGCCACCATTGGATGATCTTTAAAACTCCGAGAACCATGTTTGCAATTAGGTAATTTTCATACGAGCTGCAAGTAATTTTGAGCTTTAAATCCGGACGACCTAATTCACCATTCCAAGTGTAGCGTCAGCAGCAAAAGGTCACAATAATTTATTCTTCATTGCCAACCTCTGGGCTGGTCCACGGCTATTAATAATGGGCTTTCTTTGCCAATGCTACTTGCGGCTGACAGTAACGATAGCACTTTTCTGTCATTTATCGTGTCCGGGTCAAACTACATAAACGCGCATGTCTCAGCATCGTGTTAGTTGTGATTAGCGTGTAAGGGTGGGTTTCCACTGACTCGGAGCTAGGCAGAGTGGACTAGGAATTGACCAATCACAGTGATCAAAATTTTTGGGTTAACTATTTCGAGCATTGTGAATAGTAAATTCACGGTCCGCTCCGCTCCACTCCGTTCATCTCTGCATCAGAGGAAACCCCACTTTAAGACTCCAAAAATATTCAAACATCTTTCAATAATACTAAGCCTAGATAAGTAATAGGTACTCATATATGGAACATATAGGATACGAAAACTGTAGCTTATATTGTATTGTAGCTTAAGTGGGAGATGACTGCATGGATTGTCATTGTATTGAAGTGACAGCCAGAGGCGCTTAACGCGACTTCATACAAAAATCGTACGTCACCGTGATTAGTGAAATTTCCCACTCGGGCCACAGTACTTGAAAATGTCCATTTGAACCTAAAGCCACGAACTAATACACTACGGGCTTATTTTAGCACGCAACATGACGCGCAAAATTAAATCTACGTGTCGCTGCAACGTTGCACAGCGCCCCGCAATGTGCCCCGCAACATTACGTGACGCGCTGGTAACATTTCTATAAACAGTGTGGCCTGTAAAAAGTTCCACAACATTGGTTGTGAAATGTTCACGAAGTTAGGCGACATGTGCGAAACATTTCCTTCCATTTATGTCCTCTAGTGTTTCCGTAGCTTTAGTAATCACAAAGTGACAGCTAAATTATACTTGAAAAAATACTCCTCTAAACTCAAGTAAGGGTTTCCTTGCAAAAATCTGGCTTGTATCATCACGTTGAACCCAAAGGCGGCGCGATTAAAGTTCACTTCACATTCTAAGCCGGCTTAGAGTGAGCTGCTTCTAGCTTAAACTATTTATTGATCTTCGAAGGCACAAAGGGTACTGTAGAGCAAATGTCTCCAGGGATTGCTTGAAACATGCCACTTGCTCAAAATGAGTTTCTGAACTTTCTTTGACCCACATATCAATTTCAGCTCAATTGGCTCTAACAGTTTTTGAGTTATACGAGGGTGCGGAACGAACCAAATTTAGCAAACAATTGCTGAGCTATTTTATACTTTATGTCGTAGCAGGAAGATTGAAAACGGACGTATAGTTGAATGCTAGACCAAATGGAACCAACCACGGACATCTGAAGGTTTATTCCATAGAAAGTCGAATCAGAATACGAGCAGCATAAAAAGAAACTACTTTTTTATGCTGTTTTTCTTTTTTTAGGGTTCTGAAGTCCGACAAGAAAGTTTTACAGTTTCGCCATATCCGTCTGTGTGTACATGTACATGCGTCCGGAATAGCGTTTTACTCGTAGAGTGTTAGTACCATCATACTGAATTGCACGTAGTTTGCAGCTGATTGTCACCAGCCTGAACGGGTTAGTCAGACAATCAGTCAGTGAAAACTCTATGAAACATATCGGGCGTTAACTCAGCAAAAAAGCCTGCTGCTGCAAATTGTTTGCTCAGTTGCCGCACCTAAAGATGACATACAACCTATAAAAGATCAGATTGGATCATTATGTAACTCTACCCGTAACATATCATCACTAAAAACTAAAATATCCGGAGTGTGTCACTAACTCGTACAAACTTTCTCGTTACCAATACTTTTCTTATTTCAGTCTCGTACAGATCTTATATTTCTTCTGATTAACAGTAATGGACTTTGTTTCTAAACGCCACTAAGGCTTTTATGGACTTACAAAGTATTTGCCAGGTTTCATTAACACTCCCGCTCTTAAAAGAAATGCTTTTAAACACATTGCAGAAGCTATTAACTAAGCAAAGACGCAAGCGCGTGAGTCCGAGATCAGAAGAAATTACATGCCTTGCGGCAGATAAGGGATGGTATAAGTTACCAAGTGCCTGTTAACACATTGACTGTCCATTCTGTCCAATCTATGAATTAATTTGATTTATTTTTATTTTTTATTTTAACAGATTACATACCAAGAACTGTCGCCAAAAAAATATTTGGCTCTATATTCTAGTTCACGATATATAATAATAAATATTAAGTAACTACATATGTAATGGAAGCAGAATAAAAGCCCTTAACGAGTATGTGATGCATGGACGTCATAGCTGACCCGAAAATGACCCATATTCGAAGGACAGTGAACGTAATAAACAGATTTGGAAAAATAATGATGACAGTCAATTGTATTATTGACAGTGCCATCAATCACACAAAAACAGTTTCATGTTTAAAGAGTTATTTTTAACCAGGCATATACATATACGGCGTTCCTTCAAAATCAGAAACTAAAGTTTCGTCTTCAACCAAAACGCAAAAAGTTCAAGATAAACTAACTAACGGTAGGCATTCAAAGAGAGTAAGTACTACATAAAGTTTGACTGGGACATTGACTCAAGGCAATTAAGTTGTCAGCCAAGTTAACATAACCGAGCGGTATAATTTATAGGTTTATCTGAAAACAACTTCATTTGATTTACCAATTTAATTTCTCGTCGCCAATAATACAAAAGCCGCGTTATGCGTATCACTTGAACCACATTCAAGATCTTTGTAACCAACTCCAAGGCAGAGTGACCTACATTCGCTTGCAAAAGCAGCGATATTTTTGTGCGGCTTACAGCAACATTGTTCTGCATCCATTGTACGTTTTAATTAATTAAAAGCTTGACTTTTAGGCAATTCTATGCTTACAGAGGTATTGAAGAAGCTAATTGGTGGAAGCTTTTTGCTGTGTTTATTTTATGAATCGACAACGGAAGGAATTAATAAACTGGAGCCGTACCAACAAGGGTTTTTTCTCTAGTGAATTCTGCTAAGTTTAATGTTTAGACGTGTCTCTGGCTAAACCTTTTAGACATTTGCAAGGACCTGAGTCCCTGGAGGTCTGAAGTAGGGTATGTCTACCATGCTTGAGGATAAGTCGCAAGCTTTTTGCTTTTTTTTAAACCTCATCACCCTATTCACTGGCTCATGCTATTCACCGGCTCATGCGTTGTGTAGTGGTGTAACAAGTAACGAAAAGACCAAGACAGAACCAGTGAAGAAGTCTTGTATACATATAAATATGTACATAGGTATTCGCTACTGCCGAATCACGTAAACAACAAAGTAGAAATGTTTATATTTCGCCAACCTGATTAGGTTCATGTTTTGCTTCTACGTCCTGAAATAACATCAAAAACCTGCTTCAAACAAATATCGGAATGATGTTTAGACAAGCGTCTCCGTGGGCCGTTGCTAATGAGTTGGCATATTCCTCCCTTTGTCCGTTAAATCGATTCGCAATCGAAACGAGCCGTGTTTGTGATCAGTATTTGATACATTATTTGTTTCGCGTAACGAGAACTGTGTATCATGTTATGTGGAGGCGTGCTCAGTGATGCTGAAGCATTTGAACTTATTCATCAAACAAAACGTTTCAGAGGAGGTACTTAGGACCAGCCTTGATAGATTTTACATCTTCATCATTTTGAAACGTAGTAATAGCTGTGCACTGCTGAAAATATACTTATTTCCAGAGTAATAGACCTTGTGAAGTACAGACTGCACCCAATGACAGCCTCATAGCTCAGTTGGTAGTAACTCTGCCTTCAGCGATGTAGGTTGTGGGTTCGATCCCCACCCAGAGCAAATATTTGTGTGATGAACATTGATGTTTGTTCTGTGTCTGGGTGTTAATATGTATAATAAGTATGTATATTGTATATACAAAAAAATAAAAAAAAGTATATAAGTATTCTATCAGTTATCTGGTTCCCATAGTACAAGCTTTGCTTAGTTTGGGGCTAGATGGCGCTGTGTGTAAAGTCCGCCAATATTTATTTATTTTATTTAATGGTTTCCTGCCACCTTTATTACGTCGTATGTTACGCGATTACTCCGGCGTTTGTGGACAGATTTACAAAAATATTTTTTTAATTGAAAGCCTATACTTCCGAGGTGGTCCTATTACCACCAAGTCAGCATCTGATGATGGGATCCCAGGGAAATCGAGAGAAACCTTCAAAATGTATAGGCATTGATAGTGGTTTTCAATTATAGACCTTGCCCTTCTTTCATTGGCATACACCGAATGGAGGGCTAGCTGGAGTAGGGCTCCTAGATCTCGCGGATAAACATAAACATGAAGTCGGTTTTGTTTTTAGTTTTAAACGTAATTATTTATTAAGGCGCGCTTGGTCTCATCAAAGCGGTCGTCTGTTCTCCATACCATTTTTATTCATTTAAAAAGGCTTTGTCGCTCAGCGACCACATAGCCTCGTTAAGGCCCCAAAAAATCGGGAAAAATATAAAAGTTACTTAACTGCTTCGTATGGTTCGTTTATTCGGCAAGCTTAGCGGCATGTTACAGTATTTAGAGGTAATCCTAGCAGCGACAAATTTGAAAAATAGGTATTTAAAAAGTCTATTGCTGTCGCGCTGTGAGATGTAAACGAATGAGTGGCGATAGAGACAACAAAAGAGCGGACCCAATATTCCTATTTAAAAATGACGAAATCGCTATATTACGCTATTAGGTTTGTAGTTTTAAATGGTTTTAAATACTTATAATAACTAATTTATATAGAAAAATAAGACAAGGGCATGCAGTGGTTCTCATAGATTGTTAGAAAATATTTGCTCTAGTGTCATCATCCTGGGAGGAAACAGCTGAATACGTTTGTATAAAAAAAAGCGGCCAAGTGCGAGTCGGACTCGCTCTCGAAGGGTTTCGTACTATAAAAAACGGCCAAAAAATCACGTTTGTTGTATGGGAGCCCCACTTAAATCTTATTTTTATTCTGTTTTTTGTGTTTTTTGTTATAGCGACAACAAAAATTCATCATCTGTGAAATTTTCAACTGTCTAGCTATTACGGTTTATGAGATACAGCCCTGTGACAGACAGACGGACAAACGGACAGACGGACAGCAAAGTCTTAGTAATAGGGTCCCGTTTTTACCCTTTGGGTACGGAACCTTAAAAACGCCTGCCCAGGAATGTTCTTAAGGCTATTCACACACTGCGACGCTAGACCGCGCGCACTGCCCGCGGCAAGTTGAGATGTGAATCTAGTTTTACACTTTTACGTATACTCGTATATTCTGATGCCATTCGAATGTACCGAGTGATCCGCTCAACATTTGAATTGCCTAAAGGAATTGCATTTGGAAAACTTTGTTCTCCAGAGGGGCTAGCACGAATCACTAACGTATTAAAATCGTATCGTCCAAATGTCAAAACTGACACTTTAAGTACGATTCTCAAACCGATATCGTGTCAAACGTCATATCGTTTCCGATACGACGGAACGACTGAAGTTACTTCTGACAATTGACATTATACATTCTACTATGACAGACAATGATTTCTAAGAGTGCGGTTTGGTCGAATATTATGTAGTATTGTCAAATTTTGCTGAGTAGACGCCCAGGCTACTGGACCACAACGAAGATATCTTTTGTTTTCAGCAGATAACTAAAATAAATAAATAAATATGTGCGGACTTTACACAGCACCATCTAGCCCCAAACTAAGCAAATTTGTACTATGGAAACCAGATGACTGATAGGATACTTATATACTTTTTTTTTGTAAATACACACTTATTATAAATATTAACACCCAGACACAGAACAAACATAATAATATGTTTATTACACAAATATTTGCCCTGGGTGGGGATCGAACCCACAACCTACAGCGTAGAAGGCTGTGAGGCCATTGTCTTTGTCAACTAACGACAAAGCTGCAAATATATTTCAGTGCGATCATAACAGTATAGCTATCACCATAAAGTTCCTCCAAACACTAAACAATGTATAAAATCTCAAGACTCGAGTAATAAAATTAAAAGTAAATGTACTAAATATTTTACGTAAATATTCCGAGCCATTTTTAAACATGAGCCCTGGCTCTGGTATTAAGTTTTATGGGTTCAGAAACACGTTATCAGAATTATTCTTTTGAAGGGCATCGGTTTAAATGAATGGATCTGTTCAATGCAAACGATAAAGGGCGAAAGACTATGGAAAATGGAGTAAATGGAGCAATCCGCAAATGGATGCGAGCGTTCACTTTGAAGTAGTCTGTATATTGTATGAGCATTTTGTGTGATTGAAAATGCCTTATTATTTTTCAGTGTAGGTAAATTAACGGATCAATTATGTAGGTTATGTTATAGTACTTTGCGGATTATACTCCATATTGAGATTGATTTAAATAATTTATGTGTGTTTTTTAACAGGGAGAGTAGGTGAAGTATTTCTATCTAGCCTTTTGCGATTGTCAAAAACTTGACGCATAATACTACTACTACTATTTGACTAATTGATTCTTTATTTCAGGTTATTACAATGATTATTATATATATCACTAGCTATAATCCTGATATACCTCCTTTGCTTCATTTACTCTCATCACACTTCTTAAGCATACCTACTCGTTGATTTAGTGTTACTAAAATTAATTACAAAAAATAAGTGCGAGTCGGACTCGCACATCTATAAAAAAACGGCATAAAAACACGTTTGTTGTATGGGAGTAACTTACATATTAATATTATTTAAATATTAATTTAATTCTGTTTTTTGTATTTGTTGTTGTATCAACAACAGAAGTACATCATCTGTGAAAATTTCAACTGTCTAGCTATCACGGTTCATGAGATACAGCCCTGTGACAGACAGACGGACAGCGAAGTCTTAGTAATAGGGTCCCGTTTTTACCCTTTGGGTACGGAACCCTAAAAAGACTGATAACAGTCACTGATGAAACTCACGTGAGAAACAATAATATTAGTGATTCAGTTCCATGAACTTCAAAAAATTGCTTTCATAATCTCCAAAAAGATTTTGACACAAAAAAAAATATTCTCATAGTTACAAAAGCATACTTAAGGGATTCTGTAGCTGAGGCCTATATTATTTTGGAAGGCTATTATTATTGTTGGCCTTCTAGCCTTAATAGCTAAGTAAACAACACAACAATGATATCCTATTTCAACAAACACTTTCTTATGAAACAAGATCTCGAAAGACCTCGACAGTAATCTGAAGGGCATTTTAGACAAGACTCTTGCGTTAGATCCTATCCTGTAATTACTTAAAGTGTAGTTCACCAACAATTTAACCAACCGTTTAAATTCAAACGCTGCCTGATATATACAACTTGCGTCCGCAAAAGTACACATGCTTAATGTAAATGGAAATAATAAATAAATAAATATTGGTGGACATTTCACACAGCGCCATCTAGCCCCAAACTAAGCAAAGCTTGTACTATGGGAACCAGATAACTGATAGAATACTTATATACGTTTTTTTTGTTGTAAATACATTCTTATTGTACATATAACACCCAGACACAGAACAAACATCTATGTTCATCACACAAATGTTTATCCTGGGTGGGGATCGAACCCACAACCTACAGCGCAGAAGGCAGAGCTACTACCAACTGAGCTGTGAGGCCAGTTAATCAATGAAATAGGATCACGACTGTAATCCTCAAGTACGGCAGTCTCAGATTTCCAGGCACTCAGATCCTTAAAAAAATCTTAAGGGGGTAGTCAGAGACACATCCAATCATTACCTTTGGCACATGCCTATAGTTTGCAGTAGTTAGCATTCCATACGTGACATGTTGCAAGCCAGAAAGTCAAGGTACTTTCACTAGGCCTCAAGGTTCTTAATCAATGGTTATGATAACCACCCATTTATTTTTTGTATAAATTGCCTTAGGTCATTCGCGGTAGGTATGCGACAAACACTTCGACATGACCTTGGTGTAATAACGAAACTTTTTGATAAAAAAGTTTTCTAAGAGGCTCCCGAAGTGATCGTCTAACTTTACGGTAGAATTACGCCTCCACCTTCTTAACTTATTCTAGTACATTTTTGATACAAAGGAAGTGCGAAAGATCCTTTGAGAACTTGTGTTAATAAATGAAGCATTCGCATTATCGTTCATCTTTTCATTGGTGACCCTTAGGGCGAGTTTCCTACGCGGAGCTGTACGGAGCTGCGTTAAGCTGTACAGAGTGGATCAAATTCAAAATCAAATTCAAAAATCATTTATTTTAATAAAATCACAAGGATTACTTTGAAACGTCTTAGAAACTAGGTGAAGCTACGCCGATTCCACGCGACCAAGCCTAGGAGAATCAGGCAACCAACACGGCTTGGGGTCTACCTTTTTCTAATGATTAATGCTATGTAGAGCTCCAGTGTGGTGCCTTTCGAACAAGGTGAAGGCACAAACAAGATTAATAATTATAAGTACTACTCAAGTACGTACAACAATAAAAAAAATAACTAAAGAGCTTCAGCACAAATTCAAAATTCAAATTCAATCAATGATAGCACTCAAATACTCGAGTTTGAATATGTGGAGCGCTGTGTAACTTCCGCTCTGTATAGCATAGCGCAGCTTCGCACAGCTCCACCTAGATGGAAACTCACCCTAACTCTTCAAAACGATTTAGATATTATCGAAAAAATGACCAAACCACACTCTTAGATATCGACGTCTGTCTAAGTAGAATGTAGAATGTATGTCGGTCGATTTATTTTTTAAACGGTCGGAAACGGTAGGACGTTTGTTCCGATATATCGTTGATCGTTTTCAAGAGTAGACCCCGTGGTTTTGGTTAATGACTTGAAGTAATCATAAAATTGACTTTGGACTGTGTTCGAAATAACTCAAAATACTCGATAGCTGGTTTTCTGTGTAGAATCGACCACCCAAGACATACAAATAAAATAAATAAATATTGGTAGACTTTATCACGATGTCGTGCGTCGTCGTCGTACGACATCGTTGCCGTAGCCAGCGTCACATGGACGAGACTAGCACAAGACAGAGACGAATGGACTAGGATGGAGGAGGCCTTTGTTCAAAAATGGACATCCCAAAATAATTAAATGCAGGTTTTTTACGATTTACTATTTATTAATATCAATCTATCACTTTATTATTATTATTATTATTAGACTTTATCACACGCCATCTAGCCCCAAACTTAACAAAAAGCAAAGCTTAACATAAACACTGGAATTATATCAATTATATAGTAATTTAAAACTTAAATTGGTTATTATTACGTTCTTTGTAAATGAATAATTATTCATTTTCAAAGAACGTATTATTAACCAATTTAAGTTTTAAATTACTCTACTTTATACCCGTCACAATAGATATAGTAAGTTTTTTGTTTTATAATAAATCAAAACTATGTTTCAGTAAATGAGGTAGGCGTTGTTGGCGTGTTGAAGTGCTCTGAATAAATGATTTGATTTGAACAATCCTAGCCTAAAATAGACTATTTTTATTATATCAATTTCTAACATCGAGCTCGAGATCGTCTCAGTAATGTTTCTGCGAACGCGCTCTCAAGAAAATTGCCTTGAAACTGTCATTTTTATTTCGGAAAAGAAAAATTTCCACTGTCTCACACATTCGATAGCTCTCAAGTCGTCACTGTGATATTATTGTCGGGCCACGAGCTTAGCCGATTCGAGTCAATTGACTTTTTCTATTGGTCTTTTATATCTATTATCTATATAATTATATATATATATATATATAAAAAAGAAAGTCGTGTTAGTTACACTATTTAAAACTCAAAAACGGCTATACCGATTTGGCTGAAAATTGGTGGGGAGCTAGTTTAGAGCCAGGAGAAGGACATAAGATACTTTTTTATAACGGGAACGGGAACGGGAACTTAACACAACATTTGTTAATTCTAAAGCGAAGGTAAGTTCGCCGGGTTAGCTAGTATTGGAAAAAAAAATATATTTTTTTCACAAACATGTATGACGTACGTACATGTACATATAGACAAACTTAATACTAGGTAGCATTTTCTTCTAGCTAATCTTTGTGTAATCTGGTAAAATAATGAGAGTGCTTTGTAAGAGAGAGATAGTTATTATTATAATTTATGCTTATAATTACTAAAAATACATAATCTTACATACATCAATTAGTAAATGAGTATTTTGTAGAGATAATGCTGGTATAATTATTGACTATTATTGACTATTATTGACTATTAATTTTGACTCCCATTTACCATGATATAAGCCTGAATCGGTTGAAATTATTGTAAAATAATTTACATGAAATGAACAATTACGTATGAATGAATACAATTTTCACGCGTACAAAGGGAGTGACTACAGCAGTGTGACTGAATATAATTTCCATGCTATGTAAATATTTTATGAAAAAATACTCCTGTTACCCAGAGAGCGAGAGTTTCAGAATCTGCATAATTTAGCAGTTTTGTTCATTTGATGAAGAGGATCTGAATTGTCTCGAAACATCAGCAATATTAGAAAAAACGTGGTAATTAGCCGTATTTCTGTTTAAAACTATGTAGCTGTCCCGACAGACGTCTTGGCCAAATTTCAATAATTATATATAATTTTAACTTTTTTTCCACTATAAACCTTGTAGACATCCTCTCAGATCTCCTGGCGCTTAGATCATTTGAAGATGTCTAGTGGGGGTAGTCAGAACGACGTCCATACATTATATTTGGCACATGCCCACATTTTGCTGTAGTTAGCATTCCACACGTGACAAGCCCATTGCCGCTTATAAGAATACTAACTGGTTTCCTCACGATGTTTTCCTTCACCGTTTTGAGCACGTGTTTTTGATGCGTATTCGAATAGAAAAATCCATTGATGCACGCCGATAATCAATACGAACAGGGCTATTTTGTGGCCTACATATCTAAAACACGATAGGTCATCTTTTGTTATTGATCAGTAAAAATGTATGAGCTCCATATAACGAGAACACGGAATTGAGCTGTAAAAGTTGTATGTGGCCGGATTGGTTATGATAATGTAATTGTATGAAGCTCCGCGCTGAAATAGACGGGCAGAGATTGAAGATGAAATAACTATCTTCTGTCACTTCCTGGTGAATTTTCAACTGACATAAAAAGGAGGTTCTCAATTCAACGCTTTATGTATATTTTTTGTTACTTTTTTTAATGTATGGCCTCGCATATCTTTTTACATGGTGACCCTATTTGGACTTATTTACGTTGTATCAAAGTTACTTACTCGACTTATCAGCTAGTATACTATACATTATAAAATAGGAGATGTGGCTTGTTCAGAAGTATTTCTTTTTTCGTTTCGAACAAAAACAATCGTCGACTGGGAGCGCCTTAAAGTCAATTAAAAACGTGAAAAGTCTCGCCGACACTTTTCACCAGAGCATAAAATGTATGAGAGCGAGAAGACTAGCCACTATCCACAATCACGCTTCTTGGGTGTTCTTTGGGGTTCTTGCCGCATATGTGGATGGCCTTTTATATACCTACTATTCTCTAGTACAGTAGACAGATTCTTAGATCTTCAGACTTTTAGATCCTTTGAAGATGTCTAAAGGGAATAATCAGAGGGACGTATAAACATTACATTTAGCATTAGCATGTTCGTAAAGCCGGGGTCCCATGGCGCGTAAAACGACGGGCCGCGCCGGATGACGCTCCGCCTGTGTGCGTCTGGTGCGTCGCGTATAGAGCGTTCCGAGCACGGGCCACCACGGATGCATCGTTCCCACGGCACGTACGTCCGCCTTGGCGCGGTCTGGCGCGTGAAAACGCGGGCCGTGGGACCCCGGCATTAACCAATGATAACCATTAACCATTCGCTGTGGCAAAAGCGTGGTAGGTATATAAGGCCATCTACATTCACGCGTGCGTTCACATTGCGTCTACAAGCGTGAGCCTGAGCGTGGATAGTTGCTAGTCTTCTCGCTCTCATTCATTTTATGCTCTCGTGAAAAGTCTCGCCGACACTTCTCGCGAGAGTGTGGATGAGCTTGAGTTTGCGTATTTGCGCCATTTGGGGTGGAAACGTCCGCGGGGAATGGCGTATCGCGTTTCCAGATATCTTGGCATTTGTTCGTTGTAATGCGAGGCTGGTAGGTATTGAATCTGGTTCACTGAATCGATTCGTGTTTGAGTTGGTTTTTTTTAAGATTTGAAAAGTTGAGCTCTCCGTTTAGATGTACTTGATGACGTTACGTTGAAAACTAGGTTGAAATAAAACGAACAAGCTTGAACAATATATAAACAAAACTTAAAGGATCACGACTGTAATCCCCAAGTACGGTAGACATCCTTTCAGATCTCCAGGCGCTCAGATCCTTGAAGATATCAATAGAGGGTTTTTAACCTATTTTAAATAACTATAGATTTTGACACGGGTATTTATCACGTAATTACCTTTAATTTACTTTCCCGACGTTTCGGCTATGTTACAATAACCATGGTCGCGGGCAGACTATGGTTATTGTAACATAGCCGAAACGTCGGGAAAGTAAATTAAAGGTAATTACGTGATAAAGACCCGTGTCAAATCAAAATCTATAGTTATGTCTACTAATCACGATAGTTTGAAAAATAATATTAACCTATTTTGTCCCACTGCTGGGCAAAGGTCTCCCCCAAATCCATCCAACCAACTTTCGAGTTCTCCTCTATACGCTCTCGAAGGAGTCGAGATCATCCCTCCAGCGTTTTCTTGGCCGATCACGACCTCGCCTACCGTCTGGTTGCCAAGGTGTTATGGCATTCGCCCATTTGTTTGGTTCCATTCTGACGTGGCCCGCCCAATCCCATTTAAGACGAGTTGTTTTTTCGACATCGACAATGCCCGTAATTGAACGCAGCATGCTGTTCCGCATTCGGTCAATATGTTTGAATCCGAGGATGCTGCGTTCCATTGCTCTCTGGCAAATCTTGAGCTCACAAACAA
Source organism: Hydriomena furcata (assembly GCA_912999785.1). NCBI lineage: Eukaryota > Metazoa > Arthropoda > Insecta > Lepidoptera > Geometridae > Hydriomena > Hydriomena furcata. The sequence goes on along the minus strand of OU538828.1, from coordinate 12,771,746 downwards.
ACTACTTACAAACTACTTCATTACAACGAAATTAATATTCTGAGAGAAAGGTGAAGGAAAATCTTTAAATCTGATATTATTACACTTTTATTACACGCCCACTATTGAAGAGTGGTTGATTTTTATCTATTTTATTTTACTAAAACTTTCATAATTTTACCTCTTGACCCGTTTCTTGGAAGTAATATAAGAAAACTGCTTCAGATCCTTGAAAACGGTACTCTTCTGAATGAAAACTACGAGCACTTTAATTTTTTCCTATCTCCCCGCTAAAGTTATAATGGCTTTTGTTTCCATCAGCGTAAATTGATGTTTAAAAGTGTTTAAAGTTGCGTTAGATTTTTTGATTTTATGAGGAACAAAGTGTAACATTAAATTATGAAAATGCTTTTTTTGATTGTTTATGAAGAATTAACAAACTTACAGTTACGTGTTTATTCAGCTTTATATTATAACTAGCTTCCGTCCGCGGCTTCCCTCGCGTAAAAACTTATAAAAACTGTTCTATTTTTCAGTCTAGGTAGGCTATAGTAAATCTATATGTTTATTAAATTTTATGGCCTCACAGCTCAGTTGGTAGTAACTCTGCCTTCTGCGCTGTAGGTTGTGGGTTCGATCCCCAACCAGGGCAAATATTTGTGTGATGAACATAGATGTTTGTTCTGTGTCTGGGTGTTAATATGTATAATAAGTATGTATTTAGTATATAAGTTTGGGGCTAGATGGCGCTGTGTGTAAAAGTCCTCCAATATATTTTAGCGGTTAACACGTGATTAATAAATAAAAAAACATCCAAACTTGTACAAATCATTTTGGGACAAAAATTCAGGTCCGATTTTATTAATTAACATCATAAAGTAACAACTCATTATGGAAAATTGTACTTTAAACACAAGTCATTATAACTTGTATAGCCAAAGCGGCAAAGCTCATATAAAATGGTTATAATTCCGTAAAACACCGTAAGCCCCGAACAAAATGTCAACACTTAAATTACAAATGATTCCACTTTACCCCCTTAACTAGAATAGGGTTGTCCGTACGTTTTTTTGATAAGCGGCCGCCGAGTTTTGACGGTCGTCGGTTTTGAAAGACGTACCTAACTAATTCAACAATTTCTGAGTTATATTATTTACCTGTTAATAGAACGACTTCGGCTTTTTTTTTAGTTTTTGTAAGCTTAATTCATGTAGAACCTCATTACGGAATTAATTTCAAAGAAGCTTATTTCATTACTAGTTAAATTATTCTAATGAAGTTGTCTTATCTCTACACAAACAAAATAAAGCTCTTCATTCATTCTCCAATCCTATAAGTAAACCATTAGTTATAGACCACATCCGCTGCTAACATGAGAACAGCGTGTGATGCGGGTGGATCGCCTAAGAAACGAGGGAAAAGGTGCCCTACGAAAACGTTCATAGAGTGATCTGACTTATGTGGTTTACAATCATAGTTATTGATGGAGAACATATTTTGTCATAGTCGTATGTTATTTCGTTGACACCGCTGTTTTTGTGTGCGTAACTGCCTGCCGTGTTTACAACTTATCTTTATTTATTGCAGAGAACCCTAGTGTCTAGTTAAACCTAACTTAGGTTTTAAGGCACTATTAACCAAAAACATGTAATCATGTTAACAATAAACGATATCTATCTATCTATCTATTTGGAAACGGCCGTAAAGTCCGATCGACTCATTGTGAGAACAGGAGCTTCTGCGAAAATGACAAGGCATGACTGTGCTTCACTTGCTAAGTAATTACATACACGTCACACGGCGGCGTTGAACGTAACGAGCTAGGGTTGTCGAATTTGATAACAAATAAAAATTGGAGACTTTAGAATTATGATCAATAAATAAGCAACACCCAGTCACAATAAATATATCGTACTAGCTGACATCACGCTAGAATTCCTTTGTTACGGGTCTTAGATCAGAATCTCCAATCAGTAACATACCATTTGTCCCGCCTTGGGAATAGAAATCGATTTTGATGGGACACTGCCCACCATGTCACCGAGGTTATCAACCAGAGATATTAGTAAGAGGCACTAAGGAAATAACACATCATTATGCAAAACTTCCGATAATTGTTTATTAAAAAACAAATACATAATGACTTTTCTAGATTATATATAATTTTGATGGGTCTTATGAAGGGTTTACTGTATACAATATTTTAATTTCCGCAAATAATTCAATTTCACCTATTAATGTAATAATTTACCCAAAAGATGATATATCATTAAAGAACGCTACGATTATTTATTTGGGAATGTGGAAATATTTATTTAAAACTATTGCTATTCAAAATAGGCACATTTTAGATTAAAACGGAGGTAAAATTTTGATTTGTTAAAGTACATTATATGAATAATCACAGGTCCATTTTGGTATTTATCGTACATTTACATACATTAGTGTATAATTTAGTTAGTGGCAACCCTATTCAAACTTCACATATTTAAAGTATGGATGTGAACGGGCGAGACGCAAATAAGTGTTTAATGAAAATTCTGCTTAAGAACTTGAGGAATTCTAAAGATATTGAGTTATGTGATTGCCGCGAAAATGGGGTCATTATTAGAAAACCTAGTTAAAATTAAATTTAAGCTAGTTGCTAGAGTTTACTAGCCCTACTAGATGTACTTTATTAAGAAACGCATAAATGAATTTCTAATAAATTAAATTTATATGAGACCAACATAATGAATAAAAGTACAATCAAAATTACATTAGTAAAAAACTAACGAAGATATCGCATTATAAAAAAACAAAATTGGTTTAAAAAAATAACAACGAGTATAACAAAAACTATTTTTGTGGACAAATATTATCTTCTATACTTATAATAAATCTGTAGAGAGGTCAATTCTGTACATGAAATATATTTCCAAAATAACTATCAGGGGGTGATTAGGGATCGATACTGATGCCAAAAATGCAATCAGTAAAATTTTTGTCTGTCTGTCTGTCTGTCTGTCTGTCTGTCTGTCTGTCTGTATAACCGTTATAGAAACAAAAACTACTCGACGGATTTTAACGAAACTTGGTACAATTATTTTTCATACTCCTGAGCTGGTTATAGTATACTTTTCATCACGCTACAATCAAAAGGAGCAGAGCAGTGAAGGGAAATGTTGGGAAAACGGGAGAAGTTACTCCATTTTTTAAGCTTCCGTCGCGTGTGCAACTTTATTGGTTAAAGCTACACAAAAATCATGTATGACGGAAATGTTCTCCTTAAAATTATATAAAAAATATCCCACGACAGCATATGTCTATCTTTTATGGTTGACTTACAATAACACGTGTAACTCCCGATAGCTTAGCAGTTCGAAGCTTTCTGATTATATTTGTCTACTCTTACGTTTATAACACTTTCAGTCATCCCTCATTAAAAAAGTTTACATTAATAACTTTTCCATAAAAAAAGAATCATAGAAATCGTGTGATAGGTAGGTACTACGAAGCCGGACCCACCGTGGATAAGGGTTAATTTTAATGCAGTTACAAATCTATGGAATTGTACGAATTGTACTCCAAAAATCAGCAATTGTACTAGAAGGGGTCAAAAAAAGCTGTGAAAAAAAACATTTTATATAAAGACATTCTGTAGTATATTTAGTATCAGCATTGCACCCGTGCGAAGCCCGGGCGGGTCGCTAGTTTTTAATAAACTTGGAAGGCTAGCACGAATCACTATCGTATCGACATCGTATTGTCCAAATGTCAAAACTGACACTTTTAGTGATTCGTGATTCGTACTGTTTTGTTCGGTCGGTTATAAATTTTGATGAACAATTACCCACACTGTCTGTTTTACCGAAAATATTAGAATGAAAAATGATCATTTACTTCCCTTGTTTGTGAAATTCAAAGCTTGTTTCGTGCAGCGATGGAGTTTTTGTAATTTGTCAATGAAAAGTTACATTATGTGTTTTACTCGTACCATTTATTATAAAGTTCTACATTTTTGATGACACATGGAGTTTTATAAGTTGACAAAAGAAACATACAAAAAGCGTTGTGTTATTAAGAACTGAACATTATATATTAAAAGCGGTGACGGGTTTGCAATCTATCATGTATGGAATGTCTACCTTAAAATATAGGTATATGTCAAATTTATTATTTGGACGTGCATCAGACCACCACCTAGTAACTAAGCGTCTTCAAATCTGAAAGAATGTGTAGATGAAGTTCGCTCAAAAATTACATTTATGAAATACTAGCGACCTGCCCCGGCTTCGCACGGGTTTAATACATATAAACCTTCCTCCTGAATCACTCTATCTATTAAAAAAAACCGTATCAAAATCCGTTGTGTAGTTTTAAAGATATAAGCATACATACAGACGCGGGAAGCGGGAAGCGACTTTGCTTTATACTATGTAGTGATATATTGAAATGAAATTTGCCACTTACCCACATTTTGCAGTAGGTAGTCAACATTCCATACGTAACAGGTTCCAAGCCCATATTGTAGATTTATCGTAGCTCCATATTATTCTTTTGAACATTCACTCTAGTGTTCGCATTAGTATTTTGAATATATGACGTTAAGCTTTATAAAGTCAAGATTCACTTAAGCCGGGTACTCACTAGCGAACTGTAACTGTAACCGTTGCACGTTTACTGGGGGGCTAGCACGAATCACCATCGTATCGACATCGTATCTTCCAAATGTCAAAATTGACACTTTTTAAAAGTGTCAGTTTTGACATTTAGATGAAAGCTACTATAAACTCTGGTGTACGTAGTATGCGAGCCTGTCGCGCGGCTCGCAGCGAGCAGACGAGAGCGCTAGATCGAAGAACGTGTTATGCGCACACACTAGAATTCGTTTTATCAGTACACCTATAGCATGTCAGGAGAAAAGTTTATTTTACGTATTGACAAAACATATTTTTTTTTGTGTTAAAAGCAGCGTTTTTTCTACTTTCTGAGCTTGGCAATGGTAAACTTACCTGAACCAATATATTACCTCGCTTTTATATTCTACGTCCAAGTATAATTCTTGCCTATTCTTTTAAACCTCAATTTATCGGGTTAATGAGCAAGGCTTGCTGTTTGGTTACAGTTACGGCTCGCTAGTGAGTACCCGAATTTAAACATACCAACCTACCATTTCATTGTGGAAGGTTCATTCTAATGATGCGTTTTCAAACTGCATAGAGTGAACACACAGCAAATGCGAACATTTTAAGTTCTGAATATAGTATTTTATTTTAGACTATTCAACGTGCTTACTGCCAACCTAGTAGGGTGAAAGCGCTGGTTATGGCCATTTTACCAACATTTTAATTTTCAAATAAATGGTTTAAGTATACTGAAAAAAATATTAAACAACTCAGAATTTATTTATCTATCTTTAAGGTTAAGCAAAAGTTTTTAAACAGGCGATATTTATTTATTATTTATTCATGTTTAAATAGAAACACGGGTAATATCTAATTGTTGTCAATCATCTAGAGGCATAACGCAGCAAAACCTGTCACTAATCAAAACGGACCATAGACAAATAATTGTAACTATAGACTACAAACAAGTTTGTTTGCTATTCTTAGTTATTGACTGAATGACCAAAACCGGGGGCACCACAACTGGTTTTTTGACCCTATATCAACATACTTATACGTTGTCAATTTTAATGGCGTTTGCCTTATTTTATTCCGTGGTTGGGGTATTTTGAGTCCTGTAAAGATCTTTGTGACTGACAGTGAAAGCAAAATGTGCACTTGGATGTAGTACGAAGATTTTTTTATTTATTATTTACGTTTTACATCGGTTGTATCTAAAAAATAAATGAATAGGATCACGACTGTAATCCCCAAGTACGGTAAACATCCTCTCAGATCTCCAGGCGCTTGGATCCTTTAAGGATGTCTAGAGGGGGTAGTCAGAGGCACGTCCAAACATTATATTTGGCACATGCCCACATTTTGCAGCATGTTTTTAAGGCGAAAAATCTTTAAACAGGAATAGGCATTATAAAAACCGGCCAAGTGCGAGTCGGACTCGCGCACAAAGGGTTCCGTACCATTATCTATAAAAACGGCAAAAAAATCAGGTTTGTTGTATGGGAGCCCCCCTTAAATATTTATTTTATTCTGTTTTTAGTATTTGTTGTTAAAGCAGCTACAGAAATACATAATCTGTGAAAATTTCAACTGTCTAGCTATCACGGTTAATGAGATACAGCCTTGTGACAGACAGACGGACAGACAGACAGACGGACAGCGAAGTCTTAGTAATAGGGTTCCGTTTTTACCCTTTGGGTACGAAACCCTAAAAAGCATTGTAAAAATGTACTACTTTTTTATTAAGGTCTTTTTATTATCGATTAAAATGCATAAACATAAACATCCATGTTTTCGTTTTTTTTCGGTACTTGCTTTAGTACACCTTGTACAGGTACACTTTCAGAGAACAACGTTATGTCCACTCAAACATACTAAGCTCAACCTAACAACAACAGCAATAAATATGTCACTTTATAATCGACAATCGATATACGTTGGGCATTTTGTATAATTTATCATTGAGTGACGCGAGGGCCTTTTGTTTGGTGATTAGCTCCCGGTTAATGGCGGTATTGTTTACGTTTATCACTCAAAATTGAACCTTAACCCGTATACCATAAGTCTTCAAATAAATAGGGCCATTAGGGCCGATTTTATCGTAATCAATATTTACTGTTAATATGTCAATTATGTTTACATTTAATAATTGTGCTCGCTAGTGTACTTTTAAGGTTCCGTACCCAAAAGGTAAAAACGAGACCCTACTACTAATGTTTCTCTGTCAGTCTGTCACAAAGCTGTATCTCATGAACCGTGATAGCTAGACAGTTAAAATTTTTACAGATGATGTATTTCTGTTGTCGCTATAACAACACTATAAACGGAATAAAATAAATATTTAAGTAGGGCTCCAATACAACAAACGTGATTTTTATGCCGTTTTTTGTAGATAATAGTACGGACCTTTTGTACGCGAGTCCGACTCGCACTTGGCCAGTTTTTTTATTTGTTTACGGAAGTTTTTCGTATGATAAGATACTATTGGATGATAATTATTGTGTGAAGATGTTGTGACCTTTGTGATTACACACGTAGTTCTAAAAGTTTTGATAATAGACTTTCGCGGTTCATTGGACTTTTGAAGCCACAAACTTATTATTATATTATTTTAGTTCAGTGTAGTTACCGCTAGTAGCGCTGTGCTGGATTCCATACAAATAGTTTTATACAATAGAGAACGTTGTGGAGTGAAAGAAGACGTAGTGATGAGGATCAAGAAAGGTATGCTTAGATGGTTTGGGCATGTAGAGAGTATGAATGAAGAAAGATTGAAAAAACAGGTATATAAGGCGAGTGTGAATAGGAACGTTGGAATAGGAAGACCTTGGCGTATTTTCCTGGATCAAATTGGTGACGTTTCGAAAAAAAGCCAGGTCAAGAGTACTCTAAACCGACGAGCATACATGAGGAATGTGTTGAGAGTGAATGAAGGTAAAGAAGTATGTCGGGTAGAAATCCTCTCAAATCTCTAGACGCTTAGATCCTTGGAAGATGTCTAGTGGTCAGAGGCACGTCCAAACATTATATTTGGCACATGCCCACATTTCGCAGTAGTTAGCATTCCATACGTGAAAGGTTCCAAGCCCATCGCCGCTTATAAAAATACTAACTGGTTTCCTAACGATGTTTTCCTTCACCGTTTTGAGTAGGAAAAATCCATTGATGCACGCTGGGATTCGAACCTTACCTTCACATTCGTCGAGGTACCTCCCACTCGGCCAACTCAGCTTTATATTATAGTCGTGATCTTATATAATTCACAGCGCTAATAACAGCTATATGAATAGATGAACACTTTGAACTAAGCATTGAAGAGATATTCATCTCAAGTTCGTACACCCCAAGTTCTGTTATCTTCCGTCATGTTTCGAAATACACGACAAAAGATAACAGACTTTAAAATGACCCAACTATCTCAAAGCTACAACTACAAAATGGTAACTACTGGGTCCGAGCTGTTTCCTCTAAACGGGACATGTCTATTCGGAACATTAAAGCGGACCGCGTTATCTTTGGCCATTTCTCGCCAAGGGTTCACCATTAGGCCTTATTCTATTAGGAAAGCAGGGTTTTGCATAGTATAATTAATAAACAACAATTCACATTGTTATTGATTAATTTTGATTAATTAATATCAATCTTTCACTATCTGCAATGGTTGATTCGGACAATTTGTCTATACCAATAATATAAGAAGGAAAAATTTGTATTTTGTAGATAGATAGGTAAACTAATTTGTAGTAGTAAGAGTCTCTGAGTCTCTCTATAAGCTGCGGACAGATAAACGGACGGATATGGCTAACTAATACAAGGGATTCTTTTAGTAGTCTCTTTTAGACTACGAAACCCTAAAAACTACTGAACCAATTAAAAAAATTGTTTTATTAATCAAAAGCTACATTATCAGCGGTTAACATAAGTAATATTTTATTTTCAAAAAAATAGACTAATAAAATCCGGCCAAGTGCGAGTCGGACTCGCGCTGGAAGGGTTCCGTGCCATTATCTATAAATAACGGCAAAAAAACACGTTTGTTGTATGGGAGCTCCCATTAAATATTGATTTTATTCTGTTTTTAGTATATGTTGTTATAGCAGCAGAAATACATAATCTAAGAAAATTTCAACTATCTAGCTATCACGGTTCATGAGATACAGCCCTGTGACAGACAGACAGACAGATGGACAGCGAAGTCTTAGTAATAGGGTCCCGTTTTTACCCTTTGGGTACGAAACCCTAAAAAAGGAAATTACAATAATGTAACCTCAAAAAATTGCCTATGATTTTCATTAGTACACCCGAGAGTAGCTGGGGCGGGCAGTATATAAGTATACTAGCTGACCCGTGCCCGCTTCGCTGTGCGTAAGACATTTCTAATACCATCGTGGACTTTTTTGTAGACGTTTTTAAGGTGTACAATACTGTAGTACATTATTTTGATATATCTCGTGGGGTTCAGCCAGCATTTGCAATGTAAGCGCAAAAAAATGTGTTTATTTACGACATCACATTAGAAACCTCTAAAATTATCAGTGTTTCTCTACTATATTATGCATGTATTATACATATAAACCTTTCTACTGAATCACTCTATCTATTAAAAAAAACCGCATCAAAATCCGTTGTGTAGTTTTAAAGATATAAGCAAACATACAAACGCGGGAAGCGGAAAGCGACTTTGCTTTATACTATGTAGTGAGATATAACCAGCTTATATAAGTTCCAGTAGATTCTCCTGAATACCGGCTTTCTATGTAAATAGAGCTGTTGAATAGTGACGTCAGAAGGAGCTTATAAATAGAAAACACATATGACGTAGATAATGCTCGCAGGAACTGATGCCCAGTGAGCAAATATTATCCTAAAATTTGCCAAGGGTTTCAATGGGATATAAGGGACCCGTATAAACTTTGATAACTATAGTCGAGATATCTATTTCTTTACCTCACATTGAAACAATTCTGGCAATGCTTACTGTAATGATGAGTGATGAATTATAATCAATAATCATTTGTCACTCATACATAATTACTAGAAAATTTAAATTATATGGTTTTTGTGTTGAAATTATACTTAAATTTGAACAAAAAAAACATAAGACAAATTAAAGACAAAAAATCTTAGACATTTTTGATTGCGCCGCTTTCTCCAAGATGCTTTCTACAAGATATGGATAGAACCTGCGACAGGAAGAGTATCTCTAATGCCGGGGTCCCACGGCCCGCGTTTTCACGCGCCAGACCGCGCCAAGACGGATGGACGCGCCGTGGGAACGATGCATCCGTGGTGGCCCGTGCTCGAAACGCTCTGTACGCGACGCGCCGGACGCACACAGGCGGAGCGTCATCCGGCGCGGCCCGTCGTTTTACGCGCCCTTGGACCCCTGCTTTATATGTACAAATCTGTAGGTGTTTGTCCACACTGCCGTGGCAACGACGGGCGCGAAGCATTAAACATATGAAACGCGCAACACGGGCTTCCTACGGAAGGGAGTAGCCATTCGCCGCGGTCCCCTCTGTCAAAGTACAAGCCCAAGTGGGCATTCACATTTTATAAAACGTGTCAATGTGTGAGTCATCTGTATATGAATTATTTATAAGTGTATTGTTTATGTGTTAACGTCGTCATTACAGTTAGTTGGCAGTTTTTTTTTTGCATGTAAGTGTGCGGAACTGCACTTGTGTGCACATTTCCCCCCGCAACAAACGCCAGAATTATTTTAATAGTAATCTATCGCTTAGATCTATCGCCCTTCCGTAGGAAGCCCGTGTTGCTCTAAGTACTGCAGTGATGGCGCGTTTCATATGTTTAACACATCGCGCCCGCCAGACTTGCAGTGTGGCCACACATTCAGAAAGTCTACTGTTCAGAATTATCTGCCCCACTTAACAGCCTAGCACGTGGCCTACATAGAGTCTAGTGCATTGCGATCGTTACTACAGACGATAGAGGTCTTATAACTGCAATTATGCCGGCTTATGTTAGGTTCCAGCCCAGTTACATTCTAGACTGCTTAAGCTAGGATTACATAGACAATGGCTTTTGTAGGTATCTTAGTCGAACGTGATATAGCATACGTTATTTCAGATTAGTTGTAATAAAATAATCACTCCAAAATTATATGTTCTTATATTCCATATTTTTTATTGTAACAAATTACATCTTTTATAATTAATATCCCACTAATATTATAAATGCGAAAGTTTGTGAGGATGTGGCTCTATCTATTTGGATAATATTTTAAATATAGGATTTCTCTTATGTTTAACAACCGGCCGCCTGCCTGACGTCAAACCTCTTTGGGTATACTTTGAATATAAATAAATAAACAACCCCAAACTAAGCAAAGCTTGTTGAAAACTAGATAACTGATAGAATACTTATATACATTTTTTGTAAATACATACACAAGATACATTATAACATCTAGACACAGAACAAACATCTATGTTCATCACACAAATATTTGCTCTGGGTTGAACCATCGAATCTACAACCTACAGTGCAAAAGCAGAATAACAAGCTATGAGACATATCGCCAGATATACCTGCCTAATATACCTATTGTGGCAGAAGTTCATCACAGCTACCTGCTTTTAGTAGTTTACGAGCAGTACCTAGTCAGGTTTGGAATCGGTTAACAAAAGCTCCAACTTCTTGTTTTCAGTCAGCTACGGTTTCGCATTCAGTACGTGTCTTGTTTAAATTAATTTTGAAAGCAATGAACCCAACTTTAATACTAAACGTAAAGCTGTTTTAGACTGTGAAATGTTTGGTTTTTTGTATGGGCTGAGTCTACCCGGATATGACGGAAATAGTGATAAAACCGCATTATCTTGAAACTTAAAAAGAAACTGTCTTTACTTAGCTAGTATGATTATCTAATGAATTATACAAACATGAACTGTTTAGCTATGTATAATTGTATAGTTTTGATTAACGAAACTAGTGTTTTTGAAAAGCCAACTTTGGAAAAAAACTTTAGAGGTGTCAAGGGACACCCGGATGGAACGAAGTTCTCACAAAATAACGTGGGACAAGGGAAGGGGAATCAACTTTGACTTCGACTTCGACTTCGACTTCGACTTCGACTTCGACTTCGACTTCGACCTCGACCTCGACCTCGACCTCGACCTCGACCTCGACCTCGACTTCGACTTCGACTTCGACTTCGACTTCGACTTCGACCTCGACCTCGACCTCGACCTCGACCTCGACCTCGACCTCGACCTCGACCTCGACCTCGACCTCGACCTCGACCTCGACCTCGACCTCGACCTCGACCTCGACCTCGACATCGACCTCGACCTCGACATCGACCTCGACCTCGACCTCGACCTGGACCTCGACCTCGACCTCGACCTCGACCTCGACCTCGACCTCGACCTCGACCTCGACCTCGAACTCGACCTCCACCTCGACCTCGACCTCGACCTCCACCTCAACCTCGACCTCGACCTCCACCTCCATCTCGACCTCCACTTCCACCTCGACCTCGACCTCGACACAATTAATAGATATACATATATATATTAATAGATATACTATAGCAAAAAAGTGTCGTGACAACTTTTCGTGACAACTTTTCGTAAGAATTTTTTCCGTCTAGCCCCCTTTCACAACGCGCGATAAGGAACTTCGTTCCAATAAATCTATCGAGAAAAGTTTCAGCAATCGTGTTTAGTCTATAATTTATCTAGATTTAATCCTTATGTTATCTTTGTCATAAAAAACAAAACTGTATGTTTTGCGGTTATTGAGAAAAAACTATTCTGTGTCTCTCACGACGTGTTCCGTACCATCACTACATAGTATAAAGCAAAGTCGCTTTCAAGCGGAAAGCGACTGTATGTATGTATGTATGTTTGCTTATATCTTTAAAACTACACAACGGATTTTAATGCGGTTTTTTTAAATAGATAGAGTGATTCAGGAGGAAGGTTTATATGTATTTAACCCGTGCGAAGCCGGGGCAGGTCGCTAGTTATCAATAAAAAAAAACGCAAAAAATAACTCTATGGTTGTATGGGACGGATTGCTTATTTATTCAATATTATTATCCTATTATACAAAATTTATTGACGATAATAACTATCGTGTTGACAAAATTATAATACTTGAATGTTTAAATTTTCGTGTGTTCGTTAATTTCTCCTATTTGGATAAAACTTGGTTGTGTGATCTGAAATGGTATAAGGCTAACTATGTACCTATATGTCTTGTCTAGCCATCACTCAAGCGAAGCCAGAAGCAAAAACTAGTTAACAAAGTAAATGCGAAAGCTTTTGTTGAAGGATATTTGGATGTATGTGCCTTTATCAGAACGTAACGTCTGATTTGAATAAAACTTTGAACAAATATAGTTAGTGACTTACCCTCGTATTCAAGAACGACACTATGAGAACACGCACCCACAGTGGACGAAATCTTTTTTCATAAACATCACTTTATGTTTTAAATAGAAATACGGCTAATTACCACGTTTTTCCTTGTATTGCTGACGTTTCGAGACAATTCAGATGCTCTTCATCATGAGCATAGCCCGCGACCGCGATCAACGGCAGATCGGTTTAAAATTTCTATTTAAAATGATTAACAACCACGATAGTTTTAATTCTATCACTTTATGTGTTGAGCGGCACTATGGCGCACGCTACCGTGTGCCTTTAGAGCTCAACTTTGGCTAGAGGCACACGAAAATGTGTCTCTAGTCACACTATGCAGTGTCGCACAACACATAAAGTGATTTTTATGAAAAAAGATTTCGTCCACTGTGGGTGCGTGTTCTCATAGTGTCGTTCTTGAATACGAGGGTTAGCCTAGATAGCATACCTAAAATGGATCCTCATTATTCAGGATCCTGTACGAAGCCGTATGTGAAAGCTAGTTAGGGTTCCGTACAAAGGGTGAAAACGGGAATGAAAAACCGGCAAAGTGCGAGTCGGACTCGCGCACGAAAGGTTCCGTATCTATAAAAACGGCAAAAAAAAACATGTTTGTTGTAAAAGGGGCTCCCTTCAATATTTATTTTATTCTGTTTTTATTATTTGTTGTTGGAGCAGCAACAGAAATACAAAATCTGTTAAAATTTCAACTGTCTAGCTATCACGGTTCATGAGATACAGCCTTGTGACAGACAGACGGACAGCGAAGTCTTAGTAATAGGGTCCCGTTTTTACCCTTTGGGTACGGAACCTTTAAAAACAGTCCGTCTGTCTGTCACAAGACTGTAATCTCATGAACCGTGAAAGCTAGACAAATGAAATTTTCACAGATGATGTATTTCTGATGCCGCTATAACAACAAATAATAAAAACCGAATAAATAAATATTTAAGTGGGGCTCCCATACAACAAACGTGATTTTTTGCCGTTTTTATAGATAATGTTGAGGCGTGAGTCCGACTCGCACCTGGCCGATTTTATTTAATATTGGTATCTCAACGGTAAAGGAAAAACATCGTGAGGAAATCAGTTAGTATTCTTATAACCTCTCACGTATAGAATGAAAAACAGAAAAATGTGGATATGTGCCAAATGTTATATTCGGACGTGCCGCTGACTAACCCCTTTATATATCGTCGAAGATCTGAGAGCCTGAAGATCTGAGAGCATGTCTACCGTATTTAGGGGTGGTAGTCGTGATCCTATTTAATTTTAAATGAGCCTTAAACTAAAATCGGAAAATAAACTTAAGAAAATAGCCAAAGTGTTTATACTAAGAGGCGTTAGGACTAAATGATCGGCCGTCGATTTTAGAACGCTTGGCTACTTACACGTCCTTATCGTTTCATGCTTACGTGCACAGAATATAAAACAGTTTGTAAGTTTCTGCAATGTTTAGTATCAAAATAATTACGTTTAGAAAACTAAAAAGAAAACCGACGAAAATATTACGACCAATCAAAAAATGTGACCAACAATCATCCCTAGTTTTCCTACCCATAGAGTTAGATTTTTTTTTTTATTTATTTGTGATTAACTTTGAGGTATGCTCTTTAAAATAAAATCGGACTAATCTGTAAAAAGATATGCTTTGTCATTAAGATGATAAGTGAAATTTTAGACTTTACAAAATAAGACGGAAAAAGTGATAAAACTGCATTATATTGAAAACCATCAAATTTAAAAAGAAACTGCCTGTAATTTATTTAGCTAATATGATTATCTAACGAATTATATAAAAAATGAACTGTTTAGCTATTCATAATTTTGATTAAAAACGAAACTAGTGTTTTTGAAGAGCCAACTTTGGAAAATAAATCTATCGAGAAAAGTTTCACCAATCGTGTTTCTGTCTGTAATTTATCTAGATTATATCCTTAAGTTATCTTTGTCATAAAAAACAAAACTGTATGTTTTGCGGTTATTGAGATAAAGCGATTCTGCATTCATCAAAAACGTTTATTACTCGCCTTAAAATAGAGAGAAGCTTAGACCATTAGAATGATCCAGACGTTAAATTGCTTCAAAATAATGGATATATTATTTTGTACACTTGGAACTGCTCCAAGCTAAGCAGGTGCCTAATCATGGAGACACGTAAAACAGACAGTTTACGTGACATAGAATTTGAAATCTTTAGGTAGTTATTTAAATTAACGTTATGTGAAAGTAAAACTGACTCACAGTCTCAGTTGGTAGTAACTCTGCCTTCAGCGCTGTAGGTTGTGGGTTCGATCCCAGGGCAAATATTTGTGAGATATACATAGATGTTTGTTCTGTGTCTGGGTGTTAATATGTAATATAAGTATGTATTTATGTAAAAAAGCATATAAGTATTCTATCAGTTATCTGGTTCTCATAGCTTTGCCTAGTTTGGGGCTATATATAGCACTGTGTGTAAAGTCCGCCAATATTTATTCAAATTTATTAATTAAAAAAACTCAAAGGGTAAAGAAGGGTAAGGAGGCTTTGTTGTAGAACAGTGTAGGTTGAATTTTTTTTAACCGATTTAATAAAAAGAGGAGGTTCTCAATTCGCCCGTATGTTTTTTTTGTGTTCATTTTACGCGATTACTCCGGCGTTTTACAAAATTACTTTTTATTTGAAAGCCTATACTTCCGAGGTGGTCCCATTACCACCAAGTCAGCATCTGATGATGGGATCCCAGGAAAAACGAGAGAAACCTTCAAAATTTATGGGCATTGATAGTGGTTACAATACTAACATAAATATACTCTTTCACTTTTAAAACTTTCGTGAGTTGTACTACACATTATTACAACAACGGGAATTACTCACGTAAATGATAATTTGTCAATGAGGACACCAACAATGTTTCGATTCATCTAGAGAATCTTCTTCAGGGTGAGTGGACCATTAAACGCGCGCGCTACCCTGCTCGCATTTCCGTCTCGCACTTACATTATTATCATTTACGTGAGTAATTCCCGTTGTTGTAATAATGTGTAAATATACTCTTGTTTATACAAACAATCAAAATACTTAGAAGAGCACTAAAACCACTCACCAAAGCAGCTTTCAGTACTGTTGTAGTAATGGTAAGCGACATTATTCCAGACTTCTGGAAATAACTTTCTAACACAAGTGCTATTTCCACTCGCTGCAAGAGAGAGATAATACTGCAACACGAGTGGGTAGTTTCTTTAACTTGCATCTACCTACTGAGAATATTATAAAGCTTTAAACATCTTGGAGGAAATAGCATGACTCAGCGACGTGTGGAAGATGACAGCATCGATTGTAGTACGGTGAATGGTGAGAAAATTGTTGAAATGACCGCCAGAGGCGCTTATCGTGACTTTATATAATAAAACCGGCTAAGCGCGAGTCGGAGTCACGCACGAAGGGTTCCGTACAAAAAACGGTCAAGAAAAACACGTTTGTTGTATGGGAGCCCCACTTAAATATTTATTTTATGCTGTTTTTAGTATTTGTATATAGCAGCTACAGAAATACATCATCTGTGAAAATTTCAACTGTCTAGCTATCACGGTCATGAGATACAGCCCTGTGACAGACAGACGGACAGACAGACGGACAGCGAAGTCTTAGTAATAGGGTCCCGTTTTTATCCTATGGGTATGGCACCCTAAAAATCAGTCTTACCTTATTCAGTACTGGGACCTTTTATCTCATACTGTACTTTTACGGTGCTATTAATAAAAATTTACTTATCCAAAGATCATCTGAGGTTACACCAAGACTTGTTAATACCAGCTTAATGTAAGCAACTCCATTTCTAATCCTTGTTTATTAATATTGAATTCGACTAGTCCAAACGTAAGCGTTGGACTAAATTTAATCCTGCGCTAGTCTACGTTTATTAATGAGACGGTTAGTGAATCAGATTAAAACTTCATTTATACTCAGCTGGTGTGGGTACTTAGTTATGCAATTTTTTTGATATTTTCTACCTATGTGTTTTACTTACTCGTACAGTAGATGTTTCCGAATTAGACAATTATGCAACCAAACGACCGTCTCGCGCCTCGTCAGTCACTTACGAACTAAAAAAATTACAACCACTCAACAACATTTAATATTGATTTAGGTAATAATTATGTCCAAAAATTGCCGTTAAACTTTAATCGTAGTCGTACGCTGCTAAGATTATATAAACTATAAAATAAAATTGCTGGTAGTCTAAGGGTTAAGCTCGCTTTTGTAGAATTTTCTTTGCTATGTCACAATTGTTAATGTTTTCTATGTACAATAGTTATTTGTTATACAAGAGTGCAAAGTTGCTTTTTAACCGCGTGTTCAATTTTGATGACCGAGCAAGCGAAGGATTCTAAAATTGAACCCTGAGCGTTAGCGAGGGAATCAAAAGAGCACGAGGTGAAAAATCTTTGCACTCGAGTGCAACACGTAACTTTTCATTCCACCTCAGCGAGGAAATGACTAAATGCAAAAAAAAACGTTTACAATCACAAGATAGGTACTTTTATTTCAGTTTAGGTACTACTACATTATGACAGGTAAGTAAAGTATTACAGAATAATCTTAATAATGACGTGAAAAAATGCCGCGTAAAGAACCGCGTACAAAGCAAATTGAAAAAAGAACACCAAGAAGGTTCCGAGTCTGAGTTTTTAACAAATTAAAAAAAAGTTGTTTGATATATTCGGCACCATAGAGGTAGCAGTAAATAGGTGGGATGAAAAGTAAATTACACAACGCCATCTGTAATCTAAGTGGTTGTGTAAAAGTGAACTCATCCATGCATAAAATCTGTATCGAGCTCTAAAATCGAGAGCAGAATCGATATTCTGATTGAGCTGCGAGCATTGTGTACGAAAACCATTCAGTTGAAAACGTTTCGACTCATTTCAGATGTTACCCCGGAGTCGCGGGACACATTATGGTAATAGAACCTCGTTATTTCTACGAAGTGCTGGGAAGTGTAGTGGGAAAGCATGTGTGGTGTGTTTTTGGCAAGATTTTGCCATACTTTTTAAACGACTGGAAGATGCTATGCGACGGCCGGTTTAATTTTATTAGTCTGTTTACTCTCTGCAGAGAATAATCTCGTAGGTAGTTGTTTGAAATCAATTTTATGAATGTTAAATCTGTAGCTTTTCCATAAAACAAAAATATACTTCACTTTAATTCGCCTTTATTGATTTCTGTCTAGGTATTATTATTTTAATCGAAAAGTTGATAATTATTCGGAAGAACATTCATAAAATTATAGGAAAAATATTCGAAGATAGAATAAGTAGGAATAGTAGATAGAGAAAGTAGGGCATGACTGAACAATGCAATAGCTATCAGATACGTAAGTACCTACCTGTAGTTCATTTATAAAAGGGAGGTTTTAGTACCTACTTACCCCTTAAAAATCTAGCCAGTACTTGCAGTATTGTTACGACTATCTTCTATATCAAAATAAGTTTTATAGGTAAAAACATAATTTATTCACATACATTTCACTTTATTGTTTTTTTAGGGATTCAATCTAGTACGAAAATTATACTGAATATAAATGTAAAGAAAAAATTGAAGGGACAGTCGCAAATACACAATGTTTGCATACCGTAGGGTACAGAACATAAATCTCATACATTGTCCGGAATAAAGGTAAGCTGAAGCGTCGTTGAATAGAACGAAAAAACCGGCCAAGAGCGAGTCGGACTCGCGCACGAAGGGTTCCGTACCATTATCTATAAAAAACGGCAAAAAATCACGTTTGTTATATGGGAGCCCCACTAAAATATTTATTTTATTCTGTTTTTTATAGTGTCTTTTTTATAGCGGCAACAAAAATAAATAATCTGTAATAATTTCAACTATGTAGATAGTAGCTAGAGCTGTAGCTAAATAGCTATCACAGTTCTTGCCTGGTGACAGACAGACAGAAGGACAGACGGAGAGACGTCCCGTTTTTACCTTTTGGGTACGGAACCCAAAAAAGGCCCATCAGAGCAGGCAGGTATGTAAATAACCTGCTCGTTACTAAGTGGCCACTGTATTATAATAACATATTTCACCGGCCGGCCATCTTGCGAGCGACGTTAATGACCCTGTGAAAAATTGCAGCATTTTGAATACGGGCGCGTTCAGTACCAAAATTTAGACGGAATTTTCTGTATTTTATGGCCTAGTTCTGAGGGACCGGGGTCAGCGGTCAAGCGGGAGGACAAAGCTATTTATAAATTGGTTTATTAAGGTAATGAGTATGAAAATTATGGTAGCGTTGCAATTTTATAGTGTATTTTGAAAGCCGTGTTGGCCGAGTGGGAGGTACCTCGACTTTCAATCTGAAGGTCGTCGTGGGTTCGAATCCCGGCGTGCATCAATGGAAATTTATATGCGCATCAAAAACACGTGCTCAAAACGGTGAAGGAAAACATCGTGAGGAAACCAGTTAGTATTCTTATGAGCGGCGATGGGCTTGCAACCTGTCACGCACGGAATGCTTACTACTGCAAAATGTGGGCATGTGCCAAATATAATGTTTGGACGTGCCTCTGACTACCCCCACTACACATCTTTAAAGGATCTAAGCGTCTGTAGATCTGAGAGGATGTCTACCGTACTTGGGGATTACAGTCGTGATCCTTTGTGTGTGTGTGTGTTGTGTATTTTGAATCTCGGTAATGAAATATCTGTTTTTATTGCCGTAACAGCTTGCTGCTTCTTACTTGTGACTCGTAAATTCAATTATGAGTGTGGAATTTACATAAAATATGCAGTTGTCTTTTTTTATGCTACGTAAAGGCGAAACAACATAGCAGATGGCCATAATACTTACCGCCATCGACCAACGTCTATAAAAATAAAAACCGGCCAAGTGCGAGTCGGACTCGCGCACGAAGGGTTCCGTACCATTATCTATAAAAACGGCAAAAAAATCATGTTTGTTGTATGGGAGCCCCCCTTAAATATTTATTTTATTCTGTTTTTAGTATTTGTTGTTAGAGCAGCCACAGAAATACATAATCTGTGAAAATTTCAACTGTCTAGCTATCACGGTTCATGAGATACAGCCCTGTGACAGACAGACAGACGGACAGCGAAGTCTCAGTAATAGGGTTCCGTTTTTACCCTTTGGGTACGGAACCCTAAAAATGGTTGTACAATCAGCTTAAGAAATAAAATATTATAAGCCTACTTATTATACTTAATTACGTTTTAAAAAACTGAAAAGAAAACCGATGAATATGTTGCGAAAATGACGAATAACCAATCGAAAAGTCAAGAGACAATATTAGTTTTTAAGTTCTGTGAAGTTTCTATTACTCCTACATGAATATAATTTAATGGGACCACTTGGAACTATTCTCTAAACAATAAATTAAATCCGGCCAAGTGCGAGTCGGACTCGCGCACGAAGGTTTCCGAACCGTTATCTATAAAAAACGGCAAAAAAATACATTTGTTGTATGGGAGCCCACTTAAATATTTATTTTATTCTGTTTTTTGTATTTTGTTGTTGTAGCAACAACAAAAATACATCATCTGTAAAAATTTCAACTCTAGTCTAGCTATCACGGTTCATGAGATACAGCCCTGTGGCAGACAGATGGACAGCGAAGTCTTAGTAATAGGGTCCCGTTTTTACCCTTTGGGTACGGAACCCTAAAAATCACTCAAATCGGATCATCAGATAAAAAGATATGGTCAAATGGTCATACATACAAAAAATATATCGACAAGAGAACCTCCTTCGTTTTACTCGGTTAAAAAATTCAATATTATGTTTTAGCAAAATTTATGGTTTAATTAATAATATGAACTTATTACAAAATTGTTATTGCCTGATAATCGAATTGAAACGTCCCCTCAATGCCAAGGGCATTCCTAAACACCCCTCGAGAAATTAAATTTAAAATTAATTACATTTTCTTTTCATTATATCTTTAGGGTAGGTTGACTTAGCTTTTTCAATTAAAAACTCATTGATTTTAAATTATAAGACTCTAACCTTACTATTAATTTTATTGATAGGCGAACCGGCCGGAACAAGAATTACTCAGCCTTAATTTAAACCAAAAGGAGAAGTTCACAAGTCACCGCGTTTATTTTTAACCGACTTCAAAAAAGGAGGAGGTTTTTAATTAGACTATTTCTCTTTGTATTTGTTACTTCAGTACTATCGACTGGGTGAACCAATTTTGATGATTCTTTTTTTATTTGAAAGCTGGTGTTTTCCGTTTAGTCCCATTTAAATGTGACGATAAAATACCACTTTAAACGTTGGAAAAATAGGGGCAGAAATATTGTATTGAACTTATTTAATTCAATTTATAACATGCATGAAGTTTTTTTTTTGTTCCTAGATTCATGGTAACTCCTAGACAGTCCTAACTCGTCTCCCAATGAGAACACTCGTCTCATCATTCAAATATTTTATTTTCGTTAAAATGAATTTTGGTATCCCGGATTTCCGAAATTTCGAGCGCTGTTGTAGGTCTACACAGCTTCGCATGGCTGAGAACTTACGCTACCTAATTGTTCAAAACAAGTCAAACTTCGAACGCTATTCCTGGTACAGACAAGGTGGACTTGGTTTCCGAGACTGAGATATAGTGTTACGTTAGTTTGATCATTACTTCGAAGTTTTACATCATAGCCGCCGGATCTATGTCTGCAATATACTACACAATTAGCAATTCAAACTTTATTGAATCGCTTACAAGGTAGTCACTATTTAATATAGGGCCGATTTTTCAATCATCAGATAAGGGCCAACTGTTGAATAAATTTGACATAGCGTATGGAAAATTGCAATTTTATTCCACAGTTAACACTTATCTGATGATTGAAAAATCGGCCCATAGTCTCATACCTATATTCTTAGTTGTAACCTCGAAATACCCTCATCTCGACTCGACCTCGAAAATGTGTTTAGTTTTCATTGATAAAATTACTTTGAGTTTGCCTCAAGCCGAGGATCAATTGAAATGTCAAGGAACTAGATATTTTTAAATAAAACCATTACAATTTTGTAAGATGATATTTATGAAGCAGGATCACGACTGTAATCCCCAAGTGCGGTAGACATCCTCTCAGATCTCCAGGCGGCAGAAGATGTCCAAAATGATTAGTCAGTGGCACGTCCAAAGATTTGGCACATAGCCACATGTTGCGGTAGTTGGTATTCCATACGTAACAGGTATTATTTTTAGTGGCTCTACAAACTCATTGTTTACATCATAGTAAAAAATAAAAAAATAAACGACGACTTTAATCCCCAAGTACGGTAGACATCCGCTCAGATCTTCAGATGCTTAGATCCTTTGAAGATGTCGGGACATACCTCTGACTACCCCTAGTCAGAGGTATGTCCAAACATTATATTTGGTACATGTCCACGTTTTGCAGTAGTTAGCATTCCATACGTGACAGGCAAGCCCGTTATAAGAATATTCCTTCACCGTTTAGGCAGCTGTTTTAGATGCGCATATAAATCGAACAGAAAAATCCATTGATGCACGCCGGAATTCGAATCCACGACCTTCAAATTGAAAGTCGAGGTAACTTCCACTCGGCCAACACATCAGTATTACAAGTATCTGAAAACTGGGATGTAAGTTTACTTGCTCTGCGAGACCGTGTTTTAAGGCAATACTTGAAATTTTTGACTTTTTGTATAGGCTAATTCTAGCCGGATAAGACGGAAAAACTGATAAAACTGCATTATCTTGAAAACCATAAAATTTAAAAGGAATCTGTCTGTAATTTACTTAGCTAGTATGATTATCTAACGAATTATATAAAATTGAACTGTTGAGCTATTCATAGTTTTAATTAAAAACGAAACTAGTGTTTTTGAAGAGCCAACTTTGGAAAATAAATATATCAAGAAAAGTTTCACCCATCGTGTTTCTGTCTGTAATTTATCTAGATTAAATCCTTAAGTTATCTTTGTCATAAAAAACAAAACTCTATGTTTTGCGGTTATTGAGAAAAAACGATTCTGCATTCATCAAAAACATTTATTACTCGCCTTAACTGAGTAAAAGTCATTGACACACAAAAGCTCAACTTTGCCTTTTAATTAATTAAAACGTCACATAAATAACTGTTCTATCCAATACGTATGTAAATTTACAGAGTTTTAAGTTTTAAATTATTATGAAACATGCTACGTCGTAAATTTTGGTAATTTGACCGCAAACTGGGGTCGTAAAATAGTATAAAATAATTGTGGGTTGTGGAACACGACCTTAAGGCATAAGCACTAGTTTCAAGTTTATAAAGAAACTTGGCTTTTCGCTAATATCTTAGTTGACAAAACTAGCAAGCCTAAGCAAGAAAAGTAAACCTAATTTTCAAACCTAGATGGCGCTGCGTGAAATGTCCATCAATATTTCTTATTTTTTTATTACCGGAACTCGTTTTTGATATAAATATGCCGTTTCATTTGTATTTAAAAAATACTCATAATGATGAATCAATTATTTACATTGCAAAAGTTGTACACAGAGGAAATCATTTAAAAATGTACAATTTTAATACGAGTAGAATTGCATTACAATGCAAATAATCAGTCAAATTAACCTTAATAAAATTAAATAACTACATAATAAAAACATAATAGTCTGGTCTCTCAGCACAGTTGGTGGCAGCTCTGCCTTCTGCGCTGTAGGTTCGATTCCCACTCAGGACAAATATTTGTGTGATGAACATAGATGTTTGTTCTGTCTGGGTGTTATGGTAGGTATACCTCACATGTATGTATTTACAAAAAAGTATATAAGTATTCTATCAGTTCTGTGGTGCCTATTATACAAGCTTTGTTTAGTTTGGGGCTAGATGGCACTGTTTGATAATGTCCACCAATATTTATTTATTTATTTCTATCAGATCACTTAGAAAACATTGTCGTGTGCTTCGATATAAATTTTGAACTTATTGTATACTAGCTGACCCGTGCCCGCTTCGCTGTGCGATTTCTAATACAATCGCGGACTTTAATGTAGAAAAAAAAATGTGTTTATTTACGACATCACATTAGAAACCTCTAAAATTATCAGTGTTTCTCTACTATATTATGCATGTATTATACATATAAACCTTCCTCCTGAATCACTCTATCTATTAAAAAAAACCGCATCAAAATCCGTTGTGTAGTTTTAAAGATATAAGCAAACATACATACTGTCGACGCCAACTTCGTGACGTCACCCGAGAGCGGGGCAGGGAGCCCGCCTCGCACCCCGCGCCCGCGCACCGCGCATCGAACGACATTCTGGAACCAGCCGGCGCGGCGAGCGCTTGCCTTATATTTAACTGTGCCTCGCGCCACGCATCCTAAATACATTAGTTATACTTCGCATACCTATGTACCATTATTAAAACCATAAAACCTTCAAGAGTCTTTCCATTACAAGACATATTGGCGACCGTGAACAATAACAGTGGACCTAATCAACAACAAGCCGGATTGGAATGTGCCTGCGTCGTGCGTGTGAGTGTAAAGTGTACGACGTGGCGGCCGGTCAGTAAAACAAAGAAAGTAAGCCTTCCTTTTGCTTTCCCTTCATAACCATTTCCTCAACTTCTATTTGCTGTGTGAATGCCTAGCTGCTTCGAAGCTGTTTAGGAGGTATCTTGCTATACGCGTACCATCCTTGCCTTATATTATTTGCACAGAAAAGTTTGATGTGGCATAAAAACTGTTCGTCATTTTATACAACCATTTTGTGGTCATGTCATCCAATGATATCAACGCGCCTTGCTTATAAAATTCGTGGAAATTTTCGATAAAATAAATAATTAATTGAATGTAATAATCGCATTTTTGCACTAATTTTCACTTCAATCTTCTATCAAGTAGTTACGATTCATATTTTGCTTTGGGTTTCACCTTGCCTTAGTACCTACTTGTATCTATTTTATAAAGTTTAGCACTTTCAATACTCAATTTCAAAAGTAGTTAGGTACTTACCTATATACCTACTTTGAAGGAATGTGCACTAATCAGCGATAAAATAAAACCCGTTAGTGCTTTTATCAAAACATTTTATATTCACGCCTTTTTGCCGACCAATTCCAGCGCCTGGTGAGGTCGATTCCTCGTACCGTGCCGTGCTGCGCTTCCCGGGGGGACGCAGCTAGCGGTCTTGACGGGTTCGGTGACCGCGCTCAGCTGTGCTCCGCGTACGCTGTTCGTGCTGTTGGCGGGCTCGGCGGTAGCAGCTGTGGTTTGGACTGGGTGATTGCTGGATGGTATACCGGTTAGAGTGAACATCTTATATAAACTAACCTACCTAACTCATTGTTATAGGTAGGTAATAAATATTTAAATTGTTTAACGCGTTCTTAGTCAAATTTATAAATCATGATGCCTGAAAGTGAGTCTAAAACTAGATCTAAAAGTCCTATTCCATTTTTAAATGTTGAACCTGTGGATAGGACTGATCCTAAAGAGTACTTAAAAACTTTATCCCGTAAACGCGGAGGTATCAGAAGTAGGTTAACCTTATTCAAAACGTTCATTCAAAAATATAAATTAATAAAGTCAGCTGATCTTACAAGCCTAGAAACAAGAGAACTATCTTTGCGATTAGCACAGTGTCAAGAATTAATGTCTAGTTTTGACAGTGTGCAGTCAGAAATTGAAGAACTTTCTGTGAATGTGGATGAGCAGATTTTAGAACGGGACCTTACAGAAAGCGAGTTTTATTCGCAAATCGCTTTCGCTCAAGATATAATAGACTCATTTTCAGACAAACATAAAAATTCAGTTGAGTCGACAAAGTCGAGTTGTTGTCATGCCGCCTCAAATAGTTCAGTGAAGCTGCCAACAATTAATCTGCCTACTTTTGATGGCAACTATATAAAATGGTTAGAGTTTAGAGACACTTTTGAGTCTCTAATCAATGACAATGATTCTATCGCGCCGATCAACAAGTTTCATTATTTAAGAAATTCTTTAGTAGGTAGTGCTAGTATCGTCATAAGATCCATAGAGTTTGCCTCGAAAAATTACGAGTTTGCGTGGAAGGCTTTATGTGATAGGTACAATAATAAAAACATTCTAATAAATAATCATTTGAGTGCGCTTGTGAGCCTCAACCTGATTCAGAAGGAGTCATTCCGGGCCTTGAGGTATTTAAGTGATCAAATGCATAAAAATCTAAACGCGCTCAATACCCTGGATATTCCCACGACTGGTTGGGACCCATTAGTCATATTTTTGGTCTCAGCAAAGTTAGATCCTAAAACTAGTTTCAAATGGGAGGAACACAAAGGGCGCTTATCGCACTTACCTACACTTATTGAATTCAAGGAATTTCTTGAGAATCGGGCTAATGTTTTAGAAATGTCCTATTGCAGCCGCAATAACAACAATAATAATTTTGAAAATAAAATAAATAATAATAAAATAAATAATAATTCATATAAAGAAAATAAATTAAATGTAAAATCATTTACAGTTGCGGAAGGTTCGCACAAAAAGGCATGTCTCATTTGTAATAAAATGCATCATTATGTGCATCAATGCCACAAGTTCAAAGCCATGAGCGTAGACGACAGACTTGCTGAGGTTTCTAAACACAAGTTATGTGCCAATTGTCTGCGTAGTGGTCACAATAATGTAGATTGCACGTTGAAAGGTCTGTGCCGCATCTGCCGAGAAAAACATAATACAGTTTTACACACAAACAACCAAGTTAGTAATATTACTACCGATCGTGCCGATTCATCAGCTTGTAACGTTCCGATGAGTTTATCAGCTGTTTCTCCAGGTCAAGTCTTGCTATGTACAGCTCAAGTGGAGGTCATAAATAAACAAAATAATCGTACTTACGTTGCGCGTGCGTTGCTGGATACTGGAAGCCAGTGTTCATTCGTCACTAATGATCTGAAACAAAGAATAGGATTAGGCACGGAGAAAATAAATACATTTAATGTGTTTGGTATAAACAATGTTGTGTGTGAGGTGTCTGAAAGATGTGATATTATGCTGAGGTCTCGAGTCGGCTTGTATAGTGTGAATGTGAGTTGTTTAGTCATACCTAAAATTACAGGTAACGTACCTAACGCTCAAGTCGATGTTCAGAGATTGCAGCTGCCAAGTAACATTGTTCTCGCCGATCCTTCGTTCTATGAACCTTCCGACATAGATATTCTGTTAGGTGCAGACATTTTCTTTGATATTATAAGTCCCAATCAAATAAAGTTGGGTTCAAATAAACCTATATTACAAGATAGCCAACTAGGGTGGCTAGTAGCCGGTCATACCGGAGATTTCTATTATAATAATAAAATTAATATCCAATGCAACTTTGTGCAAAATGATTCTAGGATATCACTTCAAGATATTCATGATTCAATCAAAAAATTCTGGGAGGTCGAAGAATTGCCCTCAGATAAGAATACCTACTCATCCGACGAACAATTTTGTGAGTCTCATTTTATACAAAATACCCGTCGCTTACCTGACGGCCGATTTTCAGTCATGATGCCGCTGAAGGAGAATCCTGAGCAGGCACTTGGCAACTCATTCCCTTCTGCAATGAGACGTTTTATAAACCTAGAAAGAAAATTAAATAAAAATGAAAATATTAAAGAACAATATAATGAATTTATTAAAGAATATGGCAATTTAGGACATTTAAAAGAAATTAATAAACCTGAGTTTGGATTCTACTTACCCCATCACTGTGTCATTCGAGAACAGAAGGAAACTACAAAGCTTAGGGTAGTCTTTGACGCCTCAGCCAAGTCCACTTCCGGAAAGTCGCTTAACGACTTACAAGCGCTAGGCCCCGTGGTGCAGAGCGACTTGATGTCGATTCTTATTCGCTTTCGAGTTCATAAATTCGTTTTGACTGCAGATATAAATAAATTTTATAGACAGGTAGCCTTAGATCAATCTCAACGTCATTTACAGCTCGTGCTTTGGAGAAATCAACCAAGCAGTCAATCAAACCGAGATCAGCCTATCAAAGTTCAGCAACTTCAAACTTTGACCTACGGAATGAGTTCCGCTCCCTTCTTGAGCACCAGGTGTCTTGTTCAGCTGGCTGATGAATGCGCAGATCCCGTCATTGCAAATGTTATTAAAAATGATTTCTACATCGATGATTTAAATACAGGTTCATTCAATGAAGATGAGCTTAAACATATTTATCTAAATGTCACTCAAGTGCTGGACTCAGCTTGTTTTCCACTGAGAAAATTCCGCACAAATTGCCCTCAAATATTAAACGATCAATCAGGATCTTCAAATTGTCTTGATTTTCATGAAGAAGCTACCGTTTTAGGTTTGAAATGGTCGCCTATGGCAGACCAACTATATTTTCCAAGTGGCATTGAAACCACGCCTACGATAACCAAAAGAACGATAATTTCAACTACTTGTAAGCTCTTCGACCCATTAGGGTTAGTCAGCTGTTGCATTATAAAACCCAAAATTTTACTCCAAAATTTATGGAGTGTCAAGTTAGACTGGGATGACCCAGTTCCAGATCAGTTTGTTAAAAGGTGGGCTAGCTTCATACAAAACCTACATCATTTATCTGGCATTGCCATACCTCGTTGTGTCATTGGTGATAGTGTAGAAGTTCGCGACATTGAGCTGCATTGCTTCGTTGATGCTTCTCAGCAAGCCTACGGAGCGTGTGTAATGTGTATACATGCGTTCACTTAATAAAAATAATAATTTTATAGTCAGGCTACTTTGTGCCAAAACAAGAGTCGCGCCTATTAAAACTCTTACCATTCCACGGTTAGAGTTAACTGCGGCTCTGTTGGGGGCTCAGCTTTCCGCTAAGGTTGTGCAAGCTTTACCCTACAGAGTAGCTCAGAGGTACATGTGGACGGATTCCACAGTTGTACTCGGATGGCTTAAAACCCAAAAGAAAACCCTACAAACGTTTGTTCGTAACCGAGTAAATAAGATAAACGAGCTTACTCAAGACTCGAATTGGAAGCACGTTCCAACCGAGTTGAACCCTGCAGACCTAGCTTCTAGGGGCATTGACCCACAGCACCTGCAGGCATCTTCTTTGTGGGTGGGAGGGACCTTCATTTTTGAAGGAAGGTCAAATCACATGGCCTACTCAACCAAACACCACGCCTATTAACTTACCAGAAACTAAAATATTAATGTGTCATGATGAAACTGCTAGTGATGTAATGTTACAATTTAAAAACTACTCAAGTTACATAAAATTAAAAAGATGTTTCGCCTATGTTTTACGTTTCATAAATAACTGTAAAAAGAATAACGCTAAATTGACCGGTCCCTTACAAGCTGATGAAATAGAACGTTCTTCAACCTATTTACTTAAGTTCAGTCAGGCCGAGTCCTATCCTAATGATTTAAAACAAATACAAATCGGCAAAGACCTACACTATAAAAGCAAATTGTTGCCTCTCAATCCATTTTTGGATTCTAACGGTTTAGTGAGAGTAGGTGGTAGATTAGCCCAGTCCGATTGTCATTATGACAAAAGGCACCCTATCCTACTCGATGCTAAGCATCACCTAACTAAACTTATAATGCGATATGAACACTTACGTCTATTTCACGCAGGTCCTCAGCTCCTCTTGTCGTCTGTTCGTGAGAGGTTCTGGCCACTAGGTGGTAGAAACCTAGCTCGTGCCGTCTATAAAAAATGTGTCGTCTGCTCACGTATGCGAGGGCAGACTTTACAGCCTAAAATGGGGGACTTGCCTAATGTGAGAATAAATCCCAACTTTCCTTTCAACTCATGCGGGATTGACTTTGCTGGACCCTTTTTTATTTCGTCAAAAAAAGGACGAGGTAATCGTGTAACAAAGGCCTATCTATGCGTCTTCGTATGTCTTGCCACTAAGGCCCTTCATTTAGAGGTAGTCAGTGACCTTACCACTGAAGCCTTCATATCCTGCCTACGCAGATTTGTGTCTCGCCGGGGCAAGCCTTATGTGATATATTGCGATAACGGCAAGAACTTTGTAGGCGCAAACAATGAGTTAGGTAAAGTTATGCGATCCAGCCGCCAAACAGTCTTAGATTACGCTGCTAACGAGGAAATTAAATTCATGTTTTCCCCTGCCTATTCACCTCATTTTGGTGGAATATGGGAGGCAGGAGTCAAATCTGCAAAATATCATTTAAAACGTATAGTAGGCAAAACCTCTTTAACTTTTGAGGAGTTGGCTACACTTTTCACACAAATAGAATCAATACTTAACTCCCGTCCTATATCTCCTCTCTCGTCTGACCCTTCTGATCTCACTCCCTTGACTCCCGGGCATTTTTTGATCGGCCGCCCGCTGATGTCCGTACCTTCACTGCCAGTCAACACAGCGAGGCCCAACCGATACCAGCGCATCGAGCAAATCCGGCAGCAGTTTTGGGAGAGATGGCGTCGAGAATTCATGGCGGAGCTACAAAACCGCACTAAATGGAGAAAGGATCAAAACCCACTTCAAGTCGGAGACCTTGTCATACTAAAGGAGGACAATTTATCGCCGCTTCATTGGAAAATGGGACGCGTCAGCAAGCTATACGAAGGCAAGGACAAAATATGCAGAGTCGCTGACGTCTACACCACCCGAGGGACGGTGAAGAGAGCTGTCAACCGGATGTGCCTCGTGCCTTTGTCCGACCCGGATCCTGAGGAGCAATGATGAGAAGGTCTTCACTCAAGGTGCCTCTGCTTCAAGAAGCCCTTACTACTAGCTACGACTACTGTTAACATACTTGGAAGCATGCTTCCAACGCCGCGGAGGATGTCGACGCCAACTTCGTGACGTCACCCGAGAGCGGGGCAGGGAGCCCGCCTCGCACCCCGCGCCCGCGCACCGCGCATCGAACGACATTCTGGAACCAGCCGGCGCGGCGAGCGCTTGCCTTATATTTAACTGTGCCTCGCGCCACGCATCCTAAATACATTAGTTATACTTCGCATACCTATACCTATGTACCAGTTATTAAAACCATAAAACCTTCAAGAGTCTTTCCATTACAAGACACATACATACATATTACATACAGACGCGGGAAGCGGAAAGCGACTTTGCTTTATACTATGTAGTGAAAAAACCTGACTTATTTTTGCGTGTCAATGGTACAGAGATTTATTTAAATGATGTTTGGGTAGAATTTCGCCTTTCACTCCACTACTCACCACTCCACCACTCACCACTCCACCACCCCACTCCACCTTCCACGCCACCTTCACTCCATCAAGAAAACCTGACTAGTTTGGGTAAACAACAGTTTAATTTCATAACTTCCAACACCAAAACAACTCCGTTTTAAACCCTTGGGCAGCTTTAAAACAAAGTCAACAAAGACACTAGCTCACACAAACTTACTAACTAATATCAAAACAATAACTTCAATCACGAACAAATTATAAAACACAGTTTAAAAAAAAAAAAAAAAAAAAATTGTTTTAATACGATGACATGACAAGCATTCTTCAACAAGACAAAAACTACAAATGTATTCCCTTTAGGAAATAGGTACTAGACGGAAACATAATATTTTTTAAATGAGGTCCTAAAGAAGATATACAGCCCTGTGACAGACAAACGGACAGACGGACAGCGAAGTCTTAGTAATAGGGTCCCGTTTTTACCCTTTGGGTACGGAACCCTAAAAAGGTAAAATAAATGAATGACGAGTGCTGTGTTTGATCTGCTCCGCACAGAACTCACCATAAGAATGCTACAAACTTACTTAAGCTACAATAAACCCGAAGGAAACAGATATATAAATCTACTGGCAAAATTAGGCGTAAATACCTTTTTTACTGTCCGGGGAACTGATTTATGTGCCAAGATAAGTAAGCATACGCAATTTACGACAAAAATAATATGGAGCAAATACTTTTATATCCAGATAAAGTTTTCGCAAATGAAAATGATGTGAAAGATGGATGGACGAAATGATCATACAAATGAATGTACTCATCCACTGTTCCGTATCTGTGAAGACAATGTTTGTTTTGTTGAGTTAAGTATAGTATTGTACCACTGAGGTAGGCATCGACCAGCCTAGACTCCTCATGCAACGCGAACACTGTCAGACAACACATATGGGCTACAGATCCTATGTAAACCACCGAGCGTGGTACACGACGCGCCCCGCGGCGGGCTGTGACATTGAACCGGCCAATCAAAAGCATTTTTACCACATAACGCAAATACTTTTATATTCAGATAAAGTTTTCGCACATGAAAATGATGTGATAGACGAAGCAATGATCATATAAATAACTAGCTGACGTGCTCGCTTCGCTGTGCGTAAGACATTTCTAATACCATCGAGTACTTTTTTGTAGACGTTTTTAAGGTGTACAATACTGTAGTACATAATTTTGATATATCTCGTGGGGTTCAGCCAGCGTTTGCAATGTAAGCGCAAAAAATGTGTTTATTTACAACATCACATTAGAAACCTCTAAAATTATCAGTGTTTCTCTACTATATTATGCATGTTTTATACATATAAACCTTCCTCCTGAATCACTCTATCTATAAAAAAAAACCGCATCAAAATCCGTTGTGTAGTTTTAAAGATATAAGCATACATACATACAGACGCGGGAAGCGGGAAGCGACTTTGCTTTATACTATGTAGTGATAGTGAAGGTACTCATCTACTGTTCCGTATCTGTGAATCTTCTTTATGAAGACAATCTTTCTTTTGTTGAGTTGAGTTGACAATACTATAATATTGTACCATAAATAGAGGTAAGTAAAGTAGTTTCAGATAGTATAGATCACATAACTTCAATGACAAAAGTCTTATAAAACTTTTTCACAATACATAATGATATGATAAAACGTCAAAACAGGCGTGTATTCTACTAACATATTATAAATACTAATAATAATTATTATAGTATTATTCTTTAATAGCGTCATCTGCAACTAACTAAGTTTGATAACCATCTTTGACAGTCATGACAATAAAATGATAATTTAGGGTAGATTTATACTAGACCTGGCCGTGTACGTGGCACGAACGTGTCGTGTCGTGTACGTGTCGTATTTGAAACGATAATATGATATCAACCTGATGATGCAGGCAACATCAGCTTTTCACAAAGGAAACTCCTGGACGGAAAATTGCTTTTTAGTGCAGCGAAAAATAAAAGCGTGTGTTTTCAGTTTTTAAATTATATTTTAGTTTGTGTATCTAGATGGAGAGCTAATTTTTTGGAATTTTGTATAACAAAACTATAATATTTAGTAAAAAGATATAAAAAACTTGATGGCGTCATTCTCAAATTAATAAAGTGATGGCCAAAAAACTGTAGCTCTCTGTTAATACTGAAAACGCTTGTTAAAAATAATTACTGAAAATTAACTATTTAGGATGTAGAGGTGTAAAAAGCTGCTTGAAGGTCATATACCCGGTTGTGGTGCCTACCCCAGCTTTGGGCATTTTGAATTTTAGCCGTCAAGAACTAAGCATATTAAAAGCTTTTATCTATAGTCCGTTTTTATTAGTGACATTATTTTGTGGTGCGTTGTACCTCTAGATTCACAATAAATTATTTCCCGTTTTGTCTATTTAAATATGAATAATTAATAAATAAATATCGCCTGTTACAAAACCTTTGCTTAACCAAAGATATAGATAAATATTCTATTATATGTTGTTTAAAAATCGACGTTTTAATCATTTTTTCAATACAAACCGTTTATTTTTAAATTAAAATGTTCTTAAAATGCCCACAACCAGAGAGCGCTGCTCTCGATCTAGCTACGGACTTCCCAACCCCAACGGAACCTCACATAGGATCCCCTGTGTTGTGGTGAATGTTCTATAAATATTGGTCCCAGGTTTGGGTGTTGAGGTACCTTGGTAAGGTGTAATGTATATAGGTATAAGGAAGGTATGCCTTACCTTACCTTTTACTCGTAGTTTCAAATACCTACGACACAGGCAATCCTGTGTTTGTGCCCGAACTACGAGTATGTATGTGTGTGTTGTGTGCGACGGTTGGGTGTTATTTATTTTACTATTATCCAGTTTAAGGTAAAATCTCCCAAAAGCCTAGTTCCAAGATGTTATTTATAGATGGTGGCAGCGTACGCCACACCGGAAGCGACGCTGTCTTTCGCCGGATATGCTCAGAACAAATATTATCAGTTCGATCTAATTGGGCTGAAATTCCATTTGAATAGTTGAAGAATAGCTTGTAAATAGATGCAATAAATAATAAGTATTTTCAATTATACGAGTATTAAATAATTATTTAACTTTTGTGTGTTGATAACAAAACGGTAAATATCGAAAAACATCGTAAGGGAACCAGTTAGCTATAAGCGGCGACGGACTTGATACCTGTCACATATGGAATGCAAAATGTAGACATTGGCTAAATGTTACTTTTGGACGTGCCTCTGACTAACTCCTAGCAAACTTGATCCTATTACACTTCACTTTTTTATTAGTAGAAACATCACTACATAGTATAAAGCAAAGTCGCTTTCCGCTTCCCGCGTCTGTATGTCTGTATGTATGTTTGCTTATATCTTTAAAACTACACAACGGATTTTGATGCGGTTTTTTTTAATAGATAGAGTGATTTAGGAAGAAGGTTTATATGTATAATAACATGCTTAATATATTAGAGAACCACTGATAATTTTAAGATTTCAAATCAGCGCGACTTTTTTTTTTAAATTTTAAATGCTGTTATCGAGTATACAAAGACATTCTGTAATATATTTTGGTATCAGCTTTGCACCCGTGCGAAGCCGGGGCGGGTCGCTAGTTAATATTAAAATTCAAAAGTAAAAGCTATAATTACTTCAAACGCAATACCTATTTGTTTATCCTTCTGAAAATAGACCTTCCGATAAGACGTCTGGCTCCTGAAATTCAATTTTGTACATTGATGCTCGGTCATTTTCCCGAGAGCTACAAAAATATACTACAATTTTACATTTATTATGATGACTATATTCCATCCAGTGATTGAACTCTACCCTTATAAAGATAGGGGCTAAATTGCAATGACTTCATGCCACATTTGACGTCGTCGTAACCATCGTGAATCTCACAGAAAAGTTATAGTTTTATCAAACAGAGATGTTTCACTCCAAACTTGCCTCACAGCTCAGTTGGTAGTAACTCTGCCTTCTGCGCTTTAGGTTGTGGTTTCGATTCCCACCGACAATATTTTGTGTGATGAACATGGATGTTTGTTCTGTGTCGTTGTGTCAATATATATATTACGTATATTTAAAAAAAAAATATGACAAGTATTCTATCAGTTATCTGGATCCCATAGTACAAT
This sequence comes from Hydriomena furcata, assembly GCA_912999785.1. NCBI lineage: Eukaryota > Metazoa > Arthropoda > Insecta > Lepidoptera > Geometridae > Hydriomena > Hydriomena furcata. The sequence goes on along the minus strand of OU538828.1, from coordinate 12,736,481 downwards.
ATTATTTTTCAAACTATCGTGATTAGTAGACATAACTATAGATTATGACACGGGTATTTGTCACGTAATTACCTTTAATTTACTTTCCCGACGTTTCGGCTATGTTACAATTGCCTTGGTCGCGGGCGTGAATTATTACGTGATAAATACCCGTGTCAAAATCTATAGTTATCCCATAGTACAAACTTTGCTAAGTTTAGGGCTAGATGGCACTGTGTGTAAAGTAGCTAATATTTATTTTATTTATATTAACACGAAAATCTAAAGTTTGTGTTCTTTAAACACGCGAAGGGATATTGATTTTATGATTGCTACTAATATTATAAATCTGAAAGTTTGTAATGATGTTTGGGTGTTTATGTGCCTCAATCACGCCGCACGGATTTGGATGAAACTTACGAATATATATAGCCTGGAATAATAATAAATATTGAAGGACATGGACATTATCACACAGCGCCATCTAGCTCCAAACTAAACAAAGCTTCTATTATGGGAAAATAATATATAATAGGCTATTTTTTATTTAAGAATCACACGTGTAAAGTTGCGGGCAGAAGCTAGTTAAATATATAACTGTTATTTAGTAAGTTGTGTGGTAAAAATCTTATAAAGCCACCATTCTGTTGGCACACAAAATAAACGAAAACGTAAACGACGATCGATCTTATTCTGTTCACGTTAAAGTCTAAATTAGCGTGAACCCTAGACACCTTTAAGAATCTGAGCGCCTGGAGATCTGAGAGGACGTCTACCGTACTTGGGGATTATAGTCGTGATCCTATTTTATTTTCATTTTCCTTAGTGACAGTCTCAAAATTTTGATAGTTTAATGAAAATTTCCGATTTACCTTATTTGTTTTAGTAACGTTAACCTAAATGGTAATAATATTACTAAACCACCTAATTTTACTCAACTTTAGTGAAATTCTAGTGGAAAAAGAACAAAGTCTACAGATATTTATTTCAAGTATCTAAACTTTGAAACGTCCTAGACTAGATAAAACTATGTCTGTTTCTCGCGTAGGTACCTAGTTGCCACAAATAATCCCTTAGCCTCTTAGCCCTTTCGCTTAGAGCAAATTTTCTTAAGACAATACAATGATGCTGATGATGTGATGATAGAGACAGAAGGTGTATTCAAACTTTTTACAAGCATTTATTAACTTGCAATGTATGTATGTTACTATGTAACTATGTTTGTTAAGGTGGAATCTTGCAACTCAATTTTGAAGCAGTTATCCGAAACCTTTGAGTTTGGGGATTTGAGTTTGATTTGAGTTGAGCTCTAATTTTGCATATTTATGTAACTTTGACGAAAATGCAATAATTATGGTGACAGCGAGCTGATCTGATGATGGAGTCAGGAGTTGTTCAACAGACAGTCACAACGGAACTCCTTAGGAAATACTCTGATTGAGTAAAATATTGCATTCTTGTCAAGTTTCAATGACAATGTTATGTGACAAGTGCTCGATGGTTTGAATATATTATTTGAATGATTTTACAAAAGCTTGTCATTGAAAAATATTTTTTAACAGAAGACTTAATGAGTCATAGTATGACATGGCTTGTTTTAATTTTCCTGTCAATTGCCATAAAAAGTAAACTAATAAAAACTAATTATCGGTTCCTCCCACTCATGCTATATTAAAATTAAATGTCAGTACAGTTATTATGGCTCATTTTATTAAAGTAAAAAGCATTTTTTTTGTTGTATATACTTAACAACAATAAAAGGTTTTGTCGCCTAGCGACCACGCCGCCTATTCGATACAAAAAAAAACCGACCAAGTGCAAGTCGGACTCGCGCACGAAGGGTTCCGTACTATTCTAATTTCTAATCTATAAAAAAAAGGCAAAAAAATCACGTTTGTTGTGTGGGATCCCTACTTAAATAGTTATTTTATTTTGTTTTTAGTATTAGTTGTTATAGCAGCAACAGAAATACATCATCTGTGAAAATGTCAATTGTCTAGCCATCTAGCTATACAGCCTTGTGACAGACGGACAGACGGTACCCTAAAAACAACTTAACTAGGTAAAATAAGTTACTTTGGAGTGACAAGCATGTCGTCAGTTCAAGGCCTCGTAAAGACAAATTTTACCTTCGTAGGACGACCTTCTTACTTTAGCCAATGACAAGCGTATTGACTTTCGATTAGATTCTTTATAAAAATAAAGATATTTCTTATGAATTTCATTTTAATAAGGCGTATACTTATACCTACTTTTAGGAAGACAGCAGAGAGACCAATTCTAAATGAAAAACAACGTGAGGAAATAAATTAGTATTTTTATAAGCGACGATGGATTTGCAATCTGTCACGTCTGACTATAACGACTGCAAAATGTGGGCTGGCGTTTGGACATACCACTGACTACCCCCTGATATCTTGAAAGATCTGAGTGCCTTGAGATTTAAGAGTATGTCTTGTGTACCCTACTTGGGGATTACAGTCGTGAGCCTATTTTTATTCTTTATTCTAGTTTGTGTAAAAGGTTTTGTCGGCCAACCACCATTTCACGGAATGTATGAATAATAATATGAGCAATTTGTACGCTTGTGGTTATTAACTATGTTTTATTTAATAACCTCAAGCTCATCAACCAGTAGGAAGTAATTTATAATGTGGTAGATGGGTACTTCAAACCTTTCAGTAGAGTAAAAATAAATAAATAGGATCACGACTGTAATCCCCAAGTACGGTAGACATCCTCTCAGATCTCCAGGCGCTTGGATCCTTTGAAGATGTCCAGTGGTGGTCAGAGGCATGTCCAAACATGAAAATAATATTTTGTCCGTGTTATACACTGATAATGTAGCTTTTAATAAGTCAAACAATTTTGAATATTGGTCTAGTTTTTAAGTTTATCAAAAAATATAAGTTCACATACAAAAATACATTTTTTCTCTTTTTAGTATTAGTATTATCATCTCTATTTATACAGAATTAATAGGTAGGTAATTTTAAAATCCAAATCTACCGCCTTAGTAGCGTGGTAAGTGTAAGTAAGTGGTAAATGCGGGTTCAATTCCCACGGCAGGACAGTTTGAGTCTGGTTACGGTGCCATAATACTCGTAATTTCAGATAACCTAACCTAGTTTAAGTTTCTGGTATAATTATTTTTAATTTCTTAAAATTATTTATTAATATTTTTTATTGGTGCACAATTAAGTATTTTCATTCATTTATTCATACGGAATATTTTTTATTCACGATACGGAATCCTATAGTGGGGTTAGGAGGTGCATGTCAAACAAAACTAACCATAAGGAAAGTAAATAGAAAATTAGTTATCCTACTTTATGTTATCATGCCAACCATTCTTTTGTTGCCTTTAAGGTTGGCATGTAAAAAATGCTTATAGCGTTATGCCCAACCTTTGTATATTTTGTCCTTTGAAGTATTTTATGAATATAATGATATAATTTAAATTAGTAAAAAAACAACCTTATAATCCTAATAATATTATTTTATTTATTTGGTACACACGGTCAAACATTATAATATTTATTTATTATCTAAGGTAGGTAAAATATTGATTAAAAGTAAAACTTATAACATCCACAGATCATTATTGTTGGATTATAAAACTAAAAATTTAATTTTTTTTGATATTTGCGGCACGGCACAATCACCACTAATATAATAAGTAGTATATGTAGTATATATCCCTATGGTATAGGGATAGTAATTTTATAGGATACTTTTATCTAAGCATAACGCGAACAAAGCCGCGGGCTTGTGATATTATAAAAGGAGCAAAAATAACACGGATTGAGCATCACCAAACTTCAAGAGAGTCGTATTCGAGGATTGTTTGTGTAACTTAGTTTATACATGGGTTGAGTTACCCGAAGTAAGTACAAACTTATGCTTCAAGATTCGTCCTTGTGTTGAATCGTGCCTACTATCATTTTCAACCGACGTAAAAAGGAGGTTCTCATTTCGATGCGTATATTGTTTTTATATTTTTATAAACTTAACTTCTTAGTATCGATATTTGAACATGACAACAAACTTGTCAAGATTATGTTTCACTTTTAAGCTCACAGTAATATAGACTAATATTATAAACAGGAAACATTTGTATTTTTTTATGTTTGTAACGAATAAAATCGAAAAATACTAGACCTATTTCAAAAAATCATTATTATCTCTGAGTAACATATATGCTACATTTATTACTACAAAAATTAGGTATCCCTACCAAAACTTCAATAATGTAACTTAAGGTTTAAAAAAATTAGCCATAAAATCATTATTCCACCCGTGCGACGCCAGGGCGGACTGCTAGTAATGAATAAACTCGCGAACTACTAGACCTTTTTCAAATATTCAATATTAGAATGATACATTATCTCTGAGTAACTTAAGCTACATTTATTACTACAAAAATTAGGGATCACTACTAAAACATCAATAATGTAACACAAGGATTTACAAAAATAGACATAAAATCATTATTACACACGTGCTATTTCGGGACGGACTGTCCGTATTGTTTTTATATTTTTTGAGTATTTGTAGTTCTAATCGTCTATCTATATAGACGATTAGAAAGTACGTCAACTTTTAACTATTCGACTGTTTTAATGCCGTGGTTCGTCGAACCCTGATCGTGTACCAACAATTTTCCTTAAATGGAAAGTCATATTTGTACTAGATAAATTCGCTCTCAATTTTGTAAATACTCACTACTGAAATTAATTTTGATTCGTTAAGCTGTGTAACAACAGATTTAATACAAGCTCAATTTGCTAAAACTTACGTTTCACAGGTACCTCTCGCCTTCTGCGTGATACGCAAGGATTAATTTACTCTATTTGTAGTTACAAAGTCTTCATTAAGTTTGCGTGTAATGATACTTCGGCTTTTGATGTGTTTCGGTGTGAATACAGTACCTACATATTTAATTAAATTAACTTTTGCTTTGTTTTTATGGTCAACAAGTTATAGCATAGCTAATGTAACTCGGGATTTTTTATTGTAATTTTTAATATTAACTATATTACTATTATTATATTATTACTTGACTTAAAGGTACTATAAGAAAATCTGTTTTTTATGTGTAGAGTCAACCCGGAAGAGACGGAAAATGTGATGAAAATCATAAAAATAAACTGGCATTTTATTTTATTTGTCAACTAGCGACCCGCCCCGGCTTCGCACGGGTAGCATGTTATTATACATATAAACCTTCCTCCTGAATCACTCTATCTATTAAAAAAAAACCGCATCAAAATCCGTTGTGTAGTTTTAAAGATATAAGCAAACATACATACAGACATACAGACGCGGGAAGCGGAAAGCGACTTTGCTTTATACTATGTAGTGACTATATGTTATGTAAAAATTATCTGTTAACTAAAACAAAAAGTGAATTTTTAGGTTACATTTTTGAATGTTAAATATATCACGAGAAGTTGTACCAATTATTTTTCAGTCTTTCATGGATTAACAAAATCCAAAAGTTATCTGAGCACCTATGTCATAATATCAAAGCTGTATCTCTTGCAAAAATCAATAAAAACTTGATCAAAGTGACAAAGAAAATATTAAAATTAATAGAAAAAACATCACTTCTGTAACTCTTTTGTATGGTAAACATCCTCTTATATCTCTAGGTACTCAGATCCCTTATTATGTATTAGGTGGCAATCAGAAGCACGTCCAAACATTACATTTAGCATACCCACATAATGCAGTATGGAATGCTAGCCATTTCCTAAGTGCTATGTTGCAAGTCCATCGACGTGCCTCTACCTCCATTAGACATCTAAGATCTATGAGGATGTCTACCGTACTTGGATATTACAAACGTTCATTTAAGTTTTCATAATAATTAATAAGATGTTACACTTTTTTACATTCAGTCTATTCTAAAATAGTACCACCATAATAGTTACCAAAAATGATAAAGAAAATACTATTTTAATTGGTCACCAGTGCTACCACCCACTGCTCAAAAATAATAATGGTACTTTATAAATAAATCGTATGATTGATAGCCTTTGTCCGATACACTATCGATAAACAAAATATTTCGAGTATGTTTAAGATTATTATATTCACAAAAATAGTTAAAAAGGTTTTATAGTTTGTAATAGGTGTAAACAATTTAAAAGGCAAAGTTTTAAAGCTAGTTATTTCCTAAAAAGTGAAAACTGTTTAAATATTTTCAAGTAAGTGATTATTAGTAGGTTGGCAATATTGATCTACTAGTAAAGGCATAATCAGTAAAACAACATACTCTACTTTATTAAAAAGTAAATCAAACAACTAAAAAACCAACCGCCTCAATAAATAGTTTTATCAAAGTACAAAGTATTTCGTTTTCCCAAACGTTTTACGGAACACTAACCGTAACCCATTCAAATAATAATGAAACAGAAGGCTAAACGAAAACCCAACCGTCCACTATCCCAACGGCCGAATCCAGCGAACCGTGAACATACCCCAAAAACTTACCATTAAAACAGGTGATGAGCCACAGAACTGCGGTGCACAAGTGCGTCAAACTGGCACCTCTCACTCGTTTTCGCACCATCTCACCAGAATTCAATCACCATGCTACAGAACAGAACCAATCCAAAACACTTATCGGAACACCCTCGATTTATGTGTGACGTAACTTGCACCAGAGTGTCGGTTGGGACGTCTACTCGCGGTGGAGCGGTCCGTACGACTGACGCTAGCTAGAAGGGTACGGGTAAGGGTAGGACTGAGAGGGACAATATCAAATGGTTTGTACCCTCACACAGCCATATCCCTCCAGAGTGGGGACCCACGTGCTGTGTTTAGTCAATTTTCGTTTGTAGGGCTATTTGTATTTTTATTGGCGTCGTTAAACGAAGCATCATTAAGTGGCGATTGTACTTTCTGTTCAGTGGACTCTATTGCTACTGTTTCCACGACAGGTGATTGGACAGAGTTTTTGTCGGCCAATTTCTTTTTTGTGCAATTAAACGTTTATCCAATTTCGTTTCCAGTGACTATTTCATCAGAAAATGTTGATTGTTTTCGTTCTACCTTGTCTGAGGAAAATAGCCGAGATGTTTTACAGCGATTTATACCTATTTATAAAATTGCGTGTCTATACTTCTGGTTGGTGTTTTTCAAGATTTATGCTATTAGAATAAAGTTTAATGGAAGCCCCGATTATTATAACACTCGTACATTTGGAATATTCTCAGAACTCTAAAAATACTTTTGTTAATTTCGTTACTAATTCCAAAAGTATAATCAAAGCGGGTAAATTACTAAACTTGGAAGGGATTTCGCTGGATTCATCTCCGAAAAGGAAATAAAAAAACACGATGGTGATTTTATAAAGATAACGTCTCTGAAACACCACGAAACTCGTATTAAAGTCGCGGGGATGGGCAAAGTTTGTCGGTTTGATAATAAAAGGATTTAACCACTGGACGCCAACGAGCTTGCAACCTGTCTTGTATGGATTGCTATTTGCTAGCTACTGCAGAAGTCCTGTGCTAAATGTTATGTTTGGATGTGCATCTGACTATTTCCTTTAAATCTGAGAGGATAATATATCTACCATACTTGGGAATTATAGATCTGATCATATTTTATAACCACTGGGTTAGCCGCGTTTGAGCCTTAGGGCTAGTCGATCGATCTGAATGTAAATATATAAAGTTTTTCAAATCAATTGGATCATTTTATAAAAATTTGAGTTATTTGTCACTAGACATCACAGAGTAAGTCCCATCTTGGAATTTTAATAATATAATGATAGATTACTGTCATTTCTTACTACCTACCAACAAATACAATACATTCAGAAACGTACGAAGAACAAACAAACGTAAGATGTACATCTTATATTTATATTGCTGATACCTATTACCTTTAAAAGAGTTGGAGGTAAATTACCCTAAAAATATGCAAATTTATGCACCTCCCATACCAAGTAAAATAAAAATACACAGAAAGTTTATATCTATAATCATACTAGCCAACAATATTTGTTTATTTATTATAATGCCTTGGAAGTACCGCCTGTTTGTTGTGTTTTTCCAAATATCAACTCTGCTACCTATTACTTTTTATTCAATTCAGAAGCAGTAGGTAACATGTGGAGTTTTTAGTCCATTAGATGAATTGATCCAGATTCTGACGCAATGTAGGCCGCGACCGCGTTGATACCGTGAGTTCCAGCAAAGCCAAGTAGCAAGGCCTACTAAAGTTTGAGGTTTACTACTCGATTTGAGAACTTTTATGAACATCGAAAAAGGCGTAACGATTTGTTTGAACGCCAGTTGGCTATAATTTGTTTGCGACTTCATTCTTTTTAGTGATTTTTTTACGTTCCTGCGTTCACCGGGATTTTTCAAATAGCTACTTTAATGAAATTCTGGCTTTATAAGATAGACTATGTTTTGCCCGGGACTTTGTCCGTGTAGATTTAGGAAATCTATTTTTGACGACTTTTTGTAAAACACTTAAATTCCTGGAAATCAAAAGAATATTCAGGAAACAACTAGCATTATGTCTGTCCCAAGACTTTAACTTATCTCGATATGAAATTTCTTCGCAATCAGCCCAGCGGCTTGGCCGCGTTAACATCGCAGACAGACAGACACGAGTTACATTTATAATATTAGTATAATATAGATTCTCGGCACTATTGGGACTGGTAAATTCCAGTGGGATACTTTATCTGCCGATCTATTCAGAAGCTCTTTATTAACCGTCTTTTTTTCTTGTATGTTTTATCGGTAATATTTTGTAAAAAAATACCTAAGTATGTTTTGCGGCACAAACATTACATACCTACTTCTGCCGTATTTTAGAATCTGGTAAAAAGGTTTTAGATTAATTTAGACTCAATTTTAGATTTAGGTATTCAATGATCTAAGCCATTGATCTAATTATTCAGGATGAACAACCGATACCAATACCGATTCTAATGTTACTTTTGTTTGTTTTTATTTGAAGAAATAACTATGGAAATTTGCGACAAACCTTTTGTAACAATGGATGATGGTAATGGTAAACATTCGCCATGAGCAATATTTTCAAATTCATCAAAAACACATAAGCCATCTGATTAACTAACCGAAACCAAAACAAATTCCACAGCCGACAAAAACGCTAATCCATAGATTAACTCTGAAAAAGATCAACATTAAAAACAGTCGACTCCAGCTGGACATTCAAGTACCGAGCCCATTGTCCACTGTAGCTAGGTAGGTACCTACTCCTACAACATATGCCAGTTTTGACATTTGGACGATACGTTGTCGATACGATAGTGGTTCGTGCTTAGGTCACAGTACATACAATGTGACTGGTTCACAGCTCAGTTGGTAGTAGCTCTGCCTTCTGCGCTGTATGTTGTGGATTCGATCCTCACCCAGATCAAATATTTGTGTGATGAACATAAATGTTCGTTCTGCGTCTGGGTGTTATTATGTATCATTATGTATATGTATTTACAAAAAAAAAGTATATTGGTACTCTATCAGTTATCTAGTTCCCATATAACCATTTTACAAGCTTTGCGCTTAGTTTGGGGCTAGATGGCGCTGAGTGATAATGTCCACCAATAATTATTATTTAGTTATTATTATTTCTGTAGACATAAAATATATATTTAGGTATTACCAACTCTTCAATAATTATGAGTGAATGTTTCAGTTGTTACTCAGAACACGATAGGAATATAGAAAACATTATTTCAAAGAAATCAAAGCAAGTGACGTGACAGATATAAACCTGTCACTTTCTTTTTTATGAACACATTCCCAAATTATCATCAAAATTCGCGCCCATGATAACATGTCACACAACATTGTCCGTCCATGTTGTTATTCTCTTCAAACACACATAAAATTTTCAAAAATTATGACAACTAGAGCATAAAAAATGCGCTTGTTTGTTTGATTAATATATAAGAACAAGTTGAATAATATTATATCTTTGAACATATTTTTTATTTAGAGATTACCATAAAGGAAATATCAACATTTAGAGAAATGGAGCGTTACATCGAATGGTACCATGAATGATTTCTTACCATTATTTATATTTTATCGGTGAATATTATTATAATCATGGTTGATCTCTGTTGGTTCCTTGGTTGCTCTATGATTTGTCAACGACGGTTACCATTCCATTAGCCAAACTGGCTAATTTGTTTGACACATCTTTTTATGACACGAAAGGGGCTATGACAAAATGACAGTTGTTTTCCACGTGCAAGTCTCTCAAACTAAACTCAAACGTCAAAACAAACAAAACCTAATAGTTGGCGGTCGGTGTGCTAAGCTCAAATTGTCACTTACGTAGCAATGCTTCAGTGAACAGTGGACCTTAGAATAAAATATTGGTGGACCCCATTACGTAAAAGGCTATAAAATGTTTCCGAGTAATATCACGGACATATTTCCAACAAGATATACGTCTATTGGTTTAACTGAAGGTACTTACCTAAGATTCGGGGAAATCTTTGAAAAACATTTACTTTATGTTTTAATGGCAGACAAATTTTATGGTTGAGAAGTGAGCTGAGTATTATACATATTAGCTGCTCGTATATATCGTATCGTTATAGGGATTTTTTTGATATCTTAGGTTTCATTATAGCAATTTTCCTAGATTATGCTCGTATAATTATCATCATCTTCCTGCCCTTATCCTATTATATTAAATTAAATAAAATTTATATCTTAAAAATAAAAAACATCATAAGTAGCAGATACGTGTTTTTTTTTATTGTTCCCGTAGTTTTTTAGTTTATCCACTACAAACTTATATTTAAAAAGCAAAAGTACAACTTTTATATTATTATAATATTGAAGATTGAAGATTGAAGGGAAGAGAGGAAGAGGAAGGCCACGAATAAGCTACATGAGCCAGATAAAGGAGAAAATAGCTGTCGTGTCGTATAAGGAAGTTAAAGAGACGGCACTGGAGAGAAATAGATGGAGAGAGCTGCATCAATTACACCGACAAGAGCACAGCTCTTAAGTTAGAAGAAGAGAATATTAGTGCAGATGTCGATTATATCATATTCAAGTGGCTTATTTTACAAAATTAATTTAGAGATGTTATAGGTTTACAAGCTTTTATTTAACTTGCAATGTATGTATGTAAATATGTAACTATGTTTGTTAAGGTGGCATCTTGCAACTCAATTTTGAAGCAGTTATCCCCAACCGATTGAGCTGAAATTTCGTATAATTATGTAACTTCGACAATGCAATAATATGGTGACAGCGAGCTGATCTGATGATGGAGTCAGGAGCTGTTCAACAGACACTCACAATGGAACACCTTAGTAAATACTTCGATTGAGTAAAAACTTTGCATACTTGTCAAGTTCCGATGACAATGTGTAATGTGTATAATGTGACAGGTGATAGCGCGCTCGTGCTAAATGATTTTACAAAAGCTTGACATTGAAAAATATTTTTCAACAAAAAACTTATTTTTGGATTCAATAGATAAACTAGACTGTCGAGTAACTAGAAACTAACAACTGAATAAAATGATACAAAACAAAAGGTGTTCGGTTCGTCAAAGGAGCAGTCACACTCGATGTTCTGTAAGGAAATGCTTGAATGACTCACCCTAATTGTAGTAACATCGTCGCCAATGTGTTGGAGCTCAGACATTTTCTAGCATAATCACTACATAGTATAAAGCAAAGTCGCTTTCCGCTTCCCGCGTCTGTATGTATGTATGTATGTATGTATGTTTGCTTATATCTTTAAAACTACACAACGGATTTTGATGCGGTTTTTTTAAATAGATAGAGTGATTCAGGAGGAAGGTTTATATGTATAATAACATGCTACCCGTGCAAAGCTGGGGCGAGTCGCTAGTAGTAATATATTTCCTAGTTTTCCGTTATGTAATACTTTCTGTAGCTCGCTTTCGTTTCAACTGCGACACTGCTTTTGTTTACTGACGAAGTATTTATGTTTTTTTAACAGATTTGATTTGAAAGACATATATTTTTTTTTAATTAAAGACTAAACCTGGAATTCTAAGTAAAGGTGTGATCAGACATTGCGCGGCAATAGAGTGCGGATAAATTACAGCGCAGAAGGTAGATACTCAATACTCATACTACCAACTGAGTTATGGGGCCAGTCAATTTCATTAATATCTACAGCTAGTATTTATTTATTTGAAGTTCCTAATAATATTATAAATGCGAAAGTTTGTGAAAAGACAACTATGTTTGTGGCTCAATCAGGCCTAAACGAAAACGGATTAAGATGAAACTTGCTGTAGTAATGTAGATAGAAATCAGAATAAATAAAAGGGGAACTTATAATCCGAAAAACAACCCTTAAATGATAAAAAAAAACGCAAAAAGGATGATTTTGGCGTTGGTGTGTACAAAATCTGACATCACAGACTAAAAACGTTTAGTCGTCATAGCAACGCAGTTTTGACTAATGATTGATACGCATTCTACAATTTTTTTTAATTTATTTTATCAGTACAAGGTTTGTAGGGAAAAAATTGGAAGATGCCTGAAATTGCTTTTTCCTATGCGTTTATTAAAAATTGACAGGACAACGTTTGTCACGGGTCGGCTAGTTATTAATAATTTATTAATTTGAACTTAAATAAAATTATCTTGTATTGACATTATGATGTAAAAATCCATGTCTTCAATTAATAAAAGTGATGGTGTTATTAAAAAAGAGCTGCGTCATTTTCCTAAATTGTTACACCTTGGTATAACGTGTCGTAAGGGAAAGTTATAATAAATATAGAATTTGACCTCGAACACTCTTTTGGTTTACAGGTAGGTAGGGTTGGAATTTAGGTCACTCCCCTATAGACGCAAGTTCAAAAATGTATTTTCGGTTAACTACATTTTCTCTTTAGTAATTCGTATTGGCAAACAGATCTTCAAAAAACAAGCAAGCAACAAATAAGTACTAGATTTAGTATTATTTAATTTGTGTTTTAGATATTGTGATTTAAGAAAGATCCGAAAAAAGGCTATTATTATTGTTACTAGCTGCTCACCTCGGCTTCGCACGTGTGGTACCTAGCTAGAAATTATGTGTTATTCTGATGTATAAGCTATATTACTGAAAAATTTGATGAAAATCCGTTCAGTAGTTTTTGCGTAAAATAGTAACAAACACACTCACACACTTTCGCATTTATAATATTAGTAGGATTATCTATATTAACGATGAAGGGAAAAAAAACTTTGAAGAAACCGACACGACGCGTTTTGAGATACAGCCCTATGACATACAGACGGATAGACGGACAGACGGACAGCGAAATCTTAGTAATAGGGTCCCGTTTTTAAGCTTTGGGTATGGAACCCTAAAAATGCAACTATAATTTCTAGTCGAGCTGCTCCCTCATTTTACAAATGGATAAATCCCTTGAAGCGAGCCAGAAAAAAGGTACAAAAATCAAATTGTTGCAACTATCTCTCGAACAAAAAACTGGCAATACGCCAGCAATATAAAGTAATTTGGATAAGCCTTACACGACGAGGTTTGCGTGTCGAGCATCTACATAATTTTCTACTGGACAGCCTAGATAGTTCCGATGTTTAAACCTCCGCGCGTTTTGCACTGGAGGCACACCTGACTTATGTATTTTCTATTACTACATAGTATAAAGCAGTCGCTTTCCGCTTCCCGCGTCTGTATGTATGTCTGTATGTATGTTTGCTTATATCTTTAAAACTACACAACGGATTTTGATGCGATTTTTTTTAATAGATAGAGTGATTCAGGAGGAAGGTTTATATGTATAATAACATGCTTAATATATTAGAGAACCACTGATGATTTTAAGAATTCAAATCAGCGTGACTTTTTTTTAAATTTTAAATGCTGTTAACGAGTATACAAATACATTCTGTAATATATTTTGGTATCAGCTTTGCACCCGTGCGAAGCCGGGGCGGGTCGCTAGTTAAGAATAAACGTCAAGTCTTATCCCCATATTAGTTGTAACCTCAAAATATCTCCACCTCGACTCGACTTCGAAACCGTGTTTTTTGAGTGTGCCTCTCGTCGAGGATTCCTCATTCAACAGAACTGTCAACTGAAGGTACCTCGAGATGTACCTTGACATTCCTCGATAGCTTCTGAACGACGCATGGTACCAATATCATGGTACCAATATTAAGATACCAAACTTAAGGTACTTTTCGACGGAAAGTACGAGAGGTCTCGAAAGAGTTTGAGTCAAAGTAGAGTCAAGGTTCCAAATAAGAACATGGGAATTAGAACAATCAAAACACATACCTCAAAATAAACGCATTATTTAATTAAAAGTAATAAGGTAAAACAACTCACATCCTCTCAAATTTTAATTTATTCGTTTTTTTTTCAATTTATTATTTTATCGATTATGTCATAAAGTTATTTTTGTTTTTGTTGCTTGTACTGCCTTCCACTGTTACTTTGCTCACTACTTTCCATCCTCTGTTTGTCTGGAAGAAATCGCTTTTTAGCGATAAGGCTGGCCGTTGTACGTAATTCGAAAATTATTTGTTTAATATTTTGCTTGTTTATTTTCGGGGTATAATAAAGTATTATCTATATATATATCGATGAGCTTGGTATGTCTGTGTACTAAGGGCCGTTTCGTATCTAGAAATCTCTTTTAGGCCGTAACACAATGTTGAACGTTTCAGGTTAAAAAAATACAAGCAAACCTTTGAATTATTTTATACCTTCTAGACTAGAATATGAAAATAAGGCAGATGACATATTTTAGTCGCGACGTAACAAATCGAGTTTTCAGTACTAGGGTGAGAGCGCTATGTAGGCACTTTAACAATACATTAATTTTCAAATAAACGGTTTATATTGCAAAAATTATTAAAACGATATTTTTTAAACTACAAAGAATAGAGTATTTTTCTTTTTCTTAGGTTAAGCAAAGGTTTTGTAACAGACGATATTTATTTATCAATTATTGATATTTAAATAGACAAAACTGGAAATCATTGGTTGTGGGCAAAACAATCTAGAGGGAAAACACACCACAAATGACATTAATCAAAACGGACCATAGACAAATAATTAACTATTGACTTTAAACAAGTTTGTTTGGTAAGCTCAGTTATTGACTGCCAAAATCGAAAATGACCAAAACCGATGAAGGCACCTCAACCAGTTCCATGACCCTACTATGAAAATAAAATAAAAGATTTCATAATATTGATGTTATAAAATAACTCAGTAAAAATTTGCACTGTTATTTAAAATTAAACGGTAAAATATTAATTTTGTTTAAAAAGGGCCGACATCGGATAAGTTTAATAATTATATCAAAATTTATATATAGTCAAAACTAGCAATGAGGAAATTTATTAAATGTAATTATAAAGTATTCAAATTATTTAAAAGTTCCGTAACGTATTTAAAGTGGATTTCAGGATCAGTTAGGGAAAAAACTTAGTTTTATAAATTTAAAAGTCAAAAAGTTTCGTTAAAAGCCTTTCAACGTTTCCAATAGTGAGTAATAAAAGTTAAAACACGCCTAAATTATTATTTTCGAAAAAGATCGGCTAAATTTAGAAGTTCTGAGGCCATACCACAAAATCCACATAAAATATTATTCGCGGTGTGAAAGTGACAGTGCTATACGAGTTCAAATTAAAATTCAAATCTTTATTTGTGAAACAAATGTTCATTAATGATAGTCGTTACAATATATTGTGTGCACTGTGATCTGTTTGGCGTACAAATGTTGTTTAGATTGCTTACTTGCTAATCATGATATATTATGCTGATAATAATTCTATGAAATGTATGAAGTTAAATTAAATATCGATGTTTGTATTGCGTTGTCATTTTCGCACCGTGATTAATATTATTTTGATATTACTTTTGAGCTTGTGGTACGGCCCCAGTTCGGCGATAAAATATTTCAAGTTTTGCATGCCCAGTCACGCTCCGACTAAATTTTGTAAAATTTATTTTTAACAACAGACTGTATCAAATAAATGTTTTTACAGTAAAATATATTGTAGATGCCAAGGTAAAAAGTGCGTGTTGGAGTTTGCCGATCAACACACACAGACAACTTTAGTTTTTTTTTACTATTTTCGAAATAAAAACATTATTGAATATTGCAAAATAATATTTTATCTATACCGACGCTTTGACTGTGTCACAATAATCGTGGTCGTGACGGCTTCCGTCAAATCGTCATCACTACATAGTATAAAGCAAATTCGCTTTCCGCTTCCCGCGTATGTATGTATGTATGTATGTTTGCTTATATCTTTAAAACTACACAACGGATTTTGATGTGGTTTTTTTTAATAAATAGAGTGATTCAAGAGGAAGGTTCATATGTAAAATACATGCATAATATAGTAGAGAAACACTGATAATTTTAGAGGTTTCTAATGTGATGTCGTAAATAACGACGCTTACATTGCAAATGCTGGCTGAACCCCACGAGATATATCAAAATAATGTACTACAGTATTGTACACCTTAAAAACGTCTACAAAAAAGTCCACGATGGTATTAGAAATGTCTTACGCATAGCGAAGCGGGCACGGGTCAGCTAGTGATAACTAAAAATATCCATTTGAAAAATACAGACAAATTTTTCTTTAGTGAAAACTTAAAACCAAATTGCTTTATCCCTAAATATGTTTAATTTATTGCATCAGTGAAATGGCAGATCAGAATCCGAGCTTAGATAATGTTGTAACAGCTCTAGACAAACCTCGGATCAACATTGGTAGTGTATCATAGAAGAAAATTGCCGAGGCACATAACTTTAATCGTACGTACGTACTACTGTATGTCCATACACTACTGTGTATCCGTAGTACTGTATTACTGTATATCCGTGTGCATGCAGATATTCATATTCTCTTTGTCTGTTGAACTTTAAAGCCGGTACGAAAGCAGAATGACGTATGCGGGGTCACGATTCAGACTCCATCGGGTGCAGGCCGATATCAAATAGAACGCAAAGTTTTCTTTGAAACATTGTGGCTTGAGAGCACGTAGCGAACATTTAAACTGTCCAAAATTAGGGGACTTCCTTGTAATCCATTGATTTTAAACGTTTGTGGTCGCGTTTAGATTGTCTTTTTGGTAGCAATCTAATACGATAAAAACGCTTGTTTCAATTTATAATGGCATTGTGCTAAAAGCATGCAATTAACTTTCAATTAACACATTTAAATCCAGCCTTTTTAACATAATATACTGCTTGGTGACCCAACAGTCATTTTCCTGTCCGAATTTTAATAATCACAGAAAAAGCACTTTCAATTTTTCTTTTAATACAAACTTTATACACTTGAAAATCAAATCAGCTAAAGTAATGATTTTTAATTGATTTTTATTTATAATTATAGATTTTTAACAAATTAATGAATGTAATGCTAAAAGTTTGAAAATTTTGTTTTTTTGTATGGATGTCTACCCGGATAAGACGGAAAAAGTGATATAAATAAATATAAATATAAATATAAATATTGGTGGACATTTCACACAGCGCCATCTAGCCCCAAACTAAGCAAAGCTTGTACTATGGGAACCAGATAACTGATAGAATACTTATATACTGTTTTTCTTGTAAATACATACTTATCACACAAATATTTGTCCTGGGTGGGGATCGAACCCACAACCTACAGCGCAGAAGGCAGAGTTACTACCAACTGAGCTGTGAGGCCAGTCATAAAACCGCATATCTTGAAAACAGCCAAACATAGAAGGAAACTGTCTTTTATTTGTGTAGCTAGTATGATTATATAACGAATTCTATTAAAATGAACTGTTTAGCTATTCATAGTTTATAGTAAAAACTAAATTAGTGTTTTGGAGGAGCCATCTTTGGAAAATAAATCTATCGAGAAAAGTATCACCAATCGTGTTTGTGTCTATAATTTATCTAGATTAAATTTTTAAGTTATCATTGTCATTAAAAATAAAACTGTATGTTTTGCGGTTATAAAGAAAAAACGATTCTGTTTTTATAAAAAAAAAAACTTCTCTTAGTGGACTTTTTTTATGGCTTGTTCGATTGCAATGTTTTTTCTCTAGGATAGGAAATGATACAAGTGGTCCCGTTTCAATTCGATTTAATGTCAGATCAGTGATTTTTTCCATCAAACGTGCTTTAGCCCTTTACGCATTACGGCCGTCATTTGTCAATTATGACTTCTTAGCGAATCAAAGCTTCACTCGTAATCGTAATGACTTCAAAAGTCATTTGTGATATCCGATCTGCGGGGATGAGTATCATTGGTTTTAATTAGCTACCATTTTCATTTTCAGCATCAGAATGTCAGCTGATTTCATTTTGCTGCATTTGTTTTTATTTAATGGTTTTAATTAACTCTCTCTGGGCACGTTATTTTTTATTTCTCTCGCTAAATGAGCTATTTTATTTTGAGTTATTGTTATTATGATTTGAATGCAAAGCCTCTGGTGTTCATTA
Organism: Hydriomena furcata; assembly: GCA_912999785.1. NCBI lineage: Eukaryota > Metazoa > Arthropoda > Insecta > Lepidoptera > Geometridae > Hydriomena > Hydriomena furcata. The sequence goes on along the minus strand of OU538828.1, from coordinate 12,718,031 downwards.
GAGTTTTTTCTGTGTAAAATGAACACGATAAGAAGTTTTTAACAATACAAAAATTGGTTCACGACTGCTTCAAACGTGGTAGGCATCCTCTTAAATCTCCAGCCGCTCTTATTCTTGAAGAAAATATTATATTAAGATAATTCCGCCGAAATATCTGACAGTGGAGAATATATTTCTATCTGGTACATGAGTTCAACTATGATGTGAGAAACAATTAGTAATATTTTATTACGCTTTAAAACCAGAAAAGAAAACCGACAAAAAAAAATCGACCGTCCGATAAGTCAAGACTACTACATAAATAGATTCACCATTCTCTATACTCCAAATCGGATCACCAGGTTAATTATGAAAAATATGAACCTCTTTTTGCGTCGGTTAAAAAGAAGACCATTATTTTCCTGAAAGCGCAAGCCCGTTTCCCACAAATTTCGTAAAAATTTAGCTTCCTTTAAAACAAACTCTACAACATTCTTCTCTTAGAAACCAATAACTGGAGCTCACTGACCATATATTCATCTTCATCAATCAGACGCGTTGGAAAAAAACCATTGTTATTTCAAACAGAATGAGGTAAAGACGCAGATGTATTAATAGTTCTAACGTAAAGAGGTTTCACTCGCAAATGTGTTTAAAATAGCCTGTGGAGTTTATGTTGATCTAAAAAGTTTATGCAAGTTATCTTATTTAAAAAGTTTTCTGTTGACAAATATTTTTCAATGACAAGCTTTTGTAAAATCATTTAAACCATCGAGCACCAGCGCGCTATCACCTGTCACGTCATATAACATTGTCATCGGAACTTGGCAAGTATGCAAACTCAATCGTAGTATTTACTAAGGAGTTCCGTTGTGAGTGTCTGTTGAACAGCTCCTGACTCCATCATCAGATCAGCTTACTGTCATATTATTGCAATGTCACCTAAGTTACATAAGTATGCGAAATTTTAGCTCAATCGGTTAGGGATAACTGCTTTAAAATTGAGTTACAAAATTCCACCATTACAAACATAGTTACATACCCTCGTACTCAAGAACGACACTATGAGAACACGCACCCACAGTGGACGAAATCTTTTTCATAAAAATCACTTTATATGTTGTGCGACACTGCATAGTGTGACTAGAGGCACATTGTCGTGTGCCTCTAGCCAAAGTTGAGCTCTAAAGGCACACGGTAGCGTGCGCCATAGTGCCGCTCATAACATAAAGTGATGTTTATGAAAAAAGATTTCGTCCACTGTGGGTGCGTGTTCTCATAGTGTCGTTCTTGAATACGAGGGATAGTTACATACATACATACATTGCATGCGCCCATATTCTTGAATATACCCAAAGGGGGTAATTATTAGCACGTTCAAACATTACATTGCACAAATGCCCATATTTTGCAGAAATTAGCATTCCATACGTGTCAGGTAGCAAGCCTATCGCCGCTTATAAGAATGCTGAGAAGATTTCATTTCATTTATTTAGATACATATTTATCATTAGCCGCAAGGAGAATATTATTTCGAAGTGATAAAGGCATATTAGTTTAAAAGCAGTATTGTGTTGAATTTTATGCAAACGAATGTACTGGCTACCAGCCTTTCTAGCCACTTTACTGTGAAACGAATAATAGTATAGAGTAAAGGATTGCAGAGTGGTCATTCGCTTAATGCCTATATTTGACCCATTTCGGGGAAAACATAGAGTAGCAAAATCGCAGAAGAACCAGCGTTGCCGACATAACTCTTAGATTTTGCAAGTTGAAGTGAGAATGTAGTGGACGTTTGGCTCGTGGAGTCTACGGTTACTGCCACTGGGGGATAACAGAGTCTAGAATTACTAGGGATTAGAAGTTCTCAAGAATCATCCTCGTTAATAAAACAAAAAAACTTTTTAGATGAAAAAAAAACATATGATCTTGGGGATTACGACCGTAATCCCCAAGTATGGTAGATATCCTCTCTGATATTCAGGCGCTACGATGTTTGAAGATGTTTATAGGGAAGTCAGAAGCCCGTCCAAACATTACGTTTGAAAAATACTTTTTAGAATTATGTTTAATATATACACCAATATCATATTTAAAATAGTCGCGTCTTCTTTGTTGCTTATTTTGATCGGGAAAAGTTAATTACTTTACAATAAAAATGCAGAAACAAGCAAATTTATCAAAACCTTTTTGTTAACTGTAAGTCAACCCCTAATGTAAACTTGGTCATGATTGTTTTTTGTGATATGTGTGAAAGTGAATTTGACTTACTAATTTTCTGACGTATACCTAATTTAGTTGCCGGCAACACCGTGTATGTGTATATGTCATTACTTGTTTTTTTTTTCGACTCTCTCTCGTACGGCCATGTACCCCAGACTTACCCTATCCTTAATGTATAATTTCTGTGGCATATTAACCATTTAAGTCTACGTTATTACTTATGAGTGCTACTATCAGTCAATACTGGGGGTACAGTCCACTTACTGTATTCTACCTAAACGTGTTTATTCTATGGCTTTGATCAGGTTTATTTTGAAGCCTAGATTGCGTTCGCTTCATACCACCTATTTTGTACTAATGTGTTTTAATGGTTGCGGAGGATTGTCGTGGTATAAAGGTAATTTTATTGGCAGAATTAGTCGATTCGGATAACATTTTGTAGCCGTACTGAAAATACTTAGGCTTAGATTTTGCTATTGGACTATTCAGTATTAAACTTTTTTTGTAAACATATTTATAAAGGAGGACGTCTATACCCAGCAGTGTCCTCATGTGAACTGATTTGATAGGATTATAATAGGATTATACCATAATACAAAATAGCCCTAAAAATATTCTGGATTCCTGTGTGCTTGGTATCAGAAACTACACGCACTATGGTACCACAGCACCTTAACGCGGAACATATTTTTGCAGATCTTGCCAATTTTTGTGACACCGTGGGATTCGATCCTGCAACTCTTACGTTTCAGCCAGGCTCTCGGCCACAACCAAGACCACGTCATACTTGTTAGATATCATCAGAAACTGGTACTAAAAGTATCTATGATTATCTTAATAATTATTTAACTTTTAATCTATACATATAAAAAAGAAAGTCATGTAAGTAACACTATTTCTTACTTAAAATCGGCTGAACCGATTTGGCTGAAAATACGAAATAGGAGACATTTTAACGGTAACGGGAACGGGAAGCGATACGAAGTTCACCGGGTTAGTAATATTTTTCTAGCTAACTATTTTTTTTCGTAAATGAAAAGAAAACAGTCGCGTAAAAACCCGTATCGGTCCAATATCAAGTCAAAAAGTTTGTTTCGCAAACTTTCCAGTGAAAGAACAAAATATATTTCGTAATTGACACCCGTCATAAAAAACTAGCGGCGGAAGTTCCGCGTAGAATCACGAAAAGTTGCGAGCTTTCAAGTGAGGGACGAACTTTTGACTGCAAGTGACAAACTGGTGGAAAGTTTGTGTGGAAACCCACCGGTCAGAGTGTCGTGATTGTGAACCAAGTTTTAGCACCGGCAATTCGACACATATACATATAAGCCGAACTTAGTTGAAACCGTACCTGCGAATGGTGACGCCTACATACTAACACAAGTAACTTAGCAGTTACTTCAAAAGCTTTATTGCTATACAATTTAAATACCAGTAAGTCTATTTTAAGGTGATAAGTGAAATTTTTGACTTTTTGTATGGGCTGAGTCTACCGGATAAGACGGAAAAAATGATAAAACTGCATTATCTTGAAAACCATCAAATTTATATTCAAAAATTCAAAAAAAAACAGATATATATGGTATTATACAATTGACGAAAAAATAAGGTTCCTAATACGACACGTATATTGTTTTTTATGTATGGTCATGCATATATGTTTTTACCCAGTGATCGATTTAGTAATCTAATCTATTTTTTTTCTATTGTACAGAGAATTATAGACCAAAGTTGGTGCCATTGTGAAATTGTATTTTTAAAAGACTAATAGTTAATTCACACATTTTGAAAAAACTTATTATAATATCTCTTAACTTATCGATTGATTGAAACATAACTATAGATTTTGACACGGGTCTCTATCACGTATTTATCAAAATTTCTTTATCAAAAAGGTCTTTATCACATTTGAACGGTCTATTTATCCACGCTTAATTCCAAGTAACACAGTGACCTTAGGTACCTTTCAGATTTTATCAATTACCTTTAATTTACTTTCCCGACGTTTCGACTATGTTACAAAAGCCATGGTCGCGAGCAGACTGAGTCTGTAAAGACCCGTGTTAAAATCTATAGTTATGTCTACTAATCACGATAGTTTAAAAAAAATGATTGAAACATATTTCGACAGTTTTCTATTTGGTTCTTAATGCTGAATTAACTTGTTAGTCTTACCACAACAGCACACGATCTTACGAGCCAGTCTCCAACTTAAGGTGCAATGTTTGCCATACGGTGAATTTCAAACACAAATAAGAGGCACCTAAGGTCACTGTGTTACTTGGAATTAAGCGTGGATAAATAGACCGTTCAAATGTGCTCTTCTCGTAGCTAAAATCAGTGTTTGTTTGTTGAGCTAAAATTATTTACTGAGTTATGAACTATTTGTCATACTGCAATACACATAGTTTTATTTATATCAATTTTGTTTGTTTTTTTATACCTACTTTATTTCTTTGAATATGTGCCAAATGTAAATGTTGGACGTGCCTCTGACTACCCCAACTAGACATCTTCAAAGGATCTAAGTGTCTGAAGATCTGAGAGGATCTCTACCGTACTTGGGGATTACAGTCGTGATAATTTTTTTTTTCTGTTTACATTTTACCTATAAATACGGCTAATTACCACGTTATTTCTTGTATTGCTCACGTTTTGAGACAATTATCTATTTATCTATAAATCTTAAATTTACAGTTAAAATGTATAACAACCACGATAGTTTGAATTCTATAATAACTATTCACTTTTGAAAGGTATACATATTTTTAAAGTAGGTTCTGAAGGTTTTTCAAGGTGCTTGATTTCACAAATTATTTTCGTCTGAAACTCTCCATACATTTCAGCGAGAGCATGCTTCATTCCATGAATTCCTGAGATAGCAGATGGGTGTAAATTATGTAAGCGTTTTTTATTGGTAAGAGAAATCTTTTACTGAGTAGTATTCCCGGGAAGTGCGGTCCATCGCCCTCTCTATGTTTCATTGTTTTTAAAGTTTCAGTGAGACTACATAGCATTAAGGAAGGGATCATTTAAAAAAAGGTAGATTCCAAGACGTGTTTGTTGCCTGATTCTTCTAGGCTTGGTCGCGTGGAATCGGCTTGCTTCACCTAGTTCCTAAGACGTTTTAAAGTGATCCTTGTGATTTTATTGAAATAAATAATTTTTGAATTTGAATTTGAAAAATGTATATTTAAACTAGACTAGATAATCTAGTCGTGACTAATAATCTAGTTACTAGATAATCTAGACGTAGTGGAGTCGTAATCGTAGTCTAGATAAGTTTTAAGCACAATTTTGATATAATATCTTTACCTGAACGAAACTATGTAAAAAAAATTCGTAAATCGAATTTAACCAACTAACGATTTTATCATTATCAAATTTGGCAGTTTCTTTGTTTGGCAGTTTCTTTGCTTATTGCATTAAATTGCTAAATAGTGATACAATAAGAGCGTGATTTTAGTTTTTGATAATATATAATATTTTTTTATACATTTTTAATACACAAATTTATAAAAAGAAACTGAATTTCAGAATACATAAATTAATAAATAAAATGTAACGTCATGGAAAGTTTTGCTTAGTTTGGGGCCAGAAGCTAAAGCATCAAAAGCGTTATAACACTTTGACGCTACGTTATTATAGCCCACATCAAAATATTATATTGGACAGTTAGAAGCGAGGGCGTTACATAAAATTATTCAAGCATCTAAGAGCAGACTTTTCAATAATCAGATAAGGGATAACTGCTGAATAAATTTGTAATTTTATTCTATTCTGTATTAACATATTGAATGGGAAATGTTAATTTAATTCCACACTTATCAGTACTTATCTGATAATTGAAAAGAAAACGATGAAAATGTTTCAACCAATCGAAAAGGCAAGAGATGTTATTAAAAAAATAATAATAAATGTAATAAATATTGGTGGACTTAACACACAGCGCCATCTAGCCCCAAACTAAGCAAATCTTGTACTATGGGAACCAGATAACTACTTATATACTTTTTTTTTAGTAAATACATACTTAATAAACGTAATAACCCAGACACAGAACAAACATCTATGGTCATAACACAATGTTTGCTCTAGGTGGGGATCGAACCCACAACCTACAGCGCAGAAGGCAGAGTTACTACCAACTGAGCTGTGAGGTTGTAAGGAGATTAGTTTTTTAACCGACGAAAAACGGAGGAGGTTCTCAAGTCGACGCTTATATTTTTTTTATTTTGTAATAAAGCCTTTTTACTTAATCTTTTTACCTGGTGATCCGATTTTAATGATTTTCTATTTCGATTTTTTTCTATTGTGTAGATATAAGTCCCAAAGTGGTCCCATTTAAATTATATTTATGTTTGACTGACAGTTCCTTAAATAACTTAAAAAAACGAATATCGTCCCTTGACTTTGTGATTGGTCGAGACGATACATTTTTGTCGGTTTTCTTATTAGTTTTTTAAACGTAATTATAAGGTTTTATGAAGGAAGTTATTACATAAATACAATTTAAATGGAAAAAACTTTGGACTATTCTCTAAACAATAGAAAAAAAAACCATCTAAATCGGCATCGAATCGAGAACCTCCTTATTCGTCGATTGAAAAATCGGGCCTGAATGATAGTAAGTAAATTGAAGTTATATTTTAATAATGCAATTCGATAAAAATAATATCAAGCAACTCATCCACCAATACTCAGCAGAAATATCAATAGTAGGTGTATATTAAATTACTCAACTCAACCATTCTTCGAAGTTCATTGTTCAATACAATTTCGCTCCTCGTTTTGTTATCCCCAGTTCTTTCTTGTCATAGCTTAGCCTAGGAGTCAATTATGATATGGTCATGGACAAGTAGTTCATCAGTGGGAATCATATTTCAATAACTCGTGGATCCCAAATACACACACGCGCCTTACGATACACAACACACTTCCTTGTGCCCAACAACTTGAGGTATTCAGATAGATACATAGCATTTTATGGATTACCACACCCTACGTATGAATATAATAAATACAGAACAATTATTAAGCATCCGTAAAAAATTACACTGGCAACCATACTCTTCCCATCGGAACATAGCAATGCTGGCGGCAATAAGAGCTCTTTTACAAGGAACTTAGTAGTTCTTCATCTTTTAGAAGTTATATCAATGAGTGTTGTATCAAAATTTGTGCAACAGGTAAAGCTAATATATCCACATTGAAATAAGTCAGGCAGAAAGTACGTTCTTTTAGCTGCCTGGATAGTTCTGTGAATCAGGCCCGGATCCAGCTCTCAAAAGAGGTTGTGGTCACAGTCACGAAAGAACTGCCCCCCCATCAGCGCAATTTTGATTTTGATGTCTGTAGTCATGGCATGACATCCATTATGGGCACCCAGACTCCCACAGTGTATTAAAGTAATCCCACGTCACAAAGAAAATGGGCGAACACGTGAAATGAAAATATGAAACTTTGTTAAAATTCCAAAATAAAATTGTGACGTCATAAGTCTATTAGGGTTGTGGGCATGCCCATAGTGCCCACAACGATGGATCCACATTTGCTGTGAGTAGAAGCACACTGACAATGAGTAGTTTTTTATTTTATTTTTATCACTTTAATAGGAATTTGTTTCAAATTTAGAGCAACACGGGCTTCCTACGGAAGGGAGTAGCCATCTAGCCATTCGCCGGGGTCCCTTCTGTCAAAGTACAAGCCCAAGCGGGCATACACATTATATAAAACGTGTCAATGTGTGAGTCATCTGTACACGAATTATTAGTGTATTATTGGATTGTTAATGTGTTAACGTCATAATTACAGTCAGTTGGCAGTTTTGTTTTTGCATGTAAGTGTACGGAACTGCACTTGTGTGCTCATTTCCCCCGCAACAAACGCCAGAACTATTTTAATAGTAATCTATCGCTAAGACTACTCCCTTCCGTAGGAATCCCGTGTTGCTCTAAGGTTTCAAATTAGTTATCATAAACCAGCCCTTCGTAAAATGGTTGTCTTATAATTTGAATAAACCGGAACAAGGAAATGAAGATGAGAAAATAATGCGCGGAAACAAAGGCGGTTTCGTCTTTCCTTATTTTGACAAACATCTCTTGAGGTTACCTTGAATTGTTATTGAAATATTCGTGCAATCATATGTACCCCTACATACGACATTTTGTTACAAAACAAACATTATTATATAGGGAGGGACAACTATTTTTTTATTACTCCACGTTCCTGTTATTGTATTCAGTCTACGTGTACTTTTTTATGCTTCATAAAAATTTACAGTATAGATACTTAAGTCTCGTCTTACGTTACATCAGCGTTATTTGAGTTCCATTTCAGCTGTATTTTTGTAAGGGCAATACATTTTACAGAGATTTTGCTTAGAGCTTACAAAATGTATTGAATTGTTTGAATTGATTTAAATAATTTAACACAAGCTTTCGCTTGCGGCCTACCTCGCCTGGATAAATACTGTATTATATAAAATAAATACGATCACGACTGTAATCCTTAAGTACGGTAGATATCCACTCAGACTTTCTCTAATCTAATGGAGGAGTCACAGCCACGTCCAAACATTGCATTTAATTTGAACTAATATAAGAATAACAATATTATTGGTGGATATTTTATACAGCGCCATTTAACCCAATACTAAGCAAAACTTGTAATATGAGAACTAGATAACTGATAAAAACTTATTTACTTTTTTATTGTTTGTAAATACCAAGATAAGATACATTATTACACCCAGACACAACAAACATCTATGTTCATCGCACAAATATTTGTTCTAGGTGGGAATTGAACCCACAACCTACAGCGCAGAAACAGAGCTACTACCAACTGATCTGTGAGTCAAAAGTGAAAAAGACTATGTTACAAAAGCAATGATTAAACGCCTGGTTCTTCCAAAAACATACACAAGACTTTATAAGACCATTAACATAGAAAAATATAAAAAAAAATAGGATCACGACTGTAATCCCCGAGTACTGTAGACATCCTCTCAGATCTCCAGGCGCTTCAATCCTTTGAAGATGTCTAGAAGGGGTAATAGGCACACGCCCACATTTTGCAGTAGTAAGCATTCCATACGTGACAGGTTGCAAGCCATCGACTACATAGCCCAGAAGACACCGCATGCAAGGCGAACACTGTCATCCAAAACATCAGGCTTATACGGCCGATAAAAAATACCGCGCGTCAAACCTGCAGTAGTACCGACCACTTCCTTGACCCGTGCACATCTCGTCTGTTTATGCTAAAAAACCATTACCACAAGCTCAAGTTACACTGGTTATTTTCCTTGTCGATAGTCAATAGTGTTGTACCACTCCTCAATAATTGATGATCGATAAACCTACCCGATCCCGATCCCGATCCCGATCCCGATCCCGATCCCGATCCCGATCCCGATCCCGATCCCGATCCCGATCCCGATCCCGATCCCGATCCCGATCCCGATCCCGATCCCGATCCCGATCCCGATCCCGATCCCGATCCCGATCCCGATCCCGATCCCGATCCCGATCCCGATCCCGATCCCGATCCCGATCCCGATCCCGATCCCGATCCCGATCCCGATCCCGATCCCGATCCCGATCCCGATCCCGTGTTTAAAACGGTGGAAACCAGTCGCATCGCATCGCATCGCGAGGAAACCAGTAGTTAGTATTGTTATAAGCGGCGATGGGCTTGCAACCTGTCACGTATGGACTGCTAACTACTGCAAAATGTGGGTATGTGCCGAATATAATATTTGGACGTGCCTCTGACTGCTATCGACAACTCATGACAACACTTCCCATCCCTAGTGAATCACGTCATCTTGAACCGGCCAATCAGAATGCATTTTTTCCCACTCCCCCCGTACCTCATACCTCACTGACTTGACAGAGTTGTTTGTTTGAAGAAATGAAGCCATTAGGCGTCTATTAGGCTATGTAGTCGATGTTGCAAGCCCATCGCCGCTTATATAATTGGTTTCCTCACGATGTTTTCCTTCACCGTTTAGAGCACGTGTTTTGATTAGCATACAATTTTTTCGAACAGAAAAATCCATTGATGCACGCCGCGATTCGACCCCACAACCTTCAGTTTGAAAGTTGAGGTACCTTCTCGGGCAACACAGCTTAACCATAACATAACCTAGTCAATGAAAGAAGCAGTCACACGGAGAACCACGGGACATAGTCAAGTCTAATCTAATAACCATAAAGTGAGATCACTGCGGACTCGCCGACCTAATACCACAACAAGTTGCCAACTATATAAATTATATGGCACTAATTCCACGATTCTGGGGAAAAATCCACATGACTATATCGTTAACTAAACGTTTAATGGCGTAAGTATATCGTTTACGGCTTATATTTTGGCCATATTTGGCACTCCGAGGCCTTACACAGATTAATGACTGTTGAAGTGGATAGTGTGGCTTTCTTTATGACAGAATCACATCTTCAACAATAGTGCGTATCTTGATAACATAAATCTAATTATATATATTTTGATTAAAAGTTTATACAATTGTACACTTTGTACAGTGCTGAGTCACCAATGTAATTGCTTACACCAAAACAAATAACACCCAACAATCACAATCTATACGTACTATCTATAAACGCTGGGCTGAATTTTTATATAGGGATAGGGATAGTTTAAAGTTATGAGACGGACATAGACTACTTTTTCCCAATTATTTTATTTTATTTTCAGGAATAAAGAAAATGTCGTCAAATATCGATTTCCTGGATCTACGCATCTGTCTTGCCATAGGCTGGCAAACGCTATCGCGTCCGAAATTCTAAGATATATACTATAGAATATGAATATTAAATTAATTGTCTATGGTTGTTTATATTTAGTCCATAAGCTTAGTCGTTAGTTTTTTAGTCTGTGAACGGAAACGGATATCAACACGCAGGCATACGCACGCCATATTAGTCCGTTCCCGGTTGAGTTCAGTTTGAATTTTGTACTGAAGCCGAGTGCACGTCACTTGCGCTCTTACATTCTGATTTCATATTTTATTACCTGTATCTTTTTTGTAATATCTTTTGATTTGTACTTTTGGGGTCGTGAGTCATAGTTACGCGTGGTTTCGCATATTCGTGACTCAACTGCCTCATCCTTACCACTTCTACAGTAGGTACCTAACTCTGTATAACTTCTAGCTATCTCTCTGTAGCCAGTTCCCAGCTACATCGAACTTCCCGCAGAGCCAAAATTTAATTAAAGTTTTAATGAGCCGAGCAATGTGTATTTAGCCGTGTTATAGATTAATAAATTATGCAGATGTGGCGCATATCCCCAACCCAATTTGGAAACTGAATAATTACCTATTGGCTTGTTTCTGGACCTATGTAATACTCCTAAACAACGTACACCATGTTAATATGCTAAAATAGTTACTATGTTGTTATCTATCGCTGTAGGTTGTGGGTTCGATCCCCACCCAGGGCAAATATTTGTGTGATGAACATGTATGTTTGTTCTGTGTCTGGGTGTTACTATGTATAATAAGTATGTATTTACAAAAAAAAAGTATATAAGTATTCTACTAGTTATCTGGTTCCCATAGTACAAGCTTTGTTTAATTTGGGGCTAGATGGCGTTGTGTGTAAAGTCCGCCAATATTTATTTATTTATTTATCTTGTTTTTGTTAAAATTGTTCCTTGTGATTTCATTTTAATGACCTTTTTATGTTTTTAATAGAAATACAGCATGACAAGAAACCCTTATAGTTTCGCCATGTCCGTCCGTCCGTCCGTCTGTCCGTCTGTCCGCAGCTTATAAAACTGATATTTGGCATGTTTATATAATACTAGCGACCCGCCCCGGCTTCACACAGGTTCAATACATATAAACCTTTCTCCTGAATCACTCTATCTATTAAAAAAACCGCATCAAAATCCGTTGTGTAGTTTTAAAGATATAAGCATACATAGATAGATAGATAGATAGATAACACTTTATTGATTACCATGCACACGTTCACACGAATACAAATATTTATGAACAGAAATAAAATAAATAACACTATGCTTAAAGGTAATACAATGGGCAGCCTTATCGCTAAAAGCGATCTCTACCAGGCAACCTTAGAATGGACTATAATGAACATAAAGAGAAGGGGCATGTTGGTGCGGCTTTAAATATATACAAGTAGATACAAAATTAAATATAAAAATACTAAATAAAACATATACATATATAACAAAAATAAAAATACATAAAACAATAATAAAAATAAAATAACAAAACTGAAGAATACAAATTCCATAAAAATTACGTAAATATTTAAAATATGACATAATAACACACATTACATAATATACCTATACAAAAATACTAAAGATGAGTAAATATAGGTAGTTCCAAAACATACTATAAAATACGAGAGAGAGAGATGGCGCTGTCGCCATGTAAACATTGGCTCCGTAAATAATATTTGTTAAAAATAGTAATAGGTGAATAACTCATAAATCAATAAGAATAAAAGTGAAATGAACATGTAAATATCCTACACAAGCGTTTTTTTGAGTGAAATAAACTAGAATTTCTTATAAAAGTGAACTCTGAAATGTTCTTGTGTAAAAATCCACAGTGACAAATTTTGTGGCTGAACTCACAAGTGAGTTGATCCTATACGTGAAACGAACAGTGAAATTGAGTAGTGAGTACTATTAAGGCCCGGCTCACACCCACACACGTATTTCAATGATTTTCAGGTACCGATTTAAAAACCAGGAATCACAATTGTGAGGATATAATGATACAAAATTACTGATAATATATTCATCTTTAATAGTAGATAATAAAAACTGGCCAGTTCTATACAACATTTTCAAAAAAATACGTTTTTACCGTCGCAAGAACCGCTGAAAATGTCGAAAAATGGGGTCTGGTTAGGTACCAATATCTTTAGACCCACAGCATATTTTTATTTGAAAATAATACGAAATTGTAGATTTTATATTTCTCTATACCGCGTGGCATTATCTTGTTTTCAAATAATTTACTTTTTCATTTATGAACAATATAAAATGCAATAAAACTTATCCATACATTTTTTCCATACAAAACTCACATTCACCTCAAGTCGGCACGTCAGTCAGCGCTCAGACGCGCTCGGGGAAGCACGTCCACGTCACATTTTTCTTCGAATTTAGGGGAAGTCTGACATAACCGGATACTGGGGTAAAATAGTGGACATGCAAAACTAATGATAACATTTGTATAATATATTGCCTTGACGAATTTGGTGCAAGCCACACAGATGAAGGTTAGGTACAATGCATGAGTTGTAAGGGCTGGGCTCATGTACACTGTACAGACTATGAAAGAGTTGGATGATTTTTTTGTAGAAGATGCGATACATCGAGTTACGTTTCGAAACAGTATGATAATAGTTTACGGTTTTACCTTTTTGCATACGTCGCGTTGGAGCAAAATCGAAATAAGCAGATGTTTCGTATTTGATTGTTATTTTAATAAAAATATTAAATTTCAGAAAAATGTGAACCTGTTTGTGTCCCTAATTAGTCCTACTAAATAAATATAAATAATGATTTGATACATTTCTGTTTTGAAATGAAAGTTCTAAAAAGGTACCATGGCCCTTAGTACGGTTTTAACCCGGCCTCCCCTATATTACCAAGCGTGTTTTTTTATACATGGATGGAAAAAATTGATACTTTATCTGAACAAAATGCGAAAAATTACCTGAATTTTCGATTACGAATATAATTTATATTTATTATCTATCTACATTTAATATTATAAATCTGATTTGTTTGTGCGGATGTTAGGTATGTTTGGATGTTTGTACCTCAATCAGACTTAAACGACTAAACGGATGAAATTGAAATTTGCTGTCGATGTAAATATACCCCTAGCTTATAAATATGCTATTTTTAATTTAAAAACATCCCCAAAACTATAAAAAGACTCCGAGTGCTGGTGTGCAACAAATCTAGCATTAATCAATTTTGACGACTGATGAATGACTGACGAATGATACGATACGCATTGAACCAAAAATGTTGAACCTTCTAAAAAGGTCGGTATTTGTTATTATCAAGGCAAGGTTTATCTGGGGGCACGGTAGTGCCCCCGCCAAGTTAAGCAAAAAAGCGGCACAGTCGTACCATCCTTTTCTCGAAACAGTTCAGGTCATTTTTTGGACAGACAGACAGACATTGAAATCTCACAACTTTTTACGATAGAAGAACTGAGTTGCGTTGCGAGAATTGGCTTTTTATTTTAATTTTTACAAGTTGTTTTTGATGGCATATACTTAAGTTGTACATGATGCAAATAATTAAATATTAAAAAAATAATAAAGTGTCCTGAAAAATTGTTTAATTCGAAATACTGAAAGTGCTCTTTAGTGTTTCGTAGTTTACAAAAAACCCTTATAGTTTTGCCATTTCCGTCCATTCGTCCGCAGCTTAGCTCAGATACTCTTAATACTAGAAAGCTGTAATTTGGCATGAATATACTAGTCACGCCGACAATGTGGTAGAAATAAATACATATTTTCAGATGTTTTTTTTTCTCGCATACTCTCCATGTCTTTGGATAGGTCTTAAAAAGTATTGCGGGTTTGTGATGTCATTTAGTATAAATACAATGGAAAATATGAATTTGTAAAAAGAGCAGCTGGTCATCTCTTTTTCTGGAAAGAAAATATTATGGAAGATTATTTAGTAAAATTTTACAATAACTGTTTAATTCCAGAACTTGTTGACCCTCGCTACGCGCTGTCTATGGATCTTCGAGATCATAGCTCGCACACAATATTCAAAAGCATACCTACATATTTTATCAGTATTTCACTTTCAAAACTTTCTGTGAGTGGTACTCGAAACGTTGACGGTGCCGTCATCGATTTTAGATGACAATAAGTTTTTTTATTAAAAATATATTTTTAAAATCAAGCTTTTGTAAATTCTTGTGCTCTAGTTCTCGTCAAGATAAAAATAACGAGCCCAAACGCGACGTGGTTATGTTGTGTAGTTGAGGAGTTCCGATGGCTACATCCGACCTCCATCATCAGACCAGGTATATAGATATGCAAAGTTTTGCCTCAATTCGACTATTTAGTGAAGAGTTCCGTTGAACAGCTCCTGACTCCATCATCAGATCAGCTCGCTGTCACCATATTATGTATGCAAAATTCAGCTCAATCGATTGGGGATAACTGCTTAAAATTAAGTTGCAAGATTACACCTTATCAAACATAGATACATAAATATGTACATAAACTGCAAGTTAAATAAGAGCTTATAAAAAAACGATACTTACCGTTTTGTCATAATGTATTTTATTAGTAGGTATAGGTACCTAACAAATATTTTTTGCACAGTCAAATATTAGTAACTGTGTAGTAGCACTTTACGATTTGTAACCTGTCTTATAATATATATTAATTTTTTCTATATTTATTTTCTTTTTGTCAAGTGCAACCTATAAAATTATTAAGTACATACCTACCTATACAAATATGACATACCTATTGCACCAAATATTTTCAAGTATCAAGACTAGTTATTTAGTCTTGGTAAATGAAGTGTGAAGTAGCTTCAATGTGTGCGTTTGCACTATTCGTAGTGTGCGGCCACAGAATACGGAAAAGTACAAAAAATGCGAGCTGTCATATTTGAAACAGCCGCCTTAACAGTGGCTATTATTACAATAATACTTTTAATCAAATTGACAAATATTTTGTCAAAGTTAAAAGTGACGGTGTCGCGAGAACTATATGACTCATTAGTGTGAATAGTTTAACGGCTTTGGTTAAAATGAAACACCAGCCTTAGCAACATATTTGCTAATTTCGTCAAACAAAGATCGAGCTCATTGGCGCAGTGGTAAACCTATCGACTGGAAGTCGTACTAGCTCATGCAGATGGTTCCGAGTTCAAACCGTCGTGCGGCCGAATTGCTTTTTGTGGTGTTTTTTTTTTTTTTTTTTTTTTATTTTATTTTTTTGTAATCTATCTTCATTATGATGGATTCAAAAACAAAAAGTACAAATAGAAACCGCAAGATGTCGCCCCTGTCAGGGTTGTCTACAAAAAAACATGAGCCTAGAAGAGTGGACAAGGCTACAACTAACTCGGAGCCCAACTACATAACAACAAGGAAAAAACTTCTATCTCCAAAAACAAGTGTAAAAGTTTCACCTACTACATCAGTGAACCCTACACAAAGCGAATTAAATAAAAAATGCGAAACAGAGGAAAACCAACAAGAGGTTTTCTTCACTCCGCCAACGATTAGCGCGTCATCACCACCACTAGCTGGCAGAAGTACACTGCTGAACTTAGACCTACCTCCAGGATTGCCAATGATTAACTCTCCCCTGATAAGCAGCAAATCAACACCACTACGTGACTGCGATACCGAACGGGAAACTCACGTTATTAACATCTCCACGAACAATACCTTCGGAATGCTCTCAGAGGACGAGGAGGAAGACGTACTAGACCAGCAGCTGCTGTGTACTGATTGCACGCTTCACAAAAGCTGCCCAGACCTAACCTCCTACAACCTAGAGAATTCTGAGGAGGTAAAATCGATGGTCAACAAGCTAGAAACGGATTTAGCTTCTGCTCACCGAGAAATTGAATCACTGCTGTCCGAAAAATACACGTTATCCAAACAAATCACAGGGTATAGAGCAAAAATCCAACAACTGACGCTCATATGTAAGGCAACATCTTCGCCATCTGATAACAATAATTTATCGCGCAATACTTCATCTAGTTTTAACTCTACTCTAGACACAAATCAAAAGATGATTAAGAAAATAAAGAAACCCATTATTGCCCTTCAACTTCATAAAAATAAAACCTTCTTATCACCATCTGCAGGCAAGCATAAACCAGAGGAGGCTCAACATAAAAAATATTACTCTTCAGAAACAGAGCTGAGTAAAAAATCGCCATCAGAAGACGCTACTAGTAGCTATAAAGAGGTGGAAAAAATATTGACAACAGAGGTGGTTAAAAATACCAATAAAAACTTGGACGGAAAATCACAAACAGTTATACATACTAGCAGCAATGTAATAATGACTAATACAAAGTTACAGGCGAGATCGAGAAGCAAGGTCATTATTTTGGCCGATCAGCAAGGAAAAGGAACTCGACAAATGTTACAAGAACTACTAGGCTCTCAATATGAGGTCTTCAGTTTCCTGAAATCGGGAGCTACTATAGCTGACATTCTATCGTCCTGTAAGGCTGAACTGAGTACATTAACTACAAATGACTATGTTATATTGATAGGTTTTAGAAATGATACGAACCTTTTTTCAACACGCTATATTCTTGCATCGTGGATATCATCAGTGCAAAACACAAATATAATTGTATGCGAAACTTCTTTTAATCCACATCTTAATGAAAACAAATTAAACTATGAGGTGAAATTTATATGCAGCCAGTTCAAAAATGCAACTTTTTTGGATATGAGCTATGCTCGCTTCAAACTAAGTCGGTTTTATAACATAGAGCTATGTCGCAATATTCTACAGGATATCACACGACTGTCTAACCATAGGAAATATAAATTGTACCAAATGCAAATTCAACTGAAAACAATGTTTAAAGTCTCTAGGGACATCGGAACGCAAACTGAATTAGTTACTTTGACTGATAAAATCACACAGACTGACCAAGACATACCGAACGCAAGTATCTCTTCGACTGACCGAAATGACGATATTAACGACTCTACAAATACAAAGTTTTTTCGTGACCAATAACATTCTCATATTGCATCAAAATATAAACGGTCTCATTTCAAAATCTGACATTTTAACGGTATGCCTTGATGACATTGCGGAGATGGGTAAACAAGTGGACGTTTTGTGTATAACAGAACATAATATGAAGCCAAATGACATCAATTTATTAACAATTCCCAATTTTTCATTAGCATCTGTCTATGCAAGAGAAAACAGAAACGGAGGATCATGTATATTAGTAAGAAATGGTTTGAAATTTAAAGCTCTTGATAATATTATAACAAAATTCAATGTACCAAATGTTTTGGAGACCTGTGTTATAGAGTTAATCGACTTTAAAATATTAATTGTATGCATGTATAGAGCGACTAAATATAGAGTTTATCACTATGACTTATTATTTAATAATTTTAATGACATTTTCGATAAATTGACTGAAAAAAACCAAAAGATTATTGTCTGCGGTGACTACAACATAAATATATTAGAAAAATCAAAATACTCCGATCTTTTTCTGGACATGATAACTGGTCATAATCTTAAAATCTCAGTAAAGGAAGTGACACGGCCAAGCAGTGGGACATGTTTGGACAATATTATACACAACATACGAGGTGCAAAAACAGAAGTTCTTGAACTAGCCGTCTCTGATCACAAAGCCCAATTAATGACCTGTCCGGTAAGAAATGTATGTGCTTTTGGCTACTGGTTTTCTTTGAAACATGACTACTGTAATGAAAATATGATAAAGTTTAAGAATTATCTTGCTCAACTTACTTTCAGCGATATTTATAGTACAAATAACGGAGAGCAAGCATTTACATTTTTTTATGACATATTTAAATTACTTTATGACCTATGCTTTCCCGTTATACGGAAAAAGAATTGGACTAAACAAAGATTACTATGGATATCAAAAGGTATAAAAGCATGCAGCAAGCGAAAACGAGCTCTCCTTTGGAAGTATAGAGTATCCAAAAACTCTAAAGACAGGAATATATTTAAAACGTATTCAGAGAGATACAGTAAGATTATTAAATTGACGCAAAAATCACAAAATGACTTCTATATATTAAAATCTAAAAATAAAACGAGAGCTACATGGAATATTATAAACAAACACAAGCAAAACATACCTAGAGAAAACATAAATAAATTAAATTTAAATGGGCAAATAATAGCAAACTCAAAATTGATCGCAGAAACATTTAACGATTATTACGCAGACTTAGCACCTAGTAAATCATCAACATCAGCTAATCATCATAAACACACTTATGTGACTAAAACTTATAAGTCAATATTTCTAGGGCCCACAAGTGCTGACGAAATATGCTCCATTATAAAAAGTCTAAAGAATACTAACAGCACTGGGATTGACAACATATCTACAAAAGTGATTAAATATGTATGTCACCTCATCTGTCCTGTTTTGAGCTATGCCATTAACCTGTGCTTAGAACAAGGAGTTTTTCCATCAATATTAAAAACGACCATTATAAAACCTATACACAAAAATGAAAATAGATTAGACATTCAAAATTATAGACCAGTTGCTTTGATACCCGTTTTTTCCAAAATATTCGAGAAGTTAATATTTAAGATTTTGTATAATTTTTTCGAAGACAATGACATACTTATAAAAGAACAAAAAGGATTTCGCAAAAATAAGTCAATTGATTCTGCTATTTATGAATTTTTGGAGAAGATATACCCTAGAATGGACCAAAGGCAACAAGTTTACGCAGTCTACCTCGACATGACTAAGGCATTTGACTATGTAGACCACAATATTCTTCTTAACAAACTAGAAACATACGGTATACGAGGCGTTGCCTATGATCTCCTTAAATCTTATTTATGTAATAGAACTCAAACTACATTAATAAATAAAATTTGCTGTTTGTCTAAACGTGAAGAAACATTTACCTCTTCTGAAAGAACTGTGACATACGGGGTACCTCAAGGCAGTGTACTCGGCCCGCTATTATTTTTAATTTATATTAATGACATAACAACGGCTACAAATAATTCTATGATACTTTTCGCAGATGACTGTACTGTTGTGTGCCATAGCGAAAATGAAATTAGTACAAGTCTTGAATCTATTATAAAATGGCTTAAAATTAATAATCTTAAAATTAACCTTGACAAAACCAAATTAATGAAATTTAGACAGTCATCCATTGAATCACTTCCGACTAAAGTTAAGTTTGAAAGTAAAGAGGTATGTCAAACATCAACGACAAAATTTCTTGGCTTGTTTATTGACAGCAATATGAAATGGCAATCGCACTTACAATTTGTCTGCAATAAAGTAGTTCAGGCTGCTTATGCTTTACGTCAGTTAAGAAAAGTAGTTAGTCAAAAAGCTGTTATTGCAGCTTATCATGGTAATGTTGCTGCAAGGATTAGATACGGTATAATTTTTTGGGGAAACGCTGTGAAGATTGACCGGCTATTTATCGCTCAAAAGAGTTGCATTAGGGCAATATGTGGCTTAAAAAGAAGAGAAAGCTGCAAGCCGTCTTTTAAATCTCTAAAATTACTAACACTAACATCAATATATATTTTTGAAATTGTAATGTACATAAGAAAACATCCACATACATTTCCGCATGTAGCAAGTGCAAGACGTTGTGATTTTTTGCAACACAGGACTAGCGTTTCAACGGCACTCTTCAGTAATAGTGTCTTTGTAATGTCCTCCAAAATTTATAATAAGTTACCGTCTTATATTAGGATATGTCAAGACATCATGACATTTAAAATAAAATTATTTAATTATCTCATAGAAAGGACATTTTACTCAATACAAGAATTTTTTGACCACATAGACTAACTTGACATTATTTTTTACTACCTTGACATTATTTATTATTTTCGACATTGTTTTCAGTTAGTTACTAAAATTATCAATAATAATTATTTTATTTTATCAATATTTAATCTTAACTCATTACATTGTACTTAATAATTGACAGCATGTCATCAATATTAGCAAGTAAGCAATCTATACAACATTTGTACGCTAACCGCAGATCACAGTGCACAACATTTTTGTAACAACTTTATATAACCTGTGTTTCACAAATAAAGATTTTGAATTTGAATTTGAATTTACATACTAAATAAGTATTTACACAAAACACAAACGTTTCAAGAAGAGCAATTAGACAGATAATGGTTGAAGACCAGGTTTTTAAAGATTGACAGGGACTTTGCTTTTCTGATACTAACAGGTAATGCGTTCCATAGGCGAACAGCTTGGACTGTAAATGATAGTGCCTCGGTCACAGCAATAATACTAGCTTAAAATAATATAGCCTCATGTAAACAGAACTAGCATATTCCAAGACAGGTCAGCTAGCCAAGACAGTTTCAAAGAGAACTAGCTTGCTATCCTAGCTTGAAAAACTAGCCTCGTGTATCCCGGGCATTAGCGATATTGCACAGTTTTGCTCTAGTTGAAGTTTCTGTCACTGTTTTTTTTATTGGTGAACAATATTATAAAGCATTTTCATTTCGTTCATAGGTTGTCCTGATGTTCTATTTTACATAGTAGACGCCTACCAATATAGAGCCTTTTACTGTCTGTTTGTTGTAAAATAATCACTTACATAATTTATTTGTTTGCAAATGAGAGCTTCAAAACCGGAAACCAGCGAGGTATTAAAATTTGAAAACGACCGTTGTACAAATTAATTTTGTTATTCATATACGGTGCTATTAATAAAAATTTACTTATCCAAAGATCATCTAAGGTTACACCAAGACTTGTTAATACCAGCTTAATGTAAGCAACTCCATTTCTAATCCTTGTTTATTAATATTGAATTCGTCTAGTCCAAACGTAAGCGTTGGACTAAATTTAATCCTGCGCTAGTCTACGTTTCTTAATGAGACGGTTAGTGTAATGTTAATAAAAGATGCATGCCCACTAAAGCGAAACGAACTGACACTCAAGACGTACAGGCCTTCTACGGTCGATAATCGATACTCGTATAATTAGAATAACGTTACTTTTATCCAAAGAATAATTTTGTGAATTATGAATTTAGATTGCGTTGTAATAGTTTTAATCTCATCAGTTGATATTGTAGCTTTAGAACTTAGCCGACCCGTGACAGACTTTGTCCTGCCCAAATTTCAGTAGTCGCATAGAAAAAAACACTTTCAGGAACTTTCGATATTTTCCCTTGTCCTGATAAAATAAATTTCGAATTTTGGAATGCGAATCATTCAGTAATCAAAACTAATGTCAGATTTTTATGATAAAATAAATTTCCAATACCGAACTTAGTAGTACAACCTTTTTGGTAGAATGCGTTTATGACAATTAAATGTTTTCGGTCTGAGATGTCTAATTTTTTTATATATACATATATACATATATCTACTATACCAAAATAATTTAGAGTAAATGTCTAAGTAAAATCTGTTTGAGTATAACTTCTCGTGAACAAAGTTGCGAGGGTTCCCACTAGTCTGTAATAATGATGGTGTCCGCTCCGCGTCAGTGAACAAACAGCTTTACTGTTCAATGAGGTTTGACTCCATCACATAAACAAATTCATTTTGCGAAATATATTATGTCAATAGGTACCATTTGTTTGTTTATTGTGGAAAATTAAATAATTAGTTTGAATGCATGATCAAAAATTAGGGAATTATTTATGTACAAAATTGATTGTCTATTTATTGTGTCGGTATCACCATCATTGTGTAACGTGTTGCCGGCTTAATACGATTTATGAATAACCTCATTTTGCCTAGGTTATTTTTTTTGGTCGAAAGATTTTGTAGGTTAACTTTTTAGATTTTACAAGATATATTAGGGTCATCTCCGCTCCTCAGAGTTATAATCGACCTGGGTGTTACTTATGAATCACTGTGCTTAAAACGGTGAAGGAAAACATCGCGAGGAAACCAGTTAGTATTCTTGTATGAGGCGATGGGCTTGCAACCTGTCACGTATGGAATATAATGTTTTGACGTGCCTCTGACCCCACTAGACATCTTCAAAGGATCTAAGCGCCTGGAGATCTGAAAGGTCTACCGTACTTGCGGATTATAGACGTGACCTTATTTTTAAGCTATTGCATAGCTTCTATCGCGGGCCTTGAGCGTGGAGACCGAATCCAGAAATTTCGTAACGAAAATTTTACGACGTATTGCGCATCGCGATTACGCTTGCGCTGCGCAAGCAGCGCAAGCAGCGCAAGCAGCGCATGCGTAATCGCCCCGCAATCTGGTGACTCATGTCATGCCTGCTTAGAGTGATTTTCGCATTCCAGCGCCACCTAGTTTAATTTGATGTTATTACGTTATTATAAGTACCTACTTTTCGCGGTCTCATGCGACCGCTCGGAGTTTGAGAGGTAAGATGAAAGATGTTTGCAATTCCGCTGGCAGGTGGCGCTATTTTACCACTATCGGTAAAGTAAGTCGGTTAATAGGTGGTACTTCACATGATCGACTAAAAAGTTTGAAATTGAATTATTGAATTCATGTAGTTAGGTAAATAGGTACTTAATTTCAAATTAATTTCTTGTTTAAATCCTGGCCGTGCATCAATGGATATTTCTGTTCGAAAAATGTATATGCGCGTTACACGTGTTTATAACGGTGAAGGAAAACATCGTGAGGTAACCTGTTAGTATTCTTGAAAGCGGCGACGGGCTTGCAACCTGTTACGTGTGGAATGCTAAAATAAATAATTATAATTACATAAGTTGATAAAAAATGTTATGCAATAGCTTTACCGCGGCAGTCTCCGAGTGCCACACGTCTTTTTTTTTTAATCACTATCATATCGTCCAAATGTCGAAATTGACACTTATAAGGTATAAGTGTCAGTTTTGACATTTGAACGATACGATCAGTCCGTTAGTCTGTAGTTAGTCAAAACAGAACATCAGTTTTTACATTGTAAGTCATGTCCGAAGACAATAATGTACCTACATCGCTGTGTTGCGCGTGGACAACACTTTCATGAAAAACACAATGGGAGAACCACATCTATTGTTCGCCGAACCTATAACACCATATTGCAAAATGTCCAGATTTTTCAGAGCTTTACACTCCGGCCACATAAGGTACGCCTAAGAGTAAACTAAGCTTGCCTTATCGCATTGTGTATGAACCGAATAAACATGGTAGCGTTCACTTGCTTGTAATATTAAAAAAAAATAGGATCACGACTGTAATCCTTTGAATATGTCTAGTGGTAGTCAGAAGTACGTCAAAACATTATATCTGGCACTAGCGCACATTTTTCAGTAGTTAGCATTCCATACGTGACATGCTGCAAGCCCATCGCCGCTTAAAAGTTTCGAAGAGAAAAATCCATTGATGTACGCCGGGATTCGAACGACCTTCAGATTGAAAGTCGAGGTACTTCCCACTAGGCCAACACGGCTTAAGCGGTGACTCACTGTACAAAGTGGGCATGTGCCAAATGTAATGTTTGGACATGCCTCTGACAATCCCCTTTAGACATCTTCAAGGCGCTAGAAGATCTGTATGTGGTGATTACAGCTAATAAATATATTTTTTTATGTATCACTAGCCGACTCATGACAGACGTTGTCCTGTCAATTTTTAATAATCGCATAAAAAAAAGCAATTTCAGGCAAATTCCAATTTTTTCCCTACAAACCTTGTACTGATAAAATAAATTACGAATTTTGGTAGAATGCGTATCATTCATTAGTCAAAACTTGTTGCTATGACGACTAAATGTTTTTAGTCTGTGAAGTCAGATTTTAAACACACCAACGCCATCTATACCAAAATCATCTTTTTTGCGTTTTTTTATCATTTATGGGTTGTTTTCGGATTTTAAGTTTCCCCTTTATTTATTCTGATTTTATGTACATACTACAGGAAATTTCTTAATCCGTTTTGTCGTTTATTTTTGATTAGGGAACAAACATAGCAGCCTTATCATAAACTTTCGCATTTATAATATTACTAGCTGACCCGTGCCCGCTTCGCTGTGCGTAAGACATTTCTAATACCATCGTGGACTTTTTTGTAGATGTTTTTAAGGTATACAATACTGTAGTACATTATTTTGATATATCTCGTGGGGTTCAGCCAGCATTTGCAATAAAAGCGCAAAAAAATGTGTTTATTTACGACATAACATTAGAAACCTCTAAAATTATTAGTGTTTCTCTACTATATTATGCATGTATTATACATATAAACCTTCCTCTTGAATCACTCTATTTATAAAAAAAAACCGCATCAAAATCCGTTGAGTAGTTTTAAAGATATAAGCAAACATACATACATACATATTACATATTACATACAGACGCGGGAAGCGGAAATAGTGCGGAAATAGCGGAAGTAGTGATTAGGATTCTATGAGTAGATATAAAATGTTGTTTTATACGGTTCGTTCTACATGTTGCTATTGCTACTTGTTACTCTTACGCGAACTTTTTGCAGAGACACCTGTAAGCCAATAACGATATATCCTATGTTATGGCCTATTAATTTGTCGTAGGCAGTGCCAACATAGCAGTTACCAGTACCGTAAGGCTAGCATCGAAAACACGTTTATTTATGTGAAAACTGTCTTGCATAAGTGCCCAAGGCTTGTTGCTAAAAGTTTGGATTTTGTTTGCAAATCCTAAAAATACCGGCCAAGTGCGAGTCGGACTCGCGCGCACGAAGGGTTCCGTACCATTATCCATAAAAAACGGCAAATTGTCGTATGGGAGCCCCACTTAAATATTAATTTTATTCTGTTTTTAGTATTTGTTGTTATAGCGTCAATAGAAATACCTAATCTGTGAAATTTTCAACTGTCTAGCTATGACGTTTCATGAGATACAGCCCTGTGACAGACAGACGGACAGACGGACAGACGCGTAGACGGACAGCGAAGTCTTAGTAATAGGGTCCCGTTTTTACCCTTTGGGTACGGAACCCTAAAAATGAGGAAAATAAATCTTTTTTTCACACAAAAACCAACTCATACTAATGCGAAAGTTTGTGAGTACATTTGGTGTTTGATTCGGTACCACGTGATCGTCGCCACAGATGGAAGTTAGTATGTACATTCAGCTGCAGAAGTTGATAATTCTTTCGGAATTTTAGAGCTGATGACATTGAATTCATTCTATCATGTAACAATTTACAAAGCACCTATTCGCAACACATCTATTAATTTATAATTGTATATTTTTTTCATTAAACCTGATAAATGAAAATAATATGGTTGCTGTCTTTATGGTACCTGGTAAAATAATAATCTTGTCCCTTTTTCTATACTTTCAATATTAACATCACTCATTAGGTAATAAGTCAAGAATGCTGTTTATTCTAATAAAACAAAATTGTCTTGAACATAATTGTTTTGAGGTACCTACAAATTTGCAAAGTTTCAGGCCGAGCTTCTCGTAAATAACTAATGTGTTCAATAGAAACTAGGTACATATTAATATTATTACTTCATTTATAGACCATTAGTTAGACCTTTGATATGTATCTACCTACGTTACCAAAACCGCAGCAATTTGATGTAGTGATGTATGTAGTGAAATTAAAAAGTACGGTAGATGTTCCCTCAGATCTCCAGGTGCTCAGATCCTTGAAGATATCTAAAGGAGTTAGTAAGAGGCACGGCCAAATATTAAATTTAGCAGATGCCCACATTTTGCAGTACTTAGCATACCACACGTGACAAAAATACTAACTGGTTTCCTCACGATGTCTTCCTCTACCATTACACGTTTTAATGCGCATTTACAATTTTGAACAAAAAAAAATTACATAGTGTATCCGAATAAACATTAACCAAGACGCTAAAAAATCCTCTGTGCCTATTCAATACTTCAATAAACCAGGTTCCTAAAAACATGACATCGTGTGAACGCGCTGCAAAACGTGCCATTTAAAACGCAATAACCTCAACATCGGAATCTCTGCGGAGCTGGCTGCCAGCCAAGTGGTCACCTTCATAATACAAGTACTTGTAGGTACTTGATGGTGGGATTTTAGAAAGCGAGCAAAAGGTTTGTGTCATATTGAAAGATTTCTTCAGCTCAAAAAGAAAATAGAATCACAACTGGGGGGTTAGCATGAACCATTTTTGTATAGTAAAAGTGTCAGTTTTGGCATTTCGACGATACGTTGTCGATACGATAGTGGTTCGTGCTCAGGCCACTGTAATCCCCGAGCGTGTAGACATCCTCTCAAATCTCCAGGTATTCGATTCTCTGGAAATGTCTAATGTGGATAGTCAGAGGCACATCTAGACTTTTCATTTGGCACATGCCATTGCAGTAGTTAGGTTCTCAACCTACAATCTAAAAAACAACTTAAAGGGTATGACTTCGCAATGCATATAAAAAAAAACTAAGATCACGACTGTAATCCCCAAGTATACGGTAGACATCCTTTCAGATCTCCAGACGCTTAGATGCTTTGAAGATGTCTAGTGGGGGTAGTCAGAGGCACGTATATTTGGCACATGCTTACATTTTGCAGTAATTAGCATTCCATACGTGACAGGGTGCAAGGCCATCGCCGTTTATAAGAATACTAACTGGCTTCCTCACGATGTTTTTCCTTCACTGTTTTTGAGCACGTGTTTTTAATGCGCATATAAATTTTTCGAACAGAAAGATTCATTGAATGCATATAAATACTCGATTAATAGTATATTATGTATCATATGTACAAGTATGTATTATATTTACAAAAAAAAGTATATGAGTATTATATTAGTTATCTAGCTCTAAAGTTTGGGAGCTAGATGGGGCTGTGTGATAACGTCCACATTTATTTTTATTTTTATAGATATCTAGTAGCTGATATCCAAACTACTGGGAACAGGAATCCTGACGTGGGGTCAAAACTATGAAAGTAACTATTGAGTGTTGAATGTGAGAATAATGGCCAAAATATTGCCACTTCATCCTGCCGGCTTTCAGAACTAGTAAGACGAAGTGGCTAGTAAAACTGGCCGTTAAACTCCAACCATCTCCCTGTAAACAACTAAAAATACTATTATAGTAAACTATATATTTTCTATTTATCTAATAAAAAAATGTAATAACGCGATAAATACCCGTTTGAAATACACGAAATAACATTAAATTCAAACTAAAGTCGTACTTTTTGGCTAATTTACGAGTAGAAACCAATTAATAAATACTAAGTAGGTGGTTATACTAAATTCACTTGCCAGTTTTTTAAGTAAGCATGTGGGTTATTTGCTTACTAGGCTTTAAATTTCTATAATATTAACACCTACCTTACAAACCTTACTTACCTACCTTCTGGTTTAATAATCTGGTATTTCATTTATTCTTGATATGATAAATAAATAAATACCTTTATTTCCATTTCACTAACTTAAATAACATATTTTCTTATTCTATAAATATTGTAAATATTATTTGCTTTAGTTTTCAATAATATTTTATAAAAAGTGATAAAACTGCATTATCTTAAAAACCATCAGCTTAACCATCAACTTAAAAAGAAACGGTCTATAATTTACTTAGCTATGATTATATAACGAATTATATAAAAAATAACGGTTTAGCTATTCATAGTTTTAATCACTACATAGTATAAAGCAAAGTCGCTTTCCGCTTCCCGCGTCTGTATGTAATATGTAATATGTATGTATGTATGTTTGCTTATATCTTTAAAACTACACAACGGATTTTGATGCGGTTTTTTTTTATAAATAGAGTGATTCAAGAGGAAGGTTTATATGTATAATACATGCATAATATAGTAGAGAAATACTGATAATTTTAGAGGTTTCTAATGTGATGTCGTAAATAAACACATTTTTTTGCGCTTACATTGCAAATGCTGGCTGAACCCCACGAGATATATCAAAATAATGTACTACAGTATTGTATACCTTAAAAACGTCTACAAAAAAGTCCACGATGGTATTAGAAATGTCTTACGCACAGCGAAGCGGGCACGGGTCAGCTAGTTAAATATATTATAAATAAGTATTAGTATTATAATATAATAATATTATAATCTCATAGTACAAGATTTGCTTAGTTTGGGGCTAGATGGCGCTGTGTGATTATTTGTCTGTCCATCAATATTTATTTATTAAAAATGAAACTTTGGAAAATAAATCTATTGAGAAAAGTTTCACAAATCCAAAGTTGGCTTTTCAAAAACACTAGTTTCGTTTTTAATCAAAACTATGAATAGCTAAACAGTTAATTTTTATATAATTCGTTAGATAATCATACTAGCTAAGTAAATTACAGACAGTTTCTTTTTAAATTTAATGGATTTCGAGATAATGCAGTTTTATCACTTTTTCCGTCTTATCCGGGTAGACTCAGCCTCAGCCATACAAAATGTCAAAAATTTCACTTATCACCTTAAGTTATCTTTGTCATAAAAAACAAAACTGTATGTACCTATTGCGGTTATTGAGAAAAAACGATTCTGCATTCATCAAAAACATTAATTATTTTGTTGTTTTCTTGGCAATTGATCTTATTCATTCTTATTATCCCATTTTCCCAGGATTCATGTTTCTCGCCAAAGGCCCTCTTTTCTCTAACGAAACCTCTTAAATCCTATTTGTTTTTCATGAGATACTAATTTATTCATGGTCCAGTAATATATTAATCTATTTTGCATTCAGCTCGTTACCGGCACCCGTGTACCAAGCCAACGGTGGGTCTTAGTAGTAGAGGTGATTATTTAAATTGGATACTTCATACTAAGTTCATTTTACGAGTGTTCTGCACATTTGTTTAGGTGTAGGTACCTAAGCTAAGACTGCCAAAATTTAACCTATACTTTGAACTGTCTCGATTAATCGGATTATTGATCTATTATAATTAATATACATAAAACCGGCCAAGTGCGAGTCGGACTCGCGCACGAAGGGTTCCGTACTATTATCAAAACGGCAAAAAAATCACGTTTGTTGTACGGGAGTCTCACTTAAATATTTATTTTATGCTGATTTTAGAGAAATACATCATCTGTGAAAATTTCAACTGTCTAGCTATCACGGTTCACGAGATACAGCCTGGTAACAGACAGACGGACAGCGGTGTCTTAGTAGTCCCGTTTTTTACCCTTTAGATACGGAACCCTAGAAACATAAAAAATAATTCATAATATCTCGTAACCTACCTATTTACCTAACTACGTAGTTAGCATTCCACACGTGACAGGTTGCAATCCCGTCGCCGCTTTCAAGAATACTAACAGGTTTCCTCACGATGTTTTCCTTCACTGTTATAAACACGTGTAACGCGCATATAGGTACATTTTTCGAACAGAAATATCCATTGATGCACGGCCAGGATTCGAACTCGAAATTAATTGGAAATTAATAATATCTACCTAGGTACCTATTTACCTAACTACATGAATTCAATAATTCAATTTCAAACTTTTTATTCGATCATGTGAAGTACCACCTATTTACCGACTTACTTTACCGATAGTGGTAAAATAGCGCCACCTGCCAGCGGAATCGCAAACCTCGTTCATCTTACCTCTCAAACCCCGAGCGGTCGCATGAGACCGCGAAAAGTACCTATAATACGTAGTAACATCAAATGAAACTAGATGGCGCTGGAATGCAAAAATCAAGTTTGTTGTATGGGAGCCCCCCTTAAATATTTATTTTATTCTGTTTTTAGTATTTGTTGTTCGAGCAGCAATAGAAATACATAATCTGTGAAAATTTCAACTGTCTAGCTATCATGGTTCATGAGATACAGCCCTGTGACAGACAGACGGACAGACGGACAGACGGACAGCGAAGTCTTAGTAATAGGGTTCCGATTTTACCCTTTGGGTACGGAACCCTAAAAATGGTCTTATTATAATAAAACCGTAGAACAAAGATGCAGGCAGTTCAACTAGTACCTATTAAAATATTTATTATGCAACATACATAATACACATTTAGTTATGACATAATTACGTTTAAAAAACTAAAAACAAAACCGACTTCATGTTTTTAAATAAAAATGGTATGGGGGGGGGCTCCCCCCTCCGCGAGATCAAGAGCCTACCACGGCTAACCCTCTACTCGGTGTATGCCAATGAGAGATAGGTCTATAGTTGTAAACCACTATCAATGCCCATAAATTTTGAAGGTTTCTCTCGATTTCCCTGGGATCCCATCATCAGATGGTGACTTGGTGGTAACAAGACCAACTAGGAAGTATAAGCTTTCAAACAAAAAAAATATTGTAAATCGGTCCACAAACGCCGGAGTAATCGCGTAACATAAACACAAAAAAAAAAAAAAAAAAAAAAAACTTACAGGCGAATTGGGAACCTCCTCCTTTTTTTGAAGTCGATTAAAAATATATATTGGGCAACATACGAAACGGTAAGACTTCGACAATTTATTTTGACAACAACTTAACGAAAGTTTTGAAAGTGAAATAACATACCAACTCTTCATTTGATTTTTTTTTGATATAAACGAGTACATGTCAACTATACAAAACCTACAATGTTATTGACGACTTTACAATGTTGCATGGATTTATGAAAGGCTACGCCGACAGATTCTACGAAAAAGGAAGAAAGACATATATTTTATAATGTAGGTGACTTGTGCTAATTTTGAAATCTATGGACCTTTCGCCAACCGCGGTTATTACTCGAGGAATTGCATTTTCTTATCGTTTGTTGTATAAAATTAACATAAAAATGCATTATTCCTGGTCAGCTAGTTCAAACTTATCTTAGGTGTTCCAACTTTAGGCCCGGCTTTCATCTTAGATAAGCAAAAAAGAGATGCGATAATGAGATTTCACAATTAGTAGCTTCAAACAGTTTCTACTCAAACGTTGCAATTTATTTTTAAACTGATGGACTTTTTACTCAGCGACCCAGTCCTATATAACCCCAAACTCAGCAAAGCTTTTACTATGGGAACTAGACAACTGTGGCCTGAGCACGAACTACTATTGTATCGACTTACCCTCGTATTCAAGAACGACACTATGGGAACACGCACCCACAGTAGACGAAATCTTTTTTCATAAACATCACTTTATGTGTTGAGCAACACTATGGCGCACACTACAGTGTGCCTCTAGAGCTCAACTTTGGCTAGAAGCACTCGACAATGTGCCTCTAGTCACACTATGCAGTGTCGCACAACACATAAAGTGATTTTTATGAAAAAAGATTTCGTCCACTGTGGGTGCGTGTTCTCATAGTGTCGTTCTTGAATACGAGGGAAAGTATCGTTCAAATGTCAAAACTGACACTTTTTGTATAGTAAAAGTGTCAGTTTTGGCATTTAGACGATACGTTGTCGATACGATAGTAGTTCATGCTAACCCCCCTGGTGACTTACTTACCCATAAAGTAAGGTATTTTTACCACTTAGTTTTTTTTTTATTTTTACTTTCTATTTTTGTAAATTTTTAGTTACAATTCTATTTAAGATTTTATGAAATAAATCACAATATTTGTAATTAAAATAAATAATTTATGGATGATCTTTTCCATATTAAGTTGATTTTAGGTCTTACGGTAGGTCATTAGTTAATGTCATGGTTTTCGCACTAAATTTCAAAAAGTGAACTGTTTATCCGGCGTCTGGCGGGGCGCCAAAAGGTCGTCGCCAGCACCTGAGCTAGTAATTGCACAGCACATTTTACTGATTGCTGAACGGTTACGATATTTCACTGCCATTGATAGGTGAGATACATTTTTACAAAGTCAAAGTGTATTTATTCCAAGAAAAACACAGACCGTGTGGACCGAGTGGGAGGTACCTCGACTTTCAATCTGAAGGTCATTTGTACGGATCCCGGCGTGCATCGATGGATTTTTTTGTCCGAAAAAAATATATGCTCATCAAAAACATGTGCTCAAAACGGTGAAGGAAAACATCGTGAGGAAACCAGTTAGTATCCTTATAAGCGGCGATGGGCTTGCAACCTGTCACGTATAGAATGCTAACTACTGCAAAATATGGGCATGTTCATAATATAATGTTTGGATGTGCCTCTAACTACCCCATCTAGACATCTTCAAAGGAGCTAATCGTCTGGAGATCTGAGAGGATGTCTACCGTACTTGGGGATAACAGTCGTGATTCTATTTATTTATTTTTATTTTAAAATCACAAGGATCACTGCGATACGTCTTAAGGCGAGTAATAAATGTTTTTGATGAATGTAGAATCTCAATAACCGCAAAACATACAGTTTTGTTTTTCATGACAAATATAACTTATGGATATAATCTAGATAAATTACAGACAGAAACACGATTGGTGAAACTTTTCTCGATAGATTTATTTTCCAAAGTTGGCTCTTCAAAAACACTAGTTTCGTTTTTAATCAAAGCTATGTATTGCTAATCAGTTTATTTTTATATAATTTGTAAGATAATCATACTAGTTAAATAAATTACAGACAGTTTCTTTTTAAATTTGATAGTTTTCAAGATAATGCAGTTTTATCACTTTTTCCGTCTTATCCGGGTAGACTCAGCCCATACAAAACGTCAAAAATTTTACTTATCACCTTAAGAGCTAGGTGAAGCTAAGTTTGTTCCTCGTACTTAAAAGTATCAGGCAATAAACATGATTTGGTGCCTATCTTTTGTTCGATGATCATTTGCGTAAATGTAGTTTCGCTTTTTATACGAAGTCAAAGTCAAAAAGTATTTATTTCAATATAAGCACAAATATCACATTGAAACGTTTTAAGAGCTAGATGAAGATACGCCTGTTCCTCGCAACCAAGCTTGAAGAATAAGGCAATATAATATAATATTCGTAAATACTACGTAGAGCTCCACACAAAATCAGATGCATATCAGAGAAAAAGATTACAATCGCCACCATTTTGCTACTTACGATAACCACGACCAAAATAATAGGACATCACAATATAAAACTTTTGTCGTAATTCCAAAAAAATAAGGAAAACAAAACGTTCATATATTTAGATAATTCGATATTTTCGTGAGTAAAATTGTTTGTTTTTGTCATTTCAGCTCTCATGAATAGTATATTATGCGGTGATTTTATAGGGCACTATAAACAAGGACTGTAATGTGGTGTAATTATGTTAAGTTGTTTTTGAAGATCTTTTTTACAGGAATAAAAGGTCTAAAACATATTTGCTTAAAAGGGTTTTCTCTACCTTCAAATTTAATATTTAATTCAGGTTTACTTTTGTTTTGAAATTAACAAACGTATTCATTAGTTCTATTAGATAAGTTTAAACTCAACAATAATCTATATATATAAAAATCAATTGCTGTTCGTTAGTCTCGCTAAAACTCAAGAACGGCTGAACGGATTTATCTGATAATTTTAAGATTTCTAATATGAAGTCGTAAATAAACACATTTTTTTGCGCTTACATTGCAAACGCTGGCTGAACTCTACGAGATAGATCAAAATATTGTATAAGTACCTTAAAAAGGTCTACAAAAAAGTCCGCGATGGTATATGTTTATCTCTTATGGATAACCCACAATAATCAATTTCTATCCTTTACTTTTTACCGCGACTTTTTTTTTTAATTTTAAATGCTGTTAACGAGTATACAAAGACATTCTGTTATATATTTTGGTATCAGCTTTGCACCAGTTTTGGTCACTAGTTATACATACACATACCTTCCTCTTGAATCACTCTATCTATTAAAAAAACCGCATCAAAATCCGTTGCGTAGTAGGATATAGGGACAGAGAAAGCGACTTTGTTTTATACTATGTAGTGATTAGGATGATATAAATAACATAAGCGAGTCAAGTCAACGGCTGAAAATATACCAGTCTAAGAGTATTGACACTCATTTTATCCAGCGACATACCTAGTACCTAGTGCCAAAGTCGATTTTTGCAAACAAACCGCGCGTGGCGTCTGCGTACGCATTCATTACGGGGTTTGACCCGCGCGTGATAACGCATAATGTTTGGTCTGAGCGATCATTTATTACTTGTGCGATAAGGACCAGTGGGATAGCAGGCTGGAGACCACGGCCACGTTTTTTGGGAGATCTCTTTGGAAGGAATTCTAGTTTAGTACCTTTTTAGGGTTCCGTACCCAAAGGGTAAAAACGGGACCTATTACTAAGACTTCGCTGTCCGTCTGTCCGTCTGTCTGTCACATGTCATCATGTCATCTCATGAACCGTGATAGCAAGACAGTCGAAATAATGTATTTCTATTGCTGCTATAACAACAAATACTAAAAACAGAATAAAATAAATATTTAAGGGGGGCTCCCATACAACAAACGTGATTTTTTTGCCGTTTTTATAGATAATGGTACGGAACCCTACGTGCACGAGTCCGACTCGCACTTGGCCGGTTTTTTGATGTAGATATTATCCAAACCGCAATGTATTTAGCAAGCAATGTGTTCTAAAGTATGTAGGGATAGTAAGTCATAACGGTCTTAGGGCTTGCACAACAATTCCTAAATACATTTAGTACGCTAAACACATTTATGAAGTTGTCAAGTCATTAAAATACGTAAAATTTAAATAAAATTTGCCACTAAACACTTTTAGCGAATGTTGCGAATGTTGTGCAAGCTGGTATTAATGTACAATCATTTTTGTTGTAGGCACTTTATTCGAAAATCAGCTGATTTCCACGAAAAATAAAACACTATCCAAAAACAAGCTGTTTGTAAATAAGTCGTTTACCGAACAATAAACAAAAATGTTTGATATTTATCTTCTATTATACAAAAATGAATCTCTATTTCCCTTGGTCACGACACGACATGACGCGAACGGCTGGACCGATTTTGTTAAATATTTTTTTGTTATATTTGTTATTATCAGGAGAAGGCTCTTATAAAAAAATATATAAAAATATTGATAAGATTACGTCTGTCGGGACAGCTAGTATGTATAAAAAAAAACAAAAATCTAATTGAATTTAAAACAATTTAAAAAGCAGATATTCAGCCGATAGGTAAGTTTATTTTTCATTCATGCACAACCGATTCCGTTACTTCTACTTCGATTTCAATCTTTTTAGGGTTTCGCTGTCCGTCTGTCACAGGGCTGTATCTTATGAACCGTGATAGCTAGACAGTTGAAATTTTCACAGACGATGTATTTCTGTTGCCGCTATAACAATAAATATTTGAAAACAGAATAATATTAATATTTTAGTGGGGCTCTCATACAACAAACGTGTTTTTTGACGTTTTTTTATAGATAACTAGCGACCCGCCCCGGCTTCGCACGGGTAGCATGTTATTATACATATTAACCTTCCTCCTGAATCACTCTATCTATTAAAAAAAACCACATCAAAATCCGTTGTGTAGTTTTAAAGATATAAGCAAACATACATACATACATACAGACGCGGGAAGCGGAAAGCGACTTTGCTTTATACTATGTAGTGATGGTACGAAACCCTTCGTGCGCGAGTCCGACTCGTACTTGGCCGGTTTTTTTCGCTTTGGTGTCCCATATAGATTTTATCTATGTGGAATAAAAAGTATTTTCATAAAACTTTTTAAAAATATCATCATATCTGGCTTTTGCAATTTGTCAAAACATTTTTTTGATTAATTTTTGAGCCTTAGTTTATTCTCAAAGTTGTTTTATTATAAACTAGCTGACCCGTGCCCGCTTCGCTGTGCGTAAGACATTTCTAATACCATCGTTGACTTTTTTGTAGACGTTTTTAAGGTGTACAATACTGTAGTACATTATTTTGATATATCTCGTGGGGTTCAACCAGCATTTGCAATGTAAGCGCAAAAAAATGTGTTTATTTACGACATCACATTAGAAACCTCTAAAATTATCAGTGTTTCTCTACTATATTATGCATGTATTATACATATAAACCTTCCTCTTGAATCACTCTATTTATAAAAAAAAACCGCATCAAAATCCGTTGTGTAGTTTTAAAGATATAAGCAAACATACATACATACATACATACATATTACATACAGACGCGGGAAGCGGAAAGCGACTTTGCTTTATACTATGTAGTGATAACCTGCTGGGTATTTCCATAATTTTGTTTTGGATCTAATTAAGACTTTCGCAGCTTCAATGAATTAAATTCTTCAAGGTTGAAATCTTTTGTTTTCGGTTTTAAGGTTACAAGTCCGTTATCCGCTTTTACGAATACAATGTTATAAACTCGCGATGTTTTTCTTCGCCGTTTGGGCACGGGTTAATGCGCATATAATTCTTTCAAACAGAAAAAGCCGTTGATGCACTACAGAGATTTGAATTCACGACCTTCGGATTAGAAAGTCGAGCTACCGCTGACCAACTAATCGACCCTATTACCTTCTGAAGCATGGGCTGCAATTCCAGTTTTCGTTATTAAAACGTATTTTAGGTAAAAACGGGACCGTCCGTCTGTCCGTTTGTCCGTCTGTCCGTCGGTCCGTCGGTCCGTCGGTCCGTCGGTCCGTCGTTCCGTCGTCGGTCCGTCCGTCCGTCGGTCCGTCGGTCCGTCTGTCCGTCTGTCTGTCACAGGGCTGTATCTCATGAACCGTGATAGCATTTTTTTTATAGATTATATGTATTTCTGTTGACGCTATAACAACAAATACTAAAAACAGAATACATTTTTTTTTTAATTACATACTACGAGTAGTTTCGAATACAGTCATTTGCGCTGCTCTGATCTCTAGTTCGAGGGTGTGAAGGATTTTAAAAAGCTTGTTTTAAAAAAATATATTTTTCAACAGATAACGTATTACATCGTACATTTGCAGCAATTTTTAGGGTTAAACCCAACCGTTGCGGTTTTAGCTCACCCTAACACTGACTGCCAAAGCTATGAATAATCCTTTTCAGTGCATTTTGAACACGGCTTAGATTGACTAAAAACCGATATTTCATTCCATTTTCTATTTTTGCTCTCTATTTTTATCAGCGTTCTAAAATATGGCTTCGATATTTTTTGGGAGATTAGGGATTGATAAAATAGTGCGCCTTCTCCATAAATTAGTTTAAGTTACTTT
Source organism: Hydriomena furcata (assembly GCA_912999785.1). NCBI lineage: Eukaryota > Metazoa > Arthropoda > Insecta > Lepidoptera > Geometridae > Hydriomena > Hydriomena furcata. The sequence goes on along the minus strand of OU538828.1, from coordinate 12,680,084 downwards.
TGAATCACATGATTACAAACCGCATCTCTATAAGAGAAAAACAGTTGTATTTTTGTAAGAAAACTCTAATGTTTTATAGTGTGTCAGGTAAAAAAAGGTTTTAGGTATATCTTGTACAAATATTCTGGAAATGCAGTGCTTTCTGTAACATTGTTACTGACGAATAGTTTAGGTAAGATACCCAAAAAAATAAATAGTTTATAAAATGCAAACTACCATGATAGACAAATGCCCTATTTGATTACTGCCTAAATTGAAACATAGTATACTCTCTATTCTCTATCCCATTTTAATGCGACTGAAGCCACTGGCGTTAGTTAAGTTATAAGTTCCATCTACCTACTCGCTCATTTTGTGGCTTCTTTCGATACGTTGCCATGTGCACACAAAATACGAAGCTGATCGCCTTAAATGACACTCTGAGGACCATAATAAGTGTTTGCTATCACAGTACTGTCATTTGAACATGTAACTTTTGAAGGGTTCACTGTACTGAAACAGAAATCTTTGTTTTTATTTTATTTATTAAGACGCACAATGTGTTGTACATTACAACCACTTAAAAATAAAGACTATAAAACAATTATTTCGACCTGGACTGCAATGCAACATAAACATAAACATATGTGCGTACAACTAAATCTAAATTTAATATATCAAACTCTTGCGTGACTGATCTATCGACGCACTTCCTAGAAACTTAACTAACTAAAGTTTGGTGTATGCCTTGTAGGGTGCACTATAAAAAGGGATCTCAGAAATTCAACCCCAAGTTTAAAAATAAATTTACATGAACAAAGTCAAGAGGGTTTTCATTAGTTAGATGTCAAACTTTGTATCCATAATTACGTTTAAAAACTAAAAACAAAACCGACTTATACCGATGTTTATAAATAAAATTTTAAGTGGGGGGGGGGGGCCTTCCGCGAGTTCTAGGAGCCCTACCCCGGCTAGCCCTCCACTCAGTGTAAGCCAATGAAAGAAGGGCAAGGTCTATAGTTGAAAACCACTATCAATGCTTATCACTACTACCACTATCAATAAATTTTGAAGGTTTCTCTCGATTTGTCGATTGTAAATCCGTCCACAAACGCCAGAGTAATCGCGTAACATACAAAAAAAACAACATACAGGCGAATTGATAACCTCCTCCTTTTTAAGTCGGTTAAAAAGTTATATAGTATAACTTTTCATATTCACATTAACGTATTTTTTCTAAAATTCTTGTAAGGCATCTGTCAAAAGCAAAGTCTTAAATTGTCAATAAGTAAGTTATAAGACGGGCGTAAGATTTTCTTATCAGTTTATGACTTTGTCTACAGCTTTTAGAGTTGAACTGATAACATTTTTATGGAGCGGTTAAAGTCCTTGTTTTCCGAGTTTTATCTTTTCAATAGCTCTAAATAAAATGGTATCTAATAATTTAAACTATTTAATAGCATAAGAAAATTCAGGCTGAAGGTCGTGGGTTTAAACCTCGGTCGCAAATAAATTTAATGGAATTTTCTCTCAAAACTAAGAAAAAGCTGTGTTGGCCGAGTGGGATGTACCTCGACTTTCAATCTGAAGGTCGTGGGTTCGAATCCCGGCGTGCATCAATGGATTTTTCTGTTCGAAAATTTATATGCGCATCAAAAACACGTGCTTACAACGGTGAAGGAAAACATCGTGAGGAAACCAGTCAGTGTTCTTATAAGCGGCGATGGGCTTGCAACCTGTCACATATGGAATGCTAACTACTGCAAAATGTGGGCATGTGCCAAATATAATGTTTGGGTCCTATTTATTTATTTTATTTTTATTTTTAAGATAAACATCGTGAGGAAACCAGTTAGTATTCTTATGAGTATGAGCGGCGATAAGCTTGCAATCTATAACGTATGAAATATTTACTATATGTTTAGACGTGTGTGTGTGACCCCTTTTAGATATCTTTAAAGATCTGAGCGCCTGGTTATCTGAGAGAATGTACCGTACTTGGAAATTCAAGTCGTGATTCTTTTATTTAAAAGTAAGTATAATATTATTATTATATTATTTAAGAAAATTACACGTTTATTTTGTGAATGTAAAGAATGATTTATGACCTAACCTCAATTGGTAATCAGGCGTTTAATTAAAAGTTTCACCATTTTACCAGAACAAAACATTAGGTTTATGAGTTCATGGTCTATACCAGAGACCGGCCTCACAGCTGTGAGGCCGGTCCAACTGAGCTCAGTTGGTAGTAACTCTGCCTTCTGCGATGTAGTTTGTTCGATCCCCACCCAGGGCAAACATTTGTGTGATGAACATAGATGTTTGTTCGGTGGCTGGGTGTAACTATGTATTTATAAGTATGTATTTACAGAAAAAAATTGTATATAAATATTCTATCAGATCTGATTTCCATAGTACAAGCTTTGTTTAGTTTGGGGCTAGATGACGTTGTGTGTAAATTCCCAAAATATTTATTTTATTTATTTGTGTTTAGTGTTTTAAACTTTATTATTTTAGTCACGTTTTTAGGCTTTGAGTCTTAAAACTGATCTTAAATGATAGACAGCTTTCCACACCCCTTGTATCAGTTTCGACACAGATTTACTATTTTATTAAAGGCACTAAATAGTTGAACAATGGATATCGTAATCCGATATGGAATTAGGGAAGCCCGGCGAGAATCGATAGGATTATTAGGAATGATGACACCTCCAACCTAGTGCCATAGTGTTGTTAGTAGTATACCATTAGTTGTGTCAGACTCTTGTCATTTTCAACTAGCTGGCAAAGCAAAATGGACCTTATTTATATCGCAATAAATTCTAAAAAGCAATCTGACGGCATTTAAATTTAGAAATCTTCTGATAAACATTGTATCGACTGACGTCGTTTATTGTTAACTAAAATTGAGCTATAATTACCTGATTTTAAGTTCCAATATCGCTTGACACGCCATTTCATCAGACTGAGGCGCCGCATGTGTTAGGCCACAGAATACTGTTCACACGAATATAGGCACTGGGACTTACTGGATTAGTAGAGCTTCAACGGTTTTCGGATAGAGTATTTAGAGGGTAGAATTTCATAGTTCACAATATGGCTCATGGTATGGTACCGTGTGAATTTAAAACAACATAATGTTTATTTTGTGTAACCATGACTTATCTACTTAGTATTTAAAGTATACAATAACAGCAGAACTCAATGTATGGCGAAGAATATTTTTTTTTGTAAAAAATAAAATAAGAGTAAAATAAGCCGTGTTGGCCGAATGGGAGGTACCTCGACTTTCATTTCAAGGTCGTGGGTTCAAAATCCGGCGTGCATCAATGGATTTTTCTGTTCTAAAAATGTTTATACGCATCAAAATACGTGCTAAAAACGGTAAAGGAAAACATCGTGTGGAAACCAATTAGTATTCTTATAAGCGGCGATGGGCTTGCAACCTGTCACGTATGGAATGCTAACTAACTGCTACTGCAAAATGTGGGCATGTGCCAAATGTAATGTTTGGACGTGCCTCTAGACATCTTCAAAGGATCCAAGCGCCTGGAGATCTGAGTGGAATCTCTACCGCACATGAAATTATTTGTGTCAAAGGCGATACTACATAGTTATCGCGGGCCACTCAATAGTTTTTAGTTGAAGGTATGATGAGTTTAAATATGAACAACTTGATTGATAACGTAATTTTTTTGCATTTATCTAAGTTATAACAAAAGTTATGTAAATGCGTAACATGACAACATCGCATAGGCAACGATTACATGGACACTATCATTTTAAGTATTGATTTATTTATATATTAAGGTAATATAACACATAATATACATTGTAGTATTATCGTTTTGTTTAACAGTGCTTTTATGATTTGTATAATATTTTGATGTAAAATTGTATAAGTACAATAAAATAAATGAAATATGTATTACAATAAAGTAACTTTTATGTAGGTACTCACTCTGTAAACAATAAAATTGAATGGGTGGAAATAAAAATCTATAGGATTATACGGAATGATGACACCTCAAGCCTAGCGTTCACGAATATACCCTGTGGATTAATGGCGCACCAACGGTATTGATGATAGAGTAGTTATAGGATAGGATTTCAGACACATTAGCTTCTTTAAAGTGAATTTTAAATGGCATCAGCAATCTCTACCAGACAATCTTTGGATGGAGATGAACAGTAAGAAAGTTCATGGTGGTTATGTAGGTAGGTAAATAATAAATAATCTGCTACTAAAATTCAAGGATTGTGGTTTGTTTTTAATGATGAGTGTATGAGTGATTGAGTAGTAGGTACTTTTAATTTTATTATTCTTGTTTTAGCCTTCACCTTGTTCGATTGGCACCACGCTGGAGCTCTACATAGCATTAAGGAAAGGATCATTAAAAAAAAGGTAGACCCCAAGCCGTGTTTGTTGCCTGATTCTTCTAGGCTTGGTCGCGTGAAATCGGCGTAGCTTCACCTAGTTCCTAAGACGTTTCAAAATGATCCTTGTGATTTTATCGAAATAAATGATTTTTGAACTTGAATTTGAATTTAGGCCCAGAGCTTACCGACTTTTTTTTAAACCGTGTTTAATACCACTAGCGATCAACCATTTAGCGTGAATTTGGTGGCTTAACTAAGGCATTTAAGAACGACTAAACAAGCTAAGCTTAAACGCTTCATGATTATAGCATACACTATGAGTTTCTCTAAACGAACTCTACATCCAAGCACCATTCAAAGCGTCTACCCTAGCACAATAATATACACTACTCAGCATTTCGATGCCAATAGAAATGCTGATAGGAATAATAAAATATGATGTTTATCGGTTTGTTTGTCATCTGCTTCGGAGATATTCAGTTATTGGCATATTGCTTTCCGCATTCACATCTATTTGGTAATATTAAGTAACTCTCAGATGCCGGGATCAGAACATTATTTAGATTCTCGTTCGTATGTTAATTTGAAATCACGAAGTTTTCGGTTTCATATTGGATAGAAAATATAAATAGTTTCATACAACTGTTATCCCGAAGTACAGTAGACATAATACATATTTAGATATTTAAGCGCTTAGACCTCTGTAAATGTCTGAAGAGTTAGTCAGAAGCACTTCTAAACTTTATGGATATACCGCAGTAGTTATTCCATACATGACAAGTTGCGTTATGTGTTATTTTGATGTATAAGCTATATTATTGTAAAGTTTCATCTCAATCCGTTTAGTAGTTTTTGCGTGAAAGAGTAACAAACACACACAACCACTTATAAACTTTCGCATTCATAATAATATTAGCTGCTCGCCCCAGCTTCGCTCGGGTGGTACCTGGATAAAAAGTAGACTATGTGTTATTCTGATGTATAAGCTATATTACTGTAAAGTTTAATTTTATCCGTTCAGTAGTTTTTGCGTGAACGAGTAACAAACACCCACTCACACACTCATTCACACACAAACTTTTGCATTTATAATACTAGCCAACCCGTGACAGACGTTGTCTTGTCAAAAACTGTATATTTTAGTCTAAGATGTCAGATTTGTTGCACACCAGCGCCATCTATACTTTTTTGGATGTTTTTCATAATTTGAAGTAGTCTATGTTTTATTCGGGCATTATATCTACATCTACAGCAAATTTCAACTTAATCCGTTTTGTCGTTTATGCTTGATTGAGGCACAAACATACATACAAACTCACAAACTTTAACATTTATAATATTATTAGGATAGGATTAGTAGGATACTTACTGGTTTCACGGTGCTTACGTTTGGAGCGAGCGGAACCACGGGCGAAACCTTGTAAGTAATAAATAAATACCCAAAACTCATAAATTAGCCCTGAACCCTCACTAGGGTTTTTTGTGACCTCACAACTCAGTTGGTAGTAACTCTGCCTTCTGCGCTGTAGGTTGTGGGTTCGATCCCCACCCAGAGCAAACATTTGTGTGATGAACATAGATGTTTTTTTCTGTGTCTTGGTGTTACTATGTATAATAAGTATGTAAATTTATTTACAAAAATTAAAAGTATATAAGTATTCTACCAGCTTTCTGGTTTCCATAGTAGAAACTTTGCTAAGTTTGGGGCTAGATTGCGTTGTGTGTGAAGTCCGCCAATATTTATTTATTCTATTTATTCATTACATATTCAAATATTAGCTGTCATGCAAATATTTTTCCACGCGGGGATAGAACCAGCTCCTCTTGTGTTTCAGTGTTGCCCACTTGGTCGTCAATTATGTTGTCCTGTGACAAAATACCCTCAAAATTCCTGTTTCAATTTTCCAGCTGATCGCAATATCCTGCGGATATTGGCTCTTGTTAAATCGCTGGTCACCACGGATCTTATTAATAAGCTCAGCTTTGGAGCAAAATATGCCTGTCAATAGTAACGCTATCGTGTTGTGCCTTTGGATACACATACCTAAATTTGAAATTGGAAAAAAAGGAATAAATAAGTGTAAAATTTTGTAACTTTATAATTTGGCTGAAATCAAAAAACGGGTTATCTTATTTTTTTTTAGTTCATTAGTCGCCATTTTTGCTTCCTCTATTGTTTATAGCTTTGTCTTTAAAGTAGTTATGATTTTTTATGATTGGACAATTACAATAACAACTTAGGTGATAAGTGAAATTTTTGACGTTTTGTATTGGCTGAGTCTACCCGGATAAGACGGAAAAAGTGACAAAACTGCATTATCTCGAAAACCATCAAATTTAAAAAGAAACTGTCTGTAATTTATTTAGCTAGTGTGATTATCTTACGAATTATATAAAAATAAACTGATTAGCTATTCATAGCTTTGATTAAAAACGAAATTCGTGTTTTTGAAGAGCCAACTTTGGAAAATAAATCTATCGAGAAAAGTTTCACCAATCGTGTTTCTGTCTGTAATTTATCTAGATTATATCCTTAAGTTATCTTTGTCATGAAAAACAAAACTGTATGTATTGCGGTTATTGAGAAAAAACGATTCTGCATTCATCAAAAACATTTATTACTCGCCTTAATAGCAAAAAAACTAGCAAAATAAAATATATTTTTTGACACCGAAGTGTTTCTGACATTTGGTTTAACCCCTAGCTATAACTATTTCATTGATAACCACGTACCTACTAGTTTATCGAGACTGCACACGTCAAGATGTCACACCAGGGTGGGGGGTCGAGTGGACGTCTGACACGTCTATCTCCTATCTACACTATAATGCTGACCTATAACACAATTTGACATAGGCTCGTGTTGATCCCTCTTGAGGGATGGGGATAGGATTTATAAGCCAAAAAGGATTAATTAAAATGTCACAGAACTATGCAGGTGGAATGACCCTATATATGACACGCGCCTTCGAATTTCAAATGTTTAGAGCGTACGTGGGTTCTCTCTAGTGAGTAACTGTAATCAAACAGATACAGTAATACTTTTAGTGTGTACACGTGACACGGTCTTAGCTCTCGACGCATCGACCACGTAACCCAATAGACGCCTAATGGCTTTATTTTTAGGATTCCGTATCCAAAGGGTAAAAACGGAACCCTATTACTAAGACTTCGCTGTCCGTCTGTCTGTCTGTCTGTCCGTCCGATATAATTATTATATAAAAATGGCTCCTTAAAACCAGTCATTTAATTGTAGCTCAAAATCAAAAGATGTTTACAAGAATTTGTTTACATAATTTTGTAGACAATTATTATAATTAGGTTTATTTTTGTCATATTTTTCGTCTTATATCGAACAAAAATAATCATCGACTGGCAGCGTCTTAAATAAGACCTACAGTTTTTTTAATCATCTACATCCACTACCTAAAACACCATACGAGTGATTCAGGTATTTGTGAAATAAATAAGAGGATTTCCAGAATCAACGCTTCGAAACAAATTAAAAAATTCCAAAATTTACCTATTCAAATTTTAATTTTAATTTTGCATTTTGTTCTGTCTACAAACAAAATACCAGGGCTCACCTCAAAAGCCCAAAATAACTCCTGAAAGCTCTAATACGCTCGAGTCCATACAAAAACTCCATATGACGGTAATAATGATACCTCCATACGTTCTGTCAACCAAAATCACAGTGGCTACAGCCGTGGCAACCTTTAAACGTGGGTACATCTACCAAAACTTATACAGCCTTATACAGTCGTGTTGGCAGAGTGGGAGGTACTTAGAATGAAAACATCGTGTAGAAACCATAACTATAGATTTTGACACGGGTCTTTATCACGTAATTACCTTTAATTTACTTTCCCGACGTTTCGACTATGTTACAATAGCCATGGTCGCGGGCAGACTCGACTCTCAGTGAAGAAACCAGTTAGTATTCTTATAATTGGTAATGAGCAGGTGTCAAATGTAATGTTTATTTATCCCCATAGATATCTTCAAGGATCTAAGAACCTGGATGTTTAGCGTACTTGCCGTGATACAATTGTGTTTTTTTCGTAATAAAAACTGTTTGCTGTCGTCACGTACGAAAGCTCTATTACCTTTAAAACACAGGGACACGACCGGAGAAAATTAAATGGCGGCCCAGTAATAAAAATGAGTGTTTGGAACACAATGGGTGTGCTAGAGCTCCTTCAATTTGGCCGACCCTCTGGTGTCTGTCCACTCTCTCATTATTAAAGTACGTGTATACTGGCAAGATATAACAGACAATTTTTCGGGTCGCGTGGCGCCGGGCACTGAAGGGATTTTTATCGAAGCGACCAATGCTTTTACCGAGCTCTTTCTCTTCTTTCTTTCCTTCAGGTACGATGAACGGTCCATTTGAACAAATGCAATGGAAAGGTATTTTTTACGTTTTGTCGGATAAAGGATTCACGTTCTTTTACGCAGGAACTTAGCTCGTTCTTTCAAAGTTGGCGCTGAAAGGGTTCGCAATTTACTTTTTACTTAAACAAATTGTCGAAATTTGACATCGCCGACCATCGCCGATAAGAATGCTAACTGATTTGCTCGTAATGTTTTCCTTTACACTTTTGAGCACGTTTTAATGCGCACATATTTTATTTATTACTGGTATAAACTTTCCACGTTTATGTGAAGTTGTTGTCAAACAGACTTCGTCGAAGGCCTACACAAGCGTTCTAGAAACTCAATATGCAGAGCCTCATACGAATTCACTTGATTTTTCTACAATCGATGCTTTACTAAGGTTAGAATCTACATCTGCACCCAGCACTACCTTCTTTTTATTCATAACTCATTTATAAAAACCCAAAATGGTTATCTACAAGGCTATTGCCTGTTAATAATATAGTGGAGTTATCGATCATTTTAAGGCCTGAAACCAACGGTCCAAAGTCACGAGGTGGTCGTAGGCAGTAGAACGAAGCGGTTTCCATAAGGCCTCGCTTTTTGTATGCGCATAGCGATTTCATAGACCTCAATGAAAGTAAAAGTAAGAAAATCTGAATTTGGGACTCTTTCCTGGTAGGTACTAAGCACTACACCATGGTCTAGCTCGCAAAGTGTGTAATCATGATCGTGGTAAGTCGTACAATTTTAAACGTTTACTCAGCACTTGATATCGACGATAGGGTTATGTACCAAGTACGGAAGGGAGAACTCGATTTGGAAAATCTCACAGATTTTAGTAAGTTTAAGGTAAGTTTATTCAATAGACACAATTTTGTAAGGTACACATTAACATTCTGTCTACGACATTTTTTGTATTTCTTTGATAATCATTTATTTACTTCATTTTTACAGCCGAAAACGCCGTAACCTTATGATTTACCCGCTCAGCTCTGCGCTCCGCTTATGCATACACGCAAGGACCTAAGGGCGAGAGTGGTGGGAAGCGATAGCGGATAATGCTTTAATTGATGGTGGGGCATGAAATATGTTTCAAAGATTTGTGCGAGGGAGCGTCATTGCAAAATAAAAGATGCGAAAGAGCGGTTAATTTTTTTCATTGGAACAACATGTTGCTTTTTGAATTATTTATGGGGTGAAAACGGTTTGAACTGTAGGTAGTATTTTTAGGTTCGGTCTAGGTAGTGTCCAGTTTCTAATAAGTAATAGAATTCCATATTTTCTGACCTTAATATATGAGTTATTAAAAAAACATCTTATAGAATATCTTGTGAATTTTTTGATATTTTAAATTGTCAAATTGTATCGCTCTATACGAGTAGGTACGTTCATGGAGGTTAAAACTGCTTATTCAAATTCTCCTTTTGTGCTTCACTACATTTTTTGTGGTGTCATTCCAATAGCGATTCTTTGCTCGCTTTTCTCTTCACAAAACAATAGTCCTGTATCGTCACGCAACACCACTTTTTAGGCTCATTGATTATTTAATAATAAATTCATTCGTGCCATAATAAATTAACATACAGTGAATCAACTACTGCTGAGTAGTGAATAAATCGCGTTTCGTTACCTTCTCACTTTTTCATAATTTTGTAAGAAATATGGTTGAGTTTTTACGGTGGTTGGCGTTGAATGTTGATTACGCTTAGTTATGACGTGATAATTTTCGTTTCTGTAAAGCAATTTCGTTAGGAAGTATAAAGCTTAAGACTGCCATCATAGATATAGGGTGAGAGTGCTGGTTGTAGCTATTTTGACAACGTTTTAATTTTCAATTAAACGGTTTATATTGAAAAAAAATATGGATTAATTTTTAAACAACATAGAATATAATATATCTAACACTTAGGTTAAGCAAAGGTTTTGTAACAGGCGATATTTATTTATTAATTACTCATATTTAAGTAGACAAAACGGGAAATATTTGGTTGTGTTCAATCAAAACGCACCACAACTGTCACTAATCTAAACGGACAATAGACAAAGAATTGTATAAACTATAGATTTTAAACAAGTTGTTTGTTTGCTATGCTTAGTTATTGACTGCTAAAATTGAAAATGACTAAAACCGGGGTAGGGACCACAACCGGATCTTTGACCCTAACAATAATTTCATTTTTGAAACTATAAAAGCACGACTTCTAGTTTGAGGAGTTTTGTTGACCGTAAAAACAATCGTTTTAAAGCTCTGTTATGAATTACAGTAAAGTTATGACTGATTTTTTATTGAATGCACAATTAATTTCCTTAAAATGAACTGAACATTTTCGCATTACGAAAACTAACAAATATAGAAAATGAATTAGAATCACGACTTCAATCTCTAAGTATCTACGGTAGTAAACTTCTAAGACCTGTAGGCGCTCAGATTCTTAGAGATGTCTAATGTAGGTAGTCAGAGGCATATCAAAACATTAAATAATGGTACATGCTCAAAGTTTGTAGTAATATCTAGTTTCAATTGTTTATCTTTCTTAGATCTCCGGACGCTTAGATTATTTGAAGATGTCTTGTGGGGGTAGTCAGATACACGTCCAAACATTATATTTGGCACATTCCCACATTTTGCAGTAGTAAGCATTCCATACGTTCAGGTTGCAAGCCCATCGCCGCTTATAAGAATACTTAACCTCCAACATACATACTTCAATCCCCGCTGCACCTCCCTAAGAGTTGAATTTTGGGAATTCCATCTTAGTTTACCCCTAAACATCAAAATTGGTGTATTGGTGTATTGTACACTGCAAACTGCAAAATGTGGGCATGTGCCAAATGTTTAGACGTGTCTCTGACTACTTCCACTAGACATCTTCAAAGGATGTAAGCGCTTGGAGATCTGAGAGGATGTCTACCGTACTTGGGGATTACAGTCGGGATCCTATTTTTTTTTTAAACTTGACGTGAACGCAGTCGCGAGGTTTGGAAACCTTATAGTTTACTAATAAAAGCTTAAACTCTTTATAATTATTGGTGACCACTAGTTTATTTGCATAAAGTTAATCACAATCACAACTAGAAATTTTACAAATTCTTTTCAAAACAAATTAAGCAATAATGTGAGTAAATATACGTGCGGATTGTAATTGTTCATAATTATGAAGGTGAATAAGGTCGAATTATGCTCGAGCCTTTGTTAATATTGCATTTTATCATGCAATGGGTGTGGACTGGGGAAACACTTGAATATACAAATTCATACCTACAAAATGTAGGCATGTGCCGAATATAATGTACCTACGTGCCTCTGACTAACCCTTTTAGACATCTACAAACTCATTAAGGTATTTATTTCAATAAAATCACATTTGAAACGTCTTAGCAGCTAGGTGAAGCTACGCCTGTTCCTCGCGACCAAGCCTAGAAGAATCAGGCAACAAACACGGCTTGGGATCTATAATTTTTTTCAATGATGGTGGTGCCGATCGAACAAGGTGAAATTTTCACCTTGTTCGATCGGCACCACCATCATTGAAAAAAATGATAGATTAAATAAGATCACCAGTGTAATCCGGTAGAAACCTTTCTAAGATCTCCAAACGCTCAAATCATTGAAAATGTCAAAAGAAAGTAGTCAGAGGCATGTTCAAAAATTATATTCGACATATTTGGCACACTTTGTAGTAGTTAGCATTCCATACGTGACATGTTGCAAGCCACAAAGTCCACCCTTTAGGTGGTAAAGCGGATCCTTTAGCGACAGTTCCCACATACCTACTTAGATTAATTCTAGCAAGCGTCACTGCCCAAGTCAATCGTACTCAAAAGTTACTAGTATGTTTCTGGCTTTTATTAGTTCGAATATTAATATTATTGGCGGCGGACTTTATACACAGCGCCATCTAGGCCCAAACTAAGCAAACAATAAACTTATTACAACACTCAGACACAGAACAAACATTTTTATTCATCACACAACTGAGCTGTAAGGCCAGTCGGCGGTTATAGCTCAGAACATCACATCAGTTCGTTGTATTCAAACTTTTGTTATTGAAATAAAGTTTTGAAGAATAACATATGTCACCAAATTTATAGTGTCGCCACCGCAATTATTGGTTTAATTGAACCATCAGCAGGCCACACGTCAACCCACCGATAATTGGCTAAGTGGGCCTTGGAATTAGATCCCACTTTTGTGGTCACGCGATCGTGCGAGGGTTGGCTGTGGGTCATTTTTACCCAGCACAAGATAGGTTTAGTATTTGTTGATCGTAGAGAAAGGTGGGCGGAATTCAGTAGGTATTTTTTTTTAGTTTGTGTTATACCGATAATCGGTGTATTTATATTAGTATCAGTGTGCAAGAGGAAACTGATTACTAATTTAATATGATTGTCTAATTAGTTATGTATGTAGCAGACCCGTGACAGACGTTGTCTAGTTATAGAGTAATTTATCTAGATTATATCTTTGTCATAAAAACAAAACTGTATGTTTTGCGGTTATCTAGAAAAACGATTCTGCATTCATCAAAAACATTTATTACTCGTCTTAAGGCGATACTTGAAATTTTTGACTTTTTGTACGGGCTGAATCTAGCCAGATAAGACGGAAAAAGTGATAAAACTGCATTATCTTGAAAATCAACACATTTAAGAAGAATCCGTCTGTAATTTACTTAGCTAGTATGATTATCTAACGAATTATATAAAAAATAACTGTTTAGCTATTCATAATTTTGATTAAAAACGAAACATGTGTTTTTTAAGAGCCTACTTTGGAAAATAAATCTATAGAGAAAAGTTTCACCAATTGTGTTTCTGTCTGTAATTTATCTAGATTAAATCGTTAAGTTATCTTTGTTGTAAAAAACAAAACTGTATGCTTACATTTATTAATCTAGAAAAGTATTAGGTACTAATCTTGTTTCTTTCTTTGATTTCAATAAATAAAAGCCTCTGGGTAAAACCGAAGTTATAATCATAGTAGAAGAAAATGTGTAGTATCATTTATGATGCATTATGTTAACATTTATGCGACTTTTGATCTGAACTTTGATTATCCAATGGATTTTCCACCAGAAATAATTAAGTGCAACATTGCTCATCAAAACATCGTGGGTTACACAACAATAACATTCCTTACAATATATTAAAAAAAACCCACGTGTTATTGAACAGAGATGCATAAATTTATAAGAAAAAACTATATTGCGCATTTTATTGCAAACCAATCTTCCATTCATCTTTATATTCACTTCATCCCAAGGTTGTCTGGAAGAGATAATTTTTTAGCCATAATACATACAGCCCATTGTACAGTTTGTTCTAGTTTAAGTTTATTTTGTAGTTATTTTTTTTTATTATTATAGGATCACGACTCCAGACACTTAGATCCTTTGAAGATGTCTAGGGGGGGTAGTTAGAGGCACGTTCGTTCAAACATTATATTTGGCACATGCCCACATTTAGCAGCAGTTAGCATTCCATATTTGACAGGTTGCGCATTTTTTTATTATTGGTGTACAATAAAGCATTTTAATTTATTAATTTATTCAAAATTGAAAACATCGTGAGTTAACCATCTAGTATTCTTATAAACTTCGATAGTATTGCAACCTGTCACGTATGCAAAATGTGGGCATGTGCCAAATGTATAGTTTGAACGCGTATTTGCACAGTAGTCAGTACCTGTGTTAGTCCAGTAGGAGGTGCCTCGACTTTTGAGCCTAAGGTTCGTTTGAACCCTGCTTAATGCTTATGCCTATAATAATCGTTTATTTTTCGGAACAAGTTATAAGGTACAACATTAATAGAAAGAACGATGATAATAATAACAGTAGTTATTAAAACAGTGTCGCAGCTACCAACGCCCACCTCCTGGACAAGTGCAGTTTGTTCCTAACTGTATACAAAAATATACTGCAATAAAATAATTTTAAAAATATAGATCCTAAATTAAAGCTCTTTAAGTAAGTGTTTTTTAGTAACGTGTGTAAAAGTGAGAGCGAGTTAATTTCTGTGTATGTGTGTGTGAGTGTGTGTGTGTGTGTGTGTGTGTGTGTGTATGTGTGTGTGTGTGTGTGTGAGTGCATGTATTGATGTATTGATCTATGGACTTTCCTCAGATGGAGTATTTTAAATTGATGAAAGATACAATTGTGAGAAAGCCCATTAGATACTGTTATAAGCGGGGCGATACGCTTGCAAATTATAGACCAAATGTACCTAATATTTAGATGTTTCTTTGACTACTAAACTAGGACACCTTTAGAAAGCTCTCGGAGATTGGAGGATGTTTACCATGCTTGCTTATTTAGCAGTCGTACGCCTATTTTTATTACAAGCTTTTATTCAACTTCACCTCTTAGTATATGTTAGTATATTTCGGTCAAATCATATAATGAATGAAAATGCTTTATTGTACACCAATAACAACAAAATAATAAAGACAGAAACTTAAACTAGAAAAAACACTGTACAATGCTAAAAAGCGATCACTTTTAGACAACCTTAGGATATAATGAATATAACAACATACATACACATAAATATACAACTCAACCGATTAAGCTGTTTTTTATGTAACTTTGGTAACAATGCCTACGAGTATACCAACGCTTTAAGGCGAGTAATAAAAGTTTTTGATGAATGCAGAATCGTTTTCTCTCAATAACCGCAAAACATACAGTTTTGTTTTTCATTAAAAAGATAACTTAAGGATATAATCTAGATAAATTACAGACAGAAACAATATTGGTGAAAATTTTCTCGATAAATTTATTTTCCAAAGTTGGCTCTTCAAAAACACTAGTTTCGTTTTTAATCAAAGCTATGAATAGCTAAACAGTTCATTTTAATATAATTCGTTAGATAATCTTACTAGCTAAGTAAATTACAGACAGTTTCTTTTTAAATTTGTTGGTTTTCGAGATAATGCAGTTTTATCACTTTTTCTCAGTTCTCAGTTTTATCAGTAGACTCAGCCCATACAAAATGTCAAAAATGTCACTTATCACCTTAATAACTGACGTCACTAGAGCCAGTCACTGACTCGACGCAAAGCAGCTATCTCGAAACCTGGTCCCAGAACCCCAGCCATTGAACTATTAACACGAAAGCTCCATCGGAATGTAACCGAAGGAATGCCTGCAATCGAAAACGCGATCAAAGGGCGGTTTACCAAATAGTTTTGAAATGTTAATAGCCAATTTCTATCCTAGTTATTAGGTGCAATTCACAAGAAAAATCTGATAGCGCCTATCAGACGCACGCTGGATTTTTTCTACGTTTATTTTTTTACCAATAGAACTATAGATACTTTCAGAGATCCAAATCTCTCTCAAAAAGTTCCAAAGAGGGCGATTGAATAAACTTATTTCAGAACACTTACTGAATAACAAAGAGGTCACAAGAAGCTCTCAGTGTTGAAATACCACCTGTGTGCAACATCTGCAATAGCCGAAACTTGCAACAGCTTATATTTTTTATACATAAATAGTATGTATTTTTAATCGACTTTAAAAAGGAGGATGTTATCAATTCGCCAGTATGTTTTTTTGTGTATATTACGCCTTTACTCCGGCGTTTGTGGACGGATTTACAAAATTATTTTTTTATTTGAAAGCCTATACTCCGAGATGGTCCCATTACCACCAAAGCATCTGATGATGGGATCCCAGGGAAATCGAGAGAAATCTTCAAAATTTATGAGCATTGATAGTGGTTTTCAATTATAGATCTTGCCCTTCTTTCATTGGCATATACCGAGTGGAGGGCTAGCCGAGGTAGGGCTCATAGATCTCGCGGAGGGGGGAGCCAACAACAACAATTTTTATTTATAAACATGAAGTCGGTTTTGTTTTTAGTTTTTTAAGCGTAATTATTCTAATATTTATTAATGTTAAAACCAGCCCCCCCCCCCCCCCAATTATTTACACGTACAACAAAAACCAGTTGGGATAGTCATATATTTTGCGTTATTCAAAAACTGGCAGTCCGCCCCGGCGGGCGTCGTAATGAACTAATGATTTTATGGCTATTTTTTTACACCTTGGGTTATATTGTTAAAGTTTTAATAAAGATCCTTGATTTTTTTTCTAGGCCTCTGTTCATCAGGGATAATGTAGGATTCTAATGGTAAAAGAATTTTTCAAATCGGTTCAGTAATTTCGGAGCCTATTCAATGCTAACAAACAAACAATAAAATATTACCTTTCTATATTATTGGTATAGATGGCGTTGCATTGACCGCTCTTGTCTTATGGCTTACGTCAGTTATGAAACTCTCAAACTTTATGGAGGAATGCTGTGCAGCGGGTTGATGGTTAACAACTGTTTGCGCTTAAAGCTGTTGCTTTGACTGTTTACTCGTAATATGTTTGCCAACTTTGATCAACCAAGTCAACTTTATACAGAAATAAGTTAAATCTTATATATAAAATTCTCGTGTCACAATGTTAGTTACCTTACTCCTCCGAAACGGCTTTACCGATTTTTACCAAATTTTATATGCATATTCAGTAGGTCTGAGACTATCCGGCTGAGACTATCCGGACGGTCCGGCTACTATCTATTTTTCATACCCCTAAGTAATAAGGATGGCGTAAAGATCGGGAAAAACGGAAAGTGCTTTTTTCTGTGGGATTATTGACATTTGACAGGACAACGTCTGTCGGGACAGCTAGTATAATCTATAATATAAAAATGAATCGCTGAATGTGTTGCTAAGCGCAAATCTCGAGAGAAGCTAAACCGATTTCGCAAATGTTTTTTTGTTGTATTCGTTATTATCAGGAGAAAGTTCATATGGAAAAAAAATGAATTTGCCAGGAGTCTGTCGGGACAGCTAGTTTAATAATAATCACTCTATTTATAAATTTGAAACGTGAGATATTTAGAATTAGACTGGCCTCACAGCTCAGTTGGTAGTAGCTCTACCTTCTGCGCTGTAGGTTGTGAGTTCGATCCCCTAACAACATTTTTGTGATGAACATAGATGTTTGTTCTGTGTCTGAGTGTTAATGTGTATAATAAGTATGTATTTACAACAAAAAAACGTATATAAGTATTCTATCAGTTATCTGGTTCCCATAGTACAAGCTTTCTTAGTTTGGGTCTAGATGATTACATTGGATAGAAATTGGATCTAGAATGTCCACTAATATTTATTTATCTAATGAATTAGAAACGTCAGCAATACAAGGAAAAACGTGATAAGTAATTAATTATTAGCCGGTTAAAATGAGATACCTACTCTACAAAGTAAAAAAGGCTTTAACGGCTGTACTAATTTGGATAAAACTTGCAACAGAAAAGTACAGTAGCCGCTGGCGGTAGTGACAGTTAATGTTATTTTTCGGAAAATAAAATGTATCTGAAGTTCCAGCTGTTTTATTTTCATTACGAATATAATAACGGTAGAGAATTTCATATATTTTTCAGAAATGTTGTAAGACATAATTACTTACCTGAGCGTAGCGATACACGTATAAAAATATAACAAACCGGCCATGTGCGAGTCGGACTCGCGCACGAAGGGTTCCGTACCATCTATAAAAAAGGCAAAAAAACACATTTGTTGTATGGAAGCCCCACTTCATTATTTATTTTATTCTGTGTTTAGTATTTTTTTGTTATAGCAGAAATACATAATCTGTGAAAATTTCAACTGTGACAGACAGACGAACGGACAGACAGACAGACAGGTAGACGGACCGCGAAGTCTTAGTAATAGGGTCCCGTTTTTACCCTTCGGATACGGGACCCTAAAAACCGTTTGCCTGTTAATAACATACAATGTTTCGTACAATAAAGCTGTAAATTAAATACAAGTCATTCTGATTTTGTAGATGAATAACAATAATGGCCTGTGGACTTTAAATTAAATGAAAAAAGCCTCAATACTGTGACTACTGACTGTGTATTTCCACCATAGCAGAAATTCTCTCAGATAGAGTGCTTAGATCCTTGTTTTTGACGCGCATATAAATTTTTCGAAGAGAAAAATCCATTGATGCACGCCGTGATTTGTACCCACGACCTTAAGATTGAAAGTCGAGGTACCTCCCACTCGGCTAACACGACTACCCTATCAGTAGTTTTATTATCTTATTTTATAACTAGCGACCCGCCCCGGCTTCGCACGGGTAGCATGTTATTATACATATAAACCTTCCTCCTGAATTACTCTATCTATTAAAAAAAACCGCATCAAAATTCGTTGTGTAGTTTTAAAGATATAAGCAAACATACATACAGACATACAGACGCGGGAAGCGGAAAGCGACTTTGCTTTATACTATGTAGTGATTAATTGCTCTGTAAATATGATACAAAATGTAAACATATGTACCTACCAGCTTTGATTCCCACATGCCTCTTCGTCATAGATAACCAACTTTTAATACTACTGGTTCTCATAGTACAAGCTTTGCATTGATGAGGGTTAGAATGCGTTGTAAGAAAAATGTCCACGAATATTTATTACTTTATTGGTTAGAAAAGTTCAAAAACTGGAGGCAAGGTTAAAATTTCCGCTTTATTTTCAACACTTTTATTTTTTAACACTTTCATCTCCCCTTTTTTCTAAGGACAAATTTAATTTATGCGTTTATAATGTCTTTTGTTTTTGCTTACAAAGAAACGATACAAAGAGATAGCTAGATTGGTGACGTTTTCAACATCGGCGACACCTTTAAAAAGCTAACTCGTTCCGCTATCGCCCCGTTTTCTAAACATTAAACAAATAAGGTCTTTGTCAAGGAGTTTTTATATTTACCTCTACAGTGGAAGGTACAATTTGGATCTTGAAGCGTTCCACGGTTGTGCGAAGTTTAGCTTATGCGGAAAATTTCTCATTTATAGACTGTCCTTACGGCTTAGTTAGTAGTAACTCCTTTTGCGATATTAATGTTTTAACATATGCCCGGCTGGCTGACTCTTTCTCGGGGTTCGGAGAGTTAATAAGAATGCTGATATTCATTTAAAATCACTACATAGTATAAAGCAAAGTCGCTTTCCGCTTCCCGCGTCTGTATGTAATATGTATGTATGTATGTATGTTTGCTTATATCTTTAAAACTACACAACTGATTTTGATGCGGTTTTTTTTAATAAATAGAGTGATTCAAGAGGAAGGTTTATATGTATAATACATGCATAATATTGTAGAGAAACACTGATAATTTTAGAGGTTTCTAATGTGATGTCGTAAATAAACACATTTTTTTTGCGCTTACATTGCAAATGCTGGCTGAACCCCACGAGATATATCAAAATAATGTACTACAGTATTGTACACCTTAAAAACGTCTACAAAAAAGTCAACGATGGTATTAGAAATGTCTTACGCACAGCGAAGCGGGCACGGGTCAGCTAGTATATAATAAAGCACGTATAACATAAAACAGACAGAATAAACACAATATAACACCACAAATGATTAAAATTACCCGAGCCGCTCATGCGTCGCGGTTACGCGCGGGCCGCCGAAATCTCACCCGCCTGGCGCGAGATGGCGCTAGTCGCCTTAAAATCACGGCGTGTTAGGATGTGACGTCGCCGCGGCGTGGTCCAAATAAAAATGAACTGTCAGGTGACAGATCACCGCGCGCTACAATGTAGATAATAGATAACTAAAACTCCTCTTTCAGTGTTGAGATGACGGCTGATGTAGATAAATGTAAGAATAAACGTAGTGCCGAGCCAATTTAAGTGTAAAGGACTGGAATGATGAGATTAGACACATTTAGATGAGGTTTGTTTCTCTAGGTAAAGCTATATTTCTGCAGGTAAATTCTTCTCACGTTTTTTATATAAAAGAAAACACAAAGGTAACCCAGAAAATCATCGAAAAATATCCAAAAATCATGTGTTAATTAATATTTTGAAGATTTTTAGAAACACATGCTAGCTACAGTTTTCCCTACATTGTAATTGTTTTTAGGGTTCCGTACCCAAAGGGTAAAAACGGGACCCTATTACTAAGACTTCGCTGTCCGTCTGTCTGTCACAGGGCTGTATCTCATGAACCGTGATAGCTAGATAGTTGAAATTTTCATAGATGATGTATTTTTGTTTCAGCTATAACAACAAATACTAAAAACAATAAAATAAATATCTTAATAAAGCTCCCATACAACAAACGTGATTTTTTTGGCGTTTTTTATAGTACGGAACTCTTCGAGCGTGAGTCCGACTCGCAATCGGCCGGTTTTTTATTATAAAATGTATTATGAATACATTAAGTAGAATATCCTTCTATTTCGGCGGTTTAGAGTAAATTTCTTGGGCACTTTCATTTGTTTCTGTATTCCTCGACCGCCCGTCTCGAGGCGACGAACGCAAAGGGATCCCAGCCCGTTTTAATTAGTTTTATTTCACCAATCCGACTTACGAATCTTATAACGTTACAGTTGAACAATTTTAATGAAAGGACGCAACTTCTACGCAAAGTTGTTTAATTTTGTGTGCAAGTTGTTTCTGTAATTGTAAATTGACAAACCGGGTGGAAACTATTCAGACACCTTGTATATCTTAGTAGATAGTTCTAGGCTGAACATGTTCAACGTGAAACTGTCTTGATAACGGATGAACGTTACGTTTTAAAAACTAAAAGAAAACCAGTGAGAATGTAACGACCAATCAAAAAGTAAGTTAGTCATACGTAAATACAATTAATGTAGAATCAACTTATGACTAGTTTTTACACAGTAGAAAAAAAAAATCTAAATAGGATCACCGGGTAAAAAGACATGCACACAAATATATACAGCTACTCATTTTAACTAGCAGCGATGGACTTGCAACCTGTCACGTACGGAATGCTAAGTGCTGCAAAATGTGGGCATGTGCCAAATATAATGTTTGGACGTGCCTCTGACTACCCCCACTAGACATCTCCAAAGGATCTAAGCGTCTGGATATCTGAGAGGATGTCTACCGTACTTGGGGATCACTGTCGTGTTCCTATTTTTTTTTATTATTTCATTTTAAATACCTATAATATATACGTCTAATTACCACGATTTTTCGTGTATTGTATTTTCAGTATTCGCCGATCTGCCGTTGATCGCGGTCGCGGGCGATGCTCATGATGAAGAGCATCTGAATTGTCTCGAAACGTCAGCAATACAAGAAAAAACGTGTCAATTAGCCGGATCTATAGTTAAATTATACTCGTCGAACTGAGGACCTTATTTTGTCGTTGAAAAGTTAGAAAAATCACATTAAATAAATAAATAAATAAATACTGGTGGACATTTTACACATCGCTATCCAGCCCCAAACTAAGCAAAGCTTGTACTATGGGAACTAGATAACTGGTAGAATACTTATATACGTTTTTTTTGTAAATACATACTTATGAAACATACTACACACCCAGACACAGAACAAAGATCTATGTTCATCACACAAATATTTTCTCTGGGTGGGGATCGACCCCACAACCTACAGCGCTGAAGGTAGAGTTACTACCAACTGAGCTGTGAGGCCGAAATTGGTAGGATATCGACTTATTCGACTTGACTTAGCATATCTAGACAAATTATTATAATGTCAGCCTCTGATAGGAACGGGACGGCCTCCCTTTAAAGTACTTAATAAGATTATTGGGTTGTAACTGGTAATTCACTTACGAGATTCCATTAGTGAAGAGCATACAGGTGTTAAGACCCTTAGAGTAAATAATTAACAAGAGATGACGAGGGCCATCTTATTGAAATACGAACTGTTGAGTAGACGTAAATGACGCCCTTCAGGATGAGTGTACCCAAATGAACAAGTAGGTCGACAGTACAGTCGATATCAAAAGTTTATGATGATTACACAAAGTTAGTAATGTCACAGATGACATGGTACTTTCTACGTGTAGGGCAAGAGCGTTCTCGTTGGTTGGGGCACTTTAACAACATTTTAATTTTCAAATAAATGGTTTATATTGAAAGAATGATTAAAATGACGAATTTTAAACCACATAGAATAGAGTATTTATCTATTTCTTATGTTAAGCAAAGGTTTTGTAACAGGCGATATTTATTAATTATTTATTCATATTTAAATAGACAAAACGGAAAATCATTGTTTGTAGGCAAAACATAATAGAGGTATAAAACTGTCACTTATCAAAACCATAGACAAAGAATTGTATTAACTATAGACTTTATAGAAGTTTGTTTTCTATGCTTAGTTATAGACTGCCAAAATTAAAAATGCCCAAAGCCAGGGTAGGCACAACAACCAAGTCTTTTGCCCTACTTACAGTAGTTGCCTATTAACTAAACCTGCCATCATCTAAGTTTAGACAGCCCTAATCACAGGAAAGATTATGGTCGTACTACGTTGACTAAGCAGCGAGCTTCTTCACGATGTTTTCTTTCGTCGTTTTAAGCACGTACATTTTTCAAATTGAAAATTCCGAGAACGACCTTTATTCAAACCAACGGCGAATAGAAATTAAATTAACAAAATATAATACAATAATAAATAAATGGGATCACGACTGTAATCCCCGAGTACTGTAGACATCCTCTCAGATCTCCAGGCGCTTCAATCCTTTGAAGATATCTAGAAGGGGTAATAGGCACACGCTCACATTTTGCAGTAGTAAGCATTCCATACGTGACAGGTGGCAAGCCTATCGCCGCTTATATAATTGGTTTCCTCACGATGTTTTCCTTCACCGTTTAGAGCACGTGTTTTGATGAGCATACAATTTTTTCGAACAGAAAAATCCATTGATGCACGCCGGGATTTGAACCCACGACCTTCAGATTGAAAGTTTGTTTTTGAAGAGCCAACTTTGTAAAATAAATCTTTCGCGAAAAGTTTTACCAATCGTGTTTCTGTCTGTAATTTATCTAGATTATATCCTTATTAACTTTGACATAAAAAAACAAAACTGTATGTTTTGCGCTTATTGAGTAAAACGATTCTGCATTCATCAAAATCATTTATTACTCGTCTTAAGGCCTGATGCCGGAGCGCAGCCGTTTCTGAAAATTATAGCTCATTTATAATCTTCATAGCACACTGCACTGTAATACCAGGCCTTCTCAAATCGAGCCCGCACAACTTTCACACAAATTTGTCGCGGCCGAGATAAACAAAGCCCGTTGCGAGTTCTCGCTATGAATATAAACTGTAGAATTAGGGAGCAACGTCATATGATATACCGTGTGTGCGCCTAATTTAATTCAGGCAACTAAGGGCTTCCCTTTAAAAGCGAAGGCCGTAAAAATGGTGGTACATAGTGGACTTTCGATGAAATTTTGGCATGGATATTTTAATAGTTTAAATATACGGCGCTTTATATGCTTAGAATGGTGTAGGAAAATATATATATATGATATAAAATATAAATGAATATTGGTGAAAATTTCACACAGCGCCATCCAGTGACAGACTAAGCAAAGCTTGTATCATTAGGAAACAGATAACTGATACAATACTTATTTATGTTTTTATTAAGTATCTATATTAATATTATAAATGCGAAAGTAATAATTAATCACGGCCAAACCGGTGTTGGGCCGATTGTGATGAAATTTCATGTACCTAGGTCATACCTATGTCTAGACAGACAAAGACATATTTCCTATTTTTTTATATTTAGAAATTGAAGTGTTACGATAAAGTAAGGAAATCGATATTTAAAAATATCGATGAAGTCGCAGGTAAACCTAGTATACTTCTAAATAACACCTAGACACAGCTAAATAAATTATAATTAATAAATGAAATAATAGCAAGTGTACCGTAATAATTAAGAGACGTACCTATAGTTTTTCTGTTATATGTAGGGTATGAATGCAGGTGTGTATCCGATTTAATTGTGACAGAGAGACGCTTGGTAGATGATTGAATGATAGTATCCGAACGTAAAATATGAAAGAGGCGAGTGAAAGAATCCTTGAAAAGATGGCGATATACGATTTGTGACGACGGACAACGAACGACGTAAAGATTGTAATATATATTTTTTTCCATTAATACAAGCAGTTAAAATTGTCGAAAGATATTTTGCTTCCGCTATCCCACATATATATTTAATGTTTTTCTTCTCATTTATCACAGACAGTACTTACCTACTGACAGCTATATAAATGGCTGACGCACCCCTATAATAATTAACCTTACAAAGTAGCATGGCACGCGCGTCAGTGAGACGCACGTGTGGAAGTCCGGCCAGCAAGTAAAGTATTAATGGTACATTCAGTCTCCATAACAAGGATAATTTTCATGACATTGAATTTCCTGTTGTTATAATCATTGTAGGTATTTAGTTGGTACTAATGATTACTCGGAATACTAATTACCAGGAAGTACGATACAAATTTCTCGAGTGTAATTTTATGAATAAAATCCGTTCAATTAATAATTATCCTGTCGCAATAGATACGGACTTACACAATAGATTATGATTCATTTTTTTAAATAATTTGTGTTTAAAAATAGAGGATCGCAAATCTTTATTTCGAAGTACGGTAGACATCCTCTTAGTTCTCTATCAGATCTTTGAAGAGGGATAGTCCAAACATTACATCTGGCACAATTGGAGTTAAATGGCACTATAGGAAATGTCCACTAATATTAGACTGGCCTCACAGCTTGGTTGGTAGTAACTCTGCCTTCTGCGCTGTAGGTTGTGGATTCGATCTCTACCCAGGGCAAACATTTGTGTGATTAACATCGATGTTTGGTCTGGGTCTGGGTGTTACTATGTATAATAAGTATGTATTTACAAAAAAAGTTCTTATCTCGTTCCCATAGTACAAGCTTTGCTTAGGTTGTGGCTAGATTTCGTTGTGTGTAAAGTCCGCTAATATTTATTTAGGTAATGAAAATAAAATTAAAAAATTACATTTAAAAAAACAAACCCAGACAACCTTTGGATGAACTGGACATAAAGTGTACGATATACGACGGTGGTGCAGTCAAAAGCATGTACCTACATACATTTAATACAAAAGAAACCTAAAATTATCTTTAGAAACAAATAAAAAAAAAATTAAAAAAAGTACCTAATCTACTACTCAGAGGTATTTAAAAAGTGACTGAGTAATAAGCCTTTTGAAAATGTCAATAGATTTAGCAGCTAAATGTTTGTTTATATCAAAAACATTCGTGGAACAATCCGTGATAACTCGTCCATCATCGAAACAATAGGAGTCAATCCTGCGACTTGTTCCGCAAATAAAATCTCCGTCTACGGCACAAAGAAGATAGATTAACGTGAAAACGTCCAAGTAATTGTGAAAAATGCGAATCGCTCCCCGAGCTATAGAGATTTCAACAACTCTGCCAACAAATTGATATTTAAACCGGCGATTTGAATGATTCGGCTTTTTCAATTCAATCAAGCGAATTGAATTTTAAATTTAATTTTAGATAACTAAATAAAAATATATTTAAACTAACCCTCGTATTCAAGAACGACACTATGAGAACACGCAGACACTGCATAGTGTGACTAGAGGCACATTGTCGTGTGCTTCTAGCCAAAGTTGAGTTCTAAAGGAACACGGTAGCGTGCGTCATAGTGCCGCTCAACACATAAAGTGATGTTTATGAAAAAAGATTTCGTCCACTGTGGGTGCGTGTTCTCATAGTGTCGTTCTTGAATACGAGGGTTATTGTAATTGTGTGATCAACATGGTTGTTCTGTACCTGGATGTTGGTTTTAATTTAAAACTATTTAAGTACATATTCTGTCAGTTATCTGGTCGCAATTGTACAAGCTTTGCTTAGTTAAGGGCTGATGGCAGTATGTGAAATGGCTGCCAATATATTTTAATATTTTTTTGGGTACCGTGATAGGGTTATCTTTTGCACTTAAGCAGACACAAAGGGTCCCCTAACTATAGTCGTTGGTATATTATGAAAATCTGTATAAATCCTAAACATTTTCGTTGGCGCATTTGTTACTAAATCCGGCCGAATTATATCTCGCTGGAATAAATTATGAGGGCGGGCCATTCCCTCTCAACAGCAGGGCCACAGTATAATATAACACGTAGTAAGTATAATCTCACAGCATTATAACCACCCAAATAAAATTTAAATAAAACCAACAATCACATCGTACTTAGTCTCCCTACATTTTGATATCCTGTCTGATATCAGATACGAGTTTCATGGTTTACCCAAACACAGAAGGGAAGCAAATATTTACGAGATAATACTCATCAAACATCTGTCACGCCGCGGTGATCAACTTGCACCTTTTTAATATAAAAATGAATGTTTGTCTGTATGTCCTTTATAGAATCGTAAACTTTGCATTTGATCATGTGATGATCTTTAGCAAAGTTGTTGTGCATGAGCCACTGAAAGTCTACAACAAGGTCTGCAACGCGCAGGATACAGCTAGTCCTAATAATATTATAAATGCGAAAGTTTGTGAATTTGTTTATATATTTGTGCCTCAATCAGGCCTAAACGACAAAACGGATTAAAATAAAATTTGCTGTAGATGTAGATATAACGCCAGAATAAAACATAGACTACTTTAAAATATGAAAAACATCCCCAAAATGATTAAAAAACGCATAAGAAATTATTTCAGTATAGATGGCGCTGGAGTGTAAAAAATCTGACATGCGTGTTGAAATAAGTCGTCATAGCAACGTGCGTTACTCTATGCGATTATCGAGATTTGGACGGGACAACGTCTGTCGCGGGTCTGCTAGTTACTAAAAAAATAAAGAATGAAGATCTAACTACATTTTCATGATTACTTTAATTGTCTTTCGATTTAAAAAAAATAATATCTTTTGAAATAGCGTTTTTCAAGACATCCTTACGGGATATATGTTACGAGTATTATTCGTAGATTCACAATACAAACAATATAATTCGGTTTTTATGTATTTATTTTATTAAACTATTGTAACAGTAATTAAACAAATAGATACACTATATCACTTTTACCAGCTACCAGGGTTAGTTTTGTCTATCCCGAGCTATAAGCAACTTTGTGTTACTTACTCGTAGTTTAAAACAGAATCGCTAACCATGTTTCGCAGGTAAACAAAGAATTATTCTAAACAGTTGAATCAAAAAGCTGTTATAAATTATAGGAACATAAAAGAGGCAAAGTAAATTATTATCTACATGTAATGAGGTTATGACAGTAAGACCTTAAAATTGTTATTAATCTAACATATTAACTAATCGCTGCGTGATATGCTTGGCTGTCTTTAAAATGCCTTCATTCTCGGACAGCAGACCTTCCTTATAAAGACCGAATGGCTGTTCATCTCCAGTGCGTAGGAAGTAAAGGCCTCTGGTTTCCGGCTTGCAGCCATATCCCATAAAACTGACGTCATTCGAGCTCTCCTCCCGCTGAAACTCCTTCCAGTCCTTACAAGCCCTGGCTGGGAATGCCTCTGGATTCTTCACGGATTCGGCGAACAAGTTCACCACGCGGTTGTGGGACTCAAATTGGAATAAGCAGTTGGGTTGTTGAGAACCTCCATTGGGGAAGAAGTCTACATGTCCAACCGGTGACCTGAGTCCATAAACGCCTGCGTTTGTGTGGATAACATCAACAAACTCAGCATCCGTTGCAGCTAGCCTCAGGTTCCTGTCTATATTGCTGAAGCAGGGCCCGGCTGGGTCCAAGCCGGAGATACGGCCTATCAGGGTCCCGGTGAGTGAGTGGAAGGTCTTACCGGCAAAACCAGCTATGTGGGAACCGAGACTGTGGCCCACCAGGTGAATGTCTTTGTGGTTGAGGCCGGTTTCAACCATCGCAGCCAAGGTTTCTCCCAGCTTTTCTCCTATAAAGCGGACGTATGTGCTGGAGCGCAGGTATAGGAAACGAATAAGCGAACTCGCATCCAGGGCTAAAATATTGTGATAGCCTTTACCTTGGAAAGCTTCATTGATAGCGGCAAAGTTGAAAAGCATGGGGTCATCTGTGAAACCATGCAGGAAGATGACAAGGGGCTGGTCACGGCGGTATCCCGAGGCCTTGGGGAGTCGCTCTGCTACCATGCTGAGCTTGAATGATGAACGCAGCTCATCGGATATGAAGTTAAGCTTGAGTTGGTCGAGGTCTGGCTCAGCTTCTGCTTGTACCTTCTCGTAGTCTATTCCAATAAACTTCTTCACTTTGGTAGATTGGCTGTTTCCAATTTGCATTATAGCTTGGTCCAAAGGCTGCATGGCGTTTGCCATTTGGTTCTTGATAACCTTGCCAGTTTTGTTGACAAGTGTGTGGGTTTTATCCATTTCGTTGACTTTTGCGGGCGGTGGTGCCATGAACCCAAGGACTGCGTTTGTCAATGTGTTGAACATCTTGTTTTTTTATATATTGTTCAAGGTTTTCGATCAAATAAGTATAAAATACTTTAAGTAGATCGAGGATCTGTATTAAACAGAATTTTCAAAAACCTGAACACAAGTGATCACCACCAAAGGTGTATAACACTAACCACTTAAGGCTGTTGCTGTCCCTTTAAAACCCTTTGTATATATACCAGCCGTTGAGGAAAATAATATTATATTAGTTATTTATTCAAAACATAGTACAAATTAATAAGATGCTAAGGTAGAGGCACCTATTGCCGTGGTATTTTCATATAAAGTAAAGAATTTTAAAAATCAAGTTTTTGAGTGTTGTGCTTTTTTAAACATAAGTTTTGATACACGTACATTTGATATTATATAAAAAGTAGATAATATGAATTTCATTTTGGAAATAGCTATTTTGTTTGCTTATATTATTTTATTTATAAAAATGGTAGAATAGATTATTTTTTTACAAATTCTGGTTATGAAAACAAAATGTTTATTATGGGTGTTTATTGGTATTGAACCTACCACCTACATCGTTGAAGGATAAATATCTATTATTATCAACTTAGCTGAGCAGTGCGGATAGTCAAAAAATACCTTAAAGTATTAAACCTCGGAAATAGGTGCTCTTACCTTAGTTATTACGTACAACTATTAGTACTCGTAAGGATAGACGTAGTTGACATCTACCCAGTTTACGCTATTGTTTACAATTTTTATTTCATGGTTCAAGATCAACGTCACAGGGAGATTTATTGCGTCATGACACTAGAAGACGAACTATATACAAACGTACCTAGGAAAACTGACTAGGTAATTTGACCGGTAACAACGAGTAGGTAGTAATTTTATGCCATTGTTTATGTTACTACTCATTCAAATAGGTATATAAAAGAAAGCTTTCTTTTCCTAAACGACCGTCTTAGTGAAGACTATTTAAATTCTCATTTACTGTCTTTAAACATGTTGGCTGAATTTGGAATACCTTGACTTTTAGTCCGAATGTCGTGGGTGCGAAACCCGGATGTTCACCAATATTTTTTTCATGTGGAAACTGAAAAATGTGGAAATATGTGAAATTGTGTGATTTTTTTAACTTAAAATGTTTATGTATTATAACAACCTATGTTATTATAACATAGGGTAGGAGGCTAGTAAACCTCTAATTTACAATATAATTATTTTTGTTTTATGTCCAATTGTCCATAAATTTATCTACCTATTTACAAACTATTAAGTTTATACTACTGTTTTTAATAGTGTATTTAAGTATAATACAGTACTTCAAAAGTAATAAATGAATATTATTACTTACTAGCTGTTCTGACAAGCGTTATCCTGTCAAACACATTTTTTTTCCATATCAACCTTCTCCTAACTTTAGCGAATAGAATAAAAAAAGAATTAGCAAAATCGGTCCAGTCGTTTTACGCGTGATGCTATAACAAGGGAAAATAGATTAATTATTATATATAAGATTATTTAAAAAACTTACCTGATTAATAATTATTATACACCATTTTTATTTTTACATCTTTTTACACAATGAAATGAATGAAAAAATGGTGTATAAAACATTACATTGTTATTTTTTTAAAGTCGCTTTACTGTTTATAAAGTATTATTCTGTGGTCGGCCTAAACTTTAATTAAGCTGCATTTCGACTGAAATGGGTTCCCTTTTGAAACATTCAGACTTAACTTCGCAGTCAAAATGATGTCCAACTTTACTATTACCCCTAAATTGTTGATACTTGAAAACTGTATCGAACTCTTCCAGGGCTATGGAAGACCGTCCAAGAAAAAAATGCGTTGGAAAAAGATTTGAATTATTTCTTACTAGGCGAGTAATTCAAAAATTCAAATTCAAAAATCATTTATTTCAATAAAATCACAAGGATCACTTTGAAACGTCTTAGGAACTAGGTGAAGCTACGCCGATTCCACGCGACCAAGCCTAGAAGAATCAGGCAACAAACACGGCTTGGGGTCTACCTTTTTTTTAATGATCCTTTTCTTAAAGCTATGTAGAGCTCCAGTGTGATGTCAATCGAACAAGGTGAAGGCTCAAACAAGTACGTCAACAATAAAAAATAATAATAATAACAATAACTAAAGAGCCTCCGCACAAATTCAAAAAGCAGCACACGCTACACTTGATTTAGAAATAAAACTTAAAGATAAAATAACTATTTGCTTAAAAATAATTAAAGTAGACAAATGTTATACAAAATAAAATAGTGCAGATGAAGTAAATTAATATTTAGCTGTCGAGTGGCAGAGCGACATTAGGCCACGAGGATTTATCATTTATATAATCATCTACAGTATAATACGCTTTGTTTATAAGATTATTCTTAATGTAGGCTTTAAATCTTCTAACGGGAAGTTTTGTTGCGTTTTCTGGCAGTTTATTATAGAATCGTATACAATTCCCCATAAACGACCCCTTCACTTTTTCTAATCTAAATTTGGGTATGTACAATTTGTTCTTATTTCTTGTGTTAATACTATGTACATCACTTTTTTTCTTAAAGAAAGCCATATTCTTATGAGTATACAATAAGTTTTCATATATATATTGTGAGATTACAGTGAGAATGTTAATTTCTTTAAATTTTTGTCTCAAGGAGTCCCGGGACTTCATTTTATAAATGGCACGTACTGCCCGTTTTTGTAAAACAAAAATAACTTGAATGTCTGCCGCCTTCCCCCAGAGAAGAATCCCATACGACATTACACTATGGAAGTAACTAAAATAAACTAGCCTAGCTGTAGCTTCATCAGCCAGCCGCCTAATCGTGCGGACTGCATAAGCAGCGGAACTAAGTTTACCAGCAAGTGTTTCAATATGAGGTCCCCATTGTAAGTTTGCATCAATATTGAGACCTAAAAAAGTAGTCGAATTAACAAGCGTAAGAGCCTCTTCATTTATTTCAATGTTAGTCGGAGTATGCACCACACTAGGCAAAGTGAATTTAATGCATTTTGTTTTCTTAGAATTAAGCAATAGGTTGTTTACAGTGAACCAATTAAAGACTAGCGACAGCGACGCAATTAATGTGTTTGATGAATGCAGAATCGTTTTTTCTCAATAACCGCCAAACATACAGTTTTGTTTTTCATGACAAAGATTTAATCTAGATTAATAAAAGAACAGAAACACGATTGGTGAAACTTTTCTCGATAGATTTATGTTCCAAAGTTGGCGCTTAAAAAACACTAGGTTCGTTTTTAATCAAAACTATGAATAGCTAAATAGTTCATTTTTATATAATTCGTTAGATAATCATACTAACTACCTAAATTAAAGACAGGTTTTTTTTAAGTTTGATGGTTTTCAAGATAATGCAGTTTTATCATTTTTTCCGTCTTATCCGGGTAGACTCAGCCCATACAAAAAGTCAAAATTTTCACTTATCACCTTAATACAAAATCCTTAAGCGAACTAAAGTAATTATGACTCCGAGGTTATCTTACTTTAGTTTATTCTATGCAGAACTAGCCGACCCGTTACAGACTTTGTCCAGTTCTGTGTAGTCAAAACGGATGACAGTTTTTTTGCACATCAGCGCCATCTATACCGGAATCATCCCTTATGCATTTTTTCATTATTTTGGGAATGTTTTTGGGATTATAAACCACTCTTTTTTATTCGGGTA
This sequence comes from Hydriomena furcata, assembly GCA_912999785.1. Lineage (NCBI taxonomy): Eukaryota > Metazoa > Arthropoda > Insecta > Lepidoptera > Geometridae > Hydriomena > Hydriomena furcata. Next base: position 12,647,383 of record OU538828.1, on the reverse strand, counting down.
TTATATCTACATTTACAGCAAATTTCATCTTAATCCGATTTGTTGTTTAGGTCTGATTGACTTTCAAACATACAAACATCCTCACAAACATTCTCTTTGATAATATTATTAGGATAAGAAGTTTTCCAAACTATACCAGCAAGAATGTTCTTCAATGATCCGTTCAAAAACTCTTCAAATCTTCAGAAAATCCTAGTGTAGCAGATAACTATTAAAACGAAATTAATTAATGTAAACCTACAAAGATCAGATTTAAAAAGAGCACTGAACCCTTGCCTAATAACTACTTATTATTTATAAGTACCCACTAAATAGTGAATTATTGTTCGTGTAAGAATGCATCAAATTCTATCCTGGAAAAATGACTTTATTCCGAGTAAAAACTGTGGTATTCAAAATAGCTCGGAAAAACGTCGCATGTTGAACACGTGCTAAATAACACCGTAAATATAGTGGCTTTAATGGCGAGCAAAATGAAGTTGCAGGTATTTTATGACTCGTTGTGGTAGGGTGGTAGGTATATGGATTAATATATTTATAATAGAGATAGGTATTCAAACATTATCATGTTATCACCTTTAGTCGGTTATATTGGATGCGCCATAAGTGACTGACGCAACATGTATCGTATTTTGCAGCTTGTTTCAAAATCAAAATCAACACCTATTATTTACTAGCTGTCCCAGCAGACGTTGTCCTGTCCAACTTTCAATAATCGCATAGAGAAATGCACGTAGCTATGACTATTGATGTCAACACTAATGTAATTTTTTTCCACCAGCGCCATCTATACCCAAATCATCCCATTAGCGTCATTTTATCAATTTGGGGATGTTTTACGGATTATAAACACCCCTATTTTTAAATTCAGGTAACATTCTATATCTACAGTAAACTTCATCTTAACCCGTTTTGTCGTTTTGGTCTGACTATCAAACAAACAAACATTCTCACAAACTTTCGCATATATAATATTATTAGGATTACAATAAAATCACAAAACTCGCTTTAAAGCGTTTTAAGTAAATAGGTTAGTTAAGCTAAGCATGTCCGTTGTCTAAAATAATCAATCAACAAACACGGATTGGTGCCTATATTTTTATTACAAACTATTTACTTGACCTAATGGCATGTAGAGCTAATGGTGCCGACCAAACAAGGTGAAGGCTCAGATAAATGAGTGCGACCGATGTCAGTAGGTACTTGGATAGCTTTACAGTTTCATAGTATTTAATATTATTGCATTTACCAATAGTCGTATCCAATTGACACGGATCAACCTTAGCCAATCGTAGAGTTCGATAGTCATCTGTTTGCATAGCTCTAAGAGAGTGTTGCGCTATTTTTGGTTAGTGTTCATACCTGGTTCACATGGTAAGCATAGGTAGTCGTATCATGCCTCTCAGTCAGACAATAAACTATGGCAGCCAATGGCTGACATAATGGTTTATTTCACTCAGTGTTTGTTGAAAGCCCGCCGCGATTGTAAATTATGCATTCCATTCGACATCAAAGAGACTCATAAATAAAATGTTGAGGGTGGACCCTGAGAAAGAGTTTTGTACATTGACAAAGAAAACAACGAGACTTCCATTATCTTCTGAACAAAGTAAACACCATCAAGACGGGATTATGACGATAATAAAATATTATTTTCATGGAGAGATCACGAGGGCCTCTCGACTACCGTCTGGCACTAGCTTGGAAGCCCAACAGAATTTAAGCTAGCTACTTGCAAACTAAAAGGCACTCCTTAGAGTAAGAGTTTTGAACTCTTTCACATGGTGATAAGAGTTTTTTAGATTGTAAGACGGCGAAGGTACAAGTTGGCCATTTGGCTGGCGCCCAGCTGAGATTCTGTGCGTTCTGGGGACAAATCATTGGGAGAAAACAGATTTGAGCGGCCATTGCACGCGACTACCGGCGGAAATATAGTTTGTTATTGTTGTTTACCCGCATTTATTTGTATAGAGTTCATGAACCGCGAATACAGGATCGAGTGTGAACAAATAGGTTTAGTTTTCGATCTGTTTCTCTATTAAATTGCCGTAATCACTTTATATGATCGAATCTTCGAACAAAAGTGACAATCATTCGCTGTCTTGTTTTCGTAGAAATATTTATTAACAATACTAACTATTAAAGATAATACTATTGAATTTAAAGTTGTAAAACGAAGCGTTTATCGCTCAAGCGGGATTTGAAACCACCCTTCCTCTGTACGGTGACTCAATTATTCGTGTTTTTCGTCGAGTGGATATTTAAGTCAATGGTAAACTATTTTTGTTTTCAAAATGCGTTGTTTTTTTTTCAACATGACGTCTAACACAAACAAGTGTAAATCACTACATAGTATAAAGCAAAGTCGCTTCCCGCTTCCCGCGTCTGTATGTACGTCTGTTTTATATGCGGTTTTTTTTAATAGATAGAGTGATTCAGGTGGAATGTTTATATGTATAATTACATGCTTAATATATTAGAGAACCACTGATAATTTTAAGATTTCTAATATGAAGTCGTAAATAAACACATTTTTTTGCGCTTACATTGCAAACGCTGGTTGAACTCTACGAGATAGATCAAAATAATGTACTAAATATTGTATACCTTAAAAAGGTCTACAAAAAAGTCCGCAAAGGTATATGTTTATCTCTTCTTTTTTAATTTTAATAGCTGTTAACGAGTATACAAAGACATTCTGTAATATGTTTTGGTATCAGCTTTGCACCTGTGCGAAGCCGGGGCGGGTCGCTAGTTCTTTATAATTTTAACTTTCATGAATACTTGTTATTCTTCCTATTAAATTAAATTTGGGTTTGTCCTTAATCATAATGAAGTAGGAAAATGAATTATTATGAAAATAATTTATAGATAGTTTAAAATATGAGGAAAATTTAAAAACATAGTAGTAGCGTTGTATTCACTTCCTTAAAAAATAGACAAAGTCATTACTATTAATAACTATATTACTTTAGACTTCCTTCTAGAGTGACTGGAGATATAAGAGGATCTACCGTACTTGGGGATTACAGTCGTGATCCTATTTTAATTTTATACTAGCTGACCGAACCAGCTGTTGTCTTATCCAAATTTTAACATTCCTATACAAAAGTAGGTTCTGATTTTCCGGAGCATTACAGCTTCTGGGCAATATTTCAAAAAAAAACTCGTCATCATCAGGCAAGCCGGTCGAGCCGTTCCCAAGTGATGATTTTTCATATATAACTGATTTAAATTTATATAGATAGATTGATAAAAACAACTCTACACAATATTGTGCTATATTTTTTTTGAATAAATTTTATAAAAAAGTTGCTTTAAATTTAGGTTATCGTGTTTGCAGTCGCGTGTAACAGCCACACTGAAAATATTTTCTCGTTTTTATATTTTAAAACACATTAACACTGCCGCGTTACGAAGCTTAATTGAGTTATTTATTTAATTTATTGGCAGCCTTCTAAATTAAATAGTAGGTCACAGAAAAGGCAACTTTTTTAGAGCATAAGAAATGTAAAATAATAGGATCACGACTGTAATCGCCAAGTACGGTAGACATCCTCTCAGATCTCCAGATGCTTAGATCCTTTGAAGATATCTAGTAGTAATGTCAGAGGTACGTACAAACATAACATTTGGCACATGCCCACATTTTGCAGTAGTTAGCATTCCATACGTGACAGGTTTCAAGCCCATCGCTACTTATAAGAATACTAACTGGTTTTCTCACAATGTTTTTCTTCACCGTTTTGCCTTCTATCACGTGTTTTTAAATATAATGGTATAAAATAAGAAATAGGATCACGATTGTAAATCCCAAGTACGATAGACATTATTTAAGATCTTTGAAGATGCCTCATCGGTGTAGTCAAGGGCACGTTTGAACGATAATGCATAGTATCATTTATTTCAGCTCAAGGGGTTCCATAGAAATCAATAAAAAAAACAAAATAAATCATAAAAAAAAAGGTAGACCCCAAGCCGTGTTTGTTGCCTGATTCTTCTAGGCTTGGTCGCGTGGAATCGGCGTAGCTTCACCTAGTTCCTAAGACGTTTCAAAGTGATCCTTGTGATTTTATTGAAATAAATGATTTTTGAATTTGAATTTGAATGAATTAAGATAGACATCCACTCAAATCTCCAAGCGTTCTATTTAGAGGCACGTCAAAACATTTGACACATACCCAATTTTTTCTATAGTTAGCATTCCATTCGTGACAGATTGCAACCTTATCGCCGCTTATTAGAATACATAGAAATAACTGTAAACAAACAGGGAACGACTGAATCTAAGCGCTTTTATACGAACATCGGAACTTCCACGCAACCATGACGTAGTACAAAAAGCTATCAAAGCTAATTGTGTGCCAACGAAAAGAAAATTTCGATGGAAAGCTGAGATTGGCTTCGATAAGAGCCCATTACGCAGACTGCTTACAAACTATGCCGAAAATGTTGTGGCGTGCACAAGGGTGCTACTACAGTTTTCGACCTTATGCAGACACGTTTGAAATATTAGAATACTCACAAAAAAAGCTGTATTTTTAGTTTTGTGGTAGTCACTTTTAAAATACAACATGCTAAAATTACATAATTCGAGCCAGAATAAAGTTATAAATCTCGATCAAACTCTTAAAATAATAAAAAGTTCTATACCATACAAAAACACAATAAAAACGTTGAACTATAATCACAGTTTTTGGGACTATTTAGTACTTTAATTAGTGAATATGCATAAAAAAATATATATCTTCATCAATACGAGAATTACTTCAAATGATGAGTAATGACATAAAATACCAGACCCTAATCAGTTGACTCACAATTTCACAACGTCGCGTACGTCACGCCGCAATTTTCCTTCGTCGTATGCAAGCACCTCCACTCAGAGGTTTCAAACTTGCTGCATACTGTTCCCATATATTTAACAAGTCCTTAACGAGTTCCTATTTTATTTTATTCTCGCGTGATGGATTTCTTGTGAGTGGTTTATGGGTAAATTAAATACTTGTACCGTCGTTTAAAATCTTGTTTATGATTTATAGTAGGTATAAATACCTGTTATTTATATGAAAGCCGCCTGCAGCTTGAATTTTTGTTTATTGTATGGCTGTGTCTACCCGGATAAGACGGAAAAAGTGATAAAACCGCATTATCTTGAAAACCATCAAACTTAAAAATAAACTGGCTTTCATTTATGTAGATAGTGGTGGCGATTCTGTTGTGTCCACGCTAAAGTTAAAATTCCTAAAAACTATCGATCTTATTTGTTTTAAGTTAAAGTTTAAAATAGCGTAACCTCAAAGTGACAGTTCTAAAACTTAGAATAGTTTTGAATAAATTTACGATTTTCGTAATCAATTTAGAAAAGTCAAGCTAAATTTAATCAACATGTAAATTGGTGTTGACTAAGATGACACTTGTTTGTGTCAAATAAGCGAAATAAAATAGAGAAACGGCTAAAATAACCTAAGTTTTAGGACTGTCATTTTGATTTCATTTTAATTTGGACTTTAACATAAAAGGAATAAGATTGATCGTTTTTACGAAATTTTAGGTTTAGATTGGACACAACAGAATCGCCACCAGTATGATTATTATCTAACGAATATCAAGTTTTGAGTAAAAATTAAATTAGTGAAGAGCCAATAATGGAAAATAAAAATATCGAGAAAATTTTCGCCGATTGTATTTCTGTCTATAATTTATCGTTATCTTTGTTATAAAAAAAAACAACCTGTAGGTTTTGCGGTAATTGAGAAAAAACGATTTTGCATTTAACAATAAAATGTATTACTCGTCTTAAAAATAAGCTTAACTTCTTAGGACCTACTTAGTGATGATGTTTTAGGATCATTAGTCATCTTCAAGAATCTGGGCGTTTAAATCTGAGAGGATGTCTTATTTGGGAAACACTTGTAAGCTTATAAACTAAAGCTTACATTCTTGTTAGGTAATTTTTTTTTATTACAAATGCGATAATTCATTTTTAACTGACTTCAAAAAGGAGGAGGTTATTAATTCGCCTGTATATTGTTTTTTGTGTGTATGTTAGTCGAGAGAAACCTTCAAAATGTATGGGCATTGATAGTGGTTTTCAACTATAGACCTTGCCCTTCTTCCATTGGCATACACTAGCTAGCCGAAGTAGGGCTCTTAGATCTCGCGGAGGGGGAGTCCCCCTCTACAATTTTTATTCATAAATATGAAGTCGGTTTTGATTTTAGTTTTTTAAACGTAATTATTATTATACAACTTACTCTGTATTAAATGATTGACCTGAGGAGATTGTATGCTTAAGAATGAGCTTTATGGAACGGAAACCTATATACGAGTACGAGTTTATAAAAATAATGAAATCTTGAGCTACGCGAACTAGATAACAAATAGAATATTTTATTCCCATTTTAAAAATATACTTTGTGATAAAGCACCCAGAACTAAAAGCTATGCTCATCACACAAATATTTGTCCTATTGGTTAGAATTTAACCTGTAACCAGTGCAGATGGTAGAGCTACTACCAGGTAAGCAGAAATGACTTAGGAATAGTTGATGTCTTTGTTAAGAGATTGGGTATTAGAAACACGTTACAGGTAAGTATCACGACAACGCGATGTTCGTATTACCACAAACCCCATAATGTACTCTTCAGTCTGATTATACTTTCCTTGTACTAAAAACAGTAACATCAAACAAACGATACATATTTAAGGCCCTGTATGTCGACGATTGCTCTTTTTCGAAACGAAAAAATAAATACTTCTGAACAAACCACATCTCCTATTTTATAATGTATAGTATATGTGAATAAAGATGTACCCATCTTTAATCACTTCGATAAATAATCCTACCGACCGCTGCAATGACGACAAACACACCGGGCACCATGAGCGGCGCGTGGTCGGCCTTTGCTTTTCGAATAAATTAATGATATAAATTATGTATAATTACTTATCAAAAACCTATTCTAGTAGAAATCTAGATGTACATATTACCTATCTTTAACAATAAATCACAAGTTGATCTTAATAGCAGGTATCAAAGTATTTCGATCATAAATTCTAAAACGTATCATTTTGAAATAATATCTTTATCGTGAAAAGTTTCTGCTATTATGTTTTCAGCTTAATATAAATCTAGGTTCCTACCTAGATTTTTATTACCTGATGTAATATATTTATAAAAATAGGAGATGTGGCTTGTTCAGAAGTTTATCTTTTTTCGTTTCGAAAAAGAGCAATCGTCGACATACAGGGCCTTAAAAAGAGTTAAGGAAAAGGAAATACATATTGAAATTGTCCTATAAAAGAGAAAGATAACGAGCAAAATACGTTGAAAATGTCGCTTGGTAAAACCTTCAAAGTATTATACGCTTTGGTTTCGAAGAAAGGGTTGGTAGTATTAAATCTCATAAATAAAAAAATCTCGTGTCAGTGTTTGTTACTAAACTCCTCCGAAACGGCTTGACCAATTATTATGAAACTTTTTGTGTATTACCGAATATACACAGGGTATTTTTATAGCCGTTAAGTTCAGAAAAAACTGAAAGTGCTTTTCTGTGGGATTATTGAATTTTGACAGAACAACGTCTTTCGGGACGCAGCTATATAGTAATATAATAAAATGAATCAGAAACCGTTTCGGCCTCTTGTCTTGCAATCTAAAAGTTTCGAATCCCGGCCGTGCATCGATGTATTTTTATTTCTGAAAAATGCATAATTATAAATATTATACCTACGAGTTATAACGACTCCACATAAATAGGATATGAGAGGACGGGCAGATGTAGATCGATAATTTTTTTTTGTTCTTTCTGAATTCGGATACATTTAAATAACAAGTGCTTTTCTAGACAAACTCTTCTCTTACTGACCTCAAATATCAGTTAGTTGGTAGTAGCCATCGATATAAATGTATTACTTACCTCAATGGTAGTAGAATAGATTTCAAAATTTCGGGTACAATGGATGAAAGTAACAGACTAGCCTCACAGCTCAGTTGATAGTAACTCTGCCTTCTGTGCTATAGGTTGTGGGTTCGATCCTCCAGGACAAATAATTATGTGATGTACCTAGATGTTTGTTCTGTGTCTGTTCTGTGTCGTCTGGGTGTTATATTGTATCATAGTGTGTATTTACAAAAAAAGGAAATAAGTATTCTTAGCTTTGTTTGGGGCTAAATGGCGTGTGATAATATCCACCGATATTTACTTATTTATTTGAGCTATAGACTGTTTGCAAAGATCTTTAGATAGCTCAACTAGTTCTTATATATTTTGTAAATATTCTGTAATATATTATTAGATGTTATAAATAAAGTTTTTATTTATTTATTTGTTAACTTTATTAATCATACAATCATCAAAAAAATACTTTATTTATGACGTTTAAAGCTGTTTTCTAACTTATCTCGTAAAGCGCATTCGCATAACCGCCTTGCTATCTGCCCTCGCCGTTTACAAAGAGAAATTTCCAAGAAAAGTTCACAGAGAAAGGTACAGTAAAATGTGAGACGTGACGACGAATGGCGCAAAGCTGTTGTTCTGGAACTTTCTGCAGTTGGAATTGTTCTTTCTAAAACTGAGTTTACGAGACACTCCACTGTTTGGTTTGTACCTACACAATTAGATTATTACTAGCCGACCCGTGACAGACGTTGTCCTGTCAAATTTCAATAATCGAATAGAAAATAATTAATGTTTTTAGTCTGTGATGTCAGATTTGTTGCACACCAGCGCCATCTATACAGAAATCATCCCTTTTGCGTTTTTTCATCGTTTTTGGGATGTTTTTTTATATTTTAAAGTAGTCTATTATTTATTCGGGTATTATATCTACATCTACAGCAAATTTCAAGTTAATCCGTTCTGTCGTTTAGGCCTGATTGAGGCACAAACATACAAACAAACTCACAAACTTTCGCATTTATAATATTATTAAGAAACATAGAAGGAGGTAACTCAAATTTCAATCTGAAGGTCGTGGTTTCGATCCTGGCGGTGCATCAATGGAATCACTGGAGCTCTACGATAATTGAAAGAATGATAGGCCCCAAGCCGTGTTTGTTGCCTGGTTCTTCTAGGCTTGGCGCGAGGAACAGGCGTAGCTTCACCTAGCTCCTAAGACGTTTCAAAGTGATCCTTGTGATTTTATTGAATTTTAATTTTTCATTTGAAAAAAGTATATACACATTAAAACACGTGCTTGCAACAATGAAGGAAAATATCGTGAGGAAACCAGTTAGTATTCTTGTAAGCGGCGATAGGCTTGCAACCTGTCACATGTGGAATGCTAACTGCAAAATGTAGGCATGTGTTAGATGTAAACTTTGGGCGTGCCTCTGACTAATCCCTTTAGACATTTCCAAGGATCTGCGAGGACGTCTACCGTACTTGGGAATTACAGTCGTGATCCTATTTAATTAATATAATTTTCTTTCTGTTGTTCATTTATATCAGAGTGAGACAGAGATATAATTTTACAAAACTCTAATTGCAAGCTTCTCTTTTCATCTTTATAATGACGTAAAGTTAAACTGGGTAGAGTTGAATCTTGAATTTCAAAATACCTTGAAGCATTTGGTTACTGTGTTCTTGAAACTCTTAATTATACTGTTTATCATAATACTTGTTGTAGGCCGCAGTTTTTCTCGCTTAGTAACTTAATGAAAATTTCCTATTTACGCTATTCCATACTTTATGCCTCAAGTAAGGACCCACAAGTTTTCTTTTCTACAAGTTCGTTTGATTCTGCCAGCGACCATGGCTGTTGTAACAATCGAAACGTCGGGAAAATAAATTAAAGGTAATAATGTGATAAAGACCCGTGTCAAAATCTATTGTTATATATCTACTTATGATAGTTTGAAATAGTAGTTTATGCAACTGTCATATAAGGAAGGGTATTAAAACACGAGTGTGAGTTTATGAAACGAGCGCAGCGAGTTTCATAATAGTAACGAGTGTTTTAATACCCGTGTTATATGCAGTTGCATACACTACTTTATCTTCACTAATGCAATTAATCAAACAACAAGAGTAAAAGCTGACAATAGATTATTTACATTGCGAAACATTAAATTCACGCGTACGTGTATTGTCACAGTGAACTTGCCGCCATTAAAATCTAACCAATAAGAAGAGCGCAGCTGCGCGCGCAGGGCCAATCATAATTGGTCGCGTTTTATTGATGTTATAATGAGATTTTACGATATCGATGTGGATATTATACCATCATGTTAAATTGCTTAAATTGAGTGTTTTGTTGTCTGCGCTATAACAGTAGTAATTATAAGTCAAGTATTGGAAACATAAGTAGAATGTTACAACATTAGTGTAGATAAAATATATTTCAAAATTCCTTTGTAACTCGTAGCACGACTCCACGCACCAAGACATGCGTACAACAAAACATATGTTCAAATATAAAAACGGCGATGGGCTTGCAACCTATCACGTATGGAATGCTAACTACTGCAAAATGTGGGCATGTGCCAAATATAATGTTTGGACGTGCCCCTGACTACCCCCACTGGACATCTTCAAAGGATCTAAGCGTCGAGAATGTCTACCGTACTTGGGGATTACAGTCGTGATCGTATTTTTTAATTTTTATATATCGGCGATGGGGTTGCAACCTATCACGTATGGAATGCTAACTACTGCAAAATGTGGGCATGTGCCAAATATAATGTTTGGACGTGCCCCTGACTACCCCCACTGGACATCTTCAAAGGATCTAAGCGTCTGGAGATCTGAGAGAATGTCTACCGTACTTGGGGATTACAGTCGTGATCGTATTTTTTTATTTTTGTTTTTTATATTTGCGGATTTTACACATAGCGCCCTCCAACGAATCCCCAAATGACGCAAAGCTTGTAATATGAGAACCAGATAAGTGATATAATACTTAATATACTTTTTTTCTGTAAATACATACTTTCTATACATATTAACACCCAGACATGTTTGTAGTATAATAATTTTATTTCTGTTATAGCTATTTATAGATTCCTTTCTAAAAGAGAGAGGTCCTTTTTAAGAGATTCATAGTTGAAATGTTTTTGTTTATGTCTATAACAAGTCAAGTCAGTACAAACTTTATAATATGTGCTTTCAATTTTGTTGCTTCATCTGTTTATTCCCAGCTAAGGTTTGAACACACTGCTGCAGTAATAGACTGACCTAATATTTTGCCTAACTAGATACTTTATTGTTGAATGGCTTCACACTCACAGCTCAGTTGGTTTGGTAGTAAATCTGCCTTCTGCGCTGTAGGTTGTGAACAAACATTTGTGTGTGTGTTTGTTCTGTGCCGGCGTGTTATAATTAATTTAAAAAGTATATTCTAAGTAATTATATCGGTAATCTTGTTCTTGTTGTACACATTTTGCAAAGTTTACGATTAGATGGCGCTTTTTAAAATGTCCACCAATATTTTATCATTATTTAAAATTATTAGTATGATCAGATTGGTCATACATTGGTGGCGATTTTGTTGTGTCCACGCTTAAGATAAAATTCATAAAAAACAATCGCTCTTATTCCTATTACTTTAAAGTCTAAATTAGCGTAACCTCTAAGTGACAGTTATAAAACAAAGCTTATTAATAAACTTCTAAAACGTAGATTATGATGAGACTTGGATGTGTAAAAAATGCGATTCTAAGTTTTAATGTTAATTTTGATGTTACGCTAATTCAGATTTTAACGTAAAAGATCGATCGTTTTTACAAAATTTTAAGTTTTGCATAGGCACAACAGAATCACCACCATTATAGATTAAAGATGTTAAAAAAAATGTTTATATTTAGATTTTGTAACTCCCACAAATAATTTATCTTAAAAGTCGTGTCCACAAAAAAAATGTTTTACATAAAAAACTAATAAGAATAAATAAACGAGATATGGGCAATTGGGCATTACAATAGAACTGTTTTATACCAACAGTATCGGTTGGCGTGCAAAATGTAATAGAACCTTCTTCTAAAATACAAATCTGCCGTTGGTCAGTGCAATAGTCTCGTGTACTCCCACCATTATTAAACGAACGTAAATAAACCGGAAGTCTCAAGTCGCAACATATGGCTCGGAGCGACACTATCCAACGAAATGCAATCTCTTGAAAGCTTGCTTCGATCGATCAATAGTAAGTTTTAATCATATTCTACTAAAACGTTTAATAAATAAATCTTATACCTTTAAACGAGTAATTCTTGTATAGATATAAACTGAATCTCGGAAATAGCTCCAACGATTTTCATGAAGTTTAATATGCAGGTGGTTTCAGGGGTTGATAAATTGATCTAGCTAGGTTTAATTTTTAGAAAACATTGTTTTATCCGTGTTTTCAGGCAATAAAATACAGAGCAAAGCTCGATCATCCATATACTAATCAATAAATAATTGCCATCTAGCTTCAAACTAAGCAAAGCTTGTACTATGGGAATAAGATAATTAATAGAATACTTACCTACTCGTATATATACTTTTTTTGGAAATACATACATCATTCATTATAACACCAAACTTAGAAAAAACATCTATGTTCATCACACAAATATTTGTCCTTGATGGGGATCGAACCCACAACCCACAGTGCAAAAGGCCGAGTTAGTACCAACTGAGCTGTGAAGAGTTTGCTAGATATATTCAACTTCAAACTGCACTCCTACCTTTGATTAGATCAGACATAATTAAATAGTTTTTTTTTAATCGCGACGTCAAATAGGGTTCGGAAAAAATCACGAAATATCACAAGGGAAAAGGGAGGGGGCGCAGTACGATAACACGTGTTTTTATTTTTTTATCAAACGCGAGATTTCTTAAGCGAAAAGCGGCGATAAGGCATTTTTATCATGGTCCTTAATTTTCTAGAATAAAATTAGATAAACTTTAAAAATAATATTCTAACATTTTTAAGTTCTTTGTACGGGAGGGAGACTTAAATTACACCACGTATCACCAGGGGGGAGGGGGGGTTAAAAAATGCTTATTAAAACATCACGTGATTAATGGAAGGCCCCTTGGTCTATCTCACGAAGGAAAAGGAAAATTCCTATTGTTATCCCATAAATGTGTTCAACAGTAAGTTATTTGATGATTGAAAAATCGGCTCCTTGTTCATGATTGTACAAGATAATCGCATTTACTGGTTCTGATTATTTTATAACTCGTAACTCTACGAATTTTATTAGTACAAAAGCGGTCCCGGAAGTGAAGAAATTCTCAAAGCGTTATTTCAAAAAGACGTTGTATAAATAACTTTACCGGATGAGGATATAGCGTCCAATTGGGTTGACTAAGCCCGCTTAGCCAGATCGATAACCTACTTTTTACAAGCTTTTATTTAACTAGCAATGTATGTATGAATGTATGTATGTATGTATGAACCTCATTATGTTTGTTCGGGTGGAATTTTGCAACTCTATTTTAAAGCAGTTAATCCCCAACCGATTGAGCTGAAATTTTTCCTACACTGTTAATTCTGGTGACAATACAATAATATGGTGATAGCGAGCTGATCTGATGATGGTGTCAGGAGCTGTTCTACAGTCACTCATAACGGAACTCCTTAGTAAATACTTCGATTGAGTAAAATCTTTCCATTCATGTCTAGTTCCGATGACAATGTTATTTGAGGCGCGCTTGTGCATGATTTTACAAAAGCTTTTCAATAAAAATGTTTTCAACAGAAAGACGATGAATACATTTTTTTTTGAATGCAGAATTGTTTTTTCACCGCAAAACATACAGTTTTGTTTTTTATGACAAAGATAACTTATGGATTTAATCTAAATAAATGATAGACGGAAACACGATTGGGGAAACTTTTCTCGATAGATTTATTTTCCAAAGTTGGTTCTTTCAAAACACTAATTTCGTTTTTACTCAAAACTAGCTAAACAGTTGATTTTTATATAATTCGTTAGATAATCATACTAGCTACATAAATAAGAGACCGTTTCTTTTTAAGTTTGATGGTTTTCAAGATAAGTGCTGTTTTATCACTTTTTCCGTCTTATGAGTGTAGACTCAGCCAATACAAAAAAAAAAAATTAAGCATCACCTTAAATTCAGTTAAAACGCACGTAGTATCTACGTAGGTACTTGTACTAATTGATACTGGCCGGTAGGTCACTTTAATGTTTGCTTACATATTTTTCCAACCGAAAATTATTTAAAATTACAGATGTTATCAGTGTAATTTACAGCTACTTTAACAAGTTAACGACATCGTAAATAATTTTGTCGATGGTCAGTTCGGGGGGAAAAACAAGTCGGAAGAAATTATTATGTGCGTATTACCACTTACTGAATATTTCTAAAAAATATTCAGTGCTTTCAAAATAATTAAAATAATTATTACGTATGATGTTTTGGATTAGTTGATTAGATGAGAAGGTATCTAGTAGTGACTAGTTACAACTAGATTTAGATCGGCTTGCACAACAATCGCTAAAATATACACCCTTAAGTGAACAAAAGTAACAAACCAGCGAGCAGACGTATAGGTAACAATTTATTTATACAAAACCAATATCAGTTTGATTGGCAAAAAGAAATTTATCAATTTGGTTTATCACACGGTTAAATAAAACCAGTAAAAAGTAATCAAAATGCGTTGATGAGCTGGTAAAAACAAACTAAAAAAATATATATAAAACCGGCCAAGTGCGAGTCGAACTCACGCAAGAAGGGTTCCGTACCATGATCTATAAAAAAACGCCAAAAAAACACGTTTGTTGTATGGGAGCCCCACTTAAATATTCATTATATTCTGTTTTAAGTATTTATTGTTATAGCGTTAACAGAAATACATAATCTGTTAAAATTTCAACTGTAAAATATCACGGTTCATGAGATACAGCCCTGTGACAGACAGACGGACAGCGAAGTCTTAGTAATTGGGTACCGTTTTTACCCTTTGGGTACGGAACCCTTAAAAAAGGTACTTCTAGGTTTATTAATCATGTTTTCCTTCACCGTTTTGAGCATACCTATAAATTTCACGAAAAACCCACTGCACATCTGGGATGACCTACAATCTTTAGATTGGAAGTCGTGAATGGTACTTGCTTGACACAGTTATAATGACATAAGTATATCAAAACTAGCTGTTCCGGCAGACGTTGTCCTGTCAAATTTCAATAATCCGACAGTATAAGCACTTTCAGTATTTCTCGAATTTTACGCTCATTTATCACTTAGGGGTGTAAAAAATACACTACGACCTATTCGCATACCTACCGAATATACACAAAATCATAAAAATCGGTCAAGCCGTTTTTGGGGGGGTTTGGTTACAAACACTGTGACACGAGAATTTTATATATTAGAATTACAAACCAACTAAATAAAGTATACCTACTTGGTGACAACACTAAGAAGTAGACAGGTAACACTGTAATGCTTTTAAGCTATTTATAAATATTTTAGACCTGGTAATATAATTTTACTGCTTGAATAATTTACGTATACCCATTATATCGGGTGTGTTTAGACTACTCTCTTAAACTGAAGGCATAAGTACACCTACCCCTACCATTGCATCTAGTGAAAACCAAATTCCTTCTTTAAAGATGTTAAACTTAACCCTAATCCTACTAATATTATAAATGCGAAAGTTTGTGAGTGTATGTGTGTGTGTTTGTTACTCTTTCACGCAAAAACTATACGGAATAAAATGAAACTTAACAATAATAAAGCTTATACATCAGAATAACACATAGGGCATGTGTTACCAACTGTCACGTATGAAATGCTAACTACTGCAAAATGTGCGCATGTGCCAAATATAATGTTTGGGCGTGCCTCTGACTACCCTCTCTAGATATCTTCAAGGACCTGAACGCCTGGAGATCTGAGAGGATGTCTACGGTACTTGGGGATTACAGTCGTGATCCTGTTTTTTATATTTAATGTTTCACATTAAAACTACGAACAAAGCACCCGTGAGAACAAAGTAACAAGTGTAGCGGCATATGGACAATATGTGAAAATTAAAACAAGGGGTGAACTTAACGTTTCTTTCACACGCGAGGGTAGAATGGGGTCGAGCTGTATTTAATTTTTTTAATCGCTGTGTGATAAAGTGATTATTACGTTTGAATTAATGAACAGGCCTACTGGTTCGATGTATGGTGTCGAAGTGTAATTTAACGTTTACTTTGACGACTTTTGAAATTACTTTACGGAGTTGATTAATATAGGTGTGACTTTGAAGCCGTCTATTATGAAATAGACAATCAAATATCTTGTTCCATAACTAATGTCTGGTAAGTAAATATAGTTATCTTAATAATATTTTATATGCGAAATTTTGTTAGGATGTTTGTATGTTTGAATTTGAATAAGGCCTTCACAGAACGGATTAAGATTGAATTTGCTGTAGATGTAGAAAAAATATCAGATTACAAAATAGGGGTAATTATAATTCGAAAAACAACCCCTATATTTTAATAATCGCATAGAAAAAAGCTACTGATAAAATAAATTATGATTTTTGGTAGAATGCGTATTATTCAATAGTCAAAACTGCGTTATGACGACTAAATGTTTTTAGTCTGTGATGTCAGATTTTGTGCGCACCAACGCCATATACCAAAATCATTTTTTAGCGTTTTTTATAATTAAATCTTATTTTTTATCTACATAATACAGCAAATTTCAACTTAATCCGTTTTGTCGTTAAGGCCTGAGTGAGGAACAAACATACATACAAACTCACAAACTTTCGCATTTATAATATTATTAGGATTAGGATATAAGAATAGCAAGATGGCGCGTATCATTAGTTTGAAATATAATTCGCCAACATATGTACTAAACCGCAAATGCATCGGCGAACTAACAAGAAGGATTTAATTAAAATTAATTCACGTTACACAGTCTAAGCTCTGTCAAGTTCTACAAAATCATCTACATTCCTACTGAAACTTGTGTCATAACTTTAAATTATTCTGCACTTAGACTGCTTCGCTTCTGCATTAAATAGCCGTCTGTTTTCAGATTGAAGAAATTACATTAGTCCTCTTAGTTTGCATCAAAGCATTAGGCGTACCCCCACAAAGGTATATTTTTGATGGCTTTATTTTAAGGGGTTATTCAACTCACTGTATTTTCTCCACTTTTCTTGACTATTTTCTCCGAAATTTCGAAATGATAACCGCGTTGGCCGAGTTGGAGATACCTAGACATTCAATCCGAAGGTTTTTTAATTCTGTCCGCGTATCAATGGATTTTTCGCTGATTTAAATCTTATTTTGCTGGTAACACTGGTAGTGAGTTACACAATTTAATAGCAGTTATTTGTTCTGAACTAAACTTTTTATACTGGAAATCATTTATTTACGAGTATGTAGTAAAAAGCTCATTACATAAAAACCGGCCAAGTGCGAGTCGGACTCGCGCACGAAGGGTTCCGTACTATTATCAAAACGGCAAAAAAATCACGTTTGTTGTACGGGAGTCTCACTTAAATATTTATTTTATGCTGATTTTAGAGAAATACATCATCTGTGAAAATTTCAACTGTCTAGCTATCACGGTTCACGAGATACAGCCTGGTAACAGACAGACGGACAGCGGTGTCTTAGTTTAATTACAATTCACTTACATTCATATAATTATTATGCCATCAAAAACATAACTTGTAAAAAAAAGCCAAGTCTCGCAACGCAACTCAGTTCTTCTACCGTAAAAAGTTGTGAGATCCATGTAATACCAAGTCGGTTAATTTATTCAGTCCCTACTTTAAGGGTCCTTCTGTCTTAAGTTATTACGTAAAGGTTAGCTAATTACGTAATAACATAAGTCAGAAGGACCCTTAGAGTAGGGACTGAATAAATTAACCGACTTGGTATTACATGGATCTCACAACTTTTTACGGTAGAAGAACTGAGTTGCGTTGCGAGACTTGGCTTTTTTAAAATATATATATAAAATATACCGTGTTTATATAGTGACTGCTTGGTTACTGAAAATTCAGGCTTCTAGTTTTATCCACAACGAAGTTATAGGGGGTCGAAAATGGCCTGAACTGCTTCGAGAAAAGGATGGTACAGCCGTGCCGCTTTATTGTTTGACTTGGCGGGGGCACTGCCGTGCCCCCAGATAAGATACTAGCAGTCCGTCAGGCGTCGGACGGATGTACTAATGATTTTTTTACACCTTGGGGTTTTTTCCCAATAAATATAGCCTATGTTATCCAGAGATAATGTAGCATTCTAATGGTGTAAGAATTTTTCAAATTGGTCCAGTAGTTTCGGAGCCTATCAATGCAAACAAACAAATAATCAATTTCTTTCTCTTTATAATATTAGTATAGACCTACCTAAATAATATATTTCTACTCAATGTTTTCAGAAAAAAAACCATGTTCTGCCTTTTGATGCTATTTATTCGCGTTTTTATTGATATTATCTTTTTTGTGTGGATATGTCTCGCACCAAATAGGATAATACAATTTATTTTTATATAAAAGTTGTTTTTGACGGCAAAGAAAATGTACTCCTCTTGTTCGTTGCTTTTATATTGGCCACGAAACTGGCTTTTGATATTAGTTGTGTGGGCTAGTTGCTAGAGTTATGCTGCCGCGTGGGAGCTACATTATGCTAGATTTACACTCTCGCCTCGTACCTCGCCTCGTGCTTTGTCTTGTGTCTCGGCTCGCACCTCGCGTGATCGATAGTTAAGGAGAGAGGCGTGAGGTAAGCCACGAGCGTCTATTCACACTCTCGTCTCGTGGTTCGCCTCGCACCTCGTCTCGCGACTCGTACGCGAGTGTATATCTAGTATTATGGGTTAGAATCCCAGCATTGCATCAATGGACTTTTCTGTTCAAAAAATGTATATATGCGCATTAACACGTGCTCAAACGGTGTAGGAAAATACTGTGAGGGAACCAGTTAGTTTTCTTATTAGCGGTTATGGGCTTGCAACCTGTCACGTATGGAGTGCTAATTACTGTAATTTGGGGGCATGTGTCAAATGTAATTGTTGGACATGCCTCTGACTACAATTAAGATCTCACAATTAATCTACAATCAATTTTGAATGCAAAATCGTTTTTTCTCAATAACCGCAAAACATAGTTTTGTTTTTTATGATAAGATAACTTAGGGATATCATCTAGATAATTTATATACAGAAACATGATTGGTGAAACTTTTCTCGTTAGATTTATTTTCCAAAGTTAGCTCTTATATAACACTAATTTAGTTTTTACTCAAAATTATGAATAGCTAAACAGTTCATTTTTATATAATTCGTTAGATAACCATACTAGCTACATAAATTAAAGACAGTTTCTTTTTAAGTTTGATGGTTTTTCAGATAATACAGTTTTATCACATTTCCGTCTTATCCGGGTAGACTCAGCCCATACAAAAACATAAAAATTTCAAGCATCACCTGGCAATAACAAGCTGTTTTTTAATCAACAGTCACTATCAAAGACTTCATGAAGTTACTGATTAAATTGCCCTGAATGTGGAGCATTTAAAGTCGCGCCCGTAAAAGAACAATTTTATTGAATGACAAACACAAAGTGCCGCTTCGTGCTAGCGTAAATAACAAGTTAAAACCATTGCGAGTAAAATTGAAATTGTCGAACAAGTTACACTTCAGAATCGTCGTTCTTAGCGCTATTTTGACAGGTGCGATGTATGTTCAAAATTGGTCAAAATTGGTCCTGACGGAAGACCAGCGTGGGTTGCTATTTTGCAACCTGCACCATGCTGAGTTAGGGTTCTTTTTGCAACATTTGTATTTATTTTTTGTTATTTTTCATTTTGTTTTTATTGTTTTTTTTTTATTGTTTATAAAGTTGAGTTAAGTTGTTGCAAATAAATTATTTATATTTATATTTCTATTTCTATTTCTATTTCATGTTTGTTGCGTAGTAATTGTCTCAAAAATGTTCTCGGCAAGCAGAGTAGGACACCATAGTCTTTTCATCTAAGGGTAGATTTATATTAGACCGGGCCGTGTCCGGGGCGTGCCGTATCTGGGCTGGGCTGGAGCCTATAGTTAGTAGACGGGCTCAGACGGGACACGGATCAGGCACTGTTTAATAAAAATTGCTTCATACAAAATGTATGTAAAAGGTTTCAAATTCGTGCCCTGTCCGTGCCCCGTCCGGGCCACGTACACGGCACGCCCTGGGCACGACACGGTCTAATATAAATATACCCTAAAAGTAAGTGACCAATTTGACTTCTTGCATAAATTTTAATCACTTTCTTATAATTAGGTAAGTACCTAATAAAGAATAAGCCATGGAGACCTTAAATTTATATTTTAAACCATTAGGCACATTAAATAAATAAATCCTAATAATATTGTAAATGCGAAAGTTTGTGAGTTTGTTTGTATGTTTGCGTGCCTCAATCAGGCCCAAACGACAAAACTAATTAAGATGAAATTTGCTGTAGATGTAGATATAATGCCCGAATAAAACTAGACTACTTTAAAATACGGAAAATATCCCTAAAATTATAAAAAAAACGCATAGGAATGATTTTGGTATAGATGGTGTGCAAAAAAACTGATATCAGTGATGACATCAGTCGTCCTAGCATTTTGCGTTGGTCTATGCTATTATTGAAATTTGGACAGGACAACGTCTGTTAGTTGCTAGTTTATTATAATGGACATTTCATAGAGCATTTTCCTAATTAAGCAAATTGTTGGGAACCAGATAACTGGTTAAATACGCGTACTCAGTTATTGAGTAGTCAGAGACACGTCCAATCGTTGCATTTGGCACATGCCCGCATTTTGCAGCTAGCTAGCATTCCATACGTGACAGGTTGCAAGTCCCTTCGACGCTCATCTCAACAGAAGGGTAGTATAGATACATACCTCGGGGCAACCCATGTTTATTTAAGACTAGCAGTCCGCCCCGGCGTCGCACGGGTGTAATAATGATTTTATGGGTAATTTTTTTACACTTTGGGTTATTTATT
Organism: Hydriomena furcata; assembly: GCA_912999785.1. Lineage (NCBI taxonomy): Eukaryota > Metazoa > Arthropoda > Insecta > Lepidoptera > Geometridae > Hydriomena > Hydriomena furcata. The sequence continues at coordinate 12,626,417 of OU538828.1, read as the reverse complement.
TATTTTAGTTAGTTATTTAGTTATTTATCGAAGTTTTCATACGGATCCCTAATAGTTAGACAAATGGTACCTATTATGGATTTTTTTGTAGATATTGATGTTATCTATAAAACTGTAGTACATTACTTTGCTCTATTGTCAATAATTTCCGCAGCGTAAGCGATATAAAGGATTTTTTAGGATTTTATTTCACACGTTGGGTTACATTATCGACTAGTTTCGGAGCCTATTCGACGCAAACAAACAAACAAACAAACAAACAATCAAATCTTTCCTCTTTATAATATTAGTATAGATATCTTTGTTAGTTCAATGTAAATTGTATCTACTCACATTTCGTGGCTCAACATCGGAATACACGTTTAACATACAGCCATGTTTGTTTATTTGTTATGTCGTTTCATACCAAACATACTTCTTTCTGTTCACATTATGTTATTAACGGTACAAGAGTTATATTTATGTCTATAAACTAAGACTTATAGCAGGTAGGTATGGTTTTACGTACAAAATATTGTTGTATCTACAAAAAAAAACCATGATATATTTTATTTCCAATCTTAAAATGTGAATTCACCTGAACCACTGACTGGCGGAGTACCTAGGTATGCCATCATACAGGTTTAACCTAGTTTGGGTACCTATGTTGTTCCTATATTTAAATTGTGATTTAATATAAAAAATACTTTTGTTTATCTATGCATTTAAGGACGTTTGTCGAGAAATAAATTTAAGTTTATATCTTTATATATAAAATAACTACGATATTATGATTATCTAGGATATTAATACAGTAGGTACCTATTATAACTAGTAGAGTAGTAGATTGAGCCAAAGTAAAGGTTTTTTCAACCGACAAAACAAGCATTTCAACTAGTAAGTATATTATTTTTGTTGTTTTTTAGGGTTCCGTACCCAAAGGGTATAAACGGGACCCTATTACTAAGACTGCGCTGTCCGTCTGTCTGTCACAGGGCTGTATCTCATGAACAGTGATAGCTAGACAGTTGAAATTTTCACAGATTATGTATTTCTGTTGCTGTTCTAACAACAAATACTAAAAACAGAATAAAATAAATTTAAGGGGGGATCCTATACAACAAACATGATTTTTTTTGCCGTTTTTATAGATAATGGTACGGAACCCTTCGTGCGCTGTTCCGACTCGCACTTGGCCGGTTTTATTTTTTTATGTATGACCGCGCATATCTTTTTACCTGGTGATCCGATTTGTATGATTTTCAATTGTGTAGTGAATAATCTAAAGTTGAACTCATTTAATTTGTATTTAGACTAATATCGTCTCTGACTTTTTGATCAGTTGAAACATTTAGTCGGTTATCTGTCTATTTTTTAAAACGTAATTATGCATTGTATATTTATTTCTACGCTTTTATTACATTCTCGTGTAACTTCTTACTCGCTTATACGATGTTGTAGTGCCTAAGACATGTTTTAAGATGTAGTAAGCTTGAGCTACGAGTAACTTAGTCGCGGATTTTCTCCCACCATTTTGAGCATTTTATTAAGTGAAATTCAATATTTTATTTATTTACAAAACATAAAGAGGTACAATTAATGGTAAGATAGTGTTATTAAACCTAAGTAAGGTTTATCTTAACACTAGGTTCCAAATGTAATATAATTTACTTTTAAACAACAACTACTTAAGACGAGTAATAAATGTTTTTGATCAATGCAGAATCGTTTTTTCTCAATAACAGCAAAACATACAGTTTTGTTTTTTTTATGACAAAGATTTAAATAAATTACAGACAGAAACACGATTGGTGAAACTTTTCTCAATAGACTTATTTTCCAAAGTTGGCTCTTCAAAAACATTAGTTTCGTTATTAATCAAAACTATGAATAGCTAAGTAGTTATTTTTTTTATAATTCGTTAGATAATCATACTAGCCAAGTAAATTACAGATAGTTTCTTTTTAGATGTGATGGTTTTCAAGATAATGCAATTTTATTACTTTTCCGTCTTATCCGGGTAGACTCAGCCCATACAAAAAGTCAAAAATTTCACTTATCACCACAAAAATGTAAATAGTATACAGCTTTTAAACCAACGCACTTTGAATCGAAAGTCAAGGTTCTTTCCACTACGCCAACACGATTCTAGATTAAGTAGAACTCTATCTGCAAGAAAATTCACTACTTTACTTGTCACTAGCCCACTAAATTCCGAATAATCCGTATGAATGAATATTTCTAAAGCTCTTAAAAGACCAATTTTTCAAATATTATAGCTCCGGTTACGGTTATTTGCGCTGAAAATTCTCCTCACATACTTTGAAAAATATTTTTAAAATTCTCTTAGAGACCGCGAACTGGTGTAACATATCACAAAAATAGGAGACGGTAAAGTTGTTAGCTATAAATAAAATGGGGGCCTTATATCTAGCTCTGGAGATTAAGAATAAGAAACAAACTGCCGAGAGCAATAGCGAAGTACTACTAAATTTCTAAATTTCTCTCTGGATGACACTAACAAAACTTCAGCCCCGTTTTGACTGTTTGGAAATACACGGTCAATTTAGTATTAACTTCAAAAATAAGAGTAGATAATATCATACGTGAATATTTTCAGATTTATCAAATACCGCCTTATTCATACTGTTACACAGTTTTTTTTTACTTTTGCGTTTCTCATCGTTCAAACTGTTTCCTTTGTACTCTGTTCTAAATAATTTAAAATAAAAAATGCACTCCAATATCATTATATTTTTTATAAATCTTGTAGTACGGTAGTCATCCTATCAGATAACATAGCGCTCAGGTTCTTGAAGATGTGTAAAAGGGTTAGAGGCACGTTCAAATATTAAGCTAGCTATACATGTTGGCCCAACGTTGCCGAGCGAGGGCCAATACCAACGTGTAGACGGCATGTTTGCCTTGCCTTGCCATCGCTCGGTGTCGCTCGCCTAGCTGGCCGAGTGAATACAAGCGCCAACGTGTATAGAGGCCATTTGCAATGACTTGTCACCACTCGCGGTCGCTCGCGGCCACTCGCCTCACTTCGGAGCCGTGTCGGTTTTTTTGCACAAATCAAAGGCGCTTGTCTACGCTCGGCCAATCGTGTCCACATGTTTGTCAGCCCGCCATTACGCGTTTGGTGTCGGTCATTGCAATAGTTTGCGTAAACTTGCCGAACGTCTAGACGGTAGCACTTGCCTTGCATCGATTTGCCTACGCTCGCGTTGGCCATAGCTCGGCCAACATGTATAGCTAGCTTTACATTTAGCATATGCCCACATTTCGCAGTAGTTAGCATTTCATTTTGTAGCTAGTGTGGGTATTTGTCCATATTTTGTTTAGGTTTCCGAACCATAGGTGAAACAGAACACTTTGTGGTGCAACTTCGTCTATATGTGTGTTGATTATTTTGACGTCGTTGATATTTTGATATTGACTTGAGATTTGGACTAGATTTCTACCTAGGTACTTGAAGACTTCCTCTAATTTTTAATAATTTCTACCGCTATCATAATCTGCTTGAATATATTTAATTGCTGCCACTAACCCGAACCATAAACCAAAACCAATTAAATCAGTTATTCGTTAGGAATACCAAAAATAAACTCACCCGTAACTAGAAACTTTAGTATCCTGGTACTGTTATTATGAGGATACGAAGTGGTGCCTTTTAAAAATATATTTGTATCTGTGGCCTGAGCTTGAACCACTCTCTCCAAATGTCAAAACTGGCACTATTTGTATAGTAAAAGTGTCAGTTTTGTCATTTGGACGATACGTTGTCAATACGATAGTGGTTCCGCTAACCCCCCAGATTTTAGAATGATTGTAGTTAAATGGTGTAAATGTATACCGTGTGTTTTCAAGGCAGTTCTAAAAGCTAACGTCTATACAACCACGAACAGATTCAAGTTACGAGTAACTGTGTTTCGTTATAAGATAACTTTTACATACTTATTGCTAGTAATAGTTTTGTATAGTTGGAGAAATAATCTCGGGACACTTACTTACACTTCAAAATGTTCATCCTAATAATATTATAAATGCGAAAGTTTGTGAGTTTCAAAACGGATTAAGTTGAAATTTGCTGAAGATGTAATGCCCGAATTAAAAATAGACTACTTTAAAATACTAACAACCTCCCCTAAATAATATAAAACGCAAACGGGATGATTTTGGTATAGACGGCGCTGGTGTGCAAAAAATATGACAATAGTCGTCATAGCAACGTGCGCGACCTCTGTGCGATTATTGAAATCTGGACAGGACAACGTCTGTCGCGGGTAGAAGAGTATTACCTATGTTTAATATTCAAATGACTCATCGCTAGCGAAACTAATTGACTAGGCAAAGGCCAAATATTCTGAACTTCGTAACTTGATGTTTTAGTTTAAATTCAGACACACGTCTAGTTTTCTTATGATTTGACCAAAGTTGGTACATTTCCCAGTATCTCCTTATGCATTCACTCTGATGGCAGAATCAGGATAACATTGCTTGCATCTAGGTACGGACGTTAAATTATGACCTTTTGAATAGAGCTTTCGCAAACTGCAGAGTCAACTGCACGCTCAGTTTCAAACATTGATGCCTGATTTGGAGCGACCAGCGCTCGGACCTGAGAGGAGAAATAAGAGAAGTAGCCGACAGCATCACTCGTAGTATGAACTTTTGACAGTATAAACAATATTTTTTTTTAAAAACATGCGACTTAAGTCACACACACATATTCATAATCCCACAAAGATTCCTTGTGTGGTGCGTATCAAAAATAAGTATAGGAAAATTAATAGGGACCATTGTATCACAAAACCAGAATTTGCAGATCATGCTAACATTTGTTCGTTTTAGTAACGTCGACGGCGCGCTTTTATCCTCGCACAAAGGTCTACAAACTGCGTCTGAATCGCGTGCGTATCGCGTCTGTATCGCTAAAAATGCGCGTCGTCGGCGCGTTTAAAAAACGTGGCGTGCACAGGCCCTTAGATTGATGCAAGAGTGAATCTTGAGAAATATGGATTATAAAGAAAAATCAACCGACAAATACTTTAGTAGGTACTCGCGCTCTAAAGTAAATTTCAGCTCTCTGATCCCGGACTTATATAAATGATTCGCCAGAATCGCATTCGACTCCAGGTTAATTACCTACTGGTGGCGTAACGTGGAACTTAACGGTTGATTTAACCAGTGAGTAGGGTCCGTAGGTGGGTGATTATTTATGCTTTGAGAGGCCAATTATAAAATATGTTTGTGCGAGCTTAAAGTAAGCCAGGCCAAGGTCGATAAAGTTAAACCATAAAGTGGTAATACTATACAGACTGAAATTTGTCCCTGATTTTATATTTTTAAAGCACAAAACTTTCTTTTTGTTTTTTGTAGATTGTATACTGGATTAGTCATTTTTATGAGCAGCTGGAAAAGTGCCTATAAAATAAGTTTAGGTTACGTGTCAGTGAAGAGAATACAGTATCCTAGGTGTGGTATAGTGAGTGAATACCTCACCATACACACAACCTTCTAGGAATTCTTCTCCTAAATTCTGTATATTATCAAGACGTTACAGTAACAGCCCTGGTGACAGATAAATTAAGGGAAACCTCATGAACCCTCACTGAAATTTAATAGTTATTTGTTATACAAGAGTACAAAGTTGCTTTTTAACCGCGTGTTCAATTTTGATGACCGAGCAAGCGAAGGATTCTAAAATTGAATCACGTGCGCAGCGAGTGATTCAAAATTAGAATCCTGAGCGTTAGCGAGGGAATCAAAAGTGCACGAGGTGAAAAATCTTTGCACTCGAGTGCAACACGTAACTTTTCATTCCACCTCAGCGAGGAAATTACTAAATGTAAAAAAAAACGTTTACAATCACAAGATAGGTACTATTATTCTACTTATTTCAGTTTAGGTATTAACTACTACATTATGACAGGTAAGTATTACAGAATAATCTTAATAATGACGTGAAAAAATGCCGCGTAAAGAACCGCGTACAAAGCAAATTGAAAAAAGAACACCAAGAAGGTTCCGAGTCTGAGTTTTTAACAAATTAAAAAAAAGTTGTATGATATATTCGGCACCATAGAGGTAGCAGTAAATAGGTTTAATGATTTTTTTAATTCACAAACTTAGTGCACACGATGTTCTAAATTCAATTTACTTTATCCTCTAGAGAATAAAAACGGCTTTTGCACTCAGATATTGAAGAGCAAAAATACTCTTTCCGAGATGGTGGGATGAAAAATTATTTCTATTTTTTTGCAATGTTTAATGCCATGTTAAGCTTTGCACTATCTTCTTCTATTTTCTTTTTTAAACAAATTTATAATGGGCTATTTGACAAGATTTTGAAAACCATTCTAGATTATCCAGTAGTGACTGTGGAACCCATAAAAAATATTATTTTCAATTCTGTTAAGTATTGGCCCTTAAAATTACATTACATATTGATAATTTAAATAACCCGCAAAAACGCTTCTTTATGCAAATAGCGTCGCACTAGTTTCTGAGACGTTACATGCTTGCCAACAAATAAACAAACGTCAAGTTTTTCAAGGCAGGCGATGCCATATTGACAAGCATGTTACGTCATCGTCGATTCTACCAATCCTGACGATTTGTGTCACGTGACTGCCGTTTAAAAATAGATCATTTTAATTATGGGTTTTTTAATAAATCATTGTTTATTTTCAAGTTGTTTTACTCCATAACGCTTTATGAAGGCATAATTTACATTACATAGATTACTATCAACAACACTTTATTTTTCATACTGTCAAGTAGCCTATTAGTATTTTCTTGCAAGGTCTTAACTTCTCTCTAATATTACTTTCAAAATGGCAGTATCTATTGCAAAAAGTATATAAGTAAAACCTATTAGCCTTAAACCATCCTATATTCCATTCACCTTATTATCCTAAGGAACCTTTAACCTTTGAAGATCTGTATTTACCATTTACCACCCATTCGATTGACATGAATACAAGTGAGCCCTTACGGTAATTAGGGCAAGAAAACCCGAGCTACAAATCACGTTGGTTGGGTCCATTCAGTGGACGTCCCTCCCATATCGTCTAAGCTTCAATACACGTCTTTGGAACCTTCAGAATTGGATATCAATAGCTCAAAACGTAGCTTTACTCACCTAAGAATATGCGATCCATTTACAGCGTTGAAACAAATTAACGCAAAATTTGCGAACATTTCCTTCAAATCGTGAATAGAATTGATAGGCCCGGTTTCTGTAATGTAAAATCTTAAATCTGTATTTACTACGAATCGTAGTGAAAACAACGAAGCGTAAATCAAAAGAGTTAAGGTGATGTAACATTTTTGACGTTTTGTATGGGCCCAGTCTAAAAACCAACAAATTAAAAAAAAATTGTCTTTAATTTAGGTAGTATGATTATCTTACGAATTATATAAAAATTAACTATTTAGCTAATCATAGTTTTGATTAAAAACAAAACTAGTATTTTTGAAGAGCCAATTTTGGAAAATAAATCTATCGAGAAAAGTTTCACCAATCGTGTTTCTGTCTTTAATTTATCTAGATTAAATCCTTAAGTTATTTTTGACATAAAAAACAAAACTGTATGTTTTGCGGTTATTGAGAAACACAATTCTGCATTCATCAAAAACATTTATTACTCGTCTTAATGACAAAAATAAAGTTTATTTATTTATACACTGCTTAATGTGTACCTATTAAATACTGAAAAATATCCGTAAGCACAGCCGCAGGCCAAAAAAACAGTTTTAATTTAGTGGTTAGTAGTTATTAGTTAGTAAACTAGGAGATATTTATGTCCAAACAGTTCATAGAATTCTAGTATATCTAGTAGTAGTAGTAGTAGTAGTATCGGAAATATTTATTAATAATATTGCTTTTTACGGCACGGGACCACAAAAAGTGGAAATCCACGGGAAGGCCTTTGACCAGCAGTGAGACAGTTAAAGCTAATTAAAAAAAATGCTTATTTTATTATCCTTGGCTTTGTTTTATTGTCTCGGGATACAATAACAAACAAGCTACCACTATAATATAATACATTGAGCATTTAATCAGTTTAGAAACGCTCGAAAGCGATCTCAACTATTTAGGATTCTGGGTGCTGATTACACTAATTTGGTGGCCATGGACATTGACTGCCATTTTATTACCGTCCCTGGAATGACCCAAAAGCAATTAAGCTGAAGTTGCAGTGGACATTTTGGCTTGACAGGTTTCGAACAAATAATTTTACCAAGAGTGAATGTTTTTGTAATTCTAATAAGGACGCTAGTCAATGCAATTCGTCATACGAAGTTTGCTTTTTCCAGGCCAAAATTTGCCCTTCCTGTGGCTTCCCAAGATTTATCCTTTTTTTGTTTGTTTGTAAAATTTTCCATGCAAAACTATAACGATCCCTTACGGGTTCCGTTTTTGCATCGGATATACGGAACTCTAAAAACAATATCAATGTAATTTTGCAAATTGCAAAGCGATTGAAAATTAATTGAATGGGATATGAAGCTTAATTTACTGAAAAGCTAACACGAATATCATTGAATACTCTGAAACTGATTTGAGCAACGAAAATGTACATTTCTGATAGGTAATACAGACTCAATAAATTTCAATTAACTAAGGATATTGCTATAAAAGATAAACGAATAAAATAATTATTATTTTGTAGAAAGTATATTACAAAAGCTTGTGTTTGACGAAAGACTATAAATGTTTTGTTTAATCGAAAAGTCACGAGACGATAGTTTTTAAAAGTAGGAGAAATTTTAGTTCTACGAAGAGGACCACCTTATAACTCTCTACACAATATATTTTTTTTACTGAAATCGGAACACGGTTTGCTGTATCTAAAAAAATACGAGTCGATAACCTTATTTTTTGGTCGGTTTTTTAACATACCGCTTTAAAACTGCAGAACGCCGTGTCACGCAGGAACCTTCATAATCTAGTGCTTAACTAAACCCATTATTATTTCAATAGAAGGAGCATTTTAATACCGACATTTAGTGCAAGCACGAGCATTCCATTTAGTAGGCGGCCATTTTTCTACGCCAGGACCCGCTATTAACTCCCGCTAAAATAGAACCGATTGCTGGGTAATGGAGGGAACTGTGATAGTATTATTTTTGCGAAATAGTTTTTAAATTAAAACCTGGCTCTGGCTGAAATGAAAGTAATGAAACGTGATGGGAATTAAAGTTCGTGCCGACAGAGGTTGTTCTATCTCACGAAGGCGGTTAGGTCTTAATGCAGTCGCACTAAGGGACATAACACCTGAAATGTCCCGCGTGACGTTGCCCGATGTGACGTGCCAGGCGACTGTCGAGGGAAACTTAAATAGCGTCTGTGCCGCGAGCCGTAGATGTCGCCCATCGACAACACAGCCCAAAGGACGGTTAATACCTTAATTTCTTCAAAAAAACAAGTCTGTCATACCGTTGATGAATGCGTATCCCGAAAAATACATTCTGATTAGCCGGTTATAAGTGACAGTTCACGGGAGTGGTCGGTACTACTTCAGACTTGACGCGCGATGTCTTATATCAGCAGTATTAGCGTAATGTCTTGTCAGACAGGATTCGCCTTGCATGAGGTGTCTATTGGGCTATGTTGTCGATGATGTCCCCCGACGCGTATTCTTGTCGGTCAACAATGTCGCGGGACAAAATGTGCAATAAAAAAAAAAAAAATAGTGCAATTGCAGCATAAAAGTTCATGCTTTGTTATTTAGCAATTCTAAATATTTGTTATTTAGCAGTTAATAACAGCTAAAATAATTACAGTTAAAGCCAATTACAGTTTTGATATAAAACACTGATAGAAACGTAATAGATTATGAATGCACAAATTCGTATGTAGGTTTTTTATTAATCACGTCGTAATGGTTAAACCGATTTCGATCAAATTTGATTCATAGATTGATTATGACATTCACAGTAGTAGTTCCGGAGTTAGACTCGCGCACGATGGGTTCCGTACCATCTATAAAAAACGGCAAAAAAAACTATCACGGTCATGAGATACAGCCTGGTGACAGACAGACAGACGGACAGCAGAGTCTTAGTAATAGGGTCCCGTTTTTACCCGTTAGGTACGGAACCCTAAAAAAGAGGAAAAAGAATAGAAACATGAAAAAAAACGTCGTCAAGTAGCCATGACCATAGATCAAGTGCTAACGGACTTTTGGCGTAGTACCCTTGCCTTATTGAAGCAGGTGTGAAATAAAAATGTCCAATAACTTGCCAAAAATGTTGGCGATTGAGCTCGCTCAAACAATAAACGAATTCGAATATAGTACAAAAGCTCCTGCGAGACACAATTTCCTTTCACAACACTGGTTTATCATTACAGTAAACACCGATACAGTAAAAATCAAAAATCAAAAATCAAAAATCACATATTACTATCACTATAATAGTTACTATGAAAGTAGGGTGTAGAAGATTTTGGTAATTTACAGACCACACACACTGCAGAAGTCGATATAATGTAGATTCTACTGAAACTTAACATGCATCAACCATCAATCACGTGGCGAACCGCGCGTTGAACTCAGCGTTTGAATTGCCTTAGCGTTCATTAACTCTTACTGGTTCTCGATGACATGATATATAGCCACCATGGGTAGCATGAACCCACAATGAACCCACATCGAAGACACGGATGTGAGAGTGAACTTGACCGTGATACCACTTTAGGCTCAGTGAAGTGACGTGTTAAAAGGCTTTTATCCAGATACGGGTCGCATACAAGTTTGACTAGCAAAAATAAAATAAAAAAATATTGGCAGACTTTACACACAACACCATCTAGCTCCAAACTAAGCAAAGCTTGTACTATGGAAACCAGATAACTGATAGAATACTTACATATTTACTTTTTTTTGTAAATACATACATAAATATACATAGAAACACCCAGACACAGAACTAACATCTATGTTCATCACACAAATGTTTACCCTGGGTGGGGATCGAACCCACGACCTACAGCGTAGAAGGCAGAGTTACTACCAACTAAGCTGTGAGGCCAGTCTAGTCTAAACTAGCAGTTTCCATATTTTCTCTTAGCGGGTTTGCCTTTGGAAATATTGCCTCTAGCTCTCTTTAGCTGTGCTCATTGTTATTTTATCCATACAAAGCTCTGACTTTAAAAGAAATAGATTTAGATTACTAGTTTAGTTAACATTAAAAGTTTACCTGTATCGCTTTCAGTCTGTTTTGTAGTCTGTATCTCCTTGTAGGCCTCCCCCAATTATTTCCACAAATCTCTATTCCTTACCATTGATATCCAGTTTAATCCAGCTGTCCCTATTAAAATATCTCCCCATCTTTTTCTGGTCGACTCCGACTATCTGAAACTCTAACTTACAAACGTCGACACAATATACACAATACACACAATATACACAACACAATATACACAATATACTATAGCATACGATACAACTTGCAAATTGCATTGCATACCATACAAACAGAAACCAATCCGTTTCCTTGGCTATGCAACGTTCTAAATTTCAAACGCTACAAACCTTGTACGTATAAAAATATAGTGAACAATAAGCATTTATGGGTTTAAAAGGAACGTAATAGAGATGGAATTTAATAAATTTTGTCTGTGCCTGTGCACACCGCGTTTTTAGGGTTCCGTACCCAAAGGGTAAAAACAAGACCCTATTACTAAGACTTCGCTGTCCGTCTGTCTGTCAGTCCGTCCATCTGTCTGTCACAGGGCTGTATCTCATAAACCGTGATATCTAGACAGTTGAAATTTTCACAGATTATGTATTTCTGTTGCTGCTATAATAACAAATACTAAAAACAAAATAAAATAAATATTTAAGGGGGCTCCCATACAACAAACGTGATTTTTTTGCCGTTTTTATAGATAATGGTACGGAACCTTTCGTGCGCGAGTCCGACTCGCACTTGGCCGGTTTTTAATAAACACGCGAGTCAGACGCCTCTAAACCTTGCGTCTGACTCGCGTGCATAATCGCTACAAAGGCGCGTCGACGGCGCGTTTATAAAACGTGGTATAGACTTTGCAATGTTCTAACGCCACAAACCTTGTGCTAAATATATAGTAAACATTAAGCATTTATGGGTTTAAAAGAAACGTAATAGAGATGGAATTTAATAAATTTCGTCTAAGCTACGTGACCGCCGGGGGCCGCGGGGTTTCACCCCCATTAACCTTGTCTCGACATGATTTAGGAGCGAATACGAATTTCTCCCTATTCCGCCATAAGGTGCTGCGTTGTGACTGAGAAACTCAGGCGAGCGCCATTGTCATGAGACTGAGATTGCTAAAGCAATTATGGTACGACAATAAATGTAAATAAAAAGTAAGGAATAAAATACGAGTGATATCAAAGGACCTGTTGGCCGAGTGAGAGGTACCTCGAATTTCAATCCGAAGGTTGTGGATTCAAATCTCGGGCCCGGATCGATGTATTTTTCTGTTGAACAATTTAAGAAACCAGTTAGTATTCTTATAAGTGGCAATGGACTTGTAACCTGTCGCGTATGGAATGCTAAGTAAACCTAAATGCAGCTAAATATACCTAATGTTTGTAAGTGCCTCGGACTTCCTCGTTTAGGTATCTTAGGTGTGCGACTGAAAGTCTTGGAAATTAATGTCGTGATCCCATTTCTTTAAATTGGAATTTCTTTTTATAATTTCCTAATTTTAAGGGAGTAATGGAACAACTGTGAATAAGTGACGTCTCTTGAAGACTTGATGCCATCCTACCTTGAACTACTTATACAAAACGCAGTACAAGTATGTGCATAATAATCTACTCTGTGCAAGACAGTTTTTAGAGAGGGTTTTTAATGCTGTTTATCTCTGACGACTGATGTTGTGTATTACAGGGTAGAGAGTCTCAGGTAATAAAAAAACCGGTCAAGTGCGAGTAGGACTCGCGCACAAAGGGTTCCATACCATTATCTACAAAAAACGGCAAAATACGTTTGGCACGTGTTATAGAGGTAACAGAAATACATCATCTGTGAAAATTTCAACTGTCTAGCTATCACAGTTCATGAGATACAGCCTGGTGATAGACAGACAGACGGACAGCGGAGTCTTAATAATAGGGTCCCGTCTTTACCCTTTGGGTACAGAACCCTAAAAACTAGCGATACTATATAACTAGGTCTTATGTATGAATATACAGTTGTTCTATCTCACGAAGGTATATTGGACTTAAATTGTGTGTGTAAACATTGTTTCTGTGTGCATAAAAGCGCTTGACACGTACACATAGGTACACATCACAACTACAAGTATCTACTATTTACCCGCCTTCGTGATATAGAACAAGTGTCACCTGGTCGTAAGCATGAGAACGCCCCCTTTATCCGCCTTCGCCCTTTTTATGCGGAACAGATTTTTTGTTGGTTTTAATAAACTGACACTCGGTAATGAAGGGAATTAGACCTCGGTACGTTCGAGATTGTATTCTCGCATTCTTTATCGCGCGTTTGGAATTGCAACAGGAGCCTTATAATAATGTGAGGTATTTGTAAAAACATTTATCAGGCAATGGTTGGTTCAAAAAGGTTTGTTCTGGTTTATTCAGTGGTACGAGTAAGTAGGCTGTATTTATATGATTTTGTAACTTATTGAATATGATTGACGGAAAAGCTTTTAGTGTCTGGTTGTCCGTCAGTTTCGACGACACATTTTTATTATTTTAAAACTTGGAGAGTATGCAGTCTAAAAAAAAAAAAAGATAAAGATAATTTAATTGCTTAAAACATTGTGTATTTCACATAGCATGCAAGGTCATAGTCATAGGACAAAGTATCAAGAAATTGAGTTGTTTTAAAATGATTTTTTACGTAGTTATGTAACGTAAAATGAGGGCATATGCCACAAAGAAAAATGTATGGACTTGCCCATAATTATTTAGACTCCTTGCTTGCCCATGAGTATTTAGACTCCTTCCTTGCCCATGAGTATTAATACTACTTGCTTGCTGATAAGTATATAAAAAAATATGGTGATTATGTACCTAAACAGAGCCTCATGATCTAAGAAGAGGTCTGCCGTACGTAAAATTTACAGTCGTGATCCTACTTCATTTAATTTTTATTGATTTCTATCCCCATTTTGTTGGGGATACTGGTATTTCTACTAGTTTTGTGGGGAATACCAGCTTTCCCTTCGAATAGGGTTAACAACCACAGCACTCAACAGTTCGGCCAACATATACTATTTACATTAAACCCCTAACCGTGGACCCTAAACCCGGTTCGATATGGTCGTAGGCCGGAACCACACTCGATGGAGCAAAGGATATTAACCGACAGATAACAACAGATCTTTCTGAAATGGACGTTAGGGCGAGTGCACATACAATCTGCTGCAAATTTTAATACTAATATAATATCTATTAGTAATTAATCTTATATATAAAATTCTCGTGTCACAGTATTTGTAACCAAACTTCTCCGATTTTTATGTTTTTTTGTGTTTATTTGATACTAGCTGCTCGCCTCGGCTTCGCACAGGTGGTACCTGGATAAAAAGTAGCCTATGATTAATTAATATTACTATATTACTGTAAAGTTTCATTTTAATCCGTTCAGTAGTTTTTGCGTGAAAGACTAACAAACACACACCCACTTACAAACTTTTGCATTTATAATATTAGTAGGATTAGTAGAAAGGTATGAGAATAGGTCGTAGGGTATTTTTTATACCTCTAACTGAAAGTGCTTTTTTCTGTGCAATTATTGAAATATGACAGGGCAACGTCTGTCGGGACAGCTAGTAATAAAATATGTTTATATAATATAGAATCACGACTATAATCCCCGAGTACGGTAGACATCCTCTCAGATCTTCAGGCGTTTAGATCCTTGTAGTTGTCTAAAGGTGTTAGATGCAACATTATAGTCAAACATTACATTTGGCACACAAATGAGAGAGTGTGGATTTTGCATAATTGTATGTATGAAGAGGATATAATCTCCTGAAACATTATTTCATCATTCGAAACGTAAATTTTTATGTTACCAGGATAGTTACTTATTATCCGGGTACCACGTGGGCGATGCCGCGCACTGACGCTAATAATATTATAAAATGGGGTAAATACTCCTCAAGGTAAGTACTGAAATATCTCTATTCTATTTTGGTGTGGATACCCAACACCTACAACGCAAAAGGCAGCTACTATACGAGTTGAGAATCCTATCAACTGGCCTCGCATGGGTACTAGATAACTAATAGAATACTTTTATACTTTTTTTCGAGACACAAAACACAAACTTACTTAACACTTATTTAACACTTTTGTGTTAAATCGGAGAAACAAGAGTTATATCTATTACAGTAACTTTTATTAACCAAAATCAATTTATCCTGATCACGCTTTCGACTCACTCGTCTCCGCCATTTTTTTCTCGATGACATTTCTTTTGCCGCGCCTCCTGCGCATCTTTTTACCATAGACTATTGCAATCAATGTTGCCATAGTTTTTTTTAGTAATGGTGCTTTCAAAGCATTATTACCATTAATGATATTTAATCAAGTAACATTTGTTTTTCACACAAATGTTTATCCTGGGTGGGAAACGACCCCACAACCTACAGCGCAGAAGGCAGAGCTACTACCAACTGAGCTGTGAGGACAGTCAATGGTTTTTGTCATGGTATGTTTAAAAAGGGCCTTATGGTCAAAAACCTGTCAAACGATGCGCCTCACTTGTATTGCAGAAGAGCTAAATCAACTATGCGGTGGTCCTCATTCGCAACTGTATACACACCCTTACAGAACTATCGTGTTTCCCATGATATCTCCCTTTACTGTTGGACGGATGTACAGAGAGTACGTATTTCTATATTAGCATTGTAGGTATGTAGTTAACTTCCTGGTTGTTGGATAACTAAACAGTTCTTATCTCGATAATAAAATAGGATCACGACTGTAATCCCCAAGTATGGTAGATATCTTTTCAGATCTCCAGGCGCTTAGAACCTTTGAAGATGTCTAGAGGGGGTAGTCAGAGGCACGTCCAAACATATTATTTGTCACATACCCAAATTTTACAGTACCTAGTTAGCATTCCATACGTAACAGGTTGCAAGTTGCAAGCCCATCGCCGCTTATAAGAATAGGTACTAGGTAACTGGTAACCATTTTAACCACGTGTTTTGATGTGCATACTGCATATACATTTTTCGAACAGAATAATCCATTGATGCACGCCGGAATTCGAAATGAAAGTCAAGGTACCTTCTACTCGACCAACACGGCTTCTTATCTCGATAATATAGCTACAGCCAATGATGTATTAAAACTATAGATACGTTCGCACTCTAAAATGGCAACATGAAATGAAGCCAATTGGCCACATTGCGCTCAGTCACGCACCAACCTGTCGCGCGACGCTATGTTTGTTTTTAATTTATATCGACTATTACTTATCCTGTGGCGTAACTGAAGATGTTTATTTATCTCCCTCTAGCAACAGGCATCCCGCCGTACGGTGTCATATTTTCTTTCCCTTTCTTTACGCGTATAAGTAGTTATCTAGTATTTTCGCCGTTTTTAAGCGCCGAGATGTTGGTTGATAACGTTTCTATATATAATACGTCATTGGCTACAGCTATATTGCTCGTAAAGTTTAGTATGAACCCACTTATGTTGTCAGATTTGTAAGTACCTATATCCGTATATACTATTGAAAACTACTTACCAGATTCTAGTATAATTAAAATCACAAATATACTCACATCATGTTTATTTCGTACAATACAATATTATTCTCCTTGACAATAATTCGTCATCCACCATACTGTTTTTCAATTCCCGCCAACTCACAACCTTTTTTTAAAATTCGAACTCTATCTATCTACTAAGGAGTTTTTATTCTAGCTCATACAAGGAGGCTGCACTATGGCGCCGACAATAACTAACGAAGCTAATTATTACAAACCGAAAGAAATAATTGTACACTCATTCCTTATAAAACAATAAAGTAGCTGACACTATCTACCCTTCTTTGAGCTATGTTGACCTAGTGGGAGACACTTCGACTTTTGATTTGAAGGTCGTGGTTTCCTTCGCGGTCTACATCAATATTTGATTAGTAATCTCTGGTACCACGGCATCTATTTGAAAAATTATTTCACCATTTGAAAGATACGAGTACATTACTCCGAACACAAACTACTTTTTAGGGTTCCGTACCCAAAGGGTAAAAACCGTGATAACTAGACAGTTGAAATTTTCACAGATGATGTATTTCTGTTGCCGCTTAACAACAAATACTAAAAACAGAATAAAATAAATATTTAAGTGGGGCTCCCATACAACAAACGTGATTTTTGCCGTTTTTTTATAGATAATGGTACGGAACCCTGCGTGCGCGAGTCGAACTCGCACTTGGCCGGTTTTATTATTTTTATTCCGATACGACGCGGACGAAGCGGCGAACAGAAGCTATTTTATTAATAAAATAGTTGTAAACAATATAATATTACTATGAGATATTCACCGAACGTAATGCGTCATTAACCAGGGTTTTCAACAAGGTGAGCGTCTTAAAACCAGAATGGTGACGTTTGGTATCCCAATAATAAATTACAACGTCACACAACATAATAGTTCTAGGTACGCGCGTGCTTGATAATAATACGGCACGCGTCAACCGCAAAGAATTTCGCAACGCGTCATCAAACCTGGTTTTCCGTTAAGGCCTGATGACTCGTCTAGGAAACCAGAAGTTGAAGGTTGCCGTCTGAACTGTACCAACGACGAACCATTAATTAAATAAAATAAAACCGGCGAAGTTGTCGGACTCGCACAAGAAGGGTTCCGTACCATTATCTATAAAAAACGTCAAAAAAATTACGTTTGTTGTGTGGAAGTATTTTATTTTGTTTTTAGTTATTAGTTGTCATAGCGACAACAGAAATACATCATCTGTAATGCTTATGAGATACAGCCCTGTAACAGACAGGCGGTCAGACAAACTTTAGCATAAACATTAGAATAACACATAGGCTACTTTTTATCCAGGTACCACGCGTGCGTACGTGCGTAGCCGGGGTGAGCAGCTAGTACTTATAATATACTAGCCGACCCGTGACAGACGTTGTCCTGTGAAATTTCAATAATCGAATAGAAAAAACTGAATGTTTTTAGTCTGCGATGTCAGATTTGTTGCACACCAGCGCCATCTATTCAGAAATCATTCCTTTTGCGTTTTTTTATAGTTTTGGGGATGTTTTTAATTTTTTAAAGTAGTCTTTTATTTATTCGGGCATTATATCTACATCTACAGCAAATTTCAACTAAATCCGTTTTGTCTTTTAGGCCTGATTGAGGAACAAACATACATACAAACTCACAAACTTTCGCATTTATAATAATATTAGGATTGGATTAGGATTTAGACAAGGTAACCTTTCTGTCACTAGGTTAGTAGTAAAAGGCCGCGTCTATAAACAACTTACTGACATTTATCCTTCCAGCACTGACTGCATCCGGCCTACCCCCAGCGAGATAAAAGTTAATGGTCCAACTTACCGCGAATTATTCCCCCGGGATGGCATATTTTTTTATCTCCGTCCGTGTAAATGTTCAATAATTTAGGCTGTTTTTTTTAAGCGGTAATGTTTATTCTAATGCGTTTCCGTTGTCATCCCACTGGGGAGGTCATTGTTTGAAAACATAATTATTTTTATTTAAATTCCGTGGCGTCGTTTCTGCGTTTAACTGTTATTCTACGATGCGGCCGAGGAGGTAGGTACCTCGACTTTAATTTTGAAGGTCATTTTCAGATTCGAATACCGGCGTGCATCAATGGATTTTTCTGTACGAAAATTTTATATGCGCATCAATACACGTGCTCAAAACGGTGAAGGAAAACATCGAGAGGAAACCAGTTAGAATTCTTATAGGCGGCAATGGGCTTGCAACCTGTCACGTATGGAATGTTAACTACTGCAAAATGTAGGTATGAGCCAAATATAATGTTTGGAGATCTGAGATGTCTACCGTACTAGGGTATTACGGTTGTGATCCTTTTACACTGCGGATGAAATAATGTATGAAAGTTTTATGTTACAGTATTTTTACCAACTACATTTTAGATAAATAATAGATATTGGTAGACATTACACACAGCGCCATCTAGCCCATACTAGGTCAAGCATTTACTATAGAAACCAGATAACAATTACATTTTGTACTAAGGGAGTAAAATTGTAATTTATTATTATTGGGTTGGGTGGAAGGAAGCAAACTAAATATTAATTTAGGGATTTTCTTAGCCTATTTTGCCTCCCTAATAGCGGCGATAGACGGTTCAGAAGTCTATATTTTCACATCAGAAAGCATTTAGCGTAACAACTGTGGGGTAAAATTAAATTTTAGAATAAATAACACTTTAAACAGACAATGGTATTTCTTGTTTATATTATTATGTACCTACGTACCTATAACAAAAAATAATATCTAAAAATATTAGATGTCTGGTCTGTTCTGTTATGACAAGTAATAAATGTTTTTGATGAATATATAATCGTTTTATCTCAATAACCGCAAAACATAGGTACAGTTTTGTTTTATATGAAAAAGATAACTTAGGGATATAATGTAGATAAATTATAGACAGAAACACGATTGGTAAAACTTTTTACAATAGATTTATTTTTCAAAGTTGGCTATTCAAAAACACTAGTTTCGTTTTTAATCAAGACTATGAATAAATAAACAGTACATTTTTATATAATTTGTTAGATAATTATAGCTAAGAACTAAGTATAGACAGTTTCTTTTTAAGTTTGATTGTTTTCAAGATATTACTTTTTCCGTCTTATCCGGGTAGACTTAGCCCATACAAAAAACAAACATTTCACATCACCTTATTGTCTATTGCCTTAAGGCGCTCCCAGTCGACGATTGTTTTAGTTCGAAACGAAAAAATAAATACTTGTGAACAAGCCACATCTCCTATTTTAAAATGTATAGTACATGTGAATAAAGATGTACCCATCTTTAATCACTTCGATAAATAATCCTACCGACCGCTGCAATGACGACAAACACACGTCGGCGATGTGGTCCGCCTTAGCTTTTCGAATAAATTAATGATATAAATTATGTATAATTACTTATCAAAAGTCTATTCTAATAGAAATCTAGATCTACATATTACCTATCTTTAACAGTAAATCACAAGTTGATATTAATAGTAGGTATATAAAATATTTCGATCATAAATTCTAAAACGTATCATTTTGAAATAATATCTTTATCGTGAAAAGTTTCTGCTATTATGTTTTCAGCTTAATAGAAATCTAGGTAGGAACCTGAAGTAATATACTTATAAAAATAGGAGATGTGGCTTGTTCAGAAGTATTTCTTTTTTCGTTTCGAAAAAGAGCAATCAGCGACTGGGAGCCCCTTAACCTTTTTCATAAAATATAATATGTATCCAATGTAGTTTTAAACATAATAAAGTGTTTTTTTTTTATATGTAGAAATGGATTCCCGTTAAAATATTTTGTATTATAAATATTTTTAAATACCTACCTCATTGTTGTTATTGCGCCAACGATAAGGAAAATTATAATAAAAACATACCCGTATCAAAAATGAAATGAAATCATATTGCAAAAAAAATGTCACAAAGATACGTTATAATAGCAAATGGTTTATACATTTTGACAATCGCTTTGGGGCAGGAACGGGATAATTGATTCTATATTATCATCGGTTTTTCCGTACGCGTTTTAATCCATACAATATTATTTGATTAAATGTAAATTCGCATGCGTTAAATGGTTAAACAGTCCATAAATGTTTTGTTAACGGAAACAAATATTGGTTCCCGATTCTCGCATTAAAGAACATACGGGAGAATAACAGTTGAATCACTATTGAATTGTCAAAACTGACACATAAACAATACAATAAGTGTCAGTTTTGACATCGAGAGTTAGTTATCTCTTCTAACATATCCATCGACTTTTCTATCATCGGTCTCTCTGTCTGTGACGTTATCACGGCTAAACCACTGGACCGATTGTGACGAAATTTCATACAGAGATAGTTTAAAGTCTTGAGAAGGACTAGGTTACTTTTTTGCCAAAAAAATATTAGTTTTAGTAAATTTCAATGTATAAAGATAAAGTTGTCAAAAATCTATTTCCTGAATCTTCACAGATGATGTCGTGGGAAAAGCTATTTTCTTATAAATACTTGATTCTGTCGGAGCTGAATACATGATAATGTTGATTTATTAAATTCTGCCGTATGCGAGATGAACTCATTTTTACATACTTTAATATCTTGAAGGAATAACCACGACATACTATATTAGGTAAGCAGTGTGAGTCAGTTCTTGGCGCCAGCACAGGCGTCAGTAATTGCCTCTATGTAAATCTGCCTTATCTATACTAATATTATAATTACTCATACGCATCAATTCTTTGACTGGCCTCACAGATCGGTGGTAACTGCCTTTGCGCTGTAGGTTGTGGGTTCAGTTACCACTTAGGGCAAACATTTGTGTGATAAACATTGATGTTTGTTCTGTATCTGGGTGTTAATACGTATGATAAGTATGTATTTATAAAATAAGTATAGAAGCATTCTTTCAGTTATCTGTTTTCCATAGTACAAGCTTTGATTAATTTGTTGTTTCTTGTTTATTTCTGGTGCACAATAAAGTATTATCTATCTATCTATTTCCCCGTCCGAACGCCGGCGTTCGGGCTCTGACGTCATCGCGCATGCGCATTTTTGAAAATTTATTATAAAATAACCAGAAGAGCTATCGCTTCCGGGTTTTGACTGTTACGAAGCTGACAGATGACAGTTTCGTTCTGTGTAACAAAACAATTCACTTCCGGATCCGAAATATGTTTCCGCGTAAATTTAAAATTTTTTTTTTTTTTGCGCTATTTATTTTTTTGACTAAAAAAATTCACTAAAAATCCTTTTATTTAGTTTATTATAAAGTTTCTTATTTATATGATAAACAATAGCTATTGTTATGATCTATAAAAGAAACTTCATTTAAATTGCTTTTAATTTTTTTTTGATGAATTTTTTAAAAAAAAATTTTTATTTATTTTTATTTATTACCTTATTTATTTTTTTCTAAAAAGGTTATTTACACTCTAAATTGCATTTATAGATAAGTTTGTTGAAAATTTCACGGTTAATCCAAAAATATATAGATGTCTATACCTTTTCATGCAAAATAACGAGATATAGGTGAAATAGTGCACTTATGGCGCCAAAAAACCGCCAAAAAAACGGCGCCAAAAAAACGTGACAAGACCAAGGGGTTAACTATCAATCTATATTTAATAACTGATAAATAAAAAATACTGATTTAACATTAGCCCAGTAGTTTTTTAGTACATTCCTTACAAACAAACACAAAAAAATGATTTCTCGAGTGTTGGTAGCTTAACTTTCAATCTGAAGGGCGAGGGTTCGAATCCCGGCGTGCATCAATAGATTTTTCTGTTAGAAAAAATGATATGCGCATCAAAAACACGTGCTCACAACGGTGAAGAAAAACATCGTGAGGAAACCAGTTAGTATTTTTATAAGCGGCGATGGGCTTGCAACCTGTCACGTATGGAATGCTAACACATTTTATTCCTAACTTGCATAGTTGGGACCATTCTTTAGCCCCGTGTGAAAATTTAATGACTGTAAGTAAAATGGATACCTACTTATTTTTAGCGCTTTTACTTCGGGTGTCTTTTGTCTAAAGCTTTGCTTTTCTAAAAAACAGCGACCGTTATGACATCCATAATGTAAATTTTGTTTATTTTCAGTGTAAATAATGAATGGCTTTTCAAAAGTTAAAAGCATTATCACGTACATCATTTGCATAATCTGTGGCCGTATCTCTTAAAAAATACTAAAGCAGTATTACTTTAAGAGCGAAAGTGACAACGTTATACGAACATGTATGGCGTTGTGTCTTTCGCTCCGCGAGTAATACTGCTTTAGTCTTACTTTAGAGATTATAGTAAGGCTCTAGTATTGTTATTGTCATACAAATTCGTAACGTCGTTTAGTATTTAAAAAAAACCGGGCTAAGGTTTCCGTACCATTATCTATAAAAAACGGCAATTAAATCACGTTTTTTGTATTCCCATACCAAAAACGTGTTTTTTTCTCGCTCCACTTAAATATTTATTTTATTTTGTTTTTAGTATTTGTTGTTATAGCGGCAACAGAAATACATCATCTGCAAAAATTTCAACTGTCTAACTATCACGGTTCATGAGTTACAGCCTTGTGACAGACAGACGGACAGCGGAGTCTTAGTAATAGGGTCCCGTTTTTACCCTTTGGGTATGTAACCCTAAAAACCATTGTATTATAAATCAATCCCTCCATCATTCAAGACTCGCCCTTGATGTTCCCGACGATCGACGATGATCACCTACGGCGTAGGTAATTACGATATCGCGACGTGATCCCACCCGCGTAGGTCGCCCTTATGATATTCCCAATGACGTGATCACCTACTGATCCTATCTGCGTACCTACTACAGAAGATGATCCTTACATTTAGCTGGAACTTACTTGTACGCAATACTTAACTCTCAACCGTAACACATCTCATCATGATCTCTCTGGTGGGGTGGTCGCCATCCTCAAAAAAAACCTTTCCTTCCAAAAAGTCTCGATGCCTCAATCTTTATTTTTCTAAGCCTTCGATTGCGCCATTAGATGGTAAACGCTGGCACCTTAGAGTCTAGTACCCAAGCCAAAAGACTAAAAAGACGAACATCAAAACACGGCCGCTGTTTTTCAGAAAAGCTGAGCTTAAGGCGTCTTTTGTCTAAATGCTGGAACAAAGAAACGTGGAAGAGAGGATGGTGGTTCTATTTTTAACCGTTTTGTGTTCGTGGGTGTTTGTGTCACACTTTCAGTGTGAATCTTATAATGTCGAATGTAGGTTTACGTTGGTCGCACCTAGTTTTAGCCTAAGGCCTTGACCGGAAACATGTTGTGTCATAATCTTTACAAAACTCGCGCACAAAGGGTTCCGTACCATTATCTATAAAAAAACGGTAAATAAAACACGTTTGTTGTATGCCCCACTTCAATATTTATTTTATTCTATTTTTTTGTATTTGTTGTTATAGCGGCAAAAGAAAGAGAGAGTAAAACGAGTTAAAACGGGACCCTATTACTAAAACTCTGCTATCCGTCTGTCTGTCTGTCTGTCTGTCACAAGGCTGTATCTCATGAACCGTGATAGCTGGACATTAATATTGTTAATATTTAACTGTTAATATTTTCACAGATGATATATATCATGAGATACAGCCTTGTGACTGACAAACAGACAGACAGACAGACAGACAGACGGATAGCAGAGTCTTAGTAATAGGGTCCCGTTTTTACTCTTTGGGTACGGAACCCTAAAAAGTAAGCACACCCTTGGAATCCCCGAGCATGGTAGACATCATTCAAACTTTCGTGATTACACGTTACTTACACGTGAGAGTAGTAGAACTCCTTAAGAAGGGACTCGTCCAAGGCAGTACTACCACCATACCTTATTATACAGTCGAGCAGCATTGCTGTTTTGGTTATAAGGGTATGAGTATGGGGCAAATTTTATCTGATTTTATTGTACCTATTGTATTTAAATTTGTAAATGAAAGTCACCATTTTTTTATACATCGGAGGATATGGGTCCTTCAAATAATTCTTTACTTTTGCGGTGCTATTAATAAAAATTTACTTATCCAAAGATCATCTGAGGTTACACCAAGACTTGTTAATACCAGCTTAATGTAAGCAACTCCATTTCTAATCCTCGTTTATTAATATTGAATTCGACTAGTCCAAACGTAAGCGTTGGACTAAATTTAATCCTGCGCTAGTCTACGTTTATTAATGAGACGGCTAAAGTTTAACTTAATATAACTATTTCTACAAGCTTTTATTTAACTTGCAATGTATGTATGTGTCTAACTATGTAACTATATTTGCTATGTGGAATCTTGTAACTCAATTTTAAAGCAGTTATCCCCAACCGATTGAGCTGAAATTTCGCATACTTAAGTAACTTCGCTGACAATACAATAATATGGTGACAGCGAGCTGATGATGGAGTCAGGAGTTGTTCAACAGACACTCACAATGGAACTCCTTAGTAAATACTTCGATTGAGTAAAAACTTTGCATACTTGTCAAGTTCCGATGATAATCTCTCGATGGTCTAAAAATGGTTCAAAATATTTTTCAAAACAAACTGTGTTGAACTGTATTGTCAAAGTTTTTTACAAGACTCGTTTGAATAAATCTACTAGCAGGTAGACCATTAATTTTATTTTGCACCCGCATTTTCATCCTATTCTCCATTTTTAGGGTTCCGTACCCAAAGGGTAAAAACGGGACCCAATTACTAAGACTTCGCTGTCCGTCTGTCCGTCTGTCTGTCACAGGGCTGTATCTCATAAACCGTGATAGCTAGACAGTTGAAATTTCACAGGTTATGTTGCCGCTATAACAACAAATAATAAAAACAGAATAAAATAAATATTTTAGTGGGGGCCCCCATACAACAAACGTGTTTTTTTGGCGTTTTATATAGATAATGGTACGGAACCCTTCGTGTGCGAGTCCGTCTCGCACCGGTTTTTTTTATGCATTTGAACTTGACCAATGACACGTTCATATAAACCGTAGCAAAATTGCAAAAAAATTAAAGGATTTCTCGGAATAATAGTGTTCTTTATAGAGCCAATCCAGTTTCTCAGAGTAGATAAGATTTGAAAAGCGCATTTAGCGTTAGATAAAATGCACAAGGTATAAACGTTTCCAATATCTAACTTCAAAACGACATCGTTTGAAACATGATTTTCGTGAGAAATTTCAAATATTTTACAAAATAAATATAAGCAGTGATTTTTCGAGCGCTCGGTACGGAAGCGACGTTTGACATCTCTCGTATATTGCTTTCAAGCTATTTTGGGTAGAATTTAAAATTAAAAATAACCACATATTGTGTTGTTGGGCGTTATACCCGGGAAAAATATTATTTTGACGCAAAATAACACTAAGATTTACTAAAGATATTGTGTTTAAAAAATACAAAAATAATAATAAATTCTTTAATTTTCTTTGTTTATTATAATCTATAGACAAATACGTCATGAAAAGAACATAAATACCAAAATTGTAAGTATACGTGAAAATTTATAGGAATGCAAAAACGTATTGGATAAACGTTATGATTATTGAATGAAAAAAAATAAAAAGAACCACGCCTGTTATCCCTAAGTACGGTAGATAATGTAGACATCCTCTCAGATCTTCAGGCGCTTAGATCCTTTGAAAATCTCTAGCGGGTTAGTCAGAGGCACGACCAAACACTATATTTGACAAATGCCCACATTTTGCAGTAGTTAGCATTCCATACGTGACCTGTTGCAAGACCATCGCGGCTTATAAGAATACTGACTGGTTTCCTCACGATGTTTTCCTCCATCGTTATAAGCACGTGTTTTTATGCGCATATACATTTTTCGAACAGAAAAATCCATTGATGCACGCCGGAATTCGAACCCACGACCTTCGAAATGAAAGTCAAGGTACCTCCCACTCGGGCAATGCAATCAATGGTTGGTTTTTAATACGTTATCATTTTGTTCATGACTTTTCTTTTGTGGTTGACAGTTCCACTATGCTTTCTAACTACTGTTGGAAAAGACTGAACAATATTTTCGGAAAATTCCCTTTTGTGGTTTTTAAGTATTTAAGTAGCGTTTGGCTCATCAGCCAAACGCTACTTACTCTCGTATTCAGGAACGACACTGTGAGAACACGCACCCACAGTGGACGAAATCTTTTTTTTATACACATCACTTTATGTGTTGTGCGACTCTATGGCGCACACTATCATGTGCCTCTAGAGCTCAACTTTGGTTATAGGCACACGACAGTGAGCCTCTTGTCACACTTTGCAGTGTCGCACAACACATAAAGCGATGTTTATGAAAAAAGATTTCGTCCACTGTGGGTGCGTGTTCTCACAGTGTCGTTCCTGAATACGGGGGTTAGTTTGTTTGATCTGAACGGACAGTAAAGCTAAAATACATCACAGGGTATTCAAATGGTCTCAGTGGAAGACAGTCTCACATATATAGCAAAAGGCATTTAATCGCTCGGAACAGTTTACGATCAGCTCATGTTCCTTTTGAATTCAGCATTAATCCTCTTGCACATTACGAGTTCTTTTACACATTTATAGCTGTGTGAGCCACTAGTCACTTAAGTTGTACCTAGAAGTTTACCTCGTAGTTTAGTACCTAGTAGCTTGTATTTAATTTGTGAAATTAAAACCTAGTTGTCTACAATAAATAGATTTAAATATTATGTCACGCTTCTCCGTGACTTAAGCCGAGTACCCACTATCGAGCAGTACCTAACTGTAACCGTTGTACGTTACTGTTGCCAAAAACCATGATGTTTACGTGGTGTGCGAGCCTGTTGAACGGCATCTAGGCTTGGTCGCGAGGAACAGGCGTAGCTTCACCTAGCTCCTAAGACGTTTCAAAGTGATCCTTGTGATTTTATTAAAATAAATATCTTTTGACTATTACATCGGCTCGCAATGAACTGACGAGAGCGCTCGTTGGTATGTCGAGAGCGAAGACCGTCTCATGCTACGATAGAACTCGTTCTGTATCTTTTTGGATATAGTTATAGTTACGGCTCGCTAGTGAGTACCCGACTTTAAGTAGTCAATTTACACCGTGCTAAAATGTATTAACTATTTTCACAGAAGAATAATAATATAAACAAGAGAAAATCTTAAAATGTTCTTTGAGACTTAGAAATTGAGTTTCATGCTACAAACTTACACTTCCCACACTCTCTACTAGTAGCTGCATCAAAGAGATAATAGAATGTTTTCTCATAAGAGGACCATTACGAATTTTCTTTTCCTAAACTATGCTTGTATGCATAGTTTACGAAAAGAACATGCACTGTGAACGTAGATATTGTGACGTCGCACGTTCGAAACGGGAATAGAAATATTTTATAGTGAAAAGGTGAATTTACTCTTTTATATTGCTTGAGAGAATCAAAAGCATTGGGTTATTTAAGGATTTGTCTTGAAGTCTTGAGTGGCTGCATTATACTTAAAAATAAAATAAATAAAGGATCACGTATCCCCAAGTACGGTAGACATTCTCTCATATCTCCAGACGTTTAGATCCTTTGAAGATGTCTAGTGGGGGTAGTGGCACGTCCAAACATTATATTTGGCGCATGCCTTAGCATTCCATACGTGACAGGTTGCAAGCCCATCGCCGCTTATAAGAATACTTACTGGTTTCCTCACAATGTTTTCCTTCACCGTGGCACGCGTTTTTGATGCGCATATAATTTTTTCGAAAAAAATACATTGATGCACGCCGGCATTTGAACCCACGACCTTCAGATTGCAAGTCGAGGTACCTCCCACTCGGCCAACACGGCTTTTATACTTTTTTATACTTGAAGATCATGCATGTATTTCAGATGCACTTCGCGATCAGTTTCAAATGACATCGCAGACCTTACAATGAACACTTGGGGTAATATTTTGTCTTCGGAAGAGTAGACAAAAATATTTGGAAGTAGACCTTTGGCATTGTTACATCTTATTACGTCAATCTTATCTCATTAAATCCAGCGACTTGGAAAAATAACTCTTGTGCACCCGAACTTGCAATATAATACTACTGTTTGGGCGCTAATCACGAATCAGAGTATCATAATCATAATCTTCCTGCCCTTATCCCACTTAAGTGGGGTCGGCACAACATGTGTACTTCTTCCATTTCCCTCTATCAGCCGTCATCTCATCACTCACTCCTTTCTTACCCATATTATCTTTCACACAGTCCATCCATCTTTTCTTTGGCCTACCTCTACGTCTACATTCATCCACATTCATTCCTATCATTCTTCTCTTTACATGACTTTTTTTCCCTCCTCATAACATGCCCATACCACGCTAACCTATTGCTCCTCATCTTTTCCGTCACAGGCGCCACTTTCAAACTTCCTCTTATTATACTCATTCCTTATCTTATCCATCCTCGTCACTCCACACATCCATCTCAACAATCAGAGTATCATAATAATATACTATTTTTTATTCGGCTTTTACGCGAGAATAGCTGCGGACTATGTGATATAGCCTAAGTGACCATGAATATTCAAATTGTTGAGTGAAATCGAAATGGAAGTCGAAATAGAAATAGGGCCAAGATGAGAATAAATAAATTTCTCAGTTCGCTGTTGACGTTTTATAGTGCTATTCCAATTGGTCTGAGAATTGGATGCAAATTAACAAAGGAATTACAGAATTACAAAATTAGCCACTTTACCAGAACCACTGTAAATTGAATTCACAGCAGACTAAGTGTTCGTCCATACTGCCGAACCTAGCGCGATGGCGATGAAACGCGCTTTTACGGCCACACTGCAGTTGAAACATTGTGTCGCCGCCACCGCGCTAGGCTCGCTGTGTGGACACACGCTAAGATGTGCTAATCTCGATAACCCATATTTCAAGCGCACTTAAACCTTTGCCACATCTGAAGGAGCTCTTAATTACGTTTTGCATAAACAGCTGTGGTGTCTACATAGACAGAATATACATACAGGGTATATTAAGATTGCTCCCGTAAACCAAAAACACAAGTTTACCGCCTATCCCTACAAAATAAAATTATCCTAGTGAAAACCATATTTGTAATAATCGTAACTGAACCTTAAGTCCAAATATATTATCTTCATTTAGATGTCGAAATTTTGGAAAAGGGCCAAATTAAGAATTGTCTATTTCAATTTAAATTTCGAGAAGTTGAAAAATTTACCATTTTGTCTTCTTTTTTGGTAATAATGCATTAAATATCCAGTTTCAGTTTTCGGGTGTGGTCTTAATACACCTTGTACATATATAAATATATACCAGTTTTAATATGCGAATATGCGAAAGTAACTCTGTCTCTCTGTGAAGTTATCACGGCCAAACTGTGGGCCGACTTTGTTAAAATTACATACAGACATAAGTAAAAGTCTTGGTACGGACTAGGCAACTTTTTTCCCAAAAAATTCTTTAGATTTTCCGGAATTTCAAGTTTTACGATCAAGTCGTCAGACATCGATTTCCTAAATCTACGCGGACGATGTCTTGGGTAAAAGCTAGTCTATACTAATATTATAAAGAGGAAAAATTTGATTGTTTGTTTGTTTGTTTGTTTGCATCGAATAGGCTCCGAAACTACTGGAACGATTTGAAAAATTCTTTTACCATTAGAATTTTACATTATCCCTGATGAACATAGGCTATAGAATATTTTCAAAAACGTTAGGGATCCGTATGAAAACTTCGATAATGTAACCTAAGGTGTAAAAAAATTACCCATAATATCATTATTACACACGTGTGACGCCGGGGCGGACTGCTAGTTTCTTATAATTCTCAAAATAACTTCATGACTTTTATGCGTGAGCTGTGCGCGTTATACAACAATCAGTCAGTCAGTCAATCACTCAGTGAACGGTCTCAATCCTACGAAAAAATACACAAAATAGGTTCATAACTGTAATCCCCTTAGAAACTTTTTCATTTATAATATTAGGTAGTATGAATAGAAAGGTTAGACTTGTAATCTATCGCGTAAAGAATGCTAACTACTGCCAAACGTGGATAATTGGGTATATGCCATATGTAATTTTGAGAATATATACAAAAAGGGTTGGATATTCTTTTATTCGTTACTAATAAATATAACGCTTAAACCGATTTTTATTAAATAATTATGACCTACAAAACTTTCGTGAATACTACACATAATGTCAAAAACGGGAAATATCTCACGAAAAATGAATTATTTCCTAACAAAACTTAACAAAGAAATATATAAACTTAATAAATATCGAGTAATTGCTAGTTTTTTATATTATGTGAATTATAACTTATAATAAAACGTAAAATACTTTTTATATCGAAATCAATAAAGGTTTGTTTGAAAAACACGAACTAAGTTATAGTAACTTTCTACGATATTTGTACTAAAAAGTTTACTTCTAGTTTACGAGTAACCGTCAAGCAACTTAGAAATTACATTTTCTTAGTTGGTCGATGATTACTCGTCATGATAGTTTTCCTTTTAAATTCGTTATATTTACTACTACCGTCACTATTTTCAGACCTCCAAAACCAATCGTTTAGCTGGTGGGGGGGGGGGGGGGGGGGGGTCCAAAATGTTGCACTTTAAAGCTTAATATTTCACAAACGGATCCCTTAATCAAAAAGTTGTTTTCACAAACCCATAATGTTTTTTAAAGACCTATCCAACAACACTCCAAACCGTAGAGTATGCGAGAAAAAAAAATCACATAAAATAAAGTATTTTTAATAAAATAATAATAAATTTTAATAAATTAATAATAAAATATTTTTTTTTAGGACACCTAAAGTGGGGACTTTAGGTGTCCTAAAAAAAAATATTTTTCTAGATTTTATTCTACGACTTTGTTAACATTACTAATATACATGCTAAATTACAGCTTTTTAGCATTTAAACTCTCTGAGCTAAGCTGCGGACGGACGGACATGGCGAAACTATATGGGTTTCTTGTAGACTACGAAACCCTAAAAAGTCCCAAAAGTCCAGTAATTATACGAGTAGGTAAAGGCAATACTTTTTAGACTTTATCTATACCTTCTTTATGTATGGTATTACTCGTGGATAAATTAGTACCTTCATGGTTCGGTAAGTATACATCCATAAATTGATTATAAACGAAGGGTAATATTATGGTAGAGCAGAAAACAAAATGGCTACCTGCCTTTAACTTTTTAAAAGGTTTACCAAATGGGTCACGGTTATATCGGCTTATTTTACTGATCGTAAAAGAATTTGATTGTAATCGCTGTATTTGCATGATGTTTTGTCGTTATAGCATGCTTTTCTAAGCATGTTCTTGTTCGTTTAAATGTCTAATAGCGGTAGCCTTATTCTTTACCTTATAAATAGGTAATTAAATTCACGTCTGTGTCCCAGAGGGGTAGGCAAAGACGGCTTTCCACTTGCTGCATGCTTCATTCACTCTCGATTGTGGTCATCTGTTTCATTCGTTCTAAATTAATAAAACCCCGGCAAATATCCTTTCAAACCCCACTGTACATGACCACGTGGATTGTAGGGGTTTCTTATAGTACACTTCTAGAATCAGTTGTTTAGGCGTTAAAAACCCCAGAAAATTCGCTCAATTTTGATAACTTTTCTAGACAACTTCTTCCAAGACCTGCCTAGATAGATAGAAAGATTATCACGAGGGTTTATAAAATACTAGCCGACCCGTGACCGACGTTGTCCTGTCAAATTTCAATAATCAAATAGAAAAGACTGAATGTTTTTAGTCTGTGATGTCAGATTTGTAGCACACCAGCACCATCTATACCAAAATCATCCCTTATGCGTTTTTTATCATTTTGGGCATGTTTTTCATATTTTAAAGTAAGTATGATTCGAGCATTATGTCTAAATTTACAGCAATATTCAACTTAATTCATTTTATCGGCCTAAATGAGGCACAAACATACATACAAACTCTGTAACTTTCACATTTATAATATTATTAGGATTTTTGCTAGTTCAATAAATTAATCGTCTCCCATGACTTCGCTTTTGCCGCATTATAAAGGTCACCGTTTTAAAGATAACCAGAGTAGTAGGTATCTATATCTTTGTTGAAATCGATAATGTATCGTGCGGTTGTGCCTTGCATAGTTCAGAATTATTTCACTTACATATATACCATCGTGGAAACCGACTGTGTATACTTTAAACTTTACGTCAAACTTTTCG
Organism: Hydriomena furcata; assembly: GCA_912999785.1. Lineage (NCBI taxonomy): Eukaryota > Metazoa > Arthropoda > Insecta > Lepidoptera > Geometridae > Hydriomena > Hydriomena furcata. The sequence continues at coordinate 12,593,527 of OU538828.1, read as the reverse complement.
GTATTATAGAAATAATTAATAGTCGTATAAATTCAAATCTGTTTGAGCGTTTAATAAAATATTTATGATCGATCTTAATCGGTTTTTATTTAAGTCTAAAAAGGAGTAAGTGTAAACTTTAAATCGTAATAGTATGAAAAATAAAGTGGTTTTGATAGTACTCTATGTAAATTATGCCTTCAAAAGCGTTATGGAGTAAAATAACTTGAAAATAAACAATAATTTATTAAAAACCCCATGATTAAAATTAGCTACAAAAGTAATATTTAAATGTACTAACCAAGTACGTACACAAGTAAAAAATTTACTAAAGAGCTTCAGCACAAATTGTAAACGCTACACTTGATTTAGAAATAAAACCTACTACTTTATAAGACCATACCTAAGTTAAAAATAAGTTTTCTGTTGTAAAAAAATATTTTTCAATGACAAGCTTTTGTAAAATCATTTAAACCACCGAGCACCTGTCACATAATATAACATTGTCATTGGAATGCAATTTTTTTACTCAATCAGAGTATTTACTAAAGAGTTCCGTTGTGAGTATCTGTTGAACAGCTCCTGACTCCTAATTATTGTATTGTCACCAAAGTGACATAATGCATATAAAAATTCAGCTCAATCGGTTGGGGATAACTGCGTCAAAATTGAGTTGCAAGATTCCACCTCAAACATAGTTACATACATAAATACATTGCATGTTAAATAAAAGCTTGTAAAAATTAAAAGCACCTTTTTTAATATACGAGTATATTATTACCAGAAACTAACACCTAAACGGATTAAAACAGTTCAGCAGTAACTGGGGAACGGACTACCAAATTCAATTTAACGGCTGAGCCGTCCTGTTACAAGGGTCCATTAAGGGAGGCCGAAGAAAAAACGCCGATAACAGATGTTAATTAATCGTATAAATCTATTGCCGGCCTCGTTATAGAATGATATTGCTCTTTGGGCAATTAGGAGACGTGTTTCGATGGTTGCTGTAGTGTTTGAATATTCGGCTTCACTTTCGGTGCCGATTTAAGCCGAAAAAACGCGAGTCTACATTAATGTAGTGTGGAATTTGTAAGTTCAAAATGTCTATCTGAATGTTTGTTGCGACTAATTTCGAGGAGTAATCGGATATGACGTAAAATATGACCGGTTTTAAAACGATGTCAACCTACTAGGCACTCCTACGAATATTATTCTCAACTCGGTGTTTCCAAACAGTTTTAATGAAAATAACTGCTGATCCATCCTGACTTTGCAGTACATAATGTACTATACCTACGTGCGAGTCGAGAATGATATTCGTAGCAGTGCCCTGTTTCATAATTACTTCTGTTATCTACAAGGGCAGATCCAGGGGGGGGGGGTCATAGGGTTAATGACCCCTCCCCCTGGGCTGGGTCCAGGTCCATGTAAAACTCTTGTAAACTACTAGTTAGTTTTTGGTTACTTCCATTATTTCGATAATATTTTGCCAGAATAACCTTACCGCAACAAAATGTGTATTTAATTATGTATCTTTTTTGTCTTTGGACATTCGAATTTTAAAATTTGGTCACAATCACACGAAACCATGGTCTACATTCTTCAAATCCTGATTAAAGCCAACATTTTGCCATAGTAATGTTCACGTGACCCCCTCTGGCGCCTAAGCTGGATCCGCCCTTGGTTATCTAAGACTCAGAAATTCTAGTCAGGATACGTAATACGTTTATATCTGTCGGTTATTTATATAAAACTACTAGCGACCCGCCCCGACTTCGCACGGGTAGCATGTTATTATACATATAAACCTTCCTCCTGAATCACTCTATCTATTAAAAAAAACCGCATCAAAATCCGTTGTGTAGTTTTAAAGATATAAGCAAACATACATACATACATACATACATACAGACGCGGGAAGCGGAAAGCGACTTTGCTTTATACTATGTAGTGATTATTACTAGTATTGAATTATATTCTAGTATTTTCTAGTTATTTTATTTTCAATTATATAATATCTTAGCAGATTCTTTAGAAGTCTAGATGAATCGAAACATTGTCGGTGATTTTATCAACAATATATTATATTTTAACGTGATTAATAAATTAATAATGATTAATAAATTTGTTCATAATATATTAAATCGTTTCAACCTATACGGCGCGATTGGACCAGAAACATTCCCACAATTTTTCTTATTATTCGAATTATTTACGCATAATAACATTTATATTTGTCTAATACCGAATGCTTCTTACCAAAACATTTACGAAGCCGAATTTGGCTTGTAAATACAATGTACATGCCTTACTTATGTCGCCGTTCGTTCCGTTCGGTCTATTTTCCTGTTAAATGGTGTTTCCTTTTATTCTGGTCTATTGTTACATTGTCTGTCGTTTGTATGGTCATTAGGCATTAGGCTAAGTAATAATTGAGTTTGTTTGACGATCTTATACAGATTAATACTAATACTTATTACGTGATTGATTACTATACTTACATTTTATTACGATTTATGGAATTTTATTTGTACACACATTTTTTTAGGGTTCCGTACCCAAAGGGTAAAAACGGAACACTATTACTAACTCGACTTCGCTGTCCGTCTGTCCGTTTGTCTGTCACAGGGCTGTATCTCAAAAACCGTGATAGCTAGACAGTTGAAATTTTCACAGATGATGTATTTCTGTTGTCGCTATGATAACAAATACTAAAAACAGAATAAAATAAATATTTAAGTGGGTCTCTTAGACAAAAAACGTGACTTTTTGCCGTTTTTTATAGATAATGGTACGGAACCCTAAAAAAAGTCAGTGCTCTCTCTGAAAAAATTCATACGTGCTCAAAAAAATGAAAGAATACATCGTGAGGAAATCAGTTAGTATTATTTTAAGCGGCAATGGGCTTGCAACTTGTCACGTATGCAAAATGAAAAATGTAGGCATGTGCCAAATGTAATGTTCGGACGTATCTCTGACTACCCCTTTTAGACATCGGTGTTTATACGTACTGAGTACTCGGGCGAGAGCACTGTCTCGCCCATTTACTCGGTACGTGTGATCAAGGCATGACTGACACATCTTGGAAGCCTTAGACTTTTGCGCACACAGAACACCGTAAATTCCATCGCATAATGCCGCGTTGGTTTGAAGAAACCTTTAGAGCACTTGTATCCGTGTCAAAACACCTTACCTCGTCTTCGCGTAATTGCGTTTTTCACTCTAAAACTTTCTTAGCAATTCTCATGTGTTCAATTTCACCATCAACCCCTACGACCGACATTACATAATGGGCGTATTTTCGACGTGAAAAAAAAAATTACCTAATAGTCTATATAATAATGAATAAATAGGACGGGATCCTATTTATTCATTATTATATAGACTATTAGGTAATTTTTTTTTTAATAGGATCCCGAACTAGTGAAACTAGTTCGGGATCCTATTTATTTTCGTTCTATTTGTTCTCGTTATTTCAAGATTGTCAGCACGCGCCATGTTCAAACGAGCTTGTATGCGCTGACAACACGCTCAATATGACATTATAAATATAAAGGCTAAGTAGGCTCTGCGAATTGCAACTAGTAAATAGGTGAACCTCGAGCCTCCGTCACGCCATGAAGTGGGGCCAACAAACTTGCAAATTTACTACCTGCTTCAAGATTACGTAAAAGTATATTTTACTGTGGAATTACTTGACTGCGTTTACACAGAAAGAGTAACCGGAAACTGAATTTTAGGCGATTCATATACGGTCCCGACTACGCCCACCGCGATCTAATAGTGTATACATAAGCGGCGATGGGCTTGCAACCTGTCACGTATGGAATGCTAACTACTGCAAATTTTGGGCATGTGCCAAATATGATGTTTAGACGTGCCTCTGACTATCAAGGGTTTGGAGCGCCCGGAGATACGAGAGGATGTCTATTGTCTAGTGTCTACCGTACTTGGGGATTACAGTAGTGATCCTATTTCATTTTCTAATAGTGTGCAGCTTTGTATATCATTGATATCGACTGCATTGTTTCATGCTGTGACTAAACCGTGTGTGAAACTAAGCCGTTCTGAAAAAATATTATCTATTTACCCACCATATTTACTTAGGACACAAGGCTAGTATACGAAAGGTTGATTGTGTACTCGGAACCATAAAGTACCCCAGCGTCCGCAGATAACATGTTTGTTAAAAATATTTTTCAATGACAAACTTTTTTAAATCATTCCAATCATCGAGCACCAGCGCGCTATCACCTGTCATATCATATAAACATTGTCATCGGAACTTGACAAGAATGCAAAGTTTTTACTCAATCGAAGTATTTACTAAGGAGTTCCGTTGTGAGTGACTGTTGAACAGCTCTTGACTCCATCATCAGATCAGCTTGCTGTTAACATATTAGTGCACTGTCACCGAAGTTACATAAGTACGCAAAATTTCAGCTCTATCGGTTGGGAATAACTGCTTCAAAATTGAGTTGCAAGATTTCACCTTATCAAACATAGTTACATACATACATGCATACATACATACATACATAAATACATTGCTAAATAAAAGCTTGTAAAAAATAGACGCATACAAACAGTACCTACAATGTTGCCACAGCATATAAAGATAACAAGTAATAGCTTGTAGGTCCAGGGTCAATAATAAATTAAATTCCATTTAGTTTTCATACTTTTATCCATGTTTTATTCATATATCATAATACATTAATATCGCTAAACATCCAATTCACTTCCCTCCAAAAACCTCTGTCAAAAAACCTGTTCGAGTGACAGTTGACTTTGCTCAAAAACCAAGCATAGAACCAAACGTGTATTCTACCTACGATAAGCGTATCACTAAATAAGTACTTATATATTAGTATGCCGTTACAAGCTATACCTTTCTTCCCCTGTTTCAACCTGCTTCTTGTGTAAATGTGCCCGTTTTACGTAATGAGCTGTACCTACGATATAATGACTTTATCATGAGTTTGAAGTTTAATTAGTAACTAGAACTGCACATTTCAACTCGACACTTTCATACGCCATTTCGCGATATGAAAGCGAGCCGAGTAGATGTTTTTAGTGCGATATTATAAATTTGGGTTATTGTTAAATACGACCACTAAACAGACCCTTCTTATAATTTACTAGCTTCCGCCTACGATTTTGCTTGCGTGGCACCTAGATATAAAGTAGCCTGCTATTTTAGGGCATAGGCTATGCATCCAAATCCATTTGGATGCATAGCATTTTGATTTTATATGATTGAGGCATTTATAATGTTATTAAGATATACTAGAAATATAAAAAAGCCTGGTGTTCGTATTTCAGTCGTGTAATGGAATTACAATTTAAATATATTATACGCGCAACACGTGCTTAAAAGAGTGATGGAAAATATCACAGCAATCTCAGTCTTTAAATGTTGACCATTACATATTATGAGATACAGCTGCTAAACTAGAAAGTCCTAAAATAATATTAAATAATTATTCCTCGCGGCGCGAAAATGATAACGCTATACGAGTTTGTATTGCGCTTATGTTACGGCCCCTGATCAAACCTACTCTATCTAAAAATATGCCAAGACACTACAGTGTGAGTAAATAGTTCATTTGACACTTTGTATAGGTGATTTATTGAAACGTCACATAATAAACAACTGTATGCCATCAAAAACATAACTTGTAAAAAAAGCCAAGTCTCGCAACGCAACTCAGTTCTTCTACCGTAAAAAGTAGTGAGATCCATGTAATACCAAGTCGGTTAATTTATTCAGTCCCTACTTTAAGGGTCCTTCTGTCTTAAGTTATTACGTAAATGTTAGCTAATTACGTAATAAAATAAGTCAGAAGGACCCTTAAAGTAGGGATTGAATAAATTAACCGACTTGGTATTTCATGGATCTCACTACTTTTTACGGTAGAAGAACTGAGTTGCGTTGCGAGACTTGGCTTTTTTTACAAGTTATGTTTTTGATGGCATCTCATTTATTTTTGTAGATAGCCCTACTTTTTAGGGTTCCGTACCTAAAGAGTAAAAACGGAACCCTGTTACTAATACTCCACTGTCCGTTCGTCCGTCTGTCCATCTGTACGTCTGTCCGTCTGTCCGTCTGTCTGTCTGTCGGTCTGTCGGTCTGTCAGTCCATCTGTCTATCACAGGGCTGTATCTCATGAACCATGATAGCTAGAAAGTTGAAATTTTCACAGATGATGTATTTCTGTTGCCGCTATAACAACAAATACTAAAAACAAAATAAAATAAATATTTAAGTGGGGCTCCTATACAACAAACGTGATTTATAGATAATGGTACGGAACTCGACGTGCGCGAGTCCGACTCGCACTTGGCAGGTTTTTTTTAGAATTTTTACACTAAACACTAATTGTGTTTCAAATTTGAAGCTTCTATGTCTGCTAGAAGTGCCTTAAACTTTTGATGATCGGTCAGTCAGTCAGTCAGTCAGTGAGTGAGTGAGTGACAAAATAGGAAACTTTGACTAGTTATAATTCTTAAACTACTGGTTCAAATTGAAATTTGAAATATACCGTGTTTATATAGTGACTGCTTGGTTACTGAAAATTCAGGCTTCTAGTTTTATCCACAACAAAGTTATAGGGGGTCGAAAATGGCCTGAACTGCTTCGAGAAAAGGATGGTACAGCCGTGCCGCTTTATTGCTTGACTTGGCGGGGGCACTGCCGTGCCCCCAGATAAATTTAATATATGGACAAAATGAAGAGAATAACCTTGTAGTTTTGATTTTATCACAATCACATCTAAATATAAAACCCTTTTCAAAGCAACTAAACCGAAATCCGGTCACCGACCTAACTGAAAGGACGAGTGCCACAACAAATAGCCTCGTGTTTCTCCAATATAAAAGCTCTATGCAGCATTCAATAGCTTTCATAAAATGCACAAATAAACCTCAAAAACTCTCGCTACCAAGAAATCCCTAAAATATGGCAAACAAAACAAACCCAGGTGGATCCATTCAGCATTCGGGACTTGGCAATAAAAAGCACCCGTCCAATTTCTGGTAGCTGCTGATACCGTATGTCGTATTTTACCGACGTGAATCCTTAATGGCGTCTCCCATGTGACCAGCCCATGGGTCAGACGTAGCTCTATGAGTGATAGAAATGACAACATTCTTTTAAACTTCAACTCGCGTTACACCCACTTAGAAGTTGATTTTCGGGTTTCCTTTCTTAGTACATCCTTAAATCATAAAAGGAAGTACTTGTCATCAATCATACTTGTCTCTTATGGAATGTTAGTTACTGCAAAATGAGGGCATGTATTGTGCCAAATGTAATATTTGGCTGTCTTTACCCCCTTTAGACATCTTCAAAGACTTCCAAGCACTCAGAGTACATGGAAATCTGAGAGGATATCTATTTGTCTACCGTACTTAGAATTTTTATTTATTTTCTTCAAACTTCTATTATTTTTAGTTCACGCTGTGCGTTGATAGTCTGTCTTATCCATCTAACGTCTAAAATATTTCCGAAACTAGAATACTTTTATATCGACTCGAAAGTGTTTGATAATTTTTTGAGTTACACCAGGCACCACATTCTGAATAATAATGTGAAACAATGTCGTATCAAATTCTTTGATAAACCTATTTGTTGTTTCATTGAATTCATCGGAGCATCACAAAGACTGCGATCTCTCAAAGATTGTTTCTGTGAACCTATATAATGATTTTGCGTAAACTGAAAATATAGTGTGTCTCTTCCAGTAAACCTTACTCCAGAATCTCATACGGATAGAAAAATTAATAAAATTGAGGTATCGCCTGGCATCAAATTAAGCTAATGCGTCCCTGGATATACGCAAACCTTTGAAAATATATCAATTTTCGATAAACCCGGTTACCTTTTTAATTAATTGAACTCGAAATATTAATGCGAAATGAAATCTCTCATTTTTAATGGTTCGGATATTATACACCTGACTTAGGTCTTTTATATGAACAAGGTATGGTAAATTATTGTATCTACCGTTTCAAAGGATCGACCGTTTATTCATTTACGTAGCTTAGGTAATAAGGTTCAAAATAGGTCAGCCAAAATTGTACTCGTAGAACCTGTTACGTAATGCTACGGGTATGTGTTACTAACAAAATTTGCAATAGTAATTTCATTATTTTCATACGTTTTTAAATAAAAGAGGAATATGATTCTTATCTCCAAGTACGTAAGACATTTATATTTTCAGGCGCTTAGATCCTTGAAGATCAAAAGGGTGTAGTCAGAGGCACGTCAAAACACTACATTTTGCTGTGGTGAGCATTCCATGCATGACAGGTCAAAAGTCCATTGCTGTAAAAAGCTTTTATAGTATGCTCCACTAGTTTCGGACACAGATAAAATATTCACTGTGAAAACGGCCAGTCACCGAAATACACTAAGCTTTTTACTATGCTAAAAGGTTTTTTTTTAATGCTTCCTCCGCAACGTATAATTTTGCCACCCAGAAACTTTTTACTTTGCCCTCCCTCTTCCAATTAGCTGCCACTCTTGCAGCTTTCAACATTAACGTTTTAGCATAAAACATACACCTAGTTTAGCTTACATTACTTCGACTTAAGCGGACCTTTAGTTTTAGTTTCCCCAATTTCCCTCAGTTGAAGTCACGCGAAAAACTTTTTGGCGATTTGCACTAGGGGATATGTCGTGGGACATTTTGCGGGATATCACGTGGGACATGTTGCGGGACATGTTGGGCAACTGTCGAGACAAGTAGATAGCGTCTGTGCCGCGAGTGGTAGATGTCCTGCGATGTTCCGCGCGACGACAATGTCGCGGGACAGAATGTCCCCTAGTGCAAATGCGCCATTATTTTTACCATGTTCATGGTATAAAATATAAATATAGTAATATATAAATATAGTCTTTGATCTTCATTAAGACATTATGACGTAACCTTGATAGTATTTGAATTACCTTGAATTACTCTCACAAAAAGATTACTGTCAAAGTAAGACTATAACAAAACACAGAAAAAATCCAAAGATTCATACAACTGTAATTTTCGTAAAGCACCAAACTTTATTTGATTTAGTTTCTTTAGTCCATTTCCATCCATCCAAGTCCATCCAAGGTACAATTTTGATTTTATCGTATAGCACTTTAGGTTTTTATTTAGGTAAACAACATTAAAGATAAACACACGATTAGTACAAGTTTTCCTTATAAATTTGTCATTCGAAAATGCCTCCTAAAACCGCTTTACTCATTTTAGCTCCAAATTGAAAATGTTTAACAGATATTATTTACGTATTAAGTTGACAATAAATATAGTTACCTACCTAATTTAAAAACAGTTTATTTTATGTTAATTTAGGTATATAATTGTTAATTGCCTACTAAATTATGTAAATACTATCTGTTAAACGTCTAACTCTATGTATAACTTGCTACTTATAGTTGCTACCTAATTATCTAATTAAGCTATGTTAGTGGTTTACTGGCTTTCAGACTAGTGTCGTAATAATCGTCTAATGAAAGAAACCTGACAATATTAGTTTTGGTTTTTTTTTGTCGCTTATTTGATACCAAGAAGTTCAAAATTCTTAATGATTTGAGTTTTTATTTTAAAGCTTATAAATAGAAAATCTTGCTAATATTATAAATCCGAAAGTTTGTTGTGGGTCAATCACACAAGAACGACTAAACGAATTTAGATGAAATTTTGAATACCTATTATAGCCTATGCCCAGGAATAGGTTACTTTTTATCCATATACATAGGTCTTCTTTTGTAATAAAATATAAATTTAATAAGATGACATCAAAGGGTACATTATGCCCCCGTGAGTGCACACGTGTACTAAATAGGGGAGCGTGTACTCCATTGTTAAGCCTACATACTCTCAAACTATTAGGAAGCCTCGCTTCTCCCAAATTACTGATCAATGTTACCCGAGCCGTGAAAGGCGCATTCTCATCATCTAGGCCAGGGTTTCTAAAAGTGGGATACTCAATCGCTCAATTGAGTCATTGGGGTACGCGATAAAATTGTTGGAATTGTCTGCAGATCAAACTCTTTAAGCTGATTCATTGATTGATTTACATCTCTCAATAAAATAACTTATTTTGTTCTAACAAATTTTATACACATATCACTAGCTGTCCCCACAGATGTTGTCTTGTCAAATTTCAATAATCCCACAGAGAAAATCACTTACAGTTTGACCAAAACTTATCACTTAGGGTTATAAAAATCGGTCAAGACGTTTCGGAGGAGTTTGGTTACAAACACTGTGACACGAGAATTTTATATATTAAAAAGATGTATCTATCGCATTTTGTATTTTTTTTATAAAAGGCCCATCAGTACCTACCTAATCAATATTTCTTTTATATGGTTCGCCGTGGTCTGTAAAGTCTAATAAGGGTACGTGAAACAATAAGTTTGAGAAACCCTGATCTAGGCTCAGAACTTGAAAATCACTTTGTGCTCTAACTGAGGTCGATTCCACTAAACCCAATACGCATGACCGAGTTCGACATAATAGAATGTGTTCGATTGATAAACCTAAGTAATATAGGTACAATGTCCTACTTAGATGCCTTGTAAGCTACATACCTCTACTAGTGTTATTTAGGTGTGAGTAATACCACTTGCCTTGAACAGGAACTACCATTTAAGTACTATTGAAGATATTTTTTACGGCATTTTATTTTGTAAAACCCCGTGTTGGCCGAGTGGGAATTACCTCGACTTTCATTTCGAAGGTCGTAGATTCGAATCCCGACGTGCATCAATGGATGTTTCTGTTCGAAAAATTTATATGCGCATCAAAACACGTCAAAACGGTAAAGGACCAGTGCACAGTGGTTCCTCCGTAGGTCATTAATGCAAAAATGTCATCATCAATTACCTCCAATTTAATTATCTATAATGATTTACCGATACACAATCTACCCTAAAGTATAAATATGTCACCCATGTTACCTAATTATCACTTATTTTTCTACCTCCGAAGTGAACACATCATTACGTTGCGCGCGCCTTATCAGTAACTCATTAGCGGTACTGTTTGTTTAACTGTGAATTCTCAGAATTGCATTGTTTTTGAGTGGTGTTTGTGACATGGATTTTCAAGATCAAGGTATGTTTTTACTAAATAGTTATATTTTTAAGTTTTATTTTACTTATTATGACGTATTTTTACATGCTACGCCACACAGTATTTCTACCAAATTTGTATCTTATAGTTGACTTCACATAGACCTACAAAAAATTTCAACCATAATCGAATACTCTCATATATCTTATATTAAAGATTGAACTGTCTATTTTGAAAATCTAAAAGGTTTTTTTGCGCCCTTTTGCGCCTATAGTCGCTATATAGCCTCTACGTCTGCGTAGGCTCTGGCGTAGAACGGTCTGCGAAACTTACGAAAGTAAATAATATTTTTTTTTCAGGTACTTTGGTTAAATCTTCTTTCTCAAGGATGCATTTCTTTGAGATTTGGTCTGCCATAACTGGGACTGTTCCTCAAAAACATCAACACGTGTTGGAAACTATTCTAGCTTCACTGGATGAGGTCGAAAATGTAGATATTAAGAACTTAGATAGTAAGATACTCAATTTATGTAAAAGTCTTGATAGATTTTGGAAAATTGTCTCTAGAAGTAAATCAAAATTTTTGGATAAGTACTCAGATTGGTTAAATGAAATTGAATGTGTTGAATTAGTAAGGGGTAATGAGAATTGCATTCAAGAAAACGCGAACCAGCCCGGGCCATCTTGAGAACGCGGACGTCTCAGGAAAGGTTTTTCAGATTTGTCTAAATTGATCAGCTGAAATAACTGGCTTAAATAAAGATTTGATTGAACGTTGTTCCACAATTTTACAAGCCTTTTCCTCGGGTTTTAATGTTGATTCGGATAAATTTAATGAATATTCTTTGGAAACCGCGCGACTTTTAATTCAAGAATATCCGTGGTATAATCTCCCAGCTTCCGTTCACAAAGTCCTCATTCATGGTGCTGAAGTAGCACAGTATGCTTTATTATCTATCGGGGAATTATCCGAAGAGGCAGCAGAATCTAATAACAAAAATGATATGGCCTTCAGACGGGATCACACGAGAAAAATGTCGCGAGAACTTACGAATACGGACTTACTTAACAGACTTTTACTTAGCTCAGACCCATTCATTACAGGTCTTCGGAAACTTCCCCGTAAGAAAAAGAGCGTTATGTCAAGGCAGGTTTTAGATTTATTAAAAAATAAGTTTAAATTCAAATTAGGTTAGTTGTTGTACTTATTTAACTTAGTTGTGGTTATGATGACGTTTGTAAATATATTATGTAAATTGTAGTTTTAGTTTTCTTGCCTTTTGTTGTACATAATATGTATAATATATAAAAGAATACATATTTAATGATAACCAGCGTTAATATCATATTCAGATGTATTTCCGAGCGAGGGAGAATAAATCTCAAATACTGACAATTTAAATGTATATATTAAACAGTACATATTTTACAGTTTATTGTACATAATGTATTAAATTATGTAAATAAAGCATTAATGTACATTAGTGAAGTATTTTTTTATTATTTACCCTTCAGAAAACATCCCATTTAACAAATTTAATAAAGTAAGATATTTATGACCGCCCTTGTAGGGCGCTTGGACCACCGTGCAGTGTTACCAGTTAGTGTTCGTATTTTTATAAGCGGCGAGGGGCTTGCAACCTGTCACGGATGGAATGTTAACTACTGCAAAACGTGGGCATGTGCCAAATATAATGTTTGGACGTACATCTGACTACCCCTCTAAACATCTTCAAAGGATCTAAGCGCCTGGAGATCTAAAAGGATATCTACCGTACTTTAGGATAACATAACGGTCGTGATCCTATTTATTTCTATTATATTTTGCATTTTTTTAGGTATAATTATTTGTGTATATACATATATAATTTTTTTTATTTTTCGCAACTTGGTTGTCAACTTGTTGTGCCGACCCCACTTTAAGTGGGAAAAGGAGAAGAAGAAAATGATGATGATATTTTTTTGTGTAAACGGTAAATAAAGAAAAAAAATATCCGATATTCCACAAATAGCAGCATTTTCTCTAGATTTTACTGTGATATTACTCTCTCTGCACCATATAGGTGTATCGCTTACCGCGTATGAAACATATCTCCACTCTTATTCGAGTCATTTGTCTCTTTATACGGCCCATTTACGTTTATGTAACTTTGTCAAGAGCACAACACAGGATCGCGGTTGGTTAAGCTTTTGTTCTATAAAATACTGCAGCCGTTATTTACTGATAAAGCGACGCGATGTGATGCAAAGCATCTTAAGATTGCATTAGGGTGACGTCACGAATGCGAAACTGTTCGTTTCGTTCCGCAACTTTATTTTTGACTATATAGAATTTATCAGTTGTATCGCCTAGTGATTGCGTGCATATCATTGACTGTTGTTTGATACGTGTGTGCAAGTGTTGTTGTGACTTTGGAAGCTGTGTTTCACCTTTAATCGCGTTAATTAATCGTGAATCTAGCTTGACTTTATGTCTGTTATTTTAACAGATAGGGTAGTTTCATCTATAACACTTCTAATAATAACCAGAATTGCTAATAGCGCCATCTAGCGTCGAGTAGCGGTTGATGCTTGCTAATCACCAAAATTGATAGTAGCGCCATCTAGCGTCGAGTAGCGGTTGATGCTTGCTGCCCTACTATCTGTTACGCCATCTATCGTTGAGTAGATCCTCTTCTACCTGTGCCTTCCGTCGGCGTTTACTGGAATCATACTACCAGCTCGATTCTGCTCGATAATGGCGAAGTGTTTTGCATGCGGAAAATTCCTGGCGACGACAGGTGTGGCCAGTTGTAGCGTATGCCCTTCGACATATCACAAAGCTTGCGTAATGCTCCCGGATTCAACTCCTGTCAGTAAAAGTTGGGTGTGTCCCGGATGCGTGACGAGGACGCGGAAGGGCGACAATACTCCTGTGAGAGCGGTGCAGGATGCCTCGGCTCCGCGGATGACCGCTTCGCGCGCCGCAGCTGCCGCCGCCCCCGCCGATGTCTCCACCGAGCCCCCCGCCATAGCCCCCCCCCTCACCCCGACCTCTGCCGTCGCGCCCGGGTCTGCCTGCGATCTGCACGACATGCGTCTGGAGCTGGCCGAGTGGATGGCGGAGATCCGTGAGTTTCGTCGTGAGATGGCGGAGTTTCGCGTTTCCGTCTCGGGCCTCTCTTCGCGCATGGATTCCATCGAGTTACGCCTCGAGTCGGTGGAGCGGAAGCGTGAGGAATCTCCTCCCGAAGTTGCCGATCTCCAGTGCAAAATAACGCTGCTCCAGCAGGAGCTCAACGACCGGGACCAGGATGCTCTGTTATCCGATCTGGAGATAGGTCACCTGCCGGAACAGAAGGGCGAGAACGTTGTGCATGCGGTCTCCGTGCTGGCCGCTAGGCTGGGTTTGGCTCTCGACGAACGCGACATAGTGTTCGCGGAGCGCGTAGGCGCGGTGGTGGGTGCGGGGGCCGCGGGCGAGTCGCCGCGCGAGCGTCGTGTCGTGGTGCGCCTGGCGCGCCGTCACTTGTGCGACCAGATGCTTCAGGCCGCGCGCGTGCGCCGCACGCTGACGGCCGCTGATGCCGGCTGCGATGATGCGCGACCGCCGGCCCGCATCTACATCAACGAGCGGCTGACGCGAATCAACCGCCAGCTGTTTCATCGGGTTCGCGAGGAAAGCCGTAGACTTCAGTGGCGGTACTCCTGGACCCGACGAGGCCGAGTCTTCGTGCGGCAGAGCGATGGAAAGCAGGCGTATCCCATCAGAACTGAGTCGGACTTGGACCGTGTTTTTGGGCTCAACTCATCTTGATTTTGTGAAGCTCTGTAATTTAAATTTTTGTTGTTTATATTTTAGCCTACTTCTATTTATTTGTTCTTTATTTGATATATGTAAAAATGCTCAAAACTGCTCTTTATATCTTAGCCTATTACTACTATTTATTGATTACAGTTTTTCTCTAGTTGATATATATAAAATTGTTCAAACCTGGGTGCTCATAATTAATCTTGTGTGTCTGAAAATTGGTTGTTTAATTATTTTTAATTTGTTAGGGATTTATATTCAAAGGAAAATTGCACTGATAACATATATTATTTATTGTTTATTATCTCCTACTTGGGTTACAATTATATGTTATATATTTGTTTTTGTGTTTGTGAGGTCACCCTTTTCCAGTGGTCAGTCTGAAAACAAGCGCTGCTGCATAGACATGACACGATAGTGTTCATGTTTATGTGGCGGCATAAATGCTGAGACTGCACCCTTTTGGCCGACGCAGCACAGTAGACTCCTTCCTATTTTTTTGTTTTACTTTATTTTTATTTTTTGTTTTGGATGTTTTTAGATTCTGTTTATATATTGTATCCCTCTGTCTTCTGTGTGTGTTTGTGTCAAATAAATATTTTCATTTCATTTCATTTCATTTCATTTCAAGATGTAATGTAATTGCTAAACCAATTTTAGTAAATAGATAGATAGATAAAACTTTATTGTACGCCAGAAAAACATTAAACTAATAATTCTCTAATTAAGTGCAATGGGCGGCCTTATCCCTAAAAATCTATTTCTAATAGACAATCTAAAACAAAAAAAATTTAGCCGTCGTGGGACGCCTGGCAGATGTGAAACATCGTGACAGCATATCGCGAACCGGATCAGACGCAGTTCGTCGCACGGCCAACAGCCGGCCTGACACGCCGCTATAGGAAGATGTTTCACATCAATAAATAGACAAAGTGTTTGCAAAACAAATATGGTACGTGACCATATTTGTTTTTTTTGTCTATCTGTATCTAATATTATACAATCTTAATCTAATATCTAATTTACCTAGTAGTAAAGACGACAAAAAAATGGCAGTAACACAGCACTAATTTATTAAGAGATATTTATGTTAGTAATACTTAGTGCTGTGTTACTGCAGTCTTTTTTGTCGTCTTCCGTTTTTTAGAAACCAGAGCTTTACTATTCCATTGAGTTTACCTGCCTCTATTTGGCTTTTGGTGTGCTCTGTTTCCGCTATTGTGTTATCAGTGTCACAAAAACTATTTTAGTGCGTTAGTTCTTCACGTCTCCGTTCTTTTTTGGTAATTTTGTTGTTTACACAAATAGAATAGAGTTATTGTAATTTACTATTGACGTGAGTACGTATAACAAATATTATATTATAATATTATATAACTATTTGTCATCGTGTAGGTATGACTCGTCGAAGTTGTTTATTAGAAGTGGTGGGTACATAGGTACCTACAAACACAGAAATAATATAACAACACGCTGTCCCGACATTCGTTGTCCTGTAAAATGTCAATAAACCCATAGAAAAAACACTCAGTTTTTCCCGAATTTTAACAATTTTCCGAAAAACTTCTGAACATTCTTCTGACAATAAAACACAAAAAAAAATATATTTAGCATCGGTCCAGCCGTAGACGCGTGATACCGTGATCAAGGGATATAATAGGGATTATTTTATATATACTTGTGTCAGCTACTTTATTGTTTTATAAGGAATGAGTGTACAATTATTTCTTTCGGTTTGTAATAATTAGCTTCGTTAGTTATTGTCGGCGCCATAGTGCAGCCTCCTTGTATGAGCTAGAATAAAAACTCCTTATTAGATAGATAGAGTTCGAATTTTAAAAAAGGTTGTGAGTTGGCGGGAATTGAAAAACAGTATGGTGGATGACGAATTATTGTCAAGGATAATATTATTGTATTTTACGAAATAGACATGATGTGACTGTAGTTTTCGTTTTAATTATACTAGAATCTGGTAAGTAGTTTACACTTGTAGGTATATTAGATTCATTATTATATACCAACTTGAATCTTTCACGAAAATTGTATACATTGCCTTCTATTTTTTAAATTTGACAAGCCTTTATTTACCTTGCAATGTATGTATGTATGTATGTAACGATGTTTGTTCGGATGGAATCTTGCAACTCTATTTTGAAGCAGTTATTCCAAACTGATTGAGCTGAAATTTTGCATATACCTTTAGTTCTGGTGATAATACATGAATATGGTCCTCCTCCTCGATTGAGTAAAAACTTTGCATTCTTGTCAAGTTCCGATGTTATATTATGTGACAGATGATAGCGCGCTGTTGCCAAACCATCAAGGTTGAAATGATTTTGCATAAGCTGGTCATTGAAAAATATTTTTCAACAGAAAACTTATTCATCATCATTATGTTCTTGGGGATTACCACGAATCACTATCGTCATAGTATTATCAAAACTGACATTATTGTACTGTGTATAAGTGATAGTTTTTACTTTTTTACGATACAATAGTGATTTTTTGTTCAGACCATTGTGCGTTTTGAAACACGAACCTAAAGGTATCTACTCATAGATACAACGGCTTTGTAGACTGAGAATTAATCACTCAAAACAGGAAGCCAGATGACCAAGGCCCATTATCCATGATTGATATGTGCTCGTAGCTTCGTAAGGCTCGATAAGAATCTATTTGTGGCCGTAAGTGTCAGGTGCATCAAAAGCATGCTCGGCATAGTTGACCAGCCATGCTGCAGTCAATGCCTGACATTTTGACTGGAATTCCTGACAATGGCCAATATAATAAAATATATTATCACGACTGTAATCCCCAAGTACGGTAGACATTCTCTCAGATCTCTAGACGCTTAGATCCTTTGAAGATGTCTAGTGGGGGTAGTCAGAGGCACGTGCAAACATTATATTTGGCACATGCCCACATTTTGCAGTAGTTAGCATTCCATACATGACAGGTTGCAAGTCCATCGCCGCTTATAAGAACACTAACTGGTTTCCTCACGATGTTTTCCTTCACCGTTTTGAGCACGTATTTTTGATGCGCATATAAATTTTTCGAACCGAAAAATCCATTTATGCACGCCGGGATTCGAATCCGCGACTATTAGATTGAAAGTCGAGGTACATCCCATTCGGCCAACACGGCTTTTTATTTATGGCCAATGTTTTTATTTATGATCTAAAATGTAGTTTTTGAAGTAACTTCCTTAGTCCTACTAATAATACTCGTATATTAAAAAATGTGAGTGAGTGGGTGTGTGTTTGTTACTCTTTCACGTAAATACTACTGAACGGATTAAAATGAAACATTACAGTAATATAGCTTAAAGATCAGAATAACACATAGGCTACTTTTTATCCAGGTCACTCGTGTGAAGCCGGGGCGAGCAACTAGTATTAAATATTTATAGCTAATAGGTACTCGTATTACAAAGAGGTAAATTTTGTTTGTGGTAATCCTCAAAACAAATAGAAAAAATATATAACGGATTGAAAACTGTATTTTATCCTTATCTATATTATTTAAATAAATATTAATATATAAATGTAAATAATAATTTGTGAGCAATGAAATGACGATAGTTGTTAATCATATCGATGAAAAAATACCTAATCTCGCATGCGCTGGTCAAACCGTAGATTGTAGGTAAATAATGTTTAAAAGGGGGTTATTCAGAGGTTCAAACATTACAATTTTGTCACATGCCCACATTTTGCAGTAGTTAGCATTCCATACGTGTTGGCCGAGTGGGAGGTACTTCGACTTTCAATCTGAAGATCATGGGTTCGAATTTATATTCGCATAAAAAACACGTGCTCAAAAAGGTGAAGAAAAACATCGTGAGGAAACCAGTTAGTATTCTTATAAGCGGTGACGGGCTTGTGACAGGTTTGTCACGTATGGAATTCTAACTACTGCAAAATGTGGGCATGTGCCAAATATAATGTTTGAACGTGCCTCTGACTACCCCCACTAGATATCTTCAAAGGATCTAAGCATCTGGAGATCTAATAGCATGTCTACCGTACTTGGAGATTACAGTCGTTATCCTATTTATTTTGTGAATATTGACAATTCCTAAAATTCTCGACTTTACTGCAACACCCAATCAGATAACAGTCATGTGCATCTGCAAACTAGACTTTGCTATTAGCACAATGCTCAAGGCACCAACTTGTACCAATTCAGTTCGTGCTTAGAGTCCTTAGCACCAGTTCAAATATCGTGAATTCCATTTTTATCATACAAACGTATCTGAAAATCATTTAAAACCTATCATCTAATCTAAAAATGGAAAACTCTTGCGTTACTGACCGACCGGCTGACTGACTGACTGTCTGACTGGTTGACTGATCTATCCACGCACAGCCTTAACCTAGAAAATTGAAATTTAGTGAGTGTATTTCTTCGTTGTGTAGAGGTGCACTAAGAAGGGAATTCTTTCTATATGAAAATAAAGTTTTTAAAAGCTTTAAATGATTCAATTTATTATGTATTACAAATTATTCTAAGTAACATTATTATATAAAGTTTTCATTTGTAATAATTTAATGAAACAGCGTTAACAAAACTATATTTTATAATTCCTACTAATATTAATATTATTTTCTAGTATCTACAACATAATAATGTATTACCTGTAGGAAGTACTTAAGCATACTTATTACTTAATCATGTAAAATAACTGATTATTTTATATGACGTGTAACTAAACTTTTATTGACTATTATTCCCGAAATTCAATCCAATGGTCACAGTCGTAGTCAAAAATATTTTTTAAATCATACTCGTAGTAAGACGTAGTAAAATATTATTTTCCTTATTCCTTCATATTATGGCACGTTAAATATAAATCTCCTAATTTAGCAAGAAGCAATTTACTTGTCAAGTCATCGCATAATGCAAGAGCAAAATACTCGGCAATGGAATTAACTGAATGAACCAGCTAGAATACCAACTCCCGTTTTTATTTCGTGGCCCCTATTATTTACTGTTCGATATAATATCTCACGTCAAGTGTCAGATACCTGGGTAATAAGGGGTTGCGATAAATATATTTTCCTATAATAGAGCATCAATGTACAAAGTATTTACAAAACTGGTCGAGTTACGAGCCTAATTTAGTATCGAAATGGCAATATTTGGTAAGTTAAGTACCTATCTGTTACGTCAAAAGCCACGAGACTATTACAAGTGACAACTGTGTTAAGTAATTAAATAGTCGAGAGAGTAGTATCAGTTGATTATATTGACGTATTTAATTTAAGTACCTGTTTTATTGTGATACTTTATAATTATTTTTCTTGTATGTCTAATTGTCTAAGCTTATGGGGAAAATCTACAAAACGATCGTTAGACCTGTCGTATTGTATGGATCTGAGTGTTGGGCTGCAAAAGGGACAGATGAAAGAAAAGTGCACTCGTCGGAGATGCGAATGTTGAGATGGATGTGTGGTGTGACGAGGATGGATAAGATAAGGAATGAGTATATCAGAGGAAGTTTGAAAGTGACGCCTGTGACGGAAAAGATGAGGAGCAATAGGTTAGCGTGGTATGAGCATGTTATGAGGAGGGAAGAAAGTCATGTAACGAGAAGAATGTTAGGAATTAATGTGGATGGATGTACACGTAGAGGTAGGCCAAAGAAAAGATGGATGGACTGTGTGAAAGATGAGTGAGTGATGAGATGACGGAAATGGAAGAAGTACACATGTTGTGCCGACCCCACTTAAGTGGGATAAGGGCAGGAAGAATGATGATGTCTAATTGTCCACAAATTGATCTTCTAATTGATTATCTTCTTTTAATTGTCGTCATTCAGCATTCCGTTTATTTATTTATGCTCAATATCTCGCGTACGACATTTAAAATTTACAAGAATAGAAACCCGGCAATAGAGTCCGTCGTCGGCACCATTCCGTGTCTTATTCAAGAGCGTGGAGTTGGAAGGAAATTACAAGGATAGTGCAAGATTAACAGTCATTAAGAGACTATTAAATAAGCTACGGTTCTGTCTGTTGCAGAAATGAGGTTTTATTTAGCTTGGAATATTTTATGTAGAATGTTAGTTGAGTTAATTTAATATCAAAAAAGTGTTCGTAAAATTGGCTTACCAGTTTTATTGCATCCACTGGTGATTGTAATCGTCTTCAACTGTCAAAACTCCATTGTCTCTTACAGTTACTTATGGGGAATTTGAGATTGGAAATACTTAATGGTTATGAGTGAACTTATACAATTGATAAATCGTTCGTTGATATCTATGTAGTTAATATAAAGTATATTAACTTCTTATTAACATAGTAAGTGTAAATTCATTTATGATAATGAATAGCAACTAATTTAATGTACACTTTTTTTATAACAATAATAAAAAAAGTGTTCATTAAATTAGTTGCTACTTATGTTTAGTTTATTTTCCCAACGACTATGTTACAAACGACTTGACGAATTATTAAACAATAGTCATACAGTGACAGTATATTGACAACGTTTTCCTTTTTACAAGCTTTTATGTAACTTGCAATGCAACTATGTAACTATGTAACTACATATTTATGTTTGCTAGGGTGGAATCTTGCAACTCATTTTTGAAGCAGTTATCCCCAACCGATTTAGCTGAAATTTCGCATACTTATGTAACTTCGGTGACAATGCAATAATATGGTGACAGTGAGCTGATCTGATGATGGAGTCAGGAGCTGTTCAACAGATACTCACAATGGAACTCTTTATTAAATACTTCGGTGGAGTAAAGACTTTCAATACTTACCAAGTTCCGATGACAATGTTCTCGTATATGATGTGACGCGCTGGTGCTCGATGGTATTTTATAAAATTTCGATTTTACAAATCTTGTCATTGAGAAATATTTTTCAACAGAAAACCTATTTCAAAACTATGTTTATTTTGACCGTCTATTATTACCTCGTTCTTTACAGTGACCAGGAGCACCTGGACCATCATGTGCCAGTTCAGTATTCACTTTGAATTTAATCTCAAAGCAGTACTGGCCAAAGCGATACCAAAACACCGAACTAACTCGCAAGCAGTTATCCGTGTAACGCCTTCCGGTAACTCTGCTACACAGCTTATGCTGATCATAACTGGTTTTCTGCACTAGGCTTAGAATATTTAAAGAAAATTAACTGATTTTATAATACGAGTATACTCAGACACACACAAACAGATAAAAAACTGGTTGTCTTCAATAAAACACACCAAAGAAAATAGACAATTTGCTATTTCTATTATAATACAAATTGAATATAAAGTAGCCTAATGTTATTCCGGATCACGATTTGTATCGATTCCAAGTTTCATTTAAATCGGTAAAGTCGTTAGTGCGTGATTGGTACACAAACTTCCAAACATAATCACAAACTATCGCATTTTTTATAATATGAGTAGGATTCGGTTATATCGTTCGAAATAAAACACGTACTCGTAGCTGCGGAACAGGAAAACGTATAAAAGAATTGGCATTCGTCTTAAAACTACTACCTATTTTTAACTTTTACATTGGTTTTTTTTGGATTATTAATGAAATGCATTATTAGTTTACAGGTTGTGACCATTTGCAAGGATGAATAAATCTGCGAATGAGTTTTCTACTCTAAGGGCTAGCACCTAGCCTAGTTACTCAGCTGTCCGTTCATTGGTTATACAGTACTGTCTAATGGCACTCGAGAAGAGACGAAACTGATCAAGTTTTCCTCTAATAATATTTGTTAGATCAAGTTTGAACGTCGGATGTAGCTCCGAGCGGAAGCTACTGAAATACGTAATAACTTTGAATGTCATGCCCGGAAGCAATGCTTACTTACTTATCTGCCCCGAATAATAATGTAGTTGGCTATTAATTAAATAGTGATTCTTATTCTCAAGATTGTTTTGATATTTTATTCAAAATAAATTAAGAGCCTACATTCCTACCTCATCCAGTCTCGCTTCATTTTAAATTTCCACTTTAGCGGCATAAAATAAAGTTAAAAATTGAATGTGCTTCTACGCGTCACTTATGGCGACTGCGCAATCTCAAATGCATATTAAGAGGAGTTAATAAATGTTTTTGAAGAATGCAGAATCGTTTTTTCTCAATAACCGCAAAACATACAGTTTTGTTTTTTACGACAAAAATAACTAAAGGATTTAATCTAGATAAATTACTGACAGAAACACGATTGGTGAAACTTTTCTTAATAGATTTATTTTCCAAAGTTGGCTCTTCAAAAACACTAGTTTCGTTTTTAATCAAAACTATGAATAGCTAAACAGTTCATTTTTATATAATTCGTTAGATAATCATACTAGCTAAGTAAATTACAGACGGATTCTTTTTTAAAATTTGATGGTTTTCAAAATAATGCAGTAATCAGCCCATACAAAAAGTCAAAAATTTCAAGTATTGCCTTAAAATACATTTTTTAATAATAGTGTTAAAAGTGTAGCTAAACTCAAAAATAATTCATATTTGACATCAATATGTGATGTAATTTCTATCCTGAAGGGAAATAAAGATACTTCGATTTAATATAATCCTTGTGCCTCTCCTATTGAACTACGAGTACCTACCTATTAGTTACATAGCACGCCCTACAAATAAATATCTTACAATCACATCTATACTAATATTATAATGAGGAAAGATTTGATTGTTTGTTTGTTTGTAATGAATAGGCTCCGAAACTACTGGACCGATTTATAAAAATATTTTACGATTAGAATTCTACATTATCCCTGATAAACATAGGATATAGAATATTTTCAAAAACGTTAGGGACCCGCATGAAAACTTCGATAATGTAACCCAAGGTGTGAAAAAAAATCCAAAAAAATCCTTATAACGCGTACGCTGCAAAAATTATTGACAATAGAGCAAAGTGATGTAGTACAGTTTTAAAGAGAACATCAATATCTACAAATAAGTCAGCAATACCATATGTCTAACTATTAGGGATCCGTATGAAAACTTCGATAATGTAACCCAATATGTGAATAAAAAGCAAAAAAATCCTATATCACGTACGATGCAAAAATTATAGACAATAGATCAAAGTGATGTACTGCAGTTTTAAAGACTACATCAATATTAACAAATAAGTCAGCAATACCATAATTATGTCCAACTATTACACTTATGTCACAATAACTACTTTTTCATGTTAAAATATGCAATAGTAACGCCGCCTGTACAAACTAGGCCACATCATTCGTACCTGGGTATTAATCCTTATACAAAAAAAATAACTTCATTTTCAAGGCCAGTACCTGTAAATTACTTTTTTAATTATACCATTCCCAAATTCCATACCATTCAAAAGTTATTATGAGTGTAATAATCAATAGGTACTTATATTAATATGAGGAAAGATGTTTTGTATATTTGTATGGAATAAATCCAAAAACTACATATAGATACGACTACTACACTACTACAGATAGATTTCAAAAAATCGTTTACCATTAGAATGCTACATTATCTCTGAGTAACATAGGCCATATTTATTGTTTGAAAAAATAGGGATCCTTATTAAAACTTCGATAATGTAACCTGGGTAAAAAAATACCCATAAAATCGTTATAATACGTTACTCCCGTGCGGAGCCGGGGCGGACTGCTAGTATATTATATAGTTGGTACGTACATACCAACTGCATAACCATGGTATATACTGGTATAACCATGCGTAAACCATAAAAATATGTATTTATTGTATAGGCACGCACCGAATGCATTTATTAACGTCAAAAACTGATACATCAGTATCATTTAACACTTAACCCCTCATTTAACTACTCGACTAGGTACCTAATGATCTCCTAGACGCTAATATTTACCGCTTAACAACTTTAGTATTCAGCGGCCTTGCAAATCAACTTGATTACATTTTAATTGCCCTTAACGATATAATCGCGAAATAATTCGTACACGGTTCAAAGTGTACCTACTTAAACAAACTTGGTGTGCCTAAGTGTCCGAATAAGGTATTGTAACAGGCTTTTAGTAAATCTACAAGTAACATCTTTATGGAAAGAAATAGGATCACGACTGTAATTTCCAAGTATGATGGACTCTCAGATCCTCAGGCACTTAAATCCTTGAAGATATCTAAAGGGGCTAGTCAGAGGTACTTACAAAAATTATATTTAGCACATGCCTACATTTTGCAGTTGATAGCATTCCATACGCGACAGATTGCAAGCCCATCGCCGCTTATAATAATTTTAGGTGGTTTCCTCACGATGTCATGGTGCAACTCATTGTTGCACCATGGGATTCGAACCCATGACCTTCGAATCGAAAGTCGAAGTACCTTCCAATTGGCCCACACGGCTTTATTATTTCATTTTAGTAGATCAATTTAAACATTTGGAATAGAGCGAATCTTGTCCATGCATAATGGATTTTTCTGTTTTCTGGCGAAGTTAAACATCGTGAGTAAACCAGTTAGTATTCTTATAAGCGGCGATGGGCTTGCAACCTGTCACTTATGGAATGCTAGCTACTGCAAAATGTATGTATTGTGCCAAACGTAATGTTTGGACTCTCTGCCTCTTTAGATATCTTCAAGAATCTAAGCGCCTTAGATCTGATTGTATGTCTACCGTACTTGGGGATTACAGTCGTGATCCTGTTTATTTTATTTTTTAAATACACTTGTGTGCCAGTTGTCACCATTTACACAACGTTGGGTTGCTCATTATAACATTTTAATCTAGGGATGAAGCCCCAATTTCATGATACATTTCCTGTACATACAAGCGAATTAATTATGTAAATTAGTTTGCGGTCACATTGAATATCAGAGGTCTATTATTCAGTTGTATTTCATAAATTCTGTTTGACAACATGTAACTTTATTCTTCTGTTAAAATATTTAAATCCTAATCTTAATATATATAAATTACGCGTCACGTTGTTTGTCCGCGATGGACTCCTAAACTACTTAACCGATATTTATCAAACTTTGCACACCGTGTGCAGTTTGATAAAACTTGAAAGATAGAATAGCTTACATCTCAATTTATAGTTGCAATATTATTTTATTGCAAACTGCTGACACAGCAACGCGTGGCCTGGTCTGCTAGTAAAATATATAATAATATAGAATGATAATACATATTTCACCTTCCACACAGGGCCATCTAGCTCCAAACTAAGCTCAATGAATCTAACTCAATCTTGATCATGATTCAATCTCAAACCCTATAGAAACCAGATAACTAATAAAATATTAACATACTTGTAAGGGTTTCGTACCCAAAGGGTAAAAACGGGACCCTACTACTTAGACTGCTCTGTCCGTCTGTCTGTCTATCACATGGACCGTGATAGCAAGACAGTTGAAATTTTTACAGATAATATAATTACAATTTATGTTGCCGCTATAACAACAAGTCCTACTAAAAACAGATTAAAATTTATACCCAGACGCAGGACAATATCCCAATATACCTATGTTTATTACACAAATTATTCCTACATATTCCTGGTATGAAAACCAGCTCTGTTTCTGTTGCATTAGATAATTATTTGTAGCGGCATATACAAGTAAGCTGAGACTAAGACTATTTTGAACAACAAAGCGCATGAGACTAATACAAAATTATTGTCCTAGGTGAGAATTGAACCCACAACCTACAGCGCAGAAGCCACTACCTGAGCTGTGAGGCCACTTAATTATGTTTCATATATTATGTTATGTTTCGGTTGTGGGTTCGATCCCTACCCATGTTATAAACATTCGTTTTGAACGTAGGATGTTTTCATAGATATTTCTGTCTATGGGTGTTATAATGTGTCTTGTTTATGCATTTACAAAAAATGTGATAAAGACCCGTGTCAAAATCAATGGTAATGTCTACTAATCTCGATAGTTTGAAAAATAATTTCCTTTAAACGTATTCTACAAGTTATTTAGTCCCTATAGTACAAGCTTGGCTAAGTCTGGGCTAGATGGCGCATTGTGAAATGTCTACCAATATTTATTTATTTATTATAGCCACAGGTGTATGTAGACTTCTCCCGAGAATTGATGACACACGTACCTGCCTTAAGTGAAAACAAAATTGCTTCATCCCAAAAGATGTTCAACTTATAATTGTTTTTGTATCGAACCAAAAAGGAGACGATTTTTGTTTTTATTCGAATTCGGTCGTCTATCATCTATTCGAAGATGAAGAAAAAAAACAGTTATTACTAAAACTAGTTATTCTTACTAGAGTTTGCAATTTGTCATTTAAGAAATGGTAACTAGGTACTACAAAATGTGCGCATTTTTCAAAAGTTACACTTAAAGGATCTTCGTCCTTCAAGTCCAGGACATCTTAAAGGATCTGGCCTGAGATGGTGAGGATGTCTGCCGTATTTGGGAATTACTCTCGCGATTCAATTTTTTTTGTATACTACTATGTATGTACAGTTGTTCCGGGTTGATCTTAATAGTGTACCGCTCAGAGGGCAATTTTTTTAAAACATGATCATCATTTATGGTATTCATACCAATATTTATTGGTACTGAATACCATAATACCTTTCTATGCTGTTTAGGCACCTATACCTACGCTTTCAATACCAACGTAGAAGCGTAGGTATAGGTGCATAAACAGTGTATAGTTACTATAAAAAGTATACAGGTATTGTTAACATCTTAACATGATAATCATGTTTCTACAAAACAGCCCTGCAGTACCACCCAAGCCACAGTCACGCACACAACATCACTTGTAGCATTACTCACCCGCCTTCCTGAGATACAACAACTGTACCTACTCGTATGTTTAATGAGTATTTTCCACAACTGAAAAAGGAAAAAAATATTCCGAAAAATGCGTGTCACATTTCCTCCATAATCAAGAGTCAAACTTTTTGGTACTTTTATGTAAAACACTTCAAACAACGACTCCTCTTTGTTCTGACGTTTTAATTTAAGGGACGTGGATTTTTTAATTTTACGGTCAAATAAAAAAACTTGTTTTACTTCACTTTTTATTACATTTCAAGTATTTTCATGGCAATGTTCACCAACATACAACCGAAATTAAGTTTCAAATAGAAATACGGCTAATTACCACGTTTTATATTGTATTGCTGACGTTTTGAGGTAATTCAGATGATCATCGTCATGAGAATCGCCCACGACCGCGATCAACGGTAGATCGGTGAATAATTCACATATCGTTGTAATTAGCCGTATTCCTGTATAAAATTACTAACAACCACAACAGTTTTATTTTGGAACTTTTATATATTGTATTGCTGAAGTTTTGTGGTAATTCAAATGACCTTCGTCTTGAGAATCGCAAACGACTGCGATCAACGGTAGATCGGACAATAATACACCAATCGTGGTAATTAGCCGTATTTCTGTTTAAAATTACTACTACCACGATAGTTTTAATTCGGAATTATTTTAATTATAAAATAAAATAATCTCTTCTAATAATCTTAATAAAAAAATAAAAAAATAATCACTGCATAGTATAAAGCAAAGTCGCTTTCCGCTTCCCGCGTATGTATGTATGTATGTATGTTTGCTTATATCTTTAAAACTACACAACGGATTTTGATGCGGTTTTTTTTAATAGATAGAGTGATTCAGGAGGAAGGTTTATATGTATAATACATGCATAATATAGTAGAGAAACACTGATAATTTAAGAGGTTTCTAATGTGATGTCGTAAATAAACACATTTTTTTGCGCTTACATTGCAAATGCTGGCTGAACCCCACGAGATATATCAAAATAATGTACTACAGTATTGTACACCTTAAAAACGTCTACAAAAAAGTCCACGATGGTATTAGAAATGTCTTACGCACAGCGAAGCGGGCACGGGTCAGCTAGTAATAAATAATACAATCACGACTGTAATCCCCAAGTACGGTAGACATCCTCTCAGATCTCCAGGCGCTTAGATCCTTTGAATACGTTATATTATTATAATTGTAATACAGAAAAATCGAATGAAGAGCCAGGTAATCCCATGTACGAATGCGTGACAATTAGGTATGTGGTTTTTCCCAAAATAACACGATTGTAATTTGCAAGTACCTACTGTAGACATCCCCTCAAAGTCACGTCCATATATTACATTTGACACACCATGTCAACATTTTGCAATAATTATCGCATACGTTGACACGCTGCAAGTCCTTCGCCGCTTATAAGATTACTAACTGGTTTTCTAAGATGTTTTCCTTTTACGTTTTGAGGCCATTTACGTGTGGGATTCGAACCTTTGGACCACTACGACCACTAGGCCAACAGTGCTATCTCATGAAAATAATAAAAATAAATAGGATCACGACTGTAATCCCCAAGTACGGTAGACAGACATCTACTCAGATCTCAAGGCGCTTAGATCCTTCGAAGATGTCTAAAGGGGGTAGTCAGAGGCACGGCCAAACATTATATTTGGCTCATGCACATTTTGCAGTAGTAGCATGCCATACATGACAGGTTGCAAGCCCATCGCCGCATCTCATGACTCGTGATTATTTATATTTTTATTCTTTTTCCATCAAAAACAATGGTTAGGAATTAAACAACCGTTTTATAAGCTGTTGGTAAACTCCAGTCTTCGTGTTATTGGCACTTCACCTAATTTTGTATTTTAAACGTGGCATCGCGGTACGAGGAGATTAGGTAGGAATATCAATAAAAAGCTTCCTGGAAATTTTATTTTATATTGCTTTGGGAAAATTTTAGCAATGCTTTGGAAGTTATCTTCAGGAACACACACACACGAAGTCTGAATACTATAAACCTACATTATCTTAATTAATTAATTACCACAATTACCTAATATGAAACTCTGAATTAACAAATTGTAACTTATATCTATCTCTAATAGGCAAACAAACAAGCGAACAGTGCAAGTTCAATAAAAGCTTGTAATAAAATAATTACGTTAAAAAAACTAAAAACAAAACCGACTTCATGTTTATAAATAAAAATTGTAGTGTGCTCCCCCCACCGCGAGATCTAGGAGCCCTACCCCAGCTAGCCCTCCACTCGGTGTATGCCAATAAAAGAAGGGCAAGGTCTATAGTTGAAAACCACTATCAATGCCCATAAATTTTGAAGGTTTCTCTCGATTTCCCTGGGATCCCATCATCGACTTGGTGATAATGGGACCACCTCGTAAGTATAGGCTTTTAAATAAAAAAAATATTTTGTAAATCCGTCCACAAACGTCGGAGTAATCGAGTAACATACTCACAAAAATAAAAATAAAAAATCATACAGGTGAATTGTTAACCTCCTCCTATTTGAAGTCAGTTAATAAGTAGGTATAGTTATTCAAGCAAAGAGTTCTCAGTTGAGTCTAGCGTCAGCGTCGCGTTGTACTAACATCACTTCCTAAAACTTTAGTAGGAAACTGTAGTTGGTTTATTCAAATACGAAATAATATTATTTACAATTAGTCAACTCGACCAATTGATACTTTATATAACCACAGGGTTTTTTACGTACTGTATGAATGATTTATTGAAAACTCCACTATAACACCTTGTATGTTATAGTGAGCTTATTTATTCAACAATTTGAAATTTGCCTAGCCTCAACGCCAAAACGCATCGATAGCGCGATCTAGAAAACGGACAGATTTAGTCGCGACATCTAGTTATAAAAATAAGAACTCAACCGACGGTAAAACGAGATTCTTAATTCTGGGGTTTTTTTAGCTACCTACTTGTTTTTCTAAATTTTCTAGTGTCTGCTATAACAAAGACCATAAGTTGCATTACACTAACTAGTTACAAGAAAACAGATAAAACTTCGCTAAAAGCTAGTAGACAAGAACACACCGCAAGCCATTAACACGTAATGCACACACATACATATCCAGTAGAGACTATCATTTATACTATGGCACTCACATCAGCTCGAGACATGTGGTAATCAAAAACGAAAAACCACCTATACTATAGCGCTAAAAAAATTGCTCCAGAGATCGACCAACGCCGTGATTCAACACCATTCCAATTTGTTTAGGGCTTTCGGTTATTTTTCGTTTTCGATCGCATATGCTCTATGAGGTTGGTTCAGTAAAAACTATTATTTACACTGTGGTAGCAGTGACCGAGTAACAACTCATACAGTATTGCACACACGACTGTAATGGCGACATTTTGTCTCGTGCCATGGAGGGTCTATACAGACGAGGTGATCTTGTCAGCGAGCGCATGAAGAGGCTTATGACTGTAAACTTCAAGCATGATAAACGATTATTACGAGTTTAGTTCATATTCATTCTTTTATTGCTCCAGTTGGGTTACCAATGGTCTTATGTAAACACAGAGTTTCTCAACGTGGACCTCGCTGGGGTACTACAATCTATTAATCTAATAATTATCTACCTAATATAATCTTCAAAATAAATATATAGTTGCGTTGGCGACTGCCTGACTGAGACGCAAGAGGAGCTAACTGATTTGGTTTTTGCATACATAATCTGCAAAAGTTTCGTAAGAATATTTCGGATCTCCAAAAAGTACATATATCAAAATAATAAATATTATATTAGAAATCAAAAAGTAAATAAATATCACGAAATAACGCTAAAACCTCAATCGCTACATTGAATTATATTTAGAATTACCTTTTCAGCGACAATAACAATACATGAAAATATAAACAATACAAAATTAATTATGTAGGGTAAAGGAAAACATGGTAAAGAAACTAGTTATTAGGTACTCGTATAGGCTTAACTTTCACGTATGAAATGCTAAAGCAAATTGTGAGCGTATGCCAAATGTAATGTGTCTCTGGCGGCCCCCTTTAGGCATAATTAAAGATCTGAATACGTAAAGATCGGAAAGGATGTTTAAATACAGTACTTAGAGATTACAGTCTTGATCTTATTTCATTTTTTTCCCTTCATTTAGAATTAAATGTTGTGCCATGCAATAATAGGGTAGATTCAGTGCCGTCTGTATTGCCCTTGCAGCTGCACTTTGTCAGTGTGCGCTGGCATCAACGCATTTTTTATTGCGCGCAACTCCCACTGAAACTGGTCCAGCTTTTAGCTGGATTGTGATATTACTTTTGTTGTTAGAACAAGCTCTGTATGTCTTTGCGATAACATGCGGTACTGAAAGTTACAAGTATGCCTATACAATACAGTTCTACAGCTTTCAAAATATGTAGAACGAAGTGCGGATAAATCTATTGTTATCTCTTTTCGTGGACAGGACCACTAAAGGCTCCTGCCTTATCATATATTTTATCCAAGTAGGCACCACGCGTACGCAGTGACGTTTAGGTACGTAAAGTTTAGTCAACAGTCAACAAAGAATTCAAATGTTTTACATAATATTATTTTTTACGTACGTCTATTCAACATTTGTGACGTGCATTGCATAGTCATAGTAAACCCTTTTGGACTACGTAGTAGTAATGACGTTACATCATGTAACTAGAAATCCCTATTAAAAATATGACAAAGAGAAGATCCAAATAATTACGCATGAGTATGTACTAATAGCAAAATATTTACAGATTTGTATAATGTAATACAAACCACAAAAACATTTTAATATGTCCTCATTCTAAATAAACAATATTTATTGAATAATATTAATTTTCCTGTTGGATTTGTATAAATACAGAGGGGTTTAAAGGGACAGCAACAGCCTTAAGTGGTTAGTGTTATACACCTCTAGTGGTGATCACTTGTGTTCGGGTTTTTTGGAAATTCTGTTCAATACAGATCCTCGATCAACTTAAAGTATTCTGTACTTATTGATCGGAAATCCTGCGCAGTAATCAAGATGTTCAGCACCAAGACGAACGAGGAGTCGGTAGCGTTGATCACCTCAGCCCAGCTTGAAGTCGACGAAGTTGATGGCAATATATCAACCAAGCAGATTGCCAAAGCTGGAAAGGTTATCAAAACCAAGATAGCAGAAGTCAAGCTACCCGTGGACCAGACTTTAATGTCTATAGGTAACAGCCAATCAGCTAATGTGAAAAAACTGATAGGATGGGATTACCAGCAGATTCACGATGAAGCGGAGCTGGATCTCAACCAACTTACGCTCAGTTTCATATCCGATGAGCTCACATCAACTTTCAAGCTCGGTTCTGTGGCAGAGTTACTCCCCAAGGTCACTGGGTACACCCACAGCCAGCCCCTCATCATCTTCATGCACGGCTTCACAGATGATCCCACGCTTCTCAACTTTGGCGCTGTCAATGAAGCATTTCAGAGCATAGGCCACTGCAACATTCTGGCCCTGGATGCGAGTCCGCTTATTCGATTCCTGTATCTGCGCTCCAGTACATACGTCCGCTTCATAGGAGAGAAACTGGGAGAAACCTTGGCTGCGATGGTTACCTCTGGCCTGGACCGTAAAAACATTCATCTGGTGGGCCATAGTCTCGGTGCTCACATAGCCGGTTTTGCTGGTAAGGCTTTCCATTCGCTCACCGGGACTCTGATAGGCCGTATCTCCGGTTTGGATCCAGCCGGACCCGCCTTCAGCAAAGAGGATAAAAACCTAAGACTGGCGGCATTTGACGCGGAGTTTGTTGATGTTATACACACGAACGCTGGAGTTTATGGAATGACATCACCAGTTGGACATGTAGACTTTTTCCCCAACGGCGGTGCGCAACAACCCAACAGTTTCTTTCAATTCGAGTCCCATAACCGCGTGGTGCAACTGTTTGCCGAGTCTATAAGGAATCCTGAGGCGTTTCCAGCCAGAGCGCATAAAGATTGGGAGGAATTCGTGCGAGGAGAGGGCTCGCCAGCTCAAGGTGACGTCAGCTTTATGGGATATGGCTGCAAGCCGGGAACCAAAGGCCTGTACTTCCTGCGCACTAGAGATGACCCGCCTTACGGCTTTGGCACTAAAGTGTCTAGGGAAACTGTGATAAAAACAGCTAAACAAGTCACTCGGCAAGTAATTGATACTTTCAATTAAGTTGCACAATTACTTGCATCATAAACTAATTTTATTCAAACAGGACCTACATAATTACCGAATTGTTTTTTCATTTTTTAAAAGTCGCTTAAAAATGATTGATTGCTTTTATACATATTTTTTGTTTTGCCATTTACTTTTTACAAATAAATAAATTTGTATCAGTTATGTCGTTCTCTTTTTATTTCTTTAAAACTATGTTCAATCATTTAGAATATGGTTCTGACACATCCCAGCCTAAAATGATCACATCAATCTTCAAAAACCTTCAAATAGCAAATAGAAGTTACTATCAAAGTTTACCTCGATTCACGAGCTTGTTTAAACTCGTACGATAGGTATCGACACGAAAATCTAACACAACTTCGGCAAGAACCTCATTGTCTGCCTCCTATTGCTAACAAGATACCCTAACAATAAATTAAAGTCAAACTCGTCAAAAAGTTTTAATGACTGTTCTACTTTTAAAAAGAAAAAAACAACGATTGAAAAATAAAACGAGTCGTCAATGAAGCGTGCTACAGTTTCACGGGTTTCCCAGTTTTTTTCGGAAACAGCTTTCGACATAAACTTTTTTTTATAATTACACAAAGTCAGGACGTAGTGTTAATTTGATCGCGGGTCGGGCCGAATTTTCTTTTTAATTATATTTTTTAGGTTCTGTGAGTAACCGTGAGACCTTTATTAATTCGCCCAGTTTGTTAGCTTACGGTAAAAAAGTTACGAAAAAGTAAGGAACAATTTTCTTTGAAAGTTACCAATTTCTGAAAAACTGTAAACGCAAAAATAGTATCGTAGTCGTACTTTAGGAACAAAAAATAATATACTAATTCGTTTCGTGTTCTTGGAAGCGGCGATGGGCTTGCAATCTGTCGCGTATGGAACGCTAACTACTGTAAAATGTGAGCATGTGCCAAATGTAATGTTTGGACATGCTTCCGACTAACCCCTTAAACATATTCAAGGATCTGGGCACTTCAAGATCTGAGAAGATGTCTACCATACTTGAGGATTACAGTCGTAATCCTATTATTATTTTATGTATTTACATCGCTAAAACTGAATTTAAAAAAATATATATATTAAATAGGAAGATTATATGTAACTATAGTTTTGAGTAAATCATTCTAATTCATTCTTATGTTGTGGTTTAAAAATGCTAGCCCAAGATGGCCGCCAGTTTATCCTCTATGGATAATCACCGTACTTGTAACGGTCACCACATTTCAGGACCCCAAGGCAAAACAATTCTTCTTCAACATTGTGTTGAATTTTTGTTTCTTGTATATTTTAAACCTTTTGTTGAGTAAAGGTAGGAAAGTTTAGATGTTTGTTACGCAATCACGTCATAACTGTTGAACCAATTATGATGAAAATTTTTACTTTTATCCGGGTACTATTCGAGTAAAGCTAGTTTTATATTAATCGATCCAGTAATTTGATCTATTTTATAATATTTTGTATTTTTTTCCCAATTCTACCACGATTACCACCCAGTAGATTGTTTTCCTTTTACATCTAAACTACTAGTATCTACTTATATGAAAAGAAAATATTTGTTTTTGTTGGTATGTTTGTTTGTAAGGGATAAACTAAAAAACTACTGCACCAATTTTATAAAACCCAACAAAACTTGCAATAATGTAACTGAAGGTTTTTAAAATTTACATATAATCCTCATTAATAAACAATTACGGGCAATTACTTTAAAATAATTTCAATAAATAAAATATATATTCATTAGAAACCTATAATATTTCTATATAAAGACTGGTTCAGGTCGCAATCATATTCATATTCATATTCATTTATTTATTGCTCCAGTTGGTTACAATGGTCTTAAGGTAACACAGAGTTTCTCAACGTGGACCACGCTAGGGCACTACAATAATCTATTAATCTAATAATTATATTAGATTATCTTATTATCTCATTATCATACATCTCACTTGCACTCAAAATTGCTGAACATACCACTCGTTCATACACTTACATTGTCCCTACAACAGAAAAACCCAATTACATAAATAATATATTTTCCTTCTTTTAAAAATTTACATAACAGCGAATATAATCCGAATCACGAATCTACAAATCACGCATATTTTCAGAAACCAAGCGTATTCATACCTACTTCTAAAGGTCACACATTCTGTTTATTTACGTAATAGCTCTAATTAAAGGTTTTGTCGTTCCATTTTGAAAATTCAACTTATAACAGCTAGCTCAGTTATTTTTTATAAAAACCCTTGCGTCAACTTTAGCGTTAATTTGTTTTATACGATCGAAGATTTCTTCAACAAATGTTTCAATTAAATAATAAATAAATAAATACTGGTGGACATTTTACACGTCACCATCCAGCCCCAAACTAAGCAAAGCTTGTACTATGGGAACTAGATAACTGATAGAATACTTATATATGTTTTTGTAAATACATACTTATGATACATACTACACACCCAGACACAGAACAAAGATCTATGTTCATCACACAAATATTTGCTCTGGGTGGGGATCGAACCCACAACCTACAGCGCTGAAGGCAGAGTTACTACCAACTGAGCTGTGAGGCCGTCTAAATTGCATATAATTATCGTTGATATTCCTTCCAGGATTCATGTTTTAATGATTAAAGCGTGATTTGAACTCTAATTGTATAATTTTACAGTTGAATATTAGGGCGCACGTTAGGTCTTTTAGGGGGTCCATTAGATCCTTAAGAGAAATTAAGTATTGGTTTTCAATCTGCAGTCATATTCATTTGTCTTATGTCTTTTTGATATATAATTGCCGTGATCCAAATTCATATTAATATTCATTTATTCAATAACAATTTTATTTTTTTTCAGATATGAAATGTTAACTTACGGCTAAAAACACATTGATCGTAACATAATTCAGAATTGCAATTCGTGTATTGTATTATTGTGTAGGTAAATTGTAATAAGCCGTGTTTCTACTGCAGAATTAACTGATATATTTCATATTCTGCAGTCATCGTGAAAAATTATAGAATAGAGTGATTATGCTGTGCCCACTGATTTCCATCAGCGTTTGCCCGGAGGCCAGCCTAATAGGCCTTATTTTATATACGAAGCAAATACCTCAGAGGCCTATAATTCACTCGTCTGTTCTACATAATATCAAAAAGCGGAATGTGGCAAGTCATACTCAAACCAAACAAAAATTATAAAAAAGCAATACAATCATTAATCCCCAAGCATGGTAGACAGACACCCTTTAAGATCTTTAGACGTTCAAATTCTTGAAGATGTCCGAACTAAATTCCAAAAACATACTTTCCACTTATAAAATAACGTTTGCTGGTTGCAGTTTTTTTCAGTTTCAAAGGTTTAAGAATTGCAAAATCTTTGGCAAACTGATATTAGGCTAAAAATATAGAAAATACATAATATTTACAGAACATAAAATACTACCTATCTGTCTCGCTTCATTCAAATAGATAGAAAAAAAGATCTCACATAGATAGATGCAATTCTCAAAACAATAAAAAGTTATTTCTTAAAACTCTGGAATATAAATAGTTTCGTTATATTAGTTTTCCTTAACAATTTTCGTATAAACAGGATATAATGATCTTATTTCTAAAACAGCTTGCACAAGAACCTTTAAAGCTGCGGATACATGCTTAGTCATGTATGCACAAAAGTTTCGTCAAAGAATATAAATAAATAAATAAATAAATAAATACTGGTGGACATTTTACACATCGCCATCCAGCCCCAAACTAAGCAAAGCTTGTACTATGGGAACTAGATAACTGATAGAATACTTATATACGTTTTTTTTTTGTAAATACATACTTATGATACATACTACACACCCAGACACAGAACAAAGATCTATGTTCATCACACAAATATTTGCTCTGGGTGGGGATCGAACCCACAACCTACAGCGCTGAAGACCTTTTGACATCTTTACAAATTTGAACTTTTGCAAGCAAGAATGAGAGTCTAGCAGGAACTTAGTTTTGATTAAAGTTTAATCTAATTTAAATTATTTGACTAAGTAACTAGCTAAACTTATGCAATCTTGTGATTGCACGCTAATCACAAATTATTTTTGCATTAAGTAGTATTAAACACTACTCTAGTTTCTAGCAAAAAAAAGATTGAATGCATAAAAAACTCTTCCTAATTTTATTTCTATAATCGTAACCCTATGTGCAGTTTGTGTTCTCTGTCCTTATTTGGTACATAGTTGTCCGTCCAATTTGTTTCTTTCAGTCAACTTTGACTGTAAAAATTAAAACTTCACGAAAAATGGACTGCATTTTATGGTTTCACACAAGTAAAAGAAAACATTAGCTCTCTATAAAATATTTCTTTAAAAATACTTTATGGAGGTGATCACAAAACTCTACAATTTGACATTGTATAGACACATACCCTCGTATTCAAGAACGACACTATGAGAACACGCACCCACAGTGGACGAAATCTTTTTTTATAAAAATCACTGTATGTGTTGTGCGACACTGCATAGTGTGACTAGAGGCACATTGTCGTTTGTCTCTCTAGCCAAAGTTGAGCTCTAAAGGCACACGGTGCGCCACAGTGCCGCTCAACACATAAAGTGATTTTTATGAAAAAAGATTTCGTCCACTGTGGGTGCGTGTTCTCATAGTGTCGTACTTGAATACGAGGGTAAGTCTCAAAGACGACAAGTACAAAGCTCTTAAGCTGCAGAACGCAAGTCCTACTCACATTTAACAGTTTAAAGTAGGTAGGTACACTTTTTTTGCAGCAGTTTATTGCGTCATAGAGTTGGAAACGACTGTCTGCCAACTTCCCAGCAACTTTCCGCAGTTGTCTTTCGGTCTCGACTATTTGTATGTTT
Organism: Hydriomena furcata; assembly: GCA_912999785.1. NCBI lineage: Eukaryota > Metazoa > Arthropoda > Insecta > Lepidoptera > Geometridae > Hydriomena > Hydriomena furcata. Next base: position 12,554,865 of record OU538828.1, on the reverse strand, counting down.
GGATTTTTAATTCGAACAACTTTTTGGCTGAAACTCTGTGTGGCCAGCATTTTACGGGCTGTGTTAGTTTTTTTAAACTGAAGTCGTACGTGTATGCCATGCTCTGTTTTAGTGTTTTTACTTTTTTGTATTTTACATTTTTAAAGCCATATAGATCAAGAGTGCTATAGGCCAGATTTCGCTCTGCCCCATGTCAGTTAACTTTCTAATCTACTAAGTCTACACAACAAATCTATTAATTAAGTACTTTTTTTTTTTCTATGCATTTTATATACAATCATAATAGAACTTTTAAGAGTAGCATTGATAGAAAATAGGATATAACTTTAAAATAGATATTTATTGTGTAACCTGTTTACAACTAGCCCTCAACACAAAGTAAAGAGTTTTATGTCAATAAACATAATTAAATAACAAATTAGCAACATAAAAGTTTTGATAAGTGCAGTATGGACGTATATTATAGGAAGAAAAATATTCCAACAACCAGATATTATTTCTCATCAACACCGTCTACCATTCTATATCCCAAATCAAGGGCATCGTCAACTTACTAGAGAGCGCTAAAACTTCTTAAAAGTATCTATAATGCCTCAAAAGACGCTGATCAAAATTCAACTTTGAAACGAAAAAGTTCCCACTTAATATTTAGAGCGTAGCTACTCAATTCCTAACCATCTCACGAAAGTAAAACTAAGTTGTGATAACTTGAAGAGTGCAAAGAGAAGTATCCATTTATTTGAGAGTTCATGTCAATCGCGTGTGGAAAGTGAAAAGTTTCGCGATAAAGTGAACGTGAGGTGGGAACTTTGGACTGATGAAAAGGTAGATGAGATTTACGGAATAAAACAACCCGCCGAAATTGAGTTGAATCTTGTGGCAAAGACAAGAAGCTAAAGTTTAGAGTATACGGATGAAAAACTACAAAGTAAAAACGAATAAGACATGTTAAGTTACGCTAGTAGCATTAACATCAGAGCGCTACCCTGCTCCGAAATTGAGCAGTAACTTACTAGGATCCAACAGTTGGTACGCTAAAGATGAAGCATGCAGTGGCATAAGCACGAATCACTATCGTATCGTCATCGTGTCATCAATTGATTCGCCTCAGTCCACATACGACCTATATCTGATACGTACCTATGTTCAACTATATTCAACATACCGCTGGTTGTACCTATGTTTCAGGTAACAACCTGAAACATAGGTTGACTGGCCTCACAGCTTAGTTGGTAGTAACTCTGCCTTCTACGCTGTAGGTTGTGGGTTCGATCCCCACCCAGGGCAAACATTTGTGTGATGAACATGGATGTTTGTTCTGTGTCTGGGTGTAACTATGTATATTATGTATGTATTTACAAAAAAAAGTAAATAAGTATTCAATCAGTTATCTGGTTCTCATAGTACAAGCTTTGTTTAGTTTGGGGCTAGATGGTGTTGTGTGTAAAGTCCGCCAATATTTATTTATTTATTTATAGGTACAACCAGCGGCATGTTGAGACACTATATTAACTCGATAAGGCTCTTCTGTTGAGATCTATGTTTTTGGTTTCAGTATATCTGCATCCTTATCGTTCCAGTTTCAAGCTCTTTGTCAAGCACTTCCACACTTTGTTGTATTACCTTATCCAAAGTTCCCACATCCCCAAGGTATCTTAGCGATCTGAATGTTTAAAGAACCCAGTTGCTTTCAACAAGTTTAGCGAGATCTCCCCTGGATTTACATAACACGCGTAATGCAGAGGAAACTTTTTCTTTAAGCCACAGGCTCTGTAGCAGTTGGTTTGTACTAGATACTACAATTCTTAGCGTTTAGCACTAGTTACAAAAAGCTAATGAACTAGTAGAAAAATTAAATTGAAAAGATCAGAAAAAAATACCACCGAATTGAGAACCTTCTCCAGTTTTTAAGTCAGTTATAAAAAGGATCGCGACAGTGAGTTACTATAGAAGTTCTTGTTACTACTATAGTAGTACTAGTTACTATGCCATGTGACAAATTGCAAGCCACCGCCGCTTAAAATAATTCTAATTAGTTTCCTCACGATGTTTTCCTTCTTTTTAATGTGAACTAGCGACCCGCCCCGGCTTCGCACGGGTTTAATACATATAAACCTTCCTCCTGAATCACTCTATCTATTAAAAAAACTGCATCAAATTCCGTTGTGTAGTTTTAAAGATATAAGCATACATACAGACGCGGGAAGCGGGAAGCTTTGCTTTATACCATGTAGTGATATACAGAATTAGAATAGACATTTTTCTCGATTTGCAAATGTCAAAGTACCTCTTACTATGCCAAAAGGTTCAAAAGATTCATTGAACGAGTTATGTGGCTCAAGGGTATTTTACGGTTTTGTTTAAGAGCATTCAAACTAGTGCTAAAAAACTATTCAGTCAAAGTTCTACGATCCTGTTTATCTCATTAGACTAGTATCTTTTTTTGGCTGCGGCATAAAAATGTATGGTCTAAAATCTTGAAACGAAAAGTTACTGGAATACGGTTGGTTTTTATGTTTTAAGTTTTAAGTAACTTATGTACGTACAACTTTTAGCAGCAATTTACTTTTAAGTTACTACAATCACAGGAGTTTAAAGTATGATTCACAGAAATAAACGGTATATATACGGCCTTCGCTGCAGCTACCTTGAAAACAATATCACCACCCGTAGACAAATACTTTACCTTATTGATATCATCAAACTCACACACATAATTATTCTCAATCACAAAGTCACCAACGTCTAAAACATCTTTATTTATTTATTCAAAACTTACTCAAAAACTTAGTAGAAAAACCAAAACGTTTTAGTGCATAGACAAAACCCAACACAAATACTAGAACAAAAAATATCAAAGCAATATTATACAGGTACTAAAAATAAACAAAGAAAAAGTATACAAAGAGCAGCAAATAGATGAAGTTTTATGTAGAACAGATCCATCTATGATACCTGAGGTGTCATCGTGTTGAGTAGTTCATGGGCATGCTTTAAATGAAGCCTTGTCCTCTTTGCATTAGGGGACATCGCCCGACATAGCAGGCGACATTTACGAGATTTATTATTTTGGCAAGGACGCTATCTACCTAAGTGTCTTTCGACAGTCGCCCGACACGCATTCTAGTTGTCGGAAAATATGACTCCTAGTGCAAATGCTGCTTAAACGGCATAATAATGAACAATTGGACATTACATGTTCAAAAAGGACCTTCCAACGCCCTACACTGCGTCTTAAGGTGTGACTAGAAATTGCGCGGCACTCGAGCGCGGCAGCCGCATTATGATTGGACGATGGCCGCGGCTCACATTTAACTTTATGTTTAAACTAGTCACGCGGCAAACTTGTATCCTGCGAATGCCGCGCTCAAATGCCGCGCAATGTCTGATCACACCTTTACACCAACGGTTTTAAGGTCTCGATCTCTAATATCAAACCCTCGTATACAAGAACGACACTATGAGAACACGCACCCACAGTGGACAAAATCTTTTTTCATAAAAATCACTTTATGTGTTGTGCGACACTGCATAGTGTGGACTAGAGGTACATTGTCGTGTGCCTCTAGCCAAAGTTGTGCTCTAGAGGCACACGGTAGCGTGCGCCATAGTGCCGCTCAACACATAAAGTGATGTTTATGAAAAAAGATTTCGTCCACTGTGGGTGCGTGTTCTCATAGTGTCGTTCTTGAATACGAGGGAAAATGTGCCGATGTCATGACATGCAAACAAGCACTAGTGCTACTCGTAGACCACTGCTCAATGAAGTGTCAACAACGGGTGCGGTCAGTCGTCAACTGCACCCACCGCAAGTCCCGAGATAACGAAGAAACAATGAGTTATATTTTGTATATTTTTAGATTCTTGTTATTGTGAATGTGAAATAATTGTTGTCTGTAGCAATTTAACATTTACTTTATTACAACCATACTAATTGTTTATCCACTAAATTATAAGCTACTAGCATCCCGCACCGGCTTCGCACCTGTGTAATAATAAATATTATAGGTCAAAATATACCAATAAAAGGTTAGGTTGGCTGGTAGAAAATGCCTCGGCATTAAGTCCGCCTTTTTTATTTATTTTATAAGTGCAATTAAAGTATAAATAAATAAAAAAAATAATAAAAAATATATAACTTAGGTTACTCGCTGTTAATGTAGCTTTTGGTAGGTGAGTCACTTCACAGACACAGCCGCCGAACTGAACCGAATTTATGACCGATTCCATTTTGAAGTACATCCTACTTCCTATATTAATATTATAAAGACGAAAGTTTGTGAGTGATTGAGTGAGTGAGTGTGAGTGTGGTGTGTGTGTGTGTTTGTTACTCTTTCACGCAAAAACTACAGAACGGATTAAAGTTAAACTTTACAGTAATATAGCTTAATAATAGTTATCAGAATAACACATAGGTAACTTTTAATCCAGGTACCACGCGGACGAAGCCGCTGGCGGAAGCTACTATGTTAATAAAAGCATTACTAGCCATAAATACTGCACCACTAGAATGAACTTGTAACACTCCCCCCTATTTAAACCACACATAGCCTAACCTAGCCTACCCTACATAGCTTACATACTACACACCCACCCGACTTCATCATCCTACTAAATTTTTGAAATTTAAATATAATTATTTTAATTAATTTATATTATAAGACGTTAATAGAAAACTATATTAATACCTAGTCATCCTGAAATCTTACCTAGAACTAATCCTAAAAGTTGTTATGATCTGTTTTAATTATTTAAATTGGCCAAGTGATCGTCTAGTTTCTATTGATTAGGACCGTACATTGTGATATAGGTAATAACTCTGATTCTTTTAAGATATTATGATTAAACTGTCTACCTACTTATCTACTATTAGATTCTATAACGCTTTAGTATACAATTAAGGAAAGTCTAGAGAATTTGCTGATATTGAGAGTAAGAAATAACGGAGAATAAAATATATATAATAAATTGGCTTGGCTTATCTGTCATCTAAAATGTGGGAAACTCAGCGCAGATCCTCTCCCCTCCAGTCCGAGAAGGATAGTGGAGATCATTCCATAGACCTTATCTCCTCCTCTGAGTAGAAGGCTTAATTGTCATTTGAGCGGGAATGATATTACAGAGTCATAAAGTTCAGTCTGTCAATTCTGTCTAGCAAAATATAAGAGGACTTAATCTTTTAGCAACCTGAGTCAGTCCGTCTATCAGTCAAGCCTTCAAACAAAAGGTTACTTTCGGATGCTGAAGAATCGATCAGATCGGTTCTAAAACATCCTATTTAGGTCAGATAAATACTTATACATAATATAAATCATAATATTTAGAACCTTCTTGTCCATTATGAAATAAATGTCTAATAAACAACTCTCCGTTGTTAGAATTATAATTGATATAATTTGTGATCCAGTTAATCTCCACAAACACCAGCTCAGGTCAACTCAATCAAAAGACACATTGTACGTCTTATAAGTTAAAATTCACATTGCTCGAACTTAAACTTCAATTGTCGGGTCCACAATGATCGGACTCCCTGTTACAGGTCTCATGTTGAAACAGAATCTCAAATTATCTCACTTCAACACCAAATGTAATTAGTAACTAAGGTTAGACAAGTCCTTCACAACCGACACAATTCATTGATTTAAACATATAGAATAATGAACTCCAAATAACTAGAACTAGATTCAAATATGAAGAGTTTGTGGTTTTATCTCATAGAGAACTTCCTGCTTTTTCCTATCAACAATATAGTGTACCTACACTACCTATCCAGATCTAAATGTGTAATTTATCAATTCAGAAGTCACGAACACTTCATTTACATTTAACCGTGTATGTAACTCATCGAAGTGCAATGATAAGTTTCTAACTAAACTAGTTGGGGGAACTGAGTGGCAGACTCATGTCGCTAGCAGCCATAACCACCCTAGTACGTCTCTTGGCTACAGCCGAAGCCAGGGATGGGCCAAGAGACAAGGAATAAAGAGATAATAAGTGCAATATATATAGGTTATATGCCCTAACCAAGATTCAAGCTAATGTGTCCATATTCAGTTAAGTAAGTGCCTGGGCGTGATACTCTTGTCGTAATCCTCACCACTAAATATGGAATCAGTAACCCGAAGAGGCAATTGACTGTTCCCTGATGCTAGGGTAAAAACAGTCCCTGGATCACCTCAGATTTCCCAGGTCTAACCAGAATCACAATGTAGTTGTCACCGTTAGGTATCAATTGTGTGTAGAGAAGTCTTCTAGTCATATCAAAACCATTTAAACTGGTGCTTTAATTCAATTATTGAATTACACTCAACCATCACAATAAACTTTTATCTAAACTAATTCACAAACTTTTAGCACTAGAATGACTTCTCCGGGGGCCTAGGTACACAGATAAATCCTACCCTCAAGTAAACCAGCCAAGGAAAAAAAACCCAAGAAATTATTCTAAAAAGCAAGTCCCAACTCGTTCCTCCTCCCCCCAAGCGCCTCCATCCTCCCTCTTTCATTTTTCTTCCCGCCGCCAAAAATCATTCACCAATCAGCGTTCAGCGAATGAATGTCAAACTCGAATTATTGCCATATACGTCACACGAATATAACTAATGATTCACATTCTCGATCGATAACCCATTCCCCATGCCATCGCTCATTGCCAAACCTGACAGGTGATGTAACAGTTGACATTCCCATATCTCTGTCATAATTGACAACTTTGAGCTATGACAAACAATTCTCGCACCTCAAATCCACTATCGATTGATAAATCAGACCAATGATTAGTAATTTAGATTTAAAACACTATAATTTATTTTTGTGGATACCTTGAACGAAGCCTGACTCGTTACAGCCAACCCCCAAAATTTACGCAGATAGAATATCGTAGTTAATTTTTCACTAAGTAGAAAGTAGTTCTTCGCAAAAATAAATTATAATACATATAGATTAGATACTTATAACCATTTTGTACATAAACAAAACGAATCCTTTATAGATATTCGTTTAAATATATATTTATAAAATATTATATATATAAAAGAAAGAATATACATAAAATTTATATATATATATACACTACCACACACATTTCCTAAAATAAATTAACACAGTTATAATGTAACCATAACATAAAACGTACCATTATAATTACATTATCAGTAGTAGTTCCTTTACCTCCTTTTTTATTGTTTATTTTTAGTTGTACAATCTTCTAATTTGATTATATTTGATTTCGATAACTATTATGTATGTATGTAAGTGAGTTTACCTTCATGTAAGTGTTTTTAAACCGAGATGTAAATAGTTATAATTTTGTACCGGCAACTAAGTTTTTGATGAATTAATCAATAAACAGATATCCATCTAGCCAGTCCGATCAACATCACGTAAGACAACTTGGTTGTGAGGCAAGTCAATTCTGCAATACTCTGTAGCACATACAGCTTTGGATATCAATCTTCCATTTCCTCAGGAGTAATCTACAGAGGTCTACAGATGAGGATCTTTCCCAAGGGTTAGACACATAGCTCTCCATGCTTGAAACATCCCACAAAGCACTAATCTCAAAATCACAAGTTAATCACACCCGGAGTATGTATAGTGTGCTTTAGAACGAGCCTAACAGTATAGTAAGAACTTTCATGAGAACAGCGATAGCCGATGAATATTTATCCTAACACCAATTCTCCTTCATAATAGTTCTTTGTAAGTGTATCGTTTATCGAAAATCAACTAAGATCAAATCGTCTCAATTTAGAATATTTGTTGAATCATCTGGCCCATCATTCCATTAAACTCTACCACATATATTTCACTACCTCCAATCTAGCATTCATCTTCCTTGCACTTCAAAATTAAAATCCATTCTTCACTCACAGAACATTATTCATACTCCCCACAATCATTGTTGTTAACGCCACCAGACAATTCACCAACTATATGTGAATTTGAGAGCACGAAGATTTCATGTATAGAAATGATTGAATTAATTTGACATTAAACTCAATTGAGTTTCTTTTGTTTGATTTTGTTACCTTTTTAAAACCACCTTTGTTACCTTTAAAAACCATTACCTTTTTCAAGAACTTTAGTTCAGTTCAAGTAGAAATACATTTTTCAGTATAATTACCAACCATGTCAGATTACCATAAGTAAATTAAAAGCATTTATATTTTTTTTTTTATATTTTATTATTTAGATAAAGTAATAAAGAAAACTTCATACCCAGTCAAATATTTTATCTTCAATGTTTAACTATTGTCAAAGAAACAAGAAGCAAGCAACGATCAAAGATTGCTTTGCGAAGACAGGTTCTTCAAGCTTGAGTAGTTACTCAAAGTTAGATTTTCTGCGCCACTTTGAATGATTGAATAATCATAACCTTTGTATTTTTAATTTTCACATACAATATTATTTTACACCCTGTATAAAAACTTTTATCCCAAATTCCCATAATAATATTATTTTACACCCTGTATAATTTTTTATCCCGAATTCCCATAATAATATTATTTTACATCCTGTATAATTTTTTATCCCGAATTCCCATAATAATATTATTTAACACCCTGTATAATTTTTTATCCCGAATTCCCATAATAATATTATTTTACATCCTGTATAATTTTTTATCCCGAATTCCCATAATAATATTATTTTACATCCTGTATATTTTTTTATCCCGAATTCCCATAATAATATTATTTTACATCCTGTATAATTTTTTATCCCGAATTCCCATAATAATATTATTTAACACCCTGTATAATTTTTTATCCCGAATTCCCATAATAATATTATTCTACAACCTGTATATAACTTTTATCCGGAGTATCCATTATAATTATGTTTAATGTGATGTCAAGTTATTTAATTAAGCTACACTAACCACCCCACACTAGCATTTGGTTGTTCAATTAAGAATTAATTAAGTAGTTAAATTACCTCAATGGAAGAATACTTATATATATTTTATACAAAACAGACCGTAACTAAAACTCAGAACTATAAGCAAATCTCAAAATCAATCTAACAATTACTGCTTTACTTAAATCATTGATTAACTAATCCAAACTTAGTTGCATATCTTAAACCGATTAAATCCTACCAACCAAAACATTAAACTTAAATAATAGACCAAGATTATTAATTAATTGATTATAAAATTCATTAAATATTAATTTAATTTACCTGAAATAATAGTTTGTAAAATCTTCAATATGTATTCCCTTTCAACTTCTCACATTAATGTATCTAATAATTTTCAACAACGTTGCTAAATTCAAAAATTAACTTGTTCCCGGAGGAACATGAGATAAAATATTTTTGTATTTTAAACGTTATGAATTTAATATCCTATCCGTTGCTAATTTTAAAAGTTGTTTTGTTTTAGAGAAACGTTGAGATAAAATAAATATGTATTTAAAACACTATATTTTAATTTTCCTAAGATATTTACCTTAGTTATTGAAAACACCTACAATTCATTGTTTATATAAGAACCTATATGTTCACACAGTGTATCTAACAATAATATTATATTTAAAACCCATTATTTAAACCAACTTTGATAAGTTTCTTATCATTTTCAACAACGTTGCTAAATTCAAAAATTAACTTGTTCCCGGAGGAACATGAGATAAAATATTTTTGTATTTTAACTGTTATGAATCTAATATCCTATCCGTTGCTAATTTTAAAAGTTGTTTTGTTTTAGAGAAACGTTGCGATAAAATAAATATGTATTTAAAACACTATATATTAATTTTCCTAAGATATTTACCTTAGTTATTGAAAATGCCTAAAATTAATTGTTTATATAAGAACCTATATATTCACATAGTGTACCTAACAATAATATTATATTTCAAACCCATTATTTAAACCAACATTGATAAGTTTGAAAATTTACTTTGCTCCCGGAGCGATGATATCAAATTATTTATTTATTTTTACCATTATGACTTAAGAAACCTAACCGTGCCTAATTATAAAAATTATTTTGTTCACAAGAAACTATAAAATAATTGAGTTAGGTATTTTAACTGCCAAACATAAGTTTTTTTTCTAACATAATTTTCCTAGGTAACAAAAGGTTATAAAATTAATTGTCTAAATAAATACCTAATGTATGTAAAGCGTACTTAACTATATTATAATACCTGGACTAATTAGATTGGTATCTATTTTCTTCTACTGTCCTATTAATTGTGAAATTAACCCCATCTAAAACATTGGAAATACTAAATGTGACTAACTTCTCAGAGCAGGAGGTACTTACTTTTCTACAGGTTGTTTTACCATGAATTTTACTGATGTTTATCAAGTAAGTACCTAGGTAATCATCACATCGTTTCAAGAACAAAATGTGTTCAGGAAAAATAATTTTGATATAAATAATTTATTTATCCTATGAACTCCCAATCATATTTACAAATGCTATAGGTTATTTTACTAATGATCGTAAGTAACTAGTTTTGTAATACCTATAATAATAAATGATTATAGTCTAACACTCACCAAAGCGCTGTATATAAACACAAACCAAGTTCTCTTCCTGATGAAGGTCTTTTCCTGAACTCTTCTTCTACCCAAAACCGCCATTGAACAATCACTGATAGATTTCCTACCTCTAATTTAATCTCAAACACTAACACTTAGAAAGGCCTATTTCAAGACGTAAATCTCTATTTTATATACAAGTCGTCGCGAACCAGTGTCTCAGTTTTTCGCCGGTAATAATGAAACTCACATAACCTCACTTCTTTTTTCTACCTACCTCCGTCACACTCCCGTTTCACTGTCCATTCCCTCAACGCCTGATACCAATGCATTCCCAGTAGGTACTTGTTACCACGCTATTAACGTATATCTTGTGTGTCCTAAATGAAACTCACTATCAACCAATTTTAAACGCATCTACATACCTAACTCCTATCTACCTAGATCAAAGTCGCGATCCCAACTACGTAATTTATTTCATTTTAAAATAATTATTACCTATCTACCTTATACCTACCCACTTACTAGCTTGTAATGGGACACATAGACTAGCTAAGTGGTCAATGAACTCGTATACCTACCTATCTATTTATCTAAATATTTAATTTAGGATATTCCCATCAACTTAAATAGATAAACTAGATTGGCAGATGTAATTTCAATTAATAAGACGCCCTCTATTGGCAGGTAGCGTTACTACGTATTATTGTAAAATCGAATAGATACGACTAATTTATTTTAACACATCTAGCGGCGAATAGCAATACCTACTACTTAATTTCATTACGCTCAATAATGATTACGTTTCCTGTCACTAGATGGTATTACTTGTTTGTAAATAGGTTATTTATATTATTACGAATCTAATTATAAATTTTTGTATGATTGACACTAATTATTAATCTTTAACTGCAATAATCCTTTTCTTTGTTTGAATAATAAGTGATTAATTCAATAGTTTTTAAAACCAACTTAAGCCCTCAGAATTTATAAACTAGTTTGATTATAAAACAATATTGGATAGCTACAGATTGAATATCATCAACCCCCCAACAACAAGACTTTTGAATATTCCTGAACTTAATTTTAAGTAATATCTTTTACTTAGAAACTTATAAAAAAAAATATCTATTACTGTTTCTGAACGCAGTATCTCTGTCTCTGTCTAATTCAGTGCACCAGTGTGTATTTCTATCCTTTGCTAGTTCTAAGCATTTTTATAAATAATAAGCATAAAGACTAAACAATAAACAATAGCTTTTAGAACGAAATGATTTGACAGTTCATGCCCCGTCAGGTAAAGAAAACTGATTTATAACCAAAATTCAACTTCCAATTAAATATAAACTCATTTATTTGGTTTAATAAACTTAAATTAAAGTCTGAACTCTTGCAAGGAGTATAATTATTGAAGCGAATGTTCTAGTGCTGTAAAACCTATGAGTTCACCTCTGATCTTTGTGTATAAGTGAATTATTTAAGTGAATATAAGTTTACCTATAAAAGTTAAAGTTAAAAATTTTAATCTATTCTCTTTACCACCGATAATCATAGTTAGAATTACTTCAATTAAATTAACCTTTCCATTGCATACAGTTTAATCAAATCCTATCCATTAACGGCAACAAATTGTGCGGTTTCCTCCGCACTTAAATAATTAAAGACATAACAACTTGTATCTAAAACTATTATTAAATATCCTAGTTTACGGATTAACCAAACTGTAACTAAAACTACTAAATATACTGGTCACGGCTAACAAATTGTAACACTCCCCCCCTTTTAAACCCCTACCGCCTAACCTAGCCTACCCTATACTAGCCTACATACTACACACCCACCCTACTTCATCATCCTACAAAATTTTTGAAATTTAAATATAATAATTTTAATTAATTTATATTATAAGACGTTAATAGAAAACTATATTAATACCTAGTCATCCTGAAATCTTACCTAGAACTAATCCTAATAGTTGTTATGATCTGTTTTAATTATTTAAATTGGCCAAGTGATCGTCTAGTTTCTATTGATTAGGACCGTACATTGTGATATAGGTAATAACTCTGATTCTTTTAAGATATTATGATTAAACTGTCTACCTACTTATCTACTATTAGATTCTATAACACTTTAGTATACAATTAAGGAAAGTCTAGAGAATTTGCTGATATTGAGAGTAAGAAGTAACGGAGAATAAAATATATATAATAAATTGGCTAGGCTTATCTGTCATCTAAAATGTGGAAAACTCAGCGCAGATCCTCTCCCCTCCAGTCCGAGAAGGATAGTGGAGATCATTCCATAGACCTTATCTCCTCCTCTGAGTAGAAGGCTTAATTGTCATTTGAGTGGGAATGATATTACAGAGTCATAAAGTTCAGTCTGTCAATTCTGTCTAGCAAAATATAAGAGGACTTAATCTTTTAGCAACCTGAGTCAGTCCGTCTATCAGTCAAGCCTTCAAACAAAAGGTTACTTTCGGATGCTGAAGAATCGATCAGATCGGTTCTAAAACATCCTATTTAGGTCAGATAAATACTTATACATAATATAAATCATAATATTTAGAACCTTCTTGTCCATTATGAAATAAATGTCTAATAAACAACTCTCCGTTGTTAGAATTATAATTGATATAATTTGTGATCCAGTTAATCTCCACAAACACCAGCTCAGGTCAACTCAATCAAAAGACACATTGTATGTCTCATAAGTTAAAATTCACATTGCTCGAATAATATAACTTAAACTTCAATTGTTGGGTCCACAATGATCGGACTTCCTGTTACAAGTCTCATGTTGAAACAGAATCTCAAATTATCTCACTTCAACACAGAATGTAATTATTAACTAAGGTTAGACAAATCCTTCACAACCGACACAATCCGTAGATTTAAACATATAGAATAATGAACTAGAACTTTCCTCACTCCAGATCCCGAACCAAGCAGAATCACAATGTACCTAGTTGTCACCTTGTCACCGTTAGGTATCAATTGTGTGTAGAGAGGAGTGCTTTAAATCAATTATTGAATTACACTCAAACATCACAATAAACTTTTATCTAAACTAATTCACAAACTTTAAGCACTAGAACGACTCCTCCCTGGCCCTAAGCACACCCATCAACCCTACCCTCAAATCAAGCAGCCAAGATCAAAAACCCAAGAAATTATTCCAAAGCAAGTCCCAACTCGTTCCTCGTCTCTATCCTCCATCTTTTTTTCTTCCCGCCGCCAAAAATCATTCACCAATCAGCGTTCAGCGAATGAATGTCAAACTCGAATTATTGCCATATACGTCACACGAATATAACTAATGATTCACATTCTCGATCGATAACCCATTCCCCATGCCATCGCTCATTGCCAAACCTGACAGGTGATGTAACAGTTGACATTCCCATATCTCTGTCATAATTGACAACTTTGAGCTATGACAAACAATTCTCGCACCTCAAATCCACTATCGATTGATAAATCAGACCAATGATTAGTAATTTAGATTTAAAACACTATAATTTATTTTTGTGGATACCTTGAACGAAGCCTGACTCGTTACAAACTGTGGCCTATGAAATGAATGAATTTTATATTGAAGTTAGCACTGTAAACGTGGCTTTATCGATTGAAGGGGCAGACACGATTCACTGGACTTGAATAATTGATGATTCCCGATGTCTTGTCAATTGTCAGCTTTATTACAACATTAATTGAAGGCATAGATAATGGATTGCGAAGACTTGTCACCCCACCAAAGATTAATTTTGGTGGCATATTCAATTATTTGCTGTCTATTAATAGCTATGTACTACAAATTGATCGTGCGTTCGTCAAGGTTATTTCGAATAATTTATGTAGTCATTAGCTAGTTATGTTGGCTGAGTGAGAGACATCTCGACTTTCTTACTGAAGGTTCGATTAATTCCCAGCTGAGCATAAATTGATTTTTCTTCAGGCATGTGTCAAATGTTCTTCTTTAACCCGGAACACAATGATTCTGTTTGGCGGAAGAAATAATTTTAAAAGAGGAATTCACAAGAAACTCTCCTACCTACTCGTATAATATTTAAAAAAAATATATTGTATAAGAGTAAATTTCATTTCAAAGAGTAGTCTGAAATGAAATCTAAAAATACACTTTCCATTATTCCATCGCCTCGACTGCACTCAGCTTATTTCAAAGAAGATTTTAAACATTTAACTCGCAAACGGAAGTTCAATAAGTCTTAATTAATTTTAAGTCATAAAAGCTGAGTGAGTGAAGTCTGCGCCAAAGCTAGTTTCAACCATTCTCTTTCACCGAGTCATTAAATTCAAAGGTTGGATGGATTGTTGGATCTAGGGAGTAATGTAACGAATGTTTAAAGAGGTTTTAGCTCGATCTTTGTACAAAAATAAGATTGCATGAGGTTACAGAGCTACGTGCTTAGTATGAAAAGAAAAAACCGGCCAGGTGCGAGTAGGACTCGCGCACGAAGGGTTCCGTACCATCATCGGCAAAAAAACACGTTTGTTGTATGAGCCCAACTTAAATATTTATTTAATTATGTTTTTAGTATTTGTTGTTATAGCAGCAACCGAAATTCATAATCAGTGAAAATTTCAACTGTCTAGCTATCACGGTTCATGAGATGCAGCTCTGTGACAGACAGACGGACGGACGGACGGACAGACAGACAGATGGACAGCGAAATCTTAGTTATAGGGTTCCGATTTTACCCTTTGGGTACGGAACCCTAAAAACGAATATCGTCTCTCGACTTTTCGATCAACCGACGAAACATTTTCGTCGGTTTTCTATTTTAAAAACGTAATTACTTTATCACAGGTAAGGTTTTCTGCGAAAACCGCTCTGAATAAAATTTACTTGGAGTGAGATTTTAAAGCAAGTTGGAACTCTGCAAAAGTAACTAATTAGGAGGTGAAGTTCATCAGTAAAGTCAACGATTCGATTTAGCTGTTCTCACTCAGACGACGGAGTGCATACCCCAGGGGACAATTAAATAACTAATGGTGTTAAATTTAGTTACTAAGAGGTGGAAACTGAATTGTCTCATTCAGTCTACGACGGATTGCCTATAACCGTCATATAGCAAGTGTTCAAAACTTGAGATGGATACGGTGGCAACGTACGCGGATAATAAAATGTTAAGAAAATAAAACCAAGTGCACGGGATGCCGTCATTACTATTATTATAAATATGGTCTTTGAAAATGAGCTATCTGTTGAAAGATACGCCTAAATATCCGAGTCTCTTTAATATCAAGTCGTGTTAGGCAGAGTAGCAAACACATACCTAACATAAATACCTAACTGTTATTCTTCTTGTACACACAAGAAGAATGGTACAGTTTTACCTAACTAAATACTTAACTGTCAAAAAAATGAATCAAAAGGTATATTTAAAGTAAGTCTAATCGCCAGAAGAGTAATTCATTTAGAAAAAGAAGAGCTTTAAATGTTTTGGTCCGCCAGTTTTAAACTACAAAATTACTTTTGTATATTTCGTATTCGACATAAATAAAAACAATAAATAAACTATAGCGCTGACGTTGTTTGTTGTTTCAAATTGTTCCGGAAACCCTGCGGTGGTATTTCTAACATTAGCCCTCTACAAATCTCCAAAAGCCATGCTAGCCCGCAGCACCAATAAAATCCTTTCTCGGAATACAACGAAACCATACAGGCTTCGAAACACAATGTTGAATCCCACAGCCCTGGCGTAAATCTACGCGGGCCTGTGGTAATATAAAACAGGCTTTAATGGCCACTAAAACTTTTCTAATGACCGCAATGTCCCGAAACTGTCTCCTGAGAGGAGCTCCAGTAAAATATTTATGATTTTTGCTGTTCTCGACGTGTTTTTTGTGTGGCCTTATTTATTGGACGCTGTCTCGCTTGGTGGGGTATGCGATGATAGAGATGGGAGACTTTTGGTTTTCTTTTTGGCACGATTTATTTTCGAAGATAAAGTAGAGGTTGATGGAAAATTGGTTGTGGAAATATTAGGAGAGATTTTTGGAGGTAGCCACACTGAGGGTATGCTCTCATAGAAACCAATATCAGTTTTATTTTTAGCCTCTCATAACAAATATTGCCATAAATATTTAATGTTATTGTAATTTAAATAAAATATTGTAGATATGTTTGAATTTGTATTGTGAAAAATTGCATGTTTATTTAGTTTGGTAGGTATGTACGGTAGATATTTTAAATCGGAAATACGTGGTGGATAATATTTTTTATGGGGATTACTTTGCTCTCCAAAAAATGCCAAAATAAACACAAACAGAACAACATTCCCGAACGTACAAAACAGTTTCTAACCAACGCTAAAATCCACGCTATACGGCGAGCTAAAAAAATGTATTACGTACGATCTTTGTGCTATAAATGGACCAATAATTCCACAAATCAGTTAATTCTAATAAAATGAAACCTTATTGATTTAAACAATCAATTCAGTTTGGCAATAATGGAATGAATAAATTAATGGATAAATTTTTCCTTAATTTTGTTTAAAATTAAAAAGTAGGAATTATCACGATAAATACTAGTTCGAAATATTAAATCACGGAGTAGTTCTGAATTCGGTTACTTTAACCAAACATTAAAAACACTAGAAATGCAACAAATTTAATCAACTCAATCTAATATTATTCGTGTTTCTAATTCCATTTGAAGCAGATTTTATAAAATGAAATTGAAAATGAAGTTTGTTTTTCGAATGAGGTTTTCTTGTTAAAGACATTTTTGTCTTTCACATTTACAGCGAACAGCTGTTCAAAAGTAATACTGAAAAGGCTGTTAACTAAAAGTTAAATCACCAACAATAAACTAGATAAATTTGGCTTAAATATATTTAATAAAATCTGTTACAAGATTTTGAATTGGTTAAGGGCTTATAAGCTGTCAATGTGAATGCTAATCTATTGCAAAATAAAAATACTACAAAATATTAATATATATGCTAAATGTAATGTTTGGACGTGCCTTTGACTTCTTCTAATGGGAATACTATTAGACATCTTCAAGGATTTGAGCGTCTGGAGATCTGAGAGGATATATACCGTACTTTATCACTACATAGTATAAAGCAAAGTCGCTTTCCGCTTCCCGCGTATGTATGTTTACTTATATCTTTAAAACTACACAACGGATTTTGATGCGGTTTTTTTTAATAGATAGAGTGATTCAGGAGGAAGGTTTATATAATAATACATGCATAATATAGTAGAGAAACACTGAAAATTTTAGAGGTTTCTAATGTGATGTCGTAAATAAACACATTTTTTTGCGCTTACATTGCAAATGCTGGCTGAACCCCACGAGATATATCAAAATAATGTACTAAAGTATTGTACACCTTAAAAACGTCTACAAAAAAGTCCACGATGGTATTAGAAATGTCTTACGCACAGCGAAGCGGGCACGGGTCAGCTAGTTTTTAATAAATATCAACTTTTACTTTTTTTGTTTCGTTCTTTTAGCTATTGAATTCTCTTTTTGCGCATTTTTTTTTCCTTTTTTATTATTTTTGTAATTCGAATTCAAATTCAAAAATTATTTATATATATAAAATCACAAGAACTAAGTGAAGTTACGCCGACCAAGCCTAGAAGAATTAGGCAACAAACACGGCTTGCGGTCTACCATTTTTTCAATGATCCTTTCCTTAATGCTATGTAGAGCTCCAGTGTGGTGGCGATCGAACAAGGTGAAGGCTCAAACAAGAATAATAATTAATAGTACTACTCAAGTACGTACAACAATAAAAAAATAACGTAAGAGCTTCATCACCAATTCAAAAAGCAGAATAATAGAAATACATATATAATAAATAAATTCACCTATAAAATTCAATAAAGTCTGTTTCCCAGAAGGGTAGGCACAGTCCACGGCTTTCCACTTGCTACGATGCTGACATGCCTCTTTTTCTTCATTCAATCTCATCGCATTTCTGATTTGTCAGTTAAGAGTACTCTTGACCTGGTTATTTTTCAAAACGTCACCAATTCGGCCCAAGAAAGTTGGCGTTCTTTCTTGAGCCGAATATAAAAACATTTTTTTTTTTACAATTTTTAGGGTTCCGTACACAAAGGGTAAAAACGGGACCCTATTACTCAGACTTCGCTGTCCATCTGTCCGTCTGTCTATCACAGGGCTGTATCTCATGAACTGTGATAGCTAGACAGTTGAAATTTGCACAGATTATGTATTTCGGTTGCTGCTCTAACAACAAATACTAAAAACAGAAAAAAAATGTAACTGGAGATCCCATACAACAAAAATATTTTTTTTGGCCGTTTTTTATAGATAATGGTACTGAACCCTTCGTGCGTGAGTCCAACTCGCACTTGACCGGTTTTTTGTTTTAATTTTAATACCTAGGTTCTAGTGTGTTATTAAATTTTAAACAAACCCGTATCAGCGTAGATTGTACTTGTAACTACAGGTCACGAAATATAATTTCCAGCAGGAGGTCGATAAGACGGCACCACGCCGTTGGGGTGCTGTTTTATTAGAATGGCTCGCTGTGTGATTTATAAGTACCGCCCACTGCGATTTAGTAGACTGCTTAGAGCCTTTTAGAGCTAGATCGATAATTCAGGATAATTAACTGGCTTGTAGGCTTCTTTCTTTGTGCTTTGGAAAGACAGATCCTGGTATTCTCAGCCGTAACCTCAACATAATAATGAAATCCAATAGAATAGAACAGAAAAATGTTTATTTCGACTACAAAACACAGGCAATAAGATATAAGATATGCTAAGAATTTTTAGTTTTTATTTTTAAAAGAAAATTGTATGTAGTTCTTTGTTCATCTAAAGAGCGATCGTTGTAATCTTATTAATATGCTTCTGCTGTCTGTCTGTTAAAGGGCTCGAAAATAGGTAGATACCTGATATGTTCTCAGAATCCGGGTTACTGTGGCCGCTATCACAACAAATAATGAAAAGTAAAACAGTTAAAACTTTAACTTTGTCTGTCTTTCTTCAAGCGCTTATATCAATCTATTATACGGAACTTTACGCGTGCGAGTTCGACTGGCACTTGACCGGTTTTTATTTACTTGTTATTCCACACTTGCTTATAATTAATCTCAGTAAGTTTTTTTTAATAAGAATAGAGTAAACGAAAAAGAGAAAAAGTATGACAAAAAATGTATGGACAAAAGACAACATCCTAAGATAAAAACTGTTTTTAGTGCTTTGCCCGTCGCAAAGCGAAATTTTCGTCTTGTTAAGTATAAAGTTAATTGCTGGGTGGATGGCATTTTAATGTGAATAAAGTAAACCATGTTCTCCTAATTAGACTCAGAGGAAAGGTGCCGAGGTTTGAAGCACAAGTACACAGTTTATAATGAACGGCCGGTTAAGTCCTTAAACAGTAGGGCTATTTTGTAAAAACATGATTATCATGTTATGATGTTGAATGCAATACCTAATGTTAGAGAACTAATCTGTACACTTTTCATAGTAACTATTCACTGTTTATGCACTTACACCTACGCTTCTGCGTAGGTATTGTATTGGAAGCAGCATAAAAAGCGTAGGTATTATGTCATCACTACATAGTATAAAGCAAAGTCGCTTTCCGCTTCCCGCGTCTGTATGTAATATGTAATATGTATGTATGTATGTTTGCTTATATCTTTAAAACTACACAACGGATTTTGATGCGGTTTTTTTTTATAAATAGAGTGATTCAAGAGAAAGGTTTATATGTATAATACATGCATAATATAGTAAAGAAACACTGATAATTTTAGAGGTTTCTAATGTGATGTCGTAAATAAACACATTTTTTTGCGCTTACATTGCAAATGCTAGCTGAACCCCACGAGATATATCAAAATAATGTACTACAGTATTATATACCTTAAAAACGTCTACAAAAAAGTCCACGATGGTATTAGAAATGTCACAGCGAAGCGGGCACGGGTCAGCTAGTTTAGTATAAATAAATATTGAATAATAATATTATCTAATAATATCTAAAGTTCAACGCTCTATTTTCTAATATTTGATGTTTGCAACAATATCGCAGGATAAGTAATAATACATATGTAGCAATGATATTGTAGCACTGGAAATGTAATGCCATTTAAAAACTATTTACTCATAAAATTTATGGTGTCATGTCGTATTGTATTAATTATTATTATGCACATCTGAAATACAAAGTCTAGGTTTATAATATACCTACTTCACTACATAGTATAAAGCAAAGTCGCTTCCCGCTTCCCGCGTCTGTATGTATTCTTATATCTTTAAAACCACACAACGGATTATGATGTGGTTTTTTTAATAGATAGAGTGATTCAGGAGGAATGTTTATAGGAATCAGCTTTGCACCCGTGCGAAGCCGAGGCTGGTCGCTAGTATACTATAAGTTAAATCTGCATGGTTGTTGAAAATCAAATGGATTTGTAGTTGATGTTGTACGTTAGCCTTTGGCCAAAAATACTTGAGACTGTATTTGCTGTTATGTCTTTAAGCTGTGGCACTTTTGAGTTAATAACATGGCACACAAAAAAACTGCTATGAGGTTGAACTCTAGAAACGAGAAAAGCAATTCAAATTTTGATAAAATGATTAAGTCATCATCATTAAAAACTGACTTCAGGCACTGTTAATTTATCTAATTTATTTAATTTCCCTCGCGTCTATATACAAGTGTAAACTTAGTTAGAGCGAGGAGTCAATGTTATTGACACTACAAGGCTTGATGCAAAGTAGAGTATCTATGCCATTCAAAACACAAGGTTTTTACCTAGGTAGGTAATTAAGGTGTTGCTATTGTATTACCCTAATAATTATTGCACATTGTATTGTTGATGATATTATGTAGAACCTAACTTACCTAGTATTTAAGCCATACATAAGTGTAAACTTTATGTGAAAGCCTTTTGAAAAATAAATATTTTTATTATTATTATTATCTTCCTTTTGTTATGTTTAGTCGTTAAAAAATTGTTAATAGAATCACGACTGCAATCCCAAAGTACGGTAAACATCCTTTCTTGACTGGCCTCACAGCTTAGTTGGTAGTAAATCTGCCTTGTATGTTGTAGGGTGGTGGTTCGATTCTCCCCAAGTACAAACATTATGTGTGATGATTGATCATTGTTATTTGTTCTGTCATTGTATTTTTGTCTGTGTGACTGGGTGTTATAATGTATTATATATAATTAATTACAAAAAAAAATAAGTATATAAGTATTCCTTCAGTTACCAGGTTCCCATAATACAAGCTTTGCTTAGTTTGGGGCTAGATAGTGTGAAATGTCCACTAATATTTATTTATCTTAAGGTTTTTAGGTTCTTGAAGATGTGTATAGTAAATAAACTGAGGCACGTTCAAATACTACGTTCAATATACATGCACACATTATGCAGTATGCTAATGAAGAGTATGTATATTGAAAATGTAAGCTCTTGCACTTATCCCTGTAAAAAAACATATTGGTAGGCATTTTAAACATCAAGCCCCAAACTAAACAAAGCTTGTACTGTGGGAACTAGATAATTGATAAAATACATGTATATTTTTGTAAAAACATACTTAAAATTCATTATAACAGACAAAAATCTATGTTCAATTCATCACATACATCTTGGGATCGAACCCACAACCTACAGCGCAGAAACAAAGTTACTACCAACTGAGCTATGAGCTAATCAAAAAAAATTGGTTGTGATTTGTGCCAAATTAAACATACTACCAACGTTATAGTTTCAAATATCAAACAGTACAGTTTAATACAAAAGCTGTACTATTTGTATCATAACTTAATACCTAAAGGGTTCACACCAAACACCAGTTCGTAGCGTTATCAAACCTAATAATTCGTTGTTTCAAATGTTCAAAGCAATGTCGGACGGAATTCCGGCAAACGAACACATCTTAATATTATTATAAATGTGAAAGTTTATGAGGATGTTTGAAAATCAATCAGGCCTAAACGACAAAAGGAGGTGATGTAGATTATAATGTCAGAATAAAACATAGAGGTATCTATAATCCGAAAACGATCCCTAAATGATAAAAAAACGCATAAGGGATGAATGGTATAGATGGCGCTGGTGTGCAACAAATCTGACATCACAGTCTAAAAACATTCAGTCGTCATAGCAACGCAGTTTAGACTGATGAATGATACGCAATCTACCAAAATTTGTAATTTATTTCATCAGTACAAGGTCTATAGGGAATAAATTGAAATTTGCCTGAAATTGCTTTTCTCTATGCGATTATTGAATGTTGTGTATCAGAACAACTGGAGATACCAATAAGCGCGGCTCTTCATTAGGCAGCGGACAGAAACCGATGGAGGCAAATAGTCATCAAGTTGCACCAATTGACATGAATTGACATGATTTGAATTGACATCATTAAACGAATGACTGAAAAGAGAGATCGAAAGTTGGACAGAACAACGTCTGTTGTGGGTCTGCTAGTGTGTTTTAATCAGAAACTGGTGCTAAATGTACTGTTAATTAAAGTTTACCCTGCCTTGGAGACCGTTCAGCGAAAGGGCTAGTTCCAAGATATTAATGTGCGCGAGTGTACACTGTATCCTCGTGCACAAAATACTCTGTGACGCTTTGTTCTCCGGAGACGTCTGAATTATTTCTAAGACGCGTGTATGGAAGTACGAAAACATTTTGATAACGGAGCTGACAATTCACATGATCTACTGTAGTTTGACTTTTATTCCGAAAGTCGGGCTTGAGAACCGGTAGAGAATCAATTGATTTAAAAAAAATAAAAATAGGATATTATTTAGTAATCTTAGAAAATCGGCTTGCAACTTTGCTTGCAACCAAAGGTGGGTTCGAGTACAACAATTTCGAATCCCGACACTGATCCCAAATTTTTTAAATCAAAAAATATCGAAATTGTGTGATGTTGCCACTTGCGATCGCTATCTTTTTGGTGGCCGCATTGAAATACATATATACTCGTAGATATCGTATAGTACATTAGGTATACCACCCAGACGCAGTTACAAAGCTTAAATGAATTTGAGTCGTCGTTGACGCGTTCGTGGCGTAGCACAATCGGCTAAGTAAATCTAAGTAAGCTACTTTTTGACTAAGCTCACAGCTCTGCCTTCTGTGTTGTAGGTTGTGACCTCGACTCTCACTTAGAACAAGCATTTGTGTGTTAAGACGAGTAATCAATGTTTTTGATGAATGCAGAATAGTTTTTTCTCAATAACCGCAAAACATGCAGTTTTGTTTATTATGACAAAGATAACTTAAGGATATAATCTAGATAAATTACAGACAGAAACACGATTGGTGAAACTTTTCTCGATAGATTTATTTTCCAAAGTTAGCTCTTCAAAAACACTAGTTTCGTTTTTAATCAAAATTATGAATAGCTAAACAGTTCTGTTTTATATAATTCGTTAGATAATCATACAAGCTAAGTAAATTACAGACAGTTTCTTTTTAAATTTAATGGTTTTCAAGATAATGCAGTTTTATCACTTTTTCCGTCTTATCCGGGTAGCTTATACAAAAAGTCAAAAATTTCACTTATCACCTTAAGTTAGTTCTATAACAGACTAACCTATAACGCAAAAAGCAGAGCTGTGAGTTTAGTCAGAAAGTAGCTTACTTTAGTTTACTTAGCTGATCGTACAACGCTACGAACGCGGCATGTTCTTGTTAGAAACTAACTCATTTGAGTTTCGTAGCTTCATGTCCGTCATACATAAGAGGACAGTCCTTTATACAAAACGACTTGTATCTCCTTATTTATGCATAAACTGTGATAAGCTTTGTTAACCAGAAATTTGCAAGTATTAACCACACGAGAATATTTGATGAACTCGAAAATGTTTATGTAAATTTACTTGAAGTAAATTAGGAATTTACCCACGCGGATTAAAGGGAACATAAATGTATTATAGGCGTGGTATTACGTTTTTATATTATTACTAGCCGACCCGTGACAGACGTTGTTCTGTCAAATTTAATTAAGCGCATAGGGAAAAAAAATCAGCCTACTTCCAATTTTTTCCCTACAAACCTTGTACTGATAAAATAAATTACGAATTTTAAATGAATGCGTATCATTCAATAGTCAAAACTGCGTTGATATGACGACTAAATGTGTTTAGTCTGTGATGTCAGATTTGTTGCACACCAGCGACATCTATACCAAAATTATCCTTGCGTTTTTTAACATTGGGGTTGTTTTTCGGATTATAAGTTCCCCCTTTATTTATTCTGATTTTTTATCTACATACTACAGCAACTATCATTTTAATCCGTTTTGTAGTTTATTTTTGATTAGGGAACAAACATAGCAGCCTTATCACAAACTTTCGCATTTATAATATTATTAGGATTTTATGTTTTTATCTGTTATTACAAGTAACTTTCTATATCATTACTAGCTGTTCCGATAGACGTTGTCCTATCAAATTTCAATAATTGCACAGAAAATGCCACCCTTATCACTATATATAAAAATACCCTACGACCTATTCTCATACCAAATATACACAAATAAAATAATAAAAATCGGTCAAGCCGTTTTGGAGGAGTTTGGTTACAAACCTATGTCACGAGAATTTTATATACATATAAGAAGATTATATAACAGATACAATGCGCAGCACAGTTTTATATTTTTTTCGCATTTTTGGACTTTTTTGATGATTCTTAAGTAAAGTCATACAAATTTCACAAGTAGCCGTAGCAGTAAAGTCACAAGTACCGTAGATGAAGTGTAGTCTGTAACCCACTCAAAGGTTCTTTCATCTGCCAAAAAATTTACAACTTTGAACGATTAAATTACACTACTAGCCGACCCGTGACAGACGTTGTCTGACAGACTTGAGAGGTGTCAAGGGACACCCGGATGGAACGAAGTTCTCACAAAATAACGTGGGACAAGGGAAGGGGAATCAACTTTGACTTCGACCTCGACCTCGACCTCGACCTCGACCTCGACCTCGACCTCGACCTCGACCTCGACCTCGACCTCGACCTCGACCTCGACCTCGACCTCGACCTCGACCTCGACCTCGACCTCGACCTCGACCTCGACCTCGACCTCGACCTCGACCTCGACCTCGACCTCGACCTCGACCTCGACCTCGACACAATTAATATATGACTTAATAGATAATAATTATTAATTATATAACAGCCTCACAGCTCAGTTGGTAGTAACTCTGCCTTCAGCGCTGTAGGTTGTGGGTTCGATCCCCACCCAGAGCAAATATTTATGTGATGAACATAGATGTTTGTTCTGTGTCTGGGTGTTAGTATGTATCTTAAGTATTTATTTACAAAAAAAAAGTATTTAAGTATTCTATCAGTTATCTAGTTCCCATAGTACAAGCTTTGCTTAGTTTGGGGCTAGATGGCGATGTGTAAAATGTCCACCAATATTTATTATTTATTATTATTATTATTATTTATATATTAATAGATATACTATAGCAAAAAAGTGTCGTGACAACTTTTCGTGACAACTTTTCGTAAGATTTTTTTCCGTCTAGCCCCCTTTCACAACGCGCGATAAGGAACTTCGTTCCAATAAATATTGGTGGACATTTCACACAGCGCCATCTAGCCCCAAACTAAGCAAAGCTTATACTATGGGAACCAGATAACTGATAGAAAACTTTTATACGTTTTTCTTTTGTTGTATTTTCATACTTATTATTATAACTTAAGTACGTAACAATTGTGGACAGAAACTTTAGAGACGTCAAGAAATTGCTGAATGATTATTTAATGGCATTGAATTACTGCGAAACAGAAAGTCTAATTAATTGATGCTATCTAGTTAATAATATACTATACCTACTAGATCATATTCACAACAGAAACACCCAATATAAAACAGATTATGATATCAGGTGAAACAACCCACTCGCACACATACCCACACAAGCACACACACACAAATATGCATACACTCCACACCTATACACCTATACACCTATACACCCATACACATACTCACCCATCCACACGCACACAAACATACACACAAACTAAAGTTCACATACACACGGAGAGACAAAAGACTCCAGTCATGATGATCGTTATTGCTTAGATTTATATACCTAGTTATTACTTTATTCCTAGTTTTTAATATACAGCAAGTTCTGCACAACCTATCCTAATTATTGAAAAATTCATCAAATAATCCTTACGTTACAATAGAGACGCCGAGGCGAGTCGCTGTGACCCCGCTATACAGGCTCGAAAGAGACCTAGTGCGGGGAACAGAGCTAACCAAGGTACGCTAGTGTGATATTGTAAGTGAGACAATTAATAATGTTACAATTTCCTTTGTGCTTCACCTTTGTACCAGTGTTATTTTTTTTTTTTCTGTCCTAATAAACTTTTACTTTACTTTACTTTACTTTTAACTAACATATGAGACTAATTTTAAACTATTATCTACACAATAGAAATAAACCGGCCAAGTGCGAGTTGGACTCGCGCATTATCTATAAAAACGGCAAAAACATCACGTTTGCTGTATGGAAGCCCCACATAATATTTTGCTATATTTTTAGTATTTGTAGTTACAGCGGCAACAGAAATACATCATCTGTGGAAATTTCAACTGTCTAGCTATCACGGTTCATGAGATACAGCCTCGTGACAGACAGACAAACGGACAGCGAAGTCTTAGTAATAGGATCCCGTTTATACCCTTTGGGTACGGAACCCTAAAAAACGCGTCAAATTCTTTTGTCGCTAGAAAGTCTAAATGAATTTCTTGAATTCGAATGCGTATTGATGACGTACATGATGTACTCTTAATATAAAAGTAAATTGCCCATAACCAGAGACTTGTCGCCCGTTGATCAGAAGGCGGGGCTGCCAGTACAACCAATACTCCAATACCTATTCAATCACGCTGAATATCAGTGGATCTCGTGTGCTTCCATCAGGAAAATGTGTTTTTGTGACGAGATCTCGATTTATGGTTACAGAAACTTTTATAGGGTACTTGACACAGATTCTTTCCGTTGTTATGGGACGTTAAAATAGATTTCGAGTTTCGATTTGAATAATTGATTTTGCAGGTATTAACATGTGTTACACTTCTAATCAAGTGTATTCATATTGTTCATGTTCCCCTACTGTTGACTCTTTTCAAAAGCAGATAAATATAAAGTTTATACTAACATACGAGTATGCATAAACTTCATATAGAATGAATGCAATCCAAATAGTATTTTTAACTAACAGAGCCACAGAGACACTAACTTAGTGCCAAAGAGCTGGAATTTGGCATGTAACATATTAATAATGTCAACAAAGTCGTGGAATATAATCTTGAAAAACAATTTATGTAAGGTACCTACCTCCCCAACACCCAAAGATTGGGTGTTTTTTTTCTCGCGTGGCTTGGTATGTCGTTAGGGGTCGCGACTCGTGGTCCCACTAATTTGACCCACTGGTGGGACAGTGTGTCGATTTAATGGGCTCGTGGTCCCACTGTTTGGTGGGACCATCAGTCAACGTAATGCAGTCGCTCGTGGTCCCACTGATTTGGTCATAAGGGCTACAACACAAATATATTTGGTGTAGTCTCAGTAGTCCGGTTGACTTAACTGTAACCGGACTACTGAGACTAAATTTAAATTAAATTAAATTTTTAAATTAGTTTTAAATTCCAACTTTCGCAAACGTTATTAGTGCGATGTCTTTCGCTAGATACACACCATTCCCTTACAAATTTTTCAGATTTGACATAATATTTATCATGCCATAAACACGTTAATTTTCTCCATGTTCATACATTCAGTTTTGATGTATTCCAAACCTTCTTGAATGAACTCTTGCGGCAAAAGGGGAAGAGCAGAATATAATTAATGATTAAACGAACTTACCTGTATGTGAAGTTCTATCATAATTATGGAAGGCTTTGTCCGAAGGGATTAGAACAATAATAACACTCGTAGTACCGCCTAGTGGTTCGCCGTTCACGCACTATATTTGAGGGTAGATACACAATAACAAAGAAAAAATCGGACGTCTGTCGGTTGGTGACCTACCCACTCGCGTCATTAAGTTAAGAGATACTAGGCAAATATTTCACCAAAAACTTGGGTCTTGCAGAGCAACTGGGAGGGAGGGTTGTTAATCCCTTCGGACAAAGCCTTCCATAATTATGATAGAACTTCACATACAGGTAAGTTCGTTTAATCATTAATTATTCAAGGCTTTGTCCGAAGGGATTAGAACAATAATAACACTCGTAGACTTTTAGAGAATCAGTGTGAAATATTAGGCTTTATTTCCATTACTTGAAATAAATCAATACCTAGTAGATAGGTAAATACTAAATATTCATAATTTTAAGAATTAAGCAATTATAAATCATAGCATCAATCTTGAGGCCCATTGACAACAGCTCTAGCAAAATAATCATCTTGATCACAATTAACATTACTTGTAGTTCTATTATAGAACCGATAGAATGTATTAGAAGAACCGCTCCATCCAGCGGTTTTTCTAATTTGATCCATACTGACACCTAGATTGTGAGCAGCGGATGTAGCTGCGTGTCTTGTACTATGCGCTGAGAACATGTTGATGTCGATCCCACTATCGCGTAAAGTATCCTTTATCCATCGACTTAATGTCGAAGAAACCACCGGCTTATATGGTTTTTTGATGCTAATGAAGAGGGAGTCAATATCTTTTCGGAAAGGATAAGTCTTTTCTAGGTATGTTACCAAGGTCTTTCCTTTACATATTTCAGGTCTTTCTTCAAAGAAGGGTAACACTAAAACAGGTTGAAGGTAACCTTTACGTGTAGTCTTCAAAAAATCTGGAATTTTTATAGTAATTTTTGAAGGAAATGTCTCGATATTTTTGATATTAATTTTTGACAGGGTCTGAACTCTGTGTGCGGTTAGAAGAGCAATAAGAGTGATAAGCTTTTTGGAAATTTTTTCAAGATTGAGGTCATCATTTGGATAAAATTGGCTTAAATAGTTAATAACTATGGAAGTATCCCATGTTATGGAATATTTCGGCAAAGGAGGCCGCAAACGAAATATTCCTTTAAAAAACCTTATCATCCTGTCATCTTTTCCGATAATATTACCCATTAATAAAGCTAAAGCAGATCTACATGAATTAATTGATCCATATTGATATCCCTCTTCAAAAAGTTTATTAAGAAAATAAATAACTTGTGGGACCGACGCATTGTATAAATCATATTCATTTTCATTACACCATTTAAACCAACGTTTTAAATATACATCATATTGTTTAAATGAATTATCTGATAGTGAAGCTATCATGACATTAATGGCAGACGGGGGGACACTTCTCCTCAACCACGCCGTCCGCATAAGATCCCTGCCACCAGGGTAAGCGTGGTGTGGATGTTGCGATTGCTGGAATGAAAAGACATGATTGGAGATTTATTTGACTTGAACGTAATGAGGTCAGATATCAAAAGGCTTTTATAAAGGGGGTACCAAGGCTGTGTAGGCCATAAGGGCACAATAACAATGCCCCTTGCTTTATCAGATATAATTTTCCTCAATGTCTTTAAAATTATAGAGAATGGGGGAAACGCATAAAAATAACAGTTGTTCCATGAAATTGTAAACGCATTAATGGTCATAGCGTCGGGATCTCTATGCCATGAAACATACTTAATGCATTTTTATTTATTCGGCTTGCAAACAAGTCTACTTCTGGTGTACCGAATAGCGTAACAATTTCTTGGAACGCCCAATCAGCCAACTCCCATTCTATATCAGGATGAACTCGTCTGGATTCGGCATCAGCCGTTTTGTTATCTGCTGACCTTATATAAGTAGCCATAACATGCAATCTGCGACATTCACACCATTGCCACAATTGCTTGGTAATGTCTGTGAGGTGTGGAAACTGAACGCCTCCCATTCGGTTAATATAAGAGATGGCCGTCGTGTTGTCGACATGTAGTAATATTTGATAATTTGATAAATTTCTAGCAAAAACTTTTAAACCGAAATAAGCAGCTTGAATTTCAAGGTAATTTATATGTTGATCTCGTTCTTGAGAACTCCACAATCCGCTGGCCTTCTCACTCCCGCAAACAGCCCCCCACCCCGTAGTTGAGGCATCTGAGAATATTTCAAGATCATGTGTATCTTCTCTGATCCTACTGAAAGGTTTCTGTATTGCCTTATACCACCATTTTAGATCAGGCTGTAATGTTAAAGGTAGATTCATATACTTGTCAAAGTTATTATCAGGTTGCAAATTTAAAAATTTTACCCTTTCAAAAAGTTTTGTATAAAGCCAACTGTATTCTATAGCGGGGCAAATTGATACTAGTAATCCGACTAATCTAGCAAATTCACGAATTTTACAACGTTTTAACGACAAAAACTTTTTAATCTCTTTAGTAACGCAATCAATTTTTTCAGTAGGTAGCGTGATCTGAAATTTCGTTGAATCTAGTACAAAACCTAAGAAAGTGCAAGTCTTCTTTGGTAACATAGAGCTCTTTTCTTCGTTTATTAAAAAACCAAGAGAAGTTATTAATTTTTTAGTCTGCAGTGTATTATACAAACATTGTTCGTAAGACTGCCCCATTAACCAATAGTCGTCTAAATAATTAGTAGATATTAGTCGGGCCAGACGTAGTAAACGTACTATCGGTTTCATTACTTTTGGTAAAACGTTAAACTCGTACAGCTGATCATCAAAATAGAACCGTAAATACTTTTTTGAATTGGGATGTATTTTAATCAGATAATAAGCATCTTTTAAATCTATCTTTGTCATAAAGCAATCTTTTGATATTAACTTTAAAACTTTGCGTAAGTCTTCAATTTTGAAATGCTCAGCTGTAATAAATTTGTTCAAATTCTTGAGGTTTAAAATAAAACGAAATTTACCATTTGGCTTTGGTACTAAAAACACACTAGATAAGAACTGGCCCTCTGTAGGTTGACATTTAGAAATAGCTCCTATGGATAACAAATTATCAATAGCCTCATAAAAGGAATATCTTTCAGTGTCAGAATATTCTTTTATACTAGGAAGAGACAATTGTTTTACTGGAAATGTAAATGGAATCTCATAACCTTTGATGCAAGCAAGTACCAACGGGTTATTAGTAATTAACGACCATTGATTATAAAATAAAGGCAATCTGCCACTATAGTTTTACCAAGTCTAGCGGCGGTCTCGCGTCCGCTGATGATGCGATGGTCTCGATGAGTTCAATTGCCGATTCCTGTTCGGAGGGTGCTCCTTCGTCTTCGGATGATTCTGGTGCTTCTGAGGAGGGTAGGGGCCTTTCCAGTTTAAATTCTTGGAAGTGCTGGCTGTCGACGAAAACTTCTTGTTGTTCGTATTTGCCTGTGGTTTAGGCATTGGTGTTTTTAACTCGGCACCCGATTTATTGATAGCCTTGGCTGTCTTTATGGTCTCTGTCAAATTCTGTCCAAACAAAAAATTGTCGGGCTTGGTGTTTTGTAACTGGTCTTTCATATCTTTTTTCATGGTCGATAGAATGAAATTCCTTCGGATTACTGAATCGCTATGCTGGGAATCACATAGAATTCGCTCGGTGTCCATAAGCATCTTTACTAATGCTGGATCCGCATCACTTTTCGAAATTAGTAGATTTATGGCTTGACCCACGCATGATATGGCAGTGGCCACCTGCTTTTGTCTTATTTCGATGCTTTTGTCTCGTTTTGCGGTAATATCTGAAATGCCAGCTTTTATTTCGGCATTCAATGCAGGAGCATCAACCAGTTTGCAGTTACTCGGCAATAAATACTTTTCACTTAATTTCTTTCGTAGTTCTTTGGTCAGTCCATGCGTGGCAGCATGTTCTAACCTGACTGCTAAGTCCTTGTGGATTTCACTTCCGTAATTATTAGAAATAGTAGGGTCTTCTCCAAATATTTCTAGTATTTCAGTGGCAAGTATCACCTCTGCGGATCCGATCTCTTCACCTGGACCAGCGTTAGCTAGTTGACCAGTAGTCGTTACGCTTGTACTCGGCTCTGCAGTGGCAGCATCGGTAGTGGTAAGTGTAGCGGTAGGCTGCTCGGAAGGTTTCGCAGCAAGTGCTGCATTGCAGATGAAAACCTCAGACTCTGGTGCTCTGGTGGTCATGGTCCCATCAAGAAGCCCAGCAATGTTATTTTCAGCGATTTCATAATTTTCATTGCTAGCTGAATATTCTGGTTCTGAAATCGATAGATTTCTCGCTATTAGTTAAGAAACATACCATAGTACTGTTTGCAAAACTTTTAGGTTGGTAGTAGGTATTATTCCAAAGAAAAATACGCAAACCTTTTAAAGTGATAACCTTATACATCATAGGTACGCAAACCCGGGTAGGTAAACGAAGTTTCACGGGTAGCACAGTTCCAAAGAAAAGTACGCAAACCCTGGTAGGTAAGGTATATAGTAACTTTGTGGGTAGTACAGATCCAAAGAAAAGTACGCACACCCGGTTAGAACACTTACAATCATAAAAATGTTAAATACCTACACGGCATAAGATATGAATTCTGCTTATTATTTATGTAACAACCATTTAAGTAGATAATGGTTGTATATCGGTATAAAGGGTAGTTACAACTCCATAGAGAAAAACGCAAACCCGGCAGAAATCATAATAACATTCCTGTACTTGCAAAATGCATACACCATAGAACACTAAAAAATAAATCCGATGTTTACTAACCTGCATACTCCGTGCGATAAGAATTATCCGAGGATCGACTGCGGCTGCGACATCGCCGCCGTAGCAATTTTTTCTCCAACTTTTTAAACTTTTTAAACAACTTATCATAATCGTCACTTTCACTCTTGCGTTTAGGCATGTTTTTAATATAAATAACTTATAAATGTAATTATTGGGAGACACGAATATGCGTTTGTGGCGAGCACTAAAAAGCGAATGACGCGAGTGGGTAGGTCACCAACCGACAGACGTCCGATTTTTTCTTTGTTATTGTGTATCTACCCTCAAATATAGTGCGTGAACGGCGAACCACTAGGCGGTACTACGAGTGTTATTATTGTTCTAATCCCTTCGGACAAAGCCTTGAATAATCCAACTATTCTTTTATAGATTTTTGCTTTTAGACCTAACGTTTTAGCTTTCTTGTAAAGGCTCCGCACGAAATGGGCGTAACATCTTTTAATAATTACGGTAGGACATTCAGAAAATATTACATCCAAAGCATTGGTGCAATTTCAAAATCGGCGTGAATTTTTATAGGATTCCATTCTGGAAATCGTGTCTTAATGATGTCAAATAATGCGAAGTATGAGTTTTCTTTTTTGTCACTCATGAGAGCAAAAAATAATGAAGAAATTTTTGTTTTGTCAGTAGTACTCCCCGTGTCTCCATGTATCACCATTAGCTGATAAAAAGGCTTGGGAGTGCTTTTAAAGGTTGCATCAAAAAAAAATTCATCGGTAATTGGTAATAATTGCTCAGTTATTTATTTATTATTACAATTTTATAATATATTGTGAATTGTGACTAAAAAGGCCAGTATCTCAAGTGACTAAAAAGGCCAGTATCTCAAGTGGCCTGAAGAACTCACTTTAATTCAAGTATTTACTCTACGTATAAACTTGATGCAGTGGGGCCACGAACCTACGATTTTAACTATGACTGGTAGTCCCACTAAGCAGTGGAACCACGAACCCATGATTTCAGGGATAGTGGGACCACGAGTTATAGTGGTACAATCCCAGTGGGACCACGAGTCGCGACCCGTCGTTAGAAAAGTCTTTAAAAATAAATAAATAACTATAAATATTGGCGGACTTTACACAAAACACCGTTTGTGAAGTGCCAATTTTTGTTAGAAACAAGTGTCCCCTCCCCCTCTAAAACCTAAACTATTGGGTTTGGAGGCGTGAAAAAATTCACGGTAGTAGTACATTATAACGCACTTAAAAGGAAAACTATAAAATTAGAATTAAAAATATTACAATTTATAGAATATGTGTATAGTGTATGGATATGTGTTTATGTGTGTGTGTGTATTTATCTGAGAGGGAGTCTAAATCATAGTGTGATTGTGAGCATTAGGTCTAACTAAATAGTAAAAACGCACATTTTCAGACCGACTGACTATTCCCAAGTGCGGCGATTTCGTAAACTTTAAGTGACCATTAGTAAAGTTATTTACAGCTGTCCCTAGGCAACTGTATGAAAGCAACTAAAAAGTGAGTTCGTATGAGCTAGTGGCCAACTCTGGTGACGTTTTTAGGCCACCTGAAGGTCTCAGTCATGGATAAAAGGCTTGTTTTAAGGCCCATGCTCTCCGAAGTATGGAAACGCTCAGCTGTTAATACCGCTAGCGGTCACCCATCCAACTGACTACGTTTTATTACGAGTAAGTTCATACTTTTAATCAATACCATATTTTATCTACCCTTAATATAATACAAATATTGTAATGACCGTCTTTCTACCGAAATAATTAAATAGAATAATATAAGGAAAACTAGCCTGAAAATGTATGCTTATAATTGTAAAATGGTTGCAGCTATGTTTTTGTACGCGGCCTTAAAGCCCATAATAAACATGTAAGCTGCAGGCTCTTTTCTCTTAATATTAGTTTTCAAAACGTAATTATCTCTCTTGTCTTCTTAAGCTATATTTTTTATCCTCGTTCTAAAATTAACGTTGTTCACAAACTCAACCTGTTAAACTGTTGAATAAAATAAAACATAAACGTACTTATTATTTAAATAAAACCGGCCAAGTGCGAGTTGAACTCGCGCACGAAGGCTTCCGTACCATTATCTATAAAAAAGGGGGGAAAAAACATTGTATGATGTATGGGATAGGCTCCCTAAACTTACATATTTATTTTATTCTGTGTTTAGTATTTGTTGTTATAGCGGCAACATAAATACATCATCTGTGAATATTTCAACTGTCTAGCTGTCACCTTGTTACAGACAGACGGACAGCGAAGTCTTAGTAATAGGGTCCTAAAAATTGGTCTGTAGCCTGAATGATGGAGGATCATTATAAATTTCACGAACTTTAAAACAAATTTTAAGAAACACAGAAATCAGTTCTTCATAATTTTTTTCGTAGAATATGGTATTTTTTCCATAATATTATACCTATGTAATTAGCTAGTTTGCTCAAATATTTGCCACCATTTAAATATTACACACCATATTATAAGGTAACACATACCTAACCACCAATAAAACATACAAGTAACCTATCGCCGTACAATTACTGGTAGTTATTGGCACGTCACATGCCTTCCGTACAATTTAGCGTTTTCCTCCACCTGCCCACATGCATTGTCTATTTAATATAGACATTCAATAGGTACGTTATTCAAAAAAAGCCTATCAAAAAAAATACTAGGAAGTCAATAAGGCAATCCAAGTCGTACCATGTGAAGTTTGGTAACCTTTGTAAGGCAAAACTCGTATGGCGTACCTATGGTAAACCATGGCATGGTAAACATCGATAAATATTACTTAATAGGAATGACAGACTAATAGGATACTAATACTTAAGACGAGTAATCAATGTTTTTGATGAATACAGAATCGTTTTTTCTCAATAACAGCAAAACATACAGTTTTGTTTTATACCACAAAAATAACTTAAGGATATAATCTAGATAAATTACAGACAGAAACACGATTGGTGAAACTTTTCTCAATAGACTTATTTTCCAAAGTTGGCTCTTCAAAAACACTAGTTTCGTTTTTAATCAAAACTATGAACAGCTAAACAGTTCATTTTTATATAATTCGTTAGATAATCATACTAGCTAAGTAAATTACAGACAGTTTCTTTTTAAATTTGATGGTTTTCAAGATAATGCAGTTTTATCACTTTTTCATCTTATCCGGGTAGACTCAGCCCATACAAAACGTCAAAAATTTCACTTATCACCTTAATAGGAATAGACCTCGGGATGACAGTTTTAAAATTTAGGCTAATTTTAAGTAATTTAACGGTTTTTTACGTAAAATTAGCAGCATGTAAAAAGGTGCTGACTAAAGTGAAATTTTGACTACCTTATTTTTTTAGCACATCCATAATATACGAAAAAAACTATAGATATTTAAGAATTCTTTAATTTGCGTAAATATTTATTATACCTATAAATATAGGTTACTCTAATTTAGACTTCAACGTAAAGGAATAAGAGCGAAATCGTTTTAATTTTATTTTAAGAAATTTTAGGATTAGTTCGGTGCCAACAGAATCGACACCATTGTTTACTATAGGTACGCCATTTTTTGAACATGTAAAACCTGTTTATTTTCAGAATACTCACTTGGGACGTTGAAAGGTATGTAAACAATGCCGACAGTCAGATGACTGTCGTATTATAATATAGTTAGCTCATTCTCACACTGAATGTGTGGTAAAGAAAGTGACATGTACTACTCTGTCCGGTTTATTTGACGTCTTCCTTCAGTGTTTTATTCCATTATCATGTTGAAAACGAATAGTGTGCTTGTGCAACTGCATTCTTCTGTCATTCTACACTAAAAACGCATTTTTTTTTAGTAAGATGTGATAAGTGGGTTCCTGAAGATGGGAGACGACGCCGAGGAAGGCCGCGAAGACGCTGGCGTGACGACCTCGATATATTCCAGACTGGCTGGTGGGACGAAGCTGTAGACCGCAAAGCTTGAAAGAGAATGGGGGAGACCTTTGCCCAGCAGTGGTGCATTTGAGTTTTTCATATGTATATATTTTTTTATCAAACTATATTGTCATATAGGTTGATAAAAATATATATTATATATATATATGATAAACTCAAATGCACATAGCATGCGGCCAGGTAAGGGTAGACCTGCAGTCGGCGCCAGACGCGAACCGCGGCATTGTGTACATAACTTTCGACGTTTAACCCCAAGTGAGTATTCTGGAAGTAAACAGGTTTCTACACGTTCAAAAAAACACGCAATCCTTGCGCTTTATGATATAACAAAATCAATTTACAACCATTAGGTTGTCAGTATTGGATCCAGAGTAGATGAGGTTCTAATATGTCAAAAAGCATTCAGAAAATATCCCATGCCTCATTTTCATGACCTGAAAAACAGCTTTTTCTTACTTTCTTATTATAGATAGACTATAAAATAGACTACGTAGAAATCCTTAAAGTGATGCTTGAAATTTTTGTTTTTATATGGTATGATATTAACCCGGATATGACGGAAAATGTGATAAAACCGCACTATTTTGAAAACCATCAAACTTAAAAAGAACCTGTCTTTCATTTATGTTACATAAATGAAATGATGATGAGCTAACGAGTTACATAAATAAAAATGAACTGTTTAGCTATTCACAGTTATGAGTAAAAACTAAATTAGTGTTTTGGAAGTGCCAACTTTATAAAATAAATCTATCGAGAAAAGTTTTACCAATAGTGTTTCTGTCTGTATTTTATCTCTTAAATCCTTAAGTTATTTTTGTCTTAATAAACAAAACTGTATGGTCTGCGGTTATTGAGAAAAAAGGATTCTGCATTCATCAAAAAAATAAATTAATCGCTTTAATGGAAATAGATAGATAGATAGATAACACTTTATTGATTACCACACGTTCACACGAATACAGGCGACCTTAGAATGGACTGGAATGAACATATAAAGAGAAGGGGCATGTTGGTAATAGCTCATGGAAAAGCATAATTTGCACGAACTAATGACTCCACCAAAATACACCGCTTGTCAACGTAAGCCAACGTAACATTGTGCAAATTTCCGTGCACTTTAATAGCATAGAGTCAACAAACAAACTTCGGGGACGTCATTCACTTTAGTGTTATGTTGTAAGGTGTTTCGACGGCAACCATAGCTACTAAACAAAGAGCAGGGTTCCGTACCACTTTCTATAAAAAAACGACAAAAAAATCACGTTTGTTGTATGGAAGGCCCACTTAAATATTATTCTGTTTTTAGTATTATAGCGGCAACAGAAATACTCTTACATCATCTGTGAAAATTTCAACTGTCTAGCTATCACGGTGCATAATATACAGCGTGGTGACAGACAGACGGAAAAACAGACGGACAGCGGTCTTAGTAATAGGGTCCCGTTTTTACCCTTTGGGTTCGGAACCCTAAAAATTACGAAACTTACTGATTATTTTTAACCACTTCAGTACGAGAGACGGGACAATGGTAAATACATATCACTACATAGTATAAAGCAAAGTCGCTTTCCGCTTCCCGCGTATGTATGTATGTTTGCTTATATCTTTAAAACTACACAACAGATTTTGATGCGGTTTTTTTTAATAAATAGAGTGATTCAAGAGGAAGGTTTATATGTATAATAACATGCTACCCGTGCGAAGCCGGGGCGGGTCGCTAGTTAAGTAATAAATGTTTTTGATGAATGCAGAATCGTTTTTTCTCAATAACCGCAAAACATACAGTTTTGTTTTTTATGACAAAGATAACATAAGGATTTAATCTAGATAAATTACAGACAGAAACACGATTGGTAAAACTTTTCTCAATAGATTTATTTTCCTAAGTTGGCTCTTCAAAAACACTAGTTTCGTTTTTAATGAAAAATATGAATAGCTAAATAGTTAATTTTTATATAATTCGTTAGATAATCATACCTAAATGATATGTGATGATATATGTTGGTAATCTACCAAAATAATGTAATTTTTTTTAATTTGATGGTTTCTAGATAATGCAGTTTTATCCGTTTTTCCGTCTTATCCGGGTAGACTCAGCCCATACAAAACGTCAAAAATTTGACATAATTATGTTTTGCAACGCTATTTGAAACCAGCTATTCTCATTTGAAACTGAGACGAGCGGGCTTAATTACTGTGCAATATGTTATTTGTGTATAATTTGCAACTTGAAGTTTATGTAGACTCGCACGACTTCGTTCGATTTGACTGACACAAAACCCAGTTGGTAGTAACTTTGCCTTCTGCGCTGTAGGTCGTGGGTTCGATTCCTACCTAGGACAAATATTTGTGTGATGAACGTAAATGTTTGTTCTGTGTCTGGATGCTAAAATGTATCATAAGTAATTTACACAAAAAAGCATATAAGTATTCTATCAGTTCCCGTTCCCGACCCCGTTATAAAAAGTATTCAGCCGTTTTAAGTTATACATAGTGTAACTAACATGATTTTCTTTTATTATAGATATGTAGGTATCCAAAAATCTTACAAAGAAGTAGTTATTTGTTTATGGATTGAAACGACCAGTGGCCTGAGCACGAACCACTATCGTCCAACTGTCAAAACTGACACTTTTTGTGTAGTAAATGTGTCAGTTTTGGAATTAGAACCTTGTCGATACAATAGTGGTTCTTGCTAACCCCCCAGAATAAACTCGAGTGTTATTCGTGACTTTGACTCGTAAGTCGGTAATCTTTACAGGTGCAGAGTACAAGGCATAATTAATCGTAACACTGCGTGATAAAACTCAATTTACTCTGGAATCTGATTTAAAGTGAGTGTGGTCGAGCCACTTCATTTCATTCAAATCGCGAATGAGTTTTTATTTCATTATATTACAGAACGACGGGCTTGCAACCTGTCACGTGTGGAATGCTTATTTCTGCAAAATGTAGACATGTGCTAAATGTAATGTTTGGACGTGTTTCTGACTTACCACATAAGACACCTTCAAAGATCTGAGCGCCTGGAGATCTGAGAGGATGTCTACTGTACTTGGGGATAACAGTCGTGATCTTTTTTATTAGGGTTTCGAAGTATACAAGAACCCATTTTTTTTTGTAAAAATACCATTGCAAATTACTTATTTTAACGTTTTTAACTGTGTAAACTACGAAACCCTACATTGCGCGTGAACCGACACGCACTTGGCCGTTTTTTATAGAACGTACGATCTGCAGTATACGAAGAATCATCTTAAACTGTCACATTCAAATTTCAGTTCCTTCCTTTCTTCAAATATTCACTTCTACGGCGTCCCATTTACTTAAACCGCGTTTTTTCTACCTGATATTTCCGGTAAGAATTTATTTTCGCGTCATAACTCGTCGCCATATTGAATATCTGTTTCTGACGTATAATATACGTCGTTTAATACGAGTACGGCTTCTAAAGTAATCGGCGTCGATTATGTGAACATGATATCGGAAATCTGTCACATGTGCCATCATTTCCGCAACATGTGCTTAAAAATCACGAGATGATGTTTTAAAGGGGATTTTACATGACAATGCCGTTGAAAATACTGTCGGCGGTTGGTAGACTGAATTACGGTGTCAATCATTATACATTTTACAAAATTCGAAAACAATTTAAGATACTACAGAAATGTACCTACGACTTTGGCGTGGGTGAGAGACCGACTGAGAGCAAGGAGTTGCTCACTTTATTAGATACTAGCCGATCCATGACAGACTTGGTCCTGCCTAAATTTCAATAATTGCATAGAAAAAAGCAATTTCAGACAACTTCCAATTATTTCCCAACAAACCTTGTACTGATAAAATAAATTACGAATTTTGATAGAATGCGTATCATTTATTAGTCAAAACTGCGTTGCTATGACGACTAAATGTTTTAGTCTGTGATGTCAGATTTGTTGCACACCAGCGCCATCTATACCAAAATCGTCTTTTTTGCGTTTTTTATCATTTAGGGGTTGTTTTTCGGATTATAAATTCCCCCTTTATTTATTCAGATGTTTTATCTACATACTACAGCAAATTTCATCTTAATCCGTTTTGTCGTTTATTTTAGACTAGCTGACCCGTGCCCGCTTCGCTGTGCGTAAGACATTTCTAATACCATCGCGGACTTTATTGTAGAAAAAAAAAATGTGTTCATTTACGACATCACATTAGTAACCTCTAAAATTATCAGTGTTTCTCTACTATATTATGCATGTATTATACATATAAACCTTCCTCTTTAATCACTCTATCTATTAAAAAAAACCGCATCAAAATCCGTTGTGTAGTTTTAAAGATATAAGCAAACATACATACATACGCGGGAAGCGGAAAGCGACTTTGCTTTAGGTATACTATGTAGTGATTTGGGCATAAATATAGCAAGCCTTATCGCAAACTTTCGCATTTTTGCTCATTTTGCTCAACTTATACTTAACTAAATTTGACGATTCTAATTGATCCATGTGATTACAATGAATAAGCGCTTTCTTGATTTTGATTATAACATGGACCGCTTCAAACAAAATGTAAAAGAGGACATCCAGAGAAGACAATGCAATGACTCTGGTGGCAATAGTCTCAATTATTAATGGCTCTGGTCTTGCAGATGTCAACACCGACAATAACCGCTTACCATCGGCCGGTCGTATGCCTATTTGCCGCCAAATATTATCACTACATAGTATAAAGCAAAGTCGCTTTCCGCTTCCCGCGTCTGTATGTATGTATGTATGTTTGCTTATATCTTTAAAACTACACAACGGATTTTGATGCGGTTTTTTTTAATAGATAGAGTGATTCAGGAGGAAGGTTTATATGTATAATAACATGCTACCCGTGCGAAGCCGGGGCGGGTCGCTAGTAAAAAATAAGTACGGCTTCAAATCGCGTGTTGATGGAGGGACAAATGTTTGGAGTAGTGTCGAGAATCTAAATGTTCTTGGAAAACATAACTTGTATGCTACTTGAAGCAGGTTCATGTCATAAGTATCAGAATTATCGAGAATAAACTATTAGGGTGACGTACCCAAGGGTAAAAACCCTATTACTAAGACTTCGCTGTCCGTTTGTCTGTCAGAAGGCTGTATCTCATTAACCGTGATAGCTAGACAGTTGAAATTCGCAGGTTATGTATTTCTGTTGCCGCTATATAAACATGTATACTAAAAACAATAAAATAAAAATTTAAGTGAAGCTCCCATACAACAAACGTGTTTTTTTTTCTGTTTTTATATATGTTACGGAACCCTTCGTTCGCGAGTTCAACTCGTACTTGGCTGGTATTTTTTATAAAATAATATCAAATTTGAGGATTTTATACAAACGCCGACGGGCTTGCAACCTATCACGTATGAAGAGCTATCTACTACAAAATGAGGGTATGTGCCACATATCTTATCTAATGCCTGGACGTGCCTCTGACCCTCTTACCTTTTTAGCCGTCTTTCAGAATCTGAGCACCTGAATATCGCAAGCTTAGGGATTACAGTATCGAGACTGTTTTCTTTTTTCTTTTCATAATACCCGTAGCAAGTGTGCAATATCCGTTATCTAAACACGCCTCCACCCTCACGTTGAAATCTGTCCCTGATTAAATTCGAAGCCGTAAAAAATCATGCCACTTCCAAATGAGCGCTTCCCCAGTGAATATGAACATTATCAGTACGTTTGGCACCGGTTCATAAGAAAACAATATTTTATTGTGTTTACAATGTGATTTGTATGAAAATATTAATGAAAATGTAATTTAGACATAAGCACACTAATAATTATAAATAAGAAAGTTTGAAGACTTGTTTGTGCAACCTGTCACGTATGGAATGCTGACTACTGCAAAATGTGGGCATGTGCCAAATATAATGTTTGGATGTGCCTCTGACTACCCCCACTAGACATCTTCAAAGGATCTAAGCGTCCGGAGATCTGAGAGGATGTCTATCGTACTTGGGGATTACAGTCGTGATCCTATTTATTTTTTATAACTTGAAATTTAATAAAGAATACTATAACGTGCGCGGAAACTATATAGTATCATTTGTTTTTCCACCAATTAAATAACAAGCTATTTCAATTTCGTCCACGGGTGAAGTTTCCAAGTGATTTATATATTATATATTTATATTTATATATTTCATCAAGTGATTTACAAAAATAAAATAAAACACGCCGAATTATTTTTGCTTTTTAAATTTACCTTCCTTATCCTATCCACTACTTTCAAAAAATACGGTTGATAGAATAGAATAAAATATAAAATATAAAATATTTTATTGCATTTAACATACTCAGCATAACAACATACTTAGTTATGAGAATAGGAGTGCATCTTGTAAAGGAGCTCGTTCAGGGCGGTACCTGCCAAGCAGCATTGTATTCCGGTTTGAAGAGTATGTTTTCCAGAGAAAAACCAGGCATAACCTCAAGTTGGCGGATTTGACTTGCATAAAATAAAATTTTACTACCAACTATACATAGTTATTGGAAATTACTATAAAATCCAAAGAGTAAAGATTGTTTTAAAGTGACTAATTAAAAGGCAACCTGTGGGGCTATTTTGTTAAAACATGATTATCATGTTATGATATTCATACCAATATTTATTGGTACTGAATGCCGTGGGTATTACCACGCTTTTTATGCTGTTTAGGCACCTATACCTATGCTTCCAATATAATACCTACTCAGAAGCGTAGGTATAGGTGCATAAACAGTGAATAGTTACTATGAAAAGTGTACAGATTAGGTATATAACATTAGGTATTGCATTCAACATCATAACATGATATTCATGTTAAGACAAAATAGTCATGTATGGAATGCAAAATGGAT
Organism: Hydriomena furcata; assembly: GCA_912999785.1. Classification (NCBI taxonomy): domain Eukaryota; kingdom Metazoa; phylum Arthropoda; class Insecta; order Lepidoptera; family Geometridae; genus Hydriomena; species Hydriomena furcata. The sequence goes on along the minus strand of OU538828.1, from coordinate 12,510,848 downwards.
GTGGGTAAGTGTCAATTGTGATTTTTTGACGTGCTTTTGATTAAAGGGGGTAACTGTAATATCTGTAGATATAGATGGCAGCACTAGGTGGCAACCCCGGCCGTCCGCCATTACGCGTAAGGACAATGCAGCATTGCACATGCATTATGTTGTGATTAAGTAAAATAAAGAAGTTAAGAGTTCTCTCAAAAAAAAAAAAAAAACTTACAATCGTGATTAAGAATTAAGTTATAAAGTTAAAATTATCGTGGTTGTTAATCATTTTAAATATTAACAACCACTTATTCGCCGATCTGCCGTTGATCGCGGTCTTGAACCGACAGCAATACAAGAAAAAACATGGTAATTAGCCGTATTTCTATTTAAAAAGAATTAAGTTGCACTTAAACGCTGAGTTATTTTATAGACTAGTATTAAGCCAGATCACGAACTATATCCGATACAAATTTCATCGAAGTCAATTAATCAGTTACGACGTGTTTTAAACACGAACATAATAAACAGTTTTACCAGCTGGTAATCATAGAAAGTGCTGTCTGAAACCTTTATTACTGACTTTCAGAATAAAATGCCACTGAATTTCAACGGCGTTTCTGTTCCGTTGCTTTTGATAAACACAATGCATAAAATCTTTAATTTAAGATGAGTAATATTTTTTTAAGTAAGTTTTTTTTAAGTTGAAGTGGCAATGGGCAGGGCACATAGCTCGAAGAACTGACAGCCGTTGGGGTAGAAAAGTTCTCGAGTGGAAGCCACGAACCGGAAATCGCAGTAGTGGATGGCTCCCCACTAGATGGGAAGACGATCTGATAAAGGTCGCTGGGAGCCGTTGGGTGCAGGCTGCACAAGATCGGTCGTTCTGGAAATCTATGGGGGCTGATGAATATTTTTTTTTGAATGCAGAATCGTTTTTTCTCAATAACCGCAAAACATACAGTTTTGTTTTTTATGACAAATATAACTTTAGGATTTAATCTAGATAAATAATAATTAAAGACAGAAACAAGATTGGTGAAACTTTTCTCGATAGATTTATTTTTCCAAAACACTAATTTAGTTTTTACTTTAAACTATGAATAGCTAAACAGATCATTTTTATATAATTCGTTAGATAATCATACTAGCTACATAAATAAAAGACAGTTTCATTTTAAATTTGATGGTTTTTAAGACAATGCGGTTTTATCACTTTTTCCGTCGTATCATCAACAAAAAAATCAAAAATTTCAAGCATCACCTTAATGAATACTTGAGACGTTTGGTACAACGATTACATAAACCCAGTTGATCGATGGCAGAAAGGATCTTGTACAATATATACTTGCGTGGCGTTGAACTGTCTCCTCTAGATGGTAGTACGAATTAGTAAAGATTACTGAGAACCGTTGGATGCAAGCCACACAAGATCAGCTCCAGAAATCAATGGCTAACTCGTACAAACTTCCGGCCGCGGCTTTGCTCGCGGTACCCGGATAAATAGTAATCTCACTACGGTAAGCAGTTTAGTAGCTACGCCATGATTAAGGATCAAAAGTTCCTAATGGGCTTTTAAACAAACTTTGACTCTCATTTCAATCTCATATAGGTTGTTTTTCAAGATAAAAAGTACGTAGGTACGTATCGTATCGCACGTAAGCATTTAAAATTGCTCCTCCTTCTTGAGGAGCGGTTTTAAATGCGAGATTATTTGAGCATTTTTAAGATTTAATAAGTTTTCTGTGGAAAAATATTTTTCAATTAGGTACAATTTGTAAAATTATTTAGACCATTGACACGGCCACGCGGGCCGAGTCTGCTAGTCTTATATATACAATTTTCGTGTCTATGTATGAGAATAGGTCACACGGTATTTTATACCCTTAAGTGGTAAGAGTGGCATAAAGTTCTAAAGTAGTATTATTATAAAGTTTGTAAGGATGTTTGAATGTATGTGGCTAAATCAGGTCCTTTTTATGGATTTAAATGAAACTTGGAATACACAGCATATACGAGTATGTCTTTATTCAGCTACCACGCGAGTGGGCGGAAGCTAATTATTTCTTACTCGTTTGCTTCTCCAGCTGCCGGGTCGGTGCCGTGCCGGCTAATGGAAAAACGTTCTATGGTTAGTTGGTATTTCGTCCTGAGGTGAGTAATATGGCTGCGTTGGTGTCAAATCAACTGCTCAACAGCTATTTTAATCAAACACAGACCATTCGAATTACGTCGACCACTGTAAAGCAATTGCTCTCGATCGATGCCGATAGAAGACGGTACTAATGTATTCTGCGGGCTGGTCCTTGTACAGTTGCATGCAGAAGTTGCTAAACAACTTTAGTAAAAATATATAGATATAAACTGTGAAGGAATTTCCAACGATTTACAACTTTATTCCTCCGTGAAACTCAAAAACCTATTTATTACCAACTAAACTGTGAGGCCAGTAAATTTTGATCAACTGTGCACCTCCCATTTAGTTGGGCATCTATTTAATCTTTCTGTCTATCCGGCTTTAGCTCGTAACCCATCCGACATACGTCGTGGCCCATCCAATCCCTATTCGAACTACCCGCATACTGCTTAAAAAGTTAATATTTACTTGAAATGACGACATAGCCCAACAGACGCCTTATGGCTTCATTTCTTCAAACAAACAATTATATCATAACTCTGATGTGTGCGGGTCAGTGGGAGCGCTAAAAATGCATTCTGCGGTTCATGGTCCCAGCCCGCCGCGGGGCGCGTCGTGAACCCCGCTCGGTGGTTTACATTGTAGTCCATATGTTTGTCTGACAGTATTCGCCTTGCATGAGAAGTCTAGGCTGTGTGGTCAATGGTTGTGAAGCTAGTTTTGACGGTGGCTGTATCAACTATTATTTATTCCGTGGCGGGGCCTATTGTAAGCACAATCAACGATGCTGCGACTATTGCAGTTACCAAACTGCTGCAAATCATGTATACAAATCGGAGGTAGAACTTGGTCTTACGCTCAATAGGATTGTGTAATGGCAAATAGTTTACAATATTACAGTGCACAGGATATTATGTTCTAACCCTCGTATTCAAGAACGACACTATGAGAACACGCAACAACAGTGGACGAAATCTTTTTTCATAAAAATGACTTTATGTGTTGTGCGACACTGCATAGTGTGACTAGAGGCACATTGAAGTTAAGCTCTAAAGGCACATGTTAGCGTGCGCCATAGTGCCGCTCAACGCATTTGATGTTTATGAAAAAAGATTTTGTCCACTGTGGGTGCGTGTTCTCATAGTGTCGTTCTTGAATACGAGGGTGAATGTACTCGTCGATAGGTATATAGATTTGTTTCTATACGAAAGAGCGAGATCTCCTAACACAGATATCTTCTTACTTAACAGGAGGTCTCAAACCCTTGTAATATTATTAGATTATGTTACTGAAATAAACAATTTGTAATTATTTGTATTTGTTTCTAGCATGCCAATATATGTTTAATGTATTGAGTGAAGGTTTGTAAGAAACTTACCTAACTGACTTGTTAATATACTAGTTAGAATAGCATATAAACTTATTATAGAGGTAACACGCGAAAAATGCCACGTTCTAATAATCTAAAAAATCTAATCTAAAACAGCCGTGTTGGCCGAGTGGGATGTACCTCGACTTTCAATCTGAAGGTCGTGGGTTCGAAACAAGGCGTGCATCAATGGATTTTTCTGTTCGAAAATTTATATGCGCATCAAAAACACGTGCAACGGTTAAGGAAAACATCGTGAGGAAACCAGTTAATATTTTTAAAAATGCTAACTACTGCAAAATGTGGGCATGTGCCAAATACAATGTTTGGACGTGCCTCTGACTAGTTTGTTGGGGGGCTCCCATACAACAAACGTGTTATTTTGCTGTTTTCTATAGATAATGGTACGGAATCATTCGTGCGCGATTCCGACTCGCAATTGGCTGGTTTTTAAAAATAGCCCCACTAGGTCAGCAAAATCGCAGTTGGAAACTAGTCCCTTACAAAAAACTGTTGATGATGCACACACGATTGAATCAACTGATTCAATGCAAGTTTAAAATGGCTTTACAATCGGCGCGGGTCAATCCACCCCATTTGCTGCAGAATCAATATTATCGAGTAAGCTTTCAAGCGTAATTGAGCTTACGCCGTTCCCGCTAAAAGGTGTAACAGTTTCTGTACTACATTGAATTTTAAACTAGCTTCAATAATGAGCTGCTATTTTTATGACCTCTTTAAAAAAAAACGTGTTGACCAAGTAAGAGGTACCTCGACTTTCAATCTGAAGGTCGTAGGTTCAAATCCTGGCGTGCAGCAATGGATAATATCGAAGCCTTAGCATATTTTTATAAAATAAAAAAATAATAGGACTGTAATCCCCAAGTACGATAGACATCCTCTCAGATCTTCAGGCACTCAGATCCTAGAAAATGTCTAAATGGGTTAGTCAGAGGCACGCCCAAACATTACATTTGGCATATGCCCACATTTTGTAGTAGCTAGTAGAACATTTGTCATAATAAATATGTATTTACGAAAAGAAGTAGATAATATTCTATCAGTTTTATCTGTTTCCCATAGAATAAGTTTGGGGTTATATGACGCTTTGTGAAATATCTATCAGTTTTATATTTTCTGGGTCACGAACTTTATACAAGTTTCATTGAAATCGCTACAGGCGTTACTGCGTGATTAAACCAAAAACATTGTAAATTCGCAAACTTTTTGCATTTTTAATATTAGCAGAATTAGTTTTTTAACACGTTCAGTGAGAAAGTCCATTTGCGAGACTCTCTCCCTCGTATTCAAGAACGACACTATGAGAACACGCACCCACAGTGGACGAAATCTTTTTTTATAAAAATCACTTTATGTGTTGTGCGACACTGCATAGTGTGACTAGAGGCGCATTGTCGTGTGCCTCTCGCCAAAGTTGAGCTCTAAGGGCACACGGTAGTGTGCGCCATAGTGCCGCTCAACACATAAAGTGATGTATATGAAAAAAGATTTCGTCCACTGTGGGTGCGTGTTCTCATAGTGTCGTTCTTGAATACGAGGGTGAGGCAGTGAGTTGCAGGACTGATACGGTATTGACAAGACTCGTTTTTGGTGTGAAACTTATCTATATTGTCTCGTAAAATGTGACTTTTGACACTACATGATTTTTAAATTTTAATAATGACGTTTTTTTAGGGTTTCATTGTCTACAAAAAGTTAGTCTTGTCCGCAGCTTAGCTCAGAGACGCTTAGTGCTAGAAAGCTGAGATTTGGCATGTACAACATATTAGTAATGTCAACAACGTTGTAGAATAAAATATTGATAAAAAAAATTTTTAGAGTACCTCCCTAACAAATATATATAGTTTTTTGAATTGAAAGACCTACTAAAATATTGTGTACTTTATTAATAATTATGGTATGTATACATGACAAAAGTTTAACCCCTATTATTAGGTACCTAATTTCATAATGACTTTACAGAAATTAATTTCAAGATATTAAACGGACGCGATATCTAATACAAATTCAGGTAAACTGCTTCCAATAAGTAATTAGAGTCCTATTTCAGAATTAATCGCAGACTCTTTACTGAAGACTAATGTAGTCGATGCTAGGTACCTACGTACTTTAAAATACTTTGCACGTATACCAAACCGTATCACAGCCTGTGACAGGCGGTGTGTGACAAATTGACTGTCCCCGCACTAGGTACTTGAAATACATGAAAACGAAGTATCGCCCAATCTGTTCGCTGCCATGCACCCACACCATAGCCCACACCGAGTTATTCAATTTACTTTGGACCCACAAACCACCGATATTTTTCAATCCAAAAAATACCAGCTCCACGCATGAAAATATTGGTAGCGCTATTCAAAGGACTCGCAAAACAGTGGAAAAGTTTCCAAACCTTTTTTAGGCACATCACTTTACGGTGTGTTGAACACACGTACACATTCACCTTTGCCGTAACAAAACTAACAAATTGTAAAATTCAATAAAGCTAGGTAACTGTTACGAAGCTTTGTAATGCAAAAGGTACGCGGAAATATCGGAATTCAACTTTTGTCGAGAGTTATTTAATTACTCTTTTTTGCACCGCAAGTGTGTAAGTTTTTATTGGTTCGCAGGTACACTGAGGTGCAAAAAAATAATGCGGTTACACAACAAAAACAGAATTGGGATGCGAACATTTTACGTGGCACGTTTGATGAATAAAGTAACACAGACTGAGCCTATGTATGTATGCATGTACCCAGCACTCGGATGATGTTGGATAAAAGCGGAAAAAGCAAAAAACTGGATCAATCCGGTATCGGGCGGAATTTCAATGTAACTGGAGCTTTTAGAGGTTCCGATTTCTTTAAGTATTTGTGATTCAGGATGGAGTTTGATTAATTTATTGCTTTCATGAAAATAAATTAGATTGGCAGATATGAAATGAGCAAATTAATATCACTATTTATAGCAAATACATTCTGTTGAATATTTTATTCATTTAGATACTACTTATTATATATAATATAGATTATATCTTATTATATCTATACTTATTATCCTAATAATATTATAAAAGTGAATGTGAGTTTGTTTGTATATTTGTTCCTCAATCAGTCTTTTTTGATAAAATAAATTTTAATACGAATTTTGGTGAATGCGGTAATCATTCGGTAATCAAATATTGAGGTCAGATTTGGTAGAATGCGTTGCTATGACAACTCAATGTTATATAAGATGTCAAAATTTTTGCACATCAGCGCCATCTATACCAAAATCATTATTTTTGCGTTTTTTTATCTTAACTTATAATCTGAAAAACAACCCCTGTTTTTCAGATTATAAGTTCCCCATTTATTTATTCTGATTATTTATCTACATACCTACTACCGCAATTTTCATCTTAATCCGTTTTGTCGTTTATTTTTGATTAGGGAACAAACATAGCAGCCTTATCACAAACTTTCGCATTTATAATATTATATTAGGATTAGGATATAATTTGAACAGAAGAATATGAAAACTATGAAATCGTGCACAAAATGCAGCTGGTGTTCGTAATACAGATAGGACCCGCATTGTTCAAAATCGTCAACCGTGCATTCACCTCATAGTCATTCATGACTAGAAAGGTGTAGATTACGTAAAGTCTGGACGAAAAATATCGACAAATTCTTCATAATCCTAATCTTAATAATATTTTATATGCGAAAGTTTATGATAAGGCTGCTATGTTGGTTCCCTAATCAAACATAAACGACAAAACGGATCAGGATGAAATTTGCTGTAGTATGAACATAGAAAATCAGAATAAATAAAGGGGAAACTTATAATCCGAGAAATAATCCCTAAACGATCAAATAATGCAAAAAGGATGATTTTAGTATTGATGACGCTAATGTGCAAAAAAATAGACATCTCAGACCGAAAACATTGAGTTTTCATAACAACGCATTCTACCAAAAAGGTTGAATCCTACTAAGGTCGGTATTGGATGTTTTTTTCTCACATCTGTAAATTTGACTTTCGAATGATACGCATTCTACCAAAATTAGTAACAAACATTATTTTATCAAAAAACTCTGAATCTGACATTAGTTTTGAATACAATGATGAAAAATTTGAACTTTCCTGAAAGTGTTTTTTTCTATGCGATTACTAAAATTTGGGCAGAACAAAGTCTGTCACGGGTCGGCTAGTAATATTATAAATGTGAAAGTTTGTGAGTTTGCATGTATGTGTGTGCCTCAAACAGGTCTAAACGACAAAACAAATTAAGTAGAAATTTGCTGTAGATGTAGATATAATGTCCGAATAAAACATAGACTACTTTAATATATGAAAAACATCTCCAAAATTATAAAAAACGCAAAAGGGATGATTTTGGTATAGATGGCGCTGGTGTGCAACAAATCTGACATCACAGACTATCAGATAAACTGAAGGGGGAACTTATAATCCGAAAAAGTTGCCTGAAAGAGCGAATATTGAAATTTGGGCAGGACAAAGTCTGTCACGGGTCGGCTAGTCATTCATAATTTACACTTCAGCTCTGAAATCACGCTTAAACATTTATTTTGAAATGATTGATTGTGTCTTAACTGTCCAAATTCCGTTATAAGAGCTGCATTAGTATAAAATGGAGGTATCTCGAATACCATTCCGAAGGTCGTGTGTTCCAAAACTTGGTGTATTTTTCTATTAGCAAAAATATAACGATGAAAAAATATCGCGAGAAAGTAAGTGTTCTTAAAAGCGAAAAAAACATGACCATCACTACTTGCTTCTCCGTGCTTACTACTGCAAAGTGCAGGCACATGCCAATTGTATCTGATGTTTGGACGTGTCTCTGATTACCCCTATTTACAGACAGACGGGCTTGCAACTTATCACATGGAGATGCTAACTACTGCAAAATGTGGGCATGTGTCAAATGTAATGTTTGGACGTGCCTCTGACTAACCCCTTTAGGTATTTTCAAAGATCTGAGCGCCTGGAGATCCAAGAGGATGTCTACCGTACTAGGGGATTACAGTCGTGAACCTATTTTTTTTTTTTAAACCATTCAGCTTAGTATCGTAGTTGAGGTTTCATATCAGATATACTTCATGCCGGTATTCTCGTACTTCCTTGTATTTTGACACCAAAATATATTTTGAAAGAACTCTGATGGAATAACAGACTTACCACAAGAAAAACAAATGTCGCTGAATCAGAGCAGAACTCTTTAAGTCACGGTGTCTGATATGGGTTTAGCGTTTGTGCTGGTATACTCGAGGACAAAAGCACAGCTCCTTATTTTTTATGATACATTTATCCTACTTTGCCTAATATAATTGCGATACCTAAAATAAATTGGTTAAACTTTCCGGTGTTATAAAAAACAGATATAAATGTCAGGAATCATAAAGTTACTCATATGTTAGTGCGTATTTTAAGAATATTTTAGTATCTAATACATAGAATAGTATTTTAAGAAAATTTGTCATACGCAAGTAGCTTTCAATTTTCAAACCAATAGCAACTGCTCTCGTCGTATTGCGTTTACTTTTTACAACCGCAAAGACTAAAATTCTTATCAAAACTCAACATATATTCACGAACAATATTACCAAGTTTGAATTGTATGAAATAGCGCGCATTGATAAAACTTTACGGCCGCGATCGGAACACTTTCAAAATCATAAAACTTTTAACTTTTATTGGCCGCTAGTGTACAATGTTGTATTCGAACCACAGTGTAACGTGTATTGTGGAGAATCAGAACAAAATGGCGGTCAGTTTTCATTCTTGTGTCTTAGTTTCTGCATCTACGTTTGAAAGTTGGTACCTACCTCTACCTACTAAAAAACTATTATTTCATCGTGTTTAGTAGACATAACTATAGGTTTTTCAAGGGTCTTCACACGTAATCACCTTTAATTAATTTTCCCGACGTTTCGGCTATTTTACAGTAGCCATGGTCACGGTCTCAAGGGCAGAGTCTGCCGTCGAGAAAATAAATTAAAGGTAATTACGTTATAAGACTCGTGTAAAAATCTAAAGTTATACTAAAAATCTCCTTTTAGGCGTCCAAGCCTAGAAGAATCAGCCAACAAACGGCTTGGAGTCTATAATTTTTTTCAATGATGTAGAGCTCCAGTGTGGTGCCGATTGAACAAGGTGATGGCTCAAACAAGAATAATAATTAAAATTACTAACCAAGTAGGTGCAACAATAAAAAAATAACTACTTAAAAAAAAAATCCTCTCATTTACACTTAAAATCATTTCCAGTTACATTTACCTTTAAATTGCAGTCGAAAATGAAGTCTTCTAATCATAACCCCATGTCGCCATTGGAATGTGCCAAGCTCACCGTTCCGGCCGACCGGATCGGAAGTCCGCACACGGCTCGCTTCCGGCGCCGTACGTTACGCCCGGCGGCCTACGGTCAGCCGGTGAGCTTCTTAGGGGTCCGTATGGTCAGAACATCGGCTAAAGTAGCCGTAGTTCCTCGGTGTATCAGTATATTTATCTTTCTTTTCTCTCTCTCTCTCCTTTTACTTTATATAAAACAAAGTCGGGTTTGTTCACTTGTAACTCGAGAGCTAAAGGACTGATTTTAATGATTTTGATTTGATGGATTTGTCTTCGTCGTGAATTTCAGAATAACTATTGAAATATCCCGAATAATTTTAATTAGGGCTACAGACAAATTTATTAGTATCATAATTGTGATTTTCGAAGAATTTTAATGATAATAAAATAATTACCTTTATTACTCCCTGATAATGTAGCTTTTAATAAGTGATAAAACTTTTAAAATTAGTCCAGCAGTTTTTTAGTTAATCCATTACAAACAAAAATATAGAAAAACAAATTTTACCTCTTCTCTTAATTTTACCTATTGTTCTCATACATAAACAAAACATGCAATAGATATCACAGAAACACCATCTAAAAATAATGTTCAAGGTTTTTTACTGGACCCTCCTCACAGCGCATTTCCACATACTTGGCAGCACTCAGTCGAGGGTCACGATAGGCGTTATCCGTTTGAACGAATGCCCCGATAGTGGGCCAAATGTTTGCCAATGGCCCGCCGGATCGTGTTCCGGAAGCATTTTATTTTGGGACACCGCGATTAGGTAGGTAATCTTGTCCCGGGATATTCTGTTTTTTACGTAGAAATAGGAATGCTTGAATTAAAGAAATTCTTTATTGAAATGTATCTACAACAACATACTAATGTTGTGATGGGTTTGCCTGTAATTAATTGGCTTTTATATCTGAACTACCTATTCCAATGCCATATCAATGGCAGTCCTTTTTAATCTACATAATTATGTAAAAATGAATGTCTGTCTGTATGTCCTTTATAGAATCGTAAACTATGCATTTGATCATGTGATAATCTTTAGCAAAGTTGTTGTGCATGAATCCACAAAGGTTTCTGAGTTGGTGGCATAGCAACGCGCGCAGGGTACAACTATAAAATAAATAAATAAAACATATAAGATAATGACACCCACAAAGAATTAAATTATATCGACTAGTTAATTATAATACTAGTTTTGTCACTTAGTTAATTATCCAATATAAAATAAATAGGATCACGACTGTAATCCCTAAGTACGGTAGATATGCCCTCAAATCTCCAGGCGGTCAGATCATCAAATTCATCTAAAGGGGGTAGTCAGAGGCATGTTTGAACATTAGATTTAGGACATGCTTATTTTGCAGCTGTTAGAATTTTCTTACGTGACAGGTAGCAAGCCCAAAACCGATTATAAGAATTCTAACTGGTTGGATGAATTCCTTCACCGTTTTGAGCACGTGTGCATGTGTGTAATGCGTGTAAAAATACCAACTATTCCAGTAAAACACAATATAGCGCGTAAGTTGCTCCATAAAAATAAATAAATGACCATCCAATCTAATCACATAACAGTCTATTATTATCACTTTATTTCCGCCCAACGACATGATTCAATAAGAAAGAATCTCACCGGACGCGTCGAGTCGCCCATAAATATTAATTAGACGGAACCCTAATGTTATTTATTGTTCGGACACTGACGACGGAACCACAGCTTTGTTTATCGAATTTGTTTTATTGAGTTTGATGGATGATTTCTTTCATAGCTTCCGAAATTTGATTTATATTTTTTAGGAAACAAACAATACAATACAGTAATAACAAAAGATTTTCCTCAATAAAGATAAAGATAAAGATAAAGATCATTTATTTGCTTGAACACAATGTAGGTTACACAGATGATAATAAATAATATTTTAGATTCAATTATGTTCTACTAAAATTAGCATGCAAATGTTATAGTAAGATAAAAACAATATTATTTTATAATTAATGTAAAAAAAAAAAGTAATAATAGTAACAGGCTCAATAGTAAAATATGGTAATGTCAAAATTTATCTGTCATAAAATCATTAATATTATAATAGCATTTGTTGATTAATAATTGTTTGAATTTAGTCCTAAATATATTATCGTCAAGATCTTTCAATGATTTAGGTATTTTGTTGTAGATTTTACGTGTCATATAGACTACACTGTTTTGTAGGAAAGCTGTTTTAGTTTTAGGCATTTGGAGTTTACTGCTATCACGTCTATTTCGCACTACAAAATCAGATTTTCGTGGGAAAAGATGGGGATGTTTTCTAACAAATAATGCCATTTCAAATATATATAACGAAAGAAGCGTTAGAATCTTGTGCTCAATGAACAGAGGTCTGCAACTGTCGGTAACGTGCAGGTTAAACATCGATCTAATGCATCTTTTTTGTCTAGTAAATATGAAGTCTTTATTAGTAGAGTTAGCCCAGAAAATTATACCAAACCTTAGGATAGACTCTACTGTTCCATAATAAGCTGTAAGTAGTGTTTCTAAGTTAACAATAGAGGATAATTTATAGAGTGCGTAGGTGGAGCTACTTACTCTCTTACTTAGAAGTTCAACATGGGTTCCAATTTAATTTGCTGTCAATTTGAATTCCTAGAAATCTTGTTGATTCTACCACGTCTACCTTACTACCATTAAACTGTAGGTCAATTTGATGATAATTTTTAATTCTTTGACTAAAATGCATTATGTTTGTTTTATTTATATTTATTTTCAGATTATTATTGTCAAGCCATTTTATCATTGAATTTATTGAATTATTAATGTCAGAATTATAAGTATTTATGTCATCACATTTTATTGTTATCGTACTATCATCAGCAAATAAGGTCATTGGTTGCTTTACTGTCCTGGGTAGGTCGTTTATATAAATAACTAGCGACCCGCCCCGGCTTCGCACGGGTAGCATGTTATTATACATATAAACCTTCCTCCTGAATCACTCCATCTATTAAAAAAAACCGCATCAAAATCCGTTGTGTAGTTTTAAAGATATAAGCAAACATACATACATATTACATACAGATGCGGGAAGCGGAAAGCGACTTTGCTTTATACTATGTAGTGATAAATAGCAAAGGCCAATAACTTATATGTAATCAAAGTACTAAACTGTATAAAAATATTAAACTTTGAGAACAATGTTCTTGTTCTCAAAGTGTTACGTAATTTGACCAAATAACGTAGGATAAGGTAAATCCTACTAATATAAATGCGAAAGTTTGTGAGTGGATGTGTGTGTGTGTGTGTGTTTGTTACTCTTTCACGTAAAAACTACTGAACGGATTAAAATGTAATATAGAGATAGATTTACAGTAATATAGTTTATATAACAGAATAACACAAAGGCAACTTTTTATCCAGGTACCACACGTACGAAGCTGGGGCGAGCAGCTAGTACTTTAATTCTTGTAATAAAAAATACACTGATGCTACTGACACATTGACCGTGCGTCCGTAATCGAACTCACGACCTTCAGATTTGAAGTCGACCCTACAGCCAAAATGGCTTTTCGGTGGACTGACCAAGAATAAAGGATTATTATAAATATTAAGAGTATATTATAAAATACTGCAACCTCATTAATATTTTAAAAGTTTGAATTCAAAAGCTTCAAAGATCAGTTTGACGAAAATGGACAAAGAATTATTTAAATCTTTTTGAAATCTAAAATCACTGAGCACTTACAAAATTCTTATGACAATTCTTGTTCAAAACCTTAGATGTTGTAAAGTAACACCAGACATAAAGACAACTTAAGGGTAGATTTATATTAGACCGAGCCGTGCCCGGGGCGTGTCGTGTTGGTCCCGGACGGGGCACGGATTTGAAATGTTACATACATTTTGTGTAAAGCTGTTTTCATTAAACAGTGTCTGATCCTTGTCCCGTCCGAGCTCATTTAGCCCCAAACTGAGCAAATCTTGTACTATGGGAACCAGATAACTGATAGAATACTTATATACTTTTTTTTATATACATAATTATGATACATAAGTTAGGTTAGGTGTTAGATGAATGAAGGGACGAGGTCATCCAAACCGTCATAAAAAAAATAAACCATGTACGTACGTTTATGTTTAAATAATCTAAACGGAAGTACCCTACGTGCCCAAAACTACAAAGGGTCTTGAGTGAATTGCATTTTGAGAACATCTATCATAGAGCGCGGAGTTTTTTCATAGCTCTATGCATAGAACAATCGCTTATAAAATATTCAGGCATTGCAGGTCTCGAAGTAAGTGAAACATAAATGAGACTTCCAACGAACGTTGAAAATTTCAACTCAAAGTTGTATTAATTGTTGCTTGAAGCTATGAGTACGTGTCGCTTGAATTATTTAGTCTGAGGAGTCATCAAACTCGAACGGTAAAGTTTTATGGACGTAAATAAAAGAACGTGAACGTAGATACGGGTGCACGGTAAAAGCTGTTTTCAAATTACATTAGTAAGTAGGTATTTGGATTACAGTTTAATAAGTTATAAGATATTTTAGTTATTATTGCGATAAAGGGGACGATTCAATTTACAACGGTACCCTGCAAAAAAGTCATTGGCAGAAACTTATTACAGACAATATTCATATTTCTATACAAGTAAGTCCAAAAGTATTGGTAGGTGCAATAATGTTTTGGCTTTCCCCTTATCGGAGCAAGCCAAAAATAATAAATAAATAAAAATTGTTTTATTCAGACAACATTTGGGGTCCATAAAAAGTTTTACAAAAAAATTAATAAATTGAAAATAAAAAACAACATAATTACATAAAACATCTACAAAACAATTATACACACCATATAACACCAATTAGGCATATAAATATACCTAATTGGTATAACAGATCTGTCCATTAAATGGATTCATGAGAGCCGTCATCCAGTACCTTAGCAGGTTACTGTCCTGCCGACCCGCCAAGATCCTAAGTAAACTGTTGGAGCTGTATCAAAATTAATTAAAATAGGTATACGTAGATGATAGATAAATTATGTAGATGTAAAACTTTGGTTTAATGTGCCGTTACGTGGATGGCATAATCAATTTTGATTAAACCCTCTTTAATAAATAAAGATTTAAAAAAAAGAGTAAAAAACCTCATTGAAAATGGATATCCTTTAAAAAAATCCGTTTTGTAGTTCGAAGATGAATTTTATCAATTTTCAAGTTGGTAGTTTCTATCAATTAGATTTTTTATACAAACGTTTTTACCTTTAGGCATGAAAATCACTACATAGTATAAAGCAAAGTCGCTTTCCGCTTCCCGCGTCTGTATGTAATATGTATGTATGTATGTTTTCTTATATCTTTAAAACTACACAACGGATTTTGATGCGGTTTTTTTAATAAATAGAGTGATTCAAAAGGAAGGTTTATATGTATAATACATGCATAATATAGTAGAGAAACACTGATAATTTTAGAGGTTTCTAATGTGATGTCGTAAATAAACACATTTTTTTGCGCTTACATTGCAAATGCTGGCTGAATTATATATATATCACGAGATATATCAAAATAATGTACTACAGTATTGTACACCTTAAAAACGTCTACAAAAAAGTCAAAGATGGTATTAGAAATGTCTTACGCACAGCGAAGCATATAAGTATCCTATAACCATCTCCGGGTTCTAAGACAAGTAACCTCCCCACTAATTTTCAGCCAAATCGAATCAGCCGTTCTTGAGTTATAGTATAGTATAGTGTAACTAACACGACTCTCTTTTATAAATAAAGATAAAACATTATCTATTACACCTACAGGCCGACAATTCGCACAACATTTTCGCATACTAAGTTACGCAATGCAAATATGTTCGCCAAATATGGCTAATCGCCGGAAGATGACGCCAATGTGACGGTTTTATGAATAAACATGACGGGGAACGGATCTTACTAAAAATGTGAATATTATATGACGTGTGCGAAGTGTTCGTGAAGAGGAAGTGTTAAGTTGCTACCTAAAAATATATAGGTAGATTAATAAATAATAATAATAATAAATATTGGTGGACATTTCACACATCGTCATCTAGCCCCAAACTAAGCCCCAAACTAAGCAAAGCTTGTACTATAGGAACCAGATAACTGATACAATACTTATTTAATACCCCAGAACAAACATCTACGAGTATGTTCACCACAAAATTGCTTATACTGGGTGGGAATCGAACCCACAACCTACAGCGCAGAAGGCAGAGCTACTACCAAATGAGCTGTTAGGCTCTTGAGTTATTTTAGGTAGCTCTTGATTTAATGTTTGACTGACTGACTGATCTATGCACACTGAACAGCCTAAAACTATTGGTCCTCGACACTAGAAATTTTGAGGGGGTGCACTAAGAATGGAATTTCAGAAACTCAACCCCTGAGAGAGTGCAGCGGGGGTGAAACAATGTATTTGGCACATGCCCACGTTATTTTGTAGATAAGTACTTTATATTTGCAAGCCGGTACAAAGTTTTTTCGCTTATAAGAAACTGACTGGTCTTGTTGAGAATTATTTTATTTATAGCAAAACTCAATATTAGTAAGATAAATATTTCGTTTTATTTTTAACAAAAAGCATAGAATATTAAATAGGTACACGTTTAAGTGTAAGAATAAATAATCGAATAACAAAACAATACCACGTCGCTTCCGATATGGTCCGCTTGCCACCGGACGTCAGTTGGTAGCGGTGGTTAGTTACCGTCCCGGGTTTGAACCCCACACACGTTACGTGTTCACAACTGGAGTTTTGTATTCTAATAAAACAAAAATAAAGCCATCTACAGCTGCCCGTTATTTTACGCGGGAAGTGTGACGTTTTAATTTGCGCGGTGACATTACACATGAGTTCAGTGCGTGAGAATTGAGCATCTGTTACAAACTTCACGTCTTTAAACTTTTTTATTATATGCAAACTTTTTATTATAAAATACAGGCTACACTTTTAAAAAGAAATAAAGTTCTTATTTCAAAAATGTTTGTAACAGGGCGTGAGTAAACAAGTGTAAATAAATAATGAGTGACTACGTACTAACCAGCTTTAATGTGTGAAATAAGCGATGAAAATATAAATTGTGCAGAAGAAAATATAGTACTGGACAGTTGAATGAAGGGATATAAACTTTACTGCTGCGTTAATAATAGGTTGTGAATAATTATTGAATACTGGATTGCAATTCGGACTGTTTTTCAACAAAAGGATGTGGTATTTGTTGAAGCTGACCATCGTATTACAATGTAAGATTATTTATCAAATCATTATTGTTCGTATGTAATCTTACTATCCCATTCCAAAAATGTGGGTATATTAATGTTTGGACGTATCTCTGACTACCTTCTTTAGACATCTGAAAATTCAGATGCTCTTTATCAAGATATTTATAGCTTTTACCAGCGACTTCGTCCGAGTAGATTTCGAAAATCGATTTTTGACGAATTTATCGTGATAGAAAATTTCTAAAAATTAAAACATATTTTGGACAAAAAGCAGCCTATGTCATTCCCAAGACTTAAAACTGTCTTTGTGAAATTTCATCACAATCGGCTCAGCGGTTTAGCCATGATAATGTCACACATAGAGTTACTTTCGCATTTATTATATTAGTATAGATTGATTTCAAAAACAAAAGTTTTGATTGTTTGAGTCATTTGGTCATCGTTGCTGGTAAATAGCCTCAATTTCTAAAGCAAACTTTTTATTTTAAACATAGCTCCATCTAGCACCAATCGAAAGCTTGTACCTACTATGGGAACCAGATTACTGATAGAATACTTAAATGCATTTTTTTTAAATACATACTGATTATACATATATTAACAGAACAGAGCAAACATCTATGTTCATCACACAAATGTTTATCCTGGGTAGGAATCAAACCCACAACCTACAGCGTAGAAAGCAGAGTTACTACGAACTGAGCTGTGAGGCCAATCAATTGTATTTAATTTCAAAATATGAAACATCTTGACGCATAAATTGGTTTAAACGTCCGCGATAAACAACACCCGTTGTAAATAATTTAATTAAATATCAAAAGTAAATTAATTCACCTTCAGGGAAGATTTATATTAGACCGGGCCGTGTCCAGGCCGAGCCGGAGCCTTTAGTTAGTAGACGGGACACGGATCAGGCACTGTTTAATATAAACAAATCCGTGCCTGGGGCGTGCCATGTCCGAGCCAGGCCCGGAGCCTTTAGTGTAGATTTATATTAGACCGGGCCGTGTTCGGGCCGGGCCGATCCTTTAGTTAGTAGACTGGCCCGGGCGGGAAACGGATCAGGCACTGTTTAATATAAACTGCTGCGTACAATATGTATGTAACGTTTCAAATCCGTGCCCCGTCCGGGTCACGTACACGGCACGCCCCGGGCACGGCCCGGTCTAATATAGATCTACCCTAAAGCACAACGTAAATTTACTACCAAAGGTACTGTACCAGTTATAAATAACATTCAAGTTGTTGATTCACCGAAAAATTTGCTGCGAATAAATCTAAGGGAAAATGCGGAATATTCAAAATAATTGAATTTAAAATACCTGACGAGACTTCCAACGCTTCAGCCGACCGAGTAAGTTGGCGCGTAAATGATAAATCGTGAAGTCTGCTGAGGATTGGATAGGTTACTTAAATGACTTGGGGTGTGAGACAGACAAGGAGACGGCACAGCTGATAGGAATCTGACGTTGGTACCAAATTCAAATTTTTTAAAAATAAAAAAATCAAATTCCTTGTTAATGTTTTGCACTTTAGAGTTGACGGTTGACTGGCCTCATAGCTCAGTTAGTAGTAGCTCTACCTTCTGCGCCGTAGGTTATGGGTTCCGTTCCTACCCTGGATAAATATTTGTGTGTTGAACATAGATGTACGAGTGTCTGAGAGTTCTAATATTTTAATGCTTTTGCGCAGTGTGTATTTACAAAAAATAAGGATTTAGGTAAAGTATTCTATTAGTTATCAGGTTACTATAGTACAAGCTTCAGGTATATAGAGCAAAATGGCGCTATGTGAAAAGTCCAACAATTTTTCTATTTATTTATGTAGTTCTATCTCCAATCGTATAAAATTCACAACTTTAGGGTGAATTTTCATTTACCCGAAGCTGTGCGGAGCGGACCAATGGCTGCGCTCGACATTATCAAACTCGAATATTTGAGCGCTATCATTGGTCCGCACAGCTTCGCGTAGGTCGAAAGTCATTATTAGTAGGTAAATTAGCAACAGTGCCAGACTAGACGTTCATTTGAAAGTATGTTGAATTACGCAAAAAACGTCTAAGTATAAGACTTGGCTAATGTTTTTGCAATTTAAAAACGAATAGACTAAATAGATAAACTAACAAACGAATGATGTATTGTTTAATTCGAAGGAAGTGCAGTGAAGCATTCACTCTACTTCAGCTCAAGGCATTCGCAACACGCAAACATTAGTTAATGTTTGTTCGTTACTGAACATAAGATATCGTAACAATGTTAGGAACACTACGATGTACAAGTAATTGCTTTTTAGAGTTGCTTCTTTAGAAGATACCTAGGATACCTACTGGAAGTTATCTGAGTAACATGAACAATTTGCTCAAAGCCTGATTGTTTTTTATTCTCAAATATATCAAATCAAAATCAAATCAAATTTATTTATCACTACATAGTATAAAGCAAAGTCGCTTTCCGCTTCCCGCGTATGTATGTTTGCTTATATCTTTAAAACTACACAACGGATTTTGATGCGTTTTTTTTTAATAGATAGAGTGATTCAGGAGGGTGGTTTATATGTATTAAACCCGTGCAAAGCCGGGGCGGGTCGCTAGTTTGGAACAAAATAACATTGGTATACAAATAACAAGTGAAAAACGATGACAACTGCAAAAGTAAAAACTGAGTAGCAGAGTCAACGCCCTCCTCCAGAGCATAACGAAAACAATGTTCCACGAAAATACGGGTTTATCTTAAAATAAGATACTAAAAATGACTATAAAGTAAGGATGTAAAACTATAAATGTACTAAGAAGAATAAAATGTAAAAAATATAAAAAATGTAAAAAATATTGGAAGACATTAACACACAGCGCCCTCTAGCAAAACTTGTTCTATTGGAACTAGATAACTGATATAATACTTAAGTACTTTTTAGGGTTCCGTACCCAAAGGGTAAAATCGGAACCCTATTACTAAGACTTCGCTGTCCGTCTGTCTGTCTGTCTGTCCGTCTGTCTGTCACAGGGCTGTATCTCATGAACCATGATAGCTAGACAGTTGAAATTTTCACAGATTATGTATTTCGGTTGCTGCTATAACAAGAAATACTAAAAACAGAATAAAATTAATATATAAGGGGGGCTCCCATACATCAAACGTGATTTTTTTGCCGCTTTTATAGATAACTAGCCACCCGCCCCGGCTTCGCACGGGTAGCATGTTATTATACATATAAACCTTCCTCCTGAATCACTCTATCTATTAAAAAAAACCGCATCAAAATCCGTTGTGTAGTTTTAAAGATATAAGCAAACATACATACATACAGACGCGGGAAGCGGAAAGCGACTTTGCTTTATACTATGTAGTGATGGTACGGAACCCTTCGTGCGCGAGTCCGACTCGCACTTGGCCGGTTTTTTATTTGTAAATTATTTTTTTTAATCAATGTTCATCACATAAATATTTGTCCTCGGTGTGAATCAAACCCACAACCTACAGCGCAGAAGGCAGAGTTACTACCAACTGAGCTGTGAGGCCAGTCAAGCTTTTATCTAATTTGCAATGTATGTTTGTTCGGGACAAATCTTGCAACTGAACTTTGAAACTGTTCCTCAACTTAGCATGCCTGTGTAACTTGACAATACAATAATATGGACTGCGAGCTAATCTGATGCTGGAGTCAGGAGCTGTTCATCGGAACTTAGTAAATAGTTCGATTGAGTTAAAACTTTGCATACCTAATACCTATCAAGTTCCGATGACAATGTAATATTATGTGACAGGTGACAGCGCGTTGGTCCGATGACGGAGCTCGAAGGTTCGAAGGATTTTACAAAAGCTTGTTTTGAACAATATTTTTCAACAGATAACTTTTATAATGCTCTTTTGATATAAACCTTGGTACACACCGAAACCAGGTACCAAATATAAACTCCCAAGTTAAAAGGAACGCGAAAGTAACTTGTTTAATAGGCAGTATCCTCCAACGTCACTTTTGCTTCTGAATTTTTAAAGCAAGCGCTCTGAGTTCCTTACATTAGGGTGTCCAGAAGAAAAGTGACAAAGAGACATTCCCTAACTTTCTTGGAAAGTTGGTAACTGTGTTTTTAGCACCAGTTTCTGCTGGTTTTTAGGGTTCCATACCCAAATGGTAAAAACGGGACCCTATTACTAAGACTTCGCTTTCCGTCTGTCTGTCACAGGACTGTATCTCATGAACTGTGATAGCTAGACAGTTGAAATATAACAAATACTAAAAACAGAATAAAATAAATATCTAAGTGGGGCTCACATACAACAAACCTGTTTTTTGCCGTTTTCTACAGATAATGGTACGGAACCCTTCGAGCGAGATTCCGACTCGGACTTGGCCGGTTTTATTCGTTTTTAGTTTTCAACCTGTCAATTTATTCATGGATTCAGGTATCAGATCACGTGTCTCACAATATGTAAAGCCTCACAGCTCAGTTGATTGTAGCTCTGCTTACTGCGCTGTAGCTTGCGTGTTCGATTCTCACTCAGGACAAACATTTATCTGATGAGCATACCTAGTTGTTTGTTATGTGTCTGGGTGTTGTAAATAATAGGTATGTTTTTATAAAAACAATAAAAATGTATTCTATTAGTTATCTAGTTTCCATAGAACAAGCTTTGCCTAGTTCAGGGCTAGATGGCGCCGTGTGAAATATCCACTAGTATTTTTATACTTCTTATTTATGTAGCATCTGTAAAGGACTCGCTAGGAACTCGATAACTTAGAAACTAGTGTTAAAGGCACTAGTAAAAAATTCATCACTGTCATAGCACGTAGTGAAGAAGATGGAGGCTTCTGATTTCAGTTACAAAATGTTGCTTCAAAACTTTGACAAAGCTGATGTTGATTTTTTCAAAAAAATACTCTTCCTTGTCGTGATGCCGAGTTGGAGATACCTCTACCTTCAATTCAAAAGTTGTGGGTTTTTATTCTGCTCGTGAATCATTTCTATTCGAAAAATGTATATGCGCATCATGCGTGTTCAAAATGGTGAAGGAAAACATCGTAAGGAAACCAGTTAGAATTCTCGTAAACTACTTGTCACGTGTTGAATGCAAATTGCAAAATGTGGGCAAGTGCGTAGATGTAGATTAGTGGTATACTCATAATGTGGTTACTTCCACAAAGCTAAGCAGGCTGATTTTGGTTACCCTACATCCAGTCAGCGTGCAACAAACTTAGCTCAGACTCAGGATTTGCATACACGTGACATTGTCTACCGTCAATCTTGGAGACCGACTTCCGACGCGTTTGTTCTAAAGTTAATTCATAAAAGTTGATGCATTAGCAAGCAGTTAAATTTATGCTTTGCTTGTTTTTAATGGAGTTTGGATGATGGGACAGTTGACTGGTTTTTCGGTTTGTGGGATGTACCTACCTCGACTTTCAATCTGAAGGTCGTGGGTTCGAATCCCGGCGTGCATCAATGGATTTTTCTGTTCGAAGATTTATATGTGCATCAAAAACACGTGCTTACAACGGTGAAGGAAAACATCGTGAGGAAACCAGTTAGTGTTCTTAAGCGGCGATGGGCTTGCAACCTGTCACGTATGGAATGCTAACTACTGTAAAATGTGGGCATGTGCCAAATATAATGTTTGGACGTGCCTCTGACTACCCCCACTGGACATCTTCAAAGGATCTAAGAGTCTGGAGATCTGAGAGGATGTCTACCGTACTAGGGGATTACAGTCGTGATCATATTATTATTATTATTATTTTTTTATAATAATTTTAAGACTATGTTGCTTTTTCTTGGTCGGTGATCTTTTGAAGTTGATGGTGGTTCTGACAAAAAGTTCGAGATTGAATTTGCTACTCCGTTTATTATCGGACAACTTTATTTATCAATTAACTCAGAAGTTCAAGGGCTTGAACACGAACCGCTATCGACATCGCATCCTCCGAATGTATAAACTGACACAATATTGTTTGGTATAAGGGACGAAGATAAATAAAAAAATTAAACGCGTTTTTAAATCGCGTCTAGACATGCGTTGACATAAGCGCGCGTTCGTGCGGTAACGCGCTTATGTCGAGGGTGAAAGTTCAATTTCCGATTAATATTTCACTCGGAGTAATAATTAGTAACAACAGTATGCGTCTATCAATAAAAAAACTACATGTACAGTATCACTTTTTATGTATAAAATATACCTTGAAAAAGTAGATTAAGTAGGCATTTTTAGGTAAGTACTAGAACAAGTGAAAGTATGTTTGTACGTTTGTTGGTTTGTCCTTCATGCAGCAATGATGCAACGGATCGTACATATTTTCATGGGCTATATGCCGTGCAAAGCCACAGGAAAAAGCTAGTAAGAAATAAATCTGAATAATTATAGAAATTATGGAGCATTTACTAAATGAAATTTCCCTGTAACTAAAATACACTGTTTTTTGTTATAAGTCTATGTGGCTCTCATTTGCTTACGGTCTTTGCTCTTACTTAGCTTGCTCTTACCACTCTTTGATTTCGCCTCTTGATTGGATGTGTTAATCAACTATTGAGCTTTGAAGTGGTGGAACAAAAACTTTAATTACACTTACAGAATACTTGAAAATATATTTAAAAAAATTAACCCATGATGTCGTCATAGAATATAAATGACATGAATACCTTTTGAAGATGTTCTAATGAGATTCAGTTAATACGTCACCATTTGTGATTTCATGTGAGAAGAAATATTTTGTTAAATAGGTTTACCGACCAATTTAGTATAGTGTGATTTAGTAGGTATTAATTATTTAATAAAATAAAGTGTAAGTAAGTAAGTAAAAACTAAATAAGGTGTAGGACCGTTCAAGGTCATGGAACTACCTGGTAAAATGAATAAAAATAACTATGTTATCCCCAAGTACGGTAGACATCCTCTTAAATCTCCTAAATAGGTTCTTGAAGATGTCTACTACTGTAAATGTCTGTAAATGTGGGCACATGCCCACATTTACAGTAGTTAGCATTCCACACGTGACAGGTTGCAAGCCCGTCGCCGCTTACAAGAATACTACCCGGTACCTACTCCATTTTTTACATATAACGGTACCTTGGTATTGCACCCCAACAAATTTATTTTAAAGTAAATTTCTATGCAAAAAAAACATGCAAGGGAATCCCACAACACTATATTTTACCTGTCCAGTGAACCTACACGTTCTGGACGCAAAAAACGGCGCGTGCTCACAAGCGAGCTTCCTGTCGTTTTTATAGAAGCACCTTTGTCTGTCTTGTGTGCAACGGGGCGAACACATGTCTTAGGCTGAGGTTCACCAAACTAACCAGCGGTCAACGTATCCGTATATTTTTTTTAATGAGATTGACGTCTGAAATTCCCAAGCATGGTAGTTATGCTCTCAGATCTTAATGCGCTTAGATCCTTGAGGATGTCTAAAAGGGGTAGTCAGAGGTACGTCATGTCTGGCACAATACCCACTATTTGCAGTAGTCAATAGTCATCCGCATTGATGACGGCTGATAATAGTTTGATGTACATTATCCTCGAAAGAGTACTATTACTCATATTTTTCTTATTCATTTATTTTGTAAGCGAAAGAAATTAGTTGCTACGTATCATGTATGCATAATGCATTTGCCAAATGCAATGTTTGAACGTTCTTTAAATAAACACATACACATTGTTTAAAAGAGATATTCATAAGCAAAAGATGTCATCTTCAAGGATCTGAATGCCTGGATGTCCGAGAGGTGATATTTCCTCACAGGCAGTACAAAAACTATTACTAGTATGAAAGTATCGGTTAGATCAGGGTTTCTCAAACTTTTTGTTCCACGTACTCCTATTAGATTCTAAACTAACTACGGTAAACCCCTTAAACAACAGACTATAGATATGCATTTTGTTTAAAAAAATACGAACCAGTCAACTAAACCGCCGCCATCGCGTACCACTATGTTTCAATGGCGTACCCCCATTGGTACGCGTATCCCACTGAGAAACCCTGGGTTAGATAAATAGCCGGTTATAGTGTTGGTGAACAGTGACCTTAGTCGCGTGCTCTACGGTGCTTATCTTTATAATTAAGATTCAGGAAAAATTAAAGGGCATATACCCACTTGTAAAACACTTTGCTGGCTAGTGCAAGGTACTGAGAATTTATTTTTTCTAGGGTCATTTATTAGTTGATAAGAATAATAAAATCATAACTAGAGATACCTATAAATACCTTTAAAACAGAACTACTGCAAAATGTGGGCATGTGCCAAATATAATGTTTGGACGTGCCTCTGACTACCCCCACTAGACATCTTCAAAGGATCTAAGCGTCTGAAGATCTGAGAGGATGTCTACCGTATTTGGGGATTACAGTCGTGAACCTTTTTTTTTTACAAACAACATTATGTTATATTATATTACAGAATATAAAAAATACACAAGAACCAGTTGAGCCATCTAAAGATCGTTGCAAACAGTCTACAGATAGCTCAACTGATCCAGATCACTACAAATCGGAAGCGTTCCCAAGATAGAGATTGAAATTTCTGTCATAATTTCAAGCAAAATATCAGAGTTTTGCCTATTGTTGAGTCCAGAAGGTTCTAGAAACCCTTTGTTTAGTACCAAATAAAACATGATAAGGTGACACGTTACTTAAGAACAGGAACTGTTAAATAGGATATATGCGGTTGATCGTGGGATGGTCACTGCAATAGAGTTCGCTCGGGACAGAAGTATTTTAAGACTTCTTTTAAGACATGTCTTTTTAAGGCGTACGTATACCGAATGTGGATGGATACAGAGGTAGAGTCAGGCCAAATAAGATATGGATGGACTGTGTGAAAGAGGAAGTAAGAAAGTTGTGAATACTCCGATGACGAGCGATAAAGGTACTTATATTATATGTGGCATAGAACTGAACTTGTGGCAAAAAATATTTGAATAGGTCGTTCTAAACTTTAGTCTTTAGTCTTCGTGAGTGAGTGAGTGAGTAGCGATAGGTTCAAAGAGATCTTTGTATGGAAGTATGGAAGAAAGAAACATATGCCAACCCCACTTGAGTGGGATAAGGGCAGGCTGATGATGATGATAATGATACTCGTAGCATACTTATACTTATGTATGATTTTTTGAAGCAAATTTTACAAGAATAATAGTTTTTCCGTACTGTTCAGTTAATTACCCATTCAGTTGTGTATGGTTCGTTGAATAAAATAAATTACTTCGAGTAACCTCTCAGGAACCACTCGCTTAAAACAAAGCAATATGGCTTCAACACTATCTTTCCACTATCACGTGAAACGAGGCGTACGAGTTTCGTCACACTCAATGATTTCCATACATGTTTTCTGTCCTTCTCTAACTTACGGGGGAAGTAGTGACTTTGATCAGTTCGTCCTTTTCTGGTATTTCGATATGTAAATTGACTCGTGGCCGGAAGATAGGCACATGCCAAGGGATGTTCGATGATAGGCAGGTGTTCGAGTTTTGTTGCAGGGGGTCATGGTTTGTGATCTATAATGCAGGATATGTTGCTACGGAAATGCCGAAGCTATAATTCACGCATGAGTGGGTTCGTATTGTAATGAAATAATAATGATCTGTGTCCAGTCAATAAGTAAAAACCGACCAAGAGTCTGTCTCGCGCACAAAGGGTTCAGTAGCTGTTCAGTAGTCACGTCGTTCAGTAGCTTTCAAGGAATGCCAAGGTACATCTCGAGATATTTTCAGTTGACAGTTCTGTTGACTGAAGAATCCTGGACTACAGGCAAACTCGAGGTAATTCTATCAAGTGTAAAACTACCAAAACACGGTTTCGAAGTCGAGTCAAGGTGGAGATATTTCGAGGTTACAACTAAGAATATAGGGATAAGTCATTTACATTCAGCCCACTTCAGCGGCATTGAGCAGTAGGGAAACGTAAATTAGTTTATATACTCGCGCTTCCCACTACTATGATGGCGTGATTGGACTGATTGTAAATAAGGCAAGAACATTTCTGTCTTACTCAATGCTTTACCTTTAAAATTTACTTACACAGATAATGTATTTCTGTTGCCGCTATAACAACAAACACTAAAAATACTAAAAACATAATAAATTTAATATTTAAGTGGGGCTCCCATACAACAAACGTGTTTTTTGCCGTTTTTTATAGATGTATTTTTGACCGATTGACCGACTTGGCCGATTTGTATTTTTTTAATAAATTACTCCTATATAATATCTGGACTGCTGCATATCGTGACTTTAAGTCACCAATATTCAATAATAAATAAGTGAATATTGGTGAACATTTTACATAGAACATCTAGCCTCAAACAAAAAGCCACCACTAGATTACTGATATATTTACATACCTATATTATTTTATAAAATACTAGCGACCCGCCCCGGCTTCGCACGGGTAGCATGTTATTATACATATAAACCTTCCTCCTGAATCACTTTATCTATTAAAAAAAACCGCATCAAAATCCGTTGTGTAGTTTTAAAGATATAAGCAAACATACATACAGACATACAGACGCGGGAAGCGGAGAGCGACTTTGCTTTATACTATGTAGTGATATAGGTATAACTTATAATTCATTATAACACCTATAACGTTTTAATGGTCAACAGCTGAATGTTTTAGTATACAGTTCTTAGTTTTTAAATACATCTATGTTCATCACACAAATGTTCGTCCTTGGTGGGATTTGAACTCACAAGGCAATAAAAAATTATATAAATAAATAGGATCACGACTGTAATCCCCAAGTACGGTAGATATCCTCTCAGATCTCCAGACGCTTAGATCCTTTGAAGATGTCTAGTGGGGGTAGTCCAAACATTATATTTGGCACATGCCCACATTTTGCAGTAGGCAATATTATAGCAATATTTTTAGGCCCCTGCACCTTTTGTGTAGCTGGTATGCGCTACATACATAGAACTACTTAGAAACACCATGCTGTTCAGACATGGCGCAAGTATATCACGGCCGTTGGTCGCACCGCTCCGCTGCCCACCCCAGTCACGCCTCCGTACATATGCATTCATAATCTTATTCTTTTTGATATGAATTTCTAGTTTTTGCAAAGTATGACTCATAGAGGCAAGAAACTGCAACAAAGACTTGCTACTTAAAAACCTGCAATCTGATACTCTTCTGTGTAATAGAAATCACCTTTTTACATCAGGACTTCAAAAGAGCACAGGTAAATAAAAAACAAATAAATAGGATCATGACTGTAATCCCCTAGTACGGTAGACATCCTCTCAGATCTCCAGACGCTTAGATACTTTGAAGATGTCTAGTGGGGGTAGTCAGAGGCACGTCCAAACATTATATTTGGCACATGTCCACATTTTGCAGTAGTTAGCATTCCATATGGACAGGTTGCAAGCCCATCGCCGCTTATATGTATACTAACTGGTTTCCTCACGATGTTTTCCTTCACCGTTTTGAACACGTGTTTTTGATGTTTTTGTGTATAAGTTATTAGGTTTTAAATCGCTGAGACCGCTGAATTCTTTATATCATTAGTGATAATATAATAGATTAGGTACCTACATTAAAACTGGTAAATTGAATATTCTAAAGAACTAGATAGATAGAACTCTAAATCATCGTAGTTTAAATGATAGCCCTCCAAACGCGAGCGATTCCGAAGAAATCGATTTTACCCCCCCTAGTAAACTTTAATTGTAATTCACATAAGTTTAATATTCCATCCTATCACAATGCTAAAATGTTATATTCGTTCAAAGCAAAAAATGAACGCGGCTCAAATAATCGCAATAACGAAAGAGCTCCATGTTAAAACAATTTACAAAGAACGTCATTAAGCTTTCCCGTCCAATTTTTGTTCCGAAAATAGTTTGATACAGCTCTGACCAGCTCACGAAAAATAGCTGAACAATTTTTACTTTTCCTGCTCTGGACAGGCGAGGCAGAATTTTCGCTTAGTAGGTCACTGGCAATTCTCTTGTCTCAATAAACTGACTAAAATTTATTAAAATACGACCGTTCTTAATTTGTTTACGTTGAAGTCTAAATTAGCGTAAACCTGACGGTATTAAAATTGGAATAGTTTAATCACAATTTTGTGTAGTCAAAACATGTTGCCTTTTAGGTTAACGTATTTAAATCACATTCAAAAATATTGTTTAGTAGTAGTTTGACGAGACAAATAGTTTTGTTGTCATCATGTCTACCAATACTTAAAAATATTGATAAAGTTTTCTTGACAGAATGTTGAAATAAACCAGTCAAGTGCGAGTCCGACTCGCGCACAAAGACTATTCTATAAAAAAAATCTATAAAAACGTCAAAAAAAACACGTTTGTTCTATGGGAGCTCCACAAAAATATTTATTTTATTCTGTTTTTAGTATTTTTTTAGTAGTTGTTATAGCGGCAACAGTAATACATCATCTGTGAAATATTAAAATGTCTAGCTACCACGGTTCATGAGATACAGCTTTGTGACAGACAGACAGACGGACAGCGAAGTCTTACTAATAACTGCTCGCCAAATGTAACGTTAAGATGTTCCTCTGAGACATCATCACGGATCTGAACACCTGGTGATCTAAAATAATGTTTACCTTACTTGGGGATTACATACAGTCGTGATCATATTTATTTTTGTACTACAAGTTTTATTGAAATTATCAGAATTTACATTTAAATTTAAGATTTTTTATGTCGTCAGAAACTAGTGGAATAATCTTACTAATCCTATCCTAATAATATTATAAATGCAAAAATTTGTGATAAGGCTGCTATGTTTGTTCCCTAATCAAAAATAAACGACAAAAAGTATTAAAGTAAAACTTGCTGTAGGATGTAGATCAAAAATCAGAATAAATAAAGGGGGAACTTAAAATCCGAAAAACAGCCCGTAAATGATAAAAAAAACGCAAAAATGATGATTTTGGTATAGATGGCGTTGGTGTGCACAAAATCTGACATTACAGACTAAAAACATTTATTTGACAGGACAACGTCTGTCACGGGTCGGCTAGTATTATAAATGCGAAAGTTTGTGAGTGTTTATGTGTGTTTGTTACTCTTTCCCGCAAAAACTACTGAACGGATTAAAATGAAACTTTACAGTAATATAGCTTATACATCAGAATAACATATAGGTTACTTTTTATTCAGGTACCACTCGTGCGAAGCCCAAGCGAAGTCCTTAAATAATTTTACGTCAAGCAAACAAAATACTGCGAAAATCATGGTTTTAGTTTTACATACTCGTTGGTACAAGTAAAACTAGCACAGGACAGTCGCAACTGTTCCCTACGGATGCAAACAGAATATATTATCGGAACCCGCTACCGTGACAGCCATATCCATTCTACGCCGCAAACATCGCCTCATTACTCCAGACTTGTAGAATGGTCAACGTAAAACTGTACCCTAATAATTCTTAGTACTCACCTTAAAGTAGGTAGGTACGTTTTGAAACTAAAATAAGTTTTCTGTTGAAAAATATTTTTTAAATTTATTCAAAATTCAAATTCAACAATCATTTATTTCAATAAAATCACATGGATCACTTTGAAACGTCTTAGGAACTAGGTGAAGCTACGCCGATTCCACGCGACCAAGCCTAGAAGAAACAGGCAACAAACAATGACAAGCTTTTGTAAAATCATTCAAACCATCGAGCACCAGCGCGCAGTCTCATAATGCAAAGTTGTTACTCAATCGAAGTATTTACTAAGGAGTTCCATTGTGAGTGTCTTGAACAACTCCTGACTCCATCATCAGATCAGCTCGCTGTCACTAAATGCATTGTCACCAAAGTTACATAAGTATGCAAAATTTTAGCTCAATCGGGTTGAAATAACTACTTCAAAATTGAGTTGCAAGTTTCCACCAGAACATACAAATAATAATAAACACATTGCACTTTTTTTAACAAACATTTTGTGTGATGATCATGGTTGTTTTTTCTGTGTCTGGATGTTATAACGTATCATAATTATGTATTTACAAAAAAGCAATAGTATTTATGTATTCTATCAGTTATCTAGTTCTCATAGTACAAGCACAAGCTTTGCTTAGATTGGGGCTAGATGGCCATGTGTGAAATGTCCACTATTCACTCTCATGAGAAAAGCCGACTGTTAGTCAGCTCATCATGTATAGAAAAGTCCACAGTCCTTCAGATGAGACCGAATAAGCTGAGAGATATGAGGAAATAGTATAAAGTTTTATCTGTTTATAATAAACAAGCTGACCCCGCGAACTTCGTATCGCTTTAGAATTAACAAATGTCCCCGTTCCCGTTCCCGTTCCCGTTCCCGTTCCCGTTCCCGTTCCCGTTCCCGTTACCGTTCCCGTTCCAAAATATTTTTTTACTTTTTCAAAATAAAAAATACCCTATGTTACTCAGGAATAATGTAGCTTGGTAATGGTGAAAGAATTTTTGAAATCGGTTCAGTAGTTTTTGAGTTTATCCATTACAAAAATACAAAAAAACAAAACTTTTCTCTTTATAATATTAGTAGAGTAGAAGATAGTAGAAGTAGAAGTAGATAATCTATAAAAGATGAAAAAAGGCACTAAAAGTCAAAACAAACAAAACATCCCCACAAACTTTCGCGTTAAATATTGCAACAGGAAGAAAAGCTCTAAGAAAGTACGTGTAACTAATTGATTGTCTTAAAACTTGTCAGTTTGATCCGCCATCGATTTTTGGGGTTCCGTACTGAAATGATAAAACGGAACTCTACTTGATATCATTTAAAGGACTTAATTTGCACAGTTTTTGCATTTTAGAATAGGATTTAATTGTAAATACGTTGCATTTTTAGGGTATATTATAAGACTAGGAGTTGAAATTTTCACAGATTATGTATTTCTGTTGCAGCTATAACAACAAATATAGAATAAAAAGAATATTTAAGTGGGGCTCCCATATAACAAAAGTGTTTTTTTGGCGTTTTTTATAGATAATGGTACGAAACCCTTCGTGCGCGAGTCCGACTCGCACTTGACCGGTTCTGTTTAACTTGTATCATATTTAAATTCAGGGATCCCATGCGTAAAAATATCGTATTCTCGATAGCTTGTCGAGCGTTATATATCCATCAAAATATTTGATATAATAAATGAAATTCCTAGAGCTGAAAACAATATTCCTTTGGATTATGCCAAAGGGTAATGTGGTGTTTCCAACAGAGTGGAGCGTTAAGTCGTCCTAAGAAGCTACGACCGTAATATTAAAGCGCTGATCGGTATTTAGCGTTTATATTACTGAATTTTCATTTTTAAAAAAACCCTTAAGAATTAACTTTTAAACTCACAAGTCCATCCATAGGTAGTCGTTCTAGGCCTTATATTTTATTTTATTATATTATTCAAAAGTAGGTATATTATTTTGTTTTCGCTATCTAGTTTAGGTATATATTTTTATAGAATGTTAAATAGTAGGTATTTTAGAATTTTAAGTACTTAATGTAAATATATGCACTGTGTGATTATACAGTATGCTGCCCCACACGCACTATGGCTCCACTGAAAATCAGCGCTGCATCAACTCTCGCTGTTGCAGCATATAGCCGAGTGGTGACCAATTTTGTTGTCAATGTTCCCAATATGTATGTTTTTGTTTAGTTTTAAGAGATTATGTTGACACAAAATAAATTTATTCTTTCTTTCTTTCTTTCTTTCTTTCTAATATCTATATATATATATATATATCTTGCCTCGGTATTGCACGTACTACGGTGTACTAATAATGATTATAGGAAAAAAAATTATACCTTACGTTACATTGTTGCAATTTTTAAGGGAAATGTAATTTAAAAAATGCGACTTAGTTAAGTACTTGCGGATAATGTAACTTTTGATAGGTGAAAGAATTTAAATTGGTCTATTAGTTTTATGTTAATCTATTACAAACCAAACATTAAAAAAAACTCGATAATATTAGTGTAGATGTTGATATACATACGAGTATCTATAGAAACATTTGTGTTTAAGTAAAAATATTGGAAGCAATTCTGTTATCTCGACAAACAGACTAAATTTAGTAATATACAAACTTTCTTATTCTGATGCCGTTAAAGTCTAAATTAGCGTTTTCTAATTAGGGATTATGTTCCTTCCTACCTACTACACAATGCTTCGTCTGGTGCCGACGCTACTCAGCTGGATTAAGGTGTGGCAGTATCAATGTTGCGAGAGAGTAATGATAATTCAGACTTCGTCATTTTTAGGGTTCCGAACCCAAAGGGTAAAAAACGGGACCCTATTAGTAAGACTTCGCTGTCCGTCTGTCTGTTACCAGGCTAGACAGTTGAAATTTACACAGATGATGTATTTCTGTTTCGCGGAAAAAACAGATACTAATAACAGAATAAAATAAACATTTAAGTGGGGCTTCCATACAACAAACGTGATTTTTTTGCCGTTTTTTATAGATAATGGTACGGAACCCTTCGTGCGCAAGTCCGACTCGCACTTGGCTGATTTTGTTCCTCAAAGATCAAAGACATAAAACCGATATTTATTTGAAGATATAAATAGAACGTAAACCATGATCTGCTGACTTATTACGTAAAAATCTATCTATCTATTTTCATAGTCATAGCTATGAGAATAGATTATATAATAGTTGCTATGAAATTGGTATTCTCTAAATTCGACTGATATTCAACCGCTATGAAAATTATTTTTTTATGAAATAAGCCAGCTGAACAACTTTTGTTCTGCAAAAACAAGTATTTCAAATTTCATGAGAGAAGCTAATCGTAAAACCAAACCCATTGGTTGCAGCTTTTGCAATATTGGATTCTAATTCGGTGCAGTAACGCTTATTTTAAATAGCAGACCGAATAAAGTGACTTAACTCCGTTCCAGGTTCATGTTCAGTGACGCGGGGAGCCCCCGGGACTAATGCGGTGTATCCCGGCCGTTATTATTGATTTTATCATTTTATATCCGGGAGTTTTCGGGACCCTATCGGTATTCCGGAACACGGCTCGATTGATGAATCGATTTTATGGAAGTACTCGTTATAAAAGTTTATAAAATTCCTTTGTTTGTAAACCTTGTTTGTTTCCACTTATTTTCTGATACTGCTGTGCCTCGGACATGTTCTATATGGAGTAGGCTTGCCCAGCTTCTTTAACTCTTGAGATAATGGTATAGGCATACCATTCTCTCAGTTTAGTCGATCTTTTTACAGAAAAGATATCGTCAATACGTTTTCCTTCGCCGTTTTAAGCATGAGTTAAAGTGTACATATTTTTTTCGAATAGAAATTTACATTGGTAATTGACCCGGATTCAAACTCACGACAATCAGATCGAAAGTCAAAGTACCTCCAACTAGGCCAACACGGCTCTAGAATTTGCATAGCGCTTAAAGTTGGTAGGCAGGTTTACTTGGAAGGCTTGTGTAATTTGTTTAAAACGTTATTCTTGTAAAAACAATATTGAAACACAAGCATACGTTTTAAAAAGGCTTTATTTTAAATTTTTAAAACAATACTGAGCGGAAAATCCCTGGCGAACG
Source organism: Hydriomena furcata (assembly GCA_912999785.1). Taxonomy (NCBI): domain Eukaryota; kingdom Metazoa; phylum Arthropoda; class Insecta; order Lepidoptera; family Geometridae; genus Hydriomena; species Hydriomena furcata. The sequence goes on along the minus strand of OU538828.1, from coordinate 12,476,271 downwards.
GCCAGATGATGTTTAACCTCTAAGAAAAAATAATATTGTAGAAATAGGAAATTAAAAAAACATCTCTAGGAACCGGATCGAGGAATGCGTAGCTTTACCTGGCTCCTAAAACGTTTGACTTTGATTTTTGTGCTTTGTATTACAAGTGCTAGTGATGCGTTATGTTCTTTGTAATTTCCCAAAAAAAAAACAAATTCGAATAATATAAAGGTGTCACCAAACATAGCGTGGCATTCGCAGGACACAAGTTTGCTACGTGACTAGTTTAAACATAAAGGTAAATTTACGCGCGGCCGTCGTACAATCATAGCGCGGCTTCCGCGCTCAAATGCTGCGCTCAAATGCAATGTCTGGTCACGCCTTAAAACTCTTGCGTTAATACTGACTGACTTAACTTAGAGATCTAAGACTATATTTAGAGGATGTAATTCTTTTGGTGTGTAAAGGATAAAAGGAATTCCTAAAACTTATCTTCTAAAGGAGTACAACGGGGTTTAAAGTCTGTTTGAAAATAACATCACGAGAACGAAGTCGCGAGGGTTTCCACTAGTCATCATCACTACATAGTATAAAGCAAAGTCGCTTTCCGCTTCCCGCGTATGTATGTATGTTTGCTTATATCTTTAAAACTACACAACGGATTTTGATGCGGTTTTTTTTAATAGATAGAGTGATTCAGGAGGAAGGTTTATATGTATAATAACATGCTACCCGTGCGAAGCCGGGGCGGGTCGCTAGTCTATATATATAAAAATCATTGCCACTTTTCATTGTAATTTTATAACTCAAGAACGGGCTCACCTATCCAAACCAAATGTTTAGACTTTGTTTGGACTATTTAGTACATGGTTTATGTGAAGTTTGCACAAAATCGGTAGAGCGGTTCTTCATTTATCACATTTTTTGTAACAAATGAATTCTATAAATGGCGGATCATTTTGTAAATGGGGATTTTGCTGTCAATCAATTATTGAAATTTGACAGAACAATGTGGTCACGGGTCGGCTAGTCGTTTATTATTTTCTTCTCATCCCCAGGCGTTCATTCCGTCAGAATTATCAACATGCGCGTCCCAGAAGTGATACAATACGGCACGCGCGACAAAGTGACGCTGGATTGCGACTACGTGGCCAGCAACGTCACTGGGCTGGTGGTGAAGTGGTTTTATGATGATAAGTCCCAGCCGGTGTACCAGTGGATCCCGCCTCAGAAGCCGCAGGCATTGGGGATATTGAAAAACAAGGTTCGTTTTAACGCATCAACTATCATTATCTGTACCTGTATTAAGCGTAGCTTGCCTAGTCGTTTTTAACTGATCTTCCAAGTTAATCGATCTTTAGCGCGATCATCAAATGGCTTTATTAGCTAAGAATATCCATGTTTCGGGTTCTGGCTTTTAGAAAGACGTTATGCCATGACAGAGGTCTTTGGGCGGCTTGAAAACTCTGTCACCAGAATTGGCACTTACAAAATTACTGATTAACTTACTTATCATATCAAAAATAGAAGACAATTTCTAATTTAGGAGTAGTGATCATTTCAAGCTTTTCAGTATGACTGTAATAATTGTTTTGAAAGTGTTTGTTATACTTAAACTACTTGTAATCTTTTTTAAAGGTACATACTTATATAATAAGCCTAATTACTTTAGACTTTAACTCTCTTTTTATAAATTTTTAGCGAATTATGGCCCAGACTTTCTAGTGCTAAAACCACCACAAAAACTACTTAGCTTTTAGATTTCAACTATAAGTTTATTGTGGCTTTTATTAACAGTTTCAACTTGTTTAGAAGCACCTAAGCGTTTGTCAATACAAACTTATTTAATTTTAGCTGGATCTGAACTACAAGGTGTCACACAATCCGTATACGCAACACCGAGCGCTTCGGATTCTGTCACCAGGCACCGAACTGACTGGGAACTACACTTGTGTCGTATCCACATTCCTGGCTGAAGACGAGCGGACAAAGCCTATGACTATTTTTGGTATGTACCTTTTTCTCTCAAATCTCCTTGCCTGAAAGAAGTATCTTATCACGACGACCATTAATTTGAGGATAGAAAGCAATGACGCTTTTTTTGGAGAACCTAAAAGCTGTTCTTTTACAACGCGTCATAACAGCAGTTTTGACTAATGAATAATACGCATTCTACCAAAATTTGTAATTTATTTTATCAGTACAAGGTTATTTTTTTGGTAAATAAATTGAAAATTGTCTGAAAGTGCTTTTTTGTATGCGATAATTAAAATTTGAACATAACAAAGTCGAGTAGGCTGGATAGAGTGGAAATATTGTTTAAAATAGACCTACTTCTAAAGACAAGCAGTAATTCATTACTTGACAGTCTAATTTGAAAATAGAACACGATATGAGGAAGCGATATACACGATATGGGTATGGGTATTGCTAACATTCACGTTATTTAAAAAAAAATAAAAACATATCTAAACGTTAATAATGTATGCAGTTATTACAATTTATTGAGTTAAATAATCACAAATACCCATGTTACAACAATGTTATGTGAGTCGAGCGAGATGGAACGGAAATTACTCGGTGCAACACCCTACCGAGCTCTTAGAATGGAGTGAGTTTGGTGAAGAGCATTAGCGACTTTGAAAGATTTTTCATAATCTTGATCGGTTTTATAGCTCAGTTGGTAGTAGCTCTGCCTTCTGCGCTGTAGGTTATGGATTTGACTCCCATCCAAGACAAATGTTTGTGTAATAAACATAGATGTTTGTTCTGTGTCCGGGTGTTATTATTTGAACAGGATCACGACTGTGATCCCCTAGTACGGTAGACATCCTCTCGGATCTCCAGACGCTTAGATCCTTTGAAGATGTCTAGTGGGGGTAGTCAGAGGCACGTCCAAACATTATATTTGGCACATGCCCACATTTTGCAGTAGTAGTAGCATTTCATACGTGACAACAACCTGCAAGCCCATCGCCGCTTATGAGAACACTAACCGGTTTCCTCACGATGTTTTCCTTCACCATTGTAAGCACGTGTTTTTGATGCGCATATAAATTTTAAACAGAAAAATCCATTGATGCACGTCGGGATTCGAACCCACGACCTTTAGATTGAAAGTCAAGGTACATCTCACTCGGCCAACACGGCTTGTATTTACAAAAAAGTATTACAATAATACTTAAAGTATTATATCAGTTATCCAGTTCCCATAGTGGGCTAGTAAATGTCCAATAATATTTATTTATTTATTTTATTTTATCCTAATTTAGTACACTAGGCAGGGCAGCAGAGCTATTTTGTAAAAACATGATTATCATGTTATGATGTTGAATGCAATAACCTAATGTTAGAGAATACCTAATCTGTACACTTTTCATAGTAACTATTCACAGTTTATGCACCTATACCTACGCTTCTGCGTAGGTATTGTATTGGAAGCGTAGGTATGGGTGCCTAAACAGCATAAAAAGCGTAGGTATTATGGCATTCAGTACAATAACATGATAATCATGTTTTTACAAAATAACCCTACAGCTCGTTATTTAGTTAGTACTTGTATTATCATACTATGACATCTGATAAATATAACTTGTTAGAGAAAGTATTGGCCATATGCATTTTAATTTATTTCAATGAATAAAATGTTTTTGAATTCGAATTTTATTTTTTAATATTTATTTTTTAAAAGCTTTTATTTAACTTGCAATATGTATGTATGTAACTATATGAGTATCTATGTAACTATGTTTGTTAAGGTGGAATCTTGCAACTCAATTTTGAAGCAGTTATCTTCAACCGATTGAACTGACATTTGGCATACTTATGTAACTTCGGTGATAATGCAATCATATGGTGACAGCGAGCTGATCTGTTGATGAAGTCAGGAGCTGATCAACGAAACTCCTCAGTAAATAGTCAGATTGAGATAAAACTTTGCATACCTATCAATCTCCAATGACAATATAAAATTACGGTACTAGCGAGCTGGTTTGATGATGGAGTTTGAATGTAGCCATAGGAACTGCCTAACTACAAAACATAACCACGTCGTGTTTGGGCTCGTTGGATTTGTCTTGACGAGTATACTACTAAACTAAACCAAAGTTACTAAAAAAACTATTTTTAAGAAAACTTATTTTATTTACAATTCTGGATTATTTGCTACGTTAGAATTTTCAATGGATTCATTGTTAGATTCAATAGATACTCGTAAGTTTTCGTTACTTACTTTACACAACTGACCTAATGTGCTCATAGCCTTATTAATAAAGCATACCTGCAGTAATAGTAGGGAGTAAAACGAACTTTAAAACACATGGAAGTGGAAACTAACTTTGATATGAAATTGTAAAATTTATTTTTGTATAATGAAGACATTAATTTATAACTACACTAGCTGACCCGTGCCCGCTTCGCTGTGCGTAAGACATTTTTCTAATACCATCGCGGACTTTTTTGTAGACGTTTTTAAGGTGTACAATACTGTAGTACATTATTTTGATATATCTCGTGGGGTTCAGCCAGCATTTGCAATGTAAGCGCAAAAAAATGTGTTTATTTACGACATCACATTAGAAACCTCTAAAATGATCAGTGTTTCTCAACTATATTATGCATGTATTATACATATAAACCTTCCTCTTGAATTACTCTATCTATTAAAAAAACCGCGTTGCGTAGTTTTAAATATTTAAGCATACATAGGGATATAGGGACAGAGAAAGCGACTTTGTTTTATACTACTCGTATGTAGTGAAGATGGCGCTAGCAAAACAATCTTTGAGAACTTTGCCTAACGTCAACCCTCTTTGAGAATAATAAAAGCATACTTAAATTAGTTCTCACTAGTACTATATAGCACTAGTATTTTCCTGTTATTAATATGATCGCCGTGTTGGCCGAGTGGGAGGTACCTCGACTTTCAATCTGAAGGTCGTGGGTTCGAATCCCGGCGTGCATCAATGGATTTTTCTGTTCGAAAAATTTATATGCGCATCAAAAACACGTGCTCAAAACGGTGAAGGAAAACATCGTAAGGAAACAGTTTGTATTCTTATAAGCGACGATGGGCTTGCACGTCACGTATGGAATGCTAACTACTGCAAAATGTGGGCATTTGCCCAATATAATGTTTGGACGTGTTCTGACAACCCCCACTAGACATCTTCAAAGGATCTAAGCGTCTGTAGATTTGAGTGGGTCTACCGTACTTGGGAATAACAGTCGACAGTCGTGATCCTATTTTTTTTATGTACTCTGAATGTAAATTAAGACCTTCATTAATAAACTTTTTTTTTGTTTGTTTCAGTACCAGAGAGAAGATTCAATATGGTCCTAGATAGGTTGGATGGTGATTTAATAAACGTCATATGCGCCGTTGAAGGAGTTTATCCCAAACCAGAGCTTGCCATACTGGCTGGGAACAGGTAAAGTAAAAAAAGTCGTATAATCCGGAGCTTCACATTCACTGAGCTTCGCTTCACAATTCAGATTCCCGTTTTTTTGACTTGCCAGGGTTTAAAGCTGCACCTCTTGTCATGGGACCTATGTTTTAAAATGACAGCCATAACATAGCACAATATACAAGTAGCGAATAAGACGTGAGAGTTGCAAGTTCGGTTTTTAAAGGGAAACGATTGTATTCGTACTTAATTCAAATTGTTTTTTTGAATGAAAAAGTTAGTGTGTCTTTATAAACCAGAAAAAAGTAGGTTGACAAATTGTGTGATATAATACCTTTCAGATTTCCAGACTCTGATTTCTAAAAATGGCTAAGGCACAGCAAACCAATTCAAATTCAAAAATCATTTTTTTCAATAAAATCACAAGGATCACTTTGAAACGTCTTAGGAACTAGGTGAAGCTACGCCGATTCCACTTGACCAAGCCTAGAAGAATCAGGCAACAAACACGGCTTGGGGTCTACCTTTTTTTTAATGATCCTTTCCTTAATGCTATGTAGAGCTCCAGTGTGGTTCCAATCGAATAAGGTGAAGGCTCAAACAAGAATAATAATTAAAATATGAGCAATATGAGCTCACGCCTACTTTTCCCATCAGAATTAGCCTACAAACCTGCTCAAGAAAATTATCAAAAACGGCCAAGTGCGAGTCGGACTCGGACGGCGCACGAAGAGTTCCCTAATAAAAAACAGCAAATAAACCCGTTTGTTGTATGGGAGCCCCACATAAATACTTGTTTTATCCTGTTTTTAGTATTTGTTGTTATAGCAGCAACAGAAATACATTAATCTATGAAATTTTCAACTGTCTAGCTATCACGGTTCTTGAGATTCAGCCTTGTGACAGACAGACGGACAGACGGACAACGAAGTCTTAGTAATAGGGTCCCGTTTTTACCCTTTGGGTACGGAACCCTAAAAACCATAGTATCAACCAAACTCATCGCAAATACTTTTCCATTTCAAAACACGCAATACCAAACTGTATTCACTTGAAAGTAACTATATCCCCTTTGCATGTTGAGCTCGGTTAAGCCTAAAAGCCCGCACAGATATGTAAAGATCAATGTCGAAGCTTCGAACATTGCCGGAATTGTTGTACACTGACGTCTCGTGTCACACGCCACTTGAGTTACGATGTCATGCTGAATTGCAGAGAGGGCCGTGTGGACATTGATGGGTTAACTTATACTGTAGAACAATACTGTACATTAACTATAATATAAAAATTATTATCATCTACATTACTAATATTGAATTTTTTTTTTAATGAATAATTTAAAAACTACTGGACCAATTTTGAGAACTCGTACCTATATAAAGCTACATTATCAGTAAACAACATAGACAATTATGTTATTTTCAAAAAAATAGAGTCCCCACCTAAATTGGACTACTGTATGAAACATTACCTATAATCTTCATTATTACACCCCTTCAAAGCCAAGGCGGATAGTAAGGAGATAGAACTTTATCAACTTTATTTTTTCCAAAGATTATTCAAGAAAATTTGGTCAATGTTATGATGGATTGCTTTGTTACTTACTCTTTTGACAGGCAGCGGGCGTGGGGAGATCAAAATTCTAACACAGGGTTAGGGACAAAGTTAGGCATTCTTTATAAAGAAAAGAGACTCTTGACTATTATTCTCAAAGGTGCTATACAATTCTACATTCCTATTACTAGATATTTAGTGTTTTTAAAGCTGTCTATGAGGAGTGAGTGGTATTCTTTAGTTTCTTCAGCTGACAAGCTATTTAAAAAAAATGCTTAATTTTTGATGAATATTCTAAAATCTACTAGGTCTTGATTACAATTAAACAGGCCCAGGCAAGATACAACACGTAATAGGGTTGCAATATTTATGGTTTCAAGTCTATAGATACTCATGTTATATTTATGTACCAACGTCAACATTCCTAGAAATTCTGCATATGATATCAAAAGGATTCAATATCTGTATGTAAAATATCGTAGACTAGTGAAAACCTCATGACTGCGTTCACTTGAAGTTATTTTCAAGCAGACTGCAACACTTCTTTTTGGGGACAAATTTTGGGAATTCCTTTTGTAGCACTCCTACACACAGTAAGAAATAAATACTCTTAATTTCAAGTATCGTATATTGAAAGGGTTTAGTTTTTGAGTTAATTGTTCAGTCATTTTGCAGCTCTCTCCATATGGAGAGAAACAGATGGAGAGAGCTGCATCAATTACACCGATAAGGGCGTCCTCTTAAGTTAGAAGAAGAAGTTCAGTCAGGTCACTAACGCAAGAGTTTTATAATTATAGGTATTTAGATATTCCAGATATATTGTATTGAATATCGTGTTAAGAATTGCCGTACACATTACACATTCGCAATATTAAGGTTTATAAATAGGTTATCGATTATAATAATGGAAATATATCCAATTTCAATTCGATATCAGAGAAGTTTGAATACATTTCAGTGTTTATTTTATTCAATCCATGCTAATAGGGAATAACGTGCATAAAATAACAAGGCGAAACTTCGGGACCTTTTACGAATTTGTTCAGAAAACAGGTATTCGGTGCCGGTAATATATGAATTTCATTACTGACTGACTATCCGATGTATTACTGCTCTAGAAACTTATGCTCTAGAAATATGGAGTGGTTTCCACTAGTATGGTTATAAAGCTGTATTTTTATCAACAATGTACCAGACATTGTGCAGCAATCGAACGCAGCAGCTGCGAGCGGCAATCGAGCGCGGCAACCTCCGCTATGTTTGGACGACAGCCGCGAGCTTCCTGCCGCGCTCAAACGGTGTTAATGTTCGTTCGCGCGGCTTGCAACGCAAGGTTGCCGCGCTCGATTGCCGCGCAATAACCTTAACTCAACTGTCGAATGTACTCATAAACCAGATCAAACCCGCAACGCAGATCGGTTATTATAAAACTGGGATATACGAGACCCCGAGATTATGATTTACGAGGTAGTGCTAAAAAGGTTTTTTTTATTAATTTGTACTAGTTTCGCACGCATTTTTGCCTGATAAAAAAACAAACAAACAATAAAACCTGTATTTTAGTAGGTTATAAGGATGTTTTTTTGTTTTTTTTTTGTTTACAAAGTATTTTTTTATCATTTCTTATTGTCAGATTAAGTTGAAACTTGTTTATCTGTCAAAATCAAATGCTAATACAATATTATGGTGATAGCTGAACAAACCAGATGATGGGGATACATGAAATAACTCAGCAAATCATAGTATGTATCAAAAAGTACTTTCATATTGTGTTAAAACGTATTTCATAAAATCGATCCGAAAAAAGGCATGATAACAAAAACCGGTATGATGAAACTGACTGACTGATCGAATGTTAGCAAAGCTTCGTAATCTCAAATTCACGGGATATTATTCCGAACGCTACTGCATTTCCCGATCGAGATGGCATTTGCGCCATCCCGATTTAAAAGCAGTTAGCAATAAAACTTTTTACAATTATCACGATGAAAGTTTTACCACTGCAGCGAATACAGATGCATTTTTCCGATGAAAAATGGCCACTTTACTTTTTGAACTCTCACTAAGTTTACACAGAGCTGGAGATTCGTTTGATCTGAATAATTACTGCAGGTATAATGCTCTACTTGTTTTTTTTTAACAATATACTCGTCATGGTATCTAAATCTACATTAAATATTGTAAAGATAAAATTGTAATGGATTTTAAAAATTATTTTTATACCTACTAAAAACTACATTATCTACGAGTAAATAAGGCTATATAACCAAGAGTATCAAAAATGTGCCTACAATCTTAATTTTGATACCTTAGGTTACATTATTGCAATTTTCGTGGGGATCTCTAATATTTTAGAAAATATAATAAATCCCATGCTACTTGCTGATAATGTAGCTTTAGGTAGACTAGAGAACTTTTGAAATTAACCCAGTAATTTTTACGAAGGTTTCCGTACCATTATCTTAAATAAACGGCAAAACACGTTTGTTGTATGGAAGCCCCCCTTAAATATTTATTTTATTCTATTTTTAGTATTTTTTGTTATAGCGGCAACAGAAATACATTATCTGTGAAAATTTAAACTGTCTAGCTATCACGGTTCATGTGATACAGCCCTGTGGCAGAGACGCGCGGACAGACGGGCAGCGAAGTCTTAGTAATAGGGTCCCGTTTGGGTACGGAACCCTAAAAACAACAAAATATCTTTATGATATTAGCGTAGATACTCGTATATACCTACCGTGTTAGAATATCATCTTGTGTTAACGTTTCCATCTTGAATTTAATTCCTTGCCAGGAATCAATTTCCTCTGATGTATTGGAAATCTAGATATGCGAGATGAGGCTGCGACTGAATTATTGTGCATATCAATATTATTATGGCGTCCAATCCAATTTAATCCGCCTGATCAAATCTAAAAACATGATGGAAAAACTTTTATGAATGAAAAATATGATCCAACTGAGTTCAATCGCGTTCTCAATTGAAAAATCGTAAGACGATTTTTATGGAATCAAGCTTCCATATCTTAATTTAATGTTAGTTTTCAAAATTCCATTACGATGAATGATGTGCCCATTCATTAATGCAAACCCATATACGTTTTATCTATCTATCTATACATCTATATATATAATAAAACTGAAGAACAGTTCAATTCTGTACATAGAATAAAAACTAAAAAAAATACTCTTACGGCCTTTTTATACAAGTAACTTAAGCAAAAAAAAAAACATTTTGAAATTTTTGTCTGTCTGTCTGTCTGTCTGCTGTCTGGCTTTCACGCAAACACTACTGGACGGATTTTGATGAAACTTTTTTGTTATGTAGCTATTTTAGTCCTCGGCAACATATAGGCTATAATTTATTTTGAAGATTAGAATACCAGATGTGAAACTATCTGTCGCCCAGCGAAGGTAAGCACGGGCACGGGTCAGCTAGTTTTATATATAAAACTGACTTATCTATCAACGCACTGCCTAACCCACTTTGGTCCTAGAAAATTTGGAGAGTGTATGTTATGGCGTGTAGGGGTGCACTAAGAAAGGAATTTTCTACATTCAACACATAAGGGCGCGCGAGAGGTTCCATAATAAAAAAAAATTGGTCTCAAAATCTTTTTTTCAAACTATCGTGATTAGTAGACATAACTATAGATTTTGGCCCGCGACCATAGCTATTGTAATATAGTCGAAACGTCGGGAAAGTGTCAAAATGTATAGTTATCTCAAAATCTTTATCCGATCCGTGGTAAGATTATATGAAATCACCCTGCAGTTTTATTCTTAGTAATAAAATACTTTTATAATAAAACAAATACTAAAAGTTTTACGTAAAATGTTTCAACAGATTGTAAAATAATAAAATAACTTATCTTTCAAAGATGAAATTTATATTCAGGAGGACCATTCAGTTCTTATTCTCTACATGATATCAAAAAAAGTAATTGAAATTGGACCTGCCCTAAAGGAGTAATCTATACTAATATTATAAATGCTAAAGTAATTCTGTCTGTCTGTAATGTTATCACGGCCAAACCGCCGGGCCAATTGTAATGAAATTTCATATAGAGATAGTTTAAAGTCTTGGAACGGACTAAGACTACTTTTTTCCCAAATCTTTTTTTTAAGGATATTCAATGTTTTACGATAAACTCTACACGGACAAAGTCGCGAGTAAAAGCTAGTCGGTACATAAATGAAACAAATACATAGCCCTGAATAGAGAATCTTTTCTTCGAATTCGGTAAAAACAGCATCATCCAATCGAATATCACTTAAGAAGCCGATCATTCCATCAACACATTTACGACGCAAACATTATGCAATAGCTTATTTGGGTTGGTGTGGAGTATAAATCCTTAATACAATAAACGCTAATCCTGGCTACCAACTATTGTGTTAGCCACAGTGCCGCAAAGATAGTGCGGTGAATATTTGGCCACAACATTTACCCTCATATTCTTAGCCGAGCAACACGGGCTTCCTACGGAAGGGAGTAGCCATTCGCCTCGGTCCCCTCTGTCAAAGTACAAGCCCAAGTGTACACATACACATTTAATAAAACTGTCAATGTGTGTCATCTGTACACGAATTATTAGACGTCATCATTACAGTCAGTTGGCAGTTTTGTTTTTGCATGTAAGTGTGCTGAACTGCACTTGTGTGCACATTTCCCCCCGCAAAAAACGCCAGAACTATTTTAATAGTAATCTATCGCTAAGACTACTCCCTTCCGTAGGAAGCCCGTGTTGCTCTAAGCCGAGAGTAATTTAAAATAAGTTTTCTGTTAAAAAATATTTCTTCAAAACAAGCTTTTGTAAAATCCTCCTTCGAGCAAGAGATCAGAGCAGCGCGCTATTACCTGTCACTTAATATTATATTGTCGTTGGAACTTGACAGGTGTGCAAAGTTTTTACTCAATCGAATTAATTACTAAGAAGTGTTTTTCCGTTGTGAGTGTCCGTTGAACAGCTTCTGACTCCACCATCAGATCAGCTCGTAGTCCATATTATTGTATTGTCAAGTTACACAGGTGTGCTCAATTTTAGCTTAATTGGTTGGGTGGAACTAATTTAAAATTCAATAGTATGATTTGACCCGCTCAATGCACAAATACTAACACACGAACTTACAAAATAATGAATCAAGTTAAATAAAAGCTTGCAAAAACCTAAAACACCTCTATGATTGCGTCAAAACAAATTACAAGTATGTCATAAAAATACCAATGATTTTATTAACATTATGTCATTTCGAGTTTGCTACACATCAGTGATTTAATCAATTATAAAAGTTATTATTCCAGCTGCCAGTCGAAGCCTTCATTGTATTGCAATGAGATTAATAAATGTCTCATGAAAATTCAGTAATAAACAAATTATAGGAACAAAACCTTTTAAAATTCTATTTCAATCATACACTATACTTTTAGCTGTGGGAGGTACATTGACTTTCAATTCTAAAGTCGCAGAATATAATCTCGAAATTCATTAATGGACTTATCTATTCGAAAATGTTATTTGCGCATTAACGTCGTGAGGAAAATAGCTAGTGTTCTTATAAGTGGTGGGCTTGCAACCTGTCACGTATACATTTGGACGTGCTTCTCACTACCTTCTTCTCTTCTCACTCCTTTAGACAACTTTAAGGATCTAAGCGCCTGGAGATCAGTATGTCTTTCGTACGTGGGGGATTACAGTCGCGTTCCTATTTCATTTTACAATACATTTGCTCAGTTGCACCAAAATTATCCATAAAAAATATTTGCATTAGGTACAATTAGCTTAACTCCGGTACGAAGCTCCATACATTTCATCTCTTTATAAATAAATAAATATTGGCGGACTTTACACACAGCGCCATCTAGCCCCAAACTAAGCAAAGCTTGTACTATGGGAACCAGATAACTGATAGAGTACTTATATACTTTTTTTTTTTTTGTAAATTACATTGTAACACCCAGACACAGAACAAACATCTATGTTCATCACACAAATATTTGCCCTGGGTGGGGATCGAACCCACAACCTACAGCGCAGAAGGCAGAGTTACTACCAACTGAGCTGTGAGGCCAGTCATTATGTTAACGTCAGTGTGAGTTGAGGAAAAATTACATAAACAACTCAAAATACCAGGGTAAACTATGGTAACTACATACGAGAGCTTCGATTGTTTTATTAATGGCTTGCAATAAATTTAGCTCTAGCTAGATATTGCATTGTGATAGAGCACAGAATCCAGCAACCATCTAAGAATACTTAGTTGGTATGTACTTGCCCATTAATTACTTGACACGCTTCAGGGGTAAGGGCACTAGTTCAAACCTAGAGCTTAGAAGTCTGAAATATAATTAGCTTTTGCCTTCGGTGTTGCTTGTGTGGTATCTAAATAAATATTAGTATTAAAAAGTACGTTTTCTTTCATAATTTTATTTCGAGACAACATGGAAAAATAAAATATGCCTCCTGGGACCCTAAGTGTAAACTTTGTTAGTCTCCTGAACACATTTTTGCATAAAAAATGGGTGTACAGATTTTTTGAGTTATTCTTTTATAGGTATAGTGTAATTGAATATTTCAAGAAATATTCAATTATTATTTAACTAGCAGTCCGCCCCGGCATCGCACGGGTGTAATAATGATTTTATGGGTAATTTTTTTACACCTTGGGTTACATTATCGAAGTTTTCATACGGATCCCTAATAGTTAGACATATGTTATTATGGACTTTTTTGTAGATATTGATGATATCTATAAAACTGTAGTAAATTACTTTGCTCTATTGTCAATATATTCCGCAGCGTAAGCGATATAAGGATTGTTTTTGGATTTTTTTTCACACGTTGGGTCACATTATCGAAGTTTTCAAACGGATCCCTTACATTATTGAAAATATTCTATAGCCTATGTTCATCAGGGATAATGTAGAATTCTATGGTTAAAGAATTTTTCAAATCGGTCCAGTAGTTTCGGAGCCTATTCGATGCAAACGAACAAACAAACAATCAAATCTTTCCTCTTTATAATATTAGTATAGATTTTACTTAATTTAATCTCTTCAAACACAACAATGCTGCTTGAAGTTGGCAGAAGAAGGTATGATAAAAAATACTGTCCATCACAGGAAGCTCTACAACTTTTAAAATTAATACTAGTGCTAGCTCGCTGAAAGTAAATTGAGTTTACCAACTGTTAATTATTCTAATTTAAGAAGCTGTCTTCTCTTATGCTCTCAAGTCTAGCTAGGTTCTGTAACTTTAGCTGTATTTGAATGTAGTTTAAGTACTGTTTTTCTTATTTTCAAACGACAATTTTTTTTCTGTAATGTATTTTTTTAGGAATATACTTTTTTAAACCCATTTATTTAGGATCTGAGCAAGAACCACTATCGTATCGTCCAAATGTCAAAACTGGCGCTTTTTTATAGTAAAAGTGTCAGTTTTGGCATTTGGACGATACGTTGTCGATACGATACTGTTTCATGCTAACCTCCCAGTTCCTTCATAATACTTGCAAAACCTATATCGTCTGGAGTTTTCGCTTCATCGAAACATTGTCGTCGGTTTCTTAGTTTCTAAAACGTAATTATTTTGTTTCACAGGCCACTGAACGCGAAATCCAAGATCAATCTTATTGATGGGCGATACACGGCTCTGACAAGCGCATTCGTGAAGGTTGACGCTCTGCCCCCCACTGTGGAGATATTATGCGACATGCAAGTCCCGCTTGCTAACTACTATAGCAGAAAGAGAGACATATTTTTTAGAGGTAAAAATTTGTGACGAACCACTATCGTATCGACCAAATGCCAAATATCAAAACTGACACTTATTGTAATGGTATAAGTGTCAGTTTTGATATTACCTAATCTTCAGTTACTGTAGGCGAGTAGCAAGATTCGGCACTGAAGTTGCTGTGTCAATTTTCAAAACAAAAACAAAATATTGACCCTGAACTTTTTACAACTCCTGTCAAGTTTTCATAAAATAACATACAACACTTTTATCTATACAAATTATTTTTTGTCTCTCCCGTAAAATTTGTCTGAGATCTTCTATCTACCTATGGAAGATCTCAAAAGTTCATGGACAATATTGATTTAATAATTATTTATATTGCGAAACCTAGAGTTTTTGTAATAAGGTGTTAGGTGTTTATTAGAATTGCAAACAGAACGAGCTTGCAACCTGTCACGTGTGAAATGCTAACTACTGCAAAATTTAATGTTTGGACATACTTCTGACTAACTCCTATCATCTATCGACATCTTTAAAGATACTTAGGGATTACAGTCGTGATCCTATTTTTTTTCTTACTAAAGTATAAAAAGAAAACTGTGATGTCAATTTATCTTGCAAACATTTATTTACAGATACTGATCTTCTTAAGGCCCTGTATGTCGACAATTGCTCTTTTTCGAAACGAAAAAAGAAATACTTCTGAACAAGCCACATCTCTATTTTTATAATGTATAGTATATGTGAATAAAGATGTACCCATCTTTAATCACTTCGATAAATAATCCTACCGACCGCTGCACGTGGTACTGATCCATGGGCGGCGCGTGGTCCGCCTTTGCTTTTCGAATAAATTAATGATATAAATTATGTATAATTACTTATCAAAAACCTATTCTAGTAGAAATCGAGATCTACATATTACCTATCTTTAACAATAAATCACAAGTTGATCTTAATAGTAGGTATCAAAGTATTTCGATCATAAATTCTAAAACGTATTATTTTGAAATAATATCTTTATTGTGAAAAGTTTCTGCTATTATGTTTTCAGCTTAATAGAAATCTAGGTAGGAACCTGAAGTAATAATATATTTAAATAGGAATAAAAAATAGGAGATGTGGCTTGTTCAGAAGTATTTCTTTTTTCGTTTCGAAAAAGAGCAATCGTCGACATACAGGGCCTTAAGAAGTTTTAGAATTTCGTGCGGTTTGAAAACACTGAAACTAAGTACCTACATTATTACTAGAAACAGGTACTTAGAGCTTCAAATTCAAACACTGTAATGCCCAACTTAACTTCGTAAGCGGCTTGAGCTCAGAACCGTAGATCTAGATATTAATTGAACTTGCTCTAGTACAATAAGAACTTTAGCTAGTGATCGACTTGCTTTTGGGTTATGGACTGGC
This sequence comes from Hydriomena furcata, assembly GCA_912999785.1. Classification (NCBI taxonomy): domain Eukaryota; kingdom Metazoa; phylum Arthropoda; class Insecta; order Lepidoptera; family Geometridae; genus Hydriomena; species Hydriomena furcata. The sequence goes on along the minus strand of OU538828.1, from coordinate 12,460,184 downwards.
CTCACAGCTCAGTTGGTAGTAACTCTGCTTTCTGCGCTGTAGGTTGTGCGTTCGATCCCCACCCAGGGCAAATATTTGTGTGATAAACATAGATGTTTGTTCTGTGTCTGGGTGTTAATATGTAAAAAAAAAGTATTTAAGTATTCTATCAGTTATCTGGTTCCCATAGTACAAGTTTAGGGCTTTGCTAAGTTTAGGGCTGGATGCTGTTTGATGGCGCTGTTTGTAAAGTCCGCCAATATTTGTTTTATTTATTTATTTATTTAAAAGATACATTTTGTTACAGATCCGCCCACAACAACAGAAGATCCAGAGTTTGCGCATTCACCCTCCGGTAGAGATAAAGGTAAATACGTCAAGCCTACTGCAAAATGTGGTCTTTTGCCATATGTAATGATTGGACGTGCCTCTGACTACCTCTTTAGACATCTCAAAGAATCTGAGTGCCTCGAGATCTGAGAGAAAGTGTATCGTATATGAGAAATAAAGTCGTAATCCGATTTCATTTTTAAAAACGTATATGGAATATACACAAACTTTTATTTTAAACCTATAAAATCTTTTTTGCTACTTCTACTAACCGCCAAAACTCACTTTTATTTTAGCTTATTTTGTTACTTCTGTGAATAACTTAATGTGCACTGAAGGAATCTGTGCACTTTTAAGTGCCTCAGCTCATTACTAAAAAGCGCATACCTACGAATTCTTAATTTGTTAGATAACTGGTATACGGTACACTTTTAATGTGTAGTCAGATTGGTCCACAACTAGAATCCCCTTTTTAGGGTTCCGTACCCAAAGGGTAAAAAAACAGAATAAAATAAATATTTAAGTTATAAATATTAAAATCACGTTTGATGTATACTCCTCCAATACGTCAAACGTGATTTTTATGGCGTTTTTTATAGATAATGGTACGGAACCCTTTGTGCGTGAGTCCGACTCGCACTTGGCCGGTTTTTTAAATCTATCTAATAAAGCCATAGTATTCAATTCTAACATAGCATGTTTTTTCAGGTTGTCGCTGCATTGCAACGGGAATAATCATCATAATTTCATTATTAACTCAATTACTCATAACGCGAGGTACGTGATCCAAACTAGAGCAGAGAAGACAATTTAGTTTTAATGTCTTTACTCGTACATCCAGTGTACATTTCAAACTTACTTCCAAAGAATCACAAATATAAAACTCTACCTAAAATAAGTAATTTTAAATTCCAAATAATATTGTAAATATAGGATCTAGTCGTAAACAAGTTAGTATAATAAATTGGTATTTGATACCAAAAATAAAAATCAGTTTATCATTTCAACTACCAACTTTTCAGAAAATAGTGAGTAAGGTTTTTTACATATTTTCTAGATGATTTATACAGCGTTAGATGGAACTTTCCACTTTATTTATGGGTTACTGTAGTGCCTGGGACATGTTTTAGATGGAGTAGGCCTAGCACCTGTATCATTATCTTAGCTTAGTCGGCCTCATCCACAATAAATTTTCTGTTGAAAAATATTTTTCAAAGTATGAAGTTTCAAACATAAAAAAACGCGCCTTTGTAGCCATAGTACAGTGCGCGTTTTATGAGTTTGACACATCGCGCCCGTAGACGTTACCGCGCTAGGCTCGCAGTGTGGACACACGCTTATGTACTCGAAACTACTACTAAAGGTAAGCGCCCACATGTGCGTCCACTGATCCACTCGGAAGTACTTGTGTGACTTTCTATACAAAGAATACTACGATGCGTCAAATGCGATGCGTCCGATGCGTACGATACCGACCTGTGGACGCGTACCTTATGTGTTCGTCCACAATGCCGAGCCTAGCGCGGTGGTGACGACGGGCGCGAAGTTTCAAACATATAAGAAACGCGCCTTTGCGCCCATACTGCAGTGATAGCGCGTTTCATATATTTGACACATCGCGCCCGTCGCGCTAGGCTCGGACACGCTTAAGACACGCTTTACTACTAAACAAAACTACTGTTGGATTATGATAAAGTTATAAAATGATTTTTACTGACAAATGCGCGATCGATTTAATGAGGGCTTTTCCCGACATTCTGCATAATTCGATGAGGAGTGCGCACACAACGGAAAGTAATTTGCTACACACGTGATTGCTAAGCAAACGTATGGAAACCGACGACTAAACCATTTCCCACGAGTCCGCGCGGCACACAATGACCACCATTTTTTCAACTAACGTCCAATCCTGAATGATGCAATAAGGATGGGACGGCAATGATATGAAAGTTTTGATGTTTGTTTATTGTCCAATGATGCTGAATGGATTTATAAAACTTGGTAATAAGAAGTATGTAGATATAATATATAGTACTAGCCAACCCGTGACAGACGTTGTCCTGTCAAATTTTAATAATCGCATAGGAAAAAGCAATTTCTGCCAACTTCCAATTTTTCCCTACAAACCTTGTATTGATAAAATAAATTACGAATTTTGGTAGGTATCATTCATTAGTCAAAACTGCGTTGCTATGACGACTAAATGTTTTTAGTCTGTGTTGTCAGATTTGTTGCACACCAACACCATCTATACCAAAATCATCCTTTTTGCGTTTTCTTATCATTTAGGGGTTGTTTTTCGGATTATAAGTTCCCCCTTTATTTATTCTGATTTTTTATCTACATACTACAGCAACTTTCATCTTAATCCGTTTTGTCGTTTATTTTTGATTAGGGAACAAACATAGCAGCCTTATCTCAAACTTTTGCATTTATAATATTATTAGGATAGTTAAATGGCCAGTTCAACCTTATATAGGTTTTATATAAGGTTTAACTGGCCTCACAGTTCAGTTGGTAGTAACTCTGCCTACTGTATTTTGGGCTCGACTCTCACCCGGGACAATCATTTGCGAGATAAACATGAATGTTTGTTCTGCGTCTAGGCGTTATTGTACCATAATTATGTATTTACAAAAAAGTATAAAAGTATTCTATCAATAATCTGGTTCCCATAGTACAAGCTTTGCTTAGTTCGGGGCTAGATGGCGATATGTGAAATGTCCGCCAATATATGTTTATTTATAGCTTAAATGGCACTTTTATTTTATTTAACTAGGAACAGTTGTTCGATCTCACGAAGGCGATTGAGCAGTATTTTAGTTGTTATATGTCAACTGTCAACACAACTTTACCTATCATAAGTGTTTTGTCATATTAGTATCATATTCGACACATCACTAGTTCACTATGGAGGATTCACTTTGTGTGAATTGGAAACACGATTGCACCTGCTGCCAATATAGGTAGATATCAATTTTGGAACTTCGTTTCGTCAAATTCATGAATGAGTTCAATTGGACAAAGAATTGTTTCATTGATTGGTTACAGATAATTACGTTTAAAAATTAAAAAGAAAACCGACGTAAATTTTTCGTCAAATCGAAAAGTCAAGTCGATATTCGTTTCAGTTTAAGTGATAGATACAATTTAAGTGGGACCAACTTTGGATTTTTCTCAACAAAATAGAAAATCAGATCTCTAGGTAAAAATAAACCGAAAAAAACAACAAAAAATATATACACGCGTTGAGTTGAGAACCTTATTTTTTTGATAATGTTAAGTTAAAATTTATTTACATACTTTAGAGGCTCCCAGTCGCTGATTGCTCTTTTTCGAAACGAAAAAAGAAATACTTCTGAATAAGCCACATCTCCTATTTTTATAAGAATATTACTTCAGGTTCCTACCTAGATTTCTATTAAGCTGAAAACATAATAGCAGAAACTTTTCACAATAAAGATATTATTTCAAAATGATACGTTTTAGAATTTATGATCGAAATATTTTATATACCTACTATTAAAATCAACTTGTGATTTATTGTTAAAGATAGGTAATATGTCGATCTAGATTTCTATTAGAATAGATTTTTGATAAGTAATTATACATAATTTATATCATAAATTTATTCGAAAAGCTAAGGCGGACCACGCTCCGACGTGTGTTTGTCGTCATTGCAGCGGTCGGTAGGTTTATTTATCGAAGTGATTAAAGATGGGTACATCTTTATTCACATATACTATACATTATAAAATAGGAGATGTGGCTTGTTGACAAGTATTTATTTTTTCGTTTCGAACAAAAACAATCGTCGACTGGGAGCGCCTTAAGACGAGTAATAAATGTTTTTGATGAATGCAGAATATTTTTTCTTAATAACCGCAAAATGTTCAGTTTCGTTTTTAAGAACAAAGATTACAGACAGAAACACGATTGGTGAAACTTTTCTCGATAGATTTATTTTCCAAATTTGGCTCTTCAAAACACTAGTTTCGTTTTTAATCAAAACTATGATTAGCTAAAAATTTCATTTTTATATAATTCGTTAGATAATAGTCGATCATACTAGCTAAGTAAATTACAGACAGTTTCAGTCTTATCCGGGTAGACTCAGCCCATACAAAAAGTCAAAAAATTCACTTATCACCTCAAACAAAAAATGTCTGTCCTAGATATCTTACTTTGATTTACGAGTAGTATCGAAATCATACAGATGAAAGTAGTTTTTCCTCGAGGCGTACATGCTTTCATTCTATTTGTCACGACGGAGACTACTTTTCATGTTTTTTTTTTAATTTCAAGCTTTCCAGATGCTATGAAATGTCCGAAGCGACTCAACGAGGGACATTGCCGCCGCAAAATTTCCCCGGAGAGGTGTATTTCACATCGGAACGACGCAAAATGATCCCAAATATTTTAAAAAGATCGCTCGGAGACATTGCTTATTATATTTGCTTAAGAGGGTCAAATTTAATGATTTTCTGATATTGGAAAACCCAAAACCAAAAATCTGAAAAAAAATATGTATGCATTGTGTTTTTTTTCAGTAATTTGTTAAATACTTTCAGCGTGTTGGCCGAGTGAGAAGTACCTCGACTTTCAATCTGAAGGTTCCAATCCCGGCGTGTATCAATAGATTTTTCTGTTCGAAAGTTTATATGCGCATCAAAACACGTGCTTAAAATATCGTGAGGAAACCAGTTAGTATTCTTATAAGCGGCGATGGGCTTGCAATCTGTCACGAATGGATTGCTAACTACTGCAAAATGTGGGCATGTGCCGGCTTGGGGTCTACCTTTTTTTTCAGTGATCCTTTCCTTAATGCTATGTATAGCTAAAGTGTGGTGCCGATCGAACAAGGTGAAGGCTCAAACAAGAATAATAATTAAAAGTAATACTCAAGTACGTACAACAATAAAAAAATAACTAAAGATCTTCAGCAGTATAGATTATGAGGCACTGTGGAACAGTGCCTCATAATTAATTTTTTTTTTTTTTTATTATTTTAATTATTTTAAGGTGATAAGTGAAATTTTTGACGTCTTGTATGGGCTGAGTCTACCCGGATAAGACGGAAAAAGTGATAAAACTGCATTATCTTAAAAATAATCAAATTAAAAAAAATCTTTAATTTAGATTATCTAACGAATTATATAAAAATGAACTGTTTAGCTATTCATAGTTTTGATTAAAAAGGAAACTAGTGTTTCCTTTTAAGACTTTGGAAAATAAATCTATCATGAAAAGTTTCATCAATCGTGTTTCTGCCTTTAATTTATCTAGATTAAATCCTTAAGTTATCTTTGTTATAAAAAACAAAACTGTACGTTTTGCGGTTATTGAGAAAAAAGCCTGCATAATATATACCTACGAAAATATCTAACTATACTCGTAGCTATGAACGGGGAAATATTTTACTATTCCGCAACAACAACACCAAAGTATTTTATACAGGATACTGAATTAATTAAATTTAATTAATCCACCGGCCAAGACCCTCAGAATTCGTTGTTTCGTAAAGTTTTCTTATAAATAACACTTTATTGTTGCAAGGTATCAGTTTGTTTAAAACTGCGGTGTTTAGGGGGGTATAAAGTATAAGAACAACAATCCTTGGATGTTAAAGCTTTGCACAAAAATACACGTGCGTGATCGGGAAAGTAGGTTGGAGAATAATATTTTGATTCTGATTTTAGTGGACTACCTCTAACTACACTCTATATGTATTATTATTCAAGGATCTAAGCTACTTAGGAAATACAGCAATATTGCGCAATTTCACAGATTTATATATTTCTTTTAATTATTACTATAAAATATACCAGTTAGTCTCGTATGGTTACAAACTCTGTCGTATGAAGACACTGAAAGTCTTTTAGAGGTTTCTAAATAAATTATAATACTAAACTCCTTAACCTAAATAAATACAACACACACACACTCACACACACACACACACACACACACGCACACACACACACCACACTTAATAATACACAACTCATACACTCGCACACATTACATTACTGTTTCACAATTTTTACTAAAATAACCATAAGTTTAATTCAAACTTTCCAGTTTTTATTTACCTAATTTTTGTTTAGTAAGTTTTTTCTTTTGTTTTGTTTTTTCTAATGTATTTCCTATTCCTTTTTACCTTTTGTCATACCACCTCCACTGGAACTCTGTCTCTTTGACGCGGAGGAGGGCGTTGCTATCTGCGACACAGTTTTTAACTCATGCAGGTATCATCGTTTCCATTTTTGTACTGTATACTTTTGTTTAATGTTCCAAATAAAGATTATTATTATTAATATTATTATTTATTCTTACAAGCGGCGATGGGTTTGCAACCTGTCACGTATGGAATGCTAACTACTTCAAAATGTGGGTATGTGCCAAATATAATGTTTGGACTTGCCTCTGACTACCCCCACTAGACATCTTCAAAGGATCTAAGCGTCTGGAGATCTGAGAGGATGTCTACCGTACTTGGGGAATTACAGTCGTGATCCTATATATATATTTTTTTAATATTCTTTAAGAAGTGGTATAAGGGCAAGGAGATGGTGTCAGTTTTCATCGAAAGTGAATGTGTTGTCAATTTTCTAAGCATAACTGAGATACATTACGTAAAAAGCCTATTTTAATACCTATTTCGTTAAAATAAACTTATTATAGGCAGTTACATTTTGACACAAATCCCTAAGCTCAAAACTCCTAAAACAATTAATCCGAAAAAAATAACTTTTTGATATTTCTACGCTAATACTATTAACGGCGGATTACTCTACGGGTCTCAATTAAACTTTTCAAACAAACTCAATTCGTTAACTTTTCGGAAACTCATTTAATAATGTCCCATTTAAATTTTCTATAACGTTTTTGTCCACACAAGAGGACCAACGTTTGGAAACCGTGCCGACCTTATTTGCTACACCAAATGAAGCATAAATAAATAAAGTCCCTTATTCCGAGTGACGATCTGGGAACGTTATTATAATATTAGCTGACCGCATTATAATCTATTGAGTAAGTCCTCTGGTAGACAGAAGATACATATAAAATACTATCCTAATATTATAAATGCGAAAGTAGTTGTGAGTTTGTATGTATGTTTGTTCCTCAATCAGGCCTAAACGAACGGATTAAGTTGAAATTTGCTGTAGATGTAGATATAATACCTGAATAAATAATAGACTACTTTTATATATAAAAAACATCCCCAAAACGATAAAACAACGTAAACGGGATGATTTCTGTATAGATGGCGCTGGTGTGCAACAAATCTGACATCACAGACTAAAAAAAATCAGTCTTTTCTATTCGATTATTGAAATTTGACAGTACAACGTCTGTCACGGGTCGGCTAGTATTACAAACACTTTAAACAGCACAAAGAATATATGCTAAAAAAACAAAAAATATGCTGTACAGTGGGCAGGCTTATCTGATCAGCGATCTCTTTGGGAACTAGATAACTGAATGAAAACGTATATACGTTTTTTTGTAATGATACATTATAACACCCAAACATAACAAACATCCCTGTTCATCACACAAATGTTTGTCCTGGATGGGAATCGAACCCACAACCTACAGTGATGAAGACAGAGTTACTACCAACTGAACTATGAGGTCAGTCACTCCATCAGACAACTATTGGATGGAGATGAACTGTGGTATTCGTAATTAATATAAAAAATTGAAGCAGATTACGATTATCACTGAAGTTTTGTACCTAAGGCTGCTGGTCGGCTTTTGCCTACATTGTAATGTAAGTATAATAATTGTAGTGTAAACGATCAATAAGTTATGCATCTATCACCTTAAAAATTGACAATTCCATTAGTCTTCTCGGAAGCACTATTATATTGTAGTGTAATCTAAACGATCAATTGGTCGTGTCAATGTGCATCTATCACCTCAACTATTATCAATTGTCATTGATCTTCTCAGCAGCACTTTAAAGGCGTGACCAGACATTGCTGCAATCAAGCGCGGCAGCCGCGCGGCAAGCGGCGCTATGTTTGGACGCAAACGGTGTTATTGTTCATTCGCACGGTAAACTTGAGTCCTGCGCATGCCGCGCGATGTCTAGTTACACCTTTTAACGAAAGTATGCTGTATCTCTATTATTTACTATTACTTTAGTATCGGAAGTCGAAATAAAACCAAAGTTTTGTTATAACAGGACTAGTTTCAGAACTACGTATATTTGGCAAAGTTAAATTAATAATGGCGGTGCAAGGTTGCCTAATGGTCGACCCAAATTGTTGATAGTGTAATAATTAGACGCCCTGTACCTGCCTAATGTGTTTTTGTTCAGTTGTATTCTAGTCATAAATATCAAGCTCAAATGGATTTCCTACTTTTATAGGGTTTTACACACTAGCTTATTTTTCTAACTCTCTCTTTCTTTGACTGGGCTCAAAGCTCAGTTGGTTGGTAGTAACTCTGCCTTTTGCGCTGTAGGTCGGGGGTTCGATTTTCACATTTGTAGATATGTCTGTGTCTTTGTTTATTAATAATATAATAATAATAGCTATAATATATAATAATAATAGTTTGACATTATTAAATTAAGTTACTCTAAAGACTCAGGTGAGTCTGTGACACCGGCAACGTGGTCTGTTTGCCAACTTTGGCAAAGGCCTCCTCCATTTCTTTCCATTTTGTTCTATTTAGCGCTTTTCTTGTCCATGTTTTATTATTAAGTATTTTAAAAACAGTTAGTTTGTGGCTAAATAACGCTATGTGAAAATGTCCATCATTGTCATCCCGATATCACCAGAAAGTCGGAAGAGCAAGTCAGTAACGTAAGATATTTTAAATATCAAGTAATATATTGGATACTTATGTAAATTGATTATGATGATATAATCAATTTAATAAATATTTGTTATTATACCTATTAAATTTATTGATTCCACAATACGATTAGAAATATTAAGCTGATGCCGATTATCGGTTCAGTCCAACAATAAGGCAAAACTAGCTAACCTAGACTACGATTGTCTAAATTGCTTTTGAAAGCACACCGCTGTAGGCTAAAACTAGTATCTCATAAAAATGTTAAGCCGCCGTTCATTTCAATCTGTATTCGATATCGCAGCTTCGGGGCGATTTACATGCATATAAAATAGGAATGTAGGTTTATTTGCTTTACTCCAATATCCATCGCAGCAGCCTTTGCCCTTCCGACCACTTTGAGCTGCAAACAACATACTGGGATGCGAATATTGCAGCTTTGTTTATCGATGTTTGCAATAGATATACCCAGGGGTATTTCAATTCACTGTTATACAAGTACCTAATATATAAATGAAATTATACCTATTTGCCAGATCTGTGGGGCTATTTTGTAAAAACAGGATTATCATTTTATGATATTGAATGCAATATTATGTACTTAATGTTAGAAAATACCTAATCTGTACACTTTTCATAGTAACTATTCACTGTTTATGCACCTGTACCTACGCCTCTGCGTAGGTATTGTATTGGAAGCGTAGGTATAGGTGCCTAAACAGCATAAAAAGCGTAGGTATTATGGCGTTCAGTACCAATAAATATTGGTATAAATAAAACGATAATCATGTTTTTACTAAATAGCCCCACAGCCATGCATCGAACTGACAAAAACGTACGAAGTTTTATTTGCAGTGCGTAATGGGTGTAATTTTTATCACGGAAAAAGGACGCTAGAATAAAAATCGCGCGGTAAAATAACGCAGTGTGGACTAGGCCTTATTAGTGCCTTTGCACACCGCGTTTTTTACGCGCCGTTGACGCGCTTTTGTTGATATACAGACGCAATACGCACGCGATACAGACGCAGCCTGTAGACCTTTCGTAAAAACGCGGTGTGCACAGGCACTTAGGTACACATAGCTTTCGATAAACGAATAAGCGGTCAACGTACTAATCACCTTATCGCCTGGGCTGAAACTATTTTAACACCTGAGGCCAACTTCATTATGTGCTTGGAAGCGAAATTATTGAATTTTTACAATATCATCGGTCACTTAGGTGATTTACGTTTTGATTTAGATTTTGGCGGATAACACAGCAACAATAATTTTGATAAACAAATATTGGTTGACATTTTTACATGGCGCCATCTAACCCCAAACTAAGCAAAACGTGTACTATAACAAGACATCTGATCAAATACTACCTAAACTATGTTTTTTGTGAATACATACCTATTATACACATTAACACCCAGACACAGAACAAACATAAGTACATACATCACATAAATGTTTATCCTAGCGCAGATAGAAAACGGAATCAAAGATTACCCTAGATCTTAATCCTTCGGTTGGTCAAATTCATCACTAAAATAAATGAGGGGTTTGAAATAATATATTATTAAATTTTCCAGTATTTTAAGCAGTAAGCTTTCTTGAAGGATCTGAGCGCCTGGAGATCTGATAGTATTGTTACCGTACTTAGGGATTACAGTCGTGATCCTATTTCATTTAATTTCATTTTAGCAGTAAGTAGCAAGGAATGCTTAACGTGTGTCCACACTGCGTTTCCTATTACGAGCCTAGCGAGCATCGACTACATAGCCCAAAGCGAGGTGGCGGCGACGGTCGCGATTTGTCAAATAATTTTCCTCACAGCTCAGTTGGTAGTAACTCTGCCTTCTGCGCTGTAGGTTGTGGGTTCGATCCCCACCCAGGGCAAATATTTGTGCGACAAACATAGATTTTTGTTCTGTGTCTGGGTGTTAATATGTATAATAAGTATGTATTTACAAAAAAAAGTATATAAGTATTCTATCAGTTATCTGGTTTCCATAGTACAAGCTTTGCTTAATTTGGGGCTAGATGGCGCTGTGTGTAAAGTCTTGCCCAAACATTATATTTGGCACATGCCCACATTTTGCAGTAGTTAGCATTCCATACGTGACAGGTTGCAAGCCCATCGCCGCTTATAAGTTGATGCGCATATAAATTTTTCGAACAGAAAAATCCATTGATGCACGCCGGGATTCGAACCCACCTTCAGATTGAAAGTCTAGGTACCTCCTACTCGGCCAAAAAATAAATGATTTTTTAATTTGAATTTGTATTTGAATTTAGTGTGGATGACCACTATGGAGCGCATTCTGATTTTAACTTGAACATGATGGAGAGCAGAAAAAGAACATCAAGCCTAGATGCACAAAGTTCTTACCTGTTAAAAGGTGAAACTCATAAACGTAACCACACGGTTAAAATTAGGTCCGTGTTACGTCCAAATAAGTTGGCAATAAAGTGAATTTGAGGCAGTAAATAAGGCTCACCTCAAAAACCGTAGTTGAATGGAGCTCTTATCAGAGACCCGGCCACCTGCTCCTTGCTTTGAGTCAGTATTTAATTAACGTAGCAAGCTCGTACGAAACTGGATGTGGCTTTAACTTTTGCCATTGTTCACAAATATACTGACCAGCTATTTATCTAGCTTGGCAGATTCTTTTTCAAATGAAAAAATGAAATAGGATCAAGACCGTAATCCCCTACATCCTCTCAGATATCTGAGAGGAGTGACTAGGCACTCAGATCCAAGAATTATGTCGACAACCCGGTCAGAGGCATGTACAAACATTACATGTGGCACATGCCCACATTTTTTAGTAGTTAGGTACAGGTTGCAAGGCAATCGCCACTTATCCTTTTTCACATTTTCTTAAAAACTTATTGTCAACTAGTAATAAAATCTTGACTTTGTTCACGTGAAGTTATTTTCTAACAGACGTCAACCCCCGCTGCACCCTCTTGAGGGTTGTATTTCTGTAATTCCTTTTTCCATGCCTATCAGAAATCGCAGTAAGGAAGCTCAGAATTGGCACGACTTTGTCTAGATTTCATTACTTTTTAGAGATAAACAACACATCAAAAGAAATACTTACTCCAAACTTTAAGTTTCTAGAACCGGTTGTATAAGCTGCGCGTTGATAGACCAGTCAGTTAGTCAGTAACGAATGAGTAACTTTATCATACCCGGCAAAAAAAAACATATCATTAAATTTCTGCGTCAAAATATACCTTATACATCTTATCTAGTATATTTCTATCCGCGTGGCATCACCCAGCGAGTTACACAGAACACTCACACAATCTTAGTCCCGCTCATAATTGTATTTAGTCAATTAGCATACGAAATTTCATTTACAGCCCCCTGTAATTAGTTGCGTACGAACTGTTATTAGAGGATGGCTTGCTTGAGCTGTGATTCAGTGGTAAATAGTTGCTAGCCCGTGGCTTTAAAGTTAGTTAGAATACTGGGAAATAATAGAGGTGGCTACTAGAGCTCTTTTAGTGCCCGCCAAGTCCAATGTTTTATGTTTAAAGTACTCCGTAGCGTAACATTTAATTAGTAAATAAATTAATATTGGTAGTTATTATCACACAGCGCCATCTAGCCCCTAACTAAGCAAAGCTTGTACTATAAGAACCAGATAACTGATAGAATACTTATATACTTTTTTTTGTAAATACATAACACCCAGACACATTACAAACTTCTATGTTTATCACAAGAATATTTGCACTGGGTGGGGATCGAACCGACAACCTACAGCGCAGAAGGCAGAGTGACTACCAACTGAACTGTGAGGCAAGTCAATTATGTGAAACAAGGATTTAAATAATGTTATTATTAAGTTATTTTTAATTTTCTTGGCAGATTAAAATGCCAAGCTCTGAAAAATGCAAGAATTTCAAATATACCTTCAATGTCCTTATTTTTATCTTGTATAAAGTGTCCCAAAAAATTGTGTTAAACGGAAGTCCAGAGCTAAAGCACCCTTAGATGAAACGATTTACCCCATGTATTAAAATTAGGTGACTTTTGTGATTAATCCACCCTCAAAGATTCAGGTTACATTCAGGATTTTAAAATGAAAAAGGATCACGACTGTGCAATCCCTAAGTCTGGTAGACGTCCTTCTCAGATCTAATATTTTCCAGTAAATGTTTTGACAGATTGTAAAATCAATTAAAGATGTAGTTTTTAGGGTCTAAGACTTCGCTGTCTTTGAATGTATTTTTGGGGATTAAAGTTTTGATCAAATTAATTTATTAACCGACGAAAAACGGGGATGTTCTCAATTCGACATGTATGCATTGCATATCTTTATACCTGGTGATCCGATTTCGATGATATTTTCTGTTATTTAAAGAATAGTCCCAAATTGGTCCCATTAAAATTATATTAATTTAAATTATATAGGTAATTTTAAGTCTTCTCCTGTTATAATTTTATGAACACTGTCTGTAAATTAAGACTTTTATGAATAAACATTTTTATTATTATTATTTTATTATTATTAATATTATTCCTGTAGAACATTGTTCTTTTATAAAACTTAAAAAAACAATATCTTCCCCTGACTTTTCGATTGGTCAGAACATTTTCGCCGGTTTTCTTTATACTTTTTAAACGTAATTATTCCTATGCATATAAAACTAACCCGTCGACTCCATTGACATACTCCACACGGAGGTCACGGCTTCCATTATTGAGTAATAAACCAGCCGAAGGCAGTTTGTAGTGATTTATGAATGGGTTTTCAAGTGTATTAGCATTTTTATTTGGTTTTTAGTTCGTTAGGTTTAATAGGGGTCGTGGGGTGAGTCGTAAATTGATTAAGTGGAAACTAAGTGAAGTGCATTTTAGGTGATTGCCTAGACTAGTTGACGGGTTAAAATATTTTGTGGGGTAATTCAAAGGTTTGATTGGGTAGGCGAAGCGGAGACTATTTTTGTAGGTATTTATCGGCATTAAACTTTAAGATATGATATGGAAAATATATTTGACTAGTGAAAACCTTTCCACCTTCGTTTACGTGTAGTTATTTTCAAACTGATTTAAAATCTCGCTGCACCCTCTTAAGGACTTAAATTTAAGAATTTATTTCTTTGTACCAATGATCCGTTCAACACACAATTTCTATACTAAATCTAAACCTGGTCACTGACCTTGTGCAGGATGAGCAAGTAAAAACTAGTAAAACAAGTTTGTCTTATTGAAGAGCGATACACCCGGCTACGATACTATAATATTTTATCTTAAGATACAATATCGCTCGCCATACAATTCAATGAACCACACACGACGAAGATATTTTCGTATCGGAGGATAGAATTGTAATTTAATGTAATATTGATAATATTCTATACATACATATAATAAAGCTGTAGAAAAGTTCAATTCTGTACATTGAATAAAAACGAAAAAAATACTCCTAGGGGACTTCATACTATAATATATTCGTGTGTATCGCTCTAGAGACTTCATTTTGCTCAGCCTAGGTTTAAAATGGGTGGTAGGTACAGTGATTTAGCTTACCCAAAATCTGCGCGAACTTTGTTAATAATAGAATTATCACAAAAACTTAGTTAAGGCAAAATACAGACAGTAAGAGGATGCTCCCAGGTAGATTCCCTAACCCAATTTGTGTGTAGAACCCAAGCTGGCTTAAACTTATTTTTGCCTTTTTGTAAGCTAACTTAATCAATGGAGTCTGTTACAGAAGATAAGAACAGTGACACATCTGGCTAAAGATGTGTCACGTGATACCTCATCAGTTTTTGTGAAGTCTACGACGCGTCGTATAGAGAAAGGTTCAAAAAACATTATAGATAATGTACTAAATACATTTATTGCATTGATGTTCTTATTTTGGGGGTTATTTGTCGCGTCTACGCTCGTTATTATCACTTGCTGTTTAACTTTAAGAGAATGTTGACACAAAATAAATGTATTATTTATTTCTTTTCTTATTGCAAGTTCATCAATGCGCGTTATGGTGACTGCAAAAAAGACCTTATAATTGCGTTTCTTTTAACTCTATGCTTGATTATGAATGACGAAAACACACCCAATAAGCAAAGGCATCTCTTACAAAACTTTGCTAAATTCCGAAGCGTAACAAGCGTATGGTATGGATGTATTGGTAGCGTGCCGTGAACGGAATCTTCGGCT
Source organism: Hydriomena furcata (assembly GCA_912999785.1). Classification (NCBI taxonomy): domain Eukaryota; kingdom Metazoa; phylum Arthropoda; class Insecta; order Lepidoptera; family Geometridae; genus Hydriomena; species Hydriomena furcata. The sequence continues at coordinate 12,444,890 of OU538828.1, read as the reverse complement.
CAGTGTGTCAGCATCTTTCTGTGTCTAATAGCAGCGTTGTTTAAGTCAAGTGAGGTTATTTGAATAATTAACTCTTTGTCGGCAACAAAGGCGCGAGCACGTGCTCAGAATAGCCTCAGTGAAATCTTTAATTTACCCTGATTTTATGGTTTTGCTCAGTGGCCTACATAAAATATAATGGGGTTTATCGGGCTTGTTCATAATTAAACGAAGCTGGCTTTTTGGAATTCTGTCTAATGGTAAGGTTTGTTTTGAAGAGCCAATTTAATTAAAATTTCCAAAATAGCACTGATTAGATAATGGTACATTTTTGGCTTGATTGCTTTGAAGATTATTTGGTTAAAACGAAAAGGAACAATGTATGTTCTTGGAAAAACAACTTTGACATTGTGTAGTCATCTAAGTACTCCTAGCTATTATCTTAGATTGTACATACATTTGTTAGGATGAGCGAAACATGGGCCGAAAGCTTAGCTAACTTAGCCACTTCTTCACAAAATTCCACGAGTTGGTATAACTTCTATAAATGGTATACTTCAAGAACGAAAGCTTTTAAGATAATGCTCTTTCGAGATTTTACTGTCCAACCAATCAAATCTTTTGATTAGTACATTTTGAGCCTTATAATTTTTCTAATCATAGGCACGACACGTGCTTCTAGATCAAGGAGGATCATAGGTGTTAGAAGATTTTTTTTGTATCAATAAGATTTTTTTCACTTCATCTTTACAGTAGGTACGTTGTTTAAGTTTAGTCTTGTGTTACACCTAAGTACATAAAATACCACTGCTACGCCGTAGCGCTTATTTTCGTAGCACCGTAGCAAGGTTTAGTATCTCGTAGCAAGTTAAGTAGAAGATGCTCATTTTAATGTTTATTTCCTTTGAGTGCTGTTGAATCGCCTTGAGGACGGTCGCTGGAAATGCTCTTAATATTGTAATACTGGGATAAACATTTTGCTTCTCATTTTGGAAATTTTAGTTTCATAAAACATTTTATTATTTACAAAATTGGTTCTCAGAGGCCAATAGTATATTATGCAACTAGTGAATAAAGGACGGATTTAAAGCGAGGGCCGTAGATGAGTCACGAGCAAGTGAAGGATTCTAATGATTGAATCACGAGCGCAGCGAGTGATTCAACTGTTAGAATCCTGAACGACGCGAGTGATTCATGGCCCTCGATATAAATTCGTACTTTATTCAGGAGTTGCATACTATACTTTATACCATGACTACGAGAATATTTATTTAATCTAATGCCAAACTCCTTGTCGCAAATATCGACCAATCAAATCTCGAGAATTTATTTGCACCAAAGAGTTTTGAATTTCGAATCTCAGCGCAAGGAGTTTGTGTAAGCATTGAAATAGAGACCGGATATATTTTGTGTTCCAAATTCAAACACCAAAATAGTGAATAAAAACAAAACAGTGAATAAAAGGCCTTTTTATTCACTGTTTTGCGTGAATAAAATAAGCTTTTTAAAGTAGGTATGGTATAAAGATAAGTATAAACGCTATTATAATTTTTTCTCTTTCTGTAATTTGTTACTTCTTCATTAAAATATTAAAAGCATGCAGTGTTTACCTATAAGTGATTGTGCAATTAGCGTAAGACAGTACTATTGTAACTAATATGTAAGGTTTTTCTTTTCATGTATCGTTGTAATAATTGTTGGTAGACCTTAATAAATAAATAAAAATAAATAAATAAAACTTACCAATAAGTAGAACGTGTAACTATTGTACTATAATATATGAGCTGGTGGTAAAGCGATTAAAAACATCGCTGTATCTGGGTCAAGATTGTGTGTTCGAAACTAACTAAGTTAGTAGCTTTCGATATTTATCTTTATTGTTTTCCTCAAGAGTATTTGAACATTTAAAAAAAAATCGATACTAATATTATAGAGAAGAAACATTTATATTTTTGTATGTTTGTAACAAATAAACTTAACAACTACCGGACCTTCATTATCTCTGAGTAATATAGGCTATATTAATTACAAGAAAATATAAAAATCTAACTATAGATTTTTAACACGGGTGTGTATCACGTAATTACAGTCTGCCCGCGTCTGTTGTAACATAGCTGAAAAGTCGGGAAAATAAATTAAAGGTAATTACGTGATAAACACCCGTGTTAAAATCTATAGTTATGTCTACTAATCATGATAGTTGGAAAAAAAAATAGGATCACGACTGTAATCCCCAAGTACGATAGAAATCCTCTCAGATCTCCAGACGCTTAGATCCTTTGAAGATGTCTAGTGGGGGTAGTCAGTGGCACGTTCAAACATTATATTTGGCACATGCCCACATTTTGCAGTAGTTAGCATTCCATACGTGACAGATTGCAAGCCCATCGCCGCTTATAAGAATACTAACTGGTTTCCTCACGATGTTTTCCTTCACCGTTGTGAGCACGTGTTTATGATGCGCATATAATTTTTTCGAACAGAAAAATCCATTGATGCACGCGGAGATTCGAACCCACGACCTTCAGATTGAAAGTCGAGGTACCTCCCACGGCCAACACGGCTTTTTTTGCCATAAAATCATTGACTGGCCTCACAGCTCAGTTGGTAGTAACTCTGCCTTCTGCGCTGTAGGTTGTGCGTCGATCCCCACCCAGGGCAAATATTTGTGTGATGAACATAGATATTTGTTCTGTGTCTGGGTGTTAATATGTATAATAAGAATGTATTTACAAAAAAAAGTATATAAGTATTCTATCAGTTATCTGGTTCCCATAGTACAAAGTTAGTTTGGGGCTAGATGGCGTTGTGTGTAAAGTCCGCCAATATTTATTTATTTATTGCACTCGTGCGATGCCGGGGAGGGAGGCTAGTATAGGATGAGTAGGATAGTAGAATCACCATCAAGTTTCCGAGAAGATTGCCTCGCCGTCGATTAGCCATCCCTGTGAGCAGCGCTATACGTGAGCCCCATACATAAACTCCTCAGCTAATGGCTATTTGATTGTTTAATGAGCGAGTTTTTATAAGCAGGAAACAATTCAGACGGTACAAGCAAAAGTAATTGAAGGCGTGATAATATTTAATATTGATAAAATCTGTTGTAAAAGCTTTCGGGTTATTGATCACTAGCCGACCCGTGACAGACGTTGTCCTGTCAAATTTCAATAATCGAATAGAAAAGACTGATTTTTTTTAATCCGTGATATCAGATTAGTTGCACAGCAGCGCCATCTATACATAAATCATCTCTTTTGCGTTTTTTTTATCGTTTTGGGGATGTTTTTCATATTTTAAATTAGTTTATTACCTATTCGGGCATTATATCTCACATCTACAGTAAATTTCAACTTAATCCGTATTGTCTTTTAGGCCTGATTGAGGAATAAACATACATACAAACTCACAAACTTTCACATTTATAATATTATTAGGAAGGATTGATAAAATCTGTCAACTTCGTTGTAAAAGCTTTCGGGTTATTGATCATAGGCCTACGACAAGCTCTTAAAGTAATATTAAAACTGTAAGTACCTACTAGTAAATTTAAGTAAGTAAATGTAACGAAGTGATATTAAATTTTACAACGACGTATATTGATAACATTTGTAATCTATATAATTATATCAAAATAAATCCAGCTGGACCGATTATGCAGTTTTTTTTGTTGTTGTTTTCGTTATTTTTTGTAATTTTAAATTTAAAATTGGAATATTCTAGAAAAACGGTAAGTGCAAACTTGACAGGACGTATGTCGGGACAGCAAAGTGCATTAATAAATTAAAAGCAAATTGTATCGCGTGCTACGAGACCTAAGTCGCGATGTAAAGTGGGTGATAGACGTACGAACTTATAGTACGCGGTTTTTAAGATCGCGAACTTACTCGGCTCGACGTTAGTGACACACGTGAAGCTTACTCACTCTGTATTGCGATGTCGTCGACTGAAGAAGCTTTGTGTTATTTAGGAATAATATCGTATTACATTTTAAAAACTAAAAAAAAGAAACGAAGTCAAAACAAAATGGCGGCTCGCGGCTCGCAATGCTGCCACACGTTCGAGCCATGACGAGCTACGAGCAAGATTTCAGACCGGTTGGATCGCCGACGATTTTGCGCGGCAGTTTTAAAGTACGCGTACTTACGGTGACACACAAGCGAAAAAGGTCGGCGAGCCATAAGTACGCGTACTTGCTCGTACGTCTATCACCCACTTAAAGCAAGTTTTAAACAAAATATGCAACATCCTTTACCATTTTATCATCCAGCATCCTTCACAGGCTAATCTCATAAACATCGTTTAAAATGCAATTAAATACAAGAACCGCCCGAAACCGACCTTGCTCGTTTTATTACATTCATAATCCGAACTTTAGTAAAGCAAGGGCTCTCCACTCACTCTGCAGCTCGTAAAACCTGTTGTATCTGGATGAACCTCAAAAGAGGTTGGTAATATGTAGAGCGAGAGATGGCTGATAAATCTTGTACTGAGAGGACGTGACATAATTTTCCAGTGTTCATTCGTTTTTATTCACTGGCTTCACACGGGTAGCATGTTATTATACATATAAACCTTCCTCCTGAATCATTCTATCTATAAAAAAAAACCGCATCAAAATCCGTTGTGTAGTTTTAAAGATATAAGCAAACATACATACATACATATTACATACAGACGCGGTAGGCGGAAAGCGACTTTGCTTTATACTATGTAGTGATAATTCACATGTATCTACTTATGTTTACTGAAATAAATAAATAAAATAAATGATACTGCATCACTTTAAAGGAAATTTCCACTTGCGGGCAATTATATGTAGTATTGTTTCACAAGAACATATAATTATATTTTACTAGCTGTCGACAGACGTTGTCCTGTCAAATTCATTTTTTTCCATAAGAAGTTTCTCCTGATGAACTTTCTCCTTGATCCTGACGAATACAACAAAAAAAGATTTTACAAAATCGGTTCAGCTGCTCTCGAGATTTGCGGTAAGCAACACATTCAGCGATTCATTTTTATATTATAGATAATCTATACCTACTATCTATATCTGTACTAATATTATAAATGCGAAAGTAACTCTATCTGTCTGTCTGTCTTTGACGTTATCACGGACAAACCGCTGGACCGACTGTGATGAAATTTGATATAGTTAAAAGTGTTGGGACGGACATAGCTACTTTTTTCCTAAATTTTCTATTGATTTTTAGGAATTTCAGTGTTTTACAATAATGTCGTCCAAATCGATTTCCTAATTCTACGCGGACTAAGTCACGGGTAAAAGCTCGTGTTATCTGGTTACCGTAGTACAAGCTTTGCTTAGTTTGGGTCTAGATGGCGCTGTGTGAAATGTCCACCAATATTTATTATTGTTTATTATTCTATTCCATTTCACAACAAACTTGAATGGTATCTTGTAACAAATAGACGTTCGCTTCTGTATTTTTACAGCTTTTTAGATTTATAGCCTTATGAAAGCTTCTACGCCATATAACGTGGGCTCGTTAATTTTGTGGCTGTGTACATTTTATTTTAGTGAATGTTTCCGAATATTATCATTTGCACCAAAACTAAAGTTTACGAGATTACCTGCTACATCTAAACTCAAAAACTTACATACAATCTTTACCTTTTTAGGGATCCGTACCCAAAGGGTAAAAACGGGACCCTATTACTAAGACTCCGCCATCCGTCTGTCTATCTGTCCGTCTGTCTGAAACAGGGCTGTATCTCATGAACCGTGATAGCTAGACAGTTGAAATTTTCACAGATGATGTATTTCTGTTACCGCTATAACAACAAATACTAAAAACAAAATAAAATAAATTCCCATACAACAAAAGTCATTTTTTGTCGTGTTTTGTAGATAATGGTACGGAATCCTTCATGCGCGAATCCGACTCGCATTTGGCCGGTTTTTTTGAAATAAATAAGAACTCCTTTATAACCATCATCCCACTGGCACTTATTAATTATTGATTAATATCACAAACCGATCAGTATTCATAAAATTGTCTTTAATTTAGGTAGCTAGTATGATTATTTAACTAATTATATAAAATGAACTATTTAGCTATTCATAGTTTTAATGACAAACGAAACTAGTGTTTTTGAAGAGCAAACTTCGGAAAATAAATCTATCGAGAAAATTTTCAGCAATCGTGTTTCTGTTTTTTTATTAATCTGGATTCATAAAAAAATCCTAAAGTTATCTTTGTGATAAAATACAAAACTGTATGTTTTACGGTTATTGATAAAAAAACGTTTCTGCATTCATCAAACACATTAATTACTCGCCTTCGGTTGCGGACTGCGATACAGCCCTGAATGCCGATAAAAATATATCCGAAGAAAAAGCGTCAGAATCAATAAACGGATTTGGCGGCTCTCGGCTGGAATTTTATCGGTAAAAACACGATTGAACCGAATAATAGATTTTAAAGCTGGAATACTTTGTTTAACGTTGTTCTTTGAGGATTTCTTTTATTCCGCCATCGTTGCTCGGTGGAAGAAACTCGATATGTAATGTAAATAAATAATTAAAAAAAAACATCTGGATTCAAACGAATCCCGGCGTGCCTCAATGGATTTTTCTGTTTAAAAAATTTATATGTGCATCAAAAACACGTGCTCAAAACGGTGAAGGAAAACATCGTGAGGAAACCAGTTAGTATTTTTATAAGCGGCGATATGGGCTTGCAACCTGTCACGTATGGAATGCTAACTACTGCAAAATGGGCATGTGCTAAATATAATATTTGGACGTGCCTCTTCATCAAAGGGTCTAAGCGTCTGGAGATCTGAGAGGATGTCTACTACACTTAGGAATTACAGAAGTGATCCTATATTAAAAAAAAAACCGCTACTCAAAAATAAATATTCAAAACTCGTTACTGACTGACTGATCTATCAACACACAGCTAAAACCACTTCTCCTAAAAACATCAAGTTTATTCCTTTGTGTTCAAAAAGGTGTATTCCTTTTGGTGTGTAAGGGTGTATTAAGAAAGGAATTCCCGAAATTCAACCCCTAAGAGGGTGCAGCAGGGGTTGAAGTCAGTTTGAAAATAACTTCATATAAACAGGTTGCGAGTAAACTAAAAAAAAGCAACTGTGTCTCTCTGTCAGTTTGTTAAGTTTACACAATTAAAAGGTTGGACCGATCTTGATGCAACTCAACAATATGGTGTAAAGTGAAAAAGATATCGGATTGTTTTTGGAAAATTATGACAATAATTGAAGTCCACGCGAGCGAAGTAGCGGGTAACAGCTAGTACTATCATGAAATTAAGATCATGGAATGTCTTAAAGATGTTGCTGAAACTTGTTTGAAGTGTCTCGCAATTCTGTAAAAAAGTTTGCCAAAGTCGCTCCGTTTTAAGGAACTCGGAATCTGAAAAGAACTCGCGTCCAAAATTCATTTAGTAAACAAAAGCCACTAAAAACTGAGATCGCAGCAAAACGGCGCGGCCCCTGATAAAAAGAATAAGTTAGAATGAGAAAAGTTCCATCGGTTATGAAAATGAAAAGATCATTGTTATCTCTTGAGCATACTACCTACTGAGTTATGCGCGAGCTCCGTGATTGTCTCGTAAGATACCCTTACTCGGCCAGCCGGAAACTACTTCATTGCGATAAAGTTGAGCAGTGGCCTGAGCACGAACCATTATCGTATGGTAAAGGTATAAGTGTATAGGTACACAATATAAGTGTCTTGTTTTGACGATCAAACTAATCAGACTAGACGTCAAAACTAGACACTTAAAAAAATATAAAAAATAAATATTGGTGGACATTCACACATCGTCATCTAGCCCCAAACTAAGCAAAGCTTGTACTATAGGAACTAGATTACTGTTATAATACTTTTTTTTGTAAATACAAACGATACATTATAACAACCAGACACAGAACAAAATATCCATGTTCATCACACAAAAGATTTGTCCCGGGTGGGAATCGAACCAACAACTTACACCGAAGAAGGCAGAGTAAGTTGTAAGTACCAACCGAGCTGTGAGGCCAGTCAATAAGTGTATGGGTACACCGTATAAGTGTCTAGTTTTGATGATCAAACTAATCAGACTAGACGTCAAAACTAGACACTTTTATTTATACAGTGTGTGTACGTTTTGACGATATATTTATCATACGTTAATGATTCGTGCTCAAGGCCCTTGCTCTGCAAATCGTTGCATTATCGAGAACAGTGACATCGTTCGATATATATAATAAAATAATAATAAATAATAAATGTTTTTATTGCGTTTCCAAAAGTACAATATTAACAATGATGAGATCTCCTTTTTAGTAAAAAATATTTGTCATAGGAGATTTCGCTCATACTTTGGTCTATTTTTAGAGTTATTTGTGGGGTGGTAGAACTAATGAAACATTGAAAATACAATGGGTAGAAACAATATAGATAAAAATGTACGTAACTAAAATAATCGCACTTTGAGAAATCGGCGTCTATCGTAGTAGTATGATGTCAATTCTCAAAGTAATGTCGTTCGTCCTTATATCGTTTATCGTTTTTAAGAGTAAACCCCAGGGTTCATCTATAATTATGGAAAAACTAGTATCCGCTTGCTGCTTCGCTTGTTTAGTACCTAACCGGATAAAGAGTAGCCTTTATGCTAATTCAGGTCACGCACTATCTCTGTTCCAATTTTTATTGAAGGCGTGATTGATATACAAACTCCCGAACATATTCTAAAGCTATCGCGTTTAATAGCATTTAAACCAATCACACTAATATAACAAGTGCTCAGGCCACTTTGGCCTGAGCACGAACCACTATCGTATCGACAACGTATCGTCCAAATGCCAAAACTGACATTTTTACTATACAAATAGTGTGTTCATGCTAACCCCCAAGTGCGGATGTTTGTTTGTTACTGAATCACGTCATAACGGCTGAAACGATTTCTATGAATTTTGGTATTTAAAACAAAATTGAAACAAAGGGCGATAGCTTTTACACAACTCGGGTCATTATAATTTTTCTAAATATATTTTTTTGATTGTGAAAAATTATACCTATTTTGTAAAATGTGGGGATTATTCTTCGAGGTGTGTACCTAATCATACCATAGATGAATATTGTTGATAGATATTTCACACAATGCCATCTAGCCTCATATTAAGCAAACCAGATAACTAATAGAATACTTATACACTTTTTCTTTGTAAATACATACTTAAAATACATTATAACACCCAGAAACAAACTAGTGACTGGCCTCACATCTCAGTTGGTAGTAACTCTGCCTTCTGTGCTGTAGGTTGTGGGTTCAATTCTGACCCAGGGCAAACATTTGTGTGATGAACATAGATGTTTGTTCTGTGTTTGGGTATTACTATGTACAATAAGTATGGATAAAAAAAAGTATATAAGTATTCTATCAGTTATCTGGTTTCCATAGTACAAACTTTGCTTAGTTTGGGGCTAGTGGCGTTGTGTGTAAAGTCCGCTATTTATTTATTTAAATATTTATGTTCATCGCACAAATGTTTGTCTGTAATAAAACCCACACCTACAGCCTACCACCAACACACAACACTGATCTCACAGCTCATTACACAGTAATCAATCAATAGTTTTATCTATATAAGCAGTTCGTATAATATTTTTTGAACTGTCTGTTTCCTAAGTATATATGCGGGGCATAATAAAATTAAAATTCTCTACGCGAATCTCTTCCTAGTTCCGTATAAATCCAGCAATTTGCCTCGGAGTTGCTTTGCTTAATTATATTATCTTTTAAGTACTTTCTGTGTTAAGTGGGTACGTTGTAATTAATGTACGTTCTCGTGTTTTGATGTTTCGTGAAATACTTGTACGTGTTATTTTTTAACTGGGTTTATATTTTTTCTTTGAAACTACTTTGAGCATCCAAACTACGTACATAAAACATAATCTCTAATTTTATGAACCACAAGCTGTCACGACAGACGTTGTACTGTCAAAATTCACAAAACAGTATTTCCCAAGTTTTACAATTTACGATAGACAAATCTTATCCTGACAGTAAGAAACACATAACAAAATGAATCATCCAATTAGGTGCATTTTTTCGGAAGGGTAAGGTATAGGCGATACATTTTTAGGTCCGTATTATATATTAAATAGATATAGGTTTCAAACAACTGTTTGTAATGATACCGGTAAGCTTTATCAATATTATTATATTTATCTACGATCATAACCGGCCAAATGCGAGTTGGACTAGCGCACAAAGGGTTCCGTACCATTATTTAAAAAATGGCAAAAAACACGTTTCTTGTATGAGAACCCCAATATTAATTTTATTCTGTTTTAAATATTTGTTGTTATAACGTCAACAGAAATACATAATCTGTGAAAATTGCGACAGTCTAGCTATCACGGTGCATGAGATCCAGCCCTGTGACGGACAGACGGACAGCGAAGTCTGAGTAATAGGGTCCCGTTTTTGCCCTTTGGGTACTGTACTCTCTACTCTCGTTAGTTTTTTCGAAAGTTTAGTAATGTGTAAAAAATTACTCCCAAACGCTGTCTAAATCATCTTGAAGAGAATATGTAAGGATATAATTAGTAATTACCCTGGTATCTTAAGTCGACAATATTTTATTCTATGCTTGACGCCTGACATCAGATTGACATTATTTACATCGAAACTGTGAACTAATTCCAAAATCATTTTTCTGGTTATTAAAACTATATACTTATTACTTACCTATATGATCACGACTGTGATCAGATCCTTGAAGATGACTAAAAGGGCTGGTCAGAGGCACTTCCAAACATTACATTTGGCACACCATATCGCACACGCCCCACATAAAACGAATTTATCTAATAGATATTACGCTCCTTATAACTAAGAACATGAGATGTTTACCTATTGGAAATGCAATGTAAACTGAATAAAAACATTGTTTTTTTCTCACCAGTTGTACACCGGAATCGGATCAGCAATCACACTGCAGACACAAAGGTAAGAATTAGTGGATGTCTTTAAGCCAGCAAAGGGTTCCTTTGTCTCCTAATGAGGGTCAACTTGCTTGGAGCTTTTCTTACAAAGAGTTTGCGGAAAACCAGTCTTTTTGTTTTCTGATGATACCGCCTAACGATGTCGGGGTTAGAAAACGGATTTAAAGTGTCCTATGAGTTTATTCGAATCCAATTGAAAAGGCTTTACGAAATAAATTTCAAGTTTTTAATATTCACTACAAAATATGGGCACGTAAAAATTTTATACGTATACAATGCTACATAATGCAAAAATGCGGGTATGTGGCGAAAGTAATGTTTGGCATGCCTCTGACTACTCTTTTTATCAAATCTCTCAAAGGATCTGAGCGTCTGGAGATCTGAGAGGATGTCTTCCATACTTGGGGAGCTCGGTCGTTATCTTATTTCATTTTATATAGGCACTTGTGCTAACTTCAAGGATTTAAGCTCCTTGAGATCTGCGAGGACGTCAACCTATTAAGCACATATTTTATAGTAATGAAAGGAACGTCAGTTTGATGTCAGTGCCTAAGAGTTCTAGGGTGATTGCTATCTCGTACAATAGCGTACAATTTGTAAAGGCACTTACCTCACTGATGAAGATGAGTTCTAAAGTTTTTGCATTGTATTTTAGCACTCAAATGTCTTTTCAAAGTTTATGATGCTCCACACATGTTACGAGGCTAAAACATTGAATTTTTAACTTCACACCGCGGTATCTTGAGGTGAACATTTTTAAGCCACGTCTGCACGTTAGACGACGTGACTCCATCAGCATAAGGCTGTTTTCACTGTGGACGAGAGTAAAATGTTAAAATTATTGCTCGAAATTTGTACTCAAATATTTTTGATGTTTTTTATAGGCGGGTTTTATATAGACTTTATATTATGTGAGCGAGACAGGATTTTTAGAGGCCTTCTATTAACTTATTGATCTATTGGTAAATGAAAGAAAGAAAGAAAAAACATTTATTTGCTCCAAAGGCACAACACAATTATTGAATAAAAGAGAACAAAAAACAATCAACAGCAGATTGTGCCATGTGGGGGCAAATAGGTCCCCGTCTCAGCATTGAGCCGTACAGCACCGAACCTAGGGAGTAGGCTAAGCACGGTGCGACGCTGGTTTTCAGTCGGGGCCTGGAAATTTAGATGTTAAAGCGCCGAATTTTAGCCACGAACGAGCTATTAGCCGTGTATCTACATATATTTAAAAAAAACTGCATGTAACTAGTCACGGTAGAATATTGCGCGTATCATACGCCACAAATTCAACAAATTGGCAATCGTAGTCTTTTGTTTACAAGCCGTTGATGGCACATGGCTTGTTTTTGATGCTCCGTAGATTGATAATTTCAATCAAATCGGCATTACCAAAGGAAATAATGATTAGAACGTGTAATATGGCACATGGCTTGTTTTTGATGCGCCGTAGATTGATAATTTCAACCAAATCGGCATTACCAAAGGAAATAATGATAAGAACGTGTAATTTTTTGTAATATTATTGTTAACGTGTAGAGTAACCGAATTGTGATAAGCGTAAAAGGTGTTAACAGCTGTAAAAGTTGGGTAGAACGAGCTCAAAGACATAAGGTATGGACCTCGTCTTGGGCCACTGCCAAAAGGAAGTTTTGTTAAGGAGGGCATATCCCTAAAGAGGCGTTAACAGAGGGACGATATGTCTTCGATTGCTGACGGGGTCTCGGCGTGATTGTGAAGTGTTAATGTATCAGAGTTTAAAGATTTTTACACCAACCTGCATACTGCCCAACTCGGTACTAACATCTAGGAAATGCAGATGCATGGATATATTGACTTCTAACTTATGCTTTGCTCAACATATTTATTATAATGTACTTAAAAATATCGAAGTATAACAAAAACAAGCGCATTATTCAAATCTAATGGGGTACATAACGGTGCATCATCCCAATATACTCGTACTAAATAAACTAGTGTTTTGTATGTATAATAAATATAAAAAAAACTTTATTTCCGTTACACTGATTTACACATTAGCAAATCATACTCGCAAAGGCCAACAAAGTCCTATTAAAAAAAACCTGAAATCCAAATCAGACACAAAAACTAGACCAGTAAGGTATAAAAGGTACTCGTTTGATCGAGGCAGCGTCGAGGTGCGGTCAAACAATTGACAATACAGAGTCGCGGCGGAGGCGGCTCGGAGTCGAGGCGAGGGCGAGCAAGGGGCGAGAAGGCGCGCCCGCGCTCCGACGCTGCCTCAACTCTAGCTCGTGTGGGCGAAGCGCCTAACACTGAAACACGAGTAGGTGTCAGAGACCAAAATAATAAAAATCGCCTGACAAAAAAACACTGCAAAAATCACATACAAAACCTACCTAAGTGAATTAAATTTTGCCAATCTACACGCCTCCTGATTTAACCCAGTAGCACACAGCTCAGAACTACAGAACGCAGCGGAATCGTCGCGTTTGAATCGCGTAAATTCAGGCGCTCACAAAAATAGCGACTCACAATCAGAGCCCATTCAAGGCGATGTAACGAGTGTTATATAGTCGCCATGCAAAGTTTAGTTCATGTTTAAAGCTGGCGTGTGAATAGTGCTGATGTCGGAGGAAAGTTTTAAATAACAAGCAGTTAGAAGTGGAATGGAAATGCAATAAGTTGGGATAGACGAATGGGAGTATAATTTTATTTTAGAAAAGAAATGATAAGGATGACAACTTACCTTCGTGATTCTGAAGAAGAAAGAAAGAATAAATTTATTTTGTGTCAACAAAATCTCTTAAAACTAAACAAAAAACATACATATTGGCAACATTGACAACAAAATTGGTCACCACTCAGCTATATGCTGCAACAGCGAGAATTGATGCAGCGCTGATTTTCAGTGGAGCCATAGAAGCGGTGGTAGGTGTTAAGTAAATAGTAAGGGTAATTACTATTTTTCAACTTACAATTTAAACCTCACCTGATATAATTACGTATCTACAAAGACGAAGTCCAAAGGTATTTTACTTCAATAAAATCACAAGGATCACTTTTAAAGTTACAGTTCAGAAGTGATTTATACTCGTAAAAAAGATAACTATAGATTTTAAGGTGATAAGTGAAATTTTTGACGTTTTGTATGGGCACTTTTTCCGTCTTATCCGGGTAGACTCACTACCCGGATAAGACGGAAAAAGTGATAAAAATGCATTATCTTGAACACCATCAAATTTAAAAAAATTGTCTTAGTTAGTACGACTATCTAACGAATTATATAAAAATGAACTATTTAGCTATTCATAGTTTTGATTAAAAACGAAACTAGTGTTTTTGAAGAGCCAACTTTGGAAAATAAATCTATCGAGGAAAGTTTCACCAATCGTGTTTCTGTCTGTAATTTATCTAGATTATATCCTTAAGTTATCTTTGTCCTTAAAAAACAAAACTGTATGTTTTGCGGTTATTGAGAAAAACGATTCTGCATTCATCAAAAACATTTATTACTCGTCTTAACACGGGGTTATTTTAAATAAAATAAAGGTAATTACGTGATAAACACACGTGTTAAAATCTATCGTATAAAAGATCCAAGTGGCTATTGGCTATTATGGTTATCGATGAGAAACACAAACGAGTACCTACAAGTACACAAAGTATTGATATTTGTATATTTATTTACTCTGTCTCTGTTAGCAATTGCAGTGTATGTTCTCCATTGGAAGCATGATCATTTATATGAACCAAATATTATCTCCAAATCCTTCCACGATAAATGTAATGTTTGCAATCCATCAACCCACACCAATCTGACACAGATTTGCCACATCGATATCAATAACAAAGTATTTTTAGTGGAACATCTCAATAAACACACTTTTTACCAATCAGGCTAAAGTATACCTTACGATTATAGATTTAAGAGCTATGGTGATGGCAGTGATGAGATGGCAATTTAAGGGGTAATTGAGCCATCCATCTTATGGTGTCGGGAGACAGAATCTCCATCTGATGCGATTGATTATTGACAGACGCTCGTGTAAATTGCCCATTTCGTTTATTAAATCTTTTGAGCCGCTTTAGCACTTGAGTCCAAACTGTGCCTGTAGCAGCCCGCGACTTTGAACGCTTCGTATAGAGCTAATAGATGGTATGACAAAAAAAATTGCCTGGACAAATAAATATTACGAACTAAAAAGTTTATTTTATTATTAAAAGTCGGGACAATTTGTATTTTTCCGCGACTCATAAGAAATATCGGGACAATCCCGACCTGCTGGCAACCCTAGCTTCGTACGCGAATAAAATGTTGCATAAGTTACCTACTCTCCTGCCTGTGGACTATCTCTAAGCATAAAATCATATCGATCTGTAGCTCTTTTGCTGTAAGAAAGAAGGATAAATTCCAAAAATAACTTTGTTTTATGGCGATAGAAATACGCAAAATTTTTCAGAAATGATAATTTAAATAAGTTTTCTCTTGAAAAATATTTTTCAATGACAAGCTTTTGTAAAATCATTTAAAACCATCGAGCACTAGCGCGCTTTCACCTGTCACATCATATAACATTGTCATCGGAACTAGACAAGTATGCAAAGTTTTTACTCAATCGAAGTATTTACTAAGGAGTTCTATTGTGACTGTCTGTTGAACAGCTCCTGACTCCATCATCAGATCGGCTAACTGTCACTATATTATTGCATTGTCACCGAAGTAAGATTGTCACATAAGTATGCGAAATTTCAGTTCAATCGGTTGGGGATAACTGCTTCAAACTTGAGTTGCAAGATTCCACCTTAAGGCCCGGCTCACACTTACACACGTATTTCAATGATTTTCTGGTACCGATTTCAAAACCAGGAATCACAATTGTGAGGATATAATGATACAATATTACTGATAATATATTCATCTTTAATAGTAGATAATAAAAACTGGCCAGTTCAATACAATATTTTCAAAAAAATACGTTTTTACCGTCGCAAGAACCACTGAAAATGTCGAAAAATGGGGTCTGGTTAGGTACCAATATCTTTAGACCCACAGCATATTTTTATTTGAAAATAATACGAAATTGTAGATTTTATATTACTCTATACCGCGTGGCATTATCTTGTTTTCAAATAATTTACTTTTTCATTTATGAACAATATAAAATGCAATAAAACTTCTCCATACATTTTTTCCATACAAAACTCACATTCACCTCAAGTCGGCACGTCAGTTAGCGCTCAGACGCGCTCGGGGAAGCACGTCCACGTCACATTTTTCTTCGAATTTAGAGGAGGTCTTACATAATGGAATACCGGGGTAAAATACTGGACATGCAAAACTAATGATAACATTTGTATAATATATTGCCTTGAAGAATTTAGTGCAAGCCACACAGATGAAGGTTAGGTACAATGCATGATTTGTTGAAAGAGCTGGATGGTTTTTTTTTGTAGAAGATGCGTTTCATCGAGTTTGGTTTCGAAACAATATGATAATAGTATACGGTTTTACCTTTTTGCATACGTCGCGTCGGAGCAAAATCGAAATAAGCCGATGTTTCGTATTTGATTGTTATTTTAATAAAAATATTAAATTTCAGGAAAATGTGAACCTGGTTGTGTCCCTAATTAATAATAAATAATAAAAGCTTTTATTTCCTTGCACAATATAAAATTAACTTAAATATGTATCTATGCATAGGTATATAAAATTATGTGTAAGGACCGCTTTCAGCGGTAAAAGCCTCCTCCAGCTCTATCCATTTTTCCTGATCTCTAGCGGCTCTGCTCCATGTTTTGCCTGCTACTTTCACGATGTCATCATCCCATCGCATAGCAGGCCTTCTTTTTCTTCGTTTTTTATGTATTGGGTCCCAATTCATAATTGTTTTAGATCACCTCTCATTTTGTAATCTTTGTATGAGCCCGGCCTATTTCCATTTTAGTGATAATACTTTCTGGACAACGTCTTTTGCTGTGGTTTTTGAAGTGTCCCTAATTAGTCCTATTAAATAAATATAAATGTTGATTTGATACATTTCTGTTTTGAAATGAAAGATCTAAGGTACCATGATCCTTACCTGTATCGTTTAGACCCGATCTACCCTATATTACCAAGCGTGTTTTTTTATACATGGATGGAAAAAAATGATACTTTATCTATAATTGGATTTAGAAAAATTACATAAATTTCAGATTATGAACATAATTTATAATTATTATTTATCTACCTTTAATATTATAAATCTAAAAGTTTGTGCGGATGTTAAGTATGTTTGGATGTTTGTACCTCAATCAGACCTAAACGACTAAACGGATGAAATTGAAATTTGCTGTCGATGTAAATATACCTCTAGCTTATAAATAGGCTATTTTTAATTAAAAAACATCCTCAAAACTATCAAAAGACTCCGAGTGCTGGTGTGCAACAAATCTAGCATTAATCAATTTTGACGACTGATGAATGACTGACGAATGATACGATACGCATTGAACCAAAAATGTTGAACCTTCTAAAAAGGTCGGTATTTGTTATTATCAAAGCAAGGTTTATCTGGGGGCACGGTAGTGCCCCCGCCAAGTCAAGCAAAAAAGCGGCACAGTTGTACCATCCTTTTCTCGAAGCAGTTCAGGCCATTTTTTAGACAGACAGACAGACATTGAAATCCCACAACTTTTTACGATAGAAGAACTGATGGGTTTTTGGTTAAATTATACACGATCTGGGTGATATATATGGATTCTTTATTGTAGAGATATAGAACACGACCAGCCGTAACAAGCGAACAGGGAAGAGAGACTGACATCGACAGATTATCTCTGGTCATCTTAGGCTACTTATACAATATCTCACAAGTTAAGTTTACACAAACGAGCATAATTCCAACAAAAAAAAGACAAAAAAAGAAACTGAGTTGCGTTGCGAGAATTGGCCTTTTATTTTTATTTTTACAAGTTGTTTTTGATGGCATATACTTAAGTTTAAGTACATGATGCAAATAATTAAATATTTAAAAAAATAATAAAGTGTTCTGAAAAATTGTTTAATTCGAAATACTGAAAGTGCTCTTTAGTGTTTCGTAGTTTACAAAAAACCCTTATAGTTTTGCCATTTTCGTCCATTCGTCCGCAGCTTAGCTCAGATACTCTTAGTACTAGAAAGCTGTAATTTGGCATGAATATACATTAGTCACGCCGACAATGTGGTAGAAATAAATACATATTTTCAGATGTTTTTTTTTCTCGCATACTCTCCATGTCTTTGGATAGGTCTTAAAAAGTATTGCAGGTTTGTGATGTCATTTAGTACAAATACAATGGAAAATATGAATTTTTAAAAAGAGCTGGTCATCTCTTTTTACAAATTCATATTTGATTTTTCTGGAAAGAAAATATTATGGAGGGTTATTTAGTAAAGTTTTACAATAACTGTTTAATTCCAGAACTTGTTGACCCTCGCTACGCGCGGTCTATGGATCTTCGAGATCATAGCTCGCACACAATATTCAAAAGCATACCTACATATTTTATCAGTATTTCACTTTCAAAACTTTCTGTGAGTGGTACTCGAAACGTTGACGGTGCCGTCATCGATTTTAGATGACAATAAGTTTTTTTATTAAAAATATATTTTTTAAATCAAGCTTTTGTAAATTCTAGTGCTCTAGTTCTCGTAAAGATAAAAATAACGAGCCCAAACGCGACGTGGTTATGTTGTGTAGTTGAGGAGTTCCGATGGCTACATCCGACCTCCAGACCAGCTCTCTAGTACCATAATTTTACATTGTCATTGAGATTGATAGGTATGCAAAGTTTTGCCTCAATTCGACTATTTAGTGAAGAGTTCCGTTGAACAGCTCCTGACTCCATCATCAGATCAGCTCGCTGTCACCATATTATGTATGCAAAATTCAAGCTCAATCGATTGGGGATAACTGCTTAAAATTAAGTTGCAAGATTCCACCTTATCAAACATACATACATAAATATGTACATAAACTGCAAGTTAAATAAGAGCTTGTAAAAAAACGATAACTACCGTTTTGTCATAATGTATTTTATTAGTAGGTACCTAACAAATATTTTTTGCACAGTCGAATATTAGTAACTGTGTAGTACGATTTGTAACCTGTCTTATAATATATATAAATTTTTTCTATATTTATTTTCTTTTTGTCAAGTGCAACCTATAAAATTATTAAGTACATACCTACCTATACAAATATGACATACCTATTGCACCAAATATTTTCAAGTATCAAGACTAGTTATTTAGTCTTGGTAAATGAAGTGTGAAGTAGCTTCAATGTGTGCGTTTGCACTATTCTTAGTGTGCGGCCACAGAATACGACCGAGTACAAAAAATGCGAGCTGTCATAAATTTAACAGTCACCTTAACAAACATAGTTACATACATACATTGCAAGTTAAATAAAAGCTTGTAAAAAAAATCTTCTTTGTTCAAATTTGAATCACCATCTTTGTTAGAACTTCAAAAAATGTAATTGATGCCTGCAAGTATTTCTTTCATGTTAATAAATATAAATTAAAACTGGTTTTTTTTTAAGGCGGTTAAAAACCCATTGTTAAATGAACCAGCCATTAACAAAGAGCAACCTTTAATCATAAGTTGTACTTTGCATACAGCTGTTCTCAAATCCCAATTTTAAAACTGTCACTCTAAAGTTTACGCTAATTTAGAATTTAACGTGAACAGATAATAACGTTCGTATTTTACAAAAAAAAAGTCAGATCAGAACTGCCACCATTCTATATAATACTACCTAGTGCTGAACACACCTTCAATACTAATTTTAATTAAAATTGAAATAGCTGACCGCACAGACGTCTTGTCCGAATTTCAATAATCCCATAGAAAAAAAGCCTTTTCAGTTTTTGCCTAATTTTACTATTTTTATGGCAACTTCTCCTATTTTTTTTCCTATTCGTTACAAACTTAGTTACAAGCCCAAAAAAAAACAGCAAAATTGATCGAGCTATTTTCATTATAAGATTTTTACATTATTATTGCTCGTGACTGTACAGTGCTGAAGTCTAATAAAATTGTAAAATTCGACCTCTGAGAGTAATTCTAAAATATTTTTTCTGTAGGTAGTTACGTCTTAGAGAAAACGCTCTTTTACCAAAAACTGGAGTAATTACATTCCTTCCAAGAGCAATAGGCTCGTCTCAATGATCCTTGAGTCGAAGAGTCTCTGAAATTGATTTCGCTGAAATCTGAGAACTGAAATCAAACTCCATGATAGGTACGTAAGTATTATCGTTATTTATCATTTGAGAAATTTATATAAACGAAAACATCGCACCAGGTCACATAAAAGCAAATAAAGAAAATAGGCTTATCATATGACTGTAATCTCCAAGCATGGTACCTTTTCAATCTAAAAAAACTGGCCAAGTGCGAGTCGGACTCGCGCACGAAGGGTTCCGTACTATTATCAAAACGGCAAAAAAAAACACGTTTGATGTTTGGGAGCTACCTTTATATATTTATTTTATTCTGTTTTTAGTATTTGTTGTTATAGCAGCAACAGAAATACATATTCTGTGAAAAATTCAACTGTCTAGCTATTACGGTTCATGAGATACAGCCCTGTGACAGACAGACGGACAGACAGACAGACGGACAGCGAAGTCTTAGTAATAGGGTCCGTTTTTACCCTATGGGTACGGAACCCTAAAAACGAGATTCTCAATTTTGCTTTTTTTTTGGTTGTCATTCACTTAGATCTTCTGTCATTCATATATTTGGAGATATCGAAGAGAGATAGTCAGACAGGCACGTCCTAATATTAAATTTGGCACATAATATACCTATACATTCAGCAGTTACATGAAATGTCTTTCAATTTAAATATCATGTATATAATAATATGTATGTTTTATAAGAAATCACTTAGGAATAATATTTATATGAAACCAATTGGGGATCATTCTCAAAAAACATACTTGAACCTCCTTTTTTAATTAAAGTTGGGTGAAAATGAATTTCCTGGGATTATTTTAATGTATTTTTATTTGATTTTCTTCTTACCTATATCAAAAATATTGAATGGCAATTTCTCTGATCTTACCCTCTACCTGGCCCTGGCATCAGGCATTGTCCGAAATCGGATTAACGGAAACCTATCCGCACATCATGACCCTTTGGTCTTTCATTGAAGCAGATCATAATCTGAAAAAAAATATCGATTTTAATAGAAAACCGCTGCCCTATATCAGGCCTATTTCACTTAAAGCTTCAATAGAAAATAATGCCTTATTTTCTCACTTTACGAGTATAACAATATCGTAAAAAAGCAATGAAAAGTAACATCAAGCAATATAGTAATGAGTTTGCACTCGCCTTCGCTGATTTTTCCTTGAAAAGTAATCTTAAGTTTTCATGTTTTTGGTATTAAAAAGTAAAATAAAAGTGTTTTTTAGTTTGAAACCAACGTTTTATGAAATATCATATAAAAATACTGTTTTATGAGGGATATTATGAAAGATTTTTGTAAAACATATTCATATATATATAATTTATTGTTCTGGTTATATATTATGTCAACAGTGTTATAATAATAGTTAGCGGCGAAGGGTTTGCAAACTGTCACGTATGGAACGAGAACAAAGTGTGGCCACGTGCTTAATATAATATTTGGACGTGCCTCTGACTACCCCCTCTAGACATATTCAAATGATCTAAGCACCTGGAGATCTGAGATGATGTCTACCGTTACTTGGGGATTACAGTCGTGATCCTATTTTTTTATAATATTTTTTTCCAACTTGGCAACTTACCTATTATCGGAGGTTTTAGGTTAGGTTAGGTTTTAATTATAAGTAACTACGTAACATACATCATACACACATGGTCTCAAAGCACGGCTTTATTGGAAGTAAGTAAGATGAAGTAAGATGAAAATGCAAGCACAGACTTATAGTTAACATTATTTCTACAAACTGTAAGGTGATACACTGTAAGTATACATATTGGTTGTAGAGAAACTTCTGTACCTTAATAACTGTTATTACTCTGTGGCCTACCTATGTTCGGTGGGTTTTTCCATCTCAAAGATTTATAACATCGCTAAGGAGCTTTATAAGCCTTTGAGAATTATTTATGACTTGTAATAAACGCTTATAATATTTGGTATTTGAACATTTATACGGTTGTACATGTGGTCGCTTGTTGAGAACTATCATATTGCAACTGTTACCGGCGAATGGGTTTTTAATAGTTTAATATTCTTTTTAGGGTTCCGTACCCAAAGGGTAAAATCGGAACCCTATTACTAAGACTTCGCTGTCCGTCTGTCTGTCCGTCCGTCTGTCTGTCACAGGGCTGTATCTCATGAACCGTGATAGCTAGACAGTTGAAAAAACAACTGACTAAAAACAGAATAAAATAAATATTTAAGGGGGGCTCCCATACAACAAACGTGATTTTTTTGCCGTTTTTATAGATAATGGTACGGAACCCTTCGTGCGCGAGTCCGACTCGCACTTGGCTGGTTTTTTATTAAACAACTAGCCGTCTCGTGACAGACGTTATCCTGTCAAATTTCAATAATCGAATAGAAAAGACTGAATGTTCTTAGTCTGTGATGTCAGATTTGTTACACACCAGCGCCATCTATACCAAAAGCATCCCTTTTGCGTTTTATTGACATTTTGGGGATGTTTTTCATATTTTAAAGTAGTCTATGTTTTATTCGGGCTTTATATCTATATCTACAGCAAATACCAACTTAATCCGTATTGTGTTAGTTACACCATTTATAACTCAAGAACGGCTGAACCGATTTGGCTGAAAATTAGTGGGGAAGTAGCTTAGAACCAGGAGACGGACATATGATACTTTTTATAACGGAAACGGGAAATTAATACAATATTTCTTAATTCTAAAGCGATACGAAGTTCGCCGGGTTAGCTTGTTATTAATAAACCGCAAACTAGAGGTGGTGCGTATTTACTCGACCAGGTTTGTAAACCTGGTTTAGGCATAAAAAAATACGTACCAGGTATGACGTCACAGTTTGAACGCGTATTTCGTACTTGAAAGTATTAATGTACTTGAAAGTATTTTTGTACTTGAAAGTATTTTCGTACTTAAAGTAATTTTGTACTTGAAAGTATTTATGTACTTGAAAGTGTTTATAAACTTCAACGTATTTGGGGTGGAGTTGGTTGGGCTGAAACCAAATACTTTAAAGTATTTAGAACCTGGTTTGTCAACCTGGTATTTGATGGAGGTGGTATTAATTAGACCTGGTACGTCAAAACACAAGTACGACCCACCTCTACCGCAAACTACATAAAGCGACGGCGCTACTGGATGTAGCTCTATCAAATAGAATGACTACATATTGTATGTGCTTTCACAAAGTATTCAATACGCTCGACAAATTGAATGATTTGCACCAAACTGTACGCACGTAGGTAATGGTTTCGATGAAAAAAAAAAGTAGGATCACGACTGTAATGAGTGGAAATACGGTAGACATCTTCTCAGAACTCCAGACTCTCTCTTGTCAAACTAGACACTTGGTCTGAATACGAACTTCTGTCATATCGACAACGTATCGTCCAATTGTCAAAACTAAAACTTTGTGTATAGTAAAATTGTCAAATAAAGCATTTGAACGATACGTTGTCGATACGATAGTGGTTCTCGCTAACCCCCTATACGTGTTGACGATACAATAGTGATTCGTGCTCAGGCCACTGATCTTTGAAATAAATCATTAGTACCTACAGGTATTAACAATACCTAGATTTTGCAGTATTTAACATACGAGTAAATGATCCAAGCGCATCGCTCAGAGACCTTATCAAATTAGAGATCTCAAACACGACGCTATTTGTTGAATAAGACAAATACGGCAGGTACTGCACAATCAGCATATGGCTCCTCAATAATGACCCTGGCTAAGCAAACTTGCAGTTCTGTGGTGAATTAATCACGCGCTGAGTCAACTGTCCGTAATTGGTGAGCATCTCCTGACAATAGCGTCATCAACCGGTCAAATTGATACTATTTACTATTGTAATCTAAGATTTCTTTTGAAACTTGAGAAAGAAAAACATTATTTTGGTATCTAATATATCCAATATCGCAATATTTTATTATTAAATAAAAATAATAACACATTACAGTATATTAAAAAAATACACAAAAACTAGCTGAGCTATCTAAAGACCGTTAATAATGAGACCGTTAATAATAATAATAATAAAGTCCAAACAGCCAAAATGATAAATGTAGGAAATGTCACCGTCACCCTGAGACCATCCAACACATTACTGGTGCCTGCCCTAGCCTCACTCAAACTGATTATACACACAGACACAATCAAGTAGTTCATATAATTCACCAAAAACTTGCAATTAAACACAAGCTTATTTCTGGAAAACTTACACCATATTATCAATACACACCGAAACCTGTTCTAGAGAGTGATTCTTACAGAATGTATTTTGATAGAGCGATACTTACAGATAAAACAGTGCATAACAATAGACCGGATATAACACTAATAGATAAAATTAAAAATACCACTTACCTAATAGATATTGCAATACCAAATACACACAACCTTCAAAAAACAACAACTGAAAAAATAAATAAATATACAGAATTGAAAGAAGAAATTATACGAATGTGGCAGATGAATAAAGTTTATATTATACCATTAGTGCTTTCTAGTACTGGAGTAGTGCCGAAAAACCTACTGCAGTACCTTAAAATCATAGATCTTCCGGAAAACATATATGTAACGATGCAGAAGGCTGCAATTCTAAATACTTGCAGGACTGTTCGAAAGTTTTTACAGGACGACTCCAATACCATACAAATCTAAAGTGATACTCACTTGGCTTAGGCCCGTGAGCTTCACTTATACCGAAATTCTATATTTCGAGAATTAATAACGCAATAATAATAATAATAATAATAATAGCCTTTATTAACAATCTAACATAAATATTGTATACAGAGTTTTAAATTATGACACCGGTAATGATTGTTTTGCCTTAGCATAGGCCTCCCCCAAGTCTTTCCATACGTCCCGATCGTAGGTTTTCCTCCTCCACATTGTACCTGCGGCCGCTCTTACGTCTTCATCCCATCTTTTTGTTGGTCTTCCTCTCTTTCTCTTTCCCTCTCTAAAGACCGTTGCAAACCGTTTAATTAGCTCAATAATTGATCCAGATCACTACCAGTCGGAAGCGTTCTAAAGATACTGGCGGCCTAACCTATCATAGGTTGAAATCAAAAATTATAATTAATTTTGAGCGAAGTTTAGAGAAATCATTTTGTAACAAAAAACATTAATATGCTTCTTTTAATTAGCTTATATGCTAATCATTAGTTCCATTCAAATTATTGTAGCAATTATTAAAGACTCAAACACAAACATCGGAATATGTTTGTATGAATCGAAAATAAATTTAATATTAGTAGGTAATATTTTGTTTAAAATTTTTGAACCTTTTTTACTTTGCACTAGCATTATGTTGATTTTTATTGGTCGAAAATAATATTATAAATCTTAATAAGTTCTAAATAAAAGAATAAAAGTTGAATAATTCGCACACATACACCTACATTACAATAATACTCGCAATCCAACACGTAAACTAAGTCTGTAACGCCGTGTGATTTAGCAGGACATGTATTTTTAGTGTACGTGAGGTTTTAAAATTAAGCTTTGACATTTTTTAATACATTTTTAGGGTTCCGCACCTTCGAAAAAAAATTAAACCCATATAAGATCACCTCGTTTTCCACTTGCCAGTCTGTCAAGACCGTTTTTTCAAAAAATGTATTTAAAAAAAAACGGATGGTAAAATATGGAGGTATCAAATTGAAATGAATATCAAATTCTTACGTCTGATATTCCCTTGAAGTTGTAAAAAATCAAACTGTTTAGTAAAAGCATTAAAAAAATATGAACATTTATGTCGCATCTTTCGGCTCACTCGCTAGTACTCGTTTATACCTGCAGGAAACTTCACGTTGACCTAGAATCATATTATACTTTCTCAAGAAGTAAGATCTATCAGCACAAATAAAATACATAATTCGAAAATAGTTCATATTTATGTTAACCTATGAAAACATATTTTTTTGATTACAAATTTTAACAGAATCCTTGGTGCGCGAGTCAGACTCGCACTAGGCCTGTTTTTTGCATCTGTATTCAATTTGCTTCAACGAGAAGCCGACAAAACAAACAAGGACTACGCAAAAACTGAGTGCCCCACAAAGACACCCCACATCCGTCACTGGGTATTAGATGTGCCATATCGCATTACAGGGGTCAATCTTCGGGCGCGGCCCACATTACCCTCCGGCTCAAAGGAACGGGTAGCTAATGGAACCATTGGTTTGGGAATTGAACGGATTGATATTTTTAGGCTGCTTTCGTATCTGTGAAATCGACGTTTAGGTACAGGATGGTTATGATTTTCATTCAGTTATATGCTATCTATCGACACTACGAGTATAAGGAGGATTAATTTGTATATTTTTTTGTACCGGATAAACAAAAAAATACTGGACAAATTTTAAAAATTCTTTCACTAATCAAAAACGAGTAAAGTATGTTAAATTTAACTTAAAAAAGAATTAGAAATCCCCCTGAAATTTGCAATAATGTAACCTAAAGTATCAAAAGTTATCCTATAATCTTCATTAGTACACTCGTGCCAAGCCGAGGCGAACTGCTAGTCATATATAAATCGCACGCCCTTATCCTAAATCCTATTCCTCTATCTCATAAATATGGATACAACATACGACCACGTCACGGTATTGGCCTCTCAATGACCGCTTAAACGCGAATGATGCAGTTGGGTACGTTGTGCTTGTGTAAGTTAAGACGGGTAATAAATGTTTTTGATGAATGCAGAATCGTTTTTTCACAATAACCGTCAAACATACAGTTTTGTTTTTTATGACAAAGATAACTTAAGAATATAATTTAGATAAATTAAAGACAGAAACACGATTGGTGAAACTTTTCTCTACAGATTTATTTTCCAAAGTATTCTCTTTAAAAACACTGGTTTCGTAATCAAGACTATGAATAGATAAACAGTTGATATTTATATAATTCGTTAGATAATCATACTAGCTAAGTAAATTATACACAGTTTTTTATTAAGTTTGATGGTTTTCAAGATAATGCAGTTTTATCACTTTTTCCGTCTTATCCGGGTAGACTCAGCCCATACAATAAACCAAACTTTTCACATATCACCTAAGCCTAAGTTTATTACAAGCTTTTCCTTGCACTATTCGTAAGTTTGTTTTTTTGTTTGTAAGTTGTCCGTCAAAATTTGTAAATTATTTTTCAACCTTTTGTTGGTATTCGATTGAGCTGAAATATTGTATACACCTTTAGTTCTGGTGAGAATACAATAATATGATAACAGCGAGCTAATCGACCAATGGAGTCAGAACTCCTTACAACGGAACTCTTTAGTTTATAGTTCAATTGAGTAAAAACTTTTCATACCAGTCAAGTTCCAATGATAATGTAAAATTATGTGACAGGTGATAACGCGCTGCTCTGATTTCTAGACCGAAGGAGGATTTTACAAAAAAAAATCTTAAAAAATATTTTTCAAAAGAAAACTTATAGTTACAAGTAGTTATGTTTATTTGAGTCATTTTTGAAAAAATCTTTATCTGTGTTATGAGAATGAATGATGTTTTATGATAAAATATAGATTTTTGGAGTTTATTGGAGTTTACTCCTTAAGAAACGATTTGAGTTATAAGGCCCGGTACGGAAATTTTATGAGGAGTAAAATCAAGTGTAACACGAAAAGTTGAGGCGTTACGTAGAAAGAGACAAACATATATATCTGTAGATAATAATTATGGCATCCCTCTCTAGCGCGCTAACTTTCAAGCGCGCAGGCGAGATGAAGATATTATTAGCGAATAGCTGGAATATCGTTCACTATACTTTGACCTACTTATAGTTTACTAATCGATCGAAATTATTATGTAGGTAGTTTATAGATACATATTCATATTTCGTTTGGCAAAAATCGTCACGATCAATCTGAGAGGCAATGTTTTTGGAAATAAGTAGTAGAAAATAAGTAATTACTGCATTTTTTAAGTCATACGTGCACCAAAATGCATCACAAGTTGTTGGTCGGTCGATTGTGTGTTGTGATTCACAACACACAATCGACCGACCAACTAACACAATGGAAAAGAATTAGGGCCTAGGCCTATTAATCTTACCTAATCATTTTGAGGTAGGTAGGTAGGTACCTACTTGCCTATCAATATTAATGTAGTAGGTAAGAAAAAAGAGTTTTGTTAATACCTAAGTAGGTAGGTACCTACCTACCTACCGATATTGAGTGAGTAATAGATGTCGATACCGATACAAAAACCATTAATTGGATAGGTAGCAAACAAAAATAGTCAATAACACCCATCTTTAATTGCAATTGGAAGG
Organism: Hydriomena furcata; assembly: GCA_912999785.1. Classification (NCBI taxonomy): domain Eukaryota; kingdom Metazoa; phylum Arthropoda; class Insecta; order Lepidoptera; family Geometridae; genus Hydriomena; species Hydriomena furcata. Next base: position 12,416,453 of record OU538828.1, on the reverse strand, counting down.
TTACCTACCCTACCTACTTAAGTAAAATTTCTGTTTTCATGTTGAAGTAGATAACTACTAACCGTTTAAATCCAAACCAAATTAAGTAAGTAGGTAGGTACCTACCTAGTAAGTAGGTACACTGAGTGAGCCTAGTGCAGGAACATCTGTATGAACACAATTATTATTATTATTATTATTTATTTATATTATTTTTTTGTAACATACTTTATGTAATACGCTTTATTGAAGTAATATAAATAATCCGAATAATTACAGATATATGTTTGTTTCTCTTATCATTTTAGCAGATGCGTTCATTTACCCTTTTTTTCTATTCGATATATATCATAATTATCGTTCGTAAAGAGTAAACTCCAATCGTGCGTCGTAGCTGACACACACACTTTTTTTTTAAACATCCTATACAAGTACGTGCTTTTGCATTAAGTACACTTGTTTGTGTGAATAAAATATAACATTTATCAATTCATTTTGTGCAATTAGTGGTTATTTGTGGGATAACGTTAATTGAAAAAGCTTGTTCACTTCGTTTTTGATTGAAACCTCAACATATATTTGTGAACATGTAGATTTTGATATAGATTTTACTACTTATTGTTTATTTCTTTTATTATCATGACTGAAATAACTAACAAGCTATCGCGCGTGACTTTGCTCACGTGCATCACGACCACGTGCAGTGGTACGACATGTCGAACGATATCCCTCACGACGTTTTAGATGTTACTGGCGATGTCGGGCGATATCCCGTGCTTATGTTACGTATCGGGCGACAATGTCGCAGGACAAATGTCTCCTAGTGCAATTGCGCGACTGGTGACGATCTATGTCATCTTTTACTCGAAGCTCATCACCATTTCAGTAAAAAACTTCTAGCATGACAAAAATAAGTCACATGATGGTCGCCATATCAGACCAAGACTAGACACAGAGAAATCCCTACCAGTGAATAAGAACTCGCAACAGTTCATAATACACCACGAAAAGTCCATCTCCCATCGCAGTCGATAAATAATTCAGTCGCTATTCCAAAACCATATTTCTGTTTTTCCTTGCCTTGTTATCGTTATTTGTATCTTCCGGCGTGTGCTCTGTGTGCAAATACCAATAGAATATTCATCCATCGTCTACTCGACGTAACGAGGCGAGCCTAAATAAATGCTAATAACCAGAGCAATCATGCTAATGCAATATGGTGGTTGGCGGATGGTGCAAGGGACGAGAAAAGGTGTTGCCTTTTTAAAAAGTGGCATTATAACTTGTGGGATTTAATCAATTTAATCAACTGAGCTGTTTTAGAGCCTATGCACACCGCGTTTACGAGTAATAAATGTTTTTGATGAATACAGAATCCTTTTTTCTAAATAACCGCAAACATACAATTTTATAACATTTGTTCATCGCTCAATGGTGTCTTACCATCGTATTCATGAAGGACACTGTGAGAACACGCAACCACAGTGGACGAAATCTTTTTTCATAAACATACCTTTATGTGTTGTGCGACACTATGGCGCACACTGTCGTGTGCCTCTAGAGCTCAACTTTGGTTAGGCACACGACAGTGTGCCTCTAGTCACACTATGCAGTATCGCACAACACATAAAGCGATGTTTATGAAAAATGATTTCATCCACTGTGGGTGCGTGTTCTCACAGTGTCGTTCCTGAATACGGGGGTATGTCTAGTAGAACTTTCTATCATCATGTACGCTTGGCCTTATACTGTGGATCCTTAAAAAACATTGACTATTTTTATTAAATAATACAAATAATAATAACTACAATGTTGTGTTTGCGTGTAATTGGCTCTATGTTTGTCTGTAATTGGCTTTTATATCTGAACTGAACCTTGTTTATCATAAAACAAAGACTGGAAAAACTGTCGGTGATACTATTAAATAAATAAATAACTAGGTACTGCGAAATGTAGAAATCTACTTGAATTAAATTGGCAAGATAACTTACACAAATAAAACATAACGTTTGGACATACCTCTGACTACCCTCTGTAGACCTCTACAGAGATCTCTCTAGAGAGGGCAGTCAAAGGTATGTCTAAGGTAAGGCTCTACATTATCGAAGATTTCATACGGATCCTAAACATTTTTGAAAATACACTATAGTCTATGTTCATCAGGGATAATGTAGGATTCTAATGGTGAAAGAATTTTTCAAATCGGTCCAGTAGTTTCGGAGCCTATTCAATGCAAACAAACAAACAATCAAATCTTTCCTCTTTATAATATTAGTATAGACAAGTTTGTTTGCTATGCTTAGTTATTTACTGCCAGAATTGAAAATAACCAAAACCGGGTCTTTGACACTATTTATTTTTTAGATTTTCATCAGACGATATAAGTAATATTGGTAGACATTTCACACAGCGCCATCTAAGCTTGTACTGTAGGAACTAGATAGATAGATTTTTCTTTTCAAAAATGTATATGCGCATCAAAAACACGTGCTCACAACGGTGAAGGAAAACATCGTGAGGAAACCAGTTAGTGTTCTTATAAGCGGCGATGGACTTGCAACCTGTCACGTATGGAATGCTAACTACTGCAAAATGGGGGCATGTGCCAATCCCACCACTACCCCCACTAGACATCTTCAAAGGATCTAAGCGGCTGATCTGAGAGGATGTCTACCGCACTTGGGAATTACAGTCGTGATCCTTTTTATTTTATTTATTTTTTAAAATACATTAAAACACCTAGACCCGAATCAAACATCTATGTTCATCACACAAATGTTCTTCATCGCGCAGAAGGCCGAGTTACTACTTACTAACTGAGTGTGATGGCGTCTTATCTGCAATTTAGATGTACAATGTATTTTTACTAACTATTAACTACTACCAACATTGTCTTTTTCAAGACGCAAACTTCACATTTGCCTGAATTAGCAAACGTAATTTTGTTAACCCAAGACCATTACTGAATGCGTTTTAAAATTAGAAACTAATTGGTTTCTACGGCCAGCCGTAATTGCAGCACCGTAAAGCAATTAGTCCGCGCCTTTGGCATCGACAGTCGTGGATACACACGGACGCAAATAGGACGCAAATTTGCATGTAACCGGCGAACGTTCCTTTGCGGATGCATGCTGCAATAACATTGGCTTATAGAAGCGAAACTCGACAACTCTTGAGTTCATCTTGCGTCACTTTTGTACCGTAAGTGATATTACTTTTAAGTTTGTGGTACGGCGGCTGAAGCCGTCATCGATTACTTCGAATAGATAATGTATCTTTTCTGTGACCACGCTGTTAAAAAAAACAGGTAATTACGTAATAAAGACCCGTATCAAAATCTATGGTTATAAAAAAAAACTCCGTGTATCTCCGCGTAGGTGGAAACTCACCTTAATGGTGACACAAAACTGTGTCACTTAAATGGTATATGTGATATTTCACAAGTGCAGTCTAAAACATAATGCAAGTAAATTATAAGATAATATGAGAAAACTTAATTTAAACTGGATGAAATCTGGTTTCATGCAAAATTGTGGTTCATTTAGAATAATTATGCCATAGCGGTCTGCGGTCTGCTTTCCTTTAACAATAGCAAATTTATGGATTGCTTAAAATAGTACAGCTAAATACACAAAATAACAAATAAAAAGATAAATCCAGATTACATTTATTTTGAAATAATAATTATTAATTACTGCATCAGACGGAGGTTGCATTCATACTTTATTTCTCATGACAGCAGTGTCTAGGTTTTGTAGAATACCTACAATTAAATACAAAATGATCCCTGCGAATTAAAAATTACAAAGATAAGTTTTAAGTGGAAAATAAATAAATAATATATATTGGCGGTCTTTACACACAACGCCATCTAGCCCTAAAATAAGCAAAGATTGTTAATACTTATATACTTTACTAAACATGTCGATCGGGTGGGGATCGAACTCACAACCTACAGCGCAGAAGGCTACTACCAACTGAACTGAGAGGCTATACAAAAAAAAATATTGTAGACTTTGTTACTCTTGTTTATAATTAGGTTGGTTGTTCAGCACAGTGGTTTCGCTTCTATAAGCTCTTAGTAATAGTTCCAAGCCAAAGCTTAGATAATTCCACTTCCGACAGGCTGACGTTAAAGATTATAAGGCAATTGTCAGTGACTATGAGCTTTCCGGCGGATGCTAATGCAGGCTTGTGTCACTCTCGCTTATTTCCCAATGTAAAATGAACTTTCATGCGCTGAGATAAGATTGAATTTTGTTTGAATGCGAGCAACTGTTTAGAAAAAATGACAGAAAATAATATTTTGGGGAATTTCGGGTACAGATGTTATTTTAGTGTGCATAATAACGCTGATGGAAAACATCGTGAGGAAACCAGTTAGTATAATTTTAAGCGGCGACGGGCTTGCAACCTGTCACATGTGGATGACTAACTATTGCAAAATGTGAACGTGTGCCAAATGTAATGTTTGGACTGCCTCTGCCTCTGAATAACTCTTTTAGAAATCTTCAAGGATCTGAGCTGAGGAGATCTGAGAAGATGTCTATTATACTTGGGGATTACAGTCGTGATTATATTTTTTTTATTACTTCTAGTGGAATCTAAAATAAATCTCACGTTACTACCATTCTTACCAACTTACTTCGATCGACAATGTTTTAAATCATGCTCAAAACGGTGAAGGAAAACATCGTGTGAAAACCCTCGGCGCAGTTTTACGATTCACTTGTGAAGCTTTTTGGTTGAAATACTCTTATTTATTCTGTCGCTGAAAGCATTTAGCGAACAGTAAACCTTTATTCATAACAGGGATTTAGACCAACTTTGCAACGTATACTATTCTTTATACCACTTGGAGTCATAACTAGCTGATGGCCATGCTGCTAATCATCAAACATTGCTTATAACAAAATAATAACATGTAGATCACAAATTGCTATAGAGATTATGTTGACACAAAATAAACTTCTTTTTCTTTCTTTCTTTCAAATACACAAATCACGCCCTACGATAAACTGCCATGCGTGTGCCAACTTCAGATATACAGGTGTCAAGTCAAATGTGCCTGTTATTTTACTGGCAATCATACCCTTCAAACCGAAACAAAGCAATATATTAAACCAACTTCAAAAAAAAGGAGGAGTTTCAAGGTTCTCAATTCGGACGGAGTAAACCTATCAAAATGCAACCTATTTTTAACCGACTTCAAAAAGGAGGAGGTTCCCGATTCGCCTGTATTTTTTTTGTTTTATGTTTATTAACTAAAAACTCATTTACCCTATGTAAAATATTTTTTTATTCGTAATTTCTCAAATATTTTTGACATATTTTAACGATTTTAGTATTTATAGCAACAAGACAAGCAAAAACATTTAGAAACTATCATTTGATGAAGTGAAATTTATAATAAAAACCACAGTTGGGCACCGGAACTCCTAACTACGAGTAACTCATAAAAGACAAAAGACAAACGCCACCCGACTCAATAAGGTATTCACGGCCAACAAACCTCGACAAACGAAGTCGATTTTGTTTTAGCTTTTTAACGTAATTATACTGCGCTGTTGTTTTCTTTGCTTTTCACGCGATTTTCTGTTCAATATAACAGTTTATTGACTAAAAAACTTCAAGGGTGTGTTTAAATTATCCAATAGAAACGTCTGCCGACTAAATTACCAATTTTTTTTCCCACTATCTACTTATGCTGAGTTTATAGTAAATTTCGTAGGTTATAAGTAATTTTTTTTAATGTGAACTATTTACATTTTAAACGATACTAGAAAACGTTCGTGAGTTGTACTACACATTAATACAACAACGGAAATTACTCACGTAAATGATAAATTGTCAATGAAGACACCGACAATGTTTCGATTCATGTAGAGAATCTTCTTCAGCTTGCGAGACGGAAATGCGAGCAGAATAGCGCGCGCGTTTAATGGTCCACTCACCCTGAAGAAGATTCTCTAGATGAATCGAAACATTGTCGGTGTCCTCATTGACAAAATTTATCATTTACGTGAGTAATTCCCGTGGCTGTAATAATGTTTGATACTAGACCTTATATTTTATTTTCCTTATGTTGAGTTGAGTATACTCCTTTCCATGGCTCTTTGTGTAGTTTCAATCTTGGAAGAAACTGGAGGAGGCCTTCACCCATGGAGGCCCCTACTCCCAAAAATAAATAAATAGATTTATAAGATAATTAACTAACTTAGAATTTAAGAAAAATATATAAATTACTAACATTTACGTGTAAAGAGTTGTGGGAAATAAAGGCTTTTTTATTTTATTGTATTTACGAGACCTTATTATTTGAATATTATGGTAGCTAATCCCTGCTACACCAATGCGTTATAATATTGGTTGCAAATTTAAATATGCAACGGATTAGGTAAAAGGAAACAGGCATCAACTACCTACCTTATTCTCTCTTGTGTTCCGTACCATGTTTTGAAATGGAACTCACTTTTTGGCATCCAAAAGTATCACCAAAATTCTGGTTGCGTCTGCAAAAGACTCCGTAATAAGTTTGTAATATTATGCAGCTCAAAGCCTGAATATAGATACGGCAGATATAGCCCCCGGGCTACACAGCAGATCCGACCCCTGATGCCTCTTAAAACTAAATACACTTCCCGCGCGAAGCAAATTTCATGCATAAAATTATTAGAGGCGCCTGCCTGTATGAGACACACGACTACCTGTCAAAGAGTACGCTGTGTAAGGCATAAGCTGAAGCGAGTAAATGTTTATTTACTTAACACACTGTATTTGATTTTAGAAGATTTTTTATGATTTTAGAAGAGGGAAGATAGTTGGCTACCCTATACGGCACGACAGTTCTATAAAGACTATAATGGAAGGGAAGGTTGAAGGGAAGAAATGAAATGAAATGAAATGAAATTATTTATTTGACACAAACACACACAGAAGACAGAGGAATACAATATATAAAAAGAACACCAAAAACATCCAAAACAAAAAATAACTAAGGTAAAACAAAAAAATAGGAAGGAGTCTACTGTGCTGCGTGGGCCAAAAGGGTGCAGTCTCAGCATATAAGCCGCCACATAAACACGAACACTATCGTGTCATGTCTATGCAGCAGCGCTGGTTTTCAGACTGACCACTGGTAAGGGGTGACCGGTAAGGGGGGGGGGGGAAGAGAGGAGAGGAAGGCCACTAATAAGCTACATGAGCCAGATAAAGGAGAAAATAGCTGTCGTGTCGTATAAGGAAGTTAAGGAGGCGGCGCTGGAGAGAAACAGATGGAGAGAGCTGCATCAATTACACCGACAAGAGCTCTTAAGTTAGAAGAAGAAGACTTGATTTTATTTTCTCGATTTATTCTATTCACTGTACCTATTTGAAAAAATACGATTAATCTTAATCGTAATCCCTGATTACAGCCTCTCAGCTCTCCAGATTTTTAGTTCCTTAAAGATGTCTTAAAAGGGGTAGACAGAAGTACGTACAAACATTGCATTTGGCACATGACATTGTCTAAATTTATCATCTATCTTCTCTATATACTTATAATAAATCTGTAGAGAGGTCAATTCTGTACATGAAATATATTTCCAAAATAACTATCAGGGGATGATTAGGGATCGATACTGATGCCAAAAATGCAATCAGTAAAATTTTTATCTGTCTGTCTGTCTGTCTGTCTGTCTGTCTGTCTGTATAACCGTTATAGAAACAAGAACTACTGGACGGATTTTAATGAAACTTGGTACAATTATTTTTCATACTCCTGAGCTGGTTATAGTATACTTTTCATCACGCTACAATCAATAGGAGCAGAGCAGTGAAGGGAAATGTTGGGAAAACGGGAGTAGTTACTGCATTTCTTAAGCTTCCGTCGCGTGTGCAACCTTAATGGTTAAAGCTACACAGAAATCATGTATGACGGAAATGTTCTCCTTAAAATTATATAAAAAATATCCCACGACAGCATATGTTTATCTTTTATGGTTGACTCACAATAACACGTGTAACTCCCGATAGCTTAGCAGTTCGAAGCTTTCTGATTATATTTGACTACTCTTACGTTTATAACACTCTCAGTCATCCCTAATTAAAAAAGTTTACATTATTAACTATTCCATAAAAAAGAATCATAGAAATCGGTATAGAAACACCAAAGTTATACATGAAATACGCTAATAATAAGCCATCGCGCGTGAATACTGAATCATGCTATAAGGATTATTTTTGTATATAAGGTCGCGAACGCACAGGCAGGCGGCTTGCTTAGCGCCTAGAGGCTAGCGAGTCACCTAGCGAGTAGCTTCGTAAAACGAACATTCTCGAACGTTCGCGACCGGCCTAGCAGCTAGGCGTCAAGCATGCGTCAAGCGCACAGTGCGGCCGGTCGCGAACGTTCGAGAATCGGTCGCCGCGCTCGACGCGTCTCGCGGCCGAAGGTATAAAAAGGCGGGGCGTCCGAGCGCGAGCTTCATACAATTTTTGTGTGATACTGCGCAACCGGACCCACCGTGTTTAAGGGTTAAAATGCATTTACAAATCTGTGGAAATGTACAAATTGTACTCCAAAAATCTGGAATTGTACTAGAAGGGGTCCCGAGATAACTTTCTAGATGTCAAACGACGCAAGGAAATATGAGCTTAACTGCTTTGACTCAACGGCACGTTTCAAGTGCACAGCGGGCGATGACGTCTGCCAGTATTAAATTACCTTAGGGTTGACCCAATAAAAATGTTTAATTTTTTTATAAAATGGTCAATTCGTTTTTTTACAAATAGCTAAATAAATAAAAGTGTAGTAAGCGGTGTTGGTCGAGCAGGAGGTACCTCGACTTTTAATTTTAAGGTCGTGGGTTCGAATCCCAGCGTGCATCAATGGATTTTTTGTAAGAAATAAAATCCAGTTAGTCCTACTTCCTACTAATATTATAAATGCGAAAGTTTGTGAGTTTGTTCGTATGTTTATGCCTCAATCAGGCCAAAACAACAAAACGGATTAAAATGAAATTTGCTGTAGATGTAGGTATAATGCTCGAATAAATCATAGACTACTTTAAAATAAGAAAAACATTCCCAAAATGATAAACAAAACGCAAGTTATACGCGGGTGAAACCGCGAGGTACAGCTAGTTAGAAATAAAGTGACAGTTGTAAGCTGCAACTATGCAACGTTTGAGCACGTGTTAGAAATAAAGAGTTCGTTGATGCACTGCCGAGATTCAAAACTACGACCTTAGGATTCAATTAAGGCAAGTCAATATAATGGGAGATCATATTTGACCAAAAAAACAATTGAGAATCTCCTTATTTTGAGAAGTTTGTTAAAAATAGCTCTATAGTTAAAGAAAGAAAGAATACATTTATTTTGTGTCAACATAATTTCTTAAAACTAAACAAAAAACATTGACAAAATTGACAACAAAATTGGTCACCACTCGCTATATGCTGCAACAGCGAGCGAGATCTACCTTGTTGTATCATAATTTGAAGACGCCCGCGCTCATATCTTAGCCTACTGCCCCATGGTCTCAAACCCGCCAAACCTGCACCATTCGCGCAGCTTGTTGATATTGAAATGAACTCTGAAATTAATATGTATACCGCGACGAGATACAATCGACCGTCAATGTTTGTGCGAACTTTCGACAAACACGCGGGGTTAAATTAAATCGCTCCATATGGTTCAAAGTTTCAATTGGATGATGTATTGGGGAAGTTGTCACGTCCCTGGTGTTAGAATTACAATTCGATATAGTATTTATAATTATTATCAACGGATTAATTACATCTGGCTAGATTTATTTCACCAATTGAAAGCAAAACAGTTAAATGACAGATTTCAAATTCCTGAGCATAGTAGACATTTGTGGGATCCACATTAATATCTACATTGAATAAAAACTTATTTCATTTAAGTAACAAAAACTCTTTACGCTTGAAGCAGAAAGAAACGTAATGTCAGTGAGAAAAAAAAAACAACTGAGAAAAAAGAAAGTTGATTTTTGATACAGAGAAAAATTGTATATTTGAAATCGTTTTGTATGATATTTTGATTATTGTGAGCACCCCGTTCCCATAACTGGTGACCCCAATTGATTATTGTGTGCATTCCATCCCCACACATTCTTACAAATTTTCAGGCACTCAGATCCTTAGATGATAGGCTCAGTCAAGTGCCCGACCAAACATTAAACTTGGCACATGCCCTCTTTATGCAGTAATAGCCGACCCGTGACAGACTTTGTCCTGCCTAAATTTCAATAATTGCATAGAAAAAAGCAATTTCAGACAATTCCAATTTTTTCCCAACAAACCTTGTACTGATAAAATAAATTACGAATTTTGGTAGAATGCGTATCATTTATTAGTCAAAACTGCGTTGCTATGACTACTAAATGTTTTTAGTCTGTGATGTCAGATTTGTGCACACCAGAGCCATATATACCAAAATCATCCTTTTTGCGTTTTTTTATTATTTAAGGGTTTTTTTCGGATTATAAGTTCCCCCTTTATTTATTCGGATTTTTTATCTACATACTACAGCAAATTTTATCTTAATCCGTTTTATCGTTTATTTTTGATTAGTGAACAAACATAGCAGCCTTATCACAAACTTTCGCATTTGTAATATTATTAGGATTTAGTATTATATACGTTACAGCCCGTTATACTTATGATAATACATTTTTCTGAGGCAGCATTTTGTCTTTCTTTAAAATGCAATCCATCTTGGCAAATTTCATCGAAATCTGTTCCGTGGTTTAGTCGTGGAGAAGTAATAAGCAAACAGAGTCACTTCCACATTTATAATTATATTAGTAAGGATTAACTGGTTTCTTTTACCGTTATGAACACATGCCCAAAAATCCATTAGAATTGGTTGGATCCAGCTAGTCTTCTCCCTCGCCGCAACCATCTGCGCGAGGAGGATGACTTTCGTTGTCGGACGTTCGTGGCCTGTCATGTCAGCTTTACCATGTCTAGCCTGCCTTAGACAACGACAAAGTACACAACCAGCAAAGATTTCCAAGGTAGTTGACGTCAGGCAGGCGGCCGGTTGAAAAACACTCTAAGCCAAATCCATTTGCAACATCTACATGTAGTGCTGACCCCACGAAGACACGAGATAAAGTGAAGAAGAAGAAAAATTCATTGAAACACGGTTAGGATTCGAACCAACAGCAAAACGGTTATCGTCGCTACGCTAACATAATATTCATGAGTAAAGGTCTCTTGAGAGCGCAATGAAATCGAATTCCCCAGATATTGCAGTCATAACGTAGATTAACACGATCGTTTCCAATTAAATGCAGTAATTATAACATTATTGGATAATTGTGAGCTCATTATCAGGAACCGCGAACGCAGTCCCCAGGCTCTGAGGTGCTCAGACCACCATTATTATACTATTATATTTATAAAATCAACTTACCTACATAATTTATGAATTTAAAAAATATATTATTGTTATATGTTTATTTTTATCCTGTGCTTGTTGTCCTGTAAATACTGCTGTGTGCACGCCTGTAATAGGCTATTTGACAGTATGAAAAATAAAGTGTTGTTGATAGTAATCTATGTAAATTATGCCTTCTAGCGTTATAGAGTAAAATAACTGGAATATAAACCATGATTTAATAAAAACCCATAATTTAAATTATCTATTTTTAAACGCCAGTCACGTGACACAAAACGTTCAGGATTGGTCGAATCGACAATGACGTAACATGTTTGTCAATATGTCATATTTTTTTATAGGTTCCACAGTCACTACTAAACAATCTAGAATGGTTATTAAAATCTTGTCAAATAGCCCATTGACTCACATATTATGATATTTTTCTATGAATGTTAATGTATCTATTGTATGTTATGTGTGCTGTATTGGCGTTGCCTTAAAATAATAAATAAATAAATAAATATTGGTGGACATTTCACGCCAACACTACACGTGAACTACACAGCCCTAAACTAATCGAAGCTCGTACTAATAAGAACTAAATAACTGATAGAATAATAATATTTTTTTTAAATTCAAATCAATCAAAATATTTATTTCAATAAAATCACAAGGATCACTTTGAAACGTCTTAAAGGTGAAGCTACGCCTGATCCTTGCTACCAAGCTTATATTTTATATATTTTTTTATTTAATTTTTTTTCAATGATCCTTTCCTCAATGCTATGTAGAGCTCCAGTGTGGTGCCGATCGAACAAAGTGAAGGCTACAAGAATAATAATTAAAAGTACTAACCAAGTACGTGCAACAATAAAAAATGAACTAATGAGCTTCAGCACAAATTCTAATTCAAATTCTAAATTCTCTGTAACAAACATCCTAGTTTTATCAAATAAATGTTGAATGTCCTTGGTAGGGATGTCAGCGTGGACTCTAATATATCTCTCAAAGAGCACTCAAAGCGCACTACTAATTTATACTCCTTGGTGGACATGAGGACCTCAGTCAACTCCTAAATTCCTATTGCTAGCTTTATCTACCAGCTAGGGTTGTCAAATCGCATTTATTACAGAGTATCTACTTTTCTCGACTATATTTATTCAAATCTTGAATCTTGACGTAAACACGAAAAATCAATTGTAATTGCTCCGGAAATTCACCAAATGACTAACCCATCCCAAGTAACCTGAAAAGTAATAAGCTGAAGACATTTCCGCAGTAATTCCTCTTACAGATGTTGTTACACATATCAGCGCTGTAGAGCCAACTTTTGATTTCCACTCGCTCAATAACCTGTCACTCCCCAATATCCGGCTATGAAGCGAATGCTGTATTCAATATGGGCGTTTTTGGGTGGTTCAGACGAGTAAAGTTAAATAAATCAGCATTTTATCAAGCAAAGATAAAAGTGGATGTTCGCAAGTCGGAGGGTTCGTACGTGGATAATAATTACGTTTAAAAAACTAAAAACAAAACCTACTTCATGTTTATAAATAAAAATTATAGTGGGGGGGGGCTCCTCCCTCCGCGAGATCTAGGGGCCCCTAGCTTGGCTAGCCCTCCACTCGGTGTATGCCAATGAAAGAAGGGCAAGGTCTATAGTTGAAAACCACTATCAATGCCCATAAATTATGAAGGTTTCTCTCGATTTCCCTGGGATCCCATCATCAGATGCTTACTTGGTGGTAATGGGACCACCTCGGAAGTATACGCTTTCAATTAAAAAATATATTTTGTAAATCCGTCCACAAACGCCGAAGTAAACGCGTAACATACACACAAAAAAAACAACAACATACAGGCGTATTGACAACCTCCTCTTTTTTGAAGTCGGTTAAAAATATACGAGTAACATACATTTCCACTATAACTATTATAAGCTTCATCTAAATCGGTCCGGCTATTACGACTTGATTGAGTAACAAACATACATACATCACAAAGATTTGCATTTATAATATTAGTTGGATAGGTATGGAATCTATTTATCTATGTTCTAAGAGGTGGTTTCATAAGTTGTTACCGAGAGATGGTTTGGTATATTGTTTTCTGCATAAAAAAAACCTGCTCACATCAAAGTTAAACAGAAATTAAAAGATTATACATACCTGCACAATAGTGATATATATTATTTGGTTAAAATAAGGTGTTTTGAATCCAAATAGGACCCGAATGGAACCGAATAGAATTTCCTTTCATGTATTAAACCATTTCATGAGTACGAATAAGTGGTGCTGAATCGGTCCATTCAAACAGCACTCGGTACTCCGAATGCAAACTTTTTAACCTCTTTCGAAAATATGAAGCAAAAAGTCATCGTTCGAGTTGAAAATATTATAAAACTGAAAAATGCTTGGATCAATTTGCATATCCCATAAATTCATCAAATCCGTCGCCCGTCTGTATTGACTGTGACGTTCCGTCAGTCAACCGACGTGTTTCACAATGTAGCCAAAATAGGCATTAAAATATTTTTTATTACTCAATGAAACCAAAAACAACAATGTGTAAATCACTATAAAGTGATTTATTTCTTATTAATCTTCTTACTAGCTACTCGCCCCGGCTTCGCACGGGTGGTACCTGGATAAAAAGTAGACTATGTGTTATTCTGATTTATTGCTATATTACTACAAATCCGTTCATTAGTTTTTGCGTGAAAGAGTAACAAACACACACCCACTCACAAACTTTCGAATTTATAATATTAGTAGGATGTACATATTTACAAAAAAGTTATATTAATTAGTATATTATCAGTTATCTATTCTCCAGCTTTGCTAAGTTTGGTACTAAATTGATAGCGTTGTGTGAAATGTCAAGCAATATATTATTTAGGTGTACAAAATTACAAATATAGGTCATATTTACGATTGTATTCTGAATCAATTTAAATATGCCACTAAGGATTAACAAGCACGCATTTCGTTTTGAAAAACACAACAAAAATGCTATTTTTGTTTCGTTTCACGCAACCCGCTAACTAGTCAAAACACCCTCGTTTTAGAGATGTCAGAACGATTTTCTTCATGACAGCCCAATCAGGGAGACGGGGAATTAAGGGGTGTTTCTGAAATAGCCTTACTGGTTTTGCTAATAGAAATGGTGTAGGGGAGATAAAGTGAGTTAAAATCGCGACGCATCAAGTTCATTTTCAATTATCAATGGGATAACTGGAATATTTCAAGTTAGAACTTTCAATTTAGTCAATTTTAATAAGCAATAATCTTCTTTTGGGTAATCAAACTTTTAGTTATCAATTATATATATATATATATATATTATATTATATTATATATATACATAAACTGTAGAAGAGTTAAATTCTGTACATAGAATAAAAAATAAAAAAAATACTCCTAGGGGCCTATATACAAGTAACACAAGCAAAAAAAAGACATTTTTAAATTTTTGTCTGTCTGTCTATCTGTCTGTTATCCAGCTTTCACGCAAAAACTACTGAACGGATTTTAATGAAACTTTGTGTTTTTATGTAGTTATTAGTCCTCGGCAACATATAAACTATAATTTATTTTGAAGATACCAGATGTGAAACTATCTGTCGCCCAGCGAAGCGGGCACGGGTCAGCTAGTTATTTCTTTAGTTGGAACTGACCGCATTTAAGGAATTCCTGGCTTAGCAAATAGTTATAATTAGGTTCGAAAAAAATACTTAAGGAGGCGCTGAGCATCCAGTGGCGTCCATCCAATTGATTTTAAATATATATTTTCATTAAAATAAATATGCAGAATGAATACCGTCTTATTTACTAACAAGTTATATCCCGTTACTCTTATAAAAAAATAGTTTTATGTCGCATAGTCTTGTCTCAATCGTTAATACCATGCTCGGTGGCCACCAATCACCACTCAGAGCCTTAAAAGATTTAAATAGGGCGGCAAAGTTGATAAGAAAAACAAGAATGCGAACAAAGTTGCCAATTTTTCTTCTAGTATACAAGTAGAATTAATGTAAAATTGGTCATCCTGTAGCCAAAATCAAATCCCCACCTTCGTGTCTCAGTTGCTTGTCACTAAAGTAAATAACCGAAAAGAACTGAGTAAAAACTGAAATAAACTTCAAAAAGCCGGCTCGTTCAATTCAGCCTATTATTCATTCTCTTTGAAATCTGCCACGAAGAGATAGGCAACTAGCAATTAAAAATACAAATGAAAAGTAAACAAAACTAAGCACTGAAGGAATGAAAATTACTGCCCTGTCATGCTGAAACATAAAGTGCAATATCTCTGAAGATAAGGAATAATCAATCTTATGTCTTGGGGATTAAGGTTGAGTAGTCAGGGCTTTGTTTTGGACTAGCAAATTGATTGAAATGGCGGGCAACTGATAATTGCTAATAGTTTTCTTGTTAGCGTCTAAAGAGGGAAGTTCTGAGACTAGTTGATTTCTTTCGCGAGTTCCGTTTCCTGTTCAGCATTAAGTGGGTGATTGCTCGCTCGTTTCGAATGTTCAAGTTCCAATTTTGATTTGTTTTGTTGTTTAGTATCATGCAGACTTCCGCTATAACTAATTATGTAATATGTTGTTAAAAGGAATTTCAATTCCGTTTCATCCGTAGCATCCTCACAATAAAATATTAGTTTTCAAAATAACTATTATTTTTTGTGCGAGTCTTTATCATTTATTAAAATTATGAATATGAAAATTTCCTTTTCTGGTGACCAAGAAGGCTAATTTATTGTTTTTATAAGGATAATTTCAATATTTAAAAAAAAAAAATTAAAATTTTTAAATTTCATAAAAAAATGTTATGAGAAACGCATAAGGGATGATTTTCGTTTAGATGGCGCTGGTGTGCAAAATATCTGACATCAGTCGTCATAGCAACATGCGTTACTCTATGCGATTATCAAGATTTGGACAGGACAACTTCTGTCACGGGTTAGTCGGCTAGTCAACAATATAATTATGTTTTACGTGAGTAAAAAGCCGTGTTTCTCATAATGTATTTCACGCGTCTATTTATATTCAAACTAGCCGACCCGTGACAAACGTTGTTCTGACAATTTTTTTTTGTAATAATTATTTAGGACAAACTACAAACCTTGTACTGATAAAATAAATTACGAATTTTGGTAGAATGCGTATCATTCATTAGTCAAAACTGCGTTGCTATGACGACTAAATGTTTTTAGTCTTTGATGTCAGATTTGTTGCTCACTAACGCCATCTATACCAAAATCATCCTTTTTGCGTTTTTTATCATTTAGGGGTTGTTTTTCAGATTATAAGTTCCCCTTTTATTTATAATGATTTTTTGTCTACATAATCAAATTCCATCTTAATCCGTTTTGTCGTTTATTTTTGACATATCGTCGTCGTATCACAAACATTCGTATTTATAATATTATTAGGATAAATATAAATAAAATGTTAGTAGGATAGATTGAGAAATCGTTCCGAAAGCACCTTTGCGCATGCTAGAGCTTTCATTGTTATTGACCGAACGAAGCGAAATCTAAATGTTTACTTGGGAAGATCGGCGTTTGTATATAATTACGGGAGTTTGTTGTTCGACGATAACTTTCGAACAATGAATACAATGTTTATGAACATTGGTGAAAACTTTGATAATATTTTTTTTTTTACAAATTTCCATAATCACTACATAGTATAAAGCAAAGTCGCTTTCCGCTTCCCGCGTCTGTATGTCTGTATGTATGTTTGCTTATATCTTTAAAACTACACAACGGATTTTGATGCGGTTTTTTTTAATAGATAGAGTGATTCAGGAGGAAGGTTTATATGTATAATAACATGCTACCCGTGCGAAGCCGGGGCGGGTCGCTAGTGATTAATAAAAAAGCTGTGTTGGCAAAGTGGGAGGTACCCCGACTTTCAATCTGAACGTCGTTGTTTCGAATCCCGGCGTGCATCAATGGATTTTTTTGTTCGATAAATTTATATGCGCATCAAAACACGTGCTCAAAACGGTGAGGGAAAATATCGAGAGGAAACAAGTTAGTATTCTTATAAGCGGCGATGGGCTTGCAACCTGTCACGTATGGAATGCTAACTACTGCAAAATATAGGCATGTGCCAAATATAATGTTTGGACGTGCCTCTGACTACCCCCACTTTACATCTTCAAAGGATCTAAGCGTCTGGAGATCTGAGAGGATGTCTACCGTACTTGGGGATTACATTCGTGATCCTATTTTTTATTTTTATTGATATTCATTATAGTTTATGAATACCAACCCAAAAACGTTTCGAATAAAATAATCACCTAGGTATAGGTAGGTATTAACATTGTTGGGAAAAAAATATTACGTCATAATGTAAAATTAAAGTGAAGATATAATTTTTGAAAGAGATGGAACCATAAAGTCAGCTTGAACAAGATAGCGAAAAAACATTAAAATCGGAACAGTCGTTACGGAGAAATCGTTGAACTTATAAATGGAATTGGGATCCTCTTCTATTTTTGAAATTGGTTTAAAAACGAATTGATATTAGTCGGCATAGGATGGTTTTTAAATACCTACCTACGATCGCATTGAGTAAAGACACATACAACCCGACAATCTCGCGCCTCGTCAGTCACTAACGAACTCTGGGAATGTTGCAACATCTCTAGATTCATATCGGATTAGCATTGGTGTTATGTATAGAAAATTGGCGCATAACTTGCCCTTATCTCACTTAATGCTTGTAGAAAAAACGAGTTGTACAAGGATTTAGTTTGGGATATTTTACAACCGGCCGCTTACTTGACGTAGACCCTCTTTGGGAATCTTAAATCTTAGTATAGATACTCATACATTCAATGGTAAAAAAATGTGACCCGTCACGGACACCTGGCAGATGTGAAACATCGAAATTATTTTATACAGGTAATATGCATAATAGTATAGTTTACGATAGCAAATAAATATGGCAAAATGAAAATTATGTACAAAAGAGTCAGAAATTTTTCGGCAGCAAGTCATCTAGTTCGCGTACCAAACGTGCGGCGACGCATGTACTGGTGACACGCGTCGCGAAGCAAACTGCCGGTCTCACCCGCCACTATAGATGTTTCACATCAAAAATGTAAAGCCTTTTAGGTATCTTTCATGGTAAGACTCACCTTTGCGAAAAAAAATATTAACAAATTATGTCATTACAAAGAACATTCTTTGTTACATACGATACGCATAACATAATTTGTTAATATTTTTTTTGTACAATAATGTATTAAGGGGTTATTCGCACTTCGTACACTCTATTGTTATGCAAATTTTTGCAATTATACCGCAGTTTGTACACCGGCTTTCAAGACAGTCAAGGTAAAAAGTGTAGACGCTCTGAGCCCCTAAAACCGCGGCAAAAACGACTAAGACAGTTAACAACGGCGAGCTCTAGATGGCGTATGCGTATCGTAAATATTATCTACAGTTTTTATGAGATCGCGTTGCTGGTACCTACGATAGGCAAGGAATAGGCTTTACTATAGGTAGCTTTATCAACACCTCATAACCATTTTCTCTTTTTCAATATTTTTTTAGAATTATTACCCATCTTTAGGCACTTCGAAAAAAACTCTTGCTACCGACCGCTGCAATGACGTCAAACACACGTCTGACATTGACAGTGGTCACAGCGGTACAATTGATCCATGGGCGGCGCGCGGTCCGCCTTTGCTTTTCGAATAAATTAATAATTTAAATTAAATATTATTTCTCTATCAAAAAACTATCTTAGTGCGATTCTAGATCAACATATTACCTATCTTTAACAATAAATCACAAGTTGATCTTAATTGTAGGTATCAAAGTATTTCGATCATAAATTCTAAAATGTATCATTTTGAAAAAATATCTTTTTCGTGAAAAGTTTTCGCTATTATGTTTTCAGCTTAGTAAAAATCTAGGTAGAAACTTGATATATTTATACAAATAGGAGATGTGGCTTGTTCAGAAGTATTTTTTTTTTGAGTCGAAAAGGAGCAATCGTCGACATGGAGCGCCTTAAAAAGTACTCAAGTATACGCAACTACGGATTCCAGACGCTATCGATCACGCGCGCCTGATTAGCACTAAGGGCTCTGGACGAGTTCGAGTTGGGAACTTGCTAACGAGTTGCGCAAATGAAAGTCCGATTGCTGCGTCGGAGTCACACACGAACCCCAAACTTTTTCTTACTAATTCCGCATGACGTGGGACGCTTTGTTGGTTGATTTCCTCGCGCTTGATGCTTTGGGTCCTGGTTGGAAAATATGTTTTATTGCTTTTAACCGTCTGTCGGCAATAAATGCCTCTATATTCCAATGTATAAAATTCTCGTGTAAAAAAATTGCGTATATTTGCTAGGTATGAGAAGAGGTCGTAGGAATTTTTTTATACCCCTAAGTGATAAGAATGGCATACAGTTCGGGAAAAACTTAAAGTGCTTTTTTCTGTGGGATAATTGAAATTTGACAGGACGTCTGTCGGGACAGCCAGTAATGTTATAAAACTGCGTATTGGTTTTCTTCTTGTTGTATGTCAATATCTTGTGTAGTAGTACCATTATCTACAACCTTCTAGTGCATGATATTTTATGACGAATAATTTAAACTAGCAATGAATAAAAAAATATTAGCAACTACAAAAAGGCCATAAAAGTTGTACCAACATTTTAGTTAAACTTTTCTCACCTGATATTCACGCGCGTGAGCACAATGTCGCGTGTTTATTACGAAATGTGTCATTTCACACTCTGTGTTTGTCAAAATAACTATTAGTCTACTCGTATAATGACCCCAGCTCCGAAGGGAGGGGTCTTAAAGGTTTTGAAAATAATAAGTAGGTATCATATGTTCGTATCGACGCGTGACCTGAGAGCTGTATTTTATCTGGCTCCACTTCAGTCATTAGTGGCATATACTGTCGTGTCTTTCATTTTGAGGTTACGCTTATTTAGACTTTACTAATAAATTATATCACTTTCAAAACTTTCGTGAGTTGTACTACACATTATTACAACAACGGGAATTACTCACGTAAATGATAAATTGTCAATGAGGACACCGACAATGTTTCGATTCATCTAGAGTATCTTCTTTTACTAATAAAGGCTAATAAAAGCGATCGTTTTTACGAAAATTTAGGTTTAGCTTGGACACAACTGAATCGCCACGATTAGCCAACAAAGCACAGATGACATAACCGAAAGGATGCGGATGGATATTATAGTGCGTATTACTTCCAGCATTGCCTTGGAGACTTCTGACAAGTGAATTGGAACAGCTGAGCTATCAATAGATCGTTTGCAACGGTTATTAGATAGCTCACCTGTTTCTTGTGTATATTACCACACTTTTATTACTTATAGTCTACGCACACTGGTGAACTGCGCGGTAGAGAATTTAAAATCGATCAATTGAATTTAATGGAATAATAAAGTACCTTATTACAATGGGATAACTATTAAATTCAACTATAATATTTATGAATTCAATTTTATATCCTTTCCGCCTCCGTCCGCTACTGTGCGTCGGACATCATTTTCTTTCTATGTTCTAGATTTATTTTAGTAATGCAACTGTGTATTGCCTACATCTAAGAAGCGGTTATTAAGCTTACTCGGGTACGGCACGATACCAAAGACAGAAGCAACTGCAGCCGTTGACACGCGCTGGCGACAGACGTCGTTCGTGTGTAAGAGCTCTAAGAGAGCGAAGATCGAGATATCAAGCGAGTAGAAAAAGTAGTAATGCTTATATAATACTGTAATAACACTTCTTTCGTTGTGCGAAAAGAAATAGCATCACAAATGCGGATGGTTGTCAAAAATCCCGCAATTTAAGACAGCAACCACGTCTTGGTAAATTCGTGACAGTCTGTACGTGCGGCCCTAATTACCACAGATCATCCTCTTAGCGTCATCCAGCTAAATTAATACGGTTTACTCCTGTAAGGCTCTTGTTCAAGTCATAGGACTAAGCGGTTGGCTGAAGAATAATCTTTGATTTATTAGTCACAAGCTGCTCGCCCCGGCTTCGCACTTGTGGTACCTAGAAAACAAAGTAGCCTGTGTTATTCTGATGTCTATGCTATATTACTGTAAAGTTTCATTTTAATCCGTTCAGTAGTTTTTGCGTGAAAGAGTAACAAACAACACACACACAAACACACTCACTCACAAACGGTAGGCGACAGCATTCAAATTACGGCATCTTACTAATATGATGTACCTGTAATTAGTTGGTTACAAGAATACTAACTAGTTTCATAACGCGGTTTTCCTTCACCGTTTAGCGCACATGTTAAAATACGCATTTTTTTTGAACAGTTAAATCCATTGATGCACGGCCGGGATTCAACCGACAAACAAAGAAGAGGTTCTCAATTCGACAAATATTTTTTTGCTTGTTTTTATATGCGCATATCTTATTACCTAGTTATCCCCTTTAGATGATTTTCTACTGGGTTGAGAATAGTCCCAAATTGGTCCAAAATAAATTATAATAATGTAGAATTAACAGTTTCTTTATAAAATTTAAAAAACGAAAATAGTTCCTTGACTTTTCGATTGGTAGAACATTTTTATCGGTTTTCTTTTTAGTTTTTAAACATAATTATAATATACCTACTCGCTAGCATCTAGCAACTTGAACGCAACCGTAATGCGACGAGGATTAAGCGTCTCTATTAATATACGTATTGTACAGCGAAGCCTCCTCAATTCAGAGTGTATCGTACTTATGGGCCTACGGTACTTATATCGGAATGATCGCTTAATTCACAGTAATCTATTACCAATGAACGCGTGCGCGTGTGTTAGCTTAACAAGCCAGATGTGCCGCGGGTATTCTGAACTAGCATATCATGAGAAGAAGACCTACGTTTTAAAAAGTAAAAGTAAAACGACTACATCGTGGAAATTAGGTCTATAGATAACTAGCCGACCCGTGACAGACGTTGTCCTGTCAAATTTCAATAATTGATTGACCATCCCCATTTACAAAATGATCCGCCATTTATTGAATTAATTTGTCTCTACCGATTTTGTGCAAACTTCACATAAACCATCTACTAAATAATCCGAACAAAGCCTAAACATTTGGTTTGGATAGGTGAGCCCGTTCTTGAGTTATAAAATTACAACGAAAAGTGGCATTGATTTTTATATAAATATAGATAGAAGAGAAGATTACTCCAACCCTACATTTAAAAAACTTCCCATGTTTCGACATATTGTATAATGGAGTAAATAAGCACTTAGTATTTTAAGGCGCATCGCCCACACGAGCTAGAGTCGAGGTGGCGTCGAGCCGCTTGCTCGCCCTCGCCTCGACTCAAGCTCGAGGTTAGGTTATGCGCCTTAGGTTTTATAAAATTACTAACAGGTTAAATTACAAAATTACTAATAGGTTAACAATTAGTGGAAATATCCAGTATAATACAAAAAGCAGCCGAATTAAGAACCTTCTCCCTTATTTTGAGGTCGGTTCAAAAGAGAGGAACGTCGTATGAACGAAAGTAATATTATTTTTGCGGTATCATCAACTCTTACCAATTGGCCCGAGTTTTTCGGACTGAAATGATAAACGACTCGTAATATACTTTTTAGGTTTCCGTACCCAAAGGTTCAAAAAGGAACCCTATTACTAAGACTACGCTGTCCGTCTGTCTGTCCGTCTGTCTGTCCGTCTGGCTGTCCCTCTGTCTGTCCGTCCGTCTGTCTGTCCGTCTGTCTGTCCGTCTGTCTGTCACAGGGCTGTATCTTATAAACCATGATAGCTAGACAGTTTCACAGAAATTTTCACAGATTATGTATTTCTGTTGCTGCTCTAACAACAAATACTAAAAACTATTAAAGTGGGGCTCCCATACAACAAACATGATTTTTTTGCCGTTTTTATAGATAATGGTACGGAACCCTTTGTGCGCGGGTTCGACTCGCACTTGGTTGGTTTTTATACGTTTGCGTAACATCAAAATACAATCTAGGTATGATAACAGTATCTCGGTATAAACTTGTAACAATCGATTTTCAGATTCCAAATGATGCCCTTTTCATCATTTCTCAGATCTCAATTAGTAGTAAGTCTGTCATCTGCGCTGGAGTTTGTACATTCGATTCGCACCCAGGACATATTAACATTTCTAACAGCTAAACTGTTACTAACCCCTTTTGTTTTTCTTTTATTAACATGCTACGTAACCTCTCACATAATGCCAAAAAACGGGAAAATAATTCAAGTAAAAAAAATTGTCGATAAAGACACTGACAATGTTTCCCGTTATGACATTATGTGTAGTACTACTCACGAAAGTTTTAAAAGTGAAATGCTAACCTCTTTGAACCGAAATGCACTCTTAAGGCCCTGTATGTCGACGATTGCTCTTTTTCGAAACGAAAGAAGAAATACTTTTGAACAAGCCACATCTCCTATTTTTATAATGTATAGTATAAGTGAATAAAGATGTACCCATCTTCAATCACTTCAATAAATAATACTACCGACCGCTGCACGTGGTACTGATCCTTGGGCGGCGCGTGGTCCGCCTTTGCTTTTCGAATAAATTAATGATATAAATTATGTATCTTATCTTATTACTTATCAAAAACCTATTCTAGTAGAAATCTAGATCTACATATTACCTATCTTTAACAATAAATCACAAGTTGATCTTAATAGTAGGTATCAAAGTAGCTCTGCCTTCTGCGCGTTGTGGGTTCGATCCCCACCCGGGATAGATATTTGTGTGATGAACATAGATGTTTGTTCTGTGTCTGGGTGTTAATATGTATAATAAGTATGTATTTACAACAAAAAAAACGTATATAAGTATTTTATCAGTTATCTGGTTCCCATAGTACAAGCTTTGCTTAGTTTGCGGCTAGATGGCGCTGTGTGAAATTTCCACCAATATTTATTATTATTATTAAACCGAAAAGTTCTAAATTACCTAAATTTTAAATGTGACAAGTGCACAAAAACCTCAACGAGGCGCGCCTAATTATTTTCATTCCGCTAGTTCTCACTACATACAACAGTAAACATTAACCTAATTCAGAAAAACCATAAAAACCCAGTGATTCAACAGGAAAGTGTTTAGTTTGCAATATTTCATGATCTCACCCAAAAACCTCTTTTTATCCCGGCATCGCGTGAACAAACCCGTAGGCAGAAGCTACTTAGACACAAATGAAATAGGGTATTAGCCCGGCCGCTAGCAGACTGCCCTACAGGGTGTTGTAAAACGACAGTTACGGCCTGGCCCTGGCTCAGTTACAGTGCACAGTATGTTATAACTAGATATGAAACTCTGTGATGCGAACTATATTAATCAGCTTCAATTCATACATTATGTCATTGATCTTATTCGTTTGTTTTTGTTCGTATATAGTGTTACATAGATAGTACTACTTTCATGTTTAGTTATTTGTCATCATTAAAAAAGAAAAAAATGTTTGCTTTCGCGTTTAAATAGTTTTGCGTTTGATAATTATGCAGTTGAAGGTTCAGGACAGATGTGAATGTTTTAAAGTCTTGTTACGTCCAACCATTATCCTTTGGGTAACCAGTACAGTAGCATCATAGCGGCTAACCACTTCATCTTGATGGCTGGCAAGTCAAATTATAAAATAAATATAAAATAAACGTCTTTAACATGGGGTCTACGGTAGACCCCGGTAGATCCTCTTCGAACTTCAAGGCCCTTATATTCTTTGAATATGTCTAGTGGGGGTAGTCAGTGACACGTCAAAATATTATATTTGGCACACACCTACATTTTGCAGTAGTTAGCATTCCATACAAATACAAATACAAATACAAATAATTTATTCATAACACCAAGTTACAGGTCAGTTAGGTACAGTATATTACAATAAAAATGCAATAATGCTTAATAATAAATACAAATTCATTACAATATATCACATTGATTATAATAATTTTCATAATAAAATAATTTAAATAATTGGCAATTCTAAATACTCATTTATTGAATAGAATGTGTTCCCGAGGAGCCACTTACGCAATCTCATCTTAAAGACCGTCGTACGTGTCATACGTAACAGGTTGCTAGCCCATATCGCCACTTACAAGAATACTAATTGGTTTCCTCACGATGTTTTCCTTCACCGTTTTAAGCACGTGCTTAAAACTTCGAGGTACCTCCCACTCGGCCAACACACACTCACACTGTTAAATTATTTATGTACTTGCTACACGAAAAAATTTCCAACTAGAAAAAGTAAGTGAGTTTAACATCTCTGTATTTCTATTCTATACGTTGTTGGCTCGGCCTGCCTCCTGCCCGGGCGGTAATACGCGTGTAAATTAAATATGAAACCCGGTATTAGGTGCGCGAGACAGCATCTGCTCATTATGCGCACAAATCTAGCCGCGGCCCAAAATGTAAGCCGGCTCATGGAGGCTTAGATCTGAAAAGTTGTGTTGGTAACTTTTTTTCTTCGTTGAAGGTAAAAGTCGGCTGTTTTTTGTTTATCTTTAGGTACATTATTCTACAATGAGATTGGTCTTTGCATAAGTAATATAAAACCCAGCCAAATCGCGATAAATTTTTGTGATTTGTTTCCGATTCGGTAGCGATTTAGGTCAAGGGTAAGGTGTGGGTTTGAATACTATTTGAATGATAACGTATTCTGTTTCTTATAAGATCTTTGTGACTACGTTCAATCAAAGTTTTTGAGTAGTTGGATTTACAGAAAAATAATTATTAAAAGACCAAATTTCATTAATCGCATACCTAGAAAAAAGCAATTTCAGGCAACTTCCAATTTTTTCACTATAAACTTTGTACTGTAAAATAAATTACTAATTTTGGTAGAATGCGTATTTATTAATTAGCCAGAACTGCGTTGCTACGACGACTGAATGTTTTTAACGAGATTAAAACATTTGTTTAACAAACACAAACACCAACATCAACATCCTCATAAACTTTCGCATTCATATTAGCATTAGGATATAATGTATGCATGTATTTTATAGTATAGTATATATATTTTTGCGATACTTACATGACGTATACGGAAATTCAATATTATTGCATTGTCAACAAAGCTGAGCTTAGTATGCCAAATTACAGATTAACCAGAAGGAGGAAACTAGTTAAATTCAGTTGCTATTTTCAAGTTTCATCGAACCCGAACAAGCAAAGTTAAATAAAAGATTGAAAAATAAAAAACCGGCCATGTACGAGTCGGACTCGTGCACGAAGGATTCCGTGCCATTATCTATTAAAAAACACGTTTGTTGTATGGGAGCCTCACTTAAATATTTATTTTATTCTGTTTTTAGTATTTGTTGTTATAGCAACAACAGAAATACATCATCTGTGAAAATTTCAACTGTCTAGCTATCACGGTTCATGAGATACAGCACTGTGACAGACAGACGGACAGCAAAGTCTTAGTAATAGGATCCCGTTTTTACCTTTTGGGTACGGAACCCTAAAAAAAATCTAAAAGTGTAGGTACACTCGAGTTATAAAAGACCAGCTTAATGTTCCGATTGCAAAGCATGAAACGCTGTACGTATTATCTCTTATTGAAAAATCGCTCCCAAGTTCAGGTCCTAGGTTCAAAGCAAACCATCCTAAGCTACGTTCCCACAGGTGTAACATAAATCCCCAGTATAAGGGTACGGCACACCGGTCCATAGCTACCAACTGCTATATAACTTCAATAGATTCCCGCTTATCTGACGCTAGTGTACCGCCCGCCTTATTTATAGCCCTCCGCTGACTATTCATTCCCTAAGACGTTATAGAGTTGTTTGGACCGACTCGCCATTTTTATGGGGTTCCCTTAGATAAAGTATTACGATGGTAGTTTTTCAATAATGGCAGATTGTTTGCTTTCTTTTCTCTCGTGGTTTTTGGATTGATAAATAGTGATCGATGTGAACGGCCTGTATTGTTGGCTTAACCCGAATGTTTTGTTACAAAATATTTGTAATATTGCTATTTGCGAGAGAGATTGGGGATATACTCAATGCTTCAAATTAGATACGGCCTAGAATGTAGTCGTTACAGGTCTTATTTATCCAGTTGCACAGAAGTAGGGTAATGTTTTTCGGGTGTATTAAATTACTAGCTTCCGCCAACGGCTTCGCCCGCGTGGTACGTACGGTAAAAAGTAGCCTATGTGTAGTAATACATTCAGTAGTTTTTGCGTAAAAGAGTAATAAACACACACACACACACACACACACACATACACATACACTTACTTACTCACAAACTTTAGTATTTCTTATATTAGTGTTTATCCGGCTACACAGAAGTAGGATAATGTTTTTCGGGTTTATAAATTATATTTGGCTCACCTGTAGCCAAATTAGCTTATAAAGTGATTGAACTAAAAAGCATAGGTAAGGTTACGAAACTGTGGTGACAATGCAACAATAAATAAATATTGGTTGAAATTTCCCAGAGGGTTGATGTCAGGCAGGCGGCCGGTTGTAAAACATAAGCCAAATCCTACATAATGTGGGAAAAGGGAGAAGAAAATGATCGTGGGCATTTTTACACAGCGCCATCTAGCCCCCAAACTAAGCAAAACTTGTACTATATGGAAACTAGATAATATTGAACTTGTAATCGTCTTTTGATAAATGAGGTGTCATTACATTCGTCATATACTAGTTTCCAATACCAACCGGTATCGGTTGGATAACGAAGCCATATTTACGTAACACCAGTAATTTTTTGCAGCTATAACCAAGTATCCATAAAGATCCATCAGTAACCATCCCCTACGTACATACCTACCTAAATCTTTTGTCTTGCTTTATATTATTTTTGCTTCCGTTGCGAATACGAACACGAAATGAAACTAGATATGTGCAGGATACCTTCCACATTATAGTAAAATTAAAGTCGCGAATAAACTTACCTACAATACGGTCGACGGGTCTAGGTAAACGTGAAGATATCCGTTTGGCTGCGCGGCAGACAATTTTCGACCTTATGCAGTGACAAAAACCCATTTTTGCGATTACAAGGTTAACTTGCCTAGATCCGTCGACCGTTTAGTATATGATGTTTATTTTACATAAGTTTTCTGTTGAAAAATATTTTTCAATGACAAGCTTTTATAAAATCATTTCAAACCATCGAGCACTAGCGCGCTATCATCTGTCACTTAATATAACATTGTCATCGGAACTTGACAAGTATGCAAAGTTTTTACTCAATCGAAGTAATTACTAAGGAGTTCCATTGTGAATGTCTGCTGAACAACTCCTGACTCCATCATCATCAGCTCACTGTCACTATATTATTGTATTGTCACCGAAGTTGTATAAGTATGCAAAATTTCAGCTCAATCGGTAGGGGATAACTGCTTCAAAATTGAGTTGCAAGATTCCATCCTAACAAACATAGTTACATGCATACATTGCAAATTAAATAAAATCTTGTAAAAACACAATCATTTAATCCTCTTCAAAAATTATATCGCGCTACAATATTTTTTTTTTCTTCCGCCAAAAATGCAACCTTATTTAAAATTGGAACATGACTAAGAAGTTTTAATTTATTCTAACTAATACAAGGAGGTTCCTTTTTCTCTCTCACGCTAACTAGACAACTATATTTGAAATTGGAACTCGACTATAAGGAGTTTGAATTTATTCTACTTAATACAAAGAGGCTGTAATATAACTACGAGACTAATTATTACAACCAATAAGGAATAGCTTAGGAATAGTACATACTACCTACCTCGACTTTGATAAAATAATTACAGTAGCTGACACAGGTAGGTACGTAAAATGCAAAGTCAATTTTCAAAATTAAATGAGAAGTCAGTCGGTGCGTGGAAAAATTTAATTAAATTAACTGAACCACTCTACGACGAGAGCTCTCGACTGGAAAGGGTAGACACAGTTTTTCCAATATTAATTTAAATATTCGTCCAGTCACTAGACAATCGATATTAATGTTATTGGTCTCACAGTTCTATTACCCTCGTATTCAAGAACGACACTATGAGAACACGCACCCACAGTGGACGAAATCTGTTTTCATAAACATCACTTTATGTGTTGAGCGGCACTATGGCGCAGGCTACCGTGTGCCTTTAGAGCTCAACTTTAGCTAGACACACGACAATGTGCCTCTAGTCACACCATGCAGTGTCGCACAACACATAAAGTGATATTTATAAAAAAAGATTTCGTCCACTGTGGGTGCGTGTTCTCATAGTGTCGTTCTTGAATACGAGGGTTAGTAACTCTGCCTTCTATAATGTAGGCTGTGGGTTTGATTCCCACCCAGGAAAACCATTTGTGTGATTAATTTAGACGTTTGTAGTGTACCTGGATGTAATGTACTCGTATTTTAATATTATAAAAAAAGCTTAGCTTTGTTTGGGGCTTGATAGTGCTGTGTAAAATGTCCACCAATATTTATTTAGTTTATAAATTACATATTAAGAGGCTCCCAGTCGCTGATTGCTCTTTTTCGAAACGAAAAAAGAAATACTTCTGAACAAGCCACATCTCCTATTTTTATAAGTATATTACTTCAAGTTCCTACCTAGATTTCTATTAAGCTGAAAACATAATAGCAGAAACTTTTCACGATAAAGATATTATTTCAAAATGATACGTTTTAGAATTTATGATCGAAATATTTTATAAACCTACTATTAAAATCAACTTGTGATTTATTGTTAAAGATATGTAATATGTAGATCTAGATTTCTATTAGAATAGATTTTTGATAAGTAATTATACATAATTTATATCATTAATTTATTCGAAAAGCTAAGGCGGACCACGCGCCGACGTGTGTTTGTCGTCATTGCAGCGGTCGGTAGGATTATTTATCGAAGTGATTAAAGATGGGTACATCTTTATTCACATATACTATACATTATAAAATAGGAGATGTGGCTTGTTCACAAGTATTTATTTTTTCGTTTCGAACAAAAACAATCGTCGACTGGGAGCGCCTTAAGGTACGGAATCTTGAAAACGGCACTTAGTCCTTTAAAATCAGAGACACACATTAAAAACGTAACATGTTGCTACTTATTATGTTATCTCTAACTAGTAATAATGAAGTGAATAATTTGGTTTTCTGAAATCCACTTTATACGAAATTAATATAAAACGTTCATGAAAAAGCTTTTGCTTATATTGTACAATAATTTCCTATTTACCCGTAAGAGGCGCTTCCCCATAATTTTCAATTTCCAACAAGCGTTTGAAGTGTGAATTATTCGTAATTTAAATTCTTCTCGTTAGAGACTCCCTTATAAATTTTTGGTAGGCGGGCGATTATGTTGCGAAATATACCTACCGTTTATACAGTTATACTATAAATTATATTAGATACGTACTATACCATAATATACAGTCGTGTTGAACGTGGAACATAACTGGACAAATATTATTTTGTATTAATACATCACACAATCTCAAATTGCCCACGTAGCAAGAGTCTCACTGAAAAATTATTGCTAGACGGGCGATTGTTGCAAAATATATAATTTAGATTACTTGGATTCATTGAATTAAAGTAGCTAAACTTGCACGATGATAACAACATGGAATTCTTTGTGGGTAATTTAGTTATGACGTTTAATTGTTTTTTTTAATTTCTTCAACTATGTCCACACATTCTGCCAGTTGTTGAGCGATGTTCCTTGCTGAGTCAAGAGTCAAGAGTCATCGAGCTTTAGCGATAATTGGCAAAAGTGCAAATCCATTTGTAGGTAGGTAATTTCATTTTGACGTTTCGTTTTCTTTTTTTTACATCTGAAACTATGTCAACTAATTCTGCCAGTTATTGTTGAGCGATGTTTCTTTTTGCGTGATCACTTAGCTTTAGCGATAATTGGCAAAAGTACTCTAAAAGTTGCCCGTGTGTACCAGTGACTCCCTAACGAAATAACTTTAGTTATTTTGGAAGTTTGAGAATCGACACTTCGCGCGTATAATTTAGTCAAGTTCTTGATTACATCATTAACCATCTATTAGTATAAATAACTTGTTTCTCAAAGTTTTGTAAATAATTTCAGATTCAATTGTTACTTACTTAACTTTTGCTTGGGAAGGATTTCAAAACGTTTTTCAGCATCAACCATTCGTAGATAAGATGAAAATACATGTACAATGACTGTTGTTTTTAGGGTTCCGTACCCAAAGGGTAAAACCGGGACCCTATTACTAAGACTTCGCTGTCATTTTGTCCGTCTGTCTGTCACAAGGCTGTACCTCATGAACCGTGTTAGCTAGACAATTGAATTGAAAGATTATGTGTTTCTGTTGCCGCTATAACAACAAATATACTTAAAACAGCATAAAATAAATATTGAAGTGGGACTCCCGTACAACAAACGTGATTTTTTTGCTTTGATTCGTTTTGTATAGATAATAAATAGTACGGAACCCTTCGTGCGTGAGTCCGACTCGCACTTTTTATTTATTTATTCTGCAGTGGTATCGTGTACAGTGTACTGTACAGTACCGTGTGACCTGATAGGTTTAAGCACTCTATTGAAATCTTTGGGACCACTATTTACACTATTTGCACCAATATTTATTTATTTTATTTAAAATGCAAATAAAAAAAATATAACGCACAGCCCCGTTAATGTTCAAAGCAAATACATTGTTTTCCACTGAAACCTCATTAGTAGACGCCAAACGTTGTGCAATTAACTGCATAAGCTTGTTTTGTTTTTATTCGATTTGCATAGTTCACCCAACGACTCTGTTTCCTGTACGTATTTCTGTAAATGTATTATAACTGCACAGGGTGTGCATGTGCAGTAAACCATTCTTTATGACGCTGTTTCAAAACGATTACATTTATGTTATACTAGCCGACCCGTGGCCCAAATTTCAATAATCGAATAGAAAAGACTGAATGGTTTTAGTCTGTGATGTCAGATTTGTTGCACACCAGCGCCATCTATACAGAAATCATCCCTTTTGCGTTTTATAATCGTTTTGAGGATGTTTTCATTTTAAGGTTAAGTTTAAGGTAGTCTATTATTTATTTGGGCATTATATCTACATCTACAGCAAATTTCAACTTTATCCGTTTTGTCGTTTAGGCCCGATTGAGGAACAAACATACATACAAACTCACAAACTTTCGCATTTATAATATTATTAGGATTAAGATTAGGATTAGGATTTTTGAGTTCAAAGCTTGTACGTACAGACTTTAGTTTGGATTCCAAGACTACGCGGGCCGCAGATTCTTTTTGATCAAGTAACCTCTATATCAACCAAGTCTTCTTAACTAAAATGATATAGGCAAGGACCTCACCCTATGG
The DNA here is from genome assembly GCA_912999785.1 of Hydriomena furcata. Taxonomy (NCBI): domain Eukaryota; kingdom Metazoa; phylum Arthropoda; class Insecta; order Lepidoptera; family Geometridae; genus Hydriomena; species Hydriomena furcata. The sequence goes on along the minus strand of OU538828.1, from coordinate 12,383,754 downwards.
TTTTGCCCTGGCTTCAACTCGGTTAGTACTTTTAATTATTTTTCTTGTTGTTCTATTATAGGATTAAGGAAAGGATCATTGAAAAATTGATAGGCCCCAAGCCTTGTTTGTTGAGTGATTCTTCTAGGCTTGGTCGCGAGGAACAGTCGTAGCTTCACCTAGCTCCTAAGCCGTTTCAAAGTGATCCTTGTGAACCTTATTGAAATATATACATGGTCATGGGTTGAAGGCAGCCTCTACTATAATAGGCTGTCTGACGCTCCGACATTGTACAAGTGTGAGTGTAAAACATCAATCAAGCTTTTCCACCCCACGCGGGTAGAGGCAGACAAAAGTTCGTCTGAAATAAATAGTAGCTAAATATCAAACGTATTGTCGCAAAAACCGGATTACACACTTGGGACCAAATACTGCGAAACGCTGTCATTCTCTTTTATTTTATTTGTATTCATGTTATCAGTCAGCCATTGTTTCAGGACATGTGTGTGCGAGTGACATATACACGGCTAATAGGGACATACGTGAGTGTATTATTTATTTTATTTCGTTAAAACATTTAACAGATACAACACGTCTGCAGGCGATAATTGTGTTATACTACTGTTATAATAGAACAAAATTGACAGAAAATATTGTACATAAAATGCAAGCTAGGACATGCCGGTTTCTTATAAAATATATAAAATGCCGGTTTGTTATAAAATACATAAAATATTTCAAGTTTTTTTGAGCCCTCTGACATCAGATTTACTACTAAATTTATGATCTTAAGTGGCGTCGGCAAAACGTGTATTCTTCTACCATATCCCTATAATATTTAGTACTCATCCAGAGTAAACATTTTCCACATTTTATCGGGTAGCTGGTCAAAAGTTATATAAATTCCAGGGAAATTACGACGCGATTGAAATAATAAGTTGGGATTACCGCCAACGGAGGCTCTTGTTGAGCCGTGGTCGTGGTGGCGACAACAATCCACAAACTTATTCAATTTGTGGGAATTGCTCGGAAGTGTGTTTGATATCAAATCTAATTATATGCACGGCTTTTTGAGATTATACGTGTTTTTACAAAGTTTTAAAAACAGAACGCTTATTGTCATAAGGTTTTATTTCGTGTGCACATTTCATAATAATGTTTTTACCAGTATTTGAGAATCTAAAGTTAAGGCTATACTTGAAATTTTAGACTTTTTGTATGGGTTGAATCTACCCTGAAAAGACGGAAAAAGTGATAAAACTGCATTATCTTGAAAACCATCAAATTTAAAAAGGAACTGTCTGTAATTTATTTAGCTAGTATGATTATCTAACGAATTATATAAAAATTAACTGTTTAGCTATTCATAGTTTTGATTAAAAACACTAGTTTTTTTGAAGAGCCAACTTTGGAAAATAAATCTATCGAGAAAAGTTTCACTAATCGTGATTCTGTCTGTAATTTATCTAGAATAAATCCTTAAGTTATCATTGTCGTAAAAAACAAAACTGTATATTTTGCGGTTATTGAGAAAAAACGATTCTGCATTCTTCAAAAACATTTATTACTCCTCTTTTACAGTTAATACTAAATCTAAATTTCCAGTAGTAAAAAATCGCAAATAAATACTTAACATTAGAAAATAAAATATTATTATAATCACTACATAGTATAAAGCAAAGTCGCTTTCCGCTTCCCGCGTCTGTATGTCTGTATGTATGTTTGCTTATATCTTTAAAACTACACAACGGATTTTGATGCGGTTTTTTTTAACAGATAGAGTGATTCAGGAGGAAGGTTTATTGTTATCACTACATAGTATAAAGCAAAGTCGCTTTCCGCTTCCCGCGTCTGTATGTCTGTATGTATGTTTGCTTATATCTTTAAAACTACACAACGGATTTTGATGCGGTTTTTTTTAATAGATAGAGTGATTCAGGAGGAAGGTTTATATGTATAATAACATGCTACCCGTGCGAAGCCGGGGCGGGTCGCTAGTAATCAATAAAATGACATTTTTTGAGGAGTATTTTTTTCAATAAATTTACAAGTATCACATTGATATATCTCAGGAGCTAGTCCATCTTAATAGAAAGAACTCCTCATTCTGTGCTATAGATTCTCCCTCAGAACAAAAGTATTATATTATATAGTATATACTATATATGTATATAATAAAGTATATTTTTACAAAACTATCAGTTATGAAGTTCTCATAGTACACAAGCTTTGCTTAGTTTTGAGCTAGATGGTGAAATGTCCTCCATTATATATTATTTATTTTACGACACTCGCACTTGGTAAAGTTTATTATTTAATTGGTATCAGAATAAAGCAAATGCAATGGTATTATTTCCTTTGCAAACATGCAAAGCATGATTGCTTCTATAATTAAACAAACATGAGCCTTAATTTATACAACTTTTTTCCTGTTTCATGTCAGAACATTTTTCTTCTGTTCTTTGTTTGAAAGATAAACAATATTTAATATTGCAAACAGACTGGTAATTTGTGTTCTTTGCAATGCTAATGAAATGTGATAAGCAAACGTAGAGATATAAGAAAATCAAACTGAAGCCGGCCAAGTGCGAGACGGACTCGTGCCCGAAGGGTTCCGTACCTTTATCTAAAAAAACAGCAAAAAACACGTTTGTTGTATAGGATTCCAACTTATAGTGGCAATAGAAATACATCATCTGTGAAAACTGCCAAGCTATCACGGTACATGAGATACAGTCCAGACAGACGGACAGACAGCGAAGTCTTAGTAATAGGGTCCCGTTTTTACACTTTGGGTACGGAACCCTAAAATAAAGCATTGACGTTGCATCCGCACTGTTGCTATTGCAGCATATAGCTGAGTGGTGACAAATTTTGCTTTGAGTGTTGTTATTACGTCGCTGTTATTTAGCTTTATGAGATATGCTGACTCAAAATAAACATTTTCTTTCTCTATTTTTTCTTTAAAAACCAAATAACTCAAATGCAACAGTTTACGTACGGAACCGTACCATTATCTATTAAAAACGCCAAAAAAACACGTTTTATCCCCACTAAAATATTTATTTTATTCTGTTTTTAGTATTTGTTGTTATAGCGGCAACAGAAATACATAATCATGAACATTTCAATTGTAGCTATCACGGTTTATGAGGTACTGCCCTGTGACAGACAGACGGACAGACAGACGGACAGCGAAGTCTTAGTAATAGGGTCTCGTTTTTACCCTTTGGGTACGGAACCCTAAAAACAGGGTCTAGCTTTTCCATGACAATGATACAAGTATGTTCATTTATTGAAAATGAAATAAAATAGAATCACGACTGAAATCTTCAAGTAATGTAGGCATCCTCTCAAATCTCCTTGAAGTTGTCTAATGGGGTTAGTCAGAGGTATGTCCAAATATTACATTTGGCACATGGCCACATTTAGGAGTAGTTAGCATTCCATACGTTACAGGTTGCAAGACCGTCGCCGCTTATAGAATATCAATCGGTTTCCTTGCCATGTTTAATTCGAATAGGTTCATTTGTTTATTTTTTAGACCTACAAATACCTACAATTTTACAAGCTTTTATTTAAGGCGCTCCCAGTCGACGATTGTTTTTGTTCGAAACGAAAAAATAAATACTTGTGAACAAGCCACATCTCCTATTTTATAATGTATAGTATATGTGAATAAAGATGTACCCATCTTCAATCACTTCGATAAATAATCCTACCGACCGCTGCAATGACGACAAACATACGTCGGCGCGTGGTCCGCCTTAGCTTTTCGAATAAATTATGTATAATTACTTATCAAAAATCTATTCTAATAGAAATCTAGATCTACATATTACCTATCTTTAACAATAAATCACAAGTTAATTTTAATAGTAGGTATATAAAATATTTCGATCATAAATTCTAAAACGTATCATTTTGAAATAATATCTTTATCGTGAAAAGTTTCTGCTATTATGTTTTCAGCTTAATAGAAATCTAGGTAGGAACCTGAAGTAATATACTTATAAAAAATCGGAGATGTGGCTTGTTCTGAAGTATTTCTTTTTTCGTTTCGAAAAAGAGCAATCAGCGACTGGGAGCCCCTTAACTTGTAATATATGTATGTAACTATTTCTTATTGTTAAATATTTTTGAACAGAAAACTTATGTTTTATAAGCTCTAGGTACGTCCAATATAAAACACAATCTAACTGCATAATGAACAACGCAGCTTGTCCAGGCCATTGTAGTGTTTTGAAACATGAAAACAATGAATTTTGTTTCGTAGTTTTAATGGCGGCCTGGCCACCTGGGAAATCTACGACACTTAGAATTGCGGTAGTTTTCCTATAAACTGCAGGAAAACTGTTGCATTTGAGTTATTTGGTTTTTAAAGAAAAAATAGAGAAAGAAAATGTTTATTTTGAGTCAGCATATCTCATAAAGCTAAATAACAGCGACGTAATAACAACACTCAAAGCAAAATTTGTCACCACTCAGCTATATGCTGCAATAGCAACAGTGCGGATGCAACGTCAATGCTTTATTTTAGGGTTCCGTACCCAAAGTGTAAAAACGGGACCCTATTACTAAGACTTCGCTGTCTGTCCGTCTGTCTGGACTGTATCTCATGTACCGTGATAGCTTGGCAGTTTTCACAGATGATGTATTTCTATTGCCACTATAAGTTGGAATCCTATACAACAAACGTGTTTTTTGCTGTTTTTTTAGATAAAGGTACGGAACCCTTCGTGCGCGAGTCCGTCTCGCACATGGCCGGTTTTTTATTTTATTTAGCGATACGAAGTTCACCGGGTTAGCTTGTACCTTAATGAATGAAAGAATGAAATTACTTTGTACGTATTTGTAAGTATTTCCATTCGACAGATTGTTATACTTACCTACCTAATAATTATTAATAAGTAATGACAGAACGGTGATAAGTGTATATCTGTATAATTATAATATCAATATAATATCCGAGCAAATAATGTAGTTTCTATACAAAACAATTACTATTATTGAATAATAATAGCATTAACTACTTATTGAGCGGTAAATCAGGTGAAATCTCCTGCGGACGTCGAATAGTGCTATTACATTAGATTTACATCAATAATAATGGCAATCAAATTGAATACGATCGGCGATCAGGCAAATAAATGTTTTAATTAAATTATAAATAAATATTGCTGAACATTATCACAGCGCCATCTAGCCCCAAACTAAGAAAAGCTTGTACTATGGGAACTAGATAGCTGATAGAATATTTATATATATTTTTTGTTTGCTCTGGGTGGGAATTGAACCCACAACCCACAGCGCAGATAGCAGAGTTACTAGCAACTGAGCTGTGAGGCCAGTTGAATTTCCATTCAAAATGTTACAATGACAAAATGACTTTAATCCCCAAGTACCTACGATAAAATAAATAGGATCACGACTCTAATCTCCTTCTTCTTCTTCTTGCGTGTCAGTGATACAATCATTTAAGTCGGGATTGTATCATTGTGTCGGAAGAATTAGCCAGCCTAGACCCTGCGTTACCGGGCCTAGCTGTTACCAGAATGCACCACGTGGAGGTTTCTTCCGCGCACCCCAAGTAATCTAATCTCCAAGTACGGTAGACATCCTCTCAGATCTTCAGACGCTTAGATCCTTTGAAGATGTCTAGTGGGGGTAGTCAGAGGCACGTCCGAACATTATATTTGGCACATGCCCACATTTTGCAGTAGTTAGCATCCTATACGTGACAGGTTGCAAGCCCATCGATAGACATCAGATTACCAGGCGCTCAGGTTATTAAAGATGTCTAATGGGGGTAGACAGTTGCATATTCTTACATTTAGTTCATGCCCACATTTTAAAGTTCATTCCATACGTGAGAGGTAGCATGCTCGTCATCTCTTATAAGAATACTAGCTGCTCGCCCCGGCTTCGAACGGGTGGTACCTTGATAAAAAGTAGCTTATGTGTTATTCTGATGTTTAGGCTATATTACTGTAAAGTTTCACTTTAATCCGTTCAGTAGTTTTTGCGAGAAAGAGTAACAAACATACACAGAAGCACACACGTACACACACTCACTCACAAACTTTCGCATTTATAATATTAGTAGGATTAAATGGTTTCTTCGCGATGTTTCGAATACGTTTTAAAGCGCACATAAATTTTGCGAATAGAAAAATGCATTGATGCACGGTCGGGATTTCAGCACACGACTAAAATAAAAAAATAAATAAATAGGATCACGACTGTAATCCCCAAGTACGGTAGACAATAGACATCCTCTTAGATCTTAAGGCGCTTAGATCCTTTGAAGATGTCCAGTGGGGGTAGCCAGAGGCACGTCCAAACATTGTATTTGGTACATGCCCACATTTTTCAGTAGTTAGCACTCCATACGTGACAGGTTGCAAGCCCATTGCCGCTTTTAGGAACACTAACTGGTTTCCTCACGATGTTTTCCTTCACCATTGTAAGCACGTGTTTTTGATGCGCATATAAATTATCGAACAGAAAAATCCATTGATGCACGCCGGGATTCGAACCCACGACCTTCAGATTGAAAGTCCAGGTCATCATCAGTCACATCCCACTCGGCCAACACGGCGACTAAAATGTCTGACTTAAATGCTTTGTTTACTATATCTGTGACTTAAACCATAACACTACTAAACAAATATAACAAGTTAAATTAAATTGCACGTATTACTCTGCTGAGTTAGGTGCTCCAGTTTTAGATAGAAAATAATATTAGACCGCTCTATTTTTACACACAATAGGGTTTCCCCAACAAGGTACCATTACAATCTGAGCTCGCAATTGTGTTGCACTGTACGTTGTGACCGCTCCTCACTTTAATGGTGCTTTTGTGCAGTTATGTCCGTTTAATGAATTCTCCGGGAGAAATATGGGGTCACAAATGTGTGGCGAATTTAAATTCAGCCTCGTATAGCTTGGTTCCCTAGAAGCTGGGTCCGAAATGATGTTCGTGATGTAGATTCTGCCGTTTTCATCCGATAAAAAAGGAGGTTCTCAAATTCAACGTGTATATTTTCGCGTGATCGAATTTTAATGATATTTATTCATTGTATTAAAGAACATGTTATCGAAAAGTCAAAGGGACTATATTGGTTTTTATGGTCCCGTACGCAAATGGTAAAACGGGACCCTATTACTAAGACTTCGCTGTCCGTTTGTCTGTCCGTCGGTTAACAACATATAAACACAAAAACAGAATAAAATAAATAATTAAGTGGGGCTCCCATAAAACAAACGTGATTTTTTTGCCGTTATTTACAGATAATGGTACGGAACCTTTCGTGCACTTGGATGGTTTTTTAAGTTTTAGTCCTACATTAATAGAATTTAAATGGGACCAATTTGAGACTATTCTATACACAATAGAAAAAAAAATCATCGAAATCGGACCAGGTAAAAAGATCATACATAAAAAAGCTAAAAAAATATTCATTTCGACTTAAAAACCTCCTCTTTTTTGTGTTTATAAACGTAAATTATACATTAAATAATTACCGTGTCACGTTATTTTTAGACACTATTATTCCGAACTAGTGGAAACCCAAAGACTTACGCGTGGGTGTCATACAACTTTGACGGCCCATTTCAACCCATTAAGGGTCGTTTTTTGGGATCAAAGGTGCCCTTTGTTTTAATCCTGGTCATAATCTATGTATACCTAATTTCAATGAAATCGATATAGCCATTAAGACGTGATTGAGTAACAAACTAACGAAAACAAATATCCAACCTTTCGCATTTATAATATTAATGTACTAATATGTATGTTTGCTTATATCTTTAAAACTACACAACGGATTTAAATGCGGTTTTTTTAAATAGATAGAGTGATTCAGGAGAAAGGTTTATATGTATAATAACATGCTACCCGTGCGAAGCCGGGGCGGGTCGCTAGTTAATTATAAGAGCAAAAGTATTCGTTGGTATCCGATTGAGCTGAAGTTCCAATGGCAATTTTATATGATGTGACAAGTGATAGCGCGCTGGTGCTCCATGGTTTAAAAGATTTTACAAAAGCTGGCCATTAAAAAATAATTTTCAACAGAAAACTTATTTATATAGGGATAGTTAATTTGTCTGTGAGTGACATTGACTACATTGTATCACGATATCACGTATGAAGCCACAGGCAAAAGCTAGTAATCACGGAACATGTTTAAAGTTGGTTATTTACTTTTGGTTTATTAAAGTTTACTTGCGAGTATGTGCTTGGATTTTATCGCTTTCGTAGTACCGATAGAGCACCTCGTAGACCCATATCGTAGCGCGTCTACGAAATGTCGTAGCACTTCCTTTCCGTAGCACACACATCAGTGAAAACATTTTTAGCTATTTACAAATACATGCAATATGCATGAGAACCGTGTTTGCTTAGTGGGAGGTAAGACGACTTTTATTCCGAATCCAGGCCGTGCATCAATAGATTTTTTTATTCGAAAAATGTATGCCCAAAAAAGTGACAGAAAATATCGTGAGGAAACTGGTTAATATTGTTAAGCGGGGATAGGTTGGCAACATGATAGCTATACGCAATTCTTTATACATGTACCAAAGCCAACGCCAAGCCAAACGCGGGCAGATGCTAGTTATTTTATATTTATACTAGCTGTCCGCCCCGGCTTCGCATGGGTGTTTTAAGACTATAGGCTTTATAATGTTTGATACCTTAAACTACATTATGTCGAGAACTAATAACAAAAAAGTTTCATCAAAATCCGTCTAGTATTTTTGGTGTGAAAGCCGGACAACCGACATAAAAAAAAATCAAAAACTTTTTTTTTGGCTTGTGTTACTTGTATGAAGACCCCTAGAAGTATTTTTTTTTAGTTTTTATTCAATGTACAGAACTGATCTCTTGTACAGTTTTATTATATGTATAGATTATACTATAATTAAATGACCTGAATAATAACATTAATTTAATTGAATGAGTTAGTGTGGGGACGAGTAATTGCTGCAAAATGAGGGCATGTACCAAAATGTCAAATGTTCTCGTACCTACCTACTTTCGTGCTAAAAACCTTTTTACCTGAAAAAATATCCAGTAATTTCGCAAGCTTATCTCATCAAATCTCAATAAAGCCCGCATCAAGCGACAAAAGAATCAAAAGAATTGCTCTAAAGAGGCGCAAGGTGAGAATTCGCCAAATTAGGTACTCCCGAACGCCAATCTTCTGAGCGCAAGTTTCAAACAATTTTCACTTTCACAGCGTTGATCAAAGAAATAAAACTAAAAAACAGGGTTTCCAGAGTAAATTTAACCAACAGTAATTCGCCTTTGAAGGGCCCAAGGGAGGCTCGCAGAAGGGAAAATTGCAAAAGTTAGTGCTCCCTTATGAGAGCCCGAGTTATAGCTACTGGATGTTTTAAGGTCGCTAGTGACCAGGGATGGTTTATCAGGAGTCGGAATCAAAGTCGGAGTTATTGTTTAGATACCAGTCAATTCGGAGTAAGAAAACAAATATTTGTGGACATTTTTACACAGCGCCATCTAGCCCCAAACTAAGCAAAGCTTGTACTATGGAAACTAGATAACTAATAAAATACTTATATACTTTTTTTTTTTGTAAATACATACATATGATAAATACTAACACCCAGACACAGAACAAACATCTATGTTCATTACACAATGTTGGGATCGAACCCTCAACCTACAGCACTGAAGGCAGAGTTACTACCAACTGAACTTTGAGTAAAAGTAAAATAATACTAGTTTTATAAAGGTCAGGTCAATCTCTACAATTTAAAATCAGCTTTTTATAAGTATAGGCAGATCACCATCATCTTGCTTTTATTCCACTTTTTTGGGGGTTGGCACAACATGTTTTTTTTGTTCAACCCCTAGGGGTGTCTTACAACTGGCCGCCTAACTGACGTCAGTATAGGCGAGATGCGATAAAGAAATAAAAATAAATAAATAATGGGCGAAATTTTACACAGAGCCATCTAGTTATTGTAGTTAGTTAGTTAATAGAATACATTATAATATCCAACACAAATGTTTGTTCTGGGTGGGAATCGAACCCACAACCAGCTACAGCGCGTAAGGCATAGTTTAGATCTACAGAGCTGCGAGCCTAATTACATGCAAGGTACTAAAATGATTTGTTGTTGATTTTTGAGGTTATTTATTTTTTCTAAATTACAGAACAGATAAACCTATTATTTAATCTTTTAGATGAATATACCTACACTAAAATTTTACAGTAGGTATACAAAAAAAACCAGCCAAGTGCGAGTCGGACTCGCGCACGAAGGGTTCCGTATCTATAAAAAACGCCAAAAAACCATTTGTGTTGTATGGGAGCCCCACTTAAATATTTATTTTATTCTGTTTTTAGTATTTGTTGTTATAGCGACAACAGAAATACATCATCTGTATAAATTTCAACTGTCTAGCTATCACCGTTCATGATATACAGCCTTGTGACAGACAGACGGACAGCGAAGTCTTAGTAATAGGGTTCCGTTTTTACCCTTCGGGTACGGAACCCTAAAAACTGTTGGTGCTCTAACCCTATTCCGAGAAAGCCTTCGGGTCGAGTGTCAATGGTGCTATTTGAATGGTTCAACCTTTCGGAGCAAATCGCCTCGTTCCATCCCTACAGGTGGAGACCCTTTAGAAAGTAGATCAACCCGACTGCGATACAAAATTCAAAATTTTACGATCTATAAATCATTTCATTGTGAAGTTTCAAAAATTATAGCTGTGAAAATAGTTGTTAAACGTGATTTTAACGGGATACGAGCTATTTATTCAGCAATTTGCTCAGACTGTTGTCGCGAATTTGAAGTTAAGTTGAGTTTTTGTTAATTACTTTTTAACTGTGCTAACAAAATATCCGATTTAAGACTACTAGATTCGGCCAAATCATCAACTATGCTGTAAGTAAAGGAATGTTAGCTCTTTGTAAAGGAGTGTTAAGCAATAGAAGAAAACTAAAACACACCACAGTTTTTTAATCATCAATGATTTCAATCGCAATCACAAAAAAATAATATTAACTGGTTTCCTTACGATGTTTTTCTGTATTGATGCGCCGTTGCTGTGAACACATGCTCTACGTGCCTAAACAATTTTTTCAATGATTAAATAATTAAAAGTTTTTAACTTTATTAAGACGCTGCCAGTCCACGATTATTTTTGTTCGAAACGAAAAAAGAAATACTTGTGAACAAGCCACATCTCCTATTTTATAATGTATGTTATATGTGAATAAAGATGTACCCATCTTTAATCACTTCGATAAATAATCCTACCGACCGCTGCAATGATGAAAAACACACGTCCGCGCGTGGTCCGCCTTAGCTTTTCGAATAAATTAATGATATAAATTATGTATAATTACTTATCAAAAATCTATCCTAATAGAAATCTAGATCTACATATTACCTATCTTTAACAATAAATCACAAGTTGATTTTAATAGTAGGTATATAAAATATTTCGATCATAAATTCTAAAACGTATCATTTCGAAATAATATTTTTATCGTGAAAAGTTTCTGCTATTATTTCAGCTTAATAGAAATCTAGGTAGGAACCTGAAGTAATATACTTATAAAAATAGGAGAGGTGGCTTGTTCAGAAGTATTACATTTTTCGTTCCGAAAAAGAGCAATCGTCGACTGGCAGCCTCTTAACTGGTTTCCTTACGATGTTTTTCTGTATTGATGCGCCGTTGTTGTGAACACATCATGCTCTACGTGCCTAAACAATTTTTTCAATGATTAAATAATTACAAATTTTTAACTTTATTAAGTTGTTAAATTGGTAGCTTGTTACAGTGAGCTTGAGCTGCAACTGGGGTTTAAGAAATATATACTAACAATATTCTTATAAGCGGCGATGGGCTTGCAACCTGTCACGTATGGAATGCTAACTACTGCAAAATGTGGGTATGTGCCAAATATAATGTTTGGACGTGCCTCTGACAACCCCCACTAGACATCTTTAAAGGATCTAAGCGTCTGGAGATCTGAGAGGATGTCTACCGTACTTGGGGATTACAGTCGTGATCCTATTTATTTTACTAACAATAATATTTTAGTAGTAGTAGAATTACGTCTAATGCATTTAAGTTTTCAACTACAGTGCTCCATTTTCAAATGATCTTACCAGAATAATAAGCACCAATCATGTAAAAGGGATGTGACTCATAAATAAACCCCGTCTACCGACCATCAGTAACTTGAGTGTAAACTCAAACACAGCTCAGTCTGGGCGCGTGGCCTTAGCAAACAAGCATGTTCATAGGTAGGTACGTTTGTTGATTTTGCCCGCCGGCGCTTGTAATTGTAGGTAACATTTGTGTGACTGGATTGTGATTTTTGTGGCATTCTGAAGTGGCTTTATGCGTGTATTCAAACATTGTCAACCAAAGCTTTTGTGTTGATGGAATTATTCAATGAGAAAAAATTAATAAGATCGCGACTGTAATCCCCAAGTACGGTAGACATACCCCCGTATTCAGAAACGATACTATGAGAAAACGCACCCACAGTGGACGAAATCTTTTTTCATAAACATCACTTTATGTGTTGAGCGACACTATGGCGCACACTACCTTTTACATTATTTTAAAGCATTTTCATTTTATTTTATTTTAAAGCGTTTGTACATTATTTTTAAGCTAATAGTTATTTTATCTTTAAGTTTTATATCTAAATCAAGTGTAGCGTGTGCTGCTTTTTGAATTTGTGCTGAGGCTCTTTAGTTATTATTATTTTTTATTGTTTACGTACTTTAGTAGTACTTTTAATAATTATTCTTGTTTGAGCCTTCACCGGTTCGATTGGCATCACACTGGAGCTCTACATAGCTTTAAGAAAAGGATCATTAAAAAAAAGGTAGACCCCAAGCCGTGTTTGTTGCCTGATTCTTCTAGGCTTGGTCGCGTGGATTCGGCGTAGCTTCACCTAGTTCCTAAGACGTTTCAAAGTGATCCTTGTGATTTTATTGAAATAAATGATTTTTGAATTTGAATTTGAATTTACCATGTGCCTCTAGAGCTCTATGCAGTGTCGCACAACACATAAAGTGATGTTTATGAAAAAATATTTCGTCCACTGTGGGTGCGTGTTCTCGTGTGTCGTTCCTGAATAAGAGGGTTATTCTTAGATCACCTGGTGTTCTTGAACACGTGTAAAGGGCACGTCAAAACATAACGTTGGCAACCCCACATTTTGCAGTTACCATTTCATACGTTGCATGCCCATCACCGCTTAGGTATAAGAATGCTAACTGGTTTTCTCACGATGTTTTCCTTCACCAATTTGAGCATGTTTAACTAAAGATTTTAACACGGGTGTTTATCACGTAATTACTTTTCGGCTATGTTACAATAGCCATGAGTGACATTGCTATGAGAATAAATAAAACATCTCACATTGTGGTAGGACACTATGTAATGTGGACTTGCTATATAGCTAGGTTTATAGTTCATAGTTTGTACTATACAAACTACAGTCCTCTTTTTGTTCAGGTTCATTCTACATACATATATTGCCTAAAAGAGATCGCTCTTAGCGATAAAGTCGCGCACTGTTACATTGATTTGGTAATAGTTTTTGTGTCCTGTTTTACATTTATATCTAGCTACTTGCCTGGAAAAAAGTATCCTATATATTATTCTGATGTTAAAGCTATATTACTGTAAAGTTTCATTTTAATCCATTTAGTCGTTTTTGCGTGAAAGAGTATAAAACACACACATAAACTTTCGCATTGATAATATTATATTCAAATATAATTATTAAAATAGGATCACGACTATAATTCCCAAGTACGCTACGAAGATGTCTAGGGGGAGTAGTCAGAGGCACGTCCAAACATTATATTTGGCACATGCCCACATTTTGCAGTGCATACCATACTGGACAGGTTGCAAACCCATGTTTTATTATATTCTTCTTTCTAAAAAACTAACTGCATTACATAACCTGTACATTATACAATATAGCAACTGAGAGCCTGAACATCTCTGCGTTCATTGACGGTAACTCACAGACGATTAGTTCTAACAATGTTCTGGAAAGTTAAGCCTTAGGATGTAACTATTCTGGAGGCATACGTTTCTACATTACACTATTGTATTCGAAGTATTTAAGCGAAATGCGTCTATTGTGGCACTAACTAAACCTTTCACCAGCCGTTATAGTCCTTTTCAGCTACCTTACCATAATAATAATAAATAATAAATATTGGCGGACTTTACACACAGCGCCATCCTATCCCCAAACTAAGCAAAGCTCGTAATATGGGAGCCAGATAACTGATAGAATACTTACATACTTTTTTTTGTAAATACATACAAAATATACATATTAAGGGGCTGTATGTCGACGATTGCTCTTTTTCGAAACGAAAAAAGAAATACTTTTGAACAAGCCACATCTCCTATTTTTATAAATATATTACTTCAGGTTCCTACCTAGATTTATATTAAGCAGAAAACATAATAGCAGAAACTTTTCACGATATAGATATTATTTCAAAATGATACGTTTTAGAATTTATGATCGAAATATTTTGATACCTACTATTAAGATCAACTTGTGATTTATTGTTAAAGATAGGTAATATGTAGATCTAGATTTCTATTAGAATAGATTTTTGATAAGTAATTATACATAATTTATATCATTAATTTACTTAAAAAACAAAGGCGGACCACGCGCCGACGTGTGTTTGTCGTCATTGCAGCGGTCGGTAGGATTATTTATCGAAGTGATTAAAGATCTTTATTCATATACATTATAAAATAGGAGATGTGGCTTGTTCAGAAGTATTTCTTTTTTCGTTTCGAAAGAGAGCAATCGTCGACATACAGGGCCTTAACATCCAGACACAGAACAAACATCTATGTTCATCACACAAATATTTGCCCTGGGTGGGCAAATAACCTATGCAGGACTATCGTCCTTGGCTTCACCTGCGTGGTACATGGATAAACGTATCCACTATTCCAGGACATAAGTTTTATGGCATATTACAAGTTTCATCGAAATCCGTCTAGTCTAGTCTAGTCCTTTGGGTGTGATTTCGCCACAAACATACACACATCCTCATATACTTTCGCATTTATAATATCAGTAAGAAGTATTGACCAATAAAGAACTAGTAGCACAATGAGATTTTGATTATAGTCTTATGCCCAAAACTTAAAAGTAACTCGCAGACCAGGCTACGCGTTGCTGTGTCAACAGATATCTGAAATCTTTTGGAGCTAACAGATAATTGTGGCTGTCAGATAATAAACAAATCATCTACCTATCTATACATATAATAAAACTTCAGAAGAGTTCAATTCTGTACATTGAATAAAAACTAAAAAAAATACTCCTAGGGGTCTTCATATAAGTAACACAAGCCAAAAAAAACATTTTAAATTTTTGTCTGTCTGTCTGTCTGTCTGTCTGTTGTCTGGCTTTCACGCAAAAACTACGGGACGGATTTTGATGAAACTTTTTTTGTTATGTAGCTATTAGTCCTCGGCAACATATAGGCTATAATTTATTTTGAAGATTAGAATACCAGATGTGAAACTATCCTATGTCCCCCAGCGAAGCGGGCACGGGTCAGCTAGTTTGCAATAAAATAATTGCGACTATAAATTGAGATGTAAGCCATCATATCTTTCAAGTTGGATCAAAACTTCACACGCAGTTTGATTAAAATTGGTTAAGTAGTTTAGAAGTTTATCGCGGACAAACAACGTGACGCGTTATATTTATTAAGATGTTTCCTAGTCTGATGTACTTAGGGCTGCCATCCGTCCGGGTTTCACGGATTTGTCCTAGTTCTAAACTAGGACAAATCCGTGAAACCCGGACGGGGGCGTCCGGGGAGCGTCCGGGCGGGGTTTCATTTATAGTCCGGGTTTACAATTTGGCCACCCGCGACACAAGCACTGTGCCGGAATTGTGAAACAACTTTTCGATTAAGGGAGTTGACCCCCCCCCCCCCCCTTTGTTAACATGTCCGTGTTCAGGGCTCTAAAATCCGGGGTTTTCACGTGTCTTGTCCTAGTTGCCAAATTTTAGAGATGGCAGCCCTAGATGTACTCATAGTACAAGTATGTACTAATTAAATACCTACTTATATCGACATTATAATTGAGTAATAGATATGCGGAAAGTTAGAATTACCTCTTGCAATTAACTCAGATAACATCGCGTTATTAGCATAATGAAGTGGCAATTACGCATTGATAATTTTGGAATTAATTAAACGCGACAGTTATCCACCGCATAATTTATGGATTTCAGATTACCCAATTTGAGAGATCTCTAAACTTGTGCAAATACCACACAGATAGACAGACAGGCAGATCAACATTGTGACATACCAACATACTCGTATATCTTTTTGTGACAATTGTCATAATGTAAATAAATAAATTCAAATTCAAATTCAAATTTATTTATTTGGAACAAAATAACATGGTATACAAAAAACAAGTGAAAAACGATGACAACTGCAAAAGTAAAAACTGAGTAGCAGAGTCAACGCCCTCCTCCAGAGCATAACGAAAACAATGTTCCACGAAAATACGGGTTTAACTTAAAATAAGATACTAAAAATGACTATAAGGTAAAGATGTAAAACTATAAATGTACTAAGAAGAATAAAATGTAAAAAATATAAAAAATGTAAAAAAAAATGAAAACTGTGATACATATAAAAGAAAGGGAGTATGTTAGTATGTTGTGTGGTTGTGTGTGTTGTGTGGTGTGAGTGTTGTGTGTGTGAGTGTGTGTGTGCGTGTGTGTGTGTGTGTGTGTGTGTGTTTGTATGAGGTGAACGATGTTCGTAGCAAAATATTAAGTGGGAGAAACTAAGAGATTTTCAGTCTCTTCGTAGGAAAGGGAACGGAGCCAAGTTAGGCATTTAATTTTACATTTGTGAATTGTTAATGGGTAAATGTTAATCTCCTTGTTGACTCTATTATACAAGGAGGAACCAAGGTAGAAGAAGTGTCTGCTAGCATTGGCAGTTCTGCGAGGTTCAATTTTGCAGACCTTGTCGGAACGACGCTTTGAGGATACAAAGTTGGGGTCGTACGATAGTTGTGAGTGTTTCCGTAATATGGTTTGTTGAATGAAAAGTTGCCGCACTGTTAGGACATCACATGTCGAGTAAAGGATGGTAGTAGGAAAGCGTCTAGGGTTGGATGTCATAACTTTTAGAACAGCTCTTTGCGCTCTTTCCAGTCTCAATATGTGAGTCTTTGAGGCACCACCCCATGTAGTAATGCAATATGATAAGACTGATTGCGCTAGGGCATAATAAATCATCTTGAGGCATTGAAAATCAGCACTATTCCGCAGTCCTAAATATATATATTAATTTCCTCACTCTAGAAACCGTGCACTCAATATGGGATGTCCAATTTATTCTTTCTTTCTTTCTTTCTTTCTTTCTTTCTTTATTATTATAATAAGTCTGATGTATGTATATGTATATGTATGTGTAGCTGTATATAGCAACTTTTTATTTTTAATGCTTATTTGTAATATTATCTACTAGCGACCCGCCCCGGCTTCGCACGGGTAGCATGTTATTATACATATAAACCTTCCTCCTGAATCACTCTATCTATTAAAAAAACCGCATCAAAATCCGTTGTGTAGTTTTAAAGATATAAGCAAACATACATACATACATACATACAGACGCGGGAAGCGGAAAGCGACTTTGCTTTATACTATGTAGTGAAGAACTATGTTGATAATTATCTTTTTACCAAATCCAAATCTCAAAAAATATATAATACTCTTTGGTTACGGACTGACTGATAGATTATATCAGGATACAGTCTAAACTGCAGGGGGGTTAGCATGAACTAGTATCGTATCGACAAGGTATCGTCCAAATGCCAGAACTAACACTTTTACTATACAAAAAGTGTCCGTTTTGACATTTGGACGATACGTTGTCGATACGATAGTGGTTCGTGTTCAGGCCACTGGTCTTATAAATATGGAATTTGTAAAGTGTCTTCATTTTGGTGTATTTGGGGGTGTACTAGGACTTTCTTGAATCTCTATGGGAGTGCAGCAAGGGTTGGAGACTGTTTGAAAAAAAATCTTCACGTCACATGGGTTTTCACTAAAATAAAGTCACTATGTCGTAATTAAATGACATATATCCAAACTTATTAAGAAGATGATGACGTACGTACCTATTATGTAGATGTTATTATCAGTGCGACGCCTGAATCTACAATTTTATTCATATATTGCTTTTCTACTTAGCAGTCTAATTTTATGTATAACTTCACCGGAGGCTATCCTAAACGGGGGGCTATCAAAGCACGTTAGTTAAACAATGCAATCCATTTACTCTCCATCTTTAGTGTAGGCTCTGCTGTTTTTATTACAACCCCAACAAAACATAAACACAAAAAAATAACACAACAGAGCAGAATGTACGTGGGACGAGGGTAAACATTTTAATTTATTTACATAATAATATTATAACATCCCTTACCCGGTTAAGTTTTGGCGGGATGGAGAATGCTCAAAATGCGTAGAGGCTTGCCTACCCATTTCCACGTTTAATAAAACACGTCTTACGCCCTACCATATGTTTGAGGCCTAATATTGAACGCTATGCTTACTTAGGGGAATACGTAATGAATACATGCGTGTTTCCAGTTTGTTCCTGTCGTCGGTGAAATTGCAAACTACTGCTACTACCTACCTATAACATCACGCTAGCTTTTATTCGTGACTTTGCTTTCGTTGTATTAGTTCCTACGTAGAATTTTTACTTGACAATGAAGTTGTTTATTACGATAATGGTTAGGCAAAAGTACGTAATTTTTATTTCTTTTTTGACATTTAAAGACATAAATAGAACGCTATATAATATAACTAGCCGACCCGTGACAGACGTTGTCCTGTCAAATTTCAATATATGATTGACAGCAAAATCCCCATTTACAAAATGATCCGCCATTTATTGAATTCATTTGTTACAAAAAATGTGATAAATGAAGAACCGCTCTACCGATTTTGTGCAAACTTCACATAAACCATCTACTAAATAGTCCGAACAAAGCCTAAACATTTGGTTTGGATAGGTTTGGTTTTGATAGGAGACAACGAAAAGTGGTATTGATTTTTATATATATTGATGCCCCAGGTTATTATCGTTTTGCAAAATATTTCAATTACAGGCGACCTACGATTTGGTCAGCACATGCGAGAATAGATAATTTTTCATCGCTTGGTTAACAAATATCGATATTTCGTAAAAAATATATTATGGATAGATCAGCCTTCACACGTCAAAGATTTTTAATATTGGTTCAGTAGTTTTTGAGATTACCTCCTACATCAAAACTCACCAACTCACAAACAAACTAGCTCTTTATAATATTATATAACTGTAGATTGGGTCAGGCCGCTTCGCAAATTATTTGATTGCGGTAATAAGGAGCACGTGGGGTAATGAGATTTTATTGTTTTGTGCTACACTAGCTATGTACCGTGACTTCACTCGTGAAAACGTCCTTTTATCAAAACAAAAATGCCCATAGCACTTACAGTTTTTGCAGCTTCTTAATAGTAGTTTCTAAATCTACATCCACACTTAGATAATTATAAATTGACAAACAAACTTTACCTCTTTATAATATGAGTGTATATTTCTCTGTTGGATTGTATGGTCAGATTTGAAACGAAATTACTGTAGTTATTTAGTTTAGTTTTCTATGATGCGGTGACCGTTATATGAATGCTGATATTACCAACTATAAGAATACTGAAGTTTTAATACGTATTACGGTTTTGCTAGGTCTGAGCACCGGCTCTAAGTTTCTAAGTAGTTAGTTACTAATAAGTTACTAAGTACTAAGTAGTGATTTCAATGATAAACTTGATTTTATACCGGTGTATATCTACCAAAATCAGAAAAAAGCGTTTATCATTGAAATCACTTGGATCGTTTAGAATCGTCAAATTTAGTTAAGTATAATTTAATTTAATTTAGTTTAAATTCATCCATTGTTTGTGCTTTTTTAAGTTTTGGTACATAATTTTTAATATAAAATTAATCACAATTATTATTGATAGAGCGAGTTGGAGCAGTCTCAGGCATATACAGGGTGTCCGGTAATTAATGGATAACCCCGCAGGTACTTGTATTTTTCTGAGTTGCCCCCTATGTTTCTCTAGCCCTATTTTTCTTATAACAGAAAGTGTTAGAAAATAACAAACAGTTATGGCTAGGAATAATTTGTGATGCGCCATAGCAAGGCCAATTATCCACGGTTATTTGCAGAGAAAATCAATTCGTTATCATTGAATTTGTAGCCGTAGTGTTCAAAAGCTTGAACAAAGGTATCAAATTTAGGACTTTGAAAAAAAAAAAAAAATTCTTAGACCGTTGCAGATAGATTTATTTTTAATTTTTTTCTGAGTTGCCCCCTTGCCCCCCCTTGTAAGGCAAGGGGGCATTTTTAATATAAAATTAATCACAATTATTATTGATAGAGCGAGTTGGAGCAGTCTCAGGCATATACAGGGTGTCCGGTAATTAATGGATAACCCCGCAGGTACTTGTATTTTTCTGAGTTGCCCCCTATGTTTCTCTAGCCCTATTTTTCTTATAACAGAAAGTGTTAGAAAAAAACAAACAGTTGTGGCTAGGAATAATTTGTGATGCGCCATAGCAAGGCCAATTATCCACGGTTATTTGCAGAGAAAATCAATTCGTTATCATTGAATTTGTAGCCGTAGTGTTCAAAAGCTTGAAAAAAGGTATCAAATTTAGGACTTTGAAAAAAAAATTAAAAATTCTTAGACCGTTGCAGATAGATTTTATTTTTATTTTTTTCTGAGTTGCCCCCTTGCCCCCCCACAAGTACCTGCGGGGTTATCCATTAATTACCGGACACCCTGTATGTCACCTAAATAATCAGATATTTTATATTACCGTGTTTACAACTAAACTCCAAAGTAATTGTAGATTTGCTTATGATAGTTATTATGATAGACATTCATTTTTTACGACTTCATTGTGACGATTGGTTCTTTTAGAAAAACCTAAACTCTAGTTTCGTCTCAGTTTGAGTCTACTTTGTTAAAGTATACGAGCCTAGGAAATCTATACTAATATTATAAAGAGGAAAGATTTGATTGTTTGTTTGTATCGAATAGGCTCCGAAACTACTGTACCGATTTGAAAAATTCTTTCACCATTAGAATCCCACATTATCCTTGATGAACATAGGCTTTGGAATATTTTCAAAAACGTTAGGGATCCATATGAAAACTTCGATAATGTAACCTAACGTGTGAAAAAAAATCTTTATTTCGCGTACGCTGCGGAAATTGTTGACAATAGAGCAAAGTGATGTACCACAATTTTAAAGAGGACATCAGTATCTACAAAAAAATATGTAATACTATATGTCTAACTATTAGGTATCCCTATTAAAACTTTGATAATGTAACACTAGGTGTAAAAAATACCTTATCATTATTACACCCGTGCGAGGCCGGGGCGGACTGCTAATGCTGTGTGTGTAATCCAACTTTAGGATATCAAAATATTATTCACTAGCTGACCCGTGCCCGCTTCGCTGTGCGTAAGACATTTCTTATACTATCGTGGACTTTTTTGTAGACGTTTTTAAGGTGTACAATACTGTAGTACATTATTTTGATATATCTCGTGGGGTTCAGCCAGCATTTGCAATGTAAGCGCAAAAAAATGTGTTTATTTACGACATCACATTAGAAACCTCTAAAATTATCAGTGTTTCTCTACTATATCATGCATGTATTATACATATAAACCTTCCTCTTGAATTACTCTATCTATTAAAAGAAACCGCATTAAAATCCGTTGTGTAGTTTTAAAGATATAAGCAAACATACATACATACATATTACATACAGACGCGGGAAGCGGAAAGCGACTTTGCTTTATACTATGTAGTGATATTGAAAGGTAAGAACAGTGTACAAAACAATTTCGTCATAAGCCCCAGGCTCCAATGACCACAATTACGGGAGAGCCGACGGCGATGGGGGCACCTAATTGAAGCTTTTATGACTTAAATGCTCAATGCTATCGACTAATTTATATTCATAGGGAGAAATCCTTGCAAATTGTTAAGGGTTGTGTTTACAAAATACCTACGTAAGATGTGTTTTCATTTCATTACATTTCGATTCGATTTTGCTTAGCAAGATGTTTTGTTGTTTTTTGAGTATAGATGAGAGGAGGGTTTGGGTGGAGTTGTAGTTTAATAGATGACGGAGATTTTCAAACTAACTTCAAACCCCCGCTGCGCCCTCATAGGGGTGGAATTGAATTCATTTTCAAATTTCTAGTTTCTAGAAACAGTGGTTTAGTCTATGCGTTGATAGATCAGTCAGTCAGTCAATCGCAATAGTTTTATATATTTAGGGCGGTTAGCACAACAATTTCTAAAGTTTAGCACGCTAAACATATTTAGGAAGTGGTCAAGTCATGAATATACGTCTTAATAAATATAGCCACTATACACTTTTAGCGATTGTTGTGCAAGCCGGTTACAGTCATTATATCTAACGTTTTACGTTTCAAACTAAAAAGAAAACCGATAAAAATGTTTCGACGAATCGAAAAGTCAAGGGACAATATTAGTTTTTAAGTTTTGACAGCCTCACAGCTCAGTTGGTAGTAACTCTGCCTTCAGCGCTGTAGGTTGTGGGTTCGATCCCCACCCAGAGCAAATATTTGTGTGATGAACATAGATGTTTGCTCTGTGTCTGGGTGTTAGTATGTATCATATGTATTTATTTACAAAAAAAAAGTATATAAGTATTCTATCAGTTATCTAGTTCCCATAGTACAAGCTTTGCTTAGTTTGGGGCTAGATGGCGATGTGTAAAATGTCCACCAATATTTATTATTATTTAAGTTTTATGAAGCAACAGCAACAGTCCTACATTAAAATAATTAAAATGGGACCATCTTGAGACTATTCTCTATTTTCAAAAAATCATTTACATCGGATCACTAGATAAAAAGATATACGCGTCGACTTGAGAACCTCCTTCGTTTTTCGTTAGTTACACACCCTTCTTTGGAACTCCTTATATATTTTTAGTAAAATCTATTTATTTTATTTTATTTTTTATTTTATTTATTTGGGAAGAAAGACGGTCACACATTACAATATTTGTATTAAATCTAAGGTAGGTATAGTATTGATTAAAAGTATGACCCACAACATCATCCACATATTGAATGAATAAGCATTAGCATCTTAGAAAACTATTAACAAGTAAATTAATCTCAAGTAAATAATTATATTATGTCCAATGTGAAAACAAACTGATAAATTAATTAGGTATAAGCAAGGCAAAGTGTTCAAATTATTACGTAGGTAAAAGGAAAGGATGATGGGGTACAGGCAATTGCAGGCGCAAAATAATCAACCGCAGGTGCACATACGCACAACACACAACACAATGGTACCCGGGCGTAAGTTCACTGCGTTTGCCCGAGATTGGCACGATCTGGATCCCCGATCGCCAACCGCCTTCGGCCCATCTTCTAGTGAGAGAAATAAATGATAAATAATGTTGAAAATGTTGGTGAGAGTTTCTCTCCTTAGAAAATGGGTTGAATACTAATTCTAGATAAGAAACAGAAAAAAAAAATGGAAGGCAGCTGGCGAGCCGGACCCAAACCGAAACAGGTAGGCAAAAATACATCCCCGCTAAGAGTACCTATCTGGGGCCAGCCGAATTAGTAGTACGACATAAACGTATATCGACCATCAATCAGTCGATCCCCCTGATTCCTCCTCCCCCCCTACTACAAGAAGAAATTCGATCGCGAGAGCTCTGAACCTAGGTAGCGTAAGTGAAAATATATCTAAATCTATGAACGTATTGTTGTAAGTGTCCACCAGACGCTGAACGGGCGCACGCTTTCCAGCATTTGACTTGCAACGATTAAGAGCAAAAAGCTTACGTGATCGCACTTGGCGGCGATGCACTGATCTTGGGATCAAGTAGCAAATCTTGTTTGTAAGATCAATGCAATCATACCTATTATTACAAATTCCGTGTAAGGTAGTAGCGTCCAATAATTGCCGCCGAGAGTGTAGCGTTGCATAATAGATTTATCTATTATGCAAAAAGTTCGCATTGCTAGAACTTTAGTTGAGTATCGGCCATACTTTAACATTTTCTTACGGTTTGAGGACATTTAAAGCCATAAGTTTCAAGTACATAGTAGATACCCGCAAAGTACAGTGCTCAAGAACTTGTGAAATGATCTCTAAATTTCTTGTGCAGCAACAGAATTACGGAACTGAAAGCTAGTGTGCAACTATGAAACGTGATCTTGGCTCACGATCGCAAATGTTTAAAAATAAACTATTAAAATAACACACGTAGGTAGGAGCTGTTTGCTATATTTGCCGCCTTTAAAACAGAAAGAGGTTATTGATTAGGCGGTGGCAATTTATTGCATGTAAAGTACATTATATTAAGGGGATACTTGATTTTTTTTACTTTTTGTATGGGCTGAATCTACCCGGATAAGACGGAAAAAGTGATAAAACTGCATTATCTTGAAAACCATCAAATTTAAAAAGAAACCGTCTGTGAAAATTTACTTAGCTAGTATGATTATCTAACGAATTACATAAAAATTAACTGTTTAGCTTTTCATAGTTTTGATTAAAAACGAAACTAGAGTTTTTAAAGAGCCAACTTTTGAAAAAAAATCTATCGAGTAATGTTACACCAATCGTGTTTCTGTCTGTAATTTATCTAGATTAAGTCCTTAGTTATCTTTGTCGTAAAAAACAAAACTGTATGTTTTGCGGTTATTGAGAATAAACGATTCTGCATTCTGCATTTTTTTGAATTTGAATTTGAATTTGAATTCTTCAAAAACATTTATTACTCCTCTTAACTCATTATTGTTAATTCTGTAATGGTTGGTCAAATTGCAATTATTTTTTCATATTGTGTTGAAATAGCTCTGGGGTGATTAATCTATGACAGAAAAACATTTCTTCACCTCCTCGTGAAACTCATCACTATGATCATCAGCTTGATCTTTCATCAAGGCTTGCTTGGTTCAGTTCTTCAAGTATATCGTCTAGTTACTTAGAGCAACACGGGCTTCCCGGAAGCCCGTTCCGTAGGAAGCCCGTGTTGCTCTAAGCCTAGTTATGCTGTGAGGAGAAAATGACAATAGCGTTGTCGAAGTGGAGTCGAAGTTTAATAACATGCTACCGCCGACAATGATACCCGTCTCTGCCCATTTGGGCGCCAGTCTCTTGAACACTACTTCCATAGTAACCATAAATAGTTTAGAGGAGAGGGGGCATGTTTCACACCTTTTTTAAATTTGGAAAGGCAGCCTTTGATATATATTCGTATTTATGAAATACTAGCCTGTCCCGACAAATTTCAATAAACCCATAGAAAAAAGCACTTCCGATTTTTACTATTTTACGTTAAATTTCCAAAATTTTCTTTCATTAAAACCTTGTCCTGAAGGTGTGACCATACATTAGGCAGCCGCAAGCTACCTGCCGCGATCAAATGCCGCACGATGTCTGGTCATACCTTGACAATAACAAAAACAGAATTAGCAAAATCGATCCAGCCATTCACCTATGATGCCGTGACCAAGAGAAATAGGGATTCATTTATATAAATAGATATAATAGGTATTCATAAATAATTTACCTCTTCAAAATAATGAGCATCGTGGAAACAGTTTACCACAAACAAATATGGTGTTAAATTCTATTTTATAGAAATTAATACACAAAATTGTGGTTAAAATTACCTGAAACAATAACCTCAATATGTTTGTGGAACCGAATGCGTTAACCCAAAACACATTATTTGAGTTACGATTCTATTTATACGAGCACTTAGATGATGCATTGAAATATAAATTAATAGCCGACCCGTGACAGACGTTGTCCTGTCAAATTTCAATAATCGAATAGAAGACTTGATTTTTTAGTCTGTGATGTCGGATTTGTTGCCCACTAGCGCCATCTATACCAAAATCATCCCTATTGCTTTTTTATAATTATGGGGATGTTTTTCGGATTATAAATTGTTACCTAACACCTTCGGGGGTATGGCATGATGATGAAATAAAATCAAAATGACTGTACCTTTCATTTATTAACCTTTATAAACAACCACAACAACATCACTCGGCATAGCTAGTCTTAGAGCGTAGGGGTACATAACGTTTGTAGGTTCCTGAGATGAATTGTTGATACAGGGAGTCTTAGATCTAACACTTAAAACTAGGTAAGGTATTACTTATAGACTAGGTAAGGGTAGAAGTAATTGGGCGCCAACCGTAGAACACAGCTACGGTACTGTTAGAATATAGATACGGGCTTTACTATCCTAACAATTTAGTATAGTGGTCCGAATACGGATAGCACAGCAAGGTAATTAAATGTAAATAAAGGAGCCGGTAGCACCTACCGGATTATGCTCATACAATATATATAAACCAGGTTTCCACAAACGTAACGGGGGTAGAAAAGATAGGATGGGTAGCCGCACAAGTGTCGTCACTGTCGCAGCGTAGGGGTACGAAACACCTTCGGGGACCGCTTGCTACAGGAACACCGGATGCACGGGAAAACTCCACGGGTAGAAAAGAAATCTCCATAAACACGCGGCACAAACATGCTCCTTAAACACGCGGCATAAACACGCGGCATAAACACGCTGCAGAGACAGCCTGCATAAACAGCCTTCATAAACAGCCTTCATAAACAGCCTTCATAAACAGCCTTCATAAACACGCTGCAGAGACAGCCTGCATAAACACTGCATAAACACCCTTCATAAACACCTCCTGGAATTTAGAGAAAAATCCCAGTTACAATCACATAAAGAAAACTAATCAATGAGGGTAGGACCTAGGTAACCTAACTGTTCAACGTGGATTCGCTTTGGGAATCCCGAACAAGAAACTCTCACCTACATCCTGCGTAGATTCGCTTTGGGAATCCCGAACAGTGTATGACAAGAAGGCACGCTATAGTTAAAGTTATATAGAATTTAAGTTAAAATAAAGTTCTCAGGGACTGGAATGTAAGCTTACATACCTGCTTGGTAAGTTCAGGAGGCTTGTATAACGAGGAGGATCGTCTGAGGACAATTCTCGAACACGCCGACGCCTTTCGACACGCTGCAAACCACGAGACGCCACGTCTCGATTATCAACCAGCGATCTGTTTGGACAATGAACCCTACAGGTTAAGATCCGGAGTACACCAGGTCAATCGCAGTATTCGCTCCAGCGTTAACACTTACTAAAAATAAAAGTTATAAACACGTCTGGCGGCTTTGCCCGCCAGACGTAAAAGACATCCAACATGGTCGTCCTCAGGGACCATACTTTGGCGTAAACAACTTGCCAACTCTTCACGACAAAACACGAAAACGGGTAAAGTGAGTAATGGACTAGTATCATTTTCCCAAAACTACACTAAAACAATAACAATTGGGAAAACGACCGATACTCATAGAAAGGAATAAAAATGACCGACAATATTATAGACAATACAGTAATCCAACGACAAGAAACACCTTAATAAAATAAGTCAACTTACCAAGGCAATATTGGCAATTTCAATCTCCCGAGACGGCAACATTATGCATCCAACAAAACGTTCCATTTCACAAAATGAGCGCGTTCAATACGGTATAATGTTCTAGAAAATAGATTACAATACAAGTAAGCAGAAAAACGTTCCGTTCTACATACTACAACTTAAATCGTAAATAATAGCGATCCATTCAAAATAAATACGTGACAATGACCCCCCCAATCAGAGGAATTTTACGACAATGGCGGGAAATTCAAGCTGGTCCTCCAGCCTTGTAATCAACCTAGCTGAGAGGGAAAAAAGACAAACAAAAATAACATCGAAATATTAACCAAAAATCAAAAAAAAATGAAAAACAATAGAGCTAACCAATGGTTTAGAGCTAGACAAAAGAGTTAAAAATAAAACAGCAACATCAAAACGAACCCACAAGCAACCAAAATTCAAATAAAATTTGTAGAGAAACATGGGTTGAAGTTCACTTCCAGTGAATTGCGTATCATTATCCGCAATCACTGTTCTGGGAACCCCATGTGTCAGGAACACACCAGACTCCAAATATTGAGCAATGGACTTGCCAACCGCTTTCCTTAGAGGGAAAAGCAAACAGTACTTCGAAAAACAACAAACTACCACTAACAAGAGGCATCACAATGAACAACAAAACACTTAGAAAAATCCGGGCAAGCCAAGATAGGTGCTGACACTAACGCCAACTTCAACTCGCTAAACGACTGCTCCGCCTCTTCGGTCCAATGGAACGGAGGAGCATTCTTACGGGTAGAAGTGAGCGCATTTAACGGGGCAGCAAGGGTACTGAAATCTCTAATAAACCTACGGTAATAAGACGCAGTACCCAAAAACATTTTCACTTCCTTCCTGTTGGAAGGCCTGGGAAAATCGACAATAGCCCTAACTGGATTAGGATAACTGGTTTCGGAGAGGACATTCCCACCTGAAACATTTGCAAAAAAATCTTTATTATTAAAGATATTTGGAGCGAGGTTAAAAGCCCTCCAAAAATCTACACCTAAAACTAAAGAAGGAGACACACCTGGCACAACATAAAATTTAATAACGCAAGTCAAATTATTAAATTTGACCGGCAACAAAAAGTAACCTATAACAGAAGCACGGGAATTCGTAGCGGTGGTGATGTGAGTAATGCCATCACTACCGTGTAGAGTAGCTCCCGCCCTCAAACAACTCCGCAGCAGAAGCAATTAAAATCTGCTCGGATATACCACGCGAAGCACATAATTCTTCTAGACGCTGTAAAAATACACGGATACAAGAGGAACCATTAAATTTTAAATTCAACGAAGAAACAATCTGATATTTTTTACAAGGGACTGAGGCAGCAAGAGTAACCTCCTTAGAATCATCTGAAACACTAGTCTTAAAAACGGAAAACATATTGTCTAATTTCTTCAATACTTTGTCTAATTCTCCCGACAGATGTACATGAGTGGACTGATCCTGACTACTAACTGGTTCCAAGCGAGTGAGCCGATGGAATAAATGATGGGCCAAAGCGCGGATTCGCGTTAAGTTTTTTAAACTCGATTGGCCGGATGAAGGTTTCACAAGCATGGACAGCTCCCCCAACTTTCCTTGGATCTCCCGCAACTCATCGGTAACTTTGCCTTCAAAAGAAACAATAGAATCGGAAGGTATTTCCTTAGACAAGATTCTAACCTGAGCTCGTAGTGCAGAAACATCTTCAGCAGGCTCAGCATCTCGAATACGGACCTCATAAATAAGCTCATCCTTATGCAACGCTTGGAAGGCTATAACACGTTCCTCCATCTTATCCGCAATCAAAAAAGGTCTGAAACGAAAACAAAAAATATTTCAACAAAACTCCAAAACAAAAAATATCTATATAAAAGTTTGTGGAAAGGGAAAAAAAATATTGTATATGAATATTTGAACTAGACCGTGCTTAACCACCCGCTTTCTGTTAACAATTATGTTTGTAAAGCAAATTATATTTAAATATTGAATAATATTAAATTAATATAAAAAAGAAATTATAACATTATTTTGTGGCCGACTGTACTTGACAACGGTCCACTACTTTACCACAACTTCATAGAATTAAGAAAGTAAAAGATTTAGTATAACAATAAGTAGAAAACAACAATATCAATAAACCCGCTAACTGGTACACATTAGAATAACTCCATTCAACTTATCAACAATTTTTGTCACAGCTTATATAAGTAAATAGACATAACAATCATCTCAGGAAAGCCCCACGTTGGGCGCCACTGTTACCTAACACCTTCGGGGGTATGGCATGATGATGAAATAAAATCAAAATGACTGTACCTTTCATTTATTAACCTTTATAAACAACCACAACAACATCACTCGGCATAGCTAGTCTTAGAGCGTAGGGGTACATAACGTTTGTAGGTTCCTGAGATGAATTGTTGATACAGGGAGTCTTAGATCTAACACTTAAAACTAGGTAAGGTATTACTTATAGACTAGGTAAGGGTAGAAGTAATTGGGCGCCAACCGTAGAACACAGCTACGGTACTGTTAGAATATAGATACGGGCTTTACTATCCTAACAATTTAGTATAGTGGTCCGAATACGGATAGCACAGCAAGGTAATTAAATGTAAATAAAGGAGCCGGTAGCACCTACCGGATTATGCTCATACAATATATATAAACCAGGTTTCCACAAACGTAACGGGGGTAGAAAAGATAGGATGGGTAGCCGCACAAGTGTCGTCACTGTCGCAGCGTAGGGGTACGAAACACCTTCGGGGACCGCTTGCTACAGGAACACCGGATGCACGGGAAAACTCCACGGGTAGAAAAGAAATCTCCATAAACACGCGGCACAAACATGCTCCTTAAACACGCGGCATAAACACGCGGCATAAACACGCTGCAGAGACAGCCTGCATAAACAGCCTTCATAAACAGCCTTCATAAACAGCCTTCATAAACAGCCTTCATAAACACGCTGCAGAGACAGCCTGCATAAACACTGCATAAACACCCTTCATAAACACCTCCTGGAATTTAGAGAAAAATCCCAGTTACAATCACATAAAGAAAACTAATCAATGAGGGTAGGACCTAGGTAACCTAACTGTTCAACGTGGATTCGCTTTGGGAATCCCGAACAAGAAACTCTCACCTACATCCTGCGTAGATTCGCTTTGGGAATCCCGAACAGTGTATGACAAGAAGGCACGCTATAGTTAAAGTTATATAGAATTTAAGTTAAAATAAAGTTCTCAGGGACTGGAATGTAAGCTTACATACCTGCTTGGTAAGTTCAGGAGGCTTGTATAACGAGGAGGATCGTCTGAGGACAATTCTCGAACACGCCGACGCCTTTCGACACGCTGCAAACCACGAGACGCCACGTCTCGATTATCAACCAGCGATCTGTTTGGACAATGAACCCTACAGGTTAAGATCCGGAGTACACCAGGTCAATCGCAGTATTCGCTCCAGCGTTAACACTTACTAAAAATAAAAGTTATAAACACGTCTGGCGGCTTTGCCCGCCAGACGTAAAAGACATCCAACATGGTCGTCCTCAGGGACCATACTTTGGCGTAAACAACTTGCCAACTCTTCACGACAAAACACGAAAACGGGTAAAGTGAGTAATGGACTAGTATCATTTTCCCAAAACTACACTAAAACAATAACAATTGGGAAAACGACCGATACTCATAGAAAGGAATAAAAATGACCGACAATATTATAGACAATACAGTAATCCAACGACAAGAAACACCTTAATAAAATAAGTCAACTTACCAAGGCAATATTGGCAATTTCAATCTCCCGAGACGGCAACATTATGCATCCAACAAAACGTTCCATTTCACAAAATGAGCGCGTTCAATACGGTATAATGTTCTAGAAAATAGATTACAATACAAGTAAGCAGAAAAACGTTCCGTTCTACATACTACAACTTAAATCGTAAATAATAGCGATCCATTCAAAATAAATACCTAAGTTTTATTCTGGCATTATATCTACATCTACAGCAAGTTTCATCTTAATCTGATTTGTCGTTGAGGCCTGATTTAGGAACAAACATTATTATATACAAACTCACAAACTTTTGCATTTATTAGGATATATGGATTCATAAAAATGTATTTCATACTAATTTATAGCCAATAAAACCTAAAACTTTAAGTTACTGACTGATAGAGAATCAAGACAGAAGGCTAAACGCGCACTGATTTAAGACTGTGAATTATTTAGGCCAATAAAGACATGGGGATGTATTTCAGTGAAATAAGAAATTTCCGAAATTCAAACTCTCAGAGGGTAAAAAAATAAATTTGAAACATATACTCCACAACTTATAATTCGTTTTCGAAAATTTCCCTTAAGGCGATACTTGAAATTTTTTACTTTTTGTATGGGCTAAATCTACCCGGAAAAAGTGATAAAACAGCATTATCTTGAATACCATCAAATCTGTCTCATCTGTCTGTAATTTATCTAGATTATATTCTTAAGTTATCTTTGTCGTAAAAAAACAAAACTTTTTTGCGGTTATTGAGAAAAAACGATTCCGCATTCTTCAAAAACATTTATTACTCCTCTTAAAATGGGTGCGATGAGGTGTCAAAGATTCCAAGGAAACTTATCAACGCGTCGTACATATAACTTGATATAAATACTCACCAAAGCATATAAAGAGATCTTTCAGAGATTTTATAAATGCTTCTTTCGTAGAAGGAGGCTTCCTTTCGTAGAAGACAATTTTTGTTGACAACTTGTGCGATTTAATATATTTATACTACTACTACCAGTATATTTACTAGTACTTCAATGCTAGTAAATATACTTAGGTATAATAAAAAACTGGCCAAGTGCAAGTTCGACTCGCACACGAAGGGTTCCATATTTTCCGTTTCCTTAACGGTATTTTTAGTATTTCTAGTTATAGCGGCCACATAAATACATCATCTGTGAAAATTTCAAATGTTTAGCTATCACGGTTCATGTGAGATACAGCCTTGTGACAGACAGACAGACGGGCAGCGGAGTCTTAGTAATAGGGTCCCGTTTTTACCCGTCGGGTACGGAACCCTAAAAATGATATTATGCCGGTTTTCAGACTGAGTATAGAGAGACAGCTCTAAATATATAACTGTATGTACTGGACATACCATACAATGTTCCTAGCGGGGACGAGTAGGGAAAGGATAAAGGACCCGGTGTTTGTGTATCGCTGGCAACAAAGCGGCTTTATATCAATTGTATTGAAGGATTTTCTCTGATGTACAAGTCAATATCTTGATATTTAAGCAGCTTTTACATCAGAAACACGAGCTCAAAACAGTGAAGGAAAACGACGTAAGGAAACCAGTTAGTATTTATAAGCGGCGATGGGCTTACAACCTGTCAAGTATGGAATGCTAACTACTGCAAAATGCGGGCATGTGCCAAATATAATGTTTGGACGTGCCTCTGACTACACCCACTAGACATCTTCAAAGGACCTAAGCGTCTGGAGATCTGAGAGGATGTCTACCGTACTTGGAGATTAGAGTCGTGATCCTATTTATTTAATTTTATCGAAGGATTGTCTCTGATCTAACAGTCAATTTGATATAATATTTAAGTAGCTTTTACCATCTCCCGGACTATAGTAAGAGTGCACAGCTAATGTGGATATAACAGTAACGATGGAACTCCAGTGTCGCATCATAACGGGCTATTAAATTTTATGCCTAATTCTAACTTTACTAACTTGCAACGGGCTCTTAGTCTATAATGGAATCGAATGGGTATTTATAGTATGATAGCTATAAGATAAAATGCAGTAGTTTGTTAACTACTACAACTATATGTGACAGGTTGTAAGCCCATTGCCGCTTTTAAACATAAGGTTCCCTAATCTCCTATTTCTGTCACGATATCAATGGGCAGCTAGTTTTTAGGGTTCCGTACTCAAATGATAAAAACGGGACCCTATTACTAAGACTTCGTTGTCCGTCTGTATGTCAGTCCGAAAGCTAAAAACAGAATGAAATTAATATTTAAGTAGGGCTGCCATATAACAAACGTGTTTTTTTTGCCGTTGTTCATAGATAATGACGGAACCCTTGCGCAAGTCCGACTCGCACTTGGCCAGTTTTAATTATACCTATTCTACATACTATTACGATGAAAACAGGGATCGAACTAAAAGGGGTTATGCGTACTACTCAAAATCAAAATCAAAAAAGCGTTTATTCAATGAAATCACTTGGATCACTTAGAATCGTCAAATTTAGTTCTAAGTACTTTTTACACACCCCAAACCATTTATTTGGCGTCCCTAAAATGTTTACCTGTTTCCATTGTAATAAGACGTAAAATAGGTACAAGATAAGCATCTAGTAACACAGTCTTAAATAAATAAAGGCTTAAAAAACAAATCTGGTATAAGGAATTTCCATATTCTATGTTCCCCTTTCCATCTCTAGGGAGCATGCCGATAGAAAGCCGGTTATTTCTTAAATTTTGCACTAAATTCACAGTTAGGAAATTGAATTTTTCGAATTCCACGTCTTATACAATCGCCGCCAGTTTGTACAGAGCCCCCCATTTTCACACCCTCACGCGGAATTCTCCGTGGAAAGGGTTATTGCTAGGGCAATTGCAGGTCAAGGTAGACTGGTCGATCTGGTTGTATATTGGTTTTTTTCTAGAATATGGAGAGAGTATCGTTTTGTGTTTATTTTTTACTTTAACATGTTCAGACGTATTTGGTAATATATTATAAACAGTTATATTATTATTTTGCTATGTTAAGGTTAGTTAGTTACGTAGTTATGTTACAAAAATCCGTTTACAAAATAACTCAAGGCCATTCTTTGTTATTCTCGCTTATACTGTTTCAAACTTTTAATGTGCTTGCAAAATTACTAAGATTTATCATTTTCAACTCTATCACAAGGCTTTATAGTCGATTATCGGTTGAAGTCCTCAACTGGAAAGCCATTATACATGGCAAACAACACCGCTAATGACAGGTTCTATTAAAATTGAAATTGTCCGTGATGGGGTCGTTACTTAAATAATTATCTGTCGTTGCAATATTTTACGCTTGATGGATTTCATATCAATTTTAGGAACCAATATTCAAAATCTGTTTCCAAAATCAACACCAACAAAATGATCTATTAATGTTGGCAGAGATATTTCACGCGTGCGCAGTACCACTTGTGTTTTAAGCCTTGTGTGCTTGTTAACCTAACTTTTTTTACCACTTAAAAGCAGAACATTTCATGTTGCTAAGCATCAACCATTGCCTAATTAAAACACTATCTCGTAGATCACGAACACCTACAACGAGCCCTATGATCCGCTAACTTAGGCATGTGATACCAAGAACCATACTATTCAAATTAGAATACAGTTATGCTGCTTGGCGGCAGAAATAAGTATCTATGATGATAGTACTGCCATAGTCTAACCTTTTCGCAAGGAGATCTACTATTATTATTGATTGGTCTCACAGCTCAGTTGGTAGTAACTCTGCCTTCTGTGCTGTAGGTTGTGGGTCGATTCCCACCCAGAATAAACATTGAGTGATGAATATAGATTTTTATTCTGTGTCTGGTTGTTATTATGTAATACGTATGTATTTACATAAAGCTAGATGCGTGTAAAGTTCACCAATATTTATTTATTTTTAATTATTTGTTCTTATCGAGAAGAAATAACCAAGTGGCATCCTTGTCATCGCAGTTTGTACGACAGTAGGAAATTGACCCCGACAATACCTACTCCAGAAATACAATTTGAAGATTGACACAAAACACAATGGTGTCTGTTGTCTTAAAACGCTGCATTCTCTCGGTGTTGCCACAGAATAAACCAACTGGTAATGAACAGAGTGCACAATGCGAACATACAATTTGAAACCATCAACACAGTATCACCACTATAATCCTGTACGTACTGTAGACAGACATCTTCTCAGATCTCTAGAAGCTCAGATCTTTTAAGATGATCTATGAAATAATAACCATATATGAGAAATTGCAAGTTCATCGCTGCTAATATTTACAAGAAAAAAGAGTGTGTATGTATTCTATCAGTAATCTGGTTCCCATAGTATCATTGTTATTTTATAAATAATACAATCTTTATTCAGTAACTTAGTGCAAAGATTAACATTACGGAATAGTATCTAATTCTTAGTAATAATTTACTAGTGTAAAATGCCTGAAATAGGATGAACCTGTATCTCAGGCGATTTACTATAACATCTATTAAAAACATATCGAAAACAGTTTTAGTTCTAGCTGCACTTTTCGTACGATTTATCACTTATCATCGTAGGTATTTTTGCAACTTGCAGATTCTTTTCTGCAACTTTGCAAGAATTCTTTGACAGATCTACCCATTACCAGCGTATATCCATTACAGCGAGCGAGCAAAACGGCTTGCGATATTCGTTCACTAACTTTGAGCATTGACATGTTTATTTGTACACTCGAAAAGGACTCTATTTCCTAGGTGATAAAGTAACAAGTTCCGTGGCTAAGTAATTTAGAAACTTGTGTAGAGAACTTGACATTTGAGATTAGATAATATCTTCTACGTTTGCACTATGTTTGGTCTTGTTGCTTGCAGGTAACTTATTATATAGGGTGTGTTTAGACTGCTTCCAAAGACTAGAGTACACCTATTTCTACCAATACCACCCAGGTGGAACCAGACATAGCGCGGCAATCGAACGCGGCATTCGCAGGATATGTCTGCTGGTGGTGATAGGCTGCCGTCCAAACATAGCGCGGCCAGCCGCGCGTGTACGCCGCGAAATGACTGGTCACACCTTTAGCGAATAAAAAACAAAATAGCTATCCTGAAAGATGTTCAGCTTATAAATATTTTCGTACTGATTATATGTTTTTAGTTCAGCAACGATACAGGCCATAGAGAAGGCAAACTAATTGAGCTTACTAGTAAATTAACTTATAACTATAGATTTTTACATGGGTATTTATCACGTAATTACCTTTAATTTATTTTCTCGACGTTTCGACTATATAAATAAAGGTAAAAACGTGATAAAAACCCGTGTTAAGATCTATAGTATGTCTACTAATCACGATAGTTTGAAATACAAGCGAACATAAATATATTGCAACTTGGTTACAATAATCGTACCTTCTATCTTTCTTTACTCATGATCAACAAGAGGTGCAAACGTAAAGTAACCGAGTTGTACGTATTATTTAAAATATAATTTTATATCCAAGTTTACTCGGGAGCCAGGTAAGTAGGCAATTTATTTCTTTACAAACTTAAAGTAAAATTAAAGTCATAACCGCAAAGGTCTCCAAATAAAGCCGTCAAAGTTAAATTCCAAGTCTGTCCCCAAAGAAATCTTGGACCAGATGTTTCGAAATCGTCGCAAAGATTAATTAAACAAACTTTGTGCTTAGTAAACTTGTTGCTAAATATTGCTTGTATTTCAAAATGGCTAAATTATTTTGTATTTGTCATTGAGTGACCTATTTTCAGAGGTTAATTTTACTTTTAAGTTTGAAAGGTAAAGGTTGAACAGTGGTGTTTGTTATGCGATGTTTGCTTGGACCAGTTAAAATGGCCTCTATCTGGACTGCGATCCCCAAGTAATAATACGTACTTTTTTTTTTTAATATGATTTATGCTACATGCTGATAATAGTTACTATGGTCATTGGTACTGTCTAAATTCGATGAAAATCACCGGGTGAAGATCGGTTTTTACGCAATAAGCCCGCAAGTCATCACTTAAAGGTGTAACCAGACATGGAGCGTCATTTGAGCGCGGCAGCTGCGCGCTGCTAGCCGCGCTGCGCGTACGTTTACTTTTATGTTTAAACTAGTCACGCATCAAACTTGTGTCCTGCGAATGCCGCGCTATGTCTGGTTACACCTTTAAGTGATGATTTGCGAGCTTATTTCGTAAAAACCGATTGACTTCATCCGCTGATTTTCATAGAATTTAGACAATACCAATGTAACTATTACCAGCCTGAAGTAGCATGGTTTAAAAAAAAAATAGAGATCCCCTCGAAAAATGCAGTACAACAACTTAAGGTATCAAAAATTTTCCCATATATCTTCAATTTAATACACCATGCGAAGTATTCATAAATGAAACTCCTATGCAAAAGTAATGATATAAAGTCAGTGACTGCTCTGCTACAGTCAAAAAATAATAACGAAAACTCCAACACAAATTGCACTCACCATTGTTTCACAAGCATAGTCTACTTAGGAGTCACGGGCACAAGGCTCGTCCTAACCCGTGTAACTGTAGTGTTCATTTATGCACACAATGCGTCACAATGCTCACAAACTCATCTTGTATTAAAATCCCTTTGTGTCGTGTAATTACAGAGTGGTCACGGTACGCTACTTTGACGCTTATATTCTGTGTACAAATATAGCATAGTCAGCAAAGATAAATCGGTTTAACGTCACTTTGAATTTGACAGTTTAAAGTTGGTGTTGAGTATGACTGGAACTCTACATAGCATTTACGGAAAAGATAATTAAAAACCGTCAAAGTGCGAGTCGGACTCGCGCACGAAGGGTTCCGTACCATTATCTATAAAAAAAACCGCAAAAAAACACGTTTGTTGTATGGGAGCCCTACTTAAATATTTATTTAATTCTGTTTTTAGTATATTTGTTGTTATAGCTGCAACAGAAATACATCATCTGTGAAGATTTCAACTGTCTAGCTATCACGGTTCATGAGATACAGCCCTGTGACAGACAGACGGACAGACAGACAGACAGACAGACGGACAGCGAAGTCTTAGTAATAGGGTCCCGTTTTTGCCCTTCTGGTACGGAACCCTAACAATTATAGGCACCAAGCCGTGTTTGTTGCCTGATTCCTCAAGTATTGGTCGCGAGGAAAAGGCATAGCTTCGCCTAGCTCCTAAGACGTTTCGAAGTGATCCTTGTGATATTATTAAAATAAATTCCATTTGACTTTGTTTGTAAGGGGACCAAAGGTTTTGGACCGAAGTATTGTTAGAATATACCCATCTATGAAAAAGGATTACGACTGCAATATCCGAGTATGGTAATAGTCATTCTCTCAGAGGTGCTTAGAGGGGGTAATTAAAGGCACATCCAACATTTCATAATTTGACTGAAGTTGTTTTTATTGCAATTTCTGTTAAGCTTGATTGAAATATTCTTAGGTAACTACTAAAGATACAAGTCTTTATACTTTTGAAATAAATCTGTACGCAGAACTATATCGATCAAACAAAGTGTGTGACCAAACATAATAGTAAGCACT
The DNA here is from genome assembly GCA_912999785.1 of Hydriomena furcata. Lineage (NCBI taxonomy): Eukaryota > Metazoa > Arthropoda > Insecta > Lepidoptera > Geometridae > Hydriomena > Hydriomena furcata. The sequence continues at coordinate 12,344,807 of OU538828.1, read as the reverse complement.
TTACATGTGTGGGTTACTATACTAGAAAAACAGGTCATAAACGGTGGCAAGACGCCCCAAGCTACGGATGCCAGCCTTCATTAAGGGACAAAGGTCAATAGGGCCCATGGGCTTTTGGGGATGTTAGGTTACACAATCGTGCCCTTTTTGTCTTGCTAATTACGCTCTGCAATGAGGCCTTTAGGCACATGTGAACCTTGGGTTAAGATTTTAGCGATAAGGTGTATAATAAGTAAAGTGAGGAAGAACATAGTGAAGAAACCGACATGACTTAAAAATTCAACCGCAATGTGACATATTTATTTCAACGTTGGATCCTTGTGTTAGTAGTAGCACTTATTAAAGGTAATTAGAAATATATTTAGAATAGTGTTGGGGCTGGCTTGCACTGCTTGTGCATGGTGGTGTAAAAGCAGTCGCAATCGCGCGTCGGCGAACATCCCGGTGCCCTACAGAATAGGGAATCGCAATTTCATAAAATTCTGTGCTTATTGTACCGTCTGTACTAGGATGCATAGAATCAATTTGTATCGAAATGTAACAGATTAGTGTGTCTTCAAATTTTTAGATACATGAACTGAAAGTGCAGATATTAAGGGTGACCGTGAACTGACCAATCACAGTGGTCAAAATTTTTGGGTCAACTTCATGGGTTGCTCCGCTCCACTCCGCCCAGCTCCGCGTAACTGGAAACGCATTATAAATAAAAAAAATAAAAAAAATAGGATCACGACTGTAATCACCAAGTACGGTAGACATTCTCTCAGATCTCCAGACGCTTAGATCCGTTGATGATGTCTAGTGGGGGTAGTCAGAGGCACGTCCAAACATTATATTTGGCACAGGCCCATATTTTGCAGTAGTTAGCATTCCATACGCGACTGGCTGCAAGCCCATCGCCGCTTACAAGAATACTAACTTATTTGCCTCACGATGTTTTCCTTTACCGTTTTGTGCACGTGTTTTGATGCGCATATAAATTTCTCGAACAGAAAAATCTATTGATGCACGCCGGAATTCAAACCCACGACTTTTAGATTGAAAGTCGAGGTACCTCCCATTCGGCCAACACGCATTCTAATGTTTTAACTAATAGCAATTGGGTTACTCGGGAACTGAAAACGAAATTTCGGAACAGAATTCTTTTTAAAATTACATAGTTTGAACGATGGAACGACCGTAATTACTTTTGACAATCATCGATGTTCGCAAATCAGTTCAAACTATAGTCGAAACGATGTAATTCTGAAACGAATATTGTCACAAAATGTCGTTCCCGAGTAGTCCCCTGTTCCGTAAGTCTAAAGTTCGACACAGAATTTTTCCGCTGACAGTTCCGCTTATAAACCTCCCTAAAACCTCCGGACAAGTGCACATGAGAACAGCCTTTGATCTCTCATTATTGAGGTTTTGTTTTATGTGTGGTGCTTTGTGATGAGGATTTTTGCCCCTTGTATCGGGATGAGTGTTATCCATTTATGTAGAAAGTGGAGGCTGACCCTACTTTGTGTTACAAAGGCTTTATATTGGGCACACCATATCGGTGTCGTTGCGGGTTAGGGCATTTTGACACAACTCTAGTTTCTTTTTAGGGTTCCGTACCTAAAGGGTAGAAACGGGACCCATTGTCCGTTTGTCCATCTGTCTGTCACAGGGCCACAGGGCTGTATCTCATTAACCGTGATAGCTAGAAAGTTGAAATTTTCACAGTTGATGTATTTCTATTGCCGCTATAACAACAAATACTAAAAACAGAATAAAATAAATATTTAAGTGGGGCTCCCATACAACAAACGTGATTTTTTTACGGTTTTTTATAGATAATGGTATGGAACCCTTCGTACGCAAGTCCAACTTGCACTTGGCCGCTTTTTTTATTCTTTATATTCTTTGTTGTGTCACGCTACTGAATCAATCAATAAAGGGTATACTAAGACACCTTTCGTAAACGGAAACTAGATATGACTATATATTGACTATATTTTGATCGATTATCACCGAAAAGTGTAAGTACCTACTGTAAGTAAACTGTGCAGGGTGTATAAGAACGACTTCAGAAAACGAAAGGAACAAGTACACCTATCCCTACCAATGACAAAAATGGCCAAATTAACAATTGACTATTTTCATTCAGGAAATCTCGTTTTGGAAAAGTGTAAAATTATTAAGATGATAAATTTGCGACTTTTGTTTCGTTTTTCGCCGATAATTACGTTTAAAAAACAAGAAGAAAATGTTTTGACCAATGGACAATATTAGTTTTTGAGTTTTATGAAGTAACTATAAGTCCTACATAAATATAATGTAGGACTATATATACCAAATGTGACCAACTTAGGACTATTCCATAAACAATAGAAAAAAACATTCAAATCGGATCACCAGGTAAATATCGGGAATCAGTATCGGGATCAATATCGGGCTACATAGTCAAAACATATAGTTACAGTCTTTGGTAGTAGTTTTAGTACACCCTGTATATTGTAAGAAGATTTATTCCAGAATGAATAGGTTTGTGGTAGGAAATACGATTTAATGAAGATGTAACTTATCATACAACATACTCCAAATACAGCTGTGATATTTCCCAAGCCGCCTGTACTCACAAACAACACACCTTGCAATGGAGCAATAACTTTACTATGATCTATGCAAATGCACTATCTGTAGTGATGGGGCATAGTCTCGATTAAAAACAAACTTGTAGGTACCAAACACACTAGTATATAATCAACATTCCAATCGATGCACACACACACACTAGTGAAGTGGCGCACACATAAATAGTGATGGATTCAGAAGAAGTGCTTGCAAGTTTAGATTAGAAGATGTGGACATGTATTTTTAATAGATTTCTTTCTCAATTCGAAGAGTTTTTTTTTTTTATTGTTTTTTTTATGGCCTCGCATATCTTTTCACCTGGTGATCTGATTGTTACCGTTCAAGTTTTATTTGTGTAGAACCAATATTTCCTTTCTAAAACTTAATAAAACCGTCCAATTGCGAGCCGGACTTGCGCACGAAGGGTTCCGTACCATTATCTATAAAAAACGGCAAAAAAAACAAAAACGTTTTTTGTATGCCAACTTAAATATTTATTTTATTCTGTTTTTAGTATTTGTTAATAACAAGTGGCAACAGAAATACATCATCTGTGAAAATTTCAACTGTCTAGCTATCACGGTTCATGAGATACAGCCTTGTGACAGACAGACGGACAGACAGAAGGACAGACAGACGGACAGACAGACGAACAGCGAAGTCTTAGTAATAGGGTCCCGTTTTTACCATTTGGGTACGGAACCCTAAAAAACGAATAATTTTAACAATTTTCTGATTGGTCGAAATATTTTCGTCGGTTTTCATTTTAGTTTTAAAAACGTAATTATTCAAGGTTTGTTGAAGGTGCTTGTTGAATTACCTACTATAATCAAATTTATATTATGATCTCGCAATTCATTAAGTTGATAAGTGAATGCCGACTGAATTTTCTCGCTCAAAAAGTATTTTGCGAAGACAGGATCGAAATTTAGTTATTTGCTTTCATAAAAATGTAAATTATTATTTTAAACGAACCTTTTGAAAACTAATATAAACATCATATTACACAGTCCAATGCGCACTGTGAAATTTCATTAGTTTTAATGGAATGAAAATATATTCAAACTAGAATATCTGATCGAATATACGAATGAATTTTATATTTGATCTTCTTTGAATACATTTTCATCCGCAACCTTTCAGTTCTGAGTTTCTTATATTATCTTACTAGCGACCCGCCCCGGCTTCGCACGGGTAGCATGTTATTATACATATAAACATTCCTCTTGAATCACTCTATTTATTAAAAAAACCCGCATCAAAATCCGTTGTGTAGTTTTAAAGATATAAGCAAACATACATACATACAGACGCGAGAAGCGGAAAGCGACTTTGCTTTATACTATGTAGTGATTATAGCAGCGGTGACGGGTTTGTAACCTGTCGTATGAACTATTAACAACTGTAATATATAGGAATGTGCCTAATATTAGGACGCGTAGAGACACTTCCTAATATTAAGCACATTAATAGAAGTAATCTAAAGGCGGTGGTCCTCTGACATATACTTTCAAAATCTGAATTCTTAAAGATCTGAGAGGATGTCTACCGTAAAATATAGGATTAAAATAATACAAATGTTTATTTTGTGTCACAAAAAGTTACATTAAAAAAAAATATTAAAAATTATATTAAAACAGCAGGTATATCTGTTTTAATATAATTTTTGCTTGTTTACGATTTATATATCGTGAACACAAAATTGGTTGTCACCAAACATTGAGCTATAAAAGCAGCAGCCAATAAACCTACGCTACTATAGCACTGGTCTTTTGTACCGCCAGTGATTAATATAGATTACATACTCATACTCTTATTTATTTTTACAAGATTTTATTTAACTTGCATACGAACAGTATGTTTGTAATCAACAGATTTGTTTTAAGTTGTCCGTCGAAATTTGCTGGTTTTTTGACCATCTGTTGATATCCGATTAAGCTGAAATTTTGTATAGGTACATCTTTAGTTTAGTGTGATAATAAATGTATATGGTGACAGCGAGCTGTTCAACGGACACTCACAACGGAACTCCTTATTAAATAGTTCGATTGAGTTAAAACTTTTATACCTGTCAAGTTGCAATGACAATGTAATATTATGTGTCAGGTGATAGCGCGCTGCTCTGATTTCTAGCTTGATGGAGGATTTTACAAAAGCTTGTCTTATCAGAAAACTTATTTATCATTATTTATTTATTAAAACAATACATCTATTAGTACAGGTATCCTAATACAATAGAGTAGTTATATGAATTAAAACATGGAAAAACATGATCAAAAAAGACTTATAAAGCCGATTCCACACATCCCTAGAAGAGCACTTCACATCCCTACTAGTTAGCATGCCACAAGCCTGAGATTTGTGGCGCTTCTTGATACCAGTTCGGTGTAACGCCACTGTCGGGAATATTAAATCCGTGAATTTGCCGCTTGAGTCGCGATTCTGGATCCCGTTTGAGTCGTTGTGAACTCCGGAAAAGTGGGTTAAATGCTTGAGCCTGGGTAGGTTTCGCGTTCAATTGCATTTTTTGTAGTGATTTCAATAATTCAATTTCTTAAAAAATTGGCTTGAAATTTTATTTCCTAAATCCTTGGACTACCGTCGTCTTTTATGACATCAAATTCAAATTCAAATTCAAATTCAAAATACATTTATTTCAATAAAATCACTAGGATCACTTTGAAACGTCTTAGGAACTAGGTGAAGCTACGCCGATTCCACGCGACCAAGCCTAGAAGAATCAGGCAACGAACACGGCTTGGGGTCTACCTTTTTTGTAATGATCCTTTCCTTAAAGCTATGTAGAGCTCCAGTGTGATGCCAATCGAACAAGGTGAAGGCTGAAACGGTAATCATAAGGTAATCGTGCCGTCATATTAGTATCAATCCGAAATTGAACAACTAGCTTTTGCCATTAGCTTCACTCACGTGGTACCTGGATAAAAATAGTATACCTATTCGAAGACATAGGCTATTCATTCAGCATCATTGAGCCACACATAAAAATATCCAAACAAACTTTCGAATTAGCACATATTATTGGCACAGACGACGGTGGACGTCAACGTGGCGCACGTGAAGGTGATTATGTGAAATTTTTGACGTTTTATATGGGCTGAGTTTACCCGGATAAGACGGAAAAAGTGATAAAACTGCATTATCTTGAAAACCATCAAATTTAAAAAAAAATGTCTTTAATTTAGGTAGCTAGTATGATTTATCTAACGAATTATATAAAAATGAACTATTTAGCTATTCATCGTTTTGATTAAAAATGAAACTAGTGTTTTTGAGTGACAGGAGAAATTAAGTTGGCTCTTCCAAAACACTAATTTAGTTTTTACTCAAAACTACTAATAGCTAAACAGTTATTTTTTATATAATTCGTTAGATAATCATACCAGCAAGAATTCAGAAGTCCACTTTACCTGGCTTTCATCGACTACAAAAAAGCATTCGACTCAATAGAACACGCAGCTATCTGGAAAGCCCTAAAAGAAGCCCAAGTAGATAACACATACATCAAAATAATTAAGAGCATATACAGTAACTGCAAAAGCAGAGTGAAACTTGAAACATACGGTAAGTACTTCAACACCGAAAGAGGTGTAAGACAGGGGGATCCGCTCTCTCCGACTTTATTCATAACCGTACTTCATTCAATTATGAAGGACCTGAACTGGAATAACACAGGAATAAGCATAAACGGAAAAAATCTCACTTACCTTGCTTTTGCAGACGACATAGTCTTACTATCAAACAACGCACAGAAACTTCAGTATGCTGTCGACTCTACATGTAGCTAGTATAGTATCAGGACAAGAAATGAACTTACAAAAAACTCAAGCTATGACTAACGCTATAGAAAACAAATTATTTATAGAAAACACAGAACTGGAATACGTGCAAGAATATATTTACCTGGGAAAGCAAATTTCATTCAAACAAACAAACAACGTAGAAGAAATCGAAAGAAGAGTAACAAAAACATGGAATAAATTTTGGAGCATGAAAGAGGTATTAAAGGGACCGCTGCCCCTTACACTAAATAAAAAAGTGGTTGACTCATGTCTTTTACCAACACTTACATATGGAAGCCAAACATGGTCATACACAAGAGAAGCAAAAAATAAAATAATGAAATGTCAAAAAGCTATAGAGAGAAATATATTAAAAGTAAAATTAATAGACAAAATAAAACACACAAATATAAGAAACCAAACCAAATTCATAGACGCTCTAGATCATGCGCTAAAAATGAAATGGCAGTGGGCGGGACATGCAGCCAGAATGAATGAAGAAAGGTGGGCCAACAGAGTGACTACCTGGAAAGGCCCAACAGGGACAAGAAGAACAGGCAGACCTTTGACCCGATGGTCAGACGAAATAAGAAAAACCGCCAACACACGAAATTGGACAGAGATGGCAGCGGATCGCGAACACTGGAAAGAACTGGAGGAGGCCTTTACTCGAGAGGGGTCCTAATAAATATATAAGAATATCTATGTACATACATACTTAATTTAAGGAATAAACAGGCTTTTTTATTTTTATTTATTTATTTAATCATACCAGCTACATAAATAAAAAACAGTTTCTTTTTAAGTTTGATGGTTTTTAAGATAATGTGGTTTTATCACTTTTTCCGCCTTATCCGGGTAGACTAAGACAAAACAAAATAACTAAAATTTCAAGCATCACCTTAACCAACATTCACACCATTAGTGTTGTATGGCTTTGATTTTAATTAGGTTAGTAGAACTAGAACTCTCTGTTAATTAACTATTTGATTTGATATTTGAAGTATTGAATGCTGTAAACCCTGGAACACACAAATAATATCATATTTAATCAAACAATAATTTTACAAACATTCTACGAGTATAAGGATTTTTTTGTAGTTATGTAGGTGTCTATTAATTCGTATTTTTTGTATTATTATATACTAGCTGCTCGCCCCAGCTTCGCACGGGTAAAAAGTGGCCTACGTGTTATTTTGATTTCTATATTACTGTAAAGTTTCATTTTAATCCGTTAAGTACATTAGCGTGAAAAAGTAACAAACACACACACATATACTACAAGGTGTCTCAAAAGTAAGTTCACATTTGCTTATCTTATTACGCGAAAGCAACTATTCTGAGGGGCGCGGGGGGTATGTCAGTCGGTAGTCTGGCTCTTGGGAATTTAGTCGCTATGGAGCGTTTCTCTGGTGCAGACCGTGCGTTGTGCGTACGTGAGTTTTACAAAAACGGTAATTCGGCGACTGTAGCGCGTAGAAAATTCTGCAGTATTCGACATATTCGTCGCTTAAATGATGCACCTAGCACTCGACTCATTGCAAAATGGGTTGAGAAGTTTGAAGAGACTGGGTCAACTCTGGAGAAACCAAAATCTGGGCGGCCAAGAACATCAAGAACAGCCGAAAACGTGGACAGTGTTACTCAGTCTATTCGAGATGATCCAAACCTCTCGATTCGGAAGCGTGCTGTTGCTTTAAATGTGCACAGATCTTCATTATGCCGCATTTTACACAAGGTTGTCTGGAAGAGATCGCTTTTGAGCGATAAGACCGCCCATTGTACAGTGTTTCTTCTAGTTTAAGTTTATATCTTTATTATTTTGTTTTATGGTGTACAATAAAGCATTTTCATTCATTCATTCATTCAAAGATTTAAAGCTGCACCCGTACAAAATTCAGTTGGTGCAAGAACTGAAGCCTCAAGATGCTGGTCAGAGGCTTGACTTTGTAAATCAGATGATTGAGCGCTTTCCAACGTTCACCAACATCTTGTTTTCCGATGAAGCCCATTTTCACCTGAATGGGCATGTAAACAAGCAAAATTGTCGTTACTGGAGTGCAACCAATCCAAAACAAAAACATCAGAAACCGCTACATTCACCCAAAGTCACCGTATGGGCAGCGATGTCGGCGCGAGGAATTATCGGCCCTTACTTTTTTGAAGATGGAAGGGGACGCACGCTCACAGTGCTCGCAGTTCAGAGCGTTATGTGGAGATGTTAGACGAGTTTTTCGTGCCCCAACTGCAAAACTTTCCTGGTTACAACCAAAGAACATGGTTCCAGCAGGATGGAGCAACTTCACACACGTCCAACAGATCTCTGCCTCGAGTTCGAGAAATTTTTCCGAACAAATTAATCTCCAGGCGAGGTGACATAAATTGGCCTCCACGGAGTCCCGATTTAACACCTATGGATTTTTTCCTGTGGGGTTATGTCAAATCAAAAGTTTACGCTAATAAACCGACATCCCTGGCACAATTAAAAGAAAATATCCGTCATGAAATGGCAGCCATCACGGAGACTACCTGCCGAGCTGTCACAGGCAATTTTAGTGCCCGACTAAATGGATGCCGAGAGCGCAACATTTGGTTTACATTTGGACGATGTTATTTTTAAAAAATAAATTCCCAAACAGTGTACTTCAATATATAATAAACATTTTTTCAATAAAGCTAAGACTTTTCTTTTAAAAAAAGATTTAAATGTGAACTTTCTTTTGAGACACCTTGTATTACTAGCAACATATTACTAGCCGACCCGTGACAGACTTTGCCCTGTCCTGACTACAGTAGTCAAAACTGATATCAGAGTTTTTACACACCAGCGACATCTATACCAAAATCATCGCTTTTGCATTTTTTTATCATCTTGGGAATGTTTTTCGGATTATGTTATTCGAGCATTATATCTACATCTACAGCAAATATCCTTCTTAAGGCGCTCCCAGTCGACGATTGTTTTTGTTCGAAACGAAAAAATAAATACTTGTGAACAAGCCACATCTCCTATTTTATAATGTATAGTATATGTGAATAAAGATGTACCCATCTTTAATCACTTCGATAAATAATCCTACCGACCGCTGCAATGACGACAAACACACGTCGGAGCGTGGTCCGCCTTAGCTTTTCGAATAAATTAATGATATAAATTATGTACTTATCAAAAATCTATTCTAATAGAAATCTAGATCTACATATTACCTATCTTTAACATTAAATCACAAGTTGATTTTAATAGTAGGTATATAAAATATTTCGATCATAAATTCTAAAACGTATCATTTTGAAATAACATCTTTATCGTGAAAAGTTTCTGCTATTATGTTTTCAGCTTAATAGAAATCTAGTTAGGAACCTGATGTAATATACTTATAAAAATAGGAGATGTGGCTTGTTCAGAAGTATTTCTTTTTTCGTTTCGAAAAAGAGCAATCAGCGACTGGGAGCCTCTTAATCCGTTTTGTCGTTTAGGCCTGATCAGAGCACAAACATAACAAAATCACAAACTTTCGCATTTATAATATTAGTAGAATTTCTCGACGAACGGTCATATTCACACTCGCCATTATATACCTGCTCTATCAATCTTCTTTGGTTCATTATTTCTCGAAATACCCAAACTATTTAAGCATACCTTTCTCAATCCTCATGTTTATTATGTTTTAACTTTTACTAATTAATGAATGTTATTATTAATTTTGACAAAATGGATAAAAGGTCCCGGCCGAGCATCAATGAATTTTTCTGTTCGAAAAATATATACGCGCATTAACACGTGCTTACAATTGTGAAGGAAAACGTCGTGAGGAAACCAGTTAGTATTCTTGAAAACAGCAACGGGCTTGCAATCTGTCACATGTGGAATGCTATCTACTGCAAAATTTGGGCCAAATAAAATGTTTGGGCATGCTTCTAACTACCCCACTAGACATCTTTAAAGGATCTAAGCGTCTGGAGATCTGAGAGAATGACTACCGGGATTACAGTCATGATCCTATTTATTTATTTTTTTTGATAAGGTATTTTGGGTAATATCGAGTGAAAAATTATATATATATACTTTATTTAATTATTCACTCGATAGGTACACTTAAAGCCGGGGTCCCACGGCGCGTAAAACGACGGGCCGCGCCGGATGACGCTCCGCCTGTGTGCGTCTGGCGCGTCGCGTACAGAGCGTTCCGAGCACGGGCCACCACGGATGCATCGTTCCCACGGCGCGTCCGTCCGCCTTGGCGCTGTCTGGCGCGTGAAAACGCGGGCCGTGGTACCCCGGCATTAAACGATGTCACCTGACAGATTATTCTGTGTGAACTTTGCGATCTGTTTACCTAATTGCGGTGTCGCTACACGACATTAAATTAATAATTTATCGTCAAAGCTTCGTCTCAGCTAATTGATCAGACAGGTAGAGCATTTGTGTAATTAACCTATCTACCAATATGAACACCACTTTTAATTGGCAGTACATCACACTTCTATTTTAAATGCGAATGTTTGGATGTTCGTTTGTACGATACCGTTGAAATGTATTCTCAAATATATTTTGTCAGTAATTTTTTCAATTTAAAATATTCCTAAGATTTGTTATATTTTTTCACTTCAATGGAAATTTTCTATAATAATTTATACTAGCTGACCCGTGCCCGCTTCGCTGTGCGTAAGACATTTCTAATACCATCGTGGACTTTTTTGTAGACGTTTTTAAGGTGTACAATACTGTAGTACATTATTTTGATATATCTCGTGGGGTTCAGCCAGCATTTGCAATGTAAGCGCAAAAAAATGTGTTTATTTACGACATTACATTAGAAACCTCTAAAATTATCAGTGTTTCTCTACTATATTATGCATGTATTATACATATAAACCATCCTCCTGAATCACTCTATCTATTGAAAAAAACCGCATTAAAATCCGTTGTGTAGTTTTAAAGATATAAGCAAACATACATACATACATATTACATATTACATACAGACGCGGGAAGCGGAAAGCGACTTTGCTTTATACTATGTAGTGATGACTCGCGCATCTCATGGTTACATTGGTTAGCACTTTTAGTAAAAAACGTCAAAAGCTTATGGTAGTAAAGAGGTTTTATTGCATAAGTACTTTAGGTCCAAGTTGCCCAGTTTTCAACGTGAGTTTAGTCTCTAGCCACTAACGCTCGACATATTCAAACTCGAATATTTGAGCGCAGTCATTGGTCCGCTCCGCGCAGCTCCGCTTAGGTGTAAACCATCGACCAAACAGCCTAGACTGCTCTGCTCATGCAAGGCGAACACTGTCAGACAACACATATGGGCTACAGATCTTGTGTAAATCACCGAGCGGCGGGCTGTGACATTTAACCGGCCTATTTTTACCGCTCCTCCTGAACCGCTCATTACACGTTTGAACATAATTGTTTGTTTAAAGAAATGAAGCTATTAGACGTCTATTGGGGTATGTGGTCGATGGTGTAAACTCTGCCTATATACCTATATAGGTTTTATTGCACTCTTTAAGGCGAAACTTGAAATTTTTGACTTTTTTGTATGGGCTGAATCTACCCGGATAAGACGGAAAAAGTGATAAAACTGCATTATCTTGAAAACTATCAAATTTAAAAAGAAACCGTCTGTAATTTACTTAGCTAGTATGACTATCTAACGAATTATATAAAAATGAACTGTTTAGCTTCATAGTTTTGATGAAAAACTAAACTAGAGTTTTCGATGAGCCAACTTTGAAAAATAAATCTATCGAGAAAAGTTTCGCCAATCGTGTTTCTGTCTGTAATTTATCTAGATTAAATCCTTAAGTTATCTTTGTCGTAAAAACAAAACTGAATGTTTTGCGGTTATTGAGAAAAAACGATTCTGCATTCCTCAAAAACATTTATTACTCCTCTTAAGTTCATGTAGCCCCGTTTTCAACGTGAGTTTAGTCTCTAGCCACTAATGCTGCTTGTCATGTAGCTAACGAACTCGCGACCTCGACACAGTGTATACAATAGATAGATAGATAGATATAGATAGATATTGGTGGACATTATCACACAGCGCCATCTAGCCCCAAACTAAGCATAGCTTGTACTATGGGAACCAGATAACTAATAGAATACTTATATACTTTTTTTTTTTTTGTAAATACATACATATGATATAATAACACCCAGACACAGAACAAACAGCTATGTTCATCACACAAATATTTGTCCTGGGTGGGGATCGAACCCACAACCTACAGCGCAGAAGGCAGAGCTACTACCAACTGAGCTGTGAGGCTAAAAGTTACAACTCGCTCGCGCTGCTCGAAAGGAATTTTTAATCTTCTTTGTGTAAAAGGTAGGGTGAAACAAGTTTTGCAATAGCTTCAGTTTTTAACCAACTTCGAAAAAAAGAGGAGGTTCACAGTTCGGTTGTATTTTAAGAGTTCCGTAGCCAAAGGGTAAAAGCGGGACCCTATTACTAAGACTCCGCTGTCCGTCTGTCCGTTTGTTTGTCTGTTACCAGGCTGTATCTCATGAACCGTGATAGCTAGACAGTTGAAATTTTCACAGATTATGTATTTCTGTTGTATAACAACAAATACTAAAAACAGAATAAAATAAATATTTAAGTTTGGCTCCTATACAACAAACGTGTTTTTTTTTTCTGTTTTTATTATAAACTAGCTGACCCGTGCCCGCTTCGCTGTTCGTAAGACATTTCTAATACCATCGTTGACTTTTTTGTAGACGTTTTTAAGGTGTACAATACTGTAGTACATTATTTTGATATATCTCGTGGGGTTCAGCCAGCATTTGCAATGTAAGCGCAAAAAAATGTGTTTATTTACGACATCACATTAGAAACCTCTAAAATTATCAGTGTTTCTCTACTATATTATGCATGTATTATACATATAAACCTTCCTCTTGAATCACTCTGTTTATTAAAAAAAACCGCATCAAAATCCGTTGTGTAGTTTTAAAGATATAAGCAAACATACATACAGACATACAGACGCGGGAAGCGGAAAGCGACTTTGCTTTATACTTTGTAGTGATAATGGTACAGAACCCTTCGTGCGAGTCCAACACGCACTTGGCCGGTTTCTTATGTTAGTTACCGCAGAACTCCGTCATTTAGTGAGCGATTTGGAGGATTTATTTGATGTTTCAATCAATCGGTTGTCTCAATTCGGTTTAGAGGTTAAACATCCCGTTTTGGTTCCATTTATATTTGAGAAAAAAAATACCGACTAGGGGTAAAAAATTGTAGATAAAATGTTTTATTAGACTTATAACAACATGAAGTAGGTTTTGTTTTTTTTCGGAATTATTTAAGAAGCGGCAACCGTTATATTAAGCTCTTCATATTACGGAGGCCAAGTTCATTCTCACATTAACATAAAACACCCAGTTGCCCTAAATAACTAGGTTCCGACCGCGGCTTCGCTCGCGTGATGTAGTTGTTATAACTTTTATTTTGGCACACCCAAACAGAAGAAAAATATCGTTTTCTTGGGTGCTCATACTTTACTTGCTAAAGTTAAAACAATAGACCAACACGGCTGTCGTTTGTTTTCTAGGACTAACTGTTAAATCAATTTAACATACAAAATATTTTATCCCACAGGATCTCTTGATAGAGAAATCGGGCCTTAAGGGTCCGTTCCTACAGAACTGTGAGAAGAGGACTGTCAGTGGGTGGACCAATCACAGCACTAGAAATATTTGGGTGGTTATTGGTGATTGGTGAAAAATAGTCGAGTTCAATAGCCGAGCGGGCGGTACCTCGACTTTCAATCTGAAGGTCGTGGGTTGCAATCCCCTGCATCAAAGGATTTTTCTGTTCGAAAAAATCATATGCGCATCAAAAATACGTGCTCAAAACGGTGAAGGAAAACATCGTGAGGAAACCAGTTAGTATTCTTATTCATATAAGCGGCGATGGGCTTGCAACCTGTCACGTATGGAATGCTAACTACTGCAAAATGTGGACATGTGCCAAATATAATGTTTGGACGTGCCTCTAACTACCCCCACTAGACATCTTCAAAGGATCTAAGCGTCTGGAGATATGAAAGGATGTTTACCGTACTTGGGGATTACAGTCGTGATCCTATTTATTTTTAATTATTTTTTTAAACTGAGACCGATAAACACAAATACAATTAAAAAACCAATCCAATACACACACATCTATAGCATCACCACAAAACAGCATTTTAAAAGTAAAATCTCCTTTTCAACTAAACTCAAACACCCGCAAGGCTTCTCGCAGATAAAAATGGTATTTTCTCACTTTTCCGCTCGAAATCGTAATAAGTTTTCGTATGCATAAATGGACCTCATTGAGAGTAGTAACTAGGGATGGGCTCTAAGCAACATTCAGGCCTATTGCTAGCCTAAATATGCAATAAGATTTGCAAATTTAAAACAAATTAAAGAAAGAAAGAAAGAAAGAAAGAATACATTTATTTTGTGTCAACATAATCTCTTAAAACTAAACAAAAAACACATATTGGTAACATTGACAACAAAATTGGTCACCACTCAGCTATATGCTAATTTAGAAGTATGCACATTTATTGTAAATACGTTATCAAAATTAGGACTTGCCCTCTGCTTAAATCCAATGGGATTTCTGTATTCCATGTAAAACAATATAGAACATTTTGTTTAACCGACTTAAGTTCTTTGCTATGCTTTGTATCTTAATTATTCACACAAATCCATACAAGGTATCGCTAAGACTTAAGATTTTTGAATAATATTTTTTTTTTATGACGTGAACAAATTTTCTATCAATAACTCACCTATTGAAACAAATTTTAGACCATGTGACATTTTTGACTGAAGGAATATTTTGTAAGTTAAAACAACAAAAAAAAACATACAGGCGAATTGAGAACCTCCTAATTTTTGAAGTCGATTTCATGGTCAAGAAAACTTCTCATACTTGAAGTCAGTTTTTGTTATTATTTTTATAACAAAATCATTCCAAGTTTCATTAAACATTCAAATTATTGAGACAAATAAAAGTTTACCGTTCAAGTTCACTACCACAAAAGTTTACAAGCGGAATCTATGAATCAGAATCTATGCTAAACCAAATATAAAATTGCATAAACTAGATTATTTGCATAGAACCCGTCCCTAGTTGTAACAATGCGAATCCCTCTTCCGGCCGGGCTCCTTTATTTTCCCTTCCAGCTTTCATTTCACTTGCAAATGTTTCATTCTTTATGAATTTACGCGGTTCTTAGAGAAAAAAGGTTTTCCGGAATCAAACTTGTACAAATATTTGGAGTGAAAAGTTTCCTAACAGTCGTTTTTGTATTACCATCTCAATTTCGTTGTGAATGGCGACGGATTGGTTTATTTGTATTAATTTTTGCAAAACTTTCACGGGTTTGTTATATTCTTAAATCCATTTCAAAAGTTTGTTTTGATACTTACGATTTGAGCCTTCACCTTATTCAATCGACGCCACACTGAAGCTCTACAAAAATATTTACGAAAAATATTATCAAAAAAAATTATTGGCACTAAGCCTTGTTGTTACTTGAATCTTCTGGGCTTAGTCGAAGAGGCGTAGCTTCACCTAGCTCCTAAGGCGTTTCAAAGTGATCCTTGTGATTATATCAATATAAATAACTTTTGATTCCCACTTTCAAATCCATAAATTATCAGAGCTTGCAACACAAAATAAGCACATTAAATATTATAAATAAATCTAGGTACTACTCTACACCTACACACTAGTCCTGACAATACACTAGTAATTCTCGTGTCATATGTATCAAAAACTACAAGTAGCATTGATGGTCCACAACACCCAACCCCGGAACAAATATTTGCAGAACACGCAAAAAGAGGTTGAGCCGCTGCGAGGATCAAACCCAGCACCTCTTGCGCCACAGTCAGCCACTCGCTATCACATTGTCCTAATGTAACACTGGCTGGAACAATACGAGTAAATTAGGCAAATAATCCCTTGTATCAATTTTGAAAAATAAAGTAGGATCACGACTGTAATTCCCAAGTACATTAGACAATTATAAATTCTCTCAGATCTCAAGGCGCTTAGATCCTTGAAAATATAGTCAGAGGCAGGTCCGAACATTACACTTGGTACAAATCCACATTTTGCAGTAGTTAGCATTCAATACGTGACAGGTTGCAAACACATCGTCGCTTATAAGAATACTAGCCGACCCGTGGCAGACGTTGTCCTGTCAAATTTCAATAGTTTAATAGAAAAGACTGAATGTTTTTAGTCTGTGATGTCAGACGTGTTGCACACCAGCGCCATCTATACTGAAATCACCCTTTTGAGTTTTTTATGGGTTTATTTTGGGGATGTTTTTCATTTTTTAAAGTAGTCTATTATTTATTCGGGCATTATATCTACATCTACAGCAAATTTCAACTTAATCCGTTTTGTCGTTTAGGTCTGATGAGGCCAAACATACATACAAACTCACAAACTTTCGCATTTATAATATTATTAGGACTAACTGGTTTCCTCACGATGTTTTGTATGCGCATTGTACTTCAGTGTAGGTATAAACTAGCCAATAAGATTCTCACTCGCTCAGGGACAAACTCTTATTTCTAATCGCGATGCCGCCGAAGAATTGTATTTCACAGTTTCGTCCAATGATAGCAGACAATGCTTTAGGAAATTAGATTGCCGTGGCAGTCGAGGCACGTTTGGTGCCTTGACTGGACGTGTATGGCTGTATACACTTTGAACCTAGGCATTTAAATCTCCGATAAGGTACTCCCTTAAGAGCATTTTCAATTTAACCGGGTTTTTTTTGTAAATACAAAAAGGTTTTATGCCGCTGAAAATCTATTCGCATTTTCTGAATAAATAAATGTGTGTGTAAATAAATTAACCGAAACAAACATTTATTATTATCAAATTATTTTTAATTCACAATAATTTGTTATAAAATATTTGCATTTTATCACTAAAATCATAATTTTCAAGTAGGCCGTATCTTTTATGCTATTATGTAATCAATCAACTTACATTTGGTGCGTGCAAAAAAAAAAAAAAACTTGCGGCGCCTTTTTGTTTGAATCGTATTTGTTGCTGTGTGGTAAAACGATTTATGCAATAATATTTTTTTTCTCGCAAGTGTGTTTAAAAAGTGAGTACGAAACTCGTATATATTATTAATTTATTTTACAGTCGTCACATTTTTTTTTTTTTGGTTGTTAACTTTTTGACACATCTTAACTTACGAGTACGTTCCAATTTAAATATCTAATACTAATATATTACAAAATACACAAGAATCACAAGTTGAGCCCTCTAAATACAGTTGCAAACAGTCTGGTAGGTAGCTCATTGATCCAGATCACTACCAGATTATATTTAAAGATTGTTTACCAAGTCCACACACACATAGCTACCTAATTCGTTACAAGTTACCTATTTGCGCGCGAGAGGCGAGCTGCAAACTTAACAAGCTCTTTGTCCCGAGTCTGGCTGCTAACAGCTTACAGCGAGTTCGCTAACAAATCACACGTGTGATCGAGATGTGGACTAAAAGCAGCTAGGGACTTTTAGTTGAAAGTTGTTCTTAAAAGTGAACTAGCCTATTTTAGCCTACATAGCCTATTTTTAACTTGACAAAATCTAATGTTTTATTTATTTCAATTAAAGTATAAAATAGAGAGGTCTTTTGGGTTATTCGACACAGAGACCATCCGGGCCGAGTGCGTGGTACGTCGACTTTAAAATCAAAAGATGTGAATACAGATCCTTGCCGTAGTAAAATGTATTTTTATATATGAAAAAATATACACGTGCTCAAATTGGTGATGGAAATTATTGTGAGAAAAACAGTTTTATAATTTAGCAGGTTTATTTAAGTGGCGATGGGCTTGCAACCTGACACTTATAGCACACTGGCTACTGCAAACGGTAGGCATGTGCCAAAGCCATGTGTAATGTTTGAACGTGACTCTTGTCTACTTCCTTTAGACATCTTGAAGTACCAGTATACAAGCGCCTGAAGATTGAGAGGGTGTCTTGTCTAGTCTACCGTGCGTTACAGTCGTGATCCAATTTTCATTACTAAGGTAAAGAGATAGAAGCTATTGCTTTGTAATTATGATGATTTTTACTACCTAATTTAGGCAGGCGGCCGGGTGAAACATAAGGCAAAATCTCTTCACAACATGTTGTGCCGAAGGAGAAGAAAATGATGATGCACTGATTCGATCTAATCACGTGTCCGAATCTTTTCTGTAGGATCAGTAACGAGCGAGCCAAAGCCTTGCTGTCGTTTCTGTTGGTATTTTTTCGGTTGATGCAAAAACCCCTGAAACCATGTCGCAGAGAAATTAAACTGATATATGAATCTATTGTCTATCCAATTTTCCCGGATAAAATATCCATATTCATAAATGTTACGGAATCCTTTATGACGAAACTTTTAAAATCCCCGAGACTAAGTTTCAGCTTACGCCAAAAGCTTAGTTTTTAACTTTACACAATGTACCTAGACAGTTTTGCACACTATTAGTTTTGTTTGTACTTTAGAGTTTAGAAACTTAATACATAATTCTAGTATCTTTTACAAAGTTTTAGACTCTAGGGAATATTAGGGGGTGAGATTCGGAACTTCCACCTTAAAAGGTTGGTAATAGACTTTTGGACCTTTGGTGGTAACTTTGTTTGTATTTAGTTGTGTTGTAAAAATACTTGTAATAATCTATGCGCACGTATATATTAAGTAAATAATTATCTGATCTAAATTAAACGTTCCGAGGGTTCCGTACTATTCATACGTACCGTAACTATAATGTAAAAATTAAGCCCTTTCAAATGAAACCCCTTTATATCTAGTGACTCTACAAATTTAGACCCATCAGCAATGAGATAATATTTACTTGCTTTATTGCGTTTACAAACTTGAAGCATACAACCATCTCATCCTCGTCGCCAGTAAGATATAATGAGTGTAATGAAACAACCGTCTTAGTCGAGTACTAGTTTATTACTGGAGGTTGACCGCAAGCGCTGATGCATTGTTCCTGTAATTTCTTATAACCTTCTGGACACAGCAATACTGCATGACAGTCGAAATAAGGTAGTACTTCCTCGAACGAGCCCCTTATTAACTGTGAGTACCATGGTACTACAACACTCAGACCCAGAACAAATATTTGGTCCGCCACGGAGACCGGTAGTCCGGTACCCACGATATTTCCAATTGTATTTTCATTTTCGTTCCCCATGATTCTGAATTAAATAAAGAAGGCTGTATTATTACAAAACTTTTTAAAATTTTCGTATTTAGAAACAAAGTGATTATCAGCATAGATAACCTGTCAGGATGTTCAATTCAGATCCGGTCGAGCCAAGGAAATGGGAAAATAATAAGAAAGCAAACTTTTATACAAACGACTGGCATCGTTTTAAAGTTCCCCTCCACAGTTCTTCAGGCAGAGCTGTATCATTTCATTGGATGTAAGAAAATCTTGATGTGAATCAATTTGAAGTCATAGGCATGTTTGACTGGCCTTGCTGCTTCACAGAGTTGGCAGTAGCTTTGCCTTCTGCGCTGTAAGCTGTGGGCTCGATTCCCACCCAGGAAAAACATAAGAACAGTGTGATGAACATAGATGATTTTTAGGGTTCCGTACCCAAAGTGTAAAAAAAGGTACCCTATTACTAAGACTTCGCTGTCCGTCTGTCCGTCTGTCTGTCATAGGGCTGTAACTCATGAACCGTGATAGCTAGACAGTTGAAATTTTCACAGATGATGTATTTCTGTTGCTGCTAAAACAAGTAATACTAAAAACAGAATAAAATCAATATTGAAGTGGGGCCTCTCATACAATAAACTTAAACTTAGATAATTGCACTTGGCCGGTTTTTTGTTTCTGTGTTAAAATGTTTAAAAAGTATAAATGTATTTACAAAAAATGTAAGTAAGTATTCTACCAGATATCTGGTTTCCACAGTACTACAAGCGTTGCTTAATTTGGAGTTAGATGGCGCTGTTAAATGTCCACCAGTATTTATCAATCTTTTCACGCAAAAAGTGATACGTTTCAATATGACTTGTACAGCATTGATTTGTTCACAGGAGACTGGAACCCAGCACAGCGCCTCTAGGGGTAACTACACTGAACTAAAATCTTCCATACAAATACCTAACTAACGATACTCGATAGCGACTGTAGTTTGAAAATATCATAATAGGACATTTTAATGGTGAAAATTTCACATCTAGCCCGAAACTAAGCAAAGCTTATACTATGGGAACCAGATAACTAATAGAACACCTATATACTTTTTTTTGTAAATACATACTTATACACATTAACACCCAGACACAGAACAAACATCTATGTTCATCACACAAATGTTTATCCTGGGTGGGAATTGAGCCCACAACCGACAGCGCAGAAGGCAGAGCTACTACCAACTGAGCTGTGAGACGACGCAAAGAGTGATACGTATCAATATGGCTTGTGCATCACTGAACTGTTCGCAGGAGTGTGATTGTAGAGGAACTTCAAGCTTTCTAACTACTATCTATTCTGCAGTAGAAGGAATCTGTTGCGGGCGGGGCCGGGAGCGGAGTTATGTCTCTGACACTCGTTCAATTGAATTTATTATAGTCCTTTATGTGTCGGTTCAACGGTGGCTCTGAATGCGCTGAGCTGGGTCGCAGACCTTGCAGAAACTTGTACTTGGCACTCAGTTCAAAGCTTGTGCAGTCAGCGTTGTGCGTTTTTTGCTAAATAACAAAATAGGATGATATGTTTCGCGTGTATATGTTTTGTTATTTACAAAAAAAATATACAAGTACAAGGCTAGAAGACACTAGATTCAATTATTTATCTATTTTGAAGGCAGGTTGATCTTAATTGTAGTAGCGCTCAGTATCGAACCGCACAGAATCGCACACATCACAACTCAACTACCTTACTCACCCGGTTTCGTGAGATAGCTGTATCTATGATGATGATCAACTGTACCTATGTACAATAGTTTCATAAGATGTAGGTATGTTTTTTTCCTTTGTTATAACCATCTCCGTGAAGGATGACAATCATTCTAAGTAGAGTCATTCTAAACAGAGCAGATTTTTGTTTATAGTGTTATCAAATAATTGTTTATGCTTTTGATTGAAAGATAACTGCCATGCCATAACGTATTGAGCATTTGATTGTCACAAACATTAAAAGCTCGTCAACGCTGGCGCCTTATTCGTAAATTCATGTTATGTAGAGGATATTATTACTCGGAAAAATTGACAAAAATTACAACTTTTTTTGAGGCAAACCAGCTTCTGCTTGCGGCTTTGAATGCATTTTAGGTACCCAGAAAAATGTAGCATATGTGACTCTTTAATCCATGAACTTTCTCTATCCATATATCATGTTGATCCCTATCTATTGCTGCGTGAAAGAAGGACAAACCAACATACCAACAAATATACTTTAAAATTTATAATAGTAAGGATTTTTGTTTGATTACCTACGTGGTAAAACAACCTGGAAAATTAAAAAGCCCACGCTGTGTGCCAGCAAACGTTTCGAAATGGAAACTTCGAGAAAATCCTATCCTAACCTTGTAAATGCGAAAGTTTGTGAGGAGTGAGTGTGTGTGTGTTTGTTAGTTACTCTTTCACGCAAAAAATATTGAACGGATTAAAATAAACTTTACAGTAATATAGCATAGACATTAAAATAACACGTAGCCTACTTTTTATCCAGGTACCACCCGTGTGAAGCCGGAACGAGCAGCTTGTATTTATAATAAACTAGCTGACCCGTGCCCGCTTCGCTGTGCGTAAGACATTTCTAATACCATCGTTGACTTTTTTGTAGACGTTTTTAAGGTGTACAATACTGTAGTATATTATTTTGATATATCTCGTGGGGTTCAGCCAGCATTTGCAATGTAAGCGCAAAAAAATGTGTTTATTTACGACATCACATTAGAAACCTCTAAAATTATCAGTGTTTCTCTACAATATTATGCATGTATTATACATATAAACCTTCCTCTTGAATCACTCTATTTAATAAAAAAAACCGCATTAAAATCCGTTGTGTAGTTTTAAAGATATAAGCAAACATACATACATACATACAGACGCGGGAAGCGGAAAGCGACTTTGCTTTATACTATGTAGTGATAGTGACTAATCAAAACCGGATTAGAGTAATAACAAATATGCTATTATGTTATCCTATTCATATTATAAATGCGAAAATTTGTAAGTTTGTTGGCATGTGTTTCAATCGCGCCGTAATGGCTGAATCGATTACATGAAACTTGGAAATGATATACCTACTTAACTAGGTACACGAACTCTTGATTAGCATTATAAGCTACTTTTTACCCGAGTTTGCGAGCGAAACCGCGTGCAAAAGTATTTTATAATATGATAAGAACAGTGTTCTATATACAATTACGTGCGCGTAGCATATT
Source organism: Hydriomena furcata (assembly GCA_912999785.1). NCBI lineage: Eukaryota > Metazoa > Arthropoda > Insecta > Lepidoptera > Geometridae > Hydriomena > Hydriomena furcata. The sequence goes on along the minus strand of OU538828.1, from coordinate 12,321,952 downwards.
TGAAAACGTTTATAAACAATTGAAGGCAGAATAAGCAGAGGTCATGCTGTAGGTAGGTATGTAGCATCCTACTAATATTATAAATTGAGTGTGTGTCTCTCTCTGGGTGTGTGTGTGTGTCTCTCTCTCTCTGTGTGTGTGTGTGTGCTTGTTACTCTTTCACGCAAAAAACTACTGAACGAAATTAACTGAAACTTTACAGTAATATAGCTTATACATCAGAATAACACATAGGCTACTTTTTATCCAAGTACCACCCGTGCGAAGCCGGGGCGAGCAGCTAGTATTATATAACACTAGCGACCCGCCCCGGCTTCGCACGGGTAGCATGTTATTATTCATATAAACCTTCCTCCTGAATCACTCTATCTATTAAAAAAAACCGCATCAAAATCCGTTGTGTAGTTTTAAAGATATAAGCAAACATACATACATACATATTACATACAGACGCGGGAAGCGGAAAGCGACTTTGCTTTATACTATGTAGTGATTAGCATAATGTATAACAAAACGATTACCAATAATGAAATTTGAGTCTCCCGATGCACTGCTATGTGCTCGCCAATTTGGGGCATACAGATACAGCGCGTCCTCATGTTCCTATAAATTCACCAGCAACCATACCCACTGAAACTTCATACATACTGAAACACAGCAATGCTGCTGAAAACGGCAGAAATAGGTATGGTAGTGTTATCTAAGTACTTATACCATGCTTAATATCTCTAATGCATAGCTACAAAGCCTTTTGAAATGAAAAACCTCATTAACAAATTGACATAGGTACCTACAGAGAATACAGTTAGAGCGTTCAAAAAGATAAATAATTACTTTACCCGACACGATGGCAGAAAGCGCTGCAAAATTGCAATTTAAAAATCATGCATTAAACTGTTTGAGTGCAATCCATCATCCCATCAGGGCGACACAATGCAAGAGTGAACAACGCGCATTGAATGTCGCGCGGTAATGTACGGCGGACGACGAGCAATTTACACTGAATTATTGCATACAGCCGTCCCATTGGTGTACTCCTCTTGACACCGTTCTGCTGTGATGCTTTTTATCGGCCTTTTATGGAAGAGTGTGCTGCGATGTAGGTATACTTTACGTCAGCTAATATGAATGGCATTTACATTTAAAAACCGATGAATGAGTTTCGATTCAAATAATAGGGTATTTATAATACTACTACTAAAACTTCATAAATTTAGCAATTTTTCAATATCATGGTTGCCTGAACAAAAATAGTTTTTTCTTTGAATTCAGATCATAATCAGTCATTATTGCGTGTCTTATTGCCAGTATCATTCATAGAATTTCCGTAAAATCTATTTTTAGTTTCGAATCGATACAAAAACAGTCACAAGTTGAACATCTTTCAAGATTATGCAATTTGGTTTTTACTAAGGGCATTTTTAGGGGTAGGTAGTGCTTGTGCCTACAATATTCGTGAGTCGTCTTAATACATGCTGTATAACACACATTATGCTTTAGTTAAGTATTAGTTACACATATTTGGGATAGCATTCATGCTCCTAGCTGTCTGGCGACATAGTTCTGAGGTGAACCCATTGTGTCGACCACGAACAATGAGCGAAGACAATGCGGCGAGAGAACGTCGCGTTCAGTCACCCTTTTAAACACTGAATTTGAATCTAAGCATTATTGACGGTGCTATTATCAGAAGAAAGGAACGTGAAAAATCGCGTTTTCAAAATAAATTAAAGTTTATTTTGAAAACGTGAATTTTCACGGAGTTTTATTTGAAAGTATTGAAAATAAAACATGCACAATGTATATCTCTCCGAAAAAACCGCAAAAAAGTACCATAAGTTCTTTGTCTGTCATCTTTTTATGACTTTTTGTAAGTACTAGATTTTTTCGGTTCATCGAGAGAAATTAAATAATATAATATTTGCTTGCCAGTGTGGTAAATTATTGTTTTTTTTTTTTTTTTTTTTTTTATCAACCTATTTTGTCCTACTGCTGGGCAAAGGTCTCCCCCATTCTCTTCCAAGCTTTGCGGTCTATTATTGATTTACTAAAATTAAATTCAATATAATCTAAGGACCGGTGTAGAACACTCCGAAATATATTTCATCAAGTTATGTCGGCTACAATGAGTTTCGGTAATCCAATCGTTATGCATTTTTCCTAAAGGTTTAACCATTGTGCATAATCTCGGTGGACCACAAAATAGCTAGTGAAATTACATCGAAAATTGCGACGTCTACTTTTCTAGGCTTTAGTATCTCTCAAATGTCTAGTCTTAGACGTATGGAATACTAATTACTGCAAAATGTGGGTATGTGCCAAATGTAATGTTTGGACATACCCCTGACTACCCCATTTGTGTTCAAGGATCTGAGCGCCTGAAGGTTTGAGAGGATGTCTACTGTACTTGGGGATTATATAGTGACCAATAGTATAGTCTACGGCCAATAGTGACCGGCCATCCTGACGTCTGGATGATCGTTTACCTATAAATGTTTAATTTCTTCTAAAATATAAAGAAAGCAAATCTATTATTGAGGGAAGCAAATATAAGCAATTGGAAAGCAATTTTTGGATAGCATTTCAACGTGAAATGCGATCCTGACGGTAACTTACAGTCATGATTTTATTTTTTTAGTCAACGACAAAGTGCAATTTCACCTTTTTCACTTATTATTTTGACCTAAGCCAAAAAGCCATGTTGTCCTCGACTTTCAATATGTAGATCATTCGTTCGAATCCCGGATACGCATCAATAGATTTCCTATTCGAAAAAATCACATGCGCATTAAACCGTGCCCAAAACGGTAAAGGAAAACATCGCGAGAGAGACAGTTAGTATTCATATAAGCAGCGATGGGTTTGCAGCCGGTCAGGTATGGAATACTAACTACTGCTAAATGTGGGCATGTGCCAAATGTTAGACGTCTGAGAACATGATCAGATTTTGATATATTTTATTTGTATTTATTTATTACTAACAGTAGGTTTTAAATGTTAGAGATCCTTTAAACACATTATTACAACAACGGGAAATTACTCACGTAAATGATAAATTGTCAATGAGGACACCGACAATGTTTCGATTCATCTAGACTAGAGAATCTTCTTCAGGGTGAGTGGACCATTAAACGCGCGCGCAGCAGCAGCAGGGTAGCGCGCGCGTTTAATGGTCCACTCACCCTGAAGAAGATTCTCTAGATGAATCGAAACATTGTCGGTGTCCTCATTGACAATTTATCATTTACGTGAGTAATTTCCCGTTGTTGTAATAATGTGTAGTACAACTCACGAAAGTTTTGAAAGTGAAATCCTTTAAACATCTTCAAAGATACTACGAGTACATCTACCAGACTTATACCTCGTAGACAGTTTTATACCTCGGAAATTTTCGTGTTTCCGAATTAGTATGAATATACATCCAATGTCCGTCGTCCTGCGCCTCGTCAGTCACTCACGAGCACAGGGAATTTTGTAAGCTCTTTAGATACAATATCGGATTAGCATTGGAGTGTACCATACATAGACGAAAATTACCGAAGCGCACAACTTAAATCGTAATACTTAGATAAATTTGCTAGCGATTTAAAGTTATTCGAACACACGCCAGTCCCTTTGAAACCAAAGCGCGGCAGAGTGCGAATCGTCAGTAAATAACCTCGTGATTGCACAACTGGACAATCCATCACTGAGATATCGAGGTAATTTATCACACCCTGTTGACTGCTATTTTAAATAAACGCCAACTTGGAGATTTGTACGTGGCCTTGCATTCAATAATGAAACACATTTATTAATGTATTATAATTAATATGTAATTACAATAAGAATTTGTCGCATACCTAACTGAGGTAAATACTCTGCATTCGTTGCAATGGCAGGACTACTCGATGAAAGTGAATAACTACCCATAACACAGGATATTCCTATTAGGATGGGAGTTAGATCAGGTCAGCACGGCTATTTTGTAAAGCCATGATTACCATGTTATGATGTTAAAAATGCAATACCTAATGTTAGAGAATTTCTAATCTGTACACTTTTCATAGCACCTATTCACTGTCTATGCACCTATACCTACGCTTCTGTGTAGATATTGTATTGGAAGCGTAGGTATAGGTACCTAAACAGCATTAAAAGCGTAGATATTATGGCATTCAGTACCAATAAATATTGTTATGAATATCATAAGTGAATATCAAAATAACTGGTATGGAATGCTAACTATAACACACAATTTTATATAGCTTTTAGTTTCAGTTCCATTTGGAATAAATAAATACAATAAATGAAATGTTTACTTTACTTTAGCATACGACATACATAGATCAATATATGTAGCGTACGTAGAAGGGAAGAAAGCCATTTAAATAGAAGAGTAATGGATATGAATGTGAATGGATACAGAAGTAGAGATACTAAGAAAAGATGAAGATATGGGTAAGAAAGGTGTGAATTCTCAAACTCTAGTGTTGGTATGGTAAATTTTTGAACCCACAACAGGGAAATCTTTAGCAAACTCTAGTGTTTGTATGGTACATTTTAGAATGGTAAAATTCATTAACAAAGTATCGAAAAAAATATTGAAATCAGGTAAGCCTTTACGGAAAATCATTGAAGATATATTATATATAAAACAAACAGAACCTTTTTCAAAATAGGCAAAAAATTTAATTGTTCCTGCAAATATCATATACATAAAATTGTATAACCTGATGAATAGGTAATTCACTAAAAATTACCGTGTTGGTCGAGTGGGAGGTGACTCGACTTTCAATCTGAAGGTCGTGGGTTCGAATCCCGGCGTGCATCAATGGATTTTTCTGTTCGAAAATTTTTTATACGCATCAAAAACACGTGCTCAAAACGGTGAAAGAAAACATCGTGAGGAAACCAGTTGGTATTCTTATAAGCGGCGATGGGCTTGCAACCTGTCACGTATGGAATGCTAACTTCTGCAAAATGTGGGCATGAGCCAAATATAATGTTTGGACGTGCCTCTGACTACCCCACTAGACATCTTCAAAGGATCTAAGCGTCTGGAGATCTGAGAGGATGTCTACCGTACTTGAGGATTTACAGTCGTGATCCTATTTTATTTTTATATTTTTGATTACCTATTCCGATTATATCAGCTATATTTTTATTAAAACGTCAAGTTACCGTTTTATTTTCATGGTAGCCCATTATTTGCGATGTCTAGACGGATAAATAGCATTTATTTAACTACTCGTAGTACTATTTAATGTATAACGTTTTGAATAGATGTTGTGTTCGTGATATCACTGCTTAGAACTCGATTAGAAATGGCTGCTTTGTCTGATGTAACTTATCAAGCGATCGTTTCAATAAGGTAAAGATAAAACATTATAGTAAGCGCTATTCCTATTAAAAATCACGAAGATTCAAAATGTTATTATTGATATAGTGCTGCAGACCTAATTATATTATAAGACGGTGAGCGGTTGTTAAAAAAACCCGCCCAGTGCGAGTCGGACTCGCGCACGAAAGTTTCCGTATCATTATCTATAAAAAACTGCAAAAAATCACGTTTGTGGTATGGGAGCCCCACTTAAATATTAATTTTATTCTGTTTTTAGTTTTATTTGTTGTTATAGCAGCAACAGAAATACATAATCTGTGAAAATTTCAACTGTCTAGCTATCACGGTTCATGAGATACAGCCTTGTGATAGACAGACGGACATACAGACGGACAGTGAAGTCTTAGTAATAGGATCCCGTTTTTACTCCTTGGATGCGGAACCCTAAAAACCAGAGCACAAAAGACTGTGCACAAAAGACTGTAATACACATTTTTCTGCTATGTCCTGGGTATTGAATAAAAAAGGCTTTTAAATCAGTGGCGAAAAATACATTGAAATTAACAGATTTTTGAAAAACATACAGTTACAAAAACCACTTTTTCGTTCAGTTAAAAACGATTAAACTACAAAATAATAAACCCTCTACGAGTCTTAGCTCTCGTTTCCCGGAAGGGGTAAACTTTTGAACGGCATGCAATCTCCAGAGGTACTAGCAAATACGTTCAGCAGTACCTCATTACAGTACCTAGTTCGCACTTGCCAGTATCTGACATGCTTTTGTTCAAACTGGTAGGTACATTTATTTTATCTCACGAAGGCGGGTTGGTCCTAATTGTGTGTGTAGTTGCACGTGCACATTGTTTCTGTGTGCGTAAACTGGGAAATTAAAGATTATACCTATAATGTGATAAAGGCCCGTGTAAAAATCAATAGTTATTATGAATCATTAGTTAGTTTAGTGTTAGTGTCTACTCCGCAAAACGATTTTGATAATACGACAATGCTCCGATATATTCGGCCAAACCGCACTCTTATGCCGGGGTCCCACGGCGCGTAAAACGACTGACCGCGCCGGATGACGCTCCGCCTGTGTGCGTCCGGCGCGTCGCGTACAGAGCGTTCCGAGCACGGGCCACCACGGATGCATCGTTCCCACGGCGCGTCCGTCCGCCTTGGCGCGGTCTGGCGCGTGAAAACGCGGGCCGTGGGACCCCGGCATTAGAAATTGTCGTCTGTCGTCAATTGTCAAAAGTAATGTCAGTTGTTACATCGTATCGGAAACGATGTGACGTTTTGTCACGATATTTTCGGTTTGCGGAGTATACCCCAGGTCACTGCTCACCCGCCTTTGTGAGATAGAACAACTGTATGTGTGTCACGGGCTTTACAGCCCCGAGGGTAACAGTCCTTTCATCCTCAATTAATAAACGAACAACGAAGCTAACTAACTTGATAAACCGTTTAATGTTGAGTTTATCTTTGGGATAAAGGTAACTTGGGGCATTACGAAGTGTACGGTAAGTTCGATAACTAGCGCAAATATTTGTCGAGTTCCTTGTTGTGGACGGAATATATTATCTGATATGGAACAGTGTTTGTTTAACATATAATTTTGTATGAAAAGTCATCAACTGGATTCTATATTTACGTAGGTACTAACAAAAAAACTGTTAGCTTAATTAGCTTATTTTTCATTTTATCGTCTATAATATAAAAATGAATCGCTGAATGTGTTGTTAAGCGCAAACCTCGAGAGCAGCTGAACCGATTTCGCTAATTTCGAAAAGGATCATAAATATGGAAATAAATGAATTTGACAGAACAACGTCTGTCGGGACAGCTAGTCTATTATATAAAAATGAATCGCCGAAACGTATGTACGCGCATAACTTCCGAACGACTGCACTAAATTGGATGATTTTTTTTTATGTGTTTCTTATTGTCAGGATAAGGTTTATATGAAAGAAAATTATGGAAAATAAATCGGAAAATTGACAAATTTGGGAAAACTGAAAGTGTCTTTTTCTACGGGACTATTGAAATTTGACAGGACAAAGTCTGTCGGGACAGCTAGTACCTACAACATAAAATATTGAAGATTGTTTTGATAACAGGTTAACTTATTTTGTAAGAGACTAATGCCTGAAAAAGGTAAGTATATATTTAAAGTTACTATTATAAATTTATGAGAATACTATTATAAGAAATCCAACAACATAATAAATATTCACGAAACATTTTAGCGTGCACTATAAAACAATTCTACCCTTCAAGGCAGAGGAATGAGGTGGTATTTCCCAGGCGCTGTGTAAATAACCTAGTACCTACTCGCATCACTTGACTGACACGGTTGGGAACCCCTCTCATGCTATAAGGAAGTATCTTCGTATAAGCACGAATCTTGTCGTGAAGCCTTTTCATCACGTGTATAAAAGGCTTTTTGATACTTTAGGGTAGATTAATATTAGACCAGGCCGTGTACGGGCCGGGCCGGAGCCTTTAATTAGTAGACGGGCCCGGACGAGATCAGGCATTGTTTAATATATATTGCTTCATACAAAATGTATGCAACGTTTCAAATCCATGCCTCGTCCGGGCCACATACACGGCACGGCCCGTTCTAATATAAATATACCCTTAAGCCGAAAATCAATCGCAACGCACAGTGAGGCTACGCATGTGCGTCAAGCTTCGTTTTGCAAGAAAATGTATGTAATTGTTTCCACTGCAACCTACGGACACGCTACGCATGAATTGACGTTACTGGTGCAAATGAACCCACGCAGCTAAAATGCGTCACTTGTCCGTGCACAGCGTGTGCCGCGGTAGGTTTGCGGCTTTACGGTGAACGAGTTTATCATAACCAAAAAACTACTGTGGGTATCAGTTCGACAGACGCGTACGACTGAGTTCGCTGTTTCCAAACTGTCGATGTCTCTCGTTGCCGATTGTCACAAGATAAGACTCATAAGTCACCCATGGAACACGGTAAATACCTATCTCGTTTTGTTAAAAATGCATCACATGTGACAGTCTGACAGAAAGACAAGAGTGATCTTAATTTTTTCTGTTTATTTATTGTATAAACTCCAAACGAAGTCTTAAAAATATTACCTACTTTATTATTCTTCGGTTTATAATGATAGTCGTAGGAAACAAATAAAATTTAATACGTACAAAAATGATGAAAAACTTACTCGAAATAAATTAGCTTTTGTGCAAATTGCACTGCTCTGAAGGTAGTAGATTAGATGTCTCTATGCATCCTTGTAACCCCATAACCTCATAAACCACGACTGCTTGTCACTTGACACCGACAGCTGAGTACTCGCTTCTGCTTCGAGATGACATGGAGGGTAGGCGGGTGATAATTTACAGAGCACCCACGACGCCCACTCACATGGAAATTGAATTCTGAGTAGTGCTTCGCCACATTTGAATGAGTGAATTATTTTATAAGGCATTTTGACAAACCGAGCAAAATATGTTTTCGTATGAGCTGAGGAATCTGTCTGAAGACAAATAGCAGAAATACGGCTATTGTACGACTATGTAATTATTGTGTCTTTTTTTTGAGAAGAGTACACAAGTATAGCTGAAACATTTTGTAATTTAAATAGGTATAATTTGAATACTTATAGCCGTAATGAATTAATGGCTACCTCGACTTTTAATCTAAAGGCACACCTTTGAATTAAAAGTCTAGGTAGCCACGGGAAGGTTTGAATTATTCCGAGGAAACCACTTAGTATACTTAGTGGAAAATTTAATGTACAGACGTGTGTCTTACTATCCTTTTTGACATATTCAAAGACCTGGGCGCTTGAAAATCTAATAAAATGTCGAGACTTGGGAATTAAAGTCAATGCTCATATTTTTCATTTCATATTTATCAGGGAATATTAACTCGCTTAAAAGTATTCAGATAAAAAAGTTTTTCGAGCGAGCTGACAGTAAACAATCTCCAAAATCATACGCGCAAGTTGTTGCCGATATGCCACATTTAGCTTTCATACGGCACAATTGAGACGTATGAATAAGGAATCGAAATATTGCGTTCCTATCGACTTGCTTTAGCCGTGGTCTCCTATTACGCATAACAACCCTGATACAAAAATATGTACCTACGGTAAAACTATTTACTTAAGTAAGTAACTACTTAAGTCATGCTTCTCCATGACTTGTAGTTTGTAGTTTATTTTTACACTTTGCTACAATAAGTATAAAAAAAGTATCACGACCGTAATCCCCAAGTACAGTAGAAATCCTCTCAGATCTCCAGGCGCTTAGATCCTTTGAATATGTCTACTGGGGTCAGTCAGAGGCACGTCCAAACATTGTATTTAACACATGCCCACATTTTGCAGTAGTAAGCATTCCATACGTGACATGTGGCAAGCCCATCGCCACTTACAAGAATACTATCTGGTTTTCTCACTATATTATACATCAATTTATTACATCTGAAGAGATTTAAACCATGTAGTATCGCCTCCATATACCGCGTCGCCCCCAATATTCATAGTATCTATTTTTTATACTAGAAAAAAAATAAAATTTATAATTTGACTCCATTAGTTCCAACTCTCGTCGATACGCTGCGCGACTGTCATTCGTTTTTCGTGTCCCGCGTCGTCAACCTCTACTCCATAAAAAGTTCATCAAAGTTAGGATATTTGTGAAGTTTTTTTCTAGCAGTGATGGGAAAAAGGAAACGTAAGGATAATAATGATGATGAAGGTCAAATTCGTCGAAAGATTCGTCGTTTGGAGAAAAAATTACGACGTTCCAAACGTGAAGGTTAGTATACAACTACCCTAAATATTTTTTCAGATAATAACATCGATGTACGAAATCTTTCTAAAAATAGAAATGAATGCATCATCTTAACGTGATAATACGTGATATTATCCAGATGATAAACTAAATTATATTAATTCCTAAAGTGGTGATACGAGATGTCATCCAGGAATTTAATGTTTATTTATTTTTCTTGTACTTTCTTTAAGTGGTGGTACGTGATGCTACCCAGAAAGTTATAGTTATTTTTCTACCTAGAAATATTATGTCCTCTTCAGATCGTCATCGCAACGATAGTGATACATCCGATCAATTATCATCTGATCGTGAGGAGAATATCACAATCGACCTTCGGGAAAGTGATTATCTAGAAGAGGATGACACAGTGCCAAGATTGGCATCTGCCGTAAATAGGATGATTCCTCCAGCTTCAACTCCAGACTATCTGGCTCCAGGACCTTCTACAGCTCCAGACCCGATTCTTGTCTGTACCTCGATTGCAGAGCCTGAACAAAATTCCTGTGTCGTGCCTGACGAAATTTTGGACGTATTGGGTGAAGCCAAGAATTCAGAACCTGTACTTGGTGAAAAAACCCCAAGTGAGATCGCTGAACGTTGGGGTAAGATCCTCCTAGACGGCCTCGCTAAAGAACAGAAAGAGTCTCTTCTAGAGAAAATGCTAATCCCCGAGAACTTTCTGTTAGCTCGAGCACCTAAGATGAATCCAGAAGTGAATACGATTCTTTCTGAATCGGCAAAAATCGTGACAAGAGGCTAGAGAAAGCACAAAACCAACTTGGTTCTGGAATTGCTGGTTTAGTCAATCTCACAAGAGATTTAATTCATTCTGACTTGCCGAAAATTGAGATAATAAAGAAAATTTCAGAAGTAAGCCAAATTCTCCTCGATTTACATTACGAAGAAACAATTAATAGGCGAAAACTTGTAATTCCGTTACTGGACAAAATATTTTTGAACACAACTCAAGGCGTAAAAAGAGAAACCTTTTTATTTGGTGACAAACTTGGTGAGAATATAAAAAATTCTAAAGATATTGAAAAGTCAAGCCAACAAATCAAGAAGACTATAGTGCAGCCAAATTTCCAGAGAAAACTACCTATGTCGGGAAACGTGCGATATCCTCCTCGTCCTCAGAACAACTCAAGGACAGCAGCAGCAGTAACACCGAGCCGGTATTACGAGCAGCAGTCCCAGGCGCCGCCGGCGAGGAGGAATGCGAGTTCATCGCGCCCGCGCTTCACCAAGCCGCCGCCGCGGCCAGCGAACAAGTCGCGCGATCGGCGTCGCCGTTAGAGGTACCTCACGCTGGTAGAATTCAATATTTTCTGAAAAGCTGGCTGTCGATTACTGATGACCCAGTTATAATTTCTTATGTTAGCGGTTATACCTCACGCTGGTAGAATTCAATATTTTCTGAAAAGCTGGCTGTCGATTACTGATGACCCAGTTATAATTTCTTATGTTAGCGGTTATAAAATTCCGTTTGATTCTCCTTTGCCACCACAAGTCTCTGATTGCAACAATTTGCCATTTTCGAGAACTGAAATGTCTCGTGCTGTTTCCAAGCTCATAAATCTTGGTGCAATATCACCTTGTAATGAAATATCAAGCCAGTATGTCTCTCCTGTGTTTTTAACACCGAAAAGTAATGGCGATTACAGATTTATACTTAATTTAAAGAACCTAAATAAATATGTTATTGCCCCTCACTTTAAAATGGAGGATATACGTACGGCTTCAAAATTAGTATCCCATGGCGCTTATATGGCCACAATTGACCTTAAAGAGGCCTATTTTTTAGTGCCTATTCATACGTCACATAGAAAATATTTAAGGTTCAAAATTGATCAGCAGCTTTTGGAATTTAATTGTTTACCTAATGGTCTTAGCTCGGCACCATATGTTTTTACCAAACTTTTGAAACCTCTTTTATATCTTTTGCGAGAACAAGGTCACACAGTCGTTGCATACCTTGATGACATATTATGCATTGGTACAGATTATAAATCATGCAAAAATACAGTAAATACTGTAGTGACTTATTTGCAAAATCTAGGGTTTATTATTAATTATGAGAAAAGTATACAGAATTTACAAATATGTAAATTCTTAGGTCTTGAAATTAATACCTTGACAATGTCACTGCAATTGCCTACTGAAAAAATCGACAAGATTATACGTTTAGTTGGACAGATCAGATTTAAACGAACAATCTCTATACGCAACTTTGCAAAATTTCTTGGAACGCTTACTGCTTCTTGCCCTGCGGTTGCTTACGGGTGGTTGTACACCAAACACTTCGAGCGTGAAAAATACTTGGCGTTGCAACAATCTAATGACAATTACGATTCCCAGATGAATCTTAAGGAATCTTTAAACGAGGATTTTATTTGGTGGTCCAACATTGTTAATAAAGCTCAAAATAGATTGCATAAAAACAATTATTTATTAGAAATATATACAGATGCATCATTAACTGGATGGGGTGCCGCATGCGATGGTGATATAACTAGAGGTCACTGGTCTGCAAGCGAAAAGAAAAATCACATAAATTATCTCGAACTTCTCGCCGCTTTTCTTGGTTTAAAATCATTGTGTAAAAATAAATGTAAGACTAATATTTTACTACGAATTGATAATACCACTGCAATATCGTATATAAATAGAATGGGTGGCATCCAAATACCACACCTAAATCAAATTACTAGGGAAAATTGGCAGTGGTGTGAAGTGAGAAATATTTTTATATTCGCTTCGTATATCAGATCTCGTGACAACACCGATGCAGATCGAGCTTCTAGGTATACCAACATTGACACTGAATGGGACTTAAATGCAAATAGTTTTAAGAAAATTGAAAAAATGTTTGGTCGACCAAATATTGATTTATTTGCATCTCGACTGAATAATAAATGCGATCATTACGTTTCGTGGAAACGAGACCCAAACGCTTATGAAATCGACGCATTTACCATAACATGGGAAAAATATTTTTTTTATGCTTTCCCTCCTTTTGCTCTAGTCTTAAAATGTCTTAGAAAAATTATCGATGACAAAGCTCAAGGCATTCTTATCGTCCCATACTGGCCAAGTCAACCATGGAATCCCGTATTTAAATCCTTAGTCAAATCTAAAATATTATTTTTAGAACCTAATAAAAGCCTTTTGTTATCCCCTTCCAGGGAACAACATCCATTGTGGCGCAAGCTTACCCTGGCGTGCGCCATATTATCCGGCAAGCATTCCTGAGACAGGATATACCAGACAACACCATCGAAATAATGATAAATTCTCTTTCATCAAATACCGTTAGTCAGTACAATGTTGCAATCAAGAAATGGTTCATTTTTTGTCAATTAAATAATCTTCATTATTATGATGTCAGTGTTAGAGAAATATTAAAATTTCTAACCGACCAGTTTCAAGAAGGTGCTAGTTACGGCACCTTAAATTCGTTCAGATCAGCTTTATCTTTAATAATAGGAAAAGACCGTTGCAATTGTGATAGCATAACTCGATTTTTTAAAGGTGTCTTTAAAATGAAACCTTGTTTCCCGAAATACAGTTTTACTTGGGATCCTAACATAGTCTTGGAATATTTAGCAAATATTTATCCCAATGATTCTATAACACTTGAAATGTTAACTAAAAAATTAGTAACTCTGCTCGCGTTATCCACAGGACAACGCGTGCAGACGTTATCTGTAATAGATGTAAACTGTATCTTTCCTCAAAATACTTACGTTGCAATTACAATTCATGAAATGATTAAGACATCAATGCATAATCGTCGTAATCCAAGATTGGTGATTCCATACTACGTAAATGAAGCTATATGCCCAGCAAAAGCCTTAACTTCTTATGTGGAACGAACGAGTCAGTATAGAAACCTCCCTAACACAGACAAACTCTTTATCACGACAAAGAAGCCTATCCACAATGCAAGTTCTCAAAGTTTAAGTCGGTGGATCAAACAAACGATGTCTCAAAGTGGCTTGGATGTGACCATGTTCACAGCGCACAGTACTCGGCATGCGTCGACATCAGCAGCTAATCGGTCTGGAGTATCCATCGACTTAATTAAGAGAACAGCTGGGTGGACAGGGAACTCACTCTGTTTTGCAAAATTTTATAATCAACCCTTATTTGATTCTGAAGATACTTCCTTTGCTGAGGCAGTACTTTCACGCAAATAAATTTACACAAAAATTTACATAAGACAATTTTTGTAAGGAATCTTTATATTTTTATAGAAGAATATTGTTAATTTAATTACCTATTAATAATATTTTACGATCATTAAAAAATGTTCTGTTTGTATTTAATAAACAAACTGTTTTCATTCTACAACAAACGCTAAACATCTACATGGTTTAAATCTCTTCAGATGTAATAAATTGATGTATAATTTAAGGTTAAACGAACTTACCTAAGTGAAGTTCAACCGGAATTATACGATATTTATTACATCTGAAGAGATTTATAGTCCCACCCATCCCATAGGACATTAACATACCATTTTTATGGTTCTTTTTTCCTATGCCCAAGTGTTGCAGAATTCGAGTGCTAAAACGAATGACAGTCGCGCAGCGTATCGACGAGAGTTGGAACTAATGGAGTCAAATTATAAATTTTATTTTTTTTCTAGTATAAAAAATAGATACTATGAATATTGGGGGCGACGCGGTATATGGAGGCGATACTACATGGTTTAAATCTCTTCAGATGTAATAAATATCGTATAATTCCGGTTGAACTTCACTTAGGTAAGTTCGTTTAACCTTAAATTATACACATGTTTTGATGAGCATATAAATTTACGAACAAAAAAATCTATTGACGCACGTCGGGATTCAAACCCATGACCTTCAGATTGAAAGTCAAGGTCAACGCGGCTATATATGCAATGAATCTACTAATAGAGATACGAAGATGAATGGGAAGATTCTCTAGAATACTCTAGATGAATCGTAAAATTGTGATTGCACGCAATTATCTTACGTGAGTAATTTCCGTGTTTCCTCATAATTTGTAGTAACACTCACGAAAGTTTTGAAAGATTCCAGTTTTGGTAAGTTTGAGTTGTGGAATGCTATACCAAAACTTTACTATCTACACTTAAATGAAACCTTCGCGTTGCCGCTAGCCGTTTCAATGTTTCTGTTGATTTTAATCAGGACTTACTTTAGTTCATTGAATACATTTGAAAGTCAAAAGATATTAATTTCAGTAAAATAAGGAGCTACTACGCCTATTCGATGCCACCGGGTCTAGAAGAATCAGGCTAAAAACACTGCCCTACTTACAATTTATTTCGATTACCTATCCTTTATGAAATAAATGGTATAGCTATAGTGTGATGTGATGCCGATCTGAGAAGCTAAAGGCTCAGACTCGGTTTTTAACATAAAAACTAAATAAATACTTGTGAACAAGCCACATCTCCTATTTTATAATGTACTAGCTGACCCGTGCCCGCTTCGCTGTGCGTAAGACATTTCTAATACCATCGTTGACTTTTTTGTAGACGTTTTTAAGGTGTACAATACTGTAGTACATTATTTTGATATATCTCGTGGGGTTCAGTCAGCATTTGCAATCTAAGCGCAAAAAAATGTGTTTATTTACGACATCACATTAGAAACCTCTAAAATTATCAGTGTTTCTCTACTATATTATGCATGTATTATACATATAAACCTTCCTCTTGAATCACTCTGTTTATTAAAAAAAACCGCATCAAAATCCGTTGTGTAGTTTTAAAGATATAAGCAAACATACATACATACATACATACATACATATTACATACAGACGCGGGAAGCGGAAAGCGACTTTGCTTTATACTATGTAGTGATAGTATATGTGAATAAATATGTACCCATCTTTAATCACTTCGATTAATAATCCTACCGACCGCTGCAATGACGTCGGATGACGTCGGACAAACACACGTCGGAGCGTGGTCCGCCTTAGCTTTACGAATAAATTAATGATATAAATTATGTATAATTACTTATCAAAAATCTATTATAATAGAAATCTAGATCTACATATTACCTATCTTTAACAATAAATCACAAGTTGATTTTAATAGTAGGTATATAAAATATTTCGATCATAAATTCTAAAACGTATCATTTTGAAATAATATCTTTATCGTGAAAAGTTTCTGCTATTATGTTTTCAGCTTAATAGAAATCTAGGTAGGAACCTGAAGTAATATACTTATAAAAATAGGAGATGTGGCTTGTTCAGAAGTATTTCTTTTTTCGTTTCGAAAAAGAGCAATCAGCGACTGGGAGCCTCTTAAGACATAAGCTTAGGCATGTAAACGAAACTTGACGTCGAAAGTAGAATATGACGTAAATAGGAGGCCATAATCTAGCGATCGTGCGGATCGACAATCTTTTTTGATCTTTCGAAGCATCACTGCTAAATATTGAATACGTGATAGCAATATTTAGCGATTAATTGAAAATTCCTTAAGCTAATCCGTACGTGCATGCAAGAGGGATGAAATTAAGTAAAGGGGATAAGGAATTTTAAAATGGGGAATAAAAATTCCAATGCTGAAGTTATAGGATTTTTTTGTGAGGGTACATTAAGGTGGGGTAGACTTATTAGTCTTTCTTGAAAGGGAAGAATTTTATTCATCTGAAATATTGTTTAGAAGTCTTCATAACACGATTTTATACTTTCTTGGTGAGTCACACGGCCAGCCTAGTTTATTTCAAACATGTGGAAACTCTACAATATTGTAATTGAATTTCAGCATGTTTCATTAGGTGCTCATTGAAACTTGTGCAATACCGTGTAGCTAATGTATGGATTCCACTAATAACCCGGTTTTCATGATTGCGTTTATGTGTACGAGTTAGTTTACGTGAGCAAATGTAAATTTTCAAGCCGGGTACTCACCAGCGAGCCGCAACTGTAACCAAACAGATACAGTAACAAAAACAGGTTGAATATACACAATATTTTTAATTTTTGGCTGAAATAATATTAAGTTATAAGTTTTAGTATAGACCTCTAGCACGTTAAACTATTATTAATGTGCTCATTACGAAGTATAGATATACCTTCTGAGCTTAACCCCAAGTAGACAGCCGAAGCAAGGATCCCTCGCGTCTATATCGTCGGTTTAAAGGTAAAATTCATTAAGTGACATAATTGATCAAATTCATTAAATTCGTGAAACGGTCTCTCCAGGGCAATATCTACAAAACAAAGCAGTTACAAAAGCAACCTAATAATCTAAAAACAAAATCAAACTCAATAGGATTGCATTTAAAACTATGAGCAAAATGCAATCTTTTGCAAAAAATAATTATTATCGCTTATAACTCCATACTAGTTTTTCGCATTTAATGAATTTTACCTCTAAACCGACGATATACAAGTGTAAACTTAGTTAGAGCGAGGAGTCAATGTTATTGACACTACAAGGCTTGATGCAAAGTAGAGTATCTATGCCATTCAAAACACAAGGTTTTTACCTAGGTAGGTAATTAAGGTGTTTGCTATTGTATTACCCTAATAATTATTGCACATTGTATTGTTGATGATATTATGTAGAAGCTACCTTACCTAGTATTTAAGCCATTCATTAAGTGTAAACCTTCTGTGAAAGCCTTTTGAAAAATAAATATTTTTATTATATTATTTATTAACTAATTCTACGCTTGACACGGTCTTCGCTTTCGACGTCTCAACGAGCGTCCTAATCGGCTCGCACACGCGTGGTTACAGTTACAGCTCGCTCGTGTATAACCGAGTTTACTATAAGCTGAAGCCGTGTTGGCCGAGTGGGATGTACCTCGACTTTCAATCTGAAGGTCGTGGGTTCGAATCCCGGTGTGCATCAATAGATTTTTCTGTTGGAAAATTTATACGCGCATCAAAAACACGTGCTGACAACGGTGAAGGAAAACATCGTGAGGAAACCAGTTAGTGTTCTTATAAGCGGCGATGGGCTTGCAACCTGTCACGTATGGAATGCTAACTACTGCAAAATTTGGGCATGTGCCAAATATAATATTTGGACGTGCCTCTGACTACCCCCACTAGACATCTTCAAAGGATCTAAGCGTCTGGAGATCTGAGGGGATGTCTTCCGTACTTAGAGGATTACAGTCGTGATACAAGCAACCTTCACATCCGACGCTGTAGAACCTGGGACATGTTTTTAGAACTGATGGAGTAAGCTTGCCTAATACCTACCTATACCATGCTTTTAGACTAGTAAGCTTTATCCACAAGAAAAACATGGGCAATACATATTGAGCTGAACAAGGCGTTTTCCTCACCGTTTTGAGCACGTGCACCAATATTGTTCCACCAATATCATAAATGCGATAATTTGCGAGCTTACTTGGATATTCTGCAACCAGGCTAATTTGAATTAAACTTGATACAGACTTATCCCCATATTCTTAGTTGTAACCTCGAAAATATCTTGGTTCAAACTCTTCTGAGGCCCCTCGAATTTCCTTCAAAAAGTACTTCATGTTTAGTATTTTAAATCGATCTTTTGGAGGTTCCTCAATTCATCGAATGAGGTTGAGTCGAATCATTACGTCATCAGTCCGAGGAGATTATCATCAAACAAACCGTCGAGCCTAAATAAATTTGTAGTCTGTGATGATTTTTAAATATCACGAAAATCAAAGATTATTTATTGACGCATGCGTCGTTCATTAGCTGTCGAGGAACGCTCAAGGTACATCGCGAGGTACTTTAAGTAGACAGTTCCTCCACTGAGTAAATATATTGAGGAATAGATGCAAACTTTATCAACTAAAACTACCAAAACACGGTTTCGGGGTCGAGTCTAGAAGAGGATATTTTGAGGTTACTACTACGCATATAGGGATTAGCATTAACCTGGAATATAAGATCTTGACTGTAATTACTAGGTACCTACGGTAGACATCTTAGATCTTCACCAATTTCGAGAAGTTGAAATAAACAGATATTATGTTTATTGGCAGAAATTCCTGCACGACTCTAGTGACCAATGGTAGCTTTGCACTAACTGGTCGTTAACACCTTTACAACCTAAGTGCTCAAAGTCCCCGGTGCAGTGCGCAAATAGCCAAAGGCACGTTCACTCTAAAACGTCATAACTAGTTGTGAGCACCTAATATAAATTACGACATTTTGAGTTCCCAGTTGGAGTAATACTCTATACACAAGCATGCGCCAGCACTGTGCCTACACCAGCAAGGGTACACCAGGGCCACATAAGCACCTTGGCTAATTTGAATTGATGTAGTTTTAAAACGTGTTGTGGGAGTTACCTCGACTTTCAATCAGAAGGTCGTGGTTTCGAATCCCGGCGTGCATCAATGGATTTTTCTGTTCGAAAAATTTATAAAACATTTGCTCAAAACGGTGAAGGAAAACATCGTGAGGAAACCAGTTAGTGTTCTTATAAGCGGCGATGGGCTTGCAACCTGTCACGTATGTAATGCTAACTACTGCAGAATGCGGGCATGTGCCAAATATAATGTTTGGACGTGCCTCTGACTACCACTAGACATCTTCAAAGGAGATCCTTAGATAAGCGTCTGGAGATCTGAGAGGATGTCTACCGTACTTGGAGATTACAGTCGTGATTCCATTTATTTTAAAACGGCATTACAGTAGTTTTGAAAATGCGGTTATATGGACTTTAGAGTAGCTCCTCCGTTTTTCATCGGTTAAAAATAATTGCGAATGCCACCCTTATGAACGAGGGTTGTTAGATGTCATTTTAATAAACAAACGGACGGCAAGCACGTTTTCAATTTAAGCGATACGGGCGGAAAAAGGCACAATAATTATTCTGTATTAGGTCTATATTCCACGGTTTCTTTATTCTATGGAAATGTAGACGGATAATTTACTTTAGCTAAAAAGAGAGACAAAAATATTCGACCAATCGAAAAGTCGAGAGAAGACATTAGTTTCTTACGTTTAATGAAAGAACTATGAACTCAAAAAGTAATTTGGACTAATTCTCTACCAACACAACAAAAATCGGATCACCAGGTTAAAAGATATGCGCGGTCAAGCGGTCATGTATGAAAAAACCGGCCAAGTGCGAGTCGGACTTGCGCACGAAGAGTGCCGTAAAAAACGGCAAAAAAATGCGTTTCTGGTATGAGAGCCCCACTTCAATATTTATTTTATTTATCATTTATCTTAAATATCTTTTTTAGTATTCGTTGTTATAGCGGCAATAGAAATACACAATCTGTAAAAACTTCAATTGTCAAAGACACACTGTCAGACAGACGGACTGACGGACAGCGAAGTCTTAGTAATAGGGTCCCGTTTTTACCCTTTGGGTACAGAACCCTGAAAAAGCAATAAAATAAATATGTATCAAATTAAGAACCACCTTTTTTCGTCGGATCTATATACATAGGAGTATATAAACTTTTTAATTATTTTTTTACAATAATTGACTGTTACGAGTAAGTACAAGAGGCCAAAATGTCCTTTTTTAATACTATTCTGTTGATAAACCTTATAAATATCTAGAATGCTCGCTAAGCCTGTAGATTTCGATTAGCACGGTTGATTTCGCAATCACTTTCAAAGCCACTGCCACTGTTCACTGAACTAACAGAAAGATCGAGAAAGATTCAAGAGAGATTGATAAGCAAACCGCTAAATAGTCATTCATTTCTGCGTACATTCAGACGAAAAAAAATGAAATATGATCACGACTTTAATCCCCAAAGTACTTAAATTGTCATCTTCTCAGATCTTTAAGCGCTCAGATCCCTAATAGTGGTAGTCAAAGGCACGTCCAAACCTTACATAATATTTGGCACATGTCCATGTTTTCAGTAATTAATTAAATGCTCGTTATGTGACAGGTAGCAAACCAACCACCGCTTTTTACACAAATAAAATAAAAATTATCACGTCTTTAATCCTCAAGTACTTACGGTAAACATCTTCTCAGATCTCCAAGCGCTCAGATCCCTGGTAATCAGAGGCACGTCCAAACATTATATAATATTCATATTCATATTCATTTATTGTTCCAGTTGGTATAATGGTCTTAACATATTTATACAGAGTTTCTCAACATGGACCCCGCTAGGGCACTACAATAATATATTATTCTAATTACATACTAATTTAAAAAATACTTGGCACATGCCCACATTTACAGTAGTTAGAATTTCATTCGTGACAGGTTGCAAACCAACCACCGCTTCTATGAATACTAACTGGTTTCCTCACGATGTTTCCCTTCACCGTTTGAAATAGAAAAATCCATTGATGTATAATCGGGGTTCGAGCCCACCACGATTGAAAGTCGTGGTACCTCCCACTCGCCTACGCTTTCAGGGATAAAAAATGCATTTATTACCTAGGCAGTAGGAGCAGCAATAAAAAATTCAAGACATGAATAAGTAGATGCTCCCTCTGAATGATTCACAAGTCAGTTGCGGTATTGTTTACAGGTACGCCGACGCGTTGCGCAGAATACTAATTAAGGTAGGGGGTTCACTCCCTGCAGGTCAAATAATGCCGGGTTGGGTTAGATCAGAAGTAGATGAGCATCTTCACTGTTCAATCACCTGCACATCTTTAATTATAGGGCCAAAGACCCGGCTGTGGTGCCTACCCTGGTTTTGGGCATTTTAAATTATGCCAGTCAATAACTAAGTATAGCAAACTAACCCTCGTATTCAAGAACGACACTATGAGAACACGCACCCACAGTGGACGAAATCTTTTTTCATAAACATCACTTTATGTGTTGTGCGACACTGCATAGTGTGACTAGAGGCACATTGTCGTGTGCCTCTAGCCAAAGTTGAGCTAGAGGCACACGGTAGTGTGCGCCATAGTGCCGATAACACATAAAGTGATGTTTATGAAAAAAGATTTCGTCCACTGTGGGTGCGTGTTCTCATAGTGTCGTTCTTGAATACGAGGGTCTCTTGTTTCAAATCTCACAGCTCAGTTGGTAGTAGCTCTACCTTCTGCGCTGTACCTGTATATTGTGCTACCCGGGACAAATATTTGTTTGATGAACATAGATGTTTGTTCTGTGTCTGGGTGTTAGTATGTATCAGTTATCTTATATCTATTAGTTATCCCATAGTACAAGCTTGCTTAGTTTGGGACTAGATGGCTATAGATAATATGTACAATTCTTTGTTTATGGTCCGTTTTTTTAGCGACAGTTGTGATGCGTTATAGATTTAATTGACTACAACTAGATTTTTCGTTTTGTCTATATAAATATGAATAACTAGCGACCCGCCCCGGCTTCGCACGGGTAGCATGTTATTATACATATAAACCTTCCTCCTGAATCACTCTATCTATTAAAAAAACTGCATCAAAATCCGTTGTCTAGTTTTAAAGATATAAGCAAACATACATACAGACATACAGACGCGGGAAGCGGAAAGCGACTTTGCTTTATACTATGTAGTGATAATAAATAAATATCGCCTCCTGTGTTATAAACCTTTGTTTACCCTACGAGATAGTTATAATATAATACTCTATTCTATGTTGTTCAAAAATCGTCGTATTAATATTTTTTTCAATATAAACCGTTTATTTGAAAATTAAATATTGTTAAAATGCCGAGGAATTTTGAATTTTTGTATTCTATTTTTTTATTTTAAATATTACTATTTCTTGGTTTAAAACTTGGAACAGTCAGCTACAGAAGTTAATGTCGTTTGCGAAATTTAGGAACTAGTTATTTCAAGAGCTGTATAGCGTTAGAGTTGCTCAGCTACTTCTTAGAACGAGTGTAGAGGTAGACGATGTAACCAGAGAGGTGCAATTCAATTATATAACGCCTTGTGTTTATCATTATAATCCCGAGCCCGATCGACACAAACAGGGTATCGGTTCACAGATTCCAATGCTCTACTGAGTTTATGGAGCTGTTGCATTGTTGCTTCAAATATTGTGTTTAACTTGATAATATACTGATATCGACTGGCCTCACAGCTCAGTTGGTAGTAGCTCTGCCTTCTGCGCTGTAGGTTGTGGGTTCGATCCCCACTCAGGATAAACATTTGTGTGATGAACATAGATGTTTGTTCTGTGTCTGGGTGTTATGTATAATAAGTATGTATTTACAACAAAAAACGTATATAAGTATTCTATCAGTTATCTTGGTTAACATAGTACAAGCTTTGCTTAGTTTGGGGCTAGATGGTGCTGTGCGAAATGTCCACCAATATTTATTTATTTATTTATTTAAACATCTTCCTAAGATCGTGAGAGAGGCCCTAAGAATTTTAACTGGTTTCCTCACTAAGTTTTTGTTTTTACCCGTCTCGATTGTGAAAGTTATATACGCTATATTGTTTAAATATGGCGCCCCCTCTTCAAAAACAGAGGACATTTAACACGGAGGATAACATTTTAGATTTTTGTTAATTATTTTTTAGCAGTCGCGGTTTATGTTTTTACTAGCTGTCCTGACAGACGTTGTCCTGTCAAATGAACTAATACAAATTTAAACTAAAAGAGAAATTCTTCTCTCTCTTTCAGTTATTCCAAAAAAAAAACAATTTTATGAAATTTTCTTTTATACAAACCTTGTCCTAACAATAAGGCCAGTCGACGATTATTTTTGTTCGAAACGAAAAAAGAAATACTTGTGAACAAGCCACATCTCCTATTTTATAATGTATAGTATATGTGAATAAAGATGTACCCATCTTTAATCACTTCGATAAATAATCCTACCGACCGCTGCAATGATGACAAACACACGTCCGCGCGTGGTCCGCCTTAGCTTTTCGAATAAATTAATGATATAAATTATGTATAATTACTTATCAAAAATAGAAATCTAGATCTACATATTACCTATCTTTAACAATAAATCACAAGTTGATTTTAATAGTAGGTATATAAAATATTTCGATCATAAATTCTAAAACGTATCATTTTGAAATAATATTTTTATCGTGAAAAGTTTCTGCTATTATGTTTTCAGTTTAATAGAAATCTAGGTAGGAACCTGAAGTAATATACTTATAAAAATAGGAGATGTGGCTTGTTCAGAAGTATTTCTTTTTTCGTTTCGAAAAAGAGCAATCAGCGACTGGCAGCCTCTTAAAGTTGTACAACAAAAATATAATAATATACAATTAAATACTAAATTATTTACTATGCAAATTAGTAAACGCAATTGTATTCTCTTAGTTTGCCACATGCAAGATAAGGACAAGATCACGATGATACTATTTCTTATTCGTAAAATATTATTGGGTTTCGTTTGATCATCTCTTATTTTTGCTGTTGATTGTACCTGTAGTTTCAGATAACCACGACATGGAATTCTAGTGTGGTATCAGGACTATGCGTTGCGTATGTGGCTGTTGGGCGTTATTTACGAGTATTTATTGTGTGACGTTTCGGAACATGGTGAGCCGTTAGTCAAGCCATTATTATCACTACATAGTATAAAGCAAAGTCGCTTTCCGCTTCCCGCGTCTGTATGTCTGTATGTATGTTTGCTTATATCTTTAAAACTACACAACGGATTTTGATGCGGTTTTTTTTAATAGATAGAGTGATTCAGGAGGAAGGTTTATATGTATAATAACATGCTACCCGTGCGAAGCCGGGGCGGGTCGCTAGTTGAACATATATTTCAGTGCAGAAATTTATCTTGATAACTATCGCATGCAATTGGACAAGAAGATTGAGCTTGTACATATTTATATTATTATTTTAGCTTTGCAACTTCGTCCGCGTATACTCAGAAATCGTTTATCGTAGCGAATTTAGACATCCTCTCAGATCTCCAGACGACTCTTTGAAGATGTCCAGTGGGGGTAGTCACAGGCACGTCCAAACATTATATTTGGCACATGCCCACATTTTGCAGTAGTTAGCATTCCATACGTGACAGGTTGCAAGCCCATCGCCGTTTATAAGAATACTAACTCACGATGTTTTCCTTCACCGTTTTGAGCACGTGTTTTTTGATTATCGTAATAACTTAAACGTAAGATTTTTTTATAAAAAAAATTAAATCTGTAATTTTCAAGTACAATAGTCATACTTTCAGATCTCGTGGCGCTTAGATCCTTGAAGATGTCTAATTAGGTTGTCAGAGGCATGTCCAAACATCATTGTGTGCACAATGCTAACATTTTGCAGTAGTTAAGCATTCCAACCTATTTACCATTAATCAAGGTGTATACTTGTGATTCAGAAAAGCCCCCCAAAAAGGACAAGGATCACTGCTAATTCAATGGGGACACGGTATAATTTCCTCTACAGGTAAAAGTATTACGTATAAACAATATTAGCTACGTGATAGGAATCAGTTGCCAATTGACTTACGGCTGTTGTCTTCCCGAGTCTGTATAAAAGGTGATGTATGGTCTTTGTGCGTCTCGAACTTTATTGTTTTCCCTTTTTCTAATGGAGGGTAAGGAAGAAGTAAAGCTGAATTAGAACACCTGGTTCAAACCGGTTTAGTTGCAAAAGAACTTAAGGTTATTTAAGTAATAGCAAACTGTGAAATTGTTAGAGTATCAAAATAAATAAATATTATTGGAGATTTCACGCAGCAATAACTAGTAAAATTTGTGTAGGTACTATGCGAACGAGATAGCTGATAGAATACTTTAGTAACCATATAAGTACTTTTGTTTATGTAAACATATAGTTTTAGGTACTTTTGTTTATGTAAATATATATTTTTTTTTCACAGCAACTTCTAGCAAAGCTTATATTAAGGGAACTAGAAGAAGAATATGTTTGTCCTGAGTGGAAATTGGAATACAACCTATAGCGCAGTAGGAGTAAAGTCTAACACTTGAGTTTGAGGTCTCGGTAGAGAGTCTCGGTGGGGAACCAAAGAAACCCGTAATTTTGCGTAAGATTTTTTCTTGGATCTTAAATTTTTTAAATAAATAAATATTAGCAGACTTTACACACAGCGCCATCTAGCCCCAAACTAACCAAAGCTTGTACTATGGGATAACTGGAGATTGTTTGATTGTTTAGATTTATTTATTTAAATTTATTATTTTATTTTACAATTGCTCAATAGTACAAACCAGTTACCACGTACTATAGAGTGAGTGTGTGATCCTAGTCCAGCTATGATGATACATCGAAAAGGTTATTTTGTGACATATCGCTTTGGCTTACGCACTGAAGAATCAATATCTGACGTCACATAATATTTATTGAGGTGTTCGAAGTAATGGGTCTAAAGTTTCAAGTCAAGTCAAAGGGTATTTCAATACAATCACAAGGATCACTTTGATACGTCTTATGCCGGGGTCCCACGGCCCGCGTTTTCACGCGCCAGACCGCCCCAAGGCGGACGCGCCGTGGGAACGATGCATCCGTGTTGGCCCGTGCTCGGAACGCTCTGTACGCGACGCGCCGGACGCACACAGGCGGAGCGTCATTCGGCGCGGCCCGTCGCTTTACGCGCCGTAGGACCCCGGCTTTAGAAGCTAGGTGAAGCTACGCCTGTTTCTCGCGAGGAAATAACGTTAAACGTATGCATGGGTAGGCTTTGCTTCTTGGCTTTTCTCACGATGTTTTCCTTCACCGTTTTGGAACCCGTATATATACATTTTTCGATCAGAAACTTTGAGATCCTCGGTGATGTGGCGAGTGATTGCCGATTAGGTTGAGACACTAACACATGTTAGTAATAATAATAATAATAATAAGATCACGACTATAATCCCCAAGTACGATAGAGATCCTCTCAGATCTCCAGACACTTAAATCCTTTGAAGATGGCTAGTGGGGGTAGTCAGAGGCACGTCCAAACATTATATTTGGCACATGCCCACATTTTGCAGTAGTTAGCATTCCATACGTGACAGGTTGCAAGCCCATCGCCGCTTATAAGAATACTAACTGGTTTCCTTACGATGTTTTTTTTCCCCGTTTTGAGCACGTGTTTTTGATGCGACAAATGTTAGTATGATCTGTAAATATTTGTTCTCGGTATAGATGTTGTTGTACCATGGTACTCGTAACATGGTACATGTACCTACTACTTAAATACATTAAATACTAGTATTATGTATTTATTTATTTATTTATCTTCTGATTGAAAATTAAGGTGCTTTACTTTATTGATTTACAAAAAAATATTTTCTTTTAAATAGTACATTAAACTCAGTGCCTATAATAATAGTAACACTACTTTTTATAAAGCTACCACAGGAGACAAAGTTCTACCTATATTTTGTACCTATTACCTACTTCACGAAATAAATAATTTGTTTTCAGTAAGTTATTACAATATAAAAAATAGATGAGCCAGTGAACCTATCATTATTCAAACGAATCATTTCTCAGAAACGACTAGTGCCTGTCTCATAAACTAAACATAGCATACCTATTTGTGTAAATTCATCGCATCGCTCATAACACAAATGGGAGTCTATCTGGTCTTTCCCTATCTACAAACACGCTCAACCCCAATACGCTGCGGAAATGCTCTCGATTTTTTTCACGCAGATATGAACAATTTACGAGTATTTTCCGCGTTTTGACAACGTGAAAAATTCGGAAAAATCTCTTGTGGATCATACCCCATTTTGTGTAATAGGCCCCTACGCAAACACAGCTATTCAATGTATTGCGTTTTTGCAACAGAGTACTTGGAGTTTGTCTTTATAAAGAACGTTTTCCACTGAGACGGGTAAGACTTTTACAAATATAATCTAGCTACATAAACATGTATGGGCTTCATTCTGGAATAGGTACCTATTTGTAAACCATTACAGAATGTTTTGCAAATAGCAAATAGCTACTGTGTTATGCAAATAGCTACCAAGCGTGACTCCATTTGCGTGGTATACGGAGAAAAGGTAAGTTTTCTGTTAAAAAATATTTTTCAATGACAAACTTTTGTAAAATCATTTAAACCATCGAGCACTAGCGCGCTATCCTGTCTACTACCTGTCTCATCATTATAACATTGTCATCGGACTTGACAAGTATGCAAAGTTTTTATTCAATCAAAGTATTTACTAAGGAGTTCCATTGTGAGTGTCTGTTGAACATCTCCTGACTCCATCATCAGATCAGCTCACTATGTTTGTTTAGATCGAATCTTGCAATTCAAAATTGAAGCAGGTATCCCGAATGGTGACACATATTATTGCATTATCACCGAAGTTACTTAAGCGTGCGAAATTTCAGCTCAATCGGTTCGGGATAACTGCTTCAATATTGAGTTGCAAGATTCCACCTAAACAAACATAGTTATATAGTTACATATTTACATAGTAACATACATAAATACATTGAAATTTAAATAAAAGCTTTTAAGAGTTTAAAAAAACAAATATTTAAATTTTAAATCAAAACTATCATGGTTATATTGCTGACGTTTCGAGACATGACTAGCCGATCTATCGTTGATCGCGGTCGCGGGCGATGCTCATGATGAAGAGCATCTGAATTGTCTCGAAACGTTAGCATTACAAAAAATAACTTGGTATAACTAGCCGTCATTATAGTTAAAATCTAAATTTCGCATGATAATTGTGAATTCAACAAAGCGCATAGTTTTAAAATCACTTTAGTGATTATTTTCGAATTTCAAGACATTAAATATATATAGCTAAAAAATATTATTAGTCTTGGAGCAGTGGAAGGTAACATTAAGCTACACGACACATATTGCGCGCGTGACGGGTTGGCATCGATACGGTCGATACATGTGGTGCGCCGGTGAATTTTAAAACAGCTTCCGCTATTCTGAAGGCAAACAAATATTACCTATGTATTAACCTCGTAAGTTCTTTTTATAGTACTCAACAAACATGGCCATTCCGGCTCAGTCCATTTTCCAGCTTTGATTGGTGAAATGATGGGATGACACTGGCATTCGCTGGGCCGGAGTCACTACTTTTATGCGGTCCTTTAGGAAGAACTACTGGATCGTAATAACTACTGGACGATTAGCAGCCCTATCTATGTCTTACGAGGTTAGATAAGCCTATTTTGTCACGCGCAATGAATATAGATATCTACTTGACTGGCCTCACAGCTCAGTTATACAATCATAAGATTGTATTTCAAAAAAAGGATAAAAGTATTCTATCAGTAATCTGGTTCTCATGGTACAAGCTTTGCAAAGTTTGGGGTTAGATGGCGATGTGTGGAAATGTTCACGAATAAAAAATAAAAAAAAAACTGTAGTTAAAGGTACATATTAGACTTACATGACTTGCTATCGGGTTTATAGCTCTTTATACGGCACATCTTGATTGACTAGAGACTCGACCGATCGAAAAGTTACCAGACAAGTTAGTTTTTTAATTTCTATGAAAGAACTATTAGACCTACATAATATACAATTTACACGTAAATGGAACCAACTTTGGACTATTTTCTACACATTAGAAAAAAAAATCTTCCAAATCGAACATCTTTTTACTAAATGATACTTTAAAAAACCGGCCAAGTGCGAGTTGGACTCGCGTACGAAGGGTTCCGTATCATCTTATATATATATCTCGTGTCACAATGTTAGTTACCTTACTCCTCCGAAACGGCTTTACCGATTTTTACCAAATTTTATTATATTCATATTCAGTAGGTCTGAGAATCAGCAACTATCTATTTTTATACCCCTAAGTGATAAGGATGGCGTAAAGATCGAGAAAAACGGAAAGTGCTTTTTTCTGTGGGATTATTGACATTAGACAGGACAACATAAAAACATTCTATCTATAAAAAATCACAATAGGGTCCCGTTTTTACCCTTTGGGTACGGAACTCGAAAAAAAGGTACAAAAAAATATATATAAGTACCTACGTGTCGAACTGACACCTCCGTGTCGAACTGATCCTTTATCGTCGGTTGATAGTGGTGAAAACCTCCTTAATAGGAATAGTTCTCTGCATACAGAGTGTCTCGAGTTTACGCCGAATTTCTGGATCGAGAGTGTCCTTACATCGAACGGGCAGAACTTCGATTATCTAAATTCTAAACGCTGCCAAACTAAAGTTGTGTGAGTTTCGAGTAGAGTGCTTTGTTTCATTCACAAAGAAGAGTCTTATAGCCTGCGCACATTGGCGGATGGGATGGCAGAGGATTATAAATTGATCCATTTAATTTAATATATAAATATAGGATCACGACTGTAATCCCCAAGTACGGTAGACAGATCTCCAGACGGTTAGATTCTTTGAAGATGTCTAGTGGGGCTACCCCCAATCTCAAAAATAATGTTTGGACGTGCCTCTGAGTAGTCAGGTACGTCCAAACATTACATTTGGCACATGCCTACATTTTGCAGTAGTTAGCATTCCAGCATTGAATTATATTTCGATTGGATAACAATTAAATATTGATAAATTTCAAATCCGCCAATGTGTGCAGGCCCTTAGTCGAACGAAACTGTCTCATATCTCAACATTTT
Source organism: Hydriomena furcata (assembly GCA_912999785.1). NCBI lineage: Eukaryota > Metazoa > Arthropoda > Insecta > Lepidoptera > Geometridae > Hydriomena > Hydriomena furcata. The sequence continues at coordinate 12,291,388 of OU538828.1, read as the reverse complement.
ATTTCTTCATTCGTATGAAATTCAATTATCGTATTATTTGAGACGCCTCGAGAATCCACGCGTCTGTTACTTCGGTTTCAGATGGAGCTTTATGACTCAAAGCTTTATAACAAAAGGAAGGTATGTTTCAGATGTACAATAACTAGTCTATTACCTACAGCCCGCCGCGGAGCGCGTCGTGAATCGCGCTCGGTGTCTTATATCAGCAGTATAAGCCTAATGTCCTGTTAGACAGTGTTCGCCTGGCATGAGGTGTCTATTGCTATTACCTGTGTGTCGGTGTGCATGTGTGGCTGTGTTGTCGATGCTATTACCTCAAGAACAGTCTATAAAACTTTAGTAGTAATGTTGTAATGATTATTAATTGCAGCTATCATCTTATCCTGTTTAAATCAAAAGTAACATCAATAATCATTAAAAAATAGTAAAGCTTGGTTTCTTACCTTTATCTTCTGGGTTTGTATATCAAAAAGTACAGACAGATTTAAAGCGATTCAATTCAATAATCGTTTTTAGATAAAAAAAAAAGTATAGTTACGCGTCGAATTGAGAACCTTTTTTTCTCGGTAGATAAATGAAGACAGATTGTATGAAGAATATGAAGTTCTCACAAAATATGAACAAGTCACAAGCACTCCATCCAAGGTGACAGTTTTAGGTAATTTTCCTACCACGACGAGTTGAAAATAAACTCGGTTTTATTTCTCTCGTAAACCTACAAAAATTGATGGCTCCACCGAACTGTACAGCGAATGACGTGGTTTACACATACCTATATGTTTACACAGATACGTACGTTTGTTGCCATCCAGCGAGATTGGATCGGAGCTATTAGAAATATTGAAGTAATAACGCGCCATCGGAATAACTGGCGAACACTTTTATGTGGAGTGCAGCAGATGTGGACCGTTTTGTCCCCACATCACGCTAATGGAAAGGTATATGTTTGGACAAAAGCCGATGCAATAACCACGTAAATATTTTACACGGTTTACTCAAAAAATATTCATATAATCGATGAGATGACAGCATATTTTATATTGTCACCAGTCGATGATGACAGCGCCTCTGCCGAACATTTCGAGAACCATAGTTCTTTATCGTTTTCCATCAATGTTACCAACCCTACTGTTTTATTTACTTTTTACATTGATATCCCTGTTTCTGTTTTATTGTAAATTTCTACTGTATATTAAATAAATTACTTTATTACAAATAATATTCGACAAGCGCGCAGAACTAAAGTAATGTTTTATATTTACTAAACTAATAACTTTAATAAGTCGTTGGGTTGACTTTCCTATACACAGCAACGGACCAACAAATCGACATGCTGGGCTCATAACCTACAAACCAATTTAGTCCTTCGAGTCTGTTATAAAGCGAGCCGGTTATGTGTAGTTTAAAAAAAACATGAATTCACATCCGTCAGGGTCAGACACTCGAGCTAAGAACTACAGGATATTGAGACTGTGGTTTAGAGTTCAAAATCGCGTAATTTTTTACGCACACTTCTTTACCATGATCACCGACGGTTGGATGCTTCAGCCTGTACCCAGGTTAGGGTGACTGAAAAGTGATTAGCCGATGGCCCAAGGCTTCGGAAGTGGAGTTAATTGCTGACGAGGGGCACCATGTATCCGACCAATGGGAGGGCCGGGTAATATTGAATCGTGTCTGGGGATACGTGACTGTGAAAGTCAAACATAAGTAACTAGTGCTTATGTATATCTTGAGCTGGAGAATCCTGATTGATTGGTCGCGGAGTAATAAAGTTTGGCGTTAGGTGGTGATTATAAATTAAGCGTTTTCAAGAAATAACAAACAACACAAATTACAATACCCAGTCCCGGAACAAATATTTGCAGATCATGTAAAATGTCCCGCTGCGGAAGTCGACAGCTCTTGCATCTCAGCCGGGTACTCGCTTTTAACGCTGCTATGGTATATTTTAGCTCCTTGAGAAGAACTCGTCCTATTTCTATCGCCATTGGCATGGTTGCCGATGAAACTATAGGCATATGAAGCTTAACACCAGTGCCACAAGTTGGCGAACGCAAGGTATCGTAGTGAATACATGGAGTATCTACATCGCGTTCTGGATCTTCGAGACTTGCAAGAGCGTTATGTTGTAGACGATGATGCTTTTTTGTTTGATGTTTAGTAGAATCCATAAATTCTGCCTGTTTTGCATAAAACAGCTGGTATATGCCGTGGCTAATACTCCTCATATTACAGGCACGTAGGTCGCGTAGGTGACGCCATAGCCTAAGAGCCTATCCAGATGGAGCGTCTTATTTCTTATTTTATCGCGTTCAAATGCTGCATTTAGCGTGCGCTTTTTATGCGCTCATTACATGCGTTTTACACGCGAGAGAGGTAGCGCGCAACGGCATCTGAACGGGATATATGTAGCTCTAGTATCTGGGGAACGCACGAGTGTCTACGTGCCTGTCTAAACGGCTCATCTGAACATGCCCTAAGACCCCAACAACATGATTAATGTAATGCCCTACAAAAGCCAATCTAATATAAATTCAGACCATACCGCGCAAATACGCGATCATTAAAACAAGAGCACCAATACTGTTTAATGTTTCGGATCGCGAAACTGTAACATACATTTAGTTTGCGGTCGGAGCAGTGTTACCCGTTACAAATATGGCAAATTGGTTAACCGCTTCAATTATACCCCATTTTATACATCTGAAATGCATGAGCGACCCGAATAAGTAGGTAGTTTGAATATTTTATTAGGGGCCGTAATACGTGCGCTAAGCTACGAGTACCTATATCTGATGGGCTATTTTATATCAGTGGGAGTTTCCAGGTGGTACATTCTAGTAAGAACATCTGTTTGAATGTATTTATTGTACTGTACCTACATACTCCAGCTCTTCGCTGGTGTATGTCGAGTCTAGTAGAAGGTTTTAACCATTAAATATTTTATTTATAACTAGCCGACCAATGACAGACTTTGTCCTGTCCAAATTTCAATAATCGAATAGAAAAAAGTGAAAAGAAAATAGTTTATTTGTATTTTTTACGTTTTTCTCTGATCATCACAACAAAAATGAAATCAGCCAAATCGGTTCAGCCGTTCTCGAGTTTCGCGCTTAGCAACACATTTAGCGATTCATTTTTTTATTATAGATTTTCATAAATTTAAATATAAAATATAAATATTGGCGGACTATACACACAGCGCCATCTAGCCCCAAACTAAGCAAAGCTTGTATCTTTGTCAGTTGTTGTGATAGAATACTTAAATACTTTTTTTTTTTTTGTAAATACATACATTTTATACATAATAACACCCAGACACAGAACAAACATCTATGTTCATCACACAAATATTTGCCCTGGGTGGGGATCGAACCCACAACCTACAGCGCAGAAGGCAGAGTTACCTGCGACTTCGTTCGTGTAGATTTAAGTTCGCAGGATTTACGACTTTATCGAATTACTTGTATTTAGCTGACACGAGGAGGTAAGGAGAATACATTATCAGCTAGTAAATAAACCAAATTAAAATCCTAATAATATTATAAATGTGAAAGTTTGTGAGTTTGTATGTATGTTTGTTCCTCAATCAGGCCTATACAACAAAACGGATTAAGATTTTGCTGTAGATGTAGATATAATGCCCGAATACATAATTGACTACTTTAACATATGAAAAACATCCCCAAAACGATAAAAAAACGCAATAGGGAGGATTTCTGTATAGATGGCGCTGCTGTGCAACAAATCTGACATCACAGACTAAATACATTCAGTCTTTTCTATTCGATTATTGAAATTTGACAGGACAACGTCTGTCACGGGTCGGCTAGTATATATATATATACATAGTATAAAGCAAAGTCGCTTTCCGCTTCCCGCGTCTGTATGTCTGTATGTATGTTTGCTTATATCTTTAAAACTACACAACGGATTTTGATGCGGTTTTTTTTAATAGATAGAGTGATTCAGGAGGAAGGTTTATATGTATAATAACATGCTACCCGTGCGAAGCCGGGGCGGGTCGCTAGTATATATATATATATATATCTCAAGGAAAAATTGAAGAAAGTAATCTAAGGTATCAAAAATTTGCCTATTATAGGTGGACAGCTAGTATTTTATAAAGTCAAGTGCTTGTCGTTTGGCTATTATAAGGTTTCTACTATTACTTTATACATATACAAACAAATCAACGACAATTTTGATGTTATGTTTGACAAACAAACAAACACACCACGCCCGGAAACCGCAACAATTCGGGACCAAACTGAATGTTTACTTACAAAACTACAACAATAACTAAACCTTTGTCTGTTCCTTATTCCTATAGATGTTGAGTTCAAAATGGAGTGCTTGAGAGGGAATGTATCTTGTCGCAGAAGCAGACGACCCGAATTTACAAGCGGTCGGGTACAAGTGTACAAGTTTAGGCTTCCCGTGATAAAATCTTACTCGTTTTACTAAAAAATAACAATAAATAAATAGGATCACGACTGTAATCCCCAAGTACGGTAGACATCCTCTCAGATCTCCAGACGCTTAGATCCTTTGAAGATGTCTAGTGGGGGTTGCCAGAGGCACGTCCGAACATTATATTTGGCACATGCCCGCATTTTGCAGTAGTTAGCATTCCATACGTGACTGGTTGCAAGCCCATCGCCGCTTATAAGAATACTAACTGGTTTCCTCACGATGGTTTCCTTCACCGCTTTGAACACGTGTTTTTGATGCGCATATAAGTTTTTCGAACAGAAAAATCCTTTGATGCACGCGGATTCGAACCCACGACCTTCAGATTGAAAGTCAAGGTACCTCCCACATGGCCAGCACGGCTATTTAAATATATAATTTACTCAAATAATATATAAATGCTAAAGCAACCCGATTTGATTAAATTTGCCGATTGTGATTAAATTTCATATAAAGACTAGCTGTCCCGACAGACGTTGTCCTGTCAAATGTCAATAATCCCACAGAAAAAAGCACTTTCCGTTTTTCCCGATCTCTACGCCACCCTTATCACTTAGGGGTATGAGAAATAGATGTTGGTCGATTCTCAGACCTACTCAATATGCTCACAAAATTTGATGACTATTACCTACTATTCTGTTGTTATAAAGCAGACCAGTAAAATTGTGCCTACATTTGCCTGTATTCTTAAATTCTCACATTTATAATGTTAGTAGCAGGATATCTATACATACCGACTTTTATCAATCAATAATTAAAGAGTAGGTAAAAATAACACATTTAAACTCATAAGCATAAATATGTGAATTCAAAATGCATTAGGTTAGGTACTTATCTAATATTTTCAAGCGTGTATTGAACTAGGTAAGTAATACCTACCTATCATTCTACTTTGGTTTAGCGTTATAATTAGGTACGAGTATTATAAATTGGAATATGTTTCATAGACCTACTGCTGCTAACCTACCACCTTTGCGAACGAAGTCGCGCACGGGTCAGCTAGTTTTATCACTACATAGTATAAAGCAAAGTCGCTTTCCGCTTCCCGCGTCTGTATGTCTGTATGTATGTTTGCTTATATCTTTAAAACTACACAACGGATATTGATGCGGTTTTTTTAATAGATAGAGTGATTCAGGAGGAAGGTTTTTAAGTATAATAACATGCTACCCGTGCGAAGCCGGGGCGGGTCGCTAGTATAATTATATATCGAATTCTTCAGCTACCAAACTTGACTTTTTTCTAATATATCGATGATTAAAAATAATTATGTAATGCGGAGTGACAAAGAGAAATAACAAAGTTAGGTAGAAAACATTTATACAAATTCTAATTTCCGTCGCCATATTTTTTACAAAGCCACAAAACCAAAATCTTATTTTAAAGTAACTTAATTTCGGTAAAACTCCTCTTGTTATTTCATTAAGCGTTCCCTAACATCTGTTGCTTGAAACTTGATGTCATTGTTTCAACTTTCCTCTACTGAAATCTTTACGACTTAATTTCACTAAAACCAGCTTTAATTCGTCACACTAAAGTCTAAAATTGAATAACGGTTCTGGAAAGTATAGAAAGCGTATCCTCTTATTTGAAAGTTGGTGATACATTTTAGAAAACTTTGCAAGCGGACGATGAATATAAATTGTTGTTCTATTGACGTGAAATTATGGAAGCAGAATATTCTAAATTCTAAACAAAGAGACCTTGAAGATAAAATATGACTCTTTTACAACCACATCCAAAGTACATAATTACATAATATAAAACCCTCAAATATATAAATAAAACTGGCCAAGTGCGAGTCGGACTCGCGCACGAAGGCTTTCGTACCATTATCTATAAAAACGGCAAAAATATCATGTTTGTTGTATGGGAGCCCCCTTTAAATATTAACTTTTTTCTATTTTTTGTATTTTTTGTTAGAGCAGCAACAAAAATACATAATCTGTGAAAATTTCAACTGTCTAGCTGTCAGGGTTCATGAGATACAGCCCTGTGATAGACAGACGGACAGCGAAGTCTTCTTTGAAGGTCCCGTTTTTACCCTTTGGGTACGGAACCCTAAAAACTAGCAATCCGTCCCAGAGTCTCACGGGTGTACTAATGATTTTATGGCGATTCTTACTACACTTTGGTTTACATTATTGAAATTTTAGTGGACATCCCTAATTTTTTCTACTAATAAATATAGCCTATGTTACTCAAAGATAATTTAGCATTCTAATAGTAATTTTTTTTTTAAATCGGTCTACTAGTTTCGGAGCCTGATCAATGTAAACCAACAAATAACCAAATCTCTTCATAATATTAGTATAGATAGCAACAATCGCGTCTTTATTAAAAACTAGTAAAAACCTTCGCGACTTCGTTCACGTAACGTTATTTTCAAAGAGACTTCAATTTTAAAGTTTCTAGGACTAATGGTTTAGACTGTGCGTTGATCAGTCAGCCAGTAACGCAAGTATTTTATATATTTTGATAAATGGATCACGACTGTAATCCCCAAGTACGGTAGATATCCTCTCAGATCTCCAGACGCTTAGATCCTTTGAAAATGTCTAGTAGGCGTCCAAACATTATATTTGGCACACGCCCATAATTTGCAGTAGTTAGCATTCTATACGTGACAGGTTGCAAGCCCATCGCCGCTTATAAGAATACTAACTGGTTTCCTTCACCGTTATAAGTGTTTTTGATACGCATATAAATTTTAAGAACAGAAAAATCCATTGATGCACGTCAGGATTCGAACCCACGACCTCCAGATTGAAAGTCGATGTACCTCCCACTCGGCAAACTCGGCTATCTATTTCCAAAACACACAAAAAATGAAGATGCAGCTTTTTGCTTTGATCATCCAATATCTGACGGCAATTACTCGTGCCTATAAATAGATGTCCAAAATATACGTTATTTCAAATGAAAACGAGGAAAAAGGTTAGTTTATCCTCAAAAAGATCGAACAATCAGCTTATTAGATAAAGGGAAATCCTTCTAGCACATTATGTGGGGAGCACGAATCCAATCTAGTCCTCAATCCGAGCAAATGCGATTCCCTATCAATTAATCCTCGAATCCTGGACATAGTGAAGATAAAACAAATGGTACACTTTGCGAATTAAATAAATGTTTAAGTTTCTTAGTAGTCCTTGAAGGTTTGTGAGTTTGTTTGTATGTTTGTGCCTCAATCACGCCCAAACGATAGAACGGATTTGAGTTGAAACTTAGAACATGCATAGATTATGCCCTGAAATAGCATATAGGATATTTTTTATTTACATAAAAAGTCAATCAGGTCTAACAAGAAAACGGATTTAGATGAAATTTGCTGTAGATGTAGATATAATGCCCGAATAAAACATAAAGGTTTATAATCCATAAAACATTCCAGAGATGATAAAAAAACACAAAAGGCATGATTTTGGTATAGATGGCGATGGTGTGCAAAAAAAACTGACATCCGTTTTGGCAACTGCATGATACAAATATAACCAAATAATTTTTAAATTCGGGAATCTGATACTCGGAGCGTTTTTAGGGTTCCGTACCCAAAGGGTAAAACGGGACCCTATTACTAAGACTTCGCTGTCCGTCTGTCTGTCTGTCTGTCTGTCTGTCCGTCTGTCTGTCCGTCTGTCTGTCACAGGGCTGTATCTCATGAACCATGATAGCTAGACAGTTGAAATTTTCACAGATTATGTATTTCTATTGCTGCTCTAACAACAAATACTAAAAACAGAATAAAATAAATATTTAAGGCGCTCCCAGTCGACGATTATTTTTGTTCGAAACGAAAAAAGAAATACTTGTGATCAAGCCACATCTCCTATTTTTATTAGTATATATACTACTTATACTCGCACTTGGCCGGTTTTTTCTATGCGATTACGACAGGACAAAGACTGTCGGCTAGTTAAATAAAAGTTTAAGACCAAGTTTCCTAGTGAAGTATATTTTCTAAAGGATTAGTCGCTCACTCACACACATAAAGGCGGATGCAAGGAAAATATTTTTGAGAATTCCCGTCGTAAAAGGTTGAAAGGAGGTATTAAAGTATGTACGACAAATCTTACTTAATAGTCGCATTAGCACTGTCGGTGCTTTCATTCACATATTTTTAGCGAAACGTGATTATTCTCGCTGTTCAAATAGAATAGTATTTAAAAATTAAAATAAATATTTTGTAATGCAAATATTTTTTTCAAGAGTTTGCGAGTACTTGGAATATTACGATGTTGTAGTAGACACAATCTGGTATCCTATCATAATTATCTTAATCTTATATATAAAATTTCCATGTCACAATGTTAGTTACCGTACTCCTTCGAAACGGCTTGACCGATTCTCATGAAATTTTGTGAGCATATTGAGTAGGTCTGAGAATCGACCAACATCTATTTTCATACCCCTAAGTGATAAGGGTGGCGTAAAGATCGGGAAAAACGGAAAGTGCTTTTTTCTGTGGGATTATTGACATTTGACAGGACAACGTCTGTCGGGACAGCTAGTAATGTATAAATGCGAAAGTTTGTGAGGATGTTTGTATGTTTGTTTCTCAATCAGACCTAAACGACCGAACGGATTAAGATGAAACTTGCTGTAGATGTAGATATAATGCCCGAATAAAACATAGACTAGTTTTAAATACGAAAAACGTCCCTAAAATGATGAAAAACGATGAAATCGTCATAAATCGATTTCCTTAATCTACGCGGACGAAGTCGCGGGGAAAAGCTAGTAATCACTACATAGTATAAAGCAAAGTCGCTTTCCGCTTCCCGCGTCTGTATGTCTGTATGTATGTTTGCTTATATCTTTAAAACTACACAACGGATTTTGATGCGGTTTTTTTTAATAGATAGAGTGATTCAGGAGGAAGGTTTATATGTATAATAACATGCTACCCGTGCGAAGCCGGGGCGGGTCGCTAGTACTCGTATAAAATTGACTGAACTCACAGCGCTGTTGGTAGTAGTTCTGCTTTTTGCGCCAAGGTTTAGTGACCTAAGCAAATATAGAAAAAACTAGGTAATATAGAAACCGGTATGACAAAGCATGCTTTGAACTTGAACCTTGGTACTCATAAATAGAGAAAGTAGACTTTGTCCTGTCCTGTGTAGTCAAAACTGATGACAGATTTTTATACCAAAATCATCTCTTATGCGTTTTCTTATCATTCAGGGATTGTGTTACGGATTATTATTTCTCCCTTTATTTGTTCTGATATTTTATCTACATACTACAGCAAATTTCATCTTAATTCGTTTTGTCGTTTATTTTTGATTAGAGAAGAAACATAGCAGCCTTATCACAAACTTTCGCATTTATAATATTACAAGCTAACCCGGCGAACTTCGTATCGCTTTAGAATTAACTCCCGTTCCCGTTAAAAAATCAAAAAATACAGAAAATAGTTTATTCACCCTTTTTAAATAGTTGAAAATTATTGAAAATGATTCATCTTTCATAATCATGTATTCGTCGAGTTTTCATTGTTTTTAAGATGTATTCTGCTATTCGGGGCGGAGACAAATCCAACGAATTAAAAACCATGAAAATTGGTCCAGCAGATCTCGAGTTATAAGTGTTGTAACAAACCCGACTTTCTTTTATATAGTAGACTAGCGACCCGCCCCGGCTTCGCATGGGTAGCATGTTATTATACATATAAACCTTCCTCCTGAATCACTCTATCTATCAAAAAAAACCGCATCAAAATCCGCTGTGTAGTTTTAAAGATATAAGCAAACATACATACATACATACAGACGCGGGAAGCGGAAAGCGACTTTGCTTTATACTATGTAGTGATTAGGATACATTTATGTATGTCGGATATGTTTGTTTGCCGTTGGCATAGACTGAGCCAGCTCTCCTAATCGTCATATTGCCTGAGGCTGTAGTTGGAGGGACGAACACGTTATCTGTAGATACTCTATTAGACGATAGTCTGAAAGAGTCAAAGTAAATAAATCCGCCTCTCATACGATAAAGTAAGTACTCATTTATCTCTTGTGAAGCAGAATCAAGCTTTTCATCTCAGTATTTTCCTTTGTAATACGAGACAAATCAACTTACACCAATTTCTTTGATTTATGATTTCGTTGATATAAAGGTCCTCTTCGAAAAACACGATGGTTTCCTTTTTTTACTCAATAACAAAATAAACAAAGCAAAGGTTTCATTTTCTGAATAGTCTGGTGCAATATTATTACAACTATCGTGATTAATAGACATAACTATAGATTTTAACACGGGTGTTCATCACTTAATTACCTTTAATTTATTTTTCCGACGTTTCGCCTATGTTACAATAGCCATGGTTGCGGGCAGACTGGCGAACACGGTGCTACCGTCGAGAAGCGGAGGCAGTTGACGAAACTACCCTCACTTGGTCTTCAGAAATAGAAATTTCCATGTTCATATTACAACACACCAGTCTGCCCGCGACCATAACTATTGTAACATAGCCGAAACGTCGAGAAAATAAATTAAAGGTAATTACGTGATAAACACCCGTGTTAAAATCCATAGTTAAGTCTGGTGCAAATTAGTAGTCTTTTAGACGTTTTGAGAGCCTGGAGATCTTAGAGGATGTATTCTGTACTTGGTCATTACAGTTGTGATCCGACTTTAATAACTGATTTTGAAGTCATAGTTTGACGTGTATTCATAAGAATGAGTAGGTACAGTCAGCTGCAGGAGTTAAAGACTTTTAAAAATAAAGAAATTCATTTTAAAACCCGATGACAATTTTAAAACAATTTTAATGCTAAAGTAACAAATAAGTTTTCTGTTGAAAAATATTTTTCAGTGACAAGCTTTTGTAAAATCATTAAAACCATCGAGCACCTGTCATCACTACATAGTATAAAGCAAAGTCGCTTTCCGCTTCCCGCGTCTGTATGTATGTATGTATGTTTGCTTATATCTTTAAAACTACACAACGGATTTTGATGCGGTTTTTTTTAATAGATAGAGTGATTCAGGAGGAAGGTTTATATGTATAATAACATGCTACCCGTGCGAAGCCGGGGCGGGTCGCTAGTATAATATAACATTGTCATTGTAACTTTACAAGAATGCAAAGTGTTTACTAAATAAGAGGATTTACTAACGAGTTTCTTTGTGAGTGTCTGTTAAACAGCTCCTGACTCCATCATCAGATTAGCTCACTGTCACCATATTATTGCATTGTCACCGAAGTTACATAAATATGAGAAATTTCAGCTCAATCGGTTGGGGATAACTGCTTCAAAATTGAGTTGCATATTCCAACATAACTAACATAGTTACATACATACATTGCAAGTTAAATAAAAGCTTGTAAAAAACCAAAGATATTTTATTTATAAAATCTTTATACAATAATCACATAATTTTAATTATAAATACGGCTAATTACCACGGTTTTTGTTGTATTGCTGACGTTTCGAGACAATTCAGATGCTCTTCATCATGAGCATCGCCCGCGACCGCGAACAACGGCAGATCGGCGAATACTCAAGAAACGTGGTAATTAGCCGTATTTATAGTTTAAATGAATAACAACCACGATAGTTTTAATTCAATAATCATACATATATATATATACTAGCGACCCGCCCGGCTTCGCACGGGTAGCATGTTATTATACATATAAACCTTCCTCCTGAATCACTCTATCTATTAAAAAAAACCGCATTAAAATCCGTTGTGTAGTTTTAAAGATATAAGCAAACATACATACATACATATTACATACAGACGCGGGAAGCGGAAAGCGACTTTGCTTAATACTATGTAGTGATAGTGATTTGATGTTGAGTGTACATAATCCGTTTCTCTAATGGTGACTACACAAAAACTGTAACAATGTAACATAAACCCTCATTAAAAGAAACGAGCTTTTTAAACACTACAAAGACACATTTAAGTGCTCGAAACACACAGTAATTAAACTGATGTAATTTATTTGTTACGTAGATTCTTTAACCAGTTTTAAAACAATCGAGTTTTATTTCTGAATAAAATAAAGCTACAATATCAATAGAATATTAGTTGCACGATCGTTTTGTAGGGTTGTCACATAATATAACTAAATTCTATTATTGTGAGGCGGGTTCGAGATGCTAAAAAATAAGAAATACATTTAGAAAAGTAATTTTTTTTTAATCTTAAAACTTTACAAATTTTAACAGACATGGAAAAAACGAATTAACACTAAAGTTAAGAACAATAACATACCAACAATAACCATTTACAACGTTTGTCGAGCTCAGACGATAATATTATCAACTAGATTAGTAATAAAATATGCTATTGTTTCTATGTTTGAAGCAAGTTGAAGTTCGTCATATTTTGTGCTTCTTTATTAGTGTATAATTCCGCAAGCTTTATAGCATTTTCACATTATAGCATCAAACTCTTCTTTTTTAGGGTTCCGTACCCAAAGGGTAAAAACGGAACCCTATTACTAAGACTTCGCTGTCCGTCTGTCTGTCTGTCTGTCCGTCTGTCTGTCACAGGGCTGTATCTCATGAACCGTGATAGCTAGACAGTTGAAATTTTCACAGATTATGTATTTCTGTGGCTGCTCTAACAACAAATACTAAAAATAGAACAAAATAAATATTTAAGGGGGGCTCCCATACAACAAACATGATTTTTTGCCGTTTTTATAGATAATGGTACGGAACCCTTCGTGCGCGAGTCCGACTCGCACTTGGCCGGTTTTTAATGACTGATCGTTTGGTTCGGCGTGACAACCCTAACAATGAACCATTAAACCATATTTCATTTGCAACTGAAGTATTCGAATCACTGAAGTAGCATAACAAGGCCGCAATAAAAACTTAACGCCTTTCCTATAAAGGGGTGGGCAGGGCGCAGGCTGGCACGGTAAATATTACGTTATAAGCAGTATTATGTCTTGTCAGGTAAGTCAAAGGGGCCGTTAAAACCATGGACATATAAAAACTTTTACCTACTCGTACAGAAGATATTATTCCATGTGCGTAGGCCGTGGACCGTAAACAAGTTCAAGCTAGCAATGCGTTTGGTCATAAAAATACATCACATTTTTTGTTTTTGTATGGGAAAAGCTACCCAGATAAGACGGAAAATGTAATAAAACTATCAAACATAAGAAGAAACTATCTTAAGTTTAGTTAAACTAATAAAATATTTGTATAACAACAAATACTAAAAACAGAATAAAATAAATATTTAAGGGGGGCTCCCATACAACAAACATGATTTTTTTGCCTTTTTTATAGATAATGGTACGGAACCCGTGCGCGAGTCCGACTCGCACTTGGTCGGTCATCTTAATCCGTTTTGTCGTTTATTTTTGATTAGGGAACAAACAGAAGTATTATCAAAAACTTTCGCATTTCTAATATTATTAGGATATAAAAACTATTAATTCTAACTAGCACCTCTGTTCTACGCATTTTCTTGACTCCGTGGTGATTTGATTTATCGATGACGGTCGGAAACATTGCATGCGTTTGAATTGATTTGTTACGTTTTATAAATTAGGTACATGTTTGTTCGAGGTTGTAATGGCAACAGTAATAGTGCACGCTGTTAAGCAATTCCGAGTTTATTATAAGGTATTATTTATTATATTAGCTTAGTGCTATTTTTGCTTTCCATAATTTCACTGGTTTGTTTCATAGATACCCTGTATCATTTTCGATATGAAAATCGAGGTTTTTTTTTTGCGTTTTATGTCATTCAGGAATAGTATATACTTACCTCCTGGTAGTTATCCTACTAATACTATATGTTATCTGAAAGTATAAGAAGATGTTTAGATGTTTGAGCCACAAATACCGCACGAACGACTTGGAATATTAAAAAAGGTATACCACACTAGCGAAGCTACGAGCGGAAGCTAGTAAGCTTTTTATAATACAAGCTGACCCGGCGAACTTCGTATCGCTTTAGAATTAAGGGGCTCTCAGTCGACGATTGCTCTTTTTCGAAACGAAAAAAGAAATACTTCTGAACAAGCCACATCTCCTATTTTTATAAGTATATTACTTCAGGTTCCTACCTAGATTTATATTAAGCTGAAAACATAATAGCAGAAACTTTTCACGATAAAGATATTATTTCAAAATGATACGTTTTAGAATTTATGATCGAAATATTTTATATACCTACTATTAAAATCAACTTGTGATTTATTGTTAAATATAGTACATAATTTATATCATTAATTTATTCGAAAAGCTAAGGCGGACCACGCGCCGACGTGTGTTTGTCGTCATTGCAGCGGTCGGTAGGATTATTTATCGAAGTGATTAAAGATGGGTACATCTTTATTCACATATACTATACATTATAAAATAAGAGATGTGGCTTGTTCAGAAGTATTTATTTTTTCGTTTCGAACAAAAACAACCGTCGACTGGGAGCGCCTTAACAAATCCGTTCCCGTTCTCGTTCCCGTTCCCGTTCCCGTTCTAAAAAGTATCTTATGTCCGTCTCCTGGTTCTAAGCTACCTCCCCCCCACCAATTTTCAGCTAAATCGGTTTAGCCGTTCTTGAGTTATAAAAAGTGTAACTACCATGACTTTCTTTTTTGAAAAACGTATATACGAGTATAAACACGTACCTACTTCACGTAGAGACCCATTATATATTATACCTACCTACTGTATCCATATTATGAGTAAAATCATCGCAAATTCTGCGGTTGTTTTTGAAGTCCAAAGTTTACGGCGTAAATTCACTTTTCCCACCACATTACTTAGATCTAAGGTGTGTAAAATAAACAAATTTCATCACACAACACGTCACAGTAGTAAAAGCGCAAGTTGTTTATACCTTTACTTACAGTGTTACCAGCTCTGTGTTTTATAGCAACCACCTCGTCTGCTGAAATCACAATCTTCACTAAATAAAAGAAAAGAGGTTAGATCAACCGAAAAAATCACGAATGTAATCACCAAGTACAGTGCTATTCTGTCAAATCTCCAGGCACTCAGATTCTTAAAGATACCTAAAGGGGATAGTCGGGAGCACGTTCACTATTATAATTGGCATATGCAAGTCGAGATATCTACCACACGGCTGCCGGAAATAATGAAAGAAATTTAGATTATATGTACGTCAAATAACAAGTTAGGTAAAAAATATAAATAAATAGAATCACGACTGTAATCTCCAAGTACGATAAAGATCTCAGATCTTCAGGCGCTTAGATCCTTGAAGGAGTCTAAAGGGGTAGACAGAGGCACATCCAAACACGTAAGGGTAGTAGGAAAGTAAGGGTATAGTTTTGTGTTCACAAAGTTTAAAACAACCACAAATTCCAACCCGTACGTATCTACGAATAAGTATCTTCTGTTGGCAATACCGCCCATATTTGGGTACCGCTTTCGTCGGTTCCGCGTCTTGGCTTGGGTTCCGCACGTCGGTTTACGATCAGCATTACACAGATCCCTCGGCACTTGACATATTTACTTTTATTGCATCACATAAGGCCGCCATATTTTGCGGAAGACACTTTCTGGTAGGCTGTATTGAATTTTTGTGATCGAAATATTACACCACGAGTTAACGACATAGATATATATATAACGACATACCTAATTAACTTCTCGATAATCTTACTTCCATTATTTCGATTAATTAAAAAAAAATTATGTATCTTTTTTGTCTTTGGACATTTGAATTTTAAAATTCGGCCACTATCACACGAAACCATGGTCTACATACTTCAAATCCTGATTGAAGCCAACATTTTGCCATACTAATGTTCACGTGACCGGCACCAAAGCTGGATCCGCCCTTGAATACATAGCTTATGTCCTGTAATAGAATATTATTTATGCTACTTTTATCCATGTACCACGCGCGGCTAGAAGCTAGTAAATATATTTTACAGAACCGGCTGGGTGACTGTATAAACACTTTGTTTGTCTTTAACTATAAATTAATAGCCGACCCGCGACATACTTTTTTAGACTTTTTTTTGTCCAATTTACAATAATCGCGTAGAAAAAAGTAATTTCAGGCAATTTCCAATTTTTACGCTATAAACCTTGTCCAGTTAAAATAAATTACTAATTTTGGTAGAATGCGTATCATTAATTAGTCAAACTTCGTTGCTATGACAACTGAAAATGTATAGTCTGTGATGTCAGATTTGTTGCACAGCAGCGCCATCTATACCAAAATCATCTTTATTGCGTTTTTTATCATTTAGGGGTTGTCAGGCGGATTATAAGTTCCCCTATTTTTTATTCAGATTTTTGATCTACATACTACAGTAAATTTCATCTTAATCCGTTTTGTCTTTTAAGCCTGATTGACTATCAAACATACAAACATCCTCACAAACGAATTTATATTTATTAAGGTAAAATTGTATGCATAAACGTATACCTAACCGAGGTAAATGATATTTTCACACTATGTCGTGATGCGACTCAGTGCGAAAATATTAAGGTGATACTTGAAATTTTTGACTTTTTGTATGGGCTGAGTGTACCCGGATAAGACGGAAAAAGTGATAAAACTGCATTATCTTGAAAACTAAAAAATTAAAAAAAAAAAATCTTCAATGTTGGTAGCTAGTATGATTATTTAACGAATTATATAAAAATGAACTATTTAGCTATTCATAGTTTTGATTAAAAACGAAACTAGTGTTTTTGAAGAGCTAACTTTGGAAAATAAATCTATCGAGAAAAGTTTCACCAATCGTGTTTCTTTCTTTAATTTATCTAAATTAAATCCTTAAATTATCTTTGTCATAAAAAATAAAACTGCATGTTCTGCGGTTATTGAGAAAAAACGATTCTGCATTCATCAAAAACATTCATTACTCGTCTTTAACTTCTATTTCTAAATAACCTAACATTTCCATTACCATTATTCAAAGCAGACGCAAAACACAAACAAATTGCAATCGTATTTTCTGCGTCAGTGCATGTTTACCAATGTTGTTTTCCGAATAGAGTTGCGAAGTAAATTGGCGAAAAACAGTTGTAACCGGCTAAAATGTCCGAGCG
The DNA here is from genome assembly GCA_912999785.1 of Hydriomena furcata. NCBI lineage: Eukaryota > Metazoa > Arthropoda > Insecta > Lepidoptera > Geometridae > Hydriomena > Hydriomena furcata. Next base: position 12,273,902 of record OU538828.1, on the reverse strand, counting down.
CTCCCCGCGGGTCGTTTTAACTTATTTACTCGTATGAATGCGTTTAGCGCACCCGTACTATTTGTGTCACTTTATTTGCTAACGACCGGTGCGCAAAAAAAGCATAGAATAATGTCTGCGTACCTGTCAGTGGGACCACTCGCAGATAAGTTATGCAGTTTTAAAACATTAAATTAAATTTAGTTGAACATTTTCGTAGCAGAAATCTCACACAGCTCGGTACATGAGATAAAAAATGTCTGAAAAGATTGTGTTTCTGTTTTTGTTTGTTAATGAATCCGTTGTAGATAAGTAGCTATTTTTGTTGTGGGAATATAACTGACCATGTTATATTTACATTATCTGGCCTAACAGCTCAGTTGGTAGTAGCTCTGCTTTCTGCGCTGTAGGTTGTGGGTTCGATCCACACCATGGATAAACATTTGTGTGATGAACATATATGTTTGTTCTGTGTCTGGGTGATAGTTTAATAAGTATGTATTCACTACAACAACATAATTTTCAATAATCAAATAGAAAAAACTGTTTTTTTTTAGTCTGTGATGTCAGATCTGTTGCACACCAGCGCCATCTATACAGAAATCATTTTAGGATGTTTTTCATATTTTAAAGTAGTCTATTATTTATTCGGGCACTACATCTACATCTACAGCAAATTTCAACTTAATCCGTTTTGTCGTTTAGGCCTGATTGAGGAACAAACATACATACAAACTCACAAACTTTCGCAATTATTATATTATTAGGATAGCCTAATTTCCAATACTTGACACCGAGACAGTTTCTACGCTTGAAATACAAACCATCAACGTCAGAGTAATCCATATTTAGTACCGGCAACTAATCCTGCGAATTACCTTAGCTTGACTAATCTAGCAAACGTAATATAATGTCTACTATCGAGATTTGAGATTAAGGCGAGTAATAAATGTTTTTGATGAATGCAGAATCGTTTTTTCTCAATAACCGCATAACATACAGTTTTGTTTTTCATGACAAAGATAACTTAAGGATATAACCTAGATAAATTACAGACAGAAACACGATTGGTGAAACTTTTCTCGATAGATTTATTTTCCAAAGTTGGCTCTTCAAAAACACGAGTTTCGTTTTGAATCAAAGCTATGAATATTTTTATATAATTCGTAAGATAATCATACTAGCTAAATAAATTACAGACAGTTTCTTTTTCAATTTGATGGTTTTCGAGATAATGCAGTTTTATCACTTTTTCCGTCTTATCCGGGTAAACTCAGCCCATATAAAACGTCAAAAATTTTACTTATCACCTTAACGCAATGTAGTGGTTTACTTTTGGAACGAATTACATAGAAATATCTCATGATTCAAGCTTTAAAGAAATGTATTCTCAAAGAGACATAATCACTTACGTGTAAGAATAGTTATTAAAATGTTGCTAAATTGCTAAAATGCTAAAGTCGACTGACTTTTGCTAAATCGATACGTTCATTTGGTATGTTGGAAATACAGTAGGTAGGTAGTTAGGAGTGTTAGTATGTTAATAAGTTATGAAAAACATACAAACGTATTAGGACTTTTTTCAGGTACCTCTATACTTTCTAAATTTTGATTTTATGAATCACAATCCTTTAAATGATAGTTTTCATTCAATGGATGTAATGTGGATGTAATGGAGGGCATCATGATAATTAATAGATAGTTTTTTAGGGTTCCGTACCCAAAGGGTAAAAACCCTAGGAAAAAGGACCCTATTACTAAGACTCCGCTGTCCGTCTGTCTGTCTCAAGGCGGTATCTCATGAACCGTGATAGTTGAAATTTTCACAGATGATGTATTTCTATTGCCGCCATAACAACAAATACTAAAAACAGAATAAAATAAATGTTTAAGGCGCTCCCAGTCGACGATTATTTTTGTTCGAAACGAAAAAAGAAATACTTCTGAACAAGCCACATCTCCTATTTTTATAAGTATATTACTTCAGGTTCCTACCTAGATTTCTATTAAGCTGAAAACATAATAGCAGAAACTTTTCACGATAAAGATATTATTTCAAAATGATACGTTTTAGAATTTATGATCGAAATATTTTATATACCTACTATTAAAATCAACTTGTGATTTATTGTTAAAGATAGGTAATATGTAGATCTAGATTTCTATTAGAATAGATTTTTGATAAGTAATTATACATAATTTATATCATTAATTTATTCGAAAAGCTAAGGCGGACCACGCGCCGACGTATGTTTGTCGTCATTGCAGCGGTCGGTAGGATTATTTATCGAAGTGATTAAAGATGGGTACATCGTTATTCACATATACTATACATTATAAAATAGGAGATGTGGCTTGTTCACAAGTATTTATTTTTTCGTTTCGAACAAAAATAATCGTCGACTGGGAGCGTCTTAATAGAAATCTAGGTAGGAACCTGAAGTAATATACTTATAAAAATAGGAGATGTGGCTTGTTCAGAAGTATTTCTTTTTTCGTTTCGAAAAAGAGCAATCGTCGACTGGGAGCCCCTTAAGAGAATATTATTATATAAAAAAAAAAAAAAAAAAATTGTTTGTTGTATGGGAGCAACAAACGGGTGTTTTGCCGTTTTTTATAGATAATGGTACGGAACCCTTCGTGCGCGAGTCCGACTCGCACTTGGCCGGTTTTCTTATTTGCTTCTCAGACAATGTGATACGAAGGACTGGTTGGTAACTAACTAAAAACTAGTCCTACAAGTCACAAAATTGATTAAAAATAAAATATCAAACTTCCTTGCAAATTATCCATTGTCAGAACTGCATGCTCTGCATCTGATATAATTATTTGAAAGCTTTAATGTATTAAAATAGCAATAAAATTCATAACTAAGTATAGTGTGCACCGCAACTCCCTTAACGTAATTGGTAAATTAGCGAACCAAGCTCCGGGAATGCCATAGGGATGTTCCAATGAATATTATAAATGAATACCAAATAATTTGTTGAACGTAACATGTCATTTTGAGTATCCTAATAATATTATAATAGCGAAAGTTTGTGAGTTTGTATGTATGTTTGTTCCTCAATCAGGCCTAAACGATAAAACGGATTAAGTTGAAATTTGCTGTATATATAGATATAATGCCTGAAATAAATAATAGACTACTTTAAAATACGAAAAACATCCAAAAACGATAAATAAACGCAAAAGGGATGATTTCTGTATAGATGGCGCTGGTGTGCAACAAATCTGACACCACAGACTAAAAACATTCAGTCTTTTCTATCCGATTATTGAAGGACAAAGTCTGTCACGGGTCGGCTAGTATCTTATAAGATACTATGTTAGGTTTATGTGTCATTATTTGCTGCCGACTTAAATAAATAAATAAATGTTTGGTGAACATTTCACATAGTGCCATCTAGCCCCAAACTAAGCAAAGCTTGTAGTATGGGATCTACTAGTTCCCAAAGTACAAGTTCTACATAGTTTGGGCCTAGATGGCACTTATTTATCTTGCTAACAATTTTAATATTAAAAAAATCGGCCAAGTGCGAGTCGGACTCGCGCACGAAGGGTTCCTTACCTATATCTATAAGAACGGCAAAAAAATCACGGTTGTTGTATGGGAGCCCCACTTCAATGTTTATTTTATTCTGTTTTTAGTATTTTTTGGTATAGCGGCAACAGAAATACATAATCTGTGAAAATTTCAACAGACAGACGTACAGACAGGCAGACAGGAAGACAGACGGACAGCGAAGTCTTAGTAATAGTAATAGGGTCTCGGTTTTACAAATGAAAGCCTGAAAAAACTACTTCAAGCTTCATTTTAATACAATCTATAACCTTATTTTTCCTCTGCGTTTTGAGAGTTAGTGTCCTTTTAACTATTCGAATAATCCATTCCGAATAGACCAAAAACATAAACGAAACATCCCTACGGGCATGTTAAATTAAAAGATATACCAGCATGCGGAGTGCGATACGAAACAAATATAGTTAAACGTATGATTATGCGAGCTCACGACGTACTATTAATTAATTTGTGTACTAACTAGCAAATTCATGGCAATTTGAGATAGTAGACATGGAACGGAGAATTAGGTTGAGACTAAGGATTTATGATATAGAGAACATGGCTCTGCTCTACCTTCTCATCGGATTAGAAATGCTCTTTGAAACATATGGAAACGTAATATATACTTGTATTATACAAAAGCTCAAATATATGTATATGAAGTCGGTGGATTTTGTAGATTCTATAACTTTACACAATACAAGTCGATAACAAATATGGACGTCTTGACTGTCTTCACAGCTCAGTTGGTAGTTGCTCTGCCTTCTGCGCTGTAGATTGTGGGTTCGATTCCCACCCAGGATATAAATAGTTGAGTGATGAACATAGATGTTTGTTCTGTGTCTGGGTGTTAATATGTATAATATAAAAATGTGTTTATAAAAAAAAGTATATAAGTCTTCTATTATATTCTGGTTCTCATAGTAAAAGCTTTGCTTAATTTGGGGCCAGATGGCGATGTCTGAAATGTCCACCAATATTTATTTATTTTATTATTTATATAGAAATATATTGCCATGTGTTCGTCTCACAACAACTGAAAACTGTTTTTGTTGTGTTCGTTAATTATAGGGAAAAATAAATTGGAAAATTTGTCCGAAAAATTCGAAAATAACCGAACATACTTTTTCGATGGAATTATTTAAATTTGAACAAGAACATGATTGTCGGGGTCTAGTTAATAATTAAAAAAAATACCATCACAAATGTAATTCCCAAGTACGGTAGACACTGTCCCAGATCACCAGGCACTGAGATCCTTGAAAATGTCATAACGGAAGTAGCCAGAGGCACGTCCAAACAAAACATTTGGCACACGCCCACATTTTGGATTGGTTGCATGCCCGTAGCCACAAACAAATAGTTCATAGATGTTTTCTTTTTGAAATGATTAATTATAAATCGCCAATACGTGTAGCTACGCAATTTACATTCAAAATAGCTGTTTAAATTCACTTCACGCCCTTAATAACTTATCCCACTTCAATGCTCAAACACAAAAACAGTACATTTCGAATCGAACTGAACCGATATTCATAACATAACAAAAACATACGCTGGCTGCCTGGTGCGGTCGATCGTATTTTGATCATACATATTTCATGGGCACGCTTTGTATGGACGCGGACACTTCTATGCGATTACGGGTAACAAATGAAATAGCACTTCTTGTTCTAGGAATATCGTTTTCGAACGAATACAGAGAGCTATTTTGTCTAATGCAGTGTAATACGGTAATGCCCGCGTGTTTGTGCAATGAGCTAACATATCAGTGTACTCAGTTTTTTAGCGTTTTACGCGACTTCAAAAGGAGGTGGTTCTCAATTCAGTTGTTTTTTATGTTTGTAACCTCAGAACTCGATTATTTATTAATAGAGTTGACAAATACTTTTTTTGGTTGAGAGGACAATATTTCCGTTTGGTCCCATTTAAAATTGAGAAAAAATTATTATTTAATTATTTCTTATTGGATTTTATTTATTTCTTTTAAAAAACAAGTTATACCAAGCATTATAGGCATCCCTTGGATCTCCTGGTGCTTTATAAAAGTATCTGCATGACTAGTTGAAACATAAAGGTAAATATACGCGCGGCCGTCATCCAATCAAAGCGCGGCTGCCGCTCTCAAATGCGCATACGCATTTCAATAGTCGATATCTACCTTTAGGTACCTTTAGTTATTATATTATTATACCACGCGAGCGAAGCCACTGGCAAATGCGAGTCTATAAATAAACTTATTTTTTTTAATCACTTGTATCTGCTGCTCATAATTTCCATTGTATTATTAACCCTAGTTCAAATAGCGCCAAGATAACAGTTTCTTGCGAGACCATTTTGTTTATACGTTCCATATATTATACTCCGCGGCTGCAGTAAAACAATTTGTTGAACTAAACGAGAGCTGCGGGACTAATTCTACGTGAAAAGTTACTACTAATAAAGATTACTGGGTTATACCACAGAGAGCCGAGTTAATATGATGTATGGATGCAGGTGCCTGCACTATGAATTATGTGTACTAAAGCTAAATAAGGAAAAATGGCTTCATTATAATTTCGCAAGCGTTGACTGTTACATAATAAATATCCTACTATAAAGTTTGTGAGAGGATGTTTGTATTTGGTGCAATGGCGGATTTACACATTTGCCGCCAGTAGGCTATTGATTACCAATCCAAGGATTTAGTTAAAAGCGGTGATTCCTGTAAGACATTTGGCAAAATCAGGAGGCATCTGTCCTGCAGTGGGACAAAAAGGCAAAAATAAATAAGATGTTTGAAAAAAAACCTAAATTTGCCACCTCTAAAATCTGCCGCCCTAGGGCCTACTCAGCCTGGGGGTAAATCCGCCACTGATTTGGTGGCTCTATCGCACTCTATCAATAAACTTGGAACATACTAAGCCTATGTCCATGAAATAAACCACGCGAACAGAACCACTGGCTAAAGCTTAACATAATAGTATTACGTTCGTTCTAAGTTTTAACATTAGGTACGGTTTTTACTTATAATATCTTCTTACATGTAAAAACATTCACTAGGCCTGAAATAGGAAGAACGTGTCAATGTATCTGTAAATAGGGCTACCACTACAGGCTACCACTAAAAGTAGTACCGTTTTTCATAGGTACCTAAAAACGTAAAATAGGTACGTAAAATTAGTCATCATGTAAAAAGGTGTTGACTGAAGTGAAGTATTCACTTTTTTATTTTTTGCACCAACGAAATATACGAAAGAACAAGTAAAAAACGAAATGTCTAAAATATCGTAAATGTAGGAACTTCTATTTTGAGGTTACGCGAAGTTAGACTTTAACACAAAAAGAATAAGAGCGATCGTGCTTTAGAAATCTCATATTTTAGAGTGGATACAACAGAATCGCAACCATTGTGTCTGAAAACCCCACATGTTTTACAAAAAAAATTACGTCACCGACAATGAAACATTATTCCTGCTAGTTCAATTAAAATTCTTTTGACGAATGGAGGAATACTCTGTGGTTTACAAACATGCTTGAAATTAAATGACTCCGCATGACTTCACGTAATATAGGTGGATTCTCTACTGGTTTTTATGTGGGTATTGTGCCAAAGTTAATGTTTACTACCCCCTACTACTACTACCCCCTTTAGACATCTTCAAAGATCTAAGCGCCTTATGATCTGAGAGTATGTCTACCGTATTTGGATATTACACTCGTGATCCTTATTATTATGTTTTTACTGTATCGAAACATGCATAAGCTTAATTAAATAAATAACTTGGGATGGTTACTACAATGTGAATTTTCGTAGAATAAAAATGAAACATTACACAATTTTTTTGACCAAAACCAACCAAACAATTTGTTGTTTATTTTCTAATTATTTTTCATTTTTCATCAATTAAAGTGCACGCCGTGCATATATATTTTGTCTACATATATACTTTTTTCATTTCATAAACCCGAGTATATAGGTAGCTTTATCTGAAAATATTTAATTTACTTTGTAGTGGATTAGGTAAAAACTGTTCGTGCCAGTGCCACTAAAAGCATTCTTATCTGATTATTTTTATCTGATAGTAATTATTTTGTGCCCTTTAAATACAATGAAATAAACGGTAGAACAGAAAATAGCTGTATGTATTTTGTGTCCACAATGCGCTATTGCTATTTCGTTATTTCGAAGTAGAAACGTGAGCCAATAAACATCTCACGATAATAAACTACAATTACTACAACCCTGTGTGGGTTGCGGCCAGAGCCTTGAAAACAATATCAAATATCCACAACCAATTGTTGATATAACTTGAAATTGTTTTCTAAATTAAACAATTAGTTTGGCTTGCACAACAATCGCTAAAAGTGTTTAGCGGCAAGTTTTATTTAAATTTGAATGAATGAATGAATGATTTGTCATGAATCAATCTACAAGCCTGAAAAAACAATCCCGAATTATGAACCTCTTTCATTTAAGTCGGATAAAAAGCATGTGGAATGCCATAAAGTACATTAAAGGCATCCTCTATTATAACCCTTGCATAATTTAACAGATAGCTAGAACTTAGGGTACCGAAACCGCCCATTTATCAAAAAATTTAAATGGCGTACCACAATAAATTGGTAGGGCGGCTAGGGCGGCTAGGGCGAGAAGCCTCAAATAAATGTGGAGTCATCAAGAATGATTCAGTAATGGAAGTGGGGTAGATATACCCACTGAGCCGCGAACTACTCGCATCTCGTCTATCTAACTAGTTGAACTAAGAGGTACTTAGATTAAAAGGGCTACAGGTCTTCTTTAGTGGTTATTATTCTTGTTTGAGCCTTCACCTTGTTCGATCGTCACCACACTGGAGCTCTACATAGCATTAAGGAAAGGATCATTGAAAAAATAGATAGACCCCAAGCCGTGTTTGTTGCCTGATTCTTATAGGCTTCCGAGAGAAGGGGTTCCGATCAATGGTACTGAAGAAAGTTACGATAGCGAGTAAGAAGAAAAAGGAATAAATACAAACATTTACATTATTGTAACATAATATTATATTATAACGCATGTAGGTAAACAATCTGTTGATTAGAAATAAAAAAGGCTTTATTATTATTATTATTATTACTATATCTCTAAGTATAAGGATGTAGCTTATGCAGATGTTAATCAATCTTCCCACGACGCATAATAACTGAATAACATAGTCATGCAATCTGTTATAATTTGCATATCACTTGTATGAACAAGGCGTTTAATTTTGCGTGTCTACGTCTTTAAAGAACATTGCGTTTTGCTAGAGTTTAGCAAACAGAAACGTCAAGTGAATAGAAAGGTAGTGAAAAGTCAACATAATAAAAAGAAAGCGGCCAAGTGCAAGTCGGACTCGCGCACGAAGGTTTCCATACCATTATCTATAGAAAACGCCAAAAAAGCCCCTAGGGGCCTCTAGATCTCGCCTAATTCTTATAATAATAAATTTATGGAGAAACATAAGACATGCATGTAGTGGTTTTCATAGATTGCATGGTAGAAAAATATTTGCTCTTGTGCCATCTTCCAGGGATAAAACAGCTGAATACGTTTGTATAGAAAAACTCCTGCCCAGTAATGCTCATAAGTATGACTACATACCTTGTAATTCTTAAGCTATATTTGATATTTCGAGTTGTGAAGCTACTTCCGACTTTACACACCTAGATTAGTACACAGTTCTTGTACTGACCGCAGAGCAGTGGGGTAAAATAGTGTTATTGGTCCTCGGGCCTTCGCACCAAATGAATGACCCTAGATAGGGACCTGGCTATGACAGATGGCTTTTAATAAAACACTTGTTATAATATTGTCATGGGTTTATTAGTATTGTGAAAGTTACAGAGCAAAAACTCTGACAGAAGGATCTAAGAGCGACATTTATATATAATCTACTAGCGACCCGCCCCGGCTTCGCACGGGTAGCATGTTATTATACATATAAACCTTCTTCCTGAATCACTCTATCTATTAAAAAAAACCGCATCAAAATCCGTTGTGTAGTTTTAAAGATATAAGCAAACATACATACAGACATACAGACGCGGGAAGCGGAAAGCGACTTTGCTTTATACTATTTAGTGATTAAGAGCATTCCTGGGCAGGCGTTTTTCGATACAAACGTATTCCGTAAAGTCTAGTCTGTGTAGCACCTGAAATTTTTAACAAAATACCTAGGGCTTACAAAGATTTAAATGATAATCTATTCAAGATAAAATTCAAAAAATTATTAATAGATAAATGTTATTACACAATTGACGAATTTATAAATGATAATATCTCATAAATTTATTGCCCTACTAATTCATGAAAAATAATCTACCTAGCATATTTTGACATTATAATATAAAATTTGCATACTAACCAATGTAAAACATGTCATGTCCATATTATAAATAATGTACCATCTCACACAAAAATGTAAACACATGTTTAAGCAAATAAATATCTTTATCTTTATCTTTATCTTTATCAGCTGTTTTCTCCCTAGATGATGACGCTAGATGAAATATTTTTCTACAATCTATGAGAACCACTGCATGCCTTATTTTTCTCCATAAATTAGTTATTATTAGAATTAGGAACCGTTTAAAACCACATAAATTGCCCAGTTTTAACCGCTCACTTTAGACGTTAAACAAATTTGACGATAAAATCAATGAAATAATCTTTCTTATTATTATTTATGAAAAAAATATTATAATCGATCCTGTTTTGAAGGAGGAAACATGTGAATACGAAATAGCGATTTCGTGATTTTTAAATATAAATATTGGGACCGCGCTATTGTTGTCTCTATCGCCACTCATACGTTTATATCTCACAGCGCGACAGCAATAGACTTTTTAAATACCTATTACCATACTCATTATGTTGCTAAATAAAACACTTTTCATCAACTGACTACACTATGTCAAAGTTTATGTCACTCTCCGGCCCATAATCATCATCACTACATAGTATAAAGCAAAGTCGCTTTCCGCTTCCCGCGTATGTATGTATGTATGTTTGCTTATATCTTTAAAACTACACAACGGATTTTGATGCGGTTTTAAGCTATTGCATAGCTTCTATCGCGGGCCTTGAGCGTGGAGACCGAATCCAGAAATTTCGTAACGAAAATTTACGAGACACTCACACTCACGCAATATGCGTGAGTGTGAGTGTTAGAGATTTCTCTTTTTGGATTTCAAAAAATCGATTTTTAAAAAATCGATTATGTAAATTACACATATAAATCGATTTTTGTAAACTAAGTTTTCCGAACGCGAACCGAATCGTTCGTTGGCCATTTTCCCGTACGTGAACCTACATATAGACGCCTCCCAAACGGAAACCGACTCATCGGTCTTGTCTCCGAACGCAAACCGAACCATTGATCGTTTTTCCGAACGTGATCCGACCAATAGTCGCTTCACAAACGGGAACCGACCCATCGATCGTCTCTCCGAAAGCGATCCGGACCATATAATTCGATTTTTTGAAAAATCGATTTATTTGTAGGGACAAAAAATCGATTATTAATTAATAGATTTTTTTCAATCAATATTACATCCCTATGACTCATGTCATGCCTGCTTAGAGTCCTCGCCACCACTCATGTCCTGCGACGAAAACCAAAACTAAATTTGACAGCAACGCCATTTTATCTCATGTCAGAGTGCTCGATGAAATTAGCGTCCATGGTTTTTCCCAATATTTTCTTGAAATCTGCGTGAATATGTCGCGTAAAGTGGTGAAAAGTGCAGCTCGTGAAATGATTCATAAAGTAAAAGAGTTTTGTGAGTTAGAGCAGAGGAATAAAGACGTTTTGATCCCTTTATATAATATACAAAAAAGAGTCGCTGCCATGACAGGTAAATTTTAGGGATACCAGAGTATAAGTTTTTTTCTAACAATAGGTAAAATATGACTAAATTAAAACACTAATTAAATTATTTTGTATTTTAGGTGTTTCAGAGAAAACGGTATCTCGAATTACGAAAGAAGGAAGAGTGGCAGCAAGCACTTCAAAAAGAATTGTAATATTTCAAAAATGATGGACTGGTAGATGAAGAAATAGAAAGATTCATAATTCATAATATCAACAGCCAGTGATAGCGACACTGATTCTGATCATGGCAGTGAATTTCAAGAGACAAGTGACAGCGATATGTCTGGAATGCAAGTAATAAATGATGAAGACCATAATTATTGTATAAAAATAATTTAATAAAATTTACCTATATCGTGAAACTAGGTTGATTTCATTGTTTTCCTACATAACTACACTACTATTACAAAGAGATAAAATTTCTAGTTTTATATTTTCGTTTGTACCGGATAAACTGAAAAAATATAGGACCAATTTAAAAAAATATTTAATCTATCAAAAGCTTCATTAGGAGCGAATAACATCACTACATAGTATAACACAAAGTCTCTTCCGTTGTCTGTCTAAAATTATAATCGTAAGTACAATAAATAAAAATAAATAGAGATCCCACGAAAATAGCAATAATATAACCAAAGAAATAAAAAAATTGCCTATATTCTTCATTATTACAATTGTGCGAAGTCGAAGTGAACTGCTAGTCTATATCTATCTATACTTATAATAAATCTGTAGAGAGGTCAATTCTGTACATGAAATATATTTCCAAAATAACTATCAGGGGGTGATTAGGGATCGATACTGATGCCAAAAATGCAATCAGTAAAATTTTTGTCTGTCTGTCTGTCTGTCTGTCTGTATAACCGTTATAGAAACAAAAACTACTCGACGGATTTTAACGAAACTTGGTACAATTATTTTTCATACTCCTGAGCTGGTTATAGTATACTTTTCATCACGCTACAATCAAAAGGAGCAGAGCAGTGAAGGGAAATGTTGGGAAAACGGGAGAAGTTACTCCATTTTTTAAGCTTCCGTCGCGTGTGCAACTTTAATGGTTAAAGCTACACAAAATTATGTATGACGGAAATGTTCTCCTTAAAATTATATAAAAAATATCCCAGGACAGCATATGTCTATCTTTTATGGTTGACTTACAATAACACGTGTAACTCCCGATAGCTTAGCAGTTCGAAGCTTTCTGATTATATGTGTCTACTCTTACGTTTATAACACTCTCAGTCATCCCTCATTAAAAAAGTTAACATTATTAACTATTTCATAAAAAAAGAATCATAGAAATCGTGTGATACTACGTAGCCGGACCCACCGTGGATAAGGGTTAATTTTAATGCAGTTACAAATCTATGGAATTGTACTCCAAAAATCAGCAATTGTACTAGAAGGGGTCAAAAAAAGCTGTGAAAAAAAAACGTTTTATATAAAGACATTCTGTAGTATATTTAGTATCACCATTGCACCCGTGCGAAGCCCGGGCGGGTCGCTAGTAGTAAATAGTTTTAAAATGTAAACATTAGTTCACTCTCCCTTTTAGTGTAAGGGGTAAATTATGGCTATCTTACTGGCATCATTATAATAGGCGATTGCGACGCCGCGTCTAGCGGACTTGAGTGGTGGCGCGGACTCTAGAGTGATTTTCGCATTCCAGCGCCATCTAGTTTCATTTGATGATACTACGTTATTATAGGTGCTTTTCGCGGTCTCATGCGAAAGCTCGGGGTTTGAGAGGTTCGCAATTCCGCTGGCAGGTGGCGCTATTTTACCACTATCGGTAAATAGGTGGTACTTCACAGACATGATCGACTAAAAAGTTTGAAATTGAATTATTGAATTCATGTAGTTAGGTAAATATCGAATCCTGGCCGTGCATCAATGGATATTTCTGTTCGAAAAATGTATATGCGCGTTACACGTGCTTATAACGGTGAAGGAAAACATCGTGAGGAAACCTGTTAGTATTCTTGAAAGCGACGACGGGCTTGCAACCTGTTACGTGTGGAATGCTAACTACGTAGTTAGGTAAATAGGTAGGTTAAAGATTTTGACATCTATCGATGAATAGCAGAACTTTTAATGACTTTTTGAAATATCACGCTTGTCTCTTTAGTTTAGCAACTCGCCAATAGGTGGCATTGGTTGTATCGGCGTTACTGCGCATGCCTAATCCCCCTCTTCCCCCGCAATCTAGGGATGTAAAAAAAAAAAAAAAAATTTTTTTTTTTTTCTTTTTCTTTTCTTATCGGTCACCACGCTCAAAAAGTTGAATATCAAAGAAAAACAAAGGAAAAAAGGATAAATAAAATAAATAAATAAATAATTATAAATACATAAGTTGATAAAAAATGTTATGCAATAGCTTTACCGCGGCAGTCTCCGAGTGCCACACGTCTTTTTTTTTTAATAGATAGAGTGATTCAGGAGGAAGGTTTATATGTATAATAACATGCTACCCGTGCGAAGCCGGGGCGGGTCGCTAGTCTATGTATATATTATATGCAAAAAGTCTGAAAATATCCTATTTCATTTCATTGAATTTTTTTAAAAGCTTTTATTTAACTTGCACTGTTGAATAAAAGCAAGTTGAATAAATTGTAAGTTGTCCACCAAAAATAGACATTTTTGAAATCATACCATTTTTCGACGTAAATAGTTCGATTGAGTAAAAGCTTTTCATACATAACAAGTTTCAACGACAATGTCATATCATGTGAAAGATGATATAGCGCGCTGCTCTGATTTCTAGCTCGAAGGAGGATTTTACAAAAGCTTGTCTTGAAAAAATACTTTAGATAAGTTATTTTAGCTTTTATTTAACCTGCAATGTATGTACGTATGTAACTATGTTTGATAAAGTGGAATCTTGCAGCTCAATTTTGAAGCAGTTATCTTCAACCGATTAAGCTGAAATTTGGCATAATTATGTAACTTTGGTGACAATGCAATAATATGACAGCGAGCTGATCTGATGGTAGAGTCAGAAGCTGTTCAACAGTCACTCACAACGATACTTCTTAGTAAATACTTCGAAAATTTGCATCCTCGACAAGTTCCGATGACAAATGTTATATGATGTGATAGGTTCTTGCTCAAAGGAGGATTTTACAAAAGCTTGTCTTAAAAAATACTTTCGAATAGTTATTTTATTTGTAAGTGAAACTGCAAGCACAGGCGAACATAAAACAATTGATAAAGCTTTAATAAACACTTTTAACTTAAAATAAACACGTTAAGCTCTGTGACACGCTCTGTTCAATTAAGCAAGTGTTGTTTGTTAGTTGTGACAGTACGTGTCTTTAAATGGGGCGTCAGGATTTAGCAGATGTTTCTCGAAACACAATGTTTTTGCTTTTGGAAAGATAATTAAAAAAATAAATAATATAGCCGTGTTGGCCGAGTGGGAGGTACCTCGACTTTCAATCTGAAGGTCGTGTGTTCGAATCCCAGCGTGCATCAATGGATTTTTCTGTTCGAAAAATTTATATCCAAAGCACGTGCTCAAAACGGTGAAGGAAAACATCGTGAGGAAACCAGTTGATATTCTTATAAGCGGCGATGGCCTTGCAAACTGTCACGTATGGAATGATAACTACTGCAAAATGTGGGCATCTGCCAAATGTAAAGTTTGGGCGTACCTCTGACTACCCCCACTAGATATCTTCAAAGGATCTAAGCATCTGGAGATCTGAGAGATTGTCTACCGTACTTGGGGATTACAGTAGTGATCCTATTTTTATATATATGTTTAAGTTAACGTTTTAAAAATTTGCCTATTATCTTCATTAGTAAACCCGATGCCGGGGCTAACTACTACTTTTATATATTTCCCTTGTTATAACAATCAAGTATTTTTTGTTTGCTATGCTATGTTTCAATATATACGGAGAGAACTTTCCGAAGACGAGAGTTATCCATCCAATCGTCAAACTCATCGAATTGATGAAATAGTTTGAATTTTACATCCCTATAATTGAGTCCGATGTTTGGAGGAATTAATAGGATTTCAAACAATAAGCCTTAAGCGTTGTGCACGAAATACAATGGATTGGACAGATCACATTATGGCACGGCAGGCCTGTATTTTATATGCAAAATTGGACATGTTCAAACAAATTTGATTCAAAAAGAATAGCTGTGATGCAACTTTGTGATAGTTTGTGATAGTTTTGGTTTAGCTAGGAAAAAAATATATAGAATCATGACTGTAATCCCCAAGTATGGTAGACCTCCTCTCAGATCTCCAGACGCTTAGATCCTTCGAATCCTTCAAAATGTGGGCATGTGCCAAATATAATGTTTGGACGTGCCTCTGACTACCCCATCTAGACATCCTCATAGGAAGCTCAAATTCCCAGTTGAACACTTGTCTACCATGCCGGCTTTTTTTACGTCCTAAAAATGCTCCTAAGACGCTATTTCATCTTTTTAAGTTTATCTAAACGGGTCATGAAATTTCTCCACTCAGGCCATTTACGATCACACTTTGCAATTTATGAGTATTGCCATATATAAAGTATGATAAGTAAATGTATTGTCTTTTCTATTACCCTGAATCGAGTAATTTTATGTCTAAACTGTGGAAATTATCGCGACTTCGTTCACGTGAGATTATTTTCAAACAGATTTCAAACCCCACTGCAACCCTTTAGAGATTGAATTTTGGAAATTCCTTTCTTATTGCAGCCCTATACGCCAAAAGAAATACACTCCAAATTCAAGCTTCTAGGACCAGTGGTTTAGATCAGTCTGTCAGTCAGTCGGACATTAATTCAAGAATTGTATATATTTCGATTAAGAAAATGGAGTGCAAGCGCCCACAAGCAGCGCCAAACAATAGGGTTTATTGAACAACATTTTAGAACCGGGTTTATCTACGCACTTTGTGTTTAGTCAGATTTTGAATGGTAAACGAACAGGACTAACTATAAAGTGATGTTTATGAAAAAAGATTTCGTCCACTGTGGGTGCGTGTTCTCATAGTGTCGTTCTTAAATACGAGGGTGAATGTGGTAGAGATAGGTACTTTGCAGTCGTTATCATTCTATATGACAAGTAGCAAATCCGTCACCGCAAATACTTTTTGTGTTTTTATAATATGTACGTAAGTCTCTAAATTATTAATTAGGGCTTTAGTATTTGTATTTTACATTACTGGGGTTACCTGAAATAAAAATATTATTATTTTTAAATAATTGACATCGACCTTTTGAGCACGTGAATCTACCCGGATAAGACGGAAAAAGTGATAAAACTGCATTATCTCGAAATCCATCAAATTTAATAAGAAACTGTCTGTAATTTATTTAGCTAGTATGATTATCTTACGAATTATATAAAAATAAACTGCTTAGCTATTCATAGCTTTGATTAAAAACGAAACTCGTGTTTTTGAAGAGCCAACTTTGGAAAATAAATCTATCGAGAAAAGTTTCACAAATCGTGTTTCTGTCTATAAATTTATCTAGATTATATCCTTAAGTTATCTTTGTCATGATAAACAAAACTTTATGTTTTGCGGTTATCGATAAAAACGATTCTGCATTCATCAAAAACATTTATTAGGTACTCGCTTTAATGCGCATAGATAATCATTTCTCGAACAGAAAAATCCGTGTTCGAACCCACGGCCTTTGGGTTGAAAGATTTCCCTCCACTCAGTCAACGCGGCTATTTTAAATGGGCTTGTTTGAAAATGCAGGGGGCTGGTGGTCCCATAAATTCCCGCGCATCGAGTGGCGCCCCGCTGCTGGCGAGGTAATTGCGTGGTCGCGGGCGAACCCCGACTTCATCGCCAAACCTCATTTGCGCGAGTGCCGCTGCACGCTACTGCTGGAACTCGATACGTTTTCATGCGCTATTTCTGAGCTAGTTCAGCTATTGAAAACCAGTACGTCCAAGCGACTACGTTTATACAAACTTCGACGTTACCTACCATTGTGCATTGGTTTGGTTTTCGATGTAAAAAAAAAAACAATTTTTTGATCCAGGTATATATTGCGTTAGTCATAAGCGTCTCGTATCTAGATAAAAGTTAAAAGATAATTTCAAACGAACACTTTCTTTTATAATATTTTTCTTTAGTAAAAGATAATATTAAAAATCTTTCTATCAAGTCATATTGACGCATTTTACCTTGCAATAAGTTGTTTATGTTTGAAAATTAAATCTCTTTAAACGTTTTAACATGATAATGAGTGTGTCTAAAACGATCTCGGATATTAAAAACAATGATCAATGATATTTTTGCATAGTAAATCCTCTAAAATACATTAATTCACGATGTGTTAGTACTTCACAACATAAAACAATTACGTCATCGAGAACCGATCGTAAATTCGCCAGCCCTTCCCACTGCCGGTTACACACTCAGCCAATTTATATAGCGAGATGACAATTACCGACGTTTTCCGACGTTTTCGGCGTCAAACGTGATTTGAGGAAATTATTTCGCCAGCGTCCACCCCCAAGGCAGGTGATAAATGCCTCTGAATCGAATAGCCGATGCGATATTGCAGGGTTAACGTTGTGGAAAATTAGATAGGTTGTTAAAAATGGCTTACTCAGAAAATAAAAATAATAAATACATAAATAAACCATTAAAATAGTCAACAAATAATCATAAATACGTCACAATTATATATCGAAAACTAAAATCAATACATAAAACAAATATTTACGGTCCATGCGTATATTCTCGGTAACGAGAATTGAACCCGCCTGTCGCGTCTCAGCTAGTCGGTCGCCCATTCTTCGCATCCCCAAAGGTTTCTTCTGCGCCACAAAATGATGATCAATTGATCATGCAAATTAGCGTAAAATAGTCGGATCACCGCGCGAGTTTGTCACAGCATCACCGATATAAACTTACCTAAACTATGTAATAGTTTCGAGTTTGTTCAATCAGTAGTGGTCCTGTAGCGTTTTGCAGAATTTTGTCGATGTGCTGCGATGAAAGTGGTTAGGATTTTGGATGCAAAACAGAACTGTAATGAAATACATGGTTCTGGCGCGTTCTAAGCTACTTTCATACTGATGCAGCCGCGGTTCTGTGTGCCTGAGATTAGTAACGAAATGCGCTGTGCCGTTTTAAATTGTTTGAATAGAATGCGAAATGGTAATATGTGAATCCTTTTGTTACTCTAGCTTAGACTATGTTTTAAAATTGAACATTTAGATCATTTACATTTTATAGAACAACATCTTATAGTGACCATATCAATATTAAAAATCCTTTATGTTTTAAATAAATGACTTGACAATCGCACTAAACAATCTAAGGTCACCTTTACAAAATTTAAGCAAATTTGACATTTGGCCTGGTACTATCTCAAGGTTTTTATATCTAGCTTCTCTGTTTAGATTTCTTCAGAAATTAGTAAGAAAGAGGTTATCGCTAAAGTTGTGAGATCCATGTAATAGGTACCAAGGCGGTTAATTTATTCAGACCCTACTTAAGGGCCCTTCACTCTTAAGTTATTACGCAATTGGCTAATCTAACAACATCTTATAGTGACCATATCAATATTAAAAATCCTTTATGTTTTAAATAAATAGATTAACTTAATTATAGCACTAAACAATCTAAGTTAGCAATTTTGACATTTGGTCTGGTACAATCCTTATAGCAACACGGGCTTCCTACGGAAGGGAGTAATCTTAGCGATAGATTACTATTAAAATAGTTCTGGCGTTTGTTGCGGAAATGTGCACACAAGTGCAGTTCCGCACACTTACATGCAAAAACAAAACTGCCAACTGACTGCAATGATGACTTTAACACATAAACAATCCAACAATACACTAATAATTCGTGTACAGATGTCTCACACATTGACACGTTTTATAAAATGTCTATGCCCACTTGGGCTTGTACTTTGACAGAGAGGACCGCGGCGAATGACTACCCCCTTCCGTAGGGAGCCCGTGTTGCTCTAAGGGTACAATCTCATTGTTTTTATATCTGTCTTCTCTGTTTTGATTTCGTGAAATGAGTCAGAAAGAGATTATCAATAAAATGAATGGTCTAATTAAAAAAAAATTGCGTACATAATTATTACTTTTTTGCATACCATTTACATTCGTAATATATTCCCATCAAGCTCATTCAAAACATATTTAGCGTCTCGCGATTCTCATCTCATTCTGAGCACGAGATAACGAAGTGTTTTATGGGCCGCATTAGCATTGTTTTACCTAAATATGTTCATAAATTCATGTACATTAACTCAGATTGTAAATCACGACTGTTAGCCTAATGTTTCAAAATGTGGATCTATGATTTGAGTGGTGGCAAATATTTATGCACGCAAGTATATAAAGTCATCGCCTATTAATAAAAGCTTTCGTTTAACTTGCAATGTATGTATGTAACTATGTAACTATGTTTGTTAAGGCGGAATCTTGCAACTCCATTTTGATGCAGTTATCTTTAACCGAATGAGCTAAATAAGTTATGATGTAAAGTATAGATGTCATAAGTAACTTTTCACTAGTTATATCATAAAAACATGTTAATAAATCAAACAATCGTCTATCCTATTACTGGGTAGGCTGCGAATTACCACACCAACGGCAAAATATGGGCATGTCCCAAATGTAATGTTTGGACGTGCCTCTGACTAACCGCTTTAGACGTCTTTAAGAACCTAGGTGCCTAACTCCTTAATAAAAATTCAAATTGGTGGACGGTACGAGAGTAGGTACCTACTCTGTTAGCACGCAATATAAGCACACTAGCTAAGGATTAGTATAAAATTAATTACATGCCTTAGAACTCTAAGAAGACGCAATGAAACAGGATTTAAAATATAATTACTCGCTGCACTAAGACTCGTACCTATTCTTAGTCGTGGGAATTTAAGACGAGTTAAAAATGTTTTCGAACAGAAGAAATTATATGCGCATCAAAACACGTGCTCAAAACGGTGAAGGAAAACATCGTGAGGAAACCAGTTAGTATTCTTCTAAGCGGCGATTCGCTTGCAACCTGTCACGTATGGAATGCTAACTGCTAACGATTCTGCATTTATCAAAAACATTTATATACATACATACATACATACATAGGATCACGACTCTAATCCCCAAGTACGGTAGACATCCTCTCAGATCTCCAGACGCTTAGATCCTTTGAAGATGTCTAGAGGAGATAGTCAGAGGCACGTCCACATTATATTTGGCACATGCTTACATTTTGCAGTAGTTAGCATTCCAACGTGACAGGTTGCAAGCCCATCACCGCTTATAAGAATACTAACTGGTTTCCTCACGATGTTTTCCTTCACCGTTTTGAGCACGGTGAAAAAAATAAACGCGTCTAAAAATACGCAAGTTTACGTTCTACTGAACTTTACATACGCTATACCGTAATCTACGTTGTTAACGTTAATCTTCACATATTCCCCTGTAACTCCTAGTTTCTCGTGAAACTTAGACCGGCTTGCACAACAATTGTTAAATGTGTTTAGGCGCTATAAATATTTTTGATGAATGCAGAATCGTTTTTTTTCAATAAGCTATCTCAATATGAAATTTCATCACAATCGACCCAGTTTGTTTTGCCGTGATTACGTCACAGATTATATAGATTATTATAAACTAGCTGACCCGTGCCCGCTTCGCTGTGCGTAAGACATTTCTAATACCATCGTGGACTTTTTTGTAGACGTTTTTAAGGTATACAATACTGTAGTACATTATTTTGATATATCTCGTGGGGTTCAGCCAGCATTTGCAATGTAAGCGCAAAAAAATGTGTTTATTTACGACATCACATTAGAAACCTCTAAAATTATCAGTGTTTCTCTACTATATTATGCATGTATTATACATATAAACCTTTCTCTTGAATCACTCTATTTATAAAAAAAAACCGCATCAAAATCCGTTGTGTAGTTTTAAAGATATAAGCAAACATACATACATACATATTACATATTACATACAGACGCGGGAAGCGGAAAGCGACTTTGCTTTATACTATGTAGTGATGCAAAAGTTTATGTGTGGTTGTGTGTGTTTGTTACTCTTTCACGCAAAAACTTCTGAACGGATTTAGAAGAAACTTTACAGTAATATAGCTTATACATCAAAAGTGGGATGTACCTCGACTTTCAATCTGAAGGTCGTGGGTTCGAATCCCGGCGTGCATCAATGGATTTTTCTGTTCGAAAAAATTATATGCGCATCAAAAACACGTGCTCAAAACGGTTAAGGAAAACATCGTGAGGAAACCAGTTAGTATTCTTATAAGCGGCGATGGGCTTGCAACCTGTCACGTATGGACTGCTAACTAATTCAAAATGTGGGCATGTGCCAAATATAATGTTTGGACGTGCCTCTGACTATCTGTCTCTGTCTGGAGATCTGAGAGGATGTCTACCGTACTTGGGGATTTCAGTCGTGATCTTATTATTATTATTACTTTTTATCCAGATACCACCCGTACGAAGCCGGGGCGAGCAGCTAGTATTCGTATAAACTTAAAGTATAGGTTATGCCGGGGTCCCACGGCCCGCGTTTTCACGCGCCAGACCGCGCCAAGGCGGACGGACGCGCCGTGGGAACGATGCATCCGTTGTGGCCCGTGCTCGGAACGCTCTGTACAAGACGCGCCGGACGCACACAGGCGGAGCGTCATCCGGCGCGGCCCGTCGTTTTACGCGCCTTGGGACCCCGGCTTTAGTAGTATACGTAGATAGATGTTACGCGATACAATTATTTGTTTTCGCCACAGCTTCAGGTGTGCTTTTAAGAGTGTGCATGTGCTTTCAATACCCCTTTTGAATTTTAATCAGCATGCATAATTAATTCACCGCTGAAATCCAACATTCACACCGTGTAGAGTGAATACACTGAACACATAATATCCATAACAAGCTGGGATTCAAATTGTATTAACTAACTAGTAGATGGCAGCAAATAGAATCTGCTGTGAACGCGTCGAGACTAATTGATAAGGTGAATTATAGTGTGCTCGCAGCTTTATGAATTACAAATTGAAATTGAATCTAAAAACGCAGAGTACATTAGCTTATTTTTTAACACACTTGCTCGTAAAGTGAGCCTTATTGCATCGCTCTTAGGGCAATAAACCGAGCTATAACTCACTTGTGCTTAATAATATTACACACTGGTGCATAATACAATTATCTCAACAAAGTTAAGTTATATAAATAAATATAAATATAAATATTGGTGGACATTTTACACAGCGCCATCTAGCCCCAAACTAAGCAAAGCTTGTACCATGGGAACCAGATAACTGATAGATTACTTAAAAAAAAAAGTATGTATGTATTACTTATATACTTTTTTTTTGTAAATACATACATAATTATTATACATAACACCCAGACACAGAACAAACATCTATGTTTATCACACAAATATTTGCCCTGGGTGGGGATCGAACCCACAACCTACAGCGCAGAAGGCAGAGTTACTACCAACTGAGCTGTGCTAACTGAACTGTACCTAACTGCAAATTATATGCGAGTAAACAGAGCATTTTAAATTTAACCGGGTAATACAGTTTTTTTTAACAACAAAAAGGTAGTGATGATAACATTACGCAAGTGTGTTGAAAAAGTGCGTAAGAAAACTTATGAGCAACTTGCTCATTAGACACTCGGCTCTTTTACGCCCTCGCCTACGGCTTGGGCTACAAACAACAGTTTCGTGTGTAATGTTACTTTACTCACTAATATCATAATATACTATAGGTAAAGGTTCTACCGATACTGAATGACATTAAAAGCATTGATGATATAATGTGCATATTTTGATACATTGTTTTTTTTAAAGTGTTCTAGGATTATCATAAAACTAGCTGTTCACCCCGGCTCCACACGGGTGGCACCTGGATAAAAAGTAGCTAATGTGTTATTCTGATGTATAAGCTATATTACTGTAAAGTTTCATTTTAATCCGTTCAGTAGTTTTAGCGTGAAAGAGTAACAAACACACACAACCACTCACAAACTTTCGCATTTATAATATAACTAGCGACCCGCCCCGGCTTCGCACGGGTAGCATGTTATTATACATATAAACCTTCCTCCTGAATCACTCTATCTATTAAAAAAACCGCATCAAAATCCGTTGTGTAGTTTTAAAGATATAAGCAAACATACATACGCGGGAAGCGGAAAGCGACTTTGCTTTATACTATGTAGTGACTTGCTGCCCGCCTCGGCTTCGGACGGGTGGTACTATGATAAAAAGTTGCCTATGTGTTATTCTGATGTATAAGCTATATTACTGTAAAGTTTCATCTTAATCTGTTCAGTAGTTTTTGCGTGAAAGAAGACATTAGTTGGATTAGGATAAGAATTCATAATATTTTATCCATATACATCGTTAAACGTACTCCAAAAGCAAGGGAGTGATCACATAATAATTGATCTACAGAGGTCTGGCAGAGGCGAAACAAATGAGAATATACATCGATAAATTGTAATCAAACCGAGCGAGCCGACTGCGCCGTCCTCCAAATGAAGTTATGTGTTTACCCGCACTAAGCAACGGCGAATAAACTAAACTGACATACGATACCTTCGATCCTAATTCTGTGGTAGACAGTAAATATTGTATGTACATTTTACTCGGTCTGAAGGCCTGAGGTAAGGTGACTGTGACTTGTCCCTAAGTATTGTTTAACTGCGTATGCATTAAACTAACTAAAGTTACAAGTTTGGTAACAAACCGACTTTGAATATGCGTGTGGGCAGCGCTCACCTCGGCCTGATTCTGAACTTCTGAAGATCAGTATGTTCAAAATAGATGGCAAAGTAGAAGACAAACCAGACAATGGAACTTTATCAAATGGGTTAAGTATTACATTTAAGATTTTTATATAATGATATTTGTTTAAAAATTTACCCAATCTCTATTCCCGCGCAGCCAAAACAAACGAGCAGGACAAACTATATGATGCTATTATTTCTGTTTTCATATGAAACAGGCAGGCGGCTGATCCCGTCTTTAGGAATATAGAACAGATTTAAAAGAAAAGAAAAATTGGCAACCATAATAGTTATGCCGGGGTCCCACGGCCCGCGTTTTCACGCGCCAGACTGCACCAAAGCGGACGGACGCGCCGTGGGAACGATGCATCCGTGGTGGCCCGTGCTCGGAACGCTCTGTACGCGACGCGCCGGACGCACACAGGCGTTATCGCTCGCCGTTATCCGGCGCGGCCCGTCGTTTTACGCGCCGTGGGACCCCAACTTTAGATTTTTCTCCGATCCATCTCATTAAAAACTGCATATTTCATCGTCTAGACGCAAGCAAACAGCTTAAGTCTATATCTAATAGATTTGTAGGAAATGCAATTGCAACAATACGACACGATTTTTTTATAATATCTTTATCTTTCAAGCCCGTCGTGTAGTCATAACCCATATTGATAAACAAAATAAAAAGGAACTTAGCAATGTATAAGGAAGGATCATAGAATCGTGTCGTAAAATTGTAGAGCACACTCAGGCTATTACAGACATTGCATAGCATAAGTTTGGATAGCTAGCTCACGCTGTAGGCTATCTTGTCAGTTTTATAACCATACTCCTTCGTTATCATGGGCAAGGTGACCTGGCCAATTTAACTCTCGGTATATTGAAATGAAATGAAATGAAATGAAATGAAATAGAGTTTATTTTGACACAGCACAACATAAACAGAAGACACAGAATTTATGGTGGTTACCTAAGTACCTACCTACTTACAAATAAAACAAACAAGTGATCTTAATATTATTAGTATCCTGTGTTTGTGGGTGGTCAAAAAAGGCTTAGTCTCAGCTTAAAAGCCGCTACACATTATGTAATGCAGCAGCGCTGGTTTTCAGACCAAACCTAGGGATACGGGTGACCTCACGAACTAACCAGTACCATATTTAGATATAATTGCAATAAACACAGAAACAAGATAAAATCAAAAATTAATATAAAAATAAATAATCAAAAAGATATCAAAGTACATACATAGATTATTACAAGAACCAGTGATTAATGCACTAATTGCGTGTGTGAATTGAGAATCGCAAATTTTTTGGTGAACCGTAGCTTTTTTTTTTATTTGTTTACTATTTTTTTTACATAATATTTGCATAAATAATAGCATCTAAAAACCGCTAAGGTTTATGCAGTGCTACGCGAGATCGCATCACTCAAGAAGTAAGTAAGTATGCCCAGCTAAAGCGGTACAATCCGTTTATTAAAACCGGATGGAGCGACGAGGAAACAGATTCATTAAGTTATTCAGTGATACCTTTATCATCTTTTTTGCCTTTAATGTCCAATGTTGTTTAACATCTTATCATCTGGTCTCACAGCGCAGTTGGTAGTAACTCTGCCTTCTGCGCTGTAGGTTGTGGGTTCGATCTCCACCTATGGCAAATATTTGTGTGATGAACATAGATGTTTGTTCTGTGTCAGGCTGTTAATATGTACAATAAGTATGTATTTACAAAAAAAAAAGTATGTAAGTATTCTATCAATTTGTTCCCAAAGTAAAGGTTAGGCTTAGTTTGGGACAAGATGGCGCTGTGTTTAAAGTCCGCCGATATTTTTATTTATTTATTTTTATCTGAGTGAACAGTTTCCTTGGAGCTGTGACGACGGCAAAGGAAGCCATTCCATTATTACCTGGTTATTACGACGTGAAAGCCGCGTGGCCACCATACAATTTATTACAGTCGTGCCGTGCAATTTCTCAGATTTATTGAATAACTTGGTAAACACCAATGCTTTTGTGGGAGAGTAATTTTAGATAATAGGTACCTTTTTGTAAAAAAAAATCTTTTAGCTAATAGTTTGATATTATTATTTAGACGCGCATTTCGACTAGAAGACTAGAACTAGATCCCTGCACTACATTATATGCCCTTAGAGTAGCGAATAAATGGGTGGGTATGGTCACAGAGTGTCTGAAATTTCGCGTTATTCTTTCATTCGTTCATTCGACTTCATACCTTCGCTGCACCAATTTAGGGGTTGCATTTCGGGAATTTCTTCCTTAGTGCACCCCTACACACAAAAAGAAATACACCCTCCAAATTTCAGATTTCTAGTACCAGTGATTTAGGCTGTGCGTTGATAGATCAGTCAGTCAACGCAAAAGATTTATATATTTAGATTGTAAATCTCTAGCAACCTATTAGCGATTTCGTGAAGCAAACATACGAGAATCTAAAGACCATAAACTGTAAGATACCTTTCAATAAGTTCAGAGACACAGCTTTTCTGAGACACAAAATGAATTCGTTTTCAAACAAAAAGTTACTCATCTTAATGATGCTTTGATCCACTCGCGAACTTCACAGAATAAACTCCGTGAGAACTGAAAACCTTTTGAACGCGTATTTGCCTCCAGAGATTTGTCAAAGACGGGCGCGTCCAAATATGGGAGAGTCAACATGAACGGGAATTGTTTGACGCTTTTGAGTGTGAATGTACATTTACTTTAAAAACAACATACGAACTTTACTAAATTCCGAAGGAGGTCGTCGGTCTCACTGGACGGTTTAGGGTAAGCCCGAGAATTTGAGGAATTTAAAAGGATGAAAATTACAAAAGGGTACAATTTGTACTCATTTTGTACTAAAGCTGAAGCAAATTAGGTATCCTACTAATATTATAAACCTGAATGTCTGTGCGGATGGATGTCTATTATGTTTGGATGTTAGGGCCCAATCACGCTTAAGGTAATGCTTGAAATTTTTGTTTTTTTTTGTCTGGGCTGAATGTGCAAAACTGTAAAAAACCATACAAAACGTCAAAAATTTCACTTATTACCTTAATTTGAAAAATAAAATATTGTTAGTGTCCGCAACCAGCGCTCACTCTACATAAAACTATTTCTCAGTAGGCAGATACTAGCTACGATTCTTTCATACCATTTCACGTAAACAAAGTCGCGAGGGTTTCCACTGGTAATCCATACTGGCCCCACAGCTCAGTTGGTAGTAGCTCTGCCTTCTGCGCTGTAGGTTGTGGGTTCGATCCCCACCCGGGATAAACATTTGTGTGATGAACATAGATGTTTGTCCTGTGTCTGGGTGTTATGTATAATATGTATGTATTTACAACAAAAAAAAACGTATATATGTATTCTATCAGTTATCAGGTTTCCATAGTACAAGCTTTGCTTAGTTTGGGGCTAGATGGCGCAGTGTGAAACGTCCGCCAATATTTATTTATTTAATTTTATATATTATTCGTCAGTATCGCTAGCTTCACAATTTCAGTGTACAATATAAGAAGAACACTAACGATCGCGTGATAAACTATCAAACTCGTATCTAATTACATCAAAAGACCATAATTCACGCAACTCTACGTACAAGTTCATAGTTTTAGAAGTATCACTAAAGACCCGGTTCTCTAAGGGCCAACTGCCGTCATGATGACAACCAATTGTGCCGTAATGTATGTAATCATAAATTACAAAATTTTAACAATATTTTAAAGTTTATTTGTTTGTTATCATAATAAAAAGTTTACAAGAATCAATAAAACAATATAAAAAAAAATATGCTTGCAACCTGTCACGTATGGAATGCTAACTACTGCAAAATGTGGGCATGAGCCAAATATAATGTTTGGACGTGCCTCTGACTACCCCCTCTAGACATCTTCAAAGTATCTTAGCGTCTGGAGATCTCAGAGGATGTCTACCGTACTTGGGGATTACAGTCGTAATCCTATTTTTTATTTACAATATAAAACCACTTAAAAACCCCTAAAATTCTACCCCTAAGGATATGTATATATCTAAATACCTTTAATTTAAATTAAACTAAACTAAACTTCGTGAAAATTTTAAATGATTCAAGTGATTTCAATTATGTTGTTTATGTTTTAAATTTGAATTTGACTTAGGGAATTATGTATTTGTAATTTCTAATATTACTAAATTCTTTCAACCGAAAAATGGAATACCGTATATATTCTACACCTCTTATTTTTCCTTTCCGAAAATATGCGCATGACCTATGTACCATTGTGCCAAATTAAAAATTTTGCATCACTTAGTGTTCGAGAAAAATGCCATTGACAGATTCAGGAGTACTCACTTACGCATTTTTATTATTTAATGCACCTTAGAAGAGCTAAATTGATTTTATCATGACTTGTTTTGATTACGGCTCTATGACGGTCATTGATTTGTAGGAATACAAAACTTGGGTAACTATTTATTATTTTCGCTTCACTACGAGCCGTAACTTTCCCCATATTAATTTATAGCATCTCGTTAAAGAACTTTTTTGTTTACTTTGTATATTGATCTCCTTTGTCTACTCTTATAAATTAGCGGCAACTTTCTACTACAAATACGGAAGAAAGTAAGTCTAACTTTGTTGTGATTTTCTGCCATCGTTTGCAGTTTATACGATATGTCATTTCATTCAGATGCCTGAATCAATCATGCAAATGCCTTAAGGCGCTCCGAGTGCCTAAAACTGCGACAGAAACGACTAAGAGAGTTAACAACGGCAAGCTTTAGATGGCGTATGCGTATCGTAAATATTATCGACAGTTTTTATGAGATCGCGTTGCTGGTACCTACGTAGGCAGGTAATAGGCTTTACTATAGGTAACTTTTCATCCATTTTCTCATTTTCCATATTTTTTTAGAGTTATTACCCATATTTAGGCACTTCGATAAATAACTCTTGCTACCGCTGCAATGACGTCAAACACACGTCTGACGTTGACAGTGGTCACAGCGGTACTGATTCATGGGCGGCGCGCGGTCCGCCTTTGCTTTTCTAATAAATTAATGATTTAAATTAACTATAATTTCTTATCAAAAAACTATCTTACTGAGAATCTAGATCTACATATTACCTATCTATAAATCACAATAAACACATCTAACAATAAATCACAAGTTGATCTTAATAGTAGGTAAAGTATTTCGATGATAAATTCTAAAATATATCATTTTGAAAAAATATTTTTATCGTGAAAAGTTTCTGCGATTATATTTTCAGCTTAGTAAAAGTCTAGGTAGGAACCGGAAGTAATATATTTATAAAAATAGGAGACGTGGCTTGTTCTGAAGTATTTTTTATTATTCGAAAAAGAGCAATCGTCGATAAGGAGGCGCTCCTTATATATATATATAATATATAATAATATATATTATATATATATATATAAGGAGCGCCTCCTTATCGACGATTGCTATATATATATATATATATATATATATATATTAATCAAAATATTACTTAGGAGATCTTCAAAACCCTAATAATACTATAAATGTGAAAGTTTGTGCCTCAATCAGGCCTAAACGACAGAACGTATTAAAATAAAATTTGCTGTAGATGAGATATAATCCGAAAAACATTCCCAGAATTATGAAAAAAAATTAAAAAAGGATGATTGGCATAGATGGATCAGGTATGCAAAAAAGCTGACATCAGTTTTGACAAAACAGGACAGGACAACGGTCGGGTCGGCTAGTCTATATATTTATATATCTATATTATCCATCTATCTATTTAGATAAAAGAAAGCCGTGTTAGTTACACGACTTTCTTTTATTTACAACTCAAGAACGGCTGAACCGATTTGGCTGAAAATTGGTAGGGAAGCTTAGAACCAGGAGACGGACGGACACACTTTTTAACGGGAACAAGAACGGGAACTTAACACAACATTTGTTAATTCTAAAAGCGATAATAGAAGCGGTTAGCTTGTTATCAATAAATTGTAACCAACAAAATCTATTCTCAAATCTATTAAACGTGGTGGTTTGGACTACGCTTGAATTAAAAATCTCACTTTCTTTGGAATAATGTCGAATCAAATCTTGAGTCAATCACTATATTTGTCTAATTGACGTAATATGCATTGCAACTAAACTATGCTCAAATCATATTACGAGTACACTCACTGTTCTAGAATAAAAATCTCAACTCAAACCGAGTCTCAAGTCTCAACTCATGCTTGAGTAGTGACTTGGAAGTCCTTGGAAGACTTAGAGTTACTTATTAATATTGTTACTTAGAAGTCCCTCAGAATACCTAAAAGATACCGATTCAGACCGGTTCTGCGATTCCACGTAGACGTTCGTAGAGGATTCTACGAACTGCTACGAATTCGTAACACCATTATAATACATTATAATTTTAATCGCTCAAGTCATAGCATTTAGGTAAATATGCAAGTTAACCTTGAAAACTATACTAATATTATAAATGCAAAAGTAACTTCTGTCTGTCTGTATATCTGTGACGTTATAACGGCCCAACCGCTGATTGTAATGAAATTTCTGAGATAGTTTAAAGTCTTGGAACGGACATAAGCTACTTTTTTCCCAAAATTTTCTTTATTTTTCGGAATTACAATGTTTTATGACAAAGAATCAAATCGAGCTCTGAATCTACGCGGACGAAGTCGCGGGTAAAAGCCAGTTTTTAAATAAATTTTAAATATACAATTATTATCAATAATTATTATTGTTAAGGCCTTGTATGACGACGATTGCTCTTTTTCGAAACGAAAAAAGAAATACTTCTGAACAAGCCACATCTCCTATTTTATAATATATGTGAATAAAAATGTACCCATCTTTAATCACTTCGATAAATAATCCTACCGACAGCTGCACGTGGTACTAATCCATAAGCGGCGCGTGGTCCGCCTTTGCTTTTCGAAAAAAATAATGATATAAATTATGTATAATTACTTAACAAAAACCTATTCTAGTAGAAATCTAGATCTACACATTACCTATCTATAACAATAAATCACAAGTTGATCTTAATAGTAGGTATCAAAGTATTTCGATCATAAATTCTAAAACGTATCATTTTGAAATAATATCTTTATCGTGAAAAGTTTATTCTATTATATTTTCAGCTTAATAGAAATCTAGGTAGGAACCTGAAGTAATATATTTATAAAATAGAAGATAAGATAGAAGACAAGCCACTTGTTCAGAAGTATTTCTTTTTTCGTTTCGAAAAAGAGCAATCGTTGACATACAGGGCCTTAATAGGTACTCATACTTTTTCCTAACTCTGACATCAGACTGTTTTTTAAAACGCAATTGATGTCGAATTTGATTGAGCGATCCTCAAAATTCGACAACTGAGAATACCATTGCTCCGTGAACCAGACAATCCAAGAAAACAGAAGTGTGACGCTCCACTCGGCTATCATCAACTTTTCTCGTTTAAACTTATTCCTTTTATCTAGCCGCTGCGGAGTATCTGCAGCTTTATTAAATTACTTGATAATTTCAATGGCGGCCGATTTCGCGTGGCTTGTTTATTCTTTTCCAACTTTTTCGCGAAATACCCGGGTCCGAGATTAAATTCCAGATTTTCATATTTACCCGCCGGCTATATTATACGGAAGTTTGAACATCATAATCCGATTTTTTGTGCCTCGTAAATAAACCGACTTCATTATGTTGATTTTAAGCCGTGGATAATCAAATGTTTAAACATTAAACTTCCACTACCTAAAAAACAGTTTTTAATTCAAAAGCTAATAAATTTATAAAAATTCTGAAACTTTGTATTACATAATATTATGTGAACAAAGATTTGTCACGTAAATAATGCTATCTACTGCAAAATGTAGACATCTATGAGTAAATGACTGAATGACTGTTAGATATATATCTTCAAGGATGTGAGTACATGAAGATCTCTATTAGAGGCGGTATGGGAGATATCTACCGTTCTTGGGGATTAGTCTTGATTCTATCCTATAAAAAATAGCTATTTTTAAAGGAAAGTACTTGTTTTTAACCAATTTTGTTGTTCGTAGAAATAGCCGCTATTTCACTGCTACCGAATTGTGGGTTCAAAATTAACAAGTTCAAAACGCAGGTCGACCGCAACGTTTTCAATAAACACTAGCTAATCAGCTGATCCAGTGCTTATGTAGCGGCCACGAGTCTACTGCCTTAATTTACCTTTCAAAATGAACACCAAATATTTGATCCCAAATAACTATTTGCAAATAAACAAACTAAACAATAATGGCCAGCGCACATTGGCGGACGGGACGAAAGTAGTTTGAAAATGTTTTCGATGCTCCGAGGCATATATATCTTATTTCGATTTATCCAATCTACTAATAATGTCTATTATCCACTAATAGATTCAATTGATCAATTGTAAATCCACTGCCGTCATCCGCCAATGTGCACAGGCCATAAACCTTTGAGCAAACCAAACTGGTACAAACAAAAGTAGCTACAGTTTTCCTATAATCTACTACTAGTTATCTAATCGTACGTACTCTAACAGCGGGAAACTAGATAACCTCTTAACTTTTGAAATCATGAAGATAGGAAAGTGACAAGTTTCATCAAAATCCGTCGTTTGGGCGTGAATGAGGCACAAACATCCAAACATCTTCACATACTTTATTATTAAGATTAAGAATGAAATACTAAGATTAAAATTATGCACTCTTTCCTAAAATTTATTTAGGTATACAGAAAACTAAATAAAACGTAGGCCAGGGGTCGTACTGCAATCTCTTAAACAAGACTAAATCAGTATTACTTCAGGACGAGTAATAAATGTTTTTGATGAATGCAGAATAGTTTTTTTCTCAATAACCGCAAAACATACAGTTTTGATTTTTATGACAAAGATAACTTAAGGATTTAATCTAGATAAATTAAAGACAGAAACACGATTGGTGAAACTTTTCTCGATAGATTTATTTCCCAAAGTTGGTTCTTCAAAAACACTAGTTTCGTTTTTAATCAAAACTATGAATAGCTAAACAGTTAATTTTTATATAATTCATTAGATAATCATACTAGCTAAATAAATTAAAGACAATTATTTTTTAAATTTGATGGTTTTCAAGATAATGCAGTTTTATCACTTTTTCTGTCTTATCCGGGTAGATTCAGCCCATGCAAAACGTCAAAAATTTCACTTATCACCTAAAAGCGTTGTCATTTTAACACCGCGAGTGATACTGCTTTAGTCTTACTTAAGAGATTGTAGTACGGTCCCAGATAACCCATACAATACATTAAAATAATTCTTTCGACCTACTCTACCAACTACTACTTCTACCAAAAAATACATTATAGTTTCGAATGCTGATTGTAACAAAAGGTACTATATACTTTTGAGCTCTTTTTTGTGTGTACATGTCTCATTTTCCAATTTTCTATCTAGATATCGAATGCGATCTTAATATAAATCTTCAAATGTCAGATAGCAGATATTGAATAATTTTATCAGTCTCATTTCTTAAAGACTTTATAATGGGGACTCTTTGAAACTTTATCTACAGAAATGGCCTTATCTCCTACAAACTAATTGAACAAATTCTATCCTCTGGCAATTAATAAAGAACGAGAAAAGTTTGCTTAAAGATGCCTGCACACTTGTACTAAGTTGCTTTACGAGTTACGTTGCTTGACGAGTTTAAATAATTGCTTGAAGAAAGTTAAGTTTTTACAACATGCTACTATTGCAGGTAAAAATACTACCTGTTCTGGTTGGAAGCTTCGCGAAGCCTCGTTTTCGTGGTTCTTCGAGGAAAAATACAAAACAATTTTTTTCGCTTTTTCTCTCTAGCTATATTTTAACAAAACTGACGTTCTAATTCTAATAATTTCAATTATGTAAATAATCAAAAATGGTTTTCGTCGAGCACACTACCAATTGGTTTTACAAACGTAAACGTATTGATCATGTATTTCTTGTGGATGAGGTCGACTCAGCTGAGAAAATGGAATAGGCGCTGGGCAAGTTTAATCCATGTAATACATTGTAAGTATGTAACGTAAAACTCGAAATATATCAATGTTCTGACACTTGCGTTCTCGAAAAAATAAGGTACAATGACATTTTTTCCGACATAGCCCATAGGTACGGTCACTTCAGGGCTATGCAATGGACGTTGGTGCATCACGGCTGGATCAAAAAACCCATGAAACAGTAATTATTTGTTGTTTTTACAAGCTTTTATTTAACTTGCAATGTATTTAGTATGTAGTATATATAGTAGTAGCTATCTTAATCAACGTTCTACAAATTTTGCATGACGACATTTAATTTCTACAATTTTCTACTAAATATACGGCTTTATAAGACTTGAATCTAACACCAGAGCTCTCCGACCATACACACACGTAACTATGTAACTATGTTTGTTAAGGTGGAATCTTGCAACTCAATTTTGAAGCAGTTATCCCCAACCGATTGAGCTGAAATTTTGCATACTTATGTAACTTCTTCGGTGACAATGCATTAATATGGTGCCAGCGAGCTGATCTGATGATGGAGTCAGGAGCTGTTTTACGGAACTCCTCAGTAAATAGTCGGATTGAGATAAAACTTTGCATACCTATCAATCTGTAATGACAAATTAAAATTATATTAATAGTACTAGCTATTAATAGTACTAATAGTCCTCCATCATCCCCTCTCACCTCACTATCTTAAAGAACGTTTCACTCCCCTCATCCCTCCAGACCGTCCTTCTCGCTCCTCTCAACACCTTCTTCTCATGACGCCTCAACATAACACAAACTTTTACACCGACTCTTTCACGGTTACTGCGATCCGCCTATGGAACTCTCTCCATAGGCGGAAAAAATTTAATTTTGCATCAAACTTATATAAAAAACCTCTAACAACATGAAGTCTGTTTTATTTTTAGTTTTTTTAATGTAATTATTTGAACTCTTTACAAAGTTCGAGTTTATCTTTAAATAGAGGAGTTCAAACCTTGTGCGATAAGTATTTCATTTGAAAACCGGCCAAGTGCATGTCAGAAGTGTTCGCCGGTTGTTCGCCCTCACCTCAACTCCGAGCCGCCTCCGCCTCGCCTGTGCCGCGAATCCGCGTCGACACCGCGTCGACTCTAGCTCGTGTAGGCGATGCGCCTAAGGTTTCATAGTTTACATAGCTAACAACGTCATATATGTGATATTCAATGGTATTTGTACATTTTATAAGTTGGTCGACTATTACTCGTAAACTTGTAAAGCCTTCTTAGCTGTAATAGTATTTATTTTAACTTTTTTATTATAAAGGTACTACGTATGAATTATGTACCCTACTACGGTGAACTTTTTCATCCCAAAACAATAATTTAGCGAGATGAAGGGAGGACACTTGACTCTAACAAATATTCTCTCTAAGCTTCACTCACTGTAACATAGACAAGACACCTTCAGGCGAAGGTCTTCAACATCTCGCACGCACACGCACGAGATACATCTCGCGCCTTGCGCATTAATAAGCTCGCTCATCTTCTCGTTACACCTGCCTACAAGCTGAGCAAATCGGAACGGTCGGTGTACATAATGGGTCCGTCAGTGTATAACAGGCTGCCGGACATGGTCAAAAAAGATGAAACTTCCACGACGGTCTTTAGTATAAAATTGCGTAAAACTCCTCGATAAAACATTCTACTCAGTAAATGAGTATTTCGAATTGATGATGATTCTTCTAGGTTTGGTCGCTAGGAACAGGCGTAGCTTCACCTAGCTCCTAAAACTTTTCAAAGCGACCTTGTGATTTTATTGAAATACATACCTCTTGACTATTACTTTGTTAGAATGTTAGGTAGCTGTATAACTAGGTAACTTGCTAAAATGCTTATAACTTTCATAGTCATTTATATTTAACTAATAATTTTATTCTAATAATTTTCAATGTGATTTTATACAGAAACCACTAATTGTTAAATTAGTAAAACTCTTTACTATCTGAATATAATTAGGCGTCGCCCTAATAACAAACTCAATCAGAGCCAGCCTCAGTTTACCCAACACCTACATTTATTTGCTTACCCGAGCAACTAACGAACTTGAACAGAACGGACCATTTGTCCAAATCGAATCACAGTTTTTCCAAGAGATTTTTTTCCGAAAAGCGTCAGATAGTAAAATTAGAACGTGCCCGTAATTGTTTGAATGTGAACCGAATGATAAAATATAAGCTCAAGAAAAAATGAACCCTATTGGACCGTAATAAGAAACAGAACAGGGCTTGAGCAAAGTTTGTCGTTGCACTGAATTAGAACAAAGGGTTGTCACCATTCTACGTAGCTCAATAAAGTTTAATCAGGGTTGACTAGCGAATGTAACTTACTCTCTGTGCTGTACTTGTTTGTTTTCTCGGGTAAAACATAGCTTCACCTTTAGCCAGGTACTTACTGGATTATCAAAACTAGGGCCGTATAGCCGTGTTGGCCTAGTGGTACCACGACTTTCATTTCAAAGGTCGTGGGTTCGAATCCCGGCTGGCATCAATGGATTTTTCTTATGCGCATCAAAAACACGTGCCAAAACGGAGAAAGAAAACATCGTGAGGAAATCAGTTAGTATTCTTATAAGTGGCGATGGGTTTGTAACCTGTCACGTTTGGAATGCTAACTGTGTACTACTGTAAAATGTGGGCATGTGCCAAATATAATGTTTGGACGTACTTCTGACTACCCCCCCCCCCCTAGACATCTTCAAAGGATCTAAGCGCCTGGAGATCTGAAAAGATATCTACCGTACTTGGGGTTTACAGTCGTGATCCTATTTATTTTATTTTTATTTATTATTTTAAAAACTAGGGATTGATAATGAAGAGTTAAAATTTGTATTTATGTTTGTTATGAATAAATTAACAAAAGTACTGTACAAATAATCTGACTACCTTCTTTGGACATCTTCAAGTATGTCTGTTTACCGTGCTTGGGAATGATAGTCGTGATTTTATTATTTGTTCATAGTAACGAGAGATGCACCGAAAAGTGATTTTACCGAATAACCGAATACCGAATACTATTCGGTTTAACCCATACCGAACCAGATATTCGGTGGAATTATTCGGTTTACCATTTCATGGTTTTAGTAGTACTAAACTACTGCAAACAAGTCTACCTAGTAGGAATATATCAGGAGGATCTTACTGTTAGTCACAAATATATAGGAAAGTAAGTAGGTACTTACTAGACTTATGTGTGCTTAACTTGCAATGGAAACCAACCTACGTTAGGTAGGTACCTACGTACCTAGCGTATGACAAACAAACACCGCCTATGCATCAGCTATGCACAAAGATCAGTCGACCACGGAACTCAATGTACGTCAATGTTTTGTGTGTCAATACTGAACCAAATTAAGCCACTGTGTAAGTAGGGCAATTTGACTAATGCTCTCTGGTCTGACTGGCCTCAGGGAATTGTAGATGCCTTTATTTACCTACCTATTTTTACATAGTTCGGTATTTAAGCCCAAAAATACCTCATATCAAAAATAATTAAAATATGTGTAATTTACTAACTAAGTAAAAACTGTAATGTTATTGATAAAAAGATAGGTTAGGTATATACATTTATTACACTTTATTATTAAAAAAAACCATCCGAGTGCGAGTCGGACTCGCGCACGAAGAGATGAAGAGATGTGGCTTGTTCAGAAGGGGTTAGTCCAGATATCCCCATTGACTATCCCCATCAAGTACTTAATTCTTTTTTCGTTTTGAAAAAGAGCAATCGTCGACATACAGGGCCCTAACCATATTAACTGGTTTTAAACTGTAAAACTTCCGTCCCGCTAACAGTAAACACGTTGAAAAATAGCAGTAGGTAGGTAGTTAATTATAGAGAAAGTAATGAAAACTTTAACTACCCTAACTATAGATTTTTACACGGGTCTTTACCACGTAATTACCTTTAATTTATTTTCCCGACGTTTCGGATGAGATACACCTACTTACCCGCGACCATGGCTATTGTAACATAGCCCAAAAAGTCGGGAAAATAAATTAAAGGTAATTACGTGTTAAAGACCTGTGTAAAAATCTATAGTTAGATGTCTACTAATCACGATAGTTTAACTGCGCTCTTCGGTATTTCATGAAAAATAACGAATAAAAGAAGAGACAATGGACGCGTTGAGGACGCGGCGCCCCTTTAATTTTATAAAAAAAAAACCGGCCAAGTGCGAGTCGGACTCGCGCACGAAGGGTTCCGTACTATTTGTTGTACGGGAGTCTCACTTAAATATTTATTTTATGCTGTTTTTAGTATTTGTTGTTAGAGCAGCAATAGAAATACATAATCTGTGAAAATTTCAACTGTCTAGCTATCATGGTTCATGAGATACAGCCCTGTGACAGACAGACAGACGGACAGACAGACGGACAGACAGACGGACAGACAGACGGACAGACAGACGGACAGACAGACGGACAGACAGACGGACAGACAGACGGACAGACAGACGGACAGCGAAGTCTTAGTAATAGGGTTCCGATTTTACCCTTGGGTACGGAACCCTAAAAACGTATCAAGGTATAGACTATAGAAGCGTCGTAAGTCGTAACGCAAAACATACACCGTGTCATCAATAAACGTAGACTAGTGCAAGATTAAATTTAGTCCAACGCTTACGTTTGGATTAGTCGAATTCAATAGAGATGGAGTTTCTTACATCGACTTTACTCTCTGAATAAAAGTTAAACCGGGCGCGAACGCGATCGTTTCCGTTTAGCCTACAAGGCGTTCTCGTCTTGCGTCTCTTCTGTATGACTTGCCCCTAAGGCTCGTATTCAAGAACGACACTAACGGTGCTATTAATAAAAATTTACTTATCCAAAGATCATCTGAGGTTACACCAAGACTTGTTAATACCAGCTTAATGTAAGCAACTCCATTTCTAATCCTTGTTTATTAATATTGAATTCGACTAGTCCAAACGTAAGCGTTGGACTAAATTTAATCCTGCGCTAGTCTACGTTTATTAATGAGACGGTAAGAGAACGCATAGTAGGCTCCGACCCACAGTGGACAATATCTTGTTTCATAAACATCACTTGAGTGTTGTGCGACACTATCGCATCGGCACCGTATGCGTACACTTCAGTGTTCCTCTAGCCAAAGTACCTCAACAGCTACTTTACCGAACGCATAGTGTTGGTTGTATTGTCATACGTATAACCTCAAGTAAATTTAACTTAAAAATTAGTACAAATGAGGATGATTTTGATGATTATTTTATTTGGTCGACGAAAAAACGATACTATTTATATTTCCTACATACAAGAAAATATTATTGTAATATAAATCCAACAAATATCAGGGGTCATACCACAAGGTCCTAAAGTAATATCAGAAAAATTGCGTTGTCACTTTTGCACCGTAATTAATATTGTTTTGATATTCCTTTTTAACTTGTGGTACGGCCACAGCTGATGAGCCGACATGACATTTGTTTGTTTATACAAAATACTCTGTGGTTTGTTTCTTTGATTGATTGATATTAATGACGTTTACCATTGCTTGAAGTTAGGTCCAAAACCAACCACCAATCACAACGCCGAATCCACCCCCATGCGTTCACTGAGCTAAGGAATACTTAGGTGTTGTTCATGAAACGAATGTATGGACATATTCGACACTGTGAGAAATCGGAAACTTTGCAGTGAGAACTCCTACACTTAGCTTAGTGATGTTCTTGAATACGAGCCTAAGGCTCGCCGCAAACGGGCCACCGGCCACAGCCACTTTTCAACGCTTATCATACATTTTGTAGTTGTACCGAGTGGCCGTCACCGGCTACACGTGTAAATGTCTATACAAAATGTATGAAAACTACAGGAAATATGCCGGTTGTGGCCGGGCCCGTGTGCGGGTAGCCTTAGATATAGTCGTAGGTAATGGTTACACATTATAGATTAATTTTCAGTGTGGAATACTTCTTTGGTTTCATTATTACCCATTAAATTGCAGAACAGATAAAAATAATCATAAAGTAATTCCCTTTCACCCCACAAGCAATTATCAGACCGTTTACTTTTATAACCATAGATCTACAAAATGGCGGATTCTCACAAAATGGCCGCTATTTAACGCACGACTTCATTTCTAATTTCCAATTTTCCGTCATTGTTCCGACGAAATTAGTATTTGATTGCTTCGGAGCATAATCATCGATTTTAATATTAACCGAAGGAGAGTAGAATTCGGTCCAGTGAATCCTTATTAAAATTTGTTTTAACTCCACAAGGTAGCTATTAGGTACGATTTTCTTGTAATAGCTTGCAGAGGTACCTAAGTATTATTTTTCAAAGGTTGATTTTTCATACGAACCTGGAAAAAGTGATTCGCATATTATACATTTCTATTATAATACTCACCTCATTCCGCTTCTAATTTAATAGTTTAGCTTGAAAAACAAACAACAACATCTACCATTGCACGAACAAATATGTAGTGACCTACACGGTACTTATTGATCGTCAAAATTTCACAAGACATTGAACTTGTTTCGTGATCATTTTTAATCTAAATTCCATCCGTACCCTCCTTTTGTATAGGATTGCCTCTCAGCCAAGCCCTCATCATGGTATCCATTATTATTGGATTCTGGAAGTTCGTTCCACGCGAATAATAATCGGGAACTTTACGGAAAACCGGTGAACAAGAAAGTGTGTGTTGTGTACTGTAATGGTATGTCAAGGAATCATCAATTTCTAAAAAAATAAATGGTATCATATATGTTTTTTCCTAACAAAAAACAACTAGAAACTAATCTGTTCTCTGGATGACGGTTTAGGTAGGTAGATAATTTATTTAAATATTTATGTAACTTAATTCATCACATTGAAGATTTATTATAACGGAACTGACTTTGACACGCGTGAGCACCATAAATAAACATCACAATTCTGCGAGAATAGTAATAGAAATTGAAGCGGAAGGTAAAAAGAAAACTGTGAATTTCCCTAGACAAAGAATACTGTTCTCAAAGTCTTTAACGCTTACGTTACAATGCAAGTTAGAGTAGGTACTGTTGTTTACCTTATCAAGTAACGGCGATATAGGAGACAAAATAGCTTCGATAGTTTGGGTAATGAAGTGAAATCAAACGTCGACCGACACCTCTCGGCCGGCACTTGGGACACGCCTCGCTTCGCTGGACGCTCGAAACCGGGCACTAAGGCCATACATATAGTTGATTACTAACCTATTTAACACCTAAAAATCTCTTTGGACGGGCTCTTCGATCTGGCAGGCCTACTGAAACGCCAGACGCAGGGAGATTACCGTGCCAGCAATATATTTACGATCACATTACATGTACCTACCTACGAGTCTGTTAGGTGTTTTATTAGTGTGCTGTCTACGTAGTTGTATTACTACGTTGGTTCTGTTTATATTTTTTGTTGATAAAATTCGATGCGTCAAACTTCTCGAA
The DNA here is from genome assembly GCA_912999785.1 of Hydriomena furcata. NCBI lineage: Eukaryota > Metazoa > Arthropoda > Insecta > Lepidoptera > Geometridae > Hydriomena > Hydriomena furcata. The sequence continues at coordinate 12,232,259 of OU538828.1, read as the reverse complement.
ATAATATTTTCAAAGTACTTTCGCGATCAGTACACAAACTAAGTAATTATTATTTCAAACGGGTATTTATTATTATTTTTTATTAGGTAATCCAGGCTTGTTGACTCTGTTACCACAACTAAGACTACCGCACAACACATAAAGTGATTTTTATTAAAAAAGATTTCGTCCACTGTGGGTTCGTGTTCTCATAGTGTCGTTCTTGAATACGAGGGTTAATAGGTAGGTAGGTACTTGGAGTTACCGACAAGAAGCAGATGCAAAACTACCCTCACTTGGTCTTCAGAATCCGATACGTTCCCATTTGTATAAGGTAGTACAACGTACAACACACTAAACTGTACCTGCACACCAAGATGTAATATGGCCGTATTAGAAATACCCGTTTATAATATGAATGATTATGATTACTGAAAACGATTGTACGAGCTCAGCCTGGTGTAAAAATTCTGGTGTTTAGCTTTTGAGCATTACAGTTTATGCTTAAAGTTCACCAGCTGGTACTGTGTTGTGTTTTTAGACTGTGACCAGTGTAAAGTGAATGTTTAACTCCACTTCGGAACGCTATCTGCTAAAGTGGATAGATAGTGCATGGAAGAACTTAACATAATGTTTGTTCGCGTCTTGGAAACGTAACAATTTAGTTTTATTGAATTTAGCGTCTGCACTACACGAAGTACCTACTTAGACTTTATTTCCTTTGTTTTTATGTGTTCTCGAATTATTAACATAGCGGTTTTAGTCATCCAATTCTATGTGATAATAGGTGTCCATTTGAAGCTAGTTGGAAACTATTTAGATAAGTGTAGGTACCTAGTAATCAAAGGTTTGGCTAGGCTAGGTTTTCTGAGTAGTTGACTGGGTGGCACGGCACGAATGTTTTCTGTTGGATAAACCAGTTACCTAGGCTGTATGAGCACGAAAAACCGATTTCCTGTCGCAATTACCCATAAATGTACTGTGGTGCGTTGCTGCGTTGCACTTGCAGTATGTAGGTACCTATGGATATTCATATATTCATATTCACATTTCTTTATTGTTCCAGTTGGTTGATACATTTCATGGCCCCGTTATGTATCATAGAGCATAGAGCCCAGATTTATTACCTAGGTACCTACATGGAGATTTCTGGAATGTTATATCATGTCTAACCAAAATTGTTGTTCCAATACTCAGGTAACATTTCCATGTTCCCCAATAACGAGCCACAAAAAACAATGAGAACCCCTCGTCGCCGAGGGAGCATTCTGGAGTATGCTGAGCTCCGTGTTTACTGATATCGATACAGGAGCCGCGGATGACAATTACTTAAGATTTTCGCAGATAACACTGGCGCCTACGGGGATCTGGAGTAACTAGACCGGGCCCCATAGATAATCCTAAATAAATAAAATAACTGAGTATTTTCATCTAGGGTGAGAACTCTGGTTGTGGCCATTTTAATTTTCAAATAAATGGTTTATACTGAAAAAATTATTAAAACGACGATTTTCAAACAACATCGAGTAGGGTTTTGTAATATACGATATTTATTTATTAATTACTAGCGACCCGCCCCGGCTTCGCACGGGTAGCATGTTATTATACATATAAACCTTCCTCCTGAATCACTCTATCTATTAAAAAACCGCATCAAAATCCGTTGTGTAGTTTTAAAGATTTTTAAGCAAACATACATACATACATACATACAGACGCGGGAAGCGGAAAGCGACTTTGCTTTATACTATGTAGTGACTAGAATCACATCTAGTGGCATAACGCATCATAACTGTCAAATCAAAATGGTCCATAGACAAAGATTTTAAACAAGTTTGTTTGCTATGCTTAGTCATTGACTGCCAAAAATGACTAAAACCAGGGTAGGCACCACAACCGAGACTTTGACCCTAAGGGGGGTATTATATTAAGCGGGCGGAAGATAGTCCGCGGCTTTACTCGCGTGGTGTCCAGATAAAAATTACTTACACCTGATTTTAGTGGGGGGGAGGGTAGTCTTACACCTCACCTCGTATCACCAAGGGGGAGGGGGAGGGTTAAAAAAATGCAAAAAAAAAAACATTACGTGACCTAATGTAAAAGATTATGTAGTTTATTAAGTCTTATGGAAAAATTTTAGATACTTAGCCCGTCGCTGTTGGTAGATAGATAGGGTTTCAATTTATTAGGGTAGGTACCTAAGAAGGTATAATTCTTTGCACAAAAACGGATTTAAATAAAAAAATATGTGTTTTTTACGCGTTCATAAAGAACCTCTTTTTTGTTCGGATGAACATTTTCACGGAGAAATACTAGTCTTAAAAAGTCTTTATTATGCGTAGGTATGATAAGAAAAAAAGTGTTGACATTAAGCAGCATTTTGTATGATGATGAATTCCTATTTGCTGCGGCTCCTTCCAGCGAGCCCTACATCGCGATGCAATAAGGCATTCGCGACAGAACCACCGAATTTCCCCCGAGCCCTATACACTACATCCGCGAAGAATAACGCGACTGAATGCAAAATGAAAATTATCATACAAATTCGCAGTCTTATATGAACAGAGGTACCTACTGTCGTCCGTGTAAGTATGCAAAAATATGTAAGGAGAACGCCTTTGCCTTTCAGATGAAGGCGAAAATACGGAGTATCGGCTAACACTAGGGCCACGAAAAGTACGCTGCGAGCATAGTGCCCGAAGGTGTATCCTAATAATATTATAAATGCGAAAGTTTGTGAGTTTGTATGTATGTTTATTCCTCAATCAGGCCTAAACGACAAAGCGGATTATGATGAAATTTGCTATAGATGTAGATATAATACCCGAATAAATAATAGACTACTTTAAAATATGAAAAATATCCCCGAAACGATAAAGAAAACGCAAAAGGGATGATGTCTGTACAGATGGCGTTGGTGTGCAACAAATCTGACATCACAGACTAAAATAATTCAGTCTTTTCTATTCGATTATTTGACAGGAAAACATCTGTCACGGGTCGGCTAGTAAAAAATAAATAAATGCTATTGTTGATCGAAGACCATTTCGATTAGATAAGGAAGATCGAAACTAACTTCATTTTTTTTCTGTAATAAAAAAACTCATCCTAGCACAGAACTATTGGTAGATAGTATGGGTTTTATAGCGAGAGGAAATATCCTGAGAAAATGAACGGTACCTACATACTAGGATTGTTTACCTGATAGTACCTACTACTTTTCCCAGATGCTAAAGCGATGCATGCTTTCCTACAATACAATAGAACAGTGTTCCTCAAAGTGTGTACCGCGGCACACTGGTGTACCGTGGTCATTAGATGGTGTGCCTTGGAAAAATAAACATATCTTAAAAACGTTTTTTTCGTAGCCCTGTCAACGATTACTCCAAATTTAGACCGTCTATGCTCAATGAAACAGGCTCATGTTTCGCATTAGATACCTTTTCTGCAATTTAAAGTTTAGTTTTGTTGATTAATAAAAAATATTACTTCGTTGATTAATAATAAATGTCGATTAATATTACTTAAAAACTGATTTTTCATTTGTGGTGTAGGTACCTCAAAAACAAAACCTGTTTGCGGAACACTGCAATAGAAGCGCAATAAATGCGTTTCATGGCCCTGTTGTAAGTATTTCCCACGCGTAAATTTTCAGCGGGCAATTTGCATTTTGTTATGTAAATAATTGTGGGGTTGCTTTTGTTGGTTTGTGTGCACTAAGCTTGGAACGCTGTTTTTCTTGGAAACTCCCCACTCTCATACGTTAAATTGTTTGTAAGTATTTTTACTGATTTAAGTTAAAACTCCGAAACTTAGTCGAATGTAGTTACTTAAGTATTAAAACTTGCTAGGTAATAAGGTACTGTTTAAGTTAATAACCTACCTACTCTGAAACTCGCGAAACAAAGACAAAGTCATAAGGTAGATATTTAATTAAGTAGTCAAAGTCAAATGTAAAGTCAAATTAAAAAAAGTAAAAGGTAGATTATTTAAGTACATAGCCAAGTCAAATTAAAAAAAATGTTTATCGCTTTTATGACTGTCTTAATAATTTAGACATGGCTTCAACATGAGTCCGGGTAGGGCTTTGCAAAAATCACATAAAATTATGAAATAATTCAAATAAAATACTAAAAACAAGAAATAGGTAGGGTCATTGCGCTGGTTTCGCGACCACTGTCAGTATGCGACCATTTCAGGGACCTGCTGCAGAAATACTAAGAAATTAAGAATTCCATCTCTCTTTTCCAAACGAAATTCTGGTCTATACAGAGCAGGATAGATCTGTTGTTCTTACCTATTTGAATTGGCACCATAGTATTACCCGAAATTAAACAAACCCACGCTCATTTCGGCGCCCGCACTCCTCGCGTGAACGGGTTCACGAAATTATAAAAAAAATAGTGAGCACGTGCTGCTTTCGGAGTTAGTATTTAATGATTTATTTATATAATGACTGATTGATAGTGTTTTTATTGCCTAAGAAATATATTTTTCTACGCATTTGCGCAATTTTTATAAAGAAAATATACAAAAACATGTAAAATATTGAGTGGTCGCATACCAAAATATAATTTTTCATGTTATTTGACTTTGCGACCACATGGTCGCAAATTGACTGTTTGATTGCAAACTTTATTTATCTCCCTTGTTACTTTAATAATAAAGGTTACGGATTTTGTGACTTTTTCAACATATTCTTAATAGCGGTTTTGTTACCATCGGTTTGCGACCGCATAAACATTCGTAAATACTGTACAAATATATAATATGATCGTCTAACATACCCCAACTTTAGTTTGCGACCGCGGCCGACGTCAGTTTACGTCTTAAAATGTATGGGAATTTAACGGTCGCATATTGGATGTATTAATTTGATGTATTATTTTACGACCACTATTATGTTAGTATTTATACTACAGTTTTGGTACAGATGTTACAAAACAGATGATTAGAAATAAAGAAATATTAATAATAACATGATAATGTAGCATTATTTTTAATCAATTATGAGTAATTTCCCTTTCAGACAGTGGTCGTAAACTAAAGTAGGGGGTGGTCGTATACTAAGAAAATCGGTCGCAAACTAGCATATCACCCTATTTCTCAATAAAAAATTATTTAAAATTAAGTCTAATAATATATATACATATTTAAGGTTTTTAATATATCTTGATCATATATGGAACCATGACAAACCCTTTCAATAAATGTCGAGTAAATATTTCATACTAATAAGCTGACCCAAAGTTGGGTACCCCGCTAATCGGTCGTAATCCAGCGCAATGACCCTACCTATATTATGTAGATGATAGGTACCTACCTACCTAAGTAACTAACTAAATACCTATCTAATTTTTCACTAAAAGTATTAGCCTACTTCAGAAAGTAAGGCTATGAAACACTGCACCATCAAGTTTAGTGCTAATCAATCAGGCAGAGGTAGGTACCTAACTCGTAATAAAAACACGGAAATCCCACTCGTCAACTCGGGGGACGAGGCGTGAAATCTTGCATTAGCTCACTCGTTACTGGCTTGGCACTAACAACCAGCGCTATGATTAAGAGTGCATTTCCACAGACGCAGAGCTCTGCGGAGTGGAGCGGAGCAGACCGTGAATTGAATTGTTCAAATTCAAATTCAAAAATCATTTATTTCAAAAAAATCACTAGGATCACAAACGTCTGACCCTCGTATTCAAGAACGACACTATCCCTCGTATTCAAGAACGACACTATGAGAACACGCACCCACAGTGGACGAAATCTTTTTTCATAAACATCACTTTATGTGTTGAGCGGCACTATGGCGCACGCTACCGTGTGCCTTTAGAGCTCAACTTTGGCTAGAGGCACACGACAATGTGCCTCTAGTCACACGAGTGACTAGAAGAGTCACAGTCAAAGTGATTTTTATGAAAATTGATTTCGTCCACTGTGGGTGCGTGTTCTCATAGTGTCGTTCTTGAATACGAGGGTATGAGAACACGCACCCACAGTGGACGAAATAGTTTTTCATAAAAATCACTTTATGTGTTGTGCGACACTTCATAGTGTGACTAGAGGCACATTGTCGTGTGCCTCTAGCCAAAGTTGAGCTCTAAAGGCACACGGTAGCGTGCGCCATAGTGCCGCTCAACACATAAAGTGATGTTTATGAAAAAAGATTTCGTCCACTGTGGGTGCGTGTTCTCATAGTGTCGTTCTTGAATACGAGGGTTAGGAACTAGGTGAAGGTACGCCGATTCCACGCGACCAAGCCTAGAAGAATCAGGCGACAAACACGGCTTGGGGTCTACCTTTTTTTTAATGATCCTTTCCTTAATGCTATGTAGAGCTCCAGTGTGATGCCAATCGAACAAGGTAAAGGCTCAAACAAGAATAACTATTTAACACTGTGATTGGTCAATTCCCGGTCCGCTTTGCTCCACTCCGCACAGCTCCGCGTCTGTGGAAACCTACCCTAAAACCTCACAAACTTTGTGGTTTGAAGTAGGTAGGTAGGTATTTAGTAGAGGTAAAAATAAATCGAATAATTCTGAAGACTCAATACCTACCTACCCTTCGTAATCGAGGTTGAGATGCACGAGTGCCAAGGTAGGAACCTACCTACTTATTATGGTTTGATGAGAAACCGCCCGTTATTTATAAAAATGGTTCGTTCGTTAAAATAAACTTATTTTAGGTATTTCATTTTAATCAGTTTTTGAATTACAAATCCTAAAATAGGCACGAACCACTAAACCAACTTATAAATCCTTACTTTTATTTTCTAACTCCTTCAAACTTTCTCATTATTCAGAGTTACGTGTGAAAAAGTAAGTAGGTACCAGTTCTTCACGACCTTTCTAGGACGTGGGGCCGAAGAAAATGAGGTAACAACGTTCATTGACCTATCAATATCATGCCAATGACTTCGTTAAAAACGTTGCTGCTTGCATAGACCGTGAATAAAATATACACTGTGCAAATTTTCCCACAGGGAAACCACATCTTTATGAAATATGAACCCGCCCAGGTCCGCATTCAGGATACTAGCAAGGGGCACTGTACCGTGATGAGGGATATTTTTTTTATGAATTTAGAATAGTTTCTCAATAACCGCAAAACATACAGTTGTATTTTTTATGACAAAGATAACTTATGAATTTAATCTAGAAGAATAGATACTCGATACCTATCTAGATTCTAATCTACATAAATGAATGACAGTTTCTTTTTATGTTTGATGGTTTTTAAGATAATGCGGTTTTATTACTTTTTCCGTCTTATCCGGGTAGACTCAGCCCGCACAAAAAATACTTGCGTGCATCTATCTACCACAGGCGTTAATTATACCTCCTAGCAGGTATAGTTCGAATAACCAATAACCCTGTATAATGCTTTTAAATTTAGCACAGAAGTACAATTACTTTACACCGGGTGTAGAGTAAAGTACCTACTTATGCTACGGCAATGATTTCATGTGGCTTTTGTTAACTTGCCCTGAAATAAATGCCTGCGTGCGTCCCTGCCACTGAATGTTATAACGCGGAAATAAAATTATTTATTGTAACTATATGTATTTACCGGTCCCAACGGCTTGAGTAAATTATAGTGTTTATCGTACCTTTAAACTACCCACATTGTTTTATCTTGCATGCAACCTGCCACGTACCTACAACTACTGCAAAATGTGAGTATGGTGTCAAATGTAATGTTTGGACGTGCCTCTGATTACCTCCTCAGACATCTTCAAGGATCTGAGTACTCATACTTGGCAGTTTAGTGAACAAGCCATAGCACCATAAACTACATCGAAATACACTTTTCCAACTCATTTTTTTTTTCTGGGTCACTTTCCTACCAGGACGCAGTTTAGTTGCTAAGACCTTCTTCAGGCCCTATATCGAAGTTTAAATGGGGAAATTTTAATTTTTACTTTAATAAAAATGGATTTTGAAGAAAACTAGTTCTATAAAAATAAATGCATACTTTTATTCTGACAATATTTTTCAACACTGGAATTCAATCTATGAATCGAATACAATAAATTTAAAATAATGCATAGTTTACTGATAAAACTTTGGTCTGGCTTAAAACTAAAAACTATAGCTAAATTACAAAATATAAGTATTCTATTAGTGCCACTCAGAGATTCTAAGAAATAATATGGCTAAGATTTATTTTACTTTTAGTAGATTAAAATATCTGAGTAAAGGTGTCTACCTAGTGTCCGTAACATATATAACATATCACTATCGGAACTGTTGAATAGTCGAAATTTGTCAAGTCGAAACATAGCCCAACATAGGTATACAGAGCGTCCCAAAACTCAACGATAACCAATAAGGGCAAGAGGACAAGTTATACCATAACTTGATCCCTCCTAGATTATTTTTACAATCCAACAATTTAGTTAATAATTTTAAGTGGTGAATTGTTGAATGGTGTGCGAGAACCTAACAACAGTAAATAAATGTTTTTTTTTAATTCCTGTAAGATTATAAAATTAAAACTATCGTGGTTATTATTCATTTTAACCATAAATACGGTTTATTACCACGTTTCTTGTTCTCAAATCTTCTTTTTTCTTCACTCTTCTTGCGATCACGCGGGCGATGCTCATGATGAAGAGCATCTGAATTGTTTCGAAACGTCAGCAATACAACAAGAAACGTGTTAATTAGCCGTATTTATAGTTAAAATTCCTGTATATTATATTCCTAATATTATATTATATATTATATTATATATATATATATTATATTATATATATTATATTATATATTATCCTGTATATTATATTATATTCCTGATATTTGGCATAATCAATTGATTCGCCAAATTTATATTTTTTTTTGGCTAGAGGTGTGGAAGGAAGGGAAATAAGATTTTTGAAAAAAATATCCCAAATTTTCTGACCGCGGTATCATGTTATCGTTGAGTATTAGGACACCTGTGAAGAAAAGTCTTGTAGATGGTATTAGTCGCGGATATATATATGTACGGTATGGTACAGGCAATGGGTAGACTCCTTTATAACTTGAATAAGCTCTATAAAATATTGCTATAAAGTTGCCTCTGAAAATTTGCTCAAAAATACAACACTTTATTAATAGTTAGAAAAGTTATAATATCCTTAAAATCTAGTTTCAAGAACCATCTGTTACTGGATTCAGCTATTTTAAAACATAAATGCCATCTTAGATCTTTACAGACTGCAATATCACATCATACTCGTAATATTACTATGATCTGAAGTTTTTTGGCAGTGATGCAAATTGTATCGAGATTCATATTATAAATTGTACTTATAATTCAGTTTACGTCTTAAATTTAATCACAATACGAAAACAAGGTTTTCTAGGTGCCTACTCCGAGCTAGCATTATCGTTAAGGCATGACCAGACATAACGCGGCATTTGAGCGCGGCATTCGCAGGACACAAGTTTGCCGCGTGGCTAGTTTAGACATGAAAGGCGGCTGTCGTCCAATCAGAGCGTCGCTAGACGCACGCGGCCGCCGCACTCAAACGTTTGGTCACACCTTTAAGTGAACACTAATATAAATACAATCGCATTTATCATTTTGCGATGAGCTCTTTATGACAACGATCGACACCCGTATTTGACAACTGAGGCCTAATATGAGATTTCCAAACTACAGTCGCTATCCAGTATCCTTAGCTATTTGTATGGAATCCAGCACAGCACCTCTGGCGGTAACTACACTGAATTAAAATCTTATCCTAATAATATTATAAATGTGGAAGTTTGTGAGTTTGTATGTATGTTTGTTCCTCAATCAGGCTTAAACGACCAAACGGATTAAGTTGAAATTTACTGTAGATGTAGATATAATGCCCAAATAAATAATAGACTACTTTAAAATATGAAAAAACATCCCCAACATGATAATAAAACGCAAAAGGCATGATTTTGGTACAGATGGCGCTGGTGTGCAACAAATCTGACATCACAGACTAAAAAGATTCTGTCTAATCTATTCGATTATTGAAATTTGACAGGACAACGTCTGTCACGGGTCGGCTAGTAGTACATAAAAATGAATCCCTATTTCTCTTGGTCATAGCATCACTCGTAAACGGCTGGACCGATTTTTCTAATTCTTTTGTTTGTTGTTTTCGTTAGAGTCAGGAGAAGGTTCAAAGGAAAAAAATGAATTTGACAAGACAACGTCTGCCGAGACAGCTAGTCTTCCATACAAATAGCTAACGTTACTCGATAGCGACTGTAGTTTCGCGAAATCTCATAAGACTGCTGTATATAACTGTCAAAGATGGAATCGTGGCAGTTGACAGACCAACAAATCGTAGAGTATTTTACAAGAATTTAATCGTAAAGCGATTCATTTGCGACCGAGTAAGGCAGTAGCTAAACTCTATGATAATTTTGTGCGCGTACAATTCTCGATCGTAATCGTGATCGGCTTCAATTGTCAAATTCCCATTGTTTTGCTCCACAGCTAAATAATAAAATTATCAACTTAGAATTAGCATTTACGTAATAAGGCTGACATTTTAATGTCGGTAATATTATAATTGATATTCGTATTTATTGCTTATGTTAACAGCTTTAGATTAGTAAAAAAAAGTAATAATTCAATAATTGCGATAATGTCATTATTTTCTTACGGAGCTTCTCTGTTTTAATTTATCTGGATCTGGGGCCTTACCACAATCGTATAGTATTGTCACTTTCGCACCGTGAGTAGTACTGTTTTAATATTACTTTAAGGGGTTGTGGTAAATCCTGAAAGTTATAGTCTGTATTTGTAGTATTTAAAACTTGCGATACAACACGCAAGTACAATTCGAATATTTCTGACCAATGAATGTGTATTTTATTTAGCTTCGTGAATTACTAGCACTATTATTTTTCCAACTATCGTGATTAGTAGACATAACTATAGATTTTTACACAAGTCTTTATCACGTAGTTACCTTTAATTAATTTTCCCGACGTTTCTATGTTACAATAGCCATGGTCAGACTACAAAATAAATAATTAAAAGTAATTACGTGATAAAGACTTGTGTCAAAATATATAGTTACGAGCACTAATTATTTTATAGGGTGTATTAAAAGTACTCCCAAAAAACTGTAACTGGATGTTCAGTCAAGCATCTTGAATAATTATCACCGAAAACAATAAAAACAAAATTGGTAAAGTATTCAACTTCATAACTTGTCCATTTTAAAGTGAATTAAAGTAATATTTTTTCATTTTGGGATCAGTTCATTTGGGGCCATTATTGCCTTCCCTATGCTCAGTATTGGCATTGTTACAGAATGTCTTAAAAAAAGATTTTTCATCATATTCAATCAACAATCCCAATCTCACTTTCCTTCCTTTCTTCTAGATGAATAGAAACATCTGTCAATTCAGTCAATTTTCTAAAATATTCCAAATTAACGAATTCTTCCATTTTTAGGTTACTCCAATTTAGACTTTAACGTAAAGGAACAAGAGCGAAATAGTTTTTTTTTTATTGAAAATCTAATTTTAGAACCGTGCCAACAGAATCGACACCATTGTCGGTGTCTTTATCGTCAATTTATTTATTACGTGCTTAATTTCCCGTTTTTGACATTATGTGTAGTTCTCAAACCTTCTGGATAAAGCAATTTTTATCTTATCTAAGGCCTAAGGCATCGTCAGGGTAGCGGTACCAATGTTTTCAGTTTTCGGAAGTAGTCTTAATACACCCTATATTCCGCAGTGTATTTTAAAACGTTTTAGAACTCGTCATGTCTCGCCAACGCCTCACCGAAGTCTGTGGCTTGTGAGCCAACGAATAAATCATATTTCTCGAGTATTTCCTCCTTGGTCAGCTTCTCATCGGCGTCCGAATCGGCTTCGAATACTAGGTGCCTGTGAATAGAGAAATATAATAGTTTTTTTGCCGTTTTTAGGGTTCCGTACCCAAAGGGTAAAAACGGAACCCTATTACTAAGACTTCGCTGTCCGTCTGTCTGTCTGTCCATCTGTCTGTCTGTCTGTCACAGGGCTGTATCTCATGAACCGTGATAGCTAGACAGTTGAAATTTTCACAGATTATGTATTTCTGTGGCTGCTCTAACAACAAATACTAAAAACAGAATAAAATAAATATTTAAGGGGGGCTCCCATACAACAAACATGTTTTTTTGGCGTTTTTATAGATAATGGTACGGAACCCTTCGTGCGCGAGTCCGACTCGCACTCGGCCGGTTTTTTATAGATAATGGTACGCACTTGGCCGGTTTTTACCTTCCTCTTGATGAAACTTACCTGGCTTCAGCTTCTGCGTGATCAAACTCTGGCGGCGCGATCCAGTCCTTCACCTCATGCAAGTCCATCACACCATCTTTGTTTGTGTCTCTGAAACGATTTTATTAAAAAAAAAAGAAATATAGGCACATAAATTACTGGTTGTGGGTTCGTTTCCCGCCCAGGACATTACTGTTTGATGAACAAAGGTGTTCTTTTTAAGTTTAATGGTTTTCAAGATAATGCAGTTTTATCACTTATCAGTCTTATCCGGGTAGAATCAGCACATACAAAAAAAAAAAAAAAAAATTCAATCAATATCCTTAACATTTATGTTTTTGGTGGGGATTGTGTTTACCTGTATCCAGTGAACTGCTCGCGCTCTTGTTTGACCCAATCAGGTTCCTCTTCATCCTCTCCATCTTCGGATTTGTACATATCACCGATGTACTCTTCAAGGGACACTTTGCCATCCTGTGAAAGCAATATTGCATTATGCCTTTTTTTAGGGGTCCGTACCCAAAGGGTAAAATCAGAACCCTATTACTAAGACTTCGCTGTCCGTCTGTCTGTCTGTCACAGGGCTGTATCTCATGAACCATGATAGCTAGACAGTTGAAATTTTCACAGATTTTGTATTTCTGTGGCTGCTCTAACAAATACTAAAAACAGAATAAAATAAATATTTAAGGGGGGCTCCCATACAAGTATACAACAAACATGATTTTTTTGCCGTTTATATAGATAATAGTACGGAACCCTTTGTGCGCGAGTCCGACTCGCACTTGGCCGGTTTTTTTTTAATTCATGCAACATTTAGGCAAATCGGTTGTCTTGGAAAAACTGACAAAAATTTCGTAAAATACATTGAATTGCCACCGTTGTCGATCTCCTGGTAAATCCAAGAAAGTCAATATTTAACCTGCTAAAATAATACAAATAAATAGGATCACGACTGTAATCCTCAAGTACGGTAGACATCCATTCAGATCTCCAGGCGCTTAGATCCTTTGAAGATGTCTAGTGGGGGTAGTCTAGAGGTACGTCCAAACATTATATGTGGCACACACCCACATTTTGCAGTAGTTAGCATTCCATACGTGACAGGTTGCAAGACCATCGCCGCTTACAAGAATACTAACTGGTTACCTCACGATGTTTTCCTTCACCGTTTTAAGCACGTGTTTTGAAGCGCGTATCAATTTTCGAACAGAAAAATCCATTGATGCACGCCAAGATTCAAACCCACGACCTTTACATTGAGAGTCGAGGTACCTCCCACTCGGCCAACACGGCATCTTATTGTAATCTTTTGGGAAATGTCCGTCTCACCTTGTCCTTGTCGATGTCTTCCAAGGTTTCGAGAACAACGATGTCCCTCATGGCGGAATGGTCCTCAGGATGAAGAAAATGCGCGAACTCTGTCCTGTTTAATGTGTCGTCTTCATTGGCGTCTGTAAAATAGAGAAAATTATATAACGGTTAAAGAGATTATTTTTCTCAAAGAAATTTACTTTGCACGTATAGATAAACTATTTAAATAAAGTAAATTTAGAACAATCGAAATTATTAAGTAAAGTACAATATAAATAAGGTAATTATTAAATTTGAAAAGCAAAAAGTTAACAAACAAGTTTTTTTAGTAGTAAAAGCTATTACCAAATCAAATTATAAAAAGCCGTGTTGGCAGAGTGGAAGGTACCTCGACTTTCAGTCCGAAGGTCGTGGGTTTAAACCCCGGCCGTGCATCAATGTTCGAAAAATGTATATGCGCATTAACACGTGCTTAAAACGGCGAATGAAAACATCGTGAAAAAACCGGCCAAGTGCGAGTCTGTCTCGCAAACGAAGGGTTCCGTACTATTATCTATAAAAACGGCAAAAAAAATCACGTTTGTTATATGGGAGCCCCCCTTAAATATTTATTTTATTCTGTATTTAGTATTTGTTGTTATAGCAGCAACAGAAATACATAATCTGTGAAAATTTTAACTGTCTAGCTATCACGGTTCATGAGATACAGCCCTGTGACAGACAGACGGACAGACAGACAGACAGACGGACAGCGAAGTCTTAGTAATAGGGTCCCGTTTTACCCTTTGGGTACGGAACCCTAAAAACCAGCTAGTATTCTTGTAAGCGGCGACGGGCTGCAACCTGATGCTTATGCTGAATGCTTAACGTTGAATGCTTACTACTGCAAAATTTGGGCTTGTACCAAATGTAATGTTTGAACGTGCCTCTGACTAACCCCTTTAGGCATTTTCAAGAATCTGACCACCTGGACATCTGAGAGGAAGTCTACCGTACTTGGGGATTACAGTTGTGATCCTATTTCTTTATTTTTTTTTACAAGCTTTTATTTAACTTGCAATGTATGTATGTAACTATGTAACTATGTTTGTTAAGGTGGAATCTTGCAACTCAATTTTGAAGCAGTTATCCCCAACCGATTGAGCTGAAATTTTGCATACTTATATAACTTCGGTGACAATGAAATATTATGGTGATAGCGAGATGATCTCCTGATGGAGTCAGGAGCTGTTCAATTGACACTCACAACGGAACCTCTTAGTAAATAATTCTATTGAGTCAAAACTTTGCATTCTTGTCAAGTTCCGATGACAATGTTATATGATGTGACAGGTGATAGCGCGCTGGTGCTCGATGGTTTGAATGATTTTACAAAAGAAAAAAATCCGGCCAAGTACGAGTCGGACTCGCGCACGATGGGTTCCGTACCATTATCTATAAAAAATGGCAAAAAAACACATTTGTTGTATGGGAGCTCATCTTTAATATTTATTTTATTCTATTTTTAGTATTTGTTGTTATAGCGAACTGTCTAGCTATCACGGTTCATGAGATACAGCCCTGCGAGAGACAGACGGACAGACGGACAGCGAAGTCTTAGTAATAGGCTCCCGTTTTTACCCTTTGGGTACGGAACCCTAAAAACAGAAAAGTTATTTATTTTACATACCAGCGTAAGTCCACCTTCTGCGGTCCCTCTTCAGAAGGTTGGAGTAAGTCGCAGCCTCACTGTACGGAGCTTTCAGATCCTTCTCGTTCATTTCATCCATGAACCCGTACACATTCGTCCTGTAAGTCTATCAAAGAAAAACATTATCACTACATAGTATAAAGCAAAGTCGCTTTCCGCTTCCCGCGTATGTATGTATGTTTGCTTATATCTTTAAAACTACACAACGGATTTTGATGCGGTTTTTTTTAATAGATAGAGTGATTCAGGAGAAAGGTTTATATGTATAATACATGCATAATATAGTAGAGAAACACTGATAATTTTAGAGGTTTCTAATGTGATGTCGTAAATAAACACATTTTTTTGCGCTTACATTGCAAATGCTGGCTGAACCTCACGAGATATATCAAAATAATGTACTACAGTATTGTACACCTTAAAAACGTCTACAAAAAAGTCCACGATGGTATTAGAAATGTCTTACGCACAGCGAAGCGGGCACGGGTCAGCTAGTAAACCATATTTTATATATGTGTTTGGGATTCTGGATGGAAACACCATAAAATAAACTCGGTGAATTAAGTGAATTAATTCACCGAGTTTATTATGTCAACTGACGGCCCAGATACAGTACACATAACACTTATAATATAACTAAGGCTAGTAACTATCTATCTATACATATAATAAAACTGTAGAAGAGTTCAACTCTGTACATTTAATAAAAACTAAAAAAAATACTCCTAAGGGCCTTTATACAAGTAACAAAAGCCAAAAAAAAACATTGTGAATTTTTTGTCTGTCTGTCTGTTGTCCGGCTTTCACGCAAAAACTACAGGACGGATTTATATGAAACTTTTTTTGTTATGTAGCTATTAGTTCTCGGCAACATATAGACTATAATTTATTTTGAAGATTGGAATACCAGATGTGAAACTATCTGTCCCCCAAGCGGGCACGGGTCAGCTAGTTTGCAATATAATACGCGGAGCACTTGTGCCCTGTCGCACACGCAGGTTGCAAGAGAGAGAGCGAGAGCCCAATACCAATAAAGTAGTATGCCAATACTAAACATTATGTAACTAATAGCTTTGATTTTGAGAAAAATAATTGTAGCCTATTTCCGTCCCAAGACTTTAAACTATCTCTGTATAACATTTTATTTCAATCGGCCCAGCAGTTTGGGCCGTGATAACAGACAGACAGACAGAATCAGAAGCTTAAATATTTATTTTATTCTGTTTTTAATATTGGTTGTTACAGCGGCAACAGAAATACATAATTTGTGAAAATTTCAACTTTCTAGCTATCACAGTTCATGAAACACGTGTGAACGGCTTAACTGATTTTGCTAATTCTTTTTTTGTTGTATTTGTTATTGACAGCAAGATTTTATAAGTTTTTTTTTTTAACCCACCGTACGAAACCGGGTCCAGTAGCTTATAGTTTTTAAGAGGTTGAACAGATATATTCTTATTGTTTGTTGATGAATCTGACCCATTTACTCATATACCGATTAATTTCAGTAACGATTTCGAACACGCAGTCGGACAGCATAATTTAAAGCTCTCTTTCTGGGGGTCAACCCTGACGAAACTGGAGGCAGTGGCGGACTTGCACATTTGCCGCCAGAGATTATTTTTACAATCCAACGATTTAGTTAAAAGTGGTGATTCCTGTAAGACATTTGGCAAAATCAAGTGATTGGCCAAGAAGGAAGGGAGGGAAGCATCTGTCCTGCAGTAGGACGATAAAGGCTAAAATAAATAGTGATGTTTGAAAAAATAAACCCAAATTTGCCGCCCCATAAAATCTGCCGCCCTAGGCTCCAGCCTACTCAGCCTAGTGGTAAATCCGCCACTGACTGGAGGTCTACTCAAGAACCGAAAAATCCTTTGCGGTCCATCTGGGATTCGAGCCCACGAACACCATCTTCGAACCAACGAAAATCTGGAGAAATTACTTTTAAGCTTGAATCTCGATTGGATGTTTTTCTCCCGAACGGGCTTTTTGCGTTGGGGGAATAAAAACGTAGTTATAAGTTTGACGTGTTTGTCTGTGTATCTGTAATACAGAATCAGAGTACTTATTCTGTATGTCTGTCTGTGGCATCGTAGCTCCTGAACGGATAAACCGATTTCGACTTATTTTATTTATTCGAAAGGTGACTCGACTTAGTGTTTATAACTATAATTAAAGAATCTTGAAAACCATCAAATTTAAAAAAAATTGACTTTATTTTAGGTAGCTAGTATGATTTCTAATATAACGAATTATATAAAAATGAACTATTATGCTATTCATAGATTAAAAACGAAACTAGTGTTTTTGAAGGTCCTGATGAAGGATGAAAATAAATCTATCGAGAAAAGTTTCACCAATCGTGTTTCTGTCTTCAATTTATCTAGATTAAATCCAGTTATCTTTGTCATAAAAAACAAAACTGTATGTTTTGCGGTTATTGAGAAAAAACGATTCTGCATTCATCAAAAACATTTATTACTGGTCTTAATGTTATCGTATGTTGAGCTCTGTCTTACCAGCCACGCACAACGGACCAATCAAGAGTCCAAATGCGGAAAAGGGAGTTCCCATACATACCTCCCAGCTGATAGCGTCCAAGTTGTCAGGGTTGTGCTGTCTCCAATGCCGCTCAACATCCTCATCGATGTAACGCTTCTGCGTATACCTGATCCAGTCCTTCAGCTCCACCAGAGTGACGAAGCCGTCCGCGTCGCTGTCAATCTTGCCAACTATTATTCTGGAACACGGAAGATTCCAAGTTACGTCACACGTTAAGGGGGGGGGGTAGGAAGGGGGAGTCGAAGTGTTTCATTGGTGGCAATTCTGTTGTTATCACAAACTGACTAAATTTCGTATATTATTATCAAAACTCATATAATATTCATAAGTCAAAATTAGCGTAACTTCAAAATGAAAGTTCTAAAACTCATAGTTGTAACCTAGACTCAACCTTGACTCTAACTCTTTCGAGAACCGTCAAACTTTCCCTCGAAAAGTACCTCCATTGAAACATATCCCCATTTTCTTAGTTGTAACCTCGAAATATATCCAACTCAACTCGAAATCGAAACCGTGTTTTGGTAGCTCTAGGTTATTAAATTACCTGAGTAGCCTCTAGTCGAGGATTCCTCAGTCAACAGAACTGTCAACACAAGGTACCTTGAGATGTACTTTGACATTCCTCGACAGCTTCTGAACGCATGCGTGTGACTGTTTGTTTGATGAAAATCTCCGCGGACTGATGACGTAATTAAATAATTAAAGAACTTCCAAAATATCGATTTAAGATACCAAACATAAGGTACTTATCGAGGGAAAGTTCAAGAGGCCTCAAAAAAGTTTCAGTCGAGGTAACAACTAAGAATATGAGGCATAGAGTCCGTCAAAGAAGCTAATGTCCTTTTTGGAATTCAAAAGTTACTTATTGCTGATTAAAGTTTTGAAATAATTAAAACGCTAATCTATAAAATAATCACTACTCTTGGTCACTAGCTGTCATTTATCAAATACTAGCCTTTTCCCAATGTAGTGTTAATATCACCAACACCTTTTAAACCTTCCCTAGACCTCCACGAACATTTCAAGACCAAGATAAGATAAATCCGTTCAGCCGTTCTCGAGTTTTAGCGAGACTAACGAACAGCAATTGATTTTTATATTTAGAGATAGAAGATTTGTGGAATTTTGTTTGATCATCATTTGTTTTTGTAGGTACCTACTGACTGATAACATGTTCTCTGTGATATTTGGTAGGTTCGGTATCCTATTACCTGTGCATGTTTTACAACAACCAATGTGTGTATGTACTTCTGTGGCTTTTACAACATGCTACAAATAGACCGTAAAAAGCCGTGTTGGCCGAGTGGGGTGTACCTCGACTTTCAATCCGAAGGTCGTGGGTTCAAATCCCTGCCGTGCATTTATAATATTATTAGGATTAGGATATTCAAATATTATTACATAAACAGCAAGGGAATTACAAAGATTTTTATAATGTACCAAAAGTTATCAACCAAGTGTTGTTAGAATAACATACTTTTGTTATAATCTGTGTAAATATTAGTTAGGAAGTGTTCCAATTATGATCTTTATTACAATAACATGGGGTTCATTTTAGAATGTAGATAATGAGATAAGCAGGTCACTGAACTTCAGATATGAGTTCATAAGACAGATTATTCTAGAATGCAAATTTTTATAGCTTATCATCAGGACATACAGTTTGTTCGTGATAAAAAGTAGGTATACAATGTAGATTGTGGGTCACTCGGCAAAGATTTGTGGGTGAGTAACTCTGCCTTATGCCCTGTAGGTTTTGGGTTCAATCCCCACCCAGGTCAAAAATTTATTGATGAACATAGATTTTTGTTCTGTGTCTCGGTGTTCAAGTATGTATTTACCAAAATAATGTATATTAGTAATTCTATCAGTAATCTGGTTCCCATAGTACAAGCTCTGCTTAGTTTTGGGGTAGATGGCGCTGTATGATATATCCACCAGTATTTATTAATTTAATAGTAGTATTTGCAGTATTTGGCTCATGATGCTCATCATGGTGTACCATTGTGATACTTTAATACTATTTATTGGTGCATACAAATGCAATCCTACTTTAATATTATTAAGAATGCATATCCTGGGTGGGAAATTAACCCACATCTGTAGTGCAGAAGGCCAAGTTACTACCTACTGAGCTGTGTGGCCAGTCATTATTACTGTGTACAGCCCAATGACCTCAATTATTCCATTTATTGGTGCTTAAACAAATGCAATTTGTTACAGCGCCCACACCAATGCAGCAGCAATTCATTTAGTCTAGATAAGAGTAGTGTAGGTAGTATCTTAGTAGATAATCTTTAGAAGCAGGATGCTTTAGGTAGGCATCTAACCGGCAAATAATAATGCTCTATCATGAACATATATATGAATGTATATTGTATTTTACTAATATCATAAACTAGCGACCCGCCCCGGCTTCGCACGGTAGCATGTTATTATACATATAAACCTTCCTCCTGAATCACTCTATCTATTAAAAAAAACCGCATCAAAATCCGTTGTGTAGTTTTAAAGATATAAGCAAACATACATACATATTATATACAGACGCGGGAAGCGGAAAGCGACTTTGCTTTATACTATGTAGTGATGAGACAGTAACTCTGTCTATCTGTGACATTGTCACGGCCAAACCACCTGGCCGATTATGATGAAATTTCATACAGAGATAGTGTAATGTGTTGGGGTGCACATATACTACTTTTTTTTATAAAATTTTCTTTTGATTTTTAGTAATTTCTGTTTTAGGATAAAATCAACAATTATCTATTTCTTGAATCTACGCAGACACAAGTCGCAAGTAAAAGTTAGTAACTAATAAAAGTTTGTAAGATAATTAAATTCAGAATGTAAAGAATTTCTAGAAGGCTGATTAGATAGTCGATCACTAACAAGCTTGAGCATGAACTGAAAAAAATATACTGACCCTAATCTCCTCTTACTTTCTTCAGGCGCCAACTGATCGAAGGTTTTCGCTTGGTCCTCCCCAAGGAATGCGTCATGATCGAACTGCTTGTTATGGTGCTCATTTCTGAAGTGTTCTGCATCCGAGAGATGATCCATCAACCGCTTCTCCTCAGGAGACGGTACACCGGCGAATACCGCCGAAACCGCGAGCGCAATATACAAAGAACGCAGCATCTTCCAAGTTATCTTGAAGAACAAACAACCAGCAGTATCACTGTACTGAACTGCGTTAAAGACAATCAAATCTGGTGACTGGTGCTGTTCATAAAGTTACCCGTTGGATACGGCCACGTCAGCACTACGTAGTTTCCTATTTCCTAAATAGAAACAGTATCGGGAAGGGAATGACGCTACCGGGCGGGAGACGAGACGAGACGGGACGGACGGAACGGACGTTGCGTTGCCGCGGGATGAATAGAATTGATTGACAATAAATGTCAGTCGGTGCGGTGACCGGTGAGGCAGTACAGTAGGATGCTGTGCAGAATGACAATGACAAGCTGATGAAGGAGGTGAAATTGTCATCTAGCCCCAAAGTAGGCAAAGCATGTACGTAGAGGTGGTGCGTATTTACTCGACCAGGTTTGTAAACCTGGTATAGGCATAAAAAATACGTACCAGGTATGACGACACAGTTCGGACGCGTATTTTGTACTTGAAAGTATTTTTGAAAAATACTTTCAAGTACAAAAATACTTTAAAGTATTTCTGTACATGAAAGTATTTTTGTACATGAAAGTATTTTTGTACTTTAAAGTATTTTCGTACTTAAAAGTATTTTTGTACTTGAAAGTATTTCTGTACTTGAAAGTATTTTTGTACATGAAAATGTTTTTATACTTCAACGAATTTCCGGGGGGGGTTGCTGGGTGGAGAGTTGGTTGGGCCGAAACCAAATACTTGAAAGTATTTTAAACCTGGTTTATCAACCTGGTATTTCATGGAGGTGGTATTTATTAGACCTGGTACGTCAAAACACAAGTACCCACCTCACTGTTAGAAAATATACATATTTTTTTTTATTATGTTATGGTTTATCATAATTTAGTTGTAGATTTAAAAAACAATTTTAGTTTACAGTTTTATAAAACGATCTTAAAAATAAAAAAATATATGTATTCTTCTGAATCAAAATACTTTGAGAATGAAAAAGAAGAAATAGAAGTGAGGCTGTAGCAAGAGAGCACTATCTTTCTACTACCCGTAGGTCGTCGTGTAGGTGTGCGTGCATATTTTGCAATGGGTTGAATACATACTTGCAACCCAGTGGGTTGTCGATGGGTTGAACCCAGCCGATGGGTGAATAGGGTTGCGCACGCGGGCGGCATGCGTGACGGGGACGGGTGACGGATATTTCATTCCATATTCCATTCGTTCATCCGTTCTGTGCATTGAGAGGTAGGTAGGTACTTGACGTAAGTAAAATAATTTCGCTAGAAATTGGATTAAAAACAGTTTGTGTCGTGTACTGCATTTACTTCGGAAATAATCTAAGTATGCGTGGAATAACCACAACGTAATTGTGAACAATTAAAATCAGATATAACGTTGTGGTATCGTGGCTGTAAGTTTCGAAAACAGGATTGCAAATGTCAATATGTCAGGATCTCGGCCTTAATTTCCAACAGAGAATGGTAAGTGAAAAGCTTGCAATAAATCGTATTGTCGTTTGTATTTAGTCGAGAAAACTATACTTTACATTATCAGCCTAGTTTTCGTTTTTCTAATAAGAAGTTTCCACCACAATTGCGATGCTACATAGCGCTATGTCGGCATTTTTCTATGACAGCCTGAAGTTGTGCATTTCATAAATTTAATTGCACCGCTTGGTGTATTTATTGTTTACAGGGCGCAAATATATCTCAATTGGAAAGGGACATTGGGTCAGAGCAGTTCCCGGCTAATGAACATTATTTTGGTTTAGTTAATGTGAGTAGTTCAAATATTATTCTCTGTTCAATATTTTTCCATTCCATAATCAATTTCAATATGTATTTATAATCTTATATTTATTGTTGTAAATGGTGTTATAAAATACGTATTTCTCAAATTTACCTACAACAGTGAGGAGATTAATCTCAAACTCCGTGTTTGTGGTGGGAGTTCTGATTGTAAAATAAAAATTTATTTTCCACCTACAAGTTTTTATGTTGTCTATCTTTTCAGTTTGGTAACACATGTTACAGCAACTCTGTGTTGCAAGCTTTATACTTTTGCCGCCCATTCAGAGAGAAGGTACTTGAGTACAAAGCTAAGAATAAGCGGACTAAGGAGACTCTGCTGACATGCCTCGCTGATCTGTTTTATAGCATTGCTACTCAGAAGAAGAAAGTTGGTTCCATTGCTCCTAAGAAGTTCATTGCTAGGTTAAGGAAGGAGAAAGGTAAGTCTAATCTGAATATGTACTAAGGATGTCCCAGTATTTCCAACCTCTTACTTTTAGATTACATTATGACTCAATTTCTTTAAGCATTAACTATTGAAAAATTGGTACTTTTACTAAGATTAAGTTGATACTGCTTTCAAAAATACTCGTGTTTTATACACAATATATTATACAGAATATACTTTTATTAAATGTTCATTGTATGAGTATAGAATAATACAATAAAAATAGCTATAGACTTAAAAATGTTTGTTGTCCTTGCAGAAGAGTTTGACAATTACATGCAGCAAGATGCCCATGAGTTTCTGAACTTCCTGATCAACCACATAAATGAGATAATTTTAGGTAAGTTATCCTACTATACTATTTTATGCCTTATCTCACATACAAGCCGATGAGCCACCAGATAGAACATGACAACACCATAGGCTATGGTAATAATAAAAGCTATTTCACTTTCAAAACTTTTGTGAGTTGTACTACACATTATTACAACAACGGGAAATTACTCACGTAAATGATAAATTGTCAATGAGGACACCGACAATGTTTCGATTCATCTAGAGAATCTTCTTCAGGGTGAGTGGACCATAACGCGCGCGCTACCCTGCTCGCATTGCCGTCTCGCACTGCATTGTCGGTGTCCTCATTGACAATTTATCATTTACGTGAGTAATTTCCCGTTGTTGTAATAATGTATAATAAAAGATGTTTATTTCCTAACTTGGGGTACAATGTTTGGGTCGCCACCTCGAAGGAAGCCAGCTGTTAGTCTTGTGGTCTGTTGAGCTCCATTTCACTGTCAAGTGATGGATGCCTAGGAACCGAAGGTCTAGCTGGCAAACTATGCCTTCGCTAACTCATTCAATAGAGCAGCGGATACTGGAGTTTATAACAAGAAATGTATTACAGCTTTGATTTTAAATTATAGGTAACTTTAGGGTTTTATTTAGACAGAAACACAACTGGTCAAACTTTTCTAGATAGATTTATAATCATAAATTGGCTCTCAAAAACCATTTTTTTTAGAATTTTTTTAAAATTTTACCTTATTACATTACAGCTGAACGTAGCAACAATCAGAACACACTGAAAGTTCAGAAGAATCCTTTGGGCGAGCATATTACATGCAACGGAGGCCCACCACTGAATGCTGAGCCGACATGGGTGCACGAGATATTTCAAGGCACGCTCACAAGTGAGACTCGATGCCTCAACTGTGAGACTGTCAGCAGTAAGGATGAGCATTTCTTTGACCTGCAAGTGAGTGATTGTAGGCTTTATATACTAGCAGTCCACCCCAGCTAGCATGGGTGTAAGAATGATTGAATTTTTGAGTAAGTTTTTTTTTTTTAATTTTTGTGTAAGAATTTTTTACACCTTGGGTTACATTATTGAAGTTTTAGTAGGGATCCTTAAATTTTTTATAGTAATAAATAAAGCATATGTTACTTATAGATAATGGTAAAATATTTTTTTAAATTTGTTCATTAGTTTATTCATTACAAACATACAAAAGTACAAATGTTTCCTCTTTATAATATTTGTATAGATTAGGATAATAATAATAAATGTGTTTATTATAAAAGTACAACATTTAACAATACTTGTCATAGTTGATTTTGCTCTTGCTTTGGTCTATTTTTAGAGTTATTTGAGGGGTGTGGTAGAACCAAAAAACATTATAGTTATATACTAGATGTCCCGACAGACGTTGTTCTGTCAAAGTTCAATAATCCCACAGAAAAAAGCACTTTAAGTTTTTCCCAAACTTTCCGATGGATTTTCCAAAAAGCGGTACGAAATATACTTCTTTACCAATACCTACCAAATTTACACAAAAAAAAACATAAAAATCTGTTAAACCGTTTTTGAGGAGGGGGACTCCTCAAAAACAATGGCTACAGTTTCTTGCCTCAGGTTAAGCAGGTCGTCTGGAAGAAATCGATTAATCGATAAGACCGCCTTTTGTAACATACATATTTGTAATTGCTTACATTGTGTTACAATAAAGAACATTTCATTTCAAAAACGGTTTGTCAACAGACGTTGTCCTGCCAAATTTAAATAATCAAACAGAAAAAAGCACTGTCACGTATGGAATTCTAACTACTGCAACATGTGGGCATGTGCCAAATATGATGTTTGAACGTGCCTCTGACTACCCCCACTAGACGTCTTCAAAGAATCTAAGTGTCTGGAGATCTCAGAGGATGTCTACCGTACTTGGGGAAACCAACCATGATCCTATTTATATATTTTATTTTAGAAAAGCACTTTCACCTTTCAATATTATGCCACCCTTATCACTTAGGGGTAATACCCTACGACTTATTCTAATACCTACCCTACCAAATATACCCAAATAAAAATCATAAAAATCGGTCAAACCGTTTCCGAGGAGTTTGGTTACAAACACTGTGACAACGAGAATTTTATATATTTATTTTAAACACACCACAGGTGGATGTGGGTCAGAACACGAGCATCACTCACTGCCTCAAAACGTTCAGCGATACCGAGACTCTCTGCAGTGACAACAAGTTCAAGTGCGACCACTGCTGCAGCTACCAGGAAGCGCAAAAGCGCATGCGCGTTAAGAAACTGCCTCTCATCCTCGCATTGCATCTGAAGAGATTCAAGTACATGGAACAGTATAATAGGCATATCAAGGTTTCTCATCGGGTGGTCTTCCCGTTGGAGTTGAGATTGTTTAATACGGTGAGTTTTTATATGTGCTGCTTTTACAATTTGTGCTGAAGCTCTTTAGTTAATTTTTTTATTGTTGTACGTACTTTTAATTCTCAAAAGGATCATTAAAAAAAAGGTAGACCCCAAGCCGTGTTTGTTGCCTGATTCTTCTAGACAATGGTCGCGTGGAATCGGCGTAGCTTCACCTAGTTCCTAAGACGTTTCAAAGTGATCCTTGTGATTTTATTGAAATAATAGTTATTTGTTATACAAGAGTGCAAAGTTGCTTTTTAACCGCGTGTTCAATTTTGACGACCGAGCAAGCGAAGGATTCTAAAATTGAATCATGAGCGCAGCGAGTGATTCAAAATTAGAATCCTGAGCGTTAGCGAGGGAATCAAAAGAGCACGAGGTGAAAAATCTTTGCACTCGAGTGCAACACGTAACTTTTCATTCCACCTCAGCGAGGAAATGACTAAATGCAAAAAAAAACGTTTACAATCACAAGATAGGTACTTTTATTTCAGTTTAGGTATTAACTACTACATTATGACAGGTAAGTATTACAGAATAATCTTAATAATGACGTGAAAAAATGCCGCGTAAAGAACCGCGTACAAAGCAAATTGAAAAAAGAACACCAAGAAGGTTCCGAGTCTGAGTTTTTAACAAATTAAAAAAAAGTTGTATGATATATTCGGCACCATAGAGGTAGCAGTAAATAGGTTTAATGATTTTTTTAATTCACAAACTTAGTGCACACGATGTTCTAAATTCAATTTACTTTATCCTCTAGAGAATAAAAACGGCTTTTGCACTCAGATATTGAAGAGCAAAAACACTCTTTCCGAGATGGTGGGATGAAAATGATATTTGAATTTGATGTGAATCGAAGTTGATGTAGAGCATGCGTTTCCAGTCGGACTCGGCCGTGAACCCGGACCGGCTGTACGATCTCGTCGCCGTGGTGGTGCACTGCGGCTCTGGGCCCAACCGTGGGCATTACATCAGCATCGTGAAGAGCCACGGCTTCTGGCTGCTGTTCGACGACGATATGGTCGATGTGAGTGACATTTACCCCGTTTATTTTATTTTATTACAAGCTGACCCCGCGAACTTCGTATCGCTTTAGAATTAACAAATGTTGTCTCCCGTTCCCGTTCCCGTTCCCGTTCCCATTCCCGTTCCCGTTACAATTCCCGTTCAATAGTTTTTGTAGCGCACACAAAGAAAGCAAAATTTTTAGCAATTTTTTACACCTTGTTTCAAACTATCGTCATTCTTATAAAGAATTTATTACTTTTTAAAAATAAAAAATAGCCTATGTTACTCAGGGATAATGTAGCTTGGTAATGGTGAAAGAATTTTTGAAATCGGTTCAGTAGTTTTTGAGTTTATCCATTACAAACATACAAAACAAAAAAACAAAAAATCAAAACTTTTCTCTTTATAATATTAGTATAGACTAGTAGTCCGCCCCGACGTCTCACGGGTGTAATAATGATTTTATGGGTAATTTTTTTACACCTTGGGTTACATTATCGAAGTTTTAAAAGGGATCCCTAATAGTTAGATATATGATATTACGGATTTTTTTGTAGATATTGATGTTTTCTAAAAAACTGTAGTTCATCACTTTGCTCTATTGTCAATAGTTTCCGCAGCAAACGCGATATAAGGATTTTTTTTTACACGTTGGGTTACATTATCGCAGTTTTCATACGTATCCCTAACATTTTCAGAAAATATTTTATAGTCTATGTTCATCAGGGATAATGTAAGAATTTTTCAAATCGGTCCAGTAGTTTCGGAGCCTATTCGATGCAAACAAACAAACAATCAAATCTTTCCTCTTTTTAATATCAGTATAGACAAGCTTTTATTTAACTTGACGTGTTAGTTCGTTAGTTCGTATGTGCGGGTCAAATATTGAAATTGAATTTGAAACGGCAGTTTAAAAAAAAATTACATACCTGTGTAATTTCGATGACAATACAATAATATGGTGACAACGAGCTGATCTGACGATGGAGTCAGGAGCTGTTCAACAGACACTCACAATGGAATTCTTTAGTAAATAGTTTGATTGAGTAAAAACTTTTCATATGTGTCAAATTCCAATGACAACTTAATATCATGTGGAAGATGATAGCGCGCTGCTATGATTTCTAGCTCGAAGGAGGATTTTACAAAAGCTAACTAACTTAAACTAAAGCAATGGATGGTCTTATAGCTAAAAAACGAACTCTTCCAGACAACCTTAGGATGGAGTGAATATTAAGTTGTTTCCCAAGCTAGTTGATCAATGTTGACAAGCTTGTATTAAAGTAAAAATGTATACAAAAGTCATAATTTATTTTTATTTTTCAGAAAATCGATGCCTCTGCTATAGAAGACTTCTACGGCCTAACTTCTGATATTCAGAAATCATCTGAGACAGGTTATATTTTATTTTATCAATCTAGAGATGCTAGTTGTTAAGTTTATCCGATTATAGTAATTTATTCAATTTATAGTCATGATAAATCATGTTAAAACCTTATGCCAAGTTTGTTAAAGTTAAAAGGCATGTAAATTATTGAAAATTTTGTTTTTAAAATACAATTAATGATGGTTCTTCATCTAGTGATCATTGAATTGTAAATAATAATTCATTTATTAAAAAATTGTGATCATTCTGAATGATGAGTTTAATTTTAGCTTTAGATCTAACTAGCTTTTGCCTGTGTCTTTGCTCGTATAGTGCGTGGATAAATAGTAACCTAATATTCCAGGATATCTTTATTCCAAGTTTTAGACATATCAGTTAGGACGTGAGCCACAAACATTCAAACATTCTCACACACTTGTAATTTAAGAAATTGGTTGAGTACTTGGTTACAAGGAAATAACTTAGGAAAAGGAAAATAATTAAAACCCTGAAATGTATATATACATGATGAAAGTATTGTTTCGTTGTGTAGATAGTTCTCCGATTGTTGAAATTACAAATACTTAAAATAACAATATAAAATCGAACTAATATTAATATATAGTGCGAATTTCGTGGGTTTGTATGTATGTAGCGAATTTGGAGGGTAATTCCAGAGCCACAACTATTTGAAAAAATCCTTTACCGTTTCAAAGGTATATTTTTCCGAACATAGGCTACTTTTATCCGTATAAATAGTACCACTCAGAACTCTCGCGCTCACAAGGCAGTCTATTATAAAACCGGATATAATTGAATTTCAATACACTTAAGTTCTACGTGGGTGGGTACTTGCTACTTCATTAATCAATTAAGCTAAAAGGCATTTTTAATTTGTCTTCGTTGCGGCATCATGGTGGAGACGAAGAATTTCGTTATAAAAAAATTAAATACAATGAAGTCGATTACAATGTTGGATATCAAGATAATTATGGCGCTATATATCCTATTCGGTCAATATTTCAAGATGGGCTCTTCAAAACTAGCGTTTTTCTTCCAAAGATGTTACTGCATTTGTACAACAGTGCTGGCTGTATTTTTATCCGTTCTTTATTTAGAATATTTGATTGAAAGAGACACAAAGGGGCTCGCTGTCAATAGCATCGTAACAATCGAGTTTTTATTATGCAGTTTTATTTCCCAAATCACTGGGCATACGTATATTTTCACTTTTGTCCGTAAAGTCCTCACATCTGATTCTATTATGAGACACCCGACAAAAGTGTTCGCATCACAATGGATAACAAAACTCGTAATGCTCAGTTTGTGTTTGGGCTTGACAAGTTTACTCCTTGATTTGTTTAAATCCAAGTTCTGGTCCGAAATGTTCGCAAGAGATGGACACCATATATTCGCTTTGCTGTCCAACCAGTTTATGATGATGTCGATCGATCTGACGAGCTTTAAAATAATAATGACAGTAGGATTGTTGCAAAACCGTTTGATGTTGTTGAGGAAAACTTTGGAGAGGAATACGATTCCTGATACTTTTGTTGAGATGGACGAGGTCCGAACGAAGTTGAGTGTTGTGGAGAAATGTTCGCAAAATTATCGTATCTTGCTTGATGCGTTTGACGGTGTTTGTGGACACCTGCAGTTAACCGTGAGTACAAAAGTAGACCTACTTATAGTAAGTAATATCTAGGTTTATTAAAAAAACAGGCCAAGTGCGAATCGGACTCGCGCATGAAGAGTTTCGTACCATTATCTTTACAAACCGTCTAAAAAACACGCTTGTTGTATGGAAGCCCCACTTAAGGGGCTCCCAGTCGCTGATTGCTCTTTTTCGAAACGAAAAAAGAAATACTTCTGAACAAGCCACATCTCCTATTTTTATAAGTATATTACTTCAGGTTCCTACCTAGATTTCTATTAAGCTGAAAACATAATAGCAGAAACTTTTCGCGATAAAAATATTATTTCAAAATGATACGTTTTAGAATTATCAACTTGTGATTTATTTTTAAAGATAGGTAATATGTAGATCTAGATTTCTATTAGAATAGATTTTTGATAAGTAATTATACATAATTTATATCATTAATTTATTCGAAAAGCAAAGGCGGACCACGCGCCGACGTGTTTGTCGTCATTGCAGCGGTCGGTAGGATTATTTATCGAAGTGATTAAAGATGGGTACATCTTTATTCACATATAACATACATTATAAAATAGGAGATGTGGCTTGTTCACAAGTATTTATTTTTTCGTTTCGAACAAAAACAATCGTCGACTGGGAGCGCCTTAAATATTTATTTCATTTTATTTTTAGTATTTGTTCTTTTAGCGGCAACAGTAATGCATCATTTGTAAAAATTTCAACTGTCACGGTTCATGAGACCTAACTATCTTATCGTTCATTTTTAGATGTTTCTTGTAATACTGTTCGACGTTCCAAGGTTAATAATGTTTGGATATACCTTTTTGAAGCAGATCATCTATCATGTAAGTGATTATTTTCGTATACCTACCTGTATTGTAATGCTAGATTTACACTCTCGCCTCGTACCTCGCCCCGTGCTTCGTCTCGTGTCTCGGCCCGCACCTCGCGTGATCGAGGTAAAGGAGAGACGCGAGGCGAGCCACGAGCGTCTATTCACACTCGTCTCGTGGTTCGCTTCGCACCTCGTCTCGCGACTCGTACGCGAGTGTAAATCAAGTATAATAATAGAGCTGGGTCTAGTTCACGAGCCGTTACTGTAACTGTTGTAAACATTACTGTTACCAACAACCCTGGTGTGTACGTGGTGTACAAGCTTGTCGAGAACGAAGATCGTGTCATACTTACACACTAAATGGTCATGGTCTTTAGGCGTATTTTATACTATAAAGCATTTTTATACTTGAAATATTTTTTGTACTTCAAAGTATTTGTATAGATACTTGTAGAAAATACTTTCAGAAATTCACCGTCTAGGGAGGTGCTGGCTGATTGGATCGGGGCGCAATCTCTTCAAATGTCTAATATAAAGTATTTAAAACTTGGATTATCTACCTGGTTTTTATTGATGGTGGTATTTCGGAGACCTAGTGCTTGAAAACACGTGTACGACCCTCTAACAGGGCTCTACGGCTCGCTAAAGAGTACCCAGCTTAGTGTAGTGGTATTACTTCAACAATTCATCTAGGTAGGTATATGATATGGTATACATTTTCAGAAATATACGGCCCGAATTATTACCGTTGATGCTTTCCGCTACCTCGCTAGAACTATCACTCCATGCGTGATTTGTGAACTATGTTACCAGGAAGTCGACCAGTTGAAGATAGTGCTAACGAAGCAAATTATTCAAAGTTCAAGTGCGTATTCTTTCGTAATTTTTTCTTACCCTTATCCCACACAAGTGGGGTTGGCTCAACGTGTACTATATATTTCCCAACACGTTACCCTCTATCAGCCATCATCTCATTACTCACTCCTCTCTTACCAATGTCATCTTTTACAGTCTATTAATCATTTCTTTGGCCTACCTCTACTTCTACATGCATCTACCTTCATTCCTAACACTCTTCTCGTTTATGTGATAAAGACCCGTGTCAAAATCTATAGTTATACCTTCCCTCCTCATAAAAAGCGTATTCTTTGTGAGTGGAGGAAAAAACTGCCACTATTCATGATGTTAGTCAGAGGCAACTGGCAGTCTATATCTGCATTAAAAAAAAGTGCGATTACGACTGTAATTCCCAAGTACGGTAGACATCCTCTCAGATCACCAGGCGCTTAGCATTTTGTTAGCATTCTATCTTTTAAAAAATAACATGTTTATTTCAGATATTCAATTTCGCGCGCACTTACAGCGTTCTCTGGAGTACATATCTCAACGTCCCTTCAGCTTCGTGCTGCTTCGTGCCGTGAGAGTTGACATCCAGCTGCCAGTAACCATCCTTGCATTCGCTTTTACATACATAATATTATTGATTGAGTTCACGCATTTTGTGCTGTAAACTCTAATATCCTATCCTAATATCTATATCTACCTAATATTATAAAATAAATTGCGAAAGTTTGTGAGTTTGTCTATGTTTGTGCCATAATCAGCCCTAAACGACAAAAGGGATTAAGATGAAATTTGCTGTAGTATGTAGATAAAAAATCGGAATAACAGAAAGGGAAACTTGTAACCAGAAAAACAACCCCAAAATGATAAAAAAACGCAAAAAAGATGATTTTGGTATAGATGGCGCTGATGTGCAAAAAATTAGACATCTCAGATCGAAAACATTGAGTTGTCATAGCAACGCATTCTGTCAAAAAGGTTGAATCCTTCTAAGGTCGGTACTGGAAATTTGTTTTGTCAAGACTTCTGACATCCATTTAACTACCAAATGATACCAAAATTCGTAATCAATTTTTATTCTATCGAAAAAATCTATATCAGGACAAGGAAACAATTGGAAGTTCTCTCAAAAGTGTTTTTTCTATGCGATTACTGAAATTTGGGCAGGAAAAAGTTTGACACGGGTCGGCTAATGCTTTATAAAAACAAAAATACATGTAAAATAAATATACCTACTAGTATTTTTTGTTTGCCCTACACTGATACCTCGTTTTTAAGGATCTGAACTAAAATGTTCATATACAAAATTTGGTATCGGTGCTATTAGCCGTTGAAGAGTTCCTGGCTGCATCATCAGATTGATAGGTAGATCCATCATTAGTTTTCTAAGATTTCAAGAACTAATACTAGATTTACACTTGCGTACGAGTCGCGAGACGAGGTGCGAGGCAAACCACGAGACGAGAGTGTGAATAGACGCTCGTGGCTCGCCTCGCGCCTCTCTCGTCTACTATCGATCCATCGACTACACAGCCCAAAAAGACACCGCATGCAAGGCGAACATTGACATCCAAAAGATCAGTCTTATACGGCCGATAAAAAATACCGCGCGTCAAACCTGCAGTAGTACCGACCACTTCCTTTACCCGTGCACATCTCGTCTGTTTATGCTAAAAAACCATTACCACAAGCTCAAGTTACATTGGTTATTTTCCTTGTCGAAAGTCAATAGTGTTGTACCACTACTCAATAATTGATGATCGATTAACCTACATAGTAGTAACAACAACAGTTGGACCTAACTAGTAAAACTACTTATTGCCAACTAGCTTCCGTCCGCGGCTTCGCTCGCGTTGTACCTACATGGATATGAAGTAACCTATTTGCTATTCGCATTTATCATATTATCGCTTTAGAATTAGTTCGCGTTCGCGTTCCCGTTCCCGTTCCCGTTCCCGATCCCGTTCCCGTTCCCGTTCCCGTAGTATCAAACCTAATAAAGCTCAAATGGACTCTACGTTTTTTTAACTTTTGTATGGGAAAAAGAAAAGGGCTGTTTTTAGGTTTTCCCGGCAATTATTCGATTTTTTTTTCACCTTTTAAACCTTCATAGACCTCCAGGAATAT
Organism: Hydriomena furcata; assembly: GCA_912999785.1. Taxonomy (NCBI): domain Eukaryota; kingdom Metazoa; phylum Arthropoda; class Insecta; order Lepidoptera; family Geometridae; genus Hydriomena; species Hydriomena furcata. The sequence goes on along the minus strand of OU538828.1, from coordinate 12,198,538 downwards.
TTAAAGACCAAGATAAAATAAATCCGTTCAGCCGTTCTCGAGTTTTAGCGAGACTAACGAACAGCAATTGATATTTATACATTCACCATTTTAAACATGTGTTTAAAATGGTGAAGGAAAACATCGCATCGTGAGGAAACCAGTACCTAGTAAGTATTTTTATAAGCGGCGATGGGTTTGCAACCTGTCACGTATGGACTGCTAACTACTGCAAAATGTGGGTATGTGCCAAATATAATATTTGGACGTGCCTCTGACTGCTATCGACAACTCATGTCAACACTTCCCATCCCTAGTGAATCACGTCATTTTGAAATTAGAATGCTTTTTCCGGCTCCCCCCGTACCTCATACCTCACTGACTTGACAGAGTTGTTTGTTTGAAGAAATGAAGCCATTAGGCGTCTATTAGGCTATGTAGTCGATGTATCGATCACGTGTGGTGCGAGCCGAGACACGAGACGAAGCACGAGGCGAGAGTGTAATTCTAGCATTAGATAAGCGTCAATTCTTTTGTCATCAAAATAAACTAAACTAAAACAGAGTTAGACGTCACTATAATTATTACTGCCTCTTACTCTACACAACAGAAAGAGATGGAAGCCGTTAAGTTTAGTTTCCATAGTGCAGGAAACAATAACAAAATGAAATGAAATAGGATAACGACTGTAATCCCTAATTACCTACGATAGAGATCCTCTCAGATCCTTTGAGGATGTCTAAAGGGGTTAGTTAGAGGCAATTCCAAACCCAACATTTGGCACATGCCCACATCTTGCAGTAGTTAACATTCCGAACGTGACAGGCTGCAGCCCGTCGCCGGACCAATAACAAGCGAGTAGAAATCAATAACAAGATAATATTTTATTCGTTATAATCGTAAGATAATGGCGGTCATGAGCTCTCGTCTGAGGAGGAGTAAAGCGCGTCTCTCGGGTTGGGAATGACGGAGCGTTGTGTGACCGCGGGCGAACAGACGAGCGTGTCTGAAGAGTCACTCACCGCACTGCTAGATGGACTGCTTCTATCGAATGCACTGTTCTGTGGAAGGAAATGATTTAAAGTCAAAAAGTTTATTTATTTTAAGGAAAATTTATTTCAATAAGGATCACTTTGAAATGTCTCAGGAGCTAGGCGAAGCTACGCCTGTTCAACACGAACGGTGTGTCTGAAAGCTTTTTTCGTTCTTTGTAATGAAATAAATATCACGATCACGATTGTACGGTATCCCCAAGTACGGTAGATCGAAACGAAACACTCAGATCTATTGAAGATGAGGTCTGAAGGAGGAAATCAGGCACGTCGAAAACAAGCACATATTGAGTAAACCCCTAAACATTTTAGAGATTTTCTTGAGCTCCAGGCGCGAAGATGCATGATTTCACGTCCGATCAACATGTTACTGATAAAGTCACTTACCTACCCACTTTATCAGAAATATTATTTATAGTTCCGTCTTCATTCACCGTTCGGTAAAGGTACCTTCTTGTGTGCGCAAACCTCATCCAGAATGAAGAACCTATTCAAAGAAAACATTCTAAGACTTACATTCTTAGGCTTCCCTTGTATGATCATGTCACCAGCCTGCTCTTCAATGTACGAGTTTCTCGTATCTCCCATGTGTCGCTCTATCATCTCTGGTTTCTGAAAACAAACATTTCAAAGCATAATCTAAAAGTTTGGGAGGTTTTTTGTATGATTGTACATCAATCATGCCAACGACCAAAAAATTTAGGTCAAAGTGAAACTACTCATTAGCCTGCCATATGGCTAGATTGTAGTATTATTAGGGTACACTATTTATATCATTGTAAAAAAAAAAAAAAAAAAAAAAACTTGAGATATACATAGCATATAGTATGTTGTCCTATACCCTAGAATAGCATATAGGCTACATTTTATCCAGGTAACATAAGAAAAACCGCGTTAAAAAGCTAGGTATACGTCATGGCTTTAACCGCTCATCAGCCTATCCATTTACTGATAGTAATTGCATTTTAATCAGTTTTTTTTACCATATCACCAGCATCGTTCCTCTGCGAATCGCCAAGCAAATGCGCAGACTTCGTAATCTTCTTCATCTTCACATTGTTGACGAGTTTGACGTGCGTGCTTTGAGCTTTCTTCGCGACAATGTTGATGCGAAGCTCCCGAGAGTTGGGATAGTCGTCGTTCTGTTCTGTCGCCTCGTCTATGCGGTCTGTGGCGTCGGTGGGCTCGTGGATGCATTGACTATAAAGGAATGGACTTCTAGAGAGTGTATTATTGGCTGAGATAGTACCTAGATAAATAATTAGATAAGAAGGTCCACATCTTAATATTTAACGTTTTATGAGACTCACTAAATGGGTCAAATGAGTTTCACAGATCAATTGGTAGTAGCTCTGCTTCCGTTTGATTCCCACCCAGGATAAACATTTGTGTGATGGACATAGATGTTTGTTCTGTGTCTGGGTGTTAATATGTATGTATCATAAGTATGTATTTACGAAAAATATATATAAGTATTCAATAGTAAATAGGGCTAAATGAATGGCACTGTGTGATAAATAGTGTCCAACCAATATTTATTTGTTAAAAGAACAGCTTACCCATGACACTGGTTGTTCTTGATAAACGAGTAGATATCCTTGAACGCTTGCTGAATGTACGACAGAGTGTGTTGGTCTATAGGTACTGAACTAGTCGACCCTGAACTGCAAGACAAGTCGCCGGATCGCGAGCTCGCTTGGAACGATTGTTCTGAACCTAGAACAATATTTGCAATGCTGAAGCTCTGACTACGCCATGTTTCGTAGCCCTCCTAAAAACTCATAGACATAAGTGCTACGGACGAGATCTACACGTAGACGTTCTAATAGATTATTTTCTGTTTTTACGTTTGTGCGCAAAAGTTCTACGATCTACGATAGATTCAAGAGTGCTACGTATTTGTAGACCTACTACGAGACGCAGCAGTCCTATGATTAATTAGTTTTTAACTAAACTTTTTAAAACTCTACGAAGCTGTACGAAAGCTACAGATTTGTAATACCTACTACGAAGCGTAGCCGTCCTACGACTCGTAGCAGTTCTACGTTTTCTACGTACTTTAAGATGAACTACTAAGATAATTCCAGAGATTCCCTTCGAAGCAAGCTCACTGGTAGAGATTTCTGTTTTTTTTTCATAATCCTCACTGCCTGCGTAGAAGTCTGCTACGTGCATATTAGCACTTATATAACAATATTTTATTACGAAAAGATCAGTAGCCACGAATTTGTAGAATTTGATAATGCTTAGCTAACATTTTTAGTTGCTCTCGGCACATATGGTAGTAACTCTGGGTAAAATTTTAAACTAAAGCATATTATCAATCATGTACATAATTAGTGTATTGTTTACCTGAAGATGTGGCGCCATTCGCCCAAAGTCGGATCTGCTGCTGTTTGAGTTGCTTCATCTGGTCCACCAGCTGTTGGTTTAGCTCTTCAAGCTGCTGCCGGTGGGATATTTCCTCTTGAAGCTGCTCTTCCAGCACTTCCGCATAATCCCTGGAAAATCAGAAAGTTTTTTTTTACATTTCACACTGCGCCATCTAGGCATAAACTAAACAAAGCTGTACGAGGGATACTAGATAACTGATGGAATACTTTATATTTGTTTTTTTCTTCTCAATACATACTTAAGGTGCTCCCAGTCGACGATTGTTTATGTTCGAAACGAAAAAATAAATACTTGTGAACATGCCACATCTCCTATTTTATAATGTATAGTATATGTGAATAAAGATGTACCCATCTTTAATCACTTCGATAAATAATCCTACCGACCGCTGCAATGACGACAAACACACGTCGGCGCGTGGTCCGCCTTAGCTTTTCGAATAAATTAATGATATAAATTATGTATAATTACTTATTAAAAATCTATTCTAATAGAAATCTAGATCTACATATTACCTATCTTTAACAATAAATCACAAGTTGATTTTAATAGTAGGTATATAAAATATTTCGATCTTAAATTCTAAAACGTATCATTTTGAAATAATATCTATATCGTGAAAAGTTTCTGCTATTATATTTTCAGCTTAATAGAAATCTAGGTAGGAACCTGAAGTAATATACTTATAAAAATAGGAGATGTGGCTTGTTCAGAAGTATTTCTTTTTTCGTTTCGAAAAAGAGCAATCAGCGACTGGGAGCCTCTTAAGATATATTATTATAACACACAGAAAGTGCTGCCTTTATACACCAAATCCTTGAATAAATCAAAGCAACTATTATGTTCGTGAATGACGTTTATATGTATAATAACATGCTACCCATGCGAAGCCGGGGCGGGTCGCTAGTTATTCATAAAACTACGTTTCAGTCCGCGTATGGAACGTAGGTACTTCGATTTAAAAGAGTGCTCTGCAGTCCGATTGTCTAAGCTCACTGATAATCATAATTGGCCTCAATTATTGTCAAAATCCCATTACCTTCTGACAGTTCAAGCCGATTAAGAATACCAATGAGCTTAGGCAATAATGCTGACAGTCTCAAAGCTTACCGTTCTTTCTTGACGACACTGGTCTTGTTTACATGTTTCACGGTTCCGTTCCTCGTATTTGAAGCAACACGATCCTTTATTATTCCATTCCTAACAAATAAAGTAGGTATTAGTACAAGTATATCAATATATCCAGGATGCCTCTGGTTTTGAAGATTAATTAGGCTGCATGCTTTTTTGATTCCAAATGATGTAAAAACAAAATAATATGTTGTGCAACGGCATACCAACGTGATAAGTTGTAATTTTCTTACTGAAGCAAATGTATTTTTTATGTCAATTTTGCTTTTATTATTTTACGCTACTTTTTGCTGTCATAATGTAAATACATACTATAATTTATTATTTTAATAAGAACAGGATGATCAACTCTAGTAAACGGTTACACTAACTTAGAAGCAACAGGTCTGACAAGTCTTCCTTCACTGGAACATCCACTGACGTTGCCAAGCCACGAAAACTACAAGAAATTCAGAAATAGTTTTAAAATTACGTAAGAGCAATGCCTAGAATTTTTAAAATTATATAGCCAGATAGTGACCTCTGGTTCCTCGGGACGAGAAAAGACCTCTATTCCCATCCTATCTATTCCCACAACAAAATAAATGGAATCATATATAATTTAGGGTAGTAATCATCCAGGTCAAAGAGCATGTTTCTCTAATCCAAATTCGGATCCGGTTTAGCCGCTACGTAGTGACAGATACACAACTACATACTTCGAACTACATAATCGAATCACAAAACTTTCGCATCACACTTGCCTATAGGTATATAAGGAATTTTTAGACTTTTTTTTTTATATTAAATTGGCGGTAAAATTTAGTATGTAGATCGTAGGCAGAAGTCACAGTTAGTTTCTAATAATAATGAAATAGAAAATAGAGAACATAGAAATATTGTAGGATCAATAAGTTACCTGTCCAGCCATCCCTCGCTCATTGTCCCTCAAGGCCGCCCTGACTTTAGAGAGAGATTCAAGTGGCACATCATTATGCCTCATGTCTAGCACAACCAGTGTGGTATTGGACTGCATCATGTGTAACACGGCCTTAGACGTTTGTTCCGTTATGCCACAGTTTTGAATGTCTAGTGCTGTTAGAAGTCAAATAAATTAATATTTGATAACTTTTCAACTTGCATTGCAATGCAACTGATTTGTTTTAGTGCGGCGATGGCTTGCAATGCAACCTGTCACGTGTGGAATGTTATCTACTGCAAAATGCGGGCATATGCAAAATTTTATATTTGGCCTCTGACATCTTCAAGGATCTGAGCGCTTGGTATTCTGAGAGGACGTTTGCCGTACTCGGAGGATTACAGTCGTGATCGTGGAGATCGTCTCGAGATAAAGAATTTTGACAGACATACATCCACACAGCTAAGCGATCCTACGAAAGCTTCGAGTATTCCTCTTGATCATTTGTTTGGGTTAACGGGTAACGGGACACTATGGAATTTGCCAAGTCCAAGTATTTTCGATTTTTTGTCAATATGCTTTCGAGACTTAGGTTCAAGCTACCAAATTCACAGAACCTTTTATCCACAAATCATCTGCGAGCACTTCCAACAGCCTGCCCACACCAGCGTCGCCCAGCTGTGGGTTAGCGCACAGTGTGATCCGCCTTAGCCCAGCCATTGTGTCCAGATCGGGAAGACGGTAGCGCAATGTGTGTACCCAGTTCTCACTGTATCTGTGTATCTTTTGGTACTGTAACAAGAAGTGAAACTTGAACACTGTCTCAAGCGAAACCAACGTAAAAGCCAGTACTTATTTAAATATAAAACGTGCTGTACGATAATTTTAATACAAAATATATTAACGCGCTATGCACAACAGTTATTTTTAGATCTGTATAACTTTTAAAATAAGAAGTATAAGTCTCAATTCTCTTACTTCTTTCTCTTCTGTATTGTGTCTCAAAAATCTAGCTTGGAAAAGACTGCCCTCGCTTGACAGACCGATTACATATAAGAACAGTATATAGAACCTTAAAGTAGCCGCGTTGACCGAGCGGGAGGAGATACCTTCCTCCATGTACCTACTTATAAGTCTAATCGTTGGAAGAAGTTAAAGTACTCGTAGTAACTGGTGGAAGATAATAGAAGGTCACCTTAACTAGATCAGCAATGTATCCAGCTCCCTGCAACGTCAGTTCGCAGCCCGACAAGTCGAGCGTAAGAATGTTCGGCAGGCATCGCACCGCTTTGCATACGGCAAGGCAACCCGCGTCACCGACTAGGCAGCGGCCAAGGAACAGGTGTTGGAGTGAGTTGTTGGCTAGGAGGGCCTTTAGAAAAGAGACTACGTTACAACCAACGAACAGCTGGCTTAGGATCTATTGAGCAAAAATTGATATTCACCCGCTGGTTTTCATTGCCACAGCTTCCAAATTAAGACAATACCAATATCGTACTAGGTTAAGAATCATTAACTCTATTCCAAAATTCTATAACTATTACTATGGTAGCGAGTGAACATTGGTTTTAAATAAGAATACGGCTATACCTACCACGTTACGTTTTTCATGTAATGCTGAAGTTTCGAGACAATTCAGATGCTCTTCATCATGAGCATCGTCCGCGACCGCGATCAACGGCAGATCGACAAACACTTTTAACCACGATAGTTTTAACTCTATTATTGAAGATCGGTTTACGCATATGTAACAACAATAAAAATAATCCTATTCGTGGGTTATCTACCTCCCAAGTTGTAAAGGAATAAAAATAGAGATAGGAAGCTTTTCCGTAGCTCGTAGCTTTTCGATTGGGAGCTTAAGCTATAAGACGCATTATTTTATGATAATAAAATATCATCCATAATCAATTCAAAGATAATTGAATGCAAACAGTAATACACACAGATCACTTTATTATTCTTTATCTTTGTAATGATATTTTATCATCAGTGAAAATAACTATAGATTTTTAAACGGGTCTTTATCACATAATTACTCATTAATTTATTTTCCCAACGTTTGATAAAGACCCGTAAAAATCTATAGTTAACTCTACTAATCACGATAGTATTAGTAGATGAACCTCATTCAAAGGGTTCAGATACGGTATCTTCAGCGGCAGGCCCTCAAGCAGCAGCGTGGTCAGCAGCGTCGTGTTTGACAGCAACTGACAGATCGCTTCCATGAGATTGGTCAGCATGAAGTTGGTGAGGATGACTGCTCGCTTGTTCACCGTCTTCGCCAATCTCTCGCAGTCGATTTGTTCTAGGACTGTGAGAAAAAATAGAAACGTCGAAAGAGGTTGAATATAACGAGAACGAGAGACTGTAACGAGAGAATTGCTCCACACTTATGGCGCCTTCCGATCATATGCTCGAGGAAGCGCCACAGAGCCGCTACAGCAAAATCTACATACCTCATGAATTAATTAATGATTTTAGCAACGTATGCTAGATCTAGGGTGCGTTTTTGAATTTGACTAATCTCAGCGCTCGAAATTTATAGGTCAAATATTTCGAGCATTGTGATTTTGTCAATTCACGGTCAGCTCCGCGTCAGTGGAAACATCCCCTAAGGAAGCAAATAGATAGTAGTATGCAAACTTGAATTCGCGAAAAAAAAAATTCCGAGAATTTTGTTGCCTTATTGATTCATAAGTCTTCCCGAGAGTTTATTTATGGCCAATCGTCACATTTTACGGCTTATTTTATATTCTTTACCTGCAGCTGGTCATCGACACAGCTAAAGTGCCTACACTTCGAGGTATAATTCGTCACCTGTCTTCACTTGTTGCCGGCAGCGGATACACATAGAATGGAGACTCAGATCGCAGCTAAGTGCGTTCAGGATAGGTGGCCAATCAGCGTACTTTATCCTGTCCACGCAGAAGTCCAAAATCTTTCCATTCCCCGATGGTATCACATTGTTAAGAGGCGTGAGATTTTGCAACTTGCAACACTTTACATAGCACTGGTGGAATATGCGGCTTGTCTTCGACTCGATGCCTTTGCCGACCATAATAAAAAAAAATACTTTATCAAAAATACATCCAATTACACGCCTAAGAACGCTGTTTCCGTTTCTGACGTCGTTTTTCAATAAATTAGGATAATAAATTATGATTTAGGTGAATAATTGCTAAAAAAAATATACATGTAATGACAAGCTGAATCGAAATTGGAATGTCTGTTCACGTCACGCTGAAGTGTGTCAATAATTTTCTCTTTTTATTATTTCGATAGAAATAAGTTTTCAAGAAAGGAGTACTTAAGCTTAAATAATTTATTTTTGTTTCTATGTAAGTTCTAACTGCATACCTCTAGGGATAATCATCTGTGGGGATAATAGGAACCTATCAGAAGTAATCTACTATATCGTGTTTAGTAAGTGAAAAATAAATACAAAAATACGCTTGATTATTTATTTCCAAAAAAAACCGTTTGTGACATATTGTATTACTAGCGACCCGCCCCGGCTTCGCACGGGTAGCATGTTATTATACATATAAACCTTCCTCCTGAATCACTCTATCTATTAAAAAAAACCGCATCAAAATCCGTTGTGTAGTTTTAAAGATATAAGCAAACATACATACAGACATACAGACGCGGGAAGCGGAAAGCGACTTTGCTTTATACTATGTAGTGATGTACAAACAAAATTAAAATATGGTGCAGCTTTATCCAACAGAACAAATAATTAACTTATAATAACATAACTACAAAAACCCAGGCTACACCATAAATAACTGTTAAAATGTGAATTTATTTTGATTTTTAGTTGAAGAATAATAATTTTGACAACATAAGTGCTAATATTAGAAAATGAATAAGATACTAACAATTTATATTATGGTAACACTTAAGGCACATTTTGGTCATTTTAACAAGAGAGCTATTAGAAAAAAAAATATTTAAGTTTTATATTGTCACATGACATTATGTACTAATAGGTAACTTATTTACTAAAATTTCTTAAACATAATAAATGATATTTTTAATAACATCGATATCACATTAGTTAGGTACAAACTTACAAGTTGTCTTTTTAAAATTAAAACAGGCGATAACTCGTACTAAGTACATAATTGTTAATAAAAACACTTTTTTTTTTTTAATTTTATTTATTCATGCTTTTACCTCTTTGAAGAAAAAAATATAGGATCACTTTGAACCGTTTTAGGAGCAATGTGAAGCTACGCCTGTTCCTCGCGACCAAGCCTAGAAGAATCAGGTAACAAACACTGCTTGAGGTCTACCTTTTTTTTCAATGATCCTTTCCTTAATGCTATGTAGAGCTTTACCGTCACCCACCAGTTATATATTTTTCGATGGTTATAAGACTTATGTACATAAACCTGATAAAGATCAGTAGGTACTGGGGATTATAAATATATTATAGACTAATGTTATTGAAGATACAGATTCTACAATCAAAAATAACAATATTTTAGGTTGGTTATTGACACAGCATGTAAAAGAAATCTTCATTGAGTAGCGATTATAAAAAACTAGCTAACTCGGCGAACTTCGTATCGCTTTAGAATTAACAAATGTTGTGTTAAGTTTCCATTCCCGTTCCCATTCCAAGTATGGTTCTAAGTCTCCTGGTTCTAAGCTACCTCCAATTTTCAGCCAAATCGGTTCAGCCGTTCTTGAGTTATAAATAGTGTAACTAACACGACTTTCTTTTATAAATAGATAACATATTTAATAATAACATAACATTATGGATTTTGGGTAGAAAAATCTGGTGGAGCGAGGTCAAAAAACCTGACAATTCAATATAATTTAAATATTTCGACAATTTCAAAATGTTGCGTTAAATGTTTTCTAGATTTTATGTGGATAATTCAAGTATTTTTTAAAGAGGTTTGTCGAAATAATGTAATAGAAATATCGAAAATTATGTTACATGCTGTGTTGGTGTAATTGGAAGCTATTTTTTGCATTTTGCAGTTTGTAACGAGATCAAATAATAATAAATAATTTTATTTCTCGATAAAAATACTTAACATTACGATATTTTATTTTATAGAACATTTTTTATGGGATGTTTTAAAACTATAAATTATATTTGGAATATGAAGCTTTCACATGGGTTAGAATAGTACGGTATTTCGCGATACAAACTATTCAAAACTTTTCTAAATTTTGCATTTATATCAGGTAATTTGCAGGCTTGGCCTGATTTCCGATGTTCACCGAAATCATTGAGGTGTGACCAGACATAGCGCGGCATTTGAGCGCGGCAGCGGCGCGCTCCTAGCCTTTGGATTGATTACCTTTATGTTTAAATTAGTCACGCGACAAACTTATGTCCTGCGAATGCCGCGCTATGTTTGGTCACACCTTTAGACGATCTCAAACAGATATATAATTCCCTTTTGACAGACTTAGCTTGACGTTAAACAAGACAATAAAATTAGAATGGTGAATATCGGTAGTTAGGCAATAAGGGTTCGTTTCCACTGTTGTGGAGCTGTGCGGAGTGGACTGGGAATAAACCAATCAATAAACCAATAAGTGATTGGTCAATTCACGGTCCGCGCAGCTGCACGTCAGTGAAAACCTACCCTAAGCTTGTTAAACATAAAAAAATGTAATGATTTATTATAGCTTGTGCTGTCTGCTCGCAACAAATTTTACTCTCAAAAAAGACATTACAGTCGCTAACATGAGAAATGATATTATTAGTTACTTTCACAAACTTCGTTCAAAACTAGGTATGTAAAGGTTCAGGGCCCTTACTCTGCAAAACGATTTAAAGATGATCGATAACAGTGACATTGCTCCGATATATTCGACCAAACCGCACTCTTAGAAATCGTCGTCTGTTATAGAATGGATGATGTCAATGGGCTATTTGACAAGATTTTGATTCTAGATTATTCAGTAGTGACTGTGAAACCCATAAAAAAATATTATTTTCAATTCTGTTAACGATTGGCCCTAAAAATGTAAATTAAATTCTGACAATTTAAATAACCCGCAAAAACGCTTCTTTTGCAAATGGCGTCGCACTAGTTTCTGTGACGTTACATGCTTGTCAACAAATAAACAAACATCAAGTTTTTCAAGGCGGTGACATATTGACAAGCATGTTACGTCATCGTCGATTCGACCAATCCGGACCGTTTTGTGTCACGTGACTGGCGTTTAAAACTAGATTATTTTAATTATGGGTTTTTTTAATAAATCATTGTTTATTTTCAAGTTATTTTACTCCATAACGCTTTATGAAGGCATAATTTACATGGATTAGGTACTACACTTTATTTTTCATACTGTCAAATAGCCTATTGTCAATAGTCGGTCGATCCGTATCTCAAAATATAGTCGGAAACGATGTGACTTTTGCCCCGATATACTGTTTATCGTTTTCAAGAGTAGTCCCCAGGTTATGACGTAAAGTTGTAAGGGGTACGTCTGTCTGATTCGGGTTGGTCCCCTTCGCTTTCCGATGAGGCTGGCGAGCGACGATTCCATTCGCTCTCGGGATCAGAGAATATGTTCCGGTCGGCTAGTGCGTCGTCGTCCATCGCTTCCATGTCGAGCTCGTCTGTGAAAAAAACAAAATGTTATAGAACTCATCAACAGACGAAATAAACCGGCCAAGTGCGAGTCGGACTCGCGCACGAAGGGTTCCGTGACATTATCTATAAAAACGGCAAAAAAATCACGTTTGTTGTATGGGAACCCCCCTTAAATATTTATTTTATTCTGTTTTTAGTATTTATTGTTATAGCAGCAACAGAAATACATAATCTGTGAAAATTTCAACTGTCTAGCTATCACGGTTCATGAGATACAGCCCTGTGACACACAGTCGGACAAACAGACGGACAGCGAAGTCTTAGTAATAGGGTCCCGTTTATACCCGTTTATTGGGTACGGAACCCTAAAAAGGACGGTATCAATTCTTACCTATATTTTTTAGCAGCTTTTTTTATTCGATTATAAAATAAATAAATACATTTATAAATAGATATCGATGATATTTTTGATATTGTGTAAAGAATAGTTCAAAGTTGGTCCCATTTAAATATTATTTATGTAGGATCAATAGTTTCTTTAGAAAACTTTTCAACACAACAACACTTTTTGCGAGTTTAAAAAACGTAATTACACTCATATTAGTCGTTTAGACCTCAAATAGGTTTAAAAGCTGATAAACCTCTTGCCATCTCTTTTCGTTGATATGAAAGTGACAATGACAACGATATTACACAGGTTGCTAAAAAAAATATAAGCAAAGGAAACTCCACGTACCATTGTCAGCGATGAACTCAGCCGACCAGTCGTTGTCGAACTCGAGCTGCTTATTGACGTCGCGCTCCGTCGGCGACTGAACAGCGTCGGTGTCCGCGTCAGTCACGTCGTATATCTCCGTCATTTTCATCTGAAAAAATAAATAAATATATAGTACATAGGCACACGACTGTAATCCCTATAATAATAAGAGAAACTTAAATATACATGGACAATTTTTTTATTGCTGACTAATGGAAAGCCTCACGACTTCGTTCATGTGAAGCTATTTGCAAACAGACTTCTACTTACACCCCCTTGGGGATTAAGTTTCGGGGATTTTTTTCTAAGTGCACTAAACTATAAAAGAAAGATAGAAAAATAGAAAAATATAGAAAAACATTTATTACACACCACATTAAAGTTTTTACACGGGAAAAAATTGTAGCTACCTAGTAAGTTACTGTTTCACATGGAGTGTCAAAATTAAACAATTATAAATATTAACTGTGATACCCCCACTAGAATGAATCTGTATTGCGGGTACATTAATTTACGACTAACATTATTATAGTATTTGTAGCCTCGGCATACAGCTAAACAATAGTAACAAAATACTCGTACCTACTATTTGAGAAAAATAAATAAAAAAATATAATATAATATAATATATACCTAACTATATAAATAATAATAATATAATATGCCTACTAATAGATTAAGATAAAGTGACAAGAAGTAGTTCAGTGCATTCGTAAGATAGGGATTTAAGCCAAGATACCTTCTGAGTTTCATTTTTCTAGGATGCATGGTTTAAGGTGTGCGTTGTTTTTCAATCAATAACGTAGTCAGTAACGTAAGAGACGTTACTAACTGATACTTTACATTATTTACTAGCTGTCCTGCCCGATTGCCCGACAGACGAGTTGTCTTGTCCAAAATTCAAAATAATCATATATTTTCTATATTTCTGGAACTTTTTTTCCACTACAAACCTAATTACGAACACAACTAAAAAAATATCATCCAAATGGGTCAAGCAGAGTTTTAGCCAGACTAACAACATCAATTATTTTTTTATACGATAAGAATAAGAGAAGAAGATATGCCAAAGTTTTCTCCAACAAAACGAAAACATCCGTAACGAAACAAAACATAATAAGTACTTATCATCAATTTGTGTTTAATTGCGCTTGTAATAATGTACTTTCATATCAAATTACTTACAAGTAAACAAAAGTGGTTTTATCTTATTTACAAACGTTGCGTTGGTACGAGCATACAACTAGGGTTACGATAAATTATTGAGCGGTCAAATGGAGACAACAACTTACACATAGTAAACTCAAATCGATGTTTGCGGACATTTTAAATAGCGCCATCTAGTCCCAAAATAATTATAGCTTACTCATACTATTTAAGTAAATATTTACTGATCTACGCTACTAATTATAAAGAGTTAAAGTTTTGACTGGCCTCACAGCTCAGTTGGTAGTAGCGCTGTAGGTTGTGGGTTCGATCCCCACCCAGGACAAATATTTGTGTGATTAACATAGATGTTTGTTCTGTGTCTGGGTGTTATTATGTATCATATGTATGTATTTACAAAAAAAAAGTATTTAAGTATTCAATCAGTTATCTAGTTTTCATAGTACAAGCTTTGCTTAGTTTGGGGCTAGATGGCTCTGTGTGATAATGTCCACCAATATTAATTAATTTATTTTTGTTTCTAAAAAACTAATAGACCAATTTTAAAAACTCTTTAACCTATCAAAATCTACATTAAGGTGCCTGTTAAATTTATGACAGCTCGCATTTTTTGTACTCGGTCGTATTCTGTGGCCGCACACTAAGAATAGTGCAAACGCACACATTGAAGCTACTTCACACTTCATTTACCAAGACTAAATAACTAGTCTTGATACTTGAAAATATTTGGTGCAATAGGTATGTCATATTTGTATAGGTAGGTATGTACTTAATAATTTTATAGGTTGCACTTGACAAAAAGAAAATAAATATAGAAAAAATTAATATATATTATAAGACAGGTTACAAATATTTGACTGTGCAAAAAATATTTGTTAGGTACCTACTAATAAAATACATTATGACAAAACGGTAAGTATCGTTTTTTTACATCAAGCTCTTATTTAACTTGCAGTTTATGTACATATTTATGTATGTATGTTTGATAAGGTGGAATCTTGCAACTTAATTTTAAGCAGTTATCCCCAATCGATTGAGTTGAAATTTTGCATACATAATATGGTGACAGCGAGCTGATCTGATGATGGAGGCTCCTGACTCCATCATCAGATCAGTTCAACGGAACTCTTCACTAAATAGTCGAATTGAGGCAAAACTTTGCATACCTATCAATCTCAATGACAATGTAAAATTATGGTACTAGAGAGCTGGTCTGATGATGGAGGTCGGATGTAGCCATCGGAACTCCTCAACTACACAACATAACCACGTCGCGTTTGGGCTCGTTATTTTTATCTTGACGAGAACTAGAGCACTAGAATTTACAAAAGCTTGATTTAAAAAATATATTTTTAATAAAAAAAACTTATTGTCATCTAAAATCGATGACGGCACCGTCAACGTTTCGAGTACCACTCACAGAAAGTTTTGAAAGTGAAATACTGATAAAATATGTATTTTGCTTGTGAATTGTGTGCGAGCTATGATCTCGAAGATCCATAGACCGCGCGTAGCGAGGGTCAACAAGTTCTGGAATTAAACAGTTATTGTAAAACTTTACTAAATAACCCTCCATAATATTTTCTTTCCAGAAAAATTAAATATGAATTTGTAAAAAGAGATGACCAGCTCTTTTTAAAAATTCATATTTTCCATTGTATTTGTACTAAATGACATCACAAACCTGCAATACTTTTTAAGACCTATCCAAAGACATGGAGAGTATGCGAGAAAAAAAAAACATCTGAAAATATGTATTTATTTCTACCACATTGTCGGCGTGACTAATGTATATTCATGCCAAATTACAGCTTTCTAGTACTAAGAGTATCTGAGCTAAGCTGCGGACGAATGGACGAAAATGGCAAAACTATAAGGGTTTTTTGTAAACTACGAAACACTAAAGAGCACTTTCAGTATTTAGAATTAAACAATTTTTCAGGACACTTTATTTTTTTTAAATATTTAATTATTTGCATCATGTACTTAAACTTAAGTATATGCCATCAAAAACAACTTGTAAAAATAAAAATAAAAAGCCAATTCTCGCAACGCAACTCAGTTTCTTTTTTTGTCTTTTTTTTGTTGGAACTATGCTCGTGTGTAGTAAACTTAACTTGTGAGATATTGTATAAGTAGCCTAAGATGACCAGAGATAATCTGTCGATGTCAGTCTCTCTTCCCTGTTCACTTGTTACGGCTGGTCGTGTTCTATATCTCTACAATAAAGAATCCATATATATCACCCAGATCGTGTATAATTAAACCAAAAACCCATCAGTTCTTCTATCGTAAAAAGTTGTGAGATTTCAATGTCTGTCCAAAAAATGGCCTGAACTGCTTCGAGAAAAGAATGGTACGACTGTGCCGCTTTTTTGCTTGACTTGGCGGGGGCACTACCGTGCCCCCAGATAAACCTTGCTTTGATAATAACAAATACCGACCTTTTTAGAAGGTTCAACATTTTTGGTTCAATGCGTATCGTATCATTCGTCAGTCATTCATCAGTCGTCAAAATTGATTAATGCTAGATTTGTTGCACACCAGCACTCGGAGTCTTTTTATAGTTTTGAGGATGTTTTTTAATTAAAAATAGCCTATTTATAAGCTAGAGGTATATTTACATCGACAGCAAATTTCAATTTCATCCGTTTAGTCGTTTAGGTCTGATTGAGGTACAAACATCCAAACATACTTAACATCCGCACAAACTTTTAGATTTATAATATTAAAGGTAGATAAATAATAATTATAAATTATATTCATAATCTGAAATTTATGTAATTTTTCTAAATCCAATTATAGATAAAGTATCATTTTTTTCCATCCATGTATAAAAAAACACGCTTGGTAATATAGGGTAGATCGGGTCAAAATGAATACAGGTAATGATCATGGTAGGTACCTTAGAACTTTCATTTCAAAACAGAAATGTATCAAATAAACATTTATATTTATTTAATAGGACTAATTAGGGACACTTCAAAAACCATAGCAAAAGACGTTGTCCAGAAAGTATTATCACTAAAATGGAAATAGGCCGGGCACATCCAAAGATTACAAAATGAGAGGTGATCTAAACAATTATGAATTGGGACCCAATACATAAAAAACGAAGAAGAGGAAGGCCTGCTATGCGATGGGATGATGACATCGTGAAAGTAGCAGGCAAAACATGGAGCAGAGCCGCTAGAGATCGGGAAAAATGGATAGAGCTGGAGGAGGCTTTTACCGCTGAAAGCGGTCCTTAAACATAATTTTATATACCTATGCATAGATACATATTTAAGTTAATTTTATATTGTGCAAGGAAATAAAAGCTTTTATTATTTATTATTAATTAGGGACACAACCAGGTTCACATATTCCTGAAATTTAATATTTTTATTAAAATAACAATCAAATACGAAACATCGGCTTATTTCGATTTTGCTCCGACGTATGCAAAAAGGTAAAACCGTATACTATTATCATATTGTTTCGAAACCAAACTCGATGAAACGAATCTTCTACAAAAAAAAATCATCCAACTCTTTCAACAAATCATGCATTGTACCTAACCTTCATCTGTGTGGCTTGCACTAAATTCTTCAAGGCAATATATTATACAAATGTTATTATTAGTTTTGCATGTCCAGTATTTTACCCCGGTATACCATTATGTAAGACCTCCTCTAAATTCGAAGAAAAATGTGACGTGGACGTGCTTCCCCGAGCGCGTCTGAGCGCTAACTGACGTGCCGACTTGAGGTGAATGTGAGTTTTGTATGGAAAAAATGTATGGAGAAGTTTTATTGCATTTTATATTTTTCATAAATGAAAAAGTAAATTATTTGAAAACAAGATAATGCCACGCGGTATAGAGAAATATAAAATCTACAATTTCGTATTATTTTCAAATAAAAATATGCTGTGGGTCTAAAGATATTGGTACCTAACCAGACCCCATTTTTCGACATTTTCAGCGGTTCTTGCGACGGTAAAAACGTATTTTTTTGAAAATATTGTATAGAACTGGCCAGTTTTTATTATCTACTATTAAAGATGAATATATTATCAGTAATTTTGTATCATTATATCCTCACAATTGTGATTCCTGGTTTTTAAATCGGTACCTGAAAATCATTGAAATACGTGTGTGGGTGTGAGCCGGGCCTTAACAGCGAGCAACTTAGGCCGTATTTTATTTTTAAAAGATCAGAGTTCCCCACGAATATTGTTATAATGTAACCTAGAACCTAAAACAAGAAAATAGCATTGTAAAATAGTATTTGCAATAATTTTTCTCAATAATTGGAAGCTTTTGCTTACGGCCATTTGAACGGTAACATCAACAACAACTGTTGATCGAAGACTGAGATGTACATTCACACACGGAAGTTTCTAGAGAACTTACCTTGTTCTCCCCATCGAGGTAGTAATAGGCAAGCAGGGCATCGTTGTGTGACGTCACACTTAGTATATGCTCGAATGTGTCCTCCTCATCGTATGTCACGCGCATATCTCCGTAGCTCAGTCTGTATTCGCTTGCACGTCTGCAAAGAGTATAATAACGATTAAAACACTAAGAAGAAAACCGACGAAAATGTTTTTACCAATTAGCATTCATATAAGCGGCGCGGCGATGGGCTTACAACCTGTCACGTATGGAATGCTAAAAAATGTGGTCATGTGCCAAATATAATGTTTGGACGTGTTTTGACCCCCACTAGACATCTTCAAAGGATCTAAGCGGCTGGAGAACTGATAGGATGTCTACCGTACTTGAGGATTACAGTCGTGATTCTATTATTGTTATTTATTTATTATTGAAAAGTCAAGGAGAACTCGTCAAGACGATAATCGTTTTTGTAAGTTTTATGAAGGAAGTATTCGGCGTATCGCCCACAGGAGCTAGAGTCGAGGCAGCAAAATCAATGGCAGTGCAGAGTTCTGGCACAGGCGGGGTGGAAGCGAAAAAGCGCTGCTTGTGTGCCCGCGCCTCGACTCTACCTCGTGTGGGCGATGCGCCTTAGTCCTACATAAAAACAATTTAAATAAGACCAACTCTGGATTAATTCTCTACAGTCTACACGATAGAACATACGGACATTAAAAAAAACGCATCGAATAAAGAACGTCCTTTTTACGTCGGTAGAAAATGGTAAACGTGCCTGTAACCTTTGACTTATTATCTACTAACTTTAAATGGTTGTGGTAATAGTGATGATAGAATGGTACTTATGCACTTATCAAGCATTTGACCTAAATTTCTAGGGAAACTACAAAAGCAGCGCTTGTTTACAAATTATACCTTAAACATAAAAAAAATTGTGTGTCAGCTCCGACGCACTACTGGAGTTTACCAGATCGTGCGTAGAGCGTACCCCCACTATAAGATGTTTTGCTATCAGTAAGAGTGAGAGAAAGCATTATAACGTATAGGCAAAGTAAGGGTACACACTACCCACGATCTAGCTGCACTGCTCACACCAAATTAGAAAGTTGCGCACCAAAAACGTAACGAGGTCATTCGTTCAGTAGATTTTACACCTCACATTTTTCTCATACCGGGCGCCTTATATCAAAAACCGATTCTTAAGGAGTAAACTCCAAAAATACCTATCTATCTTTAACAACAGATATATGCGCGTTACATACACCTATCACTGTGTCGAATTTCAAATCTCAGCGTATTTAGTTTCCTGGCTGTTATTTTGGGGTTTCGTACCCAAAGGGGAAAAACGAGAACCTATTACTGAGACTTCGCTGTCCGTCTGTCTGTCACAGTCTTATGAACCGTGATAGCTTAAGTGGGGGCTTAAGTCGCGCTTATCCGGTTTTTTACTTTAGAGTTTACGGGAACCTATAAAAACAATTGGTATAACAAAACCCTCTGTATTTGTAGTCACGGTCTTCGAGTAACAATTTATTTTTTAAACAATTTTTTGCTTACACAAGCGGATAATGATACCCAGAACGCAGTAGAAGAGTTAATTTTCTGTATACTGCGGGATAAACATCAGAGTAATTATTTTGAATAAACGTTGGTAGAGCTACTTATATCAGAATATTACTTCTTTAAAAAATTATTATTTTTCTTCGAATTTGTATTCATCCAAATTAAAATAGCATGTTTCATTCATAGTTCAAACACGCTCACTAAAACTAAACAATAGACTGTCGGAAAACGAAATTGTATACAACAATTGCGATAATTATTACGACACGTTACAGTAGAAGTTAGCCAACCGCTAGTTGAAGTTAAATCAGGATTAGAATTGTGTAGGTGTTTCGAAACAAACGAAGCGTCGAGGTCAAAACCTAGGCCGATATCTGAAAAACTGTACAAAGTGATACGAGGAGGAAACATTTCGTAAGCTACCGGACACGTCAATATACTCGTATATACCAACTAGCAGACCCGCGACAGACGTTGTCCTGTCCAAATTTCAATAATCGCTTAGAGATTCTAAATGAGCCAATTGATTTCAATGAATAAACGCTATTTTTTTCAGAGCTATCTAAATCATCTCTTTTGCGTTTTTTTTACATTTTGGGGAGGTTTTTCGGTATCATTTTGGGGATGTCGATAAATACCTCTATGTTTTATTCTGGCATTGTATCTACATCTACAGCAAGTTGCATCTTAATCGTTAGTCGTTTAGGCCTGATTGCGGCACAAACATACAAACAAACTCACAAACTTTTGCATTTATAATATTATTAGGATTATTAATCACAATTGTACTTCACAAACGCCCGTAATAGTTACAAGGTGCACAAAATGTTATCATTTTATCATTCGTTAGCGGAAACTTGGACTTTGTACACGTGAAATTATTTCCAAACAGATTTTAAAACCCGCAGCACCCTCTCAGGGGTTGAATTTCGGGAATTTCTTTCTTTGTGCACCCCCAAAATTGCAAGTTTCTAGGAGAGAGTCGTAGATCAGTCAGAATGTAAATCAGTCAGTAGCGCAAGAATTTTATATATTTGGAAGATAAAATCCTCCTAAAACTTGATCCAGTCGTCAAGTATTACAAAATCCTGATGAAACTTGATCCAGTCATCAAAGTATTACATTTTATAAAGTGTAAACATATGATTTTGCACTATTGATCTCTTATTTAAGAGGAGTAATAAATGTTTTTGAAGAATGCAGAATCGTTTTTTCTCAATAACCGCAAAACATACAGTTTTGTTTTTTTACGACAAAGATAACTTAAGGATTTAATCTAGATAAAGAAACAAGATTGGTGAAACTTTTCTTGAGAGATTTATTTTCCAAAGTTGGCTCTTCAAAAACACTAGTTTCGTTTTTAATCAAAACTATGAATAGCTAAACAGTTCATTTTTATATAATTCGTTAGATAATCATACTAGCTAAGTAAATTACAGACGGATTCTTTTTAAATTTGATGGGTTTTCAAGATAATGCAGTTTTATCACTTTTTCCGTCTTATCCGGCTAAAATCAGCCCATACAAAAAGTCAAAAATTTCAAGTATCGCCTTAAGCGTCGATCGCTTATCTTTAACCTATTGGCACAAGCACATTACAATGACGTCAAACATGCGCACAAGTTTTATCTGTCGATTGACATTACCCCCTATTCGAAGCACTCAACGATTATTTCCTTCTTCGTGTGAGGTTTTGGAATAATTCGTTTTTAATTCGACTCGAAAATGGCCAAAACGTTCAGGCCACTCAGCTACTAGGTAAGATCATTTGGTAACATCTTTTTATGCAAACTATATAAAAACGCCGTGAGCGAAAAATAAATGCGTGCAAGACGTGCTCAAAACGATAAGAAAAACACCTTGATGAAATTAGTTAGTATTGTTATGATGCCGCGATGTGCTCGCAACCTGTCACTTTTGTAATGCTAACTACTAATTGTAATACTTGTACCAAATTTTATAACGTGCCTCTGATTACCCTATTGACTGGCCTCACAGCTCAGTTGGTAGTAACTCTGCCGTCTGTGCTTGTGGGTTGATTTCCCACCCAGGGCAAACATTTGTGTGATGAACATAGATCGCTAGTGAATAATAAGTATGTATTTAAAATTTTAAAAAAAGTATTTTAAGTATTCTATCAGTTATCTGGTTCCCATAGTAAAAGCGTTGCTTAGTTTGTGGCTAGATGGCGTTATGTGTAAAGTCGCCAATATTTATTTAAAATTGTTATTATTTATTTATACTTTAAGCAACTGAGCGCTTGGAGAGGAGAGGATGTCTACCGTACTTAGGGATTATATTTACAAACTATGTTAAAAATTACAGTAGGAACAAGATATAGATCTTTTCGTATATTTATCATTACAGTTCTAAATGATTATCACTAAGTTATCGATTATCACTAAGGAAATAAAGAATTGAATAAAATTTCAATCATTAGAACATTATCAGATCATGAAAGTATTATTATTGTGTTCAAATATTTGTAAAATATACAAATCTAACATATTATACAAACTGAGTTTTTATGGATGTAATAACATAGTGGTCCTATATAATGGATCCTACAGTCGCTATTCCAAACTTTACTTAGCAATGGGTGAAATGGCAGTTGGTTAGTTAGCACCTAAGATTAAGATCCAACTTAGTCAGAAACTTTTAGGATCAAATGAAATTTGGGTTTTCCTGAAATGCAGGTTTAAATAAAAAAAAGAACTTCATAAACTAATCAATCACACCTGTATAAGATAATTAAAAAAAACACAATGCTCCTAATAAGACCATCAAGGCCGCGGATAACATTATCTAAGCACTGAGCATTAAAGTATTATAATTTTTGAAATCGCATTGGCATACTTTGTTATGGCAAGTAAATTAAATAAATGCCGTGATCAAATCACAATCCTAATAATATTATAAATGCGAAAGTTTGTGAGTTTGTATGTATGTTTGTTCCACAATCAGGCCTAAACGAAAAAACGGTTTAAGATGAAATTTGCTGTAGATGTAGATATAATGCCTGAATAAATAATAGACTACTTTAAAATATGAAAAACCTCCCAAAAACAGACTAAAAACATTCAGTGTATCTATTCGATTATTTAAATTTGACAGGACAACGTCTGTCACGGGTCGGCTAGCTAACATTATAAATGTGAAAGTTTGGATATTTTTTGTTACTTAATAATGTCGTAACGGCTAACATTTTCGTCGCCACCGGCTTTTTATTGGTGTAACAATGAAGATACTCGTACCTTAGGTTACAAACTCAATTTTTAGGGTTCCGTACCCAAAGGATAAAACGGGACCCTATTACTAAGACTTCGCTGTCCGTCTGTCTGTCACAGGGCTGTATTTCATGAACCGTGATAGCTTGACAGTTGAAATTTTCACAGAGTATGATGTATTTCTGTTGTCGCTATAACAACAAATACTAAAAACAGAATAAAATAAATATTTCAGTGGGGCTCCCATACAACAAACATGATTTTTTTGGCGTTTTTATAGATAATGGTACGGAACCCTTCGTGCGCGAGTCCGACTCGCACTTGGCTGGTTTTTAGTGTAGAATATGACCTGGATTGAAACATAATTATTAAACTTTTTATCCAGGTACAACACGAGCAAAGCCGCGCACGGAATTCAGTTACATAATAAAATGCAATAAACGATTGATTTCACAACAAAATACGTAGAAATGGAAACATGAGAAATGGGCCAGTTGGATAATAAGTCTTTGTTTCGTTATCACACAGCTGTGCTGTTTGCTCATCAGTAGGTACCTAATTATTGGGGGTAGTCATTAATTTGTGTATTGGTATGTACAATGTACATTGAGAACTAGCTTCTTACAAGCTTCTACTAATTAGTTCAAGGGTCTACAAAATATGATTTATTCGTAATTGATCCTCGCTCTACATAATTCAAGAATGCATAGAATTTTAATAGGTATTCTTCAATCACTTATTTTATACCGGGAGATTTTTATTTGATTTGGTATACCAAGTCTATAAGGATGCCAATAAAATAATCACTTTATGTATACAGGAAAACTTTGTTTCATATTGCAGAATCGTTTTTTCTCAATAACCGCAAAACATACAGTTTTGTTTTTAAATGACAAAGATAAGTTAAGGATTTAATCTACATAAACTATAGACAGAAACACGATTGGTGAAACTTTTCTCTATAGATTTATTTTTTAAAGTTGGCTCTTTCAGTACACTAATTTAGTTTTTACTCAAAACGATGAGTAGCTAAACAGTTATTTTTTATATAATTCGTTAGATAATTATACTAGCAACAAATATGAAAGACTTTTTAAGTTTGATGGTTTTCAAGATAATGCTGTTTTATCACTTTTTCCGTCTTATCCGGGTACAAAAAAACTAAAATTTCAAGCATCACCTTAAACAGTATGTCGTTTCTATGACTCCTAGTAGGATGATAATGACCGCCCGAAGGTCAAACGTGGGTAAGCATTCGCATCAATCCAAATGCAACAAAAAAAGGTACACGTGAGGGATAGTAAACTTAGTGTATCAAGAGATAAGAACGACATTCGAATATCTAACTGCCGTCAGGTGATAGGTACTGGACTTCGTTCCGTATTGTTTTATTATGATAGGAGTTGATAAAACCACATACTCATTACTCGCTATATTCTTATAGCGTCAGTCAAATCCAACTGTTTTTTTGTTTGGATAATTGTGATGTTTCTCGAGATGAGCTACGATAAACGCTGCAAATCAATACCATCAAATTTATTTCGACACGTCGACTAACAGGCATGTTATGAACAGCATCCAATATATTTTAATGAAAGTAGACCGTTTAATTCGAAGAAAGATCTCAAAAAAAATGTTTCTTTATTCTTACAAATGATAAAAAATGCAATTCTTCAAAACTAAAAAGATTTCACGATATTATATCTAAAATCATAATAAAAAGAGCAAAATGATGTACAGGATATAAATATTAAGTAAAAGCATAAATCAACTGTTTTACTGTGATTTACGCTCGCAAGACTGAAGTACCAACGAACACATTAAAATGTAAATTATGCCTCAACTAGATCTAACCTGAGAGAAAGTAGAATGATCGTAAAATTCTTACGATCACTTTGATCGATTATCTTGATATCTCAATTAAGTATTAGAAATCAGACTGTGGCGAGACTGTACATAACATTATTCAAATGAAGAAACAACTAATGGATTTCCATTAGTTGTTTCTTCCTTGCGACTTCGTAGACGTGAAGCATCCCTTAGAGGCCGAGTTTCGGTGATTTCTTTCTGAGTGCACCCCTACACCATAAAGATACCCTCCAAGTTTCATGCTTCTAGGACATGTGTCAGTAACGTAAGATTTTATAATATTTAATGTATTTTGTAATACAATTTTCATCACAAAATGTTTTTTTTTTACATGGTATGCCGTCCCCACATGGAATGGGATAAGGACTAGAAGACTAACCCTCGTATTCAAGAACGACACTATGAGAACACGCACCCACAGTGGACGAAAACTTTTTTCATAAACATCACTTTATGTGTTGTTGTTGATGAAAAAAGATTTCGTCCACTGTGGGTGCGTGTTCTCATAGTGTCGTTCTTGAATACGAGGGTATGAAATACAATCCCATTGGTTATGGAGACAAGACACAATAGGTTATCTGTTATTACCAGCATAAATGAAGCGGATAATCCCAAGATAAAGATTTACAACATTTATCGCAAAATCATAATTTTAAGCGATAATCGAATATTATTGACACGTTTTCTATCACATGCAGAAGAAACAATGCAATAAATATCAGTTGCTACTGAAGGTCGTTGATGATAACAGGATACAGATTAGGGAATATAAAATAGGATTATATTAAGAATGACTCGTGCGATATGCGGAAATGTTAATATGTACCCAGTAAAATATGTAATTGGACTCTAAATATAATATGTTTACTACGCATTTGTGGTACAAGTATTTACGTTTAAATCTACCTGAATACTTGATGATATCGCGAGCTATCTATGCTGAGCCGGAACCTTTTTGCTGCTGTGGTACATAGCATTACATATATTTATTTTATTATTTTTTTGTAATTTCCTTGTTTTTCCATGTTAGATCTAAGTTTAAACTGTATTTATTTTTATTTTTTTCTTTCTTATGTTATTTTATGTGTTGTGTGGTAAAGTCACTGACCTCTATTATACTTGTATATAATTTCCGTTGTGCCTAGATGAAGGCGTCGTACACAAACAGGCACGCAATTTCAATATTTAGTACAAACGCAATAAAATTGGCACCGTCAATTTGCTATGAAAAGCTGTAGTTCATTATGTACATGACCCACAAAAATACCTAAGTTGGTAACCCCATGGTAATTTTTAGCATCGAAAATGACACATACAATATTAATACCATTACTGTTACGAATTTGTTTACGCTAATTTAACACACTGAACTGTGATTTTAAAATGATCAAATTTCAATATTAGTCGAAGATTTTGAAAACTATCATAAGGAGAGCCGATAAGTTTATAACCTACTAGCAGTTCACCCCGGCGCCGGCGTCGCGTCGCACGGGTGTAATAATGGTATAATTTATGGCTAATTTTTATACACCTTGGGTTACATTATCGAAGTTTTAATAGGGATCCCTAATAGTTAGACATATGGTATTATGATTTTTTTGTAGATATTAATGCCCTTTATAAAACTGTAGTGCATCACTTTTCTCTATTGTCAATACTTTCTGCAGCAAACGCAATATAAGGTTTTTTTTGTATTTTTTTTTACACTTTGGGTTACATTATCGAAGTTTTCATACGGATCCCTAACGTTTCTAAAAATAATCTATAGCTCATGTTCATCAGAGATAATATAGGATTTTAATGGTAAAAGAATTTATGAAATCGGTTCAGTAGTTGTAGTTTCGGAGCCTTTTCGATACAAAAAAACAATCAAATCTTTCCGCTTTTTAATATTAGTATAGACATAGTTATGAGTTATGTAACAGTTATGAAGCCTACCTTCTCTCCAGTTGGTAACCATCATGAGCCTCCTTCTTGCCATCAGCTGTCAGCTTGTAGTATATCCTGGCGGCGGCGTCAGACCGATCGTGGGATGTGTACACGAAACAGTGCAGTTGCTGTAGAAGGTTCAGACTCAGCTTCCATAGAGACTTGCTCATCTTTGGTGTGCATGTTACAAACCTGAAACGTTTGACGATGTAGAATAATGGGGAAGAGAAAATAAATAGAATGTTGCCCCCAAGCTTCACTTTCTTCTCTTTTTCCCACTTAATGTTGTCCCCAAGCATGATAAGTATTATGTACAATATACTGTTTAGGCAATCGTGTAATTACCCGTTTAGCAGACAATTTTAGACCTTATGCGGTGACTAAAACCATTTTTGCGATCACACGGCTAAGTTCACGATTGCCTAGATCCACCGACAGTATTGTATCCCCTTAGATATCTAGGAAACCTACTCGAAATTCTTAGATTTGAATGACATTGTGTATAGGACTTGCTTTAGACATTCTATCTTAGTTGGGGATTAGGCAGTAAAATATGTTCATGGGTGAAACTCGGGATGGGTAGCAATGTATGAATAAAGTTCAGTTTATTGTTCAGTGTAAAAAGACGAAGTTTATAATAAAAAGATGAACTGGACATGGGCATATTGATTTTTAAATGCGAATCATAGGTTTGATTACTCGTCAGGGGCCATACTACAATCTCTAAAGTAAGACTAAAGCAGTATTACTTGCGGTGCGAAAGAGACAATGCCATACGTGTTCGTTGTCACTTTCGCTCTTAAGGGGCTGTATGTCGACGATTGCTCTTTTTCGAAACGAAAAAAGAAATACTTCTGAACAAGCCACATCTCCTATTTTTATAAGTATATTACTTCAGGTTCCTACCTAGATTTCTATTAAGCTGAAAACATAATAATAGCAGAAACTTTTCACGATAAAGATATTATTTCAAAATGATACGTTTTAGAATTTATGAACGAAATATTTTGATACCTACTATTAAAATCAACTTGTGATTTATTGTTAAAGATAGGTAATATGTAGATCTAGATTTCTATTAGCAAAGGCGGACCACGCGCCGACGTGTATTTGTCGTCATTGCAGCGGTCGGTAGGATTATTTATCAAAGTGATTAAAGATGGGTACATCTTTATTCACATATACTATACATTATAAAATAGGAGATGTAGCTTGTTCAGAAGTATTTATTTTTTCGTTTCGAACAAAAACAATCGTCGACAGGGAGCGCCTTAAAGTAATATTGATTTAGTCTTACTTTAGAGATTGTAGTACGGCTCCAGTACTGCATTAGTTGGTTGCTACTGACTGAAGCAAATATGATCGTTACAAACACATAGACATCACTCGATATTATAACAAACATGATAACGTACAAGAACAAAAATAGGGATATTGCGCAGAAAACAAAAGAGGAACATTATTCTCATGGAGTACTCGCTCGCATCTATCGGTTACTCTCAGGTTATAGGTAACATGAAACTTATTATATAATGCGTTTTAAAATAAGCAATAATAACCTCATATTCTTAGTTGTAACCTCGACTCTACCTTGACTCAAGCTCTTTTGAGGCCCCTCGAGCTTTTCCTCGAAAAGTACCTCATGTTTGGTATCAGGGGGGTTAGCATGAACACTTTTTAAAAGTGTCAGTTTTGGCATTTGGACGATACGTTGCCGATACGATAGAGATTCGTGCTCAGGTCACAGTTCGGTTGACTGTGGAAACTTCAAGGTAATTTTTTTAACTAAAACAATGAAAACACGGTTTCGAGATCGAGTCGAGGTGGAGATATTTCGAGGTTACAACAAATGAAGAATATGGGGAGAATAGTTTTGTCCTAGTAGGTATTGTTATAGGCCATCCACACTCACCCAAGAATACATGGTGGTTCGACTTCTCGTTCTTGTACATTTCGTATTAATGTGTGAGTGTGGATGAGCTATTGTTTGTGCTATTTATTAGAGTGAAACTATATAAAAAGATACGAGTAAGTATGAAAGCATGCGTTCTTAGCTACTGGAAGTAGAAGTTAGTATGGCTAGTTTATGTCTACCTAAAGGTACGAGCGAGTCTATAAGACGAAGGGTCATTGGCATCAAAATAGTCGCAATAATAATAGAACATAGCCAAAAGCAGATAAGCCAGCATATCAAAGTTGCGTAAAGACAAAACATTTTTTAAATTAGAACTCTAAACCAAAAACGATTAAAATTCATTTACATTATGAGAATAAAATTTGAAATAAAGATAGCAGTTTTGATAAGATTGTGATTTGACAAAATATTTGCTTCGATTATTGTTTCACTATTTTATAATTTCATGTTTAAAAAAATAAGGTAAATGATTCATAAAGTTTTAAAACAATAACAGGATACGCATTATTATTTGTTAGTGAATCTACAGTACTTTGTTTTTCTGATAGTCATTTCCAAGGTTCCAAGGCAATCAGTACAGTAAGTATTGCATTGTATGAAAAACAATAAATATCAAACATCTGGGGGCATTTAAAGTAGGGACTGATTAAATTAACCGACTTGGTATTACATGGATCTCACAACTTTTTACGGTAGAAGAACTGAGTTGCGTTGCGAGACTTGGCTTTTTTTACAAGTTATGTTTTTGATAGCATTAATTAAACAAATTAGGCCCGTACCGCAAGCTCTTAAAATAATATTAAAACAGTATTACTCGCGGTAAGAAATTGACAACGCTACTCGTATACGAACCTGTATGGCGTTGTCACTTTCGCACCGCAAGTAGTATTGTTAAATATTACTTTAGAGCTAGTGGTGTGTTGAGTGTGTGGGGGGGCAGATAGAACATTTCCTTTCTTAAATATCCTCGTATTAAATAAAAAAAACATTTTTGTTAAAAATTTATTTACAAACATGAAAGAGAGACTTAGCTGCATACGCATCCCATGGCCTGAGCACGAACCACTGACACTTTTACTATACAAAAAGTGTCATTTTTGACATTTGGACGATACGTTGTCGATACGATAGTGGTTCGTGCTAAACCCCCAGTTGTAAGCATACTCTCCCATATTCACATACTTTTAATTCATAAACTTTATGATTTTATTAAACGGACATAACCTTGACCGAGTGGCATAGAAATGACGTTACAATTAATAGGGAAGTTGGGTAACAGTGAGATAAAGCTATTGTTATTGCGAATTTCAAATAACATTGTGATAGGAAGTAAAACATTGCGTCAATGGTTCAAGAACAATAATATTGATCAAAGAAATAATACAAGATAATAATTCGTGCGCTAAAATTAAACTTAAGGCGATTCAACTTTATTGGTCATTTTGATCGTGTTTTTCTTTATTGCTTAATTTTTACATGATTCGATAAGCAGTCATAATACATACCTACCTAAATTAAAGACAGCTCTTTTTAAGATTGATTGTTTTCAAGACAATGCGGTTTTATCACTTTTTCCGTCTTTTCTGAATACTTTACTCATACAAAATACAAAAAAAACTAAAAATGCTACGTATCACCTTAATAGATTAGTGATGTAGGTATGTGGCTTTAAAATACACATCCTTTTATCAGAAGAATTTGGTATTAATTATGTTTTATATTTACGACATTCAATAAGAAGGCTTCACTGTTTCTAAGTGTCTGCTTTCTTTAAAACAGTGTTCAAGAAACTGCAGTTGAAATCGCAAAATGCAGCTTCGTCATTACTAATAATCCTACTAATATAAATCCGAAAGTTTGTGTGGATGTTTTGTGCCTCAATCACGCCCAATCTACCAAACGGATTTGAATGAAACTTGAAATACACATAGCCCTGGAATAGCAAATACGTTTTAGCTACGTTAGCTACGTTTTACCCAGCGAGCATACAATTGTACAGCCGCCACCACAAGCTCTCGTTAAAACACGCAACCAAACCCCCACTGACCTAGTCATAACGTTGTTGTGTCGCAGACATTTCTTCCTACGAACGAGTACGTTCGCGGCTACTTTGTATTGCACCGCATGCGTCTCTACTTTACCAGCCGTGTAGCTAGAAAGCGTGTGGTATGTTAATAACAAAACGTTTTGCTATCGACTGTAGCGTAGTATTACAGTACTATTGTACCTTATTTCTAAGTTATTTTTTCATGTATCGTTGTAACAATTGTTGGTAGACCTTATTAAATAAAATAGTAAGATGAATGATTAATAAAATCGAAAATAGACCTTTATAAGTCCTGGGATATAAAAAAAACTTGTAAAAAATCATGAAAAATGCCTATTTGAAGTGCACGGAGGCCGTACTACAATCTTTAAAGTAACACTAAGGCAGTATTACTTTAAGAGCAAATGTGACAACGCTATACGAGCACATCGCGTTGTCACTTTCGCACCGCAAGTAATACTGCTTTAGTCTTACTTTAGAGATTGTTGTACGGTCCCTGATATCTGTACCGACTAGGTTCGGTAGTAGTAATCATTGGGGTTACCATATAAATAACTAACAAACAACTAATAGACTTATGCAACATGGAAACACAAAGAACTTTACATATAATTTGAAACACTACATCAAATAACACTGAAGAAAGGTGTGTAGTCTAAAGTTTAATTCTCCCAATGATACTGATACATTTCAACACCACACGTGATAAAGTAATGAAATAGGAGCTAATCATAATAAACACAATGGAAAGTCGTAAAAAAATGCTTAGTGTCATGAATGAAGTGATGAATAATCAATTGCTCCATTTTACCTTTGAACTGCAAGTACGACCGATAAACGAGAACTTTGTACCCAAATAATATTGTGGACTTGATAAAAATAATGTATGTTAATATCTAATAACTATTACATCGATTTTTTGTAATAAGTACAGGTAATAGGTATTATTTTGGTACTCTGTCGAAGTTTTTGTTAAGACGAGTAATAGATGATTTTGATGAATGTAGCGTCGTTTTTTCTCAATAACCGCAAAACATACAGTTTTGTTTTTATGACAAAGATAACTTAAGGATACAATCTAGATATATTATAGACAGAAACACGATTGGTGAAACTTTGCTCGATAGATTTATTTTCAAAAGTTGGCTCTTCAAAAACAGTTTATTTTTAATGTTGATTGTTTTCAAGATAATGCAGTTTTATCACTTTTTCAGGGTAGACTCAGCCCATACAAAAAACCAAACATTTCACATATCACCTTAACTGAAATGTCTATTTTGACCGGAATATTATAAATATTAATTCTATTATAACTTTCTTTAAAGCTAGCTATACATGTTGGCCCAACGTTGCCGAGCGAGGGCCAATACCAACGTGTAGACGGCATGTTTGCCTTGCCTTGCCATCGCTCGGTGTCGCTCGCCTAGCTGGCCGAGTGAATACAAGCGCCAACGTGTATAGAGGCCATTTGCAATGACTTGTCACCACTCGCGGTCGCTCGCGGCCACTCGCCTCACTTCGGAGCCGTGTCGGTTTTTTTGCACAAATCAAAGGCGCTTGTCTACGCACGGCCAATCATGTCCACATGTTTGTCAGCCCGCCATTACGCGTTTGGTGTCGGTCATTGCAATAGTTTGCGTAAACTTGCCGAACGTCTAGACGGTAGCACTTGCCTTGCATCGATTTGCCTACGCTCGCGTTGGCCATAGCTCGGCCAACATGTATAGCTAGCTTAACGGATGATCTAGCCCATAAAAGAGCAAGTTCATACAAGATTATCAACTCTTTAGGTTAATAGTTGCGTAGTATTATGCTGATAAAGAAAACACGAGTTGTTTTTCACATTCATTAAAATCGCTTGATATATATGACCGAGAAATGGTGGGGATTAGCTTTATTAGTTGGTATTTTAACTGATTTGTATTGTACGTTAAACAAACTTCCCAGATTATTAGCCATCCTATTAATGAAAAGAGAAAAAAGTGATGTGAGAGTACATACTAATAACACAAGAAACAAGAACAAATTGAGCATTCGCCAAATTGATTTATATAAGTACCGTATTAACTGAGTTCGCTCACCTGGCGGACAGAGCATTACCTCATTAACTCAGGCCAATGATGAAAATGACTGAATAATGTAAATGTAATCACGATGAAAATTTATAAAAGTTGTATAATACTCACTTGGTAAACGTAGCATACATGATGTCAATAGGCACTCTATACGGCAGAGCTAGGAAGGTAAGGTACCGCACTCCACGTTGTCT
Source organism: Hydriomena furcata (assembly GCA_912999785.1). Lineage (NCBI taxonomy): Eukaryota > Metazoa > Arthropoda > Insecta > Lepidoptera > Geometridae > Hydriomena > Hydriomena furcata. The sequence continues at coordinate 12,165,385 of OU538828.1, read as the reverse complement.
CATCGCCCAATTCACTAGGCCGTGGTTAGCGGAGTCTATCGCGTTTTGGAATATGGTCATCACTGTGTCGGGTAGGTCGTCTACTAGGGCATCCTGTGAATAAATTAATGAATGAAAATGCTTTATAAAAATTGCAAAATATCTAACGTTACACTCGCCTAGGGTTATGTATGTAAGTAGGTACACCCGAATCCACGTAATTATATAATATGGTGTACAAGGTTCTTGGAGTGATGATATCAAGTTCAGTTTTTAATTCGATGACTTCATAACCACAAAGGAAGACCTACTATGCGTGAAGACTGAAGAACAATTCATTTGTATAGGATATCTAGTGGGAATTGTAGGTATGACACATCTTCGCTGAGACCAATTAGCAAAACTTTATATTGCAAATATTACAATAGGATTTTCCAGTCCATTTTAAGTTACACTAGCTTATTTATACCCGCGATTTCGTCCGCGTAGATTCAGAAAATCTATTTTAAACGATTTTATCGCAAAACATTATAATTATAAAAAAATATAAAAAGTACAACTATCTCATTATGAAATTGCATAACAATCGGACTAGCGGTTTGGCCGTGATAACGTCACAGACAGACAGACCGACATAGTTATTTTCGCATTTATAACATGAGTATAGATTAAGAATCTGAAAAGGATAGTTTCAGTGCTTTCTTTCAAAAATCTTAATGCACAGCTAACCAATCAAATAGAGAATGATATTTAAATTATAGTAGTTCGGCAAGAAGCGGATATAAAGTAACTGTAAAATTACCACAAATCATTTTACTAGACTTTGGCCCTCCGGCAATGAATCAACCTTATCTTACTCACCTTTACAGATTACAGAACTCATGAACATAGATAACTATTTTCGCAAGTACATGTCAATTGGCTTGAGATATTACCTGTCTATGTGTCTTGCACTCTTCGCAATCCGGGTCGTAATCATACGTCGTATCATCCAGCATATCTTGCAGTTGAAAGGTAGACTGAACGGCCAGACACCTCGTACAAGAGATGAGGTTATGCCTTTGTAAGAATCGAAGCGCATCATCAAAACCTTGCTTGCACATGTTGCTTAGTACTTCAGGTTTTGGGGGGAAGAGAATGCGAGCGAATCGGTTCATGTTCTGCTTGGATAGTTCTATGCTGGTGTTGGCTACGTTTATCTAGAAGAGAAGAGAAAATAATGAACAAACTGAAAGACCACGATGGTTGTGCAACTGTCAAAAAACAATAGACACAACAGGTGAAATGTTTGGTTTTTTGTATGGGCCAGATAAGACGGAAAAAGTGATCAAACTGCATTATCTTGAAATCCATGAAACTTAAAAAGAAACTGTCTTTAATTTACTAAGCTAGTATGATTATCTAACGAATTTAATAAAAATGAACTGTTTAGCTATTCATAGTTTTGATAAAAAATTAAACTATTGTTTTTGAAGAGCCGACTTTGGAAAATAAATATATCGAGAAAAGTTTCACAAATCGAGTTTCTGTCTATAATTTCTCTAGATTATATCCTTAAGTTATCTTTGTCATAAAAAAACAAAACTGTTTGTTTTGCGGTTATTGAGAAAAAACGACTCTGCATTCATCAAAAACATGTATTACTCGTCTTAAATCCGATTACTATTTCTGTGGATTTACGCAACTGGGGATCTACTAGCTAACCGAAAACATCGTTTCGACAACAGTTTGAACGATGGAACGACCCTAATTACTTTGACAATTTGTCGACGTTCGTAATCCTACTTACAAATCACTTCAAACTATGGTTGAAAAGATGTAATATTGTCACGAAACTTCGTTATTGGTTAGCGAGTAGATCCCCAGGACTGCGGTTCCGAAACTGATAGATGAACTGATAGAACTGATTGATATGACTGTCATCTTTTAAGTAGTTAATTTAAGAACATCTGGCGACAGTGAGATTTGATGATGATGAAAAAGACTTTAACCCTCGTATTCAAGAACGACACTAGTCTAGACTAGGCACATTGTCGTGTGCCTCTACCCAAAGTTGAGCTCTAAAGGCACACGGTAGCGTGCGCCATAGTGCCGCTCAACACATAAAGTAGTGATGTTTATGAAAAAAGATTTCGTCCAGTGTGGGTGCGTGTTCTCATAGTGTCGTTCTTGAATACGAGGGTATGCCGTTTATTCTACATCGATTGGTTCTGAAGGAAACAACGATGACTCGAGGACAATGACATTGGGTATTTAGGTGTGGGAATGATTTTGTTGACCACAACCTAGTGTAACAAAGTTTCCATATCATATGTATGACGGTACACGACGTAAGTCTATGGTGTGTATGAATACGATAGGTGATATAATGCTGTTTAAAAAAACCGGCCAAGTGCGAGTCAGACTCGCGCACGAAGGGTTCCGTACCATTATCTATATAAAGGCGGCAAAAAAACGTTTGTTGTATGGGAGCCCCACATAAATATTTATTTTATTCTGTTTTTAGTATTTGTTGTTATAGCGGCAACAGAAATACATCATCTGCGAAAAATTCAACTGTCTAACTAGAGCTATCTCGGTTCATGAGATACAGCCTGATGACAGACAGACAGACGGACAGACGGACAGACGGACATCGGAGTCTTAGTAATAGTAGGGTCCCGTTTATACCCTTTGGGTATGGAAACCTAAAAATCATTCATAAAAGGCACAATCAGATGTATTGTAACCGATCCGGAAATATGCTGATGTGAATTGCTATAATAAATATTACACACCAAAGGAAAATAATTCTTACATGGAACAGCTGAGAGCTCAAATCCCGTGGGCAGATATCGCTCTCCCCGCAAAACGGGCTCACGGTGATAGTATTCTCATCTAGCACAGGTAAATTGTCGCTGAAGCCTCCGTCCATGTACCGGATGCCGTGGAAACGTGGCGGCAGCATCCCCGAGAATACTGGCACAAAGCATGACGCGAGGAGCGCCTGGGGACATATTACAGTATCTTAATAAACACAATTCTTCTGTCTGAGTTTGCGTGAAATTTCCTATTATATTTCAATGGGTTCCTTCCTGGATGGTTTAAAAACTCAATTGAACCCGTTAGGTAGCGCTTCTGTTGGTATGTCACCAAATTTGATATGGTACCAAATTCGCCGGGTCAGCTAGTTTCATATAAAAAATAAATAGGATCACGACTGTAATCCCCAAGTACGGTAAACATACTCTCAGATCTCAAGGCGCTTAGATCCTTGAAGATATCTAAAGGGGGTAGTCAGAGGCACGCCAAAACATTCTGTTCGGCAACCACATTTTGCAGTAGTTTGCATTAACAGCACGGCTTTTTCAGTATTTCCTGCCTAGTTTTATTACGAGATCAGTCATCCTGGTCCGCTATCGGAGCGGCGAAGGTTAACGCTGTACTTTGTCTATCGTGTGACGATACTTGTCTAGTAACGCCATAAAGAGTTTAACCAAGGTAACGCAAATAAATCTCCGTACCTATAATAAAAGGCACATATATAAAAAAATTATAAATAATAAAAGATTGAATTGAGACATGAGTTGACAATATAGTTATTTGCAGGAACAAATACAATAGGTGTTTGTTCCTGCAAATATCTATATTGTGGATGCTATTTCGTACCAAAGGTCGTCTTTTGTTACGGAATAAAGGATAACATAACACACATTACAGTAGGTACAGAGGTACAGACCGTATTGCACCAGTAGGTAGAGATCTCAAATTACAGTTCATAGATAAAATGATAGGTAGGTATTTGCTTAAAATCACAGATCAAATCCTGTTAAAAAGTAATCGAATATACTGTTTACTGCTTACTATGATTATCATGTTATGATGTTGAATACAATACGTACCTAATGTTAGGGAATACCTAATCTGTACATTTTTCATAGTAACTATTCACCGTTTATGCACCCTATATCTACGCTTCTGCGTAGGTATTGTATTGGAAGCGTAGGTATAGGTGCCTAAACAGCATAAAAAGCTTAGGTATTATGGCATTCAGTACCAATAAATATTGGTATAAATATCATAACATGATAATCATGTTTTTTACAAAATAGCCCCACAGGTATTTGAGGATGGTGATAAAATTGCAACTTTATCATTTCACGTGTTGTTTATCAGAGGCGTGTTAAAACATGTGGGTACAACAAACGCATAGGTACTCGTCAGTGCTAAAAACTGGCTGTGTCAGTGGGGGCTCCAAAAATGCATGCATGAAAGATAAGGCTGTTTGAAGATGAGGGCACCAGGCACGAGAGATTATGGATTGTTGATAGTGGATTGCTTAGGGCATAGGGCATCAAGTAGTCTTAATCCGGCACTAGTAGGTAGTCGTATAAGCGCGACATTTTCGGAACGGCCGTCACAAGCGTAGACAATAAGGTCACACCCACCGATTTGTTGTTATTGTTTGTTTGTTGATTGTTGTAATCAAGTCACAGGTCATGGAAGCACGTGCCAATCCGACGTTATCAATAGGTAGGTATCTAAGCAAGTTACGAATAGGTAAGCACTACGTTTATTAAGAGTAATGTATGGTGCTCAAAAGGTGCCTATAACTACTGCATGTATAGATAGATAGATGATGCAGATAGATGCAGATATATGGTGTTTGGACGTCTCTGGCTACCCCCGTTATCATAGACCTGGGCACGACAAACCATGGTCATGTATGTTTGTATTTGATAGAAGCCTCTGCAAGATGAACTAATTTTATTCGCGATTAGACTTCAGGTTCTTGACGAGACCACGCTAACTTCTAATCCCACGTTAATTATTAAAATTGCTAATAGTTAGCTTATTTATTCCCTAAGAGGGAAGAGACGTCAGGCAGGCGGCCGGTTGGAAATCATAAGCCAAGTACTCTTCGCAACATGTTTCTCAACATGTTGTGCCAACCCCACATTAGGAGGTAAAAGGAGAAGAAAATGATGAGTTAGCTTATTTACATTTTGACTTGGGACAGAAGACCATTATTTCGTTAAAAGTTAGGTTAGTATACTTAAACACTAGAAACATAAGGTAGGTATGTAGTACAACTCTCACATACCTGCAACAGGTCTTCCCTAGTAGGGAACTCGGACACAATAATATTCTTGCCATCATAAACCCTGGTCAGGGATATGTGGAGCTTCCCGCTGACGATCTTGTGAACGTCGTGCGGCAGGTACCTCTGCATGCCCTCGAGTAATACATTCTGTATGTTGAACGAGGGACTGAACGGGCCAAGGGATCCCGCTCTTGCTTCTCCTACCACTCGGAGTAGGTCGCTTGTGATTTCACCTAATGGAAAATTGACAATTTGATAATGTTTTCAAAAACAGCAACGGCCAAATTTATGGGGAATGGTGCTATTTTTTAAACATGTGAGCTTAAATACCTGGAAATTACGATTTGTGCAAAGTGGCCTTTTAAAAAAACCATCATTGCCATTCAGTGTGGCAATGCAGCCAGCATCTTGAGTGCCAGACTGCCAGTAACTAGAATACCTTTCTAAATATTATAGTTTAAAGTAGAGTTTATTGGCTTTTGTATCAGAATTGTTCACATAATACATAACCTTAAACATGTATAGATATAAAGGCTGTTGACAGTCCATTTTAATAAATAAATAATAAATAGAGTTTATTTGGGGATTATGTGGGTATTATACAGAGAAAAGTTTTGATTTTTGTTTTTTTGTATGTTACAAACATGTTTGTAATGGATAAACTCAAAAGCTACTGAACCGATTTCAAAAATTCTTTCACCATTAGCAAGCTACATTATCCCTGAGTAACATAGGCTATTTTTTATTTTGAAAAAGTTATAAATTCTTAATAAGAATGACGATAGTTTGAAGCAAGGTGTAAAAAATTGCCAAAAGTTTTGCTTTCTACGTGTGCACTACAAAAACTATTGAACGGGAATTGTAACGGGAACGGGAATGGGAATGGGAACGGGAACGGAAGACAACATTTGTTAATTCTAAAGCGATACGAAGTTTGCGAGATCAGCTTGTAAATAATAAATAGAGTTTATTTGCGGGTATTCAAAATGTATTGGGGATTATGTGTTTTTTAGATATTATTGTGTATGTTGTAAATATTTTCCTAGCATACAGTTGATTTAAATTTTGTATTTAATGCTAATAAATATAAATACCTAGTACCTAATTCAATTTCAAAAGAGATTTTTACAGACCATTCATTTGCTCTTCTCAAATTGCAATTTGATGTTTGAATGCTTTTACCATACAATTAAAATAGTTTAAAGATTTCATAATTATTTCAAGTTCAACAATAATAACAATAAACACATGAAGCTGTAATGAATAATCTGCAATATTTATTATCACATTAATTGTGTAGTATGATGTTTTGTTTATGTTTAAACTTACCTACTCCATGACATCATTTGTGTTTTGAATGGGAAACTGTAATGTTCCCTAATACAGTCTCATCCTATACTTTTAAACTTTATTTTCTAGGTATGAACTTACTATCTTACGTAAAAACTTTGTAGATTTTAGGAAACAAAAAAATTTGAAAAACATTGCCATTTTTTTTTTTGGCTTTTAATAAGGTACAAAGTAATGAAGTTTTCCCTATTTTTTTTATTAAGCAGCTGCTGATATTGAAAGTGAACACTCACCTATGGGTAGATCGCAGAGGAGACAACATGCTGATAATGCCCCAAAGGAGGCTCCAGATATCTTCCCTAACAACAAATGAGGTGCATATTTTTTAAAACACACAGCCACTCCAACATGATAGATACCCAAGAAACCACAACCAGCGAACGATAAGTTCATTCTTTTCGATAAATGGTCACGCTTCAGTAGAAAACGCGACGATTTTCCACAGAAACTGAAGTGACAATAGTTTTTGTCAACAAGATAAGCAAGGCACTAAAAATTATTATCAAAACGTATTTAATTTATTCCGAAGGATTAGATAAGAAACCGTAATCAAAGATAAATTGTATTGTTTTTTTGCATATCGAAATAGGCACTCAATCAAAAGAACACCATTCACTTCCAAGATTTTACGAAACTAACTTTATTTATTTTATTATCTACTACGTACGTACGACTTCTACGAACTTCGAAGTAAACAACACTTATATGCTCTTTGGTAAACAACAGAACACGGGAGGACAGACAGAATGAAATGACATGACGGACGATGACTTTTGACGGATACCTCGACAAACTGCCAGTGCCAAACCAATGTTTGAAATGATAGTGTCTGATCTGAATCAATTACATTCTTTTGATTAGTTTTTTGGGCTTTAAACCTATGGGCTACCTCACTATTGTAGCCACAATTTTGTAAACTGAGTTATATTTTTGTCTCTGGCGTCTTTGGCAGATGACTGGCACTGGCAGATCTTCGATTTATTGTCTATGGCAATAAGGTAAAAAAAATAATGCGATTTGTCAACATCGAGGGGGTGTAATTTCTCATTTTGTTTTTATCTATATTTTATCGAATTTCATTTTAAATGTAGTGTGTTTAGTTATAAGAAATAATCTACTAGCACAATGAATGCTATGCCAGAAAGTTTTATAGTGAATTCGTGTCAGTATACTCCAATATATGTATTACAAGATCCAGGTGCCTCACAGGTAATTTTTTGTGTACACATACACTATTTTGGTATATACGAAATAATAGTTGGATACGTTTATTGATATATGTTTATTTTCAGGGACAATCCTATTTCATAACTCAAAGTAATGTCGAAGAACAATCACCTACTACTGATAACCTGAAAGCGTTCTATGAAAACAGCGTTAATAATATTGAGGGCTTGATAAATGTAAATAGTAGCCCTAAACCGCGTACTTTGAAGAAACAAGATAGTGGTGCTGTTGGCAATAATTTAAAACTAGCCAGTTTTTTACAACCTAAGAATGAGAGCCTCAAACAGCAATACTTGTTGAACGGCATGTTTGTAAAGCCAAATGTTACCAATAGTACTAATGGTATCACAAGCAGTACAACTTATACTACGGGAAACAATACGAGATTAAACATTGACAGTAAAATTGTCAAGCTCAAAGATGTAGCACTGAAGACGAGGTACAACCGTATCGAGAGGGTTCCTCATGTTCCAAAGAATAATAAACCAAAGGATGTGTATGTATTATAATACTATATTTACAGAAATAATTAATATACTATAATATCAAATACTATATTACTAAAAGTTTACACAGATATTGCAATAAGTTAGATTCGCACATAAATATTCACATCATTCAGAAACAAGCAGCTATACACACAGTTACAATAATTACTAAAGTTCTTGGGGATACAGTTTTTATCAATAGGGGAGCAAATAATAGTAGTGAGAGAGAGTCTGAGCAACCTTTTCCCTGAGGGTCTCGGGGCGGGTGCTCAGAGAATACCGAGCATTATAGCTCGAGAAGGAAAAAAAAAAAAAAAAAAAAAAAAAAAAATCAAATACTATATTACAGAGTATTTCTAAAATACACAAGAACCAGTCTATCTAAAGACTGTTGAAATCTGAAACAGTGTTTAGGTAGCACAAGTGATCTAGATCACTACCAGTCGGAAGCGTTCCTTAGATACTGCAGGCACTGTCATTCAGGACGACAATGCTGACAATAATAAAGATGACGATTACTGTTCTTACTCACCTATTTATTAATATTTCAAACAATTATTTAAATTATTTCCTTATTATTCCTCTCAATAAAGTGATAATGCAATAAATAAAATGAAATAAGATCATAACTGTTATTCCCAAGTATGGTAGACATCCTCGCAGATCCTGCTCAGATCCTCGAATATGCCTGAAGAGGGTAGTCAGAGGCATGTCCAAACTAGAGCAAATAGCTTGTAATCTGTCACATATAGAATGCTAACAACTGCAAAATGTATGCATGTGCAACATACAATGTTTGGATGAGCCTCTGAAGCCCCTTCTATTTTAGGTGTTATCACATAAAACATACTTTGACAAGGCTCTTGTCTGGCCTCACAGCTCAGTTGGTAGTAACTCTAACTTTTGCTATAGGTTTTAGGTTTTGGGTTAGATTCCCACCCAGGATAAACATTTGTGTGATGAACATGATGTTTGTTCTATGTCTGGGCATACAACAGTATATTAGAAGTATGTATGTAATTACAAAAAAAGGATTATTATCTATCAGTAATCTGGTTCCCATAGTACAAGCTTTGTTTAGTTTACAGCTAGATGGCGAGTGTGTAAAAATATCTACTAATATTTATTTATTTATTATACTTTCAGTGTAGCAGCTATTGCAGTTCCCGTAACAACCGTACATGTACCTATTAATGTACCTACTGTACCGGCTACAGTTATAACAGCTCCAACACCAGCTGCGGTGCCGAACAAACACACATCAGTTCAGCTTTTGAAGTTGGGTGAGACTTATCACAGGTAAGCATACTTCTTATGAGATTATGTGGAAATACGAATACTATAAATGTGAAAGTTACTTTGTCTATCTGTCTGTGACGTTACCACGGCCGAACCGCTGGGCCGGTTATGATAAAATTTCATATAGAGATAGTTTAAAGTCTTTGGATGGACATAGGCTACTTTTTTTCCATTTACATTTGATTTTTATGAATTTCAATGTTTTACTATGAAATCGTCAATCGTTTTCCTGAGTCTACGCGGACGCAACATGTTGTGCCTACCCCATATTAAGTGGTAAAAGAAGAACAAAATGATAATCTCAATTTATATACATAGTTTTATATATGAAAACAAAACAATATTTTATAGTACTGAGGCACTTTTGAGGTCCCTCACCAGTGCACAGTGCTTAAAAAAGAACAAGTGACAAAATATCAACTAAACTTTTTAATGTTTTACAGCCTCAACCAACTGAGTGATGAGCAGATGGAGATGGTTTCCCAAGCTCTGAAGATCTTTAACAACCCTGAAAAGATAGCGCCAGAACCAGCGTATGATCCTATCACAAATACTAAGTTCATTTACAAGTAAGTTTATAACAGAACTGTAAACTTGCCCATAAATCATCATTATTACTGACTATTTGGCAAAAAATGACAGTTCTGCTAATACAAATTTTAGGCCCCAAGCCATGTGCTGTCGCCTGATGCTTCTAGGCTTGGTTGTGAGGAACAGGTGTTGCTTCACCTAGGTCCTAAAATGTTTCCAAAGTGATTCTTGTTTATGTAAGTTTGACATGCAGATTCTGATACGATGTTTCTGCGGCGATGGGCCTGTCACATATGATATGCTTCAAAATGTGGGCATTGTGTCTTGAACTACCCCCTGAGATTTATAAGCTGCCAGATCTGAGAGTATGTCTACCGTACCTGGGGATTAGTTGTGATCCTATTTCATATTCACTTCATTTAAAATTTCGATAATTGTAATTTAGTAGTTTAATAGTTTGCAAATGTAAATATTCAAATTGTGTTTTCAGATTGGTGTCGCCAAAAGATCTTACTGTAATTGGTAAAAACAAAGTCCCCCCACAACAACTCAAAGAAGCTGCAAAGATTGAAAACATTACAATAAAGGAATTGAAAAAGGAGATCCTCAGAGAAACTGCTAAAAAAGAATATGTACAAGAGGCCTTCAATAAGGAATACTCGAAAGACAATCTCGAAAGAGAACTGCTGGCGAAATACAAAGCTAAAGCAGAAGAGGCCAAAGAAGAGAAATTAAGAGCCGATGCAAAAAAGGAGGTATTCAGAGCTGATGCTAAAAGAGAAATGTTGCTAAAAGCGGAAACTAAGAAAGAAAATATGCTCAAAGCTAGAGCAGAAGCGAAAAAAGAGGAAATGAGGAAAGAAGAGATTAAAAAAGAATTGAGCATGAAAAAAGCTAAGGAGAAGTTTAAAAACCTGCAGAAAGAGATATTGGATGAACAAGAGGCAAAGGAAGGCAAGGTACGGTCACATGATAATTATTTTCATCATTGCTAATTTATTCTAAAGTTTATTTTTATTTTATACTATGATAAATTAATATTATAATGACAATTTTATTGTAATCTCAAGGTCACATGATAATTATTTTCATCATTGCTAAGTACGGTTGACGACATACTCTCTCTCCAACTATATTTGGATGAAACTTAGAATATACATAGCCTATAACCCTGGCAACTGGCATATAGGCTATTTTTTATCTAGGTACCCTGATAACCCGCAGATGGAAGCTAGTATATTATAAAAGTAATAGGACTAAAGTACTACATTCAGAGTCTGTGTTTGCGAATTATACAATGCTAGAATATGATAGACAAATCTTGATAGTAGGTTAAAATGATAATTTATAATTTCAGACTAAAGTTACGAGAAGTGGTAGAAAGGTAAAGCTGCCAAAACCTATCTTGCCAGAGGACACTCCTCACAAACCAAAGAAGAAAACCACCTTGATCTCGTGTTTCCAGTGTTCTGCTGTAAGTGATCTAAATACTACATTATTAGCTGATTTGAAATCTTAAAATTATCAGTGGTTCTCTAATATATTATGCATGTTATTATACATATAAACCTTCCTCCTGAATCACTAAAAAAAACCGCATCAAAATCCGTTGTGTAGTTTTAAAGATATAAGCAAACATACATACAGACGCGGGAAGCGGAAAGCGACTTTGCTTTATACTATGTAGTGATATATAGATATACTAAGGCGGGAGGCCCGCGGTTTCGCTCGCGTTTTTCTTGGATAATAAGAATCCTATATGTTATTTCATAACATAAGCTATGTATATTAAAAGTTTCATCTAAATCTATTTGGTAATTGAGGCAGAAACACCCTCACAAACTTCAAACACATTTAAAATATTATTAAGATTGTTCGATTTCTGTGACATTCACCAATATATTTAGTAATCTGAAAGTACAACAAAATAAAAAATAAAAAAAAATTGTACTAATTAACTTACTGGTGGCGCGTCTTAAGAGACCTATGTCCAGCAGTAGACTACAAATAGATTGATGATAATGATAATGACAGAAACAACACTAACACGGATCATTGTCCACAGGAGTTCAACAGCCTGTACCGTCTGCAAAAGCACTATGAAAGCCACCCCACCCACATCCCATCCAAGATCCATTCCAACCTGTTCCATTGTCTCCTGGCCATCGTCCTCAGTGGTGCTGAAGGCGATCGCACCAATATATTTCTACAACAATTGCAGCAGTTAGTTGTAAAGCTAAGATCCTTACTGCCTTGCTTGCTCAGCACCGATGATGATGCGAAGCCCTGCACTGTCAGCGAAGATGTTGGCGGGTAAAAAGTTTTGTAAATTACTAGCATTATGGGCATGAATCATAGCTAACTTCACGGGTACGGGTTTTGAAGTAATAATTCCTGGGAATCTATGCATTATTTAGTATTTTTGACGATTATTATGTAAGAATAAGTATTTACATCCATATATATTTCGGTTCTTTTAGAATGTTTACATACAAGTACCTACCTATGCTAGAGCTCTATGAAACAGTTTTTATGAGGGTCCATCTGGCTATCAGTACACCTGTGCGAAGCCAGCGGGTGTACTAATAAAGATTAAAGGCATATTTTTAATATTTTGTCTATGTTGGGCTGATCAACATATATGCTATTCTCTCTATAATAACTTTATTGTTTGAATGTTGCAGCTTACTGGGATTGTACCCTGGCAAGTACACTTTTGACATTGCTGCTTTGGACTGCGTCAAAAACACTGAAGGCTTCTGTCGACACAACCCTCCACTGCCTCCGCCAAAAGTCGAACCCGATACAACTGCCAACCAAGCTTGGGCGACTATCAACGAAGACCCTCCTACCTCAGAAATAGAAATAGATGACTGCGCTAGAATTAATTCGGTGGAAAAATGGCCCACAGTAAATAAGCGGATTTGGAAACAAAAACAAGAGAAAAGCGCACAAGAAAACGCTAAACGAATGCGTCTGGCTTCAGAAAACAACGACACACTGATCGAATTAGGAATAGATGACTTCGTTGGCCTATCCAACGTTTCCTGCGAAGATAAATGTAGCGTAACTATAAGCACACAGGGTGTTAAAATCAAGGCTGATCCTCTTTTAGTTGACGATGAAAGCAATAGCTTCAAGGACCATACACTGGATTTGGACCAACACCAACAGTGTGAACCATTGAATTTGTCTCTAGAACCAAATAACTACCTGAACCCCAACCCAACTACTATACCAACTACTGCAAATCTAGAACAAATTGCTAACACTATTGCTAATTTAGAAAAACAATCGAAAAAGAACAATCACTTACAGTTTCACAGTGCTCATTTTGATATACGATCGTCACCTATAAAACCGACTTCAACAGTATTTCGAAAGTTTCAAATTAATCCTGAATTATTGGCTAAGTATGAGACTCAAATCATTCGATCAATTGAAACAGTTGACAAGGATCATGAAACATCCTTAGAAAAAAATTTAATAGATAACTTGAGTGACGATGATACTACACAAGATAAAGAACCTGTCAATGAGGATACAACAGACCATTTGGTTGGTGATGATACATTGGGAGAAATATTCAGAGATGAAGAGTTGTCTGCCGTCAAGGAATCCTTCATCCTGGATAGAGAATTGAAAGACTGGATTTTAAACAGGAGCAATGATGAAAAATCTGAGGATGGTTTTGGAAAATCAAACAGATTGATTGAGCCCTCACTGATACATGTAAAGGATCACGAAACAAAAACACCTAATGAAATTGAACAAAAGGTTGATTTGCAGCCGAGTGATAATCATGTAATGAGCGAATCATCAGTATTAAACTTCCTGGACACATTCGGGAATGACAGCCTGTCATTTCCAGGTTCCGAGATTAGAACAAATGGGGATTTTCAACTGGATCTCTTCTCGTTTCATAGTGCGTAGTAGTTGAATGTAGTGTAAGCGTAGAAATAATTATAATTTTTTTATTTAAGTTTATTTTCAAGGAATTATAGAATTATTATACAATAGTCCACTATTTTATTTACAAAAACAGCATTAGAGAGACACTACACAGTAAAGCTTCAAAACGTGTTAAGACTTAAAATTGCTGTCCTAGAAATAAAATCTGTTTAGGCAATTTATACTGTATTTAGTGAAATTTGCACAATGATGTTGGAGTAGTTGTTAGTAAAATGCTCAATCAAATACTGTTTAACAATTAATAAATGCTAATAAAACTAACATAGTCTATGCCTGTAAAACAGGTCTTTCATTCTTTCCCTGCAAGTTATCGTTTGTGAATGCATAACCCGTTCCTCCTCTTTCCAATGGTATGATATCTTTCTCTTTCAACTTATCTCCAGTTAGTGGGTGAAGCCAATCTTTTTTGATGATCTTCTCAACGCATTCCATAGTGACTACATGGCCGGTTGTCCTGAAAACGTGAGGGTATTAGAAGAAACAAAAAGAAAGTTCAATTTAGAAAGGACCGTCTCTACCCAATGGTGTGGGGCACCAGGGCGCCGCCGACCCACTGCTGAGGAGCGTCATCAAAAATTCGGGGGCTCCCGAGATTTTTACTGGATGTGGGGCATAGGCCCGTGAGATTATTACTCAGCTCCATACTTACTACCTGAATGTCTACTATCTATAAAATTCACTAGCACATCACTCGTCTGTGATCTATGATGTTTGATTTGTCGCCGAGCGGGTCTGCCAACAGCTTTTCTCTACAATTTAGCTTTACTTTTTTCCCAGGTTTAGTTGTTAGTTGTGGGGACTCCCTTTACCGCATTTAGACTCAAAGATGGTCCATTATGCGTGGTTTCCCAGGTTTAATTGAATAACAAACTAACATTCATGCTTTTACAATTAGAAAGTATAATAAAAGACCAGCACCTGATAACAGCGCAAGGAACCGAGTTGCTCAATATATCATGAGTGACAGGACACATGTATCTATTTTCTTTAGCAATCAAACTTTTCTTATCATCCCGATCATTCACTAATGTCCACTTGATTTCTATCAAATCCTTCATTTTAAGAGGCTTTCCGCTAATAGGGCAGTATACTGTTGCGTCTGGTTTGGCTATTTTTGATATTTTCGCATCTGGTAGCTGAGAAGGGATCCAAAAACTAGGAAGTTGTTTATCTTTTCCGTTGGATAGATTAGACACAGAAGTCGATGTGGACGGCACGTTAGATGGTGTGATTGAAGATGTGACGGAACTGTTTGAAATGTTCTTCTCTCTGTTCATGAATTTAATCAAATTTGCCTCTTTTTCAGCGGCAACCAGCTCAGCTTTTTCATTATCTTCCTTCTTCAATTGTTTCTCGTATTTCTTCATTAGACGTGTGTACTCATTCTTTTTCGTAATAACATACTCCAAGACAGCTTCTTTGTCGAACAAGTATCCGTCTTTGGTCACCACAGGGTTTCTGCAGGGCTGCAAAGTCAAGCTGCAGCAGTCGAAACTCTTCACGGAGTCTTTGCCAACTCTCTCGTTTTGTGTGCCGTATCCGGAAGCAGCTGCGTCCTTTTTCTTCTCGTGGTAAGTGTACACAGCACCTGCAGTGCAATTTCTTGCATGTCTAGTCATTTTCTATTTTTTACTGATATTTTTATGCTAGAAAACAAATTAAGATTTATTTTAATGGACCTCGTTTGTAGTAAGGCAATACACTTACACTACAGCTACACACCTAAATGTGCTCTTTGCTTATATATGCTCTTTGGCTACACATACAATACACACAACAATGCTCATAGGGATGTAAAAAAAATCGATTATTAAATTAATCGATTATCTTAATATTTATAAATCTCCTGTCACGATGTTTGTCCGCGATGGATTCCTAATCTACATAACCGATTTTAAACTAAATTGGCACACCGTGAGCAGTCTGGTCCAACTTGAGATATAGGATAGCTTAGATCTTTAATTATAGTCGCAATTTTATTTTATTGCAAATTGTTGACACAGCAACGCGTGGCCGTGTTTGCTAGTTTTTTAATAAAAATCGATTTTTTATAATTTAAAAAAAATCGATTATGGAAGTTACACATATAAATCGATTTTTGTAAACTAAGTTTACCGAACGCGAACCGAACCGTTCGTTGGCCATTTTCCCGAACGTGAACCTACATAATATAGTCGCCACCCAAACGGAAACCGACCCATCGGTCTTGTCTCCGAACGCAAACCGAACCATTGATCGTTTTTCCGAACGTGATCCGACCAATAGTCGCTTCACAAACGGGAACCAACCCATCGATCGTCTCTCCGAATGCGATCCGAACCGTTGATCGTTTTCCCCAACGTGAACTGCCGAACGCGAACCGACCGACCTATCGGTCCGTCTGTCCCCCGAACGCGAACCGATCACTAGCATTGCGGCACTGGTACTACAAACCTAAACCTTAGGCACTTATTAAAAATACTAAATTATTTTTTTACATGAAATCCTACTTACTATAACATGGTAAAATAGACATAAATTAAATTTGATATCTTACAGATATTCCATCATTTAAAATATAAATGAATTCATTAACTATTTCATAAATCCCTTGTCTATGGTAGTAATCAACTGTCAATGTCACTTGTCAAAAGCTAAATTTTCAAACGTGTAGTCCAATTGGCGCGAATTGTTTGTTTTGATTGTGCTTTGACTTTGAGGCTTTGCTTGCTTTACCTTTACAATTGTGTTTACCTGAATTTCTTTTAAAGTTTCAAAAGTTTTCTCTCAGTTTCACTCATTGGAAATATTCACATTTCACAGTGGTTTCTTACTTTTTATAAAAATGTCTTTTAAATCATCATCTACATGTGGCAAAACTGTGAAAATCGTTTATTTAAATAAATGATCTAAGTTAGGTAGGTAGATAAGCGAAGTAGAAATTATGGGTACTTAGGTACGTGGGTAGTAATATATAGGCTCCTATTTGATATGGTAGGTAGGTACTTACTGCGCGTACGAAAAAAAATTTTCAAATCGCAGGAAAAAAAATCGTTTTTTTCAGAAAAATCGATTATTATTTCTATATAAATCGATTTTTTGGAAAATCGATTTATTTGTAGGGAAAAAAATCGATTATTAACTAATCGATTTTTTTTAATCAATGTTACATCCCTATGCACAACAGAACAACACGACAAGTCGACCACAAACAAGAGTGAAGGCGATCAAAATATGTATATTTATGTCAAATCAAAATGAAAATGGCGTGAACGAAAAACGGCGGCCAATGAGATCAGCAATCAGCATCATGGTAAAAAAAAAACCGGCCAAGTGCGAGTCGGACTCGCGCACGAAGGGTTCCGTACTATTATCAAAACGGCAAAAAAATCACGTTTGTTGTACGGGAGTCCCACTTAAATATTTATTTTATGCTCTTTTTAGAGAAATACATCATATGTGAAAATTTCAACTGTCTAGCTATCACGGTTCACGAGATACAGCCTGGTAACAGACAGACGGACAGCGGTGTCTTAGTAGTCCCGTTTTTTACCCTTTAGGTACGGAACCCTAGAAACATAAAAAATAATTCATAATATCTCATAACCTACCTAACTACGTAGTTAGCATTCCACACGAGACAGGTTGCAAAGCCATCGCCGCTTTCAAGAATACTAACAGGTTTCCTCACGATGTTTTCCTTCACCGTTATAAACACGTGTAACACGCATGTACATTTTTCGAACAGAAATATCCATTGATGCACGGCCAGGATTCAAACTCGAAATTAATTTGAAATTAATAATATCTACCTAGGTACCTATTTACCTAACTACATGAATTCAATAATTCAATTTCAAACTTTTTAGTCGATCATGTGAAGTACCATCTATTTACCGACTAACTTTACCGATAGTGGTAAAATAGCGCCACCTGCCAGCGGAATTGCAAACCTCTTTCATCTTACCTCTCAAACCCCGAGCGGTCGCATGAGATCGCGAAAAGTACTTATATTAACGTAGTAACATCACATGAAACTAGATGGCGCTGGAATGCAAAAATCAAGTTTGTTGTATGGGAGCCCCCCTTAAATATTTATTTTATTCTGTTTTTAGTATTTGTTGTTCGAGCAGCAATAGAAATATATAATCTGTGAAAATTTCAACTGTCCATCTATCATGGTTCATGAGATACAGCCCTGTGACAGACAGACAGACGGACAGACGGACAGACGGACAGACGGACAGACGGACAGACGGACAGACGGACAGACGGACAGACGGACAGACGGACAGACGGACAGACGGACAGACGGACAGACAGACGGACAGCGAAGTCTTAGTAATAGGGTTCCGTTTTTACCCTTTGGGTACGGAACCCTAAAAAGACCTAAATCTTGACATTGACAATAATGTCCTAGATGACAATGATAGACGCCATAACATATGAATTGAATTGAAAGACAAGATCTTGTTTTCATTTGAATTGAGGTTAGTTCAGTTTGAATGATTTGTTTTCATTCTAATAATAATTGGAAAGTGTAATAAATACAAGTATTTTCGCGTATAACATTGCAGCTATTTATTCAGCGGTACGCTAAGTAAAGTCACAATGTATTCTAGCATAGTTATACCAAGGTATGTTCAATAAACTATTACTTAGAGGTTAGAAGAGTTCTTTCGATTATTGATTGTGAATTATAATTCTCACAGGCAGTGGTCCAGGCTTACCTGTTTATGCCGCAGTCTGAATACTATCGAAGGGCAGAAATTACCACAAAGCAATGCATCTTCTGATGGGATAACACCACCACCAAGAATTCCTAGAGGACCCACAGATATCTTGCAGGCTTTAGCTGCTACAGTTAAATCAGATCCCACAGCTGCACATTATAAGTATGATAGTTATGAGTTTCGATCTATAATGCCCCTAAAATGTATTAAAAGTTAGATCAGCTTCAAATTATTTAAAATCTGGCTTTTACCCTCAACTCCGTCCGCATAGATTCAGGAAATCGACTTTTTTAGGCTATCGTAAATTATTGAAAATCATGAAAATACAAATAATTTATTTAAAAAAAAAGTAGCTATTGTTCATCCCAAGACTAAATATAATCAAATTACATGACAATCAGCCCATCAGTTAGGGCTTGATAATGTCACAGACAGACAGAGTTAATTTCACATTGATAATATTATTTTTAAATGTTTCAGGTACCATGATGATCCATATCTGATCCCTCTGTCAAACTTCCGTAAGCGAGCATATGCTCTATCAGCAGAGGCGGGTCGGAAGGCAGCAGCATGGATAAGGGATGAGCACTCTGATTGGTTCACCACCAGGGAATGGGATCCACCGGGCAAGAAAAAGACTCCATTCTCAAATGCTGTGCCTTTCATTGAGGCTTTTAAGCCTAAACCTATTTATAATGATGAGAGCAAGGTAATGTTATCTTACATTTGGCACATCCCAACAACCAGCTCATTGCTGCTTTAAAATATACAAATTAGTTTTGAAATGTGTTTCTTCGCAGTTATGAGCAAGCACATGTGCATAGAATTTTTGAAAATGATAATCTATTTATATAAAAGAATGTTGTGTTAGTCTCACTATTTATAACTCAAGAACGGCTGAACGGAATTGGCTGAAAATTTGTGTGGAGGTAGCTTAGAACCAGGAGACGGACAGAGGATACTTTTTGTAACAGGAACTGGAACTTAACACAACATTTGTTAATTCTAAAGCGATACGAAGTTCGCCAGGTTAGCTTGTTGTAATTAAAATAAATATTGGTGGACATTTCACACAGCGTCATTTAGCCCCTAAGCAAAGTATTATGGAAACTAGATTACTGATAAATCAATTGATGCATGTTGGGACATAAACCTTTGAAATACAAGCTAACCACACAACCAACATACCTTTCTAGAATGTTAATACATAATCTCATTTATCATATAACTAGCGACCCGCCCCGGCTTTGCACGGGTTTAATACATATAAATCTTCCTCCTGAATCACTCTATCTATCTATTAAAAAAAACCGCATCAAAATCCGTTGTGTAGTTTTAAAGATATAAGCAAACATACATACATACATACAGACGCGGGAAGCGGAAAGCGACTTTGCTTTATACTATGTAGTGATTTCCAGGTAACAATAGAAGATCTTCAATACACGATTCAGAACGCCTTACTAGAGGATTCAATGAAGATATTCCAACTGCTGGGTGGATCAGAGAATGTGAACGAAGAGCTGAAACTACAATTCCTTCAGTTACTCTGTTTTTATAACGAGAAAGAACCTGACTCTACTGAGTGGATGGAAGAGAGGTGGTTTGCTGCAACAACCAGAGATAGACAAGCTGCTACATGGAGGTAAGAATATGTATCAATTGGAAATTTGTGAAGGAATTTTCATAACTGCCCTAAAATTAACTCTCATAGACATAACTCTGTTGTTTTGTAAAAAACTAGTGAGAACCCTTGTGACTTTGTTCACATTAAATAATTTTGCACCCCTGCATACTAAATGGAAGACACCCTCCAAAATTCAAGTTTCTAGGATCCAATGATTTAGGCTGCGATTTGATAGATCAGTCAGTCAGTAACACAAGCGGTTTATACAATATATTTAGATTATTTATGGCATTCTATTATAAGCCCTGTTGGCCGAGTGGGAGGTACCCCAACTTTCATTACGAAGGTCAAGGAATCCCGGCGTGCATCAATGGATTTTTTTGTCCGAAAAATTTATATGCGCATCGAAAAAAAACACGTGCTCAAAACGGTGAATAAAAAACATCGTGAGGAAACCAGTTAGTATTCTTATAAGCGGCAATGGGCTTGCAACCTGTCACGTATGGAATGCTAACTACTGCAAAATGTGGGCATGTGCCAAATATAATGTTTGGACGTGCCTCTGACTACCCCTACTAGACATCTTCAAAGGATCTAAGCGTCTGAAGATCTGAGAGGATGTCTACCGTAATTGGGGATTACAGTCGTGATCCTATTTTTTTTTTTTTTTTTTTTTATTATAATTGTATTCATGAATTGCAGATTGGGAGGTCTAGCAGACAAAATGTTTGCTTCATTGGAGCCAAAGACACCCGAGGCATACTGCGCTATCATACAAGGCATGGCTAAATACTACCAGGTATATAAGGTTGTCTGGAAGAGATCGCTTTTAGCGATAAGACCGCCCATTGTACATTTATGTTTGTTGTTATTTACCATTTGTTTTCTTTGTGTGCAATAAAGAGTTCATCTATCTATCTATCTATCTATATGATATTTATTACGTTTAAGAAAAAAAAACCGGTCAAGTGCGAGTCGGACTCGCGAACGAAGGGTTCCGCACCATTATCTATAAAAAACGGTAAAAATACACGTCTGTTGTATGGGAGCCCCACTTCAATATTTATTTGATTCTGTTTTAGTATTTGTTTTTATAGCGGCAACAGAAACACATCATCTGTGAAATGTGTATCACGGTTCATGAAATACAGCCCTGTGACAGACAGACGGACAGCGAAGTTTTAGTAATAGGGTCCCGTTATTACCCTTTGGGTTCGGAACCCTAAAAATTATACATGTTGAATTGAGAAGCTTCCCTTTTTTCGTCGCTCTTTTATTCAATTACGTTTACTTCAATGTAAAAATTTTGTTTTATCACATTGTATAATGATTTATTATGTCTTGAAACATGCTCTCTAACAGTATCACGGTCAACAGAAAGAGCAGCTTAAAATAAAGTCCGTACTTATAATACCTCTACTCATTACAGGCTGAAAGAGCCCACCAACTATCTCAAGAGGCGATAGAACAAGGCATCCCACTATCAACAAGCGTGTACAATTCCCTGCTGGGTTGTATTGGTTTCCTCTGCGAAGGCACGGCATTACGCACAGAAGCACTGAAGAAACTTTTAGTACAAATGAATGAGCAGGTATAGTAAATAGTCTCAAAGCTATGAAGTTATCAAACACTAGTGAAACTCCCATGATTTTGTTTATGTGAATGAATGAATGAATGAATGAAAATGCTTTATTGTACACCATTAAAACAAAATAATAAAGATATAAACTTAAACTAGAAGAAACACTGTACAATGGGGCTTTTAGGGGTTGACTGCACCCTATTACTGCTGTACTGTGCGTTGATAGATCAGTCAGTCAGTCAATAACGCAAGAGCTTTATTAAGAAAATGAATTTATGAAGATAATTAATTTTGATGGCTTTAAGTATAAAAGTCATTAAAAAGTTATTATAATGATTTTCTTGAAAATTTCATAGTATAACTTTAATTTAAGATACCATGTTATTTATAAGCAATTCATCATAAAAATACAGGATCTCGTAAATGGCGACGGGCTTGCAACCTGTCACGTGTGGAATGCTAACTTCAGCAAAATGTGTGCATTGTGCCAAATGTAAGTTTAGAGGTGCCTCTGACTAACCCATTTGTAAATCTTCAAGAGCACAGAGCAGCTGGAGATCTGAGTGGAATGTCTACCGTACTTGGGCATTACAGTCGTGAGCCTATTTAATTTTTTCAGTATTATATAATCAGTATATAAAATAATCCGGGACCTCCCGGGACTTAAAATAAAAATTATTACAATACAATTTCAACAACCGTGTCTCGTCTCTAGTCTCGGCCCGAAAGACCCGACACCTAAATTTACCAAAAGTCCCGGGACTTCGAGACACGAGACGTCCCGGGACCCAAACCCTACGAGGGATGCACTGTATATAAATTTATTTATTTTAGGGTATATCGCCAAATGACGAGACTCTATCCGCTTGCCTTCGATCTCTCTCATTATGGGGCGGTGGCAAAGTACTACAGGATTTAGCATTGAAAATAATATCAGAGTTCAAGAAATTGGAAATCCAGCCCGGACTGTCTGCTTACTATTATCTACTATGCCTGTTTTGTAAAGAAAGTGAGTATTGATTAGCAAAATATTAAATCAAGTCATCCTTATTATGTTGAAAATATATGCATGTGCCACATTAAATGTTTGGACGTGCCTCTGTCTACCTTTAGTTATCTTCAGGGATATGAGAGCCTGGAGGTGTGAGAATATATCTATCGTACTTGGGGATTACAGTATTGAATTTTTATGTTCTAAATTAGATTATATTGTAAACTGTTTCTGCCTAAATAAAGATAAAATAAAAAATAATATAAAATAGTAAATTACAATATATATGTATAATTTTTTTGTTCTTCATATGAGTTTCTTTTGTTTGTACCTACAGCCTACAGAACTCTAAAAAAACCGGCCAAGTGCGAGTCGGACTCGCGCACGAAGGGTTCCGTACCATTATCTATAAAAACGGCAAAAAATCCCGTTTGTTGTATGGGAGCCCCCTTAAATATTTATTTTATTCTGTTTTTAGTATTTGTTGTTATAGCAGCAACCGAAATACATAATCTGTGAAAATTTCAACTGTCTAGCTATCACGGTTCATGGGATACAGCCCTATGACAGACAGACGGATGGACACACAGACAGACAGACAGACGGACAGCGAAGTCTTAGTAATAGGGTCCCGTTTTTACCCTTTGGGTACGAAACCCTAAAAAAACTGTTGTTTATTTCAGGGGGACCGCGTATAGACATTCTGTCCTCAATATTGACTGATTTGGAAAGCAGGGAAAAGTTAACACCCAAAGAAGCTTCCGACACAAACTTCTTCATAACAGCTATGGGTGTTAGCAGTGACCATTTACAGGTAAACTTTTTATAAATCCTAATAATATTATAAATGCGAAAGTTTGTGAGTTTGTATGTATGTTTGTTCCTCAATGAGGCCTAAACGACAAAACGGATTAAGTTGAAATTTACTGTAAATGTAGATATAACGTCCGAATAAATAATAGAATACTTAAAAAAATTTAAAACATCCCCAAAACGATAAAAAAAACTCAAAGGGATGATTTCTGTATAGATGGCGCTGGAGTGCAACAAATCTGACATCACAGACAAAAACATTCAGTCTATTCTAGTAAATTTATATAGTATCTAGTATATTTATTCTAGTATATATTAGTCAGATTATTGAAATTTGACAGGACAACGTCTGTCACGGGTCGGCTAGTTAGTTATATTTAAACACTTTTTTTTGGTAATTAAACTATATTAATACTACTTATACAGGTAAGAACACTCCCGATAACTGAAACTGGATGTTCTGAACGTGCATCTTAAGGCGCTCCCGGTCGACGATTGTTTTTGTTCGAAACGAAAAAATAAATACTTGTGAACAAGCCACATCTCCTATTTTATAATGTATAGTATATGTGAATAAAGATGTACCCATCTTTAATCACTTCGATAAATAATCCTACCGACCGCTGCAATGACGACAAACACACGTCGGCGCGTGGTCCGCCTTAGCTTTTCGAATAAATTAATGATATAAATTATGTATAATTACTTATCAAAAATCTATTCTAATAGAAATCTAGATCTACATATTACCTATCTTTAACAATAAATCACAAGTTGATTTTAATAGTAGGTATATAAAATATTTCGATCATAAATTCTAAAACGTATCATTTTGAAATAATATCTTTATCGTGAAAAGTTTCTGCTATTATGTTTTCAGCTTAATAGAAATCTAGGTAGGAACCTGAAGTAATATAATTATAAAAATAGGAGATGTGGCTTGTTCAGAAGTATTTCTTTTTTCGTTTCGAAAAAGAGCAATCAGCGAATGGGAGCCCCTTAATCGATTTTTGACAAAAAAATCTCAAGTGACAAATTTATCAATTTCACAATTTGGCACGAAATCAGGTGTTCTGTACTAAATAGTACAGTTCATTAGCGGCAACATTATCATAGGATTTTTGAAAAAAAAGTCACTAGTCGTCGATTCATCCTTTAGGATTTAAGCATAATATAAATACTTTTTCAGGATATAAACATGGCGGAGCGTGTACATAAGTTGCTGGTGAAAGACGATAACTACAAACTGGTTGGAGACGCGTACAAAGAGAGCATTTACTACAGACACTACATTACAGTTGCTTGCAGGTAAATATTATGATCAACTAGAACATGCCTCTGACTACCCCCTTTAGACATCGACAAGGATCTTAGTGCTTAGAGCTCTGATTAGTTTTAAATAAAAAAAAAATGATCTTATTATAGGCATGCGCCATACGAAAGGACCATACAACTATTAGACACGATGATCCCCAACATTTATGTTCCGGAACCATCTGTTATGGAAGAGGTAAGTCGATATTTTATTTATATTTACTGATGCGACTAACTTTTGCCCGCGGCTTGAAATACATTATCGTGTTTCAAGTTTTATGCTATATCAAAAAGATCCTACGATTCTAAATGATCCTAGTGATATTAATGAATTAACGATTTTTTTTTTGCTTTCGACTTTTTACTTCAATTTTGATATTTGTTTCCATTGTGTAGAGAATAGTTCAAAATTGGTTTCATTTAAATTGTATTTGACTGGCCTCACAGCTCAGTTAATAGCAGCTCTGCCTTCTGCGCTGTAGGTTGTGGGTACAATCCCCACTCGGGATAAACATTTTTGTGATGAACATAGATGTTTGTTCTGTGTCTGGGTGTTAATATGTATAATAAGTATGTATTTAGAACAAAAAAAAGTATATATAAGTATTCTATCAGTTATCTGGTTCCCATATTACAAGCTTTGCTTAGTTTGGGGCTAGATGGCGCTGTGTGAAATGTGCATCAATATTTATTTATTTATTTATGTAGGATTAATAATCTATACTTATACTTATACTAATATTATAAAGAGAAAAGTTTTGATTTATTGTTTTTTTGTATGTTTGTAATGGTTAAACTCAAAAACTACTGAACCGATTTCAAAAATTCTTTCACCATTACCAAGCTACATTATCCCTGAGTAACATAGGCTATTTTTTATTTTGAAAAAGTAATAAATTCTTTATTAGAATGACGATAGTTTGAAGCAAGGTGTAAAAAATTGCTAAAAATTTTGCTTTCTTCGTGTGCGCTACAAAAACTATTGAACGGGAATTGTAACCGGAACAGGAATGGGAACGGGAACGGGAACGGAAGACAACATTTGTTAATTCTAAAGCGATACGAAGTTTGCGGGGTCAGCTTGTTACTTCATAAAACTTAATCGTCTCTTGCTCTTGACCTTTCGATTGGTCGAAACATTTTCGTATGTTTTGTTTTTAAATCTTTCTTATTTATTTTTTAGATTATAAAAACGTTGGAACTGGCCGGCGCTGGCGATCGACTAGCGCAAGCTTGGTCGCAACTCGTCATATTCGGACATGCGAAGAAGCACAGACTCGTTGAGAATCTTCTTAGTGCTATGGCCAACTGCTATCAATATCAAGGTATGTTATACCAATAAAAAAACCGGCCAAGTGCGAGTCAGAATCGCACACGGTTCGCAAGGGTTCCGTACCATTATCTATAAAAAATGGCAAATAAACACGTTTGTTGTATGGGAGTCCCACTTAAAGTATTTTTTAGTAATTTTTGTTATCAAAAAAAGCTGGTAATTACCACAACAAATTCAATCAGTTGCCTTACCACAAGCTCTTGCCACAATCTAGATAAATTAAAGACAGAAACATGATTGGTGAAACTTTTCTCGACAGATTTATTTTCCAAAGTTGGCTCTTCAAAAAAACTAGTTTCGTTTTTAATCAAAACTATGAATAGCTAAATAGTTCATTTTTATATAATTCGTTAAATAATCATACTAGCTACCTAAATTAAATACATTTTTTAAATTTGATGGTGTTCAAGATAATGCAGTTTTATCACTTTTTCCGTCTTATCCGGGTAGACTCAGCCCATACAAAACGTCAAATTTCACTTAATGAAAATGTTATATTTCAGAGGTTGAGGTTAAAGAAAAAATGCGTTCAGCCGCCGCGGATATTCTGAAGTTTAGTGTGACCAATGAAGAGGAAGATGAAACCAAAGATTTGAGATCACCTGTCACCCAAAAGTGAGTATAACATGTATATCAATATCTACATTCATATATAAATGTATTTTAGAGTGTTTGTTTGAAATGGACACAAAATACGGGACCTATTTTTAAAGTTCTTCAACTTTTTAAAAGTTACATTATCAGCGAGAAACATAGGCCATATTTTATTTACAAATAATTTTTTGTTAAAAATTATTTTTTAATGACAAGCTTTTGTAAAATCATTTAAAATTTGTCACATTATACACATTACACATTGTCATTGGAACTTGACAAGTATGCAAAGTTTTTACTCAATCGAAGTATTTACTAAGGAGTTCCATTGTGAGTGTCTGTTGAACAACTCCTGCCATATTACTGTATTGTCACCGAAGTTACTTAAGTATGCGAAATTTCAGCTCAACCGATTGAGGATAACTGCTTCAAAATTCAGTTGCAAGATTCCACCTTAACAAACATAGTTACATAGATACATACATTGCAAGTTAAATAAAAGCTTGTAAAAACTAGAGATTGACGAAAATTGTAATCAATAATAACAAATAAGAAAATTTTAAGATTATAAGTCTCCTTGGACTTATAATCTTAAAATATGAAACAAATCTTGATAAAAAACCGGCCAAGTGCGAGTCGGACTCGCGCCCAAAGGGTTCCGTACCCATTATCTATAAAAAAACACGTTTGTTGTATGGGAGCCCCACTAAATATTTATTTTATTCTGTTTTTAGTATTTCTTGTTATAGCAGCAGTAAAAATACATAATCTGTGAAAATTTCAACTGTCTAGCTATCACGGTTCATGAGATACAGCCTTGTGACAGACAGACGGACAGCGAAGTCTTAGTAATAGGGTTCCGTTTTTACCCTTTGAGTACGGAACCCTAAAAATTATTATATTGCTTAAAATCGTGTAAAACTAGTGAAGTTCGATCGGTTGATTCCGCTAGGGTTAGCCACTAGCTCACACAAACTTATATCAACAGATTGTCAGCCACATCACTATCGAATATAATAGAGATTTGCGCCGACACACCGGACAAGGCCGACCCGGTCTGGGACTCCGTCGATAAAGCCATTCAACTGCTGAAGAACGAGGAAGCAAGTGGAGTGCCCACCAAACCGCAGGCTATAGTGGACGTGGCGACTAAAGCGGCCACTATCGGCAAACAGGGCATTGCGGCGGTAAGTAGAAATAAAGATAATTATGAAAGGTTGTCTGGAAGAGATCGCTTTAAGACCGTCGGGTAGGTCCCATTTGTTCTATAGAACATGACGTCATAGAACAAAAAGACACAGTTTTTTTTCCATTTGGTTTCATAGAACAGTTTTGTTTTATTATACCACAAACAGAAGTCGGGTGTGAAGCTTGCAGGTAGTTTTATGGTAAAAACTGTGTCTTATTGTTCTACTAGCGACCCGCCCCGGCTTCGCACGGGTAGCATGTTATTATACATATAAACCTTCATCCTGAATCACTCTATCTATTAAAAAAAACCGCATCAAAATCCGTTGTGTAGTTTTAAAGATATAAGCAAACATACATACATACGCGGGAAGCGGAAAGCTACTTTGCTTTATACTATGTAGTGATTCAATGTACAGAATTGAACTCTTCTACAGTTTTATTATATGTATAGATTTTTGATTGAACAGGCCGCTGTATCATACCTAGCTGAATGTGGTTTCGAAGAGGTTCTTACAGCCAGTCAACAAGTGCTGAGCGTTATGCTGAACAGACCGGAAGAGGAAGTGCAAGCTATTCTCAACAACGACCCGAACACGCTAGCTAGCTCGCTGCACCCGGCCGCGCTTGCAGTAGCTCAGGCGTATCACTCGTAAGTTTTTCATAGTAGCAATTATGTTGTGTTTACAGACTAGCTAAAATTTCGTAAAATAAAATGAAATGAAATACATTTGTCACACACAGAGATAAATAAAGAATCTTTCTTCAAGTGCATAAAAACACATACTACCGACTGCGTGGGTCAAACAGGCACAATTTCAGCTTTATGCTGCTCCACATGTACGATCGCTTTTATTCCTTTTTCGGTAAAGTCTAAATTAGCGTAACCACATCGAAATTTTAGCTAGTTAGTGGACACCATAGAATTGTCACCTATACCTATCTAAATATACTGTGTAAAACTTCTACGTAACTAACTGAC
The DNA here is from genome assembly GCA_912999785.1 of Hydriomena furcata. Lineage (NCBI taxonomy): Eukaryota > Metazoa > Arthropoda > Insecta > Lepidoptera > Geometridae > Hydriomena > Hydriomena furcata. The sequence continues at coordinate 12,136,320 of OU538828.1, read as the reverse complement.
TGATAAATCAACGCACAGTTTAATAAAAAAAACCGGCCAAGTGCGAGTCGGACTCGCGCACGAAGGTTTTCGTACCATTATCTATAAAAAACGGCAAAAAACACAATACACAAATAACGCTCTAATACAACCGGTATTAGAGCCCCACTTAAATAAGAATTTATTTTATTCTGTTTTAAGTATTTGTTGTTAGAGCGGCAACAGAAATACATAATCTGTGAAAATTTCAATTGTCTAGTTATCACGGTTCATGAGATACAGACCTGTGACAGACAGACGGACAGCGAAGTCTTAGTAACCCTAAAAACCATAACTCCTAGAAGCATGGTATCTTCTTTTTATGATTTAGGGGTGCACTAGGAAAGGAATACCCGAAACTCAACCTCTTAAAAGGGTTTCATTCTGTTTTATTTTATATTTTACTATAATATCATATTTTTTACACGCAGAGCCAAAGCCGGTGGTCCCATCATCAAAGACGCAGAATCAACGAGTTCAGACAGCGACAGTGAATCTTCATCGGATGACGAGTAATTGTATAAATAGTATTTTATAGAATATTAGATAATAAATTGCATTTAGGTACATATTTAATTACTTATTTATTTCAATTCTTACCATACTAAACTATTATAGTTGTTCTATTTTACGAAGGCGAGTGTGCAGTACTTGTATTTATAATGTGTATATACACACGCGCTTACGCACACAGAAAAAAATCTTAAGTGCAAATCAACACAATCAACACACACGATTATAAATAATTTTAAAACTCGGTTTAGTCGCCAAAAGCTATGGCTCTAATTTTTTTCACAAATAATAACGCTCTTATTCAAGAACACGCACCCACAGTGGACGAAATCTTTTTTCATAAACATTAGCCATGCGCAGCATATATCCATAAAGTGAAAAGATATATATGTGTCTTTTCATCTCAGTGAAGTATATCACTCATCTAGTTCAATAGTTCATTTAGTTCATCTAGTTCATTTAGTTCATCTAGTCCAATAGTTCGTTTAGTTCATCTAGTCCAATAGTTCGTTTAGTTCATCTAGTTCAGTTTGTCGCTTAGTTCTTAGTTTATGCATTGAACTATCGTAATTTGCATTAATCTAGTTTATGTGGTCAACAGAGATGATTTTGTTAGGTGTTCTTTTATCTTTCCTAGTTCATCGAACTAAAATAAATAAATAATAAATAGAATCGCGACTGTAATCCCCAAGTACGGTAGGTAGAGTAGACATCCTCTCAGATCTCCAGACGCTTAAATTTCTGTAGATGTGTAAAGGTTAGTCAGAGGCGTGTCCAAACATCTGTTTGGACACGCGAAAAGTAGGTAGGTAATTAAGTAAATAAGGTATGATTAGTGTTCAATGTAATTTTGGTGGTTTATCGCCACAAATGTAGATGTTCCTGTACTAGGCTCAGTGTACCTACTACTTTGAAACTCTGTTTGATAGGTATTAGTATAGTTGGTATGTTCCAATAGCGAAAACCATACCACACAACCAGTGTAACAATCCAATTTTCAAATGACGCGTAGACGAAACTCACCCATAATAATTAAATTTTAATATCTTCATCTCGTTTACGCGCTTGAAAGTTAGCGCGCTAGAGAGGGATGCCATTATTATTTTATGGTTCGGCACAGTAGGCACATCTTCGCGGCGAGTGTTGTCGTACTTCTCTTTAAACTCATGTTATCTCTATCTATCTAGTTCGCGTATATCAGCGTGTAGTTCGCGAATGAAATGAAGTACTGAAGTACTTCAATTGAAGGAGATATAGTGAATGAATGAAGGAATACAGGTGAAGTAGTCCAATTGAAGGATTCATTCGCGAACTACACAAGGCTAATAAACATCACTTTATGTGTTAAGCGGCACTATGGCGCACGCTACCGTGTGCCTTTAGAGCTCAACTTTGGCTAGAGGCACACGACAATGTGCCTCTAGTCATATGCCACTATGCAGTGTCGCACAACACATAAAGTGATTTTTATGAAAAAAGATTTCGTCCACTGTGGGTGCGTGTTCTCATAGTGTCGTTCTTGAATACGAGGGTAAGAGTGCAACATTAAACTGTGGATCACCTTTAACCAACGTTGAAACAAGCTTTCCAATAACAAGGTTTGTGAACAGAGGCTCAATTCTCAATGCATTTTATTCTATAGCAAACTGACATGCAGCCATATTTGTTAAAGCTATACAAATTGGTCATTCACTTCAGGGATGTAACGGAGGTAATTTTATCGGAACCGAAGTCGGAGTCGGAGTTTTTAAATTTGATTTATCGGAGTCGGAGTCGGAGTCGGAGGCACTATCAGGAATCAGAAGTGGCGGCAGAGAAGATTATAAACATTATTCAGTGAACATTTTTAATTTTAATTTATAAGTACTTAATCAATTTACAGACAATAAAAATAAAAATTGCCATGTTTCCTATTAAAATTTAACAGTTTACAATTTAACAGTTAACAAATTAAATTAAAATCACTCCAAGGTTGTTTTTGTGTTGATTTTTATTTTGTTTTATTAAATTTAAATGTAAAAAAAACCTTGTAGTAATAATTTTAATGACATGTGTATCACACATCCTCCGATTAAAACCTCCGATTTAAAAGTTTCGGAACCGAAGTCGGAGTCGGAGGTGTAATAACAATCGGAAGTTCCGACTTATCGGAGTCGGAGTCGAAGCTCTGTAACATCCCTGATTCACTTGTATTGTAGCAACAAATAATCTTAAAATGCAAAAATTCAAACAATAGGTACTTAACTACTCGTAATTTGAGAAAGTTTCTACCTCACATTGTGTGACTTCTTACTATGTAGCAGACTCTCAAAACCTTATTCATAACAAGTTTTCGCTGACGGCTTTTCTCGCGTGGTACCTGGATAAAAAGCATCATCTATATTTCTGCGCTGTAGGTTCTAGGTTCAATTCCCAACCAGGTGATTCCGTCGCGACCGCTTGCTTTCCCAACAGCCTGTCTCACCGCTAATAGATGTTTCACATCAAAAATATTTAATATGAAATGTAATCAAAGAAATAATAATTCTATAGCTAAAATAAAAACATTACAAGTATGGAAATATTTATATTACATACTAGATTGTCCTGACAGACGTTACTAACGATTACAACAAAAAAAGAATTAGCAAAATCGGTTCAGCCGTTTACGCTTGATGCCAAGGGAAATAGGGATTCATATTTATATATAAGATATCCCTATATAAATAGCTATAATATATATATGTAACAAACTTCCTAACTTTCGCGATGTGATAAGGCGGTTAATAGTTCAAAATCGTACAAGTATTTAGGTCAGTGACATACTATTAATGTACCGACACCCTTTCTTTGCTCATAAAGAGCACACTTATTGTTTGACCCACTGACATGTAGGTGTGTGATCTCACCTTTTAGGTAGCCGTGTAGTTATTTGGACTAAGCACGTGCCTACATACTAGTGGGAACCCCGCGGTTTAGTTCGCGTAATTATTCATACAAACTGACATCTCATTATAAATCTTTTATAGGTTGTTTTTCGGGACAAAAAGTATCCTATGTTTCAATATAGGACGTAATCTATCTTACCTTACAAATTTCTTAGAAATCGGTTCAGCGATTGTGTTTGAGTATAAGAAACACAACATCCAAATATTCGCATACTAGTTAAATTACCTTATTCACACATATAAGGCACAAATCTCCGAGTCTATTGAATTTTGCAAAAAAAACTTCATACCCGTTTCACTTAATCTCCACTTTCATAATAAAATTCTGCTCCTGCGCTGACGCGTGCTTTAGGTATAGATCTTGTCAACAACTCTCTTCAGCTAAAGACAAAAACAATCACAGAGCGTGAACCGTTACTCAGTAGAATATACAACAATGAAATGCGGACTCATTTCTCCATATTGTCATAGGGAGGTGTTAAAAACGATAATTGCTTTGTCAAATGAATTGTTGGAAGAAAGCTCGATGTTTCCGTTAGTCGTATTTTGGACGTCGTCGTATGGTTTTGTGCGATTCTAAAATGATCAGTTTTTGCGTGAATTTCGTTTTGGCTGTGGTAAGTTCTTTTTATATTTAACTAGTTATACAAATACAAATCATTTATATTTATTTCTTGAAGTAGGTAGAAGGTACAAAAATATCGGTTGAGCTCTGTCTCCTGTGGTAGCTTTATGAAAAGCTGTGTTACAGGAGGCAGTTATAACTTGGTTCTGTGACTTCACTTATGTTGTACCTACCTAGATAAAATGTACCTAGCTTAGATGCTATTCTAATTTTTATCGAAATTGGTGCAGCTGTTCGGCGTGATTGAAACAATATCCACCTAAGTACCTACTAGTCATTCAGTTGGTATTGGTAGTAGCTCCACTGCGCTATAGATTGTGGGTTCGATCTCCACCCATGACAAACGTAGATGTTTGTTCTGTGTCTGGGTGTTATAATGTTTTTACAAATAAAATGGTGAGAGTGAAAATAACAAACAAAATATAGTAATTTATTTTATTATAATAGCACCATGCATGAGGGATATATCACTGTCACTTAGCAAAAATATCTAGGCAGTGAATTGAAGATTAGCTCCTTAGAGAATATAATAATTTGATTTCATTTAAACTTTCCACAGGCTATTCTCAACATAGACTCGATCGTCGCCTACAATCCAACTTACATAGACTGCGGTCCTTACGGATTCATCTGTGAACGAAACAACAAAGTCAGACTATGCGAAGGCGAAAACATATTCGGGCCTACCTTCATCTGCCCTGTCAACACAATTTGCAGCGAGAAATCCACCGAAGTCTGCGTGGACATTGGTAACTTCATCGACTCATCGTTCACCAGAACCATCAGATGCCATAGAAACGAGAGAATAGCTGATACAACCGTACCAGACTGCAAAGGCTACATCCTTTGTATACCCAACAAGAACCGCTTCCAAGGAATCAAGTTCAAATGTTCGGGAAACACAATTTTCAACGGATACACCCGAACGTGTTCCGCGCCAGATATATACAAATGCCCAGTTGATACTACGAAAAAGCCGGAGCTTTTTGATAATAAGAACGTTGATAGAGAGGTGAAGTTAAGTGCGAAGGGAGACACACGACGTACGATCGATTGTAAGAACTACAAGTTTACAGTGACTCAAGATCAAACACCAGCTAAAGCTACCTATTTCTGTCCATCAAGACCGGTGCAAGGAGAATCTTCCGTCAGATGCACAATCTTTTCCAATCAGTTTTGCATTACCCTGGAAAGGGATAGTGAGGATCAGTTCATCCAGGACAACAGCACTCCGTATCGTAGACCTAGAATGTAATAGGTCTAGAGTCTAGACTTTAGTTAAAATTAAGTAAAAAGACTGAATTTTCGTGTACTGATTTATTTAAAACAAATATAAATAGTATTATAAAACTAATTTGTAATAACTGGGTTAGTGTAGAGTTTGGTATTAATAATTTATACTAGACTAGTTGCGTTCCGCGGGAAACCCGCGTAGATGACTACTTTTTCAGAACAAAATATAGCCTAAATCATTCTAGACAAACGTGAAGGTGGCTGTTTGGCTGCGCGGCAGACAATTTTCGACCTTATGCAGTGACACAAAACAATTTTTACGTTCACGTGACTAACTTCGCGTTTGCCTAGATCTGTTTACCGTATTGTAGCTTACCGTATTGTATTGAAAGAATTTTCTGAATCGGATCAATAGTTCCGGAGATTACCTCCTACATTTAAACAATATCACAAACAAACTTTCTCTCTTCATCACTACATAGTATAAAGCAAAGTCGCTTTCCGCTTCCCGCGTATGTATGTATGTATGTATGTTTGCTTATATCTTTAAAACTACACAACGGATTTTGATGCGGTTTTTTTTAATAGATAGAGTGATCAGTGAGAGTCATCAGTGATCAGGAGGAAGGTTTATATGTATAATACATGCATAATATAGTAGAGAAACACTGATAATTTTAGAGGTTTCTAATGTGATGTCGTAAATAAACACATTTTTTTGCGCTTACATTGCAAATGCTGGCTGAACCCCACGAGATATATCAAAATAATGTACTACAGTATTGTATTAAAAACGTCTACAAAAAAGTCAACGATGGTATTAGAAATGTCTTACGCACAGCGAAGCGGGCACGGGTCAGCTAGTAGTATAATATAATGGAAAAAAACTGGCTTATTAAAATCACGTTAGTAGATAACGCATTATTGTGACAATATAAGTTTTTAGCTGCACTCATAGCTATCAGCGTCTACACACTTTTTTTTATCTTTGTGAAATAACTCGTCGCTATCACACTTTTTACTCTTCCGCCGATAATGCGATTTTCCTTTTTTCGTACAGATATAATATTTTCTGCAGTCGTTTGCGTCTGGAAATCGACCTTCATTTATGCATTCGAATTCTATACTTGATTCAATCACTAGCTTTTCACTTTTCGCCGAAGACGCGCTTAGATCACTAATATTTTTAGATGTGTCGCTTTTTGACTGACTCGCTTCTTGATTCAAAACACAGCGCACGGTTGTTCTGTTGAGGTGGTAACCGCTCTGGCATTGTAACTTAAACCTAATGAATGTGCCCACATTGTTCTTCACGCAAATGTAGTAATTATTATCATTCAAGTAGTCGCTAAAGCGTCCTTCCGAGATGCATTGGAATTGGTTGTTTCTGACGCAGTGCGATAGGTTTTTAGTGCATTGCTTCCTTAGCTCGCTGAATACAGTGTTATTTGGACAGAATCCTTCGATGGGTTCGGGCTTCCCGAAACAAATATAGAATTTTCTACAATTTTTACTATCTGGGAACCTGCCACGGCTGTTTTGTTTACAGATAAAGGTATTCGTAGCTGGTTTAAATGCCGAAACTGTAGCATTTATTGTTAATCTTGGTTTTGGTTTAGGAGAAAAGCGGGCTGTGCTATTTTTGATGCGTGCAGTAACAGTTGGTTCAATTTTAATTGATGAATCAGGTAAATGTGTACTTGCCTGTCTAAAATTTTCCGTAGATTTCATAGTCGTAGAAAGCAGTTCAATATTGGCGATCGATTCATAACCACTAATAGAAGCTTCTTCCATTTTCGTAGTCGTCATTTCGATAGTACTCTTAGATCTCATCTCATTGGTTGGTGATTTAGAATTCGAAGTTTTAGGTGTTTCAGTCAGACCGATGTTTTCATTTAAATTCTTTTCATTAACTAGACCTCTGCTAGATTTTAAATATTTCGATGTGGTGTCAATTGCTGGGGAAATATTATTTGGTAAACCTTCAATACTTTCAGAAGCTTCAGTGTTTTCTTCTTCTGTATCTTTTGAAGAACCCTTCTCTTTTTTTCTTTGAGGGTTTTCAGCATTTTCACTCCACTCCGATTCCTCGCTTTGTTTAGGTTTCGTTCCTCTCGGTGGTTTTTGTAATACCGAGATCCCAGAGTGTGTACCGGTAGCCAAACTATTTTCTACCAATACTGGAACATTTACAACAATGTCTGTATCAGAATTTAACGTATCTACTGGTCTCGTCGATTCAGTGACAACAGCTTTCGGAATATTGATAAATTCTGTTTCAGAGATCGTTACCACGTGTTGTTTTTCAGGTTGGACAACATTATTTTTTGGACCATTGGTTATACCCACTCGGGGGTTTAATGCAATTTGAATCAAATTGACTGTGGACGGTTGACTAGTGGTTTGTACAGTTATTTCGCTAGCCTGCGGTACTTTCGATGATTCTGTAGTAAGCCCACTTGTTGATTGTACACCGATCGCGGGATTTTTATCTACGGTTTTAGGACTTGTAAAATATTGCGAAGCATAAATAAATTGAGTTTCAGGATTTGATACAACATGATTTACATAAGGTCTGCTGACAGTTTGCGTAGTAAAGTCGCTTATCAATGGTGTTTTGCCCCATGGTTTTGTTGATGTTGTATCTATCATAGGCTGTTCAGTAATTAACTGGCTTGTAATTGGAACATAAGGTTTTGTAACCTCTGTTGGCTTGCTAACTTCTATAGGTCGGTCAAATGTTGTGGGGTTGTCTGTTTCTGTAGTTTTAGCTTGTTTTAGCACCATAATATATCCATCTGCAATCGTGGCTGTATTCTCAATTGTTTCTGTAGTTGCTGTATTGATAGCAAGATTGTGAGCCAGTTTTGTTTTCAAATTGTCTATCGAAGGTTTTGTAGCTTGTTCAAGAAAATTGGCAGTAATTTTGTTAGTTCCTGGTATGTTTTTTTCATAGTCATTTGTAGTAGGTACCTGCTGTGGAGGCTCTGATATTATGTCTGTTAAAACATTAGGATTAATCTGCTTTTCCGTTGTGAAATCTTGATGAGGTGGTCTATTGTCAATGCTATCAAGTGGAGATTGGGAAGATTTTATAGGATCCACTTGTTTAGGCTGTGTTGATAAATCCAATGCAGGTGTGTGGTTTTCTGGAGTTACGTGGGATAAACTCTTGTAGGTATCCGGTTCTACTGATGACGGAGTAATGTCAATTCCTTGGCCTTTTAATTCTATTATGCGAACTACATTTGCAGCATTTAATAGAGACGTTTGGAGGCTCATATCTGTGTGATTTATTATTGATTCTGTATAGGACTCTTGTTGCGTTGAACCTATAAAAGCCACATTTTCGTTTACATGAGTGCTATGGGTTTGAAAAGCATTTTTTTCAGTCTCATTCTGTATCAATACTGATTCTAACGAAATCAAATTATTGGGAACTGCAGGTTCTTTATATGGTATCTGTTCCACTGGAGAATTCAACAGCAAATTTATCAATGGACTGTTATCTTTGGTTGTCTCTGTGCAAATTTTTACTGTACTTAGTATGTTCGCATCAACAGTACTCTTTAAAATATTTGTATTATGTTTTTCTGTAAACATTGTAGATTCGGTTGTGGCTGCCATTGCTATTGCGGCGGTGTTTTTTATTGGAGGTTCATGTAGTGAACTTGTAACCAGTTCTGGGGTAATCGAGTTTGATGTTTCTGTTTGAGTTGTGTTTGATGAATTTATATTGAGCCCTGGTTCATCTAGGACGCGAACTCCTGATTTAACATTTTCCTCTAACAATGATCTCGTTGTTTGTGTCAAATCAAGGGTATTATCAGATTTACCTGTGACACTGTCTTTGTTCTGCGGTAGTTCAAAATACGAATATATCTTGTTCGCATCTTCTGTAGTTGGGTAAAATATAGGCACAGAAATATCAGCGTTCATACGTTCAGAGTTCACTATCACGGGTGTAGGTTTTACGTTAGTATTAAGAATATTGTTAGTTGTATCGTGGTCAACATCTATCTTTATTCCGAAATGATCCGTTATATCTTTTTCAATAAGTGTTGCGGGTGATCCAGTGTTTTTAGACTTGTATGAACCTAAGATTGTTAAAGAATCCGTTGTTGTAGATGTCATAGCTATTGTTGGCGTTTCTATTAAAATATTTTTTAATTTTGGGTCACTGATCATTTTATTTACATCAATCGGGTTTGGTAAAAAGTCTGAAGAAACTATAGACTCTGATACTGATACTTGTGTCGTGGAGATAACATTTGTCAGCAAAGTTGTTTGTTCCGTAGTAATAACTTCAGTAATTTGAATGGTAGGTGAAGTTGACGAATCAATTAGTGATTCTGTTGGTTGCTGCACATTGTTATTATTCAGTGTTGGTCTTGCTATAATACCATCAGCGCTTGTAACTGACGAATATAAGTACGTTTCAAAAGAATTGGTCGGTTCTTTAGTGATAGGCACAAAATCAGTTGATGGGTGAGTTGCAAGTACTGGTGACTCGTCTATTAAATTAGTGGTAGGTTCAGTTACTTCTGTTGTAGTAGCTGATACTAAAGTACTAATGAATAAGTTTTCTTTATTCACTACGAGCGTTGGTGTTGAAGCTTTGTTATCTATTGTATCAGTTGATAAAACTTTTTCACTCAGAATAAATTTGCTATCAGTATGGGTTGTTAAAACCCTTTGGTCATTTTCGATGTTCTCTGTATCTGTGTGATAATACACGTTGCCATGAGTAAATCGAACTTCTTGGGCTGAAACTGTTGTTGCTGCGTTAAAGTTTGGTGTTGTTTCTAAATTAGTGTTACTGCTTGCGGTCACTGATGAACCTTGATAAGTTGTAGATGTTATTTCAATAGACGGAGTCGTAAATGCTTCTGTTGTGTGGTTTTCATCAGTTACATTTTGTTTGTATTTGTCAGTTGTATTTGCTCTATTTATTTCATTAACTAATACAGTTAACAAATTATCAGTAGTAGCAGTTGTAGCAATAGGTACAGTTATAATTGGTATAACAGTAACACTTTGAATGTAGGGCGGTGAAGTTTCACTCCCGCTTGCCAGATTACCACTTAAAGTAAGATCGTAATTGGATTCTGTCTCTACATTTTTTTTATTTTCTGTAATATCCGTTATTATAGTTTGTGCGACAATAGCAGTAGTATTATTGAGTGATGCAGAAATACTTGATTGTGTCGTAGTGTTAAAATTCAATATATCAACAGATTCAGTGGAAGTCGTTTCAGTCAAAGTATTGTATACTGATTCAGTTTCTGCCAGATTTGTATTGTCTGTGACACTAGTTACTTTATTTTCTGTAATATTATTACCTTGTACTGCAACTTTGTTTGGATCTTGTGAAATATCTACTGCCACTCGTGGGGTAGATTGACTCAAAGTTTGAGTAGTTTCTGTTATCATTACGTTTATTTTTTCTGTCACATTATTAACTGTAGATTCTGTAACATCATGTGATATCTTATCGTGCAAGGCCGTATTATTTCCAATGTCAATAGATGCACTTGTTTCTAATATTGATTCTGTGACAGTATTAACATTATAATTGGGCAAATAAGTAGTACCTAACGTGTCGAGATGTGTATAATTTTGAACAATATTTGTAGAATTTAGAATAGTTTTATTCAAAGTCGAATTATTTTCGGATTCAGGGACTATAACATCTATCTTTTCTGTAACATCCGGGATCAAATCCGTAGCATTAGCATTTATATTATGTGGTATAGGTGTAGTTAGATCGTTTTGAACAACATCTAAATTTGAAGAAGTTTCATTTAAAATCGAATTTGTTTCAGATTCAGGTATTATGACATTGACAGTTTCTGTGGCATTTGAAATCAAATCCATGACATTATCACTTCTATCGTAGGACAAAGGTGTATGTATTGTAACATCGTTTAGTACAACACCTACGCTGTCAATTAAAATAGGTTCTGTCACTTTAGTCAATATTGATTCAGTGGTCGGATCAGTAATATCAATGAGTAATACAGAACTACTTGAAGTCGGAAACGATGTTGGTTCATTGTGCACAACTTCTATTATCGTAATACTTTCTGTTGAAGTCGTATTAGCTCTAGGTTCAGGAGTTATTTTTACGTCTGTAGCATCCGAATTTAATCCTGTGTTACTAGCAGTAGCTACTGGTATATTATCGAGCAAAGATGTACTCGTAAATGAAATATCGTTGAATGTTGAACTTGGAGTAGTATAACTTAAAGTCGATTCACTTTGAGTAAATTCTACTTCAGTTAATATCGATTCTGTAGTTATAACATTAGCGAAGTGCAAGATAAAATCGGTTGACGTTGAAAGTGATCCAGGCTCATTTTGCGCATTATCTGGTAGATTTGGATTTATTTCGGGCTTAGGTGTTATAACACTAATATTTTCTGTAGCATTAAAGATCAGATCTGTGGTACCAGCACTAGTATTATTGAGCAATGGTACAAGTGTTGTAAAGTCATTTTGCACAACTTCTACACTTGAATTAGCTCTAGGTTCAAGTGTTATAATATTAATGTCTGTAGCATCCGTACTTATCGAAACCACGCTACTAGCAGTATTTACTAGTATAATATCGGGCAAAGATGTAGTCGTAAGTGAAATATCGTTTTTTACTGATGTTGAACTTGGAGTAGTATAACTTATAGTCGATGCACTTGGAGTTAATTTTACCCCTTTAGTTAATATAGATTCTGTAGTTATATCATTAACAAAAGGCAAGGTAAAACCGGTTGATGTTGAAAGTGGTATAGGCTCATTCTCTATTACAATTGAATTTGTTTCTGATTTAGGTGTAATAATGTTAATGTTTTCTGTAGCATTCGGGATCAGGTCTGCGCCACTAGTATTATAGAGTAATGGTGCAAGTGTTGTCACGTCATTCTGTACAACTTCTACACTTGGAGTAGTTTCACTCGTAGCCAAAACTGTTTCAGAGTTTCCAGTCACATTTTCAGTAGTTTCTGTGATAGATTCTATGGCATTAGCAGGAGTATTCATAGACAAAGGTTTAAATGTTGTGATGTAATTATGTACAACGTCTGCATCTAAAACATTTTCAATCAAAGTAGAATTTGATTCAGATTTTATCACATCTATGTTTTGTTTCACGTCAGTCACTATTGTAGATTCAGTAAGTGTGGGCTCAGTAGCGATTGTTTGATGTGTGCTTAAAACATCTTCAGATAACGTCGTGGTAAGAAATGTATTGTTATATTCCTCGGACGGAATCGAAGTGGTCACTTCATAAAGCGCAGACACTGTTTCTTTCGTTTCACTAACACTAACAAGTGGCACCACGGACGGTGCTACTGTAGTTGTAACCGCAATGAATTCACACTCAAATCTGTTAGTTCCCTGGCATACCGTGGTTGGTGGACAGGGTATGACGAAGTCGTCGATGGTGGTGGATACTCCACTTCCGATGTCCACGCATATCATGAAGTGGGTCGAGTTTACGCAATGGAACGGTTTGCCATTGCAGTCGATGTTTGCTGCTATTGACGGCAGAGTCAAAACCATCTGAACAAAAAAATATTACGTTAAGAACAAATAATAATAAAATATTTCACTACTAATAGTACTTACTTTTAATGCTTAATAGTAGAAAAGTGAAAGATACTGTCTGCTTATCTTATCGTCATCAAGGTAATCAAATTTAAAAACTTACCAAAGTCAATATTCCCCTAAGGTCGATTATATTTTTTATGAAAGACATCTCCGCATATTTTACACAAACTTTCAGTCGATACACTTTATGTGTTGTCGTTTTTCTCGCGTTTATTGTTCGAATGCTCTGTCTCCTTGCTCGCTTGTAATTTTAATGGTGGGTTGTAATTTCATTGTTAGCACAAGTACGAGTCATTTACATTACACAGTAGATTAGGTCGACATTAGACAAATATTGTTGACATCTTATTTCCTGTGGCCTTAATATTTTGCCGCTTATTTATAACTGTTTCTTCTGTTTCCCATCTACGGTTAATTTAAAATTCGTCTTAATTTTCCTTTCATCGATCATTCTCAATTATTACACCATTAATCAACTCGACTGATAGTTGAATTGATTTATGTATTATCATCAACAAAGCTTTTTTACATTTTTGCTAGGCATTTTTAAAGGCATTGATTCCTTTAATTTCCTCTCTTTTATCTTGTGTGCAAATATTTAATAAACGATTCACTGATATGATATTTGCTTACATCATGAGTCGTTTTGCAATACGGTATGAATAACATCTGCAAGATTTTATCTATTTTCGTAACGTATGTAGGTATAGGTACCTTTGAAGCAATGAAAATTAACTTCTAATAGGCATTACTGTTATTTATTTTATTTTGTAAAATCATCTATTTCCATGAGTTTGGTTTTAATTTACCAGGAGTACCCGATTGTATGGTGTAGTGGTTATCCAAAACGGAGATGTTTATTGTGCTTTACTGATAAAAAGAAACGGATGTTTTTAAATCAGTTATCGTTCTTTTCACTTTGTTTGTTATACGTTACATTATTGCGGCGAAATTGAAACTCCTTGTTAATTCAATCTGATATTTCAGAAACAACATACCTACCAATACAAAGTATAATTTGTTGTATTACTTAACCTACTTAACAGATTTTATTTACATAATATTAATAGTAAGCTAAATTTAACATAACAATAATTAATACGAATAATAAATAGATATCCTTACAGTAGCCAACTCCTCCCGAGTCTTACAGTCCGTACCTTCGTTATAATCATCGAAACTGCCAGTAACAAAAACCAAATTCCAGTTATTGCAAACAAAACTATTCCCAATATAAACATCACTAGTTGCAAACCTTTATCGTTCCCAACAATAAAGGAAATGCCCAAAGTAAATAATGCTAATATACTACCGGACACCGTTTCGAGTGTGCTGTGTATTTTAGACCATTTCCTGGGCCCAACAAAGTCTTGCGCTGTTGGCTCCCAACAAGAGGTTATTGCTCCGTATCCAAATCCAGCAATCACTACGCCGATTGAAAAGATATCGTGGTTGTCAGCTTCTGCTAGAACTGAAACAACAAAGTCGTTGAACTTTACAAATAAAACAAACATGTATTTATTGATAAGCGAGCAAGGGAATAAATAATACTCACTAAAACACGCAACAGTCGATATCATCAGTCCTATCAACGAAATATACTTGTAATTCCTCTTCGGGGTCTGAACCAACCAAGGCGTGCAGAGCAGGAAACATATCCAAGTAAACGCGAACAAAGTCATCAAAAAGTTTGACTCTGTTGTTAATATTTTGGGATGCATTTGTGAAGCCATCAATGGTAAAATGGTTAAAGTTACTGCAGTCAAACTTAGTTTTGCGAAAGCTAAGGCAAGAGATGGGTAAAATCTCCAGCAAGCGAGCGATCTTGTCAAAGGCTTTATGAATGTATCGTTGATATTATACATTATGTACAAGAATCTTCTTCGTATCCTGTAAACTCTGTATGAAGGCATCCATATCCTCCTACGCATACTTGCATAAGCTGATTTACAGCGGAAACTAAACGAGTTGAATATCTTCTCTCTCTGTACATCTGTGACTGGCGATATGTTATCGTAAGTGACCTCTACTTCTGAATAATCTCTATTTTCATTCCCGTCTCTATCGCTTTGCGAATCTCTCCTAGACTGATTAGATATGCAGTCGTCTAGATTGTCCCCTAACGTGCTCAGTCTTCTTATTGCGGAGCTAAGTCTCTGTTTGTTGTTTTTGTTTCTGTCCTTACTGGTCAGGAAATAATCATCGTCGTCTGTATCTTCGCTTTCCTCTGGTATTTCAGGCAGTATCTCTACTCCAAATATGTTTCTTCTCTTTTCCTCTGGACTTGGGGGTGGTGTAATAGTAGCAGTAGCCTCGTAAGTGTATGCAGTCTCACTATCTTTGTCGAATACTCCAGTATCAAATTCACTGTGTAAATTGTCGTCAGATGGGCTTTTCCAACATTTCTTACTCATATCATGTAATTGCAGTTCAGTTGCTTTGTTTGTGTTTATTGCTTCGTTGGTATACATATACACCGAATATGTTTTAGCTAGATCACTATATCGCGAAAATGACACTGGTCTTTTTGGTGTGTCGTCGACTTTTAACAGCAATATAGCAGGTAGTGTTTGGATTACTATACCACTTAAAACGATGTAAGCGTGGGTGTATCCGTAATGTTCTATCAATGTTGTTATTATGTGGGGGAATATGGACAGCCCTAAGGCTTGGCCAGCAAAGCACAGACCGCGGACTATTCCAATATGAGAGTCATATGTATCGAAAATAACAGCATCTACTTGAGCCGATATTAGAGATGAGCCGAATCCTGCAAAGTAAATTAAAACAGTTGTAGAGAGATCCAACATCCAACTTAAAAACTGCATTCATCAAACGTTTATTCAATCAAAATGATGTCATAGTTAAGAATGGGATTCGTTGTCGACATTAAATTATATGCGGGTTTCTTTATCAGTTCACCTTCATAATACAACCGTTTCCCGACAATAATCGCGATTAGCTGTACTGTACTTTTTAAGAGATGTAATTCTTCGTACTGCAAGTTATTCGTAATTCGTACGTAATTATCTAGGCTGGGGTATAGCGAAATAGGTACGACTAAATTAAAAATCCATGCGTCTCACGGTGAGACTCTCACCTCCAATAATGCCAAAGACGTAAGGCTGGCAATGGTACGGTACGAGCACACAGATCAGCAAGCTAACCACCAGAACCACAAGTCCCAATGCAGCCATCACACGGAACCCAATAGGACCCCCCCAAGAGTCGGCCGCCTCTCTGCACCAGCATTCTACAAAACAGCCAAAATTTCATCAGAAACTCTTTAAGAGAGAAAATAGGAAAGAAAACCAATAGGTAAACATTTCATTATAAACTTTTTAAGAGGCAAAATAGGAAAGAAAACCAATAGGTAAGTAGATAGATCCTGTCAACTATGTGAATAGTATGAAACTATGTACTCAGGATTAGTATGAAATAACACAGGATCACAACTTTAATCTCCAAGTACGGTAGACATCCTCTTAGATCACCAGGAGCTCAGACCCTTGAAGATGTCTAAAGAACCCTCTTTAGACATCTTCAAGTCGGAGGAACTAGTAGTACTTAATTAGAAACTACGAAAGTGTAATGGGCCTTACGTGTAAGGCTGTGTGTTAGGATGAAGAAGGTTGGTGTCGACAGGCCCAGCCATATGGGGACATCGCTGTCCACCAGGTGGACTAATATCACTCCATACGAAAGCACAAGGCTTGGAAGACAGATCTGCAAAAAAAAACAATGGTAAAATTACACAGAAATGGCAATACTTAAATGAGTTTTTGTTGTGTTAACAGCGCATGTGATACCTAATAATAAATTATCTATCCAAACCACAACTTGCCGGTGCGATTGATAGTAGGTATAAGTATAGTAAAATACTCGTAAACAATTGTCTAAATAGGAATGCACATTACCACTAAGAATCCGATCTTTATTTGTTTCACGTGGTTTCACCTAACAATCTAAGTACTAAATGTTCTTGATCGTAATCTGATAGTGCCTGACGTCATAGAGTTTTGTTCTACTGATAAGATTTATTTACCCACACCATTGCTTCTTTTAAATATTTTCATGTAGGTAATTTAATTCAATTTTACAGCTCGCATTGCTTCACTCTACCTGCCTCCTCTTTCTTGATCACATCCTAGAGACCTACCTTTCGACGTCTTCAGAAAAACGGTTTAAATCATGATTGGATGGTATGAGCAATGCTCCTTTTTGTTTATATTTAAAACATACGTTTAAAAACACGACAGAAAGTAGCAGTGGCCAGCGCCACGACGAGCTCCGAACATTGACGTCCATCTATGAGCCTCGCTCCACACCCCCATTTGGACTTCCAGTCATTTTAACAATAAACTAAACTTGTTCCCACTAATAACACTTTATTATCCACACACATTTCTACACAACATTTTTATTTAGATAGATTATGAAACAGAAAGAGAGCATGTCGTCGTATTGACAAGATCCTATGTATTGGTGGCGTTATCGACTTTTAGGTATGGCTACTTTGTCTTATCTTATCGTCTCAGAGAAAGAACTCATACTTGCTAATTGATGGTTTGCATTTTCAAATCGCAATAGGTAAGCACCTAAGTATGTCGTACCTTTTTTTTTTTGCTTTACGGGCGGTAAAAATCTGCAACTAGATACCTAGTTTCTCCAGGGGCGGCAAACTAGGTTATGTGAGGTTGTCGAGCACTCTGCACTCGACGACTCACTAAAAACGCCCGATGGCCAGCCTCGATGCATGTCGAGGGGCTCCGGGATCTCCATACGGAACGCACCGGTGCCCCTCTCGCATCGTTGCTAGGAGCATCGTCCCGGGAATGACACCCACTGCCACGCCCGGTCCCGCGCACTACGTACGCGGAGCTCACGACAGCACTAACTTAAGTGCCATCGCCCTCCCGGGGTCCACAAGTGAGCAGCCGAAGCCCCCACTTCAGCCACTCACGGACCCAAACAGCAGAGTCGGCAACACCGAACTCCGCTCCACGACTGGTGGCAAGGCCAAAAGCCAGAACGGCCACCAGTCACCATCCCGTGTAGGGGCAGGCACCCGCTGTCGCCTCCCCTCCATCCCAGAGTGGGATCAAAAAGATCCCACTCGGCGGCCTCGCTCCCGGCAAATCACATGATCGCCAGGAGGAGGAGAGTTGCGGAGACGGTGCGTATGCGTACACCGTCCCATCACTCAGATCTCCTGCCGCTGGTAATTTTTTTACTGAGGTTTTCTTCCTCTCCATTCCCGAAGTATGTCGTACCTATACTTACCTAGCCGGTGCCGTCTTTGATAGGTACTAGATAACTACCCAAGTACATAACGTAGAGGCACCAGTGTTGGACTGAGACCCAATGATGCAAAGAAAGACAAACAAATGACATGAATAAGTTTAATAACTAGTTTTTCGCGCGTTTTTAACAATTGATCCTAAACTACAATTATCTGACTTTCATAATACGAATTTTCATTTCATTCGGCTTTTTTGTTTGCAAATGGTAAAGAAAACAAGAAACTCGGGCCATCTTTAAAAATCTGTTTTTATTGCATTCATCGTTAAGAAAGTAGGTACCGAATGTTTGAATTTGCTCGTAATTGATATGCTCATATGAAAAATACGTTATTACATGGTATTGTAGGTGAGTTTACGGTATGTTTAGTGTGTTAGATTAAATTCTAAGTTCGAAATTTTATGTGTGAGAGTAGATTTTTTATTACTGGACCTTTTAATTTCTCATTTTCCAGTAATGGATAAAATATAGAAACTTACTTTTTTATATTGTGTAACTACGACGTTTGCAGAAATGGCACTAGCAAAGAGCTATACCCCAGAATAAATGGAGAACGCCGTTAAAACCGGCAATAATTAAGTAAAAGTGGCAACTGCTCTCACGAAAAGTTAATTTCCCCGAATAACATAAAACTATCCTATTGAAACACATAACTGATGTATGATTCAGACGTAGGTACAAAAAACGCAAAGCTGAAATCGAAATCGAAATCGAATGAATTTATTCACTTACTACTACACTACTTTAAGGGTCCTTCTGTCTTCAGTTATTACGTAAAGGACCCTTATGACGCTGCCAGTCGACGATTATTTTTGTTCGAAACGAAAAAAGAAATACTTGTGAACAAGCCACATCTCCTATTTTATAATGTATATAGTATATGTAAATAAAGATGTACCCATCTTTAATCACTTCGATAAATAATACTACCGACCGCTGCAATGATGACAAAGACACGTCCGCGCGTGGTCCGCCTTAGCTTTTCGAATAAATTAATGATATAAATTATGTATTATTACTTATCAAAAATCTATCCTAATAGAAATCTAGATCTACATATTACCTATCTTTAACAATAAATCACAAGTTGATTTTAATAGTAGGTATATAAAATATTTCGATCATAAATTCTAAAACGTATCATTTTGAAATAATATTTTTATCGTGAAAAGTTTCTGCTATTATGTTTTCAGCTTAATAGAAATCTAGGTAGGAACCTGAAGTAATCACTACAATACATAGTATAAAGCAAAGTCGCTCTCCGCTTCCCGCGTCTGTATGTCTGTATGTATGTTTGCTTATATCTTTAAAACTACACAACGGATTTTGATGCGGTTTTTTTTTATAGATAAAGTGATTCAGGAGGAAGGTTTAAATGTATAATAACATGCTACCCGTGCGAAGCCGGGCGGGTCGCTAGTATACTTATAAAAATAGGAGATGTGGCTTGTTCAGAAGTATTTCTTTTTTCGTTTCGAAAAAGAGCAATCAGCGACTGGCAGCCTCTTAAGGTACTGTTAACTGTTTTAATGGGACTGAATAAATTTATTTCTAATTATAATAACGCTTGTTCGATGATTACCGAAGTAATGGCAGAGACACACTTACGTGTCGTGTCGTGGCGCGACACGCCACTAGCTAATCGCTTTCATACATTTAGTATGGTTAGAGACACATTTGGGTGTCGTGTCGTGTCGCAAACGCTGTCTTGCGATTGGCTACTGGCGCGACACGCCGCGCCACGACACGTAAGTGTGCCGGCGCCGTAATACGTTAGAATTTTATTTAATTTGACATGACATTGACAGACATGGTGTTTGACGTTTGTTTTTATTTAGCTTTTATTTTCCTTTGGTTCGGGTTCGGTTCGGGCGCGAGATCGCTGAACATATGAAAATAGTGGGCCGTCTGCCTGCCCATGAATGTATTATCATGATTTTAGAGTTAAGAGTGCTAGCCTATTCGAACCTCCTGGTCCTAATTAATAATCTTTGCGTGCTAGTACTGCTAATTGAGGTGCCCGCGCTGCGCCTCTTCCGACCGGACATTGAGTATCTATCAGTTTAAGTGCATTCCACCTTCTAGTTCAGTGACAGAGTTGAGACCTGCTCTTTTATCTAGAGCAATCAATAGGTACTACCAATGAACCTTGCTTGTTGAATGAAAATATTCGTAATGAGTAGCTACCCAGCTATCTAAATACCCAATAATTAAAATGGTACCCGAAGCGCCCGAAGTGCCCGAAGTGCCCGAAAGAGAACTTTACATAGAAGATATTGGGGAACTGAACAATACGATTCACAGATTGAGACAACAATGGAATGACGAAGGTTTACCAGATGAGGAGTTTTTGGAACTGTATGACGAAATTTTCGATACAAATGAAGCAGAATCATTGAGAATTGATTTCCAGCATCCAACTTTTAGAAGACGTTGGTTGTACGTGTTGGCTTTTATAGTAGCTGTTATGATTACCTCAGCTGTGACAACAGCAAATTTCAAACTCATCCAATGCGCATCTTGTTCTGTTCAAAACTTCATCTATCCCGTGTTGAGATTCTTGAGGCATATTTTCATACCCTTAGTATGCCAAATCCCTTCAATCACACGTAAGTAAAATGGTTAAAACCATTGACCACACAGCTTATAGACTCCTCATGCAAGGCAAACATTTTCTCCCAACACATATGGCTTATACTGCTGACATAAGACACCAAGCATGATTGAAAACGCAACTCGTGGTGCATCTATTGGGCTATGTGGTTGAAGGTTAAAATACAGTTAATGTTTAGATTTTATCATAGTCAAATGAAAATGAAAAAATTGTTCTCTGCTTTCAGGATTTTATCATGAAACATGTTTGGTAAGCAACCCTTTCTATGTGGTGACAGATATGGACTGTTGGCCGTGTAGTAGTATGAATAATATTATAGAAATACCGAAGCTAGTCACCAATCAACTAAATGCTGTTTTTATTTATAAGGTAAATAATGTAATTACTTATAAAATGTATAAAACAAGTAGTAGTTAGAACTTAGTTAGTTTAGAACGCAAAAAGGTTATTGATGTTAGTGATGTCTTGACCAAGAGAAATAAGGGTTTATTTTTATCTTATCCTATAATATTATAAATGCAAAAGTTTGTGAGTGAGTGGGTGTGTGTGTGTGTGTTTGTTACTCTTTCACGCAAAAACTACTGAATGGATTAAAATGAACTTTATATAGCATAAACATCAGAATAACCAAAATATACCCAAATTTAGATTAGAAAAAGTGAAGGGCTCGTTTATGGGGAATTGTATACGATTCTATAATAAACTGCCAGAAACGCAACAAAACTTCCCGTTAGAAGATTTAAAGCCTACTTAAAGAATAATCTTATAAACAAAGCGTATTATACTGTAGATGATTTTAAAAATGATAAATCCTCGTGGCCTGATGTCGCTCTGCCACTCGACAGCTAAATATTAATTTACTTAATCTGCACTATTTTTTTTTTTTGTGTAACATTTTGTCTACTTTAATACTTGTAGTACTTTTTACTTTTTTTATGTACTTGAGTAGTACTTTTAATTATTATTCTTGTTTGAGCCTTCACCTTGTTTGATTGGCATCACACTGGAGCTCTACATAGCTTTAAGAAAAGAATCATTAAAAAAAAGGTAGACCCCAAGCCGTGTTTGTTGCCTGATTCTTCTAGGCTTGGTCGCGTGGAATCGGCGTAGCTTCACCTAGTTCCTAAGACGTTTCAAAGTGATCCTTGTGATTTTATTGAAATAAATGATTTTTGACTTTGACTTTGACTAACACATAGGCTACTTTTTATCCAAATACCACCCATGCGAAGCCGGGGCGTGCACATGCAGCTAGAAGATATTATAAATAAATATGTGTACTAATCACGATTGCTTAAAAAATAATTTAGCAAAATTCTCTTTAATGTATAAAATTTATTGTTTTAGACCGAACAAGAAGTGATCACCCCAGCTAAACTGAAGCATTTCTACATGAGCAACAAACATTTATTTGATTATGAAGCACCATTAGTACTGATTGACAGCAAAAAATACATTATTCCAACTGATATGATCACACAACAAGAATTGGGAATGGAACATAATTATGTTTGGTAAGTTTACCATGGTGTGATGGTGATAGGAATGAATGTGGATGAATGTAGACGTAGAGGTAGGCCAAAGAAAAGATGGATGGACTGGACTGTGTGAAAGATGACATGGGTAAGAAAGGAGTGAGTGATGAGATGACAGCTGATAGAGGGAAATGGAAGAAGTACACATGTTGTGCCGACCCCACTTAAGTGGGATGAAGGTAGGAAGAGAAGAAGAAGAAGTTTACCATGAAGATATGTTCTTGAAATTTTTTGTTTATGTATTGAGTAGCTAGATTTTTTGTTAAGTAATGTTATATTATTAATTGTAAATGTTTATCATATAATTATATTATTTATTGTTGTTATAAGTTACTCAGTTCTAGTTTTAAGATAGTTACAAATTGGTGTAAACTGTAAAGTAACTATTGTTTTTGAATAAATAATTGAAATTGAAATTGAAAATTGAAATGCTGCCCAGATAAAATGAAAAATCCTAATCCTATCCTAATAATATTATAAATGCAAAAGTTTGTGAGTTTGTTTGTATGTTTGTGCCTCAATCAGGTCTAAACGACAAAACGGATTTTGATTGATTTGAACGAAATTTGCTGTAGATATGCCCAAATAAAACACAGACTTTGTAATACGAAAAACATCCCCAAAACTATAAAAAAAACGCAAGTGATGATTTTGGTAACGATGGCACTGGTGTGCAAAAAATCTGACAGTGTTGACATCAGTTGTCATAGCAACATGCGTTACTCTATTCGATTATTTAAATTTGGACAGGACAACGACAGTGGCGGGGCTGCTAGTGTGATATAAATGCATTATCATAATAAGTGTTTGTCTTTAATTTGGATAAATAAGACCTCAAAAATTTTAATGCTGTTAAAACTTTGGACCCAAGTACGTTTTGTAAATATGAAGAAAAATAAGATCATTATTTTAGTTAATTTGTAGTTTTTTATGGCTTTGCTGTAGATTAGTGAAAATTACATTCTTATGTAATCGTTGCAATCTCTGTTGTTATAGCTGTAGGTTGTGGGTTCAATTCCCCAGTGGGACAAACATTCATCATGTGATGAACATGGATGTGTGTTCTGTATCTGGGTGTAAATATTAAATATGTATTTAAAAAAAAGTATTTAAGTATTATATTCTATAATCTGGTTCCCATAGTACAATAAAATGTCCAACAATATTTATTATTTAAATATCTGTGCCTTCTATTTTCAGGGAGTTTAACAACGTGAATGTGGCAAGACTACTTCGCCAAATAGTTCCTCGACCGAAGATAGTACCGAAGTTTGGGCAAAGCATTCAAAGATACATCATAGTTGATACAAGCCGTGAAGAATTTTTAATACCCGATACAGAGTGCAATTTCTCATTTATGCTAGTACTCAGTGGATCACGATCAATTGAATTAGAGCCATCAGAGGAATGTCAAAATCAATGCAAGACATTAAAAGTTGAACTAGACCAGACCTATCTCTGTAAGTACCTACTGCATTTACTTACGCTATATCAAATTTTGTATATGTCAAATTCAAATGATCTAGGATAACTGTAATCCCCAAGTATGTTTACATACTCTCAGATCTCAAGTCGCTTAGATAGATCATTGAAGATGTCTAAATGGAACAGGCAGAGGCACGTTCAAACATTGTTTGGCACAATACCGACATTGTGCAGTAGTTAGCTACTCGGTCACTCCATACGTGACAGGTTGCAAGCCCATCGCCGCATATAATAATACTAACTGGTTTCCTCACGATGTTTTCTTTTACCGTTTTGAGCACGTGTTTCGATGCGCATATTATTATAAATTTTTTGAACAGAAAATCCATTGATGTACGGCCGGGATTAAAACCCACGCCCTTCAGATTGAAAGTCGAGGTATCTCCCACTCGGCCAAAACGGTTTTATCACTATACATAGTATAAAGCAAAGTCGCTTTCCGCTTCCCGCGTCTGTATGTATGCATGTTATTACATACATATAAACCTTCCTCCTGAATCACTCTATCTATAAAAAAAAACTGCATCAAAATCCGTTGTGTAGTTTTAATCTTTAAAACTATACAACGGATTTTGATGCGGTTTTTTTGTAGTTTTAATCTTTAAAACTACACAACGGATTTTGATGCGGTTTTTTTTTATAGATAGTGATTCAGGAGGAAGGTTTATATGTATGTAATAACATGCTACCCGTGCGAAGCCGGGGCGGGTCGCTAGTTTCATTATAAAAGGTGTATGGATTTTGATAGTTTTTTTTGTTTCAGTATGGTACAACTGGTGGTATTGGAGGCCAGTAGCTTTGCCATCAACAAGTAATACCACATTCA
This sequence comes from Hydriomena furcata, assembly GCA_912999785.1. NCBI lineage: Eukaryota > Metazoa > Arthropoda > Insecta > Lepidoptera > Geometridae > Hydriomena > Hydriomena furcata. The sequence continues at coordinate 12,111,638 of OU538828.1, read as the reverse complement.
TTGCTCATGTTGGATCGTACTGCTAAAGAAAAGGCAAATCATTGCAAATGCTGGCTGATTTAATAATATAGTGATTTTATCTGCCCAAGATTTTTGAACACAGTTTTATGAAGAATGTGTCATAGAGTTAAATTGTTATTGCCTACTAAATAATCTAGCTGGTTTGATTATTTTGGGTTGCATTTTAAGCCAAAGAATAGTTACCTAAATAGTATTTTAATTAAGATATTGTAGTAGATAGATGATGAGGCAAATTTGATATTAGATAAGTTGGAAGCAAAACAAATCTCATCTACGGAATGTACACACATTTTATTCATAACAAAATTAATCCAATTAAATAAAATTAGCTAAAAAATCAACTGTATTCATTCAAACTTTTGTTTTAATCTGTCCTTCAAGAAGACTGGAATTAGTGATAATAGTGCGAATATGCTCAGAACTATCACCGAGGTCCATGACCAGGCATCGCTGGTGGATGTCAGAGTGTGCAGTGTTTGGCCAGCTTGGATTGCCACAAATGAAGGTGGGGCCACTCCTGAAAAAACAATTGGTTATTGTGGTCTATCTTGTATATAAAAATGAATCCATATTTCCTTTGGTCATAGCATCACGCGTAAACATCGACTATGCGCGTAAATGACTGGACCGATTGTACTAATTCATTTTTTGTTGTAATTGTTATACAGAATGAGAATAACATTTATAGGTAGCTAGTGACAGTAACAACGTCATCAAAGTGTTGAGTGAATGTGTGGGTACCTGCAGAAAATGTCATGTCAACTGATTCTATCTACCTCAATATTCATCCTTGAATAGTCAAGTAAGTTATTAATAACAGTTATATTTGTATCAGAGGTATGTATTTACTAAAAAAAAAGTATTTAGGTATTCTATCAGTTATCTAGTTCCCATACTTAATACAAACTTTGTTTAGGAGCTAGATGGCGCTGTGTAAAATATTCACCAATATTTATATATTATTATATAATATATTTATATATTATTATATAATATATTTATTTATTTGTATAAATTTCAAATAAATATTAGCGGACATTTCACACAACACCATCTAGCCCCAAACTAAATGACTGATAGAAAACTTATTTTTTTGTCTTCCAGCTTGGATAACATACACCTAGACACAGAACAAACATCTATGTTTCTTGGGTGGGGATCGAACCCACAAGCACAGAAGGCAGAACTACTACCAACAGAACTGTGAGACAAGTGAAATTAAAATATAGAATAAGGAACATCCTAAAATCCATACAAAAGTACTAAATTCTTACCTATAAAAGTCCCTAAAGCAAACGGCACCAGTGGCACACCAATCACGGGTGCTGACATATTTATGAACCAGTTGGGCAAAAATGGGGTCACTCTCAAAAATATGATATAGTTGAGTAAGTTATCGCTGTGCTTCTCCACGGCCACCGACCATTGTGCTGCACGGTCGGGAAAGAACTTTTTCACAAGTTTCTTTCCCAGCACATTGGATAGGAAGAAACACAAGCTGGCTCCAATAGCTGAACAGCAGCAGACTAATGCCAGGGCCAGATAAAACGGGAATAAGAACCCAGAGAGGATACTCAGGAATATAGACCCAGGTATTGCAAATGTTTGCAAGCTGAAAAGAAAGAGAACAAATTATAAATAAAATAAAAATACTATCACAACTATTTAATTCTCAGGTATGGTAGGCATACACTCTCAGATCTCAAGGCGCTTTGATCCTTGAAGATGTCTAAACGGTGTATGTAGTCAGAAGCACATCCAAACATTATATTTGCCACAATACTCTCATTTTGCAGTGGTTAGCATTCCACATGTGGCAGGTTTCAAGCCCATCTCCAAGAATACTAACTTGTTTCCTTACAACGTTTTCCTTCAGAGTTTTGAGCACATGTTTTAATGGCCAACGGCTGCTTTTTAACAAATTATAAACTGTTGAATGTCCTCAAAAAAATTATGGAAATGGTCTGAATACTCACAAAATATAAACTAAAAATACTCCAAATAATACTTCATAAAAATACTTTTCTTTGTAGCGGTCAAGCACTAAACCCAGTTGTTTCGCATCTTCAAGATCCCATGGTAAGTGCAAGTGCTGTTTTTCATGTCTGAAACGAAGAAAAAAGAAACAATGACACTCAATTTGTTCCTAGTACAGTTTTTCTATGTCACGAAGGCAGATGAGCAGCAATAATAGTTGTGATGTGTGTATGTCTATACACATCACAACTACTATTACTGCTCACACACTTTTGTGTGTGACTACTGATACTGAGCGCCCCCAAGCTTATGCACACAGAAACAATGTGCCATGTGCATCTTTACATAATTAAGACCAACCCACATTCGTAAGATAGGAATACTGTAGTAGCTTTCAAGCTGCAGAGTTTGAATGTTATTACTCACTCTTCTAGATCTGGGAATTGCTTATAGAAAAATCCTAAAGCTAGCAAAGATGAAACGAAAATAATAACAACAAGGACCAAGGCTTTCGATGTTGAAATGTTATTATCACTTGTTCTTATCAAGGGAACTGAATCTGAAAAGAAAAAAAACACTAATTACATACCCTGATTATAAAGAATCGAAAAAATAAAAATTCAAATTAGGAAAAGGAACAGGAAATAGGTAAATGGTAGGTACTTATGAGAGGATAGTACAGTCCAATACTGTCTGTTCTTAGGTTTCTTATTCTTGGTCTGATGATGGTTTTGCGATGAATGTAGGCAGTGGAGGATACGGAGGGATCTTGGACGTCACCTTGAGTCGCCTGTGCTTGTGAATTCATTCTTCTTTGTCCTATTGTACTCATATTTGCAATGTTAATGCAGTCGTGCGAGTTGTTGTTATACAAATAGGGTTTTTATGTCAAAAATAGGCAATTGACTAATACTAATACAAAAACTGGAACGCACTTAAATAATGCTTTTGGTAATTAATTAAAATAACATAGCCAAAAATAATAAAATCGATAAAATATTTTGCACATCCCGCCTCACGAGACGACCGCGAGGGAGAGGGACTAGACTTGTGTAGTTCGCGAATGAATCCTTCAAATGGACTACTTAGGGACAGAGCGAGCGAGCGAGACCGACCGATATCGACATTCGACATGAATTGAATGACATGACATTAATTCGACAGATGACATTAAACTGATTTAGTTTTTTTTTTTGTTACTGCTGCTATTTATTGTCACATTCTACCAATGTCCGTTTCGGTAAGAACTTTTTTTTTTTTTATCGTTTATTTACAGCTTTGGTTTTATCGCAAAGATAACATAAGGATTTTATTTTTAATGCAAACAAGCTTCCGCCCGCGGCTGCGCTTGCGTTTAACCTTTATAAAAAGTATCCTATATGCTATTCCAGGACATATGCATGTTCTAAGTTTCAACTAAATCCGTAATGTCGTTTGAGCGTGATTGAGTCAATAAACATACAAACAAACTCATATTTTATAGTATTACTAGCTGCTCGCCCCGGTTTTGCACGGGTGGTACCTGGATAAAAAGTAGCCTATGTGTTATTCTGATCTATATAAAGTATAAACTATAATACTGTAAAGTTACAAGAATTTGTGCTGAAGCTCTTTAGTTATTTTTTTTATTGTTGTACGTACTTGAGTAGTAGGTACTTCTAATTATTATTCTTGTTTGAGCCTTCACCTTGTTCGATTGGCACCACACTGGAGCTCTACATAGCATTAAGGAAAGGATCATAAAAAAAAGGTAGACCCCAAGCCGTGTTTGTTGCCTGATTCTTCTAGGCTTGGTCGCGTGGAATCGGCGTAGCTTCACCTAGTTCCTAAGACGTTTCAAAGTGATCCTTGTGATTTTATTGAAATAAATGATTTTTGAATTTGAATTTGAATTTGAAACACACACACACACTCATTTACAAACATTCGCATTTATAATATTAGTAGGATTATAGACTGAAAAGCGATTGGTAAAAGAAAACTGGATATATTTATTATCCGGAATTGACTCCTGATTCCATTTTCAAAAATTCAAAAATTTAATTCCTAAAATGTTTACCAATTATAGTAAGTAGGTAGTAGGTACCTACCTACCTACCTAAAATAAAGTCATATTTTATAAGTTCACGTGAACTTGTAAATAGGACTGCTGGTTGTGTTTTTTTGTACTTTTACGTGAATACGATGTGCATAAATGTATAAATACCGATTACCTACACTACATGAATGATTATACTCTTAGATATTGCTTTTCTGGAAATATTAATACACCCAACAGTCACTTAAATAGTTCCGACCCTACACTAGGATTCCATGTTCCCTGTGTCGCGTGAGGGCATGAACATCAAGATCCATACCATCCAGACCAGAAACAAATATTTACAGCTCATGTTTTACTCGATTTTAGATTGTGAGAACAAATGAATTGGGAGATATAATCACAATCGTACATCGGACATAAATAAATTCCCGTCTAGATCGGTAATGATCTACCTGTATAATCAAAATACCTACGAAGACATGTAGAAAGCAGACTTCGACATTGGAAGCGAGCGCCAAATGCGAACGTGCTTCCTGCGTAGGAGTAGGATGGCCGAGGGAACTACTCGGACGTCTCGCGTAGTAGTGAGTACCGACCGTGCGCTGAACGAAACGCGCGTCTCACTGTGTCGCTCCCGAATCTAATTGCAGTATCTTTCCTGTGCCGCTAAATAACTTTCTTCCGATAACGTTGTGACGGCTATTTTTATACACAATTCATGGATTTCACACATATTCATCGATTTTCTGTGACTTCGAACGCGACAGTGAAATGAGTGAAAGTGCCTTTCTACTGGAACACTAATATTGAGATGTGGTCCTTAGTGAATACTTAAGAATCTTCTACATGAATTTAAGTAGCAAGGTATTTACTGTTTTATTAGCGTATATATCGTATAGAGTTATGTAAAGAAGATTTTTATCTACTTGATTCTACAAAAAAAAATTAACGTTCAATAATCCAAACACATACTAGATCACAGATACCTGAGAGCTACGATGAGGGTTCAGCGATCTGACTTCCGGCTAACTAACAACGAATTCTAGTCGTTATGTACATAGTTGATTGATGTTATTTTCTTATATTTAGATGTCCTTCACCACCCCGATTGGAATAACAAATTATATTGGAAATATACACTTTAGAGAATAATCCCCAATTACCTACTTTATCTAAGTGGCTAAGCTACTCGTAAAACAATTTAAAATGCTTTATAAAAAACGTATACCTAATAAGATTAATCAGGTACCTCTAGTTCCTTTGGATACCGTTTTATTTATACAAAATCGTTATTAAAAGTGCTTGTATATTCCAGGTGATGCGAGGAGGTACACCCTGGCTCTGCATGGCGTTCATAGCAATAGCAGTTAACTGCGTGCGAGGTGCTGATATTTGCGAAAGAGGGAAGACCTGGTGGGACCGGGATCGCAACTTATGCGCTCCCTGCACCCGCTGTGACCCAGCTCACCTCCAAGCAGTGCGATTCCCCTGCGAAATACATCGGAACACCGTCTGCCAGTCTCTCGAAAATGTCCGTATACGGCCCTTTAACACCCCTAAAAACAATAGTGCTCTCAGTGACGACGAATATTACGAATATGATGTGGACTACGAAAGTGAAGTGACGGACAGTGATCAGGGTGGGATAGGTTGGGACCTACAGACATCTAGCCTCACCCTTGCTGCAAGTGGTTGTGTGGTGTTCTTTCTTGTGGTGTTAATACTGTCGCTATACCATGCGAAAGAGTGGAGGATACTCAAGCGGGCGCTGAAGTCAGGTAATAACCTATTCGGTGGTACCGTTATTTTTGCGATTATTCTATTGAGATAGCTGTCGTCTAAACTTAGATAAGTGCATTTATAATTCATGTTTCTCTAACTAGATGTATGTGCAGCGACCAAAATTTAAGACTCAAAAGAGAAAATTTAAAGCAGTAACAGTCTACAAACATACTATGTAAACTGAATAAATTCAAATCAAATGATAAGCAGGCATCACGTCCTTCACAAGAAAAAACTGCATCGCATAAGAACCAGAAGCTAAATAAATAATTCGCGTTGTGTAAACATTTTCTCCGAGAGCGCATAAATTAAGGTTTATTTATTCAGGACGAACGATCTGATCATGCGACCTCCGAGTAGTGTCGGTTTTACTACCCAGAGATTGATGCCTGTGGAATATCAACGGATTATCGTGATCGTGGTCTTTGTCCGTTTTTAGGGTTTCGTAGTCTACAACTCTACAAGACAAGAAACCCATAAAGTTTCGCCATGTCCGTCTGTCCGCAGCTAAGCTCAGAGACTATCAGTGCTAGAAAGCTATAATTTGGCACGTACTTATAAACATATTAGTAATGTCAACAAAGTCGAATCGTCAAATCTTGAAAAACAATATTATAAGGGACCTCCCCTACACCTAAAGTGGGGATGTTTATATTTCTCGCGTACCCCATGGTATCGTTAGATAGGTATTTTAAACAATATGGAGGGTTTGTGAAAACAACTTTACGATTCAGAGATCCGTTTGTAAAATATTAAACTTTAAAGTGCCAATTTTTGTTAAAAACGAAAGTTCCCCCCGCTCTAAAATCTCAACTATTGGGTTTGGAGGCGTGAAAAAATTCACAGTTATAGTACATATTTATACGAACTTTAAAGGAAAACTATCATAGCTAAGTAGGCATTACAAGTTTTCGTGTAATAGTCGACCAACTTATAAAATGTACTTGAAGAAGAAATATTTTTTTTTAGAACAAAAACCATTGAAAATTACTTATTATAACATTGTTAGCTGTGTCTACTACGAAACCCTACATTGCGCGTGACCCGACACGCACTTGGCCGGTTTTTTTTGTTTGACGACCTTCATGGTCTGGCGAGAGGACTACCGATAAATACCGACTAACGTTAGAAACAAAATGTTTAAATTTTCAATGGCGCTATGAATTTCTGTTATTATTTACACCCAAATTAACAATTTCACTTAGGGCCGATTTTTCAATCATCAGATAAGTGTTAACTGTGGAATAAAATTGCAATTTTCCATACGATATGTCAAATTTATTCAACAGTTGGCCCTTATCTGATGATTGAAAAATCGGCCCTTAGATATTATTTAAAATAATAGCTGAAAAAGGTATATCATAAAAAAGTACCTATATAATTCCTCCTACTCCTTATAAATTCGAAGTCGTGATGTTTGCAAACGAAAACTTTAATCAAAATAAACTGCGCTCCCAGTAAGCCCCAATTCTGTTCTAGCCGGGCAGGGCGTTTGCCTGAATCGTGTAAACAATGCGAGTTTGTTTGTACATGTGCGCTACTAATTTTGACCTGGCTAGCGGACCGCCCGGTAACAATAGCTAACGGGTTTTTGCTGCATTCGTATACTCCAAAATTAGAACTATTAAGAGCCAATTTTACTACCCAACCAATTTTATTGTTGTGGTTTTATAACCACAACACTGGTTTTATACATAGACAGCACGAAGCATAGCCTACAAAGTGCAGATCAATTTTCACTGGGCGCAGTGGATCAAATCAATATTTTATTGGCTTACGTTCAGCCAAGAGTCGTAAACATTTCCAATTCCGTTTACTTACAGTCAACAGCCAGCCTAGTTTATAAATGAGCATGTTTATTTGATTAGTAATTAACCTGGGTATCATTTGCAAGCAGACGTGCAAGACCTAACTGCAAAGTTGAAGTTAATGGAAGCAGGCGCGCCAGTTGAGCCGGTCGTGGCCACCGACCATCACATCTACTGCAACATTCACGCTGGCAAGGAAGCTTTACTTGGTGAGTCCACAACTTTATTACTACCTACATAATGACGATACGCCTGAATGTTAACTACCGCAAAATATGGGCATGTGCCAAATGTAATGTTTGGACGTGCCTCTGATTAACCACTTTAAACATCTTCAAAAGATCTGAGAAGAGGTCTACCGTACTTGGGGATTACAAACGTGATCCTATTATTATTACAGTTCGAGCGGAATTTACCGAGAATGAAATGTCGAGTAGAAAAAGGTTTTCACAAAGAACGGCACAGTCATAACGGTATGGACATTAGCGTGCAAAAAAGGAAAAAAAAACTTCTAGGTAGACAGGTGATTGACTATGAAATTATTTTAGCTCTAACAATACCTAACCGGTCTTCTTTAAAATAATTGTTTATTAGACAAAAAGTATGATTAGACAATGTCTAATCATACTTTTTTTTAAAACAAATGACTTTTCGGCACGCAACTCCGTTTGGCGCCAAGCCACGAGACACGATCTTCGCGTTTTAAAGTATAGGTACAAACATACTTTATTGCCTGTCGCTATGTCTCGTAGTGTGTTGTGTGTCGATGGTGTAGGTAGACGGCGGGAGTGGTTGCGCCTGGGTAACTACGTAGGTGCACTAGGTAGGTACTCGACGCTGTCTGGCGGGCAAACCAACATTGATATTTTTTTTTGGCATGACATGTTTGTCAAGGTTGACCTTTACCTAGGTCATGTCATTTTGTAATTTAGACACCCAATGCCCATATATCAAACACGAGTTTAAAAATATCCATGCATTTATATTCCCCTAGCGTCCTATAGTCTATACAATGTATGGTGCATGCAACGAAAACATAAACGAGAGCATAGAATAGGGAACGGGAACATGGCATGCTTGAGAGTAGCACACGTTGATTCACGAATTCACGATAATATGACTGCAAGACTGCAACGATTGTCGCACATTCAAAATTGATATTGATAGACTTGCCAAACCAATAATAATCAATCGTTGATCGATGCTCTAATAAGGCTCCAAGGATGAAGATGCATTCAATCGGGGCCATATGGGATTCCAACGCGTACGAGTGTCGATCGAAATTTTAATGACCTGGCAACTTTAATAGTTATTCTGCAGGCAACAACCTGGTGGGTATAAGAACTGTGTCGCAACCTCGCAACTACGCTTTCCAAATCGCAAATAGACCGCTATGTTCACCAACAGTTTACCAAGTAGGTACTTAAGTAAGTAACTGGGTACTTCTTCAAAACACATTTTTATAAACAAAGTTTTCATCTTAAAAAATAACGTTATGAATCCGCTGTGCTATTGCTTTCAACGCTTCAAAAAGTTTACTATAAGTTTGCTTTTGAAGTACCTATTGGTCGATTGGCGTCGATGGTGTTGGGAGATCTAGTTAATAGATTCATAGGATCAGACTCAAGACCCTTGATACGTATTATAATCGCTACGTCCAAGTGATGAAGAACTTTACAATCACGCCACACCATGCCGGCCTTGAATATGGACAAAATGAAAATCATGTTGGCAATCATGTCCATGTGACACCAATGTCATTGGCAGCCCTTGATTTTGAAGTTGTTTACAAGTACCTACGTCCTTACGCCTTTTATTTTATGTATGTACGAGTTTTAAGGTTTTTAGTTCCGAAAATTTCCGTGCGTTTTATTTCGGGGTGCGGACTCTACGCTAATAGTAGAATATTGTTTTCGTATCGATATCTGATTCAAACATGCAGGCCGATGACTTTTTTAAATTTAATTTAAGGTTTAGTATAAAGATCGGTAAGTACCTAGTTAGGTATTAAAAAAAATAATAAAAGTAAGTACCTTGTACATAAAATTAAATAATCCCGGTGTCGAAACGAGGGGGTTAGTAGTCCCATGGAGCAGTGACGTCTCGTAGCCAAGTCAGTGAAGCCACGCACGTGTGTTCATTAACTGGTTATTTGTAATGCAAGTCCGTGCGAGCGAGCTTCCGCCCCGAAGGGCATCACTCGCACCGCGGAACCGTCTCCCCACTTCCTGCTCACACCGATTTTCAACAACAATCAATTTTAATTACCAATAATAGCCCACTCGATCAATGATTTATTCGGTTGATGAACTTTTTGAAGTTTTTCAATTCCGTTATGTTGGTAGGTACTAGGTACCTGCTACTACGTACGTTTTTTAAACTCTTCCCTGAATGCGAATAAATAAACATCTCAAAAACTCACGTTTTGTACATAATGTAAGTAAGGAGAGTTTAGTTTTGGAAACGACAAGTGAAATGAACTAAATTCTGAACGGATGGATACCCACAATATTAAATACCTACCGACTTATACATATAAATTTACCTCAAACAGCTAAGGATCATGTATCATGTTGCTCGTGTCTTATTGTCACCTATCAATGTCGTGACCACGCATGGTCGCTTCTATTGAAATGAACGGCTTATTTGAACCTATGTTACTAGGACGGTCGAGGCTTTTAGGTGCCTGCCTACGCGTCTATTGATTTAATTTGATCTACTCATATTGTTGCACTTGTAATGATGATCTTTTCTCTAAATGTATTTCAGAGTAAAAGCCTCTTAATTTCGAGGTTTTAGGCTGGCTAGGGGTTAAATGAGGTTTACATTTTACTGTCAATCTGTCAAAATGTCAGTTGCCAGTTGGGGTGACGTTCTTTGCTTTCGAAACGCTTATAAACGGACAGACAGACGCACCTATATTTAGGTGAACCTAAATTACGTTCAGCCTCTGAAAGTCGATAAAGAAAAGCGCCAGAAAGTGCTACCGAGTTACCGACCCGATTTCTCGTTTGCGTCAGGAAACGGCGGGCGTAGAGCTTTCAATTTGCGCAGTCAAGTCAATAAATAGACTCTGTCGGAATTGTTTGATTCATAAATCATAAACTTAAGAGCGCGCGATCATGACGTCTGTCGATATATTTAGGGGATTCGTAAAATATATAGATTTACTAGACCTAGATTACTTTAAAAGAAAATATATTCGTAAAATATATAGTAATTCGTAAAATATATAGATTTACTAGACCTTACTTTAAAAGAAAATATATTTATTTTAGACACAAGCACAAAATAATGTTTAGAAGGTACTTACTTGAATTTAGTTTTAGTCTCACTCACTAGTTTGACCTTTCCATAGGTAATGTTATTTTTCCACTGTACCTACCTTGCTCCCAGTAAGTAGTTCCATATTAGCATTTGATAACAAACATCAGATAAGCAGCATGGGAACAGCATTGACAGACAATATCGATTCCGTGTGCGGAATTGCATATCGCCAAATGAATTTCCTTTCCTTTTGGGGCTCCGGAAGTTGCTTCGATCGGCTATTTTTTATGCACGGTATACCGCTGTTCTGATGTACGATGTCAATAACACTTTGGTTAAAATTTAAATTGATTTTATGTAAGTATCGAATAAGTATAATCATAATCACTACATAGTATAAAGCAAAGTCGCTTTCCGCTTCCCGCTTCCCGCGTCTGTATGTATGTTTGCTTATATCTTTAAAACTACACAACGGATTTTGATGCGGTTTTTTTTAATAAATAGAGTGATTCAGGAGGAAGGTTTATATGTATAATACATGCATAATATAGTAGAGAAACACTGATAATTTTAGAGGTTTCTAATGTGATGTCGTTAATAAACACATTTTTTGCGCTTACATTGCAAATGCTGGCTGAACCCCACGAGATATATCAAAATAATGTACTACAGTATTGTACACCTTAAAAACGTCTACAAAAAAGTCCACGATGGTATTAGAAATGTCTTAAGCACAGCGAAGCGGGCACGGGTCAGCTAGTCACTACATAGTATTTATAAAGCAAAGTCGCTTTCCGCTTCCCGCGTATGTATGTTTGCTTATATCTTTAAAACTACACAACGGATTTTGATGCGGTTTTTTTAATAGATAGAGTGATTCAGGAGGAAGGTTTATATGTATAATACATGCATAATATAGTAGAGAAACACTGATAATTTTAGAGGTTTCTAATGTGATGTCGTAAATAAACACATTTTTTTGCGCTTACCTACATTGCAAATGCTGGCTGAAACCCACGAGATATATCAAAATAATGTACTACAGTATTGTACACCTTAAAAACGTCTACAAACAAGTCCACGATGGTATTAGAAATGTCTTACGCACAGCGAAGCGGGCACGGGTCAGCTAGTCTATATATATAAAAATCAATTGCTGTTCGTTAGTCTCGCTAAAACTCGAGAACGGCTGAACGGATTTATCTTATCTTGGTCTTGAAATGTTCGTGGTGGTCTAGGGAAGGTTTAAAAGGTGACAAAAATTCGAATAATTGCCGGGAAAACCCTAAAAACAGCCCTTTTCTTTTTCCCATACAAAAGTTTTCTAACTAAAACGTAGAGTCAATTTGAGCTTTATTAGGTTTGATAATACGGTAACGGGAACTTATGACAACATTTGTTAATTCTAAAGCGATACGAAGTTCGCGGGGTCTTGTTTTAAAATAAAAATAATTACATATTTTTTTAATTTATGAAAGTTGGATTAGTAATCGATAACTATCGATTATCAAACTATTTTCGACTCTTTTTTATGGCATTTGGTTACTATGCCATGATTCTTCTCTAGTGAGCAGCAAAAAGTATAATATAATAAATACTTACCTCTATCTATGATTATCGTAATGTAGACTATTCTATTCTACTCTTATCTAACTCATACAACACAACTCAGCAATTGGGGGGTACCTAGATTCCTTTCCTTTATACTTTTCTTATGTTTCTTATGTTGCAAGTCCAACAATATCATTATGTCGTGTCGATGTCAATGTTTTTGATAAGAGCAAGACGTAATACCCACGTAATGCGTTCATGCGTAGGTTAAGTATAATTTAGTGCGTACCGTGTAGGTCTAGGCTAGGCACCGGATGTATGCAATCATTACGGGACGGAGACAAGTCAACTGGAATAGATTGTAAACTATTGTTTGCTATCTACTTATTGGCTAGTTAGAAGCACTAAAATCGCTCAGCCATGAATGCTCATGGATGAGCGATTTTAGTGCTACAACCTACCTGCTGTTTTTATCTCTAGAATACGGACTAAGCGTAAGCAGGTAGTTACCTACCTATAATTACTTACCTTAATAGCGAAGTAAAACCAAACAAATCATACTTATGTGCTTGGTAACTTGCAAAGATGATCTAGCTAAGTATCATAAATACTAACCCTCGTATTCAAGAACGACACTATGAGAACACGCACACACAGTGGACGAAATCTTTTTTCATAAAAATCACTTTGTGTTGTGCGACACTGCATAGTGTAACTAGAGGCACATTGTCGTGTGCCTCTAGCCAAAGTTGAGCTCTAAAGGCACACGGTAGCGTGCGCCATAGTGCCGCTCACTCAACACATAAAGTGATGTTTATCAAATTCAAATCTCATTTATTTTAATAAAATCACAAGGATCACTTTGAAACGTCTTAGGAACTAGGTGAAGCTACGCCGATGCCACGCGACCAAGCCTAGAAGAATCAGGCAACAAACACGGCTTGGGGTCTACCTTTTTTTTAATGTCCATTATCAAAAAAGATTTCGTCCACTGTGGGTGCGTGTTCTCATAGTGTCGTTCTTGAATACGAGGGTATGAAAATACAATCCCATTGGTTATGTATCCCATAGGTATGTGGCCATTAAACATAGAAATACTACTAAGTACTTAAATGAAAACGAAATAATAGGTAATAAAAAAGCTGAGAAATAATTTAAATGCCTTTTTGCCAATTGTATGTAAATCTATCATCACGGCTTGATTCAGCCAATGTCTTGTTTACTTACTGCCACAAATATCTCAACGAGCATGTTCTCGCGACAGAAAAAACAACAAATTGATTTATTAAGTTGATGTTGATGCATCTTGCTCTCAAAATCGCAACTCGCAAATAACTAAGATAAATTGTCTCGCTCAGCACAGGCGGCATTGGCGTGCGTTTGAAGGTTAAATAAAGTCGAAATGGGATTCTGCCAGTTGCGTAGTTTCAACTTCCAGGAAGTTGGAGCTATCCAATGGGCCAGACATTCGCAGTTCCATGGAGAGAATGTTACAATGTTTATATTACAAACTATACTGAAATAGAAACCCATAAACAAAGTCTCTAAAATTATAATTTTACTGTGGAATCAAGTCTTAGTGGAAAGAACGTGTTCAGAATAATGAACAAGATGTTTGCTACGACTAGGTAGGTTCTAGGCAAAGATAACTAAGGTAGACTAGACAAGCTGTTTTTTTAATGATACCTACCTACGTGCCGTTTTTCTATAAATTATAAATCCACTTTGTGAGTAGCTAGGTAGTAAGTACCTATGTGGGAGATATCTACGCTCCCGTGTAGAAATAAAACAGCCAGGTGTTGTAGAATTAGGAAAAGGTTTACTTCGGATAATAGCAATAAATACTATACTAACAATTAATGTTTAAACTTTGGTTTAAACATAGAGAAGAAGATCGTACTGAATAAAACTACCGGTAACTATTCTAACCTAACGAACCTCCTGCTATCTACCCCTGTCATCTGTCACTGTCATTCTTGACTAGTTGACTAGTGGTTTGACCACCGAACATAGAAGTGCGACAATAGATTCGCCACACCACCCCCCTACGGAGAACATGAAAAGGGGCCAAAAAACTAAAAAATAACTGACAATAATCAAAGATAGATACAATAATCAATATAAAGAATAAATGTTCACAATACACAATCATCATAATTCTTAAATCTAACGCGCCTACCTGAGCGTGTGGTATACGGCTGTATTACTGGCAAATCATCTAGTGCAGGCTGTTGCGCTAACGAGGGCTTAGGTGGCAACTTAGTCTGATCGGTTTGCCGAGGAAGCGGAAAAGGAGGAGCTGGTTGTGGCTCGGTTCTCTGATGATCGGTAAAAGCCGGTTTGAGCCTATCCACGCTCACTATAACGTTGTTGCCCCTTACCAACAAGGTAAAGGTCTTTCCGTCACGTGATCGCTCCAACACTTTAAATGGGCCAGTATAGGGAGGTTGCAATGCTCGTCGGATGGTATCGTCCCTAAGAAATACGTGAGAAGCTGTTGATAGTTCCTTAAATATAAACGTAGATGGCTCACCGTGTCGAGAAGCTGGCAATGGTCGAACCATCGACATTTTGTGCCGGAGCTGCACGACAAAATCAGCAGAGTCTTCTAATTTTCCCGATGATGGGGAAGGAGCTAACAACTCACCGGGGAGCCTAAGGGGTTCACCGTAAAGAAATTCAGCGGCCGTGGCTTCGAAATCTTCCTTGTAAGCCGACCGCATTCCTAGAAGAACCATCGGAAGTGATCTAACCCATGAATCATTGTGACACATTAAAGCAGCCTTAAGCTGGCGATGAACCCGCTCAATCATCCCGTTTGCGCAGGGGTGGTAAGAGGTGGTTCTGATGCGCTTAGTGGCAAATTGTTGCATCAATCGGTGAAATAAATCGGACTCAAATTGTGATCCCTGGTCTGTAGTAATGATCGAGGGCACGCCGAAACGAGGAATCCATTCTCTAGTAAAAGTTTCAGCTACCTCTTCAGCAGTGATAGATCGCATTGGCCAAACTTCAGGCCATCTTGATACTCTGTCAATTGCTGTCAAACAATATCGGTATTCGTTGCAAACAGGTAATGGTCCAATGATGTCAATATGAACATGCATAAACCGACCAGAGGGAAGATCGAAACTACCAGGAGTAGCAGAATTGTGTCGCGAGACCTTGCTGCGCTGACACGCTTCACAAGATCGAGACCAAACTCGACAATCTTTTCTTACAGAGGGCCAGACGAAACGCTCTACGACAAGACGCGTAGAAACGCGAGCTCCAGGATGGCTTAAATTGTGTAATTTGTCGAAAGCTGCACGCCGAAAAGAAGGGGTCAAATAGGGTCGCGGTTTGCCCGTCGAAATATCGCAATAAATGGAAGCATTAGACCCTGGTGAGCAGATCTTGGTTAAATTTAGACTGGAACCATCTTGCAATAATTGGGCAAGTTCTTGGTCTGAAGCTTGCGACTCAGCAAGACCTTCATAATCTTGTTCCAAAGAAATGGCATCAATGTCGATACGCGACATGGCGTCAGCAACGACATTATCCTCACCCTTAATATACTGAATGTCAGTGGTAAATTGGCTTATAAACGACAGCTGATTTAGTTGCGGTGGTGGCAGCTTTTCGCGCCTCTGCAAAAAAGCGTACAAGAGAGGTTTGTGGTCTGTGAAGATCGTAGCGTGCTGGACTTCCAGAATGTAACGAAAATGTTGGACGCTCTCGTACACCGCTAATAATTCTCTATAATAAGCTGGCCACTCCGCCTGTTGTGGAGTCAATTTCTTGCTGAAAAAGGAAAGCGGAAACCATTTACCGTTTACTTGTTGGTGAAGACAGGATCCAATATGAACGCTGGATGCATCAGTGAACAAACCCAAACTAGCGTTGCTGACTGGGTGCTGTAATAGAGTAGCGTTAGAAAGGCTCTTCTTGCAGTCTTCAAAATTTAGCAGCAATTCGGGTGTCCATGGAAATGGTTTAGCCCCTTTACTGTTAGTTGCGACTAATGCATCAATTAATGGAGCCTGGAACTGCGCAGCACGAGGTACAAAACGACGGTAATAATTAAGCATGCCGAGAAATCGACGCATACCTTGTACCGTTGCAGGAGGTGGAAAATCCAATAAGGTTTGAATGCGCTCCTGAGGTGGTCGAGTACCATCGCCACTGACGTGGTAGCCCAAGAAAACAACTTCGCTGACACCCAAGACGCATTTGGAAGGGTTAATGACAACGCCATAATCCTGCAGGCGTTTGAATAGGATGCGCAAGTGCTGAAGATGGGAAGACTCATCCTTTGAAAATATTAAAATGTCATCCACATAAGGGAAACAAAACTCTAATCCCCGTGTGACCTCGTCAATAAAACGCTGGAAAGTTTGTCCAGCGTTTCTCAATCCGAAGGTCATAAAAGGGAATTCGAAGAGGCCAAACGGAGTCACAATGGAAGTTTTAGCAATATCCTCTTCAAAAACCGGAATTTGGTGATACGCCTTGACGAGGTCCAAAGTGCTAAACACCTTGGCACCAGCGAGGTTGTGGGCGAAATCGTTAATGTGACGAACCGGATACCGGTCCGGTACTGTTCTAGCGTTCAGAGCGCGGTAATCGCCGCAAGGACGCCATGAATTATCTTTCTTAACTGTCATATGTAGCGGAGAGGACCATGCGCTTTTGGATGGCCGGGCTGTACCGCATCTAACCATTTCCTCAAACTCTTTTTTAGCCGAAACAAGTTTCTGCGGAGCTAGGCGTCGAGGACGGCTGGAAACTGGGGGGCCCTCGGTAGTCTTAATATAATGCACCGTGTCATGTTTTATTACTCTGGGGAGACCAGGAGGTCGAGCAATCTCTGAGAACTCAGCCAAAAGCTTGGTGAAAATTGAATTACCAGAAACTACTGCTCGAACGCTAGGCTGGTCAATAATAGCAGCAGAAGCAGTGGATGTTAGCCCAGTAGTGCCGTCAACTAGTTTTTTATTGCGGCAGTCGGGTAAAAGATGATAAAATGACAAAAAATCTGAGCCAATAATGGCTGTACTGACATCAGCTATAACAAACTGCCAGGAAAAGTCACGGCGAAGACTAAGATTTAGTTGAAGACTAATTGTGCCAAAAGTTTGAATGCAACTTCCATTCGCTGCGCTGAGGTTGTAGTTGGTTGCTTGCCTACGCGATGGCAACCAACTATGCGGGAAACAACATAAGTCCGAACCAGTATCAATAAGGAACCGACGCTTGGTCACCTGGTCGGTGACAAAAAGGCGGCGGCTGGTATCGTGGCAGTCAGTTGCCGCCGCTACTGACTGCTGGTCAAGTTTTCCGAATTCCAGTTGCATGGGTTGATACATCTCGAGGCTTTTGCACCCCATTTCCTGTGGTACCAACACTGTTTGGAGCTATTCGAAGACCTATCTGAAGAGACAGAGCGGTTGCGTGAGTGTTGGCGCTGCTGTCTAGAAAGTGCAGCTACTTGGTTACTTACCTCTTCTAGCTGTTTTGCGAATGAAGCTAAATTAAGAGCTGAAGATGCCGTTGATGTAGAGCAGATGGCTGGTGGCGGGGCTAATTCTGTTATTTTATCGGCCAACTCTGCAACCTTATCTAGGCTAAGGTCAGCCTGCGCTGCTAGGATGGCCTGGGCTTGTTGCGGCAGGCGACGTAACCAAAGTTGGCGTATGATATTATCATCTGAGAGAGCAGTCCCAGCAAGTGAGCGAAGATGACGAAGAAATTGGGATGGTTTCCTGTCCCCGAGTTCCTCATCACTTAAGAGTTGTCTTACTCGTTTCTCCTGGGAAATTGACAGACGCTGAATAAGAGCCTCCTTTAACTTTTCATATTTATCTTCCACCGGAGGATTTGTAATCAAATCTTCAACCTCGCCTGCCATCTTCTGATCTAAATGACCTACCACATAATTATATTTTGTAGTGTCCCCAACAATATTTGCAATTTCAAACTGGGCCTCCACTTGAGCGAACCAAATAGCTGGCTTGTCTGTCCAAAAGGTAGGTAATTTCACTGCGACTCTACATATCTTTGCCTCTACATCATTCTGGCCAAGGCGTTTCTGTAATGATGCATTTTCTGCCAAAAGTTGCTGCACCTGTGCCTGAAGTTGCTCATTCGCCATGGTAAAAAGTCTATCTTATGTAATAAGCAATAATACCACACACCCAAGCCGAGCGGAACAAACAAAAGATATGTAAATATTTTTACAAATATCAAACCAACACCATTAATAAAAAAAAATTAAGTAGTTTAGGCATGCATCCAGTCAATTAAACCAAATGCCACAAACAATGTCAACACAACTTAAAAAGTAATAAAAATAATCAATTATTTAAAATGAAAATGTTGCAAATTATCCAGTGAAGTTGACAAATTAAAATATTATTTTTATGGAGTAGGTTAGTTTTAAAACTATGATTTGGATTATACCATTTGTAGAGATAACAATTATCCCAATAACATAAACCTCAAAACACATAAAATTACTCAAACAGTTGATCCAACCCCGCACCTCAATTAATTTAATGTATACGGTAGATGCTTATGTAAGCAGACAATAGAGTTTTATGTGTATCATTAGGTGTAAAATTATAAGTGTATTTTAAAGGTAAAAAATAATAGTACAAAAAGTTTGTATAAAATCCACACTAACTTGCGAGCAAGGTCCCGAGCTGTAGTTGTAAAAGAACTTGTTAGTTGAAACCAGCCAAAATGTCCATCACCTTGTATGTAAAGCGAATATACACTAAAACACTGGCACTGAACACAAACACATGCATGCAATCCGAATATATGCGGCGAAAAGGAAGTAACCAAATGAGGTGCAGTAGGTACTCAGGTTATCCACGCAGACGCACGCTGACTCGAAGTGATATGGTTGTCCCTTCCATCAGGTCATAAACTCGATGTGAAGAATTGATGGAGTAGTAGGCCAGGTCGCAGCGGTGTAATCGTCCAGCGAAATTTGGTATGTAGTAGGTACGTCGAAAGAAAAATGCAGAATTCTCAGACTCCGAGCACGACTGGGGAGTTTGCGGACTTTCGAAACCCGGTAGGGTTGGTTGGCTGATTGTCACGAAGCCGATTGTATAACACAACTCCTGCGCCGATGACCAGCAAATGAATGATGCCGGCAGTCGAACGAAAGAAACACGTGTTTTCTTCAATCGTCGTAGGTCACCAATGTGGGAGATATCTACGCTCCCGTGTAGAAATAAAACAGCCAGGTGTTGTAGAATTAGGAAAAGGTTTACTTCGGATAATAGCAATAAATACTATACTAACAATTAATGTTTAAACTTTGGTTTAAACATAGAGAAGAAGATCGTACTGAATAAAACTACCGGTAACTATTCTAACCTAACGAACCTCCTGCTATCTACCCCTGTCATCTGTCACTGTCATTCTTGACTAGTTGACTAGTGGTTTGACCACCGAACATAGAAGTGCGACAATAGATTCGCCACACCTACCTATATAAATAAAAAACTTAATTCTATTTTTTTTATCGATTCTACGAGAATATAGCCTCCAAACTTGACGGTAGTCGGGGTAGAAGCGCTTTAGTTATCCGGAATATCTGCAGCTGTGAGCATTAACGATTCTGAGCGCACGCGCCTCAGCCATAAATTCAAATGTGGTCGCTACAAACCGCAATTAGCATCAACTCTATTTGTTCTATGCGGGGAAACTTTTTACGTTCTGCAAATAGTTTCGCAAGGGCACTATAAATGTGCAACGTTTATTACACCCTTTTTGATGTTCTGCTTGCCATAATAATAGTATGTACAGTACAGGGAATGCCAAGTCCAAAGTGAATCTAGGTAGGTATACTAATGTTATATTATAAATGCGAAAGTAGCTCTGTCGGCCGATTGTGATGAAATTTCACATAAAGATAATTTAAAGTTTTGGGACGGACATAGGGTACTTTTTTCAAAAATATTTGTTAGATTTTTAGGAATTTCAATTTTTTACGATAAATTCGTCAAAAATCTACTAATTTTAAAGCTAGTATGCAATAAGTAAAATAAGTAGTCACTGTTGTCAAATGCAATGAATTAAGTATTGAGTTTAGTAATAATCCGACTTTTGTTTTTACTATCCTATGTCCGTATTATTCGAGCGAAACGAGCGTGCGGTCGGGCTACGGCTAATAATTATGTTGCCATGGTAACTTCACTTCATTTTACGCTACGCTACACTTCGATTACGATTTTTTCAGACTAAGCCTTCGGTATCAATATAGTCCCTAAATTAGGAGAGAAAGGAAATGAGATTTCCACATCCAATAAATTAATAAAATATTTGAATTGTTTCAGGTCCAGCATCGGGGACAAAATTAGGAAACGTTTACACACAAGAGAAACATCCCTCCTGATCAAATGACTGCCGAATCTAAGGACATTAAAGTACAAATCGTAAAAAATATACAAATCAGACCTCGCACTTGGTAATAGTCGTTAATAAAGTATATTTTCTACACAAATTAAATGTAATTATTTATTTTTGCATTATGATCATTACCAGCTGGTTTATTTAGCAAAAACTATGTTTATCATGTGGCTTTCAATGCAGTTTAGGTACCACTAAAATTTAAGAGAATACCAATTTCATAGAATTTATGTAGGTATAGGTACCTAAATTGCATTGAAAGTCATAACATGATATACATAGTTTTGCGAAACGAGCTAGCTGACATGAAAACTAGATATTTTTAGCTGAGTAAATGAGGTTGTCTAGTATAGAGGTTGCCACTAGCCAGCCTCTTCCTTCTGGTTTGTATGAAATAAATGAATGTGGAGTTCAAAATATTTAGATGGCCTAGTAACTGTGGGGAGAGAGTAGTGACGCGAGTATCTCCAAATAGATTCGACCGCAGCTCGTACGCGTACTAGCCGCATCTGAAAAAACGACCTTATTACTACTAATCCAGACTTATAAATACCTACTAAAACATTATTGACACTGCCCATTAGGTCTCGAGTTACGAACAATCGATCTATGCCAATTCTTTAGTTATGATTTTGCAACACTGTTTCTAGACTTTTAAAGTTCCACAGTTCAAAAAGTTGCATTTATTTAGTCTTACCAAACGGTCTCATATCAAACCCCTTAGACCAACTGGATCTGGGTATCTGAGGACCTAAGAGATTTTGTGAAAATCGAACAGTTGACATCAAATCTGATGGGGTTTTTTTTTAACAATATGACCTTTCCATATTGAATGACCGGAAATAATTCCATTACATTTGCACCTCTGGCTATGTTTGGTTTGTATATAACTTTACAAAAACTAAAATAAAAATACATTTAGTTCATTTAATATTATATTACCCTTACAAAGGCCCTATTCTCCTCCATTTAACAAATCGAAGAAAAATATCAATTATATTAAAATTACATTATAAACTACTTATCAACATTAAAACATACTTTTTATCTCAAAAATAATAATTTACTAACAAACATATTTTAAGAGGGGGTGAACATAAAATCGTTCACAGTCGCAAGCTCAGTGTTCATGAGATTGGTATTACCATTGTAGATGTAGATTTAACACGTAATTTTGATAACAGTTTAAAAATGCAAAGAAACAGTCCAATACAATTGTAATCCAGAAACTACGCCCAAAATATATTAGGAAAATATGCGATTCAACAGATTGTTATGAACACAGTATGGTATAAATAAATAAACAGTATTTGCAAGATGTTGCATTTGGTCGGTTGATTATAAATAAAACAATAGAAGTAACTTACATCATTGTGCTGCGATTGTTTAAGCGAGAGCAAATGGTCGAAAGACGCGTTTACAAGCAAAATATTAAAGTTATTTTATTTCCATTGGAAACTGTTAAATTCTAAAACTAGCATAACAAATCACACTACACAAGTGAAAATATTCTCGAGAATATCGTTACGAAACGCTGTCTATTTTGTACTAAGAACTTTTCCAATATCAAGCTCAACAATACCTTGTCGTGGATCTTACAGAAACTCGTCAATCGTAATCAGTCTCTTCTTCCTAAATGCGTATAGAATCTTACGTATAACTTATCAGAACACAAAGCTTTAGATTGATTTTTCCATAAAAATATTCCATCAATCTGCCACTTTCACACTATTTCGTATTTCATATTAGCGCTGTATAAGATTCTTAGATCAAAGTCATAGCTGGAATGCGCGTTGGACCGCGACGTTTGTTTCGGCCACATAACATTATACTAACAGTTTTCGCAGTATCCAAAACAAATTAGACCTTGCGCAGGGAACGTAGAGTTGGTTTTGTTTTAGCCATAGAAATACATGCTTATTTGGTCGAAACAAAATCAGTCAGTACGCTTCAGGCAAGGTTGATTTTTATTGGTTATTAGAACGCCACGTGAAGTGCTAGCATTATGTCATGTGGTATTGGCTAACTAAATTGTCCATAACTAACAACTAACGCGCGTTTCAGCGGACTGCGGGCGTGAGGTCGAATTGGCGGGCGCGGGTGCTTGGTACTTGGGAACGGGGAACATCGGCCGAGCTTCTATCGCGGAGACACCGTCGAATCTGGAAATTGTTATGATTAGTTTGCTTCTTCCGACTGGATCATTATAAGATAATACGACAGTTTTTTTAGTCAGGGGTCTACTCTTGAAAACGATGACGGGACAAACATCACATCATTTTCCGACTACCTATATTTTGAAATATGAACGACCAACATTACAATTGCATTCTACTATATCGAAGCACTGCCATTTCGCTTTAATAATGTTAAAATCGATTTGAAGAGTAATGAAAATTAACTAACAATTATTTAAAGAGGGGCCGTATGACATCGCAAATCATCTCTTGAGTCCGTATCATCTCTTGAGTCATCAAGAGTCACTCAACTGACTATTATCAAAATACTAACTTGTTACTCTTGTACTTGTCGGGGATCGCCTGGTACGGCTGCAGAGCCACGTGCGCGTGAGTTCTGGCCAACTCGCGCAGCGTCGGCTCCAAGTCTGCCAGCGAGTAGCCAGAGCTGGCCGCCAGCGCCTCGGGCCATGCCACAGCTGCGCAAATCGGGTGCAGACGAGCGTCTCTCGAATCTCTCTCGCGAAATTCCTTAGGGATGTGAATAAATAATACATTTTTATTTATTATGTAATTAAAACTATCGTGGTTGTTAATCAATTTATATAAAAATACGGCTATTATCACGTTTTTTCTTGTATTGCTGCTTCTGAATTGTTTCGAAACGTCAGCAATACAAGATTTTTATGTATAAAAAAAAAAGATTTTGTAGATTGAACACATATAAATCGATTTTTGTAAACAGAGCCATGTGTACATGAAGGATGGAAGAACACAAATTAAGTTCACTGAACGGCATCGCCATATTATATGAGTATATGCATAAGTTAAAAAAAAGCCAGTATCGCTCGACGGTGAATTAATGAATTTTGTATTTAACAAAAAATATATAAATAGATTTTTTGTTTGATTAGAAAATGTCACATCCCTACCTTGGGCTCACAAGCGCAGCGTTCGCATAGCAGGCAATGGCGAGCGGTGGCGAGGGAACTCGCAGCGATGATTGACGGCTTGTACTGCAAGTACGGGTCCGCTTCCAGCAGACAGAGCTCGCCGATGTACTGCGGATACAAATGTTGTATTAGAGCAATGGTTTCGTGAAAAGTGACCAACTAATAAGTTGTAGCTACTCGTATTGTAAGAATACGAAGGGTTCCGTACAATTATTATATAAAAAAAACGGAAAAAAATCACGTTTGTTTATTATTATTATTCAACAACTTAAATTTTTATTTTATTATTTTTTTAGTATTTTGTTGTTAAAGCGGCAACAGAAATACATCATCTATGAAAATTTCATCTGTCTAGCTATCATGAGATACAGCCTTTTCGCAGACAGACAGACGGACAGCGAAGTCTTAGTAATAGGGTCCCGTTTTTACCCTTCAAGTACAGAACCCTAAAAAGATCTATTGCATATCTAAATTTAGAAGTGTTAGAATTAAATTGTAGAACAACATCAGGAAAACAATACTAAAATGATTTATAACCATTGTCTTCAAAGCTATAACATTACAATGTAAGTCATAATTCATCGGACTAGACATAAACATGCATAAATGTGTTCAGATTTAAATTCCTACAGACTATACCTATTAGCTTACAAACGAGTTTTACATATCAAAGAGAACCGCAGACCACAAATCAAATAAACAAAACTTCCACAGTTTTTGCTAACAAGTAAACAGGCGGTAACTATGCTCATGGGTTATTTTGAGAGCAAAATGTATCATACAATACATGAACTATAACAACCAAAAGTGTACATGTATGTAAAAGTTATCATGAAGTTAAAAATGGACACCGAGAAGTGGTTTCGCGCGGAATTCGCATCGGTTTGAATGTTATGTTAGTTTAGTTGTCTATGAAAAAAAGATCCACCTGACCTTGTATGAAATATCATTATTTTTTAGTACAGATTTTAGTTTTTAAGGGGCTCCCAGTCGCTGATTGCTCTTTTTCGCCACATCTCCTATTTTTATAAGTATATTACTTCAGGTTCCTACCTAGATTTCTATTAAGCTGAAAACATAATAGCAGAAACTTTTCACGATAAAGATATTATTTCAAAATGATACGTTTTAGAATTTATGATCGAAATATTTTATATACCTATACCTACTATTAAAATCAACTTGTGATTTATTGTTAAAGATAGGTAATATGTAGATCTAGATTTCTATTAGAGTAGATTTTTGATAAGTAATTATACATAATTTATATCATTAATTTATTCGAAAAGCTAAGGCGGACCACGCGCCGACGTGTGTTTGTCGTCATTGCAGCGGTCGGTATGATTATTTATCGAAGTGATTAAAGATGGGTACATCTTTATTCACATATACTATACATTATAAAATAGGAGATGTGGCTTGTTCACAAGTATTTATTTTTTCGTTTCGAACAAAAACAATCGTCGACGTAAACATACTAAACTTTATTTATCGAATCACTATTAATAAAGAGGTAAAGTTTGTTTGTAGTTTTGTAAGTTTGGGTGTAGGGAGGAGTAAACTCCAGAACTACTGATCCGATTATGGAAGGAAGTTATGTACATTATCCCAGAGGGCTTTAATAGACTATTCTTTATTCTGTTAGAAGTAAGTTGTATCCTAATAATGTAATAATACTATATATGCGAATGTTTTTGAGGATTTTTGTATGCTGTGCCTCAATCATACCTAAACGACGCATTCTACCTAAAATGTTGAAGGACCAACTAAAAAGGTATCTTAGTTTATTTTATCAAAACAAGGTTTTTATGGAAAAAAATATTGTCTATGAAATAAAAAATCACCTGACATGATAATGTAAAAAAGATTGGTCTACTTACTGCAGCCAAATGGAAAGTCTTCTTAGAAAGCCCGTTAGATATGCAATAGTGCGACAGGAAAGCCAGGGATGTAGGCGTGGACAGGTCAAACGATAGCACCTTCAGAATAAGGTGCTCCATGCGAAGTACCTCGCGTTTGGTGTAGGTGTCATCGGTGATGTACACAAACTCGGAGACCTCTGGTGGGTACACTTCCTCATATTTCCTGGGAAAAATTACACAATTTACAACGGAGAGAGGGGACCTTTGGCGGTGTGATACCTGAGCAGGAAGTAGTCTAAGCTATACCAAGTTCTATTCAAGGTTTCATCCAAATCGGTTCGGTGGCGTGGTGGGCGAGTGTCCGACTGCAAGAAGTTCGGGTTCGCAAGCAAATATTTGTTCCATGTCTGGGTGTTGTGGTAATCCTAGTTTCTTTGGGAGCGGTCACTTGAGTTTGCCTCTAGCTCTTGCCGAATCTCTTGAGAGTGAGTGATGATTTTTGATAACCTTGCAGGTAATTACGATCTGTGATTCTACATTATCTTACCATTCAAACCTCCAACTCATCATTTAACTATTCCAACGACAGCAATAAATACAAACAAAGAGTTATATAGGTTATTTTCAAATCACACATTTGAAATGGAGAATAACATAATAGTGCTTTATTTCACTTTCATTAGAATATAACTAGCAGTAGCTTTGTCTTAAGTGTGTAAACTTATATCAAAACAAGATTCTATCCACATGGGGCAGTGCTCATCACACATTGCTACAAGCCAGTCAGTCAAGAATGCACACACACAGACACTTCTATTGTATAATAATAATGCAGTTGCTACAGCAACCTTGTGCTGCAGTAACAACTACATCATTATTGCCTTATATATTGTAAGTATCTGCTTATGTATTGTTTATATTTTGTGGTGGAAAAAAGCTGTTTTCTATTATATTCAACTTACGCGGCAATATAAGTAGCAGCTGTGCCAACCAACTGCAGTTTGGTTCTCACCACACTCATGTATGACAGAAATCTGTCCACATATGAGACAGCAAGATGTAGTGTCTCACTCTGCTGGCTGTACTCATCACATACTTCTACAAGCCAGTCCACAAGTATAGAACGCATCAGATGTGTGATGTCCTGCTGTTTGCGCATGTAGCGGGGACTTGCACGGTTCTTGTTCTGTGAAAATATATTTTACAGAAAGCCCTTACAGCCTTATTAGACCAAGAAAACACATATGATATCATATTCGATTTTAGTCAGAATTAAATGTCAGAGGTGAATTGTGTATTGGATATTTTTATTGTTTGGACATATGCCTCTGACTAACCCATTCAGACATTGTTAAAGATCTAAGTGCCTGGAGATCCGAGAGGATGTCTTCCGTACTTGGGAATACAGTTGTGATACTCTTAATTTAATTAAAAATATTTCTTGTTGTAAAATTTATACCACGTATTCAAAATGGTGAAGGAAAGCAGTTAGTATTCTTATAACTGGCGATGGTCTTGCAAACAGTCTAATATTATGGAATAATCTGAGCATGTGACAAATATGATGTATGATGTTCAAGTGCCTAGAAAGTGGATCTAAGCACTTAGAGATCTGAGAGGATGTCTGGTTATATATTTGTGTGTTTTATTCAAAAACAGAAAGCAGAAAAGTTGTCAAACAAAAATCTGATAACTGTATGTTTATGGCATTAAAATTTGCCTTCCTTATAGACCACAGGACCTTGAATAAGACCTTTCTATAAAACAAAATGTTTGTGGAATAGTACAATATAGTGGAACGTAATTGTAATTGAGATGTTATGGGTTTCTGCTTACCTCAATCTCCCTCATGTACTCATAGATATCCTGCCGATACTCCACAACATGGAAGAACATGTCTCTGTCAGTTGTAGCAGTGGTTGTGTCCTCATCATCCAATAGGCTCTCATTCTTGGATATAGACATAGAGAGTACACTCGAGTCCCCAATGGACATCGGTGATTCAGCCACATCTTTCTTTTCCTGTAAAGGTTGCCTGAAAAAGGTAGATAAGTGAAAATAAGCATATCAAAGTTTAAAATTTCACTACTGGACTGGTTTCTAGGTGGACAGAGGTGATAGTATTATTATATAATGATTAAAAAACCAGCCAACTGTGAGTCGGACTCGCACATGCAGGATTCTGTACCATTCTGACAGACAGGCGGACAGCGGAGTCTTGTTAATAGGGTCTCATTTTTACCCTTAGGGTACGGAACCTTAAAAATTGCCATCTTTATCAACAACGAAAGAACATCAATATAATTTAGTATTGTAAGATCTCATTTTCACATTACAATCTTGATTTGACCTTTATGATATCAAGATCAATGACTAACTGACCCACATTCAGTAACAATAATTCTACTATACCTCATCAAATCTGGAATTGAGTTATTGAGGTTATCTTTACTTACCGAAGAGGGGGAGCTTCTTTCTGCCGATCTGGCTGTTTCTCTGGCTTTGCACAAAGCACTTTAGCATTCTCAGTATTATTCACAAACAGGCTGTCCTTCCTAGCAGTCTCTTTAGCCACAAAAGGCTTGAAGGTCGGCTCGCGTTTCTTCACTTCAGCCTCAGAGGGTTTGTCCTCGTAAACGCTGAAGGCGCGAAACTGCGCTACGGGGGGTACGATGTTCTTCTCGTTTTTTATCTGACGCACCGTCCTGTTCTCATCTTGGATTTTGCATGTTACATTCGTCAAACCACCCTAAAACAAACATGATGTTGTAAAACACACAACTTGCCATTCACAAAGTAACCAAACAAACAACTTACAAGTTTGCTGCTCCTGTTCTGATTACATGCGAACTGACTGAGGTCTCCGAGGGCGCGGCGCTGGTTCGCCGAGAATATATCTGCGTCCTTTCTCATCGCTAAGGAGCCGTTTTCTTGATCTTCGTGGATTCTGAATGCCATTGTCCCCGCCTGCTTCTTCCGTAAACAACTAACAAAATAAATACCAGATCAGCAAGAACGCGGAGTACGCGTTTGCAATGTGGCAACCGAAGTTGAATTATGAATCACAACTACTGTCTAGTTGCACATTTTTTTACAATAATTGAGTGTAGTTTTGAAAATGTGCTGTTTGTGAATCCGAAATCACCCCCAACAAACGCTTTATCGGCGTCAACGGAAAACAGACATTTTGGCATTTTCAGCTGTTGGATGGAGTTACGTTACTCTACAGTCTATGGTTATTTAAATTTGAGTTTGAACCAGCCAATGAGAATGCTTGATGAAACTATCAATCTTCGCATATCTATGACTCTTTTACCTTTTAAACCTGGCCCTGAAGTTTTTGAAAAACTACGCTACGCTAAAAAAAACATAAAACAATGGGTAAATTTTGAACACAATTTTTTCAGGCATTTTTTTTTGGTGTACCTATCTATTTATTTAAAATCAGCATTATTAAAATCAAGTAAAAAAAAATCTGTTTTTGACGTTTATTTTTAAATCATTGTCACTTGTCAATACGCATGTCGGTCGTTTTCTCTAAATTTTGTCCTGTTGTTGTCTTCGCTAGGATGAAAGCGTTCTTATATCCAATATCATACGGTTTATTTTTCAAATAATAAATAGTTTTTTATAGGTAAAAGCAATAATATGAGGCAAAGGCCAGCCAACCAAAGAGCCAATAGCCAATGAGCCAACTCAAGACATACCTGGACATACCTATGACTGCCTATGACATACATCTGTCTGTCATGTGAATCATTGTAAAATTGTAATGTAAATACTTATTGTAAATAAATAAATACCAAAACATGCAATTAAATCAGAAATGAAAGAGCAAATTTCATGATTTATCATGGGTAGAAATACATTTTTCATTGTAGTCTGTGTACTATTATGTTATGGCTGTGATACAGGTTTTGCCGTAAGGGTTTACAAAAAAGCCGACATCATAAAACTAAGGTAAGTAAGAATCACACTTACACAGTATTTTACACTTATGATGTTACGTTAGGTAATTAAAGTAAAATGTATATGCGCATCAAAACACGTGCTCAAAACGATGAAGGAAAACATCTTGAGGAAACCAATTAGTATTCATAAAAGCGGCGATTTGCTTGTAACCTGTCACGTATGGAATGCTCACTACTGCAATGTGTGGGCATGTTCCAAATGTTATGTTAGGACGTGTTTCTGACTCACCCCTTTAGACATCTTCTAGCATCTGATCACTTGCGAGATCTGAGAGGGTGTCTACCGTACTTGAGGATTACAGTTGTGATCTTGTGATCCTATTTATTTTATTTTAATTAAAGTATGTGGTTATTCCATTTTCAGAGAAGAAGTAAGAGCTATGTTCCAACATGCTTATGATAGCTATCTCCGCTATGCATATCCATATGATGAGTTACGACCACTCAGCTGTGATGGTGTGGATACATGGGGAAGTTACTCCCTAACACTGATAGATGCTCTGGACACCTTAGCAATCATGGGAAACCATACAGAGTTTAACAGGGTTGTAGATATAGTACTACAGAGAAATAATTTTGATGCAGATATTAATGTATCGGTATTTGAAACTAATATTAGAATTATTGGAGGGCTGTTAAGTGCCCATTTGCTGTCACATCGGTGAGTGAATTTCCGTGAATTAGATTAGGTTTCTCTTAGTTAGACAGTCTTATAAGATTTTTACATAAATTGCATAGATTATTATTAATTTCAAATTTATAACCCTTGTGGCTACAGAGAGTAGCATAACTCTAATCATTCTTTTTGGATAACAAACAACAACAATCAAAAGTTTACATAATATTATTTGCTTTTCAATATCATCAACATTATCTTAGACTGGAATCGCACACTAATAGGTTATCACACTCTTTTATGACTTTGGCCTGTATTAAGTCTAAATTTTGCTCTACCACACCTGCAAAAAGGATTAATTCAGCTAGTTTTGTTTAGAACCGGCATGAAACTAGAACCAGGCTGGCCATGCAACGGTCCCCTTCTCCGTCTAGCTGAGGATGTCGCCCAAAGGTTGATACCAGCTTTTGACACAACCACCGGAATGCCGTATGGCACCACCAACTTCAGGTCTGGGGTGCCGACTGGAGAGACCAGTGTGACTTGTACCGCTGGGGTGGGGACTTATATCATTGAGTTTGGGACTTTGAGTCGATTGACTGGGGATCCTTTGTATGAAGAGGTAAGTAGGTAATAAAAGATATTGCAGGAATAGCATGGTAAAATAAATACTCAGATTTTGAACTAAACTCTTGCTTGGATGAAGTAAAGGTCAGCTCATAAATTGTTTTTTTTTTTTATCACTATCACTACATAGTATAAAGCAAAGTCGCTTTCCGCTTCCCGCGTCTGTATGTCTGTATGTATGTTTGCTTATATCTTTAAAACTACACAACGGATTTTGATGCGGTTTTTTTTAATAGATAGAGTGATTCAGGAGGAAGGTTTATATGTATAATAACATGCTACCCGTGCGAAGCCGGGGCGGGTCGCTAGTTATTAATAAATAAATATTGGTAGAAATTTTGGTAGAAAGAAACTAAGCAAAGCTTGTACTATGGGAACTAGATAACTGATATTGAGACTATAATATCAAAACATCTATGATCTGTTTGGGCAAGTCACATCTGGATTGAGAGATAGTTATAAGCCAATCAAATATTAAACATTTATGACGCAGCGTAACAGTACCATTAGATTTATTAATTCAGTGTTGTTTTAGGTTGCGTACAACGCGTTAAAGGCTTTATATCACCACAAATCGCCCATCGGTCTGGTCGGTAATCACATCGACGTGATGAGCGGTCGCTGGACGGCGCAGGACGCCGGCATCGGGGGCGGTGTCGACTCATACTATGAATATCTAGTGAAAGGTAAGATATTACAGACATATAAACGAATACAGACAGACACACACACATACACACACACATACACACACACACACACATACATTCACACACACACATTCACACACACACACTCACATACATGTAAGGTTATATGGAAATGTAACAACAATGCAAGTAGCATGAATTATTGTAACAATGCAAGTACAACCACATTTCCATATTAAGCATGACATTCAATTGGTCATGATATTTCAATGACATTCTCTTCTGCAGGTGCCATATTACTAGAGCGGCCGGAACTGATGTCAATGTTCACCGAAGCACGCCAATCCATCGAGAGGTACCTGAAGAAGGACGATTGGTACGTGTGGGCGACCATGCTACGGGGTCACGTGACCTTACCCGTGTTTCAGTCGCTCGAGGCTTACTGGCCGGGGCTATTAAGTCTTATTGGTAAGTTAGTTACTGTTACAAATGTTACAATCACATATTGACATAACAAATGTACATTTTGTTTGTTAGAGAATTCTTATATACTTATTTTTGTAAATAAAATACATACACAATATAATATTATTGTGAATGTTTCAGGCGAGAGCGACACAGCGATGCGTATAATCCACAACTACCACAGCGTGTGGCGCCAATACGGCTTCACACCTGAAGTTTACAATCTGGGTACTGGGGAGGCCTCGGTCTCCAGAGAAAGCTATCCTCTCAGGCCAGAGTTGATTGAGTCTATTATGTATTTGTATCGGGACACCAGAGATCCGATACTGCTGCAAATGGGCGAGGATATACTGAGGAGCATTCAGCATAGTGCTAGGACGCCTTGTGGATATGCCACGGTAAGAGAAGTATCTTAGTCTCAGGGACCAGATGTTGCTGCAAATAGAGAGGATATTGGTGTGTGATATTGGAAATGTGTGTGTGTGTGTGAGTGTGTGTGTGTGTGTGTGTGTGTGTGTGTGTGTGCGCGTGTGTATGTGATAGAGTGTGTGTGTGTGTGTGTATGTGAGAGAGAGTGTGTTTGTGTGTTCCAGAGTACCGACTCCTCAATAATTAAAATACTTTTCAACTTTCCAGATAAAAGATGTCCGCGACCATCGCAAAGAAGATCGCATGGAGTCGTTCTTCCTCGCCGAAACAACGAAGTATCTCTATCTACTCTTCGATCCGGATAACTTCATTCACAATCCGGGTGTCCACGGGACCGTTATCGACACACCTGACGGAGAATGTGTTGTGGACTTAGGAGGGTATATTTTCAATACTGAAGCTCATCCTATTGACCCGACTATGCTGTATTGCTGCCATGAGTCTAGACGCGGGTGAGTACCACTTTACTACTCGCTCTATCAATTATGATGAATAAAATTATGGACAAAGACTTACATAATAAACGAAATTAAATTAAACTATACTAAATTACGATTCTAAATGATCCAAGTGATTTCAGTGAATAAACGCATTTTGACTTTGACTGAACCTAAAAAAATCACAGCAGCTCTTTTTTAGGGTTCCGTACCGTTAGGGTTCCTATAAGAAGTTTGTACAGAACCTTCGGTGCACGAGTCCGACACTCACTTGTCCGGTTTTTTTAAATATTTTGCGACTCTATTATTCCATTTTGGGTAAAGGTATTTATAAAATTAACACGCTTTTTAGGATCAACGTCAGCGAAGTGCACAGAGTATACCAGCTCCTAGAAGAGGAGGAAAACATCAGGTTCATGACTATGCTCGACGCCACGTTACCGAAGAATGACACAAACCCACCTGACAATAAAGATCAAAATCCAACGGCGCCGATTGACACAAATGAGACAGAAGACAACCACGAAAACCAGAAAAAAACTGACCAGGTCTTGATAAAAACCGAGACAAGAACGGGATATGTGAACATCGATGGTACAGAAAGAGAAACAGTTGATGATAAGCCAGTACAAAACGATGAAAAAAGAGTAGTTTACAGTTTCTACAACAGCACATACGAAGGGCTAATAGAACCAGAGAATTTGTTACAAGAGACTGAACCTGTTAAAGTAGAAGTCGACGATATTATCATAGCTCAGTCACAGGACGACGAAATAACTCTACCTAGCACATCGCGAACGAAAGACGCTATAAAACTACTACCTAAAGTATTACAAGACTTCCTGAACAACGATTGGAAGACAAAATCGAAATGCGAGCCTCAAAGAATGCTAGAGAGAATACGAAAAGAAAAACGGTATCCGGACCACCCTGATGCTGGAAAGTACGAACTGCTTTTAACCCCAGCACCATCATTTTTACAACGGATATCTTTAGCCGGGGAGTTTTTGAATAAAAAACATTTAGAACTATAGTTTTTACCTGACTGCACCAGAATGAATGTATGTATGTATGTATGGCCATTTCTTGGCACGCTCTACAGCCCAAACGACTTGACGGATTACAACATATGAGGTGTCATTGGATTCGTCTCAATTGCAGGAGTGTCATAGGCTATAATATATTTAAATATGGCGCCCCCCTCCTCAAAAAAGGGGGTATAACCTTTTGTTAATTATTTTTGAGCAGTCACAGGTGTTATGTTTTTATAATAATTTAATTTTCGTTAATCTTTTCACTTAGAATACGTTCAACGGACATGTTTAGTACAATTCAAGCGTTAAGTGCATTAATTTATTTTTCAAAAAGCATAAAATAAAATATTCTCATTCAATTGGCTTCTTTCATTCAAACTTCACAGAGGATTATTCAGAAGAATGGATAAGTTGTTGTCATAGTGACATTAGTTGTCAAATTCCAAGCGTGATGTTGTAAATAAATTCCCGTAATGTAAATTCTTGAAAATTCCAAAAAAATGCCTGGATTCCCTGAGGATGCGAGCCGGCCGACCGATCGACAATATCAGTTGGAACGTGCGCTCGTCTGGCAAATATCTGGACTCATGCATGTATTATCATGACCGAACTGAAAACCTCTCAATCCGAAGAAAATACTTTAAATTCGAAGGGATATAAGTTGATCAAGTTTGTGGGCGAAGGTGCTTACGCTAAGGTACAGTGATACAATTAAAGTATGTAAAAATGACTGAATCCCCAAATATGTTAGACATACTCTCAGATCTCAAGGCGCTTTGACCCTTGAAGATATCTAAAGGGGTAGCCAGAGGCACGTCCGAGCTATATGTAGTTAGTAGTTAACAAAGTTATGTGCTTCGACAATTTCTGTGTTTCCGAATTAAGGCGCTCCCAGTCGACGATTGTTTTTGTTCAAAACGAAAAAAGAAATACTTGTGAACAAGCCATATCTCCTATTTTAAAATGTATAGTACATGTGAATAAAGATGTACCCATCTTTAATCACTTCGATAAATAATCCTAAAGACCGCTGCAATGACGACAAACACACGTCGGCGCGTGGTCCGCCTTAGCTTTTCGAATAAATTAATGATATAAATTATGTATAATTACTTATCAAAAATCTATTCTAATAGAAATCTAGATCTACCTATCTTTAACAATAAATCACAAGTTGATTTTAATAGTAGGTAAGTATATAAAATATTACGATCATAAATTCTAAAACGTTTTATTTTGAAATAATATATTTATCGTGAAAAGTTTCTGCTATTATGTTTTCAGCTTAATAGAAATCTAGGTAGGAACCTGAAGTAATATACTTATAAAAATAGGAGATGTGGCTTGTTCAGAAGTATTTCTTTTTTCGTTTCGAATAAGAGCAATCATCGACTGGGAGCCTCTTAATACGAATATGTAGCTGATGTCCGGCCGCCCGTCAGTGACTAACGAGCTTAGAAAATGTTGCAACACCTTCAGCATTGGTAGAGTATCATAGATTGACGAGAATAGCCGAGGCGTACCTATTATTTTGTCGTAATAACAAACTAGCTACACAACTTTAGACAAAAAAATTGTCCAATGAATTATCGGATAACATTATATTTCGAATCTTATATTTTGCAGGTGTATTTAACCGAATACAGTTCTAAAGATGAACACAAAGCTATTTTAGCCTGCAAGATTATCGAGACGTCGAAAGCGCCCAAAGATTTCGTCGTAAAATTCCTTCCGCGCGAAATCGACGTACTAATACGTCTGAATCACCCGCACTTGATTCACATACACAGTATATTCCAGCGTAAAACCAAATACTATATTTTTATGCGTTACTCCGAGAACGGTGATCTTTTGGGTTATATTTTGAAAAACGGCTGCGTTTCCGAGAATCAGTGTCGTGTTTGGATGAGGCAACTGGCGCTCGGTTTGCAATACCTACACGAGTTGGAGATCTCTCATCGCGATATAAAGTGTGAGAACGTTTTGTTGACGGCAAATTTTAACGTGAAGATATCCGATTTTGGGTTCTCTAGGTTTTGCGTGGACGAGGAGGACCAACCGGTGCTAAGCGAGACGTATTGCGGTTCTATGTCATACGCTGCACCGGAGATTCTTCGCGGCAAGCCTTACTTACCAAAACCGACGGATCTGTGGTCTTTGGGGGTAGTTCTCTTTGTGATGCTAAATAAATCTATGCCATTTGATGATACGCGTATGCGCAAACTGTACGAGCAGCAAATGGGAAAGAAGTATCGGTTCAGATCACGTGTGGCGAGTGTTATTTCTTTGGAGTGCAAAACTGTGGTGAAGCATTTGTTGGAGCCGGATCCTGGTCTGCGGCATAACGCCACGCAGATCCTTACCAGCGAGTGGGTTGCTATGGACAGTAGACTTACCAGTAAGTTACACTTATTACTTATCTAGTCATTTCATATTGTTGCTAGTTGTTCAAAATATTTGATAAGGTAAGTTTTTTTTTTTTCATTTTGGTCGTGCTAACTGCTTTGTTTTTCTGGCATAGATATTTTTAGCGTTTTATTTAGCCAATTTAAAAGGCAGAAATAAACACGCTTGGTAAAACTTTCCTAGGCAGATTTATCATTCGAAAATTGCTACTAAAAACCACTGTTTTTCGTTTTAGCTCCTAATCCAAAAAGGTTAAAACACGGAGAGTTTTTCAACCTTTTTGGATTGTTAATTTAGTCAACATTTAGTTACTGACTAATTACTATTTATTTTCTAGCTTTAAATGCAGTGGAAGCATCAGCCTTGAAAAGGGCAAAGGAGGAACGCAAACGACTTTCCGATTCGCACAGAAATCCCCCTAAAAGGCAGGGGGATATTTTGCAGGGACCACAAAGAGAATCTACTTATAGGGTAAACAAAATAAACCTACGATTTTTACTGCTAGAACTTAGTATTTAAGACAATCATGGGTATGAAAAGAGTGTGTGATGAGATGACGGCTGATGAAATGGAAGAAAAATACATGGTTTTTAGGCAATAAACTTTACTTTACTTTATGTTGTGCCGACCCTACTTAAGTGGGATAAGGGCAGGAAAATGATGATGAGGGTATTGCAATAGGGACTATGTATCTTAGTATACGGGCACCTAATGTATTTGAATTATTGTCCGTTCTAAGATTTGCTGGTCTCCTCAACGACATTTTCTGTGCCATGATGAATATGCGGGCCAGTAAATTTTTAATTTTAGAAACATTTTTCAAACGGAGTTAAAATCGGTTGAGTTGAGCCGTTTTAAAGAGTGAAATAGTCGAACCTCTATTCTACAATTAAACACGATATCTGTTCCAAGGTTCCAACGTATGTATGTATATCAATATCACCTTCATTTTCAGGCAAGTGAAATGATAAAATCTTTAGCTAATTTAACGGCTAAACAGAAGAGGGTCGAATGAGTAGATGGAGGGGAAATCCAAGGTGCGTCAAAGATATTTATTTCCATTATTTAAAAAGTAAATTCACACAGCGCTATCTAGCCACAAACTAAGCAAGCTAGGTGCTATAACAACCAGATCACTGGAACTTTATACACTAGTATTCTATATGCTTTTTAATATAACTACATGGATACCTATAATACATTATAACAAACATATATAATACAGCGCTTATACGTTACGTATTGTGTTAAAGCATTTAAAACGTGAAATAATTACTTACAGTTTCATCATATTGAGGAAGAGTTGAAACTTTCCGGATCTGAACAGTTAACTCTCGCGACTCGAGGATATAAAATGATAAAGAAAGTGAACGAGGGATCTTATGCAAAGGTAACATTTACTTACCACACTATCTAGATAAGATCTAGAATCTAGATAGGGTTGAGCTGTGCCTGTAGCTGTGGCGTGACCTTTTTAATTAAAGCATTTGCAGATATTAATAATGCTATCCAGATAATTAAAAAGAAATAGCATTACGACTGTAATCCCAAGCGATAAACGTGCTCCAAACGGTGATGTCATGTCTGGAATTCTAACTTCTGCAAAATGTAGGTCTGTGACAAAAGTAATGTTTGGACGTGTCTATGACTAACCCTAAATATATCTTAAAGAATATAAGCGTCTGAAGATCTGAATACCGTACTTGGGGATTACGGTCTAAATCTATTTTTTTTTCTGCAATCCCCAAGTTTGGTAGAAAGACCCTCTCGAAACTTTGGTGACATATTTTTTTCAGGTTTATTTAGCGGAATACAGAAACCCAAATAAGAACGACAAGCTATCGGTTCTTGCGTGCAAAGTCATCGACACAAACACAGCACCGAAGGACTTCGTGAAGAAGTTCCTTCCCAGAGAAATAGACATGCTTATAAAGTTAAACCATCCGCATTTGGTGCACACGCATAGTATATTCCAGAGGCGGTACAAGTATTTTATATTTATGCGGTATATGGAACACGGGGATCTGTTGGAACATATTCTACAGAAGGTATCTTTGGTCGACCTATTTTGTAAACCGGCTTTTTTCCGTTCATTAGTAAAAGGCCCAAAGAAAATTCAAAACCGGCCAAGTGCGAGTCGGACTCGCGCACGAAGGGTTCCGTACCATTATCTATAAAAAAACGCCAAAAAACACGTTAGTTGGGAGCCCCACTTAAATATTTATTTAATTCTGTTTTTAGTATTTGTTGTTATAGCGGCAACAGAAATACATCATCTGTAAAAATTTCGACTGTCTAGCTATCACGGTTCATGAAATACAGCCTTGTGACAGACAGACGGACAGCGAAGTCTTAGTAATAGGTTTTTACCCTTTGGGTACGGAACCCTAAAAAGTAGCAAATGTTTTTTATGAGCTATATTTGAGTTGATTTTTACAAATTTGATTCAATTCTGTTTAATCAGTGATTGCACGCACATCTAAGTATCATGTCATCTTCTAATATCGTCATTATCATCATCAACATGCCGACTTTACCCACTGCTGGGCATAGCCCTCCATCAATTCATGATCCTGCGTCTAGTCTTGTCCATCAACGACCTAAAAAAATTACTATGCCGTCTTCTCATCTCACTGCCGGCGTCCCACGCTTCTCACTTTTACACATACTCACTGTTCAGCCACGTCCACGCCTCGCAATGTAACCTGTTCAGCACCATTTAATTTAAATCCTGACATTTAGTTCTTCGGATTACAAGATTCATCTCATTCAGGGGAGTTAATGTTAAAGGGCGCCGTACAAGAAGACCAAGCCAGGATATGGACCAGGCAGTTAGCACTAGCCGTTCAGTACATGCACGAGTTAGAAATTGCGCACAGAGACATCAAATGCGAGAACGTGCTACTCACAGCCAATCAGAACGCGAAGCTGTCTGACTTCGGGTTCGCGCGGATGTGTGTAGATAAAAAGTTCAGGGACATACATAGCGAAACGTTTTGCGGCTCACTTTCATACACCGCTCCGGAAATACTTCAGGGCGCACCGTATTTCCCAAAACCAACCGATGTATGGTCGTTGGGTATTGTGGTCTATGTCATGCTAAACAGAGCCATGCCGTTTGAAGATAAACACATTAAGCAGTTGTATCAAGCGCAAGTGAGCAAAAATTGGAAGTGGAGATCAAGATACGTTGATACTTTATCGGAAAACTGTAAGAGATTGATAACGCAAATGCTGGAGCCGAATTATCAGAGCAGGATCAAAGTTGATCAGATTATAAATAGTGAATGGATATCTATGGATTCTAGATTGCTAGGTAAGTTATAAGCAACCAGGTAGGGTTCCATTGTAGCCTTCTACGGGTACGTTACGTAGCCCTAGAAACAAAGGTATTACTTTCTCATAATACTCGCAGAATGGACGGCGCAAGAAACTATGGCTTTCAAAAAAGCACGCGAAGAGAGAATCGCGCTGCAGAAAATGTTTGAGGGCGCCGATCAGGGGAAATCGGAAAAGGACATAACGTTGCCCAACACTTCCATCGTGAAGAACGCCTGTGAAATGGCGTCGACTTCTACAT
This sequence comes from Hydriomena furcata, assembly GCA_912999785.1. Classification (NCBI taxonomy): domain Eukaryota; kingdom Metazoa; phylum Arthropoda; class Insecta; order Lepidoptera; family Geometridae; genus Hydriomena; species Hydriomena furcata. Next base: position 12,071,578 of record OU538828.1, on the reverse strand, counting down.
GGTAACTATCTCAAAAGCCATACTGGGTTTAGGCACCTATGCCACTGTTCTTCGACACACTGACTGACTTTTTAATCGCTGATTAACCGTAAGTACAATTCATAGTATAGTTGCAATCTTTTATAGTTTTGTAATCCCGTTTGTTACTAAATAATACCCGTCTTTTCATAGCGACCTAAAAAGATAGAAGAAATGAATTCATGAAGCAATACTGGAAAGGAAGACATGAACATTCGACCTTCCATCTGAGGTGTGCAATGGCAGCTCTGTGGTTGGTAAAATAAAAACGAAGCAAGCTTCATTATTCAGATCTCTTTTGACAACCAAAAAATTAAATGCCAACGTGACGTGCGAGATGTTCCCACAATAACAACAAAATACAAAATCATGTGAAAACGTTTTGTAAATCCAAAATTAACAAATGTGCACCATGTCATTATGTACTCAATAAAAGTGAAAATGAAATAATAATGCGGTATAAATGGGTCCGGCGACCGAAAAAGTAGATCTTAGCACCACACAGTCTGACATTGCTGTGTTGCAAGAGAAGGGTTTCCTTTTGGAGAAAATAATCGGGGAAGGCTCTTACGCTAAGGTAAATAGAGTCCAGTTTTGAATAAAGTAATCTTCTGATGACGCGTGTAACGTGATGATATTTGCAGGTTTACAAAGCGACGCACATGGTCGACGAAACTCGGCATTCGATAATGGCCTGCAAAGTGATAGATACGGCTCAGGCACCGCGGGACTATTTAACTAAATTCCTCCCTCGAGAGCTTGACGTGCTGATCCGAATAAACCATCCACACATTGTGCACGTTTCCAACATATTCCAAAGACGCGCCAAATACTTTATCTTCCTCCGTTTCGCGGAAAACGGAGATTTGCTCGACTTTCTGACGCAAAACGGCGCTGTCCCGGAAAACCAGTGTCGGCTGTGGATGAGACAGATACTCTCGGGGCTACATTACCTGCATACTTTGAATATAGCCCATCGAGATTTGAAGTGCGAAAATATTTTGATCACAGCAAATTATAACGTGAAGATAACCGACTTTGGTTTCGCTCGGAACGTGAGACAACGTGACCGGGATGTGCTCAGCGAGACGTACTGCGGCTCACTGTCGTACGCAGCTCCTGAAGTGTTGAAAGGCGTGCCTTATTTGCCGAAGCAAGCGGATATGTGGTCGGTGGGCATCATTCTGTACACGATGCTCAATAAAGCTTTGCCGTTTAATGAGACTTCGGTCAAAAAGCTGTATGAGAAACAGGTAAAGAGATTTTGAATCGTAATGTCAACGCACCGATTCATTGCCCATGACGCACCTAGCGCGTCATGAGGAAACTTTCAGTGAGGCCAATGACGCGCCAGGCGCGTCATTAGAAAAATGTTGAAATATCGATTTTTATTAAATTTAAACCGAAAATCCTTGTTTTATAAATAAAAATGTACACATTATAGACACTAATATCAGTGGCCACTAGATTTTTTTGAAAAATTAAATTATCAGGTGTCGTCAACCACAGGTTTAATTGTTTATTAATCCATCATTCATGGCCTATGACGCATCTAGCGCGTCATTAGGAAACCTGTCCAAATAAAAACCTAGTAGATTATGGTCTATTTTTGAATAAAATGGTCACACACTCATCTTCGTCTTAGTACAAACAAATAGCCTCGCGGACCTAGAAAGTACCCTATATTAATGGACATAAGGTTTATATTTTGTAAAATATTAATAATCGCATAAAACAAGTACCGTCTATTGTTTTCTGGCCGATCGGATGTGCCGGTTCATGAATGGGGAGTCTTTTGCTAATTAACACCGTATGATCTTCTATATAGGGTTTATTTTGGCGTAAAAAGAACTTGCGCTCTGTTGTAACTATAGATTTTAACACGGGTGTTTATCACGGTAATTACCTTTAATTTATTATCCCGACGTTTCGGCTATGTAACAATAGCCATGGTCGCGGGCAGATTAGAGAACACGGTGCTACCGTCGAGAAGCGGAGACAATTGACGAAACTACCCTCACTTATGTTGTGCTTAGGATGCTTGTGTTCTGTTCTTAGGAACCATGACATCGATTTTCTTAGCTGTATTAAAAGATTTTTGAAAAGTCGCGTACTAGAGCCGGCACTCGAACCTTTTTTGATTTGCGATTAAATACGACCCTAAGGTTTACAACACCTGGTGGAAATCTGTAAATTACCTACCATCTCCTATAAAACACGTAGATAGTCACTTTAAAACATTCTTAGCTAATTAATAAAACAAAACACACAGTATCAGGTCTCACCTTGAATTATTATAGTTGAAATTGCTTAAAATAGCGTAATAACATTACCGGGGGCCAACGACGCGCTAGGAGCGTCATCATTCAGGAGGGCCAATGACGCGCCTGGCGCGTCATTGAATGTTGTATGGGGCCGGGGTGGAAAGGCACGCAAAATTAAGGTGGCAAGGAATCGGTTAACGAGTTTTACCTTGCTTCACAGGGCATAAAGGTCATAAGCTTTTATTATTGTAACAGTGGGATTCGAATCTGTATAGACCTGGTCTACACCATAGACAATGATGCTGGCGAAGTAAATCTTGTGCATATAAAACCTTCGATCGGTTTAGCACCGCTAGATCCATCTGTGTACAGGGTTGTCAGAAATAGGTATTAATGTTCAGTATTCCAATATAAACTGTCGGAGTCATCAGACCTATGGCCTATGATCTTCATAGGCCTTTAGCTCATACGATCTTGATACTTGATATCTACGCGTAAGTATACAATATTTTCTAGGTGATGCGTAAATGGCGTTTCCGCACTAGCATAGTGAATCAGCTGTCTACGGAATGCAAGCAGCAAGTCACACTGCTGATGGAGCCCGAGGCGAAGGCGCGCCCGACGGCCGGAAGCATTTTTAACGGCCCATGGATCGGCGTAGACCCAAGGCTCGCTAGTAAGTGTCAGCCCTACTTGTTACCTGTGTAATCAATAATTTTCTGCCGCCAAGCATTGATGTGATTCGGTTTAGAGCAGTGGTCGTCAATGTGCGGCCCGTAGCCGGTATTTTTGCGGCCCGTAACGAAGCAAGCGTCATATGTATATTTCGATCATAGTTGCTTAGTGATGTTTCGTGAATCTTTTCACGTTTTGCTTTGATGTAGGACTGAGTTACCAATAAGATAATATATTTAGTTGGTAGGTACACAAGCTTCTATAAAACGTAGGTAATATTAAGGATGAGACGAAGAATAAAGATTAAGATCTAATAGGAGTTATGACATTATGTTCTTATATCCCTAAAGATGCAACAGATGCGACGCCATGCCACCATCCGATCATAAAGTAAATTGTTTCGTTTTAGAATTGACGTTTCTGGAAGAGTCCCTCTTGAAGCAGGCGGTGGAGGATTCGCAGAAGAGGGAGAAGGATGTGGAAGAGGAGAGCGAAGTGGAGAGGATTGCGGAACTGAGGCGTAAGGGACGCGCTAAAGGTATGTGTAGCACTTATTTATCTATTCTTAAAACACCTTTTCATAGACTTTATGAAAGAAAGACTTTCTAGTAATAATTCTTTAAATTCTGATTTCTATAGGAACTCTGAGAAAAACTCGAGAAATATTTTTCACTTTTGACAGAAGTTTAAGTAGATACTCATTATGTGTAGTAGTTTGCTTATAAGCTGTCATCTCCTAAATAGGGTAATAAAGCTTCACATTATTTGTCTGTAGGTAATAGAAAAATAGGCACATCTTACATAAATCTCATAGGCTCTCAATATATCATTCCCGAAGTTTTGCGTCGTGAAAATGTCTTACCATTAAACATTATCAATATTGTGTCTATGTTGTTATTTTGATAATATTCCATTGTTACAGAGGGCCTAAAAGTGTTGAAAAACGTTGAAACATCATATCCAAAATCACAACAGTTGTTCGACAATAAGGAATAGTGAAATGAAAATCTGTGACTAAGTTCATTCAGTATTTATTAACTTTTACATTTTTTTTTATTATTAAAGTATTGTAAAAATTATTAATACATTAATTGTACAAAGGCTTTGTTGTTTATGATTTAAGTTGATGGGGGACCATCTTAATATGTAAGTTAAAAAGCTATGGAAGACAAGGGACTATCTCAAAATGCTACAAACGTATGATATTGGCACAATGTTTAGGAACAGGGTTGTAACTTTAACATGATTAAACACGTATATAATTCTCAAAAAAAAAATAGCGAAAAAAACAATTCCTAGTTGTGCGATTAATACTCGATAACAATGAATGAACCTGTAGAATATTACATACACTCTGATAAAACTACATAAACAAAGTTGCTAAGGGGTACAATGGCCGGATTTGGCTTGAATCCTAATCCAATCCAATTTATCATCTCCGGTTATCCCCAGACTGGTTTTTCCGCCAGGTGCATTAATTAATCTTAAAACTATTTAAATAAATACATTCCTCAAATGCTAACAATGAACAATAGAGACATGATTGATTATTCTCAACGTTCGATATTATATTTGTAAGTTACAATTAAATCTACGTGAAAACTTGTAGCTAAAGAAATAAGACCAGAATAATATTGTCGGCATTCAGTCGATTCCTAACAAGCTACTTATTTATCGATTATATTTTAGGTAGGTACCTACTTATTTGTTAAGTACCGAGTGGATTAGTTTATAATGGTACGGATAAGTGCGATTTATTTTAACGTTGTATTATACATAATGATTGTCCGGGGTCGATGAAACAATTTTAATTATGAATACTGAGCCTCTTATCTATCATTCACCAAACAAGCATGCTCGCAAACGTTTAAGCATAACTCAAACTGAACTAAATACCGCGCGGGACGCGTAAAATTAAATAAAATTACGACAAATCCTTTACGATGTTGGCGAAATGTCATGCGAACATTCGCGCCAATTGGTAGCGAGCGAGCATTCTTAGAACATTCCATAGAATCTCTGTGAACAACGAAGGAAGTCTCTACGTTTGTTTACACTAAAATAATTTAATAGAGGGGATAGAATGAGCATTGAGCATTCGCTCGTTTGATGTAAACCTTAAAATAAGCTGTCACAATCGAGCGAACGAATCACGTCCCGCGCGTACTGAGCTTCAGTTCGAGCAGTGCTTTATAAACCTTCATGTTATTTTCACATTTTTATATTTACATTCTGGCTTCTGGCTACATTATGAACAGTTCAAACTTTGAATGTATTGTAAGTCTTGGAATGTCTATTGGCAATTTTGCGTTTTAACATTTCAATAATCTTCAACACACATCGTCCCCAATACATTTACACATCATTAACACTTTAATATTAAACTGTTCATTTTAAAACTCGCTATAAAAATTAAAGATAATTTAAATATTTATTAATAATTAATATATCAACGTTTAAGTGCTTATTAAAATCTACTTTTCATCAACAAACTTCATTTTGGCAGTTAAAGCTCGAATAATATTATCAATTTGTATTCATAGAAACTTTCCTTTAAGGGGCTGCCAGTCGCTGATTGCTCTTTTGCGAAACGAAAAAAGAAATACTTCTGAACAAGCCACATCTCCTATTTTTATAAGTATATTACTTCAGGTTCCTATTTCTATTAAGTGAAAACATAATAGCAGAAACTTTTCACGATAAAGATACTATTTCAAAATGATACGTTTTAGAATTTATGATCGAAATATTTTATATACCTACTATTAAAATCAACTTGTGATTTATTGTTAAAGATAGGTAATATGTAGATCTAGATTTCTATTAGAATAGATTTTTGATAAGTAATTATAAATAATTTATATCATTAATTTATTCAAAAAGCTAAGGCGGACCACGCGCCGACGTGTGTTTGTCGTCATTGCAGCGGTCGGTAGGATTATTTATCGAAGTGATTAAAGATGGGTACATCTTTATTCACATATACTATACATTATAAAATAGGAGATGTGGCTTGTTCAGAAGTATTTCTTTTTTCGTTTCGAACAAAAACAATCGTCGACTGGGAGCGTCTTAATATATTTTAGTGAATTTCCTCTAAGGGAATTCTTTTTATACTTTTAATATAATATTTTATTATTGTGTGCCAATTTAGCACCAATCAGCGTAGTGCTTTGGTTCATAACATTCAGTTGGAATATTTGAGCTTGAGATGTGTATGTTGGTAACATACTTAGATATTTTTAAACTGTACATATCTATGTTTTGTAACTAACTCGTGTATACTCAGCAGGCGTAGATACAAAACTCCGTATAAGGAGGTTTAATTTTGTTGATTTTAAAGATATTTCAAAAAACTTTGTTCTTAAAAAAAATGTTTTGATGATGAGGTAATAATTTTGGAATTGGTCAATTTAAAATGCTTTGGCCTGTCTATGATCACTATAAAATATTCAATATATCAGAATAATTCAAAAGATAAACACGAGTAGGTAATAAAACTATTGGAATATCAATAAATATACAAGGATTTGTTCCTGTTTATCGAGTGCATACACGAAATAAAATTTTTGTATTCTAAACTGAATAAACTCCACTGGTTTATTCGGTTTTAAAAACAAAGTTACGTTATACAATTCAAACCCTCATGATAAGATCTTGTAGCGCCAAAGATATTTTAATAAATAATTAATTTAATATTATTCAAAAATGTGCTGCCATATAATTATCATACAAAAGACTTTCATTCAAAATACTGTTTGTCATAATGAGAAGTTCGATCTGCTATTTGCATTGTTTTTTAAAATTAAATAAAGAGTCGTATTCTGTTCTGCAAATATTAAAATCTTGTGTAGAAAATGTTCAAGAGCCTGCGCAGAGTGGCGGACGGGAACGCAGAGGAAACTCGCAAAACTGCGCTGCGATGCTCCCGAGACCGATCACCGAGCATTGAAATATATACCTTATTTCGATTGGATAACTATTCAATTCAATCGATGAATTTCAAATCCTCTGCGCTCCCGCCCGCCAATGTACGCAAGACACAATAGTGTGCGAGACATGTCTAATTTGTTTGCCATACACTGGCGTTATTATATATGAATCTCAACGAATGTTCGATGCAAACTCGTCATTGGTTTACGATGTATCTAATACGTTCGACTGTCGTCATGCGGGGGAGAGGCACCCGAGGTGACGCCCGCTGCCGCTGATTTTACTCTCATCGTCTGTCGATTGAAAATAAACATTGAAATCATCTTATAAATAAATTAATAATAAATATTATTAGTAATTCATATCATAAATGCGAAAGTTTGTGAGGATGGGATGGCCCGAACGAACAAACGGGTTTGGATGATATACAAACATGTCCAGGAATAACAATTTATTTTTATCTATTTAGGTACCACGCGAATGCCGCGGACTAAAGCTAGTGTTTAATAGAGCCGAATAAAACTAGTTAAACAAGATATTTTATAAAATAACTAGCTTCTGCCTGCAGCTTCGCTCGCATGGTACCTAATAGAATGGTTGTCTGGAAGAGATCGCTTTTAGCGATAAGACCGCCCATTGTACATTTATGTTTGTTGTTATTTACCATTTGTTTTCTTTGTGTGCAATAAAGAGTTCATCTATCTATCTAATAGGCTATTTGACAGTATGAAAAATAAAGTGTTGTTGATAGTAATCTATGTAAATTATGCCTTCATAAAGCGTTATGGAGTAAAATAACTTGAAAATAAACAATGATTTAGGTATTCAAAAACCCATAATTAAAATTATCTATTTTTAAACGCCAATCACGTGTCACGTGTCACAAAACGGTCAGGATTAGTCGAATCAACAATGACGTAACATGCTTGTCAATATGTCATCGCCTGCCTTGAAAAACTTGACGTTTGTTTATTTGTTGACAAGCATGTAACGTCACAGAAACTAGTGTGACGCTATTTGCATAAAGAAGAGTTTTGCGGGTTATTTAAATTGTCAATATTTAATTTACATTTATAGGGCCAATACATAACAGAATTGATAATAATATATTTATGGGTTCCACAGTCACTACTGAATAATCTAGAATGGTTTTCAAAATCTTGTCAAATAGCCCATTGTTATTCCAGGGCATAGAATAAGTGTATTCCAAGTTTCATTCAAATCCGTTTAAACGTGATTGTGGCACAAACACCCAAACATCCTCACAAACTTTCGGATTTATAATATTAATAGGACATAATTTAGATATCAAATCAATATGTTTTCTTAAAACTAAACTCACCATGAGAATCCATGTATGTGTGATGATGTTGATGTTAAATCAACTTCTTAATGTAGATTGTTTTCTTCACTTCTCAATTATGGCTAAATTCCAAAACCAGTAAAAAAATCTGTACAACAGTATCATACACCACCCTGTTTAATTTTGTTAAAAAACCACACCAATGTTCATAGAATTTTGTGCTTTCGTGCAAAAATAAACAGTGTACCAAAATGTGAAAACCACAATAAAACCATCTAAAAGCAAAGATTTTCGTTGGTTGAAATTCAATCAAACAATATTTTTTTTAAGCATTTCATAATGCACATAGAAAATTAATATTGAAAGTCAAGGTACCTTCCACTTGGCTAACACGGTGGCTAATGTCATTTAAGTGAATTTCAACTATTTAGACAACCTGCGTTGGACCTATTTTCATAATTTTCTAAGCAACTTTTAAAATAATCCTAAGTCGGATTATTACAAACATTAAAGAAATTCAATGTCGTTCTTATGCGATGAGCGATTACCAACGAACAGTTTTTCATTTTTATCTGTATAGATAAGAAGTTTAATACCCTATGACTTTTTTTGTTAGTTAGTTCGTTCAACTCTGATAATGGAGTTTTTAGGCCGTCAAAAGGCCTATATCATGGCTTTAGTCCATATGGTTTTGATATTTAATAGTTAACTAGTTAAATCAACGAAATGAATATCGTCTTCGCGGCGATAGGCTTGCAACCTGCCACGTATGGAATACTAATTACTGCAAAATGTGGGTATTGTGCCCAACGTAATGTTTGGACTTGCCTCTGACTACCTCAAGGATCCAAGAGATCTGAGATCTGATCCTTGATCCTTGAGATCTGAAAATATATGTCTACCGTACTTGAGTCGTGATCCTAATTCATATTTTTATAATTTTTTTTCATAACTAAATTAACAAAATGAATATCGTTTCTCGATTTTTCGTTTGGTCTCTCTCACCCTCTAGTTTTTTTTTTAAAGTAATTATAAAAAGTCTTTATTCAGTCCATCACAGGTTGTTTAAGAAGTAAGTAATTAGTGTGGTTAGTGATGCGACTTACTGGAGATGTGGGAATTTCACCTGAGCAGTCGTCGACTAGCGGACAGACGAGATCTCCCATATCCAAATCATCCTTACTCTTCTTGCGTTTTAGAGAGAACTGGCTTTTCTTTGGTACCTGGAAAATTTTCAAATACATAATTACTAAGGTGTTATACTCTTCTTATATTAAAACAAAGTCGTACTAGTTGAACCATTTATAACTAAAGAACTGTTGGATCGCTTTTCATGATTTTTGAATTAGCTGGATTCACGTCACGACTGTAATCCCCATGTACGGTAGACATCCTCTCAGATTTCCAGACGCTTAGATCCTCTGAAGATGTCTAGTGGGGGTAGTCAGAGGCACGTCCAATCAGTATATTTGGCACATGCCCACATTTTGCAGTAGTTAGCATTTGAAAAATTATCATTTAAGTAGCGAAGCTGGGACGGAAAGGTAGCGAAATACATACCTATAATAATAGGTATGTATTTACAAAAGTATGTAAGTATTCTATCAGTAATCTAGTACCCATAGTTAGCATTGCTTAGTTTAGGACTAGATGGCACTATGTGTAATGTCCACACCAATATTAACTATTTATTTCCTTTACTAGCTTTCACCCGCGGCTCCGCTTGCGTGATACATGGATAAAAAGTATTCTAATTGTGTTATTCCAGCTTCCAGGACATAAGCTATGTAGATTCCGTGGACGGAAACTAGCGTACTTCAACAGCGTAGGAATGGACAGTCTTTTTAAGTAGACCATAATTGATTTTTCTGTTTTAAGAATGTATTTAGTACTAGCCGACCCGTGACAAACGTTGTTCTGTCAATTTTTTTTTGTAATAATCACATAGGAAAAAGCAATTTCAGGCAGCTTCTAATTTTTTCCCTACAAACCTTGTACTCATAAAATAAATTACTAATTTTCGTAGAATGCGTATCATTAATTAATCAAAACTGCGTTGCTATGACGACTAAATGTTTTTAGTCTGTGATGTCAGATGTTGCACACCAGCGTCATCTATACCAAAATCATCCTTTTTGCGTTTTTTTATCATTTATGGGGTTGTTTTACGTAACATAAGTTCCCCCTTTATTTATTCTGATTTTTTTATCTACATACTACAGCAAATTTCATCTTTATCTGTTTTATTGTTTATTTTTGATTAGGGAACAAACATAGCAGCTTTATCACAAACTTTCGCATTTATAATATTAGGATTTACCTTGTATTTAGTAGTTGCTGTGAGGGGTTGATATCCGAGCGTTTGTTCCGCGTTCCGTTTCTGCTGTATCACGTCCCGCCCCAGTAGGTCGTTGAATCTAAAACAAAAATAAATACGTTAAAAAAACTGGCCAAGTGCGAGTAGGACTCGCGCACGAAGGTTTCCGTACCATTATCTATAAAAAACGGCAAAAAAATCACGTTTGTTGTATGGGAGCCCCACTTAAATACCTATTTTATTCTGTTTTTATTATTTGTTGTTACAACGGCAATACATTATCTGTAAAAATTTTAACTGGCTAGCTATCACGGTTCATGAGATTCAGCCTTGTGGCAGACAGACGGACAGCGAAGTCTTAGTAATAGTGTCCCGTTTTAACCCTTTGAGCACAAAACGAATCCCTAATTAACTGGTATAAACGGTGGTATTTTTTCTTCAAACTTAAATAATCAGGAATAAAATGGGAAGTATATTCCAGCCAAAAAAATATTTTTTCAAATCGATGTCAGAATTGATGAACGATGGATTGATTCCGAATAGATCAATAAATGACGGAATTCTGAAGTAAAAAAAATATATATAATACAACCGACTTGAGAACCACCTCCTTTTCTTGAAGGCGGTTAAAAAAGAAAACAACTTCACGATGTGCTGTCATGACGTGTAGATGACGTTATTTATGCTAATACTTTATTTATTATTTACCTATTTTATTTATTTACTTATTTTATTTATTTACCTTTGTGTTAGATGCCGCCGCAGTAAAGTCTTATTGGCAGGAATGTTCAGTAAGGCAGCTAATAGTTCGGCTGTGAATCGCGGCTCTAGTAGCATTAGACCACCATGGACCCCTGAAATCACGTTACATAACTATAGATTTTGACACGGGTCTTTATCACGTAATTACCTTTAATGACGTTTCGGCTATGTTACAATAACCATGGTCGCGGGCAGACTGATAAAGACCCGTGTCAAAATCTATAGTTATGTCTACTAATCACGATAGTTTGAAAAATAATATCACGTTACATATCCTAATAATATTATAAATGATAAAACTAGACTATAGACTACTTTAAAACATAAAAAACATCCCCAAAAAGTTGAAAAAACGCAAAGGGATGATTTTGGTATATTATCTGATATCACAGACTAAAAACTCAGCATCTCAAAATTCAGTCTTTTCTATTCGATTATTGAAATTTGACAGGACAACGTCTGTCACGAGTCGGCTAGTAAAACATATATACATAAAACGCTCTGTTTTTCAGAGGGGTAGACAGGACCACGGCTTTCCACTTGCTATGATCTTGACATACTTCTTTTGCTTTATTACATACAATCACTACATAGTATAAAGCAAAGTCGCTTTCCGCTTCCCGCGTATGTATGTATGTTTGCTTATATCTTTAAAACTACACAACGGATTTTGATGCGGTTTTTTTTAATACACAAAACGGTCAGGATTGGTCGAATCGACGATGACGTAACATGCTTGTCAATATGTCATCGCCTGGCTTGAAAAACTTGACGTTCGTTTATTTGTTGACAAGCATGTAACGTCACAGAAACTAGTGCGACGCCATTTGCATAAGAAGCGTTTTTGCGGGTTATTTAAATTTTCGATATTTAATTTACATTTTTAGGGCCAATACTTAAGAATTGAAAATAATATTTTTTTATGGGTTCCACAGTCACTACTGAATAATCTAGAATAGTTTTCAAAAACTTGTCAAATAGCCCATTGCATAGCCTAAGGCTCGGCGCAAACGGGCCACCGACCACAGCTACAACGACAGCCGCATTTCATACATTTTGTAGTTGTAGCGAGAGGCCGCCACCGGCTACACGTGTGCGGCGTTTCTATACAAATTATATAAAAAAGTGTGTTAAGACCACCAGTGGCTGTAGTCGGTGGCCCGTTTGCGCAGAGCTTACATTGAAAAAAAAAACCGGTCAAGTGCGAGCTGGACTCGCGCGCGAAGGGTTCCGTACCATAATCTATTAAAAACGGCAATTAAATCACGTTTGTTGTATGGGAGCCTCCGTTATATATTTATTTTATTCTCTTTTTAGTATTTGCTGTTATAGCGGCAACAGAAATACATAATCTGTAATAATTTCAACTGTCTAGCTATAACGGTTCATGAGATACAGCCCCATGACAGACAGACGGACAGACAGACAGACAGCGAAGTCTTAGTAATAGGGTTCCGTTTTTACCCTTTGGGTACGGAACCCTAAAAATGAGGTTAGCCTAAAACTTGCAAAATGGATGCGTTACCTGCACCGCGCAAATTGGGAGCGTACTCCGCAAGGTCGATGGCCTTAAGCCATTGCATCACGCGATGCGAAGACCACTTCGCCAACTCCTCATCCCCCCCTCCCTCGGAGCCCCCCCCACCACCTTCAGCGCCAACTGCCGCGCGACGCACCATTGTGTCGGGATTGAAGCGGTTATCGCGAAGCACTTGGATACCTGGGAGGAAGTCACGATCATCGTTTATTGATAACAATGAGCGAGTGATTGAGTGACGAGCAATTCTGATTCAGATTCTTCACTACATAGTATAAAGCAAAGTCGCTTTCCGCTTCCCGCGTATGTATGTATGTTTGCTTATATCTTTAAAACTACACAACGGTTTTTGATGCGGTTTTTTTTAATAGATAGAGTGATTCAGGAGGAAGGTTTATATTTATAATAACATGCTACCCGTGCGAAGCCGGGGCGGGTCGCTAGTTCTGATATAAAATGAAATGAAAAAACATTTACATGCAACAGCAACACAATGCCTTAACTCAGCATTATGCAAGGTGCTTATCTAATAGGTACCTACATGAAATTATAGCAGGGCTAGAACTATGTATAGATCTGTTGACTGTTTATTGTGTCGAATGGTTGAAAATAATATGTTATGAACGCGAACGTGATACTCTCAAAGTCTTAGATCTTGCGATTCGAGGTTTGTGAATAGAGTGACTGAGTGATAGAGAAGTGAAGTATGGTGAGTGTAGTGGGAGTGATGTGAGGTGATCGGTAGGAGTGAAGTGGAGTTACTGTAAGGTGGGTGGGCAACAGTGGAGTGAAGTGACGTGATTTTAGAAGAGTAGTGAAGCGAGTATATTTTATGTGAGGTGAGTGTAGGAGTAGAGTGAAATGATATGATCTTAGAAGAGTAGTGAAGTGAGAATATAAGTACCACGTCGCACGGAGAGCGCGTGAAGCGCGTGCGCGACGCGTAAATGCGCGTGCAGCTCGGTGTGCGTGAGGCGATGTAGCGCCCGTCCGTCCATTGCCGCGTCGGAAGCGGCCGCCCGGGCGCCGCAAACGCCCACATCCTCCAGCCAACGTAGAGTCCACGCGGTGTCCAATCGCCCCGCAGCTGTTAGTAGAGCGTCGCCGTGACCGCCCTGGAATACGATCCAAACTCAATAGAATTACACTATACAGATAGACACATCTAATAATATAAAAATGAATCGCTGAATGTGTTTCTAAGCGCAAATCTCGAGAGCAGCTGAACCATTTTCGCTAATTCTTCGCTAAAGGTATTCGTTATTATCAGGAGGTTCTTATGGAAAAAAAATGAATTTGACAGGACAACGTCTGTCGGGCTATTTATTTATATTAATTTAGGCATAGGATTAATAATTGTTACTTTAAATTTTGATATTAATTCGTAATGTTAATCTAAGCACTAAGTAAATGAATAAAGGTTTATTATACACTAATATCATTTTTCACTTTTATTCCCTGTAGTGAATATTATACAGAGAATACTAAAAACATTTACTACTACAGTTTTGACTAATGAATGATTCTATCAAAATTCGTAATTTATTTTATCAGTACAAGGTTTGTAGGGAAAAAGTTCCTAAAAATTGCTTTTTTCCTATGCGATTATTAAAATTTGACAGGACAACGTCTGTCACGGGTCGGTTAGTAGGAAGATACATTATCCCTAAGTTCTTTATACATACTATAGATGCTTACCAGTAAGTCCGTAAGCGCCAATACAATCTTCTTCTTGTGCATAGGATGTTTGATGGCCAACTCCTTCTCAATGGCCTGATGGCTCGCGGCCGCTATTATGCCCTTCCCGTCAGGGGTAGCCCCGAGCCAAGTCCTAGCTGCTGCGCAGTAAGTCTCCAAGCCGAGGCTTTCAAGCCAGCCACAGGTTGTATCACAGTCCCATAGCCGTACGTCTGTTGTTTGCCTAAAAATTTATATACATGGATGTATACAGGGTTATTGGTGATTGGACCTATTTCTGCTAGAAGGTTGTAGGGGAGGTTATTTCCGTTGAATGAGACCAAAATGTTCAAGTGCGAAAGTTAACCATTTCTGAGAAAAAAAATATTTCAACAATACAAAAACTACATTAAGCATATGCACCATACTGATGTTAGACTTTTTGTAAGTACTTTTATGGTCAAGACCAAAACATTTGATTTTAAAAAGTTCGGGTAAGGAAAATTTTCTCTAAGCTCGTTAGTCACTGACGAGGCGCTGGGCTGCCATTTCATGGTAGTACTAATTTGGTAACACAGAAATTGCCAAAACGCATAACTTAAATCTTAGTACTATATAAATAAGTACTACTAAATAAATACTTAGTACTATACTATATAAATCTTAATACTATATTTACAAGGGGATCAGGGACCATACCACAAGATCCTAAAGTAATATCAAAACAATATTACTCGCGGTGCAAAAGTAACAACGCTATACGAGTTAATTTTGCATTGTCAATTTCGCACCGTGAGTAGTATTGTTTTAAAATTACTTTTGAGTTTGTAGTACGGCCACAGTGGTTGTAGAATATAACATACCATGGCATAGTGATGGGCCGCGATCGTGGTGTGGAGCGTATAGATGCGCGTGCAAATTCATCGCCTTCCAATCTGACGCCACCGCCACTGCCTAACCTCGAACGCACTTCGCGTAGTGACGGAGACGGACTGCCTCGGCTTATAACTTCGTCCTTTTCAGCTGTGACAATTCATTACATTAAGAGATAGAATTAAATAATAAATAAATAAATACTGGTGGAAATTTTACACATCGCCATCCAGCCCCAAACTAAGCAAAGCTTGTACTATGGGAACTAGATAACTAATAGAATACTTATATATGTTTTTTTTTTGTAAATACATACTTATGATACATACTACACACCCAGACACAGAACAAAGATCTATGTTCATCACACAAATATTTGCTCTGGGTGGGGATCGAACCCACAACCTACAGCGCTGAAGGCAGAATTACTACCAACTGAGCTGTGAGGCCGTCTAAATCTATAGATACTAATATTATAAAGAGATTTATTTATGTTTGTTGGATAAACTAAAAACTACTAGATTAAAGCCGTGTTGGCCGAGTGGGAGCTACCACGACTTTCATTTCGAAGGTCGTGGGTTCGAATCCCGGCGTGCATCAATGGATTTTTCTATTCGAAAAAATTATATGCGCATCAAAAACACGTGCTCAAAACGGTGATGGAAAACATCGTGAGGAAACCAGTTAGTATTCTTATAAAGCGGCGATGGGTTTGCAACCTGTCACGTATGGAATACTAACTACTGCAAAATGTGGACATGTGCCATTCTCTATTATTCTAAAGTTAGTTTTTTTTTGTTATCAACAATTGATCAGAAACTAATTCTAGTAATAATATTGGCGAATATCTCCTGTACTAAAACAATCATGCAATTATCGGTCAGCTGATAACTTAAGGAGTTCATATTCTATTAGTTTCTGGGGTACCCTAAAGTAATATATCTTTAACCATACTGCACAGATTCCAGACACAATAAAAATCGTATCTAGTGCTGAACAGTGTTTAGACACGCGAAAGGTTAAATGTTAAATACGTACACATCTACAAATATTTACAAGACAACATCGATAAGCTAAAAGCAAGTAGTCTAGTTCAGTCTTGATTGAATTTGGACGGGTATTTTGTGCAGTTATGTTTTTTTAATTTTGGATTAAGGCCCTGTATGTCGACGATTGCTCTTTTTCGAAATGAAAAAAGAAATACTTCTGAACAAGCCACATCTCCTATTTTATAATGTATAGTATATGTGAATAAAGATGTACCCATCTTTAATCACTTCGATAAATAATCCTACCGACCGCTGCAATGACGACAAACACACGGGGCACCATGGGCGGCGCGTGGTCCGCCTTTGCTTTTCGAATAAATTAATGATATAAATTATGTATAATTACTTATCAAAAACCTATTCTAGTAGAAATCTAGATCTACATATTACCTATCTTTAACAATAAATCACAAGTTGATCTAAATAGTAGGTATCAAAGTATTTCGATCATAAATTCTAAAACGTATCATTTTGAAATAATATCTTTATCGTGAAAAGTTTCTGCTATTATGTTTTCAGCTTAATAGAAATCTAGGTAGGAACCTGAAGTAATATATTTATAAAAATAGGAGATGTGGCTTGTTCAGAAGTATTTCTTTTTTCGTTCCGAAAAAGAGCAATCGTCGACATACAGGGCCTTAAAAATTAATGTAACTTATGGAATAGAGACTAAGATGTTGTTTGATTTAGTGTGTGGTGTGTTTGTTGAGACTTCAGAATACCTGTCGTCGCGCGTACTGTATCTGACTGACAGAGACAGAAGATAGCGTCTTGAAAAGACAATACTATCGAGAGTGAGTGAGAGGGGGCATACAAGCTTGTCATGCGTCAGCTCGGGGTATCTTAAAAGACTTAAACTGTGACTGAGACGGCACTATAGACATTTGTGTGAGCGGGAGTGAAAGGGGGGATATAAGCGCGTCATGCGTCAGCACGGGGTATCCTCAGAGACCTAAGCTGTGACTGAGACGACACTATTGATATTTGTGTGAGTGGGAGTAAGAGGGGGGATACAAACGCGCCATGCGTCAGCTCGGGGTATCCTCAGAGTCCTAGGCTATGACTGAGACGGCACTATTGACATTTGTGTGAGCGGGAGTGAGAGGAGGGGGGATACAAGCGCGACATGCGTCAGCTCGGGGTATCTTTAGAGACCTAATCTGTGACTGAGACGACACTATTGATATTTGTGTGAGTGGGAGTAAGAGGGGGGATACAAACGCGCCATGCGTCAGCTCGGGGTATCCTCAGAGTCCTAGGCTATGACTGAGACGGCACTATTGACATTTGTGTGAGCGGGAGTGAGGGGGGATACAAGCGCGTCATGCGTCAGCTCGGGGTATCCCCAGAGACCTAGATTGGGCACAGATTGTCCGCGGCCGCGCGCCACCACCGTGTTGTTCAGTTTACCGAACGCAACGCGCGACTCTGACGTCACTATCGAGGACCGCGGGAGGGATGAGTACATGTGCGTGTTCCGCTCTATTTGCCGGCCGTAGTTCGCTGGCGGGGTCTGGAATTAGAAAATGGTTTATGGTCATTGAACTAGAAAATGTAAGTGAGTAGCTGTCCAGAGTTAATTTCTTGATTCTTCTAGGTTCATGAGGGTTAGACCTTTTTGACTTCAAACACACGCTGCATCTTCTTAGTGAGCGATTTGTAGTGTAGATATTTGTTCATGCGATAAGTAAGCATTCACATCTGAATCTATTCAATAATAAACCATTTATTTTAGGGATCACAATATTGTAGAACAAAAATATTGGCTCATAAAAATTATTACTTTTATGGGCCAATAATGATTGTTGTAAGGACAAAATGGATTTTAAAGGCGATGGCAGAGACTGTGTTCGTTCGATGAACTTTTTTGACACGACACTTTACCGGTCAAACCCGCCGTCCATGAACTTAGGGAGACGATCAGTCGGTGTTCACACCATAAAACAAATGAAATTCACGCTAAGCGCTAGTATTAGCATAGACATTTATTTTCTAGCTTCGTTTAGAGAGATAAACTTACTCTAGGCGGTGCAGGCCTCGTTAACGGGGTGATGTTGGCTTCAGGAGGTGGTGATCGCTCTAACAAACCGCGTTCCGCTACTCTTAGTCGAACTTCGCTTAGTTTCGATAGTAGTTCTAGCTTCTGAGTCTCTAGGGAGGACCTTTGCAGCATTTCCTAAAAAAAGATTTAAATAAGACAAACCAGCATGTTTTCAATTGTGAGCGGTTGCGAGTTAGAATTCGCACACGTAGGGTTCAGTATCACTGAGCGATATAGAGTGCGTAAACACGTAGAAAAGAGTAAAGCGGGACCCTATTACTAAGACTTCGCTGTCCGTCTGTCTGTCGCAAGGCTGTATCTCATGAACCGAAATAGCTAGACTGTTGACATTTTCACAGATTATGTATTTCTGTTACTGCTATAACAACAACAAAAAACAGAATAAAATAAATATTTAAGTGGGGCTCCCATATAACAAACATTTTTTTTTGCCCTTTTTTATAGTACGGAAAACTTTGTGGGCGAGTCCGACTCGCACTTGGCCGGTTTTTTGTATGAGGTGAAGGTGGTTTTTGGGATTTAACTACTTTTTTTATTTGCTGTGATAGCGGTGATAGTAACACGTGTTCTCTGTATCAAGTTATAGTTATCTACCTTTTTTCGTATCGAGATAGAACCCTTTGGGTACGGAACCCTAAAAACGACAATACCAGAGTTAAATTGAAATGCTACCCAAAATTATCGAACAAGCGTGTTCAAACCCGCATCTACGCCTATAATCAACGCGATAACTAACAATATAATACGCAATAGAACGCTGGTTTCAAAACCTTGGACAGATAAATATTGCCTAAAAGCTGACCCCGCTAACTTCGTATCGCTTTAGAATTAACAAATGAATGAATTAGAATTTCCCGTTCTCGTTCCCGTATTATCAAACCTAATAAAGCTCAAATTGACTCTACGTTTTAGTTAGAAAACTTTTGTATGGGAAAAAGAAATTATCGGCAATTATTAGAATTTTTCTCACCTTTTAAACCTTCCCTAGACCTCCACGAACATTTCAAGACCAAGATAAGATAAATCCGTTTAGCCGTTCTCGAGTTTTAGCGAGACTAACGAACAGCAATTGATTTTTATAATATAGATAGATAAGTTAAACACATTTCTAGCCTCAACGAGTAGTAAGTTGTAAATACCATTAAATACATGTATTATCCGTTATTGACCTAGAACAAAATCTTACGCTTCGTTTCCTAAATAATAAATTGCCTTTAATTCCGGTTTGTCGCAGACGACACGATCCAAATGCCCTTAATTAACTTCCCTACGTTAAGTAACTGCTTGGCCCGGATAAAGACGACGAAAATCTACATCGTTTTTGCTTGTCTTATAGCCAGGAACATAAATTTTAGAGAATCAAACTGAAACTGATCAAAATGGAGGGTCGAGGCATCGACATGATCACAACGTTGGTACTTTTTAGAGTTCCGTACCCAAAGGGTAAAAACGGGACCCTATTACTAAGAGTTCGCTGTCCATCTGTCCGTCTGTCTGCCACAGGGCTGTATCTCAAGAACCGTGATAGCTAGACAGTTGAAATTTTCACAGATTATGTATTTCTGTTGCTGCTATAACAACAAATACTAAAAACAGAATAAAATAAATATATAAGGGAGGCTCCCATACAACAAACGTGATTTTAGCATTTTTAGCACCATCTTGTTTAATTTGATGTTACTACGTTACTTTTAGTTTAAAACAAATTAATATTTAAGTACAATAAACCTACAATAAACGTAATTTTTTGCCGTTTTGTATAGATAATAGTACGGAACCCTTTATGCGTGAGTCCGACTCGCACTTGGCCGGTTTTTTATATTGAAAGTTTTTTTTACTTAGTTCTTATAAATGAGCTTTTATTAAACAGCTACCTTGTCCTTAATCAATTCGTTCGCCCGTTATGTCAGAGACCAGTTGAGCCATTGCGTAAGTGAAATGGTAATGAATTTCGTAACTTTGAGGATGATTTTAACAAGTTTAGATATCCGAAAATGAAAGAAAATATTTCACGAATGGAAGAAGTTTTTCCTAAAAAAGTTAAATATTTGGATATTGCTAAGATTTTTACCCTTTCGCTTATCGCAGGTTGTGATGGTCCTGAAAAGGATCTTGTTACAAAGGATACAGTTCGCCCAACAGAAGCTTGGTTCACGTTTTTAAATCATATAAAAAACTAGCAGTCCGACCCGGCGTCGCACGGGTGTAATAATGATTTTATGGGCAATTTTTTTAACACCTTGGGTTACATTATCGAAGTTTTCATACGGATCTCTAATAGTTAGACATATAGTACTATGGACTTTTTTGCAGATATTGATGTTATCTATAAAACTGTTGTACATTACTTTACTCTATTGTCAATAATTTCTGCAGCGTAAGCGATATAAGGATCTTTTTTGGATTTTTTTTTACACGTTGGATTACATTATCGAAGTTTTCATACGGATCCCTAACATTTTTGAAAATATTCTATAGCCTATGTTCATCAGGGATAATGTAGGAATCTAATGGTGAAAGAATTTTTCAAATCGGTCCGGTAGTTTCGGAGCCAATTCGATGCAAACAAACAAACTTTAGTTATTGTTATTATTATATTTTTTTATTGTTTACGTACTTGAGTAGTACTTTTAATAATTATTCTTGTTTGATCCTTCACCTTGTTTGATTGGCATCACACTGGAGCTCTACATAGCTTTAAGGAAAGGATCATTAAAAAAAAGGTAGACCCCAAGCCGTGTTTGTTGCCTGATTCTTCTAGGCTTGGTCGCGTGGAATCGGCGTAGCTTCACCTAGTTCCTAAGACGTTTCAAAGTGATCCTTGTGATTTTATTGAAATAAATGATTTTTGAATTTGAATTTGAAAAACAAACAAACAATCAAATCTTTCCTCTTTATAATATTAGTATAGATATACTGTCGGCATATTTGAAATGAAACTCTCTCAGCCCAGCTTTGAATCGAAGCAGTGTTATTCATCTTATCTCGATGTTATCTTGATGTTTATAACATCTGGCACAGTCAATGTGTAGGCAGGAACGCGTAAACATTCTACGAAATTAGAACGTTTAAAAACAAACGTGTTTTAGGTTTCCGTAGTTGATATTAATGAGAACACCCCTTTTGATACGAGTTATGTCAATCCAACAGTCTATAAATATGTCTATACCTAAGCCACGTGCATTACACACGTGTTTTTATGTGGTTGAGTGCTTTAAGCTGTGAGCTTTTTAGGGTTCCGTACCCAAAGGGTAAAAACGGGACCCTATTACTAAGACTTCGCTGTCCGTCTGTCTGTCACAGGGCTGTATCTCATGAACCGTGATAGCTAGACAGTTGAAATTTTCACAGATGAAAGTGGGGCTCCCATACAACAAACGTGTTTTTTTTTGCCGTTTTTTATAAATAATGGTACGGAACCCTTTGTGCGAGCACGAGTCCAACTCGCACTTGGCCGGTTTTTTATTTTATTAAAAATTCCACGCTTCCTTTCTTTTTCAACACAATACTTTAATTAATGATCTCGACACTACAGGGAATAATATCGTACGTGTCCGAGGGAAAGAGAGAGAGAGAGAGAGAGAGAGGTAAAATATAAAGCTTTTACAGCAAGGCATGCCGTACCACATAGTTTAATAACATTTTCAGAATCTCGAACGAGCGGCCTAGTTTTCCCACTCCTGGTGAAACATGCACAATTCCTGCAGGGAATTTTACGAGTTAAGTACCTGTTCATTTATATTCTAGAGACGAGAGTAGACATGCTACTGTGCTGTATCTGTAGATGAAGCATGACTTACGGATATGTGGTGTGCCTAACAATTTGTATCCACTAAAGCAAAACGGATATATCGTGTCTATAATTGCACGTCTCTATAAACGGTAGATGCTAGGTGAATATACCCATAAGCGATTTGATTATTTATCTGTTTCTCTTTGGTTTGGCAGACAAGCAATCTTACTCGCAAAACAAACCACACAGGTATCCTATTTTTGCAGATTTGAGTCATCATTAGTTTGAGCCATTCTAATCGATTGAAATTCCGTTGTTGGAGCGATCGACAGAAACCAGAGCACGGCAGCAGTAAAAGCTAAATAAAATCCAGCGTTCGGTTATGGCATCATCCGTGAAAATAAATCGGTAAATGTTCGGCTGTCAGAGAAAAAAATTGAACAAGTCTTGGTATCAGATACTTTTATAGCTTTCAATATTAGAAACATGGAAAAGATAAAGAAATGTATTACCTAGTAATGTGTAAAGCCTGTGAGCTACAAAATGCCACCTGGCATTTGAGAGACACTAATACCCGTAGTAAGGCAAACCAATACCGCACTTTCCTATTCCAAGCATTCCTGTCAACGTTACTGGCAGAAACTCAAAGTACATATTTAAATTCTCTGTAGTATAGGTTTAGTATAGATTTAGTGCTTACTGTGTTTACTGACAGATTACCAGATGTACTACGAGATACGTGGATACTACGAGATACGGGCTTCTTGATAGTAACCCGTACCTAGTATGTGCTGACGTGTATAAGTAGTAGTGCGTATCTCGGGCCACGTGATCTATTTGCGGCCCGTGGGTTCATGACACGAATACCGACATGGCATTATTCAATCTTGCTTAAGAGTGATTTCGTTGAGGGAAATAGCACTCATAACTCGCGAAGAACCGGGCCATGTCTGAGTGCTGTGCGGAATTGCGGCCCACGACTATCATGATTATTCAATAGGAACATCCAGGGTCGTAGTAGTGAGGGCTTCGGGCCAAAAACCCCATATTAGTTAAGATTTCTGATGTTTAAAAACCTTCGTTTTACCAAAATCTTAATAAAGAATCAATACATAAGGTCCTAATAATATAGAATGTTCCTATGAAAGTCTTGAACTTTTATAAGAGGGCATCCTTAGCAAGTAATTCCTAGCTACACCCCTGACTTCGTTACGCTGGGATTTAGGACGCGCTGAATGCTAAGCAGTTTCCAGTCTTGCTGTGATTTAAGCATTTATAACCGACGAGAACAGATTTCCATCACGAATAATGGACGCCAAACTTGGTGCAAGTAGCTTAAGTTGCCGTGACAGTTAGAACTTCGCGACCGTATCTCTGCGGTCCAGTTTCAATTCTCAAGTCGAGCAAAACTTGTACGAACTCGATACAAGTTAAGGTTTCAAGGTGACAATGCGTCTATAGAGAAGCAGTTGATTTAAGAAGTGAGAACTTATCTGCGAATTACGAGCATCATTCTCTAACATTTTTGAACCCGCGGAATTTTACACTCGCAAAGGGTATGACAAGTTTTAGAAAAAGGTTGGCAGTCAATTAGGTCTACCCAATTATGCATCAGCTTTAACAGTATTTCTCAGTTCTAGCGACGACTGTATTAATCAGCACCGACATTTGAATGTGCCGTGGAAGTACACGGTTGTTGGTCACGACCACATAATCTATTTGGTGGTATTCTATTAGTAATGATTAAATAAGTTACCTTTTGAAGTCTCTGGTCGCTATCATCTAGCCTCTGCCTAGTCTCGTGTAGCGCTCTCTCTAGATCCGCCATCTTTTCGCTCTGAGCCTGGATCTGTTCGGATAGTACTTGCACCTGCAGATGCAAGCTTTCTTTGTCCGCCTCCAGCCTTCGCACGCGGTCTTCTGCATCGTTCTGGAACAATGAGGACTAGGTATAGTATGAACTTGTTTGAATACAATGTACGTGCACTTGTTTAGGTAAATATGTTGGCCTTGCATTTAAACATGGTATAGCCAGGCAGTGTTTCGTAATTATTTTTTTATAATAAAATTTCATTAAATAAACTCTTCTTCTTTTTGCCCTTATTGCACGTTACGTGGTGTACAACAATTTAATATTGTAGAATAATTCCTGGGTTTAAAAAAAAAACAGAAGAAATAGCGATTAAAAATTATATAATTATAGAATAGGTTAGGAGAACAGATAAATCAACAAAAATAATTTGTTAAAAAACGAATAGATATGTAGGAGCGACGAGCCTACCAACACTAAAAATATTAATAAACACAAAACACAACAGCATCCAAAGTCCAAACCAACACGAACACTGTAACTTTACAAAATTCTTTCATATTTAACCTATTTACGACGCTGTTAAAATATGAGCATTGAGCAGAATACGTAGTTCTGCAAGCAGTGATAATTTCAAGACTATTGGATTATTCGCGGAATATTAATATTCATACCTTGTTGTAACCGCGAGGGGTTGTCGGTGGTAATGAGGGGTGCGAGGGCCAAGAGCGATCGTGCATGTAGCACGGTGGCGGCGGTGGCGGTCCGTGGCACCAGCACATCGGTGGCCACCAACCTGGCGGCGGCGTCGGCCCAGAAGGATCCGGCCAACGGAAATGCTCATACGAATTCCAACGCCTCTGCAACTCCGGTGGAGTCTCAGTTTCCTCGTCCCGAAAGCGACGAGGTCTCGGTGACGCTCTAATGCTCGGGTGCTGTGGCGGTTTGGATGCCACTGAGGACCTAGATTTCCTATCCCGATCGCTGCGATCTGACGGCGCTCGACGCCGCCTATCTAGACTCGCCGAGGTGTACTCCTCCGTACGCGCATCCATCGAAACCGGTTCGGTGACGTCGTCGTCCACTATATTTCCAGTCGGCATCCATTTGAAATCGTCATCGCGCCGAGTCGAGTTATCGAGACGTCTGCTCGGCGTCAGAGTTCGATAGTTGTTATCACTCCGAGGTTCATAGTCGTGCCCGTCGGATTCTTCGTCAGTCGAGGTGCTGGACTCGGTGCCAGACGAGTTTACTCGGTTGGCCGACACCGAGGCCTGCGACCACGCCGTGCACTTCACTGTGGCCTCGTCGGGACTGTCGGAGTCGCCGCCTGTTACGAGATAATCGGTCAAGATCACGCCGGCCGAAGCGAGCCTCATGTTCTCCGCGAACTCACCCATGGGCGAGTACAGATAGGAGCGCACGGCGGGGTAGCCGGCCGCCGCCGCTGCCGCCGCGCGCTCCTGCTGCTCCTCGTCAAAAGGCTCCGTTAAGTATTCGCAGTCGGACATGAGGCCCTGCCGATGTGACACTGCGCGACGAGCTCGGGACGAGTCACCTACGAATTGCTATTTAAAGTTTGGCTAACTTCCAGTCTTATGCTACGTCAGTGACTCGTCCGCAAACGCGAATTACGTACTCTCCTGTGGGGGCGGCTCCTCGCTGGATTGTACGGAAGCGGAATCGCGTTCAGAAGCTTCGGACGCCGTCGATAGAGGACGTTCACTGTAACCGGACGTACGACGCGACCGGTCTTCGCAGTTCTCTTCTTTTATTCGCGGACATTTGTTTTGGGCGGAATGCACGCGCGCCTTGGCCGGTCTGGACTTGCCTTCGGTTCCGGTTCGACTATTAAGCGCCGCTATGGTGGCGGCGACGAGTGAGCCCCCGCGGCCGAGCTCAAGCATGTTTTCGTTTAAAATGAGCTGGGCTTTCTCGAATAGGGCCGATGCCCGCGCCCGGAAATAGATCGCAGTATATGCGCCTAATGCATTCCGAACACCCTTCCCGCTTTGATCCATGTCTTATTAAGTAAAGCGGGGTTTCAGAAAGCTAATCACGTAAACACAACCATTCTTTGTTATGCAAAGTACCCTTCGTACTATTAAGTTAATCACATTAAAAACGTTTCAAGTTTTTAAGTTGAAATGGCACACGTTCGTTATACTCGTTAAGAACGTTAGATGCGAAGTAAACAAACAGCAACACTGCAACATGCATCACACTCACCGGCAAATAGTTCACGCCTTCGTAGAGAGAGCGTTGCCTTCGCCGTGCTCTCTCGAACCCTTCAGGGTGATCAATATTTGGATCATTATCGGGTGCACCCCAAGTGTATATAAAACCTAGATTATCCGATACACTTATAACGTGCGGTTGAATGAAATGAGGATTGTAGGGCAGCTGCGGCGGATAGAAGGGCGGTGCGCTCGGCTCTACCGTATCATACTCATACTCCTTAGATCCCCGTTTCGGAACAAGGCAATTCATTTTGAACAACTTCAAACATTATTTTATAATTTGATCATCGGTACTGACTGACCTGAAAAACAACGGTCAATATCCAGTAAAATTTATCTCCATTTCAACAGAAGAAAAAAAGATATTGGCTTGTGTCCATATAAAAATAAAACTGCAGGAAAATAGTCGGTTACGTATTCCGATTGCCAATTTAAAAACTGTGAATTGGTCTGAGACCGCTAAATACTCGTAACTCTACGACGGGTTGGGTTAAACATGAAATAAGGGTTGCATGGTAAAGCATGTATTAAAAATTCCGTACGTAATGCGTAAAACTTGGGCTTTGAGAGCAATTAAAACTCCCAAACGCCCCCGAAACGGCACGAGACTAACAAAGTTATGGAACCTAACAATATTATCCTTTGAATCACACAATATGCAAGTCGGCGAAGTCTAAAGCAGTTTCTGCTTTTAATTGAGTAAAGCGCTGAAAGGTAATGACGAAATCAATTTAGTAGCTAGCCACATTAAAAGCGCACATAGTTACTTATCGACGCAATCCAGGTCACAGGCGATAGCATGTATACTAATATATAGTGTGTTATATACTCGTACAGGGGCGAAATATATGCAATTATGCACGTAGAAATATCGTGTAATAAATAATATTCAAGCGTATTGCATCAACGAATTGGTTAGATGAGAAAAAACAAAACTAATTTGAAATAAACTTCAGTCGTAAATTGTAGACGTATATTAAGGGTTTGGCTTTCTAAATTGTGCACAAGGGATACGAAATAATTTGTAGTCATCTTACATGAAAGTCCGGTATGACTCGAAAATAGCCCGACAGCTGTTATGTCGGGCATATCCGACAGGGGCTCAGTTTAATGCTTAACAAAGAGAGGGGGAGCACGTGTGAGCAAACGTCTATAAATAGAGACAAATATTTAGACAATAGGCGTTAAACTACCGAAAACGACTTGAGGGCCCTTAGATCCTTGCTGTTAATTTACTTTATACTTTATTGAAAACATTAACAATTATGACATTACAAAGAACATGTACGAAAGCGAGCTTAACCCAAAAAGAGTTTTCTACCAGCAAACCTTTGAGGTTAGGGAGAGGCCATAATACAATTGTAATAATTAATTAAATTAAATTATATTAACTTAAAGATCCACTTTGACCTATAAGGTGGCGACGATACGTAATTAAGTAAGTTCGCGTGAGCTAGCGCCCAACTGCCAAAAAGCCAGGATGTCGGATCTTATCGTGCTCTCAGATAAGCGTTTAGCTGTTAACGCCACTAGCGGTCACCCATCCATTTTGTGGCTGCGCTGAAAGTTGCTTAACTTAGAGACGAAGATATACATCATTCATCACATTTGAAATTCTCACAGCAAGTCTAGTTCTGGTCATTATGAAGCAAATAATACTTAAGAACAAAAGTCGATAGAAATTCCATTAAACCAATTTACAGTATGGGTTGTTCGCTGAATATAATTAATTGATAGGTACCTATACTAACTGCTGACGCCAACGGTACATGCGTGTTTGTTAATTGATCGTATTGGGCGTAAGGAGATAATAAATTGTCATAGTCTGTTTCAAACGATACAGTTTTCCTATTGCCGTCGATACCAACTCAAGTAATACAAGAACGACTTAAAAATAAACTTCCATTTTATTCTTGAGGGAATAGTTTTTTTTATCTTTCTATAGACAAGTTCGGGATGCAGTTCAGTTTCCGTTAGCAAAAGTTGAAATCGCTCCAGTAAATAAAATAACACGAAATATGATCATGACTGCAATCACCAAGTGATGCCATCCTTCCAAATCTCCAGGCGTTCGTTGTAGATGTCTAAAAGGCATGGTCATATGCACTCCAAAAACTACTTTTGACACATGCCCACATTTTGCAGTACTTAGCAACCCGACAACAAGAATTTCTTTCACCGTTTATATATAGCTCATGATAATGCGTATATAATTTTCCAATGAAAAAATTTATTGATTCACGGAAGGAATTTAAACTCACAACCTTCAGATTGAAAGGTACCTGGTACCTCCCACTCGGTTTTATGGCAAATAAGAGGAAAACCTGCAAGCATTATAATTGAAAATTCCACGTTGAAAGAAAATAAAACATAATAGCAAGTTAGGCCTGAAGCTGACAACAACAGACCGCCTCCCAGAAATGTGGGCGGGTGGTACCTAGACTAACTTTTATGCTACTTTATACTTGTTATAGTTCGCTGATCCAACCGATTTGTCTAGACAAGGAAAGTGGGATGATTTATAGGCGGTATAGTTTATTTTGATGCTTAAAACGGCGAAGGAAAACATAGTGAGGAAACCAGTTGTCCAGCTGTTACGTATAGAATGTTAACTGCAGCAAAATTTAATAGTTTCGACGTGCCTCTTACTATCACCCTTAGACTTCTTCAAGAGATCTGAGGGGATGTCTACCATACTCGAGAACTACAGTCGTGATCTTACATTTTTATACACAATCAAGACTCAACGTGTCTATAAAATAGAAGACTATGAAGCTATCTAGCCAGAAAATAATAATATTTACATACCACTTGACGTGTCCAGTTTGTTTGTTTATGGCCACAAATCAATATTGCAATATTAATTGCATTTCTTATTTCCACAGTGAATTCTTATAATCACGAGAAACTTGAACGTTACGAATGATTGTTTCAAACTGACGGTGGAGTTTAGTGTCAACGTTTTTCCGTGTCGGCGCGGACTATTATTGTACTGTTAGTGGCACAAGCGATATCTTCTCATGTCAAAACAAACGCCTCTACATTTAGATGCGTCTGTGTCATCAGCAGATTCCACAATACATTTGATTGGTACAATTGATAAGTAGGGTAGGAAAAATAAAATACTCATCAGTAAAACGAAGAAGAATTGTCCCTGGTGGTCTAACTAACAAGAACATATAAATGGTATAGATAGTCTATACCATCTTTATGTCCTTGATAGAGGAAGACGAACCGACAATAGATACCAGAAATTAGACAAGAGAATTTCCTTTAACAAAGTTTAAACTAGTAGTTTTAAACAACTTTGTCCTCATTAGTAGTGAGAACTGGACGAACTAAAGTTTACATTTGTAAATAAATGTTCGTTACTCAAAGGTGGCAATTCTGTTGTCTTGACAGACCGCCTCAGATTCAGTTAAATACGAACGTTCTTATTCTTTTCACGTTAAGAGTCTAAATTAGCGTAAACAATAGAGTGAGAGTATTCAAATAAGGATTCGTCTTTTACGAAATTTTAGCTAATTCATCGATACAACATAATTGCCACCATTATGTAGATATCTTTAGATGTAGGTAGTACTTGGGCTGCTTTAATTTTAAGTTCACTCGGATAGAGAAAAATCTAAATAGATGCAAGCTGAATAAACATGCTTTATGAAAATACTCTTGTTATTATATAACAATATTTAATACAACAAAGAGACTAAAATGGTGTAAAACAAAATTAAATTTCGCTAGCAGCTCATTAAAATAATAGCACAGACAAGGCAACAGAATAATGAACATTTTTGTCACGGTGAAAATAAAGCAAAATATGCGAAATTGTAGCGTCATCACCCCCGCGTCGATGGGCGGCAAATGAACTCTTGGGCGGGCGGACAATATAATAGTGAGAATACTAAATGACAAGCCAGAGAGAGCTACTTAAAGTAAACTCATTAGCATTAAGTATTGACACAGAACGTAATAATACGAAAATGAGCTTCAGAGTCATGGGAAACTATCAAAGTTTTCTTAGTTCATAAAGCTTGCTGTCTATGAAAATATGTAGCAATGAACACTAGCTGAAATGCAACCGAGATAGGAAAGTGTCTAGACGCTTTTTTGAGATAATACATTTTTTTGTGTCACGTTTAGACGTGTCTCGGATCAAAATTCAAAAATCATTTATATCAATAAAATCACAAAGATCACTTTGAAACGTCTTAGGAACTAGGTGAATCTACTAGGTGATCATTAGATAGCTACAAAGAAGACTTGATGTCGATCATCTAGCCCATGCTGCTAAGTAGCATAGCAACCATCCTAATTCTATTAATAATATAAATGCGAAAGTTTGTGAGGATGTTTGTATGTTTGAAAATCAATCGGGCCTAAACGACAAAACGGATTACAATGAAATTTGCTGTAGATGTAGATATAATGCCCGAATAAAAATTGGGTGGTTTATAATACGAAAAACATTCCCAAAATGATAAATAAATGCAAAAGGGATGATTTTGGTAGATGGCGCTGGTGTGCAAAAAATCTGACATCAGTTTGACTATACAAGACAGAACAGTCTGTCACGGGTCGGCTAGTATTCTTAACAAAACACTACCACTTGGGTCGCGAATATCCCTAAGCTCCCTAATGCACTGTCAGGGACCATGCTTAGGAGTTACAGTTGTGTCGTGAGTCTCTTTTCAATTTAATCATAGCTAGCTTTGACTCCAAGATAAAAGTATAAATAAAATAAATATTGGCGGACTTTACACACAACGCCATCTAGCCCCAAACTAAGCAAAGCTTGTACTATGGGAACCAGATAACTAGTAGAATACTTATATACTTTTTTTTTTGTAAATACATACTTATTATACATAATAACACCCAGACACAGAACAAACATCTATGTTCATCACACAAATATTTGTCCTGGGTAGGAATCGAACCCACAACCTACAGCGCAGAAGGCAGAGTTACTACCAACTGAGCTGTGAGGCTTAAAACGTAAAATAAAACATGTTAAAGATAATAACACCGCTCCATTTAATGATTGGCTGCTAAACCATAATGTTTCCGCGAGAGATAATTCGGGTCAATCGTTATTAACGCGTTGGCAACTAAATAGGAACAGGATTTCGTAATAAGGAAGCATTGTTTTGTAAAATATTTTAATAAAAGTTGCATAACCCGCATAAAGCGAGGTTGAACTAAATTCCATGGTTAACGAGTTAACGTTTATTGCTTTTAAAATGCAATAATATCATCAGAGCTGTTTTTTTGCCAGTTTTAAAACTCATCAACGCACAATAGTTTGAATTCAGACTGTTAAAAACAACATTATGCAAAATCCGATATGTTTTGGGTTCAAATTTTAACGATGAATCAGCTAATCTGCTATTTGAGGTAACAACCCAGATGTCAAACATCTTATTCGTTAATTAAGTAAAGGGTTGGTACAGTCATTTACAATCTGTCGAAATTCCTATACACATTGAGCAAGGAAAGTAGCTGATTTGCTCCGGCAACATAAACATGGTAAGGTTACATGCTGAACATCATCGAGACAAAAATTGCTAAACACGACATACAAAAAAATGTATGGACTTCGTCTATATCTATACTAATATTATAAAGAAGAAAGATTTGATTGTTTGTTTGTTTGTATCAATAGGCTCCGAAACTACTGAACCGATTTTAAAAATTGTTTTACCATTAAAATTCTACATTATTCCTGATGAACATAGGCTATAGATTATTTTCAAAAACCGTTAGGGATCCGTACGAAAACTACGATAATGTAAACCAAAGTGTGAAAAAAAATCCAAAAAAAAATCTTATATTGCGTTTGCTGCAGAAAGTATTGACAATAGAGCAAAGTGATATACTACAATTTTATAGAGGACATCAATATCTACAAAAAAGTTAGAGATACCATATGTCTAACTATTAGGGATCCCTATTAAAACTTCGATAATGTAACCCAAGGTGTAAAAAAATTTGCCATAAATACCATTATTACACCCGTGCGACGCCGGGGCGGACTGCTAGTTTATAATATTTTAGCATCAAAACTTCAGCAAAACTTACTTTACACGCGTACATTTAGTTTCAGTGACAATAAAATTTTCAATCCTCAATAATAAAAACATATTTTTTATGTTTATATCAAGCCCTTTTCGGATTACTATAGCTACGGAACACGTTGCATTAACTGTATAAAGAAACATCATACAGTTCCCTACTTTTCATGATTACTAGCATTCCCACCAGAATACAACAAACTAGCGAAACTAAAAAACATTTTTTTAACTTTAGACATACCGAGACCCGGATATCCAATAAACAGAGAGCTGGGCCGAGTTCGCGACTGAAAACGCTCTGAATTTTAAATTACTCTTTGCACAGGCTCTGCCGCGGCAGCATGTAAACAGAGCAAACGTCATTGAGTACGCAACATACACAGCTTGCCTATAACCACAGTGCAATGAGGCGAAAGCTTGATCACTTTGATACGTATGTATACGCACTGGAAAAGACGATGACTACTGAATGGTATTGGATATTTAGTGTTTATGCAAGCAATGTATAAAGCCCAAGCTGGACTTTTAGGGTGAGTTTCCATCAACGTGGAGCTATGCGAAGCTGTGTGGAGCGGACCAAACACAGCGCTCGACAGTTTCAAACTCGAATATTTGAGCGCTGTCATTGGTTCGCTCCGCACAGCTTCGCACAGTTCCGCGTAGATTGAAACTTACCCTAAAAATCCAGCTTGGGCTCTATACATTGCTCGCACAAACACGAAATATCCAATACCATGCAGTAGAGTCATCGTCTTTTCCAGTGCGTATACATAATTTCATTACATATTAAAGTGATCAAGCGTTAGCCTCATTGCGCTGTTTGGCATTTTACTTCTTCTTATAAGTACAGCTATTGAAAGTAGGCACCAACTTAGGATACCTATAATATTTTATATTAATGGCCCTTTCTTCAGTTTTCAGCTTTACTGCATTTTTCAGGACAAAATAAAGCACCTTGTTAACTATACCACCATACTTCACATAAACAATCTCAACGTTAGTAACGCTACGTTAAATTATTAAAGTTACAGCCACACCGTTTCTAATTTACAATATTCCGTGGTACTGCGCCATGGAATATACAAGTGCCGTTTACTTCGAAGGTCGTGAAGGATGTTGACTGCATAATTTTGATAATCATTAAAGGGGATAAAGGAGAATTTATTAAACAGAATTATGTTGCACAATTTCAATGTTTTTTTAAGAGGAATAAAGAAGAGAAAATAAAATGTTATGCTCTAACTAAAGGATCATAAAAAGTATTGTAGCAGTAAACAATTTTTTTTGAATATAACTTTTGTCATACAATCTTTCAACTAATTGTTTACAAAAAATGCAAGTGGTAGATAAATATCCATCTGGTGACCATAATAATACGCAGAGCTATTGGCATAAAATATATACAAAAAACAACAATCTTTTTATAACTTGTTTTTTGGAGTAGAAGCGTTTACAGCCGTTACTTTTATTTTAATACTCAAATAATTTGAAGTAACATATTCAGTGTTTCCAAATTATCTGTGAGAAAAACTACGTGCACTATATCACGGCACTCTTCAAGAGTGCGGGCATTAAGGTAAAGCGTGTTTAACAAGGACTGTTAAATAATACAGAATTTCAGTAAGTAGGTAGGTACGCAGCGGCGATGGACTTGTAAACTGTCACGTATGAAATGTGCCAAATGTAATGTTTGGACGTGCCTCTTACTACCTTTCAGATATATTCAAGAATCCAAGCGCTTCGAGATCTGAGAGGATGTCTATCTCACTTGTGGGTTACAGCCGTGATCAATGATGAAGATGTTTGATGACGCCTTTACTATAACTTTTTTTTTCTAATAAAAATGTTATATGTTGTTGTGTTGACAGAGAGTTTTTAAAAAATCTAAACAATTCCCTTGCGTCAGCTCTGAATCTGCAATATGTAGTAAACATTTTCATCCCAGACGTATTCACATTATGCGCCTTATTCTAGACAACTCGCATAATGTAAAATCTTCCAACACATTTCAGTATCTTTTGAACCGGTCCAATCTTTGGCAGTGTTTCTTTAGATAAAATACGTTCTATTAAGCGTAAGTAAACCAAGATTAATAAAATTCGAGTGATTTAACTGCCCCACGTTGGGCGCCAATTAAAAAATAATTTCTATAAAATAATGATTTGATTGTTCAAAGATATGGGTTGCGATTATTGCAACAGTTAAATGATGCGGCACGGCAGTTTATTGTAAGCAAACCAGTTTTAAATAGTTCTATGATATAACTAGTAGAAACCCTCGCGACTTTGTTCACATTTTCAATTTTAATCACCACTGCACCCCCTTAAGGGTTGAATTTCGGGGGGACAGTCAATGGGGATTTCTAGACTAACACCTATCTTAATACACCCCTAAACAACAAAAGGAATTCCGTTGAAAATTTTAAGTAATACAATTAAGTTGTACGCAGAGTGCTTGTTTACTTTCCGCTAAATAGGTACCCGTACCTGTCGATAATGCGCTATTCAATTACTGATTGTTCGAGTGTAAGGTATGTGGGGTGCGCGGAAACAGGTGCCGCGAGGCGGAAACGCGACGAAGCCTACTTTCACGCCTGTCGCGCTGATGAGCATTGCCAGCGGCATGCCAAATTACCTTTAGGCACGTCCCACAGACTATTTGCTCACATTCAAAATATACTTTAGGCAAAATAGACGAAAGTCTCACTTTAAAAAGATAAATATAAACATCTCCGGATAGATCTTTAATTCTTCAAGTCCTCGAGAACCTTAAAGGTATCTTAGGGAGTTAATAAACTGGAAAGTCTAAATATTACTTACATTTGACCCATACCCACATTTACACGGTAGTTAGCATTCTAAATGACAGCAGGCTCATCGCCATCTATTATAATAATCGAACCAAATTCCTAATTTTACTCAACTACTCAGTTTTACTCAACTAACACTCACAGACACACCTTACCTACTATACCTATACACCTACTATAATATTGGGCACTGTAATGTTATACTTTTATTTCAATTTAATTAGTACCAAACTACTTACGTTTATTTAATCCTTTCATCTCTCTTTTACCATTGTTTGTACCTTCACCTTCGCTAGTTGTATTGTTACATAAATATATTGCACTATCCGTGGAGTGGGGGCACTGGTGACCTGTAATACAGGTGTCAAACCTACCTCAGGCACCAGTCTCTCACAAAGCAGGTTTGCATTAATGTATACCTTACTATAATACTTACCGCCTAAGCCTTATTACTGTTAATGCTTACCTTTGTGAGAGAAAATAAATAAACTTTATTATTATTATTATTATTATTAATTTTAGTGCGCTATTAACTCTTAACGACCCACGACCTTGGGTTAGCAGCTGTGCCCTGTGCCACCACAACACCAGGGCTTTTCCATTTTAGGGAATGTTATTTGGCGCTGACAAGGAATTCAATTTCAACGGGGATAAAAACGACGGATTTCCGATTTAGCTGTCAATCAGCGATACAGTGAGGGAGCTCAATCAATCTTCAAGTGACACTTTAATATCAGGCCCAGGCCTTCTGCAAAAATATTTTCCCATATTCACCCAATTTCGTAATTCTAAGTGAACAATGCGACTTCGCATCAAACTCGACTAAATTAACTTACTTGATACGTGAGGAATTGCCTCGTAACATGCCTACTTTTAGGATTACGTACATCCGATGAAAAAACGGAAACCTTATAGTATCACTCTCGTATCTAATGTGTATCTCCGTCATCGATGTAGTCGATGATCTCCGTCTGTCACAGCTAAGAGATGACATTTGGTATTTTATACAGAGTTATCAGGTTAATTACAATCATGAATGATAGCGTGAATGGAATATACAAATTATGATTTTGGGCGGAAAATTATCTTCCTATCGTTCATTCTCCGACCTTATCTTAAAAACTAGATAACCACTTGTAGTTTATAGGCAAATCTGAACGAAAATCTTACCAAGTATTTAAATTTCCATGGAAAACAGAATATACTCGTATTTGTGAACAGAAAAACCATAGTACAGAACCCTGTATGCACCTGACTGTTTTTTCATAAGCTATATAGTTTCACCAACTAGTTATCGATATCCATTCCTTAATTAACGAAGTTTAATGCCAGTAGGCGCTGTAGCAGTGATCAATTCGAACAATGAACGCACAATACGCTGCTGGGAGGGCAGATACCTTACCTACCAGGCATTATAACACGAGCTCGGGGAACATCGAATATTCAATATTGCTTGGATGGAATATCACAGGATATTAATTACGTTCCTCCTAAATTTATCATGAGGGCTCAAAGCACGGTAAATTCAATTGAAGTAATTATATTTGTTAAATAACACAGAAATGTGTGACTCAAGACGTAATCATGGCTAAATAGTAAATACCTACCTATACTGTCGTGAAGGCAGTTTCGAAGAACCGTCTTATTTTGCTCATTTATCAGCATTAATTTGGAAAGAAAAGCACTTCAAGACTTAAATAACCTAACTGATGCCCCTAGAACATGATTAATGACCCTTCTTAGCTACGAAAAAGATATTGGATGTAAAACTTTTTGAGTCGTTCGTTACTTACAACTTTATTTGCAAATTTGACGAAACCTGATAGACGCCATAATCATACGTTTATCTATCATTCATGAAGGCATTAATCGTATTAATCTCTGATTTGATAGGGCTGAGAGCGTTTTGTTGAGTTTTGTTTTGTTTTTGTAAGGTTAACAAAACTCATGATAGGTGCTAGAAGTCGCTTTTTATTCGTTTTTAAAACGAAATTATGTTTAATATCATGAATTTTGCTACTCGAATAAGTATTACTGGTAGAGTAGGGTTAACAAGTGTTGTGGGATAATAGTAAGCTTTATAAACCCTCCTTTTTGATAGCTATTCAGTGGTAACATCAAACATATCAAGTGTTAACATGCTTTGAAGAGAGCACATTGCACTGGCTTTGGCGACATTGACAAGGTATCTACGTAGTTTGTAGTTAGATACTAATACCCGTGTGAATATTGATGGTAGGATGAAAAGATGGGAGTTATTGTCACAAAACAAGCAGATCCTAATTGAGTGGCTCAGTTGCCCTATACCTTTGCTATACAGAAGGTACTTGATTCACTGATCCGTTGCCAAATAGTTAACGTCGTATAGTGAATAATGGAATTCCTGGTCAGTGATATGCGTGAAATTAAACGCGATAGTTCGCAATATTCCAATAGCAATAACCGACGTGACATTCAGGTGGGAGAGAAGGGGGAGGCTTAGAGAAATTCTAATTAGCGCTAATGGACGCTCCCTGGCTTGAAACTAGGCTGCCGGTTAGCGCACTTCCTTTTGAAATTAATACTACGATACCACAGTGCAAACATTCATAAAATTCACGCAGAAACTTGGTAACAACGCAGTTGTTTGTATGCTTAACCACGTATTATTATTGTTGCGAATGAGGCTAAAAAAATCCAAAAATATTAAATTTTAAACATTTATTATTCGTACTTTGGCGCTATGAAAACCGCTTTACAAATATCGAATTGAATATCTAGGTTTTGGGTGGTTGGTCTGTGATCGCGAACCAGAATTTAATCAAAAATTTACAGTTCAGTAAATA
Organism: Hydriomena furcata; assembly: GCA_912999785.1. Taxonomy (NCBI): domain Eukaryota; kingdom Metazoa; phylum Arthropoda; class Insecta; order Lepidoptera; family Geometridae; genus Hydriomena; species Hydriomena furcata. Next base: position 12,033,620 of record OU538828.1, on the reverse strand, counting down.
ATCGTAGTAGCCTACTGGCTCCGCTTATCGACTTGGAACAACTTGCTATAACGTTGTAGGCCCATTTCATCGTTGGAGCTATTTGGAATCGATTAAGTTTCAATAACGATCAGGATATTGGGTAGAGTGCCTCGAAAATACAACAGAGCCAGGAACTATTGCAACTATTGCTGGACGAGTTAAAGCTATTTTGTATTCTATGTATCGAGGAAAACCTTGCGTTCCCGACAGAAGTAAATTAAAGTGAGATCGAGTTCAAGATTTTGCACAACTTGAGCAAAATGCCTTTGAAGTAGGTCTATAAGGAAGCCAAAGGTAGTGAATAACGAAGTGTGAGCTTCCCGCAAACCTGCGCCTATTCGTATCTATAATCGCTTACAGACAGCAAGCAACACGAACACAAACTTACAGATAGCAAGCATAGCAAGTAGGTGAGCATAATAAGGCATTCAGAGAGGTTAGTTACCCCTAGCGGGGACACAGAATAGTTAGCTAGGATGTGGTGTTGGTGCGGCAATGAATGCCTAAGTGGCGTCACGTGGAGCCAGTGCAGTAAACTTTACACGGGAGTCCTTTCATCCTTTCATTCAGGCTGTATGATGGACAGTGAATAGCATACGTGTCACCTGGTACCCCAGTGCGCATTGACGATAAAAAAGAAACAAAAGAACTTGACCTTTTAAAAACAAGAAAATATTGAACAAAACTTTCATAGAAAATTTGGCAAACCACTGCGGGATTCAGAAGTTATTCAAATAAACTTTCAGAAACATTACTTTATTTATGGAAAAAATCTAATTTTGTATTTAAGGTGAGTAATTAATGTGTTTGATGAATGCAGAATCGTTTTTTCTCAATAACCGCAAAACATACAGTTTTGTTTTTTATGACAAAGATAACTTAAGGATATAATCTAGATAAATTACAGACAGAATCACGATTGGTGAAATTTTTCTAGATAGATTTATTTTCCAAAGTTGGCTCTTCAAAAACCCTAGTTTAGTTTTTAATCAAAACTATGAATAGCTAAACAGTTCATTTTTATATAATTCGTTAGATAATCACACTAGCTAAATAAATTACAGACGGTTTATTTTTAAATTTGATGGTTTAAATTCAGCCCATACAAAAAGTCAAAAATTTCAAGTATCGCCTTAAGGCTTTTTGCCTTGAATCTTGGCAGAGACCAGGGCAATGTGAAACTTCTGGCCAAGAAAGACACCCACTTCAGACCGACCGGAATAGCGGTTGTCGGATAGATCCGTTTAGAGGACAACCGTCATACACACTCTTGAATGCTGTGAATTCAATCTATATCTCTTACAAACGAACGATTTAATACAATATTGTATAGTAAAGATCATACGATAGAATCGATTGACATGTTGCTGATGGAACGATAAAAGAACGATGTAATGTAGGTCAAGTTTTCACCAAAGATACGAGTAAGCTGGGATAATTATGTGTAAAATCAAATTATCTGTATTTTTATTTACCACTGGTACTACTGGACTGGAACTTTGTTATGTACTACGGGAACAATTTTAAAAATTCAGCGCATAACTTAGACTATATTTGATTTCAAAAAAATATAGAGTCTCTTTCGTAAATTGCAATAATCTTAAAACGAGCAATTCTTGTATATATATAATCTGAATCTCGGAAACGGCTCTAACGATTTTCATGAAATTTAGTATGCAGGGGTTATCGGAGGCGATAAATCGATCTAGCTAGGTTTCATTTTTAGAAAACTTAGTTTTACCACCACGGCCACCATAGTGCTGTAACCTAAAGTATCAAAAAAATGCCTATAATCTTCAGTACGGACTGCTATTATAAAATAAACACATCTATAATATTAATCGGGTTTTCTGTACAAACCCGATAGGACAGGTAAGCAGGTCGAACAAGAGTCAAAAAACAATTACCACGTAAATTGCTTGAGCAGCACACAAGGGAAATTCAATTATCGTTCCCGTGGTAAACTTCGCTCCATTGAAGAGTGTCCGGTAACAGAGTTTGTGCCAATGGACCGATAGCGAAACACCAATGAATATTCATAGATAAAGTGCAATTTATTTCTCTTGTCTGCCTTTGAGCTAGGCAAACACACATCTGTGCATATTTATAGAAATATCTGCCGATTTTGAAAGCACTCTCAGCTCGGTAGACACATTAAATTTGGTCAGGCAGACTTATTTGAATTTTGATGAATAAATCAATGACAACTGCAATCTGACAACGCTAAATTACAGAGCTCATTGGATGTTTCTCTATAGTTCGATGATTCTATGTTCCACCGGCTTTTTTGATGATTTGTGATGTAGTAATTCCTGCACATACTCGTAGGTAAGTTTTTGTTAGTACGTTTAAACTTTCTGCAATAATGATCGGGGCAAACCGTTTATTGCGGAGCGGTAAGGTGCACCGTTTGCGAATAAATCCACGTCGTCGAGCGCAAGCTGAGAGCCGAGAGGGTGAGCAATTAGAGCTCTCTTGTACAAAGCCGCTTCACGGGTTTTGGAGTTTCCCGTAAGCCGTGCAATGGCTTGCGTGAACACCTGGGCGCAACTCTTTGTTTTTATCATTCTGCACACATATTTCAAAGGGACAGTGTAAACGGATAGGAGTCAAGTCTACTCTTACAGGTAAGATCAACGATATTGGAATCAGAGAGAAAATAAATGTTGAGATTTGAGGAAAAAATAATAGTGAAATGTTTTTTTTATATTACACGTCTGTACCAAAATATCCTATTTTCTTAATATCCTACCTCTTCAAGGATCAGAGTGCCTGGAGATCTGAGGATTTCTACAGTAGGTACTCAGGGATTACAGTAGTGAGCGTATTTATTTTTTTATTATACACGCTCCGATAGGACAATGAAGTCGTATTTTATGATTCACAATCTTATTTTGGCAGTTACAATTTATAAGCACCTTTAAAGTATAAATATCCACAAAGTAAGTAAGCATTTTTATTATATTACTGATCAACTTATGGTAAATTACGTTAAGTTATTTTTGCTACCATTCTTAGCAAATACGGATTATATGTTGAGTACTTAAAAGAGCCGGGCATAAAGTTTCTGTGTTATTAAGCAATTTGTATCAGCAAAATCAGAGAGACCAAAGAACTTGTTTCCGATGTAACCCGAACTACGAGAATTCCATGCTCCAACCACAAGACACGCATTTGGAATTACTTATGTCGAAATTTAGAATGTTTGAGTGCTTAGATGTTCCCAAGATTTTATTGAAAATTTAAATAGGACCTTAAATGACACTTTAAAGGCACTTTGAAGAGGAAGTTTCCGTTATCAGGATCGTTTCCAATTTCCGAGCTGTCAGGCAAAGGTCAAGATTTAATTAAAGAGTGGCATAATTTCTGTATTTCGTAACTCCTACTTGCTACTTTACTGTTGTGTTTACAATGCTAAGCGCACATCAGCGACAGAATATAAAAATTCAAATATATTTCGAGTAAATAGCATAAAAATAACTATGTTAAAGCAAAGGAAACCCCTATTTGATTTTCTGCTTACTTAAACCCGCAAAATATTGCCGACGACGATGCCCGCACCGTACTACCCGGTGTGTTGAGCTAACATATTACATTTATTATGTTCTGACACTGACAATGTGTTATTATTAATAGGACATTGTGTTTTATGTCTTGTATCCTATCACTAGCGACCCGCCCCGGCTTCGCACGGGTAGCCATGTTATTATACATATAAACCTTCCTCCTGAATCACTCTATCTATTAAAAAAAACCGTATCAAAATCCGTTGTGTAGTTTTAAAGATATAAGCAAACATACATACATACGCGGGAAGCGAAAAGCGACTTTGCTTTATACTATGTAGTGATTTGCTTAGAGAAGAAATATATATTCAAGATGTTGGTACCCTACTGTACATTTTATAAGATGTTCTATCAAAGTCCAAGTATTGTGGATCATTTTAGTCAAATAAAATTATTCTGCAACCACCCTTCTGTTTCAATGTGATAAGACCTTTCGTCTTTTTCCCAGAGATTAATTAACCTAACCGAGAGAGCTAAAAAATTAAAATCGATTCGTGGTTCAGAGTCAAGGCAATGGAAACTTTTAATTATTAAAATAATTTCGGCTTCCGCGATCGAACTCCGCTAGGAAACGCCGCAGACACTTCAATTTAAAATTGTGGCACTTACTTCACAGAGTTGCCCCCACCTGCGACAGCCGAGAACTTCGCTTAAACACAATTACAAGTTAAAGAGGCGAAGTGGAGTGACCTTTGTAGATGAAGATGCTGCTCTACATTTCGTGAGGTACCTACTAATTTTGCTGTAATTTGCACATTACGGTCTTACAGCTCTGTACAACTGTAATTTATTTGGGTTATTCAAATGCTTTCGGGAAAGTTCAAAAACTCTGCAATTTTAAACAGCGTACTTGTTTGAATGTACGCCAGAACTTCGTGCATTCCTACTAATATTATAAATCTGAAAGTTTGTGAGGATGTTTATGCCTCAATCGCGCCCAAACGACCAAACGGGATTGGATGCAAATTGGAATTTACATAGCTTATGTCCTGGAAACTTTTTATCCAGGTACAACGCGAGCAAAGCCGCGGGCTAGTTAATTCATAAAGCCTGGAACGCATTTAAACTGAGTGCCTCAATAGCAGAAATTCAGCATATGCGTTGATAACACTAAGATAGATGAATGGATAAAACAGTTGATAAAGAGCTACACTAGAGTAAGGCTTATCCTTACCTAGTTCACGACTCACTAGCCTCTAACTATCCTCAAAACATACTCACGAGTGCCACGGAGTTGTTATTGTTCTGCTGCAGCCAGCGCAGGATTGCGCTTGCTGTGGTGAAGTCGGGGCGCGGTGGCGGCGGCACGGCGTGCTGCAGCGAGGAGGCCAGCTGCTGCGCCAGCTCCAAAGCCCGTGCCCGTGCCGCACGCCCCGGCCCGCTCGTCCCGCCCCCGCCCGTCCCGCCCGCCTCTGCACACAAACATAGCCCTTATAAGGAACGCGTTCTAAATTACCTTACATGTAGCGAACGTAGTTACTGCAAAACTTTTGGAATAATTATACCCTGTTTTGTCGCAGTCAATTGTGAGCCAGACTCGCGTGGATTGAAATATTCGTATAATCATGTTTTTTTTTATCCGATCACAATTTGTTTGAGATTAGAGTACCTAACTAAGAGCGTATGCATGGTAAGTAAGGTAAGGATTTGGATCAGTCCTCGTGTAAGTAAGATACTTGGTGGAGAAAAAGATACGAATATAAAACTCTGATTTCCAATACATTTTTTTTAAACTGATACTTACTGGCTAATACATTCTTAAGTTACATAATACACAATAATGATGGGAAAATAGGAATTACTAAATACAAAATAACTACTCATATCAGTTCGCTACGTATACCCTGAGGCAGAATACGATAGCAAATAAATTGAATGTATTTCTGTTCAATGATTACAATCGTTTCAAAATAACAGAAAAGACGTAAATGTAGACAAAATTATAACTATTCTAGAACGTCAGCTATTCCGAACCTCCGGGTAATTCAGAGAATTTCTGTGCACTGCGGATCTTCAGCGGATGACCTGATTTGCAATCAATCACTGATTATATTTACATAATTCCAATGCAAAACTGTTCACCGACTGACATAACGTTGCAGACTGACTGAACAAGCTTGTAACGAAAGAAATGAGACCTCAGATCAATATCAGGTGTTAATTTACGGAAGCAAAAGCTGCTATACGATCTTGCGAAATGCTTCAATAAGCATTGTTTGTATCTACTTCGGTTACACAATATGCTTGAGAATAGGTTCATTACAAATGATACTCACAGAAGCATGACCCTATAACATAACCTTCAGGTGTTTCCACTGGTGAGAAATATAAGACATATGATGAGCTTCTTTGCATAGAGGTCACTAAAATTTTAACAAAGTGGATGTTTCATCAGCAGTCACAACACAAGAATATTAATCTACCTATACCTTGAACACTGGTCTACACTCTGGTCTAGACCGTAATACCAGACACTGGCAAGTTGGCATCTTTGTCAAGTAACATAGGTAAAGCGATCTCGAATGCAATAGCAGAACCGAATAAGAACCAGAATAATAATAGTAGAGCTTTGAAGGGGCTCATCCGAGCTTCCTATGCGAGCTAAGGACTGTGCATCACAGACCGCAGGGTGATCAAAAATAAACAATGACACGTCCAGTACGTCCACAAAATGTGTAACATTTAAATCAAATCATTCATCAATCAATCAGTGGACACGACTACCGAACCCAACGCTATGAATGCCCAATGGGGTATGATTTATTTATCGATGCAAACGTATCATTAAATTTAAATTCACATACTTCGGATCGGATAGGCGGATACCACAGTATTGTGTATTATATTGTACCTATTATTCGGTGAAGTATAGGAAAAATATACATAAACTCGCGACACAAATCTCTTCGAAATTACTCTACTCGCGCAAATTGCGCGGAGACCGAGTGAATTGCATCCGTCTAGGAACAATGGAGCTTTTGCTTCGAATACAAAGAGAGAAAAAAATCTTCCATCATTTCACCCTTCATTATGAAACTTCGTAATATCTTCCAGCTGGATTGTGAAGTCGTAACTAAGTTTGATGATAATAAAGTGAGGTAACTAAGCGTAATACTCTCATATTTCCTTACAAATTTTCTTATAATTCTGTACCATTACTATGATACACTACTTATTAGGTACCTTGGCTCAATATAATATGAAAATAAAAATAAAATTATTACAATATTAAACGCCTACTATTCCACATTTATTACATTCAAGACAGCCTATATATTTATTAAGGAAATCTAGCTGAGAAAATCCTTACACAAGATGATGCATTGGTCCATTACAAGCAGCGTAGGACGATGCATCAAAACCTAAAAGTAATCTTTTGAGTTCACCAACACAATAACTTGAGTTTCGAATAAGATGACAGATAATGAAAACATTTGTAAAAAAAAACACTGGTTATGCTAACTTAAACAAAAATTAAACATTCTAAAATGTTTATGTTTTGATGAACACTAGTCCAAAATACCAGCTCAGGTAAACATCATATTATAATAACTTCCAGCAGCTCTAATATAAGCTTTTGAGAAGATAATTTGTCGACAAAAAATACATTTGGTAATAGGTCGAGGGCAGTGTTGATACTTCTCTTTACATTCAGTATTGCAATTGCCATGCTTAAACAAGCAGGCTTTTGACACAAACATAATTTTTGTCTGATCTTTTATAGACAAAACGTTTTATTCGTCTGCTCTCACGTTAGACCTTTGGGAGTTAGTAGGTACCTAAGTTTAAAAGCAGTATTCAACTTCGGGAAAAGAAAGAACATAACTTAAAGCAGATTGATGGATTGTTCAATGGCAAGGAGCCATTGAACAATCCATCAACTTGATAAATCACTCTAGACTTGAGTAAACTAGGTAATCTATCTCGATGCATTCAAATGTGTATCAATGTATTTGATACACAATGAGCAAAGAATACTTCTTTAGAGAAAATACCTTTACCAAAAATAAAGCTTTTAGTGTAAGCTGTTGATTCCAATTATCGTAGATAACAAATTAAATAGAACAGTGTTTTTGCGGAGGTAGTGCTCCACTAACTATTTTGGTCGAGCGAGTGAAAATCTATGAATTAACTTGGACGATCGGTGTTTGTATGTATGTTTGTCCTATTATTACTGTTATACATTAACAATTACATATATATATATATATATATATATATATATATATATATATCTCTAAAAAGAAGTAAATTTTATTATTATTATTTATCATTTCGAACCACTAGAATTATATTAAACTAGACCTAATATTATACTTTTAAGATAATGTATAAGCTATTACGTGAATACTGGCGCGGCACTGCAAAGTATCTCTTGCTACCTGAGTTTCGAAAACATTATGACAACAATATGTTTGACAAACAAAAAGGAGGTATGGTTGGCGAATTTTGTTTGCCGAGGATAACATGTTGTCAATGTTATCGAAACTCAGGTAGCAGGAGACGCTCAAGGCAGTTAGATTCACTAAAGGCTAAGAAAAAAGTGATTAAAATGAAACGGCTACTATACTATTAAGCCAGTTCTCCAACTGGTACTCTTAGAACCATATTCCATAAGCTTTTATGAGATAATCCGGGTTATATCACATACAAAACAATCTGCAATAGACCCTCTCGCGACCGCGAGTGTTTGATTAGAGACCCCGAAATAGGGTAAAGTTTGTGTTATTATTATAGCACAGACTGGTATTAAAACTACTAGAATAAGATTCGTTAAATCCATATGGTATTTGTTATACAGCCCGTCTTTTGATCCAAAGTATAAAATTTCAAAAGGAGGTAAAGTTCGCGCATCTTAACTGCATTTGGCACTCAAGCAGCGAATGGTTCTTAAATAATTCAGTAATAATAGTCTTCCAGGTTTAAATAAATATAATAAATAGGGCGCTCTAAACCTAAATACGTTGTAAAACATTCGTTCCACGAGTGCAACCTATGTAAAGAGGCACTCAGTTTTTGACTAATCTACCGTGGAGATACAAAAATAAAATAAGTATCAATAAAATAACTACGTGTGCTACTACCATGCTACAACGACGCAGGACTCATGACAAGTCCGTATAGGAAACAAAAGAGCTCTACTATCTGATATCTACTGTTTGAGAAATAAACGTACGTTGCGGTATCTGCGAATCTCCAACATCGGGGTCTCCGAACAGTCGAAAGGTGCACACATCTAGCAGCCACCATCGCGTGACGTGCTCCGGTAAATGCCAGCAGCCGGGCATCCTCACATTTCAATTCACAACACTTTTTGTACACCACTTTTACAAGTACTAATCGTACTCACACACACATCTTTGAAAATCTATGAACGGCGACGTCTAAAAGCTTATTTAAGTCAATCATACTGTCACAAGGCTGTGTATGGAGGTAGGAGGTAAGCATAGTTAGGTAAAACACGTAAAAGGAACCTCAGACGTCCAAATTACACCTTTGTCCGAATACAATACAATAATGCGGGACGTGGCGAGTTCACCGTACGTAGAGTATCATATATTATCCGGGTCATATGTTATGCAGCGAGATAGATACGTGTAGAGTTTAATAGATAGATCCGTCCGCCTCGGCTAGACGGTTTATTTTACATGAAAAATGTGTCTCTATTTTCAAGAGATTGCCAATAAACTGACGCTACACAAAAACTAGCACAAGAAAAGAAGCTTAGATATTTAACTCAACAAGATAAAGATGCGAAATTGGGTTAAAATTTTCTCTAGAAAGGTTATGGCTATTGGAAGAAAAAGCTATTACTATGGCGAAGTTCCAGTAAGTATTGATTTACTTAATCCGAAGTGAGAACAAAGGACACGCACGATGAATGGACAGAATAGTCGGTAAGTGTACATGAAGTACATTCTAAAAATGGTTCCTACTTGGCAAATGGTGACAGTCGGACCCAAAGACCAATTACCTTCAAACCTGATGACTTGAGCATAAAAATCTAGAAACATACCCTTTTCAGTAGTATACCCTTTTACGGAGTATTTTGTCTAATCTGTGACAATGGGACATCCTATTTATATGTAGGTATATATGTGTGGTTTTGTGGTGGCTGATGAAAACCTGTTGAGTACAAAGCGACCGGACTGTATACGGTACGTGGACCCACAACCGGAGCTGTAATTACGAAACTTTTCTCTCCGTAACAAATATAAATGAAGCCTGTCGAAGAAAGGCTGCCGGGAGAGGTTCATTTAGCTTTTAAAACATTTCAGTCAAACAAGAAAGATAGGCGGGTAATAATTAAATAGGATAAAGACAGGTTTTTGACTGAAAGGTTCTGGGTCTAAGAGTAAGTGGTTAATTTGAAGCTTTGCGTGTTGAAGTGAATTTACGCGAAAATACGTTAAATCTCGAAAAAGCATATGCTTTTGGAAATGAAGGAGCGGAACACATAAGAGATCATTTATCCATTTACATTTATCCGGGAAGTATGAAGAAATAAGACAGTCATGCGACATTTTATATAACTCCGGTAAGCCAAAACAAAGGCAGAGAGTATACAATAATTTGGAAACAAATATTTGTATCACGGAACCGTCAGAGATAAGGGGAGACAGAAATGTAATCTTGCCACCACCAGACTAAGATTAAAATGCCGTTGTGTTTTTATTTCTGTTGGAGATTTAGACATTACTCGTATAAAGTGATTGCTTTTCTTTACTTTACTTCGATATTGAGAGAACCAACAGTAGGTGAATCTAAAATTCTAAAGAATAGAGATTGAATTTCTTCAAAAATGGAAATAATACACGTATTTTCTGATTTATAAGTAGCTAAAACTGCACGTTTTACATCTAGAAACCTTAGAATGCTACCTAATTTGTTTTTTACCAGTGATTTCTATATTCGGAAACCGCATGAATCTGCCATGCGATACCACCTACGCCGTGGTGCGAATGATATTGTGAGGAAAATTTTGAGCAGACGAAATATATTTTATTTTGTGCAGTACCGCTAATCTGATAAAACAGTGTTCCGCAAAGTGTGTACCGCGGCACACTGGTGTACCGTGGTCATTAGTTGGTGTGCCTTGGAAAAATAAGGATATCTTATAAACGTATTTTTAGCAGCCCTGTCAACGGTTACTCCAAATTTAGACCGTCTATGCTCAATTAAACAGGCTCATGTTTCGCATTAGATACCTTTTCTGCAATTTAAAGTTTAGTTTTGTTGATTAATAAATAATATTATTTTGTTGATTAATAATAAATGTTGATTAATATTACTTAAAAACTAATTTTTAATTTGTGGTGTACCTCAAAAAATTTCATTTTCCTAAATGTACCTTGGACACAAAATGTTTGCGGAACACTGTGATAAAAGATACCAACATTTTTGTCCACATGTATTTTTATTAGCTTCTTTGTAATAAATCGGTTCAAATATGAGGCGTTTAAAATATATAAGTCCCTATTTGTGTAAATTATTGATCACACAAGCCTGAACATTGCATTGTTTACAGCGAGTAGGTACGTAGAGCTGGTAAAACTTGGCTGGTATACTTACTGGCATTAAAAATACAATGTCCTTGCATAAAAGTAAACCGGAACAGACGCAGCGGAACAGTTTAGAGTCATGTTCATGTCTCAGCTCAAATAGGATAACGAAAAGACAACGTTGATATTTTATTTTCTTCGCAAAAAAATCTACAATGCTAAAGTATATAATATGGCTAAAACATAGCTAACTAGCTGATCTACAACAGCCGATATTGTGTTGTTTAAACGGCCGTTTCATTATAGAAAATCGAGAGAAAAGACTACGGTAAATAAATATAATGAATCAACTGTTTTATAAGGCTTCTACACGTTGTGACAACGGCATGGCAAATAAAAAATCTACAATAATGTTTGCTACGTAGCTACAACGTAGCTCCTGAAAACTTGGCGAGCTTACCCACAACCGGCATTACAATGTCGTTTCATAATAGCAAACTCCGAACGGAGCGGCTACGAGTTTTTGCTTGCATATTACTTTTATGTATTTCTCTGTAGGTAGGCCTGCGCTCGCTATTTCTCTTTTAAAGTAGAGTAGGTACGTAATCGTGGTCGCAAAAGATAATTTTAATGTGTTCTAACCGATAGGCCACGGGTGGAGTAATATCAAGACGTAATTGCAATGAGCAAATAGTGCTAAGTAGAAGTATCGGGTGAATTAGTAGTGTCTTTTTTGGGGTTCCGTACCCAAAGGGTAAAAACGGGACCCTATTACTAAGACTTCGCTGTCCGTATGTCTGTCACAGGGCTAACTATAACAGCAAATACTAAAAACAGAATAAAATAAATATTCAAGAGGGGTACGTGTTTTTTTTGACGTTTTTTAAAGATAATATATTACGGAATATGTATTACGGAACCCTTCGTGCGCGAGTCGGACTCGCACTTGCCCGTTTTTTTTTGTTGGATATACATCCTAAATTAAACAGATATAGGTACTATACTGTTTTATTTTTAAGCACTAGTGATATAAAAACCTTTTAAATACTACTCTTTATAATATATCGTTTAATAAGAAACAAATACATCTATTAAAATCGGTGTAGATACAATACAAGCATACAAGTACAGTAAGTCGCGGAGTGAATAACATCCTCGTAATTTAGCAACGCGTAAAAATAATCTGTTACGAGTGTTACGGCTCTACAACTTACATCGTTCCTAAAGTATACCATGCATACTGTAAACTGGGATGACACCGATAAACAATCATTAAATCATCTCATTCGCATCAAAATCTATCGTGCGTAAACTTAGTCAAGCGGAAATTCCGAGCGCTATTAAATTTTGGGTTCTTCTGTTTACTCTACATCGCAACATTGGACCTCTATAAAATATCTGAAGGTGTGTCTTTTACCCTCGTATTCAAGAACGACACTATGAGAACACGCACCCACAGTGGACGAAATCTTTTTTCATAAAAATCACTTTATGTGTTGTGCGACACTGCATAGTGTGACTAGAGGCACATTGTCGTGTGCCTCTAGCCAAAGTTGAGCTCTAAAGGCACACGGTAGCGTGCGCTATAGTGCCGCTCAACACATAAAGTGATGTTTATGAAAAAAGATTTCGTCCACTGTGGGTGCGTGTTCTCATAGTGTCGTTCTTGAATACGAGGGTTAGTATAGCAGGTTTCCTTTAAAGGGGAACATATAAATGTGCATTATACCGGTAGGTTCAGTTTTTTAATGCGTTTATACCAAAACAGATTGCAAATCGGTGAGTAGGTAGGTACTAGTTTGTGCAATATAAATGACATGAAATCAAAAGAACATTTTTATTTTACACATGTCTAAAAATTATGATACGCAATTTGTTAATAATGTTGGAATATCTGTCAGGACTTCCATAGCTAACGTAGCTAAGCCCAAACATAAGTCCCATTTATATACCTATATGGGACTCAATTTGAGTTAAACCGCATTCAAGTATCCGAGTAACCGATTGCAACAAATCTATATGTATATATTTTTTTTTTTTAAATAATATCACGACTGTAATCCCCAAGTACGGTAGACATCCTCACAGATCTTCAGACGCTTAGATCCTTTGAAGATGTCTAGTGGGGGTAGTCAGAGGCACGTCCAAACATTATATTTGGCACATGCCCACATTTTGCAGTAGTTAGCATTCCATACGTGACAGGTTGCAAGCCCATCGCCGCTTATAAGAACACTAACTGGTTTCATCACGATGTTTTCCTTCACCGTTGTAAGCACGTGTTTTTGATGCGCATATACATTTTCGAACAGAAAAATTTATTGATGCACGCCGGGATTCGAACCCACGACCTTCAGATTGAAAGTCGAGGTACATCCCACTTGGCCAACACGGCAAGATTTGTTTGTTTGTATTGAATAGGCTCCGAAACTACTGCACCGATTTGAACAAATCTTTTAACTTTAGAATCCTACATTATCCTTGATGGACATAGGCAATATTAATTACTAGAAATATAAATACTAGAAAGAAAAATATTGATCACTATTAAAACTTTAATAATGTAACACAAGGTGTAAAAAAAATGCCGGTGCGCCGGGCGGTCTGCTAGTTTATAAATAAACAAATAAAATGTTTGCTATTCAGACCGTAATGTTCAGAGCGAAGCCTGATGGAGAAAGATGAATTGCCTGTGCAATGGAATCTATGGCACTTATGTTATATTAATTGCAACTGGAATGTAATTCTAACGCGAGCAACCATTGGAGCAATTCGTTTTTTACGTGATGGGTTGCTTTGGGAAAGCTTATTTTAATTAGGTCAGTGTAATCCTTTTCGTGGTAATTTTACGTCGGATGAACACTGCCCCTTTTTACTCTACCCTAGATTTATATTAGACCGGGCCGGGCCGGAGCCTTTATGCTGGGGTCCCACGGCCCGCGTCTTCACGCGCCATACCGCGCCAAGGCGGACGGACGCGTCGTGGGAACAATGCATCCGTGGTGGCCCGTGCTAGGAACGCTCTGTACTCACACAGGCGGAGCGTCATCCGGCGCGGCCCGTCGTTTTACGCGCCGTGGGACCCGGCTTTAGTTAGTAGACGGGACACGGATCAGACACTGTTTAATATAAACTGCTTCATACAAAATGTATGTAACTAATCTAATATAAATCTACCCTAAAAAGCAAAACGTGGGTTGTGTGTATTAAGTAATTAACCTAAACTCTACCTACCCGTTTGCAAAAACAAATAATTGCATCTGCGGAAATTAAATTATACCCGTGATAGGACCACATGCATTATGTGGCATAGTAGATACTGACAAGCTGGCATGCGAGATACCGGTGTTGTGTCAAACACACGTGTCTGTATCTAGCATTCTCGTTTTTTGAGGCGCCAAATATGTTTTCCTCTGAAAGAGATCGTGTTAAAACCTAAGTTACACGAGACTAGTGATGTACGTACGTACCTAACTAAGCTTGAAGTTTACCATTATAACATTACCCATCATTCCACTCAACTAGAGTCGGTCATCCGGACCATTTTACACTTGTTAGCAAATTATCCAGTATTTTACCCTGTTCGAAAACTTGCCTTTTCTCGTGTAACCCTGGCATTTTTACTGATACTAATATACCTACTGATGCCACTCGACAAACAGTGGGAAATACTGTTTCAAAACTGGGGAAAATAGTTTAAGAAGGGATGGGATATACCTACTCCAATCAATCATTCAAAATAACAACCAAATGATTTCCTTGCCTTTATTTTCTAGACTTCGTCGCGTAGAACAGACGTAAATCCAACTAGACATAAGACGCTTCAAAACGATCGTTGTAATTTTATTAATGAAGAACAGTGTTGATTTACAGTAATATTAAAAAAATCACAAATAGAACACGTTGGGAAAGCAGCATGTTAGGTCAGTTATTTATTTCTTACAATCCGCTACCATCAACAAGCGCTTGTCCGAAACCGCAAAACCATGCAAGTACCAACAAGGGTGTATTAAGTTGCCGCACGAGAAAATATCGTGTGCAATATCGCCACGTGAAACCGTACGATACGGATGGCTCCCGCACGTGGCAGTAGGGTAGCGCGCCGCGACCGACTGACGCCGAGCCCAGCCACCCCATTCAACAGTTAGCACCCTCTTAAACCTCACCCCTATTGGGTGGAAATGCCTGTGTGACTGCAAATTGGCTTACAATGTAAAATGAGCTTTGTCACGCTAGCTTAAGGTTTTAAATTGCGGCGCGATGAAGCTGGCCGATAATAACGTCGGGGTTACAGGAAATAACAGTATCTGAATCAGCACAGCATCTGGTCGTCTGGTTTCCTCTACTACTGCAAAAAGTAGGCACGTGCTAAACGTAATTTTTGGATGTGCCTAGAATAAAGAAAGCATGTCTAACATGCTAGATTCGATTTATTTTTTAGGGTTCCGTACCCAAAGGGTAAAAACAGGACCCTTTTACTAAGACTTCGTTGTCTGTCTGGCTGTCACAAGGCTGTATCTCACGAACCGTGCTAATTAGACAGTTGACATTTCCACAGATGATTGATGTATTTCTTTCTGTTGCTGCTATAACAAATACTAAAACAGAATAAAATAAATATTTAAGTGTGTGTTGTATTCATACAACGAACATGTTTTATTTGCCGTTTTTTATAGATAATGGTACGGAGAACTTCGTGCGCGAGTCCGACTTGCACTTGGCCGGTTTTTTTATATCTTATATCATTCTAATTGCAACAACTGTTATTCAGCCTCTGCAATCCTGCGGCCGATGTCTTTATTCCACGCTGCGTCTTTCACCTCGTGTATGGTTTGGCGAAACATCAAATTGAGCTATGACACGCGTGCAAGTGACACACAGACTGTGTTTGTCAGTGGAGTGGAGTGACAATTCTGTACATTTCTGTACTTCTACTAGAAACACCTTAACATTACTCTGTGGCGAAGTTGCCCGCCGCCTTTTGTGCGCAAAACTCTAACTTTATGATTCACACAATTTTATTATGACAGAGTAGCACAGCATGTTTTTGTTTGTAACTTATTGTAATTGCCAAAGGTCCAACTTTAGCAGTACCTTTGGGTTACTCATAAATTAAATGAGGAAAAAGATATTATGATGTTATGACTCTATATATTATTGAATGACAAATATGAACTATTTAAATGAAAATGTAGAAAGATTTATGATTTAAATGAAAATGTAAAAGAGACGCATCATTTTAAGCTGAAATTAGGTCTTTCCTGTAAGTAGACTACTAGAAGGTATAAGAACAATATCCCTGGCTTGCTAGAGATTGTAACAATGTCATCACTGATCAGCCCCTTGAGCTTACTGAGAACTATTTTTTATCTGAGATTTCCCAGTCCGGAACTGCATATTCAAAGTTAAGGGTGTGATGGTACCATTAACATCTTCCAAAATTATTACATTCAAATTATTATTAGGAAATAAGATGTACTAGATTCTACTACTCTGTTTATATTGTGACACTTTTTAAAGGAAATGAAATGAAGATAAACTCGATCATAGATTTTTTTTAAACAATAACATCATTTATTTATATCATGTATTAAAATCACAGTAAATGTATGGCATTTCATCAATAACTGCTGTATTTTTATATTATTTCTTAAAGGTATGACATTCACACACGTGATAAATCTTAGTTTTTATGAGATAACAAGTTTGCGAGATATGATAAGAATTTATTGCATATCTTTTCGTCTGATGGCAACTTAGTTTTATTAGAGAAAGGTTGTAATACTAACTGTTTGTATGTTATATTAAGATAAATAAACTACAGTTTCATAGATAAATTAGGAGATGGAGACCCCAATAAGCAGTAGACCATGAAGTCATTACATTGAACTAAATCTATGTTTATGAGGACTTTGGCTTCTGGCCGATTGATTCAAGATAATAATTTACACTTAAATAGCGGAACTTACCGGCTATAATCCCATCCATTTGAAGCAGGGCAGCCTCCAACAACTTTGCAGCATCGGAATCTGGCAATGTTGGGTTATTGTCCCCATCGACTTCTGTTGATTTCCCCATTACGCCGCAATAACCACTGCTGCTTAGATTTAACCGAATAACTTCTATTTTACTTCAAGGAATATAAAAATAAAAGTTTTAAAACTAAAATAAAGTTACGAAGTTAACTTTTGTCAACAAAACTTCGCTTGACACTTCGACGAATTTGCATGACAAACCTACATGACAGATGACAAATGATCGAGTTTGACTTTGTCAATTTTGCAGAAGCCTAGGGTGGCAACACGTTAGGCATGTTGTTTCCGTGGCCATCTTCTGCCGTCCCCGTCCTGCACCTATTTATCGATTAATTCACTTTATTTTTATTATTGCTACACTCACACTAAGAAACGAAATTATTTTTCCATTTTATTAATCGTAAATCCCAGTAATATAAATCAAGTGCTGAAATTATGTACTGTGAATGGTATACTTTTATTTGCTTGCTTGATCATTTGTGGGTAGCCTACTGGACGCCGACGGAGGCGATGACAACGAGACGCCACCTACAGGACATTTCTTGCTAGTCTGGAGCCAATCATGTTTTGGTCTAGTAATGATTTTTTCGTGCCACTTTGTTGTGGATGCTCAATATTTATGAGAGCGTGAGAAGTTGCGACTTGCAAACATTATGAATAAAATATGACGAAATGCGCTGTTAAATGGTGCAAAAGCTATGGTGGTGGTGAAAATAAAGTTTCTTTGCATCTGTTAGTTTGTATTATCTCGTTTTAACTATCGTTTCGAATTGTTTTTTTATAAGTTGTGGTGCGTGCCTATAAATAATACACCCAACAATTTTATTGATATATTTTTGCTCACAGATTTCCTCGGGATCCTGTAAGACGGCGGAAGTGGGTTGGAGCCGTTAGGAGAGAGGAATCGTGGATTCCCAGAAAACTAAGCGCAATTTGTAGCCTACATTTTGAAGATCACTGCTTTAATACTAATTCAAAAACTCAGAAGAAATTAAAGAAGGATGCGATTCCGACATTATATTTACCGGTGTATGTAAATAATCTAAATAATTGGTTTTTGTTTTTAGAGGTCAGATACTCACCGAAAGATGGCGCTGTAAAACTTCCGATAATTATAGATCGCTAACATTTTTACTCTCCAATAGATGGCGTTAATACTTATTAGGTACTTGATATTTTTACCATGTTTATTTTCAGTCACATGAAACCAACACGCTGAAAAGAGACTCTTCTAGAAACCAAACACAAGAACCAGATACGCCGTCTCCGGATCGAACAGAAATATCAGAATCGAGAAAGCGTGAATTCATGAGGAAAATACAGAGACAGACAAAGAAAATCAAAAGGTTACAATACTTGAATAGATGTTTGAAAAAGAAAGTAACAGCTCTAGAAGAAGCGTTGGAAAATGCGACAAATAAATCTGAATGACCATAATTAAATAGAAAAAAAAATAGGATCACGAATGTAATCTAATATGGCATCCTCCTAGATTTCTAGGCAGTCAGATCTTTGAAGATGTCTGATAGAGATAGACAGAGGCATGTTCGAACAACATTTGGTTTATTTTACTGTAATTAGCATTCCATACGTAACAGATTAAAAGCTCATCACCACTGGTAAGAATACTACCTGCCTAATTAGTTTTCTCACAATCATTTCACCGTTTTCTCGGCCAACACGGCTCTTTGAATTTGATAAGATAGGATACAAAAATATTTGCTTTGACATAAAAAATAAGCACTAGCGAACGATATATCGTAGATAGATGACGTTCGGATTACACAGACATACATGATGACGGACATGATTTACAACCAGGTTCCTATACGGTTACAGGCAGGTACAGAAACATCCACAAAAAAAAGAAATTAGCAGAAGGCTCTGATTGCACCAAAAACAGCAAGGCGAATTAAATGAAATGGCATCATAAAAAATTACACACAGCTCAGATTAGGATTCCCTGTGTTGCGGAGTATTAGGGCAACACACCGAACAAGAAACAAAAAGTTGAAGAACTTGTAGATGATGGCAACATTTATTCTAGGAATTCGTAACTCTTGCGTCTTAGCCGCCGTCATTATATTCGACAAAATAAAATTATGACATAAAAAACTAGTCTAAAAAAATAAAACGAATAAATGTATGTCATAGTTTATTATTTCATTAGACCCTTTACCAAATTATAATAAAGTAAATAAATAGAACTACATAATTGGTAGTAAGTACCATTTTAATTCTAAATCGTCATAGTGACGACTTGTAAGAACAAAAAAATATCAACCGCAAATAAACTCTTTCTTTCTCAACAAGCACAACAGCCATATTGCAAAATATAATTCTCTCTTTACATAAATATGATATAAATTTTTTAAAACTTTATAAAAGTGTTCTATATACCTATAACATTTTGTGTATAATTCAATTTTATGATGTGAAAAAAATGGTACGATTGAAAAAATGCACACATCTAAACACTTTCCAAAATATCAAATTCACGTCAATTTATTTCTATTGATCTAAGGCACAATGTCTGATAAATATTTTATACTACCACTCAGCAATAATTTGTAAATAGATTTATTTATGCACAGTTTTTATAATTTGATATTTATCTTATAATTATAACATGATATAGATTAACAGCAATATATCAACGACTCTCAAACATCTGATTGCTTTGAATCACGCTCATTTACCTTACACTTTACATAAACATAATAACAACTTAAAATTACAAAAACATACATATGGTAAGCTGTGTTTTGGTATTAAGGTGAGGATCGCTATACTAAAACATTATGGTACCTATTTTGAAAGTTTTACATTAAGAGCTGAAGTATAGATGTGCCACTAACATGGAAAGATTTGTTTACAATTTACAAAAATATAGGAATGTTTAATGAATACTGTTCGAATCATCATAACATAACATTTTAATTCACATTTAAGAACACATACGTTTTTACGTATCACTACTAAGTACACACAAAATGTATTTCAAACTTCAACAATCAATATAATCTGATATTTATCGCTTTCTTTACTAGATACTACGTTTTGACTGTGTCAAAATAAAAAATATATACGCGTAAGACCTCTTTTTTATCGGTCTTCTATAAATCTTCCAGCAACCGCTACGATATATATTCGATCCTGTATTAACTCCATACTTTAGCTGTCTTATCACACTTCCTAACGCACTTGCGATTTGTCTATGGACCGAGCACATTCACATAGAAGAATAGAAGGAATTCAGATAAACAAATCCTGGGGCAGTACCACAATCACAAAAGTACCTAATATCAAAAGAATATTAATCACACAGCGGAATAGATAACGTAATACGAAATCGTATAGTGTTATCACTTTTGTACCGCGAGTAATATTGTTTTGATATTACTTCAGGATCTTGTGGCAGCTCCTGATTGTACCAGGCAAAATGTGATACTTGGTATTCGTTACTTCATACAAATATTGTATTATGGACAGCGAATAGTCTGATACTAAATATTTGACACAATGATTTATATCAAATGATATTCATATATTTTTGAATGCGTTTTTAAGAAAGAAAGTGACGGATAACATTATATCAGGATTGTTTAAAAACTGCCTTCTATTTTTCTCTTATTGTGAAAATATTACTCATTAAATTATTGATGTAAACTTCTTTCCATTGGGTAGATTTAAGGAAGATTCAGATTTTTTGCACCACCTATGTATGTAACTATAATTAATTAGCTATGTAACATTTCGCTACCAAACAAAGATAAATAATTATAATAATGACATAAACCTCTGTGATTCTAGAACCATTTAAACGTATCACTACATTATAATCTAAAATCTATAAAATATATTACTCTATTAAATATTAAAGGCAATATCTATCATTAGATATGGACGGATTAATTGAAGGCGCCCATTGGGGTTAACCGATTAATAGTACATATTAATAGCTCTTATAACTACTTATTTATAAAATCGCGGCGACACGCAAGGACCGTTTTAATAATAAAATCCGTTCTACAATAACGAAACAGCAATAGAATCTCTATAAATAAATAATAGTGTTGCTTGGCTCGGGTAACTCTCTAGGTCCTTTTTATCCTGGACGAATGCGCGCGCGCTTTACCTAATACCAATTTAGAGTCGAACTACATTTACGCATGTTTCCAGCATTGACTTCCGGATTCAGATGCTGAAGACAATCCACTCAAAATACTACTATTAGTACGAGCCTGACGCTAAAGCGTGTGTGTAAATTTGTTTGCCCTTTTGTACATCGTTGCAGACCGAACAGACAAAGCATAATGGATTTTAGTAACACGTGATTAAGCTCATTTTACTATTATCAAAAACTTTGATGGCAAGGTGGGCGTGGCCGACTCAGGTTCGGATTTGATCCCTGCGGCTGCGCCAATATTTACAAGATCTGTAGATATTCATATTCGTACCAGATTTAAGTACTGTGATGCCATGGTACTTGTATTTCTGATACCCACGACACAGAGACAGGGGTCAGGACTAATGTGAGTTTTTCTTCTTCACCTTATCCCACTTCTGCGTGGCTTACGTTACACGATTACATATACGGTTACAATATGTAAAAAAAAATAGACTTTGTGACTATGGTATTTGTTGATATAACCACACCTCAAATCATGTTCTAATGCAAATTGAGTGTTATTACGCTGCACTATGGTCCATTATACCGTGAACTACGCGGTATGCAGCCTTGTACGTAAGACCTTTAGTAGTTTGACTCTTAGTATAACAAAACAAAATACGAACTTCGTTGGTAATCATAATTTCATTTCCATCTAAGTCAATTTCGTAAACTTATCAGGCAAGACCATAACCGATATTAAGTACTTATCAACTAAAGGAATAAAAATCTTAGCAACAGACAAGTAGCAATCGGAGCGAAACGAAAACGCTATTAGTGTAATTACTTCACATACGACAGTAATCGACGACGGCAAAGTCAAACATCTAGTTATTCGATCTAGCTCTTATCGCTTCTTTTCTAAAGATGCAGAATAATAATAAAACAAATGGAATGAACTGACCGCTAGTTGGAGTACGAGGAATCAATTACAGTAAAATATACAAATAATAACACCTACAAGATTATCATAAACACTAATAGATATTTCTTGGACGCAACTGGACTTTTGAATTTGAATCTCCAGTATTTTTTTTCACCATATAAGTACATGAAGATAAAATCTTTCACCGTAACATTGAGCACATTTTCCAACTACACAACAAGTGAAGTGTTTCAAATTATGGAAATACGAGATCTGCTCTTTTCGACAATCGGACGTCGGAACCTGTATGTAGACATACACATACCTACACAAAGGTAAAGCATCACATTCTTGATGATATTGACAGCGTTTGTGACCGCATGTGCTTTAAATTAGCGCGCTCGTTTATTGTTTCCGATATCCGTTTGTCTACTGAGGCTGGTTTTATTATAAAAGTGTAATTTCTCATCTATTTTACATTGTAATAAAATTTAAAGGCACCAATAAAAGCACGTGTCACTTTTTGCATAGCAACCGTTTGAAGAGAACATGTTTTAAACATTCGTTTTGGAAATACGGAAATTTTCTACGCAACTCGTCATCCCCACGTACATACTTCTCAGATCTTCAGACGTGGATGTCTAAAGAGGCCCGTCCAAACATTATATTTGGCAATTTTGAATCTTGAGTTCGTTATAATGTTCGTTGTCTGGTTTCTGTTTGGTTATCAACAAACTCAATGTTTTTTAGTGTGAAGCGAATCAGTTCACTTGTGGTTTATGTCAAAAAATGGTACCCGTATTCGATATTTAAATTCCCGTTTTTCTAAAACGATCTCTTCACGGAATGTTTAATAGTAAAATTTTGTAGATCCATATAATGCGTTTGTGCGAAAAGAACACGCCCAAAACACACTTATTACATTGAGCAAAGTACTTAAAGTCGTTTGCATCATCCCATATTTACATCAATTTTCTTACATCAATCGAAAGAACAGAGAGTTGCATATACATTCTACAATAAAATTTAAAAAACAAAATTAAGTACACACAATCGATAGATATGTTTTGCATTTTGTTACTTTTTTTTGATAAAAAAAAATAACAACGAAATAAAAATAAATAACTTGTACATAAGTATTAGTCGTGGACTTGCATCACATGCGTAAAAAGAAACGTATTAATAAAAAAAAACGGAATGTAGAATTTATAATTCCTGTCTGTACACAATCACAATAATCAAACAATCACGGATATGTAGGCTTTGCCTTTCAATATAACTTGTCAACAGCGAAATGTAAAAATATATTAATTTGTACACTCTCCACCATTTTTTTTTTAATAAATATTTTGTAAAATTCACTATCGCACCAAAATACTCTATAAGATTTTTTTTCTTTAATCACGGTAATATTGTATACAGTTAAGTACCATTAGGCGAAATAAATATAATTTACCTCATTAAAATAACTTTTAAGTAGTCACCTTGATCCCAAAGAACACCTACTCGTCTCAATCTCTTAATGGAATGTATTCAATTCGTTTTGGAATGTCACAAACAACCGCTCTAAACTCGCAAACCCTACAACTCATTTAAACACGACACAAAAATTTACTTCATTAATTATTACCTCATCGCACCCATTTTTAAGTACCTAAAAATATCCGTAAATAAATATCCTCGCATACCTTATCGCTAATAAAATAAACCTTGACATAATTTGCACTTTCCAACAACAAACAGCTTCGGGGGGACGTTCAGCTTAGCATATCGAAGCACTTCATAACAATACCTGCCTACCTTACAAACCGGCTCTCACACAGAGCCAGTCACACAATCTTACGGGGGTTAAAAATAAAAATAAATAGGATCACGACTATAATCCCCATAGTAGACATACTCTCAGATCTCAAGGCGCTTAGATCCTTTGAAGATGTCTAAGGGGGGTAGTCAAGGGCACAATACCCACATTCTGCAGTAGTTAGCATTCCACACGTGACAGGTTGCAAGGCCCATCGCCGCTTATAAGAATACTAACTAGTAATGAAGTGAAAAATAAATAAAAACAAGAAGTTCTTCGACGCTAGCTTAGTACTAGCTTCGAGGCTAGCTTAGTGCAATCATCCGAGTCAGTGATCGAACGGCCCCCCAGCAAACAGTCATTGGTGACTCTTCGATAGTAAATGAGAGTTGAATTCGTAGACGTTGCAGCACTGGACACCGCAAATGTTGCATTTCCAAGGGTTAGAGTCGCAGTGGCAGCCCTTGTGTAGGAAGTATAGAGTTGAGTCCGGGAATGTTATAGAGCAGAAGGTACATACGAGCGACGAGGGAAGCATTGACGCGTCTCCGTGTGTTGAGGTGATCACTCCCCCCTCGGAGGGTGAGGCGCGGGAGGCCTGGAAAGACAAAATCGGTTATTAAAAAAAAGTCTTCTAAGCTTTGATTATTGCGAGAAGCACACGAACATAACTTTTAAATGATTATTTTTAACGATTACAATACAAAATATTGACATATTTTCTTTTTTTTTCTTATGAATAATATACTTAATTTACAGAAACAAATAACATCTAATACATTAATAATATTACAATCTAATATTACAGAATATTTACAAAACACACAAGAACCAGTTGAGCCATCTAAATACCATTTAATTTATTATTACAAAATTTTATTGGCAAAAGCGGTGAGAGGAGATCTAATAAATAAGCTTTGATTATTGCGAGAAGCACACAAGCATAACTTTTAAATACGATTGTAGTACAATATATTGACATAATATAAACTGTATTGACGTGAGTCTTGTTATTTTTTTTTTCGCTGAAGGCCAGGAAGGACGAAATCGGTTATAACCTTGGAGGTCTAATAAGCTTCGATTATTGCGATAAGCACATTTTTTTAATGCTGCGAAAATGATAACAGTGAAAAAGTTATAATAAAATAAATACCAGCCCGCAAAATAAATTTTTGTGTTGGTTAAGTTGATAAAAATGTAAATTAAATATGATTTCGGCTTAGTAACAAAGTATAATAATCATTTGCGAATAAGGTTCAGAAGTCTAGAAGTCTGTATTAACGCGGATAATATAAGAAATGCAAGACGTGTCTCTGACCACCCCAAATACATCTTAGGATCTGAGAGGACGTTTATCGTACTTGAAGATTACAGTTGTGAACCTATTTTTTTATAAATAAGAAATTGACTGTACATGCCTTCCGGTTGGCTAATAATAATCGAACGAGTTAAATTTTCGCACAAACAAAACTGATGTTAATTTTTACACGTCATTCTCTTGTATTGGCGACGTTTCGAGACAATTCAAATGCTCTTCATCATGAGCAACGCCCGCGATTTGGTGGATGTTAACTTGATTTCCGAAATATAAAATGAATGATTCTCAAAATGAAAGTAATGTTTCCGCGCGTCTATATCAATGTGACATACGTTGGAGCCGCGTGCGCGGCCGCGGGCCGATATGCGCCGGCGCAGGTCTTCCCGCAATAAGCTCTTAAGCGGCGACACCTTGATCAGTGAAGAGAGGCTCGAGGAGACGCCGCGCTTGTCGCCGTTCGTCTCGCCATCGCGCTCGTTACTGCCGCATTCCTCTTGGGTGTTTGGCTCCTAGAAGAACAATTGCGATTAGAGGCATTCCAAAAATTGAATAAAATAAAAAAATAAAATAAAATAAATAAATAGGATCACGACTGTAATCCCCAAGTACGGTAGACATCCCTCTCAGATCTCCAGGCGCTTAGATGACCCTTTGAATATGTCTAGTGGGGGTAGTCAGAGGCACGTCCAAACATTATATTTGGCACATGTCCACAACGTTTGTTAATTCTAAATCGATACAAAGTTCGCCGAGTTATTAGCTTGTGTATAATAAATAAGTATATTTTACAAAAAAAAGTATAGAAGTATTCTATCTAAGCTTTATTTAGTTTTGGGGCTAGATGGCGCTGTGTGAATTATCCACTAATATTTCATATTATTATTTATATAGGTTTACAAGCTGACCCGGCGAACTTCGTATCGCTTTAGAATTAACAAATGCTGTGTTAAGTTCCCGTTCCCGTTCCTGTTTTCCTGCTTTTCTCTTGAAATTTTTCCTGAATCTTCTTTGCTATAAACCTCACGGAGCCCGAGACCTTTCCAACGAATGCAAAACCGTGGAAATCGGTTCGTGCGTTCTGGAGTTATAGCGTCAGGAAGGAAAACCCGACTTATTTTTATATTATAGACTAGCTGACCCGTGCCCGCTTCGCTGTGCGTAAGACATTTCTAATACCATCGTAGATTTTTTTGTAGACGTTTTTAAGGTGTACAATACTGTAGTACATTATTTTGATATATCTCGTGGGGTTCAGCCAGCATTTGCAATGTAAGCGCAAAAAAATGTGTTTATTTACGACATCACATTAGAAACCTCTAAAATTATCAGTGTTTCTCTACTATATTATGCATGTATTATACATATAAACCTTCCTCCTGAATCACTCTATCTATTACAAAAAAACGCATCAAAATCCGTTGTGTAGTTTTAAAGATATAAGCAAACATACATACATACATACGCGGGAAGCGGAAAGCGACTTTGCTTTATACTATGTAGTGATAATCCATGAGCAAAACATACCTGCTTGATAGGTATGAGCGTTATGGAGGGAGTGATGTTAGTGGGAAGTCCGGCCGATAATGAGCTACTGGCGACGGCGCTATCCCCCGATTGCGGCGAGCTCGGACCCTCACCGTTCATACGCGATTCTGCAAGATAACAATATTAATTAAACAAAAAAAACACCCGAATAATTGCGATAACTAACTATAGTATATTATGCAACTAGTGAATAAAGGACGGATTTAAAGCGAGGGCCGTAGATGAGTCACGAGCAAGTGAAGGATTCTAATGATTGAATCACGAGCGCAGCGAGTGATTCAACTGTTAGAATCCTGAACGACGCGAGTGATTCATGGCCCTCGATATAAATTCGTACTTTATTCAGGAGTTGCATACTATACTTTATACCATGACTACGAGAATATTTATTTAATCTAATGCCAAACTCCTTGTCGCAAATATCGACCAATCAAATCTCGAGAATTTATTTGCACCAAAGAGTTTTGAATTTCGAATCTCAGCGCAAGGAGTTTGTGTAAGCATTGAAATAGAGACCGGATATATTTTGTGTTCCAAATTCAAACACCAAAATAGTGAATAAAAACAAAACAGTGAATAAAAGGCCTTTTTATTCACTGTTTTGCGTGAATAAAATAAGCTTTTTAAAGTAGGTATGGTATAAACATAATTTTGTAAATCCGTCCACAAACGCCGGAGTAATCAAGTAACAAAAAAAAATACAGAGAATTGAGAACCTCCTCCTTTTTTTAGAGTTCCGTACCCAAAGGGTAAAATCGGAACCCTATTACTAAGACTTCGCTGTCTGTCTGTCTGTCTGTCTGTCTGTCCGTCTGTCTGTCACAGGGCTGTATCTCATGAACCATGATAGCTAGACAGTTGAAATTTTCACAGATTATGTATTTCGGTTGCTGCTATAACAATAAATACTAAAAACAGAATAAAATAAATATTTAAGTGGGGCTCCATATATCAAACGTGTTTTTGCCGTTTTTTATAGGTACGGAACCCTTCGTGCGCAAGTCAGACTCATACAACAAACGTGATTTTTTTGTCGCTTTTATAGATAATGGTACGGAACCCTTAGTGCGCGAGTCTGACTCGCACTTGGCCGGTTTCTTTGAAGTCAGTTAAAAATACGAGTAATTCAAAAGCTTTTCTCTTGTTGGTGTAACTAATGCAGCTATCTCAACCTGCTTTGAGATCAAAGATTTGATTTTATCTTTGGTCAAAATAACTCGCGACTGTGATCCCCAAGTACAAGTAGACATTCGCTCTTAAATATGTTTAAGGGGGGTAGTCTAAGACACGTCCAAACACAATATTGGGCCACATTTTGCAGTAGATAGAAATCCACACATTGTAGGTTTTGCCACCTGCTACGTATGTAATTCTAACTACTGCACATTGGGACACGTCTGAGATTTGAACCCACGACCGTTGGATTAAAAGTTGAGCTACAATCACCAGCGGAAGTGGATGATTTTTACGTAATTTAAAAACTATTTATTGTAGGTGCTAATGATGACAGTTGGAACGAAGTTCCTTATCGCGCGGTGTGAAAGGGGGCTAGACGGAAAAAATTCTTACGAAAAGTTGTCACGACACTTTTTTGCTATAGTATATCTATTAATATATATATCTATTAATTGTGTCGAGGTCGAGGTCGAGGTGGAAGTGGAGGTCGAGATGGAGGTCGAGGTCGAGGTCGAGGTCGAGGTCGAGGTGGAGGTCGAAGTCGAAGTCGAAGTCAAAGTTGATTCCCCTTCCCTTGTCCCACGTTATTTTGTGAGAACTTCGTTCCATCCGGGTGTCCCTTGACACTTCTCAAGTTTTTTTAATCAATTTTATAGCTAAACTATAGAATCTTTATGACACTGATAGTTAGAAACAAAAAAAAACCGGCCAAGTGGGTTCCGTGCCATTATATATAAAAAACGGCAAAAAAAAAAACTCGTTTTTTGCATGGGAGCCCTACTTAAATATTTATTATATTCTGTTTTTAGTATTTGTTGTTATAGTGGCAACCGAAATACATTATCTGTAAAATTTCAACAGTCTAGCTATCACGGTTCATGAGATACAGCCCTGTGATAGACAAACGGACGGACAGACAGACAGACAGCGAAGTCTTAGTAATAGGGTCCCGTTTTTACCCTTTGGGTACGGAACCCTAAAAAGGTTAACAAATAATTATTGGTGATACATAAAGTAGCAAAAACTATAATAACTTCGTTGCACACAGCAGGTAACAAAAGTAGGATCTCATTTAAATTCATAAGGAATACAAAAAAAACAACAACATTTTAGAGGTCGCGGTGCTCCTAAATATGCAAATGTTACTTAGAAAATGAGGAATATTAATTTAGCGTCTCAGCGTTTGCAATAAGCTATTTTAAATATAATCCTATTATTATTAAATTTTATTATTTTGCGAGAATGTTTAGATGTTTGTGGCTCTCCCAAACGGAAGTGTCGACCTCATTTTTAACCAAAGAAAAATGAGGAGGTTCTTAATTAGTCATGTACATACTTTTTTGTATCTTTTTAGCGTTCCGTACCCAAAGGAACCCTATAACTAAGACTCCTCTGTCTTGTCTGTCTGTCTGTTGTCACCAGGCTTTATCTCATGAACCGTGATAGCTAGACAGTTGAAACCTTCACAGATGATGTATTTCTGTTGCCGCTATTACAACAAATACTAAAAACAGAATAAAATAAATATTTAAGTGGGGCTCCATATATCAAACGTGTTTTTGCCGTTTTTTATAGGTACGGAACCCTTCGTGCCCAAGTCAGACTCGCACTTGGCCGGTTTTTATCTATGTATGTCCGCTGATAATATATTTTTACCAGATGATCCGATTGCGATGTTTTTTTTGTATTGTGTAGAGAATAGTGCCAAGTTGGTCCCACTTGTTCATGTATGACTAATAGTTAGTTTCTAACCTTGGTTATCTTTTTAATTTTTAAACGAAATTATTTTAATGTAAGTCAACTACTACCAAACATTAAGTTCACGCTTATCTCACTAGTCTGCACTTAATTTGTATGTAAATATCATCGCAAAGCGCCAAATTCCAATTTAAAGTTTGATGCCGACGAGAAGCAACAGCCTAATTAGTTATGGTTACTTTCACTTATTAACTAAACAGCTAACCACGTCACGACCATAATTATAGCATCTCCGAATTGATTATGGTAATAAAATTCTAATGACGTCGGTGACGTGGTGGGCGATTGTCCGACTGAGACGCAAGAAGTGCGTGTTCGATTCAGCGGGACAAATGTTTGTATGATCTGCGAATATTTGTTCCGGGTTGTAGGTACTTGAGGTACTATTGTCCTGGTACCTGTCACATATAGAATGCTAACTACTCCAAAACGTGGCCCGCTGCACCCCCTTAGGGGTTGAGTTTCAGGAATAGCTTTCTTGGTGCACCTCTACACACCAAAAGGAATAAATACTCCAAATGTCAAGTTTATAAGACCATTGGTTTGGGCTGTGTGTTGATAGATCATTTAGTCAGTATCGCAAGAGTTTTATAAATAAGATCTGAGGGAAGCCTTATTTCCTATCACATATTAATCTGTATTATCTACCGTATAATGTTTTTAAATTTTTGTATGTCTGTAACGAATAAATTCAAAAAGTACCGGACCAATTTTAAAAATTATTTCACCATTGAATGCTACATTAACACTTCGAGTAGCATAGGCTATATTTATTCCTAAAAAAATTTGGGATTCCTACTAAAACTTCAATAAACAAACCCAAGGTGTAAAAAAAAATAGCCATACAATTATTATTACACCCGTGCGACACTGGGGCGGAATGCAAATTCTATATATTTAGATACTTAAAACTGCACAAACCTGAGTTGCCCAAATGATTCTGCCCCGGCGAAAACGTCTCGTTATTATCCGCCATAGATATTTCCACGTGCGGCGTCAGGTAGTGCATTGGAGGTGTTGCATTGTCCACCGATCGGGCTCCATTACTGTCCCCGCTGTCTGAATAAGCTGCTGCGACTGATACTGAGAGTCCTGAGGCTAGGGTTCCGAGGGCGTTAATGGCGCTTGGGTCCATTGTGCCATCAGCGTAGGCCGCGTTCGCTATGCCGGCGGCCAGGAGAGAGACCGAATTGTTTCCTGGGCCAGGATTGTCTAGGTCGATACCGTGTCTGGTGAACAAAGAATACTATTAAGGTGAGGGTTTAAATTACGAACGAATCTTATTTTAAAGCAAATTTAGGGTTTTATTTAGACAAATTAAATATAAACACTATTAGTTGAACTTTTCTAGATAGATTTATCATCCGAAAATGGCTCTAAAAACATTTTTTTCATTTTAGCTTCAAGATACCAAAACTAAAAACCGACCAAGTGCGAGTCGAACTCGCGCACGAAGGGTTTCGTACCATTATCTATAAAAACGGCAAAAAAAACATGTTTGTTGTATGGGAGTACCTATTAAATATTTATTTTATTCTGTTTTTAGTATTTGTTGTTCGAGCAGCAACAGAAATACATAATCTGAGAAAATTTCAACTGTCTAGCTATAACGGTTCATGAAATACAGCCCTGTGACAGACAGACAGACAGACGGACAGCGAGGTCTTAGTAATAGGGTTCCGTTTTTACCCTTTGGGTACGGAACCCTAAAAATGATTAACAGATAACATGTTTGGTGGTTTGGACATGATTGAACCACAAACTTTCGCATTTAGTTACTGGCCTTTCCTTTCCTAAGACGTTTTAAAGTGATCTTTGTAATTTTATTGAAATAGATACCTTTAGACTTTGACTTTAAATTCATTAACATGGCTTTATGTTTTTTACTAGTTTCGGCTCGCGATTACATGAGCTTTAAAATCTATTCCAATTTACATTCAAATCAGTTTGCGCAATTGAAACACAATTATTAAAACTCACTAACTCATCATGCAGGAAACAAATTTATATAAATATCAATCAAAAAATTATGCCTACTTAAAATAGTCTAGTTGTGCAAAAATATTTTTACAACTTTAATATACTCAGATAGGTATTTACAGATAAGACAGCGCCATCCAGTGACGTGTCAATGTTATTCAAACTTATATGGTACCTACTAAGTTGAGATTTATTCAAGTAGGTAGGTAAATAAACAGTAGCAGTAAGATTTATGTCAATAAGAAATGATGTAGTTGCGGGTAATTTGCTGCAGTGTTGTAGGTAATCATTAGCTATGGTGTGGTTAGAAATATGTCATTGCTAATGACATTGCATGTAAGGACAGGACACAATACATGACTGTAGTGTATCTAACGTGACGTTATATTTTACAGACTAGTGGAAACCCCCGCGACTTCGTTCCTCCCCTTAGGGGTTTTGGGAATTTTAAGAAGTCTTTTCTTAATGCACCCCTACACTCAAAAAACAATACAATTACAAGTTTAGTTTCTAGAACCAGTGAATTAGGCTGTGCGTTAAAAGATCAATCAGTCAATCAGTCAATCAGTCAATCAGTCAATCAGCCAATCAGTCAATCAATGCAAGATTTAGTTTAGTTAGTTGTAAGTTACCTGTTGAAGAAGTGTACTCGTAGGCTTTTCATAGTTGGCGCGCGATAGCTACACAGTGGGCAAGTTTTGACGAGATCATGTTGGCCAACATGCTCGTTCTGGAAGTGGGCTCTCATCGCGATCTGACGCTGGAATCCTCTGTTGCAAATGGGGCAATGGTACGGCAAGCTTTTCGTGTGCGTCGTGAAGTGTTCCGCCAAATGATCCTTTCTGAAGAATCTCTTCTGGCATACGCGACATTCGTAGGGCTTCACGCCCGTGTGTCTCATTTTGTGGCGACGCATGTTCGCGCCGTTGGAGAACTTCATGTTACACACGTCACACTCAAAGAGTTTTCTGTGCGGTCTAGCGTCGGCGTTCTGTGCGGCCGCCACATTGTTGTTGTCTGGTGAGCATTGGGCCATGTGTGTGGTGAGCGCTCGGCTGCTGACCGTGCTGAAGCTGTTGCATGTGGTGCATTTGAGCAAAGTACCCCCCCTTTTGGGAGTTTCTTTGCTAGGTGTTGCCCCCTGAAACAATAGATGCCTGGTTTATTCACCGTTAAAGATACAACATGGATGTTTGATCTGTAAGTTACATTACAAAAAAAAAGAATATAATTATTGTCTCAGTAATCTGCTTAGTTTGGGGCTAGTTGGCGATGTGTGAAATGTCTACCAATATTTATTTATTTATTTAACATCTGCCTTATAGCAGCCAGTAACTTTTGGAGTATTATGCGAAACTTTAAGTCTATGCCTCAGTTTACTACTATGGGAACTGATAGAATACATTTAGATATTTTAGATACGACTATTTTTCGTAAATAATAACATAAACATACAAATTAGTTATATAAAACTTTAATATATTGCTAACAATATGTAAAATCTTGTAGATTTAATAATAATGAAATCATTTCAGAATTATGTATGCAGCGTTATGTTTAAACAACTGTAACAGGATTATGTCACAACTTGCTGTCACCTTCAGTATCGCTCAGGTGTTAAACAAATCTGTGTATGCTATCCCAGGTTACAAACTATAATATCTGTTCCAAGTTTGATCTAAAGTGGTTCAGTATTTATGGTGTGATTAAAACACAAACATATTCTCACAAACTTTCGCATAAACAATAATTAGCAGGATCAAGTCAAAATAAGGATGTTATTATAGCAAAAAAATATTATTATATTGTTACCAGAACTAAAGGTGTATGAAAAATTATAGCTCAATCGGATACCATCAAATGGTTGAAAAATAGTTTGCAAATTTTGAAAGTTACAAACAAACAAACATACAAACAGTGCAAGTTAATATAATGCTTTTAAAATAAAACATTGGTATGGTTTGAACCAGCTGTTTGTATCTTGGCTTGTTTTTTAATGGGTCATCAATTGGTTGACACAACCACATGTCACTTATTTCCTAATTGCTGTGTGAACCATTCTCACACAGGTGGGCGCCAGACATTCGCTCAAACTTTTGGAGTTTACAACAAGAAATGTCAAACTTTAATAGTTTGTTAATATCAATAAATATTTATTCAAGCACATTAAATTATTGTATTTAACACATTAACTGTCTACTCTGGGTAATTGCCTGGTACATTCAATTAACTGTTTTATTTTATGTTACTAGAAAATTGAAGACCTTGCTCAAACATCCATCCCAGGAAATGTGGTTAAGTTGCCCTTGCCATTACATGTAATGCATGGACGTCTGACAGACGAATGACAGACAATGTGTTAAATCCTCCCCTTATTGAGTAACTTTACTTTTCAGTTCAGTTATAAAATAGTATTGCTAGTGGTGCTGAAATTTGCTAAACAAACTTAATTAGACAGCACTAAAATTATAGCCATACTTGTTTTTTTTTACCTTTATGAAACTGATAGCCATATTAGTTTAGGAAAATCCAATAGCAGAAGATAAAAACTTTTTGTTTGCAAGTTTTAAATTTGCATTATAATTTACGTCATTGAAAGTTCCCAACAACATAACCAATAAGATTTTTATAGGAATGGCCTTGTAAATATTGATAGAACATTTCTGTGCCAGCCAAGGATACAAAAACACATGAATTACGCACAAAATGGTCTAGTTTTCCCATTATTCATTGTGCACATTTCAATGCTACACAATGATTACAAAATGAAATTCTTAAATACCTATTACCAGCTAGTGATTTGACAAACCTAATTTGTTTCCAGTATAATAATAAGGCATAACCATTTCTGGTTATTCATAATTAGCATTATCATTAGCAACTTCCATTATAAACAAATAATGAAATTCCCAATTTCCCTATTAGGTACACATGCTATATTGCGTCACTGGAACTCTCTTGGTCATATTGTATAAGATCAGTGATTGGTTGAAATAAGATGTGTATGAAAAAAGCCATGTGACCATTACACATGTTTTACACCAATATACCCTAAATCATGTATTACAATAGTTTTATGATTCAGAAGGACGACCGAGGCTTGAGAGTTAATTTATTTACGAACACTGGCTTATCACTACTAGAACAGTGAAGTAGGTACCTAAGTAATTACACTTTACCTTTGCCAATGGATGAACAATACCCTAAGACACACATATCTATGTAAGTAGGGAACTAATAGGTATGCAGTTATAATAAACTACGTACATGAAACAGAAAAATTTTCATTGATTGCAAGCACACTGAAGATTCAACTAGAAATTAGGTCAAAGTTTTCTTTACAAGAAATAGTTGCACAAAATGAAAGTGTACTCACCGGCTCATTTTTGACTGTAGCGAGATTTGGAGAGATTGTGCCAGAATCGGCCTCCGTTTCTCCTCTAGATGACATCACAGTGTCAAGTAAGGGACTTTCTGACCATCACTCTCCCGCCCTCCGTAACTATAAAAACACAAACAATAGATACACCAACTTTGAAACATAAACGCTACATCACTTTCGTAATTCAGTATATTGGTCATAAGCTTACGGTAAATTCACAAAACAACTTGTTTCTCACAAGAATGGCGAGGTGACCCATTTACGAAAATATACGAATTATCGACTCGCGCTAAACTACTATAAATACCTTATCTATCACAGCCGTTGTTTATCACACATTGAAGATTTTTCACCAATGAATTATTACGGTGAACGGGGGAATTAATAAAAACTCACGATAACTTCATACGTCGACAGCCAGAACAGCGGTATTTTTAGGGAGAGATCGCTATGTGGCCTAATTCAATGCTCGAGCTCAATGCACAAAATACGTGTTACGCGTTTAACTGTAAATGCACAAATATGTCGATTCCGCCTTCCTTTCTTTAGATTAATGGGTTTGCTATGGAATTTTGCGAGGAGCTTTTTTACTGGATTGTTTATTGAAAATATTAACTTTTAGCCAAAACCATTTATAGAAAACCACACACCTGTGAAATATTTTTTTCTTTTTGATGAGTGTGTTTTTTTTCTGGCAACACTATATTTTAACTAAACGTCATCGAATATGTTTGTCTCTATCTTTCTTGTTTATTTGTAAATCTTAGTTCCCGCTTTTTTATCTTTATGCCATTTCAATATGTATATATTTATATCATTATTAATATATTTAATTATTTGATGAATTAATTATGTATTTCATGTATGAAGTGATTTATATTTAACAAATACGATATTTAAATACAATGATTTAGTATAGTATCTACAGATAAACATGATCTGTAAGTATAAGCCTATTTTACCAATTTACATTCTACGTCTAATGACTGCTGCTAATATTTAACGTCATCTCAATAAAAATGTCAGTGTCAGTTTACCCTATATTCTTCTACTTTGTATTTTGGAAGACGTACATCATGTCCTGACGGAATGTGTACGGAATGCGGCTCTACGACAAAATTCTCAGTTGGTTGGAAATAATATAGGCACATGTAATAGTATTTTGGCCTCGCCGCTATCTGTCGAGGCCAAAATACTATATAGATTTTATATCTCATCGCTGGAACGGGATAGATAGGTTTGGATTTTATAAATATTTTTTTGTTATGTTATTAGGTAGGTTTTTTTTAATTAATGTACAATTACCTACGTAGTTACTAATAGAGTTGTGGTGTTTAGTTTTTTTTTACTGGGGTGACATAGTCGTTGTCGACCAAAGTCCCAATAAATAAATAAAGAATAAAAAAAAAAAAAAAGACTTTACTTTGAGTCACACTGTCCTGTCACACACAGTCACAAGTCACAGTCACAGAACTCACAGAGTACTTTGTATGTTACTGGGATAGGACAGCTGTAAACAATTTGTACATGACAAAATATAATTGAATATTAAAACTGTGTGATAAAGTCTACTACGCTTACGATATAATTTATGCGAAAAGTTACGACCGTTAATGGGTTTGATTGACGAAGAAAAAAGTGTCATGTGTTTATTTGGAAAACTATATTATAACGTTTAAATTGATAAATTATGTGTACTTCAGCGCTTAAAACGTTCTTTAGTCAATGGAGATTATGGATCAGGCCGCTCCTAATCGCTCTTTATGTGATATTGATATTAGTTATAGTTCCAATATTGATAGCTCATTCTATAAACAATGGGTTCAAAAAGTCTGATCAAGGCTCCTTGGTTGCTGGTGGGTTTGTTCTTCTTGCTCTTCCCATCTCTGTGTGGCAGATTACCCAACACGTAGTTCATTATACAAAGCCTTTTCTGCAAAAACACATTATAAGGTTAGTAAACTTTATTATCAATTAATTAGTATATGTGTGTGGCTCATTATAATTCAATTAAAATCTAGTGATGGTTTTGGCATAATATTCATATTCATATTCATTTATTTATAAAGATAAATGCCAGCATACCAATCTTTAATTCTAATAACCATTTTAAAGTTTTGGTTTATCTGGCCCTTATGTTTGGCTGATTCACTTACTTTCACTTTTAATCCTCCCACTAAAGCTAAATTCGAATTGTATTCACTTATGTTTTAATAACTTTATCAGGTTTTTAACACCATGGATTTATTTGAATTAGTAGGTAATTCCTCCAAAACAACTCGAATCATTATTAGTCATATATCTAAATATAAATAATTGGCTTGCAACCTGTCACGTATGGAATGCTAACTACTGCAAAATGTGGGCATGTGCCAAATGTAATGTTTGGACGTGCCTCTGACTAGCTGACTACCCCCACTAGACATCTTCAAAGGATCTAAGTGTCTGGAGATCTGAGAGGATGTCTACCGTAATTGGGGATTACAGTCGTGATCCTATTTATTATAAAAAAAATTACCTGACACTTATAATGCTAGCTACTGCAAAATGTGAACATGACAAAATGTACCAAATGTTAGCACGTGCCTCTGACTTACTCCTTTAGACATCTTCAAGTATATGAGCGTCTAGCGGGAGATCTGAGAGGATGTCTAGCATACTATAGGGATAAGTCAAGATCCTATCTAATTTTATTTTCATTTCTTTATAGAATTTTATGGATGGTTCCCATATATGCATTAAATGCATGGATTGGTCTGGAGTTCCCCGAGCACTCTATATATGTAGATTCTCTTCGAGAATGCTATGAGGCCTATGTGATATACAACTTTATGAAGTTCTTACTGAACTACCTAAATGAAGACCATGATTTAGAAGCAGTGTTGGAGACGAAGCCGCAGGTGTACCATCTATTTCCTCTGTGTTGTCTGACTCCTTGGGAAATGGGCAGGTAATCATTTTATTCTCTAATTAGTGACTAGCAATGAGTTTGTAGAGTATATGACGAAAGCTCCCATGCGGCTTGACTTTTTCGTCATTTTCAACAATTGTATCAAGGTTATAAGTTATGTTATTGCAATTATCATAGGCATCACAATTTTTTTAGAAAATAAAATATAGCCTATGTTGTTAATGTAGAATTAGGTTTTTAAAATTGATCCAGTACATTTTTAGTTTTTCAAGTACATACAAAAATACAAAACAGCCAAACAGAGGTTTTTCTGTTTAGTTACAACACCTATAAAAAATTGCTGTGAAAATTACCTCAACTTTCAATACGAAGGCCAAAGGTTTGAAACCAAGCTTTTTCTATAGTATTCATCAACATGAAGTAAGGTTCAAGTTGGCATAAACTTAGTGCCAGTCTTAATATTGGAATAGTTTTTAGGGTTCCGTACCCAAAGGGTAAAAACGGGACCCTATTACTAAGATTTTACTGTCTGTCTGTATGACACAGGGCTGTATCCCATGAACCGTGATAGCTAGACAGTTGCAATTTCCACAAATGATGTATTTCCGTTGCCGATATAACAACAAATACTAAAAACAAAATAAAATAAATATTTAAATAAGGCTCCCATACAACAAACGTGATTTTTTTTAATAATGGTAAGGAACCTTTCGTGCGGGAGTCCGACTCGAACTTGGACGGTTTTGTTTTTTCAAATCTAATTTATAAACGTCAACCTAAACTAAATCAACATGTAAATTGGTGTTGGTTAATATGATAGTTGGATGTATGATGTATTGAATATGCAAAACTTTATACATAAAATATGCTAATCTGACTCATTAGTGTTGTGTTTCACCTAAACTATCTAAATTAATATTATAAAGAGCAAAAAATAGTGTTTGTTTGTAATGGATAAACAAAAAAAAAACTGCTGGACTAATTTTAAAAATTATTTCACCTATAAGCTGTGGTAATATTTGCCTATTATAGAATTAAAACTATCGTGGTTGTTAATCATTTTAAATAGTCAGTATTCGCCGATCTGCCGTTGATCTCGGTCGCGGGCGATGCTCATGATGTAGAGCATCTGAATTCTCTCGAAACGTCAGCAATACAAGAAAAAACGTGGTAATTAGCCGTAAAATATTTGCCTAAATTCATTTTCATAAAAGTTAGAGATCCCCACAAAAATTGCAATAATGTACCTAAGGTATCAAAAATTTGCCTATCTTATGATCTATTATTATAGTACATCAAGCCAGGGTGGGCATTTTATACATGCTGATAATAAAATTGTAATTTTTAATTTCAGTGAATTTGTCCACAACTGCAAGCATGGTATACTCCAGTACACATTAGTACGTCCGATCACAACAGTTATATCGATGATATGTGAGCTATGTGGAGTTTATGGGGAGAGTGACTTCAGTCCGAACGTCGCCTTTCCATATATCATTGCTATCAACAATCTATCCCAGTTCGCTGCTATGTACTGCCTTGTGCTGTTCTATAGAGCGAATAGGACAGAGCTGAAACCAATGAAGCCGATTGGGAAGTTTCTATGCATAAAGGCTGTTGTGTTTTTCTCATTTTTGTAAGTATACATTTAAAAAAATATTAACCCTCGTATTTAAGAACGACACTATGAGAACACGCACCCACAGAGGACGAAATCTTTTTTCATAAAAATCACTATGTGTTGACGGCGATTTCAATGTTTTGATACTGATAGTATCTGATCCAATTGCTCATTATGGTATTCAAAAATGAACTTTATACCAAGGTATTTAATATGAATATTCATTGGCATTGAATATGTCTCTTGTTTACCTAAAGAATGTCAAACAGTCATAATGTGGTTAACGTGTTTTAATTCTGAAAGTAGACTTAATTACCTGTTAAGCAATAACACGTTTTTATTTTTTATTTTTAGCCAAGGCGTTCTTATCAATATTTTGGTATACAGTGGAGTTATATCAACTTTATTTGATATTTCTGATACGGATACAATCAAAATAATATCCTCCAAGCTTCAGGTATGTATTAATAACGTTTAAAAAAACCGGCCAAGTGCGAGTCGGACTCGCGCACGAAGGATTCCGTACCTAAAAAAATAAAAAAAACTTGAGATGAGAAGTTGGACCCGGATGGAACGAAGTTCTCACAAAATAACGTGGGACAAGGGAAGGGGAATCAACTTTGACTTCGACTTCGACCTCGACCTCGACCTCGACCTCGACCTCGACCTCCACCTCGACCTCGACCTCGACCTCGACCTCGACTTCCACCTCGACCTCGACCTCGACACAATTAATATAATGACTTATAATAATTATTAATTATATGACAGCCTCACAGCTCAGTTGGTAGTAACTCTGCCTTCAGCGCTGTAGGTTGTGGGTTCGATCCCCACCCAGAGCAAATATTTATGTGATGAACATAGATGTTTGTTCTGTGTCTGGGTGTTAGTATGTATCTTAAGTATTTATTTACAAAAAAAAAGTATTTAAGTATTCTATCAGTTATCTAGTTCCCATAGTACAAGCTTTGCTTAGTTTAGGGCTAGATGGCGATGTGTAAAATGTCCACCAATATTTATTATTTATTATTATTATTATTATTATTTATATATTAATAGATATACTATAGCAAAAAAGTGTCGTGACAACTTTTCGTAAGAATTTTTTCCGTCTAGCCCCCTTTCACAACGCGCGATAAGGAACTTCGTTCCAATATTTCTTTTATTCAGTTTTTAGTATTTGTTGTTATAGCAGCAACGGAAATACATAATCTGTGATTTACAATTGATGTACAATTTCAACTGTCTAGCTATCACGGTTCATGAGATGCCAGCCAGCCCTGTGACAGACAGACGGACGGACGGACGGACACACAGACAGACAGACAGACAGACGGACAGCGAAGTCTTAGTAATAGGGTTCCGATTTTACCCATTGGGTACGAAATCCTAAAAAAGAAAACAGCCGAAAACTGCAAAATGTGGGTATTTGCCAATGTTTTGATATCCCCTCCTTAGACATCTTATGATCTATGAGAATGTCTACTGTAATTAAGGATCTCACTATATCCTATTATTTTTAATCTGGATAAATAATAAATAAATAAATAGGATCACGACTGTAATCCCAAAGTACGCTAGACATCCTCTCAGATCTCCAGGCGTTCTATATGCTTAAATATGTCTAAAGGGGTTAGTTAGAGACACGTCCAAACATTACATTTGACACATCTTGCAAATTTTAAATTACATTATTTTTATTGTATAAATAAACAAATATTGGCGGACTTTACATACAGCGCCATCTAGCCCCAAACTAAGCTAAACTTGTACTATAGGAACCAGATAACTGATAGAATCTATACTTATAATAAATCTGTAGAGAGGTCAATTCTGTACATGAAATATATTTCCAAAATAACTATCAGGGGGTGATTAGGGTTCGATACTGATGCCAAAAATGCAATCAGTAAATTTTTTGTCTGTCTGTCTGTCTGTCTGTATAACCGTTATAGAAACAAAAACTACTCGACGGATTTTAACGAAACTTGGTACAATTATTTTTCATACTCCTGAGCTGGTTATAGTATACTTTTCATCACTCTACAATCAATAGGAGCAGAGCAGTAAAAGGAAATGTTGGGAAAACGGGAGAAGTTACTCCATTTTTTAAGCTTCCGTCGCGTGAGCAACCTTAATGGTTAAAGCTACACAGAAATGTTGTATGAGGGAAATGTTCTCCTTAAAATTATATAAAAAATATCCCACGACAGCATATGTCTATCTTTTATGGTTGACTCACAATAACACGTGTAACTCGAACGTTCGCGACCGGCCTAGCAGCTAGGCGTCAAGCGCGCAGTTCGGCCGGTCGCGAACGTTCGAGAAAAACAGAAATCATCTAATGTAAGCTGTGAAAAAAAAACGTTTTATATAAAGACATTCTGTAGTATATTTAGTACCTATCAGCATTGCACCCGTGCGAAGCCCGGGCGGGTCGCTAGTACATAATATAATACTTTTTTTTGCAAATACATACTTAAGTATTATAAATATTAACACCCAGACACAGAACAAACATCTATGTTCATCACACAAACTACAGCGCAGAAGGCAGAGTTACTACCAACTGAGCTGTGA
Organism: Hydriomena furcata; assembly: GCA_912999785.1. NCBI lineage: Eukaryota > Metazoa > Arthropoda > Insecta > Lepidoptera > Geometridae > Hydriomena > Hydriomena furcata. The sequence goes on along the minus strand of OU538828.1, from coordinate 11,991,388 downwards.
GGCCAGTCAATTATATAAATGTTTTATGTTCCATTTTTTGCCTTTCAGGACTTTCTCATCTGCATAGAGATGTTCTTAGCCGCCATCGCACATCACTATAGTTTCTCATACAAGGAGTATATATCTCCGGAGAACCCATCGCCCTCATGTCTCGGCTCATTCCTCGCGATGTGGGACGTGTCTGACGTGAAACGGGACATTTCTGAGCATCTCGGTGTTGTTGGTGAGTAGTTAATTCGGGTTCGACTCCCGCTCGGGACAAATTCTATAAAAGGAAAAAGTGATTGACTGATGTATCAACGCCCAGCCTAAACCAATGGTCCTAGAAACTTGAAACTTAGATACACTAAGAAAGGAATTCCCGAAATTCATCCCCTAAAGGGGTGGAATAGTTATTGTTGGACTTTACACACCACGCCTAGCTCCAAACTAAGTACTATGTTTGTAAGTACTTGTGCTATGGTAAACAGATAACTGATAGAATACTTTTTTTTTTTTTTTTAAACATACATATTAACACCCAAACTTTTGTAAATGGGGATTTTGCTGTCAAATTGAACCTTTTTTCAGATGGGGATTGTGCTGTCAAATTGAAACTTTTCAGTGTTGACAGTAAAAGCATGATATTTGACAGGACAACGTCTGTCACGGGTCGGCTAGTTAATTATATTTTTTTCGCCATTCCAGGAAGCTCCTTCAGCCGCCGCCTCCGAGGCAAGTCCATGTACCACATGACACGCGGTTGCGACGAAAGCTCGCGGCTTGTCAGCGAACAGCCAGCGCCATCTAGTTCAGCTCCAAACCTCACTAACACCCCTACAGTGGTAACCAGACCTACCGCATACGGGTCTATAGAGAATACAGCCGTGTCGACAAACTCCGAAACCGAATCGCTGATTGGTACGACGAACGTAAGCGTGCGACCGAACGATCCGAATGTTTAACGGGTTAGACAATAATATTGTGTGAGCTATTGTCATATTTAGGCAATATTGTGTAACCCAATGGTAGGTTTAGGCAATATTGTGTAAGCCAATGACAGATTTAGACAATATTGTGTAACTTTATAAAAGATTTAGGCAATATTGTGTAAGCCAATGGAAGATTTACACAATATTTTGTAACCCAATTAATGGAATGTTTAGACAATATTGTGTAAGCCAATGGAAGATTTAAGCGATATTGTGTAGCCCAATGGAAGATTTGAACAATATTGTGGAAACCAATAGAAGATAAAGATAATTTCAATACATTACTTCCGAAACACTTCCCTTTTCAAAATTTGGATATGGTATAACTTTATCCTCGCTTTGACGTTCTTTTTCCAGATTCTTTGATAAAAAAAACGTCAAGAGCTGCTAATTAAAAAAAATTTGGCAAACTGTATATCGGAATTTTTAATAATATTAAGAATATGTAAGTTTCCTAAACATTCTTGAGTTATTGCACATATTCTTGTCTTGCTCTATGTATATTGCTGATATCTTATCATGTAATACTCAAGAATGTAAGTTATACTATCAGTCTTATGTTACTTTTCTTTCGTATTTGTAGAAAAAATGCCAAGCACACCTCTGGAAAGTTCAAAAATCCCAAATATTATGTACCCAATTCTTAGAGCAACACGGGCTTCCTACGGAAGGGAGTAGTCTTAGCGATAGATTACTATTGAAATAGTTCTGGCGTTTGTTGCGGGGGGAAATGTGCACATAAGTGCAGTTCCGCACACTTACATGCAATAACAAAACTGCCAACTGACTGTAATGATGACGTTAACACATAAACAATCCAACAATGCATTAATAAATTCGTGTGTCAGATGACTCACACATTGACACGTTTTATAAAATGTGTATGCCCACTTGGGCTTGTACTTCGACAGAGGGGACCGCGGCGAATGGCTACTCCCTTCCGTAGGAAGCCCGTGTTGCTCTAAGACCCAATTATTGTTTCAATACTAATGCTGGAGCCACATTATGATAAAGCAAAATACCCTCGTTGTATGACAGATGTAGCCATATTCATCACGGGGTAGACAAAGACGCAAAAAGTAATCATTTGCAAAAAAGATGATGGGGCTAACACGAATCACTATCGTATCGTCAAATGTCAAAACTGACACTTTGACAATACAAACAAAAAGTGTCAGTTTTGTTGACGATAAGATCGAAGGCAATTCGTGCTAGTTCCCCAGACCGTTCTAACGTTGAAGCTAACAAAACGAAACAGCGATAATTTAGCCACAGAATTAGGTTACGAGTTTTTTTTTCTGTAGTCAGCTTTTTTGTTTATTCTCCATCGACTACTCCATTTAATACATTAGAACAATTCTCATCGATCGCACAGACGTGAATCAATACAGATTTTTGGCAAAACTTATGGAAAATGTCATGAATCTTTCTCGAGCGCTCGATACTAGTCTCTGAGCGGTACTTATGATATTTATTCGAATATTTATGTTTTTTATGGTTGTGCTTTTAGCGCTTTTGCTGAACGGTTTTTGAGAAGGCTTGTATAGTCCTAAAATATAAATAATGCTGTTGAATAATTCAAAGCTTTATACACGTTAAATAATTATTATCACAAGATTTATATCAACACTAAATGCATTACAATTAATATAAATAGCGAAGCGAAAATATATTCAATTTTTAACACAAACCTCAGAACAAAATTATAAACCTATACTATTTTCTTTATAAGAGTTATATTAAACTGTGCAAAAATATTTAGTATTATAGTTTTATTATGCTATGAAAGTGATAATAATATATAGCTAAAATTAACTATAATTATTATGTAGTATCTATTATTTGTAATATTTTATACTAAGAACTTCGTTTATCATTTTGTACATTCCCTATGTTATTTTCTTTTAGTTTTTTTTTTCATTAGAGAGTACCTTTAGATCGTTTTCGTAACTAAGTTGCTCGACCAATATAGCAGCCCTATTGCATAATTCCACGGGTAATTGTAATCGATTTCGATATTTGAAAATTTGACAGTTCAAGCTTATTATGATTATGAACTACGCAACAAGGCTGTGGTATTCGAACTACGATCCCAGATATCTAGATTCGAATCATAAAGAAGAATTATGATACTGTGGCCACATTACTGTAAATTTTTACACGGGTCTTTATCATATATACCTTTTAATTTATTTGCCACATTCATCTATCGCGGTGTGCGAGAGGTATATGATTCTACACGGGATAGACAAAGACGCAAAATATAAACATTTGCTAAATCGCGATAATGTAGCCAAATATGACAATACTCCAAAAGATGTACAACCTTCCCCATGCTTGACTGGATTTGAAAATTTCGTTACGAGAACGAACTTAAAGGCAAAAGAGACCAAAGTACAAGTGTACCTACTGTTTTCTTGTCATTATTTTTATTTGATCTGCTATTATCATTTTATATGTAAGAATTTATACACCATATTTGTGATATTTAAGTGTGTACATGACTTTGTAGATAATGTTAAGTTTTAGAAATAAATAACATATTTTTAAAACTCCTCGTTTCACTACATCACATAAAAAAGTTACATCCAGGTTACAAAAAAAAATACAAAAATATATTGGGGAGTATGAAAGGTAGATTTGAATTTATAAACGGTATTGATGTTTCTGATATGATTTATTAAATTCATTATTGCATAAGAACTAATAAAATAATAAATAATAAAAATTACACTTAACAATAAATTATGTGCCTCATAGGTTTACCTGCTATAAAAAATATACAGGGATAGCATTAATCGGATAGCCACTAAAGCAAAACACGGCTAGAAACATAGAAAATGTTCTCGCGGTATTGTAAGCGAGATCCAGTTTTGCTTGTCAAATTTAATAACTACCTCATTTATATCTTATTTTATATTGTTCGAAGCTTTTTTTATACCTATACAAGCTGACCCGGCGAACTTCGTATCGCTTTAGAATTAACAAATGCTTTCCTGCTTTTTTAGATAAGTTTGTCTTAGAGAGGTATTTTTTTTTTGAGAAATCTCAAAGTTTTTAGCCTTTTTTTTGGGGGGAACACTGTATAGTTACTCTAGTCTATAATATTGCGGAATGTGGCAGTGCAATTACATAAATAAGTCGAGAGATCATATTTCTACATAGATGTCTTTTTAAAAAACTACTTCAAGTTTAGAAGAAATAATTCTAGTAATCTACTGATATAGTCAAATAAGCATTGCCTAAAATACGATTGTTTTGTTATGATTTGTCTGGGATCTTGACAACGTTTATCAATCACACTTGAGCACCTTTATCATACATTATCAATCACTTTTGATTATAATCTAAGGCATTTTTACATCTATAAGATGAATTTTACAGCTACAGAAGGATATGTTTCCTACTCACAGAACGCTCTAGTGCAGTGTCTCCCAATGTGGTCTTTATCGGCCCCATGGGTAGGGGGTCTACTGGATACCAAAGAGCATGGCAAGTGGCAAAATAGTTTGGGGACCTCTGCTCTAGGACATGTAGCATGATTTTTTAAAATAGTGGACTTGCCCAACACCTAAAGCATCCTCAACTGAACCGACCTTAACAACAAGAAATATTAGTTCAAAACTTGCGGAGCTGACTAAGATCCTCACTGGTTTTCTTGACCGTTTTGAGGACGACTTAAATAAGTGCAAAGGTTTTTTTTTTGAGTAAAACTTTATGTTATTTTGCACGACCTGCATCGACACACGGTCTGAAGTCGAGGCGTCTGGATATTGACTGTAATCACCAAGTACAGTAGACATACTCCTTGATCCCAAAGATCCTTAAAGATGTCTAAAGGACGTAGTCAAAGGCACTTCCAAACATAAAAAAACAATAGCCAAAAATAGCCCTTCTGTATTAATTATTACATTTACCTACTAGCCTCTCACAATCATCATCATTACAGTAATAGCGCCATTAACATTGATAAGAAAATGCATACATAATAACTGATAAACTAAATCCGCAGGCTCATTGAAAACGATTACCATTACTATAGATAGATGGGTCATCTAAGACCGGCAATTGAACATCGATAATTTGATTATAAATTGCATTATTTATTTTAACAGTCAAAAAATACTGCTTTTAAAACAATAAATATGTTTTTACCCGACTGCGCCAGAAGGAGGGTAATGTTTTTTGAGCGTATGTATATATATGGTCATTTTTTTGGCACGCTCTACAGCCCAAACGACTTGACAGATTACATTATATGGTGTCGTTGGATTCGTCTTAATTATGGGAGTGACATATCAAATGTGGCGCCCCCTACCCCAACAAAGGTAAGCATACCATTTTTTTTTAGTTAATAATTTTTTACCAGTCGGCATTTCGTTTTTATAATAGATTGTTTTATATTGTCTATACTTCTGTAAAATAATCTTTTTTCGAGAACCAGCGATTAATAGAATAGAATTCAGCAACGATCACTCATCAACCCACCGCTGCTCAGCGCCAATTCATTCTTCAACTCCTTCCTGGTCTGATTGAAATTCTCCAACGCACCCAACCCCGCTTTTAAACTGTTCATTTCAATCTTATTCCATATTGTTCCCATTAGTAGATAGTAAAAGCACAACGCGGTAACTACCAATTTAATGACGTCATACAATATGTAGTTCGGCCAGAACCCGACTGTACCAATCAGAAACATTAACAGCAGACCTCCTAATACTATGAAGTATTTTTTTGCTATTTTTAAGTTAGTTGTCGCTTCCTCGCAAACGGTTATAGCTTGTTTGACAGTCTCATCGAATGCGTTATCCTTGCTTATCTGTCGTATAGTTTGTTTCGGTGTTTTGAATGCTGATTTTCGTAGTTTAATCTCCAATGCGACCGCGTTGTGGTCGGAGAATGAGAAGGAACGGCCAGGCACTCTGTCTTCTAAGGGATTGCCAAATGTTAGGATGGTCGGCTGTAAAGGAAATATTAATTACTAGCTTCCAGCTACTAGTGTTCGGATAAAAATACCTATAAGGTTTCATAATGTACCTATACCAAATTACATCAATATCGATTCAACGGTTATGACGGTCACATAGCTTCTAAAACGTTTCAAAGTGATCCTTGTGATTTTATTGCAATATTTGACATGATTTAGTAACATTTTTGCATTTATAGCGTTACTAGCTTCCGCCTAGCGTCTTCGCTCGCGTGGTACCTGTATAAAAAGTATCCATAATGATATTCCAGAAAAAGTTGTTTATTACAATGTTTCATCCAACTTTGTTTGGTCGTAGCGCGCGCGTTATGGTCCACTCACCCTGAAGAAGATTCTCTAGATGAATCGAAACATTGTCGGTGTCCTCATTGACAATTTATCATTTACGTGAGTAATTTCCCGTTGTTGTAATAATGTGTAGTACAACTCACGAAAGTTTTGAAAGTGAAATCCTAACAAACTTTCTGATTTATAATATTAGTAAGAAAATTGATAATTAAAAATTATTATCAATTAAAAGGCTGTATATATAAGTACCACAGTCTGTTTTAGATACTTACTATTTACAGGAGAAACTGTATTTTTTCAGAACTTTCTAAATATTTGAAATTTCTGTCAATTTTGACTATGGAAAACTACAAATGCTCCTAATATACATGCTCATCACCAAATCATAATGTAATATTGGACTTACCTCCCAAGCAGGGCTGGCAGTGAACAGAATATGGTCAATTCTCTTCCCATCTGGGTTGATTTTGACCTGGCCGGGGTCAGAGTAGCTGTTATTTGCATTATCACAGGTGCCCGTAAACTTCCTTATGGTGGGGTTGCTACCTTCACATATCATATCGTACGGATCCAGTAATGCAGGCAGTTGGCTGATTATTCTGTGGGAGAATATGGATTACTAACTTCCGTCTGCGGTTTCGCTCAAGTGGTACCTCGATAAAAAGTTTCCTTTATGTTATTCTAGGACATAAGCGTTTGGGAGTGATTGAATCACAAACTTTCCGATTTATAATTTTAGATATGCGATTTTCATTACCATAGCTTTGAACATTAATCGAATTTAGAGAATAATGCTTTTATAGAATCATGAATAGAGAGCCTATTCATTTTTTCTAGTTACTAGAAGTATTAGTTAGTATTCTTGTAAACGGCGACGGGCTTGCAACCTGTCACGTGTGGAATGCTAACTACTGAGAGGATGTCTACTGCACATGGGCATTACAGTCCTGATCTTATTTCATTTAATTTTTACTACGAGACTCAAAAAAAAAATATATATATAACTTACTTATAAGACAGATCTCCCGGTCCCGTATTAAAATCTCCAGCTAAGATGGAAATATCGGCAGGCGCCGACGTCAGATGCACGAACTCCGCAGTAGAATGTGCCTGCAGCACTCTGTGAGCTAGGTAGATATCGTCAATGTGATATTCCGCATGCAACTGAATAAAAAAATATTTATTTCATCTATAAAAACATAGAACATTTTTCTTAAAAATTATTTAACATAATGAGCTAGCACGAATTGTTTAGTCAAATCTGACACTTATTTTATTGTATAGCATCAAAACTGACACATAATTTAATACAATAAGTTTTGACGTTTTGGACGATACAATAGTGATTTGCCAGCCCCACAGAACCAAAACCTCTTCAATTCAATTTCAAACTCACTCTTCAATTAAAAACTTACATGAGTACAATAAACATTGACCAGTATATCACCACATCGGATCCGACACAGTCCAACCCCCTTTCCTCCGAACCAGTCTCCATGATGGATCTTGTGAATGTAGCCGTTCAATGGCCACTGGTGAAAGAACACATCCTGAATCATCCATTTGGAGAAAATGCACAGACCGGAACCAAGGACACCGCTAGAACAACAATAATATCAGCATTATCATTAAGTAGTATTCATAAAAGCGGTGATGGGCTTGCAACCTGTCACATATGGAATTCTAACTAATGCAAAATGTGGGCATGTGCCAAATCTTCTCACCACATCTTCAAGAATCTGAGTCTTGGAGATCTGAGAGGATGTCTTCCGTACTTGGGGATTACAGTTGCGGTGACCCTGTTTCTATTATTTATCAATTTATTATAGAAATTTAACTCTTGTAAATGTGTAAGGGAGGTAGTTAGAGGCACATGATACATTTCATGCTTCTTTTGAGACACTACTCTTCTTCTCTAAATTTGTTTATGCTTCTTGTTCAGATGCACTTATGATGTAAGTTTTTATTGGGTCTCAGCATATTTTTTATAGTAGACTATTTATTTAAGTATAAAATAAAGTGCTTAGTAATGGTTATTTAAACTTTGGTTACCTGTAAAAGTAGTGCGAGTAAGGTAGCTTATCTTTTAAACTATCTTTCAGATTTAGATAGTCATGCTCGCTCCAAACTTCCTGAAGACACACAATATTATGTAAACTTTCTGCCAAGTATGTAGCAATAGCTTCAAACCTTTCTTTGCGCTGCTTCGAGACTACCGGTATACCCCTGAAACAGATTACACAAGACATTGAAAATAGTGGTTTTAACAAATAACAACACAGTTACATACAGTAGATTCGGTTCTCATGAGCCACGAAACTCCAATTTACACATAAATGAATAATAATTTGTTCAATGCTGCAGTGCTAATTTCAAAACACTGCGGCATTGTGTGATAACTTACCAGCAGTTCAATGTAAAGACGTTTAGATTGATTTCCATGTTGTTTCCACTGCTTTTACAGGTCAGCTTATTTGTAAATATCTATAATACTATAACTCAAATGAATACTGAAAAGGACCTAAGGTTAGAGGACGGGGAATAAAACCTAAAACTAAACCAACACAATAATCAGCTGTGTAGATATTCGATCCGATACTGCAGCTGCACTGCACGATTTTTCCTTTGATTGATTGGTGGAGTAATGTCAAAATTAATTGACATTGACAATAAATGTACAGTCAGCAAAAAAAGGTAGCTCTGCACCACAGAACACATATATCCGACAGACTCTGCACATAACAAGTTGTATAACGCCATCTATCAGGGAATAGCTAAACTTAAATGATCAATAGATACAAACCAGCTCGCAGTTTTTGTGATCTAGAAACTGCGGCAACGGCAAGCCAAATAATGTATTTTTCTAGGACATCATTTGGACTAAAATCAAACAACAATAATATTAATTATTTTATTTATTCACTACACATTGAATTCACATAATTGTATTGAATGGTCTTTAAAAACAGGCTCTTTGGGCTCTTGGTAAGTACTGGATGAGTCTGGTTCTTTGATTTCGAAGATAGAAACTTCCATGGAATCACTAGTGTCAGAGCCAGGAGTATTATTCAGTTCAGTAGAATTGTCAGCAATAATATCCTGTTTAATGTTCTGCTCAGTTGCAGTATTAATAAGTTCCTTCTCACTTTTAGAGTCAGTTATACTTTTTAAAGTTCCTCTAATACTTTTATCAGCAGGATCCACAAGCAAGCCGGCAATTCTGAGGGCTATTGACGTTTTTGCTGAACCTGTGTCACTTCTCTCTTTACGGCCGGCCTCTTTTGTTGGCGGTGGTATATATTCCTTTGGTTTGCTATGTGTTGCTAGATGTACAAGTAGGGTGGCCTGCAAGAAATTTCAACAACATTTCAGAGAATGTATTTTTATACAGACATACGGCTAATTAACGAGAAAAAAAATTATACTAAAGTTTCGTTGATCGCGGTCGCGGACGATGCTTTGATGAAAGGCATCTGAATTGTCTCGAAATATCAGCAATACAATATTTTAAAATGATTCAACAGCCACAATAGTTTTAATTCTAGTAAATGTCTCTTTAAATAAAATAATACTATAGGAATTTAATAATACCTTAGTTGATAATTTTGCAAAGCAGATCTCACATTCATGCTTGACTTTCAGATGTTTCATCTTGATGTGTTGTTTCAAATTATTATTCCTGGTGTATACTCTGTAAAATGATAATAAGAACATTTTATTAAACAAAAATAGAAGTTCTTTTCTACCTTAATATAGGGAAAGCATCGAAAAAGAACTAGACTAGCAGTCCTATTGTGAAGATCCATCCTATTGTAGCTTCACACAATCATTGTATTTTTACCCAAAAGTGTATGAAGTTGTGGGAGTGACAGGCAATACATTTTTAAAATATGGCGCCTTGAACCCCAAAAAAGGGGGTAAATAACAATAATTATACTTAATTTATGTTTAGCAGTTGGGTTTTATTTTTTTATAATAATTTGTATTATCTTGTAACAGTAAGAATTTATCAGTTGAAGTCATTAATGGTCACCAGGCCATAATCTCCCGGAAAGCATATTCTGGTAGGTAGACTTACCGATCACAATTTTTATATGTGCAGGGATGGAACGACGGTGTATAGCGTGTATTGTGAATCTTTGAATGGCGCACCATATGAGACCTTTTGGTAAATTTTCGGCCACAGTCATGACATTGGTACTCTGAAAAAAAAAAAAAAAACAGTAGTAAAGCGCCAGTTAATACAGGTAATGTCATTGCTAGTTGATAAAAGTTGCACATGGGCTATATGATACACAAACTGTATCTTTAACAAATTTCTTACACTTGATTGAAAATTTGAAACATAGTAACTTTTGCTTTTTTAATATAACTAGCCTTGACTTAAAAAACTTAACTGTTTAAACAAAATCAGTTTAGCCTTTATATCATGATTTAATATTATGATGACAGATAAAAAAATATCTTTTAGATTTTTGCATCTAATAAAAAAACTGGCCAAGTGAGAGTCTGACTCCCGCACGAAGGGTTCCGTACCATTATCTATAAATAACAGCAAAAAAATCACGTTTGTTGTATGGGAGCCACCCTTAAATATTGATTTTATTCTGTTTTTAGTATTTGTTGTTAAAGCAGCAACAGAAATACATAATCTGTGAAAATTTAAACTGTCTAGCTATCACGGTTCATGAGATACAGCCCTGTGACAGACAGACAGACAGACAGACGGACAGCAAAGTCTTAGTAATATTGTCCCGTTTTTACCCTTTGGGTATGGAACCCTAAAAATGAGTATTATGAAGTATCAAATCAATAATAACATGAAGAATATCAATACAAACCTATATGCATCATCTTTTTGTGCTTCAGAAACTTTGACCATTGTACAAAAGACATATCGCACAGATCACAGCTGTAGGTCTTATGATGTTTCATATGTTTCTTCTTATCTAAGAGTGTGATGAATTCATTATTGCAAAGATCGCAGCTGTAAATAAAAATTATAGTAAATAATTAAAATTATTGACTGGGTTCACCACAGTTCAATTGATATTAACTCTGCCTTCTGCGCTGTAGGTTGTGGGTTCTATCTCCACCCAGAGCAAATATTTGTGTGATAAACATAAATGTTTGCTCTGTGTCTGGGTTTTATAAAGTATTTTTTTTGTATTTTTTTTGTAAGTATTCTATTAGTTATCTAGTTCCCATAGTACAAGCTTTGTTTAGATGTTGTTGTGTGATAATGTCCACCAATATTTTTATTAGATGTGGGTTTTGTGCTGAACATAATGTATGGACATGCCACTGACATCTAAACATTTAGACATCTTCAAGGATCTAAGCGTATGAGTATTGTACTTGAGGATTACAGTTGTGATCCTATTTAATTTAATTTCTATAGTAAATAATTGAAACTATCATGATGATTATTACCTGAATGATTTCACAAATGTGTGCTTATACATATGAGCACTCAACTGGTGCTTCTTCTTGAAGTTATTGCTGCAAACATCACAGGTAAATCCCGTTTTCCTCCCATGATGGGCTTTTATGTGTCGCTTTAGGTTCTGCCGATTTACATAGACTTTCCTGCATTCTGGACAACTGAAAACATGATAGAAATGTGCTGTATAGTTCAACGCTGACAAGTCTCAGAGACCACCAGCATAATGTATAAATCGATTCGAAAAGGAATTGGTTTTTAAAAAAAAACTTTTAATTGAAAAAAGAAAGAATTGACAGCAGATCCTTTTTCTTTCACAGGAAAGCTGTGATATTTAAGAGGATATCTACTTACAATGCATGGAGGCATGCCTTTAATGGTATACTTGAATCTTTCTCTAAAAAGGAAGAATCAACAATTTACCTACCTGTAAATAACGTTTACTGCTGGTTCCACATGCACGCTGTAAATATGCCGGTCTAAGTGACTCTTGTTAGTGTAAGATTTGTTGCAGTTGGGTTCTCCGCACACGAACTGTTTCTGAAAACAATATCATTTAATTTTACCACATCATACAACCGTCCTTTCATCTTCTTTAAATGTAATGCTAGGTTATCATAAAAACGAGAAGTATTTCGATGTTTTCCACGTGGGTTCAACTTACAATATTCTGGTGAATCTTCTCATGCTGTTTTAATCTGTACGGTCTATTAAATGCAGAGCCGCATTGTGAACAAATGTGTGTTTTCGGAGGTTCCTTTTTTGGCTGAGTTTTACTCATCTTGCGTGAAATCGTGGAAAATCAATTTCCGTGATTTTTCAAATCAAAATAAAAACAAGCGACAAGTCGCGACGGTCTTCGCGCACTGTCACTGCCAGAACAATCAACTGTCACTGTCAGTTAAAACCATCGCGACGAACGTACTGGATATAGCTTGATTTGATTCTGTGTTCTGTGGTTCTATGGATGCAGATGCAGCTCTTTTGAGCCGCGCCGCCTTTTTTGTTTTCTTTAAATTCAGTTTCCTTCGCAACCGATAAACAAACTTTCAAAACATCACCTCAAGTTCAAAATAAACAATTAGCAATCATTTCAAAATAAAATAAACCTAGCTATATTGTCATTGCTTTGACATATTATAATTTGGTCCAATAACTAGAATTGAAATCAAAACAAGGAGGTAGGAAACTACTTGAAACCATCGTAATACAGTTGGTATCCTTGCAGATTTAATAATATCAGTAGGTATGTAAAAAATAATAGTGCTTGTGTGAAATTTCAGATAACATAACAAAGAAGTTTCTGCAGCTCAAAACAAAATGCCATCCCTAGAAGCACCATGCGTGGAGTTGGGAACCGCGCCACAGGACAGCGTTGTTGTCTCACCATCTCCGTCGGAGGTATCCAGTGCCAGTTCTCCTGAGCCTCAGTCAATACGAGCTACTCCCTTATTCCGGTAAGTAATTTATTTACTGGTACCTATCCCGAATTTTTCCATCTGAAATCATTAGATAATATTTACCGCTTACCGGGAGATGGCGGCATGTACGTACCTTGTTATGCACATTTTCTTTTCTTAAACTGCTACTCATCAATAGATGGCGTGTTTAACCAAATAAATTAAAAATAAATGCCTGCGCACATTTTCGGACGGAAGCGCAGAGGATTTTTAATTTATAAATTGAATTAATATTAAGGTATATTTTAAATCCTCTGTTTTCCCGTCCGCCAATGTACGCAGGCCATAAATAGGTGGACGCAAAACAATTTTTCCTATCAATGGGGTTTGCACACATTAAATTGTAAATTTTCCGGTCAACAAGAGCCCTAGCAATGCCCCCGCCTGAACCTGAGCAGCCACGTGGTCAGGACGAGCTGGAGCGTCGCCTGCCAGGGTATCAGCGAATCGTCATACCACGCGAACTCACCCTAATCGAACTGCTGGTAAGTAATTATTTCATTATCGACCTCTAAGTAGGTACATTATTATTTCGTTAGAATCTTGAATTATTTCAATGTTCTAGATGCGTTCGAAGTTCCTACTTAGGGTGGGTTTCCTCTGAAGCGGAGCTGTGCGATGCTGTGCGGAGCGGACCGTGAATTGACCAATCACAGTGCTAAAAATAGCCGACCTGAAAAATATGAAGCGCTGTGATTGGTCAATTCACGGTCTGCTCCACACAGTTTCGCGTCAGTGGAAAACTGGAAACCCACCCTTACGCGGTAAAATAATAAAACACAGGTACTACTACGGACTTGTACTACTACGGACTTGTACACCTACGGAAACAATGCAAAATTGCAGTAGGTAGGTAGCAAACTTAGGCTTTGCAGTTTGATTCAATAATATTTTTCCTCACTTTATTACATTTTCCTTCAGAAACAATCCAGTGGCGTGACATCAGACGACGAAGTACTGCAGATCCGCGAAGCTAGACTCCGAGTGGTCGCAGAAAGGATCGGTTTGCGACGCCTCAACATCCTTGCACCGAGACTGCGGTCTCTTACTCTCGATGGAAGCGCTTTGGCGTCGCTACGGGACCTTGGGATTGGTTTGGTCCATCTGAAGGCAAGTTTATATCGGAATTGTTGGAACCCGACTTTTTACTGTAACCTTCAACTCAGCTTTGCTACACAACCTTTCTCAGGTGTATAATTTCGGAAACTCCTCTTTTAAGGACCCGGTTTCATGGACGATTACTCTAAGTGATCCTAAGACGTTCTTGGACAGCGTCAATTATCTTTATCCATGGTACCTACGCTTATCTTGTTGTTAAACTCTCAAGCATGCACATATCTACTTTTTCGTCTTCTGAACAGCAATTATTACATTTTATCCAGCTAAAAACTCGTGTGAAACAAATGACAATCTCGCGAGATTATATCCTGCTGGAACAAAGTATTCTAGACTTTCCCTACGTCCCTACATCTATGTCTGTGGTCTAAGCTAATGCATTCTTCAGGTGTTGAGCGTAAACCGTTGCGGCTTGACCAGTCTCGATGGAGTATGGGGCTTGGGGGCTCTGCGTGAACTCAGCGCTGCGGGGAACCGCCTGCAAGACCTGCATCCGTTGGCTGCCCTGCAAAAGCTGCACACGCTGAATCTTTCCGAGTCAGTATTTTTTTCTCAACTGAAAATAAATTTAGTCATTTTAAATAGAAATACGGCTAATTACCACGTTTTTCTTTGTATTGCTGACGTTTCGAGACAATTCACGAGTATTCGCCGATCTGCCGTTGATCGCGGTCGCGGGCGATGCTCATGATGAAGAGCATCTGAATTGTCTCGAAACGTCAGCAATACAAAGAAAAATGTGGTAATTAGCCGTATTTCTATTTAAAATGATTAACAACCACGATAGTTTTAATTCTATAAATTTAGTCATGTTAATGATTTATTTCCTTGACTTCAGTTAGAATTAAGTGTGTATGTATAATTATCCGTGCATGAGGTACCTACTCCTAGATACTTGCGATACCCAATGGACGTAAGTAGGTAGGTATATTATTTCCATGAAGTAGGCCTTCTACTTACGCTGTGGGTAGGTATACTTTTAGTGGCTTAATTCAATAATTATAACATTTATAGACTTTTGCATGTCTTCTCATACCAGAAGTCCACGCCAGACTGTCTTCAGTCACGTCCTTTCCACTAAAGATGAGATAGAGCATCCCTGCTAAAGATGAGACGATTGAATCGAATCGACAATTCATCACATGATACCTCACAATATTTTCCCGCTCGTTAGAGATGGGACCGCATACCTCGCTGGAGATGGGAGACGGTTGAATCGAGCTTATCAAATACCTACCTAATTATATTTTTGTTGTATCAGCAATCCAATATCAGAACCTGGCCGTCTCTGGACCTTAGGCATATGCAGCTCTCTGCGTCGCCTCACACTCTCTGGTTCCGCGGCGGCCGACACTCCGCACTATCGCTCGCAGGTCGCGGCCGCGCTGCCGATGTTGGTCTACTTGGACGATCGGCCTTTGCACACTGATGTTGAATGTACGAGCTCGTAAGCTGTAGCCACTGTATTATTGCCTAAAAATCAATCTTTTGGGCGAGTTTCCACCTGCGAGGAGCTTTGCGGAGCGACATTTTCAAACTCGAGTATTGGTCCGCTCCTCACAGCTTCGCGCAGTTTCGCTTAGGGAAAAGCTCACCCTTACTGACTAAATTTGAAAGCTTTTGGCAATTCAATTCACCGGGTGAAGATTTTTACCCGTCTACGCTTTAGATAGACAAAGTCCTGCTTCGTTCTTTACCTATTTCAGTCCTGTCTTGTCTTGAGCCTTGAGCTAAAGGATCATTGAAAAAATGATAGGCCCCAAGGCCGTGTTTGTTGCCTGATTCTTCTAGGCTTAGTCGCGAGGAACAGGCATAGCTTCACCTAGCTCCTATGACGTTTCAAAGTGTGAGTGTGTGATCCTTGTGATTATAATGAAATACCTTTTGAGTTTGAGTTTGAGCCCATTGAATCCACGCTCACTCAACAAGATGAACATTATCTTAGGATCTGTCTTGGGGCTGTTTAATCAATGTTCAGTTCTCCAGATGACTCCGATGGCTTGTTCGGAATGGCACAATTATCGGACTCTGACGAGAGTGACGAGGAACTAGAGCCCACTTCGGGATTGGACCAGCTGCCGCCGGCCGAGCCTGAACCGGGGCCCTCTTCTGATATACAGGTAAAAAAAACCGGCCAATTGCAAGTCGGACTCGTGCACGAAGGGTTCCGTACCATTATCTATAAAAAACGGCAAAAAAATCACGTTTGTTGTATGGGAGCCCCACATAAATATTTATTTTATTTTGTTTTTAGTATTTGTTGTTAGCGTCAACAGAAATACATAATCTGTGAAAATTTCAACTGTCTAGCTACCTCGGTTCATGAGACAGCCCTGCTGTAACAGACAGACGGACAGCGAAGTCTTAGTAATAGGGTCCCTTTTTTACCCTTTGGGTACGGAACCCTAAAAAATAATACGCACCATTTATAAGCGAAAAAATATATTGTGGAAATGTCTGTTAAAATGTACAGGTTGTATTAAGTCTACTCTCAAAAACTGAAGAAAAAGTACCATATATTATTTTAGTTGAAAAATTTGCCACGTTTGACTTCGTTTTTCGTCTGATGGTCCAGTTTCAGTCTTCGAGCTTTCGAGGTTTTATTGCACTCTGTATAATAAAAGTACAACCAACTGTAGGTACCTAGGTAGGTAATCGCGTTTGTACTTACGACTTACGTACGAGTACCTAAATAGTTAGTTAAGGAATAAAATGTGTCACTTCACTTGTAAGTTGTGACGTAACTTTATTTGCAACATTTATGTAGCACTAACTGTCTACTGCGTATTCGTACGCAGATAAGAATACTTACATAAAAAAGTAGGCACTTACCACGACTGTGCCACCACGTTATTTCCAAGTGTTTTTCAAGCAGAAGTAATATTTATTTGCGTCATTATGTTCTTGCTTGCAAGTTACATTTGCATGTCATAAAAGATTGACTACACTCGGTGAACACAGTTATTATCTTGCATCGCGGATATCACGGATCGCGCATCACTCAGTTACTTTGTTGTAGATAGGTATCTAGTTACGTACAATGGGTATGATAATTGTAGTGTTCGTGTTCATATTACTAGTTTTCCTAATCTTTTTATATTCAGTTGTTCTACGCCCCGTAGAAAAATACCTCTTATTTTATTATACTAATCCATGCTAGTTATTTAAATAAATGCGGACTACGTTGATAAACCATAGCGCTTGAATTAAAAAAACATTTTCAGTGATTTAATAATCAAATCACCTCTAAAGGTGCATTACCTCTGGACTAACTTGTCACAATTTTTGAGACACCCTGTATAATTTATTTATTATTTATCAAATTATTTATTTGCACTTAAAAAATAATACAAAAAGGCGGACTTACTGCCAAGGCAAGTGGTCAACCACGTCAGGGTACCACAGGTTTAGGCATAATACTAATAGGGTTGACTAAGTTAAATACATACCTCAAAATCATCATGTTTAGTGGGACCTTCCCACATCACCGGGAAGGAGTCCAGAAGACAACGGTGACGGAGTCCTATCCAATATTGAAACTAGGACTCGCAGACGTCCTGCCACAACTGAGGGCGCAGGTGAACGGCCAACAAGGCCTCATATGCCTCTTAGACCAAGGACTGCGGTAGACCGGCGGCCTACTGTAAAGGCCCCCACTAAGCTGCAGATTTTGAATACGCTTATGGGTACGTCTATTCTATAGCTTGGTAATTTACACGCGATAAACAAAATACTTCCTACTAATCCTACTAATAATAAAAATGCTAAAGTTTGTGAGTGAAGTGTGTGTGTTTGTGTGTGTGTATGTGTGTGTGTGTGTGTGTGTTTATGTTTGTGTTTGTGTTTGTGTTTGTGTTTGTGTTTGTGTTTGTGTTTGTGTTTGTGTTTGTGTTTGTGTTTGTGTTTGTGTGTTTGTGTGTTTGTTACTCTTTCACGCAAAAACTACTGAACGGATTTAAATGAAACTTTACAGTAATATAGCTTATACAAAGCAACAATCACGCGTTCTCTAATGTTCGTATGAAAATAAATTTGCCTAAAGATGCGTGTTTTTAACATGGTAACCTAAATAAAGGTGTGTTTTAAATATAGCGTCAGCTCCGAAGCATGGAAGCGTTGTAGTTGTAGTACCTATAATTATGTAGGTTAATCTCAATACCTATATAAAACTCTTGCAGGCGCGGATCCAGCCTTCAAAAACGGTTGTGGTCACAGTCGCAAAAGAGAAACGTCCGCGCATTTGATGATTTTGATGTCTATTGTCATTGCATGACACTTTGTGTATAAGAGTAAAATGGGCGAATACGTTTAAATAAAAATTGACCAACACGCACACGAACAGTTCCGCACCATTATCTAGTCCTAAAAATTACACTATTAAAATAGCAAAAATAAAATTGTGACGTCACAAGTCTATTAGGGTTGTGGGCATCCCAAGTAACACAAAGTTGCTGTTTAACAGCTGACTCGCGGTTCACATCGATACATACTATATGTCCATAGTGCCCACGACACTGGATCCGCGCTTAAACTCTTGCATTACTGACTGACTGACTGAATGATCTATCAGCGTACAGCCTAAACCACTGGTCTTAAAAACATGAAATTTGGTGTGTAGAGGTGCACTAAATAGAGTAATAGATTCCTAAAATTCTACTTCTAGCCGGGTGCTGTGGAGGTTGAAGAATGAAGTCGCGAGGCTTTCCACTAGTGCTAAGATTAAAATATTGTAAAAGTTTTAAAGTGAGATAAAGAACGTTTGAAATAATGATATTTCGCAGACGAAGAATGGCGGTGCAGTGGTAGCGAGCTGACATCACAAACTGCGGTGTGTGGGAATCTGGCACAGGCTCTACGGAGATCTAGCTCGACGTTCCAACGACGAAGCTCAGGTCAGTCAGTACAGTACTTATACTTACAAACTTTTTTAATCGGCGAAATAGAGGAGGTTCTTGATTCAGCAAGTTTGTTCGTCTATTTCGTCCGTCTGTCTGTCTGTCACAAGGCTGTATCTCATGATGGCTAGACAGTTGCAATTTTCACAGATTATGTATTTCTGTTGCCGCTGTAACAACAAATACTAAAAACAGAATAAAATAAACATTTCAGTCTGGCTTCCCCACAACAAACGCGTTTTTTTTTTTGCCAGTTTTTATAGATAATGGTACGGAACCCTTCGTGCTCGAGTCCGACTCGCACTTGGCCGGTTTTTTTAAACGTAATTAAATTATTACCACTCAACATCGAAAAAGCTTATTGCAATTAATCCAAATCACTTTTCCTTTTCTTCCTCTATCTATACTATATGCTCTACTTCACATTATGTTGGTATGCTTATTTTATTATCTACAGGCATATTAGCTTATCTGCCAAATTAGAAATCAGATTAAAATTGCACGCCTTTCTACATAGTGCACAAATTATGCTGAAATATACCTACTTACTATAAAAATAGAATCAGACTTTCTCTCTACCAACTTGATTTTCATACCTAAGATTTGTTAATATCTAATGAATATAATAATTAAAAAAATATATAAAAATTAAAATACATAAATAATAATAATTATTAATTACTAAGTATCTCAATTATTTTAGTCACAGACTTGTATTAGGCAAGGTATTGAGGCATTTGCACAATTTACAAAAACGTATTAATTTCTAGTATTATTAAAATTTAGAAAGCTGGGCAGTTCCTTGTGACTTGCTATTCGAACATGCGTTTGCCTCATACATGCCTCATATGTAGGGTTGCCATCTCTAAAATTTGGCAACCACGACACGACGCGTGGAAACCCCGTATTTTAGAGCCCCGAACCCGGACATGTTAACAGGTTTTTTAAACACAGTCAGTGTAATAAAAAACGGGCCAAGTGCGTGTCGGGTCACGCGAAATGTAGGGTTTCGTAGTTTACACAGCTAACAACCTTAAATATTATGTAATTTTCAAATTATTTATATACTCTGTTATGAAAACAAAACTTTATTAAAATAGGGGGGACGGTGAATTTAGCGAGTCGGTTCGTCGGTTGATCACGGCTTGCGGGCACAGTGTGTGTGAGGCGGGCGGCCAAATATTAAATCCTGACTACAAATGAAATCCCGCCCGGACGCTTCCCGGGCGCTCTCTAAACTAGGACAAATCCGGGGAAACCCGGACTGACGGCAGCCCTACTCATATGAGGTGGCAATTGTTTACTCACAGTGAGAGTGAGTTGGTGTAATTCAATAAGAAAGGTGTAATTTGTTTGCAAAATTAGCCTTGCTTACTTTAACATCATGCCAGTCAACGACGACATGGCCTACTGAGCCGTCGTCAAAGCCAGTAGCAAAAAAATGTGTTTTCTTCCCCATGTGGGGAAGTGGGGGCAGAGCAGACGCATGGTTCTTCACAAAGCGCGTCAAATTTGTATGCTAGGCACAGTATAAAAACATTATACAAGTGTATCAAGACGACTACAGAATACTAAAGGCACAAGCACACCTTAAAAATTTGCTTAATTTTGAAGAATCCTCAACTTGTTGCTGTTTTTGTATCGATTCGAAGAAACTAAAAATCCAGTTTCTGTTCCTAATACACCCTATATTGTATGTATTTTCCCAGCAATGGGACACAGTATAGTTATTAAAAAAAAAGTAAGTAGGTACCGAATTTCTGACACAGAATGCTTACAACTTGCATGTCAGTATTGTATGCCAGATGCTAGTGATTGGTAATCCCTACCACGATAGCGTTTAAAGCAATTATATTGTTATGTCGTGGTGTGTCGTGTCGTGACGCGCCATAAGTATATCGTATCCATACATTTAGTATTAGAATTATATTACTAAAGCGTAGCGTCCCGACACGCTACACAACAACATAAATTAATTGGTGCTTATAGAATTAAAACTATCGTGGTTGTTAATCATTTTAAATAGAAATACGGCTAATTACCACGTTTTTCCTTGTATTGCTGACGTTTCGTTAATACTGTATTCGCCGATCTGCCGTTGATCGCGGTCGCGGGCGATGCTCATGATGAAGAGCATCTGAATTGTCTCGAAACGTCAGCAATACAAAGAAAAACGTGGTAATTAGCCGTATTTCTATTTAAAATAATTGGTGCTTATCACCAAACTTACCTACTTACTATAAATAATAGACATAGGTACTCGTAAAAAGTCTACAGCTACAGTATTTACCTGTTTATTGTTCTAATTGAATAGTACCTAAAAATAGAATGTTTGGTTTTCCTCAAACATGGGTTAAAGGTTATATATAAGTACTTAACCATCTCACGTAATGAGATTTCATTGCGACATAGGTAAGGTACATAGCTCGTTAGCAAAACAAAGCGTTTTCCCTTTATTGTGTGTAAGTTGCGTCCCGCGGTTTCATCCGCGAATATGATTTTTTATAAAAATAAAAATAGCTTATAGCACTCGGGGATAATGTATCTTCCGATTAGTGAAATAATTTTTGGAATCGGATCAGTAGTTTCGTAGATTATCTCCTAATCACATACAAACTTTACCTTGGTAGGTATAGGTACCTACCTACTTTTTTGTTATTACTACGTTTTGACCCGCATCTTCGTCCGTGTAGATTCAAAAAAGAAATTCATGAAAATATAAAAAAATATATAAAAACAGTAGCCTAGTCCGTCCCAAGACTTAAAACTCTTAATTAAGTGAAATTTCATCACAATCGGCGCAGGCAGCTTATTCCATTATAGACAGACAGATAGACAGAGTTACTTTTGCATTTCTAATATTAGTATAGAAAGTACCTATAGGTAATACGAGTAGGTAAAGATGGTTGTTTACTGGGCAGCCATGTTGATAGATTGTTTGATAGACAATATTTGGTAGGCCTATGCTATCCTCATTTCTATGTAAACTCACGTTTACCTTTATTTAATATGAGGTACCTACGCGTTTGGTTAGTATTGCAAGGTAAATACTCTCACTTATACATACATAATACCTAGTGTTGGTTTAATCTCAAATTACCCTAAGTAGTTGTACATTGAAAGATTTCAAAGGTAATAACGAAGAGCACCATCCAAATACAGCTCTCAGATTCTATTTAAGGCGAGTCGACGATTGTTTTTGTTCGAAACGAAAAAATAAATACTTGTGAACAAGCCACATCTCCTATTTTATAATGTATAGTATATGTGAATAAAGATGTACCCATCTTTAATCACTTCGATAAATAATCCTACCGACCGCTGCAATGACGACAAACACACGTAGGCGCGTGGTCCGCCTTTGCTTTTCGAATAAATTAATGATATAAATTATGTATAATTACTTCAAAAATCAAAATCAATCAAAAATCTATTCTAATAGAAATCTAGATCTACATATTACCTATCTTTAACAATAAATCACAAGTTGATTTTAATAGTAGGTATATAAAATATTTCGATCATAAATTCTAAAACGTATCATTTTGAAATAATATCTTTATCGTGAAAAGTTTCTGCTGTTATGTTTTCAGCTTAATAGAAATCTAGGTAGGAACCTGAAGTAATAAACTTATAAAAATAGGAGATGTGGCTTGTTCAGAAGTATTTCTTTTTTCGTTTCGAAAAAGAGCAATCAGCGACTGGGAGCCTCTTAATATATTCTTGAAAGTAACTATGAAATAGGTGTTTTCGAAGATTTATGGGAATACCAATTTCATAATAGGTATAACTTTATAGAATATATTTATGTAGGTATAATTACCTAAACTGCATTGAAATGAAACCCATAACATGATGGTGATAATCATAGTTTTTACAAAATAGCCCCCAGTTTTATTTCGGGTACATAAGTATAATAAAAGAAGGAACGACATGAACCAATATTGATGATGATGATTTTATGAGGTACTTAGCTGTGCCCGCAACTTCACGTGGGGGTTGAAATCACCCTCTAGTCGAATTCCCGCCTAAATCTCGATCCTATGAAAATTCCGGGATATAAAGTAGCCTATTAGGAAAGGATCATTAAAAAAAGCCAAGCCGTGTTTGTTGCCTGATACTTCTAGGCTTGGTCGCGTGGAATCGGCGTAGCTTCACCTAGTTTCTAAGACGTTTCAAAGAGATCCTTGTTATTCTATTAAAATAAATGATTTTTGAATTTGAATTTGAATTATATTTTGCCCCATAACCCCCAGTGAAAGTTCCATTAAAATAGCTTCAGCCGTTCCAAAGATAAGCCTAGACAAACAGACTGACAGACACTTACATTTTATTTATATGTAGGTATAGATTGTGTTGTGCTTTTAGATGCTGAGAAAGAGCTGATCGAAGCAACTTTAGAAGACGCTAGCAGAGTGCTGGCCTCGGAGATTCCACGAGCCCCAAAAGCAGAAGACTGGATTAAGTTCAAGCAGGATACAGGGTAAGAAATAAACGTTCTTACTGATTTACATTGAAAAATATAGGTACTTACTTACTAGGTACAAAAAACCGGCCAAGTGCGAGTCGGACTCGCGCATGAAGGGTTCCGTACCTACCATTATCTATAAAAACGGCAAAAAAAACACGTTTATTGTATGGGAGCCCCACTTAAATATTTACTTTATTCTGTTTTTAGTATTTGTTGTTATAGCGGCAACAGAAATAGGTACCTATATAATCTGTGAAAAATTCAACTGTCTAGCTATCACGGTTCATGAGATACAGCCCTGTGACAGACACACGGACAGCGAAGTCTTAGTAATAGGGTCCCGTTTTTACCCTTTGGGTACGGAACCCTAAAAAGAGGACATAACATAAACTACATTGCAAGCACACTAGAATACTCCAACCACTGTAGGTACCTACTTACCTACCTACACTTCTTGAGTCAACACATGAGTTCTGTTTATATAATTACTTCGCACATCGTAGTACCGCTATACTTACTATTAACTGTTCATCTGTATGTTAGTTTTTAGGGTTTCGTAGTCTACAAGAAACCGTTATAGATTCGCCATGTCCGTCCGTCCGTCTGTCCGTCTGTCCGCAGCTTAGCTCAGAGCTATGTGTTATTAGAATGTTTATTTTTATTTTTTTATTATAATGTACAGTTAAGTTTCATTTTAATCCGTTCAGTAGTTTTTGCGTGAAAGAGTAACAAACACACACACACTCACTCACTTACAAACTTTCGCATTTATAATATTAGTAGGATTATTATGTCATTATGGATATCTTACAGTGGTTTTCTTTTTAGCTTTCTATCACTTAGTTTTCTTTACAGCATCGACATTGACATCGACTTCAAGCAACGCCCGCCCTGCGACGCTGCCAAAGCGATCGAACGCCTCGAACAAATCGAGAAGGAAACATTAGAACGGTTCAAACAAGGGGAGCCATCACACAGCATCTCACAAAACAGCTCGACCAACTTCACCAGTATCATGAACGACTTCGAAGCGTGGAAGTCAGAGAATGTATCAGTTGATGACTTTTCGCTGTTTGGTGATCTCGCGCATGAGAGGAACGAGTTGTCTGATAATGAGTCACGGTCGGGTTAAGAAAGCGGCTTTCCCTTGAAAGAATCTGTCGTAACGTAACCATGCTGGATCGTAACCGTAGGTCAGCATCGGCCGGCACATACCTACAACGTCATATTATTTATATCCTACTCGTAGGTCATCATCGTATCATTTTATTAATGCGCTAGCAGTCTGCCCCGGCTATCGGGTGCACCTAATAATGATTTTATGGCTAATTTTTTTACACCTTGGGTTACATTATCGAAGTTTTAATAGGGATCCCTCATAGTTGACATCACGGACTTTTTTGTAGATATTGATTTCCTTTGTAAAACTGTAGTAGGTAGGTAGGTACATCACTTTGCTCTATTGTCAATAATTTCTGCAGAAAACGCAATATAAGGATTTTTTTTCATACGTTGGGTTACATTATCGAACTTTTCATACGGATCCCTAACGTTTTTGAAAATAATCTCTAGCCGATGTTCATCAGGGATAATGTAGGAGTCTAGTGGTAAAAGAATTTTTGCAATCGGTCCAGTAGTTTCGGAGTCTATTCGATGCAAATAAACAAACAAACAAAAAACAATCAAATCTTTCCTCTTTATAATATTAGTAGGTAGGTACCTACTAGGTATAGATTAATTTGCATTTCTGTGGTTCGATCACGTCACGCCGTAACGGATAACAGATTTGCAAGAAACTTTTAGTTGACTATTTACATAAATAGAGTTCGTTCGTGATCTGGAATATATAGGCTTTTATCCGGATACTACGCAAAGGAGTAAGCTTGTATAAATATCAAACTGGCTTCCGCCCGTGGCTTTGCGTGAAAAGCCTATTTTGTTATTCCAAGGCATAAGGCATAGGCTATGTATATTTTAAGTTTCATCCAAATCCGTTTGGTAGTTTGGGCGTGACTGTGCAACAAACATACAAAGATCAAAACATCAAACATCCTCACAAACTATGTATAGTAAGATGCGAAGGATGTAGGTACTATAGTACCATGATTGTACCATGACCATACAGTGTAAGGCCGTGCGCTGCGTTAAGCGGGCGTCCGTCGCGGGTGTCCGTCGCGGGCGCCCGCGTGGCGTGCTGTTTCATGTAATCTCATAGATCAGCGCTGCGTGCAGCGGGTTTTTTATTGGCACGGGGCACGGCGCGGGTCCCCGCGACGGACACCCGCGACGGACGCCCGCCGGCCTTAAGAGGGGGCTATTAGCTAGAAAAAAATCGGATTTCACCCGCGCCCTTGCGTCCCCCGAATCGCGTAGTACCACGAGCTGCCGCCGGCCGCCACGGCGCGCCGCGGCCCGCTCGCGCTGTACGCGGCTCTACCACAAAATAAATAAAGTAGCTTGACGCACTATTTGTAGGTACCTAATAAATATTCTGTTGACCATATTTATATTAGTACACCTATTTGTCTGTTTATCTGCCTACAACGAAAACAGAAAAAATGTATACCTAAATAAAATTTTATTATTACCACAGAATACTAAAGGACCATAAAAAGTTATAATTGTAATAAAATAAATAGGATCACAACTGTAATCCCAAAGAACGGTATTCAAACTCTCAGATCTCAAGACGCTTAGATCCTTGAAGATGTCTAAAAGGGGTAGTCAGAGACACGTCCAAACATTAAATTTGGCACGATACCCATATTTTGCAGTATTTAGCATTCAATACGTCACAGGTTGCAAGCCTATCGCCGCTTATAAGAATACCTACTAAGTGGTTTCCGCACGATGTTTTCCTTCACCGTTTTGAGTATAAGGTACGTGTATGCGCTATAACTTTTTCGAACAGTTGAACAATTAATTGATGCACGGCCTAGATTCGAACTCACTACCTTCCGATGAAAATTCGAGGCACCTCCCACTCGACCAACATGGCCAACTATAAATTTATCAAAATCAAAATTTTCGAACAAACAAAATTACCTTACTGTTTTATAAATGTTTCATCGAATATTTATTTGGCAGTTTCACCATTTACCCTTTACCAAAATAGCACATAATGCTCAAAAACGGTAATATCCGAACTTATTATTTTGACAAAAACCATATTATGTACTATTCGAATAAAAAAAACCATTGGCCACTCACAACCTTCAGATGGAAAGTCGAGGTACCTCTCACTCCGCCAACACAGCCAACTTCAAATTTACCAATATCAAAATTTTCTAACAAACAATAATTTTATTATTCTGCTGTTGCTTGGCCGATAAATATTTCATCGAATATTTTTTTGGCAGTTCAACCATTTGCCCTATATGAATATAACACATATATGCTCAAAAACGGTATGCAATATCCGAAATAAATAAATCAAAATCGTGAGAAAGGACTTTCGATATTCGAATGAAGAAATACAAATAAAACTTAAATATGCGTTTCTTTAATTGTATCGAAAAGCATAAATATTAAATGTCAAGTAATTATGAAAATGATAATTTATTTTTCATACAAACTTTAGCACCCTTTTCATAATGCAGTTCCCAGTTTTAGGGACCAGTGGCTTGACTGTGCGGTGCGTTGATATTCAGTCAGTCAGTCAGTCAGTAACGTAAGAGTTTTATAAAAGGTGGTGAGGTTCAATTATTGAAAACCCATGCCTGATTTTTTTTTTTATTAGTTATAGCGTCGTCGTTGTATAGATAGTTATAATCACGACAGTAACTGTTTATAATCATAGTTTTCCCTTACCTTCTACTAGTTTGAATCAATTGGGATTCATTTTCATTTGTTTTCTTCTTTGATCTAACAATAAACCAGTAATATGATATTTGTGAATTTTTAATTGTCTAATAAAATAACTTTTGTACCAATTGTAATGAATATTTTCGACGAAATGAAAATCCTACAAAATTATTTTCGGTCAAACGTGAAAATAATCACAACTATGTGAAATAATCACAACTGTAATTTGTTATGAAAGTTTTCTCTTACCTTTCATTTGTTTCGAAATCGAGGATCGATAGGTATTCATTTTCATATATTTTCTACTTTGATCTAAAAATAAACACAATATCGACCGAGAGGATGCTTTATAAACAAGTAGGTAGGTACAATATAATCTTGGTAGGTACGCTCGTTTTCTAAAATTTTGCATAGCTAATAATTAGTGATCGGACATTTGGGTGCATATTTACCTAAAGTTCATTTAGTCTATTTCCGGCAAAAGCTAAGAAAGTATGAAAACGGCTTCAAATTTGTAATTTATGTATATTTTTCTGTCTCACTCACTCACAGTAACTTCACACTCGTTTGGATATACATAAGCTGTTTGTCCGGTCGCTAACTACCCCTTTCAATAAAATAATACTATTTCTACAAAGCGCCATCTATATTAGCCAATAAATAACTTGAGGTAAGTAAATCCAATTATTACAGTTTTTGCATACTAATTACAAACTAGTAACTACTATCCATTGATCCCCGAAACGCGGGATTTTTTTAAAGAAGTGCTCTCCATACTAGTATAGCCAATCCGCAAAGTTTAGATAAATAAACATCAGAATATCCGACCACTAGCAATAATATCAGTAGAAACTCCCGCGACTTTGTTCACGTGAAGTTATAATCTAGCAAGCTTCGCTGCACTGCACCGCTGGTTGTATTTGGAGAATTTATTTCTTAGTGCGTAAGGTAGGTACCTACCTACCTACTAAAAAGGAATAAACCCTCAAAATTTAAAGTTTTTGGAATCAGTCGCTTAGACTGCGCGGTGCGTTGATATGTCAGTCAGTCAGTCAGTAGGTAACGTAAGAGTTATATATAAGTACTAGCAGACCCGCGATTGACGAAAGACGAAGTTCTGACAAAACAGTTCAGAAATGCGTTGCTATGACAACTAAATGTTTTCAGTCTGAGATGATTTAGATGAAGCCGTGTTGGCCGAGTGGGAGGTACCTACCTCGACTTTTTCGGTCGTGGGTTCGAACCCCGGCGTGCATCAATGGATTTTCTCTGTTAGTGAAGGATAAGCTCTGAACATCAGTCGTATTTAAAGAATACCTACCTTTTTCATAGTACCTACTCACCTACCTAATATTATAGAATGTATGTAGGTATCCTATTCTCTAAATTAGAATGGTGTTCAGAGCTCTGGCAATGAATAGGATTATTACGAAATAAGCCTGCAGGTTGGTAGGTACCTACCTATAGGTACCTACCAACCTAAATGAAATTATCCGTGTGTCGCTCGCGAATGAATCTTTCAAATACACAAAACACAAAGTACCTACCTACCTACCTACTTCAGTTATGTTTGACATTTGGTAGATTGGTAGGTAGGTACCTACCTAGATTAGGTAGGTACCAACACTAAACCACAACTAGACATAAAAACGACATACCTACTATTACCTACTTACCATACTATAACTACCTACCTAGGTCTATCTATCTATCTGATACCAATAATTCAATTTTCATACAATTGTGCGAGATGTTTTTATTGTTGTAGGTACCTACCTACCTACCTAGGTACTTACCTAAACCTAAGTCACATCACGTTCTCGTTGCTAGTAAAAAATATGAGGCGTAGATTAGGTTCAATGCGTTTCCCACGGCTTTTGTAATTTTTTTTTGTTTGATTTTTTACCCATGGTTAAGTTTAAAATTACGAAACCGCTCTGGAGAAAAGTAGCACAGGTCCGTCTAGCAACGCGGATCGCCGCGGAATGAGTATGACTGCGAAGCAAAATACGCGAATAGCAAGAAAAAAGAGTGCGGCATGAAGTTACCGATGCTCGGAATTAAATAGCGTAAGCGACATTTAGAAAAAAAATTAATTATGTAAAAGAAATGGCTTTAAAAAAAAAACTGCTAAACTATTCAATTTATAATTTATTTAGCAATATTTATGATAAATATCATATTGAATTGCCTTATGGTTTAGGATATTTTTGGGCAATTCTTGATTTTCAGAGATGTGTTTGGCATTTTTTCTTAACAAGGTTTTTATTAAATTTTTATTTTTGATAAAATAATTTTGACGCTTATATACCTGAGAATCTTCCATATAAATTTCAATTCCATACATCATTCACGATAAAAATTATTTGGGCTTCAACCATTGCAAATTTGGTTATTGCTCAGCCTTAAGCGTTGTCCTTGGTCGATTGTTGTTCACGGCAACGATCTTGTTGTGGTCACGTAGTAGCAATATTTTTGCATGTGCTCGGTTACGGTCATGATCACACTTATGATAGCCATGACCATGACCATGACCATGACAGTCTGTTGGCGTGGGTTCGACTTCTATAACTAAATTGAATACTGTGGTTTTTTGCGTCGTTTGATTGCCTTCTTGCATGCACACAGGCACACACCCAGACGCGACGTCTCGGTCACGTATCTACATAATATTATTATTTAAATCCTTTTCGATAACTTGCGTGTCTCGCGATATTACAATACCTACTCAAAAAAGAGGTTGCACGTACCTATTTATCTTGCAGTCATGTCTTACCTTAGAGAATTAAACCAATTTTACCCGTACTCTAATTAGAATTGACCAGGATATAATAATAATTGATTTGCTTGGTACCTATTTAATTGCTTAAAAACACGGATAAAACGACGTTTTCTAAAAATGATATATTTATGTATCGCCCCCGAAACCCCCTGCATACAAAATTTCATGAAAATCGTTGTAGCCGTTTCCGAGATTCAGATTATGTACCTACCTCGTTTAGATAATATACAAGAATTGCTCGTTTAAAGGTAGGTATTAGATTGTAAAAAATATTGTAATAGGTACCTTACTA
Organism: Hydriomena furcata; assembly: GCA_912999785.1. Taxonomy (NCBI): domain Eukaryota; kingdom Metazoa; phylum Arthropoda; class Insecta; order Lepidoptera; family Geometridae; genus Hydriomena; species Hydriomena furcata. Next base: position 11,960,879 of record OU538828.1, on the reverse strand, counting down.
TTAAAATTCCTTGGAACAGCTATTTAAATTTGCATGCGCAAATGTCATCGCTAAGAGGTAAGTTTTTATGCTTGGTGCGGACGAACACTATGTTTCTGGTTTTTGTTAATTATGTATGTAAATAACAAAAACCAGAAACATTTAACCAAAGAACATCTTACCATGCATTTGGCAGTGATATAGCGAATTGTAGCGCTATTTAAAAGGTATTCGTAACTTGGGCTGCCATGCCATAAATGGTCGAGATACGTCGGGATGAGACCCGTCATATGAAATGTCGGGATAATCCCATTGACAATTTGCAAATTGCAAATTGTCCCGACAAATTTTATTAATAAAAATAACTTTTTAATTCGTAATATTTATTTGTGCCGACAATTGTCCCAAAATCCCAACTTTATGAAAATTTGCCCAGATATTCAAGAAATCCCAACTGGTACTTGGAAGCCCCATAGGTAGCACCGTGCATATGTGAATAGGCCTCTTAATTTGTCAATTGTTTTGTTTGCAACTTTGTCTCTTTACTTGAAGTGCTTCACGATTTTTCGTGACTGGACGGTTTCCAGTAATCTTACTAACGAATAATTACTGGTAGGTAAAACCACTGAGATTTTATCTTGCAATAGGTATCTAAGTATCCTGCGCTTGTGTGTTTTGTCTGTTATCCTAATCATAATACAAATATCCTAATATTAATATTATAAATGAGAAAGTTTGTAAGTTTGTTTGTATGTTTGTGCCTTATTCAGGCCAAAACGACAAAACGGATTAAGATGAAAATCGCTGTAGACGTAATGCCCGAATAGCCTAAGTACTTTAAAATACAAAAAACATCCCCAAAATGATATCCTGAAAAAATATGTGTGATAAAAATCTGATCATCAGTGTTGACATCAGTCGTCATAGCAACGTACGACGTTACTGTATGCGATTATGTATTGAAATTGGGCGTCTGTGGCGAGTCTGCTAGACTTCCTATATTTTTTGGGGCAAGCTATCTACTTATGTAACTACCATTAGCATAACGCTAACTTACCTATACATTTATCATTAGGTAGGTATGCTATGCATGCATTCTTGATTCTAGAGAGTTGATTAGGTAGGTACCTACCTACCTCTACCTACCTTATCAAAAATTTTTAACAAAATCATAGATACTTCTTGAAGATTATTTGAGAATAGATGATTATATTGTCCGGTGTTTTAGAAGTTATACAATGTTAGTGTTTTTTCGACAGATTGTCAGAACAATTTTATAAAGATTCTTAACTATGTTTGTGCGTGCACTATTAGTGATAGGTATGATAAATAAAGTAATTTTCTTAAAATGTGTTGTGTTGTTATTTTTTTCCTTACCTATTGTTATTTTAAGGGTTGTCCGTCTGTCCGCCGGTTCGTCTTTCCGTCTGTCTGTCACAGGGCTGGGTAGGTCCCATTTGTTCTATAGAAATAGAACATGACGTCATAGAACAAAATGACACAGTTTTTTCCCAATTGGTTTCATAGAACAGTTTTGTTTTATTAAACCACAAAAAACAGAACTCGGGTGTGAAGCTTGCAGGTAGTTTTATGGTAAAAACTGTGTCTTTTTGTTCTATTGTGTCATGTTCTTTATAGAACAAATGGAACCTACCCACAGGGCTGTATCTCATAAACCGTGAGAGCTAAACAGTTGAAATTATCACAAATGTATTTCTGTTGCCGCTATAACAACAAATACTAAATACAGAATAAAATAAATATTTAAGTGGGGCTCCCATACTACAAACGTGTTTTATTTATCATTTTTTATAGATAATGGTACGGAACCTTTCGTACGCGAATTCGACTCGCACTTGGCTGTTTTTTTTTTACATTTTTATCGGCGCTCGCGCTCCGTGCCTTTATGGACGAATGCCCGGCTGAGATGTAGGTAGAGGTAGGTACCTACCTAACTAAATGAAGTAGGTACGGGTTCAATCTCCGCGCCGATAAGTTTTTTCATTATGTACCTAGGTATTTTCTTCTTGTTAGGTCTACATTTACCTACCTAGTGTTTTCGATAGACATTTCAATTTATTAGCTAGGCATAGACCGTAGGTAGGTACTACCTATACATACCTACCTACTGACTACCGACAGTGTAGGTACCTACCTAGGTAGGTACCTACATTTAAAGAGATTTATATTAGACTAGCTGACCCGTGCCCGCTTCGCTGGGCGACAGACATTTCTAAATGTAATTATTTTGAATAGGTAGGGCTATGGTATGGCTTAAATGGCGATAGGTATCCGCGGGCGCGGATATACGCAAGTGGTCCCGCTGCCGGCCCCGTGAGTAAAGTCATTGGTAGCCACGATTTTAGTATCCCGCAACTTTTATATCAGTACTTATGACTTACCCATTAATTAAGGAGTGAACCCGCTGCAGAGCATGCTGTGCATGGCACGCAACGCAACGCATCTTAGCTGCGTGGGTTAATTTGTTTGACAACGTGAGTCTACATTTCCACAGCTGCACACGCTTGGCTTAAAACGTAACTTGTCGCACGTGCGTCGCCTCTCTGTGCGCCGTGGTGGGTTTGCACCTTTACACTAAACACATGTTAAAAGGGCTCGAGTTTCCTAACAGGACGATAGGAATATCGCGACAGCTTTCATTTTGTATTACTCATCATAACTTCAAAACGAATCGACCGATTTGAACAATTCAAAAAGTGGTTTCCTCCTAAATTTATAACCTTAATTGCTAATTAGATAAGTTGGATAAGTAATATCATGATATGGATAGAAACAAAAACGGTTATTATATCTAACTATGGTAATATTTAGATAATATACCTCCTCGCAGACTTTCTTATGCGCAATAATGAGGACATTCAATAATGTATCATTATTTGTTTACGTACACTATCAATAGTTTTTGCAGCACACGCGAAAAATGCAAAAAAAATGAGTTTATCCATTACAAACATAAAACAAACAATACAGACAACAAAAAATCAAATCTTAGTTAGGTAGGTAGGTACACATGTGCGGTATCTGTTGAGTATAATTCGTAATTCTTTTTTAGGGTTCTTTTCCGTACCCAAAGGGTAAAAACGGGACCCTATTACTAAGACTTCGCTGTCCGTCTGTCCGTATGTCTGTCATAGAGTTGTATATCTCATGAACCGTGATAGCTGAATAGTGAGACAGCTGAAATTTTCATAAATTATGTATTTCTGTTGCCGCTATAACAACAAATACTAAACCAGAATAAAATAAATATTTAACCCTTAGTTTACCTGGTGATCCCAAATCACTTAATTTACCCGATGGAGTCCATGAGACTCCTTGCACAATAATCATTGATTATGGTCAAAATAAAAGCAAAATATGTACTCAAAAATGGTTTATTATACTTAGCAACATTATACTTATATGTTTTAATATCACATTTCGTTATAAGTTTGTAACAGTCTTCTTGACAATTGAAAAACCTAATAGACTAAAAAATAAGAAAACAAAAAACAATGGCAACTTTTGGCTCAAAACTTAAATACAATGTATTGTAATTTTAAACTATTTCCTTCTATAATAAGTTTAAAATATAATCAACTTTTAAAAACTAAATAAAAATTGGAACACGTTTATACAAAAAAAAAAAACCTGCAGCGCTTTTTACTCCTTATTTTTAGCTGAACACCGAACACAGATTTTCTTTGTCTAGTACTGTAGAGCCAGTCTAGTACTACCGAGTCAGCTTCGGGTTGAAGTATAATGACTGACCGACTGTGTGAAGCCATTTGGTAGCCTAAAACACAAAAATAACACTGAATAAATGATAACGTAACAATCCAGCGAAATAATATTTTTATCACACAAATACCCCCATGGAGTCCAGCGGACTCCATAGGCACAATTACTCACCTATACGTGTGGCGCAGCCGCACGTCCTCTTCACCCCGCGTCCGGACTGCTACTGCAGGAAGGTACTGAGACGCACGAAAACAAAAACGCGACAATAAAGTTTTTAGACCAAAATGAAACTTCGCGCGGAGTCCCTGGGATGGGACCTAACAGATAAATTAAGGGTTAAGGGGCTCCCAGTCGCTGATTGCTCTTTTTCGAAACGAAAAAAGAAATATTTCTGAACAAGCCACATCTCCTATTTTTATAAGTATATTACTTCAGGTTCCTACCTAGATTTATATTAAGCTGAAAACATAATAGCAGAAACTTTTCACGATAAAGATATTATTTCAAAATGATACGTTTTAGAATTTATGATCGAAATATTTTATATACCTACTATTAAAATCAACTTGTGATTTATTGTTAAAGATAGGTAATAATGTAGATCTAGATTTCTATTAGAATAGATTTTTGATAAGTAATTATACATAATTTATATCATTAATTTATTCGAAAAGCTAAGGCGGACCACGCGCCGAAGTGTATTTGTCGTCATTGCAGCGGTCGGTAGGATTATTTATCGAAGTGATTAAAGATGGGTACATCTTTATTCACATATAATATACATACATTATAAAATAGGAGATGTGGCTTGTTCACAAGTATTTATTTTTTCGTTTCGAACAAAAACAGGGCTCCCATACAACAAACGTGTTTTTTTGCCGTTTTTTTATAGATAATGGTACGGAACCCTTAGTGCGCGAGTCCGACTCGCACTTGGCTGGTTTTATTTTATTCCTTTTCTTTCGATTGTCGACAGCATGTTGACCAACTTTGCTTATAGCAGTATATTAATATCTCTTATAGATTACCCAAACCCAGACCGCTATAGTTCCACATCTGGTATTCCGATCTTTCAAAATTAAAGTCTATAAGTTGCCTACGACTAATAGCTATATAACAAAAAAAGTTTCATCAAAATCCGTTCAGTAGTTTTTGCGTGAAAGCCTGACAACAGACAGACAGACAGACAGACAGACAGACAATAATTTCAAAATGTTTTTTTTTGGCTTGTGTTACTTGTATGAAGACCCCTAGGAGTATTTTTTCGTTTTTATTCAATGTACAGAATTGAACTTCTCTACAGCTTTATTATATGTATAGATTGATTTAGTAACCGACTAGGTATCTGATTTAAATCTCCTTTTAAACCAAAGATACTAATACCTAAAGTTACCTACTTCCTAGGTAGGTACCTACCTACAGTAGGTTACCTACGGTATCTCAATATCTCATTGAGAAATTCTCAGATCTCCCTCCCTGACTAGGTAGGTACTATAACAATGTACAAATTGTACAATAGTACAATTAATAAGTGACTCACTTAAAGTGAGTCATTCATTCGTCGTATTCGTATCGGTACGGTATCGTTCATTTCGTTCGTTAGTCGTGATCGTGACTTATATGCTCTTTGAGTCGTGCGTGAGACGCTGTCTTGTGTGGGCACGTCGCTCGTCGTTTATGAAATATTTAAAAAAGTTACAAAAATGAGTGTAGGTCAGTTCTTGTATCGTGTTGCAGTGGCCAATGTTCTGACATTAGTTTACAGCTTCTTGACTGTGCTCCTGTTTGGGTTACAATATCTGAAGAACCCTTTCAAAGACCCTTGGACACCAAAGTTGAGGTTGCTGCCACCTGCTCCTCTGTTAGACCCTAGATATGGATTGCACAAATATACTAAAGTTAATGTAAGTACCTACATAATTACATTACCTACCTACTGGCTCTAGGTTTTTATATCACTTATAGGTTTGCCAGTTGGTGTTGATTCGTCGGGATTGTAATATTGATATTCCTGAAATTTCTTATTAATCCCGGCAAAATACAAATTGTCCCGATAAATTAATTTTAAATAATAAAAATAACTCTTTAATTCGTAATATTTATTTGTCCAGACAATTATCCCAAAATCCCAACTTTTTGAAATTTTGTCCAGATATTCTGGTCATCTTATCTGGAAGCCTTAAATTAGGTACTCATGGGGGGCGGAGAGGGGGGAGGGGAACCACAAAACTGTGGGGCTATTTTGTATAAACATGATTATCATTGTTATGGTACTGAATGCCATAATACCTACGCTTTTTATGCTGTTTAGGCACCATTACCCCATACCTACGCTTCCAATACAATACCTACGCTGAAGCGTTTATATTTATATGCACCTATACCTACGCTGAAGCGTAGGTATAGGTGCATAAACTGTATATAGTTACTATGAAAAGTGTACAGATTAGGTATTCTCTAACATTAGATATTGCATTCAACATCATAACATGATGTTCATGTTTTTTACAAAATAGCCCTGCTGATTGGCAACTTATGTTTATTGGATGTCCGGGATCTATTTAAATCAGAAGACAGAATGAGGTCCGCAATTTTTGCAAACGAACATGCTTTTGGCGACCGGTCTTTAATATTTAAATGTTTTTCCGTTTAATATTTATGGTTAGTAAACCATCCGGTACTAAGAGGTGGTAGGTAGTACCTATCAATTTACAGATTTTACAGTTTTAAAACATAGCTAGCTACTAGGACGCTACATAGGAAATTTGTATAATTTATAATTGGTTCCAAACGAATTTAGAATTAAGTAGGTACTTAGGTGGGTAAGTAGGTACTTAGATACCTACCTACCAAAGAAAAATAATTCGGTAGTAGATACCGAAGTACTTAGATAGGTATAATATAAGTAATACATATATACTTACCTACATACATAAATTAAATACTTACCTATATAAATCGTTCAATAGGTACCTACTTTCATTCAAGAAAACCCCTAAAATATATGTGGTTAGGCAGGTAGGTACTTACACCACAGTCTATATACCTACCTACCTACCTATTCATGTTTTTATCGATATTACTGTGTTAATTGGTGTTATTTGGCTCGTCGTAACCTACCAAAAACTTGTTCCAAAGGAGGAAAAACTTTTTATGTAAATAACTACTTACAATATACCTAGTAGGTACGTTCCATAATCAGAGATCTTTTTTGTAACTATAGGGAAAACCAGTGCAAAAAGTCGAATATAAAATTGTGCAATCCGTAATTTGATGATATAACGTTGTTATCTTTATTTTAAAGAAAAAAAATGTCGTGCAATAATTATTTAATGATTTTAGAGAGCTTGGATGATTGTTATTTTATACAGATTTATACGAAGTAAAATATTTTTTCGTACAATTATTTTTCTACAACTGGCAACAAGTTTAGTCAGTGACTCCAAATATTTTGTGCAATCGGGATTTTTTTTATTTCATTCGTGTTCCGCTTAAATTTTTGAATTGTAATGTATTTCTCTGGGTAATGGCTAATTATTTGTGATTTCTTTAAGTTTTACGCGAGTAAAACCGCGAGGCACAACTATAGTAATACTTCATTATATTACATACCTACAGGTTGGCTATATGTATTGCACAAGTGAAAAATGTTTGAGAATTACTGGAATAACACTTTGACATTGATTTTTCTTGATATTACTTTGTTTACAAAAAATCTCTGATTATGAAACGTGGTGTAGGTACTGTTTACTTTATTTATTCCAAGTCAGTAGTAATAGTAAGTAGCTAGGTACTTGTAGGCTATTATTACCTAAGAAGTAATAGATACCTAAGGTTACTAGATAATATGAACAGAATATCTGGGCAAAATTTTAAAAAGTTGGGATTTTGGGATAATTATCGGGACAAATAAATATTACGAATTATAAAGTTTTTTATGATCAAAGTTTGTATTTTGCCACGACTTATATGAAATGTCGCGACAATCCCGACCATCTCGCAACCCTAAGTAGTAGGTAGTACTTATAGGCTATTTATTACCTAGGTTAGTACCTACCTACCACGTAGTAGGTACGTACCTGAATTTCTGCTCTTACCTACCAAAAAGTTGTTGCTAAGGAAGAATAATTTAATGACCCATGGTAGTTAGGTACCTACGTAATCTACAAGACGGGTTTTTTCGATTTCGTGAGTGAGCTCTATCCTTCGAAATCGTGGGCACCGGGCTCATATGTTAATAAAAATACCTAGAATTTCAATTCAAAGGTCGTGGGTTTGAATCCCGGCCACACGGCCGTGAATCAACGGATTTTTTTATTCGAAAAATGCGAAACAACTATTTTTCCTTTAAAACAAAAACCTAAATAGAATCTCAAAGCAGCAAAAAATATTCATTAGACTAAATAAATTTATAAATTACTAGCGACCCGCCCCGGCTTTGCACGGGTTTAATACATATAAACCTTCCTCCTGAATCACTCTATCTATTAAAAAAAACCGCATCAAAATCCGTTGTGTAGTTTTAAAGATATAAGCAAACATACATACGCGGGAAGCGGAAAGCGACTTTGCTTTATACTATGTAGTGATATTGTTTTTTTTAATTCTTACTTCGTACTTCGTAGTTTTTTTTTTAATTAATTTCCTATTGACTATATTTTTATGGGTACTGAATCAAAAAAGACTTTATTATATTAGTACTAAAAAAAGTAAGCAACTCTATTGATATTATCTCAATTTGAAGGCAGTGGCAATGAAAATCAGCGGGTGAAGATCGATTTTTACGCCTACTATAGACCTACTAAAGCAGACATAAGTGCCGGCCCCGTGTAAGTGACACTATTTACCTTGTTCAAAAACACTGTATTTTGTAATCTCATCACATCACACTAACATAATAATTATGCGAAAGTTACCGATGTTTGTTTGTTACTCAATCACGTCGTAACGGCCACGTACGTAAATCTTTCGATCTCGATGAAATTTAATACATTACAGTTTTCGTATCCTAAAATCCTAATATAGGTAAGTAGGTAGGTAAGTACTGGTTTTTAGGACGCCCGAAGGCCTAAATCATGGCCGAACGACTTTTTTTTAGAGTTGGGGCCGATATCTTCTTGCTCTCTGAAACTAAGGCTACCAGATGGGATGACCAGAATATATCTGGACAGGATTTCAAAAAGGAGGGATTTTGGGATAATTGTCGGGACAAATAAATATTACGAATTTGTCGGGACAATTTGTATTTATTCCGACCATCTGGCAACCCTATCTGAAGCTCGGAATCGTTATATCACGGCCAAACCGCGCTGGGTCGATTGTCATCAAATTTATTGTTAGAGAGATTTTACGATAAACTCGTGAAAATTCGATTTCCTGAATCTTCGTCGCGGCTAAGAACTAGTAGGTAGGTAATTAAAATGCTTGGTAAGCACAGTATCTACATATACCTATAGGTAGGTAGCAATCGTAATAGAAAGCAAGATGCCTATTTTAATGCAATGCCAGGAAATATTGCAAGTTTATTAACACGCGTTAGCACGCATAATTAAGGTGTTCGTGTTAAACGTAGGTAGCCTACGTAGGTACCTACCTACTTACTGAACGTTTAATAATTATCTAAGTAATGCGTTGTTGGCCTAGTGGAAGGTAACACGACTTGCATTCCGAAGGTCGAAGGTTTGAATCCAACTGGCCTGTTCCGTAAAGATAGACGATCCGTTTTTCGATTTTCATTATCATAGCTCTGAACATCGATCAAATTTATTATTATTATTATTTATTTATTTAATTTATTATTTAATTTATTACACAATACATCTATTATTACAGGTAACCTAATACAATAGAGTAGTTATAAGAATTAAAAATTAGAAAAGCATTATCATAAACATCAATAACATCCTTATTTTATATACACATAATTTAGAGAATACCACTTTCATTAGTATCTTTAAAGAGTAGTTCAGTAGCTTTACCCGCGATATATTGGTCCGCGTAGATTCAGGAAATCCATTTTTGACGACCATATCGTAAAACATTAAAATTCCGAAAAATCGAAAGAACATTTTGGAGGAAAAAGTAAACTATGTTCATCCCAAGACTGTATAATTTATATGAAATTTTATGACAATGTTACGTAAATTGGGCATTTACCTAGTTTCATACATTCAAGGTGTCCTAGATCATCCCAGGACACCTTGTTAATGATAAATGTAAGTTACACCTATGCCCTTCGTCATAGACACATCATTTCCCAACATGGGATTATTATCATTCGTTTCAGTAGAAAAAAAATGCTAAACCACTTTGGAAAATCCAAGAATCCCAAATATAATTATGTAATTATGTACTAAGGAAAACAACTCTAAACTTTGAAATTTGAACTAAGGATCCGAAGTCTGCCTTTTGTTTTTTTTTTTTTATTTATTCTGTGCTCTTGTGGTAGCTACAAGCTTTTATTTAAGGCGCTCCGAGGGCCTAAAACCGCGGCAGAAACGACTAACAGAGTTATCGACAGTTTTTATGATATCGCGTTGCTGGCACTTACGTAGGCACCCCTTATAAACATTTTCTCATTTTCATTTTTTTTAGAGTTATTAGCCATCTTTAATCACTTCGATAAATAACTCTTGCTACCGACCGCTGCAATGACGTCAAACACAACTTTTCGTTGTAATTTTATAACTCAAGAACGGGCTCACCTATCCAAACCAAATGTTTAAGCTTTGTTCGGACTAATGGTTTATGTGAAGTTTGCACAAAATCGGTAGAGCGGTTTATTTTTTACTTCACTTTTTACGTAGCGAATCACGTACCGGGCCGCTAGTTAAATATAATTACTTATCAAAAATCTATCTTAGTGAAGAAACAAGATCAAGACTAGATTAATATTTTAGGTAATCTATAATTTATTTTTACGAATTTGATTTAATATATACTTACATTGACATTTTATAATTTTTTAGGTATATGATATACAGTCGTGGTCAACTAATTAGGGACACTCTTTGGTTAAACCGAATTGTGAATTTATTTTTTATTTTCCAACGAGTCTAAACCATATTCCATATCTCTTACATGTAAGTATAATTAGTCATTTATGTGCCCGATTATACAAACAATAACAACTTCTTAAACATTAAACCTCTTTACAGTATAGTTGATAGATTATCGTAGTGCTATTTGTTCAAATAATGCTGGCTGGCCATTTAATTAGGGACACTGAGATATTGCGTTCTATTTTCAAAATTTGAATCTCAATACTTTTTTACTTCTTCTCTTATTGTTTCGTGGTAGTTTTGGCGGCAATCCCGATATTTATTTTAAGTTTTGAAAAATATTTTGAAGAAAAATGGGTAAAAATAAAAGTTGCGATCCAACACTACGAAAAATTATCATGAAGTTTGTTGTCGAGCATGGTTGGCCATACCGAAGGATAGCAGAACATTTAAATTGTTCAAAAACTATGGTATACAATGCAGTGCAACATGTCAGACGCAATAACACAGATTTAAATGTGCCCAGAACAAAAAGATCGAGAAAAACAACTCCGCAAGAAGATAGAATGATAACCAGGTTAGCTAAGAAAGATCCGTTTCTAGGCTCTATTTTAATTAAACACGAAGTGTTTGGGACAGACGAAAGAGCTGGTGTCTCAGCGAGGACCGTTCGACGACGTCTGGTAGAAGCAGGGTTGTTCGGAAAAGTGGCTCGCAATGTACCGTTGTTGAAGAAAGAACATAGAAATGCTCGTTTGGCGTTTGCACGTAAATATGGACATTGGACCTACGCCCAATGGCAACATGTATTATTCTCTGAGGAGACCAAGGTTAATTTGATTTCTTCAGATGGAAGGCAATACGTACGGCGTCCAGTAAAAGCGGAAATGAATCCAAGATTCACAAAAAAGCAGGTGAAACATGGCGGTGGAAACATTAAAATGTGGGGTTCATTTTCTGGACGTGGAGTGGGACCTGTGAGGAAAGTTCAGGGTAACTTAGACCAACATCAGTACAAGGCAATATTGGAGGAAACGATGCTTCCCTATGCTGAGGAGCATCTCCCTATTATATGGACGTTTCAGCATGATAACGACCCGAAACATACCGCCCGTTCAGTCAAGTCGTTTCTTACCAGTCAGTCAGTATCGGTGCTAGATTGGCCAGCAAATAGCCCGGACCTTAACCCAATCGAGCACCTTTGGCACGAAATCAAGAAAAAAGTAGCCACTTATCGTACCACAACTTTAGATGAACTTAATTAAACTTTTTGTGAGGCATGGGCAAACATTCCTGTCGAAACATGCCAGAAACTGATAATGTCTATGCCACATCGGTGTCAAGCGGTAATTACTAACAAAGGTTTTGCTACTGGGTACTGATTTTACACGTAATAAAATGGAGCTGTTAAAGATATTATAATACTGCAGATTATTAGTTTTGTTTAACTCTATTTTTCATTATAGTTTACTGTCCTTAATTAAATGTCCAGCTACAGAATTATACCTTAAAATTGAATACATGTTCAACCTTTGATATTAAATACTTTTTTCTATTTATTTATTCTTTTATTTACAGCCATTTAAAGCATAATAATCGGACCAAATTATGCCAATAATAGTTACTGAGAAATCAATAGGGTTTTATATTTGTATGTACATAACCGGTTATTGTTCTTCACTATCTTGCATGTCCCTAATTAGTTGACCACGACTGTATGTAATTAAATTTAATACCAAATATTGCTTCTTATTTATTTTTCTGTTTGTATTAAAAACTATGTTAATTTAAAGATAATAAAATAAATATCAAATCAAAATAACGCGGATATCCCGGTAGTCAGAGATATAAATAGATAGGTGCATAATTACTGCATAATGATTTCTTAGGTAGGTATCTATACTAACTACCTCCTTACCCACATACCACTTACAGCCTACCTACGAGTATTTATAATTTTAACTATAAAAATATAAGCTTAGGTATTTGTAACTATTTATTTTGTTAGTTTAGTATAAATTAAAATACATACAAAATTTAGGTAGGTAGGTAAATATTTGTGGACTTGACAGTTGACAGCCTATTGACTTTTTTACTTTGTTTGCGTATAAAAAGTCGTGCGCACAGTGTGTTTTTCTGACGTTATGTAAACAGGTTTTACCGTAGCCACCGTGCTTTGACCATAGAATACTATTACTAGTAAGCTTAGTAAATATTGAAGTGGGTACTTATCTATAATCATAAATTACTTTACATATAAAATTTATGGTTTTATACGGAAAAAGATTAGATTTTTTTTTAACTTTGTGATCTATGCACTTTTGCTAATTTATAGGGAGTTCATTTATTCCTTTGTTGTAAAAAATGCGAGAGCGAGAATCAACAAAATCTTTGAAGGTGTTTTGGACTGCCTCACTAACCAGTACCTTTTTTTTGAGTCAACTTTATCCGGTTCTCCTAGGTTTAACCACTGTGATGAGCGTTTCCGATTATCGTATAGGATCCATTTTTCACCACAAGTAAAATAATACGAGTAACGTAACGCAGCAGTCGACGCGTATTTGTTGGTTTGCTTCACTTAGTTCATTTTTCAAACTTTTTCATTTTTCCAATTTGTTTCAAATGTTTCAAAATATTATCACTAACACCAATGCCCGCAGCTAGCTCTGACGTGATTTGAGATGGATCCGCTTCCACGATCACTTTCAATTCCTCATTGACAACTAGGGTCTCCGGCCGTCCACGAGGTTTGTTCTGGATTCTGGAGGTCAACATTTCCAGAACGAAAGCGTTGGAATCAAAAACGTACTGTTATCTTTTACAGTAGATTCTCCGTACACATTATTAATCCTTCGAGCTGTTTCTGCAGCGCTAGTGCTAAGATGAAATTCGTATTCGAAAATGTTTTCCATATTTGGCACAGAACAAACACAAAAATAGACAAGATTAAAATTGAAATAAATTTGAATTTGGAATTCCTAACCAAACGCCGGCTTTTAGAGATCAAAGTTGCCAGTTTGAAAAAAACATCAATTTCATGATATCATGTAAGAACCTAATATTATGTGGTAGGTACTTACCTACTAAATAGTTGTAAAACAGATTTTATTGAAATTGAGTTTTAACGACGTTATCGTAAAACATTGAAATTTCTGAAAATCAAAAGAAAATTTTGGGAAAATAGTAGCCTATGTCCTTCCCAAGACTTCAAACTATCTCTGTATGAAATTTCATCACAATCGGCCCAAGTGGTTTAGCCGTGACAGCATAGAATAGAGCATGAAGTTTAAATAGATAAATAAATAAATCTTGTTTCAGGATGGTACAAAACTTCACTATGTTGAAAGTGGGGACAGCTCAAAGCCACTTGTGATTTTTTTACATGGATTTCCCGAGTTCTGGTATTCGTGGAGACACCAAATCCTTGAATTTCAGAAGAATTATTGGTAAGTATGTGCGATAGTCACATAACATTCTATAATAATAAAGAAATCGCAGTAAAGAACCTCAGACTTGACACGACTTTGTCTAGATTTCATTACTTTTTAGAGATAAACAAGCAGCTCCATCGAGACTTGGCTAGTTTTTTACAGAATGTTTTTGGTGGGATTTCACTTCTTTTTGTAGAAACGTGGGCTTATTGATTTATTTTATTAGATTTTCTTATTTGACACAGTTTTTTTCTTTTTATGAGTAGTTTACAGTCAGCGCCATCTAGCGACGTATGCGGGTATCACCGTCACTCTTAGTCCAATGCATTATATTTTGATGAAATTTTGAGCGAAATTATTAATATTTTAGTTTATTTAATTTGTTAATTTGTTAATTTGTTTATTCAATTTGTGTAATGTTCGAGTAGAATAAAGTTAATCGTTCGACTATTTCTTCTTGTAAACTTGTAAGAATAAGTAAGTATAAAAGCCAGTCTAGTCTTATCCAGAGTTTTCCTTTAATTTTATTGCGTACTAGCAGTCCGCCCCGGCGTCGCACGGATGTAATAATGATATTATAGGTAATTTTTTTACACCTTGGGTTACATTATCGAATTTTTCATAAGGATCCCTAATAAAACATTTAGTATCGCAGACTTTTTTTGTAGATATTGATGTCCTCTTTAAAACTTTAGTACATCACTTTGCTCTATTATCAACAATTTCAGCAGCGTACGCGATATAAGGATTTTTTTGGTTTTTTTTACACGTTGGGTTACATTATCGAAGTTTTCATACGGATCCCTAATAGTTAGACATATAGTATTGCATACTTTTTTGTAGATATTGATGTCTTCTTTAAAACTGTAGTACATTACTTTGCTCTATTGTCAATAATTTCCGCAGCAAACGCAATGTAAGGATTTTTTTTTAATTTTTTCACACTTTGGATTACTTTATCGATGTTTTCATACGGATCCCTAATATTTTTGAAAATATACTATAGCTTATGTTCATCAGGGATAATGTCGGATTCTAATGGTGAAAGAATTTTTCAAATCGGTCCAGTAGTAAAATATTTTTTGTAAAGGCGGTATGTCGATTTCTAATAGTTTGGTTAGGCTCTTGTGTTTTCTTATCATGGTCACCAGGTACTCCAGATCTTCGATTATTCTAGTTTTTAAGGTTTTCCCTTTATGTGGCCATTAAACCCTAACTCTGTACTAAATTTCAGCTCTCTGAGTTTATGGGAAGTACTAATTCTATTCTGATGATCATGAGTGAGTGAGTGAGTGAGTGAGTGTCTGTCTAAAATGCGAAACTTTGCATTCGCTTAACTTCGTAACTAAATGACCTACAGACTTGAAATTTTGGATTTTAAGTATGTGATTATGGCTTACTGGATGACGAAAATTTCAGCGTTCTGGTCTTATCCAGAGGTTCTCAAATAGGGGCCTGAAAATGCGGCGAAATGGTTCCAGTAAAGGATGGTACGGCAGTGTTTGCTTCGCGCTCGACTTGGCGGGGGCACTGCCGTGCCCCCAAATCTATGTTTTTCGATTTTCATTAGGTAGGTACTATAATCGCTCTGAACATCGATCGAATTTAGATAATAAATTCGGTCGCGGGCGTTGCTCATGATGAAGAGCATCTGAATTGTCTCGAAACGTCAGCAATACAAGTAAAAACGTGGTAATTAGCCGTATTTCTATTTAAAATGATTAACAACCACGATAGTTTTAATTCTATATATCTATATATTTTTTATATTCTTTAAATTCGAAGCTATGGTCCTAAGTATATATATATAAAGTAAGTCGAGAAAAAGCATCCTTAAAACAGATTTTTCTACAGAAGAGAAGACAACTATTACGATAACAATGTAGATTGTAGCACCGTGGACGAACATTTTGGGTCAAATGTGTAGAAACTTTTATTTTTACTAAATCTCTGCTTATATATACCAACTACAACATATTTTTTCAACCGACGACCCAATAAGTACCCTTTGGTAAATCCTAAAAAATAGAAGTAAACAAAAACTAAAAGTGTTGATTGAAAAAAACCGTTGGTTTTCTTTTTATTCGTTTTTAGGGTTCCGTACCCAAAGGGTAAAAACGGAACCCTATTACTAAGACTTCGCTGTCCGTCTGTCTGTCCGTCTGTCCGTCTGTCCGTCTGTCCGTCTGTCCGTCTGTCCGTCTGTCCGTCTGTCCGTCTGTCCGTCTGTCCGTCTATCCGTCTGTCCGTCTGTCCGTCTGTCCGTCTGTCTGTCTGTCTGTCACAGGGCTGTATCTCATGAACCATGATAACTGGACAGTTGAAATTTTCACAGATTATGTATTTCTATTGCTGCTCGAACAACAAATACGAAAAACAGAATAAAATAAATATTTAAGGGGGGCTCCCATACAACAAACTTGATTTTTGCATTCCAGCGCCATATAGTTTCATGTGATGTTACTACGTTAAGGTGACTGTTAAATTTATGACAGCTCGCATTTTTTGTACTCGGTCGTATTCTGTGGCCGCACACTAAGAATAGTGCAAACGCACACATTGAAGCTACTTCACACTTCATTTACCAAGACTAAATAACTAGTCTTGATACTTGAAAATATTTGGTGCAATAGGTATGTCATATTTGTATAGGTAGGTATGTACTTAATAATTTTATAGGTTGCACTTGACAAAAAGAAAATAAATATAGAAAAAATTAATATATATTATAAGACAGGTTACAAATCGTAAAGTGCTACTACACAGTTACTAATATTTGACTGTGCAAAAAATATTTGTTAGGTACCTACTAATAAAATACATTATGACAAAACGGTAAGTATCGTTTTTTTACAAGCTCTTATTTAACTTGCAGTTTATGTACATATTTATGTATGTATGTTTGATAAGGTGGAATCTTGCAACTTAATTTTAAGCAGTTATCCCCAATCGATTGAGCTTAAATTTTGCATACATAATATGGTGACAGCGAGTTGATCTGATGATGGAGTCAAGAGCTGTTCAACGGAACCCTTCACTAAATAGTCGACTTGAGGCAAAACTTTGCATACCTATCAATCTCAATGACAATGTAAAATTATGGTACTAGCGAGCTGGTCTGATGATGGAGGTCGGATGTAGCCATCGGAACTCCTCAACTACACAACATAACCACGTCGCGTTTGGGCTCGTTATTTTTATCTTGACGAGAACTAGAGCACTAGACATTACAAAAGCTTGATTTAAAAAATATATTTTTAATAAAAAAACTTATTGTCATCTAAAATCGATGACGGCACCGTCAACGTTTCGAGTACCACTCACAGAAAGTTTTGAAAGTGAAATACTGATAAAATATGTAGGTATGCTTTTGAATATTGTGTTCGAGCTATGATCTCGAAGATCCATAGACCGCGCGTAGCGAGGGTCAACAAGTTCTGGAATTAAACAGTTATTGTAAAACTTTACTAAATAACCCTCCATAATATTTTCTTTCCAGAAAAATCAAATATTAATTTGTAAAAAGAGATGACCAGCTCTTTTTAAAAATTCATATTTTCCATTGTATTTGTACTAAATGACATCACAAACCTGCAATACTTTTTAAGACCTATCCAAAGACATGGAGAGTATGCGAGAAAAAAAAATCTGAAAATATGTATTTATTTCTACCACATTGTCGGCGTGACTAATGTATATTCATGCCAAATTACAGCTTCCTAGTACTAAGAGTATCTGAGCTAAGCTGCGGACGAATGGACGAAAATGGCAAAACTATAAGGGTTTTTTGTAAACTACGAAACACTAAAGAGCACTTTCAGTATTTAGAATTAAACAATTTTTCAGGACACTTTATTTTTCTTAAGTATATGCCATCAAAAACAACTTGTAAAAATAAAAATAAAAAGCCAATTCTCGCAACGCAACTCAGTTTATTTTTTTGTCTTTTTTTTGTTGGAACTATGCTCGTGTGTAGTAAACTTAACTTGTGAGATATTGTATAAGTAGCCTAAGATGACCAGAGATAATCTGTCGATGTCAGTCTCTCTTCCCTGTTCGCTTGTTACGGCTGGTCGTGTTCTATATCTCTACAATAAAGAATCCATATATATCACCCAGATCGTGTATAATTTAACCAAAAACCCATCAGTTCTCTCTCTCTATCGTAAAAAGTTGTGAGATTTAAATGTCTGTCTGTCTGTCTAAAAAATGGCCTGAACTGCTTCGAGAAAAGGATGGTACGACTGTGCCGCTTTTTTGCTTGACTTGGCGGGGGCACTACCGTGCCCCAAGATAAATCTTGCTTTGATAATAACAAATACCGACCTTTTTAGAAGGTTCAACATTTTTGGTTCAATGCGTATCGTATCATTCGTCAGTCATTCATCAGTCGTCAAAATTGATTAATGCTAGATTTGTTGCACACCAGCACTCGGAGTCTTTTTATAGTTTTGAGGGTGTTTTTTAATTAAAAATAGCCTATTTATAAGCTAGAGGTATATTTACATCGACAGCAAATTTCAATTTCATCCGTTTAGTCGTTTAGGTCTGATTGAGGTACAAACATCCAAACATACTTAACATCCGCACAAACTTTAAGATTTATAATATTAAAGGTAGATAAATAATAATTATAAATTATATTCATAATCTGAAATTTATGTAATTTTTCTAAATCCAATTATAGATAAAGTATCATTTTTTTCCATCCATGTATAAAAAAACACGCTTGGTAATATAGGGTAGATCGGGTCTAAACGATACTGGTAAGGATCATGGTACCTTAGAACTTTCATTTCAAAACAGAAATGTATCAAATCAACATTTATATTTATTTAATAGGACTAATTAGGGACACTTCAAAAACCACAGCAAAAGACGTTGTCCAGAAAGTATTATCACTAAAATGGAAATAGGCCGGGCACATCCAAAGATTACAAAATGAGAGGTGATCTAAAACAATTATGAATTGGGACCCAATACATAAAAAACGAAGAAGAGGAAGGCCTGCTATGCGATGGGATGATGACATCGTGAAAGTAGCAGGCAAAACATGGAGCAGAGCCGCTAGAGATCGGGAAAAATGGATAGAGCTGGCGGAGGCTTTTACCGCTGAAAGCGGTCCTTACACATAATTTTATATACCTATGCATAGATACATATTTAAGTTAATTTTATATTGTGCAAGGAAATAAAAGCTTTTATTATTTATTATTAATTAGGGACACAACCAGGTTCACATTTTCCTGAAATTTAATATTTTTATTAAAATAACAATCAAATACGAAACATCGGCTTATTTCGATTTTGCTCCGACGCGACGTATGCAAAAAGGTAAAACCGTATACTATTATCATATTGTTTCGAAACCAAACTCGATGAAACGCATCTTCTACAAAAAAAAACCATCCAACTCTTTCAACAAATCATGCATTGTACCTAACCTTCATCTGTGTGGCTTGCACTAAATTCTTCAAGGCAATATATTATACAAATGTTATCATTAGTTTTGCATGTCCAGTATTTTACCCCGGTATTCCATTATGTAAGACCTCCTCTAAATTCGAAGAAAAATGTGACGTGGACGTGCTTCCCCGAGCGCGTCTGAGCGCTAACTGACGTGCCGACTTGAGGTGAATGTGAGTTTTGTATGGAAAAAATGTATGGAGAAGTTTTATTGCATTTTATATTGTTCATAAATGAAAAAGTAAATTATTTGAAAACAAGATAATGCCACGCGGTATAGAGAAATATAAAATCTACAATTTCGTATTATTTTCAAATAAAAATATGCTGTGGGTCTAAAGATATTGGTACCTAACCAGACCCCATTTTTCGACATTTTCAGCGGTTCTTGCGACGGTAAAAACGTATTTTTTTGAAAATATTGTATAGAACTGGCCAGTTTTTATTATCTACTATTAAAGATGAATATATTATCAGTAATTTTGTATCATTATATCCTCACAATTGTGATGCCTGGTTTTTAAATCGGTACCTGAAAATCATTGAAATACGTGTGTAAGTGTGAGCCGGGCCTTAATATAAGTACTTTTCGCGATCTCATGCGACCGCTCGGGGTTTGAGAGGTAAGATGAAAGAGGTTTGCAATTCCGCTGGCAGGTGGCGCTATTTTACCACTATCGGTAAAGTTAGTCGGTAAATAGATGGTACTTCACAATGATCGACTAAAAAGTTTGAAATTGAATTATTGAATTCATGTAGTTAGGTAAATAGGTACCTAGGTAGATATTATTAATTTCAAATTAATTTCGAGTTTGAATCCTGGCCGTGCATCAATGGATATTTCTGTTCGAAAAATGTACATGCGTGTTACACGTGTTTATAACGGTGAAGGAAAACATCGTGAGGAAACCTGTTAGTATTCTTGAAAGCGGCGACGGCTTTGCAACCTGTCACGTGTGGAATGCTAACTACGTAGTTAGGTAAATAGGTAGGTTATGAGATATTATGAATTATTTTTTATGTTTCTAGGGTTCCGTACCTAAAGGGTAAAAAACGGGACTACTAAGACACCGCTGTCTGTCTGTCTGTTACCAGGCTGTATCTCGTGAACCGTGATAGCTAGACAGTTGAAATTTTCACATATGATGTATTTCTCTAAAAAGAGCATAAAATAAATATTTAAGTGGGACTCCCGTACAACAAACGTGATTTTTTTGCCGTTTTGATAATAGTACGGAACCCTTCGTGCGCGAGTCCGACTCGCACTTGGCCGGTTTTAAAACGTAATATCCTAGGTATTATTAGTATCTTTTTTTAGGGTTCCGTACCCAAAGGGTAAAAACGGAACCCTATTACTAAGACTTCGCTGTCCGTCTGTCTGTCTGTCTGTCCGTCTGTCTGTCACAGGGCTGTATCTCATGAACCGTGATAGCTAGACAGTTGAAATTTTCACAGATTATGTATTTCTGTGGCTGCTCTAACAACAAATACTAAAAACAGAATAAAATAAATATTTAAGGGGGGCTCCCATACAACAAACATGATTTTTTTGCCGTTTTTATAGATAATGGTACGGAAGCCTTCGTGCGCGAGTCCGACTCGCACTTGGCCGGTTTTTTATGAGTGTCTTCTAGGTCTACAAATCTGCCCAAATATATAACACACTCCTATTTACAGGTGCATCGCTGTTGATCAGAGAGGGTATGGTGACTCAGAGAAGCCAGAAACCGTAGATGCTTATAAAATTGAGCTGTTAGTCGAAGATATTCGAGATCTAATACGAGAATTGGGTAAGGGAAACGTATTTTAAATACGTATATATTTTTAAAGATGACTAAATGGGTTTCACCTTTATTTTTTGCAGGTAATAAAATTGGTCATGGTCTATGACCTAGAAATATCCTTAGAGAATCAAAATAGAATTATTTAATGTTCTAGAATTTTTGAAGGTGCTTCCTCGTTTTTCTGTATGTTTTTTGTCTATCTACGCAAAAAGTGACTTCAACTGCCAAAATCCAACTGCGTAAAAACACTGAGTTGAAAACAGATTACAAAACTATCGGTGGACTTTAGCAATAAAGGTGAGGTTTCACTTACGCGGAGCTTTGCGGAGCAGACCATTACAGCGCTTAAATATTTGAATTTGAAAATATCGAGCATCATTGATCCGCACCGCACAGCACCGCGTAAGTAGAAACTCACCCTTATGTTGCGGTCAAGCGTCACTTGAAGATTTTGAATGACACTTGTAGATTTTAAATTGTTCAAAAAATCGAATGTGTTAAGTAACTAGGCATTCCCTTTAACAGGAGCAAAGAAGTGCATTCTCATATCTCATGACTGGGGCGGCCTGATCGCATGCAGATTCCGCGACCAGTATCCTGAGGTCCTCAGTGCGTGCGTAATGCTCGGCAGCACGTCAAGGGAGGCGTGGTTCCAGCAAGTCTGGGGGGATACGAACCAGAGGTTGAAGTCTTGGTGAGTTTACTGCACTATAATTATTTTTTAAATCGAATAGAATATCATATTTTATATTTCGGTTGTATTTTTTGACACTGTGTGTTTCCTCAGATTTTTTATTTAGTTATTGATTTACAGAACAGTAGGTTTACAAGGGTATAAATTAAACACTGGGAGGACTAGCGAGGTAGTTCGGAAAGCGTCTCAAAGGTAGATCTTACACGAGATGTACGAGATGGCAGAAGAAATAAAAATAACCGGCCAAGTGCGAGTCGGACTCGCGCATGAAGGGTTCCGTACCATCTACAAAAACGGCAAAAAATCACGTTTGTTGTATGGGAGCCCCCCTTAAATATTGATTTTATTCTGTTTTTAGTATTTGTTGTTATAGCGGCAACAGAAATACATAATCTGTGAAAATTTTAACTGTTTAACTATCACAGTTCATGAGATACAGCCCTGTGACAGACAGACGGACAGCGAAGTCTTAGTAATTGGGTCCCGTTTTTACCCTTTGGGTACGGAACCCTAAATATAGCTGGCCCCTGCTGGCCGCAAATAACTCAAGATAGAGACAATTGGAATTCATTAAAGTAGGCCTTCACCTACACCTGAGGAGGGGTTCTTGTATGAGAATAATTATTTAGCATTAATTCAACTTTTTCTTTATTTAAAAAACTCCTTATTTATCACTTAAAATAGGAAATCCTGTGCTATAAGCGATAGTATAACTCGAGGTCCGACAATTTACACCTAAATTACTGGTCTAAGGAATATCTATACTAATAACTAATGTTTGTTTGTTTGTTTGTTTGTTTGTTTGTTTGTTTGTTTGTTTGTTTGTTTGTTTGTTTGTATCGAATAGGCTCCGAAACTACTGAACCGATTCAAAAAATTCTTTTACCATTAGAATCCTACATTATCCCTGATGGACATAGGCTATATAGTATTGTCAAAAACGTTAGGGGATCCGTATGAAAACTTCGAAAATGTAACCCAAAGTGTGAAAAAAAATCCTAAAAAAATCTTTATATCGCGTTTGCTGCGAAAATTATTGACAATAGAGCAAAGTGATGTACTATAGTTTTATAGAAAACATCAATATCTACAAAAAAAATATAATACTATAAGTCTAACTATTAGGGATCCGTATGAAAACTTCGATAATGTAACCCAACGTGTGATAAAAAATCCAAAAATATCTTTATATCGCGTATGCTGCGGAAATTATTGACAATAGAGCAAAGTAATGTACTACAGTTTTAAAGAGAACATCAATATCTACAAATAAGTCAACAATACCATATGTCTAACTATTAGGGATCCGTATGAAAACTTCGATAATGTAACCCAACGTGTGATAAAAAATCCAAAAAAATCTTTATATCGCGTATGCTGCGGAAATTATTGACAATAGAGCAAAGTAATGTACTACAGTTTTAAAGAAGACATCCATATCTACAAATAAATCAACAATACCATATGTCTAACTATTGGGGATCCGTATGAAAACTTCGATAATGTAACCCAACGTGTGATAAAAAATCCAAAAAAATCTTTATATCGCGTATGCTGCGGAAATTATTGACAATAGAGCAAAATAATGTGCTACAGTTTTAAAGAAGACATCAATATCTACAAATAAGTCAACAATACATGTCTAACTATTAGGGATCCGTATGAAAACTTCGATAATGTAACCCATCGTGTGATAAAAAAAACAAAAAAAATCTTTATATCGCGTATGCTGCGGAAATTATTGACAATAGAGCAAAGTGATGAACTGCAGTTTTAAAGATTACATCAATATTAACAATAGAGCAAAGTGATGAACTGCAGTTTTAAAGATTACATCAATATTAACAAATAAGTCAGCAATACCATAATTATGTCCAACTATTACAGTTATGTCACAATAACTACTTTTTCATGTTAAAATATGCAATGGTAACGCCGCCTGTACAAACTAGGCCACATTATTCGTACCTGGGTATTAATCCTTATCCAAAAAATCACTTCATTTTCAAGGCCATATCAGTACCTGTAAATAACTTTTTCAATTATACCATTCCCAAATTCCATACCATTCAAAAGTTATTATGAGTGTAATAATCTATAGGTACTAATATTATTATGAGGAAAGATGTTTTGTATATTTGTATGGAATAAATACAAAAACTACTGTATATATTTCAAAAAATCGTTTACTTTTAGAATGCTACATTATCTCTGAGTAACATATGCCATATTTATTGTTTTATTGTTTATTTATTTATTATAGGGATTCCTATTAAAACTTCGATAATGTAACCTGGGTAAAAAAATACCCATAAAATCGTTATAATACGTTACTCCCGTGCGGAGCCGGGGCGGACTGCTGGTTTTAGATAAAAAAAAACCGACTTACAAAGAATTTATGGTAAAATAAATACCTATGTACTTAGAACTTCGTCATTTATTAACCGACAAGCTAACCCTTGAATTAACAAATGTTGTCTTCCGTTCCCGTTCCCGTTCCCGTTCCCGTTCCTGTTCCCATTCCCGTCCCGTTACAATTCCCGTTCAATAGTTTTTGTAGCGCACACGAAGAAAGCAAAACTTTTGGCAATTTTTTACACATTGCTTCAAACTATCGTCATTCTTAAAAAGAATTTATTACTTTTTCAAAATAAAAAATAGCCTATGTTACTCAGGGATAATGTAGCTTGGTAATGGTGAAAGAATTTTTTAAAATCGGTTCAGTAGTTTTTGAGTTTATCCATTACAAACATACAAAAAAACAAAAAAACAAAAAATCAAAACTTTTCTCATTATAATATTAGTATAGATATAGTTTTTTTTTTAAGTTGGGAGTTGGGAGTATTGTACTTTACGTATACCAATTATTTGGAAAAAAAAAAAAAATAAAAGGAAAAATTAAGATAAGAAAAATAGGAAATAAAATGTTTTCCTTCACCGTTTCAAGAACGAATGTAAGTAAATCGTTTTTAAACCTACTTTTACAAAGACATGATGTTTTTGCCTATCAGTCATAAAATACTGGTACTTTCCTATTTGGGGGCACCGCAGTGCCCCCGCCAAGTCGAGCGCGAAGCAAACACTGCCGTACCAACCTTTACTGGAACCATTTCGCCGCATTTTCAGGCCCCTATTTGAGAACCTCTGGATAAAACCAGAACGCTGAAATATTCGTCATCCAGTAAGCTATAATCACATACTTAAAATCCAAAATTTCAAGTCTGTAGGTCATTTAGTTTCGAAGTTAAGCGAAAGCAAAGTTTCGCATTTTAGACAGACACTCACTCACTCACTCACTCATGATCATCAGAATAGAACTAGTACTTCCCATAAACTCAGAGAGCTGAAATTTGGTACAGAGTTAGGGTTTAATGGCCAAAAGGGAAAACCATAAAAACTAGGATAATCGAAGATCTGGAGTACCTGGTGACCCTGATAAGAAAACACAAGAGCCTAACCAAACTATTAGAGATCGACATACCGCCTTTACAAAAAATATTCAACTACTGGACCGATTTGAAAAATTCTTTTACCATTAGAATCCTACATTATCCCTGATGAACATAGGCAGGCTATAGTATATTTTCAAAAATATTAGGGATCCTTATGAAAACATCGATAATGTAATCCAAAGTGTGAAAAAATTAAAAAAAAATCCTTATATTGCGTTTGCTGCGGAAATTATTGACAATAGAGCGAAGTAATGTACTACAGTTTTAAAGAAGACATCAATATCTACAAAAAAGTATGCAATACTATATGTCTAACTATTAGGGATCCTTATGGAAACTTCGATAATGTAACCCAACGTGTAAAAAAAAACAAAAAAATCCTTATATCGCGTACGCTGCTGAAATTGTTGTAAATAGAGCAAAGTGATGTACTACAGTTTTAAAGATTACATCAATATCTACAAAAAAGTATGTAATACCATACATCTCACTATTAAGGATCCTTATGAAAAATTCGATAATGTAACCCAAGGTGTAAAAAAAATACCTTTATCATTATTACATCCGTGCGACGACGCCGGGGCGGACTGCTAGTACGCAATAAAATTAAAGGAAAACTCTGGATAAGACTAGACTGGCTTTTATACCTATTTATACTCCTACTTACAAGTTTACAAGAAGAAATAGTCGAACGATTAACTTTATTCTACTCGAACATTACACAAATTGAATAAACAAATTAAATAAACTAAAATATTAATTTCGCTCAAAATTTGATCAAAATATAATGCATTGGACTAAGAGTGGCGGTGATACCCGCGCACACGTCGCTAGATGGCGCTGACTGTATTTTAAACGCGCTTACGATTTGTTTTTATAATAAAAAAACTACTCATAAAAAGAAAAAAAAACTGTGTCAAATAAGAAAATCTAATAAAATAAATCAATAAGCCCACGTTTCTACAAAAAGAAGTGAAATCCCACCAAAAACATTCTGTAAAAAAAAAACTTGAGAGGTGTCAAGGGACACCCGGATGGAACGAAGTTCTCACAAAATAACGTGGGACAAGGGAAGGGGAATCAACTTTGACTTCGACTTCGACCTCGACCTCGACCTCGACCTCGACCTCGACCTCGACCTCGACCTCGACCTCCACCTCCATCTCGACCTCCACTTCCACCTCGACCTCGACCTCGACACAATTAATAGATATATATATATTAATAGATATACTATAGCAAAAAAGTGTCGTGACAACTTTTCGTAAGAATTTTTTCCGTCTAGCCCCCTTTCACAACGCGCGATAAGGAACTTCGTTCCAACTAGCCAAGTCTCGATGGAGCTGCTTGTTTATCTCTAAAAAGTAATGAAATCTAGACAAAGTCGTGTCAAGTCTGAGGTTCTTTACTGCGATTTCTTTATTATTATAGAATGTTATGTGACTTGGCCGTTGAAGAGTACACAAGGGTACAAAACCAGGTGCTCCATGACACCATTGCACCAATCTGTCGCCAGAACCGCTACCCATTAACGATGTAAAATTGCCACTTAGAAAACGTTGATTCAATAACCAGTCAATTGTAGGCTTGATAAAGCTGCGTATTTCAATAATACTTATGTAAAGGCGAGCCTGAAACAAACAGTATAAAAAATACGTCTATTTTATGTTAGATCGGTGGTCGATTTGACGCTCCAAAAGGAAGACAGCAGAAGTCAGCATTGTCAATGCTGAATGCATGTGTTGCACGATCAACAACAGCCTAAATTAAGACACTAGCGTCCAATTACCAATACTTGTATTGGCTATTATCTTGCTTAACAAACATAGGTAGTTACAACAGATATAACATTACGTGTAAACAAAATTGACTTGTACCCACTAACGTATAAAGAATGTTCAACGGCCAAGTCACACAACATTCTATAATAACAAAGAAATCGCAGTAAAGAACCTCAGACTTGACACGACTTTGTCTAGATTTCATTACTTTTTAGAGATAAACAAGCAGCTCCATCGAGACTTGGCTAGTTTTTAGGGTTCCGTACCCAAAGGGTAAAATCGGAACCCTATTACTAAGACTTCGCTGTCCGTCTGTCTGTCCGTCAGTCCGTCTGTCCGTCTGTCCGTCTGTCCGTCTGTCCGTCTGTCCGTCTGTCCGTCTGTCCGTCTGTCTGTCTGTCACAGGGCTGTATCTCATGAACCATGATTGCTAGACAGTTGAAATTTTCACAGATTATGTATTTCTATTGCTGCTCGAACAACAAATACTAAAAACAGAATAAAATAAATATTTAAGGGGGGCTCCCATACAACAAACGTGATTTTTTTGCCGTTTTGATAATAGTACGGAACCCTTCGTGCGCGAGTCCGACTCGCACTTGGCCGGTTTTTTACAGAATGTTTTTGGTGGGATTACTTTATTCAAGTTGGCAAACAGAGTCCTCATAGCTACGAGTACTTATGTACTTACCTACGTATGTAACAAAACAAACAACCACACAACCAACGAACGATTCAACTTTCTTAAGAGGGCCTACTCGAAGTAGGTATAAAGATACCTCCTTTGTAGTAACTAAGAAGTTTTCTATTTGACCTAACCTACTACGTTACGTTGCTATTGTAAGTATCTACCTAGTTACCTACTTGGTATTCTCACAAAGGACTGATTATTTAATTGTTATGTATGAGTTGTATGACAGCATGTCAGTGAGATCGACACAGTGATGTTTGTTACATCACTGATGGTATGCAGCGTCATAGATATCGTCATTATATGTAAATATTGATGGACGTTGCGTACGGCCCCAAACTAAGCAAAGTTTGTATGATGGGAACCAAATAATTTCTGTACTTTTGCTAGGGGGCTAGTACGAATCACTATTATATCTTCCAAATGTCAAAACTGTCTTTTCGTACATGGTTTATCCACAATTGTATTATGGCCTCTCCCTAGCCTCAAAGGCTTGCTGGTAGAAAACTCTTTTAGGGTTAAGCTGGCATTTGTACATGTTTTTTGTAATGTCATAATTGTTAATGTTTTCTGTGTACAATAAGGTAATTAAAGACATTTAAACAATACAATAAGAGTCAGTTTTAACGTCCACTGTCTAGCTATCACGGTTCACGAGATACAGCCTGGTGACAGACAGACGGACAGCGGTGTCTTAGTAGTCCCGTTTTTTACCCTTTAGATACGGAACCCTAAAAAGTAGGTATTTATGTATTCTGTCAGTAATCTGGTTCCCATAGTACAAGCTATGCTTAGTTTGGTAGGTACCAGATGACCAGCTGTGAAATGTTCACCAATATTTATTTATTTATTTTATTTACCGTCTCTTTTCTTTGGCAGGTATGTCTTCATGTTCCGAATGCCGTGCCTGGGCGAGAAAATGTTCATAATGAACGACATGAAGACGTACGACAATGTGATGCTGCAGCCCGGCAACGACGCGACAAACCAACAAGACATTGAATGCTACAAATACTGGTTTGGGAAACCTTGTAAGTTGAACCTGATTGACCGGTTTAGACAGAATAAATAAATAATTATTGGAACGAAGTTCCTTATCGCGCGTTGTGAAAGGGGGCTAGACGGAAAAAATTCTTACGAAAAGTTGTCACGAAAAGTTGTCACGACACTTTTTTGCTATAGTATATCTATTAATATATATATCTATTAATTGTGTCGAGGACGAGGTCGAGGTCGAGTTCGAGGTCGAGGTGGAGGTCGAGGTCGAGGTCGAGGTCGAGGTCGAGGTCGAGGTCGAGGTCGAGGTCGAGGTCGAGGTCGAAGTCGAAGTCAAAGTTGATTCCCCTTCCCTTGTCCCACGTTATTTTGTGAGAACGTCGTTCCATCCGGGTGTCCCTTGACACCTCTCAAGTTTTTTCTTATATTAATGCGAGTGTTCGGTCTATTCGCTTTTCATTACCATAGCTCTGTAGCCCTACTGAGATTTCCAAAGTTCACAGCCGCTATCGAATATCGTTAGGTAGCTATTTATATGGAATCCAGAACAGCGCCTCTAGCGGTAACTACACTGAACTAAAATCTTCCATACAAATAGCTAACAATACTCGATAGCGACTATAGTTTGGAAATATCATAAATAATAGTGCTACTGAACTTTGAATAAATTAATAGAATATCACTTTCATAGTACCTACTTAATGATTACAATCTTAGAGTAGTGAATAAAAAAAAAGTATAAGCAATTCTATCATTAATCTGGTTTGCTTAGTTTGGGGTTAGATGGCGCTGTGTGATAATAAAAAATATGATAAAAATAGTTCTATGGAACAGGTAGAATTACAATGACAAAATAGCTTTTTTTCTTAATTCGAAGCTAAATAAATAAAACCGGCCAAGTGCGAGTCGGACTCGCGCACGAAGGGTTCCGTACTATAATCTATACAAAACGGCAAAAAAATAACGTTTGTTGTATGGGAGCCTCCCTTAAATATTTATTTTATTCTGTTTTTATTTGTTGTTATAGCAGCAACCGAAATACATAATCTGTGAAAATTTCAACTGTCTAGCTATCACGGTTCATGAGATACATCCATACAGCCCTGTGACAGACAGACGGACGGACTGACAGACAGACAGACAGACAGACGGACAGCGAAGTCTTAGTAATAGGGTCCCGTTTTTACCCTTTGGGTACGGAACCCTAATAAAAAACGAAGATCAAGGGGGGGGGGGGGGCTTTGCCTTGCCCAGTAGTGGGACGATAAAGGCTAAAAGAAAATGTATACTATATTATAAACGCGAAAGTAACTCTCTCTCTCTGTCTGTGACGTTAGCACTGAAAAACCGCCGGGACCCCAAATCGAAAACCACCAAATTTAAAAAGAAACTGTCTGTAATTTATTTAGCTAGTATGATTATCTAACGAATTATATGTATAAAAATTAACTGTTTAGCTATTCATAGTTTTGATTAAAAACGAAACTAGTGTTTTTGAAGAGCCAACTTTGGAAAATAAATCTATTTAGAAAAGTTTCACCAATCGTGATTCTGTCTGTAATTTATCTAGATTATATCCATAGGTTATCTTTGTCATAAAAAACAAAACTGTATGTTTTACGGTTATTGAGAAAAAACTATTCTGCATTCATCAAACACATTAATTACTCGCCTTAATGCAAAATGAAATATTCAGTCGTGCTTCTGACTATCCTCTTTAGACATCTTCAAAGATCTGACCACGTGGAAATTTGAGAGAATGTCTACCGTATCTGCTTGAAGATAACAGTCGTAAACTTTTCTATTTTATTTTTTACTAGCTTTTACTTCGTCCGCGTAGTTTAAGTAAATCGATTTATGACGACTTTATTGTAAAATATTGAAATTCCTAAAAATCTAAATATTTTTTTGGAAAAATACCTATGTGTATCTTAGTAAGACTTGAAACTATTTGTTCAGAGCGTTTTGTATGAGGATGCTTATAGCAAAAGAAGTAAGGTCAAATAACCGGTTGTGGTGCCTACCCCGGTTTTAATCATTTTCAATTTTGGCAGTCAATACCTAACTAAGCATAGCAAACAAACTTGTTTAAAATCTATATGTAGGTATATACCTACAATTCTTTGTCTATGTTCCGTTTTGATTAATGACAGTTGTGATAAGTTATACCTCTAGACTTGATTGACCACAACGAAATATTTCCCGTTTAGTCTCTTGTCTGCCTACCCCTCTGGGAAACTGGTGTGATTTTGTGTATGTAATGTGTGTATGCAAGTATAGATTAATAAATATATTGTCTTTTACAGATGCGTTGACACCTCCAATAAATTACTACCGAGCCAACTTCTGCTACTCCCTCCCAATGACACTGCACAAAGAAAACGTCCCGTTCCTCGTAGTTCACGGGAAAAAGGATGAATATCTAACTACCGGCCTGCTAGACACCATGAAGGAACATTATACTACCATTGAAACCATCGTGCTGGATAATGTAGGACATTTCATGCAGCAGGAGGTGCCTGAGAGAATCAACGATTTAATCAAGAGCTTTTTAGCCAAACACAATTTATAAATCATTTTATTAAAATTTAGATAATAAAGTTTGTGAGATGTTTGTGCCTCAATCACGCTCAAACGACCAAACCTTTTTGAATTAAACTTAGAATAAAGGTATAAAGCTTATGTCCAGGAATAACAAATAGGATTTTTTTTATCCAAGTACGAGTAGGTACCACGCCAACGAAGTCGCGGAAGCTAGTACCTAAATTATAAATGAAACCTAACAGCCTTAAAATGTTTCTTAGGTTTAGGTATTTTATTTTGTACAGCTACAGCTTGTCGTTTGTGATCCGCTTTAGCTTGATTATCTACTGACTTAGGTTTAGTAAATAAATATTTACCTAGGTACCTATTATTATTGTTTTATTATGTACCTACTATCAGTCTAAACTTGTGAAACCTACTTTAGTTACTTAGCTGAGATAGTTTTGCTTTGAACTTCAATATAATTATGTACCAATAGTTTAGCTTTTAGAGGGGTGAGAGAGGGGGGGAGGGGGTGACACTCGACTGTAACAAAAATTGTCACTTTAAAGCTTTAATATTTCAAAAACGGATCCCTTAATCGAAAAGTTGTTTTCGCAAACCCACAATACTTTTTAAATACCTATCCAATGACCACCACCATGGGGTACGGTAAAAAAATTACATCCCCACTCCCCACCCTAAATGTAGGTAACTTACCCTAAAAGAACTTTTTTTAAAGATTTTATTCTACCACGACGGACAGACGGACGACATGGCGAAACTATAAGGGTTTCTAATAAGGTTGTAGACGTCGAAACCCTAAAAACGTAAATAATTAATTACATACCTACTTATTAGGTACTTTTTTTATTAAGAGTAGGTACTTTAGGCATCCTAAGACTAAACCCTAAAAAGTGGGACAGAGGCTGTCCCGCGCGGGACATGAAATTTTGGGCAAAAATCGGATCGCTGGTAGGTACCTACCTACCTATATTATTTTCGATCATTAACTGAGACCTGGGACCATGTCTTGCTTGAGGTTCTATACCTAGGTAGGTAGGTACCTACCAAAACTCATAGCATTTTGTTCGGACACGAAACTATAAAATTATTTACGCATCTAAGTAGCTGTATGCATGTGATAAAAAATATTTGAGAAACCATGAGCAGATTTATATAAACCTACCCTACCTAAATACCTTCGTAATCGTAAATATGCTTCATTCGTTTATGTATAATAATTAGTTCCAAAATTTGCCACGGGTCATCATTTTAGGCTTGTGTTATTTTAGGTTCCTTCCAAGCATGGAACACTTATGTCTAGCTAAGCTAGAGTCTACACTACAGAGAAGTTTGTGCAGTACAGCTACATCCAAAATTCAAAGCATAATCCCACTACATACGAAATAATTGTGTTCTAACCGTGTGTTCTGGACTTTAGAAGCGCTGAATTGGGTTCGATCGACACGACATCAATGTTGTCTCTATCACGCATTAAAGACCTATTAAACAGCTTTTAGTATAACTCCCAAATACTTTAGTATTGTAGTAAAAAAAAAAGAATTTATTATCCTAACTATCTTCGTAAAAGTCTTCAAGGTCATGTCATTTATAACACTATAAAATTAGGACGTCGTGTTTCATTATACGCTGTCTCTTTTGCACTCGCCATTGTAACCACGTTCGTTCTCTACTATTTATACACTGTAGACTTATTGAATTTGGTAGGGAGACAATATGACATCGCTTTCAAATGAAAGAAATAGTTAATGGCTGCCTTACCGAAATCACGAAACAGCTGATGTGCGTCGTTTGGTTTCATTTATTGGTCATAATGTTAATCTAATTCAGTAACATACATCTCTATTGATGAAACGTTATTCGTGCTTCTATTCTGTGTGGATATCAGGGTTAGTGCATCTACCGCCGTACATTTGTTGTTGAACTTCGAAGACTTGGTTTTCTACTTTTGTGCCTTTTTCAGATGTCACTGACCATACAGCAAATAATTCTGGACGCTAAAAGACTTGCTGGTCGCCTGAAAGAACGGGAGACCGAGGCAGATGCTTTGCTAACCGAAACCCAGACGGCTTACAGACAAATACATACGATGAAACAGGTAAATAGAACCGGGACAAATGGTCTATTTTTCGCATGAAGCTTTGGAGAAACTCGTTCGTATTGAGGCTTTCCACGTTGGCATTGAAATAAAATTAGTTACCACATGAGCACTATTGTTTAAGTTGTAAGATTTCTTTGATAAACTGGCATGACCTTGAAATTTGTAGGTAACATACTGTAAACAGTTTTTATGTTGTTAAAAATCATATGGGTACACACACCTACTTTTTACACGCAGTGATATTATTGTTCTAATGTGATTCCACTAATGACAGATATAATTAAATTACCTATTAAAAAGTTAATAACACCAAGTTATTACAATAATTTTCCAGTACAAAGAAGAGGTTGATACCCTCAATGAAGCGTCCAGAGAAAGGCCTAGAGGGGCTCTTATAGCAAGCATAGAGCGAGAATCTCGGCTGATGCGGGACGTCCAACGTGAGAACGGCGAGCTAAGGGCTGCGTTAGAAGACCACAGACGAGCTTTAGACCTCATCATGTCAAAGTACAGACAGCACACAGAGAAACGAGTGTGGGAGACAAGAATAGATTTCACTGCCGCTGTTAATGAGAAACAGCAAGAGGTAAATAACTACCTACTTTTAATTTTATTGCTGTATTTTATGTCTGCTTTAGATAATTAAAATAGTGAAAGTTTTGGTCTAGTTTGTACCAACTGCACAGACTCCAAAATTACTCTATATTTTAATACATAAATCATCTAAAACCATTTCAATCATTATTGAAAAAAAGATACTCAGACACAAAAACTTATTTTAATATGCATCTATAGCCTTAACTCTAATATTAAGCTGGTAAACTGGTTTGACTATCACAAAAAACTATATGTGATACATATCAATCAAATCAGTTTTGTGTGTTAATTATCAAACTATCGTGTTTAGTACACAAACTATCGATTTTTACAATAGGTCTTTATCATAACATATTATATTTTATTACCTTTCATTTATTTTATTGAACATTGGGAAAATGAATTAAAGGCAATTGAGTAATAAAGACTTACTTGTGTAAAAATAAATAGTTATTTGTATGATAAAAATAAAAATGCTATTATCATTTACAATCAATCCAACACTGTCAGTTTTTTAATGATATTCAGGTGCTTCCTTTGTGTGTAATATGAAGCAAGGATGAATTTTAACAACATTAAAGTTAACACAATTTGTGACTAGGGGAACTATTGCATGCTTGAATTAGTGATTGTAATGGCCTTAACTGACAAGTTTTATTGTGTTACTGTCAAAATCAGACCACCCAACCCACATACCTAGCTATACCCTTCAGGTATGGGCTCCTCTTTAGGGCGCGATTTTTTCCATTCCAGACCAATTGAATCCAGTCTATTTGTTTTTTTTTTCAGTTGATCAGACAACAAGCGGAGAGGATTAATGAGATGACAACAGTTATGTCCAAAGCTGTTACTATGGATGAAAATGGTGATGCTAGGAAAGAAGAGGAACTATACCAAAGGCTTATTACAGAAAATAAGGTATTTTATACTAAGAACAGACCTACTATGAAAGGGTCTTTCTGGAGCGGTACTATATCTATTTCTAGCACTAAGCAGCATTGCTGTGTTCCTCTGTGCTGTATGTTGTGGGTCTGATTCCCGCCAAGGTGAGAGGAGGATGTCCACCATACTTGGGAATTGCAGTTGTGATTCTATATCTATTTATTATTTGCTAGCGTAGTTGGGGTCTGATCCTCAGTTCCTTATACGTGTTTGTTAATATTTTCCAGGGATTGAGGGAAATGCTGGACCTGTCCCGGAGATACGGCTCTGACCGTCCGTGCGCGCCGCCAATGGCCGACAAGGACGTTCAAACGGACGCGTGACGCCCGCACGGGCCTTCACTCACGCTCAGTTAGACGGAATGACTCTCCCAAAGCTCCCGACTTTTGTGCACATTAATAGTATTTTTAAACTATCGTGATTAATTGACATAACTATTGATTTTTACACGGGGTTTTTATCACGTTAATACCGGGCATACTCACGTAATTTAAGGTGATTTCGGCAATTTTTACGAGAACCCCCCTATGTGAGATTGGGTGAGATTTCTCCTTCCCTCCCCTCCCTCCTCTGAACGCCTCACGTTATTAATGGACGCCCCCTTACAATAGCTATAGTCGCGGGCAGACTGGAGTGCTCGGAGCTACTGTCGATAAGTGGAGACAGTTAAAACTACCCTCATTTGGTCTTCAGAAATAGAAATGTCCATGTTGAGATAATCAATTCTTAATAGTGACCGCAGGATTCCATAAAGTAATTACGTGATAAAGAACCGTGTAAATTAATAGTCACATCAATAGTGTTTTTTTTCATTGAACTACTTGTGTACATTTCTGCGGTACTACATCTTTAGAATCGTCCCTATGGTGTTGTGCCGGTCTGTGCCAAACTTTAAGTTCATGCTTATCTCTCTTGGACGCTCCTAGCCATGCCACTTTGGTAGTTGAAGTTAAGGTTTGATGCAGACAGGCAAAAGGGTATGCGTGGAACTTTTTGACTGATGATAATATTTATTATACTATTTCAAAAGAAAATGGAAATCACAGTCTTGGTCTGCGCAAACCGTTGACACCGATAGAGATTTAATAAAAACAGCCTGGATGTATACCGAGTGATTTGATTATTGAATGCATAATAACGCTAGGCTGAAATAACAGATTAATTATCAAAACAGCAACAAAATTCCGTCATGACGGTCTGTTTATTGTAACTTTAGAATTTCTGCTGTATCAATGTAAAACACGTGTCGTTTACGCAACAACTCTCTACATCCAAGAACTGGCTCCATTGTTTGTGACACCACATATTATAACTGTTTCCAAGTGTGTGTAAAAATGTACAAACTTTGTGCCTTGTGCAATTCATCGTTCTTACGCTATTTGTTTGGCGTTCATCGTTTTATTTGTAGTGAAGCTAGTGTTCATAAACATTATGTCTTATCTCGAATTATGAATAAGGGAGAGCGCCATTTCTCTAACATTCACCGGTCCAGTATACAAATTGTACTATATTGTTACTTGCAGATTTTGGATCTAAAGTCTTTTGACGTAAATGTACCTTTCATAGTTATCATTTTTATTAGCAAATAATACGCGAAGTTACATACAAAAATACAGCGAATAGTTTGAATTTAAAACCACCTTTGCCTTTTGGTTGTATTTTGGTGTTTAATTAATTTAGGTGTGAATCTTTCTGGGTGTTTTTAAGCCTGTTTGTGGGCGTTGCGTAAAGTTTGTATTAAATCAGTAAATGTTTTTTGTAAGCCAAATCATTTGTCATGGCAGAATCTGTGATCTTTAGTATTTTGCTATTAAGTTTTAGATTGATTCATGTTATATACCTATTAACCGTGTTGCAAATCATTCAGTTATCAATTATCATCATTATAATTTTATTCTAGTTGTATTTTCGCAATAATGACGTCGCTTCTGTTGGCAACAAACTAAACTAAAAATGTAGACATCTCTAATATTGCTGTCTCTTTCACTCTTTGCGAAATAGAACGAGATGGATGCTGTTATGTTTTAGTTTGGTCTGGCACCAACATAATCGACACCAATAAGTTAGTTAATTTTAAATTAGGGTTTGGATCTTGTATTATTTTATCGAAATTAGATTAGTGGTTGTAGCCCTTTATATATTTATTATCCTAATATCATAGATGCGAAAATTTGTGAGGATGTTTGTCGTTAAATAATGCCATAACGGCTGAACCGATTTGGATGAAAATCAGTATAAATTCTTGAATTGAAATACTATATAGGTAACATTTTATTCGTGTACAACGAAAGCGAAGCAGCGGGCGGATGTTAGTTAAACTATTAGCACTTGTCTTGGTCCAACGCAACGAGTGTTATTGCTAAATTTTAATTAAAACTACCTTCATTCGATACAAACCTTATTTGTATATTTCTCGAATATTACTTAGAAACTATAATTCCCTTCGTTTTGTGAGTACTTTTGGGACCCACTAATCGAACAATAGAATTTATAAATGACCACGTTTTTACCTTCTACTTGATACCTGATCGCAAAGTACTAGTCAATCCTGGTACTGTTTACTTTTTTCCTTCATATTTTATATTGTTGATGTAGGTCCTTACAGTAGAAATACCTTCTTTCTTGCTACAAGATAAACTCGGTGAAAAAACTGCAGATGCTTTCAAAAGCTTATTTAGGCAAGGTGTGATTTGTCTACATTTTAAGGCAAGGTGTGATTTGTATATCGTACTTGGGGATGTCAGTCGTGAGTCCATGTGCGATTTGTTTCGAGTGAAAAATACGTAACACCCAGTTTTATCTTCGCAAGAAAGATGGTTCGAAATAAATTTATATATAAAAAAATACTTCGTCATCTGTTATTGTATGATCGTTGTGGAAAGTGATTAGTTGTGTATCAAATACTAGATTATGCGATATTTTTTCATGCGATTCATGTGAATCTGCTTTGAATGTTAGTAACGTAATGTACCTAGGAAATCGTAGAAACGGTAGTCGACGTTATAATTTTGTGCCAGAGGCACACACAAACTAAAGCAATATTATACATTACGGGTTATGGCCGGTTTACATAGAGCTTCGCGCGTTTTAGGGCAATGACTAGGCAATTGCCGGAGGTGATTCTATACTTTACACTAGCGATACACTTGTACGAAGCGATAATCGCTTCCAATAGGTAAAGGCGGGCGATTCTCGCACTTTGACATGCTTGACATGCAATAATCGTACATACTGCTTTCGAGAATCGCATTTTAAAGGCGAGAAACTAGTACCATCTAATTAATGAAC
Organism: Hydriomena furcata; assembly: GCA_912999785.1. Lineage (NCBI taxonomy): Eukaryota > Metazoa > Arthropoda > Insecta > Lepidoptera > Geometridae > Hydriomena > Hydriomena furcata. The sequence continues at coordinate 11,922,388 of OU538828.1, read as the reverse complement.
ACACATAACAGTCGCATACAACCTGAACCTACACTAGGATTCCTTGTGTTATGCAATGATGTATTAAAAACTATAGATACGTTGTCCGCACTCTAAAATGGCAACATGAAATGAAGCCAATTGGCCACATTGCGCTCAGTCACGCACCAACCTGTCGCGCGACGCTATGTTTGTTTTTAATTTATATCGTGTGTGAAAACCTGTGCAAAACATAAAGAAAACATGCCGTCGTGTGTTTTCAGAGGATGTACAAATTATACCCCAAAAGTTAAAGACAAAAATGTGTCTTTACGCGTTTATGTAGTTATCTAGTATTTTCGCCGTTTTTAAGCGCCGAGATGTTGGTTGATAACGTGTCTATATATAATACGTCATTGGTGTTATGGGTATCTGAAACTACAAGTAAATACCATGGTACCACAAAACCCAGACCCAGAATAAACTTTTGCAGATAATGTTAATAAATAACACCTAATATTCGCATACAGTCCTGATCTTACACTAGGATTCCTTGTGTTATGGGTATCTGAAACTACGAGTAGATACCATGGTACCACAAAACCCAGACCCAGAATAAACTTTTGCAGATAATGTTAATAAATAACACCTAATATTCGCATACAGTCCTGATCTTACACTAGGATTCCTTGTGTTATGGGTATCTGAAACTACGAGTAGATACCATGGTACCACAAAACCCAGACCCAGAATAAACTTTTGCAGATAATGTTAATAAATAACACCTAATATTCGCATACAGTCCTGATCTTACACTAGGATTCCTTGTGTTATGGGTATCTGAAACTACGAGTGGATACCATGGTACCACAAAACCCAGACCCGGAGTAAACACTTGCATATCATGCAAGTATTTATTCCAAACACGCAACTCTTGCATCAGCTGGGCACTCGCCCGCTACGCCTTCGAGGTCGAACAAGGTATTATGAGAGCATTTAGCGATTAATTTCTAAAAGGCATCGTTGTGTTGAAGTAGTGGTTGCCAGTTGCCATGTCATGTGTGTGATCCATTTTGGTTGTCTGTGTCTGAATTGTGCTCGAACAATAATATTATTTTGGTGATCAGTATTTCGCGCCATCAGACTTTCGTCTACCTGGGGCCGTACCACAACCTCAAAAGTAATATTAAAACAATACTACTTACGGTGCGACAGTGACAACGCAATACGAACTTGTATAGCGCTATCGCACCATGAATAATATTGTTTTGATATTACTTTAGGAGTTTCTGGTATGGCCCCTGGTTCTTAGAAGCATACTTAGGTGATTGTGTCAACTCATTTTTTAAGCGGGTACCTACCGGCCCTTAAACAAGTATTTTATTACAAATTATGATAGTGATAAATATATCTTAAAACTTAAATAAAACACGAACGTAATAATTTTTTGGCTATTTTTCAAAATGTACCTACAATATATACCAATTAACTAGTAGTACCTACTTATTTATAGCCGCAACTATTTTGACTAGCGATAATTTAAAACAGGATAAAATTTTCCGGAAAAACGATAAAATTATTGGGTGTTTACACCTCATTTTGTAAGTCTTTTGATTGTTATACCCAAGTTACACTGCAAATACTCCTTTCTTTATTTTTTTTGTTGATAATATCGTCAATACTGGCATTTTCTTGGTTACCTAGCTTGAGGTCGGTGGCCAGCTCTAGGTATGGTCCGTGGCATACATGCATACCTATGGTGTAAGGATTCAATCAGGGAAGCGTTGTTAGTAAACTAATTTGTACGTAATTTCGTTCGGCAATAGTTCTATGTTATAATTTTAAGGTTTTTATAGCTAGCAAATATACGAGTACCATGCCCAGTTTAGTTAGAATAAATATTTAGTTTATTAGGTTGTGTATGGTTTAGCGTTTACCGTTTGTCTCTCAAATAGGGAAGTTTTTGAGTAATCATGAGTAGGTACATCTCGTAGATAAGCATTGTATGTTTTTGTTAAGATCTTATGTTAGTGCGTATTTTTATTAGATTCTTGCGTTGCATAATAGAAACTTGTTATTTGGCACTAGGACTGCACAAATAAAATAAACATTCACAGTTGATAAAAATGTTTTCATTGATTAGTAGTTTGTTAAATACAGAACAGTACTTACCAAGTAGCAAGACTTACAGAATATTGTTAACATTAGTTCTTTGTTGAAATATATACTATTTTTACAATATAGATAATGTTGAACATAGACTCGTAGTGTTTGTCCAAAACTATGATAATGTTATTTAGATAATTATAATATTGTATCATGCTTAGTTAAATTAGTCAAATTGGCTGCAATATAAGTTAATGCATGAATTATTTAATCATAAAATTATTTAAAGTTTTATCCATAGATTTGTTAATAAAAATCTGACTATAAATAGTAAATGACTACATTTCTTATGATTGAAAAACTTTTGTTGTGATGTCATTACTTCACCAATATAATTGGTAAAAATTAATGCAATACATGTTTTATAGTTGAAGTAGAGATAAAAGCTAAGATAGCAGTTAGTTTTCTCTGCTTTAATACACTCTAGAACAAAATATGAATGTATTGTAATAACAATTATTGAATATACCTATTATAAAGTACCTAAGAATTATATTTCTAAATCCAGTAACACCATCTAATATTGAGTAAAATGCGTCATCGCAAAAGTTCATACACTTGAAGTCCTCGAAGTAAAAACAAAAACAAACAAATAAAAAAAAAAGGTATATTTCCTGACTCAAAATGTATCATCCCCCGAGTGTTTAGAGGGAGAAAAATATCACTCATGGAGGGAGGATATCCTCGGATCATACACGCGTCTGGGTGTAATCCGTGGGGAACTTGAAGGAGTGGGCACCGAGTGCCATGATATTTGGCAGCAGGCCAGCGTTGGGAATGATGTTCCATGAGAGAGTCAGGGTCACATTGTTGTGGGCTCTGAAAATTAAACAAGCAAGATCAATCATAGTTGTAAGAGCACACACTTGACACACACTACAGTTGAATACAACTGTAATCCCCAAGTACGATACACATCTGAGATCTCCAGGTGCTCAAATCCTTGAAGATGTCTAAAGGGGTTAGTCAGAGACACATCCAAACATTACATTTAGCACATGGCCACATTTTGCAGGTGTTAGCTATGAGACTGCTGATATTAATTATTCTTTGAATATGACACCTGTGTGCCAAACGGTTGAGCCATCATTAGTTATATCTCTGTAATTCACACATGAATATTATTACGACTTCAAAGACAAAAATGTCTATTGTGGAAGGCATATAGGTAAACTCTAAAGCTCTTAACAATTATGTACTTACTTGAGACCATTGCCATCATCCCAGAAGTAGTACTTAGTGTTCATATTCTTAAAATCTAACAGAGCATTTTCACCGCGCAGTATAATTTTGTCCCACAGCACAACTTGGTTCAGTTCGTTATTTGGAGTTATGTATTCAGCAGTTAGGTATAGGAACAACTGCTTCACATTCCAGTTGAAGAGGTGAGACAGGTCAGTCTTGAGATCGAAGGTGAGGAAGCCAAGATCATTCCGTTCTCGGGATGCCCCATAGTCTGGTACATTTTTACTGGAAAATCAAAAGTTTATAAGAATTTGACTAGTTGGATGTATGAGAAGCTACAGCCACGAGTAAGGGTGAGTTTCTATCTTTGCGAAGCAGACCAATGACTGCGCTCAAATATTCGAGTTTGAAAATGTCGAGCGCTATGGCACAGCTCCGCGTTGATGGAACCTCACCCTAAGTTTACGAAATCAGCAGTACAAGGGTAACTTTATCATATGATTGAGTGCCTCTTGCTAGCTGGTTCTTGGAATTGGTTTCGCTATAAGTAGCTCTTCAGATTGTTGGAATAGCAAGGATACTTACACAACTACTTTCACTGTGTTCATCTGTGCGGCAGTTCTGTAATCCACGGTCAGCGTCGAGAGGAAACACAAAAATGTGAGACATGCTAGAACGCTGAGTGTATAGGTGAGTATAGCATTGCCCCTAGTAAGCATAGAATACATTGTGACTCAATTTTTTGGTTTAGATTTGGCTTAAAACTAATTCACTCAGGGAAAAAACTATAATCAGAAATCAGAATTTTCGTTCTCGCCAGTCGTCGAAACGTCGATGCTCGGTGTTGACGTTGCGCGTTGCGGGCTGGGATTTGACATTAGTTTGACATAACAGGACACGTCATGGCGCTGTCAAAACCAAGGTCAAAGCCCTTTCGTACTTTAAAGATAGGTTCAAATACAAGTCTATTGAGACTTAATGGCTTCCTTTTATTAAGATTCCGAAGTCCGACAAAGAACCTAAAGTTTTACCAAGTCCGCCTTGAGTCAGTATTCATAGGTTAATAACATTGTGTTAAAAAGTCTATATTTTAAGATATAGTAAGTACATACCTACTATAAATTTATGTTCAAAAAGTTCATATCTCTTTTTATAAATATTTTTTAATTATTATGTAAGTAATTTTGATCTCATTACCTATTAGTTCGTAATAATTAATGTTGTGATTGTCTTTAATTGTCTTTTATATATTTTTATTCCAATACCATATCACCATAACATGTATCGATATAAAAGGTAGTCCCTATAATAAATAAATAAATAATAAATCATGCTGGGTACAGTACTTAGTAGGTACCTACCTACCAAAACAACAAGTTTTAGTTACATGTAAGTAAGGGTTTAATAGGTATATAAAACAAAATGATGCATTTCACTATATCATCATTAAACAAAATCTTTGTACAGCATTAGCACCACAGCTAGAACCACTGCAACAGTCGATTCGATGATAGCGTTTGCACTGCTGCCGTTGCATGGTATACCACCAGGAATGGAACGGCAGAAACAGGCTCTGGTGGAAGAACTACCATTCGTTTGTGTGTAGCATCCGCTTGTGATGGCTTGGCCTGCGGTGTCTATTACCCGTGTGCACATGTACGTTGAGTTTTCCACTAAAAAAATACGAAAGTCAGTTAAGAGTACCTATGTAAGCTTTTCGACTCACAACGCAAACTGTTCTCACTGTTCAGTTGGCAGCAGGTACCTAACTCTGCCTTCTGCGCTGTGGTTGTGGGTTCGATACCCAGGGTAAATATTTGTGTGATAAAGATAGATGTTATATACTTAGATAGATGTGATAACACCCAGTTATTTATGTCTATTATGTATGAATTTTCAAAAAAATATTTATAAGTTATCTGGTTCCCATTACAAGCTATGCTTAAATATGGGCTAGATGGCGCTGTGAGTAAAAAAAATTGAACACCCCAATCAATAGCTAAATTTCAAAAAAGAACACCTCAAAGGGTTTTCATGATTGCTAGGTACCATAGAGATTTCTTTCCGGCTTATCGGTCCATAGTTCAGATTATTTGATCGAACAAATAATAAAAATCGTATTTTTTAATGCCATTTGACATCAAATTGCATGAAAGTCTATGGCCGGCATTAGGGATTAGAAATCAAGTAAATTAAGGGGCTCCCAGTCGCTGATTGCTCTTTTTCGAAACGAAAAAAGAAATACTTCTGAACAAGCCACATCTCCTATTTTTATAAGTATATTATTTCAGCTTCCTACCTAGATTTCTATTAAGCTGAAAACATAATAGCAGAAACTTTTCACGATAAAGATATTATTTCAAAATGATACGTTTTAGAATTTATGATCGAAATATTTTATATACCTACTATTAAAATCAACTTGTGATTTATTGTTAAAGATAGGTAATATGTAGATCTAGATTTCTATTAGAATAGATTTTTGATAAGTAATTATACATAATTTATATCATTAATTTATTCGAAAAGCAAAGGCGGACCACGCGCCGACGTGTGTTTGTCGTCATTGCAGCGATCGGTAGGATTATTTATCGAAGTGATTAAAGATGGGTACATCTTTATTCACATATACTATACATTATAAAATAGGAGATGTGGCTTGTTCACAAGTATTTATTTTTTCGTTTCGAACAAAAACAATCGTCGACTGGGAGCGCCTTAAGAATTTACCAATGCCATCGAAATAGTAGGTGTAGGTTGCGCACACGTCGTTGTCGGCCAGGATACAGGAAGCATTATGTTCATGGTTATCCCAGATATAATTTACGTCCGGCCATGATCCATCATCTAAAACAGAGTCAACAGTTAAGGTAGTCTATATTTATTTATTATTTAATATTTTTTTTATGTTGTAGGTTCATTCTACTTGTTTAATTTTATCCTGTGTCTGTTGTCTGTCTTTTTATAAGTACTCGTAATGCTGTGCATGCCTATAATTGGCTGACTTAATATAATACTTTTTTTACGAATGTTTACTTAGATAATGTCTATTAGGTGTGCTGTTGGTGTTGCCCTAATAAATAAATAAAATAGGCAAAACTCAAGGTAGGTTTAGTAAATAGTTGCAAAAAGAAACCACCACCTACCTAGGCTTCAGGCTTTAACGCAATCAAGAGTCAAACTAAATCGTGTTTAGTCAAGTACGAGTAACTAGGTACTTGTGTAAAACATGGAAAGCCTCGTGACTATATTGACACATGAGTTCAGGATGGCCCAGGGCACGGGGCGGCGTAGGCGGTGGCTTCTTACTCCACTAATATTGCGAATATTGCGATCATAATACCCACGCTTTTATTTTATCAACGGTAGTACATGTACAAGCCACGTGAATGGAGCACTGATCCATTGAATCGATTTATCTTTACTAGGTATTTTTGAATTGATTGTAATCGCTGGAGAACACCGGTAACCCACAGTATTTTACTAGTAGGCTACTGTGTGTTAACACCTTTAAATAGAAGAAATTAAGACGAGTAATACATTTTTTTGATAAATGCAAATCGTTTTTTCCATAACCGCAAAACATACGAGTACAGTTTTGTTTTTTATGACAATGATAACTTAGGGATTTTTTTAGATTATAAACAGAAAAATAATTGGTGAAATTTTTCTCGATAGATTTATTTACAAAAGTTGGCTCTTCCAAAACACTAATTTCGTTTTTACTCAAAAATATGAATAGCCTAACAGTTCATTTTTACATAATTCGTTAGATAATCATACTAGCTAGCTAAATTATAGACGGTTTCTTTATAAGTTTGATGGTTTTCAAGATAATGCGGTTTTATAATTTTTTCCGTCTTATCCGGATAGACTCGGCCTATACAAAACCCCAAAAATTACAAGTATCACCTTAATGGGTGTACACCTACCCATTAAGGTGATACTGTTATAGTTACCTGTGTATTAAGACTACGTTCGTAAACTGAAACTGGATGTCCAGACCAAGCATCTTGATATTATGTATTATTAGGTACCGAAAAAAGAACATAATTGTTAAACTTCAGAATTTGTCACTTTTCCCAAATCAGATTGCCTGAATAAAAACGTGTTAAAGTTACACTTACAAGAAACCACTAGTGGCTGGAAGCAGGGTACACCCGAGGCCAGTCGAGTGGCGTCTGCGCAAGTGGCGTTCAGGAATACGCTCTCGTTGTTCCATCGAGTGCCGAGCCATGTGAACTGGAAGCATCGACGCACGAGATTTGTTGATTGGCTGGCGACTCCCACCAATATACCTTTGAAATTATAGAAAAAAGAAACATGTCAAAAAAAAAACCGGCCAAGTGCGAGTCGGACTCGCGCACGTAGGGTGTTTTTTTGCTGTTTTGTTATAGATATATTTTGTACGGAACCCTTCGTATGCGAGTCCGATTCGCACTTGGCCGGTTTTTTTTAACGTCAAAGGTTGAACATACATTTGAACATAACTTGTATTAGTGTGGGTTAAGTAGCAATGCAGATGCTAAACTAAGCTAGGTTTTACGTTCGAACTGTAATATTCCTCTCGTCTTAAGTCTCGATGGAGCGGTTGTGTTGTGAATGGCTGCGAAACAACAAATGCATGCTGAAGTTCGTATTAAAGTGAGACAGAATATATTTATTTAAATAACTTGCGAGATAAGTATACTTAGATAATAACTAAAAAGAAAACAGACAAAAATGTTTCGATCAATCGAAAAGTCAAGGGACGATACTGGTTTTTTTAAAGTTTTATGAAGGACTACTATACTACATGAATATTATTTAATTGGGACCAACTTGGAACTATTCTCTAAACATTACAAAATCATCGAAATCGGATCACCAAGTAAAAAGATATGGGCGGTAATAGGTACACAAAAATAAATACAAAAATATCACTACATAGTATAAAGCTAAGTCGCTTTCCGCTTCCCGCGTCTGTATGTAATATGTAATATGTATGTATGTATGTTTGCTTATATCTTTAAAACTACACAACGGATTTTGATGCGGTTTTTTTTATAAATAGAGTGATTCAAGAGGAAGGTTTATATGTATAATATAGTAGAGAAACACAGATAATTTTAGAGGTTTCTAATGTGATGTCGTAAATAAACACATTTTTTTGCGCTTACATTGCAAATGCTGGCTGAACCCCACGAGATATATCAAAATAATGTACTACAGTATTGTATACTTTAAAAACGTCTACAAAAAAGTCCACGATGGTATTAGAAATGTCTTACGCACAGCGAAGCGGGCACGGGTCAGCTAGTATAATAATAAAAATAAATAGTTTTTAAGTTACATGTCGAATTGAGAACCTCCTCTTTCACATACAGCTTTAGGTACCTACTTAAATTTTTGGTAAATTCACAAAGGTGAGATTATTCTCACTTTTACGAATTCCTGTCCCAAATGGACATGTTTGTAGAGCAGTTCACGTGGTGATAACTAATTAACTAATGCCGGAAACACACTTACGTGTCGTGGCGTGGCGTGTCGCGCCACTAGCCAATCGCAAGATAGCGTTTGCGACACGACACGACACCCAAATATGTCTCTAACCATACTAAATGTATGAAAGCGATTAGTTAGTGGCGTGTCGCGCCACGACACGACACGTAAGTGTGTTTCCGGCTTAAGCGGGAGACGTGTACCTAATCATGTATCTTATGTAGCAAGAATTACCGTGGTCGCGTCTCCGAGTTATGTGGTGGCTCAGTGATGCCACCCCTACCCTACTCAAGGTAAAATTGAAATTAAGATTGGCATTTTCGCTTCCTGCTAAGTAAATAAAGCAGAACGAGAGAGAGATAGTTCCGTACTTCGTAAAACAAAGAAAACAAGAGTATCAGTTTATGTAGATAGGTACTTACATGGAATCAGTAATCCCAATACGACGACTGACAAATCAAACCGACACATCTTTCCACAAGCATTGACCCACTTCAAAACAGACGAATTTCACACAAAATACACATAAAGAGATGCTTTCAATTCTGTTATTTGCTTATTCGCTCGAGTAGGCATATGACGATAGCAGTGTTTTATCGATTTCATTAAATGCTTTATTATTTGTCTATCGAAACGAAGACTGATTGTAGAGATTTCTTTAGATAAGATTAATTCGTACTGTTTATGAAAAGCCGGTTATGATGCACACTTGATTAGGTGGCTTATGAGCGAGATATAGGTATTCCATTTACCTACTGAAAGCCGGTTTATTTATTTATTAATTAATACTTTATTGTACTTAAAAAGTAAATACTACGAGGCGACAAAAAGGCGTTTCTTACCAACCAATCAATGGTGGTTGGCGTGCAAAAAGAAACACAACAACTTATAAATAATTTGCTGCTCGCCCCGGCTTCGCACGGGTGGTACCTGGATAAAAAGTCTACCGATTTTTTGCAAACTTCACACAAACCATCTACTAAATAGTCCGAACAAAGCATAAACATTTGGTTTGGATAGGTGAGCCCGTTCTTGAGTTATAAAATTACAACGAAGAGGCATTGATTTTTAATTCTATAAATACGTAAACTTATGAAATAAATAAGATGGAAAATACATTATTATTATAATAGGTTGGTATTTAAAACTATGTTGTATAACATTAATGGTTTATCGTGTGCAAGAAAAAAGACAGTCTTATAATGCCGGCCATAGACGTTCAAATATTTTTTCTTAAGCCCGCTTAAGAAAGCGAGAATCATCTAAAGATTATTGCTAGATATTTTCGCTCCAAAACATGCGAGAAACTCTCTCCATGTAAACCAGCCAATAAAATTATGAATTTCATGTTTTCAAGCTTGGATTTCTCATTTGTAACCCGAAGAGATGAAATCTTGAGCATGTTAAACGGAGAAAATTCAAGATGTATTGAATCGGGTGTATTAATAACCCTGGATTTACCTATTTCCCTGGGGATTCTGTTATTCCAACGGTATTTTATGAATGTAGGTTCTTACATACTGCCACTGATGAATGCAAAGGAGGTATTACCAACTCGTACGTACATAAAGATTAGGCTCAGAGTTGCCCAAGGGAAATGTTGATTAGGTAGGATTGTTGGCGTTCAAGTAACTTGCCTTTTTAAGCTTTCGTACCTAAGTTGAAATTAATATCAAATACTAAATATAGGTACTAGGTCTAGCTAGGTACTAGGTAGATCTAGATAGATGAAGATGTAAAAGTTCAAATTCTTAGTCTATTTTCCATAAAATTTTGATAAACTCTCTCATCAAAATAATACTTACTAGAATCATGAAAACATAAAAAGAAGCAGTTTTCATAGGCACAAGTAAAGGAATACAATCCGAAAATCGTTAATTTGTACGCAATCAAAAGATACTACCAATATTTTAGCTCACAAAATTTTATCAAGAGGTAGTCATCCGAAGCTGAAGGGTCTGATGAGTAGGTTATAGCCTTCGTGCTTCACTTTCCAATTACGAAACAAATGCTCAGTTTCCGCTTTACTATAGATATATGTTACTAGATTCCGCCCGCTGCTTCGCTTGCGTGGTACCTGGATAAAAACTAGCCTATATGTTATTCCAGGGCATAGGCTATGTATATTCCAAGTTTAATCCGAACCCGTATGATCGTTTGGAAGTGATTGAGCTACAAAGATTCAATCATCCAAATGTACAAACATCCTCACTAACTTTCGGATGTATATGTAGTACAACCTAAGTAGGGTCACCGCGCAATTTTTTCACGAAGCTGCCAAATCTTCTCGGTTGGCTGGCAACCATGAATGTTTGGATTATGTAGGTATCCAATGGGCCAGGTACCTATTCGATACCGAGACAGGCGTCTTGAATGCAAAGCAGACAATGCCTGTTCTCATTACCTGCATCGGCATTGTTGGGAATATTCTGGAATTTGGTAGTTTGGGTGCTGCTCACTGTGCAGTATTGCACTATATACCTAGACAGTGTAAGTACCTATGGTCAAAAAGTAAATACATAAAGAACTAAAAAGAAAACCGACGAAAATGCTTCGACCAATCGAAAAGTCAAGAAACGATATTGGTTTTTTGGTAAGAACTACATTATTAGTTCTACACGATTAAAATTTATATGGGGTTAAACTGGTTATTATTTTTCAAACTATCGTGATTAGTAAACATAACTATAGATTTTAACACGGGTGTTTATCACGTAATAACCTTATATTGATTTTACCGACGTTTAAAAAAAAATACATGTCTAAAAGAGAGCCTCCTTATTATTCGTTGGTGAAAAAAATACACTACCTATTAAGTATTGAACTATCACTACATTACATAGTATAAAGCAAAGTCGCTTTCCGCTTCCCGCGTCTGTATGTATGTATGTATGTTTGCTTATATCTTTAAAACTACACAACGGATTTTGATGCGGTTTTTTTTAATAGATAGAGTGATTCAGGAGGAAGGTTTATATTTATGTATAATAACATGCTACCCGTGCGAAGCCGGGGCGGGTCGCTAGTTTAAACATATAATGCTATAGACCTACGTAAGGACGTCATCTTACTTTAGGTAGAATAATAGTATCAAAATATAGCTTTACTTAGAAGAAAATAGAGAAAATACTTTTGTAAGCAAATACAGAAACCGCTATTGTGTTTATCTTTGTCCCCTATTTCGCTGTAGTTTACCAGCACTGCACGTCGATTCTCTATGTATTTTATGATACCCGTTTACTTAAACCTATGTAGTTCTGATTGTATTATTAGATACTGTTTTCCTGGGAAGAAAAATGAAATGAAATAAGATCAGGACTGTACTGTAATCCCTAAGGTAGGCACTCAGATCTTCAGCCTTATTGAGCTCACTGATAATAGTAATCGGCTTTTACTGTCAAAATCCTATTGTACGACCATTGTCTGACGGTTGAAAACGCTTAAAGGTACGCGTCCACAGGTCGGTATCGTACGCATCGGACGCATCGCATAGTATTCTTAGTATAGAAAGTCATATAAGTGCGTTCACTGCGTGCAATGCGGATCCTGTAGACACGTACCTTAAAACGGTGAAAGAAACCCGCGGCCTAGTCAGTTCCGTACAATGGTCAATCCACCATGTCTTTTCTGTGGAAGCCGACTAAACTGAGAAAATGATGTAGGTGCTGGCCAAGCCTAATGCTTATACATATCCCAGGCACTGCGTCCCTTAAGTGATTGGAAAGATCCATTTGACGCTGAATAAATCATCTAGAGTAGGATGTAAAATAGTCTTACTACTTACTAGGTACTACTATGATGTACGAGGCAGGTAGAAACTGTAAGTACGCCACCCCACGTTGTTTATGAGCTCTCTATCGAAGCTGTAAACTTTCTCTATAGGAAAACTCAGCAAAACGCTGAGGGTTTGAATAGGTATGAGAGATGTTTCCAGAAATTGCCGGTAAAGTTTGATGCTAAGCTTCTTATGGGATCGCCGACGCTGTTTGTTTTCTTCTAGGAACGATTCAACTCCCTTTTTTCCACAATAGTATTTTACTTAGAAAATCGGTTTTTCAATATATAATATAATATAAATATATAATATAAATATAAATATAAATATAAATATAAATATAAATATATAATAATATAATATATAATATATAAATCTATACTTATAATAAATCTGTAGAGGTCAATTCTGTACATGAAATATATTTCCAAAATAACTATCAGGCGGTGATTAGGGATCGATACTGATGCCAAAAATGCAATCAGTAAAATTTTTGTCTGTCTGTCTGTCTGTCTGTCTGTCTGTATAACCGTTATAGAAACAAAAACTACTCGACGGATTTTAACGAAACTTGGTACAATTATTAATCATACTCCTGAGCTGGTTATAGTATACTTTTTATCACGCTACAATCAATAGGAGCAGAGCAGTGAAGGGAAATGTTGGGAAAACGGGAGAAGTAACTCCATTTTTTAAGCTTCCGTCGCGTGTGCAACTTTAATGGTTAAAGCTACACAAAAATCATGTATGACGGAAATGTTCTCCTTAAAATTATATAAAAAATATCCCACGACAGCATATGTCTATCTTTTATGGTTGACTTACAATAACTTTCTGAGTATATGTCTTTTAATTACGTTCGAAGCTTTCTGATTATATGTGTCTACTCTTACGTTTATAACACTCTCAGTCATCCCTCATTAAAAAAGTTAACATTATTAACTATTCCATAAAAAAAGAATCATAGAAATCGTGTGATACTGCGCAGCCGGACCCACCGTGGATAAGGGTTAATTTTAATGCAGTTACAAATCTATGGAATTGTACGAATTGTACTCCAAAAATCAGCAATTGTACTAGAAGGGGTCAAAAAAAAGCTGTGAAAAAAAACGTTTTATGCATTGCACCCGTGCGAAGCCCGGGCGGGTCGCTAGTATATAATAAAACTGTAGAAGAGTTCAATTCTGTACATTGAATAAAAACTAAAGAAAATACTCCTAGGGAAAAAACATTTTGAAATTTTTGTCTGTCTGTCTGTCTGTTGTCTGGCTTTCACGCAAAAACTACTGGACGGATTTTGATGAAACTTTTTTTGTTATGTAGCTATTAGTTCTCGGCAACATATAGGCTATAATTTATTTTGAAGATTGGAATACCAGATGTGAAACTATCTGTCCCCCAGCGAAGCGGGCACGGGTCCGCTAGTATATAAATAAGTGATTTTTAATAATGGAATCATAGATTGTGTAAGCCGGTTTTGATCTTTTTTCGATTTTTTCAGCACTAGCTTCCACCCGCGGATTCATTCGCGTGGTACGTGGATATAAAGTACCTTATATGCTACTAGCTGACCAGTGCCCGCTTCGCTGGTCGACAGATAGTTTCACATCTGGTATTCCCATCTTCAAAATAAATTATAGCCTATATGTTGCCGAGGACTAATAGCTACATAACAAAAAAGTTTCATCAAAATCCGTCCAGTAGTTTTTGCGTGAAAGCCAGACAGACAGACAGACAAAAATGTTAAAATGTAATTTATTGTCTTGTGTTACTTGTATAAAGGCCCCTAGGAGTATTTATTTTAGTTTTTATTTAATGTACAGAATTGAACTCTTCTACAGTTTTATTATATGTATAGATTTCAGAACATAAGCTACTATGTATATTTTCATATCGCTCTAATGTAAAAATGTATAAAAGCTGTCGTATAAAATGGTCTCCTTACCTTTTTTAGGAAAGATGTAATGTGATGTATCGTACTGTAATTGTACATCTTTACATTATACCTGCTGTGTGTGAAGCCCATAAGAGAATCAGAAATGTTTCTTATGAGTTTCCTTATCGAATTGACTAATTAATTGTCACCTAGGCAACCTATGAAAAGATGAATGAACCAAGAATTCTTAGTAAATATAAAAATACCCAGGAAGTCGGTTCAAAGTGAAAAATTATAAACAGGTTCGTTTATGAAGTTTAAAGAGCGGCCTCCATTAATCTTAGTTCCAGAACTCAGCACATTGTTTCTTTCAGACGCTGTATGAAACGGTTTTAATTAAGATATCATGGGAAATAAACCTCTCTGCTCAGAAATTAATTTGCATCGTACCTAAATTGGATATTTCTATGTTTTCCATTCTAGCTTTTATATAATACCTACATATTATATTATTTTGTGTGACTGTAGTCTAAATAGAACTCAGAAGATTGCGATTAACTTAAACAACAATTAGATTTATTTTATTTTATTTAAAATGATATAGGTAACTTGCAAGAATTAATTTAATCTGAATGTGCAGCAGTGCGTTTAAAGATGTCTAAAGTGTCTGGTATAATATTTTCAACTGACTTCAAAAACAAGAAGGTTATTTTATATATAGGTTATATTATAGGTATATTTATTTATTTATTTGTACTTGACTTGTGTAACAACGAAATGATGGAATGTAATAAAAAATACAAAAGATTTAATATTCAATTTTATTAAGTACGTTATGACCCATTTTTATTACGCAATAAATGTACAAAAATATAAAAGATATAGGTACATACAATTATCACAATAAAATGTATTACTAATTAACTTACAATACAATTCTGCCTATCTAAATACAAAACTAGAGTCTAATTATTAGCGTTAGAGTTTGTCAAAAATATGAATTTATGTACAAATAATGTAGCTATGTATAAATTAATTATTTACAACAAATTTTAGAAAGGTACATATCGTGTAAAGGCTTTGTTTACTCGCACAAAACCATGGCAGACATAAAGTACAGGGTATTTCCCCTAACGCAGCGCCGAGCGAAGAAAACTGGAAGAAACAACTTTACAGTTTTCGTGTTTTCACAAAGGCCATAAATCCTAACGTTCTGCTGCTCCTGCAGTTTACTGTTCACCCACTCGCGATGTAGTTTATACGAGTTTTAGCAACGCTGCTGTTCACGCTCGCTTTCTGTCCTAAATCACGCGCACTATGGCTATCCGTCACATACACTAAAAAGCACAGTGTTCGAATTAAGAATGTCCACTAATTTTACACTTATATTTTCAGAACTACCCTACGTAAGGATAGGGAGCAAATGGCGCCGGGAAGTACCCCGGGTAGCCACCGGGAGCTGGGGCCTGTACTGGGATCGATGACGTCACGTAAGAGGTCACCACTGTTGGCACCAGCTTAGTCGTGTATAGAGTCGTGTGTACCGTTTTCGCGCCGAAAGTCAATTTGAGGATTTGACTCTCCGTCGCTACTACTTCAGTGTTCACCACAACTGGTGTCGAAACTAATGAGTACTGTTGCGGGAAAAGGGGATTAATTTGCTGCAGTGGCAGCGCCGCTAAGCTGCTTGTGCCTATTTCATATTCGGTTTTCGTTACCGTGGCGACCACCCGCGATATAGTGCTCTGAACGGTGCTTTTACCGTCGAAAACTGGAATCACATGTGATTCGTAGATTGTTTCGAATTTCAAAACTGGTTTAGAAGTGGTCACCACGTTAGGGATCTGTGCGGCAGCCGCTGGGTTTAGAAGTCTCAGTAAAGCGAGTTGCTGAGCTTGCTCCGGAGTGAGCGCGGTGGGTACTTCGGTCGTCACTTGATTCTGCTTGTTTTGTCCGTGAGCCTTTTTCAACCTCAAGTGGTTTTCCTTGTACTTGTCGACTTCGGCTAGATCGAAGTCAGAGCCAATGTTAGCGAGGTCCAAGTCTGGAGGGAATACTCGACGAAGAATTCCATCTTCGTCTTCGTTGCTGTCACCGAAGTCGAGTTCCAAGTGTAGTTCGGATCCGGCTTCATCAAGGCGGCTGTTGAACTCCTTCAGAGTCTTACTGGGAATAAACTGGAAGTAATCCATAGGCGGTAGAGTCTTGGTTGCGGTGACGAATCGTGTTATTTCGTACGTTTGAATAAAGGTTAGGCTGCTAGTCAGGTTTACATCAGGTCTAATAACAGGTAGAATGTGAGTTTTCAACATGTGTTCAGTGGTACTGAAGGTTTCAGTCACCGTTTCTAGCGGTGGAGTTTCCATGTCTGAGGATAATGTGATTGCAGGTAATGTTGCGATACTGGAGTCTAAATTGTGATCTTTTCCGTATGGAGAAGCAGTCGCTAATATATTTTCTGTCAACGGTTCGTTGAGAGAATTTTGCGGGCTGGGAATTACTGTTGGTTCTATGCGTTTTTCTATAGTTGTAGTCACTGTGATGATACGAGTGTTCTTAACGCGGCCAACCTGAAAGTAAAAAATGTATGAGTTTCCAAGTGTTCAATAAGAGTTATTAATGAAAATATTAATTTAACAGTAGATTACCTGGAAGGTATAGGGAGACTTGATGGTAGCTATTTCATAGTAAACATCTTTAAAGTCAGCTGGTGTCGAAATCTCTACTTTCAGTGTTTCCACGGGCGGAGGTTTCTCAATAGAATTATCATCCGTATCATTTTCAAGCAGAGTGCCAGGACCACTCTGGGAGCCGGATAGCTCTAAATCATTATCGGATCTCGCCTGTAGTGACAAATCGTTGGATTGAGAATCATCAATAAGCGGGTTTGGGTTTGGAGTTGTTTGTTGATCATCATCACCGCTCATCTTGCGAATGGTGACTTTAGGTTTTGGACTGGTTTTGTATTGCCAACGTCCAGATCCTGGGGCTCGGTTAAGCTTGAATTTATAGATACTGGTTGAAGGAGCCGGAGTCACTTGCTCGACAGGAGATGCTTGGACGCGAGGCTTGAAGCCGCGTCTTTGCTCGTTGTTGGGTGCAGGCGTCACTGCCGCTTTCGAGCCAGAGATCCGGCTGCTCTTCCTTCTGTTAGAATATGAGGGCTGTGGTGTGGGTGTTTCACTGAAAACAGACACGGTTGCTAGTTGAGGTTTGTGTGCAGGTCGCCAATTACGTGTACTGAAATTAAAAATTATAATAATCAATAACAGATTGTGTGCGTTTAAAGTTTTGAATGTTGTTTTGCAATCTACAATTACGTTGATTTATCATGTGTAATACTTACTTTTGCTGAGCTCTTTGAGCATGTGCAGTGTTCCTATTTTTAAACTTTTTGCTTTGGCTAGCGGGAGCATTTTCATGGCCTTCATTGTCTAGGATCTGAGCTCTGTGACGATTCTTGAAGCCACTACCGCTCGGTTGTCTTCGAGTCGTTTTACTAAAACTAGTATCCTCATCGATGATCGATGGCGTCGGCTCTAAATTGTATCTATGATTTTTCGTAATAGATGGAGCTATAGTTTTTAAGATTCTATGGGGTGGGGTTGGTGCAATTTTTTCTCTATGCCCAGATCCAGCTCCGAAAATTTTTGTGTTGCTGTTCAAAACTTGAGCGTATTTTCCAGAAATATAGGTGCCGATGACGCTCGTTTCGTGGATAGTCGTGAGCCCATTCTTTACTATAGTTCCTCCGAGAGTAGTGACAAGACCGATAGGGTGCTCTTCATCATCTGGAGGCGGTGTTGGTGCTTGTTGTCTGTGTTTATGAGCATGCTTAGGTTTCGGACCGTGTGTTTTAGAAGGGCGTATGTTTATAACTTTGTATGTTTCTTCAACGAACTCGGAAGGTTGTCTTGAAAGGAAGTCATATTCAGGTTCTCCAATGTTATTGTTCGGAACCAAAATTGCTGGCTCATCTTCAACTCCGCTGGATTTAACATTTACAACGCTATTTACTTTAGAACTAAGTGGAGCATGCTTGACTTCAACTTTGCTGCTGACAATGTTTACAGCACTTTTTATTTCATTTTTCTTTTTGTTTGTTTGAGGGCTCGGTTTCGATTTCTGTGGAGGTTTAGGAGAGTTGACAATTTTGGAAGGGCCAGCCATTACTTCCACTTTTGATATGATTGGTTTTTGTTCTTTTGCTGTAACTTTAGGTGGGTTAGGTACTTTCTTCTCATTATTGGGTGCGGATGAGACAACCGTTATAGCACTGGAGACTGGGGACTTGCTTCCTTTCTTTTCAGAGATTTTGCTGGGTTTGATAGTATCTGGGCTGGGACTGGCCACTGCAGGTGGCGGTTTCGTTTCTATTATATTCTCTTGTATAGCTTTTTCGGTTGTTATTTGTTCTGAAAGGATAAATAAATTGTTTGT
Source organism: Hydriomena furcata (assembly GCA_912999785.1). NCBI lineage: Eukaryota > Metazoa > Arthropoda > Insecta > Lepidoptera > Geometridae > Hydriomena > Hydriomena furcata. Next base: position 11,903,507 of record OU538828.1, on the reverse strand, counting down.
GAGTTATGGGTTCATTATATATGTAATAGGGGCTCTATTTTCATATAATTTTTAAGATATTTGAAGTATGAAAGTACAGTATACGACCTGGGGGAGGCGCTGAGTGAGGCGAGAAGACCATAACAGTGTTTCCTATCGTAGTCGTGAAGTCCAAGAATCCATAAACAGTCTGTGTGAGCAAGTTTCCATCTGCTGAAACTGAGCAGCCTGAAACGAAAAAAAAATATATGACAAACAAGACTAAAATACGAAACAAAAAATAAGATAATTCTAGAGTAAACCACACAAAATGGCATATTACGCCATTGCGCCGATAAGACGCGACGTATCTTCGTCACGGAGTGTTGGAAAGAATATCAAAATACATCCTGTTTACGTGCTTACTAGCTGAACACACACAGCAAATCCTTCTACGAAAGCAATAAGTCATCCATATTCAATATCGGATATACACATTATATCAAGACTACTTACGGAGCTTTATGCAAAAAGCTTTGGGGAAAATGTGCTGATAAAAGCGAAAAAGTGGAAGCTGCGTTACTTCAGTATCATTGGATGGCAAATGATCTGTGATAATACATTTATATGGCTTAAAAGGAAGCCGTTTACGGAGACTTTCAGGTACCAAATGCTTAGTAAATGACTTGAAAATACGAATGTTTGTTCAAAGCACCGACCTTTTTAAGGATTTGTATAAGTGCTGTTGAAAAATACAGAAATATTCACGTTGGAAAGCGTCGAATAACATATTCAGAAGATATCGCGTCAGTATATCCTGCTTACTTCCGCACCATTTGCCATCAAGTGGTCTGAGATAGTCCAACTTAGATACGCATCGGGGACTCCACACTCCCACTATTCCTGTATTTATGTTATCTATGTATTTTCAATTACTTACGAAACCCTTTTTGGGTATTTTGCTCTTCAATTTTGGAAGGTAGGCTGATATCTTCGCATCCCCCGCCGGTCTTTTATTAAAGCAGAATTCAAGTTTTGTTGGGACGTTTATTATTTACGTGCCCATTCAAACTTTTATATGGACTTTATGAATGTTACGCACTTTCAACCTTATTAAGATTAAATATGATAAATGAATTGAAAGCTCGCGAACAGGGTAATATCCCAATATATAAATTAAAGTAAATACTGAGCTATGCTTTACTGGGTATTATTAAAAATAATATTTTTTGTAACAGGTTTTTTACCTGTTGTTCCTACTCGTGATGGTACTGGTACTGGGGAAAAATACATGTAACAACTGACTAAGTTTTTGAGCATTCTTTTACGGAACATTTTGGGTAGCCCGAGGGTCACATTTTGGGGACTATATTATGGGCCAAAATGTATCTAAAACAATTACATTCCGGTCCTGGGAAAGGTCCAGTGAAATAGTGTAGGGAATGCTCGTTTTTCAGTCTGTGTAAGCAAGCAAGTGAAACAACCGTGCAACTTTATTTGCTACTTGTAGTTTATGACTGAACCTATGTATTAAAATAAATTATAGCAGGCCAGTTATATTATGCTCGGAGTTTATGATAGGTAAACACAGAGGTTTCGTATTTGGTTTGGTTAACTTATGGTTTTGACTATATCTTTCTTTTAAATAATAAAAGCGACCTTCATGGTATAGCGAAGTAGGCTAAATAGTCTAGTCTAGTCAGCAACGAGGTACACGTTTGATAATTAAAATTGGTAATATTTGGTTTAGGTCTGTGTTTCGTCGGACATTATCATACACAAAATATAATCCCTTTTTAGACTTTTAATAATTATTCCCATTGGACCACAGCTAACGCTTCTTTATGAGATAGGGCCTCTTTAAAGACAACATTTTACAAAGACTGGTTGTGGTATATCTACTTACTTTATCTATGTCTGGACAATTTACTTTTATTTTTGGCGCAGTTTGGTGGGTACTTACATAAATGAGCGGTGACCGCCAGCAGTACGATAACTCTAAGCTCCATGGTGATGTGTTTCGTGGCACGAAGGTATACCTGAGAGATTCGTCTTGCACTCATCTACGGGAAGACACCATTATATAATCTGAAACAAGGACAACACAAAATTAGTCAATGAATAAATAAAATTATGACACCAAAATATTGAGCGGCGTGTATCAATTTCCTTTTACTGATTCCTTTCCATAAATTTACCCTTGTGGGTTGTTGGTTTTGGATTGTAATTCGGCCAAACCCACGCGACCAAACCTTCATAATGCGTGACCAAACTGACCGATTCGATAGTAGTTTTGTCGCATTAGATATCTATGAAAAACAACGTGAGTAAATGATATTTGTTACATATGATTTTGTTTGTATCCATCTCAATATTGCATTGGCATTGAATGCGTGGAAATTATATTCGAAAAATATGGCGACCATTCGTCGTAGCGTTTGCAAATATATCTCGCTATTCACATAATACACACTCGTATATCAATTGAAACGTGCGCAGGTTACAAGGGTTGGTTGGTCACATTTGTTATGTTAATTCCGATGGGAATGAATATGAAATCGGCGTGTGTTCAGCAACGCACGAGAGCACAAAATAATCACTCGATATATGCAAAGCGACGGTCGGACGGTCGGTGCCTACCAAAAACCGTGTAGGTAAAGGACGATAAATTCATTCAGGTGAATTATGATCATGCATAGCTGAGCAAGAGCCGGTTTTTTAATCAAATAATGACCTTAACACAGTATCGGTTAGGTTTACCTAAAATTATTGGTTTTTACTGTGTTAGTACGTTATCTTGATTTCTTGATCTCAATATGAAGTCAGATCAATGAAATTACTCGTATCTATGATGACTACTTACAAACTTGCACAGCTTGTCGTAAATGCATACTCGATTGAGCAACAAATCGTTTTGAGTCATGTCTATATGGTTGTATTTTTAAGTGCACTGCTCTTTTTTTGGATCAGTTATGGGTAGTTATAGGCAAGCGATGAGTGTTAAAGCTGTAAAATATATCTCGAGGTTGATTTGTCCCAGACCGCGCGGCGCCAACGCTTCTCATTTCAGCGGTCGACCGATTCAATGAACCAATAGAGCTTTTAAAATAAACATGTTTGCCGACTGGCTTATGCCAGACGCTATTGTAGTCCAATATTAAATTATTTGGTGACATTTTGGGACTTTACGGCCAGTGGCGTTGGTTGCGAGCGTTATTTAATTATAGTCGATAAATTGTGTATCATTCAATTCAGCACGTCAATTATTTCGCTTCATTCATTTATAGTTTGTTTGTTTGATCAATTAGATCAATTAGGATCAGCTCCCGATTGAGGATCGCTTGATTTGGCTGATTTGCTGTAGATTCGCAAATTTAGGATAGACACAAACTAAGTAGACGGGAATAGATAGAATTTTAAAAGTACAGATAATTTAGTACCTATTGTGAATACTAGCAAGTATATAGGCTTATAAGCGGTGATGGGCTAGTAAGCTGTCACTATTGTAAATATGTGAGCATGTGCCAAGTGTAATGTTTGGACGTGCCTCTGAATACCCCTTTAGACATCTACGCACCTGAATTTCTGTGGGAATGTTTATTGGGAATTAGAGTCGTTTTCCTATTTAATTTCATTTTCAGAAATCTAAATAGCTATTTCCGATATTCACCACAGTCGTGGAGCAATTTGCGATTGCCATCTTTTGTGGTCTCCAGGCATTCGGAGATAGAGGAAGGAATCCTGAGGCCGCATACATTAATCTTGAACCGAGACGGAGACCTTTAAATGCAGGAAATTGAATAATGTCTATGAAAATACTCTTGAAAATACATCAGCGAGCAAAGACCTTTGCGGAACATACTTTGAATAGCAACTATTTGAATTGCCATTGACGTGATAAATTGATGTTCAGTCAAAATACGAGTAAGTATTTGCGTAGGAATGCAGAAGACCATCTATCCTACTGATATTATAAATCCGAAAGTTTGTGAAAATGTATGTATGTATGTAGCCCAAAAAATCAAACTGATTTAGATGGATGGAACTTGGAATGTACATAGAATGTCCTGGAATGGCATTTAGGCTACCACGCAATAGAAGCCACTGACAAAAACTAGTAATATAAAAAATCTAAATAAAACATTTAATTGAACACAATAATTGCATCAACTTGACAAATCCAATGTTATAAGTGCTACGCTACGTAGACCACGTGCTACGAAGAGTGGCACGTATGGCAATAGCACGTGCCGTAGCAGATTATCATCTACGATGTTATGAACCGCTCCATATATACTTTAAAATTATTATAGTTACACACACGGTAAGTAAAATGTGAGCACGTGCTATATAATGCGTGCACGTTAGAATGCATGTTTATGTCTTTAAACATCTTCAAGAATCTAAGCGCCTGGAAATCTGTAAGTATATCTTCCGTACTTTTTACTTCTTGCCATACACTATACAGGATGTTTCTAGAAAATGTCAAGTGGAAGTCCAGAGGTAGAGCACCCTTACCCTCGTATTCAAGAACGACACTATGAGAACACGCACCCACAGTGGACGAAATCTTTTATCCTAAAAATCACTTTATGTGTTGAGCGGCACTATGGCGCACACTACCGTGTGCCTTTAGAGCTCAACTTTGGCTAGAGGCACACGACAATGTGCCTCTAGTCACACTATGCCGTGTCGCACAACACATAAAGTGATTTTTATGAAAAAAGATTTCGTCCACTGTGGGTGCGTGTTCTCATAGTGTCGTTCTTGAATACGAGGGTTAGAGGTTAGAGGTACCCGAATCACCGCCAGGCGCTTTACGAATGCAGTAGAATACATACTTCGGAATCTATTCAACTCGACTGAACTCCCCGATTTTCGCAATATAGGTCCGTAAGGTATTCAGGAGTACTGATTCACCGCCGAAGCCGGTTCCCCTACACATTGGAATCCATTGTGCCTGGCATTGTGTGTAGTGACTTCTTGGTAATCTGTGTCGGTACACTACACCGCGTAATAGCATTTACAAGTAGTAGAGACACTTTGACGATGTTTTCAGACGTAAATTTGTGTCCTCAGTGTTAATTACGTTTTAAAAACTATAAAAAGAAAACTTTCTTTCTTTTTATGAAAAAAAAACTATAAATACAAATATTTTTTTCCAACTTTGGACTATTTTCTACACAATAGAAAAAAACATCCCCAAAAACCGTGATTGGCACGAGACCATATGGATCCACGCCCCGTCACGCCGCCGCGCCGTCACGCGCCGTCACGCCCTACATGCACTATTTCACCTATATCTCGTTATTTTGCATGAAAAGGTATAGACTCTATATATTTTTGGATTCTCCGTGAAATTTCCTAGAAACTTATCTATAAACGCATTTTATAGTGTAAATAACATTTTTAGGAAAAAAAAATAGGGTAATAAAAATTTTTTCTTCATTTCTATATCATTCTTTTTTATATCATATCTATAGCTATTATTTACCATATAAATAAGAAACTTTATAATAAAGTAAATAAATGGATTTTTAGTGATTTTTTTTAGTAAAAAAAAAATCGCGCAAAAAAAAAAAAAAAAAAAATTTTTGCGGTAACATATTTCGGATCCGGAAGTGAATGGTTTTGTTACACAGAACGATACTGTCATCTGTCAGCTTCGTAACAGTCAAAACCCGAAAGCGATAGCTCTTCGGGTTATAAAATAATAAATTTTTCAAAAAATCCAAAATTTTCGAAAAGAAAATTGGATTGAAATGGCACAGTGCCACTTAAGGGAAGAAATAAATTGGATTGAAATGGCACAGTGCCACAGTAAGAGAACCTGGTAAAAACTTACGCTAAAAACTACTTACTTTAAAATATATATTATATACTAGGTGAACGGTGCCCGCTTCACTGGTCGACGGATAGTTTCACATCTGGTATTCCAATCTTCAAAATAAATTAGCCTATAATTATGTTGCCGAGGACTAATAGCTACATAACAAAAAAAGTTTCATCAAAATCCGTCTAGTAGTTTTTGCGTGAAAGTCGGACAACAGAAAGACAGACAGACAGACAAAAATTTCAAAAAAAATTTTTTTGGCTTTTGTTACTTGTATAAAGGCCCATAGGAGTATTTTTATTAGTTTTTATTCAATGTACAGAATTGAACTCTTCTACAGTTTTATTATATGTATAGATATATTATTAGATTAACTTTTTATAGTTTAACCCACTCTCATCTAAAATAATAGCTGCTAAGTCCACATTTTGTGCTATTAACCCAATTATTACTTGTAATCAGCATTGCGGCTACCCGTCAATTTTTTTTTAATACTGGACATTATTGGTTTTTTGTATGGGCTGAGTCTACCCGGATAAGACGGAAAAAGAGATAAATAAAACAGCATTATCTTGAAAACCATCAAATTTAAAAGGAAACTGCCTTTCATTTATGTTGCCAGTATGCTTATCTAACGAATTATATAAAAATGAACTGTTCAGCTATTTATAGCAGTTTAGAGTTAAAACGTAAATAGTTTTTGGAAGAGCCAACTATTTATTGAAAATAAATATATCGAGAAAAAAATCTCCAATCGTGTTCATTTATCTAGGTTAAATCCTTATCTTTGCCATAAAAAACTAAACTGTATGTTTTGTGGTTATTGAGAAAAAACTATTCTACGTTCATCAAAAAAAAATTGTAAACAATATCAGAGACGTGGCAAATATCAAATCTGCTATTACTGATTTATAGCGCTTTTAATGAGGGTACTGTGCCTACAGAGCAATCCTTGCATAGTAAACTGAGCAGTGATCTGTGGTTCTCACAGAGTGCACTCAGACGTACAGAAGCGTTTGAATGGGTAGATGTAGAAACTGTTGTCCATTCTGCGACCAAGTTCCGATTGCGGTACCTTTGTGAGATGAGCATTGATGTCTACAATCAACTGGAATTTCAATCATCTGTAGGTAGAGAATGATTAGGACTTACTAACTAGTCTGCAGGATCACGACTGTAATCCCCAAGTACGCTAGACATACTTTCAGATTTCTAGGCGCTTAGATCCTTTAAGATGTCTAAAGGGGATAGTCAGGGGCATGTCTAAACTTTACGTTTGGCAAAACACCCATATTGTGCAGTATAGTATTTGTAGGTATTACAATTTTTACCTATTCGCCGTATTGGCCTAATGATTTTAATTTAAGAGCGTGGGTTTCTAATCCTCGTCAATCTTTCGGTTCTTATAAACTAATGACCCGTGCCCGCTTCGCTGTGCGTAAGACATTTCTAATACCATCGTGGACTTTTTTGTAGACGTTTTTAAGGTGTACAATACTGTAGTACATTATTTTGATATATCTCGTGGGGTTCAGCCAGCATTTGCAATGTAAGCGCAATAAAATGTGTTTATTTACGACATCACATTAGAAACCTCTAAAATTATCAGTGTTTCTCTACTATATTATGCATGTATTATACATATAAACCTTCCTCTTGAATCACTCTATTTATAAAAAAAACCGCATCAAAATCCGTTGTGTAGTTTTAAAGATATAAGCAAACATACATACAGACATACAGACGCGGGAAGCGGAAAGCGACTTTGCTTTATACTATGTAGTGAAGTTTCCATATCGCAGTAATATTTCTTCAGCTAATATAAACCTAAACAAGCGCATTATCGAGTTCGCACTAAATCGTTTGAAATATGAACTTGTTCGATGTTTTTGCCCAAGGAGTTTACGTTCATAAATAAACTTCTTGACCGTATTTTTTTTAATTAGGTATTTTACTTTATGTGTCAATTGTACTGAAAACTATCTCGAACTGTTAGTAAACATCGTTTGTTCAAATAAAAAAAAACTGTCGATAAAAAAACTTCATGAGAAAAAAAAACAAAATATTTGAGGAGAAGAGTTCTAATACAATACACAATATATAGGCATAAAATATACACACACAAACACACCTACCCAGAAAAAGTATAAATCTAATTTGATTATTGCAGAGACTTAAATGTATAATCATAAATACCTACCTATAATATAGGGATGCATTGTTATAATTATATTGAATTAGCTAGCTAGAGATGCACCCTCTTAAGATAATCCAGCCGGGGCGCCAATGTACCATAATAAAGGAATAAAAAGAATGTCTAGGTAATAACTATTGCAGTGTGCTACTCGTATAGAGTGCAGCTCAATCACGAAGGAACCAGTGAAAGACTGCGCGTCCTTTGTACCTTTCTATTGAAGTATCTGATGAGCGACAGGGTTGCCGAGCTACCAACACAATTATTTTACAATAAACCTTTTTCCACGGTAATAAAGACTCATCACTACATAGTATAAAGCAAAGTCGCTTCCCGCTTCCCGCGTCTGTATGTATGCTTATATCTTTAAAACTACACAACGGATTTTTATACGGTTTTTTTTAATAGATAGAGTGATTCAGGAGGAAGGTTTATATGTATTAAACCCGTGCGAAGCCGGGGCGGGTCGCTAGATATAATATATTTTCTTGAATAAGGTAGTATATTTCAGGGATAATACAAGTATCTATTGTGCAAAATAACTAGTGGAAACTCAAACAGCGTTTGCGTGATATTACTTAATTTATTTTTTGAAGGCGATGGTTGATGCTTAGCGTATCTGGGTTGGTACATTGTAAAATTGGTTTTAATTTGTATTTAAGTTGCATATGTTTCGAGCTTAAGTAAAAATGTACCAAAAAATAAACGGTTCTTTCTCTATGTTCTTACGGAATCCTCGGTGCGTGAGTCGATTTGCACTTAAACGTCTTGTTTTTAGGGTTCCGTACCCAAAGGGTAAAAACGGGACCCTATTACTAAGACTTCGCTGTCCGTCTGTCCGTCTGTCTGTCACAGGGCTGTATATCATGAACCGTGATAGCTAGACAGTTGAAATTTTCACAGATGATGTATTTCTGTTGCTGCTACAACTACAAAAACATAATAAAATAAATATTGAAGTGGGGCTCCCATACAACAAACGTGTTTTTTTTGCCGTTTTTTATAGTACGGAACCCTTCGTGCGCGAGTCCGAGTCGCACTTGGCCGGTTTTTTCCATTCTTTGTCTTACAGCAGGGCATAGGCTTCTCCTGTCACTTTTTTCGTTAAATACGCGTCATAGAGCCTGCTCATTTTTGTCTATTAAAACATCGACCACACAGCCTAGACTCCTCACCACATGGAAGGCGAACACTGACAGACAACACATATGGACTACATATCCTGTGTAAACCACTGAGCGCGGTTCACGACTCGCTTGCGGCGGGCTGTGACTTTGAACCGGCCAATCAGAATGCATTTTTACCGCGCCCCCTGACCCGCATACCTCAACGTTTTGACAGAATTGTTTGTTGGAAGAAATGAAGCCATTAGGCGTTTATTGGTCGATGAACATAAATAACCCTAAATGTGTCTGTGTGAGAGACAGCCCTGGATATAAAAAGGGTGTGTGAGTGTTTACTCGCGGGATAGGCGCAGTGATGAGACGGCGGCGATGCTTGCGGTTCCTGTCTGAAACTATTCACTCCGCCCGTCCCTTCGTGATGCGTAGCGTCAGAAAAAAGAGCTGATTTTTCTATTTGTAATACTATTTTTCGAGACGCCAAAGTAATATAAAATCAACAAAAACTAGAGTTGTTTTTATTAGATTGTTTGTAAACTATTCACCCGATTATGATGAAACTTTAGTGGTTTAAAGTTGTTGTCGAGCTCGAAAAAAAAAGAGACATTGCCACGCCAACGGGCATAACATTATTTTATATTATACTAGCTTTTGCCCGTGGCTTCGCACTCGTGTTACTCAAATAAAATGCAATCCATATAGCTCTGTGATCCATGAACTATATCTATGCAAAAAAATAGTATTGATCCGTTGCTGCGTGGATGAAGGACAAACACATAAACGTACAAACACACTTTCACATTGTAAAGGATACTTTGTTTCTTATACTACATAGTATAAAGCAGTCGCTTTCCGCTTCCCGCGTCTGTATGTAATATGTATGTATGTTAGCTTATATCTTTAAAACTACACAACGGATTTTGATGCGGTTTTTTTTAATAGATAGAGTGATTCAGGAGGAAGGTTTATATGTATAATAACATGCTACCCGTGCGAAGCCGGGGCGGGTCGCTAGTTTCTTTATAAGTTATTGACGTTTGTAAAATTATCTTATAATAAGACCTAAGACGGTCTTATAAATACCAATTACTACTTAGCAAGACAAAAAACTTAAAACATGAAATATCAGAACATTTTTATCGTTTCTCTTTACAATGTTTGTAATGAGTTAGATTTCGGCATCCGTGATCAACATTCAAGGTTAAATGTCATTGTTATTTAATTTTATCCAAACAAGTAATATGCATTGTAAAAACCTTGTCTCGTTATATTAACGTGTTACACCAACACATTATGTAGATACATGGACTTTAAAAGTTACTTAAGTATCAACTTGTAAGAGTATAACAAAAAAGACGTTGAAACCCGCTTTAGATGAAACGGCTTGAAACGGCGCTAAACCTAAGTTTAATCATGGTGCCCGAGATTTAATACAAATGTCTTCATTTCGAATACGTTTAAAAAAACAACTTCAATGGGAAATTTTATTCTTTCTATTAACAAATCAGACATAATCAACGGTTTATGTGTTGACGTTACTTTTGTGTCTGGCCGTACCAGTTCATCCCTCCATTCAAACAAAATTTAATGAGGCATACGTCCAGAGATGTGTGCTCACTCGTACGGATTCCTTCCTGATTACGATACAAGCAATAATGTATTAGAATTATAATTATATCTTACATACTTACAAATATAATCTATTTTTACTTTTCGAAGATGTTAGTTCAAAGAGAGTTTTTGACCGTAAAGAAAAAATATGAGGTCATAACGATGAAGGAAAACATCGTAAGAAAACCAGATACTCGTAAGATATATTTTAAAACTCGGAAAGTGCTTTCTTTGGTTAGCGCATAAAAGTATTATTATTTTGCTGAATATTGTGATATCAGCGAAGGATACACGAATCACATAATACCCTGAAGTCCCTGAACCCATTGTTATGAGCGTAATGCTGATGTGAATGAAAACTCCAAAGAATTCCTTGCCGTTCTACTCTCGACTATAAGCTTTGGTTTCTTAGAAGCCGTAAGGATGAGTTTCCATCTACACGAAGTTCTGCGGAGTAGACCAATGACAGCGCTCAAATATTCGAGTTTGAAAATGTCGAGCGCTGTGTTTGGTCCTCACCCTTATAGTAATATGACAACGAGCTAAAGTTACCGCAGACATATCGCTCCGGTATTGTGGCATTAAACTTCTCGCCTTGACTCGTGACGTTCAGAATTCTTCGTGTGAAACTGCATACTGCAAAGTACACTAACCAGCATCGTAACGACATCTCGCCTTGGAATAAATAAATAAATAAATACCTAACATTTGCATACATAGTCCTGACCCCACAGGGTTCCCCGAATCGTGAGTAACAGAAACTACGAGTAGGTATAGTTTTTCTGTCTTACGAAGGCTTTTTAGATATGTGCTTTTGAGTGCGTGACTGATACGTCAATGTCAAATCTACACACAATTTACAAGCTGCATCTTTTGTCAGGGTAGGGTTCGAACCTATTCGGAGATACCGCACAGTTCGTCAAGTTAGACATAAGCCGCGTCTTCACTGTATCGACCGTCATATTTTATGGTTACCTCTTCTTGGAAAATCAAAGCTTAAGCTTCTTTTCCTTGAAGATGTCTCACAAAGGACAATTCTCGCCTAAAAAAGGTGCGTTCGCAAGACAATACATCATTCTCCCAGAAATGTGGGGAAAAATGTACCGCATCTTTTGTCAGCTATTCTTCTTTTTTTATCATCATCCATAGCCCGACTTCAACTGGCTTAGAAGCATAGTCCAAATGGAGTAAGTTTGTTTTTGTTATAACTTGTCGTACTACCTATAAGAATATAATTACAAACTTAAAGTATTCAATACTTATTCTATCAGTAAATCGGCTTCTATGGTACAAGCTATGCTTAGTGGCTAGTGATGTAAACTAATAAAAAAAAAACTCCAAAACACATAATATGAGTAACTACATGTGAGACAAATTTCGGTTATTATGTTCCAAGTGAATTATAGGTCAAATAATAGAAGTCGTAGAGCCAAATATATATTCCATGCCATGTTTAGTAAAGTTAGACCTAAGAGCACATTCACGTTTAAAACAGGTAGCGGCTTACTAACCTACGTTTATCAGCTTGTATACTGTGAAATATTCATTTATTTTAACCGACTAAAAAGGAGGTTCTCTATCCGACTCGTACTATATAAGTTGCTCCCATTGAAATTCTTCTTCTAACTTAAGAGCTGTGCTCTTGTCGGTGTAATTGATGCAGCTCTCTCCATCTATTTCTCTCCAGCGCCGTCTCTTTAACTTCCTTATACGACACGACAGCTATTTTCTCCTTTATCTGGCTCATGTAGCTTATTCGTGGCCTTCCTCTTCCTCTCTTCCCTTCAATCTTCCCTTCCATTATAGTCTTTATAAAACTGTCGTGCCGTATAAGGTGGCCAACCATCTTCCCTCTTCTGTTCTCAATCGTTGTTAATAGGATCCTTTTTTCCTGTATTCTACGTAAAACCTCTATATTTGTAATTTTTTCTGTCCAGCTTATCCTTTCCATCCTTCTCCAGCACCACATTTCGAAAGCTTCTAGGATCTCCCTATCTCTCTGGGTCATTGTCCAGGTCTCACACCCATACAGCGCTATACTCCAAATATATGTTTTAATAAATTTCTTTTTGACATTTTTTGATATTCTGGACGTAAGTAAATGTTTTTTATTGTGGAACGCCTTTTTTGCAATCGCTATTCTGCATTTTATATCCGGTGTGCATCTAGAGTCTGATGTTATAATGCTGCCTAAATATTTAAATGTGCTTACTCTTTCTAAGGGAATGTTATTTAATGTTATAGTGTTTCTTGCAAATTCTTCTGTTTTGGATGTGGTTAGAATTTTAGTTTTATTTATATTAATTATTAACGAAAATTCTTTAAAAATTGAGTCCATGGTGTTTAATAATATCTGTAAATCATTCTGTGTTTCTGCAATTGCTGCTATGTCGTCAGCAAATCTTACAAATTTTATAACTTTTCCGTTGAATTTAACTCCTTTGTCTATTATTTCTGATATTTTCTGTATTGCTGATTCTATAAAAACGTTAAATATGAGTGGCGAGAGTGAGCATCCTTGTCTTACCCCTTGTCTGATCTTAGCTGTTTCTCTTTCATTCCCTATCTCTATTATAGTCTCTTGATATTTGTAAAGTTGATATATGATTCTTCTATCTCTAAAATCCAAGCCAACATTTCTTAATGATACCATCATTTTCTTCCAATCTACTTTATCAAAAGCTTTTTCCAAATCTATAAATGCTATGTGCGTGTTCAGTCCTAAATCCATTCTTCTATCAATAATAACTCTCAGTGCTAGGATTGCTTCTCTCGTACCTTTATTTCTTCTGAACCCATATTGATCCTCGCTTAAGTGATATTCTATTTTAGATCTTATTCTATTTTGGATGATTTTTAATATTATTTTTGAGGCTTGTGATAATAAACTTATAGTCCGATGTTCTTCGCATTTTAGTGTATTGGCCTTTTTTGGTAGTGTTACTGTCTTTGTTGTTTTAAAATCATTTGGTATTTCTCCTGTTATGTAAATCACTTGCGTCATTTCAAATATTTTATTAAGTAAGCCATCATTTGAATGTTTTATTAATTCTATATATAAGCCATCATCTCCTGCTGCTTTACCATTCTTTATACTTCTCAAGGCCTCGTCAAATTCACTTCTAATTATATCAGGTCCAATTCTATCTGGTTCTACTTCAGTTTCGTTTTCAATGTCAGTATTTGACAGTTCTTCTCCTCTATATAAACCTTCAATGTATCTTTTCCATCTTTCTACGACATCTTTACTGTTTATAATTATTTTATTGTTTTCATCCAAAATAGCGGTAGATTTTGTTTTATGTTTTCTATTTAAATTTCTTATAATATTGTAAGCTACATCTGTTTTCCCTATATTCATGTAATAATCAATAGTATCGCAGTCTTTTTCTATATCCTTCTCTTTTTGTTCTCTACATTTAAGTGTTATCCTGTTTGTAATTTTCTTATATTCATTAATATTATCTTCGTCATTTTTATTTCTATATTGTCTTCTTTTAATTATTAAGTCGCTTATATCTGTATTTAGCCATTTCTTTCTAGGCCTAATTTTTTCTTTACTTAAACTATTCTCTGCACTAAATTTAATAATATCTCTAATATTGCACCATTGTTTATCTATATTACTATCTATGTTCCTATTTTCAATTTTATTTAACTTATCATCTATGACTGTATTATATTGCACCTTCACATTATTATTATTCTTTAATTTATTGAGATCAAGTTCTTTGGCTTTATGTATCCTTTTTCCTTTTTTTATTTTAATGTCAATTTTGCTAATTAATAAATTATGGTCGGTATTGAGATCAGCTCCAGGATAGGTTTTGCAGTTTGATGTCATATTTTTATACTTTTCTTTGACTATTATATAGTCAATTTGATATCTTCCTATATCACCTGGCATTTTCCATGTGTACCGCCTTCTTTTAGGTTGTTTAAATTTTGTATTTGAGATAGTTAAGTTGTATTCACTGCAGAACTGTACTAATCTGTCCCCTCTTTTATTTCTCTTTCCTAGCCCGTATTTCCCAACTATATTTCTATCTTCTCCTTCACCAACCACTGCATTGAAATCTCCTATTACAAACAAATTGTCTTTTTCTCCTACTAAATCCATGAGTGTGTCTAATTGTTCGTATCAATGTACCTGTCTATTTATGTAGACTAATAGTTCCTTAATAAAACTTAAAAAACTACTTTTCCAATGGTCGAAACATTTTTTAGGTTATATATAACCTTTTTAGTTTTTAAAACGTAATTTGGTCTTAGATAAACTGCAAATAGTTATCCAAGACGTTTACGAAAGCCAACATTATACAAAAATACAGCCAGCGCCTGTACAGTTAGTACATGGGAACCTATTTGGTGGCCAGTTTCATACGTACAACGTACACTCACCCAAGCAACATCTATTGGTGAAACTTATTAAGCAAACTACAAATAACAGAAACTTAGATGCTTATTCTTTGTTTGTTCGCCGATAAAAGTTGGGCGGTGTATCTGAATTAGGTAGCGTGGAGGTTTTTGATTCAATATAATGCATGGAAACGAGTGAGCTCGTAGTGCGCGTCGAATATTATGTTAAGTAAACAAGTTCTCTGCGACGGGCAAGCACTAAGGCCTGCTTCCTACTCGTCTAGGTTCTGTTCAAACGAAAATGTTGTTCAATATGACTAAAAAGGTTACTTACTTAACTAAAAAGGCTTTCAATTCCAAGTATTGTAGACAACCTCTCAGATCTTTAGGCACTCAGATGCTTGAGGATGTCTAGGATCTATTTAGAGAAGTACTCTAAGAATAAAAGAAAAGAAATAGTATTACTGTATGCCTTTAGAAACAAACCAGAAAGGAAAAAATCGCTTATAAGAACACTAACTGGTTTTCTCACGATGTTTTCCTTCACCGTTGTGAGCACGTGTTTTTGATGCGCATATAATTTTTTTCGAAAAGAAGAATCCGTTTATGCACGCCGGGATTCGAACCCACCTTCAGATTGAAAGTCGAGGTTCATCCCACTCGGCCAACACGGCTTAAAACTCAATACTTAAAATTTCTGTTACTTTTATGGATACCGTAAGATTAAAGAATAGAGTTGAGTTTAAGGCGCTCCCAGTCGACGATTGTTTTTGTTCGAAACGAAAAAAGAAATACTTCTGAACAAGCCACATCTCCTATTTTATAATGTATAGTATATGTGAATAAAGATGTACCCATCTTTAATCACTTCGATAAATAATCCTACCGACCGCTGCAATGACGACAAACACACGTCGAAGCGTGGTCCACCTTTGCTTTTCGAATAAATTAATGATATAAATGATGTATAATTACTTATCAAAAATCTATTCTAATAGAAATCTAGATCTACATATTACCTATCTTTAACAATAAATCACAAGTTGATTTTAATAGTAGGTATATAAAATATTTCGATCATAAATTCTAAAATGTATCATTTTGAAATAATATCTTTATCGTGAAAAGTTTCTGCTATTATGTTTTCAGCTTAATAGAAATCTAGGTAGGAACCTGATGTAATATACTTATAAAAATAGGAGATGTGGCTTGTTCAGAAGTATTTCTTTTTTCGTTTCGAAAAAGAGCAATCGTCGACTGGGAGCCCCTTAACGAATCGAATCAGTAATGTTACTATTTTATATGGATTTTTCATGAGTGGAATGTTTACTGCAAGATATAGTCGTGGACAAAAATAATATTGTGACGTGCTAACTACTTCAATTCTCGCAGCTCGAAAATCTGACAAGGTGTCTAACGTACCTTAGAGGTCAAAGTCATGAATCAGAGTATTATAATGGGTAGAACTTATTTAAACTTTTGCCTTATTGGTTTTCCCAGTAGAGAATAGTCCTTTTGGTCGCGGCGCGGATCGTTTTGGCTGCATCCCAGACACGTTTTGCATTTCATTCAAAACGTTGACGTGAAGGATAAAGTTTTATTATTTTACTACTTCGACGTGATCTGAATGCACCTGAATTATTTGCGCGCGCCAACTACTCAGATTCCGGGGATACATCTTACTTTCTGCAACAGCTACATTTGTTACTTGGATAAGTTGAAATGAAACTTCCTTGCGAGCTGTTTTCTCAAAAATCTTTTTATTGTTGTTACAAGCTCTCAGCTCTGTTGATAGTAACTCTTCCTTCTTCGCTGCAGGTGGTGTGTTCGATTCGCACCTAGAACAAGCACTTGTGTGATGTTTGTGAGTCTGGGTTGTATAATGCACTAAAAGTATGTATTTACAAAAAAGTATTTATATATTCTATCAGTTATCTGATTACTATAGTACAAACTTTGTTTAGGTAGGAGCTAGGTAGTGATTTAAGAAATATGCCCACTTTAAACAAGTCATAAAAATACAATAAAAAAAATTGTGTTTGCCTTGTGGTACTCGTATTTCAAACGTCACGCAATTTCCGAATTCTGCCTGTATGTATTGTAAATGTCAGGAAAATTTACCTAAAAAGGGTTTGATGTTTCCCTTTTATTATTCCGAATGAGTGCCGAGTAACATTATTATACAACAGTCGAATAGCTCGAGTGCTCAAAATTTATTTTTGATTTCACCTCGTTTGAATGCAAATTCTGTGTGGGACGAAAGGTTCGATACGTGGACGCGTTAACGCGAAATGAATGAACCACGATCGAGTTACCCTTATTAAATTGTGTGTATTGTGTTGTGAAATTTTCATTGATTTTAGTTTTGACAGTGAAAATACAAAATATGACGAGAAATAACAAAATAATGCTTTTAGTTTGTAGCCATTGTTCTACTATGTTGACTGAAATGATCAAAACTCATCGCAAGGGTCTCTTAAAAACCATAGGACCTATCTATGGTTTTTTAAAGTGCGCAGTCATGGTGACGTCTTAGAGCGGTTTAATTTAAAATGTAAACAGTAAAAATATGTAAACGAAGTTATAGGGGGTCGAAAATGGCCTGAACTGCTTCGAGAAAAGGATGGTACAGCCGTGCCGCTTTATTGCTTGACTTGGCGGGGGCACTGCCGTGCCCCCAGATTCAAATACTGTGTTTTGGTTATAAGATTTCAATGACCTCGGTGGTGTAGTGGGCAAAAAGTGCGGATTCCATGCGGCCATCGACTACATAGCCTCGATGCATGCGGCGAACAAATATTTGAAAATCTGTAAATGTTTGTGGTACAATAGAAAATGGTAGTTTCTGATAACCACGACACAGGGAATCCTAGTATGGGATCTGGACTATGTGTGAGACTGTGTGATGTTTATTTATTTAGATTAGTGACCCAACATTAGCCAAGGGTTTGTCAGCGATCGAAGTTAGAAGCGGGTTTACGGCTACGGGCTTAAAAGCAATCCCTTAAACAATATTTTGGTGTGAATACATCAGAACCTTTAATGTTTCCCAACAAACCTTCCGCTTCACGATTGTTGTACAAATCCTCGTTTCGTAAGGCAACCTGCGACTTGCGAGGTATTTGATGGTGCTTTGAGAGAATGAGTCATGAAACGGAGGCGCGCCGACAGAGCTTAGACATAGTGTTTGATGATAACGGTAAGCCAACAAAACTTAAAAGGCTACAGTATAATAGTCATAAAAAATCGGTAGAATACCATGCGTGCGAAGCCGCGGGCAGAAACTGATAATTTATAATTTTAATTACTTTGTAGGTACCTATATCTTCAAAGGGTTGACTCCTCCTTTTAACAAGTAAATAATGTTTATATATAGACGCGAACGAACGAGTATTAAATAATCAATGATTTTAGTGAGTAATATAAAATTAAACTGGATATAAAAGGCAGGATATAACTGGATATAAATCATGCGCTAGCAATATCGAAAACGTTACATTCAAAGGCTTTATGATGTTTTTGACGTTTGTCCCTTTTTGGCGGTTCACCGACCCGCTGATTTCTATCATTTAAAAAAAAAATCTATTGTTTTAATAGCAACAATGGTTATTTTGTAACGGTGTATCATTTTGTATCCTTTATGTATTTAAAAAAATCATTAAAAAAGTCTACAATTTCTATGTGGGCATGTTCCAAATATATTGTTTGGACGTGCCTCTGACTACCCCCACTAGATATATTCAAAGTATCTAAGCGTCTGGAGATCTGAGAGGATGTCTACCGTACTTGGGAATTGCAGTCGTAAACCTATTTATTTCTTTATTTGAAAAATTATATGATTCGAACTTTGTCAACGGTGACATACTCGTACTTATTAGTTAGATTAGTAATTATTTATTTATGAATTGGGGTTGAGTTACTGCTCCTCAGTTTTCTATGCCTTAGTAAAGATAAGACAATAGATCTAACTACGGTTAAGCCAAGAACACATTGGCGCAACGAACTGTAGCGGATCGCGTTGCAATCCAAGGAACTATTAATTTGCTCTCTGGATGCGAAATTACCGCACGAAGTTTAAGCTACGTTAGTATACGATAGACAAGTTTTAGTTTACTCCAAGTGCCTTTTCGGAGTTAATTATAATCTTAAATAAACTTGACGACCCTGATAGCGTAGCGGGCGAGACACAAGAATAACTATCACACGACTATAAAAATGTTTTTAAGATTTGCAAATATTTTGTCCGAGATTGCGTATTGTGGTGCCATACCTACTTGTATTTTCTGATAATCACGTCAGGAAATTCAATTGTGGTATCAGTGGCCTGAGCACGAACCACTATCGTATTGACAACGTATCGTCCAAATGTCAAAACTGACACTTTTTGTTTAGAAAAAGTGTCAATTTTAGAATTTGAACGATACGTTGTCGATACGATAGTGGTTCATGCTAACCCCCCAGGTCTCTTTATATTATTGGGCGTAATTTATTGCTGTCAACCAATTATAACAGCAATTGCAATGAATAAAACACCGTTATGATGGCAGTACAAATAGAAAAACCATGCTTATACCAGTGTCGGTTCATTAATTCTAGAGGGCTATTTAACTGCGTCCTGTAACTGAACAGCTTTCGGCAGGAACCCATCAGCGATGAATATGCTAGGAGCTGCAGTGCATTAACACAATTTTCCGCCAACAACAAAGCTAGGACTTTATCAAGGATTTAGTGGCACAGCTCCGACCTACTTCATCGCTGGAATTATAGATAGTTATGAAACTATCTATAGGTGGTCTTTAAGCGTCGTAAGACTTACTGGAAGTTTTAAACATGCTCAGAGGGTTTGATCTTTTATCATTGTTCATCAGCAGTCTCATTGTTTTACTCAACTGGTAATCGAAATCTGCTTCAACTGCTTTAAACTCTATGTCAATCAGTAGTGTTGGGGTTTGCGAGTTGTATTAGTTAGTTAAACAATAAGAAGAAGAAAGGGGGCTGATAGAGGGAAATAAAAGAAGTAAATATGTTGTACCGACCCCACTTAAGCGGGATAAGGGTATGAAGGTGATGATGATGATGATTAGTTAGACAAGGCCAAATAATCTTATAGGTAATAAATGTTAAAGATGAGATTATATGTATCAATCAAGAAAAAAATACGAGTTGGAGGATTCTTTCAATCTTTACTATGTAGTCTTCAAGGTTTTCAAAAATACTATAACTAGCTTCCATGTACAAGTATTTATATGTAAGGAATTTGTGAGTTGTGAACTATGCTTTACCAAACTGCCTGCAACGCCTATACATAAATTAGATAACCATGAAGTTTAAGAAAATGGATTTCAAGGATATTGCCTCAAACATACTTAAACGAATTTAGTCATGCGTCATTTTTAGAGTATATTGTATAGCCAATACAAACGGACAATACAAATGGTACATTAGGTTTACACAGATGGCCTTATAAGAAGTGGTTTTGAAAGAATGACTACAATAAAGCGATCGCCAAATATTCTAAACAATTAATGACCGTATAAGCACTACTTGCATGGTCAAAGGATAACTATCGTCAATCAATTCTATAAAAATGTTAAAAGTTGACATTTTTTGAATATTGAAAAATGAAATGAATTTGATAAATCAAAAGCTATATTTTTCGGATATTTGTTGAAACAAAATAAAATAAAAAGAAACACAAAATCCAATACGGATTTTGATTCGCATAGATTTTTATTCATATTTCGTGTACCAGTAAATTAATTCACATAGAAATTGCTTGCGGCTCGGTTAACTTGGATTCGGACGCATGTAGTTAAATTGATAATTTTAACGTATCGTTATGCAAATAGATACATAAGTGACTATTTTCAATCACAAAGAGTAGTATAGCCCCTTGTGAAGAGGTCCATCCGGAGTTGTACCAGCATTGTTATGTTTTGGTTTGAAGAATAGGTATTTAGGATTGCAGATAATATTAGAGGCACTTATGGCTTAACAAAACGTTGGCCATCCATGTATCTGTCTCGAAGAGGAATAAAAATAATGTTTTTTTTATAAGAGTTACGTGCCACAGGTTCGTGTCAAATTATTATAAAACAGTCATTGCTTTTTCCCCCCTTTTAAAGATTGCAGTTCATTTTGTTATCAAGTTAAGTCCTCCCAATGGAAGCATGCCTGAATGTTGCTATAAAGTACTTTATAACATATTTAAAAAATATTGTTGATGCTTATTTCATTCGAAAGAACATTTATTAGAAGTTGATCTAATGAATAATTTCGGAGATTTTAAAAACTATATTCCTGAAAGTCGAAGCCGTTTTTTTATTCTTATAAAATTTATTAAAGCAAGGCGAAAGCCAATTTCAAATAGCGACTGAATTCCTAGTTGTTCATAAACGACAGCTGCCAGCCTCTCAGAAAGAATGCAACATCGAAATCACAATTTTCTGTCACGTTATTTTGTTATGAAAAGTATTTGCAGCTCGACAATCGAAATGGTACTGGCGAAATGTTTGCGCTCCGCACTTGCTGATATATTGAGGATGTTACTCACGGATGCTCTGTCTATGGCCATAATAAATTTCGTGACAAACAATATTCCCCAGTCCTTTGTCTGCTGGCCGCATCGATCCACACTAACAATACCTCGCAAACCTCTACAACTTACTGCGCCGGTTTCTATCCCTATGAGTACATACGGCTATGCCGTGTCAGCCTAATGGGAGACACATCGACTTTCATTATGAGCGTCGTTGGTTTGAATTCCAGCAGTGCACTCATGTATTTTCCGTTTGCGATTCGAAATATTTATAAACGCAACCGGTGATAAAAAAACATCGTGAGGAAACTAGTTAGTCTTATTAGCGGCAAAGGGCTTGCAATGCAAAATTTAGGCATACGTCAAATTGTATTTGTAAACCCATTAGATATCTCTAAAGATCTGAGGACCAGGAGCGATCTGAGAGAGTGTCTACTGTACTTTATTATATATCTAATGGTCATAATGGACGTTGTACATACGCATTGCATACATAATGCTCCTACACACTCAGGCACACACAGTATCTTCATCGCCAATTTAATAGCTTTTAGAAAAACATTTTAAGACGCTGCCAGTCGACGATTATTTTTGTTCGAGACGAAAAAAGAAATACTTGTGAACAAGCCACATCTCCTATTTTATAATGTATACATATACTATACATTATAAAATAGGAGACACACATCTTTATTCACATATACTGAATAAAGATGTATCGAAGTGATTAAAGATGGGTCTTTAATCACTTCGATAAATAATCCCACCGACCGCTGCAATGATGACAAACACACGTCCGCGCGTGGTCCGCCTTAGCTTTTCGAATAAATTAATGATATAAATTATGTATAATTACTTATCCAAAATCTATCCTAATAGAAATCTAGATCTACATATTACCTATTTTTAACAATAAATCACAAGTTGATTTTAATAGTAGGTATATAAAATATTTCGATCATAAATTCTAAAACGTATCATTTTGAAATAATATCTTTATCGTGAAAAGTTTCTGCTATTATGGTTTCAGCTTAATAGAAATCTAGGTAGGAACCTGAAGTAATATACTTATAAAAATAGGAGATGTGGCTTGTTCAGAAGTATTTCTTTTTTCGTTTCGAAAAAGAGCAATCAGCGACTGGCAGCCTCTTAATGCAGCGTATTCTTCTTCTCCTTCATAAAAGTATCTGCATAATGGATTCAACAGCACAATGCTTATTTTTAATTCGATAACGGAATAATGTATGCAAATACGTAGATATTATCTAGAGTAACGTTGACTTTCAATAAGGTGCCGTCGCGGTGAAAGTAATTAATTGAAAGAACGAAATCTCCGAGGGAGGCTCACATTCTTTCCATTAACATACTTTATTGAATAATTCATATGAACTCAATTGAATTACATTTAAATTCATTAGTCTCTTGCTTTCTGCCCTCCACTTGAAGAGTTCTTGTAGATGGAGTTTTGGTAGCTGTAATTTTTATTTAAAACCTTGGTACCTGCAAATGTCAAAATAATAAATGCAGCCGAAATGAGAGCAACCTACTTTTTTGTAGCCGGTAAATAAAAATTAGGGTCAAAGACCCGGTTGTGGTGCCTTTCCCGGTATTGGTCATTTTAAAATTTGGCAGTCAATAACTAAGCATAGCAAACAAACTTATTTAAAATCTATAGTTAGTATAATTATTTGTCTATGGTCCATCTGGATTAGGGTTGTGATGCGTTATGCCTCTAGATGCGATTGACCACAACTAGATATTTCGCGTTTTGTCTATAATTTGAATAATTAATTAATAAATATCGCCTGTTACAAAACATTTGCTTAACCTATAAGAGATAAATAAATACTCTATTCGATGTTGTTTAAAAATTGTCGTTTTAATCATTTTTCAGTAAGTATATACCATTTTTTTAAAAATTAAAATTTTGTTAAAATGGCCACAACTAGCGCTCTCACCCTACATACTCGCAATCGTGATAGGTATAGCTGTGCATGTGTGCATGTAGCAGTAATAGTAGATATTTTATACAAAAAATGTATAGCATAAAATTTTAATGCAGGTATTTTCAATCTAACAAATTGGAAGTTGGTTTGGCCATTATTTACCAGCATCATTGAAAAACATTTTCTACGATCCCAGACTAAATTCTACTCGTGCAATGGCGACGAAAACCTTACAAATGTGCAAACTATTGAATAAAAATTTGAATTTTAAATTTTAACGTTGCTGAGTTATTTGCCGTTATAGAAGAATAATTGGTGAATAATTGGTGCTCATCGCTCAATGAAGGTATCTCGTAGAACCTTGAAAATGGAGGGGTTCTACTACAAAAATAATTATGTATAAAAAACTAACATCTATAACTACTAAAGTTAGATCATCGTACACTAGCCGACCCGTGACAGACTTTGTCATGCCCAAATTTCACGTTGCATGTTTTTAGTCTGTGATGTCAAAATTTTTGCACACCAGCGCCATCTATGCCCTTATCATCCCTTTTGCGTTTTTATAACATTTTGGGGATGTTTTTCAGATTATAAATATCTCTGTTTTGTTCTGGCTATTATATCTACTTCTACAGCAAGTTTCATCTTAATCCATATTGTCGTTTAGGCCTGATAGAGGCACAAACATACAAACAAACTCACAAACTTTCGCATTTATAATATTATTAGAATAATATGATCATAATGATGATGATCAGTTAGAATGAGTGTCTAATCATCATTCCATCAGTCAATATCATTCAAACAGAATGAATGACTGATTGAATTGAATAAGCGTGTATTGTACGCCTTAGGCCTAACTAATCTACAAGTCCAGGTACCTACTCATTAATTGTAAACATAAACCAATACATTGATACCACAAAATTATAATTATTAACATCTTTGTACATGTGATTCAGCAATAAATATACTTTGACTTTGATTTTACTAATTATTTATTTGTTCTACTTTTCTAATTAGAACTCTTCAAAGAAAACACGGCTATGTTTGATTTAATTAAAAATAATTAGTTTCTTACAAAGAAAAGGCTCGTGACTAGAATGGTATTTCCTCTCAAATCTCCAGTTGTAAGAGGTCTAAAAATTACATTTGACTCCATGCCCACTTTTGGTACAGATTAATTTATATTTTAAACGGGTATTTATCGCGTTATTACTTTTTTAGGGTTCCGTACTCAAAGGGTAAAAACGGGACCCTATTACTAAGACTTCGCTGTCCGTCTGTCCGTTTGTCCGTCCATCTGTCAGTCACAAGGCTGTATCTCATGAACTGTGATAGCTAGACAGTTGAAATTTTCACAGATTATGTATTTCTGTTGCCGCTATAACACCAAATACTAAAAACAGAATAAAAAAAAATATTTATGTGGGGCTCCCATACAACAAACGTGATTTTTTTTGCCGATTTTTATAGATAATGGTACGGAACCCTTCGTACGTCGTACGTCGTACGGAGTCGGAAGTCCGACTCGCACTTGGCCGGTTTTTTACTTAACAGTCTTCTCACGATCATGATCAAAGCGTCGGGTTAAGTAAAAAGGTTATATACCCGTTTCAAATATTAATTAATCTGTTCTGATCGCTAAAGTGATTTGGACCGTTTAAAAGATTTTCTTTATAACTAATTCTTCTTTCTATCTAAATACATAAAACTCTTGCGTTTCAAACTGACTGACTGATCTATCAACCAACATCATAGTCATAAGACATGAAATTTGGAGGGTTTATTCATTTTGGTGTGTAGGGGTGCACTAAGAAAGGATATCCCGAAATTTCAATAACCCCTAAGAGGGTGCAGCGGGGTAATTCTCTTTAAGGCGCTCCCAGTCGACGATTGTTTTTGTTCGAGACGAAAAAAGAAATACTTCTGAACAAGCCACATCTCCTATTTTATAATGTATAGTATATGTGAATAAAGATGTACCCATCTTTAATCACTTCGATAAATAATCCTACCGACCGCTGCAATGACGACAAACACACGTCGAAGCGTGGTCCACCTTTGCTTTTCGAATAAATTAATGATATAAATTATGTATAATTACTTATCAAAAATCTATTCTAATAGAAATCTAGATCTACATATTACCTATCTTTATCAATAAATCACAAGTTGATTTTAATAGTAGGTATATAAAATATTTCGATCATAAATTCTAAAACGTATCATTTTGAAATAATATCTTTATCTTGAAATGTTTCTGCTATTATGTTTTCAGCTTAATAGAAATCTAGGTAGGAACCTGATGTAATATACTTATAAAAATAGGAGATGTGGCTTGTTCAGAAGTATTTCTATTTTCGTTTCGAAAAAGAGCAATCGTCGACTGGGAGCCCCTTAAAAGTAACTTTACGATGTCTCGAGGGTTTCCACTAGTCCAGTATAAAATAATGGCTTTACGCACATTTTGTAGTACCAACATCTTATTTAAAACTGGATGACAACTCGAGAACTATACAGTCCTATAACTTATAGCAGACAGTAATTTAATTTTATCGCTCGTATATAATAATAAATGTACGTGTAACTTTGGCAAGGCGCTTCAGCCATTGCAGATAGCATAAGCGGTAGTCTTTCGAATGTACCTTATTGTTTAAAGCTGATGTCACTTCAAAAAGTGTTCGCTTTCTGAATCGCGCTATCGTTGCGTTTTACCCTGAGATCTAGAGAAAATAATATTTTTGTAAATATAGCTACCTGCATAGACCAAGGGTCGTTTTAATTATCAAGCGTCCTACCTAGTACTGATAGGTATAGCTCAAAACACTTATCTATTCAAACTTTGTAAGTTTCGTAAATTCATCGTTGTACTGTACATTACTTTTTAGTCGAGTGTCTCACTCCCCTTACATTATACAAAACGATACAAAACGGCTATTTAATTCGTTTTTCCTTTAAACTCTTCTCGAGTAAAAAGTCAGTTCCTCTGAAATAGTATTTAGCTATGAATATAAATAGTGAAGCTCTGAAATGGATGGTATATTTAATTCTAAGTATTCTTTTATCAATTATTTGTTCATAAAACTTGGCTTTTATAATTTTGAAAGGAAATAGACTTCTTACTCGTAGCAGGGTCTTTCGTCCGTCGGTGTACCAGTACCAGCGAAGTCAAAACTTAAAGCTATATACTTCCCTGCAATAATAAAATCTTGATTAGTCTATACTTTGGATAAAGAAGAAGCCTTAGCCATTCAACTGTTGCTTAAGGTAACGCAGCTTTTGAAACAAGATAAAACAAATTACGAGTACTATAAAAGCATATATCATGACATAAAAAAATTGTTATGCCCACTTTTTGTGGAGGGGTCTTCATAATATGACACTTCATAATATGTTGTAATCAAATTCAAATTCAAAAATCATTTATTTCAATAAAATCACAAGGATCACTTTGAAACGTCTTAGGAACTAGGTGAAGCTACGCCGATTCCTCGCGACCAAGCCTAGAAGAATCAGGCAACAAACACGGCTTGGGGTTTTTTTTCAATAACCCTTTCCTTAATGCTATGTAGAGCTCCAGTGTGTGTCAATCCTTTAAGTTGGCCTGTAGAGCGTACCAAAGAAACGGACAAACATACGCCCGAAAAACATTACCTTCCTTCTGGCGCAGTTGGTCAAAAACAGCCTAGTCGGATATTGTACAAAACTCCCAAACAAATGCATTCGTTACGTTTTTATTTCTGGTGCGTCGTCGGTCGGCTCGCTAGCCGAAAACCCAGCGGTTTAAATTAAAACCAACTTGTAAAGCTCTTTTTGTACAGCGTGTTTGCATGCGTCTAAACAATCGTTTATCTTGTTGGAAATACTCGTAACTTCTGTCGTTCCACGTTTTTGTAGTCCGCTGAACTGGGGCTGGGAAACCGGGTTTTTTTTTCGTGAGTGCTTTGTGCAGCTTGACCTTTAAGTACAATGAAATTATAGGTCGATGAGATGGAACAGAGCGCTCACTTGACGTGTCCTTGAGCACACAAGTACCGGAACAGTGGGGCTATTTTGTAAAAACATGAATCATGTTATGGTACTGAATGCCATAATACCTACGCTTTTTATGCTGTTTAGGCACCCATACCTATGCTTCCAATACAATACATGAAAAGTGTACAGGTTAGGTATTCTCTAACATTAGGCTATTGCATTCAACATCATAACATGATAATCATGATTTTACAAAATAGCCCTGCTGTTTTGTTAGATTGGCCTATTGGCAGTCTGGCAGGTACCACGAGTTTCGATCCTAAAGTTGTGGGTTCTGGTGCGTATGCCTCTTAGATATCTCATTGTGATCGTTTGTAAATCTGAGAAGATATTTACAACTTCGAAATACAAGCTTGACTCTTTTGTACTCTTTTTTACTTAGATTGTTTGATTTAAGAGCTGGCAAGTTAAAAAATTAAAACCCAACACGGCATTAAAAAGTATGTATACATATATATAAATGATTTCAACAAAACTGATTCCTAGGCGTTACCAATCCTTTTTCGGAATTCACAAAGCTTTATTTTTTAATAAATAATTAACAGCTTTGTTTTAAATTCTCCTTTATAAACTACCAGCCTAATTAAACAAAAGTATTTTCTATAGCGTTTGAATAATTATGAAAACGTTTCCTTTGCGTTTCGCGCATAGAGAATTTTACAGTAGCTTGGACTAACCCTCGTATTCAAGAACGACACTATGAGAACACGCACCCACAGTGGACGAAATCTTTTTTCATAAACATCACTTTATGTGTTGAGCGGCACTATGGCGCACGCTACCGTGTGTGCCTTTAGAGCTCAACTTTGGCTAGAGGCACACGACAATGTGCCTCTAGTCACACTGTGCAATGTCGCACAATACATAAAGTGATTTTTATGAAAAAAGATTTCGGCCACTGTGGGTGCGTGTTCTCATAGTGTCGTTCTTGAATACGAGGGTAAGACAGTCGCTTCGGCTATAATACCTAATAGCCTAAGTAAGAAAGCGTCCAGCGGAGCGGTGAGCGTGCAAAGAGTGTATTCACTAGCGAGTAGTAACTGTAACCAGATACAGTAAGGACACGTGTGATTTTTAATTACGTGAGATTTGGGCATTTTTTTCGACTTTTTGGTGAGATGTGGGATTTGGCTAAACGAACTCCACCCCTCTTTCGTGAGTTTTCAAAATGCTTATTTTTTGTGTAAATACGTTAAAAAGTGTGTTTGATTGCTTTGGATTTAAAAAAAAAAACATAACTAGTGCCTTTTTAACGTATGTAGGTACATGTACCAAATGTAATATTTGGAAGTTCCCCTGACATGCTAACTACTGCAAAATGTGGGTATGTGCCAAATATAATGTTTGGACGTGCCTCTGATACCACTAGACATCTTCAAAGGATCTAAGCGTCTGAAGATCTGAGAGGATGTCTACCGTATTTGGGGATTACAGTCGTGATCCCATTTTATTTTATCCTGACTTACCCCTTTAGACATGTTTAAAGATCTGAGTGCATGGAGATATGAGAGGATAATATTGTAGGATTATAGTCGTGGTTCACCATTTTTATTACTTTTACTTACTTAACGAAATGGTTTTCAACATAAACAGAGTCATTGGCTAAGCGACTTGTTATCTGCGATGCAATTTGGCTTCAACCTTAATGTATTACATTACCTTGCAGATTTAACCAAACTACACCATAGAATGGGCCGTCTGCCAATTTGCGGGCAAAAATTAAATTAAGATTTCAACTTGTTCCAGTTATTTTACTCCAAAACTATTGTGAAAATTGTTATCATAAATTTTACATAAATAAGCATTTACTCCAAATTGTGAATTCTTTCATACATTTTACAAAAGTATCTAGAATTTTCCGCATTCTAGTACGTAGGTACTTACTAGTAGGTAACCCTCGTATTTTAGTTGAGTGTAGGTATTTTCACTTTCTCAAACTGACATTATTTCTCAGTCATGCCTAATCAACATTATATAAAAATATTACAAATGCGAAGGTTTTTTTGTTGGCTTGATACTCGCCGTAACAGCTGAACTGATTTTGATGAATTGACATAATTTTGTAGATGTTAAATTATGAATTTACTAACACATTTAATTATTTTTATACTGAAACCCTCAAGATATTGAAATGGTACGTCAAAGTTTGTATGAATAAAACCGGCCAAGTGCGAGGCAGACTCACGCACGAAGTGTTCCGTACCATATAAAAAACGGCATAAAAACACGTTTGTTGTATGGGAGGCCCACTTAAATATTTATTCTGTTTTTAGTATTTTTTGTTATAGCAGCAACAGAAATACATCATCTGTGAAAATTTCAACTGTCTAGCTATCACGGTTCATGAGATACAGCCCTGTGACAGACAGACCGAAAGACGGACAGACGGACAGGGAAGTCTTAGTAATAGGGTCCCGTTTTTATTTGGGTGCGGAACCTTAAAAACCACAGGAACTAAGTTTCCACTATCGTTCAGTGAAACTTTGATGCTATACCTATATATCTGTCATAAAAGTCGATTTTCGCCAAACTTTTAATATCGAAATTCTTTATCATATCGCTTTCATTTCACTTCTTTGGTAATACAAATAGGCCTACCTAAGTAACAAAGAAATCAACTTCTGCTAAAACCTTTTTTGCTACGTCAAGAAGTAAAGCTGCCTAATTAATTCGCCTAGCTACTAATCCCTACTTCGGATCGGCATTCTGAATTAAATTCAAACTATTTACACGAGTTTTGGTTTTTATTTATCTATGACACAGTTTTTAACTCATGCAGGGTATCATCGTTTTCATTTTTGTACTGTACACTATCCGTCTCATTAATAAACGTAGACTAGCGCAGGATTAAATTTAGTCCAACGCTTACGTTTGGACTAGTCGAATTCAATATTAATAAACGAGGATTAGAAATGGAGTTGCTTACATTAAGCTGGTATTAACAAGTCTTGGTGTAACCTCAGATGATCTTTGGATAAGTAAATTTTTATTAATAGCACCGTATATGTTTAATGTTCCAAATAAACATTATTATTATTATTAAGTAATAATAATATGTATAGTTATGTATTTGAAAAAAAATTTATATATATTCTTTCAGTTGTCTGGTCCCCATAGTACAAGCTTTGATTAGTTTTTGGGCTAAATAGCGTTGTGTGAAAAGTCTGCCAAAAAAAAGCGTGTGTCTGTACATATCACAACTACAAAATACTACTCACCCGTCTTCGTGCCATAGAACAACAAACTATGTTCGTAATCGTGACTCACTACTACAATATCTTTAAGTAATCGTGGGTTTTCCGAGGTTACTCGATTCGTAATTAGAACTTGTATGTTATCAAAGAAAACCTTTATAAAACGTGTACATTATTAATTTAAGTCCTATGTACAATTTTTGTTTACTTCTGTGGGAGAAAGAATAATCTTTTCTTCAATCTGAAAGTATAATTATCTAGCCTCTCAAGCCTGGTCAAGCGTGGATCGTGACTATATTTTAGCAGCTTTTGAGTTTTAAATACATAACATAAAAATATGGTTTATAGGGTTAGTTTCAGAAATAAATTTTAATATTATAATATTTTTTCAAACTATCGTGATTAGTAGACATAACTATAGATTTTGACACGGGTCTTTATCACGTAATTACCTTTAATTTACTTTCCCGACGTTTCGACTATGTTACAATAGCCATGGTCGCGGGCAGACTTTTAATATTATAATATCCTACCCCAGGCTAGACCGTACCCTGTGGCCTGAAACTGACACTTTTCGTAAATGTGTCAGTTTTGGCCTTTGGACGATACGTTGTCGATACGATACTGGTTCATGCTAACCTCCCTGCTCACACAGGCTGGTTTGTTTCATAGAACCACTACATTTGCGAGTATCAATTATTATGAACCGCAAAACGATTGGCTGTCGAACGGAGCAGGCGAGTGGTTGACTGCGTTCTGAAACCAACGGCGAAGCCTGCATCGAAGTATTGTTCAAATTAAATTAAATAAGATCACGACTGTAATCCCCAATACTCATGGTTGATATTCTCTTGGATTTCCAGGCGCCAGATCTTTAAATTCTAAGGGGAGTAGGGAGTGCAGTAGTTAGTATTCTATAGACAGAAATAAGACGGTAATCTATATGTATAAAAGATAGTCGTGTTAGTTACACTATTTAACTCAAGAACGGCTGAACCGATTTGACTGAAAATTAGTAGCTTAGAACCAGGAGACGGACATAGCATACTTTTTATAACGGGAACGGGAACGGGGACGGGAAATTAACACAACATTTGTTAATTCTAAAGCAATACTAAGTTCGCCGGGTTAGTTTGCGTTTTATAAGAATCTACTATATTTGTTAGCATCTCTTGGTTTATCTGGCTTGTGAAAACCTTCGCGACTTCGTTCACGTGAAATTATTTTTGAACAGACTTCAACCCCTACTGCACCCCTTAAGAGGTTGAATTTAGGGAATTTCTTAGTGCACTCCTAACGGAATTAACCTTCAAAATTCCGCTGTGCTTGATGGATCAGTCAGTCAGTCAGTAACGCAAGCGTTTTATATATTTAAATCAAATATATATACACTTACAAAAATAGATAACGAATAATAATGATTGTTCTATTACTCGTTATTAGAAGTCCATCAATCTAAACAATTTTTAATATACTATAACTCAATGAACACCTCATCTTTTAATCTGTCAGCGCATCATCAAAAATAATGTGATAATTGAAATATAAATACACCGGAAATGATTACTTAATCGACACTTAAACATCATTAGAACATAGAAGGTGAAGGATCCTCTTATATAAATACTAGCTGTCCCGACAGACGTTGTCCTGTCAAATGTCAATAATCACATAGAAAAAAACACTTTTTCCCGATCTTTACGCCATCCTTATCACTTAGGGGTATGAAAAATAGATAGTAGCCGATTCTCAGACCTACTTAATAAGCATATAAAACTTGGTAAAAATCGGTAAAGCCGTTTCGGAGGAGTAAGGTAACTAACATTGTGACACGATAATTTTATATATAACATAATAAACGGTAATGTTTGATGTTTTCTTGTTCAATCACGCTGCAGCGTTTTCTACTTTTAGTTCAAACGAACATTGCCAACATTACTTTTGACACATGCCCTCATGTAGCAGTAATTTCGCATTCCATGCGTGACAATTGTTGAATAAATACTAAGTGCTTATAATACTTGCTGGATTTCACACGATGTTTTCCTTCATTGTTTTAGCACATGTTATGCGCATTATATTTTTTTGAATAAAATATCCGTTGTCTGGTATTAATACCCACGACCTTCGGTTCCAACGCGGCGTGTCTTTGATCATAATTCATAACATAATAAAGAAATAGCATTACTATTGCAATTACCCCAGTAATTTTACGCCGTTCGTATCAATTTACAGCCGCTTATCCTGTAATATAGGGTCATAGGCTAATGCACATTAAAGGCTAAAATAATCTGCACATTAGGCCGCATTTACAAACTAAGCATGTTGCCTGACTCTTCTAGTTTATCTGCATCTGAATAAGCTCAAAGATCGCGAGAGTTTGTTAATTTTAGATAGATCATTTTGAATATGATTATTATTAAGATCCTACTGTGAAAACCATACATAATATGCATTATGATACTAATAATTGGTTACATCCTGAAACATATATCAATCGTTTATATTTATTACGAACTTGTGAACTGTGAGGCCAGATGGCGAAGTAAATGAAAATTGCGTCAAGGAAATAATGAAAAATCACTTCTAACTTAGTGAAATTATTAATTTTAGACGTAATATAATAATATAGCTTAACCTATGATACTAATGATACTTTCCGGTGAGCGCCAGTAAGCAAGCACCAGTTACCAGTTTTCTGTGTGAATTCAACTTAGAACAGCCAAAATAATCTCCTATGCTAATGTGCACATAAACATCGACGTGATATGCCAGGGTACTCCTTTGTTAAACAATCGTATGAATACACAGACATTATGAATGCTCGAATACAAAAACAAATCCGAGCAATTATGTTTATAGGATATTTCAATGCCAATCAAAAGTTTAGGTAGGTACTCGTACGGACTGTTTGATTGAAATTGAAAAGTGCTTTTATGAAATTTATTTTATCATGTTTTATTACAATTACTAGCTTCCGCCCGCGGTTTCGAGCTCGTTGATCCAGCATAAAAAGTATTCTACGAGTAGATCTAGTTTCAATTCCGTTCATATACAAACCTACATACCAAACTTCGAAATCGGCTCAGCCGCAACTTGATTGTGTAACAAAGCAATAAAGAAACGAACGGTGACTTATTCATATTAGCGGTATTTAATACCCGATAACTCAATAATTATGTAAAAGATTAATAAATCTATAATCATCTGTTTCTAGTGAAGAACAAAAAGGTCTCTACCCCGTATTACCTTTTTTCAACGTTTCTCCTTGTATTAGGTATAATAAAAAAAACTCCTTAGTGAAGTTCCATTTTTAAAACCTTGTCTAGTTGGCAAAAATAAAAAAATAATAGAGAGTGGACGCATACTTTTTTATAAGTAAGATGATGTGTTTTGTGACTTTAATTTTACTATAACGTGGTGGGTATCTTACACATATTTGTTATAGAATCTTACCGTTATTTTGATCCCTGCTTTCAAATAATTAAATGCAAAAGTAAACAAAACTCTTACCACGTGACGCGCATCCAAATCCCGCCCTAATTTCACGGTGTGACGAAGAGTTCCATTTTCCTGACGGTTGCGGATATTTTCAATTTTCCCAACGGTGCCGCCTTTTTATTAGTTGTTGTTTCGTCTTGAATACTAATCGGGGGAATTAACATTCGTGGCCTCTTTGCTTATCGAGAGAATGACTATAGCCAGGTTGGCTCAGACTGAGTCCCACCGAACCGCACAAGACCAACAGGCTTATTGCATAAAATTTAATTTAGATAATACCAATACCCATGGCAACTATTAAAAAATAGGATCATGACTGTAATTCTCAAGTACAGTAGACATTCTCTCAGATCTCTAGGCGCTTAGATCCTTGAAGATAGTAGTCCACATTTTGCAGTAGTTATCATTCCATACGTGACAGGTTGCAAGCTCATCGCCGATTATCCTGTAATATAACTATTATAGAATCTAAGAACCGAGGGAATGATTCTTTAATATGTAGTAAGTACGACTATGATGGTATTGTCTAAAAAAAGCTGTGGCAATGAAAATCAGCGGTTGAAGATACATTTTTAGACAATAAGCTTGCCGAGTTCGAGAGCCTGCACGGTCAAATAATATCACATACTTAAATATAAAATAAATAAATATTAGCGGACTTTACACATCTAGCCCCAATCTAAGCAAAGTTTGTACTATGGAAACCAGATAACTGGTAGAATACTTATTTACTCTCTTTTTTGTAGATAGATACTTAATATACATATTTACTTAATTACTAAACAATTACAATTACGTAGCAAGTGAATAAGCTAGTCTGGTAAAGACCTACGATCAAGACGTGAAGTTATTTTCCAACAGACTTCAACCTCTGCCATCCTCTCGGATTAAGTTTTGGGAATTCCTTGCATAGTTGTTCCTTACCATATAAACCCTCTAATGCGGTCCCTAGACGATGATGTGGCAAGTTTCGTGTTGCAGATGCAATTTCAGTCAGTCTGTCAGTCAGACAGTAAAAGGTGTTATATATTTAGATGGTTGCTTACCTACAGCGCAGCGGTATAAAAAAATATACATTTTATATGAAAACATTCACGTTAGAGTGAAAGCTGGATGTAGGCTGAATTAAACTCGAACATGGACATGGGTATGATTCGGGTATCATGCCTGAGTCATTATTTACAATAAGATATACAAGGAATTAAACCAGAATGAATAAGAGACTGACAATATATATCCTGATACCTATTATCTATAGGTATACTAGCTGTCCCGACAGACGTTCCTGTCAAATTTCAATAATCCCACAGAAAAAAGCTCTTTTAGTTTTTCACGAACTTTACGCTGGATTTTCCAAAATATACTTCACGACCTATTCTTATACCTACTGAATATACACAAAAATGTCATAAAGATCGGTCAAGCTTTTTCGGAGAAGTTTGGTTACAAACACTGTAACTCGAAAATTTTATTTATTAGAAATAAGAAGTATACATATGACCATACGAGGCGTCGATGATAGGTAAAGTATAATGAGATGTGGTAGATATGTACTCGCATAGATGTCTATCTCTCATCAATAACAACATTTTGGATTTTCCGAACCAAATTTTATCGAAATAATGTTCTATGGTTACAATGCGCTACTCAATTTTAGAATCATCCGTAGCCAAGTCATAGTATTCCAATTCAACCGAAATTTCATTAACTTCCCTTTGGTATTATTCACTACGCACACAAAATCCTCTTTATTAACAGACTGTTTTATATTGCTCTCATAAATCAAAATTTTAATTAAAAGGGTGGTCCTTTTAACGCTCTACTGGGCTAAAGCTTTGATACTCTATACCACGAGCATGGCTTCATTAATGAAAGAGCACTAGATAAATGGATGTTGTCAACGAAAAACTACTAATCAACGTTTGCAGAAGGGCTTGAACTATCATAATAATTATAAATCCGAAAGTTATTGAGGATGTTTGTATGTCAGTCACGCCTAAACGACCAAATGGATTTGGAATGTACATAGCCAATGGAACAGGATATAGGCAAATTATCCAGGTACCTACCACGCGAGTGAAGCTTCGAGCGGAGTTAAGAATATTTTCGTTAAGGCCCTGTATGTCGACGATTGCTCTTTTTTGAAACGAAAAAAGAAATACTTCTGAACAAGCCACATCTCCTATTTTATAATGTATAGATTATAATTAATAGAACAAAATTTAGGTGTATTGCTTCATGTTTTTTGGCAGCGTCTTCATGATACTTGAATATTTTGTTGATAGAACACCTTTCAAAACTTATGCTCGATTTTGTCGAAGAGTCAAGCTCTCATTTGCTTCGAAACGATATCCGTTTGTTAGAGGCGATCGATCGATTAATAAACCGAGGTCCATAATGGTTTATTAATCCTTGACGTTTTAATTAAGGGCCGGATCACAAGCAGGCTGTAAACGGAACCCGCATGTGTTAGGTCAGACTCCTTTGTGGCCATCGACCACACAGCCTATAGACTCCTCATGCAAGGCGAACACTTTCAAACAAAACATTAGGCTTATACTGCTGATATAAGACAACGAGAGCGACTCACGACGCGCCCCACGGCGGGCTGTGACATTGAACCGGCCAATCAAAATTCATTTTTTACCGTTCCCCCTGAACCGCACACCTCAACGATTTGACTGAATTATTTGTTTGAAGAAATGAAGCTATTAGCCATCTATTGGGTTATATGGTCGATCTTTGTGGCAGATATATTTTGCGAACAATTTTTATAGATGAAGAAACCCGTGACTTCGTTTCATACAAACTTCAACGTCCCGTTCAAGTCTTTAGGGTTGTTTTTGGGATAAAAAATGTATATTTCAATCCAGGTTCAATCTATCTATACAACACATTTTATTGGAATAGATATAGCCGTTACGACGCGATTGAACATCGAAACTTTTGAATTTGTAATATTAATAGGTTTTGCTCGCAGCTTCGCACGCATTCCTAGCTTAAAATTATGTCACTCACCGTCCTATATGCAAAAATCACGTCGATCCGTTACTGTGTTGTTGAGGAAAGGAAGGACAAAGCATAAAAACACACTTTCGGATTTATAATAGTAAGGATAGTGTTAAGGTCTGTTGGTACGATGAATTGAAACCTACCTCTAAGTTTTGGCATTTCTATATGATGGTTCAGTTGGGTTACCTAGACCTAGTTGGACTAGATATTTAGATATCTACTACGAATATAAACTTTTTACGGTCCTTGGATAGCTAAGTTTCTCGTGTATTTTGTGAAATCATGTTTGTTCAAAATTATGACTAAGTGCTCTGTCAAAATTTAACTTGATGTGCTTCGTTGTACAAACTGGGATAAGCCGTGCCGTATTTACCATAGGGCGGTGACTGATAAATTACGTTCTTGATAAAAACGGAGATGCAGTAGCTAAACATCTATACATTTTTTTGAAAGCAATATCTTACATAGTTTTTAAGGCCGTTGTATGACGTTTATCGCATCGTATAAAACAACGCTTAATTTAGCTTGCATATTAAGGCAGTCGCTGCTTTAGAAAACCGAGGCTTATGCCAAACTTTACGATGTCACTTGCCTTGTGTGCGGAGCGCCTTACATCTTGTTATTAGCTGCTGAAGTTATAACGATATTCTCTTTACCAGCGCTGTCTTAATGGGCTAGGAGCATAATATTGTTTCAGTGCCATTTTCTTTAATAGCTCCTTAGGCATCTGGCTGACAATTAATTCAATTTCTTCCTCGTGCATTCATTTAACCCTATACTTGGCAGGAATTTTTATTTTTGAAATGTTGATTTTTTTTGTATAATTTGTGATCTAGGGTCATTAATAGAGGGGATAGGATGAAAAAAAAAATTATATTATTAATACTTTTAGATTTATTGAATGTACCATATTTGGCACATTGCCAGATGTGTCATAATCAACTTTACTAAATCAACGTACCATATGTGTCACACTGCCAGGCTTATATACATTTGTGTTTAACACTTTATATAACAAAAATATTACATTCTTACATTAAAAAGTAACAAAAATATGCTAAAAATAATTTGCGATTACGTTATATTCATTTTCAATTTATAATCTGTAGATAATATATATATAAGTATATAAAACTCGTTAGTATTCCCCTAATCCTTTCTTAGTTTGCACTTTTGTGCAACGTATGCACCTCCCTCTGCTAAATTTGAAAGTTGGGTGATGAGAAACTTAATCAAGCGTTTTAGAGAAGATAGGCGAGTATTATCAACAGCCCCGAAATGATGTATATGCCCCGAAACGATCTGCTAGATCAGAAAATGATTGTCAAAAATATTTTTCATCGCCTTCTGAAACTTCGGAAGAAGTGTTAGTTATTTATGTGCTGTAAAGATTTGTTTTTGCACATATAGAGAGATGATGTCATCTAAGTAGAACAGCTTGAAGTATTGAATGACACTCTTTCCTGCAAGTCAAACCCTAAAGAAGACATGATCTTTGACTTCAGCAGAACTAGTGAACTTTTTACAACGCCAATAAGGTGTTAGTCTTTAAGACCTTCCTTCGTGCCTAATACACTAGGTCTTATTGATTAAGTAGCTGCTTAGGGTCAAGGCTGCATACCTACAATAGGGAAGGTACTTGTTCAGAATCAACGGGCAGTGAACAGTGATCGACAGCGATGACAGTTGATATTGTAGCAGAAATGTTGATGTAACAACTTGATTCATCTCATTATCAACATTTCATAAAAAGTTTAGGTTTTCCAGTGAAAATGGCAAAGGGAAGGTGTGAAGGTGGTGAACTGCTCTCACAGCATTGCTATTGTTCATCATCTGATGATTAAATTTCGTCTAAATCTGACTTGCCCCCGACTTGAAGATAAGACCCACAAGTTGACGCGGTCGATGTTGCTGCTGCTGATATAGTTGCGGCACCTGTGGCGCCAAAATGTCATTTTACCAAGTACTTCGCATCAAACTGACACCTTACGTACATTCTCATCTCTATAATTTCTTGACAATTAAAGCTCAAGCTTGAAAATTTTATGACGATTGGTGAATTTCGATTTATTGGAGCAACGATTAGAATGCTATCGTCGAAAAAACATTCATACTCGCATAAAAGGGCCGACGACACCTCCGAGTTGTCAAAGAGATCTCACTTCGCTCGATCAAAAATCATAAATGTATGTAATTTTGAAAAAATATAATTTATACGAGTATGGCAATGTCACATATCAGGTACATAGTAAAGATAAACTTGAATGGCGCTCATCTGGCAATGTGACTTATTTGGTACATCATGAAAAACCAGTTGATTTCATGCCATTGTAATTCATTTAGGAACATGAAAATATTAATTTCGGGTGTAAAAAAATGTTAACTATTACATATCAACCGTTTTTGACAGAAATACAAAAAAAATACTAGTAATATTTAATTTTTTTACCCTGCGGTGCGAAGACTCCTTTCACTGGTCAGCTATCATTCGCTCTACTTCAAATTGAGAGTTGCAAATCATCAAAAAGTATTTTTTAGTAGAATCGGGATAATATTTTCTAAATTATGTAATAATTAAAATAGATTAAAAATATTTTTTCACGCGTTGGGAATTTTTGAAAGTTGAACGTACCAAATTAGGCACTCTGCCAAGTATAGGGTTAAACCATTTTTTTTCATTATGAACTGAACTGAGTTTGCCTTCTACTTTTTTTTCAACGAGTGACTGCATAATGTGTTTAATTTGTTCTCTAGTGCAGTGCGAGTGTAAGACGGTGGTGGAAAAACTGACAAATGTATTTTTACTGTTAACATTAAAGTCTAAATTAGCGTAAACCTTAGATTGACAGCAACTATTGTAAGCGAAATATTGCTAAATAGAAAACAGCTATTTAAAACATCTGTGATAAATCATCATACTAATTAGCCGTTCAACGATAATGATGGATGAACTCATTTACAACTAAAAATAATTTGTTTCATAAAAAATATTAACCTACATAAAACTTTAAGCTAAGATAGTTATTTCACGAAGTTGTTTGTTAATCTTAAATTAATAAAAATAAAATAAAACCCGCCTTTCGTTTTAATATTATTTGGAGAAGTTAATAATTATTCTACTAACGTTCCTCAGAAGGGGTTTAATTTTGAATTGGTTTAAATTGGTACGTTTCTTCCTACACTAAAGAAGCTATGTGTATTATGCTATTATATTATGCTGCTTCAGACTTCAGACTCAGTCTGTTAATTTTAAGTTCCATAGAAAACATTTACCATCATTATGTTGTCCGTAATCTAGCGGTGACTGCCGATTTATACCTTAAATACTATTTGCTGTGAAACCTTTTAAATATAATAAATAAATTGCATACATCATTCTTAGTGGTTACTTGTCGTATCAATTACATTTTTTTTTGGTCATGCTGCATTAAGTCAGTTTGAAGTCTGTGGCACTGGAAAGAGTCGATTCTCCTTGCAAGTATTTTCGTATACATGTCATAATATCTTCAAAGTTGTAGGCTAGAATAAAAGTATGCCGCTTTGCTTACAATTATATTTTACAGGCCTATAAAATTACAACGACTGACCGACGATTCCGGGAAGCATCGACGACGGGATAATCTAGAACTTTAAATCTACAAAAAAAATTACCAACCACAGTTTAGATTATGATGGCTGTATTATAACGAGTAGATGCAGTTTTGAAAACCGAGGCTTTAGTTGGCAAGTCGGGGTACTAAACCAGCGAGTAGACTGGAATAGTGCAGCGTAATTAAGCTGAAGTTAATCTCCTGTCACCGTTCGCGAGCGTACCAACTTAATTAGATTTTTGATGAATCGTTTTGGCGAGCGACGTGAATAAACAGTTGATGGCGTCGCGTCGCGTGGAGCGAGCTTTATAACCGGACTGGCGAGACTGCTCCTTAATTTTATTGGCAATTCACAGAAACATTGGCCGAGCTGAAAGATACTTAAATTTATATGACTGTCTGTGAGGTCTGCAACTAGGTACCTGTTTCACTATTAAAGCTATGAAGTTATTAGTTGTGTTTATAGATTACGCTGTATTTTTTCTATCAAATTTACCAATTTTACTTGTCAATGACTCTTATTCCTTAAAATGTATTGTAGTCTAATATAAATAGGATCACGACTGTGATCCCCAAGTACGGTAGACATTGTCTCAGATCTCCAGATGCTTAGACCTCATGAAGATGTGTAGTGGGGGTAGTCAGAGACGCATCCAAACATTATACTTAGCACATACCCACGTTTTGCAGTAGTTATCGTTGTATCTATTATATATATATATATAAAATAATCCCTATTTCCCTTAGTTACAGCCATCACGCGTGAACGTCTGCACCGATTTTTCTAATTATTTTTTGTAGCGTTTGTTATTGGCAGAAGGTTCTTAAAATTAAGAAAGTCTTTCGGAAAATTGTAAAATACGGGAAAATCTGAAAGTGCTTTTTTCTATGGTATTATTGAAATTTGACAGGACAACGTCTGCTAACAGCTAGTGATTATTATTTTACACTAACTCAACCCTCTATCGTCTTGTTGACATAAGCGAATTAGCGACAACCCTAGCCGCAAACGCCATAAATTAAAGAAGCTGTCAGTTGTTTAATCCCGAACGAGATGGATCCCGAAAGTAGAATTCTATATGAACTTTACAAACGGACCGACATCTGGATCCCATTCAATATTCAATCGGCCGTGACACGAACGGTATTCGAGCTGACATATAAGTGGTTCGAGTACGTACTTTTGACGTAGACGGCAAGTATTTTATCACAATGGGTCCGCTCGCCTGCACCCTTGTTAACACTGTAAAAAGTGGATACAGTAGTGTAATTTTATTTGTCGAGATTGACTGAAGCAACTGTAATCTTGGGCACTGTAATATTATACTTTTGAATTGAATTAGTACCTAACTACTTACCTTTATTTTATCTCTTTTACCATTGTTTGTACTTTCACCTTATCTAGTTGTATTGT
Organism: Hydriomena furcata; assembly: GCA_912999785.1. Classification (NCBI taxonomy): domain Eukaryota; kingdom Metazoa; phylum Arthropoda; class Insecta; order Lepidoptera; family Geometridae; genus Hydriomena; species Hydriomena furcata. Next base: position 11,861,195 of record OU538828.1, on the reverse strand, counting down.
TACGTATCTATTGCACTATTCGTGGAGTGGGGCACCAGGCACCAGTCTCTCACAAAACAAGTTTGCATTTCTGTTCACCTTACTATATACTTACCAAAAAAGCCTTATCACTGTTACTTACTACTATTAATGAGAGATAACAAATAAACTTTATTATTATTATAAGAAATGTCCAAATCAAATAATGTCGATATTTTGTTTACCTACCGTTTTAGCGCTTACTCTGGTTGTACAAGTATATAGGAAAACACTATGGTGAAAAACCAAAGGTAAAAGAACAATGTTACATGACCGCTTTAAATATTTCATGCTTCACCGCGAATTAATGGGATAGCTTTTGTATTTTAGCACATCTTATGTGTCTATGCGAAGTTTGAGAAACGTTGTTCAGACTAAACTTTGCAAAAGACGGAGATGAGAATATGTGAAATCCTGAATATCTTAGCAGTACAGAAACTAAGTAATTATTTTGAAGAGCTTTTTTAGGTTACGTTTGGAGGTGCTTCTGACTATCCCTTTTAGTCATATTCAAGGATCTGAACGCCTGGAAATCTGAGTAGATGTCCACCGTACTTGGGAATTACAGTCGTGATCCTGTTTGATTTGAACTTTTTGAGTTCATAAAACTGTCTTGGAAGTTGCGTTACTGCTCGTTATACTATGTTCTGCAGATAACCTTTGGCCCAATATTTTGATTGAACCGCTAACGTCAAGGCCGCTGTCATTGTGGGCCATTGTGAACGGAAACTCCGCGATCCTATTCAGCTCAATATGGATCGGCGCGTTTTGAAATAGATCCGACTTATTTCTGGCTAAACAATAAAACCAAATTAAAATATATCACAAAAGACAATTAATCATGATTTGCCAATACAGTAATTAGATTTTTAACAACTTCAAATTATGGTTCTATATTCGCTGTAGTTTTTAAGGTTCCGTACCCAAAGGGTAAAAACGGTACCCTATTACTAAGACTTCGCTGTCCGTCTGTCTGTCTGTCTGAAATTTTCACAGATGATGTATTTCTGTTGCCGCTTTAACAACAAATACAAAAAACAGAATAAAATAAATATTTAGGTGGGCCCCCATAAAACAAACGTGTTTTTTTGCCGTTTTTTATAGATAATGGTACGGAACCCTTCGTGCGCATGTCCAACTTGCACTTAGCCGGTTTTTTATAAACTAGGGTTTACCTAAAGAGTGGTCTCCATTGGGTAAAATATAGCGACAGGTTTATGGGAAACATAACTACTTAGTTACACAAAGTAATGTCAAATTACAAAGTCATTTGTTTCAATGTTGTTCCTGCTGATAATGTCTTCTTTTGGGTAATTAAATAGCAAGCACCCCTGCGGGAGCAAATGACTTATCATGGTGGGAATTACAATACCAAGGAAACAAAATAAATTATTTATGAAACACTAAAAGCCTTGTTTCACCGAAAACGGGTCGAGTTTCCAGTACGGCTACGTAGCCTGACCAGCAGGGCTTTTTTATAAAAACATGATTATCATGTTATAATGTTGAATATAATACCTAATGTTAGAGGATACATAATCTGTACACTTTTCATACTAATTATTTAGGCACATATACCTACGCTTCTGCGTAGGTATTCTATTGGAAGCGTAGGTATAGGTACCTAAACAGCTTAAAAAGCGTAGGTATTATGGCATTCAGTACCAATAAATATTGTTATGAATATTAAAACAAGATAATCATGTTTTTACAAAATAGCCCCACAGGCTGTGATCTCTAAGCAGTGTTGGTTTAACAACCAGGCTGAGTAACTGGAGCCTGTAAATCTGTGGCAAATTTGTAAGCCTGGCACTAGATTTAAGGGAATGTACCCATACATACGAACTGGATCTTTTTAATAGTAATCTAGTTAATATAAAAAATATTTTATCCAATAGCTGGTTCGGTGAGTCACTTTAACTGTTTTCTCTTATTATTACTACATTTTTTTTATATATTTTTAACGCTGATATCTTTAAATTACTATATTTTCTTTCTTTTATTTTTATAAATATATATATCAATAGTCAAGCTTACGTTGATGCTATATGCGAAAACGTTTAAATGGTCTACAGCTGTTTTTTAAATATTGTTCTCAGTTTTTAAGTACTGTTTGTTTTCCTAAGAAAATAAAATAAATAAATAAATACTACGTGACCCATCTTTTTAACTTTTTCTCTCCCCCCTCGGTGACCACCCGTAGTATTTGCTAAGACCCCCCCCCCCCTCTCCCTCGAGTTTCCACGTAGTGATTGAAATATGGTTTTAAATCACGTAGTATGGGTACGTTCCCTAAGATGCCACGTCACAATAGCGCAACCATCTTTTTTAGCGACTAAGCCGCCCAAATCACCATAAGTATTAATTTATCTATTGTATCCGTGTGAACGTGTGGTAATCAATAAAGTTTTATCTCAGAAAATCCAACATCCAAAATGATCCTTACCGCACAATTATTTTAGTTCAATTTCAGCAACGGTGTATCAATTTCTACAAAATGTACCACAAGAGACGCAGTCCGATTTGGTGGTATTAGCCACAGAGAGCTTAGGCGGGCCCGCGTACTGTGTGGCAAATCCCAGCCTTCCACAGTATATTTTAAGCTGAGTGAATTGCATTACGGTGTGCGAAGTTTTAGCCTACCTACATTAATTCCAAAGACACGACCCTACTTCGTATTTTTTCTATCAGCTCGAGTTATGGACAGACAATTTAGCAAAGGTCATTATCGTGTTAAAACAAAACGTTGATTTGTAATTTGACCTGTCATGTGTCAAGTCAGTTCGTGTTCCGAGAATTCAAAGGTCAATTGTCACTGACATGAACCGTGATGACCCAGCTTCAGAAAATGATGTTTTTTTAGGGTTCCGTTCCCAAAGGGTAAAAATGGGCCCCTATTACTAAGACTTCGATGTCCGTCTGTCTGTCACAGGGCTGTATCTCATGAACCGTGATAGCTAGACAGTTGAAATGTAATTCGGAAAGGGAATGGTAGTGCTTTGAAAGAGAGAGATCACTTAATTATTTATACACATACTTACTAAAAAACAAATAAATACATAAACCATAATAGTATATACAATAAAATATGTGCTCAATTATGTGCTTATGGAGTAAAGAAGAATTACATGGGGCATTGATGATGCACTTAAAAGCAAAATAGTAATATAATAATACACAGCGTCATCTAGCCCCAAACTAAGCAAAGCTTTTACTATGAGAACTAGATAACTGATATAATACTTATATACTTTTTTTTTGTAAATATATACATATGATAAATACTAACACCCAGACACAGAACAAACATCTATGTTCATCACACAAATATTTGCCCTGGATGGGGATCGAACCCACAACCTACAGCACTGAAAGCAGAGTTACTACCAACTGAGCTTTGAGGCCGTCAAATGTGACAATGTAAATAATGTGAATTACATACATAAACGAAATCTACTCGTGATAAAATACCACCTTTATTTCATACGTCTTTACGCGATGTACCTAATTGAAAGGTTCTTTGATGAATTGATTGATGATCCTTCAAAATAAACGGTTAAATGCAGTTTTGATTGAATAAACTATTGAAGACCCGCTTCCTTAATTTCCATTTAGTAGTGCACATAATAAATCTATTATTCGTCTAACCTCGGATTGTTTGTAAAGTTCAAGGGTTCATTTATTGTTAACTAAACGCAGGCGTGCCGAATGTGATGAAGTGATGACGAATGATGCTGTGCCTTATGAATTATTTTAATTGGTGTTTTCATGGCTATTAAGCTCCTACATGGACGATTTTTAGCAATTATTACTTGGCAATACAATAGACCAATGAAATGAGCCACATAGGTCAATCCAAAACCTTTCGTCGTAAATATTATTATCTATACTAATATAATAACGCTGAAGAGTTTGTTTGAACGCGCTAATCTCTGAAACGACCAATCAGATTTGTTTTTGTATAAGATAGCCACATTATTGAGGAAGGCTATAGGCTATCTACCATTACGCTAACACGGGTGAAACCGCGGGGCACAGCTAGTTATTATATAAGTAACTAATGGACTTCGTTGACAAGATGTTATTTTCATACAGACTTAAAACTCCCGCTGCACCTCCGTAGAGGTTGAATAAGTTCCTAGGAGCAGTGGTTTTGGCTGTGCGTTGATATATCAGTCAGTCAGTAATGCAAGAGTTTTATATATTTAGATTATTATTTTATTTGTTGAAACACAAAATTCCCGGCTATTATGAATACTTTCAATCGTGCGGATATATTGCAGAGTGTTATCGTTATGTCAGAATGACATACGGCATTGAAGCAATACAAAGGCACACGTAGAAAAATCTTCAGCTACGAGGCGTAGGCCTTACGTAGGTGAACATTCGAGGCCAGATATGAGTAACATGAGATTTTAGACTTGACACGTCCCTATCAGGGCTTGTTCACGTATTTATGTGAGTCGTGCGCGATCTCGTATAACTGATGTAATGAAGTAACCACGACTTAGGCTCCCACCAAAAGTTAAATCTTAATTATTCAAATAGAAACTTCATGCTTGTTGATGTTGACATCTGACGGGTTAAGAATTAAACTACAGAAAAAGAAAAGACTCTAAAATAAAAAGCAGTCATTTAGGAAAGTCTTTATAATCTTAAAGGGCTGGTTTAAATTGCTTTTATACTTAGATAAAAGTTTAGGTTAGGCATTACTCACACGGCACACTCGTCAACTACATCTATCTACAATAGACATAAAGGTAATTTTGATCTTCTCTGGCATTATGTCAAATCTTACTTTATTTCGTCGTCTACCAGTTGGTTATAATAAATCCTACTATCTCGGCGTTTGTTAAGATGTTAGTTTGTTAATCCACTGCTAATCTGACCCCAGCTAGCTCAACTTCAAACTAAACGGCTAAATGCAGTTTTGATTGAATAAACTTTTGAGCGGGTCTTTTTTAAGGCTTTAAATTTTTGTTTTTTTTTTATTGACTGACCCTCGTATTCAAGAACGACACTATGAGAACACGCACCCACAGTGGACGAAATCTTTTTTCATAAAACTCACTTTATGTGTTGTGCGACACTGCATAGTGTGACTATAGGCACATTGTCGTGTGCCTCTAGCCAAAGTTGAGCTCTAAAGGCACACGGTAGCGTGCGCCATAGTCCCGCATAACACATAAAGTGATTTTTAAATAGAAATACGGCTAATTACCACGTTTTACAGCAATACAAAGAAAAACGTGGTAATTAGCCGTTTTTCTATTTAAAATGATTAAAAACCACGATAGTTTTAATTACATAAAGTGATGTTTATGAAAAAAGATTTCGTCCACTGTGGGTGCGTGTTCTCATAGTGTCGTTCTTGAATACGAGGGTGAGTCAACCCGGATAAAACGGAAAACGTGATAAATCCGCATCATCTTGAAAACCCTGTTAATCTATTCATAGTTTTGATTAAAAATGAAACTAGTGTTTTAGAATAGCCAAGGTGCCAGGGTGTTGACAGCATCATAAACATCAACCACATAGGGAATGTGGTCGATGATCATAACAGTAGTATTTAGCCATGACAGTGCGTATTCTAGCTATCAAATGACTACCACGGTCGACCACAAATTAATTAGAGGAACCTTCATTGAGGACAACGATATTATTCCGTAATATCTACCTATCAATAAAGTAATTATTTTTTTTTGATAATATATACGCATGTGCTGATTGGTTTAATTGTTGGTTGAGTTAATCAATACAAAAAAAACATAAAAATAACAGAAAAATTCCTTCCTACATTTTTATTAATATAACTAGCTGACCCGTGCCCGCTTCGCTGTGCGTAAGACATTTCTAATACCATCGTTGACTTTTTTGTAGACGTTTTTAAGGTGTACAATACTGTAGTACATTATTTTGATATATCTCGTGGGGTTCAGCCAGCATTTGCAATGTAAGCGCAATAAAATGTGTTTATTTACGACATCACATTAGAAACCTCTAAAATTATCAGTGTTTCTCTACTATATTATGCATGTATTATACATATAAAACTTCCTCTTGAATCACTCTATTTATTAAAAAAACCGCATCAAAATCCATTGTGTAGTTTTAAAGATATAAGCAAACATACATACATACATATTACATATTACATACAGACGCGGGAAGCGGAAAGCGACTTTGCTTTATACTATGTAGTGATGATAAAGTTACTACAACCAGTTTAATACCTATACTTAAATTTATATTTAAATAATAATTAATATTATTAGTTAATTTACTAAATAATACTAAAATTGAACAATCAAAAGTTACTTCCTGTATTTTAAGATATTTGTCAACTAAGCCCTGTAACTTGAGAAAACAATTACTCTACTATTTAATAATATTTTAATTCCGTCGTTGTTTAGTAAGAAGAATGACTAATTAGTAAGTAAGTTCGTATGTGTGTTCGCTAGTGGCCAACACTGGGGCCAAAGTTTTTAGGAGGCTCAATTTTTTTTTTTCAGCCGAGGTCTCCGATGATCGCGCTCTGCTGTTAATATCACTATCGGTCACCCATACATTTGACTGAGTAATGACCGCGAATGACTAAACAAACGAGTGATTTACTAAAAGCTGAATCTTTCGATTTAATACAAACGAAGATCAAAGTACATAAAAGTGAATTCTCATCGAAACAAGAAAAAGTGGAACAAAGCTGTTTTTGCAACAGTGTTGGCTAAAGCTATAACATTTTGAAGCGATAAAGGTGTTTTGTCAAAGCCGATGTATAGCAATGACTGCGATTTTGAACCTTATGACAACAGAAATAGTTTGCTCCGTTCTCCACGCAATATTACGTTCGTCAATAACATTCACCGTTTGTTAGAAAACTATAAGTTTATGCAACGGTCTTGGCTAATAGATTTTTTCATTGGCGCTTCGGCACTGGGAATGAATACGGGATTTTTTCAAATTAAAATTTGCATAAAAAATACCCATTAAGATGAGGATTAACTTCCAACTGCGCTCCGGGGAGGTAATCATTTTTGCTGCACTTATTATGCTTACTCATAAAGCTACCTCAGATTGCGGAACCGTAATTTGGTGGCCATCATTTAGCAGTGATAATAACTAATAATGTAATATTAGATATTGTGATTTTATTGTTTCCACGAATTTCCTTAATTAACAGTGCTTTTACAGAGTCTTCGTTTGACTACACTACGTTATAATCCGGTACGATTATCATAATCGTATCTTATCTTTTAATTAAGTAACACGTACAAACCTGCTTAAGGGGCTCCCAGTCGCTGATTGCTCTTTTTCGAAACGAAAAAAGAAATACTTCTGAACAAGCCACATCTCCTATTTTTATAAGTATATTACTTCAGATTCCTACCGAGATTTCTATTAAGCTGAAAACATAATAGCAGAAACTTTTCACGATAAAGATGTTATTTCAAAATGATACGTTTTAGAATTTATGATCGAAATATTTTATATACCTACTATTAAAATCAACTTGTGATTTATTGTTAAAGATAGGTAATATGTAGATCTAGATTTCTATTAGAATAGATTTTTGATAAGTAATTATAAATAATTTATATCATTAATTTATTCAAAAAGCTAAGGCGGACCACGCGCCGACGTGTGTTTGTCGTCATTGCAGCGGTCGGTAGGATTATTTATCGTAGTGATTAAAGATGGGTACATCTTTATTCACATATACTATACATTATAAAATAGGAGATGTGGCTTGTTCACAAGTATTTATATTTTCGTTTCGAACAAAAACAATCGTCGACTGGGAGCGCCTTAACGTTTTTCCATTCATTGGAAAATGGTCAAAAATGCTCGAAATTTAAACATAAGTTGATAAGGTTACATCAATAAGATGGAGCTTGAGAGGTTATTTTTGCTTGACCAGTGTCTTCAAACTAGTAGGTGGTAACCATATCTCTGTGTAGGAACGTATATTGTATATGCGTGTTTTATACGCTCTATGGAATATATCAGCCTCGGCGAGTGAAAACCATAGTCGTAAATTCGTAATAATTTAGTCACCTCACCTTTTCGTAGACTTTGTAGCATTAAACCACAAACCGCGTCGTTGAAAAAAAAACCACGTGCTTACCTGAAAATAGAACGAACAAATTTTAACGCGGACCAAAACAAAAGTATGACGATACTTGAACTCGGGGCTCAGTTTAAATGTATGCAGAATGCAGATTCCATTTTATGTCAACAGGGTATAACGTAGTATTGCATATCATGCATAGGTGTATTTGAGCACTAACGAGCTGAGCCAAGTTTTCTGTATTTGCTGTACGAAACTCGTGTCGTAGCGTGTGTGGCACTTCAAATCAGTTTGCAATCTAAAATAAGCTTTATCCTACTCAATACAAGATTCATTATTCAACTAAATGCTACCCATTTTTTTCGTACTAACGAGATTTAGACCATCTTTGTCCTGATTCTGGAAAGCTACGCAATGGTAGAAAAGATGCGGATAACCAAAATCTAAGCTATTGCAGTACCTATATTTTTCTGTCTGTAATTTTGAAATGCATACATAAAATGGCTAGGTGATCGCTAGTAGTATTAACGTCGATGGCATATTAAGATTATCGGTTTAAACATTCTTTAAAGTTGGCCAGCCTTAAAACTCTCCAAAGATGGCCACTACAAACAGAAAGACAGATCGACAGACAAAAAAGTTTGGTGTTTTTGTATCATGTGACTAAGAAAACACAGTTATTTAAAAATCAAAGACACTTCAATTTTATTTATATGCATGGAGTATAGATATAGAGCGTGGTCAGAGAAAGCATTAGAATTTAGTGGGGATTTGGAGTGACTAGATACGAATTTGAGACAGCAACGAAGGAACAGTACTCGGTTATTCTGTTTTCTGTGTGTTCGAACTAAACAAAATACTCGTAATATGAACGTTCGTGAGATTTGAGCCGTCGTCGCTCGGTCGCCGTGAAGTTCGAGTTCGAGTTTTATGAGATGAAGTTTGTTTACTCAAAATCATGAGAGTAAAGTATATTGAGTAGTTTAGTACTAGGTATAGTGTATTATGCATATATAATAAAAAAGTTTAGTTCTTTAAAACATTCTGTTTTATGCTATTATGATTTAATGTGTCTTATGAGCTTTAATGACTTGAAATAAACCATTTTTATTAATAATTGAAATAAAAAAAGAAATGGATACACGAAAACATATAAAATGGATTGGATCTATCAGCTATTGGGATATGATATATTATATAATATATATATTACATAATAAGATACCAAAATCTGTTGTATATAATTTGCTAAAAGATTTATATATTATAACTCATTGGAAACGTCGGGATAAATAATAAAGTAGGTAATACACACAATATATAAATAAAATATAAAGTAGGTAATAACACAATAGCTAAATTTTATGAAAAATATATATAAATATTAAAAATTTGGCGGACTTTACACACAGCGCCATCTAGCCCCAAACTAAGCAAAGCTTGTACCATGGGAACCAGATAACTGATAGAATACTTAAATACGTTTTATTTTTTAAATACATACTTATTATACATATAACACCCAGACACAGAACAAACATCTATGTTCAACACACAAATGTTTGCCCTATCTGGGGATTGAACCCACACCACAACCTACAGTGCAGAAGGCATAGTTACTACCAACTGAGCTGTCTACAGGTCAAAAAAGTTTTATTTCGCCGCTCATGTAACTGTTCATTATTACACTTATCATGAGGGGAGAGAGATCCGGAAGAATTACTGCACTCGTAGGAGAGTTATAGGCACTTGCGGTTTATTGCATACAGCCGTCCCCACTGTGACCGCTTCCGGCACACATTTCTTCCGGTTTATTTCCCCCTAATTTTCATGTCGTGAACGCTGAAACTCAACGGATTCCAAGAATATATATACTCGTATTATAAACTAGAGACTGTTCCGATTCAAATGTTAAGTTAAAACCCGCAGTGCTGTCTTTATTACTAACTTAATGTGGATAGAGTGCGCGAGATGACTGCAATATTTTTTATCAAATTGAACTCATCGCTGCTGCTCCAACATTGCTAATTTGATGATTTTACATGAAAACTGTAAATAAAAGCATGCTCTTTTTACTGATGGGCTATCTGAATTAATTTAAATGTATAATTTATTTTTTGTATTTATGTTGTGATTTTATAATATGTTATGATTAAAATCAGAAATAAATGAATAATAATTATTATTTATGAGTGTTAATACTAGGTTTATTTGGCTACTCCCAAAACTGAAGACACAAAGTACAGATGGATACCACTTTGTACCAAAAATGTAATTTATATTGAAAAATATTCACTAGGCTGATTTTGTATGTATTAGACAAATTTTATTAAAAAAATATTAGTATAAAATAGGCAAAAATGTCATCAATTTAACTGAAAAGCATCAGACATCAGAACTTTAGAAAGGGTCCAAATCATAAAAAGCTAAAAAAATAACTTCGTTTTCGTGTATTTTGTTTATAATCAAGATAATCGTATCTCATGTAGGTATCTTGATTTTAAACAAAACATCAACTTACAGTATTCGGGAGTTATAATACACTTTGTACAATGATTTCGTATAAATGTAAAGCAAACAAAGGCCCCATACAGGTAGTCTGTTATCGCTTAACGAGTTTCCCTCTTTCGATAAATATTTTAACTAAGCTTGATTTTCGAACAATAACAAAAGAAGCTTCAGAGGGTATCGTAATATTTACTTTTATCGTGATACCCTCATGAATAATGTATTAGCTTATCGAATATTGTGTAAATGGCTTGATTTTGTAAACGTCTATGGTTATTGTGTAATTAAAGAGGCTTAGTTATAAACTTATGGAAAGTCGCAGTCGCATTATACGAGATAAGATACAGTAGAGTTAGTTATAAAGAAACAATCTTGCACACATTGCTATTGCAAGCACGCACACAATCAAAGCTCGATATAGTCAGGTTTCAAAGGGGGAGAGTACCAAATCTTGTATTTGATAGTCAAATCACTTTTACTATCAAAATAGAAATTACCAACGCACTTACGAGTAGATATTATTTTTAGGGACTTAAAGAGTTGCGTACTACTAATAACAACTAATATTATAAAAAGAAAAAGAAATATATAATTTAATTATTTGTTTGTTATTTGTTATTAAATTAAAAAAAAACTACTACATCAATATAAAAAAATCTTTCAAAAGCTACATTTACAGCGATTTTAATTTCATTAAATTAAAGAACAGTTTCCTTAGGTTAAATAAATTATTGAAATAATAAAATCCATGGTGATCTTACTGCTTGTGAGTTACTATTCTCCTTTCGTGGTCATAGCTGTTATTTGATATCGTTGCTCAGAAAATGCAAATGAAAGGATCCCGTGGGTTTACGCTCCGGCTCTTGGGGTTGCGTGATAACTCAATACTGCGTGTTTATAATCGTACCTACCCCAGCTGTATGAACTATTTTAAGGAGAGTCGTTCCACCCCTTGTAAATATTCGGGAACTTTATTGCGAGATCTTTTATGTCTTGTTTATTTGACTGAACCCGAAATACTTGAGTTAGTACCGAATTAATACGTGCTTGAAACGGTGATGGAAAACATCGCGAGGAAACCAGCTAATATAAATAAGCGGCGACGGGCTTGCAACCTGTGTCGTATGCTAATATGCAAAATGTAGGCATGTGCCAAATGTAATGTTTGGAAGTGCCCAGTCAGTTGCAAATCATCTTAAAGGACCTGAGTACTGAGAACTGAGTAGATGTCTACCGTACTTGGGGATTATAGTCGTGAACCTAATTCATTTTTTTTTTCGTAATATTAAAGTGTGTTATGGAAAAGAAACATAATTGGTTCGCAGGAATATGGCAATAATATTTTAAATCCATTACACCTTCCGAAGTTGGAAGAATACTTGAGTGAAGGTTTGACGACGTCGTTGAACGATTAGTGCGGGTTCAATCCCCGACACGAGACTAATGATTACACGATCTATAAATATTTATTCTGGATGTTGTGTTAAGGGGCTTCCAGTCGACGATTGCTCTTTTTCGAAACGAAAAAAGAAATACTTCTGAACAAGCCACATCTCCTATTTTTATAAGTATATTACTTCAAGTTCCTACCTAGATTTCTATTAAGCTGAAAACATAATAGCAGAAACTTTTCACGATTAAAATATTATTTCAAAATGATACGTTTTAGAAATTTATGATCGAAATATTTTATATACCTACTATTAAAATCAACTTGTGATTTATTGTTAAAGATAGGTAATACGTAGATCTAGATTTCTATTAGAATAGATTTTTGATAAGTAGTTACAAGGATGATAAGTAGTATACATAATTTATATCATTAATTTATTCAAAAAACTAAGGCAGACCACGCGCCGACGTGTGTTTGTCGTCATTGCAGCGGTCGGTAGGATTATTTATCGAAGTGATTAAAGATGGGTACATCTTTATTCACATATACTATACATTATAAAATAGGAGATGTGGCTTGTTCAGAAGTATTTATTTTTTCGTTTCGAACAAAAACAATCGTCGACTGGGAGCGCCTTAAGAGTAGTTTATGATACAGAGCTTGGAAGAAACCCAGATGATAAGGCATTTATTTAATATACATATTATGTATTATGCTTCTGATAGGAGCTTACATTAAGTCAGATTTATGATATGCACCATGATTGGGTCGAATAAATCGGGGTCAGTACTTCTCATTAAGAATAATGATACTCTGAAGTATAGGTATTAATAAAGTCTAGATTCTAAAAGTCATCGCAAGCAATATCGAGTCAGGTCGTGGGAACATTCGGAAATAGAGTAATCAGTATGTAGAAATTGCAGAGCTTCTGAGAATAATTATTGTGAGGAGCGAAACCAATTATAAGTTAGCTACGAGTAATTGCAGTGCGATTTTTAATGTAGAATAGTGAACTCTATTATATACATCTTAAAGCCTACTTAGGCCTGAAGCTTTACATAGCATTTACGAAAAAAGTCATCAAAAAATGATTGGTATCGCCATGTTTGTTGCCTGATTCTTCTAGGCTTAGTCGCACGGAACAGTCGTAGCTTCGTAGCTTATAAGGCGTTTCGAAGTGACGCTTGTAATTTTATTGAAATAAATACCTTTTGACTTTAAGTTTGGCCAGTTTTTGACAACGCATATCCGGTTATTCAATAGCAGTTTAGTCTAACCCCCGTATTCAAGAACGACACTGTGAGAACACGCACCTACAGTGGACGAAATCTTTTTTTATATATTGACTCAAGCCAAAGTTGAGCTCTAGAGGCACACGGTAGTGTGCGCCATAGTGTCGCTCAACACATAAAGTGATGTTTATGAAAAAATAGTTCGTCCACTGTGGGTGCTTGTTCTCATAGTGTCGTTCCTGAATACGGGGGTAAGCCTTTTATATAACAAAACAATTTGTATACTAGCTGTCATCTTAAACGTAGATTACGCTAACCGAAAATAATGTGTGCGAAAATACGGTATTGACACCTCTTTAATGTAAAAAATAAAATAAATAGGATCACGACTGTAATCCCCAAGTACGGTAGACATCATCCTCTCAGATCTCCAGGCGCTTAGATCCTTGAAGATGTCTTGAGGGGGTAGCCAGAGGCACGTCCAAACATTATATTTGGCACATGCCCACATTTTGCAGTAGTTACCATTCCATACATGAAAGGTTGAAAGCCCATCGCCGCACCATACGTGACGTCCCTTTGATGTACTTTTATAAAAACGCATAGAAATAGACAGAAGAGACGGGGTACGGACGCGATACTGCGCGCTCTTTTACGACGTGTCTTCGTCTTACGTCTCTTCTGTCTAGCTTGCCCCTAAGGCATAAACACCAGAGACTTTTTCTTGTGAAAAACTATTCTATTTATATCCGATTTCTCAAGAGATCCCTTTTCTATGTAGGTTTGGTGGATAGAGCCTTAGGACTAGGGCTCACGAGTGCTGTAATCTAGGCGTTTATTCAACGTCACGTGTATGTCAACGCTGCGTCATTATTCCCCGGCATGCATGTTTCAAGAGAAGGTTTATATCATAGAATAGGAACGATAGAATGGTCTTAAGAAACTAACATATAATTTTACTATAAATACGGCCGTATATAGTTTATAGTTAAAATGAATAACAACCACGATAGTTTTAATTCAACATATAATATTGTAAATAAGAAAATAATTTTATTGTTGGTCAATTTAAAGATGGCGTAATAAAAGTGTTTGTTTATGCAGTGTTTTGGTGATGGCGTCCAACGGCGACATAGCGGTTAGACCGATTTTGAAGAACAGATAAGTAATAGATAGTCGTATACTCTTTGTTAGTAACCTAAAATAGCAAAGGTAACTAATTATAAATAAGACATTAATTTATGTTCACTCTTTTTCAACGGGAAAACTTATCTGGACACAACAAACGGCAAGAAATAAGAGCAAGTGGTCCGAGTAATAGGTACTAGTGTGGTGGTAAGATTGCTCAGATATATCAAATAAGACCCTCAAAGTCTAATTGCACATCGAATAATACACACACACAACGTTGGATAAAATCAATATAACATGAGCTTTGTGTTTTTTAATTCGGTTGTTAGTAGTTTTGTGATGTGGTGCTGAAGCGAGAAGCAGAGCTTTTACGTAGGTACGGCTAGGCGCAAGATAGGTTGCAGTTTGCTTATTTGGTACCTATACTTTACAATCTCGCATTGTAAGTCCATTCTACCTTTGCGTTCCCTCTTGCATTACATGTCATAGGTACAAATAGACGGGGCTGTAGGGCTGCAAGGGCCCTCGTAGCCTCGCATTTACGCTCGCAGCTGGCATATTGCGAGTTTATGGTGTGCTCTCGGCTTTATGCTGCCTGTGTCACTTCGAATCGAGTTATGCTACGTGTGTCCACACTGCCAAGCGCGGTTGCGACGACGACGACGACGGGAGCGATGTGTCAAACATATGAAACGCGTTGTAGACGCAAAGGCGTGTTTCATATGTTTGATATTTCCCGCCCATCGACGCCACCGCGCTGGTCTCGGCAGTGTGGACGAACACATTCGTTTAGTTTAGTCACAGATTACTAGCGTAGCGGGCGATTTCGTAGCAGGAATTCTAGTGTGAGATCAGGACTAGTATGCGATTGTTAGGTCTTATTATTAATCATCCTATCCACAGTTAGTTTTACATGAAATTAATGCCTTCAGGCGGCGATGAAAAATTGTCTTTCATCTTTCAATTACCTATTTACACAAGTTGTGCATATAGTTCTTTCCAATTCGACCAACCGTGAATAACTTATCTTAGAATATACTCATTACCATTCGCTAGGAAAAGTTTCCTTATTAACCAACTAAAAGTGAAATAATCATGTTTGCACTACCGTCATAGCAAAACCTGGCTTTTATCAGATTAAGCCTACTTTCTGAAACATCAAATTGCGTCAAATCGACCTATATACTACAGATTATTTATATATTAGAGAGTAAAACTTCTGTACAATATCACTATTATACCATCTGTGAATGTACTTCTCTTTACCTCCCACGATAATTCTTTTCTAAGTTCAGTTAGTGTGGAATTTTAACGACCTGTTTCACCCCCAGTGAACATCCCTTAACAAAGAAATAAGTCATGAAACAGTCCCCTTGCTCTAACATGGTTGCAGAGTTAATGATGACACTAACTTTTGTGCTACTACTTGGTATTTTTTTAGGAAAAAGGTTTATTACTGCTTCTGATGTATCTAAGTCTAAATTCGATTCTAGAATTATTATTATGGCAGTGATAAAACACTTGTACATTTTCAATTAAATAAAGAAAATCGAACTAAGATTATCTTTATAAAAGTACTAAAATACAATTCAAAAAATCACCTTTCAAAAGCTAAATTATAAGCGAATAACAGCTATTATTTATTTTCAAAAAAATTAGAGATCCTTATTAAATTTGCAATAATGTTTCCTGAGGTATCAAAAAATTTACTATATTCTACATTAGTACACCCTTTTAAAGCTTGGGTGGATTGCTAGCACTCAATATAAACAAAGAAAGTTGTTAGTTTCCCATACGCCAGGAGAACATAGTGACGGGGTAATTCATCGTCAACATAGTGACTTCTGACATCCCTGTCTGCGGACGCTCATACTTGATCCGCATCGATTAAACACGTTCAATAGAACCTGATTTATTGACAGGGTTACCACGTTTCCAGCTTCTAGGATTCTGGATATCTACTACGAATACTGCTACTAATAATACTATCTCTACTCTACAAATTATAGCGACATTTGAACAGATAAGGCGACTTAAATTAGATGTTACATGATATAGATGTTTTTGTTACTAGTTTCCGATCCAGTTGCGACGATACATTCCAGTTGTAAACAAATAAATATTGGTGAACCTTTCACACAGCGCTAAACAGCACAAGTAAGCAAAATGAAAAATAGACTTATCCTAATAATATTATAAATGTGAAAGTTTGTGAGTTTGTACGTATGTTTGTGCCTCAATCAGGCCTAAACGACAGAAGGGATTAAGTTGAAATTTGCTGTAGATGTAAATATAATGCCCGAATAAATCATAGACTACTTTAAAGTATGAAAAACATCCCAAAATAATAAAAGATTTTGGTATAGATGGCGCTGGGGTGCAACAATCTGACATCACAGACTAAACATATTTAGTCTTTTTTATTTGATTATTGAAATTTGACAGGACATCGTCTGTCACGGGTCGGCTAGTAATAAATACAAACTATTCGCTCAATAGAAATCGGGCTGGGTACCTTCCAAACCACGAAAGCGTTCAGTCTTAAATGAGAGTAGCGGTCATCCATTAGTCCTGAAATCCTAATCTTCGATCTTCGAGTAACTAGTATTATTAATAAAGTGTGAATTTTGTTCGTTTGTTTGTATGTGGAGGATAATTTCCTAAACCACGGCACCTCTTTGAAAAACACAAGAAAAAGAAAAAGCCTTAGGCAACTAGTAGGTATTTGATATTATGTTTGTACAACCGGGTTATGTCTTTAAGAAATGGGCTGCTTTATTCCTTAAAGAAGGTTTTCTGTTATTTCTTAATAAAATATGGTACTTATTTAAAAGGAAAACGAATGAACAGCTTCATTCAAATAACCTCGCTGGTTATTTTCCGAGAAACCCGTAGCTCCATGGATTTATATATCAGCGGTCAAGTTAATCTCGTGCGGTTGGATCCAGGGCAAAGGCTTGTTCAAATAAATATATTAAGTAAGTTGCATGCGAGTGGGAACAGACTTACGGAATCCTAATAATATTATAAATGTGAAAGTTTGTGAGTTTGTATGTACATACATACATACATGTTTGTGTCTCAATCAGGCTTAAACGACAAAACGGATTATGATGAACTTTGCTATAGATGTAGATATAATGACCGAATAAATAATAGACTACTTTAAAATATGAAAAACATCCCCAAAACGATAAAACAACGCATAATGGGATGATTTCTGTAGGGATGGCGCTGGTTTGCAACAAATCTGACATCACAGACTAAAAGCATTCAGTCTTTTCTATTCGATTATTGAAATTTGACAGGGCAAAGTCTGTCACGGGTCGGCTAGTAAAATATATAAAACTTTGAATACACCGTGAATAAGATAAAAGTCTGAATTGGTATTATTTTTATTTTTTTATGCGAAAAATACGTTATAATTTCTGTTTTTCTGACTTTGTAGGTGTGTGTGGTGTGTGTAGGTCAAAGCAAAGATCATGCAATTATTTATTTATTTGCATCATGTACAATATGTAGTAGGTATAGGTCTTATGAATAGGGTAAGTAGTATTGGTATTAGTACATGGGTCCTGTTAGGACATAGCAAAATAATTATTAAACTCGCTGTCCACTTCGGCTTCGCATGGTGTCTTTCCATTTTTGTTACTTTAGGTTACATTATTGGAAATAACGTGGGCATCTCTAATTTTTTTGAAAATAAAATATAGCCCAATTTATTCGCTGATAAAGTAGCTTTTGGTTCGTGAAGAAACTTTCAAAATTAGTAACGTAGTTTGTCCATTACAATCAAAAATACAAAAACACTAGTAGTATTTTCAGTGTTTACAGTAGTATTTTTTGTCATTTTCAATGAGTTTGATCAGTGGTTTCCAATTCCTAATCTATATTTTCAGAGTGTTATGGTAGCCCTGCGTAGCTCTTGCATTCCATTGTCGGCAGAGCGACGACCGCGCGTTTGTTAACCTCGGTAAGCTTCGAATGAAGACATTGTTTTTATTCGATTGAGTTTCCACAACGACGAGAAGATCAGGGTGTAAGAATAATACTTTCGAAAATAAATCAGGACGTTTCGGCTATGTTATAATAAAAAATATAAATAAATATTGGCGGACATTATCACACAGCGCCATCTAGCCCCAAACTAAGCAATGCTTGTACCATAGGCAACAGATAACTGAAAGAATACTTATATACTTTTTTTTTGTAAATACATACTTATTATACATATTAACACCCAGACACAGAACAAACATCTATGTTCATCACACAAATGTTTTCCCTGGGTGGAGATCGAACCTACAGTGCAGAAGGCAGAGTTACTACCAACTGAGCTGTGAGGCCAGTCAATAATGTTATGTCTACTAATCACGATAGTTTGAAAAATAATACAGGACAAAAAATATCTAAATTGGTAGGTTAATTGATTATACCTGTTTTTTATACAAAAAGGGTTGTGTTTTTAGTATTGGTATTTATCGGTCACTGTTGATCTACCTTTTCCTCCAGAATTTCAGCTGAAAGTCAGCATTGTCTGGTAACACACCTAAGCTGAGCTTAACACTTTCATTGCAATTGAATGCCAGTCGATACTACAAGTATTAAGCTGTCGATATACCCAGTTGAGTAGTTGAATTTCGGTAGCTGTTCAATTCATTACATTTTCAAATTTCGGGAGTTATATTTCTACACCTTGTATGGATCCTTTCTTTTTGAATACCTACTCGTATTATGAGGAAGATGAATGGTGGTTGTAAAACTATCGTAAAATGTATTCAAACAAAAACCTCGTTCTGTTTACTGCGTTGTGTGAATAGAGTTGTTGCATAATGATGCAGACTCTAGAAAGGTTTTGTAAGGAATTGCTTTACTTCACTCCTGGGAGCATTTTGTGTCTCATTAAATTATGGCATAACTTTGAACCAACCTGTAATTTCTTTATGATGTACCTAAGGAAGCAAAATATACCTACAAGGGTACATTTCTAGCTAGTGATATAATAATAATAAGTTTAATAATAATAAGTTTATTAAAGAACCAAAACTTAAAAAACAGTAAGTACTTAGAAATATTGCTAGGTGTAAAATAATAATTGGTAGGTACTATTAAATACAATACGTCAAAAATGACGGTACATGTACAGTTTAAGAACCATTACCTCCCGTGCTAGTTTTAAACTGTGTTACGGCAAGGTAGTGATTCTCGTTCAATATAAATACGGGTCATATTTGTTTGTATTCTGTCGGGTCAAGCAATAGAACAAAGCGTTAACCTGTTTCTAGCGTAGATACAACAACAAGTTAATGCAGTACACTCATGCAGAGCAGATAAATCATAATAATGCTTAAAAAATATAATATAATTTTTTTTTTTTAATTTTTTTTTTATATTTATTATTTAGATACTTACTTAGGTATAATTAATAATTAAAGATGAACTCTCCTTCAACTTAAAGATCATTTTATAATCTAGCTAGTATTATCTAAAGAAGAGGCGAAATTACATATTTTTTTAAATGTGTAACGTAAATTCTGATAAAATTGATTCTGTAATTAAATCGAGGATTCAAAACAAGTTGGCAATCAGTAGGGTGAAAATTCTAGAAATACATTAGTCCCTGCTGGCATCAGGATCTGCGTCAGCCGCGGTTCATTTGCCTGCATTATTCTGTGGCACGTTGCGCGCTCACTCCCCGTCACTCAATAGGCGGGCCACGCATTCAACGAATCCACAGACGAAAGACAAGATTCGTACTGCTTGTTATGAACATCAACAAAGATTTTATATATATAAAAACATTTTGCACAAATAGGATACAAAAGACAGGCAGAAAATGAACAGCAAAAAAAAAAAACGAATTATTATAAAAACATGAAACCCGATTGATAAAAAATAAAACTAATAAATTTGTTGTCTTCTTTTTCGGGAAGGGGGCGCTATATCACTACAAAGTATAAAGCAAAGTCGCTTTCCGCTTCCCGCGTCTGTATGTATGTATGTATGTTTGCTTATATTTTTAAAAGTACACAACGGATTTTGATGCGGTTTTTTTTAATAGATAGAGTGTATGTTTTATATGTATAATAACATGCTACCCGTGCGAAGCCGGGGCGGGTCACTAGTTTAAAATATATATATGCCACTCTCACAATTGAGACGAATTCAACGACACCTCAATAATTATGTTGTAATCCTTCAAGTCATTTAGCGAGTCGAGCGTGACACAGAAATGGACATACATACATACATATGCTCTAAAAACATTACCTACTCCTTCTGGTGCAGTCGGGTAAAAACTAGCATAGTCTGCTAATTAGCTGATCTAGCGAGAATACATGAAATCGCCACTTCTAAAGTAACCTGTCAAAAGTAATATTAAATGGTTAGTTTTTAAATTAGTATGTTATCTACAATTTAATCTTAATCTGTAATCGTGCATATGAATTTGTAATCGCTGGTTTCGTAGACGACATCATATCAAATGAATTTATGTTATGTGGCTTTGCTACGTAAACGCTTGATTAACCCTAACTTAATTTACTCGGAATGTAATGAAATTTTAAGCTCTGATAGATTAGAAACTGTATTTATAAGGTGTCTTGAAATCCTTAGAAGTTTTTACATTATCTAGATAGGTACCTAAACTTTCGTATTTAATTAAGCGATAGGTAGTGAAATACTAATTACTTCATTTCTATTAATTACAGTTCTGTTTTAAGCAATATGTAGTAGAATAATAAGAAGAGAGATAATAATAAGACTAAGAACTATCTAGTAGATATAATTGCCAATCTCTTTTTCTCTATATTCCTTTAACTTTTTAACCGACGAAAAACGGAGGAGATTCTCATGTCGACGCGTTTTTTTTATGTATGACCACGCATTTTTTTAAACCTGGTGATCCGATTTCTATGTTTTTTTCTATTGTTTAGAGAATAGTCCCAAGTTGGTCCCATTTCAATTATATTTATGTAGGACTGACAGTTCCTTCAAAAACTTACAAACATCGTCCCTTGACTTTGCGATTTTTGTCGGTTTTCTGTTTAGTTTTTTGCTAACTATTCCAAAACTGGTGCATGTTATAATATTACCTACAAAGCAATCGAATCAATCGCCTTTCGTTCATGACCTTAGAACAACTGTTGTACCTTACCTATCGACCTTAAAGTAGATCAGTATTATGTGTTCAACTTAGTAGTCGAAAATAGTAGTAAAATTTACCCGCGATTCGGGATCTCTTCATACGCCAAACGCGCAGCATATCTATCAGGGGTAATTAATCAGCAAGCATTCCACGTCCTAGCATTCAGGCGTAGGTGCACTTTGCATCTACGGACCCAATAAACCCGACACTGTGACAAACAACCACCGACACAAAACTTTCAACCCTCCCGATCTATAAATACAGTTCAAAATTCAGTGCCAAACTCCCACAATCGAGTTTTATCATCGCTTTCGCGTAGTTTCGATTTGTCAAGCGAGTTGCGTGATGCGACGATGAGTTGAAGTGTTTTCGAATTGAGTTTTGATTGTGTTTCCGTCCACAGCCCAAACAAAATGTAGGTCGTCGTTATACATTCAACACACGAAACTGGCGACCCTTTTGTACAGCGCCGGGAAAAGACTCGGAAGGATTTGCGGTGCTTATTATTCCGTCATATGACTCGTTTTGGTATGATACTTTTCGCTGACTGTACGATCTCGTCGGCACGTCAGAAATCACCTACTTACCCTTTATGAGAATTAGAACTCTTATATATGGAAAAGATATTTTCGGAGTTCCTACAAATCGGCACCACAAAGTTGGCAAAGAGAGTGCCTATTAAGAGCTATATTTATTTGTAGTTATAACGATACCGACCGCCCATATTTACGAATGAGGCTTTGAAAATAGACATTCTATTTTTAGTTAGGAACGTCGATTACTTTTGAGTGTTTTCTGTCTCTGTTAGGTATGTGTTCTTACTTCGTATTGCAGTGCAAGTCTACAAAATGATGAGCAGAGAACATTATCAATATAACCAGTAAACAATCCACTAGTTACCGCACGTGAAATTGCTTTGGAAACCAGAGATAATTTGAAATTGCAGTACTGAAATGTGGTTCAGTACACTTATGGAAATGAGATTGTAATCTAATCGCTAACACGCGTCATGATTTGCTTTCAATCGTTGGATATAGGTCGCTCAGAGATGGTTCCAAGGGAACTACAAGGGCCAAATTACTGTACTAGCTAAAAGTTCAGTAGGTACATGAAGTTTAGCTATTTTCTGGTCAGTTAGTTTACAAACGCATAGAGGAGAGACTAATGATTTATTATTAGTTTGTATTCAGGAGACAATTTAGTATTCTTTTAAGCAACGATGGGCTTGCACCTGTCATAATGTAATGCTAACTACTAAATGTAGGCACATGCCCAATACCAAATGTAATGTTTGGACGTATCTCCGACATGCTCTAGATATCTAAGTATCTAAGCGCTTGGAGATCTAAGAGGATGTCTACAACAGTCACGTGTGGTAATTTTTTTTATTGTGTAGGGTGTAGAAATAACTGTCCAGTAGAGAAATATAGTTGAAACATAAAAAACGAACCAGTGATTACGGAGTACTCAGAGTAAATACAGTTAAATATTGAATATCTTTCTTTTTATAAGTCAGTCAAAAAGCTAAGCACTTGTGCTGTTTTGATAACCGATGTCAAACCATTTCGTATCCGAGGATCGCTCTCAAAAGTGGGGCCAGTCTAAAACATGTTAGACATTTGGACAGGTCCATTGAACCCCCTGCTCGCTACCTGGCTCCAGCTTGTCGCAATGATTGAGGCGGGGCACGCACGTCCCCGTCATTTCGCGGGGACATTCACAGCACCCATAGGATTTTCGATGTCACTCATTCGTGCGACAGAAAATTGGAAAGCCATTCCCTGAGTGTTCCGTGCTTGTTTTATTAACGAGAGCAGGTGTTTTTTGAACTGATATTGGTTCATGTCTTGTGCAATATGTAACGACTGAACATTTTAAAATTACAATTTGTATTCATCATATCGTTTCTTTAAATGCAAATCATTACACACTTGAAACAAAAACGGCAAAACAGATAGAATAATTGTTGAGGTACTCAAAAGAACTAGAGAGTATATTATGTAGTTTAAAAAAAATATATATACGCTTTTATATATTATGTTTGGTTACTTACATACAATTTCTAGTGTTATTCGGATTTGTGTAACTGTTTATGATTGCTTAGAACGCTAACACACAATATGTTTTCACAACCGATAAAATTGCGATTTCTTTCTCAATCATTTTATAGCAATTTGTTCAATAGATTCAGAGCATTGCAATAAGTTAATATACTAGACTGCCTTATCCTTTTGATTAATTTCAAGGAAGTGGATGGTTTAATTAACTTTTTGGTCTTTGATGACCGATATTATCGTAGCCAACCGGACTATGGCGAGCGCGATATAGTTTTTTTTCGGTTGCCTAACCGAAAAAGTTGGGTTGGCAACTAGCTCAAGAAGAGCACCACTTACGTACCTTGGGCCATTTTCAGACAGTAGGTTTTTGGGTTAGGTTCCACTCGACCCATTACCAAGCCGACCCGAAATAGATTACCATATAGTTACTACAACCAGATCCATGAGGCGACCTTACCTACTTTTTGCTGCAGTAGCGTAGTATCTATTTTGTATTGTATCTGACGATATCACCCATAAGTGGCGGAAATAGAGCGATGGGCTGTCGATGTCGACCCTGCCTGCGGGGTTAGTAAATTGTGGAATGTTATGTATGCGAGCCTTATCACCGATAACGTGAAGGGATCACCGAGAACGTGTCTTGTACTACGGAAGGGTTGAAGTAGGTTGAAATTGGTGTTAATTGCGTTGTGTTCACCGCTCCTTAAGAAACTAACTAGGTACAACAGCTAAGTACAAAAGATGCAATATTTTTGGGGTAATACATCTATCTATAATACAAGCTTTGCTCAGTTTGGGGCTAGATGACGCTGTGTGAAATGTCAACCAATACTTATTTATTTATCTATCGCTGTAAATTTGTAAGTACCTTATCTAATTGCGTTGCATTAAGATATTGCGGTTTATTACTTTCAGTATTGCAGGTATGGTTGTATAATTTATATCATTTTGTCAACTATTGCATTGCGATGACAAAATCCTAAGGGACTAAATCGAGGGGCACGGCAGTGCCCCCGCCAAGTCGAGCATAAAAGCTACGCTAATTATATGGTCACTATAAGATGTTGTTAGGTAAGCTAATTAAGACAAAAGAACCCTTAAGTAGGGACTGAATAAATTAACCGACTTGGTATTACATGGATCTCACAGCTTTTTACGGTAGAAGAACTGAGTTGCGAGACTTGTTTTTTTTACAAGTTATGTTTTTGATGCTTACATACATATTGAGATTTAAAAAACTGAAGTCGCAAGATGTGGTTGTAACAAAATAATGTACCTACGTATTTACTACCTCCGTTGTTGTGTGCATCGATTTCTAATGGATTAAGTCTATGATAAAGAGCCTAGTGTACAAATCGACAACATATTCCATAATCGACATCGTATTTCATAATGTCATATTCCATAATAGAGCGTAGATGGTGCGAATGTCATAATTTCAAATCATCTAAAAACGACTATAATGATCAATGTAGCAAGCAATGCTATTGCTAAAATGCATTAGCGACAAAATGTACCTATCTATAAAAGCTATAAAGTGAGTGTGAAATAAATAATTTATTTATAACCAGTGCATATCTAAGCACTTTTCAATTAAAAACTCTCTTATTTACAAACCGGCCAAGTGCGAGTCGGACTCGCGCACGAAGGGTTCCGTACCATTATTTATAAAAAAACGAGAAATAAATCACGTTTGTTGTATGGGAGCCCCCCTTAAATAGTTATTATATTCTGTTTTTAGTATTTGTTGTTATAGCAGCAACAGAAATACATAATCTGCGAAAATATCAACTGTCTAGCTATCACAGTTCATGAGATACAGCCCAGTGACAGACAGACGGACAGACGGACAGCGAAGTCTTAGTAATAGGGTCCCGTTTTTACCGCTTGGGTACGGAACCCTAAAAACCCCCAGAATTAAATGTCAGTGTTAATATTAAGGAATAAAAAAAGTCTAATGAATTGATATTCATCATTATTTTCTTCTCCTTTTACCACTTAAGGAAGGGTCGGCACAACATGTTGCGAAGAAGATATAGCTTATGTTTACAACCGTCCGCCTGCCTGACGTCAACCCTCTTTGGGAATAAATATTATTTACTAAAATAAGTAAGGTAACTACATTTTAATGTACGGTGATATTGAACTAAGGTGTTACTAATAGAAGCGATATTAACGTCGGATACGGTAACCTTGTTTGTGCGTAACTATAAATAAAATAAAAATAAATAGGATCACAACTGTAATCCCCAAGTATGGTAGACATCCTCTCTCAGTAGACATCTCCAGATGCTTAGGTCTTTTAAAGATGTCTAGTGGGGGTAGTCAGAGGCACGGCCAAACATTATATTTGGCACATGCCCACATTTTGCAGTAGTTAGCATTCCATACGTGACAGGTTGCCAGTCCATCGCCGCTTATAAGAATACTAACTGGTTTCCTCACGATGTTTCCTTCACCTACGAACAGAAAAATACATTGATGAACGCCGGGATTCGAACCCACGACCTTCAGATTGAAAGTCGAGGTACCTCCCACTTGGCCAACACGGCGTAACTGGCTCCCATTTATTTGATATAACCGGAATTTAAAGTTATATAAAGTAAACTGACACATGAAAATAATCTAAATCTAAGCTGCAAGCTATTTATACCTTAACTAGGGAGGTTTTCCACAATCACCCCGAAATCGGGGCGTATCCGAAATTTATAACGGTATAAACTTCCGACGAAAAAGGCCAAGCTTGCTAAACTAAACGTAAAATTTACAACGTCGTTAAACAACCTTAAAACCTAATTTAAACCAAAATCGTTTACTTCAACTATCAAAAACCTTGCAGAGTATGATTATGCCCTATTTAAAATGCACATATTAATGCAATCAAGAGGGTGATATCGCTGTAATTTTAAGCTATTAGGTGCAAAAAACATTTTGATTGTACGATAAAGGCCAATTAAAATCGGCTGAGTTGCACCTAAACATAATCTGCGACTTGATCCTAACATTCATCATTGTTAATGGTTTTTAGGGTTCCGTACCCAAAGGGTAAAAACGGGACCCTATTACTAAGACTTCTCTGTCCGTCTGTCTGTCACAGGTCACAGTCTGCTGTATCTCATGAACCGTGACAGTTAGACAGATGAAATTTTTACAGATGATGTATTTCTGTTGCCGCTATAACAACAAATACTAAAAATAGAATAAAATAAATATTTAAGTGGGGCCACTATACAAAAAACTTGTTTTTTTGTTTTTTTTTATATATATAATGGTATAGAACCTTTCGTGCGCGAGTCCGACTCACACTTGGCCGGTTTTTTAACTATTAAAGTGAAACATGAGAAAGTCAGAGAGTCTGGCCTCACAGCTTAGTTGGTCGTAAATCTGACAAATACGTACTTGTATGATGAACATAAAAAATAAAAATAAATTGGAACACGACTGTAATCCCCAAGTACGGTAGACATTCTCTCAGATCTTCAAACGCTTAGATCCTTTGAAGATGTCTAGTGGGGGTAGTCAGAGGCTCGTCCAAACATTATATTTGGCACATGCCCACATTTTGCAGTAGTGAGCATTCCATACGTGACAGGTTGCAAATAGAAATACGGCTACAATTACCACGTTTTTTCTCGTATTGCTGACGTTTCGATTGTATTGTTATTGACCGGTACAGATTGTGTAACGGTCAACATACAACGGTCATCGTTTTTCAAACTAATATGAATTTTACTGAATAGAGCCGTTTACTACCTAATAGCAGCTATCGTTGGCGGAAGTCAAAGAAATTACTCTAAGCGTTGACACCAGCGTGATTGCTTGTAAAGCGCAGCTTCCCAGTTGCTGAGAGATAAGACTTCTCCAACGCGCATGAGCGGAGCGACAAGCGCAGCGTGTTTTTGGCGGTGGTTCTGGGTGGCCATTAAAATTGGCCTATTCAAGGCAATCTCTAAAATATTCTGACATTTACATATTTGCGACCACACTTTCAAATAAACGACAGCAAATAAAGTAGCTTATCTAAAGTTTATTTTCATTAATATTATATGTTACTCCCCTGCACCTGTTGACACATTATGTTTTATACGTATATTTTTTCAATAAAATTTATAAAAGTATTTCACTTTCAAAACTTTCGTGGGTGTTAATATTATAATTTCAAAAGACATAATTGGAAATTATATCTAAAAGTAAAAGGAAAAAATTACATGGGAAGAGTTAGAGACAATTTTTACATAATAATAAAAAAACTATTTAATTTGCACTAGCACATACGTGCAGAATTGTTGATACAAAAAACGTTATTTTAAACAATACATTTTAGAGTAAAAGCTTTGTCTCAAATAGATACAAAGTTTGTTGATAAATACATTATTTACCAGCAAGTTCAAAACAACCTACGGTATAACGCTTCGCTGATCGCTCAGCTTACAAAAGCTTATAAACTCGATGTCGGAAACATTTCCGCAGGGTGCAGCGAATAAACGTGACTCAACACACACTTGGTAAATTATTCAGATCCTCAGTGAATTACGAAAACTAGCTCACACGTGCAGCTGATATTGCTATTATTATAGCGATTTGGATCCTTGTTGAAAACACAATCTTTAAAGGTTATTTAAAGCGCAAAATTTAAATAACTTTAGTATTTCGTGTCTTGTGATTTCCTCGACTGGCCTCACAGCTCAGTTGGTAGTAGCTCTATCTTCTGCGCTGTAGGTTGTGGGTTTGATCCCCACTCAGGACAAATATTTGTGTGATGAACATAGATGTTTGTTCTGTGTCTGGGTGTTATTATAAATCAAATGTATGATTTACAAAAAAAATATATAAGTATTCTATCAGTTATCTAGTTCCCATAGTACAAGCCTTGCTTAGTTTGGGGCTAGATGGCGCTGTGTGATAATGTACAAAAATATTTATTTATTATTATTATTAATGCCGCTCTATAACACGAATGCGTCTAGTAAGTACATGAAATAAAATATGTCATCATATTTGTGTACTGGCCTCATAGCTCAGTTGGGCAGCTCTGCTTTCTCCGCTATTGGTTGTGGGTTCGATTTCCTCCCAGGATAAACAGTGTGATGAACATTGTTATTATTATATAGGTTATGGTATAGATATAAGTTTAAAAATAAAAATCTTACCAGGTTCCTATAGGATAAGTTTAGCTTAGATATACTTAGGTGGTGCTGTGTGAAATGTCTACCAATATTTATTTATACATTTTTATGAGATTGTTATATTTCTACGGCCCACTGGACCGCTCCATCTCCGTAGCGCAGCATCAAATTCCAACGAGAATATTTCGCAGGTGCCGATACCAGTAGGTATATTCATAGCCTTGATATCCATAGATCGTAATTTTTGCAATATATTTCAAAGGTCAGTGACCGATTGATTGTAGAAGTTAGGTACCGCAACATAAAACATTTTATAAAAAAATAACTGGCCATTATAGCTGAACAGTAATTGAACTAGGTATTTGGTGATCAACGAATTGATCAAGCGAATGACCTATAAGTGGCATCATTATGACCGCATTACGACTCGTATTATAACTAATACCAGCTATATCAATCCATCAATAAAGCGCAAATGATCTAGTTAAAATGTTTCGGTCGTTTTCGCGCTAATTAGTTGCGGATTACAGAATATTTATCGAGTAATCGCAACACACAGGCTATAGTTAGACGGTAGTACATTGTTACCGCATCGAATTTAGTTGGCTGCGTGCAAGGCAGGATTAACACAATTTATGCGAAAACAACGTTCATAGCATTCAAATGTGAAATTGAAAACCGGCCGTCTCCGCGCAATCCACAGCGAGATTAACTAACGAAATTATACAATCAACCGCGCATGTATCACGTCGGGGAAAATAAAAATGTATTTCCCTCGGAGTAAACGTGAGACCTTCCTTCTAACTCGGATATTTCATGCGAGAAAAATGCATTTTTGTCTGCGCTCCGTTAGTGCTCCCCATGGACACGTTCGCCGATAAAATAAACACCAAACCTACGGCTTACAGATTCCGCTTTGCATGATCCATATGCAGCCACATTATATGGCACATTCTCTAAACAAATTGTTTTATCGCTACTTCTAAAGTGGATCCGCGCCGTCGCGCACGTAATTCTTCTCAGTCCGCATACAAACAGCCCCTAAGGAGGCGACAATCCACACGGCAAACAATAAAAATATACATAAAAATAAATTTGATACTCGGAAACCGCGAGCCCGGCCATGAGGAATATGCAATGGGCAGGTTTAGGACGAGATCGTTTCGCAAAACTGGAAGTCTTACCCTCGTATTCAAGAACGACACTATGAGAACACGCACCCACAGTGGACGAAATCTTTTTTTATAAAAATCACTTTATGTGTTGTGCGACACTGCATATTGTGACTAGAGGCATACTGTCATGTGCCTCTAGCCAAAGTTGAAATAGCCATAGTGCCGCTTAACACATAAAGTGATGTTTATGAAAAAAGATTTCGTCCACTGTGGGTGCGTGTTCTCATAGTGTCGTTCTTGAATACGAGGATTACTCTCAAGGCGTTCCATAACTTATTCGAAGTGAAACGTTCATAGCTTCCACGTGTTCTAACGTTTTTAATGTGTTCCACGTGTTTTCTAGAAAACTTATTTTTGAACCACGTACCTACCTATATAGCAATTATATACAGCAATAAATGCTGTGATAACAAAATAAAAATCAAAATCAAAATATCGTTTATTCATTGAAATCACTTGGATCATTTAGAATCGTCAAATTTAGTTAAGTTTAATTTGTTCATTGTTTGTGTTTTTTTTAAGTCTTTGTATGTACTACTTTTATATGTAGATACACAGCGGAACCGAGGGGGTTGGTATGGAAGTTGGAACGTTGGAAGTAAACACGAGTATAGCTTAAACGTCGTATATTACATTCCTTACATTCTCAAAAAATCAATTAAATCGATGCGCAAGTCATGCAGAGGCGTGAGTTTTCGTCAGCGCGATCTAGAACCTCGACATGACAGAACTAGCGACATCTAGTTCTATTTGCTAGTACTAAATTGTTGTTGATTAACCTTAAGACAAAACTAGCGACATCTAGTTTTATTTGCTAGTACCTAGACCTACTACACTGATGTCGTTTAACATTACCGCCCACTAAGGACAAATTTACAAAATTTGGGCTTCACACCGCCCACTATGAATAATCATGATGAAGTTACTATCAATAATACAAGCTTTTTCTTACAAACTAATTCTTACAAGGCTAATTCCTTATACTAATAGTTATACTGTTATAGGCAGAACACACAATTTTGAGATCGGTCTTTTCATGATGTTTGATTTGGTGCGAAGAGATACAACCCGAGTGATATTGTCTGGACCAGGATGTTTTGTGATCACTCTGCCAAGCAACCATCGAGAAGGAGGCAATCCATCCTCTTTTATTAGTACCAAATCCCCTACCTCCGGTTCTGGAGTTTGAAAAGACCATTTATATCTATGCATAAGAGATGTTAGATACTCTTGGGACCAACGTCGCCAAAAGTCTTGAGTAATTTTTTGGGTGAGCTGCCAACGACGCAAACTCCCCACGTTTGTGTTTTCGAACGAGAAATCCGGAACAGTGAGTAGCGGTTCCCCAATGAGAAAATGCCCAGGAGTTAGAGCCTCATAGCCTTCTGATTCCGTGTCAACTCGTGTCAGTGGTCGCGAGTTAAGGCACGCCTCAATCTGCCCTAGTACTGTGGCTAGTTCTTCGTACGTCAAAGTCAAGTCTTCAATAACGCGCTTCAAGTGGAATTTAACGGATTTCACCCCGGCTTCCCATAATCCCCCGAAGTTTGGAGAAAGTGGTGGGATAAAATGCCATCTAGTTCCGTTACTGGCCAAACTCGCTGAAACCTCGTTCTGAATCGCGGATTGTTCTGCTGAGAACATTTTCGGTAATTGTCTGGACGCTCCCACAAATCCCGTTCCATTGTCGCTCCAGATATCCGAGCAATGCCCCCTGCGCGAAACGAATCGCTTGAATGCTGCCAAAAACCCTTCTGTCGTTAAATCGCTCACTACTTCGATGTGCACTGCTTTAGTCGACATGCAGACAAACAAACAAATGTAGCCTTTATATGCATGTTGCCCACGACCTTTAGACGTTCTGATGTTGATCGGTCCTGCATAATCTACTCCACTACATTTAAACGGCCTAGTTGGTGTGACTCGAGCGGCTGGAAGTTGTCCCATCAGTTGGGTAGCTGTTGGTGCTGAATATCGAGTACATCGAACACACTTTTTGATATGAGCTTTGACCAGCTCTTTGGCTCCAAACACCCAATATCTAGATCGCAAATATGTTAGCATCAGTTGTGATCCCCCATGCAGTGTTTTCGTGTGAGCGTCAGCGATTACTAAACTTGTGAACTCTGATTTCTTTGGAATCAATATAGGGTGCTTCCTGTCATCGCTCAAAGACGACAATTCTATTCGTCCTCCTACCCTCAATATTTGCTTATCATCTATGTACGGATTCAGTGATTTGAATGGATTCTTGAGTTTTGCTGATTTTCCACTCCCGCTTTTTGTTATGCTTGCTATTTCCTCCGCAAAATTCTCAAGTTGACATTTCTTGATACAGATCTCTAACGCTTCTTTAAGTTCTTGTGTTGTCAGAAACTCTTCTTCTTTCTTTTCCTTTCGCTTTTTCCATGTTATAAATCGCCTACAGTAAGCCACTACTCTTATTAGCTTCCCTAGATTTGAAAACCTTCCCCAAAAGTCGTCCGTTGTTGTTACCATACAAACTTTTAGCTCTTCTAGGTTTGTTTTTTCATCCTTCAGTCTTTCATAGGTAATATCTTTATTATAGAGCACTTCGGGACCGTTGAACCATAAGGTGTTTTGAACAAGTTCAGAAGGTTTCAAACCCCTTGAGGCGCAATCTGCTGGATTTTGTTTGGATGGAATGTGTGACCATTGCTGTGAATCAAGTGTTGTTAAGATTTCAGAAACCCGGTTAGCTATAAAAGTCTGCCAGCGATTCGGATGACTGTTAAGCCAGGCTAACACCACCGTGGAGTCCGTCCAAGCATGGATATGTTCTTTTTGGATCTTCAGAACATCAGCGACTTCGACTAACAACCTTGTCACGAGAACAGCTCCGCAAAGTTCTAGTCTGGGAATCGACACTTGTTTAATAGGTGCAACTTTAGTTTTTGCTGTGACAAGATTGACATGAATTTCACCCTTCTCGTCAACTACCCGGATGTAAACTGCAGCAGCATACGCCAACTTGGACGCATCGGAAAACCCGTGAAGTTCAACGAGCGTGTTCTTCTCAGAAGTTTGCACCCAACGAGGTATTTGTAACGTAGATAAGTCTGGTAATTCGTTACGGTAAGTTAGCCATTCCTCTAAAATTTTGCTTGGAACATCTTCGTCCCACTCTATCCTTGATAACCAAAGCTTTTGAATTATCATCTTTGCTACTATTACTGTAGGTGCGACCCATCCCAATGGATCGAACAAGCGCGATATATCCGATATAACTTTTCTTTTTGTTACAGGTTCCTTTTGCTGCGTAAGTGTCACCGTGTATTGAAAAGCATCGTGTCTCCGATTCCAGGTAAGTCCTAACAATTTCATTACATCATCTACTTTTAGACTTATTCCATCTTCATGATCCACTCCCTTTCCTGTTTCCTTGATTTTTTCCAGAAGTTCCTTACTATTGCTTGACCACTTTTGTAGCTTAAACCCTCCTTTTTCTAGTAGCTTATTCATTTCTTTGTAAAGTTGCATTGCCGTTTCGATATCATCACAGCCTGTAAGTAAATCGTCCATGTAGAAGTCTTGCTTTACCTTTTCAGCTGCTGCTGGATACTTCGACCCTTCATCGATTGCCACCTGTTGAAGAACCTTTACTGCCAAATATGGCGCCGATGCTGTGCCGAACGTGACTCTCAGTAAGCGAAATTCTTCTGGTCTTGCAGATGGATTTTTGTTTTGTGTCATTAGCGTAGGCGAAGAAGAATCCAGGTTCTCTTTTCTCCACAGAATTCTCTGATAGTCCACGTCTTCAGCTGCTACTTTCACCTGGCGATACATCTTAACTATGTCTGAAGACAGGCAAATATTGTGCAATCTCCACCTCATCAGAAGATTTCTCAGCTCTGGCTGTAAGGTAGGTCCTATCATACTCATGTCATTTAACGACACTCCATTTTCTCCTTTGCAGGAAGCATCGAAGACGATCCGGACCTGCGTGGTATCTTTGTCGTTTCTAACAACGGCAAAGTGAGGTAAGTACGTTCCTTCTGTTTTCATCAGTTCATCTTTGGGTATTTTCTCCATGTGACCCAGCTGTAAGTATTCTTCAAGTACTTCTTCATATTTCGCTTTCAAATCTGTTGCTTTATTTAACTTTGCTTCTAGATATGTTAACCTTTTTTCAGCAATTCTCTTAGAATTTTCTACTTTCAGGTCAGCATCTTCGTTTTTAAATGGCAGCCTTACAATATACCTTCCATCTTGATCTCGTTTGGTGGTTTCTTCAAAAAACTTCTCGCACTGCATCTCTTCCTCGGTAAGTATTGGCTTTACGTTTGATTTTGTATCTGCTTCCAGTTCCCAAAATTTCTTAAGTTGATTATCCTCTTCAAAACACACCTGATGCATGGCTATCAATTTCGTTTCTTGCTTGCTTTCATTTGACTCCGCCACACCTGATAATATCCATCCCAATGATGTGTTTTGTGCTAATAAGGATCCCTGTTTTTTAATTCCTTCCAGCATAACCTGACCGACCACTTCGGCACCTAAAAGAAGATCAATCTTGCTTGGCTTGTTATATCTTGGATCCGCCAATGGAACACTGCATACCCAGTCAGCAGCAATCACCCTTTTGCTAGGAAGTAAGGTCGTGATTGACTTCAGAATATACACATCCACGGACAGGTTCATGTTCTGGAAATCCTCTCGCATTGATGAAATGTTGAGTTTGACCATAGCTTTACAGGTCACGTTGTTTGATCCTCCCACTCCGCAGATTACTCCCTTTACTGGGGTCCTTTTCAGACCCAAGTATTGAGCCGTTGCTTCCGTGATAAAGGATGCTTGGGATCCTTGATCAAGCAACGCCCTCACGATCTGAGTATCTCCGTTTTCAGTTTGAGCTTTGATGAGTGCGGTGGCTAACAGCACCTGACCACAAGGTGCTACTCCCCCTGATGCAAAGCATACTAAAGGTGCTGCTTCCCCCGAACTACTTTCCGCTGGTGAACCGCTACTAGCTGCTGGTTTTGAGCCGGTGTCACCCTTAAGGTGCAGAAATGAATGATGCCGCCGTCGACAAACGTAACATGAAACTCGGCACCTACATTGATGGGCAGAGTGACCTTCACCTAAACAATTGAAGCACAATCGTTGTTTTTCTACAAATATCCTACGAGCTGGTACCTCTTCGCATTCAAATTTCTTACAATGTACTAACTTATGTGGACCTTCACAGAACTTACATACGGAAGCCTTGGCTTCTTCCGCGACGTGAAAGGTTTTGATTGGATGTTTTTGCTTAATGTTGGAGTTAGATCCCGACCCTATGAACTCCAAAGCTCGAAATCGTTTAGTTAAGAATTCTTGAAATTCTTTGAATTTAGGTAGTTCTTGTGCCGTGTAATTTGTGCCTTGGAGTTCCCACTGCTTCCTGGACTCGGGATCAAGCTTCAACGAAGTCATGTAAATGATAATCAAATCCCAAGTTGACACGTCCACACCGAGATTAGCTAAAGCTCCCATACACTCGGTTGTGTTGTCATGAATTTCCTTCAAAAAGGATGCAGACTCCACACTGCCACTACGTTGACTGAACAACCGTTTTAAAACGTTATTACAC
Source organism: Hydriomena furcata (assembly GCA_912999785.1). Lineage (NCBI taxonomy): Eukaryota > Metazoa > Arthropoda > Insecta > Lepidoptera > Geometridae > Hydriomena > Hydriomena furcata. The sequence continues at coordinate 11,825,747 of OU538828.1, read as the reverse complement.
AAGAACCTTTTATTATTGTAGCGTTCATTTAGAGTTACCCAACATTGATCATAATTTGTCGCTGATAAGCTAATATTCCTAACTAACTGTTCTGCTTCGCCATACAGTAAACTTTTAAGATATTGGAATTTTAGTATGGGTTCCAAATCTGTGTTATGAACCAATGATAAGAACAGGTCTCTAAATGCAATCCATTCATCGTAATTTCCGGAAAATTTAGGAATTATTATTTTTGGCAACTTTGCCTCGCTATTTTTCTTTTTACTTTTATCTTTACCAGGATTGCACTCAGAAAACTGCTCCATCTCCTCACCGTATGCGGCCAAAGATTCTTTTAAAATACTTTGATAATCAAAATATTTTTCCTCTGCTTCACTAAAGACATCCTTCGACATATACGAGGAAGAACGCACTTCTTTGGCCTCACATGCTGTCAACATTTCAGTATGAGTCTCTAAAAACTGACACCATAACTTATCTAACGCTTCTAATCTTACTTGTACATAAATTTTATTCAAACGGTCTTTAGGTGTTTTCTTAAAATTAGTGCGAGCTTTTACTATTCGACTAAATGTATCCTCCTGTCTGAGAGCATAAGACTCCATTTTGTTTATCCGAAAGTTATCCTAGTTACAATAGAAACGTTAGCTGATCTTACTAAGTTACAAATATTTTTTACAAAAATTTTCTAAGTGTTTGAGAAATGCTAAATATTATCAAAAATCGGGCATAGGTTCCCCGTCGGTACCAAATTCTTAAAACTATTCTAAGTCTACACTGAATCTACAAATTAATATTCAAAGTTCAAAAGGCAAGTGATTTTAAGTTAGAGTTCGAATAATAAACGATTTTACTAGATAGTCCAATTTTTACGTCACCAATTTCCAGCTGTGGTCCAAAGAAGTCCAGTCCTCTCCTGTCCTGTGTCCAGCTGATAGGTCTCCTCCGCGTGCCTGATGGCACTGCTGCTTGAAGTTGTTGTGTGGAAGCTCCTGTACTGAGCTGCCCGCTGCTTGCTGCTGTTTGATCGTCCCGTCCGGCTGCAGCACTCGGCTCCCTCCTGAGCCGAGTACTTAGATATTGCGATCAACACCCTCCTGCGTTGATACGCCCCGAGCAACCGTCGGATCTCCCGTGATAGATAACTTCACTACACTTCACTATGAATATGAACCATACTTCACGTGAAGTTCACTTTGTTTACCCCTCGAATCCCCCCGCGCGCAAATATTCACCAAATGGAAAAAGCTTCCAGCACACTGTTCTTTTCCGACTCCGAAGGACCAAAATGTACTACTTTTATATGTAGATACACAGCGGAACCGAGGGGGTTGGTATGGAAGTTGGAACGTTGGAAGTAAACACGAGTATAGCTTAAACGTCGTATATTACATTCCTTACATTCTCAAAAAATCAATTAAATCGATGCGCAAGTCATGCAGAGGCGTGAGTTTTCGTCAGCGCGATCTAGAACCTCGACATGACAGAACTAGCGACATCTAGTTCTATTTGCTAGTACTAAATTGTTGTTGATTAACCTTAAGACAAAACTAGCGACATCTAGTTTTATTTGCTAGTACCTAGACCTACTACACTGATGTCGTTTAACATTGTACTTATTTTTAATACAAAATGAATCTTAATTATTATTGATAGAGCGAGTTGGAGCAGTCCCAGGCTTTTTTGTCGTCTAAATAATCAGATATTTTATAGTAATCCTTTTTGCATAGTGTACGTTTAATTAAGTTTTAAAATTTGCTAATAGATAGCTTTTGCATGTCATTTGGGATTTTGTTTTAGAAGTGCACACATTTCAACAGCTGGGATTGAAGCGTTGGACTCATTTCTTTGTTACGGCTCACTATGAATGTGTCAATTCTGTAAATGTTTTCATTTCAACGCGCCACAGCAATGAAAATAGGTGTAGAAACCTACATGTTGAAACGTCGAGTGTCTACCCATAAAATTGCATTGTGATGCGGCTGTGAAATTGGATTGCAGGTACTATCCAATCATTTACAATCGTGATTTTCGATGATGATGGTCGTGACAGTCGAAGTTAATTGCAAAATCCCTAATAACACACTCGGTACGATGCTGACGGCGGACTTGTCACGAAAGGCAATTGTGATCCTTACGTTAAGCAATTTATTGATGTATCGTACAAAATATTACTCGACCGTAAATTGTGAAAATTAAATTTATTTCTAAGTACTATAGGCCTACCTACTTAGGAATCCGCACGCTCCATGTAGATTCCTCTGTATGGAACGTTATTAAAACAGGCCGTTGGCAATGATTTACGTTATTCTCACTCTCAAATTTTTATCGAGTGAATTTTCTCGTAGAATCTTTCCCTTAACATAGGTGTTAAGGGAAAGATTCTAGAATTAGGATTCATTACCATCATTAGCCGACAGACTTTCTAAAAAAATAGGATCACGATTGTAATCCCCAAGTACGGTAGACATCCTCTCAGATCTCCAGGCGCTTAGATCCTTTGAAGATGTCTAGTGGGGGTAGTCAGGGACACCAAACATTATATTTGGCACATGCCCACATTTTCATATGTGACAGGTTGCAAGCCCATCGCCATTTATAATAATACTAACTGGTTTCCTCACGATGTTTTCCTTCACCGTTTTGAGCACGTGTTTTTGGTGCGCATTTAAATTTTTCGTACAGAAAAAATCATTGATGCACGCCGGGATTCGAACCCGTGACCTTCAGATTAGAAGTCGAGGTACCTCCCACTCAGCCAACACGGCTTTCTAGTGCTGGATAAACATTCGTATTCTCCCATAGAACACCACGACGATGGTTTTGGAAGAACTTCATTCAACATCTCCCGAAAACCACCATATTGTCATCGTTCTATTGGATGGTACCGTCTGGGTTTTCTGGTTCAAGCGTGCAGTACACATGATTAGTCGAAAGTTTGCGTCACGGAACTCACGGATGAGTTCAATGCGGTTTTAGACTTTCACCAAGGATACAGCATAACTGATTTCGGTCTATTCCCCGTTTAATTCGAGACCGTCAACAAATCTATTGCAGGAATAGCAGATTCAATTATGAATATGATTGTAAGAATTATAAGGTTCCATATTCATAAAGGGGTGTACCAATCGTGCTGAATGCATACTACTGAATTAGATTAGCATGAGTATAAGCGAGAACAATACTGTTACGATACAACACAATTACAAACATGATACTGAATTAATATAGCGACAATAAATAGCTTCACTAGTATTATAATGGGTACTTTGTGTAATGGAAATCATGACGTCTGATTATGATTTCAAATGAAGAAATAGGGTTCGGTTTTGTAAAGTAGCTATTCTACTTTACCTTATCCCACGTCCTTGTGGGGTCGGCATAACATCTATATTATTTTGCCAATGCATTGGCTTGGTATGTTTAGCAACCGTCCGCCTGTCAGACGTCAACCCTCCTTGGGAATGCTTGCTGGTTGTGCACTTTGTAAAGCTCTGACGATTTGAATAAAAAATTGTGGCTACCATGTGCCTAAAATATCATAAAATCATGGTCAATTACTACTAAACCTATCTGTTTGTAATAATTAGACTCGCCTATTACAATATTTTTCCAATAGTTATCGTCGGCGCAATAATGCAGTCTTCTTGTACATTATATGAAAACTCTTTAGTCGAGTTTCAATTTAAAAAGCAGGCCTGGCTGGCGGAGATAAGGATAATCGTGGTCGATGCATAATTTTTTGAAGGGAATTTTTGATGTATTTTGGTAAACAAAAATCATGTGAGCTTTGTCGTTTTAATTTTACTAGAGCCGAGTGTTTAATAAAATAAACAAACGAGTCACATAGACCCAAAGACTTTTTGTGTCAGTCCATGGTATAGCATGGCATACTATACAATGGTATAGTATGGTAGAATGGTAGATAATGACTTAAAAATGACGGGTATTATCAAAATGGTCAATAAAGAAAGAAACAACATTTTTGAAAAATCTTAAAACCTTTTTAGTGTTTAAATGTTTTTACAATATGAAAGAATTTATGGTAAATACTTAATAATCAAAGATGTTCTATTATATTTTTAAGATTAGTCTAAGTAGGCAATTAATAGATTAATGGATTGTAGTGCCCTGGCGGGGTCCACGTTGAAAAACTCTGTGATACCATAAGACCATTGTAACCAACTGCAGCAATAAATAAATAAATATGAATAATATGAATATAGGAGCGAGTGATGAGATGAAGGCTGATAGAGGGAAATGGAAGAAGTACACATGTTGTGCCGACCCCACTTAAGTGGGATAAGAGCAGGAAGATAATGATGACATAGCAATTACGGGTGTTTATGTTGGAATGCCGTGTTGGCCGAGTGGGACGTACCTCGACTTTCATTCTGAAGGTCGTGGGTTCAAATCCCGGTGTGCATCAATGGATTTTTCTGTTCGAAAATTTTATATGCGCATCAAAAACACGTGCTCAAAACGGTGAAGGAAAACATCGTGAAAAAACAAGTTAAAATTCTTATAAGCGGCGATGGGCTTGCAACCTGTCTAACTACTGCAAAATGTGGGCATGTGCCAAATCTAATGTTTGGACGTACGTCTGATTACCCCCACTAGACATCTTCAAAAGTTCTAAGCGTCTGGAGATCTGAGAGGATGTCTACCGTACCGGATTACAGTCGTGATCCTATTATTTATTATTATTATGTTGGCATTCAAGATCCTTTACGCGTTAGATACTTTTGCTTATTGCTATCCGATTAACTCTACATAATAGCCCCACCTTCACAGCTATAACTTAAAGCACACTCATTTGACCTTACAAGTGGGCTGTGGGACTAATCTATCAAATATGATCCACTGACAGCCCATAGACATAAATTTTACCGATGCAGTTATGCCCACCTGACAAATCACTATTGTGAAACAAATAGGTGGTAATAATGGCAATAATATAAATTTATAGTTAGAGCATTTGCGTAACGACCCGTTGATAATGAAAGCGAAGTTTTATATTTGTGGCAGCTGTCTATTTTATTAGCTAACGCCCATTTACACCATATAATGCAACGTTCAAATCACAGTTTTTTATAAAAAAAATACAATGGTAGAATTACGCATTAACTACGGTTTTTATATGAGAAGATACCACTCGGATAAAAAGATAAATAAATTGCTAAGAATTAATGAATGAACATAGTAATGTTTTTAGGGTTCCGTACACAAAGGGTAAAAACGGGACCCTATTACTAAGACTTCGCTGTCCGTCTGTCCATCTGTCTGTCACAGGGCTGTATCTCATGAACCGTGATAGCTAGACAGTTGAAATTTTCACAGATTATGTATTTCTGTTGCCGCTATAACAACAAATACTACAATGGAATAAAATCAATATTTAAGTGAGGCTTAACAACAAACGTGTTTTTTTTTTGCCGTTTTTTATAGATAATGGTAAGGAACTATTCGTGCGCGAGTCCGACTCGCACTTAGCCGGTTTTTTTTTCTTACACAAACATCTTTAGTCAACTACGCGACGTTGCTTGTCTTGTTAAATAAACTCCAAGTCAAAAGTAAGTTAACTTGCACTGACTCTGAGGCATTCTTTGCACATTCCAAAATAAATTAAGTTACTTATGTTGAGCACTTATCGTGGTCTAACAGTGGGAAGTGAGTCCTGATGGGTAAATTACTGGGCTAGAACAACCCGACATTCAGACAGAATAACTAAGCATAAAAAACCGACCAAGTGCGAGTTGGACTCGCGCTCGAAGGGTTTCGTACCATTATATTTAAAAAACGGCAAAAAACACGTTTGTTGTATGGGAGACACCCTTTAATATTGATTTTATTCTGTTTTTAGTATTTGCTGTTATAGCAGCAACAGCAATACATCATCTGTGAAAATTTCAACTGTCTAGCTAGCACGGTTTATGAGATACAGCCCTGTGACAGACAGACGGACAGACGGACAGCAAAGTCTCAGTAATAGGGTCCCGTTTTTACCCTTTGGGTACGGAAGCCTAAAAATGGCGGTTCGCTGATTACATAAATTAGCATCAACAGAAAAGTAGAGCATTCCGTAAACTGCTTGCCCATTCTATAATCTTACTGTCACAAGGTGCAAATCGTTGCCCAACTAATTACTAAGCACATGGGAAACTCCCACGAGCCATTGTGTCTAGAGAAGTGCACTTCTTAGCGTTTTATGGGCGAGCATGCGGCCAGAGACAATGGAACTGTCACTTTGTTCGCTCACCACGCCGCGTCTCCTTATCTACACCTTGATTAAGAACCACTCAAGAGTGCAATGTAATGTGTACTACGAATCACGTTCATTCAATGCGTTTCCACACAGTTGCCTCAGCGTTGGGTGGTGTTGGGTAAACGCGGTCGCCCTGTGAAAATATAGAAATCCATTCTCAAGGCAAATTCGTGTTACAGCTCCGTGCGCACAGATTTTTGTTCTGATTAGTGTTACAATTTGAAATCGAGAATCTAATTACCTGTGACGGTTAGGTAAGGATAATCGATGTGAATCATGCCTCTATAATCTGTGGCTACCCTTATAATTATCTTTTCTGTTGTTTTGTTCATTAGCTGTACGGTCGGTTTAGTTTTTGGTATGTGCAGGATATGGCAGTACTTGCGTAGTTTTTGTAATAAATTGACGTCCTTCAGTAACATCTTTAATATAAAAATGAATCGCTGAATGTGTTGAGCGCAAATCTCGAGAGCAGCTGAACCGATTTCGCTTATTCTTTTTTTGTTAGGGTTCCGTACCGAAAGGGTAAAAACGGGACCCTATTACTAAGACTTCGCTGTCCGTCTGTCTGTCACAGGGCTGTATCTCATGAACCGTGATAGCTAGACTGTTGAAATTTTCACAAATTATGTATTTCTGTTGCTGCTATAACAACAAATACTAAAAACAGAATAAAATAAACATTTAAGAGGGCGTCCCATACAACAAACGTGTTTTTTTTTGCAGTTTTTATAGATAATGGTACGGAACCCTTCGTGCGCGAGTCCGACTCGCACTTGGCCGGTTTTGTATTCGTTATTATCAGGGGGAGGTTCTTATGAAAAAAATGAATTTGACAGGACAACGTCTGTCGGGACAGCTAGTTGAAAATAATTTTGTCAATAACCTACAATACTAAGTCAGCTCTATTATTATTTTTATTTCTAGTAGAATAACATTCAAATAGTCTAGACCTCTGGCCTTCTTTGAATCACTCACTTGTTTGTACAAAGACTTTTAAACGAACTTGGTTAATTTATTTTTGTTTTGTATTTTTGTACACTAAAGAAACGAGTCACGTATTTATTCAACGTACATTGAAGAGGTGGACAAGTATATTATAATTAATTTACAAAATAGTCATACATTTTCACATAACTAAAGAATACAATTTAAAAAACTTTATGATATTACAAGATCATATTTAGTAGCAAAGGGAAAATCAACTGAAATTAAAAATTTAATAGGATCACGACTGTAATACCCAAGTACGAAAGACCTCCTTTCATATCTCCAGACACTTAGATCCTTATGCATGTTTAATGAGGGTAGTCAGGGGCACATCCTAACATTACATTTGGCACATGCCTAATTTTTTGACATTCATAGAGAAAAGTCTATAAACTCACCAATATAGTTGTTTATTATTAAATAAATAGAACGCCATCTTGGGAATATTTATTAAACTTATTAAAGTTTAATAAATATTCCCAAGATGGCGTTCTATTAAATAAATAGTCACTTAAGTCCTCCACTCCCAGTCGCTGATTGCTCTTTTTCGAAACGAAAAAAGAAATACTTCTGAACAAGCCACATCTCCTATTTTTATAAGTATATTACTTCAGGTTCCTACCGAGATTTCTATTAAGCTGAAAACATAATAGCAGAAACTTTTCACGATAAAGATGTTATTTCAAAATGATACGTTTTAGAATTTATGATCGAAATATTTTATATACCTACTATTAAAATCAACTTGTTATTTACTTATTGTTAAAGATAGGTAATATGTAGATCTAGATTTCTATTAGAATAGATTTTTGATAAGTAATTATAAATAATTTATATCATTAATTTATTCAAAAAGCTAAGGCGGACCACGCGCCGACGTGTGTTTGTCGTCATTGCAGCGGTCGGTAGGATTATTTATCGAAGTGATTAAAGATGGGTACATCTTTATTCACATATGCTATACATTATAAAATAGGAGATGTGGCTTGTTCACAAGTATTTATTTTTTCGTTTCGAACAAAAACAATCGTCGACTGGGAGCGCCTTAAAGCAAAATATTTAGACCAAGGATCTTAGGTAGGTAAGGTATATCCTAGAGCTAAATCACTAAGTGTATGTATAGGTATTTCAAGTGTTTCTTAGCCTCAGACGCTGCCTCTGCACGCATAGCACACAGACATTACAGACAATCGATGTTGCAAGACTGCTTATTTCGAACCCCGAGCATGCACGATCAGCTCATTTATGTCAAAGTATCAAGGATCTCAGCAATTATTTACCGAAGTAACAAGACTGTGATGACATATCAGATTCTTTATCAGAGCTTTGAGATGTCTTAGCGAATGTAGGCATTCTTTGGTTTATGTAAATACCTACGCCTTTCAGTAAAGGGATTTTATTACCCAATTAGGGAACATGAAAGCAGCGCCAGCATGTGTATGTCAAGGATATACTGAGCATTGTTTGTCAAATAATTACGTTTAAAAACTAAAAACAAAACAGACGCAAATGTTTCGACCAATATCAAGAGAAGATATTCGTTTTTAGGGTTCCGTACCCAAAGGGTAAAAGCGGGACCATAGTCTGTCTGTCTGTGTATCTCATGGAACCATGATAGCTGTTTGAAATTTTCTTAGATATATCTGTTGCCACTATAACAACGAATACTAAAAACATAATAAAATATATATATTTAAGTCGGGCTCCCATTCAACAAACGTATCGTTTGCCGTTTTTTATAGATAATTAATGGTACGGAACTCTTCGTGCGCGATTCCGACTCGCACGGTTTTTTTTAATTTTATGACGGAACTTTCAGTCACATATACATCAGTTTAAATGGGTTACACTTTGGACTAGTCTCTAAAAAAAATATCAGCGTATATACGCGTCGAATAGAAAACTTCTTCCATTTTCAATAAAAAAAATGTAAATTGCATTTTATTTATGGTTTTCTAAGCGACAGTAAACGATCTAATTAGATTGGCAGAGAAACAGGACATTGGAGTCCAAACTCAATCAGACGTAGACTGATTGACGGCGAATCTACCGTGTAATATGGCGTTTGGTTGACTGAGACGATAATACCCAGAAGTAATTCGTCATTCATGACTGTTTGAATTGAGTGACGCCTGCATGCGTTAAAGGTCCTCTTAGGAAACAGAGTTGAATGACACGTTACATAAAGCTAAAGCTAGATTAAAAAAACAGGCCAGTGCAAGTCGAACTCGCGCACGAAGGGTTCCGTACCATTTTCTATAAAGAACACCAAAAAAACACGTATGTTGTATGGAAACCCCACTTAAATATTAATTTTATTCTGTTTTTAGTATTTGTTGTTATAGCGGCAATAGAAATACATAAACTGTGAAAGTTTTAACTGTTTAGATATCACGGTTCATGAGATACAGCTCTGTGACATACAGACGGACAGCGAAGTCTTAGTAATAGGGTCCCGTTTTTACCCATTGGGTACGGGACCCTAAAAAGACGACACTGCTCTCGTTCGATCAAAGAACGACAATCCTTTGACTTTGGAATTTTCTGTAAGATCTTTTGCGTGTTCGAAAATCTTTCGAACTCCAGTTCGATCCAGTAAAGCTCAATGAACTAGTTGAAAATATTATATCTACATCTATATTTATGTACTAATATGAACGAAGAAGGTAATACCAATTTAAAAAAATCATATTATGAGCAAAAAGTTTATATTATCAGCAAGTAACAACATAGTTCATGTTGTATTTAAAACAAAATTAGTGATCCCCAGGATCATTATAATAGTTTAACTTATGGTATCAACAATTTGCCTCTAATCTTCATTAGTAACCCGTGCGAAGTCGGGGCGTGTAATATTATACTTTTAGTATTATAATATTATACTGATGTTTTTCTTTGTATTCAGTTTTATATTGTAAATTCTTAAATCAGTTCTATTGTAAATGGAAGGCGAGCGCTGGAAATTGCGATACAGTTTTTAATTTCAATAATGCAACTTTGAACGCATTCCACTAGTTTTTAGGGTCCCGTACCCAAAGGGTAAAAACGGGACCCTAAACTTCGCTAAGACTAAGACTTCGCTGTGCGTCTGTCCGTCCATCTGTCTGTCACAGGCCGCTATAACAACAAATACTAAAAACAGAATAAAATAAATATTTAAGTGGGGCTCCCAAACAACAAACGTGTTTTTTTTTTGCCGTTTTTTTAGATAATGGTATGGAACTATTCGTGCACGAGTCCGACTCGCACTTGGCCAGTTTTTAATATAAAATGTAGTTTATTTTTTCATAATAAATAGTTTGAACGAAATAAGATGGTTCAACGATCAGAACTTCCGACCTACGAACATAGAAGGTCATCTTAGTATGAGTGCAAAGGCTTCCAAGGTTTTTATCACAGAATTCGTAAATTGTGTATTCTCTCAATAAACATTGTGCAACACCGGATTAGACGATGCTCGCGAGGCTACATTTAGTTTAATTAGCATTAATTTATTGTTCGTAGGTGTTTGTAGTAAGATGAATTATGCACAAGTGCACATCCTTTATTCAATTTCTATTGTTTGTGGTGCGAATGGGCGAGGTTTGAACTCAACCAGCGGAAATATTTAATCCTACACATTTTTGTACTTAATCAGCGAACAAGGTTACAAAGAAGCTGCAGCTGCCTTATGACGCTCGTAATATTCATGACTTTTTGCAAGCCTAGAATACTAACTGGTTTCCTTCAGTTTTGAGCACGTTGCAAACATATAATTAAAATTCTTGAGTTACTGACTGACTGATTCATCTATCAAAGCATAGCCTAAACCACTGGTCCTAATAACTGAAATTTGAAGTGTGTATTCCTTTTAGTATATAGGGTGCACTAAGATAGGAATTCCTGAAATTTAAGCCCTAAAGAGAGAAAGTCTGTTTGTAAATAACTTCACTTGAACAAAATCGCGAGGGTTTCTATAAGTTCATCATACAACAATCGAAGCCACGACCTTCGGATTTAAAGTCAACTTCCCACTAGACCACACGAGCCATTCAATAGTACTTAAGTGCAAGCCATTGATCAGTAAGACAAAAAACGGATAAAGTCAGATTTGGAGCGCTGTGCTCGAGAGATACTTCAGACTTCAACCGATAGAAGTGTTCGCCGTAATCAAGAGTTTACCCGCATTCTGTGTCCACTTTCTACCAATTAGCATCAGTTGAAATGGCATATCTGGACGAGATGAAGCTATTTAGCGGTGTAACAGTACCGGGCAGTATAGTTAGATCTAGGAATAGATTTTGTGTGGTAGGTATGTAACGTTTCGTAGTTCACGAATACACGAGTCTTACGAGACTGTGATGCCAGCACTCTAAATCGAAACACATCAATGTTGCTTGGAAACAGAAATACAGTGCTACGATGAAAGGTAGGTATACGACTCCACTAATGCTGATCCGATATTGAATCTAGAGTTATAACAACATTCTCTGAGCTGCGCGGGATGACCGGATTATGGTACTCGTATACTCGGAAACACGATAATTGCCAAGGCGTCGAATTCAAATGGTATTATTTCAATAAAATCACAAGAATCTTTGAAACGTCTTAGGAGTTAGGTGAAGCTACGTCTGTTCCTCGCGACCAAGCTTAAAAGAATCAGGCAGCAAATACGGCTTGGCAACAAATCGTAGTACTGTATAGTGGTATACTGTCTCGGACTAGCCCCATAGCAAGAAACTGTACTATTCTTTAGCTCAACAGCCCCTAACTGAAAACAGTACCTCTACAAATAGCTATAGCTGGGGCCGTACTACAGTCTCTAAAGTAAAGGGCTTCACACACGGCAGCTATAATGTAAATTAATGTACATTACATCCCGGGATGTATAATTATCTTAATGTAACACAAACACAATGTAATGTATCTTTTTGAACTTTTTGACATCCTTTTCGAACAGATATATACGGAAAAAATGTATATTTTTATATCGCTCTGTATCTTAAGATACGAAGAAGAAAAATGTATATTATAGCTGTCGTGTGTGGTCTCCTGACGATTGCTATGGAAATATGTAATGAGATGTATCGTGCTATAAATGTACATCTTTACATTATAGCTGCTGTTCACACACAGCAACTATAATGCCCTTAGCCTAAAGCAGTATTACTCGCGGTGCAAAAGTGACAACGCAATGTGTTCATATAGCGTTGTCACTGTCGCTCTTAAAGTAATACTGCTTTAGCCTTATTTTAGAGATTGTAGTACGGCCCCTGGTGGAGCAGGATTATACGGACGACTTAGTGACATTTCCGAGGCTTATGGAATTTGAGAAGCAACTGTTTGGATTCGGGAAGATTTATTGCATAGTAAATTATGTGCTTGGAGGGACCAGTGGGATGGACCGAGTTAGTAAGACATTCTCCCAACCACAAGCCCTAAAGTAATATTAACTAAAATAGTGCTACTCGCGGTGCTAAAGTGATAACGCTATTATGAGTTTGTATAGCTTGGTCAATTTCGCACCGAGAGTAGTACAGTTTTAATATTACTTTAAGAGCTTGTGGTACGGCCCCTGGGCACAACATCGAACTTACTTTGCGCACAGCGCCATCTAGCCCCAAACTAAACAAAGCTTGTACTATAGATAACTGATAAAAATAATCTGGTAAACTGTAAGATTACTAGGGTTGACAAAATTATAATTAATAATTTTTTTACGGGGTATTTTGTAACACAATGTATATACTTTTTTTTGTAAATACATACTTATTATACATATTAAGACCCAACACAGAACAAACATCTAAGTTTAACAGGCAGAGTTACTACCAACTGAGCTGTGAGGCCAGTCACTATTCATATCACTAGTAATTATTTATTTCTAGTTGTATTCAATCAACACTCAATCACTTGTAGTAACTCCCATAGGTACAACCCATCTTCAAGCACTGAAGTATATTCTCCCACGAAACCAATCGGTCGGTGTTGCCGATTTGTTAAAATTGTGTTCAAACTTTCAACAAAGAAACTAGCTAACCCTACTCAAAAAGTTTTACGTCACTGTGTTGCCAACAAATAGTATACGGGTAAGCCCCCGGAGTCTGTAAATCTCTGGATAAAAAGCTAACTTTGCTGAAAAAACAGATATCCTGTAGGAAACTTGCTGAAAGTCTCAGTTTGAATACCTTCCGTGAACTGTCTAATCTAACAAACGGAATAGTGCTCTATTTTCTAGGACTGGCCTCACAGTTTGGTAGTAACTTGGCCTTCTGCGCTGTAGGTTGTGGGTTCGATTCCCACTCAGGAAAAACATTTTGTGTGTCAAATTCCCATTGTCTTGACAGTTACGCAAGAATTTGTCAATTATTTAATTTATTTGTGTAAACAGTAGGACACAAAACTGTTGAAGCCGATTACGATTGCCAGTGAGCTTACGCAATAGGGCTGTAGGTTCTTGTATTGCAATGATATCACGTTTGACTGTAAGTTCAAAACAAGTAATATACACTGTAATATTGACAGATAGTTTAAGACTTACTTTGTGATATTGTATGTTTGCTTCTAGCTCCTGAAATCCCTTAACAGCGGTTACCGTATTAAAACGGTCGTAATATAGCGAAAAACGTAATTACACATTATTATAGAGATTCGTAAAAAAACAGGGTCTCTTATAAAATGATTCTTGCGTCTCTATGTTGTAAATCACGTATTGCATGCCTTGATAGACAGAGTACATTGGTCATATTCATAAATTATCATCTTCTGTACATGTATTCAATAAAGAAACTTTGACTTTGACTCTCTGCCATCCATCTTTAACAATCATGTGTGTGGGTGTGTGTTTGTTACTCTTTCACGTAAAACAACTGAACGGATAAAAATTAAACTTTACAGTAATATAGCTTATACATCAGAATAACACATAGGTTACTCAGGTAGGTACCACACGTACGAAGCCGGGGCGAGCCGCTAGTTATTAGCTAATATTAACAAAAGTTAACTAATAACTAGCTATATTAAAAAATATGTTACCTTCATTTAACTAAATATTTCATCAAATAGGTATTACCTTCGACCGCGATATTATGTTCACCGCTTTATAGAAAACCAGAACCCGCTGAATCAATGTTATCTGTTCCAAGTACCGTACAACATTGTCAGTATCGAAGGATGCCCAATACTACAAGATATTTGTTTATCCTAGCATTTTAGTGTTTTCAATCAGTTTGTAGGAAGTAAGCACTCAAACACTGCGGTTTGGTGATATTACGTCATATTTATTGCAGAGGCGATAATAAGCTCACCTCAATCTGTTCCGGGGAGGTAGACCAAGGATTTAGGTATGCTAAAAGGTTGAGTGGAGTTTGAGATTTAGGGTTCGGTACCTCAAAAAAAAAACGGAATTCTTATAGAATTACTGCGTGACCCTCCATTACCCCCGTTATGTGCGAAAATACTGGGCGTAAAGTAAAAAAAAATACAGAAAATAGTTCTTTACCAGATTACAAGAAAACCTATAAGAAGTATGGACGGAACCTTCGGTGCGCAAGACTAGCACTTTGTCCAGTTTTTTCATATTGCGGCTTTAATGTTTAAGGACTTTATAGTCGTGATATTGATTTTGAATAATTGACGTAACTAGCGTCTTGAACACAGCTGTTATATGAAGACAGCTATTATTTCCTGGGATGAGACAACGACTAGCTGTATTGCGTAAATTCACTGATAATCATTATTGGCTTCAACTGTCAAAATCCAGTTGTCTGACAGTTACACAATGGGAATTTGACAGTTAAAGCCGATTCCGATTACCAGTGAGCATACGCAGTAAAGCTACAGATAAAGGCGACCTCAACTGTCAAAATCCAGTTGTCTGACAGTTACACAATGGGAATTTGACAGTTGAAGCCGATTCCGATTACCAGTGAGCATGCGCAGTAAAGCTACAGATAAAGGCGACCTCAACTGTCAAAATCTAGTTGTCTGACAGTTACACAATGGGAATTTGACAGTTGAAGCCGATTCCGATTACCAGTGAGCATACACAGTAAAGCTACAGATAAAGGCGACCTCAACTGTCAAAATCCAGTTGTCTGACAGTTACACAATGGGAATTTGACAGTTGAAGCCGATTCCGATTACCAGTGAGCATACACAGTAAAGCTACAGATAAAGGCGACCTCAACTGTCAAAATCCAGTTGTCTGACAGTTACACAATGGGAATTTGACAGTTGAAGCCGATTACGATTACCAGTGAGCATACACAGTAAAGCTACAGATAAAGGCGACCTCAACTGTCAAAATCCAGTTGTCTGACAGTTACACAATGGGAATTTGACAGTTGAAGCCGATTCCGATTACCAGTGAGCATACACAGTAAAGCTACAGATAAAGGCGACCTCAACTGTCAAAATCCAGTTGTCTGACAGTTACACAATGGGAATTTGACAGTTGAAGCCGATTACGATTACCAGTGAGCATACACAGTAAAGCTACAGATAAAGGCGACCGCACCGGCCGACGAGAAGCTATTCCGTTAACACCTACTAAACGAGTGACCGCTTCTCCGCGCGGATTAATGCAGTCAATATGCGAATAGATGAATGTTCTAACTTTACTACTTAATAGCTAGGTAGGTACTAAATTTTACTTAATTTAAATCTTTTTATAATATGTTTTTTTACATGTTGAGCTCCATAATAAGCGGTATAAGGACAATGATGCCAAAATCTTTTCTTGATGTTACTTCAAGAACCGCTCAATGTTAACTAGATAGATCTGCAAAAAGATTTCTAATAAAAGAGAATTGAGTGGCAACAAGGGAAGGTAAAACCCGTGATAATCATAATGACTCAATAACTCACGTAAGTGCAAAACGTACGTCACGCACCCCTGTCGAGCGTGGACTAGATGCTGCCGGATGTTATCAGTAACAATATGTTTGTACAAGCTTTTATTTATCTTAGTTAGCTCAACTGATCCAGATTATTAACAGTCGGATAGATAATAATATAGACCAAGCAAACCATTAAACGTGATATTTAAAATTTGGTAGGTTATTCTTAGTAGGTACGTAGAAGGGTGTAAAAAGCTATACCTATTAATGGATTTTTTGTTAAATGTATTCAAGAATCGATCTTGAATTTTATAGGAAGATAATTTACCTATACAAAATACTAGCTGTCCCGACAGACGTTGTCCTGTCAAATTTCAACTATCCCACAGAAAAAAGCGCTTTGAGTTTTTCCCGAACTTTACGCCACCATTATCAATTATTAAAGGTATAAAAATGATGTGGTCAACACTCATTACAGCTGCACGTTCCGTAGCTCCTAATCACGAGGACCCTAAAATCTGACTGCTTGTAGTTCCAAGTGATTTTTCTATTGGTGTACAAAATCCGTTCGCATATAGTCCAAGCTTTATTGGGGGTCGTTATGGAAATTGAGCCGTGCTTTGCGACCGTATAATTTTGTCATGTGATCCAATAATTTTGCGATGTTATTGCCACATGTGAATTACATTCGTGGAATTGGAATGGCACAGCGAGCTCTGTAATTTACTTTAACTCTGTTAAAATTGCCGTAAGTTACTCGACAGCTTTATGAAAATGCAGCAATTTTTTTTAAGCGATTTCGTAGTCGAATTTACCGTGAACTTTAAGCGTTTAGTGCAAAAAAGCAAAAGTGTTTAGTGTCGGGTGTGCATATGAACGGAGAGCTCATTGGATTCTAGTATAACTTAGCTATATATATTTTGTTATAAAATTTAAAAGCTAGATGACGTCTTCTAAAAATATTGGATATTCAAGTGTGCGTATGATCCGAGAGCTCAACATTAAAATTATAGTATAGCTAAGACATATTTATTTAGTAAAAAAAAAACTAGAAGACGTCATCCAAAAATATCTTTTTTTTAGATATTTCCATAATAGACCAAAAATTTAATTAAGAAAGTTATGGACGAAAAACAAGAGCTCCTATAATAATACAGCCTATAAAGCCTGCGGCCATCGGCCATCTCTGACGGCCATTTGTCGATAAAGTTTACGTAGTCTGTCACTACGTAAACTTTATCGTCAGCGAATTCTGATGCTGACAGTACACATTCAAATCTAATGAATACAAATAACTTGGAATACTCAATCAACAAAACATTGATTGATGCGAATCCCCGAGTGCTTAAAACACAGTGGGCATATAAATGAGCGGAGCCAAATGACAGAGCTAGTGTTATCATTAATACTGGCAAGCAAAGTTTGGTTTGGCGGCATCTTCGACAGCCGTTACGGATATAATTAATGGATTAGCTAATAACCTTTTTACAACCCGACGATACGATTTTACTGTTATCGTAGCTGTGAAGTAGGTAACCAACTAATCTCTGTGATTATTAAGTTTTTAAGTACATATTAAATTTAAGTATCAACCTAACCTAGTATATTTTGGGCGATTTCAAAACGTTGATCGTAAGTAACGTCATAGTGTTAATAAAAACATAACTACCATGCCATAAAGAAAACTTACCTATAAAACGTTGGGAAAGTTTACGTTAACTGCAAGCATATTTTTTTCTATTTTGCATTTAGTGGTAGGAGTTTTCTGATAGTTAAATGTCGTTAGTGGGTATTAAAAAAATTACGTCGGGTAATTTTGTTTTAAGTATACCTATCTCCTACCATATTCATTAAAAAAAAAGATTAAACAGCCACCAAAATGTTATCATATATATATATTTTGACAGGTTGTAACATAAAGTGAAAATTTTCTTAATGTTCATATAAGGAGAAAAAAAATTAAAATAAACTAATTTTAAATATGGGTTATCGAAATTAGCAAAGTGAATAAACCGAAATAAAAATAGGGGGGGGAATGGGGTGGTTGAAAGTTTTAAAGAAGTCTACTAGGTTGAGTGTGGTGTCATTTATAATTAAATGAATTGAATAACATAGGTTTAAAATATTAGTAATATTTACAAAATATACTAGGTAATTTACATAAAATGAAAATGAAATGACATAGTATCACGACGGTAGACATCCTCTAAAATCTCCTGATGCTCAGATCTTTGAAGACGTCTAGAAGGGTTAGTCAGAGGCATTATGAAATATTAAATTTGGCACATTTCCACATTTTGCAGAAGTTTAACTCCGAACTTCAGTGTGCAAGCTGACTCGCAACTGACAGGTCTTATTTCCAAACACATTCCATCTTCGGCAAATAGTAAAGTTGTCTGTTTCCCTCTTGACCTAATCCTACTTCTCGTGGAGTCGGCAGAACATCCTATCCTATCCTACCTTCTACTAATATTATAAATGCAAAAGTTTGTTAGTGAGTGTTTGTGTGTGTGTGTGTTTGTTACTCTTTCACGCAAAAACTACTGAACGGATTAAAATGAAACTTGACAGTAATATAGCTTATACATCTGAATAATACATAGGCTAGTTTTATCTAGGTACCACCCGTGCGAAGCCGGGGCGAGTAGCTGGTGTAGTAAATAAACAGTAAAGCAGTCGTAGCATGTAAATGTCCCACCATCAAACTGGCAGTCAGCAGAGGCAGTGGCAGATCGTGTGCGTGTCACCCCTGAATAATGACATTGGGTGACATTTAATTTCGGATACAAAAGGCTCTTTACACTGTTTACCCTAATCCATTTAGTATCTCGCCCGGCGAATGAAGCGGACTGACATTCAACCTTTCAACTTGCTCGTTCAAACCTTATCTGGCTAAAATTGGGGTACGCGATGTCATTTCATAAATTTTAGACAACAGCCCCTTGATTACGTAAGTTTTGTTGCATTTCATTTTACTCAGTTTAAACCATAATGTCCAAAATAATTCTAGTTGCCATTAAGTTTTGATAGCGGCTGCAGATAATCGCAAAGCCATTTGCTGATTTCAAATAGAAACTGATTGTGATTAATTGCAACAATTGTATATGTATTCCATCAGTTCTATTTTCCATAGAACAAGCTGTGCTTAGTGCGGAGCTAGATGACGCTGTGTGTAATATCCGCATTAGAATTTTGCCCAATTCTCAGTTTAGGAAAACACTGCATATTATGAGCTGTATTGCGTTTGGAGTCAAACGAACAAAGCTTGGCTCTGTCATTGGTCGACCGATATCTCTTAACTATGGCAAAGAGCTCGAAATAACTTATAACTTTCTTATTTATCTGTTACTATGCTTTACATAATAAATATCAGACGTGCTAATATTGTTGTTAATATGTTGGCGTAGCTTTGTGATGCAATTTGGTCACCGAGGTAATTCAAATTATATTGACGTTCGACCGATATTGATCGACATCGGCTAACTTAGCGTGACCGCAAGAAGTTGGTAATAGTGATGTAGGTACTAAATTGATTGCAGGGTACTTGGAGGTACGGGTATGTCAAATTATGGCCAAACTAATGCATTCGATTGGACATACGTGGTACTTGGGTCAAGATTTTTACGACATGTCTTAGGTACGTCTTTATAGTTATATCACAGGTATATTTTGGGATATTTTGTATTAGGTAAATAACGATGAAAAGGCCCAATGACCATTGGTGTAAGAAAAAGTGTAGTTAAAGGATAAAAGTCGAAGGGCATTTTGGTGTTATTTCCCTGTGGATATCGTATTTCAATTTTCATAGCCAAACTTGTATTGAACCTATCCAATGATATTCCAAAATACTAAAAAAGTTAGTATAGTTTATCCCGTTTCAAATATAGAGTAAAAAATAACACCCTGATGTAAACAAAACTATTTATATGAATGGAATAATTAACCATTCGACGCAGCATGAAAGTAAACAAGGCTTAATAAAAGCCTACGCCTGAATCCACATTCAATAGATACTAATGGATGCACGCGGGTTTAGTTTAACGAAATGAAGTACCTTACAACCGCAGTATTCAGCGCTGTGTACCACGAGCATGGTTTATTCAGTGAATATTGACCTAAAGAATGTTGATATTCTAGTGATGAAATACAAGTAATAGGACAATGTGGGTAAGTATTCAATTTGTATATATAACTACACTACTATTAAAAATAGGTTAAATTTGTATTTTTGTCGAATGCCCTTACAGCTCAGTTGGTTGTAACTCTGCCTTCTGCGCTGTAGGTTGTGGGTTCGATCCCCACTCAGGGCAAACATTTGTGTGATGAACATAGATGTTTGTTTTTCTTCTTCTTTTCGTGACGATGCTTCATATTATTTTTTATTGTTTTTAAATTGTTTTCGAATAGTACGTCGCCACATGTTTGTTCTGTGTCTGGGTGTTACTATGTATAATATCACTACATAGTATAAAGCAAAGTCGCTTTCCGCTTCCTGCGTCTGTATGTATGTATGTATGTTTGCTTATATCTTTAAAACTACACAACGGATTTTGATGCGGTTTTTTTTAATAGATGGAGTGATTCAGGAGGAAGGTTTATATGTATAATAACATGCTACCCGTGCGAAGCCGGGGCGGGTCGCTAGTATAATATTTTATCAGTTATCTGGTTCCCTTAGTACATGCTTTGCTTAGATCGAGCTAGATGGCACTATGTTAAATGTCTAATAATATTTATTTATTTAAACTAAAAAACTACAGAACCAATTATAAAAGTTCTTTCTTCTATCATAAGCTAGATTATCAGCAAGTAACACAGCCCATATTTTATCACGAAAATTGTATATAAGGTACTCAAAAACCTGTCTACACTACACCCGTGCAAGTCGGAGCAGTCTGCTAGTCTATACTAATATTATAAGAGGAAAGATTTGATTGATTGTTTGTTTGTTTGCATCGAATAGGCTCCGAAATTACTGGACCGATTTGAAAAATTCTTTCAACTTTAGAATCTTACATTATCCCTGATGAACATAGGCTATAGAATATTTTCAAAAATGTTAGGGATCCATATGAAAACTTCGAAAATGTAACCCAACGTGTAAAAAAAAATCCTTATATCACGTTTGCTGCGGAAACTATTGACAATAGAGCAAAGTGATGAACTACAGTTTAATAGAAAACATCAATATATGCAAAAAAATCCGTAATATCATGTGTCTAACTATTAGAGATCCCTATTAAAACTTCGATAATGTAACCCAAGGTGTAAAAAAAATACCCATAAAATCATTATTACACCCGTGCGACGCCGGGGCGGACTGCTAGTCTACTAGTCTACTATACAAATAAAAATTTAAGAGAAAATCTCTGGGAAACAGCTAATACCTAAAATTCGAAGTGGCATTACGAGGAGCTTTGTCAGTGGATAGCCAGAGGGATTTATGTCATCATAACAATCGACTGAGATGGATCGGAGGGACTGCTATATTTTAAGATTGCTCCTTTTTATGTCGATTCGTTTTCATTATTTTCATTTCGGTTTGCCGTTTTATTATACGCAACTCCAATTTTGATGAATACCTCATCAATGTCTCTGTTATGAATAAATAAAATAAATAAATGTTATTGGACATTTCACACAGCCCCAAACTAAGTACAAAATCAGTATTATGGAAACCAGATTACTGATAGAATACTTATCTACCTTAATCGTAATCGTAATAATATATAAATGCGGAAGTTTATGGAGTTTGTATGTATGTTTGTTCCTCAATCAGGCCTAAACGACAAAACGGTTTAAGTTAAAATTTGCTGTAGATGTATATAATGCCCGAATAAATAATAGACTACTTTAAAATATGAAAAACATCCCCAAAACGATAAAAACACAAAAAGGATGATTTCTGTATAGATGGCGCTGGTGTGCAACAAATCTCACATCACAGACTAAAAACATTCAGTCTTTTCTATTCGATTATTGAAATTTGACAGGACATCGTCTGTCACGGGTTGGCTAGTCTACCATAAAATAGGATCACGACTGTAATCCCCAAGTACAATAGACATCCTCTCAGATCTCCAGACGCTTAGATTCTTTGAAGATGTCTAGTGGGGGTAATCAGAGGTACGTCCAAACATTATATTTGGCTCATGCCCACATTTTGCAGTAGTTAGCATTCTATACGTGACAGGTTGCAAGCCCATCGCCGCTTATAAGAATACTAACTGGTTTCCCACGATGTTTTCCTTCACCGTTTTGAGCACGTGTTCCATTGATTCACGCCGGGATTCGAACCTATGACCTTCAGATTGAAAGTCAAGGTACATCCCACTCGGCCAACACGGCTTATTATATTATTTTGTAAATAACGTAACAGCAAATATTAGTAGCTGTGTAGGCTTCAAAATATTACAAAACCATGTACGACCATGCTTATTGAAATTTAACAATACCCGTATGAGTAGATCGATCACAATACAAGCCTGACGAAATCCATAAACAATTGTAATTTTTTTATTACCGATCTATTATGTGTGTGCGATTTTTGCATTGAAAACATCCATTGTCATTGTTGTTTCAATTGATCATAGACTAAGATGATAAACGACTGGCCTCACAGCTCAGTTGGTAGTAGCTCTGCCTTCTGCGCTGTAGGTTCTGGGTTCGATCCCCACCCATGACAAATATTTGTGTGCTGAACATAGATGTTTGTTCTGTGTCTAGGTGTTATTATGTATCATATGTATTTATTTACAAAAAAAGTATATAAGTATTCTATCAGTTATCTAGTTCCCATAGTACAAGCTTTGCTTAGTTTGGGGCTAGATGACACTGTGTGATAATGTCCACCAATATTTAGGTATTTATTTATTTATTAAACGATGATAATTATAATAGTTACTATAATATAAATAAAATAGGATCACGACTGTAGTTCCCAAGTTTGGTAGACATCCTCTCAGATCTCCAGACGCTTAGATCCTTTAAAGATGTCTAGTGGTGGTAGTCAGAGGCATATACAAACATTATATTTGGCACATGCCCACATTTTGCAGTAGTTAGCATTCCATACGTAACAGGTTGCAAGCCCATCGCCGCTTATAAGAATACTAACTGGTTTACTCACGATGTTTTTCACCTTTCTTCACTATATAATTGATATTGTTAAAATTCATAGCCATAGTTATGATTATCATAGATTACAATATAAGCCAGCAGTTTTTGATTATATCGGAGCGAATTCGAAAGAAAATAGAATAAGCTTCTTTCTAAAATAGCAAAAAAAAAAGTTGAATGACGCTTTCCAGTAAGCTGGGAGCAAAAAATTAGCATTTGGATTTTCTTCTAATGATATCACGTCTAAAGCCGGGTACTCATTAGCGAGCCGTTACTGTAACCGTAGCATGTTGTTGTTACCAAAAACTATGGTGTATAAGTTGTATGCGAGCCTGTTGCAATTGCAAGCGGCTCTTGGCGAACCGACGAGGGCGCTCGTTGAGGAAGCAAAGAGCGTGTGATATGTATACATTAGAACTCTGTACCTATTTGGTTACAGTTACGGCTCGCTATTGAGTTCTCGGCCCAAGATACTCTATCGTTGTATGACTGCGCAGAATGGTTGTTGACTGCACAAACAATATGTTAGAACGTAAACTTAGAAGCTCGCAACATATACGTACATCTTACATCTACATACGTACATCGTATATCTGTAACTACAAGAACTTTATGCTTGAAAAAATCTTGTTTGTACCTTGTAGAGTGTAAACGATGGAACTCGCTCTCAGTTTGTACAGACGTGTGGCACAGCATAAATAGGCGTTGTATGACCCCTAAAGAAAAATAAAAACTCACCTTGGCGAAAGGTTTCTGCGAAGGGCGCCGGTTGAGATTGGGTTTCTGTAAAGAAATCGAAAGAATTAATTATTTTTCGAGCAACGAGTACAACTGTTTTTCTTTGGCCCGCGGGCAGGTAAAATTTTATGACTAATATTGTTCTTTTTGTACAAGCTCAGCTAGGTACTACCGGAATGGTTTTCCGGAAATTAATTTGAATTATTTTGACCTACACAATTTGTTAGTTATAACAAAGATTTACCTAAGTTAAGTTTAAACAATGAACAATTTTTACACGCTTTTCGTATTTTTAAAAATTAATTATATTAGAATGCCAATTCTAGACTTTTTCCTAGACATTGTGGGCAGAAACGTTTTAACAATAAATAATAAAAGGGTAAAATGTCTATCTTTTTCATCAGCATTTATCAGTGTCGTATTGAGAATAATTGTTGTTAAAAGAGGACAAAGTGCGAATAAAACTTGATGATTCCGAAAGAGGGGCAAACATCTACAATATGTATGAGTTAAAAAAAATCTAGGGAAAACCTAAAACACCTTATTTTCTCATATAATATGTTATTAAACCTAATATGGTACCTATTACCAGTACCTACGTGTATCAATTGTCAAGCAATAATAGTTTTGTTCAGAAGTATCGTCAAATCGAATAGTATCAATAACGATTTACTGATATGGTATGTTAGACGTCTAGTTGTGATTTCCCAACATAGAATTATTCATGAACAAAGGGGCGGCACTCAGGAGGTGTTACTCTTTCTTGACGTTTTGTAACAAAGACAAGCGCAGTCGTCGAGAAAAGTGCTACTTAAGTGACGAGTGACAGATGTTTGCAAAAACATTTAAAAAAAACTCTTGGTATGTCTGTGACGCGATACGGTGTAGGTAAAAGTTTTTAATTGGATGTTTCTTTTAAAGTAAATTTAGTTTATTTTATGTGAAAAAATGCTCGATAAACTACATTCAGTTAACAGTTAAATTAACGCTCATTAGTAATGTAAGTCGAAAGGCATTTATTTCAATAAAATTACAAGGTTCACTTTGAAATGTCTTAGGAGCTAGGTGAAGCTACGCCTGTTCCTCGCGACCAAGCCTACAAGAATCAGGCAACAAACACGGCTTGGGGCCTATCATTTTTTTCAATGATCCTTTCCTTAATGCTATGTAGAGCTCCAGTGTGGTGCCGGTCAAGGTAAAGGCTCAAGCAATAATAATAATTAAAAGTATGTATAATACGTATGATACTGTGTTCTGTAACAAACCAATTTGCTAATAAGAATTGCTAAAACTTTTCACCAACACTGTACCAACAATGTATTGTAGTATTATTATGCAAAATTGTCTAGTAGACGAGTGTTTCTTGCGCTGAACTACATTTCTTTGTGCTAAAGGTTATTAGAATGTGGGTCTCGTAAACATTTTCAAGGTGAACTGTTTGTTTTGAAAATTGATCACCCTCTTAAGTTGAGAGATAAAATTTCAATGGGCATTACTGACGGGAGTGACAAATTACTTTAAATATGCGATGAAAGGCGTTAAATACGTAAAGTTTGTTAAATAAAGTCACGATCAGACATGCGGCCACCGCTACAAGATGGACGTAACCGTGGAGACATTTTTACAAAGTCTTGTGATAATTCGCAGAGCTTTCGGGCGGCTTCAAGAATTCATGTACCTTAAGATTTGAGGGTGTCTAAATAAATCAATTTTGGTGTACATTTCACACAGCGCCACCAAGTCCCAAACTAAGCAAAGCTTGTACTATGGGAACCAGAACCATAACTTGTTTTTTGTAAAACATACATATTATTATAACATCCATAGAACAAACATATTGATGTTTGCTATGTGTCTGTATGTTTGATGATGATCTCTGTATGATGATGAACATTGGTTCATCACATATGTTTGTCTTTGGTGGGAATTGAACTCACAACCTACAGCTTATCCCACTTAAGTGGGGTCGGCACAACATGTGTACTTCTTCCATTTCCCTCTATCAGCCGTCATCTCATCACTCACTCCTTTCTTACTCATGTCATCTTTCACACAGTCCATCCATCTTTTTTCCTACCTCTACGTCTACATCCATCCACTTTACTGAGATCACTTTACAGATTAACTGAGGTATTAGTTTCAATCTTCTTCATTAATAATATTAGTGGGATATTAGAATTGTCAACATTCCATCGCACCTACATAGCTCCTCATCAGCAAATAATGCAGAGGCGGCGCTATTTCTATCGTCTAACCAATAATTCGATTTCAGATAATTATGACTCCGACGATAATTATTCCAACCTATAGTGGGCTGCCACTATTTGAAGAAAAATAATGATATAAGGAATGCTTTGTAGTGTTCGTCATGTAATCTTTATAAAACACTTATTGAGAGAACTACAACTTCTTTATCATATTTTTATAACAGCATTGTGCTATTATAGAATTAAAACTATCGAAACGTCAGCAATACAAGTAAAAACGTGGTAATTAGCCGTATTTCTATTTAAAAAGCATTGTGCTAGTTAGCTGCATAACGTTGCGCGTAAATCTCGGGCCGCCGGGGTTGCCACCTAGTGCTGCCATCTATATCTACAGATATTACATCTTTCCCCTTTCAAAAAGAAAATACAAAATTTAAACATAACAAACTAAATTTACATTTGAAACTAAAATAAATATCTACTGACTTTACATGTTTTACTTTTAACTATAGATTTTTACACGGTCTTTATCACCTTTAATTTATATTAACCTTTTTAATTTAATTTATTTTACCTTCTCGACGGTAACTCCGAGTACTCCAGTCTGCCCGCGACCATGTCTATTGTAACATAGTCAAAACTTCGGGAAAATAAATTACGTGATAAAGACCCGTGTCAAAATCTATAGTTTATGTCTGCTAATCACGATAGTTTGAAAATGAGGAATGCTGATGATATGAAATATGAACAGTTGATTTAAAACGGTGAACTATTCATTGAGAGAAATAAGATCTTAGGTGAGTTGACTAACATAATAATAAAATAAGCAATAAAGAGGTGTTTAAGAGTTAATGAATTCACAGTTCATTTAATGATTTGAACTGTTAACTAGGTCTTGGTGTGGTAATATTATTATGCACATTGTTAATCGATTACTATTTATTTATTGCGGTTCTTGTCCCATAACCTTTTTGCAAGCCCCTTTTTAACAGACTGCAAAAAAAAAGGAAAAAATAAAATATTTTGATGCTATGAGTTATACAGTTGTCCCAAAAAATAGTGTTAATCGGAACTCTAGAGGTATCGAAAGCTATCTACGGGATCTGTGTTGATTTTATCATTCATTCATTCATTCATTAACACATTTCCGATGATTGAATGTGAAATGATTATCAATATCGAACAACCAAAATCTGCTACTTTACTAAATTACGAGTATTTATTTACACCATCAATTGCAAATTAAATTTATCAAATGAGAAACATATACGCGAATCATTTACCAACATAAGTAGTATCATTTACCTACAGGTACATCAGAA
Organism: Hydriomena furcata; assembly: GCA_912999785.1. Lineage (NCBI taxonomy): Eukaryota > Metazoa > Arthropoda > Insecta > Lepidoptera > Geometridae > Hydriomena > Hydriomena furcata. The sequence continues at coordinate 11,798,287 of OU538828.1, read as the reverse complement.
TTAGATTAATTACATCATGTATTATTCATTAATCATTCCATGTTAAGTTCATTAACTGAATTACTATGCGAGCTCCCGTTTCGAAATGTCATCTGACGATGTTACTATTCTCCAAACTTTATCTTCTATATTATCATCTTGAACAATAAGACTACTAAATTCTAGTAATTTAATAAAATCTACTTTTCATACATTCGATCGCTACATATTCAATTCTTCGATTCGATCTCTTATCGTTTTGTGTTTTCGATAAAGAAAGTACCTAGCCATAATAAAAAATTAAATTGTAATGAACTCATCGAATTATTTGTTTTTAGGGTTTAGTACCCAAAGGGTAAAATCGGGACCCTATTACTAAGACTTCGCTGTCCGTCTCTCCGTCTGTCTGTCACAGGGCTGTATCTCATAAACCGTGATAGCTAGACAGTTGAAATTTTCACAGATGATGTATTTCTGTTGCCGCTATAACAACAAATACTAAAAACAGAATAAGATAAATATTTAAATGGGGCTCTCATATAACAAACTTGTTTTTTTTTTCTTTTTGCCGTTTTTTATAGATAATTGTCCGGAACCCTTCGTGCGCGACTCCGACTCGAACTTGGCCGGTTTTTTTTTAAACAGTGGAATTTGTATTATATATCCTGTCAGGGATACTTCTAAAACAGTAGCTGAAACTACCCGTATATTCACAGACGACGCAATTACATAGGCATCTCTCAATAACACCACAACTAAGTAGTCTCCATGCCAATGAAAATTACATGTAATTCCATTTTGAGTAAGAGCATTATTTTGTAAGCCAGTGGTTTTACCTATCTCATTCAAGTGAGACATTATTATCATTAATAAGGAATGTATCTGCTGCCTACGTGGAACCAGTTCATGTTTTAATATTTGATCTTGTATAACAAAATCTAAATATATCCTAATAATATTATAAATACGAAAGTTTGTTATAAGGCTGCTACGTTTGTTCCCTAATCATAAATAAACGACAAAACGGATAAAGATGAAATTTGCTGTAGTATAGGTACAGATAAAAAATCTGAATAAATATAAGAGGACCTTATAATCCGAAAAACCCCCAAATGATAAAAAAATGCTAAAAGGATGATTTTGGTATAGATGGCTTTGGTGTGCAACAAATTTGACACCACAGACTAAAAACATTTAGTCGTCATAGCAACGCAGTTTTGACTAATGAATGATACGCATTCTACCAAAATTCGTAATTTATTTTATCAGTATAAGGTTTGTAGGGAAAAAATTGGAAGCTGCCTGAAATTGATTTTTCCTATGTGATTATTACAAAAAAAATTGACAGAACAACGTTTGTCACGGGTCGGCTAGTAGAACATAAAACTCTTGCATTGAGTTACCGACTTGACAGATCTATGAATGTTGTTGTCAAATGTCAAAACTGACACTTTTTGTATACTAAAAGTGTCCGTTTTGGCATTCGGACGATACATTGTCGATAAGATAGTGGTTCGTGCTCAGGCCAATGGTCCTAGAAACTTCGATTTTCGAGGCTGTATTCCTTATGGTGTGTAGGGGTGCACTAAGAAAGGTATTCCCAGAATTCACCCTCTAAGGGGGTTGAAGTGTTCGAAAATAAATAACTTCATGTGAACGAAGTCGCGAGAGTTTCCACTAGTTACGTATAAGTATATTGTCTGCCGACAGCCACAAGCTTCGGACTGCAGTTTTAATGTATTTTAAAATAGGCGCCGCCACATTCTACCGAGTCGCTACTTACTTCTTGTGGCCGCTACTATTTCTAGCTTTAGGGGCCATACCACAAGGCCCTAAAGTAATATCAAAACTAAAGTAATATCAAGTAATTACTTTTGAGCTTGTGGTACCGCCCCAGATGGCGGCGTTTGTGGCTGTGGCGTGTGGCCCGCCTACACTAACCCTCGTATTCAAGAACGACACTATGAGAAAACGCACCCACAGTGGACGAAATCTTTTTTCATAAAAATCACTTTATGTGTTGTGCGACACTGCATAGTGTGACTAGAGGCACATTGTCGTGTGCCCTTAGCCAAAGTTGAGCTCTAAAGGCACACGGTAGTCTGCCATAGTGTCGCTCAATACATAAAGTGATGTTTATGAAAAAAGATTTTGTCCACTGTGGGTGCGTGTTCTCATAGTGTCGTTCTTGAATACGAGGGTAAGGCTCGCCGCACGGCCACGGCCACAGCCACTTACGCTCATCATACATTTTGGAGTCGTAGCATGTGGTCGCCACCGGCTACACGTGTGCGCGTCTATACAAATTGTATGAAAACTACAGGAAATATGCCTGTGGCGGCGTTCTGTGGTTGTGGCGTGTGGCCCGTGTGCGCTACTATGAATACAATTCATTATACTTACACATTGTTATATAATGTCAGTCACAGGAAATCCTTTAATCATAAATGATTCGATTACCGTTAATTGTCGGCAACATGTGACAATAATTAACAATGATATCTCTCGTGATACGGATATTATTACAATTAAGTAAATTACAGTTAGCTAGATTTTGCACGTGACTTTAGGTATCAGGATTGTCCGAGTCGCACTTGGCCGGTTTTTGCCGAAACAAGTTTGGAAACATTATGCTGAGTCGCTAGTGCTAGGATAAGACACACAACAGGTGAGGGTTCGATTCTTGCGGCATATTTGCATAAACAACAATAAATGTGTTGATCTGTGTTTTGCAAATTCAAGCAGTAATAAAAAAAAAATAGGATCACGACTGTAATCCCCAAGTACGGCAGACATCCTCTCAGATTTCCAGACGCTTAGATCCTTTGAAGATGTCTAGTGGTGGTAGTCAGAGGCACGTCCAAACATTATATTTGGCTCATGCCCACATTTTGCAGTAGTTAGCATTCCATACGTGACAGGTTGAAAGCCCATCGTCACCTATAAGAATACTAACTGGTTTCCTCACGATGATTTCCTTAACCGTTTTGAGCACGTTGTTTTTGAATAGTAATAAATAAATATAATTTAAAAGAGCGCCATCAAGACCCAAACTAAGAAAGCTTGTACCTAGGTTGGTACTGATTATACCTTCGTTTTTTTTAATAACTATAAAAGTTATTAAAAAAAACATCAGAACAAACATCTTTGTTTATCACAGACGAAGGCAAAGTTACCTACTGAGCTGTAAGATCAGTCTATCATTGTCTTATATCAACGCATCAAAGCTGCAAAGTGCAAAGTGACACAATGTGTAGTTACGAATACATATTGTCTGTGTATGCATGTGTATGTATATTGTGTATGTGTAGGTATGTATTTGTCTTGTATCAACGCATTAAAGCTGCAAAGTGCAAAGTGACACAATGTGTAGTTACGAATACATAATATGTATTTGTGTATGTGTGTGTTGTGTATGTGTAGGTATGTATTCGGAAAATAGCAAACATCAATCTGCATCAGTTTGCCGGTTGATTGGCGCCCGATCCCGCTGATCCCGGTCCCAGGATATTAAGGCTAAGCTTGCTGTGTTCTAAAAAGCGGCCAACTTCATTTAACGGCCGTGATATTAGTAAGATATGTGGGATGATAATATACTTTAGTAAATTCTAAGCAGGAAAATAATGCTAGGAAAATTTGGAAGTTTGGTGTGTCTGGTTGAAACCTAAAACGTTTTAAAGTGATCCTTGTGATATTTTTTAAATAAAAACCTTTTGAATATGATTTTGTGAATGATCGTAACTGAATTTGAATCGATTTAGGTGGTATTATAGGTAGTGTTATATCATCTGTGCCTACGTTTTAATAAACGTAAATAATTGGTTTTTAAGTAAAAGTCATGATCGGTTGAAAAAATTACTGCTTGTACGGATAAATCGTTCGTGTTTTTCGAACTTTTGAGGTTTTGAGTATTTTTTGCACTCGTACCGGATTACGCTCGTCATAGCTACGGTCACTGATTCTTAGGAGAAAAAGGTTTAAGCTTTCGGATCCCCATTTCATTGCGTCGACGGTTTTTATTGTGTGTAAGTAAATCGTGGTAGGTACGAGTATTATGTAATAGTTTTTTATTGTTAGGTAATGAGGTTTATTTAGCTTAGGTACCTACCTGCTGTTGATCACAAAACAGAAAGAAAATAGTACCTAACCTCTTGACCAATGAAAATGTAGCTAGCTGCTCGCCCCGGCTTCGCACGGGTGGTACCTTGATAAAAAGTCTACCAATTTTGTGCAAACTTCACATAAACCATCTACTAAATAGTCCAAACAAAGCCTAAACATTTGGTTTGGATAGGTGAGCCCGTTCTTGAGTTATAAAATTACAACGAAAAGTGGCATTGATTTTTATATATATAGACTAGCGACCCGCCCCGGCTTCGCACGGGTAGCATGTTATTATACATATAAACCTTCCTCCTGAATCACTCTATCTATTAAAAAACCGCATCAAAATCCGTTGTGTAGTTTTAAAGATATAAGCAAACATACATACGCGGGAAGCGGAAAGCGACTTTGTGATTAAGTATATCTATTAATAATACAATCCGTCATCATCGCCATCATTATCATCATCAGCATCTACAACCTCACTTTACCCACTGCAGAGCATAGGCCTCTCTTTGTTTATTCCACCAATCACAGCTTTGCCCTTGTCTATCTATGGACCACAATTCGTTCAACCATTTGTTTTGAATCCTTCCTCTGGTTTTGCTGTTTTAGGGTTCCGTATTTTTCAAAGGTAACATAATTTTAAACCGTCTGGTTTAATAAAATGACGTCATCGTACCGTAAAAACTAAGATAATGATAGTCATTACTCATTCGCTTATTGGATTTCGGAGAAAAACCTCTTCATCTTACGTTTAGTAGTTTTTGCTCGATGCCATCATGCGATTGAATAAGAGTTATTTATGTACCAGTTGTTTACACTTCTAGCGTATACGAATCGAATTGTTCTTTATTAAAAAAAATGTGAGCCGTCACGGGACGCCTGGCAGATGTGAAACATCGAAATTATTTTGTACAGGTATATGCAAAAAAAAAAACATTGTTTTTGACAGCTAATAAATATGGCAAAGTTAAAGTGATTTTTATGAAAAAAGATTTCGTCCACTGTGGGTGCGTGTTCTCATAGTGTCGTTCTTGAATACGAGGGTAAGATTTTTTTCAATAAAAATAATAAATACTAAAAATAATTATTTTAGTACAAAAGAGCGTGACAGCATTCAGTTCTAGTTCGCGAGGATGCGAGGACCCGTCGCCAAGCCAACAGCCATCTGACGCACAGCTATGTTTCACATCAAAAGATTTTAAATTTGGAACAATTAATGAGTCTACGACTAATTAATAAGTCTTCCTTTTGTAGTCTTGTCTCGTTTGAAAGTGCTCTGAGCCTTTAAATCAATGTTTGATTGTTCTTTGAGGGTTACTATAAGCATAATTAATTATTTCTGACGCCAGCGGCAGTCAACACAATTTTTACTCCATAATTGTACGTTAAAATGTTTGGCTACTTTAATGTAGACTAAAGGTGTACAAAATTCCCTTGAATTCTTAATTAAAATATAAATTACATGTACCCGCCCTCGCCGCTCTATATTATCTAACTAAAATTACTTGCTATATTAAAAATACAATGTTTAATTAATGTTGCCACAACAATAGTAAGAATGTAGGGCAATGGGCGCCACAATGTCAGGTCACGACTGGACTGACAGATGTACAAACCTTCGTTTTGCTGTCAAGGTTATGTCAAATGTCACAAATGGAATTGAACAGGTAGAATGGCGTTTGAATTTATGTCTCTTGATGTCATTCATGAGTAATGGTATCATGTCTTATTAGGGTAAGTGGTACCTACCTTAGTATTATAAGTATACATACTTGTGGTCTAATCTCGTTTGTTGAGGTTCATTGTTTAACAACTAGCATAGGGTTAACCTTAGTGAGATCAGTAACCTGTTAAATTGAAACAAAAATGTCTTTTAAACTACAAAAAACATTATCTGTGAAAATTTCAACTGTCTAGCTATCACGGTTCATGTGATACAGCCTGGTGACAGTGAGACGGACGGACGGACAGCGGTGTCTTAGTAATAGGGTCCTGTTTTTACCCTTAGGGTACGGAACCCTAAAAAAACCGGTTAAGGTCGTTGTACAATGAAGTGATAAATGATTTTGCTACTCCAACCTTAGATGGTATATCGGTCTTTACCCGATAGACAGTAGACTAGACAGTTTTTTTTGTTAACGTCTGTCACTTTCAGCTTATGTCATTTGTGAGTTTTTAATATAAGATCTTGTAAATCATGTGCACAAGGTTAAATTATACACGCTTTTATTTTTGAGTTATGTAAATAACCCGAGTAGCCGTGGGAAGAAGTATTGCATAAGATCAAGATCAATTGCTCAACAAGAAAGCGCAATTCTGAGATATTAATCTTCTCGCGAGTTGAACGCGAAGACTGCAAAAACTAATCTTTTTCTGAAGTTCTTCGAGCTTCTACGTATAAATGGAGAAAGTCAGAGATAGGTATTCTTTTGTTAATTTCACACCATACCTATCCACGAAAGATCTCTATCATTATTTGTAACTATCATTCTTAGATGACTGGCCTCACAGCTCAGTTGGTAGTAGCTTTGCCTTCTGCTCTGTAGGTTGTGAGTTCGATCCCCATCCGGGATAAACATTTGTGTGATGAACATAGATGTTTGTTCTGTGTCTGGGTGTTATGTATAATATGAATGTATTTACCACCAAAAAAAACGTATCTATGTATTCTATCAGTTATCTGTTTCCCATAGTACAAGCTTTGCTTAGTTTGGGGCTAGATGGCGCTGTGTGTTATAACTATTAGAGTTCCTATGGTATTGATGGTAGGTATATGTTATGATGCCCTAGTGGAAGGCGCCTCGACTCTATAAGAAAAATGTGTGTAAAAACTCATACGCTGAAAACGATAAAAGAAAATGTCAGCGACGAAAGGCTGAAACTAAATACACTAACCCTCGTTTTCAAGATCGACACTGTGAGAACACGCACCCACAGTGGACGAAATCTTTTTTCACAAACATCACTTTATGTGTTGTGCGACACTATGGCGCACACTATCGTTTGCCTCTAGAGCTCAACTTTGGTTATAGGCACACGATAGTGTGCCTCTAGTCACACTATACAGTGTCGCACAACACATAAAGTGATTTTTATGAAAAAAGATTTCGTCCACTGTGGGTGCGTGTTCTCATAGTGTCGTTCTTGAATACGAGGGTTAGCTACTAAATGGCATGTGCCTAATGTTATGCCTCTGGCTCATTAGGTGGTGTTGTAAAATGCCTTCCAAAATGGATTGTATAATTGTTTTATTAGTATTCTATTGAAATAATCTTTATAAAAATCTAATACTTAATTATATGTAGATTTTTTACAAAATTCACAAAAACCAGTTTAGCTACCTAAAGACCTCAGCAAACAGTCCATGCCTAGGTAGCTAATTTTGTTAGTATACTAGCTGTCCTAAGTTCCCAACAGACGTTGTCCTGTCAAATGTCAAATACCTACTACAAAAAAAAGTACTTTCAAGTTTTCCTTAACTTGGTCTCTGCTGGACTTTCCAAAAAGTGGTATGAAATATACTTTACAACCTATTCTCAAATATACCTACCAAATATTTAATTAAATATCTAAGCCGTTTCGGAGGAGTGCGACCAAATACACCGTGACACGAGATATTTTTTTATTAATTGTGTTTTGCTTATTGTAGAGTAAATAAATGGTTTTTCTTTATGTCTTTCTTCTATTTATATACATAGATATTTTATTAGTTATATTAGTTTATAGTGCTAACCTTTCGGACCTTGAGCAGGTCAGTTGCATGTCATGGTAAGTGCGAAAACCACCACAAAGCTCAGGCATGTTCCAGTTTGAATGTCAACAAGTCCCGACAAGATAAGTTAGTACAAACTATTCTATTGTTCTTGATACCAAATGTCCAATCAAACTGATAAGATTTAGATAACTTACCAGTCACCGCAAACACGACCTCTGATAAATAAACAATTAATAATACGACCAGCTTTGACAATTGGAGAAGGTAAGTTGCTACTAGTTAAGGTTTGATCACGTTTTAGTTACAGCTTTCAGCGGCGATGGGCTCGCCACCTGTCATATATGGAATGTTAACTACTGCAAAATGTGGCATGAAGGTACCAAATGTTATGCCTTTGACTACCCTGGTTAGTCATGCAGAATCTTTTTTCTCAACAACCGCAAAATATACAGTTTTGTTTTTTATGACAAAGATAACTTAAGGGTTTAATATAGATAAATTATAGACAGAAACACGATTCGTGAAACTTTTCGTGATAGATTTATTTTCCAAAGTTGGCTCTTCCTGAACACTGATTTCGTGAAATAAACTAGCTACATATATGAAAAACAGTTCCTTTTTAAGTTTGATGGTTTTCAAGTTAATGCGGTTTTATCACTTTTTGCGTCAAATCCGGGTAGACTCAGCCCATATAAAAAATAAACAAAAATTTCAAGTAACACCTTAAGATGTGTGATGTTGTTATGTTAAATTAAGTAGGTATAGGTACATTAATTTGCTGAGCTATTGTCAAACAGAACGAACGGCTGGTTTATTTCGTAAAAACTATGTTTATCATGTTATGGCTTTCAATGCAGTTTAGGTACCTATACCTATATGAAATAGGTATTCACTAAAATTTACTAGAATTTCATAGTAACTATTATAGAGATTATTTGTAGGTATAGGTACCTAAACTGCATTGAAAGCCATAACGTGATAAATATATTTTTTACGAAATAAGCTATCAGGAATGATTAGTGAGACCAATTGAACAATCGGTTGAAGGTCCATAAATCAGATTTCGATGGTGTCGATTGTAATAGATCATCTTGGGGTACTTAAAGTAGTATGACGAATCAACAATGACCATGGTTTAATTGATAAGATCGCATTGGGTGTAAGTACATTTTAACAATGGAGGCTACCAGTGGTACGCGCAAAGTACGCGTTATTTTATGATATACTAGCTGTTCCCTGCGGCTTAGGCTATATTCGGCCTATAATACTCGATGTTCTATGTGATGCTAATTAAACATATAAATACATATTGGCGGACCTTACACACAGCGCCATCTAGCCCCAAATAAGGCATAGCTTGTACTATGGGAATCAGACATAAACAAAACCTACATATTAACACCCAGACACAGAACAAACATCTATGTTTATCACACAATAATTGCCCTGGTGGGGATCGAACCCATAACCTATAGCGCAGAAGGCAGAGTTACTACCAACTGAGCTGTGAGGCCAGTCAGGTGCTGTAGCTAAAGTATTCGGCAAAAGTTTTGCGTCTTTGTCTATCCCGTGACGAATCATATTGCTACACCTCTCACACAACGCAAGAAATTTGCGATAGCCCAATAGTGGTCACATCATAAGTGAAAAACTTGGAATCGGATCCGGAGACTACCTCCTTGCATTCAATCTTAAAAAGCACAAAGTTTTCATTACATACAGAGAATTTACCTTTTTATATAAATACTAGCGACCCGCCCCAGCTTCGCACGGGTTTAATACATATACACCTTCCTCCTGAATCACTCTATCTATTAAAAAAAACAGCATCAAAATCCGTTGTGTAGTTTTAAAGATATAAGCAAACATACATACATACATACAGACGCGGGAAGCGGAAAGCGACTTTGCTTTATACTATGTAGTGATGTAGATAACTGTAGGTATAAATGTTAATAATGTATCTTCAAAATTGTATTACATGACATTGAGCCAAACTCGATGTTGACCTGCATTACAATAACTGCGATCTCGTGTTTACATAATAAACCTTTTTATTGGCTCTTGTGCTATGAATGGATTTAAAAGTATTTTTTACGTTCGATTGTAAATGCTATCCTTTATTTAACTGCAAAGCTGTTTCATCATATTGACTGGCTTTGCAGCCCAGTTGGTAGTAGCTCGTCTTTTGCGCTGTAGGTTGTGAGTTCGATTCGCAATATCGCTCTGTAAAATAAAATGAAATGTGTGGACTTTAATTTACCACTTAAAATCATTAAAACACAAAAAATATATTGTGATTTCTGCTTTCTTAGCTTTTATTGTACCTTAATAAATATTAAACGTAAAAATCCTAAATGTTCCCACGACTGTGTCGCCACCCGTGGTAGCTATACTTTTAGCCAGTTTTATCTGTCTATAACCAATCATTCTTTTGACAATCCTTAGGGTATAGTTAGAGGCAAGCGATAACGCTACACCTCTGTTCGGGGCGAACCATTAGTTTATAGCGTTTATTGTTATAATAGGCGAAATCTTTAGATTTATTGTAGAACATTAAAGGTATGCCAAAGGGCGCGCCTTAAATGTCACGTTCGCGAAGGATTGAACCTTGATATTAAAATATCACGCTTTGCACATTGAAAACAGAATAAAATACATCTTTGCACTCTGTTTCTAAATGAATAAGAATAAATAATAAAAACCGGCCAAGTGCGAGTCGGACTCGCGCACGAAGGGTTCCGTACGACAAAAAACGACAAAAAAATCACGTTTGTTCTACGGGAGCCCCAGTTAAATATCTATTTTATGCTGTTTTTAGTATTTGTTGTTATAACGTCAACAGAAATACATAATCTGAGAAAATTTCAACTGTCTTTGATGAGATACATGAGATTCAACCCTGTGACAGACAGACGAACAGACAGACAGACAGACGGACAGCGAAGTCTTAGTAATAAGGTCCCGTTTTTACCCTTTGGGTACGGAACCCTAAAAAACTTTTATTTCTTATGTACCTTATAGTTTTGATATTTTTTTTGGATCCCGAAGTATAATGAGGTCGAAAATTAAGTGTTCTAACTTCTTGCCATCAAGACAAACCAAACTTCTTGGAAACAAAACGTAGGTATTTTTTTGCAAATTATCCGTAATTTGCAAAAAAATACCTACGTGTATAATTTTCAAAAGGTTTTTTTCAGCAATAAGACTGGGAGGATCGCTGATGGTTTCTTTTCAAGTTCTCTCGGAAATTAAAACAAAATAAGGTTAATTGAAGTTCGTGGAAAACTAAACGCTGAAAATGTTCATCCTTTTTTGTTTTCAATTACCGTTATCAAACGGTTTTTACGTTGTATAAATATATACTTAGGAGATTATGTTTCTATAAAGATTTTTCTTAAAAAAGTTGTTTCTGCGTACACCGCAGATTATTATTAATTAATTATAGTTGTACGAGAACACAATAAACTTTAAAATAAATGGGATCACGACTGTAATCCCCTAGTACGGTAGACATCCTTTCAGATCTCCAGGCTCTTAGATCCTTTTGAAGATGTCTAGTGGGGGTAGTCAGAGGCACGTTCAAACATTATATTTGGCACATGCCCAAATTTTGCAGTAGTTAGCATTCCATACGTGACAGGTTGCAAGCCCATCGCCGCTTAAGAACTCTTACTGGTTTCCTCACGTTGTTTTCCTGCACCGTTGTAAGCACTATAATAAAAATAATTAAAATCGAAGTACGGTAGTGATCTCTCGACACACAGATCCTAGAAGATGTCTCAAGGAGGTAATCAGAGGTACGTCCCAACATATTAATTTGGCACATGCTTAGTGCTTACATTTGTTAGCATAAATATTTTCTATTGAGCACGTATTAAAACGTCTATAATGTTATAAAAAATCTACTGTAACGAACTGCGTATTGAAAGTCGAGATACCTACTTGCTATTAGCTGTTAGCATAATAACCATTTTTAGGGTTCTGTACCCAAAGGGTAAAAACGGGACCCTATTACTAAGAGTTCGCTGTCCGTCTGTCTGTCACAGCGCTGTATCTCATGAACCGTGATAGCTAGACAGTTGAAATTTTCACAGATTATGTATTTCTGATGCCGATATAACAGTAAATACTAAAAATAGAATAATACAAATATTTAAGCGGGGCTCCCATATAACAAAAATGGTTTTTCTGGCGTTTTTAATAAATAATGGAACGGAACCCTTCGTGCGCGAGTCCGACTCGCACTTGACCGGTTTTTTATTCGTATACCAAGCTAAAAGTTGGTATAAAATAAACATGCCCTAATTCTCCTTGCAAATAAATTAGAATCTGATTAAAACTTTGTCCAATTGTCACGAAACTTTGCCCTATTGTCACAAAGTATCTCTAAATTGTTGTCTATACAAACATAGAGGCGAATTAATCAAACTATCGAAATTTAATCACGCAACCGTTGGTCATTTGTTTGCATTTGAATGAAATTCAATCCATCGTCAAAGTGACAGCTCATTTGCTTGCGATACCATATTAGTTATCTCTCGAACTTGATTAGGTACTTGAACTTGGTTTAATAAAGCTCTGTTCATAACTTAAAGTGCTATATTATTATTATGTCATCTTTGTTTATAGAAAACATTGGTTTTTGATGCGTACTTATGAACGGAATAAATAAATATATATTAGTGGACATTTTAGCACAGCGCCATCTAGCCCCAAAATATGCGAAGCCTTTACTATGGGAACTAGATAACTGACAGAATACTTATTTTTTTTGTAAATACATACTTATTATACATATGAACAGACATATAACAAACATCTATGTTCATTTCACAACTGTTTATCTTGATTGGGAATCGAATCCGCAACCTACAGCGCAGAAGGCAGACTACCAAATGAGCTGCGAGGCCAATGAATTTAATCCCCCTAATTTTACCAAAAAAACAATATACGGTAGTTGAACTCGATTTTTTTCTTCTTTCTTTTAACACACCTTAAAAAAAGATACTCTTTAAGTTTTATGTTTCTATATCTTATAGTTTAGGATGTGTGTTGATTCTTGAATGACAAGTCAGCCAGTCAGTCAATAACGTGAAATTTTTATAAAGATATTATTTTAATTTGTAGCCTTATAGTTAAAAACGAATGCTCGCAAGTGTCTTATAGTTTTAAATTATAAGTAGTTACGAGTAAGTAAATATATATGGGAGGTCGTTGCAATTAACTCAACCACCTAGGCCTAGGCACGTATTCTATATATCCCTACGTGATCACCGAAGTGACCCCTTCATCGAATTCTACTCTCTAATTATAAAACCGATCGAAAAAAACGAACTCAATAGCTATCGAAATCCTCAATTAAACATGAACTCATTGCCAATAGGATGTTGAAGTTATTGTTATGTAGCCATAAATATTTATTTCAGCGAAAGGTTACTACGAAATACCAAGACGATATAAAGTTTAAAAACATTGATTTTCGATAACGCGGTGGTTACTCGTTGGTATGTTGCGATCGTTGAACAATAGGATAAAATCAATTTCATGTTGGCTGTGAAGATTACTACCTTGATTTTTAACTTTGAATGTCAAAACCTTACTCTGATATTGGAGTCGATGAGATTGTTGCGTTATCCTAAACTAACCTAAATAGAATGCACAAAAAAATGTATCTGTCAATCCTATCCTAATAATATTATAAATGCGAATGTTTGTAAGGATGTTTGTATGTTTGAAAATCAATCAGGCTTAAACGACAAAACGAATTAAGATGAATTTTGCTGTAGATGTAGATTACAATGCCCGAATAAATAATAGACTACTTTAGAATACGAAAAACATCTCCGAAATGATAAAAAAACGCAAAAGGAATGACTTGTGTATAGATGGCGCTGGTGTGCAAACAGTCGTCATAGCATAGTGCGTTACTCTATGCGATTATTGAAATTTGGACAAGACAACGTCTGTCGCGGGTCTGGTAGTTTCATATAGATCTAAAACAAAAGATGTCTATAATTTTAGGGCTGTCAAATTAAGTTAGTTTAGCAAAATACAACAACAGAATTGACACCATTACCTACTAAACCAGTTTATGAATGTATCTGGAACACACCCAAGATAATTAAGTGCATTACATGACCTTTAGTACAGCTTCTGATGATTTTGAATTTTGTGTGTCAAGAAGTATAAAAATAAAGTATTTTGATTTTTTTTTTAACTTTGCAATGTATGTATGTAACTATGTATCTATGTAATGCTTGTTAAGGTGGAATCTTGAAACTTAATTTTGAAGCAGTTATCTTTAACCGATTGAGCTGAAATTTAGCATACATTTCTAACTTCGGTGACAATGCAATAATATGGTGACAGCGAGCTGATCTGATGATGGAGTCAGGAGCTTTTCAACGGAACTCCTCAGTAAATAGTCTGATTGAGATAAAACTTTGCATACCTATAAATTTTCAATGACAATATAAAATTATGGTACGAGCTGGTCTGATGATGGAGCTCGAATGTAGCCATAGGAACTGCCTATATATATACACAACATAACCACGTCGTGTTTGGGCTCGTCGGATTTGTCTTGACGAGTACTAGATAACTAGAATTTATAAAAGTTTGATTTAAAAAAAAAAAAAAAAACTATTTCGAACTTACAACATGAAAAGTGTAAAAAAGTGACTTCGCTAACATTTGTCAAAATTTGGGTTGCCCTATTAACGCTGGTTTTTAGGAAATCCGTTACATTCAAGCTATTTTGAGCTTAAAAACTAGCGTGTCAAAGCTCATTTTACTGTAATAACTGATTTGTAGTAACAAAAATCTGAAGTAACAGTGCAGTCACGAGCGGTCTTTGTAAAAATGCAACAAAAGGATTTTCAATCATTTTTTTGGCGTGATGAATGAAGGCTGCGGCAAATAAGGATCGAATTGTGAACGGTATTCCTTATCGTACAGAACGTTTTTAGGATTCCGTACCCAAAGGGTAAAACAAGACCCTATTACTAAGAGTCCGCTGTCCGTATGTCTGTCTGTTACAAGGCTGTATCTCATGAACCGTGACAGCTAGATAGTTGTAATTTTCATAGATGATGTATTTCTGTTGCCGCTATAACAAAAAATACTAAAAACAGAATAAAATAAATAATAAGTGGGGCTCCCATACGACAAACATGGATAATGGTACGGAACCCTTCGTGCGAGTCCGATTCGCACCTATCCAGTTTTTACATTTTGAAATGTTATTGGCAAATAGAACATCGTAGTAATATTAACTATCACCCTGAAGGCCCTTCAATATGAAAAGATGACCCTGTTAAAGGTCGCTGGGAGCTTTTTGTGTTGGCCGCACAAGATAAGTCGCTCTAGAAATGTATATGGCCAGCGTACCTACGAAATTATGATGGTTATATACTATAAACTATATATACTATGGTAAGGCTTTGAGAATATACAAAACAGAAATAAAAGACCATTGTTTACAAGCTTTTAAATATTTTCGGATTTTTAAACACAACGCCATCTAGCCCCAAACTAAGCAAAGCTTGTACTATGTGAACTAGATAACTGATAGAATACTTATATACTTTTTTTTTTTTTTTTTTTGTAAATACATGCTTTTTATACATATTAACACCCAGACACAGAACAAACATCTATGTTCATCACACAAATGTTTGCCCTGGGTGGGGATCGAACCCACAACCTACAGCGCAGAAGGCAGAGTTACTACCAACTGAGCTGTGAGCCCAGTCAAATTTTATTATTTAACTTGCATTTTAATTTGCATTATTTAACTTGCATTTTATTATTTAACTTGCAATTGCAATGTATGTATGTATGTTACTAGCTTTGTTAAGGTGGAATATCGCAGCTCAATTTTGAAGCAGTTATCCCCAACCGATTGAGCTGAAACTTCGGTGACAATGCAATAATATGGTGACAGCGAGCTGATCTGATGATGGAGTCAGGAGCTGTTCAACAGACATTCACAACGTAACTCCTTAGTAGGTACTTTGATTGAGTAAAAACTTTGCATTCTTTCTAAGTTCCGATGACAATGTTCTATGATGTGACAGATGATAGCTCGCTTGTGCTCGTTAGCATAAATAATTTTGCAAAAGCTTGTCACTGAAAAATATTTTTCAACAAACGTTTATTTTTATTTGTTTCATCGTTTAAAAGCCGGTTTAGGCACGAGTGTTTAACCACGTTTTTCATGTGTCATAATAAAACTAATAATGACCTCAATGGCATAGAGGGTAAGTTTCTGGTTGACACGTAATAGGTGCGGGCTTGAGCCCAGTAGCAGGCGGGACAAATATTTTTGCGAATTCAAAAAAAACTGTTCCCGGTTTGAGTTATGTGGTACTATGAGAATAGTTTGGGGAATGTCGAGTGTTTATTTGTTTATTAATTTTAAGTGTCGCAGTGGATTTAAGATGATCTGTTTTACAGATCTTCATTAATGATGTCGAAAAAACCAGTCTCGAGTCCATTGACTCGAAACGTTTCCAACTGTACCGAATAATACGGTATGACTTATCAATAATTAGTTGACTTGCTGAATATAAAATAATATTTATAATTCCCAGCTGGACCATTTAGCACGTAAGAAGCCCGGTCGAGTTTTAAAATGATTAAATTTGAGTTTGATATATACGTCAAAAATATTTAAAAATATTACTTAGGAAATATTACTTAGGTGATTATATGGGCTGAGTCTACCCGGATAAGACGAAAAAAGGGATAAAACAGCATTCATTATCTTGAAAACAAGCTATTCATAGTTTTGATTAAAAACGAAACTAGTGTTTTTGAAGAGCCAACTTTGGAAAATAAATCTATCGAGAAAAGTTTCACCAATCGTGTTTTTGTCTTTAATTTATCTAGATTAAATCCTTAAGACGTTATCTTTGTCAAAAAAAACAAAACTGTATGTTTTGCGATTATTGAGAAAAAACGATTCTGCATTCATCAAAAACATTTATTAATCGTCTTAATTTGAGTACTTAGGTATCTTCAATAAGTCCTTATTATCTCACTCTTGTTATCGGCTCAGTATCAATCGATCAGCCGAACAATGCAGACGTCGGGTATCAATTTAATGCTTCAAAGAGTTATGTCATAGTGCTACGTGATATTCTGTGGCTGGACCTTGAAGCTTGACCCTAATCGTGACCGCTGTGGTGCAAATGCGAGAGACAGCGTTTTTAAATATATTAAACTAACAGTCCGCCCCGGCTTCGCACGGATGAACCTACTAATGAAGATTATAGGCAATTTTTTTGATAAGTACCTTAGGTTTTATTACAAGTATAGAAGGGTTTTTTTTAAATTTGTTAATCACTACATAGTATAAAGCAAAGTCGCTTTCCGCTTCCCGCGTCTGTATGTAATATGTATGTATGTCTGTATGTATGTTTGCTTATATCTTTAAAACTACACAACGGATTTTTATGCGGTTTTTTTTAATAAACAGAGTGATTCAAGAGGAAGGTTTATATGTATAATACATGCATAATATAGTAGAGAAACACTGATAATTTTAGAGGTTTCTAATGTGATGTCGTAAATAAACACATTTTTTTGCGCTTACATTGCAAATGCTGGCTGAACCCCACGAGATATATCAAAATAATGTACTACAGTATTGTACACCTTAAAAACTTCTACAAAAAAGTCAACGATGGTATTAGAAATGTCTTACGCACAGCGAAGCGGGCACGGGTCAGTTAGTTCTTAATAACGTAGCTTTTGATAGGTGAAAGAATGTTTAAAAGTGGTCCAGTAGTGCTTGAGTTTATACATTACAAACAAAAATACAAATTTAACTTCTTTATAATAGTGTAGATTCATTTAAGGGTAAGGTTCATTTTTTCATGGCGTCTTTATTGTTTCACGATTTTTATTTCTTGCAAAACGAAGCCTGATGGATAGATAGAAAATTATTTATTGCAAAATACAAGAATAATGCTCATAGGCGAACTTAATGTTAGTTAGCATTTTCTTCCAGCTAACTTTTGTTTAATTTGGAAAGGGAATGGCATACCAATAAAAAAGGTTATCCTTTTGAAATTAACATATAAATTACGTGCAAGAGAAGTAATCGTGATTATGACTATTCAATTAAAATTACATTTAGTTATATTTATTAGTATTTTGTGAACTGTAATTAGGTGAATGAGTAACTGACAACTTGAAGTACGAAGGGCATTATTATAGTTTTTAAAGACTAGTAAATACTTTTACCTACCTAAAATATCTTACAAATACTAGGTAAGTAATCGTTTTTAAACAAAAATACATATTGTATCTCCTTTTAATAGAAATGTAGATTAATAGAAATAAATAAATATTGGTGGACATTTCACACAACGTCATCTAGTCCCAAACTAAGCTAAGCTTGTACTATGGGAACTAGATTACTGATTAAATAATAAATAAACATCGATGGACATTATCACAGCGCTATCTAGCCCCAAAATAAGCAAAGCTTGTACTGAGCTGTGAGGCCAGTAATACTTACATTCTTTTTTTTTGTAAATATATACCTATGATACTTAACACCCAGACACAGAACATCTATGTTCATCACACAAATGTATGATGAATGCAATAATCATACACAAAAAATAAAAGGGAATACTTAGAGGTGTGTTGGTTTGATTTATCGTATGAGAATGTTTGCTGTTATGAAGTCATATCCGCAGCAATTAATCATTTTTTTATTAGATCAGCGCATGTCATGCTAACAATTATTTGAAAATAGATACCTATACCTATACTACGACGATATTACTTATACTACCTAGCACTAAAAATAGTATAGACATTGTAAATTAAAAAGTTATCTGTGGACATAGCGATATCGGGCATACTACATTAAGGTGATATGTGAAATGTTTGGTTTTTTGTATGGGCTGAGTCTACCCGGAAAAGACGGAAAAAGTGATAAAACTGCATTATCTTGAAAACCATCAAACTTAAAAAGAAACTGTCTATAATTTACTTAGCTAGTGTGTTTATATAACGAGTTATATAAAAAAACTGTTTAGCTATTCATAGTTTTGATTAAAAACAAAACTAGAAGTTTTGAAGAGCCAACTTTGGAAAATAAATCTATCGAGAAAAGTTTCACTAATCGTGATTATATCCTTAAGATATCTTTGTCATAAAAACACAAAACTGTATGTTTTGCGGTTATTGAGAAAAAAAACGATTCTGCATTCCTCAAAAACATTTATTACTCGTCTTAAAGTTTAATATTGTATTTACTGATATACAGGATGTATTAATATCACTCCCGAAAATGTAAACTTCAAACCAATTCAAACCATGCATCTTACTTATGGATTATGGATTATTACCGAAAAAAAAACAAAAGATAAGATTTGGCCTTTTCCAAAATCGTGATGCATGTATGAAGATAATATTTTTGCACCTTGGGTTCAGTTCATTAGCGGCCATTATCGCCTATAATTTAAGTAGTATTGCCATTGTCATAGGGGTTTTCGAATAAACTATTATTCGTTTTAACGCATTGCTAAAAAAACAGTTATAATATACGAGTAAAACTCCCCAAAAAAACCGGCCAAGTGCGAGTCGGACTCGCGAACGAAGGGTTCCGTACCATTATCTATAAAAAACGGCAAAAAAAACACGTTTGTTTTATGGGATCCCCACTTAAATATTTATTTTATTTTGTTTTTTGTATTTGTTTTTGTCTCAACAACAGAAATACATCATCTGTGTAAATTTCAACTGTCTAGCTATCACGATTCATGATATTCAGCCCTGTGCCAGACAGAAGAACAGACAGACGGACAGCGAAGTCTTAGTAATAGTAATAGTAAAAACGGGACTCTAAAAAAGGATTTTGGTTCTCACTAGGGGCATTCGTAGAGCCTAGGAATGTATCTATCTTCAGTTTTTAGGAGCAGATTTGTTACACTCTGTACAAGTACAAGACTAAGTACAGTGTTGCAGATATGAATTGAACAGCTCATCTGGTTGATTTTGTATATTGGTACTTCCATCAAAAGCGGTTCTTAAAATACCTACTTCGGTTAATAACATAAGAACGACCCTTCACCGCATTCCTGCACGAAGATTGCTAGAATAGATCTAAATTGAAACTAAATAGGTTACTAACTAAAAAATGGAATGATTTGCGGTTTCCACTCGAGTCGACAGTTTTGTTGTGAAAAGATTTTTTTTGGAGACACCCATTTAATTCAATTAGAGCATGCATTTCCGTATTAGTTTTTGTCACTTCGATAAGGCACAAAATGCGAACATTTTTTATTTTGTTTTATTTTAACTTTATTGCAATCCAGTGTGGTAATGTTGGTTATCTTGAGAACGCTTCCAACTTTAAGTGATCTGGATCAGTTAAGCTACCTATAAAATTATAGCAACTGTCTTTAGATAGCTCTTGGATCCTTAAAGATGTCTTAGAAGGGTAGTGAGATGTACGTTCAAATATTGCATTATTATTATGCCTCCTAAGAACTAAAAACTATCGTGGTTGTTAATCATTTTAAATAGAAATACGGCTAATTACCACGTTTTTTCTTGTATTGCTGATGTTTCCAGACAATTCAGATGCTCTTCATCATGAGACCGCGATCAACTACAGATCGACGAATACACATCTGAATTGTCTAAAAACATCAGCAATAAAACGTGGTAATTAGCCGTATTTCTGTTTAAAATCAAAAGCAGTGCTCGCAGATATAACCTGTTTTTCATATTATACGTTCACCGCAATATTGCGACAGTAATAGACAGTGTACATGACGGCCATTGCTTATCAGGAACACAAAACTAAGCTGAAGAGTTTCCGCTTCCCTTTGTTACCCATATTCATTAAAACTCGCGGTTTCCAGCACGTAATATGATTAAAAATATAAATGAAGCTAGTTTTAATTGCATGTGAGGTAGACTAGTGATGTGCAGGGTTATAAAAATTGTAGAGTATATGCAGATATTTTGTTTAAAAACTATTTAAAATGTGGGCATGTGCCAAACATAATGTTCGGACGTGCCTCTGACTACCCCCCCTAGACATCTTCAAAGGATCTAAGCGCCTTGAAATCTAAGAGGATATCTACGTATTTATTTTTAGGGTTCCGTACCCAAAGGGTAAAAACGGGACCCTAATACTAGGACTTCTCTGTCCGTCTGTCTGTCACAAGGCTGTATCTCAAGAACCGTGATAGCTAGACAATTGTCATTTTACAGTTAATGTATTTCTGTTGCCGCTATAACAACAAATACTAAAAACAGAATAAAATAAATATTTAAGTGGAGCATATTCCCATACAACAAACGTGTTTATTTGGCGTTTTTTATAGATAATAGAGCCCGACTCGCACTTGGCCGGTTTTATTTTATTTTTTTCAACCATCGAATCTTGCATTTTAGCCAGGCACTCGCTTTCCGCGCCACCTAGATCGTCAACATATGCGGATATCGGATATCCTAGTACACTAGTAGATATCTGGTACATCACTAGCAGACAGGGGCTCGAGGATGTAAATTAACAGAAAGACAACGTCAGGCTTTGTTTAACAAACGCATTACACGATTTAGTCTCCTGCAAACATTTTGCCGCAGTAGTGGAGCAAATTAAAGTGTCTATCTACGGGTTTTATCTTTGTAACATGAATGTAATTATTGCACAATGAAACCGGTATGATAAAAAAAACATAACTTTATTATGATAATGGTTAAAGGCATAAGAAAAGCAGTATTCGCAGTTACATTATTCTCTCATATTCGTTCACAATATAGCGGCGATGGGCTTGCAACCTGTCACGTATGGAATTGCTACATACTGCAAAATGTGGGTATTGTGTCAAACGTAATGTTTAGACGTGCCTCTGATTACACCCTTTAGACATCTTCAAGAATCACTCGTGTCGTGATCCTATTTCATTTCTTGAAATATATTCGAAGTTCAAACCATAGATATCATAATAGCAAAACAAAATATAAAGCCGGTAAATAAACAAATCCTAATAATATTAAAAATGTGAAACTTTGTGAGTTTTTTGTATGTTTGTGTCTCAATCAGGCCTAAACGACAAAACGGATTAAGATGAAATTTTCTGTAGATGTAGATTAATGCCAGAATAAAACATAGATTACTTTATAATATGAAAAACATCTCCAAAATGATATAAAACGCAAAAGGGATGATTTCGGTATAGATGGCGCTGGTGTGCAAGAAATCTGACATCACTGACTAAAAACATTCACCCTCGTATTCAAGAACGACACTATGAGAACACGCACCCACAGTGGACGAAATCTTTTTTCATAAACATCACGTGAGCGGCCTTTAGAGCTCAACTTTGGCTAAAGGCACACGACAATGTGCCTCTAGTCACACTATGCAGTGTCGCACAACACATAAAGTGATGTTTATGAAAAAAGATTTCGTCCACTGTGGGTGCGTGTTCTCATAGTGTCGTTCTTGAATACGAGGGTCAGTCTTTTCTATCTGATTATTGAAATTTGACAGGACAACGTCTGACTCGGGTCGGCTAGTAGTACATAAAACTAAATAGCATTTTCTAAAGAAAACTCCGAGAAATCATAGCTTGCTCACACGTGTCTAAGTAAATCTGTAAATAAGGCTGTTTACAAAGCAGCGAATCGTTTTATTTTACTCGACTGGGTTCAGTAGGCATCTAGTTATATGCCCGCATGCAATCTCCTTCCAAATGTCATTGACTTTGGATTAAGGTGATAAGTGAAATTTTTGACATTTTGTATGGGCTGAGTCTACCCGGATAAGACGGAAAAAGTGATAAAACTGCATTATCTCGAAAACCATCAAATTTAAAAAGAAACTGTCTATAATTTATTTAGTTATTATGATTATCTAACAAGTTATATAAAAATTAACTGTTTAGCTTTTCATAGTTTTGATTAAAAACGAAACTAGTGTTTTTGAAGAGCCAACTTTGGAAAATAAATCTATCGAGAAAAGTTTCACCAATCGTCATTCTGTCTGTAATTTATCTAGATTATATCCTTAAGTTATCTTTGTCATAAAAACAAAACTGTATTTTTACGGTTATTGAGATAAAACACATTAATTACTCGCCTTAAATTATTCTTATACTAGTTCGCTTATCATTGAATATGTTTGAATCACTTACTCGTACATGAGAATACTAATAGAATATAAATGACTAGCCGACCCGTATGTATGGGGACTCCCTTTCCCGCATTTGGACTCCTGTTTGGTCCGTTATGCGTGGTAGCCGACCCGTGACAGACGTTCTTCTGTAAAATTTCAATAATCGAATAGAAAAGACTGAATGTTTTTAATCAGTGATGTCAGATTTGATGCACACCAGCGCCATCTATACAGAAATAATTCCTGTTGCGTTTTTTATCGTTTTGGGGATGTTTTTCATATCTTAAAATAGTCTATGTTTTAATCGGGCATCATATCTACATCTACAGCAAATTTCATCTTAATCCGTTTTGACGTTTGGCCTGATTAGGCACAAACATACATACAAACTCACAAACTTTCACATTTATAATATTACTAGCCAACCCGTGACAAACGTTGTTCTGTCCATTTTTTTTGTAATAATCACATACTTAGGAAAAATCAATTTCAGGCAGCTTCCAATTTTTTACTACAAACCTTGTACTGATAAAATAAATTACGAATTTTGAAACAATAATTAGTCAAAACTGCGTTGCTATGACGACTAAATGTTTTTAGTCTGTGATGTCAGAAAAACCAATTGCCGCATGTCAAAGATTTATTTTTGTTGTGTATGTAATCGCTAGAAGAAAAAATATTATGAGAGATTAAAAAAAAAAGTTAAATTCGGGTAAAAGTGAGAGAGTTCTTTCTATAGGATTATTCAAATTTGGATAGGATTACGTCTGTCGGGTCAGTAGGTGCTAAAAAGCGATTGCATGCGGGCATATCACGTCGGAGCCTGATCGAGTTGCAATCAAGGGGATGAGAGCAAGCAGCCGGTTTAAATACTTTCATTTCCTGTCTTGTATGTTGCTGGAATTCAATATCTTCACAATATTTAAATTCCACTATAAATATCGGTGCTTTTGCTGTTTATTGAAGCAGTCCGCCCCGGCGTCGCACGGGTGTTATAACTAACGATTGTATGGCAATTTTTTTTTACACGTGGGTTTTTTATACGTATCCCTAACTTTTTTGAAAATATTCTATCGCCTATGTTCATCAGGGATAATGTAGAATTCTTAAGGTAAAACTATTTTTCAAATCGGTTCAGTAGTTTCGGAGCCTATTCAATGCAAACAAACAAACAATCAAATCATTTATCTTTATAATATTAGTATAGATCAATATTAGTTATATAGGGTGTATTGAGACTACCTACTATATTAAAACGAAAGTAAAATAGATGTTCAGAAAATCGGTTATTACCGCAAAAAATAAGCTGATAAGCATGCTTGAGTTTGCAAGCCCATCGCTTTTATACTAACTGCTTTCCTCACGACATTTTCTTCACCGTTTCCATGCCTGTATAATAAATACATGAATGCATAATATTTTTACAACAAATACATAATACAATTAAATCGAATCTAGCCCATGATCTATAGATTGAAAGTAAAGTTACATGCTCAAACCTAGATACTAGATTAAAATAAAGGTGATGTACAAATGCATAAATTCCAATCGACAGCGAAGACGCCTGCACACATCAGTTACAATATTGTCTCGAAAGCCGCAAGCAAGCCTGCAGCTTGTTAGGGCAATCAGAATATATCTCTCCTATACTATTGATATACGTAGAAACATTGATAAATAACTGGGTGTATAACAGAATTGATTTGCGGTTTCTCCACGTAAGACAGCAGTACATCGCTAAAATAAAAAATAAATAGGATCACGACTGTAATCACCAAGTTTGGTAGACATCCTCTCAGATCTCCAAGCGCTTAGATCCTTTGAAGATGTCTAGTGGGGGTAGTCAGAGGCACGTCCAAACATTATATTTGGCACATGCCCATCGCCGCTTATAAAAATACTAACTGTTTTCCTTCACCGTTTTGAGCACATGTTTTTGATGCGCATATACATTTTTCGAACAGAAAAATCCATTGATGCACGCCGGAGCCTTTAATTAGTAGACGGGCCCGGACGGGACACGGATCAGGCACTGTTTAATATAAACAGCTTCATACCCAATGTATGTAACGTTTTAAATCCGTGCCCCATCCAAGCCACGTACACGGCACGCCTCGGGCACGGCCCAGTCTTAAATAAATCTACTCTTATATTGAGATTCAATATTGTACTGACGGTATAGCAAGGCTATTATGACATAAATTTATCAATGGCATGAGACGAACTCTAACACTTACTATCCCATTTGGACATCTTAAGGATCGAAGCGCTTGGAGATCTAAGCCGATTCCTACCGTACTTGGGAATTATAGTTTTACCTAATCCTAATACACCTACTCGTATTTATAAAAATAAGCTTAATATAAATTATTATCAACCAACAATTTTCTATCGTATTACTCAGATTACTTAGGTTTATTAAAAGGAAGATTTATTTTTATTATTATGTGTTTTTTTTAATAATTGCAAAAGGTGTACCCACAGCTTTTATTTTAAAGGCCGATTATAGGATTTTAGAACGAAATACGATTTGTTAAACATTCCGAAAGATTTTTCATTAAAAAATACTAAAAGCCTCCTATTTGTTCTACTTCCAAATAAAAAAATGTTTTACATATATGTTTACCTACATGCCTACTAAAATGTGTATAAATAGGTACCATTTATATACAAAAAGGATCACAACTGTAATCCCCAAGTACGGTAGATTCCTCTCAGAACTGCAGGTGCTGAGATCCTTAATGATGTCTAGAGGGGTTAGTTAACCTTAATTAAAGACAGTTTTATTTATTAAACATATTTTCTGTCCCATCCGGGTAAACTCACGGCCGTTTTTGCAAAAAAAAAGGCAATCATAATTTTCTACCAATGCCATTACGCCTATTAATCTTGAAAACTAACAATTTGGAAACTAAATTGAAGCAATTGAATGAATGTTTGTGGTATTATTGCAGTTAATTTATTCAACAACACTACCTACCACCTTAATATGTTGTAATTTACACGTTATTATGATTCTAATTTGGTCACTAGCTCACACTAACAATAATTTAACGCACACACGTGCTCGAAACGAAACTTCTTTTTCTTGAAATAGAGCAGTGTCTTGGAAAGTTTTTTTTCCCGTAGCATGTGGAAATTATGGCAATTAGTTCGATTTATGTTTGCGCGGTAAGCTACCCAGACCTTCTGCTTCGCATCCTTCTTTTCTAATGACCGACATATCGCTCCCGTAATATTTATAGCTTAAGCCACCGTTTTACATCGATATACGAGTATATCGAAGATATTATAGATACGATGTATCGATAAAATTCGATATCTGCATGTGGATGTTCGTCGATGGTTGTAAGTGATTAATCAAATATGGTGTGCATGTGTGCAACCGAAATAAATTTGTATCATTACTTATTTATATTAACTAGCAGACTCGATCACGCGTTGTTGTTTACAAATATCGCGATTATAAAATGAGATGTTAGCTATCCTATCTTTGCAAAGTTAAAAAAAAAAGTGCAAAGTTTCATTGAAATCGTAAATCATCATAAAAATTAGTTTAGGAGTCCAACGTGGACAAACAACGTGACGCGTAATTTATATATATTAAGGTTAAATAGCCGAGCTTACACTAGTATCAATACGGAAGATCTGGATAGAATACATCGTAAAAGATGGTGGCAAAAATGATAGGAAAAGGCTTTGATAATAATCTAGAAATCTGATACAACACAGTAAAAGTTCGAACCGTTTATTGAGTAATTTACCAGAAGTTAACCAGTATATTTGTATGCACAATTTAGCAACACTGTCAATAGAGTTGATTGGCACAATTTAAGGGCTAATTGACGTGGACAATACGTGGCCTATAAATTTAGTGCGGCAGCTGTAGGTGGTGGTGACAAGCGAAACCGAACAACTTAACTTTAGAGGTAACTAGTGTTAAACCTCGCGACTTCGTTCACGTAAAGTTATTTTGAAACAAACTTCAATCCCCGCTGTACCCTCTTGGGGTTTAATTTTGGGAATTCCTTTCATAGTGCACCCCTAAACACCAAAAGGAATACACCTTCCAAATTTTAAGTTTCTAGGCCAATAGTTTTTGGTTGATAGATCAGTCAGTCAGTCAGTCAGTCAGTCAGTTACGCAATAGTTTGATGCGTTTAGATTTAGCAGGCACACAGAGGACACGGTAGTTACTTGGTAATTGACAGTACCTCCCGCAGTGAGGCATTATATAGACTGATATCGGATAAAGCCGAGTGCAAACAGTTAGCGATATATACATTTATTTGCAAATTATCTTTTACTAGCCAACCCGTGACAAACGTTGTTGTGTCAATTTTTTTAGCTTTCAGGCAGCTTCCAATTTTATCCCTAACAAACTTGTAATGATAAAATAAATTACGTATTTTGGTAGAATGCGTATCATTTATTAGTCAAAAATAACGGTATAGGTGCCTAAACAGCATAAAAAGCGTAGGTGGCATTCTGTACCAATAAATCTTGGTAAATAAAAATAAAAATAAATCCAATAAATATCATAACATGATAATCATATATTTACAAAATAGCCCCACTGGTTTTTAAACAGATTTTAAATAAACTGCACTACCATTTGATCGTGACATATGATCTATTAAAGCTTAGATATTCTGTGTTTAAAGCACTACCGGCCATTGTTTTCGCATTCTCATTGTGTTCCAGACAGTGACAAAAAACATTGCTAGGACAATCTACATTTACCAAACCGCTAAAGCCGGTATAGTCCATTTCTCTCGTCCATCAGACGGTCTTACAAACAAAGCAACTTGTTTTTGCCAAATAAATATTTATCCTATCAGGTACGTATTATTATTATAGCTGAAATGAATGGTATTTGCGGTGCCATCGACCTTTGCCGAAAGCCTAAAATAACAACGTTTAAGAATTCATTATTTTCAAAAGCCGCGTCAAATCGGCGAATCCAAAGAGAAAATAAAGGATTATTCTTCACCGTTAATGCAGAAGCGAAAGTTTCGCGTTTTCAATGAAAGTAAAAACACCGAAACTCGTTTGAATTTATCGCAGTCATCCAGTCTACAAATATCGCTTTCCGTAATCAAACAATATAAAAACCTTGGTACTAGAAAATGCTGTCTAAGAGCTATTAATTCTTATAAGCGGTTCCAAACTTACCCCAGTATTTTATTACCAAACTTACATGCCATAAACCCTCTTGGGGTGAATCCTAAATCATTTCAACACTCGCCAGAAGATTTTCTTAGGATTTTTCCATTTTTAAACAAAGTCCAGCTCCAGGGCGACTATGAAAGCAATTGTTATACAAAAGTACTGTCAAAAAGTAATTATTTTGATGTAATTTAACTAAATTTGTTGTCAACATCTTCTGGTATGAGCCACCGAGTGCTTTATTACGGCATAGATTTGGCCATGACTCTGTATGCATCGGAAAGTTATTGACTTTTGATAATGAACAAAACGAGTTTGCTGACCAAGTGCGCGGCCTCATTCAATACCAGGCATACTAACATATTCGGCGAGATACAACATTCATACTCTAACTATCATACTCGTACATTACCTGTTTTATTTAAAGCAATTCAACGTTGCAATCATTCAGCGAGTAATGTGATTCGAAGTGACAAAGTAATCGCGCGGATACGAAAGTAGTTGTGATGATAGTGGAAGATAATTTAATGTTAAGGTGACTGTTAAATTTATGACAGCTCGCATTTTTTGTACTCGGTCGTATTCTGTGGCCGCACACTAAGAATAGTGCAAACGCACACATTGAAGCTACTTCACACTTCATTTACCAAGACTAAATAACTAGTCTTGATACTTGAAAATATTTGGTGCAATAGGTATGTCATATTTGTATAGGTAGGTATGTACTTAATAATTTTATAGGTTGCACTTGACAAAAAGAAAATAAATATAGAAAAAAATAATATATATTATAAGACAGGTTACAAATCGTAAAGTGCTACTACACAGTTACTAATATTTGACTGTGCAAAAAATATTTGTTAGGTACCTACTAATAAAATACATTATGACAAAACGGTAAGTATCGTTTTTTTACAAGCTCTTATTTAACTTGCAGTTTATGTACATATTTATGTATGTATGTTTGATAAGGTGGAATCTTGCAACTTAATTTTAAGCAGTTATCCCCAATCGATTGAGCTGAAATTTTGCATACATAATATGGTGACAGCGAGTTGATCTGATGATGGAGTCAGGAGCTGTTCAACGGAACCCTTCACAAAATAGTCGAATTGAGGCAAAACTTTGCATACCTATCAATCTCAATGACAATGTAAAATTATGGTACTAGCTAGCTGGTCTGATGATGGAGGTCGGATGTAGCCATCGGAACTCCTCAACTACACAAAATAACCACGTCGCGTTTGGGCTCGGTTATTTTTATCTTGACGAGAACTAGAGCAGAAGACATTACAAAAGCTTGATTTAAAAAATATATTTTTAATAAAAAAACTTATTGTCATCTAAAATCGATGACGGCACCGTCAACGTTTCGAGTACCACTCACAGAAAGTTTTGAAAGTGAAATACTGATAAAATATGTAGGTATGCTTTTGAATATTGTGTGCGAGCTATGATCTCGAAGATCCATAGACCGCGCGTAGCGAGGGTCAACAAGTTCTGGAATTAAACAGTTATTGTAAAACTTTACTAAATAACCCTCCATAACATTTTCTTTCCAGAAAAATCAAATATGAATTTGTAAAAAGAGATGACCAACTCTTTTTAAAAATTCATATTTTCCATTGTATTTGTACTAAATGACATCACAAACCTGCAATACTTTTTAAGACCTATCCAAAGACATGAGGAGTATGCGAGAAAAAAAAACATCTGAAAATATGTATTTATTTCTACCACATTGTCGGCGTGACTAATGTTTATTCATGCCAAATTACAGCTTTCCAGTACTAAGAATATCTGAGCTAAGCTGCGGACGAATGGACGAAAATGGCAAAACTATAAGGGTTTTTTGTGAACTACGAAACACTAAAGAGCACTTTCAGTATTTAGAATTAAACAATTTTTCAGGACACTTTATTTTTTTTTAACTATTTAATTATTTGCATCATGTACTTAAACTTAAGTATATGCCATCAAAAACAACTTGTAAAAATAAAAATAAAAAGCCAATTCTCGCAACGCAACTCAGTTTCTTTTTTTGTCTTTTTTTTGTTGGAACTATGCTCGTGTGTAGTAAACTTAACTTGTGAGATATTGTATAAGTAGCCTAAGATGACCAGAGATAATCTGTCGATGTCAGTCTCTCTTCCCTGTTCGCTTGTTACGGCTGGTCGTGTTCTATATCTCTACAATAAAGAATCCATATATATCACCCAGATCGTGTATATGTATAATTTAACCAAAAACCCAACAGTTCTTCTATCGTAAAAAGTTGTGAGATTTCAATGTCTGTCTGTCTGTCTAAAAAATGGCCTGAACTGCTTCGAGAAAAGGATGGTACGACTGTGCCGCTTTTTTGCTAGACTTGGCGAGGGCACTACCGTGCCCCCAGATAAACCTTGCTTTGATAATAACAAATACCGACCTTTTTAGAAGGTTCAACATTTTTGGTTCAATGCGTATCGTATCATTCGTCAGTCATTCATCAGTCGTCAAAATTGATTAATGCTAGATTTGTTGCACACCAGCACTCGGAGTCTTTTTATAGTTTTGAGGATGTTTTTTAATTAAAAATAGCCTATTTATAAGGTAGAGGTATATTTACATCGACAGCAAATTTCAATTTCATCCGTTTAGTCGTTTAGGTCTGATTGAGGTACAAACATCCAAACATACTTAACATCCGCACAAACTTTTAGATTTATAATATTAAAGGTAGATAAATAATAATTATAAATTATATTCATAATCTGAAATTTATGTAATTTTTCTAAATCCAATTATAGATAAAGTATCATTTTTTTCCATCCATGTATAAAAAAACACGCTTGGTAATATAGGGTAGATTGGGTCTAAGCGATACAGGTAAGGATCATGGTACCTTAGAACTTTAATTTCAAAACAGAAATGTATCAAATCAACATTTATATTTATTTAATAGGACTAATTAGGGACACTTCAAAAACCACAGCAAAAGACGTTGTCCAGAAAGTATTATCACTAAAATGGAAATAGGCCGGGCACATACAAAGATTACAAAATGAGAGGTGATCTAAAACAATTATGAATTGGGACCCAATACATAAAAAACGAAGAAGAGGAAGGCCTGCTATTCGATGGGATGATGACATCGTGAAAGTAGCAGGCAAAACATGGAGCAGAGCCGCTAGAGATCGGGAAAAATGGATAGAGCTGGAGGAGGCTTTTACCGCTGAAAGCGGTCCTTACACATAATTTTATATACCTATGCATAAATACATATTTAAGTTAATTTTATATTGTGCAAGGAAATAAAAGCTTTTATTATTTATTATTAATTAGGGACACAACCAGGTTCACATTTTCCTGAAATTTAATATTTTTATTAAAATAACAATCAAATACGAAACATCGGCTTATTTCGATTTTGCTCCGACGCGACGTATGCAAAAAGGTAAAACCGTATACTATTATCATATTGTTTCGAAACCAAACTCGATGAAACGCATCTACTACAAAATAAAACCATCCAACTCTTTCAACAAACCATGCATTGTACCTAACCTTCATCTGTGTGGCTTGCAAATTCTTCAAGGCAATATATTATACAAATGTTATCATTAGTTTTGCATGTCCAGTATTTTACCCCGGTATACCATTATGTAAGACCTCCTCTAAATTCGAAGAAAAATGTGACGTGGACGTGCTTCCCCGAGCGCGTCTGAGCGCTAACTGACGTGCCGACTTGAGGTGAATGTGAGTTTTGTATGGAAAAAATGTATGGAGAAGTTTTATTGCATTTTATATTGTTCATAAATGAAAAAGTAAATTATTTGAAAACAAGATAATGCCACGCGGTATAGAGAAATATAAAATCTACAATTTCGTATTATTTTCAAATAAAAATATGCTGTGGGTCTAAAGATATTGGTACCTAACCAGACCCCATTTTTCGACATTTTCAGCGGTTCTTGCGACGGTAAAAACGTATTTTTTTGAAAATGTTGTATAGAACTGGCCAGTTTTTATTATCTACTATTAAAGATGAATATATTATCAGTAATTTTGTATCATTATATCCTCACAACTGTGATTCCTGGTTTTTAAATCGGTACCTGAAAATCATTGAAATACGTGTGTGGGTGTGAGCCGGGCCTTAACGGACAGGTCTTATGGCCTGTGCCACTTCAGACGTAAGTTCGTTTCTCCCGTTTGCGTCTACAGGTCTTAGCAATTGGAGATGGGGTTTTTTTTAACAAAACAAAATAAAAAAATAAACTAAACTGGTGAAGTAAAAAATCGCGAGGAAACCAAAGCTTATAAATATATATATCTGAAATCCTATAGATAATGTCAATGATACGAATAAATAGAGGAGTCAATAATGACCGCTAGTTAACTGAATATAAAGTGCAAAATTATTTTCTTCATTCAGCATTCTGGAAAAGCCAAATAATGAAGTTGAAAAATTCACCACTTTTGTTTTCGATTTTCTCGGTGATCATTCAAAATGCATAGTCCGAACATCCAGTAACAGTTTTATAGAGTAGTTTTACACACTGTATATTTAGAAGTAAGTGACATATCTCTTTGTATCTTGTAGTAATATTACTTTGGATAAAAAAACAAATAACTGCAACTTAGCTTGTTTCCGATGCAAAAAGATAAAGAGAAAATGTTAAGTCATTTTGTTGATAACCAATAACCCGGGGCTTCGCGGCTATGAATAAATAATGAGTCGCGGAGACGGTGTCTACAAACTTTTTGATTAATGGTCATTGTAGGGTACAAGTTTCATAAAGACTTTTATAATAAACGGATATTTTATTGATTACTAGCTTAAGCGCGCGGTTTCGCTCACGATACTTACACAAAAAGTATTATATGTTGTTTTAATTAAGGTTATAATCTATCCTCATACCGAATTTCATTGAAATCGGTGCAGCGGTTACTGCGTGATTGAGTAACAAACAGACATCCAAACTTTCTCATTTGGTATATTAGTGTGATGATGATTGGCTCTCGTCATCAGCTGTTGTGTTGTCTGTTACCAGAGATTGAGTTTGGAGATTGTCTAAAAAGGGATGGCTGGTTGATTAAGTTACCTTATCGCAAGTTTGTGATGATTTACTGAAATTTCAAGATCCATTTATCTCAGTATAGGCTGTTACGGTAGAGGAACTTTCTTTTACTTTCTAGAAGCTTCCAGGGTAGCATCTAGAAGCATCCTCAATGCCGTCAGTATCTTGGGAACTCTTCCTACTGGTAGTGATGTGGATCGGTTAGTACTTTTAATTATTAATCTTGTTTGAGCCTTCATCTTGTTCGATTGACACCACACTGGAGCTCTATATAGCAGATAGACCCAAGCCTTGTTTGTTGCCTGATTCTTCTAGGCTTGGTCGCGAGGAACAGGCGTAGCTTCACCTAACTCATAGCATCCTTGTGATTTTATTGAAATAAATTATTTTTGAATTTGAATTTGAATTTGAATTTGAATTTGAATT
Organism: Hydriomena furcata; assembly: GCA_912999785.1. Lineage (NCBI taxonomy): Eukaryota > Metazoa > Arthropoda > Insecta > Lepidoptera > Geometridae > Hydriomena > Hydriomena furcata. The sequence continues at coordinate 11,764,668 of OU538828.1, read as the reverse complement.
TGAGTTGAGCTACCTGTAGACTGTTTCTATAGATGGCCTAACGGGTTCTTATAAATTTTGTTAATTTTCTGTAATATGTTAGTATTAGATGTTATTTGGTTTTGAAATAAAAGTATCCTATCTAGGTCATTCATAATCTATCTATACACCGTATTTCGATCAAATTGGTTCAGTCATTACAACCTACGTGATTGAGTACTAAACAAGAAAAGTTAAGTGATAAAATTAATCAAATGAGTAGTTCTTATATAGTTTTTCTTTATGAACTTGGATAAACAAATAAAACTAATAGCCAATTACAACTATTTTAAGTTATAACAATATTTCTTTTTCGGGAGACAATCTTTTTGTATTCTTGTAAGCGGCGATCGACTTGTTACCTGTCACGTATGGAATGAAAACGACTTTTGTCGTGACTTCGATAATTTTGTTGAATTTAGAATAGAATAGATTTTTTTTTTATTTCCACTACATAATACAGACAATAAAGATAAGATATTAATAAAATTTGCATTGTGTCAGAAATAAGGCTACCCCTCAGCATTTGCTAAAGCAATGCAAGACTATTAATTGAACTACAGAGGTGAGCATTTATTAAATCACATATTATCAGGTCAAAGATCTGGTTTTGGTGCCTACCCCGGTTTTGGTCATTTTAAATTTTGGCAGTCTATAACTAAGCATAGCAAACAAACTTATTTTAAATACATAGTTAATGCAATTCTTTGTCTATGGTCCGTTCTGATTAATGACAGTTTTGATGCGTTTTATCTCTAGACTTGATTGACCACAACTAAATATTTCCCGTTTTGTCTATTTAAATATGAATAATGAATAAATAAATATCGCCTGGTACAAAACCTTTGCTTAACCTAAGAGATAGATCAATATTTAATTCTATGTTGTTTTAAAATCCTCGTTTGAATCATTTTTTCAATATAAACCGTTTATTTTAAAATTTAAATGTTGTTAAAATGCCCACATCAAGCGTTTTCACCCTAGTTACATACGTACTTCTACGTTCGTACTTCTATAAATATTACATGCGTATACCGCCAACAATATTTTTAACCACTTCCGTAGAAATACAACCATAAACTATAAACTCCTAGACACGGAAAACCTGCGGTTTTGCGATCAAAAGCAGTTTCGTAAACTTTTCTTGTCTGTGAAATTCTTATGAAACTATATTTTTTCGAAATCGTACTCATATTTCACGCAATAGGTCAAAGATTAGGCTTTCGGGTATCAATTGAGTGAATTGGATTAGTGCCGTGTTGCGAAAAATAATTGCAAAATGACTCGAAAAACAAGCCAAATGCAAGTCGGACTCGCGTGCGAAAGGTTCCGTACCATAATCTATAAAAACGCCAAAAACAAGTTTGTTGTATGGGAGCCACACATAAATATTTATTTTATTCTGTTTTTAGTATTTGTTGTTATAGCGGCAACAGAAATACATCATCTGTGAAAATTTCAACTGTCTAGCTATCACGGTTCATGAGATACAGCAATGGGTCAGACAGACGGACAGACGGACAGTCGGACAGCAAAGTCTTAGTAATAGGGTCCCGTTTTTACCCTTTGGGTACGGAACCCTAAAAATATACTCGGAGCTGTGTAATTGTGTTTATGTATTTTTTTCTAAGATTGCTTTTCTTGTCATCTCTTTGTTTCAAACTAGCGACCCGCCCCGGCTTCGCACGGGTAGCATGTTATTATACATATAAACCTTCCTCCTGAATCACTCTATCTATTAAAAAAAACCGCATCAAAATCCGTTGTGTAGTTTTAAAGATATAAGCAAACATACATACAGACATACAGACGCGGGAAGCGGAAAGCGACTTTGCTTTATACTATGTAGTGATGTGACAGCAGTAGAAAAACCGACGAAAATGTTCATTTATGAGTATATAATGTACCTGAAATATTAGTTTCATAGAGGAAGTTTTATAAACGAACTATTATTTCAACATAAATTTAAATGGGACCAACTTTACAAAATACTTTAAAAAAAGGCAACAAACCTAAATAGGTACTCATAAGCAACCAATTAGACTAGTCTATCTGCGCTGTAGGTTGTGGGTTCGATCACCACCCAGGACAATTAGTTGTGTGACTGAGTGTTTTAATGTAAGTAAAAGTAGTTGTGTTTACGAAAAAAAGCATAAAAAAATTATATCCGTTATCTGGTTTAGTTTGGGGCAAGATGGCACCAATCATCATCATCTTCCTGCCCTTAACCCACTTAAGTGGGGTCGGCACAACATGTGTACTTCTTCCATTTCCTTCTATCAGCCGTCATCTCATCACTCACTCCTTTCTTATTTTATTTATTTTTTATATTATAAATTTCAACACATACCGACGCGTTCTTTGTGAAAACTCATCGAAGTAAGTTTATCAACACAATGAAGAAATAAAATACCTTACTTAACCGCAAAGTAATGGCTCACCATTACTATTGTATTTCAAAAGACAATTTATCTTTGGCGTTGCTTTCTAGTGACGATTGAGACGATGACACATACCATCCACACACTCGTTTATAGCGGTCAGAGATTGCCTTATTTACATACTAGCTTCCACCCGTGTCTGCACTTGTGTGATACTTAGATAAAAAGTAGCCTATTTGTTATTGCAGAGCATATTATGCTATGTAAATTCCAAATTTCATTCGAATTCGTTTGATCAGATAAATATAATGTTCGGACCACCTGTCTCTCCTTTAAGTTTAATCACAGATCTGACCACCTGAAGATCTGAGAGTTTAGGCATTTTCAAGGATCTAAAAGCCTGGAGATCTGAGACGATGTCTACTGTACTTGAGGATAACAGTCGAGGTTTCATTTCATTTTTAATTTCTAGCTCTTGAAACAACAAATACAGTACTGCATATAATGTTGCTCTAAGTAAGTAATTGTGTGTAGAATCCCTTGTAAGGAAGGTTCTGTGGTTCCGCTCTCACATTGTCAGGAAGCGGTATTGTCCTGTCCTCGAGGCGTCCGCTCACACTTATGAATCTTATGGTAATACTCGTAGCACATAACTCTACATTACAATACTGGCACGCTTATTGCGTGAAAAACGATTTTCACCCGCTGGTTTTCATTGCTTTCAAATTCAGTTCTTAGTCCAGTCATTACGTCGGATAAAACGGGTTAGAAATGCATGTGAACCGAGAAGGCTCAAATTTGAATAAAACTTGGGGCCTAGAAAAGCTTAACTTGAAATTGTCGACAAAGATTTTCTATATGCATTTTCCGCCATCTTGAAAATAGGTATAAATTCAGTTTTTTTAGAAAAATTCGTTTCACCGTTGAGATACGAAAATTTTGATCCAATACTGTTGTGTTGCTTTTTTTACGATCTACAATTAAGATCCTCCTTATTTTTTACCTATCGTTAATCATTATTGAGATATCTGTTTATTTATAATGTCAATAAACATTGTTGGCTATTTCCTCAAAACTCAGCTTGCAAAAGTTTGTATATATCAATAGGTTGTTCTTACCTATTAATATTCCTTAAAAGTACATAGGTCCCTATAAATACGAGTTGAGTGATAAAGCTTTAGTGTCAGTAGGTACTTCTTAGATCATCATCAGTCAACAACAATTTACGGTTCAAGGCCTAAAAGCTATACGATCATAAACCTAAACCATGTGACTCACCAAGTTGCATAATATTTTGCCGTATTTTAGCTTCCTTACCTGCAAAAAAAATAAAAAATTAGACATCAATGATTATATTGTTCCAGAGAGTATGGCAAAAAAAAATAGGATCACGACTATTTTCGACGATTATGAGGTAAGGTAGACCGAAAGATCTTTGAAGATATCTCGAAGGTAGAGGCTTGTAAAAACATAACATTCGGTGTATGCTTATGGAATGTTAGTAGGTAACTACTTTAAATCTTGAATAATAATTAATCTAAATTAATCATTTGTGTTTATTTTCCAGCAATACCTTACCAAAACCAAAAATACATATTTTCATTTTTTTTAAGCTAACAATTTAACCTTTGATCTCATTTACATAGATTCATCTGCATTACACACACACACAAACAAACTCACCCTCTAATATTAATACAACCATACAATTCGTTTCAATGTTTTCATAATTATTTAAAAGGGCCTCTTTGCTGTTAGTTGCGGCCCAACTAATCTATACTATCTATATTATACTCTATAGTATATAATACCATATACTATATAAACTTATAAATGCGAAAGTAAAGTCAGTCTGCCTGTCTGTCTGTGACGTTATCACGGCCTAACCGCTGCTGGGCCGAATGTGATGAAACTTTATATAGAGACAGTTTGACGTTTTTGGACGGACTACGCTACTTTTTTTTTTTTGCAAATTTTTATTTAGATTTTTAAGAATTTTAATGTTTTACGATAAAGAAGTCAAAAATCTATTTCCTGAATCTAATTTCCTTTTTGTATTTTTTTTAAGTGCATTTATAGTATAAATAAATGAAAGCTTCTGTCATATAAATGCCCAGGTTATCCCTGAGAATAAGAATAAATTAAACTAATAATAGTTTCCTGGTAGTACTAGTAATAACAACTAAGTTGGGTTTAACGAGGCACTTCTGAAACAATGAAACTTCAGAACAAATAGATTTCGTTGCACGCTTCCCACCTGAACATTAATTGTTATCTTCACGAAAAGGAAATTTGGCGTAGAGTTAGGAAATTACTTTTCGCAGTTTTCTTTCAACATAAAAAAAATCCTATTCTCTTGCCACCGATTCGAGCTAGTTCCATTCGGCAGTTGTCAAAACGGCATTGCGATATTTTGACAAGTTAAATTATTCCACGTTACGTTATATAAGTTATCATGTTTTTTCTAGCTTCACTTGTAATAAACTACGTAAGAACTAGCCAACCCGTGACAGACGTTGTCCTGTCAAATTTCAATAATCGAATAGAAAAGACTGCATTTTTTTAGTCTGTGATGCCAGATTTGTTGCGAACCAGCGCCATCTATATCATAATCATCCCTTTTGCGTTTTATATCATTTTGGGGATGTTTTTCGTATTTTAAATTAGTCTATGATTTATTCGGGCATTATAACTACATCTACAGCAAATTTCATCTTTATCCGTTTTGTCGTTTAGACCTGATTGGGGCATTATTAGGATATTATGGAAATTAAATTTAACCAACTTCTAATTGTTGGATAATTATCAAATTTGGCAGTTGTGTGTAGTTTTGATGACAATTTAATAATATGATATCAATCAGATAATACCAGCCAGAATCAGCTCCTCACGAGGGAACTCCTCAATGCCTAATAGCCACAAAACTTTGTAATAAAATCCCCAAGTATGGTAGACATCCTCTCGGACTTCCAGACGCTTAGATCCTTTGAAGATGTCTAGTGGTAGTAGTCAGAGGCACGTCCAAACATTGTATTTGGCACAAGCCCACATTTTGCAGCATTCCATATGTGACAGGTTTGCAACCTGTCACATATGCCTATCGCCGCTTTTCACCAAACTTTGTATACGCATTCAATTGCTTTTGAGTGCATAATTATTTACTCCAGATACGAGTAAGTTCACTTCAAGGTACTTAAGCCTATTTTTGTAATAATATTCCACTGGCTCTGTGATTGGAGCTTCAGAGGAAATGCTCTAGCATCCTGAATAGATCGAAGCTGAAAAGGAAATTGAGGGCTCGTTATGTACGGCGTTGAATCCATAAATTCTCGAATGGATTGAATTATTCGTAATATATATTTGTAGAAGGGTAGGCATAGTTATAAGCGCGGCGCACGTGCATTGAATGGAAGCTACGACCTAAAGGTATGTCTGAAAAACGGTGACCGTAACGTAAACAGATCGCGGTCAGCACGAAATATTCAGACATACATTAAACCTAACATTACACCTAAAAGTATTTTTTTTATGATTATATTCGCTGCTGAGAATACTAGACGTATTGACCGCATGAGAAGGACATCTATCTTCGATCCGAAAATCATAGGTTTGAACTCTAGTAGTGCACTAATTAATTTTCGTATTCTATAATATAGGCGCATAGACGTGGTTAAAACGGCGAAAGAAAATATCGTAGGAAACCAGTTATATTACGAGTAGTTGTTACAAAATTGAATGTACCTCAAATTCCCTCTACCCTTTGGGACTTGTAGCTTTTCTACATGCTTGAGATTTGAATAACCACAGCGAGGTATATAGCAGTCAGGTTACGGTCATTGCTTTTAAAGAAATCAAGATTTTATTATATAAATAACCAATTACGGGAAAAATCCCTTTCAGAAGCTGGAATGGTATGACTTTTGAAGTTGGGTAAAAACTTAGTTTGAAAATTCATTATGTGCTCGCGAAGGCCTCTTTGATAACTAGAAATAAATATTATTTTGAATGTTTTGAATAGAAGTACGGCAAATTATTACGTTTCAATATGAATTGCTAGCAATAGGCTATTTGAGAGTATGAAAAGTGTTGTTGATAGTAAATAATTTATTAAAAAACCCATAATTAAAATTATCAATTTTTCAACGCCAGTCAAGTGACACAAAACGGTCAGGATGGTGGTAAACGGTGGTCGAATCGACGATGACGTAGCTTGCTTGTCAATATGTCTTCGACTGTCTTGAAAAACATGACGTTTATTTACTTGTTGACAAACATGTGACGTCACAGAAACTATTGCGACGTCATTTGCATAAAGAAGCGTTTTTGCGGGTTATTTAAATTGGCGATATTCAATTTAAATTTTTAGTGTGTTATAATGTATCCTATGTATTAACAAAAAAAGTATTTATATAAGTATTCAATCAGGTTCCTGTAGAGTAGATCAACGAGTAAATCAGTAGCTTTGCTTAGTTTGGGGCTGGATGGCTATGTGTGAAATGACCACCAATATTTATTATTTAATTATTATGTGGTCTGAGACAGCATCCCGAATATATCACGGCTATTTTTGCGGTTTTTTTTGTATCGACCTGACGTCAGACGTCACCACGCGATGCATTTCCATACAAAAGACATCAACGCGCATGCGCAGGTTATTTTTGACATTTGAATTTGCTGTTATATTTGAGGTTAGGAACAAAATAAAATTGGTTCACGACTGTAACGTCCAAGCATGGTAAACATCCTCTCAGATCTCCAGGCACTCAGATGTTTGAAGATGTCTAAAGAAGGTAGTCAAGGCATGTCAAAACAAAATATTTGGCACTTGCATTTTGCAATAAGCATAGCTAAGTGACAAATTGCAAGCCCGTACACTAACTGAATAGGAATACTAACTGGTTTCTTCACGTTTTTCTTTCACCATTTTGAGCAGCGTTAATGTGCGTATAAATTTTTCGAATAGAAAACTCATTGGTCCGAAACCGCGACCTTCGGATTGAAGGTCGAAGTTGCTTCGACTTGGCCAACATGGCATGTACTCGTGTGTTATTCCAAGTATGAACTATATATCTTCTTGCATTTCTTCTTTTTCTAATCAAAATATATATAAATTACGCGTCACGTTGTTTGGCCGCGATGGACCCTTAAACTACCTAACCAATTTTAATCAAACTTTGATCCAACTTGAAAGATAGGATAGCTTACATTTAAATTTACAGTAAATAACTTTAGTTACAGCAAAGCGTATAAAGCATGTATTTATAAAAAAAAAGTATATAAGTATTCTATCATTTATCTGGTTCCTATAGTACAAGCTTTGCTTCGTTTGGGGCTAGATGTGTGCTTAGTTTGTAAAGTCCGTCAATATTTATTTAATATTTATATAAAATCTATTTTGAGGTTCATCCAATTCGGTTTTCAAACATTGTGTTTCAGCTGCGTGCCATTATTAATTAACCTTGACTATGCAAAATGTTGTAACTAGCCAATTTCATAATTCAATAACACTTGAAAATGCTATTAAAATACATAAACGACTTTTACGAAATGCTTATGCATTTTATATGTAGTTACTAGAGTGTACGAATTTAGTTTTTCTAGTGGCATTGACTTTTATCTTTTGCAACTTTTTTAGTTCAGCGCTCTAAGCACCAGTTTAAATATTTAAAATAGAAATACGGCTGAAATAACTATACGTGAACGAAGTCACGTGGGTTTCTACTAGTGGTCTTAAATTGCCACGTTTGAACTTGTAAATTGCTGACGTTCCGAGACAATTCAACTAGCCCCTGACACTTTTACACTAACTTTAAAAAACTGAATCTTATTCAAGTGACATATTTACATTTCATGTATCCAAATAGCAGACATTTCGAGACAATTCAGCTAGTTCATACGCTTTTACACTTACTGACACTTTTACAAATACAATAAGTGACAATTTTTACATTCAATGTAAAAGTGTCTAGCTGAATTGTCTCGTTACGTCAGCAATTTGAATACGATGTCGATACGGTAGTAAAATGAGTGACTTAATGCAGATTACTGGATTGTTTGAAATAAGCCAACGCTTATGTCGGTTTGTTCGAGCTCTGCCTCTGACTACCCCTATGGACATGACAAGGTGAGCGCTTAGAGACTGGCTTAGAATGTGTAAACCTATTTAATTTTAATTTGAATTTTGCAGTCAGTTTCTGGAAGAGATCGCTTGTTAGCGATAATACCATCCATTGTACAGTGTTTGCTCTAGTTTCAGTTTCTGTCATTATTATTTTGTTATTGGTGTACAATAATGTATTTTCATATATTCATTCATTAATTTATTCTTAAAATGAAAACTTATTTTACCGAGATAATGTAATTATCGCATCAGAAACTGGTGCTAAGATTGTACAAGTAGGTATAATGCTGCCAATTTTTGTAACCACGGGAGCATGAAAGTGCGTAAGTAATTTTTCGGCAATTATATTTAACATGACACGAGTATGAGTAGTGTTACTTGTTATAATACTTATGCCGTGAATCTTTTTACCTGGTGATCCGGTTTAAATGATTTTTCTATTGGTGTAGAGAATAGTCCCATGTTGGTCCCATTGAAATAATATTAATGTAGGACTAATAGTTACTTCATAAAACATAATATTGTTGTTGACTTTTAGATTGTAGAAACATTTTCGTCGGTTTTTCTAACGTAATTAATTGTATTCTAAAAGATCATCATCTGAAATTAAACTCGCAAATACAATGAAATATTGTTTATTTAATAAAACACATCATTATACATAATCCTTTTTAATAATTAATTATGACGTGTCAATTATTATTTTATTTTTTCTCGTCCGCCAACCAGGTAACCTTTTTAAAATTGTTTTTTTATTTTTATTTTATAAAATACAAGGAGGCTGCATTATTGCACCGACAATAACTACGAGTAGTTACATAGTTCTATAGACCATGATAAAAAATAAATTTATTTCTCGAAATTTAAATGAAAACACCAGCCAAGTGCGAGTTTGACTCGCGCAGGAAGGGATCCGTATGGAACGGTCTATAAAAAGCGGCAAAAAACACGTTTGTTGTATGAGAGCCCCACTTAAATTATTTTATTTTGTTTATAGTATTTCATCATCTGTTAAAATTTCAACTAACTAGCTATCACGGTTCATGAGATACAGCCTTGTGACAGACAGACGGACAGCGAAGTCTTTGTAATAGGGTCCTGTTTTTACCCTTTGGGTACGGAATCCTAAAAAAAAAGTCTACTGAGGATGCTTTAGAGTTTACAGTCGTAATCTTACATTCCATACAACCTTACTTACATTCCATACATCCCAGTTTAACTAGGAACTATGTAACTGTTACTACACTATGTACCTACTTCTGTTAGAATATTGTATTCTCTTTATGTGAACTTCGTTATATGAGAAATAAACATCTTAAACCACATAATATTTTCAACATTTTTATATAATATCGTGTTTCTACCTTTTTATTCAACCTCGCGACAAAAACAGTGTCTAAAACAATGACCAACTCTTCTTTGGCATCAATGTTTTAACAAGCAAAGACAATTCGCGCAGAACAGTTAACAATTTATGGAATGACCTAATGAGGGAAAGTTAGAAGTGTTTTTCGGTGTAAATTAGTTGCGGTGTGATGAAAGTGAGATTTTTGCAGTTTTATTTCTTAAATTATTCAATAATTAACCAATGTTATGTTTAAAGCAAGTAACAGATTATATAATTTAGAATTAAACTGCTTTACATACAAGGACATTCAAAACTTGAGTTTTATCAACTAGGGCATCGGGTTTTATAGGCTAGTTAATTATTTCGTAGGATTTTTTTTTATGAATGCAGAATCGTTTTTTACTCAATAACCGCAATATATACAATTTGTTTTATGACAAAGATATATATGTTAAGGATTTAATCTAGATACATTACTGTTACAGGCAGAAACACGATTGGTGAAACTTTTCTCGATAGATTTATTTTCCAAAGTTGGCTCCTCCATAACACTAATTTCGTTCTTTCTCAAAACCATGAATAGCTAAACAGTTCATTTTATATATTTCGTTAGATAATTATACTAGCTACAGAAATAAAAAACAGTTTCTTTTTAAGTTTGATGGTTTGCACGATAATACGTTTTTATCACTTTTGCCGTCAAATGCGGGTAGGCTCAGCCCATAAAAAAAAATCCTACAAGCATCACCTTAATAAGAATAGTAATATCTGGTAAAAAGCTGTCTGAAAGAGTTATTTGGATATCTTTGTCATTATAAAATAATTACAATAAAAACCGTCTTTGACGGAATCAATAGAGTCTTGATTAGATACTAAAATTTAAAAAAAAACTACACTGCAGGTAATATTTATTCAAATTATCAATTTTTTTAATGAAATAATCATCAGAAATAATCCTATAAAAATGCTTTGACAGATTGTTAAATTTAGGGGATAATTTGGTATTTAAGTTTTATGCAAAAAATTCGAATAATTAATTACATAATATATTCAACGAAATAGTCATTATTAACAAATAATAAAGCTATTTCTTATAAATAAGAAAAGCCGAATTGAGAATCTCCTCTTTTATTTTGAAGCCGGTAAAAAAATGCAAGGCCACTTTTTTGTGTTCCTTTGTTTTATAAATATTTGTATATATCCTAATAATATTATAAATGAGAAAATTTGTGAAAAGAAAGCTATGTTTGTTCCCTGATCAGGCCTAAACGACAAAACGGATTAAGATGAAACTTGTAATATATATTTGTCTTCTTCTTCTAACTTAAGAGCTGTGCTCTTGTCGGTGTAATTGATGCAGCTCTCTCCATCTATTTCTCTCCAGTGCCGTCTCTTTAACTTCCTTATACGACACGACAGCTATTTTCTCCTTTATCTGGCTCATGTAGCTTATTCGTGGCCTTCCTCTTCCTCTCTTCCCTTCAATCTTCCCTTCCATTATAGTCTTTATAAAACTGTCGTGCCGTATAAGGTGGCCAACCATCTTCCCTCTTCTGTTCTCAATCGTTGTTAATAGGATCCTTTTTTCCTGTATTCTACGTAAAACCTCTATATTTGTAATTTTTTCTGTCCAGCTTATCCTTTCCATCCTTCTCCAGCACCACATTTCGAAAGCTTCTAGGATCTCCCTATCTCTCTGGGTCATTGTCCAGGTCTCACACCCATACAGCGCTATACTCCAAATATATGTTTTAATAAATTTCTTTTTGACATTTTTTGATTGTGGAACGCTTTTTTTGCAATCGCTATTCTGCATTTTATATCCGGTGTGCATCTAGAGTCTGATGTTATAATGCTGCCTAAATATTTAAATGTGCTTACTCTTTCTAGGGGAATGTTATTTAATGTTATAGTGTTTCTTGCAAATTCTTCTGTTTTGGATGTGGTTAGAATTTTAGTTTTATTTATATTAATTATTAACGAAAATTCTTTAAAAATTGAGTCCATGGTGTTTAATAATATCTGTAAATCATTCTGTGTTTCTGCAATTGCTGCTATGTCGTCAGCAAATCTTACAAATTTTATAACTTTTCCGTTGAATTTAACTCCTTTGTCTATTATTTCTGATATTTTCTGTATTGCTGATTCTATAAAAACGTTAAATATGAGTGGCGAGAGTGAGCATCCTTGTCTTACCCCTTGTCTGATCTTAGCTGTTCCTCTTTCATTCCCTATCTCTATTATAGTCTCTTGATATTTGTAAAGTTGATATATGATTCTTCTATCTCTAAAATCCCAAGTACGGTAGACATCCTCTCAAATCTCCAGATGCTTAGATCCTTTGAAGATGTCTAGTGGGGGTAGTCAGAGGCACGTCCAAACAATATTTGGCACATGTTCACATCTTGCAGTAGTTAGCAATCCATACGTGACAGGTTGCAAGTCCATCGTTTATAACACTAACTAGTTCCTCAAGATGTTTTCCTTTACCGTTTCGAGCACGTGTTTTTGATGCGCATATAAATATCTCGAGCAGAAAAATCCATTGATGCACGCCGGGATTCGAACCCACGACCTTCAGATTGAAAGACGAGGTATCTCCCACTCGGCCAACACGGCTTTTCATTTGATGTTGTTGAGAAATATTGAAGTTAGGTAGTGTTATATTTACCTTCCTGGCAGTATATTATACTAAGCTCTAATTAATTTCCTGCATGATATTTTTAATACATAATTATGTTAACCATAAAGTGTACCAATTACGTGACTCATTAGCGCTAGTCATTACTAAAATTATGTCTAGTTACAAATAGTTATTGCCTATTGATTAACTTTAAGTATCACTTTCGAGTGCAAAAATTGTTCGCAAACTAATCACTCATACATTATAATGTACTCGTAGTATGTAATTGGCCAATCAATAACAAAGAATTCAAAAAAAACAAAAATACTGTTATTTCGACCGTTACAGTACCTAACTGTAGACAGATAAAGTTAGATTTCCTGGCGCTGATCTTAGTGTCTGGAGATCAGAGAATATGTTTTAAATTATATTTAACTAGCTGACCCGTGCCCGCTTCGCTGGGGGACAAATAGTTTCAAATCTGGTATTTCAATCATCAAAATAAATTATAACCTATATGTTGCCGAGGACTTATAGATACATAACAAAAAAAAAAACATCAAAATCCGTCCAGTAGTTTTTGCGAGCAAGCCGGACAACAGACAGACAGAAAGACAAAAATTTCAAAATGTTTTTTTTTTGGCTTGTGTTACTTTTATAAAGGCCCCTAGGAGTATTTTTCTTAGTTTTTATTCAATGTACAGTATTGAACTCTTCTACAGTTTTATTATATGTATAGATATGTATAGATTTGAATTTTTTTATAGGTAGAAAAGTTATACCGAGTGTCGGCGGTTTTTTTAAGTATAAATTATTTACGATAACTATGTAGACTACGAAAAGATTTCTGCTATAAAATATACCTTTAATACCTGGTATTATATCTGTCTATGGTATAATAACAGGCTTCTAAATGTAAAGAATAAAGCGCCTTGAACGAGTTGTTTCCGTCATTCCCCTTCCGCCTCTACAATCTAAGGGAAATAGATTGAGGGTAATTATTATTACCTACGCACGATGTGTGAAGGTACAGTACGCGAGTCGGACTCGCGCACGAAGGGTTCCGTACCATTATCTATAAAAATGGCAAAAAAATCATGTTTGTTGTATGGGAGCCCCCCTTAAATATTTGTTTTATTCTGTTTTTAGTATTTGTTGTTAGAGCAGCCACAGAAATACATAATCTGTGAAAATTTCAACTGTCTAGCTATCACGGTTCATGAGATACAGCCCCGTGACAGACAGACAGACGGACAGCGAAGTCTTAGTAATAGGGTTCCGTTTTTACCCTTTGGGTACGGAACCCTAAAAACAGAGATTAAACATAATAATAAAAAAAATTAAAAGAACGCGATGTATTTTAAGTAAACTTATTAGTTGTGTTTATTTAAACGAAAATAATAACGTAAATAGTACGAAAGCGCAGCAAAATGTATAAAAATCTAGTTAGAATCCATTTTTAGTACATAGAGTAGCCACGTTTGGCAAACACATTCTTGAATTAATAATTGACACGGTTCAAAACTAGAATAATGTGTATCGGTCCAGATAGAAACGAACAAATTGTATGTTAATGAAATTCAAAAATTCATTTTTGCAATACAAAACTCAGCGGGATAACGAATCAAATCATTGTTTGAACACGAAGATATTTGTAATGCTTAATATTTATAAGATTCCAAACGGGGATGTCTGCCATGTGGATTTTACTTGTAGACGTGCGCCTATTCAGTTTTTCTTTTACCAAACGTTAATTTATTTCTTGGTTCTTTCTTGTTTACCTTGTTTGAGATCAATTTATCGAGGTATGTTCTACGAGTAGGTATCTAAGTTGATATATCTAAGCCAAACGGTAAAAAAATAGAGAAGCAAAACCAATGTTCCGAATCACATACAAAATTGTTATAATACCCAACACTCACAACATACATTAGGTTACGTCCTGGCTAGTACGTTGTGTAGAAATTAAGGGTACTACGGTACCACAATACCTAGAACAAAGTCACAGTCAAAAGGTAGGTATATATTTCCTTATTAGGGTGATAAGTGACATTTCTGACGTTTTATATGGGCTGAGTTTACCCGGATAAGACGGAAAAAGTGATAAAACTGCATTATCTCGAACACCATCAAATTTAAAAATAAATTGTCTTTAATTTAGCTAGCTAGTATGATTATCTAACGAATTATATCAAAATTAACTATTTAGCTATTCATAGTTTTGATTAAAAGCCAAACTAGTGTTTTTGAAGAGCCAACTTTGGAAAATAAATCTATCGAGAAAAGTTTCACCAATCGCGATTGTGTCTCTAAAATTTATCTAGATTAAATCCATAAGTAATCTTTGTCATAAAAAACAAAACTGTGTGTTTTGCGATTATTGAGAAAAAACGATTCTGCATTCATCACAAACATTTATTACTCGTCTTAGAATCACAAGGATCACTAAGTGTTGCCTGTTCCTCGTGACCAAGACTAGAAAATTCAGCAAAAAATGAACAAATATTTGCAGATCATGTAAACATGTTTTCACCGTGGAAATCGTACTCTCTTCCGCCACGTCGTAGTCAATAGATAGGTACAACAATGTATAAGACCAATCATCGTAGATGCTCTCAATGAAGGACCTTTTCGCAAACTTGTGCACTCATACGAGGATCATCAAAGTCGATGTGCTTCAAGCAGGTTACGTCCGTGAGACGTGGGGCGAGTAACAAATTGAATTTCACGAAGCGAAAAATGACGATGTTTTATAAAAATTAGGTTTTTTTTTCAATTTGCTGTAGTGGGCTTTCATGAACGACAACAATGTTTTGAATCGTAATTTACAAAAACAGCATCGATCCGTCGGTCATGTACCCTTTCCTATCTGACTATGCCAAGTACTCTGACTGTAATATTAATAAAAACACATTTATTCACAGAAATCAATAACATGTAATATAATACATACTCGTAACACATTACAGAATATTTACAAAATACCCGAGAACTAGCTGAGCTATCCAAAGACCTTTGCAAACAGTCTACGTGTAGCTTTATCTCATCCAGATCACTACAGTCGAAAGTGTTCCCATGATACTGACGGCATAATATTGTAAAGTCATGAAAATATTTATAACTGTTTTGTGTAAGAAAAAAACAACGACTAACAATACCAAGGTTGGAGCTGTACTGTATGTATTTACCACTTATATAATAATAGATCCTCTAATAACGACACCCTTTGAGTCCAAGTTATATAAAGCACCGCCACGGATCTCTATAATAGATTGAATTATATTCGTGATGCAATTCTGTTAATATTCCATGCATCCATTCCTCAATAAGGCACGTCGTATCACGTGCTAGCGCTTAGAATACAAAACGCGATTCTCCATTTGCCCAAGCATATTATGTCAACCACTAAAACCAATATTGAGCTAGTGATATTGCAGACATGTGACAGATTTTGGAATTATTAATGCAGTGCATCTATGCGGCAACATACCTAGTTTAATCTATAAGAAAATGCCATCATTGCTTTCTGTTGACATGAAACTTTTACCAAACAATGCCTACTTAAGGCGAAAGTATAGCTCGAAATACAGGTATTACTGGTGACAAGGTGTTCCGTATATGGTGTATTGTACCCAAAGGAGGTTTTTCTACACTAAATTGGTAATAAGGTTTTAGAACAAAGCAAATAGAGGAGTTAAATAGCGTAAACGCTGTGACTTACGATAAACGTCGTCATGTGTCGTATTTGTTCACAGTAAAAACTGTAAGCTACGTTTCAAAATTACCAAACAGTGTCAGTCTTGATGAATGTTTCATTGTGTTGTGTGCAGTGACAAAAGGGTCAAGACTCCAATTCGCGACCCTTGCCTCATGAACATTGACCTAGTATTCTGTTTGAATGCTAATTAGTTGGAAGCTGAGGGTTTTGATCACTTAATGCACAAAACGTGGTGTGCTTTACGCTGCGGCGAGATAGCGCCCGCTAATGGCCGCAAATAGAGGCTAAACGAGCCGTGCTCTTTTTCAACAGGAACTTTAAAAATGACATATCGTCTTAAATACACATTTTATAACTTTAAGAGCCGTGTTGGCAAGTGCGAGGTACCACCACTTTCAATTACGTACTTACTAGGTTAGTATTTTAATTATTATTCCTGTTTGAGCCTTCACCTTGTTCCTACGACACCACACTGGAACTCTACATAGCATTAAAGAAAGGGTCATTGAAAAAAATGCCGTGTTTGTTGTATGATTTTTCAAGGCTTTGTCGCGAGTAACAGGTGTAGCTTCACCTAGCTCCTAAGACGTTCCAAAGTGATCCTTGTGATTTTATTGAAATAAATGCCTTTTGAATTTGAATTTTCAATCTGAAGGTCGTGGGTTGAATCCGCACATCAATGGATTTTGCTGTTCGAAAAATGTATATGCGCATTAAAACACTTGCTCAAAATAGTGAGGGAAAACATCGTGAAGAAACCAGTTCTTATTATTAAAACCTGTCACGCATGGAATGCTAACTACTGCAAAATGTGGGCATGTGCCAAAAGTAATATTTGGACGAGCCTTTAGACCTCTTCAAGGATCCTGGAGATCTGATAGTACCGTACTTGGGAATTTCAGTCGTGATCCTATTTATTAAGATGTATTTTCTGCCTTGGTAGTCTTTGTGTCTTTGTTTTTTTATCAATTACTAGAATTAAGAATGTTGGACATTTCTCTGTTAATTACGTTGATATTTATCAGACAATGTTTCGTAAGAAATAAAACAGGCTCCATTACGTAATTAAATTTGTTTTTGTGAAACTGCTACACACATCGACAACACAGCATAATAGACGCCTAATGGCATAATTTCTTTAAAACAACATTTTTTTTTGAACTGGTATTTCTGCTGATTGGTCTCTGAGACTGAGGTCAATGTTATGAGAGATACACCCTGAGGGGGTATAGGCAGAAATACTACCTCCCTGCGTCGTCGAAACCGCCGGAATCGATCATGTAGAGTGTGTTTATTCAAACAAACAATTCAGTCAAACCATCAACGGTAGGTCCCGAAAAATGCATTCTGATTTGCTGGTTCAAAGTGACGGTTCATGGAAGTATCGGTAATACTTCAGATTTGACGCGCGGTGGCATAAACCAACAGTTAGTCTAATGCCTTGTCAGACAGTGTTCGCCTTGATGATGAGTCTATAGGCTGTGTAGTCGATGGCTATAATTTATCTGTTTCTTCCAATATCTCTAATGATATAAGCTGGACCGAGTTCTTATACCTACTTGACACTTTTACTTTCGTCGAGTGACATACATGAGTGAAAGTTTCTTTTTAATTTCACTTTCCTTTGGTGTCAACTTTGACAGTACATATTCACATCATCAATCAATTGTCTATCTAAGAAAGGGTTTTAAGCGTAGGTACAATGTTAAAAACATGTAGATAACAAGATAAAATCATCACAAAAAGACAATGTGTTTTTTTGGTCATCTATCTATCTTGGAGCCGCAGACAGCGAAAGTGTTTGTGAAATGTCACATCACTTTGACAGTTAATCAACGTAACGAATGACAATGTAATGTTGCTTAGGTTTGACAAGTAATTCTCGACTTTCGAGAGTACAAACAAGTACCTACAAGTACATTATAAAGCAAAACTGGTGTGTCAAGAAAATGTCTTTACATACAAACACTATTTATACAATAGGTTAAAAAAAAAGAATCAAAATGGAAAATTAGCTTTAAAGAAGACAGGGGGACTGCCCTTGTCAATATTGGCAACTCATCATTTTATATTATGTTCACAAGAAAATCGACTCCAAAAATACCTTCTAAAAGAGGGATGTTGTCACATCTCAAGGTAAAAAAATACAATTATAATATTAAGTTTGTGATGTGGATGATTCAGACTTTCACATGACATTATTTTTACTAAAACCTACATTTTTATTATGTGTCGATAAAAAGTCCTGTCACGTATGGAATGCTAACTACTGCAAAATGTAGGCATGTGCCAAATATAATTTTTGAACCCCAACTAGACATCTTCGACATCTTCAAAGGTTCTAAGCGCCTGGAGGCCTGAGAGGATGTCTACCGTACTTGGGGTTACAGTCGTGACTCTATTTTTTATTTTAAAAAGTGTATTTTCACATCAATACGTGCAAATACGTCATCAAATTCGACTTTGAACACAGCATTGTTTTCGAACACATTATTACAAAATTGCTATGCAAATTATAATTTTATTGACAGCTTAGATTACGTGTTGTGTTATGTCAACACGCGTGTCCGTAATTGTTATGTCATAATGATGATGACTGGTTATTGAATAGACCAATAAAAGCTAGACATGTAGTGCAAAAAATTGTTAGTGACAATGAGGAATAACAGATTTTTGAAAAAAAAAAAATTTTTTTTGACTAACGGCACGTCCATGGTTTGACACATCCCCACATTTTTCAACAGTTACATACGTGACAGGTTACAAGCCAGTCGTCGCTTACTACTGCCTGCGTGAGTGCAGTGAGTGTAGGCTTGTTAGTATTGTAGGCTTTACTGGTTTTATACCTTCGAAATATTACATTAGAACCCAACAAAATAAAAAAAAGTCTGCTAAGGTTCTCTCCAAGATAGCTTAATATGAAATAAATAATGGTGGACGTTTTATACAGCTCAATCTAGCCCCAAATTAGCAAAGCTATGGGATCTAAAAATTAAGTTATTAGAATTGATGTTCATTTTGACATTTACGACAAAATCATTATCGTATCTTAGCTATCAAGTGTGGAGTGACGAGGATGGATAAGATAAGGAATGAGTATATAAGAGGATGTTTGAAAGTGGCGGCTGTGACGGAAAAGATGAGGAGCAATAGGTTAGCGTGGTATGGGCATGTTATGAGGAGAGAGGAAAGTCATGTAACGTGAAGAATGATAGGGATGAATGTGGATGGATGTAGACGTAGAGGTAGGCCAAAGAAAATATGTATGGACCCCACTTAAGTTGGATAAGGGCAGGAAGATGATGATGATGATGAGCTATCGAAAACTAAGGTTATTTTAAGGGCTAAGTATGACACGTTCAATCGCTTGCCGTCTCAATCGGTGTAACAGAACAGAAAGTTAAAATAGCGCACCATTTTGAATGGCAAAGGCCTATTTTTTGCTAAGGCTAATTACACTTATTAGGCTGGCGATTACAAGAACTTCAAGGCGGTGGTCACAGTCTAGTTGCGGCCTAAAATACATCGGGATTGCAATATTATCCGCTTAATTGAACGCTTTTCATAACGCTGCCGTTCGAACTCGGTACACAAACAATAAACACGCACACGCACACGCAAAAATTGTACATGAACATATAGCCGTGTTGGCCGAGTGGGAGGTACCTCGACTTTCACTCTGAAGGTCGTGGGTTCGAATCTCGGCGTGCATCAATGGATTTTTCTGTTCGAATAATTTATATGCTCAAAACGGTGAAAGAAAACATCGCGAGGAAACCAGTTAGTATTCTTATAAGCGGTGATGGGCTTGCAACCTGTCACGTATGGAATGCTAACTACCTACTGCAAAATGTGGGAATGTACTTAATGTAATGTTTGAACGTGCCTCTGACGTCACTTTAAACATCTTCAATGATCTGAATGCCCTTTGATATGAAAGGATGTCTTGAGATAGATCTTGGGGATTACAGTCGTAATCCAATTCCAAATTTTTGAATTTTATAATAGACTAGCATTCCGCTCCGGCGTCGCACGGGTGTTTTAATGATTTTATGGCAAATTTTTTTACACCTTGGGTAATCGAAGTTTTAATAGGGATCCCTAATAGTTAGACGTATGGTATCCGTGACTTTTTTGTAGATGTTGATGTATTCTATAAAACTGTAGTACATCATCAACATGTAGTGTTTGTAAGGATTTTTTTTGGTTTTTTTTTCACACTTTGGGTTACATTATCGAAATTTTCACACGGATCCCTAACGTTTTTGAAAATAATCTATAGCCTATGTTCATCAGGGATAATGTAGGATTCTAATGGTGAAATAATTTTTGAAATCGGTCCAGTAGTTTCAGAGCCTATTCGATACAAACAAACAAACAATCAAATCTTTCCTCATCGTAGAACTAGAAGCGAGAGAGTAACTGAGCCATGCGCCACTTGAACTCACCGCATATCGCGATTATAATCGTAGAAGAAAGTATTTATAATTCCATCCGACGGATTTAACAACTAGTTAAGGTGATAAGTGAAATTTTTGACTTTTTGTATGGGCTGAGTCTACCCGGATAAGACGGAAAAAGTGATAAAACTGCATTATCTTGAAAACCATCAAATTTAAAAAGAAGTTGTCTGTAATTTACTTAGTATGATTATCTAACGAATTATATAAGAGTAAACTGTTTAGCTATCCATAGTTTTGATTAAAAACGAAACTAGTGTTTTTGAAGAGCCAACTTTGGAAAATAAATCTATCGAGAAAAGTTTCACCAATCGTGTTTCTGTCTGCAATTTATCTAGATTATATCCTTAAGTTATTTTTGTAATAAAAAACAAAACTGTATGTTTTGCGATTATTGAGAAAAAACGATTCTGCATTCATCAAAAACATTTATTACTCGTCTTAATACAGAAACGGTGGAGTAGAAGCGTGACCGTGACGTCATCAGGTAAAATATAACCCACTCTGGCTGGTTCACCGTTTGTTTGCCACCAGTCGACAGTTGTTTTAGTTGTTCGCGACCAGAGTTGAGAAACTTCGACCGCACCGACATAATTTATTGAAAACACGTATTGAATGCGAAAGTGTAATTATGAGCAGAGCAGTCCTTGAGAGTTTAGGATTAGGAATAGTTTTGTGGAACTAATTGGATTAAAATGTTAAGCCTTGTTACTCTTCATATGGTTGGGTTAGTGTTGTGCCGCAGAGAATATTCCCATTCCCAGTAATTTACTGACTAGTAAATTACTAGTAAATATCTATTGTGCCCGGGAAAATTCCCCAAAGAAAAAATCTAAAAAAATATTTTAGCAAAACTTTGGGAACATTCCCAAACTCCGTGTTTAAAGTAAAAAATATTGGGATATTACCGGGAACTGCACATCAGTAGTTGGGATCGGAATATTTTTTTTTTGAAAGATACAGATAAAAATGTTACGCTTAAACCAAACCAGCTATACCTTTTTATAAGCTTTTAATTAATTTGTAATGTATGTTTGTATGTAACTATGTAACTATGTTTGTTAAGGAGGAATCTTACAACTCAATTTTGAAGCAGTTATCCAACTTCGGTGACAATGCAATAATATGGTAACAGTGAGCTGATTGGATGATAGAGTCAGGAGCTATTCAACAGACATTTACAACAGAACTCCTTAGTAAATACTCTGATTGAGTAAAAACTTTGCATTATTGTCAAAATGTTATATTACTGGTGCTCAATGGTTTGAATGATTTAACAAAAGCTTGTCATTGAAAAATATTTTCAACAGAAAACTTATTAAGAGGCTCCCAGTCGCTGATTGCTCTTTTTCGAAACGAAAAATGAAATACTTCTGAACAAGCCACATCTCCTATTTTTATAAGTATATTACTTCAGGTTCCTACCTAGATTTCTATTAGGCTGAAAACATAATAGCAGAAACTTTTCACGATAAAGATATTATTTCAAAATGATACGTTTTAGAATTTATGATCGAAATATTTTATATACCTACTATTAAAACCAACTTGTGATTTATTGTTAAAGATAGGTAATATGTAGATCTAGATTTCTATTAGAATAGATTTTTGATAAGTAATTATACATAATTGATATCATTAATTTATTCGAAAAGCTAAGGCGGACCACGCTCCGACGTGTGTTTGTCGTCATTGCAGCGGTCGGTAGGATTATTTATCGAAGTGATTAAAGATGGGTACATCTTTATTCACTATACTATACATTATAAAATAGGAGATGTGGCTTGTTCACAAGTATTTATTTTTTCGTTTCGAACAAAAACAATCGTCGACTGGGAGCCTTAAGTATAAATTTGGCTAATTACCATATTACAGCAGATCGGCGAATGGCAGTATTCGCCGATCTTTTTATTTTTTTTACCTTATTTGTTTTTAGTATTATAAAGTTGCGAAGATTGAAAGAAGCTTTTAGACAGAAAAAATATACCTGATTGGATATCTTAAATGAGCACGCGCTCTCATTTTTCAGTTTTCACAGTAAAATAAGGATTAGGAGGATATTTACTACCCACTGGAAACCTTTACTGGTCGGAATGGCTTAACCCTCTTTCAAGGAGACTACAGTCAGCGCGCTGTAAATTATAGCTTACCATCTCACAGTGTAAAAGCAACTTTAGGCCGTTAAAGCCGCATTATTGGCAGGTAAGCATATATATTACTAGCAGTCTGCCCTGGCTTTGCACGGGTGTACTAATGAAAATTATAGGCAAGTTTTTGATACTTTAGGTTACATTAGTGTAATTTTCGAGATTTTTAATTTTAACTGTAAATACGGCTAATTACCACGTTTTTTCTTGTATAGCTGACGTTTCGAGACACTTCAGATGCTCTTCATCATGAGCATGATCGGCGAATACATGTATGGAGAGTTCTTTTTTAAATAAAATATAGCCTATGTTTTTCGTTGAAAAATGTAGTTTATGGTAGGTTAAAAAAAATACAAATTTTACCTTGTTATGTGTAGTAGTGTCGATCTAAATTGTCATTAATAAATAAATAAAATAAATATTGGTGGACATTATCACACAGCGCTATCTAGCCCCAAACTAAGCAAAGCTTGTATGTATGAGAGCTAGATGACTGACGATAGAATAATAATAAACTTTTTTTGTAAATACAATTTTGATACATTAGAACACCCAGACACAGAACAAAAATCCATGTTCATCACACAAATATTTGCCCACCCACAACCTACACAGCGCTTAGGCAGAGTTACTACCAACTGAGCTGTGAGGCCAGTCAATTAATTGCTGGCTTATCACTCGATCGCAGATCTTTGCTAGATCGTGTGCTTTGCCCAAGACTTATAGCTAAAATAATATGACAGTTGCTTGATTGTGTCGCACGAAATCTGGTCACACCTTATAAAATGCCGGTACTGTTAGTTAAAACAATGAGAAACCTGAGAAGAAACCAAGTAAATAGTAGTATTGGGTATATTATATTTCAACATTATTATTATATCTATCTTAAAGTAGGTATCGTATGTATAAACAAAAAAACCGGCCAAGCGCGATTCGGTCTCACGCACGAAGGGTTCCATACCATTATTTATAAAAAACGGCAAATAAACACGTTTGTTGTATGGGAGCCCCACTATAATTATCTTATTCTGTTTTTAGTATTTGTTGTTATAGCGGCAACAGAAATACATAATCTGTAAAAATTTCAACTGGCTAGCTATCACGGTTCATGAGATACAGCCCTGTGACAGACAGACGGACAGACGGACAGCGAAGTCTTAGTAATAGGGTCTCGTTTTTACCCTTTGGGTACGGAACCCTAAAAAAGTGTATAAGAATTCTGTTATTAGTTATCTAGAAAAATGAAGTTTGATTTAATTTGTGCCTCAGCATATTTTTTTTGTTTAAAAAATTCAAAATTCAAAAATCATTTATTTCAATAAAATCACAAGGATCACTTTGAAACGTCTTAGGAACTAGGTGAAGCTACGCCGATTCCACGCGACCAAGCCTAGAAGAATCAGGCAACAAACACGGCTTGGGGTCTACCTTTTTTTTTATGATCCTTTCCTTAATGCTATGTAGAGCTCCAGTGTGGTGCCAATCGAACAAGGTGAAGGCTCAAACAAGAATAATAATTAAAAGTACCTACTACTCAAGTACGTACAGCAATAAAAAAAATAACTAAAGAGCTTCAGCACAAATTCAAAAAGCAACACACGCTACACATGATTTAGAATTAAAACTTACAGATAAAATAACTATTTGCTTAAAAATAATTAAAGTAGACAAATGTTACACAAAATAAAATTAAGTACCTAAATTAATATTTAGCTGTCGAGTGGCAGAGCGACATCAGGCCACGAGGATTTATCATTTATATAATCATCTACAGTATAATACGATTTGTTTATAAGATTATTCTTTATGTAGGCTTTAAATCTTCTAACGGGAAGTTTTGTTGCGTTTTCTGGCAGTTTATTATAAAATAGTATACAATTCCCCATAAACGACCCCTTCACTTTTTCTAATCTAAATTTGGGTATGTACAATTTGTTCTTATTTCTTGTGTTAATACTATGTACATCACTTTTTTTCTTAAAGAAAGCCATATTCAGCATATTTAGCCATAAATATCAGATTCTATCACTACGTTTTTACTTTGGTTTACTCACAAATGCGTCAAATAATTTTTATTTAATTATTTTTGACGGTGAAGGAAAGTATCGTGAGGAAACCAGTTAGTATTCTTAACGGCGATGGGCTTGCAACCTGTCACGTATGGAATGCTAACTACTGCAAAATGTGATCATGTGCCGTACTTGGGGATTACAGTCGTGATCCTATTTTTTATTTTTATTTTGATGATTTTATTTAAAACTAGCCGACCCGTAACAGACTTTGTTCTACCTAAATTAAATAATTGCATAAAAAAAGCAATTTCAGACAACTAAAAATATTAGATTTTTCCTAATAAACCTTGTACTGATAAAATAAATTACGTTTTTTGGTTAGTATGCGTATCATTCATTAGTCAAAACTGCGTTGCTATGATGACTAAACGGTTTTAGTCTGTGATCTCAGATTTGTTGCACACCAGCGCCATCTATATCACAATCATCCTTTTTGAGTATATTTATCATTTAGGGTTTGTTTTTCGGATTATTAGTTTCCTCTTTAAATATTCTGATTTTTTATCTACATTACAGCAAAATAAATTTAATCTTAATCCGTTTTGTCGTTTATTTTTTGATTAGGGAACAAATTATCACAAACTTTCGCATTTATAATATTACTAGCGACCCGCCCCGGCTTTGCACGGGTAGCATGTTACATATAAACCTTCCTCCTGAATCACTCTATCTATTAAAAAAACCGCATCAAAGTCCGTTGTGTAGTTTTAAAGATATAAGCAAACATACATACATACAGACGCGGGAAGCGGAAAGCGACTTTGCTTTATACTATGTAGTGATTAGGATAAATCTTTATGAAAGCGCTGCGTAAAAATACTTCTTTATTGTCAAACGTTAACATATCTCAAGTAAACATATCGGTCGGTAGGTACTACTGTCAAAGTATTATGATATTGTGAATATAAAATAATATACTGCTTGGATTACGCGATCTTCTTTCATATGTATTCATGTATTCCGTCTGGGATTTCCAGTACTATCCTCGAAATGAAGAGAGGCTGTTTACAACTAAAAAGTTTTGTTATAGGTACTTATCTTATGTAAATGCTGCCGAGTTGATCTCGACTGTTAATCCAAAGATGAGTTCCGGAATTCGAATTCCAAGCAACAATGGATATGTCTCTGACTGCCCTTTTTCATATTATCAAGGATCTGAGTACTTTGCGTACAGTAGTACTTTGATCCTTTGTATTTATATATTTTTACTTCATATATCTTTTGACGTCTTAGGGTCAATACAGACCAGCCAGAAAAATGCTCACGCACTTTTGGGCCATCATATAAATTTGTAGCATATTTCCGTTTGGTCTAAATTGACTCTTCGAATATAAAATTTAGTTTGTTTGTTTAGCTTTAAAACACAGTTAAACATATTGCATATAATTTTGATTATGTACATAAAGTTATTTTGACGCTGGGACTGACGTTACGTACAGACAAACTGGTAGTTTCAAAGAGACTATTAGACTAGAAGGTTTTCTGATAGAGTTCTTTATCAGAACTTTAAAGTAAAA
Source organism: Hydriomena furcata (assembly GCA_912999785.1). Classification (NCBI taxonomy): domain Eukaryota; kingdom Metazoa; phylum Arthropoda; class Insecta; order Lepidoptera; family Geometridae; genus Hydriomena; species Hydriomena furcata. The sequence continues at coordinate 11,738,263 of OU538828.1, read as the reverse complement.
TATTCTTAAATCAATATTTTGAAGCTTCCTGTTCCTCCTTCTCATAGCGCAAACTGCGGTAATAAAAATGATCTACGCATAAAGTTGAATACACACTGCATCCAGACCGACACTTTCATACCTCTTAAATGGTGAGACTTGGGCCACTTCAAGTTATAATTCAAAGAAAAATGAACCTTACTGCGTTGTATTTACGTTGAATATTACTAGGATGAAAGCGATTTGTATTATGAAAATTGCAAAGACTTGAGAATAAAAATTAACCCGCTCATACCTCTTAAATGGTGAGACTTGGGCCACTTCAAGTTATAATTCAAAGAAAAATGAACCTTACTGCGTTGTATTTACGTTGAATATTACTAGGATGAAAGCGATTTGTATTATGAAAATTGCAAAGACTTGAGAATAAAAATTAACCCGCTTAAGGTTCAAATATTAGTCTCAGAGACCTTCAAGTACAGTAGACATTATTTCAGATCTGCAGGCACTCAGATATGTACTTTAAAATGTCTAGGGGTACCTCTCTGCAGAGGGACGTCCATACATTACAGTAGTTAACATGCTATACGTGATAGGTTGCAAGCTCATTGCCTCCTATATACTAGTCACGATTATTTTATCTGCATCGTTTTGAGCACGTGAGCATGCTTACGTGATTTATTATTTTTAATTGAAATATTCATTGATGCACGGCTGGAATTCAAAACAGCAACTCTATTCGATTTCTACTCTCTATCCGAATAGTCGAAGTCAAGGACCATAGATTTACAAATGCAGTGATATTGGAGTGAAATTTATGGTAGATAGAAACTATTATGGACTCTATACACTGCGCCACGATAACGTAACATAAATTGTAATGCAAACGTTAACGTATGAAAGTGGAAGATTTACTGCTTTCTATTAACATTATTCCCATTTGTAAATATTAAGATTGTGGGAAAATGCGAAAGATTCTTATCCCGTTGAATAATGAAATGTGAAAAAGTCACTTCTGTTATTCACAGAAAAATATCGCAATTTCGTACGTGTATAGCAATTTATATGAACACATCTATAATAGTTTAAGGAGTAACACACTCGCTGAAGACGAGGAAATATAACCTATTAAGATCACGTTGCGATCATTTTTTCTTCAACTTATATGTTTTTCATCAAAACTGAGGAATCTTGCTTTTGGCTTTATTTATTTTAGTTTATGCAATACCATTTAATGTTACATAATTAAGTAATAACATAAGTGAGTTTTAAATTAATGTCTTTTTATGATAGAATGTTATAAATATATAAATAAATACGTTTTGGTAAAGCTTTAAATAAATAAATAAATACGTAAATACATACTTATAGTACATTATAACTTCCACTGAACAAACATCTATGATAACTATCATCACACAATTGTTTGTTATGGGTGGGAATCAAACCCAAAACCAGCTTAGAAGGCAAAGCTACTACAAACTGAGCTGTGAGGCCAGTCAAATAAGAATAATATATGTAGAAGCTGGATGAAGGGATAGTCTCTGGGGAGGTGATCGCGTCATCGAGATAACCAAGGACGCGTCCTTATTTTGGGCGTTGCCTAGCAACGGCTTCAAGCTTTCAGAGAACATCTTTTATGCTCTTGATAAGATTAAAACACACACATTCAATGTTATAATTATATTCTAACCCTTTATGTTTTCGTCTTCAGTAATGAGGTGTACAGTTTCAGTTGTTTTCAATGATGTGTGATTTAACAGGACCATTATCTACCGGTAAGCAAAGGTATGTGATTCACTAAATAATAAAATAATCTTCTTTTCTAAGCTTATTACCAAGAGTCACGTACGTTTGATGAACATACTCGTACTTGTAGATTGTTGTTTTATGTCTACTATACTTATACTCAGTAACACCTAGAATACTATACTTATTTAAAATGTAAATACACAAATGTTCATCACACAAATGTTTATCCTGGGTGGGGAAAATTACGAGTATTGTGAGATGGTGAGAAATAACAGAGGTTTTGGACATTAAATAACAGTTTATTAGGCGAAACAAGGAACACTATATTGCAGGTATTGTGACGATGCGGTGCAAAGCTTACGACTGACTGTAGGTACTTATATATACTATACTTACATCTAGGTAGGCACAGCTCACGGTACTTCGCTATTCCTAACAAGTACATCAACAACTGTATATCAACTGATGGGCTTGCAACCTGTCCCTAACTAGCTAACTACTGCAAAATGTGGGCATGTTCCAAAAGCGCCTGGAGATTTGTCTACCGTACTTGGGGATTACAGTCGTGATCTTATTAGGGTTTCGTGGACTACAAAAAACCCTTATAGTTTCGTCATGTCCGTCCGTCTGTCCGCAGCTTAGTGCTAGAAAGCTGTAATTTGGCATGAATATTTATACATACATATGAGTCAAGCCAACAAAGTGGTAGAATAAAATCTTAAAACACATTTTTTTAAGGGTACCCCTACGTGTAAAGTGTGGATTTTATTTTTTTTCTCGCTAAATAGATCTTGAAAAAGATCTTAAAAAATATTTTTGGGCGGGTTGTAAAAACAACTTTTCGATTAAGGGATCCGTTTGTGTAATATTAAGCTTAAAGTGCCAATCTATGTTAGAAATGAGTGCCCCTCCTCCCCTCTAAATCTAAACTATTGGGTTTGGAGGCGTGAAAAAAACACGGTTGTAGTAAATAATAACGAATTTAAAAGGAAAACTTTCACGGCTAAGTAGGCGTTACAATTTTCCGCGTAACAGACGTTTTAGTCGACCAACTTATAAAATAGACTTGGAGAAGTAATAATAAAAATGTAGTAACAAATACCACTGAAAATTAAATAAGTAAGGTTGTTAGCTGTGTAAACTACGAAACCCTACATTGCGCGTGACACGACACGCACTTGACCGGTTTTATTGATATAGTTTAGATCAACGTCAAATCCATTCTCAGTACCCGCACCGATGCAGGGGTACCCTAAAAGTAATACACGTGATAATTGAAAACATAATTCGGGAATAGAGATACAAGTACTCACGGCCACTGGTCAGTTCTATATCTCGCTTCTTAATTTCCCGCGGGACTGCGCCTTCCGGACGCGGGACAAATCGAACGGTTCCCCTTACGTATGTCATATCAAGCCTTTGCCAGATTGCTTTATAAACAAAACTGGAGTTTCAAATTGTTTTTGAGTGAAATATTGGAATACTGCGGCAAGTGTGAATTGTTGTACTCACATTTCTTTCCAGTTTCTCTGTCTTTCCTACTTTTTACAAGCTTTTATTTAACTTTCAATGTATGTACGTTTGTTCGGATGGAATCTTGCAACTCAATTTTTAAGCAGTTATCCCCAACCGATAGTGCTGAAATTTTGCATATTTAGGTAACTTTGATGACAATGCAATAATATGGTAAAATATATTTATAATAAAAAAAACGTACGTATGAGGTAGGAATCATGATCAGTTTTTTCAATTATTTTGGAGAATGAAGATTATAGTTTTTAGATAGATAGATAGCAGTTTTTTTATTACGTTAGTTTACATTATTGCAATTTTAGTAAGGATATCTATTTTTTTTTTAAATAAAATATAGCATATATTTTGCTGATAATAAAATTTTTGCTAGGTGAAAGAATTTTTAAAAATTGGTCCAGTATGTAGTTTTTTAGTTCATGCATTACAAACTAAAATGTAGTGTAGCGTAGGTATATATTTTAGCCTTCATGCACTGTATGGATGTTTCTTCTGCAATACCTATTTACATTTGAAACATAATTATAGATACTTCTTGCTATGGTACATTTCTTGCTTGGGCTTTGTGTATTTACTGCTTATTATCCATCATCATCAAGGATACAGTGACAGGCGTGTGGCGTCCTCATAAATCTTTAACTCAAAGAATGACATAATATACTCGTTGCTTGAAAATATGAATACATCGGTTTACCTTCTATGAGGAAATCATCCTTATAAATAATCCTAATAATATTATAAATGCGAAAGTTTGTGAGTTTGTATGTATGTTTATTCCTCAATCAGGCCTAAACGACAATACGGATTAAGTTGATATTTGCTATAGATGTAAATATAATGCCCGAATAAATAATAGATTATTTTAAAATATTAAATAAGGGATTTTCCCAAAAAGTATAAAAAAACGCAAAAGGGATGATTTCTGTATAGATGGCGGTGACAAATCTGACATCACATACTAAAAACATTCAGTTTTTTCTATTCGATTATTTAAATTTGACAGGACAACGTCTGTCACGGGTCGGCTAGTTGAGTAATAAGTAAATGTGGTGACAGACTATTGGCATGATGATCGGACATCATCGTTAAGACATTGAAAGCAGCTGACCCTGTAAGAAAGAAAGACAGAAAAATAAAAATAGGTTTTTCTTCCCAACGACAAGTAAAACACAATTAAATAAATACGAGTAAGAATTAGTGAACGTTAACACAACGCTATCAATCCCCAAATTAAGCAAATCTTGTATTATGAGAACTAAACAACTGATAGAGTACTTAAATACTTTTTGTTAAATACATACTTTGATACTTTTAACAATTAAACAACAGGTAACACATTGTGCTATGTGGGGGCAAATAGGTAACCGTCTCAGTAAGCCGTATCTGCACCAAACCTAGGTTGTCACAAGATCACCTAGTTTTGATAATGAAATGTTAATGGAACTAGGTAAATTTACGCCTCTTCCTCCAGACCAAGCCTTACAAAAACATGGCATAGTAACTATCATATTTTCGGTATGATCACGGTATAAAATTACACCCTTTCGCGTTTCACGTAATTTGGTTGTAAAGTTGTAATTATTATGTAAATTCGAATAAGTGCTTAGTTACTAACTTATCCTTAAATTATCATAATATTACTAATATTATAAATTTATGCGAAAGTTACTCTGTTTGTCTGTCTGTGGGGTTATCACGGCCAAACCGCTGAGTCGATTAAGATAGAATATCTAGTTATAGTATTAATCATCATCATCATCATCAACATCATCTTCCTGTCCTTATCCCATTGTTGATTTTTGGTGGTACTAAAATAATTACGTTTATTTATTGTTATCTTTATCTTTATTAGGTGGGATCGAGACAATATTCTTAATAAAAAATTATAAAAAAAAGCTTATTCCAGTTCCTTTTATCAGGCGTCATCTCACTCACTTCTTTCCTGTCCATGTCATCTTATACACAATCCATCCATCTTTTTTTGGCCTACCTCTACACATGATATTCATGATCGTTTATATTATTTCTTTAACTGTTTTATGCCCTCAACATTTATTATTTTAGAACATGGTTAGTAAGCTCATGATCTGGAACCACATAAATTGCAAGCAAAAACACTCGCAATGAGTTGAAAATTCGCAATTTAAGAAAAACATGGAACTTAGCCAACTCGAGGATTAAAAAGAAAATGTCCCTGCCAGATTAACTTGCATCTTATTTAATTTGGCACGAGCCACATCGGAAACTATCGATCATGGGAGCAAGAACCACTGGACAGGAAAAAATAAAAATTCAGTTCTGATATGACCAAAAACTAAGGCAAAGTACGAGTAGGTAACTATGTTCTCTGAGTAAGATCTTGCTTACAGTCTGTCTTAAATCTATAAACTTGCTGTTTTATTTAAACTACCATAGAAAATATCCTACTAATATTATAAATGCGAAAGTTTGTGAGTGTTTGTGTGTGTTTGTTACTTTTTCACGCAAAAACTACTGAAAGAAATAAAGTGAAACTTTACAGTAACATAGTTTATACATCAGAATAAACATAAGTTATTTTTTATCCAGGTACCATCCGTGCGAAGCCTGGGCGAGCAGCTAGTAATTTAATATATAATAAAAACTAACAAATATAAAAACAGTTAATTACTACGTTTCAACTAGTCTATTTACAATCGTTTTAAAACTTTTGGGAAACCTTACAAGTTGGCAATGTTTGACTGAAATTCTAGTTTTGTGTGTTTGGTACATCTAACTATGGTTTAAATATACGTTTCATCAAAAAAATCGCCGCTAAAATGTTTGATGGCGTTTTTTAATCTCGTAATCTGATGGGATAAATCCGATGCTTTTGTGAGGATAGGCATGTTGGCCCAAACCCATCTTTATTTGGATTTGGCTGGCAAGTCCAGGTATATCCGCCCCGTGCCGACCCTCAGGCGGCCAGCCGCCGGAAATCGAACTAATCGATTTTCATTTCACCGACAGGAAATTAAATCCTTTGAGAGTCGTTCTCGATAACGGATTCCAGCTTAGCAATACACGTGTTCGCTTCGCTCTTTAATTTTGTGGCTTATTACTAAGAGTAGTTTGAAAAAATATTTCTAAAATAATTTTGTGATCTTCTGAGGCATCTTTCTTATAATTATTATAAGTTCGAAAGTTTGTAAAGATGTTCGTGTTGTATGTTTAGATGTTTGTGGCTCAATTACGTTCAAATGATTAAATGGATTTGGATGAAACTTGGAATATACGAATAATATAATGTCCTGGAATAGCGTATAATAGAGGCTTTTTATTCAGGTACCACGGTGGAAGCTTGTTATTACATTATTGCCTAATAGGTGGGTACATAAAACTGTTACTTCACTGACTGACTGAATAAAACTTAGACGTTATCTTCTTTTTATAGGTATGGGTGCGCCGATTAAATAATTTTTGAAATTCTATCCCTAAGAGTGTATAAGGAGTAATAACGTTTGTTCGACACACGCGAACAAAGTCTCTGGGCTTTTAATCCGAAAAACTATTTATAATCGAAGGAATTAACAGCGATTTCTATCGTATATATACAAATACAGGTAGAGCACAAAGCTTAGATGACAAACCGCGGGCAGTGTGCCCAACTGGCAACGTTACCTCACTAGGAGCTGATCATGCGTTTTATCCACCAATTGTGTAGTCGACGTCGAATAACTCTATTATTTTATTTTTGGCGTTACCTGGTTTACACATCTAAGACCTTTAAACGAACAATTATTGTATTTATAATCTGAATCTCGGAAACGGCTCCAACGATTTTCATGAAATTTAGTATGCAGGTGGTTTCGGGGGCGATAAATCGATATAGCTAGGTTTTATTTTTAACCGACTTCAAAAATGAGGAGGAGGAGGCTTTTTTTGTGTGTTACGTGATTATTACGGCGTTTGTGGATGGATTTACAAAAATATTTTCTCTTTTTGTCCGTGTTTTCATTCAATGAAATACTGAGCAAAACTGGGTCATCCAGGTACTAATGTTAAAACGGGAAATTACTCACGTTTAAATAAATTCAGACTTAGGCGCGAGCGTTTGACGGATCAAACTTACCCTGATGAAGATTCTCTTGATGAATCGAAACATTGTCGGTGTCATCATCTACAATTTATAGTTTTACTAGCTGTCCCGACAGACGTTGTCCTGTCAAATGTTAATAATCCCACAGAAAAAAGCACTTTCCGTTTTCCCGATCTTTACGCCTCACTTAGGGGTATGAAAAATAGATGTTGGTCGATTTTCAGACCTACTCAATATGCTCACAAAATTTCATGAGAATCGGTCAAGCCGTTTCGGAGGAGTACGGTAACTAACATTGTGACATGGAAATTTTATATATTAGACTAGCGACCCGCCCCGGCTTCGCACGGGTAGCATGTTATTATACATATAAACCTTCCTCCTGAATTACTCTATCTATATTAACAAAAACCGCATCAAAATCCGTAGTGTAGTTTTAAAGATATAAGCAAACATACATACATATGCGGGAAGCAGAAAGCGACTTTGCTTTATACTATGTAGTGATAATCTCACGGATGTTTTGAAAGTAAAATTATATTACCTGGTTTACTTACTCGTACTTATGTAATAATTATGGAAAATTTAATTGGTATTATTTTGATATATAGTATATTTACTTACCGTTTCAGGAACTATTAGAAATATCTGCTGATCTGTAACAAAATAAATGAGCGATACTTAAAAATACAGAAATTAAAGAATTTTTTGTTATAACTTTACTTAAACCTTACTTGCGTAGTATACAAATATAAAATATTTTTTATGCTAATTCATATGGCGAACTACATCTAGTCTTATTTTCATCTAAATCTATTCAGCCATTTCGCCTGATTGAGATACAAACGTACAATCTTTCGCATTTATAATAACAGTAGGATTGTACCTTGATACTAAAACGTTCTAGTAAAATAGAATTATACCTCAAATTATTTTGTCCAGATAATTCAAATGCCTCTTAGGCATTAGGCAAAACCGATTATATTTATTACTGTAATTACCATAATTATAGCCAACCCGCAACATAGCCACAATAACCATACATGACGAAGAAGTAAAATAATAACTATAATTGAAAACCAGTGCTCCAGCAATCTTGCGCTGCTGTAGCAAATGCTGAGGGATATCACACAGCTTAGTTGGTAGTAACTCTGCCTTCTACGCTGTAGGTTGTGGGTTCGATCCCCACCCAGGGCAAACATTTGTGTGATGATTGATGAACATAGATGTTTGTTCTGTGTCTGGGTGTTACTATGTATATTATGTATGTATTTACAAAAAAAAAAGTAATTAGGTATTCTATCAGTTATCTGGTTCCCATAGTACAAGCTTTGCTTAGTTTGGGACTAGATGGTGTTGTGTGTAAAGTCCGCCAATATTATTTATTTAGCACTATATCTATCACTAGCAGTCCGCCCCGGCGTCGCACGGGTGTAATAATGATTACACCCGTACCCGACACCTTCGGTTACATTATCGAAGTTTTCATACGGATCCCTAATAGTTAGACATATGGTATTGCAGACTTTTTTGTAGATATTGATGTCTTCTATAAAACTGTAGTACATCACTTTGCTCTATTGTCAATAATTTCTGCAGCAAACGCGATGTAAAGACTTTTTTGGATTCTTTTTCACACGTTGGGTTACATTATCATAGTTTTCATACGGATCCCTAATGTTTTCGAATCTATAGCCTATGTTTATCAGGGATAATGTAGGATTCTAATGGAAAAAAAAAATTGAAATCTGTCCAGTAGTTTCCGAGCCTATTCGATGCAATCAAATCTTTCCTCTTTATAATATTAGTATAGAAATAGACATGTATATCTTATCTTATCTTATATGTTATTGTCCGTATTTTGTTGTCGAAATAAAAGAAACATTCTATTCTATAATTATCTATTTAGTTTTAGACAGGGCTCATAACTTCCGTTTATATTCTGTATTCAAGGATATTTTTCAGTCATAAATAAATGCATATATAGAGGTTACAAATGAAATAAAGCTGCTTAGAAGTAAAATATGAAATAGAGCTCATAAACAAAATAAAAATTCTTTGTAACTGATGTGGATGATGTTTAGAGCAGCATCAGGCACTTTTGACTTAATAAATAAAATTTAAAAAAAAAACAAATACCCAACCCTCATTAAAATTAAGTACCTTAAGTTCTATAATTTTACAGATTTACAGACAGACAGACTGTAAACAAATAAAAAGTTAAGATAATATTATCACAGATTCGCTAACACACTGATTTTGCCATTTATCTCAATTAAATAAAATAAAATCTCTTTCATTTTTAAATATTTAGAGTAATCCTTTTTTTATTGAATTGTTATGAGCCTTTCATCAGACAGCTTAAGTTCTCCGTTTCTGATAACGGACCCTTCTCTTTGATGCCATGAAAATCTGTTTCTTTACTGGTTAATCCATTAGTCACCCTAAAAATATCACATCGAATGCGACAGCCGTTATCTGACGACCGTAAGATAAACGCGTACTATAAACGCCAGACGACATCATCGATGATAATATCTATTTGCAACCTTGCTATTGTATAAATTTGTAGGTTCGTAAGGTTAGGTAAAATGTGTTTGTTGTTTTGTCTTTCTATTACGCAGCAACGAGGTAAAGGTTTGACATCAGTTTCACTTACTTATTAAGCCGGAGAATAATGTAATAGGCACTTGCATTTATATAGATTATATTCGTATATATATAGTATATTATTAATTTACTGAATGGTTGACATATTTAAGAATTTGTGCTGAAGCTCTTTAGTTATTTTTTTTATTGCTGTACCTACGTACTTGAGTAGTAGGTACTTTTAATTATTATTCTTGTTTGAGCCTTCACCTTGTTCGATTGGCACCACACTGGAGCTCTACATAGCATTAAGGAAAGGATCATAAAAAAAAAGGTAGACCCCAAGCCGTGTTTGTTGCCTGATTCTTCTAGGCTTGGTCGCGTGGAATCGGCGTAGCTTCACCTAGTTCCTAAGACGTTTCAAAGTGATCCTTGTGATTTTATTGAAATAAATGATTTTTGAATTTGAATTTGAATTTGAATTAAGCATTGGTACTTATTTTAGTTAGTATTTTGTTTGTATATAGTAGGTGCCTAACTAATTTTTTTTAGGTGGTCATCCTGTTTCACTTAGTTTAATGAAAATAATAATAATTAACTAATATTATAAATTTGCTGATAAGGATCTACTTTGATCCAGTTACTGAGTTTAAGAGTAAGTCCACGCACATAAAAAACATGAAAACTGTAATATCCTTACCCAGATACGGTCGTAAAAAGACGGAAGTCGTTTCTTACAAAATCGTGGTACAGATTACGTTAAAATTATAAAAGACACGGTAAGACAGGGATTGTGACCCTTTTCGACGACACGACAGTTATTGCAAATAGGCATAAATTGACAGATTTCGATTGAAATGGCTCTTTTTAAGATCGTTCAGTTTACTGACATTCAACATTTAGAGATTCTAATAATCGTATTTTACAATTTAATTTTTACAAGTTATCTATAAGTAGGTATGCATCTCGCGTTGATGATGTAAGGAAAAAAATTAAAACTACGTAATCGAACACACTCTGTTTTATAGTGTGAATTTAACTGTTTTTCCCACTCGCACTGTTGAGAATTTCATGATATTGGGTCATAGGTCAATTGCTTTTACTACGGAAATCCATTAAAACTATGCGAGTCCCAGACGTCCCAATTCATGCATCGGTAATGTCGATAGGCAGTAATATATTTCGAATTCTTTATCAATGTGTGTGTAAAGCTGAGGCCGTACCACAAGCTCAAAAGTAATAACAAAACAATAATAGGGTCAAAACCGGGTCGGTTTTGGTCATTTTTAATTTTGGCAGTCAATAACTAAGCATAGTAAATAAAATTGTTTAAAATCTATAGTTAAAACAATTCAAACAATCAAAACGAACCATAGACTTTGTCTTTGTCCGGGTTGATTAGTGACAGTTGTGATGCGTTATACCTCTAGACTTGATTGACCACAACCAAATATTTTCTGTTTTGTCTATTGAAATAATAAATGATTAATAAATAAATATCGCCTGTTACAAGACCTAAGAGATGGAGCAATACTCTATTCTATATTGTTCTAAAAATCATTGTTTCAATCATTTTATTAATATAAACCGTTGAAAATTAAAATGTTTTTAAAATGCCCGCTCTCATCCTACTTATGCGAAAGTGACAACGCAATACGAACTCGTATAGCATTGTCACTTTCGCACCGCGAAAATTATTGTTTTCATATTTATTTAGGACTGTGTGGTCCCTGAACTAGTTTTTGAAGCGCATATGCTTGCAAAATTTAATTTGCCTGATACGTTATTAAACCTGGATGTTGGTATAACACATGGTGGCAACGATAAAGGCAATACACGCATTGACCATGGTTGGCGGTTGGCGTGCGGTCAGCGGATAATATACAGCAATCATGCTCAATATACGTAACTGCAATGTCTACCAAAACCTCAGGGTAAGTTTCCGCGGAGCTGTGAAAACCTGTGCGAAACAGACCAATGACAGCGCTTGACATTTCAAACTCGAATATATGAGCGCTCTCATTGGTCAGCTCTCCACAGCTTCGCACAGCTCCACGTAGATTCACCCTTAATCTTGCTTCAATAGCCGTTTATGAAACGCTTTTCCAAGCGGTTTTAATACCCCGTGCTGCATCATTCGAACTATTATTGTAAACATCTCGGATTAATCGATGGAACTACCAGAGGTACAGAATACCTATTTTTACCTACTAATACTACAAATGAGGAAGTTTCTCGCATTTATAAAAAAGTTTTTTAGTCTGTCTTTCTGTTACGTTATCACGGTAAAACCGCTAGGCCGATTGTGATGAAATTTCATATAGAGACTGTTTTAAATCTTGGGACAGACATATACTACTTTTTTCTACAAAATTTTGTTTTATTTATCAGGAACTTCAATGTTTTACAATAAAGTCGTCAATAATCGATTTCCTAACGCGGCCGGAGTTAAAACAAATAGGATCACGACAGTAATCCCCTAGTACGGTATACATCCTCTCAGATCTCCAGACGCTCAGATCCTTTGAAGATGTCTAGTGGGGGTAGTGAGAGCGGCAAAGGGTTTGCATCTTGTCACGTATGGAATGCTAGTTACTGCAAATTGTGGGCATATAATGTTTGAGCCGAAGTTGCGTGATAATTTATAATATATATAGTAGCCAGTAAAGTGCCAGAGGTAATGTCTCTCTGTAGACCTAGGTAACTAGTCGGGGTAACCTATGAACCGAGGGATCACTTCAGCTAAAACTGAGTTCATCCCTTCATCGGTTTTCCCTGTTTAGTTTATTTCAAACGTAAACACACTCAACACGATCGATTCCCTTCGTTTACATTCCCTCATAGCATACCCTTTTCAAAAAACCTCTTTACCAAGCGAGATAAGTCAAATTAAATAGGTAAGTATTCATTATTAGGTTGAGGGTTCGATTCCCACCTATGAAAAATATTTGTATGATAAATAATAGATGTTTGTTCTGTGTCTTGGTGTTATAATGAATATTGTGTAATGTCTATGTATTTATAAAAAAAAGTATTTATGTGTTTTATCAGTTATGTTTTCCATAGTACAAGCTTTGCTTACTATAATAATACTATTTATATATTTATTAATAACTAGATAGTCAAATTCATTGTTTTTCATAAGAACCTTCTCCTGATAATAACGAATAGAACAAAAAAAGAATTATCGAAATCGGTTCAGCTGCTCTCGAGATTTGCGCTTAGCAACACATTTAGCGATTCATTTTTATGTAATAGATAATTACTAGGTATTTAAATTATTCTTTCATTATCCTAATAATATTATAAATGCGAAAGTTTGTGAGTTTGTATGTATGTTTGTGCATCAATCAGGCCTAAATGACAAGACGGATTAAGATGAAATTTCTGTAGATGTAGATATAATGCCCGAATAAATAATAGACTACTTTAAAATTCGAAAATCATCCCCAAAATGATAAAAAACGCAAAAGTGATGATTTTGGTATAGATGACGTGTGTAACAAATCTGGCATCACAGACTAAAAACATTCAGTATTTTCTTCGATTATTGAAATTTGATAGGACAACGTCTGTCACGGGTCGGCTAGTATTTCATAACTTATACTTGTTGTTAGTCAACGTTTTCATAACATTAAAAATTCTCCTCTTATCCAAGTTGTAGCCTGAAAGCATAATTATGCTGTAGTGAGACATTCAATTACCTGTTCCAATAAAACGCCCCGTGGTCAATTAACTCGTCAAAGGAAAATAATTTTTAGATATGTATCATATAAAGCTGTGTTCGAATCGACGCGATCAATTTCAAAAGAAGCTTGGGCGATTCGCACCGCCGTAACCACTGCGAATCGCCCCATTCAGAAACAATGCTTGGGTTTTTCGCGCCGCGGTTAAATTTGCGTGTGGTGCGAAACGACTTGTCTCTCAAGCAACAGGAGAGACGCAACAGAAACAAAAAAAAAATGGATGACGTGTGACTGTAATCCCCAAGTACGGTAGACCTCTCAGATCTTAAGGCGCATAGATCCTTGAAGATGACTAAAAGTTGTCAGAGGTACGTCCAAACATTATGTTTGGCACAATACCCACATTTTGCAGTAGTTGCCCATGCGTGATGGTATAAGCCCATTGCCGCGTACTATAAAATGCTGTACTCAAAAATAGAATTCATTTTCGTCCAGCGTAAGTGCGTCACAAACTGGTTCAAAAACACTTCAAGCGCGTTTTATGTTCCTACCTCGTAGTTCCCATAGTTGCGTCAGTTTGGTCGAAGCTTTATGTTAGCGGTGACACATTAATTGCCTTTTAACGAGCCGTTTACGGCAGACACCGGAATTCAGTCGCCTATAGTTTATTGCCCCATAAGCTGGTCAAATACATAAAGTAGATCATTAATTTACAATTGGTAGTATTTTTATCGTCATATGAGTTACAACTTACAAGTTGTATGTAACACTTATCGTGTCACTAGTAATTTTCTGGTGACTAAACTTTGGATTAATGACGAAGTACACTTAAGGGACTCCCAGTCGCTGATTGCTCTTTTTCGAAACGAAAAAAGAAATACTTCTGAACAAGTCACATCTCCTATTTTTATAAGTATATTACTTCAGGTTCCTACCTAGATTTCTATTAAGCTGAAAACATAATAGCAGAAACTTTTCACGATAAAGATATTATTTCAAAATGATACGTTTTAGAATTTATGATCGAAATATTTTATATACCTACTATTAAAATCAACTTGTGATTTATTGTTAAAGATAGGTAATATGTAGATCTAGATTTCTATTAGAATAGATTTTTGATAAGTAATTATACATAATTGATATCATTAATTTATTCGAAAAGCTAAGGCGGACCACGCGCCGACGTGTGTTTGTCGTCATTGCAGCGGTCGGTAGGATTATTTATCGAAGTGATTAAAGATGGGTACATCTTTATTCACATATACTATACATTATAAAATAGGAGATGTGGCTTGTTCACAAGTATTTATTTTTTCGTTTCGAACAAAAACAACCGTCGACTCGGAGCGCCGACTTCGTGCGGCATTCGAGCGCGGCAGACGCGCGCGTCTTCGGACTTCTTCGGTTCTTGAATGACGGGCGCGCGCGCATTTATTTTTATGTTTAAACTAGTCACGCGGCAAACTTGTGTCCTGCGACTGCCGCGCTCGAATGCCGCGCAATGTCTGGTCACACCTTTGATTCAGGATATCTATTTTTGACGACTTTATCGTAACATATTGAAACTCATGAAAATTAAAATATTTTTTTGGCAAACAAAATGTAGCCTCTGTTCTGTTTATTCCAATACTTTAAACTATGTCTATATTCAATTTCATGTCAATCGCCCCATCGGTTTGGCCGTGACAACTTCACAGACAGACAGACAGAGTTACTTTCGCATTTATAATATTAGTATAGATTGATACTTGAAGTATACCAAGACCATGTCACCATTTGTGACCGCTTCTATTACCAACGAAAATAGTACTTTTTTTGAAGATTAATTACGCTTAGTTTCCCTTCTAAGCGATGCTTGCATAAGCTTTGCGCAGGCAACGCGATGTCAAAGGTCAGGAGAGAGTGGTGAATGACCTGCGGTTTGATGCCAATAATTTACCAGAAACAAAGTAGGTATTGATACCTATTTTGAAAGTAGCGTTGTTTTCAAGTAGGTACGCTCGCATAGGTCTTGCAATATAAATATACTATAGGTTCATCTACAAAAATAATTCTATCGAGTAAGAGAAACCCTTATACTTAGGTTTTCGTATTTAATTCCATTTATATTTAGGTACTAGCTGACCCGTGCCCGCTTCGCTGGGATACAGATAGGTTCACATCTGGTATTCCAATCTTCAAAATAAATTATAGCCTATATGTTGCCGAGGACTAATAGCTACATAACAAAAAAGTTTCATCAAAATCCGTCCAGTAGTTTTTGCGTGAAAGCTGGATAACAGACAGACAGACAGACAGACAAAAACTTCAAAATGTTTTTTTTTTGGTTTGTGTTACTTTTATAAAGGTCCCTAGGAGTATTTTTAATAGTTTTTATTCAATGTACAGAATTGAACTCTTCTACAGTTTTATTATATGTATAGATAACAGATAGTAAGGGTAATAGTTAGAAAAGTGGTAGCCCTCCGGCCAGGTAGAGTAGTAAGTAATAAAATAATCGAAGACCGGGATCATACAAATTTCTGACGTTAAGCAGTATTGCTGTATGTTAGAAGTCAAATTCAAATTCAAATTCAAAAATCATTTATTTCAATAAAATCACAAGGATCACTTTGAAACGTCTTAGGAACTAGGCGAAGCTACGCCGATTCCACGCAACCAAGCCTTGAAGTATCAGGCAACAAACACGGCTTGGGGTCTACCTTTTTTTAATAATCCTTTCCTAAATGCTATATAGAGTTCCAGTGTAGTGCGAATCGAACAAGGTGAAGGCTCAAACAAGAATAATAATTAAAAGTCTACTGAAGTAGTAGAGTAGGTATGGTTGCCGTAGGTATGCCTGAAGAGGCAGTGTGTAAATCGCCATACTGTGATAAAAATCTTACGCCGTTTTGATAGCTATGTTGGGTTAGTGTAACTTCCAATTCAGATAGTGGTTTCGAATACCAGTCGAGTGCCAAATTATTTTTCTATTTAAAAATGTATGCCGTGTACTTAAAACGGAGTTTCTGGAGAATTAGTATTCACAAGCGGTGATGGACTTGCAATCGGCTACAAACGGAATGTTGTTTCTTCATTTAACTTATGGATTTATCAATGACATTTGAGACCTAGGCTTTTGGCTTTGATCATTTTAATGTACAAAGAAAAGATTTAAAGTCTTTTCAGAAGAAAGGTAATTACCACACACCCACTCGTTACAAGTAAAATGGTTCGTAAATTAATGAAATGTTAAGGTTTCTCTTCAATTTAAATATCCACTTACCTACCTACTTACATTACGGTAAAGCTTTTCGTAATAAAACAGTTGCGAATTTCAGATTTCTTTGAAGCTAATTATACACTGAATTCATCTAACTTTTAAATTCGTAAGAATCTTAGAGGTATTCTGTAAATAGATTAATTATATTAATTAATCAAATAATTTATGAAGTGCTACCGAACTTTCAGAATCCTTTATTGACCTCAAAACAAAGCAGTTCATTTCAATATACCGGAGAGCGCATTCACATTATTTGCCGGTTTTTGTATTATTAACACTAAATGTTTATGATGATTTCTACACCCAAGCATGTCCGTTACAGAGGACAACAAATAGGGGCTGTGAAGAAGCAATAGACTATATTGAATACACGTGCAGGTCAAGATATACCTGAAAACAGGCGCCGTCAACTCGTTTTCTATACAAAACGAGCCAACTGCCAAAGCTTTCGAGAACTTATTAATTAAACTTGTTTCATTCGATGAAACTGAGATGGAGTTCCCAAAATTTATCATCAAGCTACTTCTAATATAGTAAAATATATACGGACTCACTGACTGATTATAAAGGGCGTTTTATAAGGGCATGTCATTTTGGGGATAAAGAAGAAGGATGTGCTAAGAATGGAATCCCCAAAATGCAACCGCTAATAGCTTTGAAGTTCGCAAGATAATACTGCGATCGAAACCGCGGGCGTTCAGCTATTATTTAAATAAGTAAAGAAAAAGAAACTTCAAAGAAAACTGCGGTGAAATTAAATTTCATTCTATTTGTGAAGCGAAATGATTAGCATAATACAAGTCAAGATGAGAAGGTGCTCGTCTAAGTTTCTTCTTCACTGAAGATTGTGAACTTTGTCTCTTGCATTTTGAATGGAACCGTCTATTCATCTCCTCACAGTTCAGTTGGTTGTAACTCTGCCTTTTGCGCTGTAGGTTGTGGGTTCGATCTCCACCCAGGGCAAATATTTGTGTGATAAACATAGATATTTGGTGTTATGTATAATAAGTAAGTATTTAAAAAAAAGTATATAAGTATTCTATTAGTTATCTGGTTCCCATAGTACAAGCTTTGCTTAATTTGGGGCTAGATGACGGTGTGTGTAAAGACCGCCAATATTTATTGTTTATTATATTATTTATTATCACTTTAAATACGTAATTTATTATTTTCTTGATCTTTTCCCACTTCCCACTCAATGTGGGGTCGGCGCAGGATTTAGCTTATATTTTACAACCGGCCGCCTGCCTGACGTCAACCCTCTTTGGAAAAATACCTAATTATAGTTAAAAAAAATACACCTTTTTTATGAGATGCACCAACCGCACTAAAAATCTAATGAATACAAAGTTTAGAATCCATGCTATTAGCCATTGAGAAGTTTATTTGTGAGGAACTGATCCTGGCTGCATGATCAGGTTGATATCTTAATATGATTGTATTGTACTACACACACACACACACTGTGTTCTACACTGTGTAGAACTATACAACTGTCAAATTTGGCAATGATCTAACAATTAGAAATTCGATTTCAAAGATTTTCTTACCTATGTTGTTTGATAAAGGTGAAGTTAATGAGAGTGTGTTAAAAAGAAAGTTCTTGACAGCTAGATCTTAAAATGTCACTGTCGTCTTTCCATTTGACACTGTCACTCGACATCGCGACTGTACGTGACAAAGCATGACAACTGCCCCTGCTGAGATACTCGTTGGTACTTGTCATTGACTTACCATCACCAGTGACGATTGTACAAAAAATTTAATGTACTAGGTTGGTCTTTTCAATCCGGTGAGACATAAATAAAAAGTCTTTGGGGGAGATATTTACCCAGTGTGTAGAAATTCGAGTAGGTTAAAGAAAGAAATATAATACACACGAATTATTTTCAACTGATACTCAAAGACACTGCCTAAGGCATCGCCCTCGCCCTTTAGGTAATACGTCAAGTCTTAATACATGGCATACCTTAATAGGTATGCCATGTATTAAGACTAGGAATAGCAATAAAAGGTGAGTAGGTAATCCTACTCACCTTTTATTGCTATTCCTACTATGTTATTTTACGTAATATCTCTGACTCTTTAAGACATCTTCAAGTAGGTATATCAATAATAAATCAATCATAAAATTACAAGGATCACTTCAAAACGTTTTAGGAGTTAGGTGTAGCATGTTATTTGTAACCAAGCCTAGAAAAATCAGGCAAAAACATGTCTTAGCTATCATTTAGGCTTGGAGATTACAATCGTAAACCTATTTTTATTCTGACTTTAAGTATCGTATAAAAAGCAGTCTAATGATTTTATGGCAATTTTTTTTAAACCTTGGACCTTTACATTATTAATGTTTTAATGGGATCCTTGATTTTTTCTAATAATTAATATAGCTATGTTCACCAGGGATAATGTATGATTCTAATGGTAAAAGTTTTTAAAATTGGTTTAAATTGACAAATATTTTCTCTTTATAATATTAGTATCTGAGAATCGATAGAAGAGAAGATCTGAAAAAAATATTAACCTCAATAAATATAATCAAGGAAAAATAGTTTTGTTGTTTTAATTTACTTACAACCCTTCCATTCCGCGGACTTCTGAATCTCCCCTCGTTGATGGTCTAATCTTAGCCCAAATAAACAAACCAGAAACATCCATCATGCATTCACTCATGCCGAAATCCGAACCCATGTTTTTAGGGTCACTTAGTCCTGTCGTGTCATATCAAGTTTCACCCGTGTTCAACTTTATCAAACTAGTCAACTAATCGCTTCGGCAACTTACAAACTTAAATCAAGTAAAATATAGGAGTTTCAGCTTTGACATTTCTATCGCTGTTATTGTTCTGTATTTAGTTAGCTGTTTGCTCGAGGCAGTGTAGTGTGAAAACTACTTTAAGTTTACTTATTAATAGGGATGTATGTAGATTGTAGTTACATTTTCGCTCCGACTATTATAAAAGCTTTTATTATGATATTAAATCTCCAAACTTGGAGGACATCTCAGATCTCAAGACAAGCCCGGCTGAGAATTTAGTTTTTCATAAGTGACAGGTTGCAATCCAATCGGTCCTTGTAAGAGTATTAACTGGATTTCCTAGGTGTTCTCTTAGTTTTGAACACTTGAAACAGGGCAAATATATTTTTTTAACTCGTTGAATCTATTGGTGAATGAATTCATGAAAGTTATCGAAAGTCGAGACACCTCCTATTAGGCCAACAAAGCTCTAGCCTATTTCAAGTCGCATGGAGGACAAAAGCGTACCTACGCAAGCAAAAGCCCAGCGTAGGACGGCTCCAAAAGCATAATTAAAAAAATACATTTCTCCGCATAATTCTTATTCTACACAAGTTGAAGCCGTACAATTGACGACCCCAGGGTAAGTTCATAAGAACCAAACTTACACTCTTTATAGTCTTATTGTTAAAGTAATTCGTTAAAACTTGTGATTTAGTTTCAAAAGCCGGATTGAATGGAGACGGGGGCTCCGACTCCGACGTTCAACATTTTAATGAGAAATTCGTATCTGGGAGGGCGTCAATTTATTCTGACGCCCGAAGTTGCGACTGTTTCAATGAAATTCGTTTAAGGTGTGTCTTATTTGTCTATTCGTCTCCCAAATTAAAAGATAAGTGTTGAAGTTTGCCCGTTGGGAAAGTTAGGACGTCCCGGTGCGGTGGTGCAGATTGTGATTATTACCTGGCCGTTCGGACAGTTATCTTAAAAAGCGGCGCCGTACGACAGTTTTTCAATCAATTGACGACCTCTGTGGTTTCGTGAATTCATGAAAAATGCTCAATGCTCGGTTGATGCTAGTATTTATCAAGAACTGCAAATATTTGTTACCTACTGGTCTGAGTGTTGTGATATAGCACTCGTAGTTTTTGATACTTTCAACCCAAAATCGAGAATTATAGTGTTGGGTCAGGACTATATAATGTAATTGTTGAGTGTTTATTTACTTAAAAAATTATGGCCTCACGATCATTGTTACAAATTGCTTGGTGTGGTCATACCGTCAAAATGTCACAGTAATTATTTAAATCACACGTGTGAACACTTTAGTGTAGCAATCATTACTTTTTTCCACTCTAAGTAAATAATACTAATTTCCACAACGTTACGGCCGTCAAGGTGTTTACCGTTTCTTAGAAATCCGTAGCCTTAATGCCGAAACTCTGCGATTTATTCCGGTGGCCAGATGCCGACTACAACCACAATGATAAATTGCTTTTAAACGTGACTCTAAATTTTTACAACTGTTTCGTTTGAGTTTGCCCTGTTTATTTATAAGAATGACCTTAGAAATATATCACTCAACTAAAAGTTCCGTCGGATATTAATTATGTCGCAAACAATTTGTAGCTACCACGCATTATTTTTCATATATTGCTATATTTTAACCTTCCTACTATGAGTTACTATTACTATGAATACAAATTCATAAAAGGAAACAGAATGATGACTGTAATTCTCAAGTATAATAGACTCCACTCAGATCTTCAGGCGCTCAGATTCTTAGAGATGTCTAACGGGAGTTTATATTTACAGATATTATGTTACTTCAAATCGAAATAACTTTAGACAGCATAACTGATTTTTATTGTAAGAACTTGATTTGACTGTAAATATTTGTTTCAGTTATATATTGTAGAAGGTATTTCCATTTATGTTGTCCTGAAGAGTTCTGATTACTTTATAAATTTAAAAATCTTATGAGGCAGAGAAAATGATTTGCGTAATAATTTCATGAAATTCATGGCACACCGTCCAAGTAAGTAACTTACAGGCTAACAAAAAAAAATATTTGATATTTTTAAAAAAATGAATGAATGAAAATGATTTATGATAATTAAAAAAAACAATGATAGAAACTATTTTAAAACACGTGTATAACGAGTTTAGATATTCAATGTGTTTAATTAAACATCAATAAAGTATGCAAAAATATTATTTTGCAAACTATTGTGATTAGTAGACATAACTAAGATTTTTAAAGTTTTTTTTTAATTAAAGGTAAAAACGTGAGACCCGAGTTAAAATCTATAGTTATATGCAAAGCTACTTTTTTAAAATCAATTTAAATATTTTTTATGCCATTCAAGTTTACAAATTCACGTAAATTAATAATTGCTAAGCATCGGCCTATTATAATCAGTTATAATTGGCTAATTGTCTTAATTGTCATAGATACAACCCATAATTGCCCGTCAAAAAAGTCTACGACGTCATTCACATTAAACGAGGAAGCTTACAGTCATGTTTGATTAATCTAATCTAGCTATTATGTTATTACTAGTGGAAACCCTCGCGACTTCGTTCGCATGAAGATATTTTCAAACAGACTTCAACTCCCGCTGCAATTCGTCACATGAATTTCTCGACATATCAATAGGAACACGCCCTCCAAATTACAAGTTCCTAGGACCAGTGGTAAGATCAGTCAGTCAGCTAGTCGCAAGAGTTTTATATAGATATATTGGGCTCCTTATGTAACGCTCGTGACATGACCTCACGATGGAGTGTACCAGCTTTTTGTATCCAAATATTTGTGAACTGGTTTTAAGACGGTGTGCACGACTTGCCATTACTCTAATGCACCGCATGGCCACATGGTGTAAAACCTCTTCCGTATATCTGACATGACAGATACTCGGAAAAACGTGCCTATGAGTCCATTTAACGAACGAATACGTTCATTCGGCACGATGAATGAAGAAAACAACAGGTTTCTTGAGGGGCGACCTTCATAAATTATTACGTTTACGTTTTTAAAACCTATTTCAAAATAAGAATTTCGTGAACTGTCAAAATCGGATTACAATAATCTGCCTTTCCAAATACGACTTGAAAACTTCTTTTTTTGTCGGACGAAAATCTATAAAAGGAATATTTTTTTGCGTATTACGTGGTTGCAGTTGGTAAAGATTTATCATCAGTTAGCAAGAGCATCTGAGTAAACAATTTGTCTACGGAAGTGTAGACAAAAATATAATTGCTAATGCTGTGAAGGCCAATTTTAATTCGAGGTAAGTGTACAAACTTTACTTTGCGATTAATGTTTCTTCTGATACTCATCTTATGCGCTGCTGTTTTGTTATTAACCATGAATAAAGAGGTTTATTCCTATTATTTGTCTAGGTAGAAGGTAAAGCGAGTGTGTTGGAAAGTAGATATTAGGTAACCACCCATACGTAAATTGGCTATGTAATATTAGTTCACTGTTTACTCGTACATATAGTACCGCATTTAGACGACTGTCTGTCGAATTTGTATCAACCAAAGTCAATAAGCTCGCTATTTTATATGATCGTTATATCAGAGACGAATCTTTATTATACTTGTTACTTTTCTATTGGTAATTTCTGTGTTTGTATTAGTGCACGGGTTTTCAAAATCCGTCTGGAAGTTGCTTAAGTCTAGTATACACCAGATAGCGTTAGTCATGCCAAACCAGAAATAAGCAGTAAATAGTTCGGTAACTTAACACGTAAGCTCATACTCGCATTTGCGGAAGAAAGTGGACCCGTCGCGTATCACTCAACTTTGTATACCTATTACATACAAACTTACTACCGTGAATAAGAGCGGAGACATAACATCGTCGGCTTGCAGAAGGATAAAGGGTTCAGTTTTAATTCTATTAAAAATTATTGGAAATCCTCGCGATTTTGTACACGTTAAGTTATTTTCAAACAGACTTCAGCCCTCGCTACTCACACTTTTGGTTGAACAGCACTAAAGGTAACTTCCTCAAAATTTCAAGTTTCTAGGGTCTAGGTTGTACGTTGTAGAATGGCAGCAGTCTAACATAGCTATCTAATTTATCTACGACTAACTGCCCGTCCTGGCTTCGGACGGGTGTACTAATAAAAATTATAGGGAAACTTTTGATACCTTATTTTATTCGGAATATATGTATATATAGTTTTACAATCTAAATAAAAAAACACTTAATGAAACGAATAACCAATACAGTATGTTTTCGCATATAGGAATTAAAAAAGAAAAACTTGTTTAATAGAAAATGAAAAAACTTAAAAATCTAGCTAGAAAATATAACTTAGGTTGCATCATTGCAATTATCGTGATTATGATGATCCTAAATTTTTCAAAAATAAAATATATAGCCGATGTTACTCGCTAATAATGTAACTTTTGAGGGTGATTTAAAAAAAATGTTTTAGTATTTTTTTAGTTTATTCGGTACAAATTAAAATACAAAAATATTTTTTATCTATTTATAATGTTAGTTTAGATAATATATAAATAGTATAAGTGTAGATTATGTTTAGCCGGTTCTATTAAACCTAAGAGAGAGAGTTGTAGAAACTGAGACGCAGCGATTATCTAAGATCTTAATATTGATACGATTATGTATCAAGATTCATTTTACATTCAATGTATAGTTATGAGCGTCAGATGAACATCCGCTAATCTCCTAAACCTTGTTAGCAGAGTGGGTACCTCGACTTTCAATACGAAGACCGAGGTTACGAATCCAAAAAAAAAATCGAATAAAAAAAATATTGATATACACATACACAACTACACCTACACACCCGGTATATTTTTTTTATTAGAAAAAAATATTTAACTTTCAAAACGGTGAAGGGACCGAATTATCAAAAGTTACATAATAAGCGAGTAACCTAAGCCATATTTTATTATCAAAAATTAGAAATGTCCACAAAAAGGTCAGGTATCAAAAATATGCTAATAATCTTCATACTATGAAGTTCATAGGTATACAGTATACTATACTATCTATACTAATAATAATATTATAAAGAGGAAAGATTTGATTGTTTGTTTGCATCGAATAGGCACCAAACCTACTGGACCGATTTGAAAAATTCTTTCACCATTAGAATTCTACATTATCCCTGATGAACATCGGCTATAGAATATTTTTAAAAATGTTAGGGATCCGTATGTAAACTTCGATAATGTAACCCGACGTGTGAAAAAAATTACCCATAAAATCATTATTACACCCGTGCGACGCCGGGGCGGACTGCTAGTTTATTTATAAAAGCAATGCACTAAGCAAGTGCGCGCGCAGCCAAGAATAAAAAAAACATGCGGCGCATGCGCGTTGAAATCTTTTGAATCAGTTTACGCGCAGGAGTGACGTAGCCATCGCAGCGCTACGAATCACTGAGCATCCGAATAAATTAAAACACATTTTTGTTAACCAGGGCGTGACTTGGCATGCTATGTGCCTTATTTTTTTGCTATACTATTGGTTAAACGTAATACGATACATGTTTGAATGAAGTGTGGTTTTTTTTACAGGCATTTATTGAGCTTTGCATTCCGGATGTTATATATAAATAAATATGAAATGTTGTTCTAACTATTGCAAAATGTGGGCATGTGCCAAATATAATGTTCGGACGTGACTCTGACTACCCCCACTAGATATCTTCAAAGGATCTAAGCGTCTGGAGATCTGAGAGGACTTCTACCGTACTTGGGAATTACATTCGTGATTCAATTTTTTTTGTTTGTTTGTAATCTAAGCAATAGTACTGAAGCTACACTAGGATTCTCTTTGTTTTGGGTATCAGATCTCTGAGTAACATGCAAAAATAACTCCCAGAAAAATATTCGCCGCTCGCCGCAAAATTTGATCCTGCTCCTCTTGCGTTTATCGGCTACTACCACGTCACCAAGATCGTTTGAGTATTGATGATGTAGATAAGAAAGCCGTCTGTACTGTTTTCCACTCATACTAGAAAGCGGGAAACATATATGTGACGGCCGTTATATGAATAGGTAATGTTATATCGTAGTAAGTATAAAATATGCCTTATGCTTGGAGAACACAGTCGTGAGTCTTCTTTATGATTTTTTTCTTTTGAGGTTTCGTACCATAAAAGAAAAAAAAAATCGGCCAAGTGCGAGTCGGACTCGCATCTATAAAAAACGGCAAAAAAAAAACAAGATTGTTCTATGGGAGTCCTCCTTTAAGATTTATTTTATTCTGTTGTTATAGCAGCAACAGAAATACATAATCTGTGAAAATTTAAACCGTCAAGCTAACAAGGTTTATGAGATACAGCCCTGTGACAGACAAACGGACAGATGGACAGCGTCCCGTTTTAACTCTTTGGGTACGGAACCCTAAAAATTTAAACTTTATAGGATCACTCGTACGTCCGTCCATCCGTCCCCCTATTCACCCCCCCTTATCTTCGAAACTACTGTGCCAAAATCTTTACCTATAGATTACAGGAAAACCTATAAGAAGTTTGTACGGAGCCCTCGGTGCGCGTTCGACTCGTACTTGTCTGGTTTTTTTGTGCAAGCTATATAATAGTTGCAAACAACATAGAAAACTAGGTAAGTATATCTGCGTGCGTTGAACTTCGCCGCGATCTAGATCAGTTACTATGCAACCATAAAGTGCCACAGTTTCACAAGTGTCATTGCCGTCATTTGCATCACAATCAACGAGCGACCGCGGCGTGCAATTATTGTATAACCTCTCTGAGGTAAAACCTCTCGGAAAATTCCTTGACACTTGCACTTAGCCATTAGTTTGTTATGAGCTTTGTGTGAGAGTTATGTTTGCAAAATTACACAAACACAGTTACCTAAACATTTTTTTAGTGACTGTAAGTTGGTTACTATGTTTTGTTATCACTACATAGTATAAAGCAAAGTCGCTTTCCGCTTCCCGCGTCTGTATGTCTGTATGTATGTTTGCTTATATCTTTAAAATGATTTAAAAGGATTTTGATACGGTTTTTTTTAATAAATAGAGTGATTCAAGAGGAAGGTTTATATGTATAATACATGCATAATATAGTAGAGAAACACTGATAATTTTAGAGGTTTCTAATGTGATGTCGTAAATAAACACATTTTATTGCGCTTCCATTGCAAATGCTGGCTGAACCCCACGAGATATATCAAAATAATGTACTACAGTATTGTACACATTAAAAACGTCTACAAAAAAGTCAACGATGGTATTAGAAATGTCTTACGCACAGCGAAGCGGGCACGGGTCAGCTAGTTACTAATAAATAAAATAAATATTGGTGGACATTTCACACAGAGCCATCTAGCCCCAAACAAAGCTACTATGGGAACCAGATAACTGATAGAATACTTATATAAGATTTTTTTTTGTTATAAATACATACTTATTATACATATTAACACCTAGACACAGAACAAACATCTATGTTCATCACACAAATGTTTATCCCGGGTGGGGATCGAACCCACAACCTACAGCGCAGAAGGCAGAGCTACTACCAACTGAGTTGTGAGGCCAGTCAAACTAATAGTAAACTAATGGTGTACATATTTTTATTATGTTGTAATTTACCAAAATTTACCATTATTATCAAGAAAATATTCAAGTTTATTCAATTCTTTTAAAATCGGCATCAAGAACAAATACATAAAATATTTATTATATAAAAAACAAATTACTTTTATATGCAATAGCTAATGCTTTATACACGTAAGTACCTAGGCTATTTATCAAATTAGGTATGTTAGAAGACGTTATCTATGATTATAGATACGCAATGTGAAGAAGTTTATTGTTAGGATTATTTTATGTAATATCAAATTCGGTCAAGGTGTTTGTTATATAAATCTTTGAAGAAATAACAATAATCGTCGTCCTGCTTCAAGAAGGCAAAATAGGTAATAAAATTAATTAAATTCAATACTGTTTCATCGATTATTTTACAAGCCATTAAGTGTAGTAAAGACGAATATCTATTATTTATGATGATTATGGTAAATCGTTAATAAAACATAATATTAAAATATGATAATACTAGCTGTCCCGACAGACGTTGTCCTGTCAAATTTGAATGCTAGAAATTAGCACTTTCAGTTTTTCCCGAACTTTATGCCATCCTTATCACTTTTCTCTTTTCACAACCGATTTTCATACTTCCCAAATAAACATCAAAATCGGTCAAGCCGTTTCGGAGGAGTTTGGTTACATACACTATGACACGAGAATTTTATATATTAGAAGAAGATGGGCTTGCAACCTGTCGTATGGAATACTAACTACTGCAAAATCGCAGTCGAACTCGCGAATTAAGGGTTCCGTACATTATCTATAAAAAAACAGCAAAAAAAACCCGTTTTTTGTATGGGACTTAATATTTATTTTATTCTGTTTTTAGTATTCGTTGTTGTAGCGGCAACAGAAATACATAATCTGTAAAAATGTCAACTGTTTAGCTATCACGGTTCGGGATATACAGCCTTGTGACAGACAGACGGAGAGACGGACAGCGAAGTCTTAGTAATAGGGTTCCGTTTTTACCCTTTGGGTACGGAACCCTAAAAAACGATCATACCTGCATAGTAATGAAACTGTGTCGCAGATAGGTAGGTGTTAACCGGGTACCAGTCGTAGGCATAAGATAGTCACTACATAGTATAAAACAAAGTCGCTTTCCGCTTCCCGCGTATGTATGTATGTATGTTTGCTTATATCTTTAAAACTACACAACGGATTTTGATGCGGTTTTTTTAATAGATAGAGTGATTCAGGAGGAAGGTTTATATGTATAATACATGCATAATATAGTAGAGAAACACTGATAATTTTAGAGGTTTTTAATGTGATGTCGTAAATAAACACATTTTTTTGCGCTTACATTGCAAATGCTGGCTGAACCCCACGAGATATATCAAAATAATGTACTACAGTATTGTACACCTTAAAAACGTCTACAAAAAAGTCCACGATGGTATAAGAAATGTCTTACGCACAGCGAAGCGGGCACGGGTCAGCTATAAAACACTTATGATTTATGTTAAATATTAGACAGCTCATTACATGCACACGGTTCAAGGACTGATTTTGTATGTTATATTGCCAACTTTTCATTATTATGTACCTTATATTCAGCAATGATTTTTATTTTATGTTATTTATATGACATTTACGAGAAATAAAACAAAATCATATGGGCTTTACATCAATAAACATTTGCTTACCAATATTTATATTTACTACATTTATAGCAGAGTCATCATGCGTAGTCGATATCAAAGTATTATCTAGTGTCCGTCACGTTTTTCGTGATCAATACTTCCATACGGTCATGGTCAACGGTCATGGTATAATCATAGTTTTATGTTGATGTGTAAACACTGATACTGTCACTTACCAAAGACACTGTCACTTACCAGAGACACTGTCACTGTTTTTTGCAGTTCCTGGCATATTAAAATGTAAACGAAAGAAGCTCAGTAACAAAGAATAAACTGCAGTCTGTAAGTTGTTATCACAGATGTAATGCTATGTCATATCTTTGAACCAACAGCGAAAATGCAAAGGAAAAAGTTCTGTAATGAAATTGCTCACACCCATAAGAACCCCTTGTGCGCCGGTAGATGGCGGTTTGTTCAAATAAAGTGGCTATTCTGCTTTCTGTATGCCAGTTTTAATCAACGTGTTGGGAACGCGGAAATATACCAAGATGGAATAGCTGAGGTTGTACTTGAAGGTACAAAGTATTGTACATGCAAAACCAGGCTTTTTATATTTAAAAAATATATATATATATATGTATATATGCACCTATAGCTAAAACCCAAAACGTGAATATATTTTTTCATACATACAATATGGTAGGTATATGATAGATAAACATAAAAAAATACATTTTAATTAGACAATTCTGGACCCGCATTAGAATTCTATGTACACGTATAACTACAAGTACTATGGTCCCACAAAACTCAAACTCAGACCATAGTTGGTTTTATATCGTTGAACAACCTAACCACTAAGAATTTTAATCCGACAAAATAACCCAAACACGTGAAACTTTTTGGTTAATACTTGAATAATTAAATCGTTCAATGAACGAATTTAGAAGAGTTTCAGATAAATATACATGATCATGAAAATATTTCTGTCTCGTTCACACATGACAGCACAGTTGTCACGATCGCTGCCACAGAGTTTGTCACTGCTTAACTAGAGCAGTTCTATGTAGTGCCTGCTCTCTGGTCGTGAACGTAGGTGTTTTTAACCCGTGTGTAGCTAAGAGCTCTTATGGACGTCAAGTGCACTCCTAGCTCGGCTGATTAAGTTCACGGAGCGAGGTCCCAGCCAAAATTATTCTTTGTTATAATGATAGGAACGGTTCTTCTAAATGAAAAGATACATTTTAAGGGGCTTCCTTTTCTAGTTCAATTTATTTATAACTAGCAGACCCGGCCACGCGTTGCTGTGTCAACAGATATCGCCATCTGTTAGAATCTTTTGGAGCTAACGGATAATTTTGTGACTGTCAGATAATAAACAAATAATTTGCAATAAAATTATATTGCGACTATAAATTGAGAGCCTATCTTTCAAGTTGGATGAAACTAAACATCGTGTGCAAAGTTTGATTTAAATCGGTTAAGTAGTTTAGGAGTCCATCGCGGACAAACAACGTGAAGCGGCTATATATTAAGAAGATTTGCTTAGATTCGTCTAAGTAATTTATATTTAAAACGAATATTATAATATTTTTAAAGTACTTTGCCAATTAAAATTATTACTGTGTTTGAGTTTTTTTTTTCATTGTTTAATCCAATAAAATAAACTGTCCATGGCTATTCATTATTGAAGAAAATCTCTAGGAAACTTCAACCTTCAATCTACCATTAATGGAAATCTTTTTAAATATCATAAACCTAATTAAATATCTACTTGTTCATCTCAAAAGTAATACAAGAAACCATTATATTTAATGAATGTTCCTAAACGTATCCCTGTTTATCATAAAGGATCAAAGATCAATGAGGGGAGGATATCTACCGTTCTAGAGATTACAGTCGTGATCCTATTTTAATATTTTTTCTTAATAACGAACTATCAATCTTGCTAGGCCGGATTTACGAGTATGCTTCATACATACACCCGCGTAATATTCTAGTAATACATATTGGAGGACATTACAGTGCCGTCTTGCCCAAACTAAGTAAAGGTTGTACTATGGTAACCAGATTACTGATAGATTATACTTATATTTTTTTTAACCCATTCTTATAATAAATACTTTATAACATCCAGACACAGAACATACATCTATGTTCATCACACATTTTTTTTGTCTTGGGTGGGAATTGATTCCACATCCTACAGCACAGAAGGCAGAGTTACTACCAACTTGGCTAGTCAATTAAGAGTGTGTGCGCGTATCTTAGTACAGCTGTCATGCTTTGTCACTTACAATCGCGATGTCGTGTGACAGGGAACACTGTCAAATGGAAAGATAGCGGTGACATTTCAAGACTAGAAGCTGCTACCTGGAGATTAGTCTACTTTCTTTTTGTTATAAATGTGATGTGTTGACTGTCGCATGTTCTGTTAAAACATTATGGCATTATAGCTCATTTGGTAGTAGCACTACCTTTTGCGATGTAAGCTATAGGTTCGATTCTCACCCAGAATAAACATTTGTGTGATAAATATAGGTGCTTCTTTTGTATGTTATACGTATATATATACTCTATGGTTTTCATATTATAAATTTTGCTTGGTTGGTTTTGTTGTGTGAAATATACACCAATATTTATATTTTTATGTTTATTTATAGTTTTTTTATTAAAGGGTAAGTGTTATCTCCAGAGGCGTGAGCACGAACCACTATCGTATCGACAACGTATCGTCCAAATGCTAAAACTGACACTTTTACTATACAAAAAGTGTCAGCCAAGTGTCCAAATGTTAAAATTGTCACTTTTTGTATAGTTAAAGTGTCAGTTCTGGCATTTAGACGATACGTTGTCGATACAAATAGTAGTTCATGTTATCCCCCTGGTCAATGACTGTCAGTTTAGCCCGAGAGAAGCAGAGAATTCTTCAGTTACCTTTAAATAAATACCTCAAGAATTCTCTGGTATTTATATTATCAAGTCGGTGCAGAATAATTGTGTTCAGTTTTATTTCGCAAGTAGAATTCAATTATGTATGACTGTAATGAAGGACGAAGATAACAAACTTAACTATAGGCGTCTCAACATTACTTTTTATCTTAATTGCTAAAAGGTTGAGGTCTATGGTTGCCATAAAGGTATTTTATTTTTTAAAGTAACATTTTCTCACAAGATTCATTACAATGATAACGTATGTAACAAATTGTGAGATGGCTGCGCAGGTATAGTCAGATAAAAAAGCGAAAAAAATTGCAGCTACGAAATTTTTTTTAAGTGCATACTAGCTTCGCCCCTGGTTTTTGCGTGGTATTAGTACCCGCATTTAATTTTATTTACTTATTAATAACACTGAATCGTAAGTAGTATCTTCAGTATGTTTTTTTTTTAATAGGATGATGAATGATGATGTCAATGAAGATGTTCATTTGGATAATAAAGATTAATACGAGTACATAATGTTTTCAGTATGATTTCAATATATTTTCTTAATTTGATATAAACACTGCTGTTTTTGTAGTTCTTCTAAAGATACATTGTCACCTATCCTTTTCAGAAGTCTTTAGTTGCTAACTGTACGTAAAAGTGGGTAGTTCGCAAAACAACAACGGCCATTGACTTCGTAGTTCGCAGGAATGGCAGAGCTTGGATGCGCCCGGTCAAACCTGTTACTGCAAAATGGTAATGCTGGAGTAGCATTGGAAAGCTCGAGAGCTTAGCGCCGAGCCTCGGTGTGAACGTAAAACAAAAGTTCTAAAAAACACCGATATAAAAGGAGAAAAAAGCTTAAATCCCCAGGCTTGGTCGACAAAAACATCGACTCGGATGGTAATTGTTGTACAATAAAACCGTAGCTTTGTTTGTCTCAGTCAATTTTGTTCGTTGTTTTATAAAGAATCTCGATTAGATCTAACTTTTATTATGTTGAAACGTTACACAATATTTTTTACTAAACTACAGCGAAGCACTAGTTGGTTGCTGATTTTTTTGATTATTTACAAATCTAAATTAAACTTATAACCTTTAACTTTTTGGTTGAGTTTGGAGAAAGAATTTAGAAAAAGAGTTCACGTGAAAAAATGTTTTTCCAACTTATTATAATCTAAATTCTATAACTTTGTTGTGAAAATATTATGATAAATGAAAAAGCGTGATCCAGCTAAGGTATTGTCCGTTCACTCCTGCGAATTTTGCATATATGCAAAATTAAATATATTTAAGTTTTTAAAAGTTGAATAGGTTTACTAAAATGCAGAAATAATTGTTATTGGTATCTGCTGGGTTTATTGAATAAGGATAGTTTTTGTCATCTCGTGTTTAAATGTACACTTAAATACAAGTTACGTTAAGTGTGATTTCATGTAAAAATTATCGTCACTTTGCATTAAATTGTGATTGAATTAAAACACGCATCAAATACAAATACCTTAATAAAAATAACTACATACGTGTTTATAATATATTATCTGAATACTTACATATTTAACTTTTGATTGAAGGGAAGAGAGGAAGAGGAATGCCACGAATAAACTGCATAAGCCAGATAAAGGAGAAAATAGCTGTTGTGTCGTATATGAAGCGCTGGAGAGAAACAGATGGAGATAGCTGCATCAAATATACCAACAAGAGCACAACTCTTAAGTTAGAAGAAGATAATTATTGAATAACAATATGCGCAGAAAAAGACTTATCAAAATACATTGGACTTGGCGATATTGTATAAATCCAGACCTCCATTATTGTGTAATAATCAGACAGCAATATGATGATATAGATTAATCCAGTGCACAGTCAACAAGCATTCCCAAGAAGGATTGACGTGAGGCAGACGGCCGATTGTAAAACACCCCATGCAAAATCCATTTTCAACATCTACACTACATGTTGTGGCGACCCCATGAGAAGTAGGATAAGACCAATAGGAAAAAGAAGAAGGTATATATCATGATACGATAAACAATCATAACACCACTATCCAGTTCCACTACAGCTAGGTAACTTTAAGTAAACTCATTCAAATTTGTACCAAAATCTGTAGAACTCGGTTTAGATTTAAACTAAGATTTAGTTTCATTGGAGCTTGTACCAAATAAGGATTTGATTTGGCGCCAGCACGCTGTAATTACTAAAAGTAGGGTCTCATTGAATCGGGGTCCGTTATGCTGGTTGAAATTTAACAAACACACATTGGGATCTCAAGTCTCAAAGTCTCAAGGATCTCAAGTTATTTACATTAGACGCACCACCTACCTGGTTTTAAAGAAATTTGAGAAAGGGAAGATGAGGATCATAATATTAGGGTAATCATTTCACAAACGTCGTTCAAAACTACATTCCGTATTCAAAACTAGGTACCTAGTATTTGCTTTAATTTGTACTCATACCTGACCGCGGGCACGCTGAACATATTTGCAATGGTCTTGATCGATCAGAAACTTTAGAATTTCATCACAAACTTTAGACTGAGTAAAATAGGTTCACTAATCACCTAGCATGGAGATATCCTCTCAAATCTCCAGGCGTTCAGATGAGGAGTATGAGACACGTCCAAACATTAAATTTAGATTATTCCTACTTTTTTGCAATCCATAATAGAAATGTTGAACGCCTATCACCGCTATAATTAATACTAATTGGTTTCCTCACGATATTTTGCTTCTTCATTTTTGAATAGGTTATTCGGTACTACCGACTGATGACTGACTTAGTCAAGTTGAAAGTCGAGGTATCTTAGGCCGGTGTTGAATTCTATGGTTACCACAATGACGGCCGCCATGGTGGATGTTGGTTTTAAGGAAACTACAGCTTAAGATTTCGGTCGCCGGACATCGTCGGTTGACCGAGCCACTCAAGTTGGTCTCGGCCCCACTTAATTTCATTGTCGGCCACTAACTTAGCTAACTGCTTGGAAACAAACTTAGGGTTAAGTTGGGGAAATCGTTCAATTGCTCTTGCGATTTACTATTTAATGCGTGATTCTCCGAATTTGCAACCAAAATAACATCCACCACTTGCCTCACTCAGTAGCTCAGTCTTCTGCGTTATAAATAATATAAACGATCCATGGTCTCGTATTTTATTATACCAAACTAACCTAAATTGACTGCACTAAAAATTAAGTCGTCCCTTTCATACTGAACAAAAAACATGAGACGGCTATAGTTTTTTCGAAATTTTTAGTCCGCTCAGAGGTATAATATATGTCATGGCTTAGCAACTGTTATAGCCGGGACCGACTCTTTAACGTGCTACCCGAAGCATGGAAGCGGTCACCAACTCATTTATTGATTGCGTTAAATCTGTTACGAACGACTAAGCAAGACACCTCACAAATTCCAATAATATCATTAAAAAAATGCACGCTTTCTACTCATTGATTTTCTGCCCTTTAGAATAAAAGTGCTTCTTAGAAGCGGTGAACGTTGTAAGACGGCCGAAATCAAACTTTATATGATTTATTGATTGATGTTACGTAAATAATTCGTGTTTACCGCTATATACGATAGAAGTAGCGGCTTCAGTCATTTTAAAATTATTTAAAAGCCAAGCTTAACACTGTCATGGTGATTAACAATTAAATCCCACCGCGCAAGTGTTACGCAATTGATTGGCTGCAGATCGATTAACACCGTTGATTTGAATAAATTATTGCACTACGCTGCGATTGAGAAGTTCAGTTTGTAAGTGAAACTTACAGAATCAGCTCTCCATAGCATTAAGGAAAGGATCATTGAAAAATATGATAGGCCCAAGCCGTGTTTGTTGAGTTTGAGCTTGAGTTTGAGTTTGAGTTTGTTTTTTTTTATAATTTGAATGGATTTGTATATTACCGAATTTCCGTTGGCATCATAAACTGGCTAAGTTAAGACGATTGACCTTATTTTGTCCGTGTTAATAAATTAGCATTATCTAAATTAGCATAAACCTTATTACAGTGACAGTTTTTATACGAATTTCGATTTACGTAATGTGATTTAGAAAGATTAATAACATGTTAATTGACGTTCACTACACGTAAACTTCCAAAAATGAAGATCTATTTAAAGAAATAATATAGAAAAAATGTCTTAACTTCCTAAATGAAGATATATTTAAAGAAATAATATAGAAGAAATGTCTAAACTTCCCTAAAAAAAGAGAATCTAATAAGTAACATGTAAGCTCATTTGAACTTTAGCAAGAACAGTATGAGAACGTTTGTATATTTTTTTTGTATGAATGAGTGAGATAATGTGGTCATATGTCAAATGTATTAGACGTGCCTCTGACTACCCACATTAGACATCTTCATGGATCTGAGCGCTTGGAGATCTGAGAGGATCTCTCCTATTTGGGAATCACAGTCGCTATCCTATTTGGTAATATTTGTATTACCTTCCTTCATATTTTTAAGACAGCCAACCTGTTGCGTTTTCTAGGTCGCCTCCCTTAACCAAGGCCGGTCGATGTCGCTTTCATTGGAAAGTCAGCCGGAACTACGCGCAATCGTAATTCACTGTAGTGTGGCCTTATTGAATGTCGCGTGGGACTTTACTAGTTCTTACCCGACCAGCTTGTGAAGCGTTAATGGTACCTAAAGCTTGCCTGGACTTTCATAGATCGTCTGTGTTAAGCAACTACACAAAGTACATCACATAAATTACGTTTAAAAAACTAAAAAGAAAACCGACAAAAAAAATTCAACCAATCGAAAAGTCAAGGGAGAGAGAAAAATCATCGAAATTGGATCACTAAGTAAAAATATATGCGCGGTCATACATTTTATGTTGAAGTTATGTATGTATGAGATTCTCCTCTTTTTTAGTCGGTTAAAAATGAATGGGTGACAGCTGATGGTATTAACAGCTGAGCGCTTCTATGCTTCGGGGAGCAAGTTAAGATAAAAGTCCTGGTTTTAAAGAGTCTTTAAGCCAGATGGAGTCCTTAGAGAAGCTTAAACTCATCTTGAAGTGAGATGTTGTTTATGTCTCCGCTCCAGGGGATACCGAACCTAAAGTAGCCAAATGGAATCAACTGCAAATCTACCACCCCTATTCACAAACGATGGAATTCTGATCAATTATTCTGTTACTAGCTTTCCTATTACTATGTTAATCGGATAAAAGTATTCTTTGATTCAAACTATATAGGTCAAAATCTGACAATCTTTTCTTTGGCCTACCTTTACTGTCAACTACTCTACCATCAACTTCAACTACTATCTCTACTATCAACATTCATACCACAAGGAATTTATGTGTGGAGACAGATCGATGGTAGGTATAAGAAAGTAAACAATATTAAGGCGAGTAATAAATGTTTTTGATGAATGCAGAATCGTTTTTTCTCAATAACCGCAAAACATACAGTTTTGTTTTTCATGACAAAGATAACTTAAGGATATAATCTATATAAATTTCAGACAGAAACACGATTGGTGAAACTTTTCTCGATAGATTTATTTTCCAAAGTTGGCTCTTCAAAAACACTAGTTTCGTTTTTAATCAAAGCTATGAATAGCTAAACAGTTTATTTTTATATAATTCGTAAGATAATCATACTAGCTAAATAAATTACAGACAGTTTCTTTTTCAATTTGATGGTTTTCGAGATAATGCAGTTTTATCACTTTTTCCGTCTTATCCGGGTAGACTTAGCCCATACAAAACGTCAAAAATTTCACTAATCACCTTAATAATTTTCAGTAAAGTTTATAGGATCTAAGTGTCTTAAGATTTGAGAATATGTCTACCGTTCTTAGGGATTACAGTCGTGATCCTATTTCATTTTTAACATTATCCAATAAAGTTTTTCCTGTATTATTTAGTTTGCGAACACGGCTGCTGCGAGCCTTGTAATCTCGAAGTTGAAACTTCGTATTGACTGCCCGCTGCCCGGGCTGCATTATTTTGCAGTACGATGTCTTAACTAGCAATTTTCGAGTTCCCAACTGAGATTGGCTGGAATCTTTTAATCAAAGTAGGTTACTACGAGTAACGTTTCGGATTAGTTTTTGCAAGCCAACTTATTTGTTTTGCTTTTACTGCGTAAGTTTTTATTTCTATATCGTAAGCTTCATTTTATACGAACTGAGTTTTGCTTTAGGCGTTTTTTAGTTAAACCCCTTTATGTTTATAAAATTCTGCATCGGTTTAGTTTTCTGTTTTTTTATACTTACTTATTTTTAATGTACCTTACTTTTTTTTACTTAAGGGGCTGTCAGTCGACGATTGCTCTTTTTCGGAACGAAAAAAGTAATACTTCTGAACAAGCCACATCTCCTATTTTTATTAGTATATTACTTCAGGTTCCTACTTAGATTTCTATTAAGCTGAAAACATAATAGCAGAAACTTTTCACGATAAAAATATTATTTCAAAATGATACGTTTTAGAATTTATGATCGAAATATTTTATATACCTACTATTAAAATCAACTTGTGATTTATTGTTAAAGATAGGTAATATGTAGATCTAGATTTCTATTAGGATAGATTTTTGATAAGTAATTATACATAATTTATATCATTAATTTATTCGAAAAGCTAAGGCGGACCACGCGCGGACGTGTGTTTGTCATCATTGCAGCGGTCGGTAGGATTATTTATCGAAGTGATTAAATATGGGTACATCTTTATTCACATATACTATACATTATAAAATAGGAGATGTGGCTTGTTCAGAAGTATTTCTTTTTTCGTTTCGAACAAAAATAATCGTCGACTGGCAGCGTCTTAAGAGCTGTAATCTTGCCTGTGTAATTGAAGCAGCTCTCTCCATATGTTTCTCTCCAGCGCCGCCTCCTTAACTTACTTATCAACACGACATCTATTTTCTCCTCTTATCTGGCTCATGTAGTTTATTCGTGGCCTTCCTCTTACTATCTTCCCTTCAACCTTCCCTTCTATCATGGTCTTTATGAAACTGTCGTACCGTAATATGGCGGCCAATGATCTTCGGGATATAGGTACCTATCTACCTTACTTTAATTTTTTACCCCATCTTAGCATTTACTTTTAGGTCTATCTAAAAGCCTAGACTAGTCTAAATTCGTGCGGGATTTGTTAAGGTATTGCCAACAACAATAAGCTAGTGCTAAGTGTTTCCAAAACGATAAAAGTTCAATATAATAAGGTAATTTCAACACTTTGATAATGTACCCAGTTGTGGTTTTGAAGT
Source organism: Hydriomena furcata (assembly GCA_912999785.1). Classification (NCBI taxonomy): domain Eukaryota; kingdom Metazoa; phylum Arthropoda; class Insecta; order Lepidoptera; family Geometridae; genus Hydriomena; species Hydriomena furcata. Next base: position 11,699,319 of record OU538828.1, on the reverse strand, counting down.
TAGGATTAATATTACTCGGAGTTTCACTTTTGATAATAATAATATGATCACGACTGTAATCCCCAAGTACGGTAGATATCCTCTCAGATCTCCAGGCGCTTAAATCCTTGAAGATGTCTTGAGGGGGTAGTTAGCACTTGTCCACATTTTGCAGCATTCCACACGTGACAAGTTGTAAGCCCATCGCTGCCTATAAGAATACTAACTGGTATCATCACGACGTTTTTCTTCACTTTTAAAAACAGAAAAACTACTCGGAGTTGTTGATGCAAATTGATGGAAACAATCGATTTTTTACAGAGGAAAGTGAAGATTGTTGACTGCAGCTACGTGATTGAATGCAAAAAGTAAAGATAAGTGAAATAAGATCACGACTGAAATCTTCAAGTACCTACGGTAGTAGTTAAGTACGGTAAGTAGTACGGTATCTGTATCATTCAGATATCCAAGCTCTCAGGTTCTTGAAGACTTCTAAAATTAGAGATATCCAAACATTTAGTTTGGCACATGTCCTCATTTTGCAATAGTAAGCCTTTCATACGCGATATAAAAGATATATAATAATATATTTTTAAATTATTGTTTTTCTAAACAAAATTTTTCCCCATAAAAAATAATTAGAATATATTTTTTTTTTATTAAAACTATTGTTTAAAAGATCAAAATCGATTTCCTGAAACTACACGAACAAAGTTGCGGGTAAAGGCTAGTATGGCTAGTATGATGATATGACGAATTTATTTGAAAGTTCAATAATTTCAATAATGTCCCAATAACAGCTATAAAATTCCATTACCTACCGCGAGTAAAGATAAAGTGAACCGCATGTTAAACGGTCGTCTTTTATAATAAATATGCATTTTTGTGGGTCACTGACGTTAACGATTGAACATAAGGTGATATGAGAAATGTTTGGTTTTTTGTATGGGCTGAGGCTACCCGAATAAGACGGAAAGGTTGATAAAACTGCATCGTCTTGAAAACCATCAAACATAAAAAGAAACTGTCTATAATTTATTTAGCTAGTATGATTATCTAACAAATTATATAAAAATGAACTGTTTAGCTATTCATAGTTTTGATTAAAAACGAAACGAGTGTTTTGGAAGAACCAACTTTGGACAACACCAATCGTGTTTCTGTCTATAAATTATGTAGATTATATCCTTAATTTATCTCTGTCATAAAACACAAAACTGTATGTTTTGCGGTTATTGAGATAAAACGATACTCAAAAACATTTATTACTCGTCTTAACCAGTGGCAACAGTAGAGTAACGCAATAAGCAGTAAACACTCGACGACGTCGAGTTATAAGAGTTTATTAAGCGGTGATGGGCTTGCAACCTGTCACGTATGGAACGCTCACTATACTATGATACATTTGGATAAAGTAAAATATTTTATATGCACAATAAAATTTAAAATTACTAAACCACCCTGTTTGCTGACTGTCACCTAAGGTTTACGCTAATTTAGACTTTAATGCCTACAGAAAAAGAACCTCTGTATTTAAATATTTAGTCAATTTGACGAGATAATACTTTTTTACTGTAAATACTTATTATACTTATTAATTACACCCAGACACGGAACAAACATCTATGTTCATCACACAATTGTTTATCGTGGTTGAGAATTGAACCCACAGTGCAGAAGACAGAGCTAACCAACTGAGCTGTGAGGCCAGTCAATCTGAGAAGATGTTTATCATACTGGATTAAGTCATGATTCAATTTATTTTTATCTATTTCTCACGAGTGTCTCTACTCATTTAGAAACGATACCTTTACTGCGCGATGACTAACAGACGTACAAGTCGTTCGTACTTGATCATGACATAGTTTCTGTAGATAAATCCTTCTGTGCGAAACCTGTTCATTTGTTTATTTCCAATGATTATGATGTTCGTAAACATTGAACAAGACAGAGTAGGGTGAGAGCGCTGGTTGTGGGCATATTAATATCATTTTGAATTACAAATATACGAAAAAATTATGATTTTTAATAACATAGAATAGAGTATTTATTTATCTCTTAGGTTAAGCAAAGGTTTTGTAACAGGCGATATTTATTGATCAATTATTCATATTTAAATAGACAAAACGGGAAATACTTAGTTGTGGTCAATCAAGTGTAGAGGTATAACGCATCACAACTGTTACTTTTCAAAACGGACCCCAAGAATTGTATTAACTATAGATTTTAAACAAGTTTGTTTGCTATGCTTAGTTATTGACGGCCAAAATTGAAGATGACCAAAATCGGGGTAGGCATCACAACCGGGTCTATGACCCTATTATGTTTGAAGCGTTAGGTAATAATAGTTTTGAGTTACCTAAACCTATAAAGTAAGATTTATAAATGAAATAGAATCATGACTGTAATTCCTAAGTGCGATAGACATTCTCTCAGATCTCCAGGTGCTCAGATCCTTGACGAAGTCTAAAGGGGTTAGTCAGAGGCATGTCCTAACAATACATTGGGCACATGCCCGTCAATCGGGGTTTTTATTCCTGATTTATATATATTGTTATTTCGCAATCTAAAAAAAGTTTATTTATTCAAATTAATGTCAAAATACGATCAGCTAATTATCTCGGTTGATTAATTTCTCAAAATTGACTACTCCATATTTTTATTTGTTGAAGGTTCAAACCAAAAATGCTAAACAGTATTTTTATTTTCAGTTTCAACAAAGCTGTTATTTGAAAACCTCAGCTTAATTAGGGTTCTTTACTCTTTGCTTAGGACGAGATCGCATTATTTAAAGGTGGTTTTGAATATCTTTTTTTTGCAGACTTCAAAAAAAGAAGTAGAATTGAATTTTACTAAAGAGTCTACCTATAGCTGTGGAAGGTATCTCGATTTTGAAGCAATTATTCCCAACCGATTAAGCTGAAATATTGTATACCTACCTATGTAACTGCGGTGACAATGCAATAATATGGAGACAGCGAGCTAATCTGATGAGTCAGTAGCTCGCTGTAGTTCAACAGACAATCACAATGGAACTCCTTAGTAAATACATCGATTGAGTAAAAACTTTGCATTCTTGTCGAGTTCCGATGATAATGTTAAATAAAGTGACAGGTGGCTCAACTTTTCAAAAGCTTGTTAGTGAAAAATATTTTTTAACAGAAAACTTATTAACCGACGATAACCGAAAGAGGTTCAAAAGTCATTTTCTATTGTTGTATTCAAGTTTTTTTCTATTGTGTAGAGAATAGTCCCAAGTTGGTCCCATTCAAATTATATTAATGTAGGACTAATAGTTACTACATTAGACTAGTTACTACTAATAGTTACACAAAAGTTAATAACTAATATTGTCCCTTGACTTTTCGATTGGTAGAAACATTTTCCTCATTTTCTTTAAACATTTTCGAAACGTTATTTTATGGCAACTTTTTGGCTATATCATTGCTTAACAGTAATTTAGTGTCAACGTACTAAAGTTCTGGTTTATGGTACGTTTATCACCAGCTAGTCACGGTATTCAGAATCTAAACAATCTTTATATCCATCTTAATCGTTGCTAAAGCAAAATGTCATCACTCATAACGCTACTTTTGCATAACCGCTATTTTGTGTAACTTTACAACAAACCAAAAAAAATATTAACTATAATAAAACGTGCTGCCAGACTATAATATTTAAATCTATCTGATCCTGAAAACTTTGTACCGCTCCAAAATTAACAAATGTTGTGTTTATTGTAGTTATTCTGCTGTTCAGGACGGAGACAAATCCAATAAATCAAAAATCATGAAAATCGATCCAGCAGTTCTTGAGGTATTAAGTGTTGTAACAAACCAACTTTGTTGACATTTGAACGAACGAGTCTTAGTGATATATCCCTTTACCCCATCTTGTAGATTTTTGACATTTTACATTTTTGATCATTTGACATCAGGGTATTAATAAATATTGTATGTCACTCGTGTACTCAGATAAATCCAATTTATCAAAATCCATCAAGCATTTTAGGCTACAAGATGAGCCAAAGTATTGAGATACTTACATAGGTACTCCGAAAACTCCCTCCAAGAAAAATTATGTCTTCAATTTACGTGATTTTATTCTGTTTGATTTTATAGAGAACAAATTACTGTCCAATTGTCTGACTTAAAGGAAGCGCTAGAACTGTTCGATAAAGAAATATTCATAACTCAATAGAGATAAATACTTCTGACTACTATTTTTAAATTTAAAATTTGTATTTTCGTTTGTACCGGTTAAACTAAATAACTACTAAACCAATTTAAAAATTCTTCCAGCAATCAGCCAGTAACATAGTTCATGTTTTATTTCCAAAATATTAGCTACTAGCGACCCGCCCCGGCTTCGCACGGGTAGCATGTTATTATACATATAAACCTTCCTCCTGAATCACTCTATCTATTAAAAAAACCGCATCAAAATCCGTTGTGTAGTTTTAAAGATATAAGCAAACATACATACGCGGGAAGCGGAAAGCGACTTTGCTTTATACTATGTAGTGATAATGTAGCTTAAGGTAGCAAAAATTTGCATATAATCTTGCGAAGCCGGACTGCTAGTCTTATATAATTAGATTAGTTAAATAATTTTTTGAAACCCAAATAATATAATTATACTCCCACGTAGAACAAGAAAATTAAATTTAACCTACGCTTTCGTACCTTAGGCTTAGGTCTCAGATAGGTACCTCAAAATATCGAAACTGGTTTTGTCAGGATTCCTTTGTAAGGGTTCATAAAAGGTTGTAGGTATCCACGCTAAATTAAAGGTATTCTGCGAAGTCCTTGAATATACTTTTAGCCAGAAACGTTGATACCTTAATAAATTATTTTCAATCACGATCAAACAGTGAAGAGAAGAGTTCTCCGTAAACTAATTATAATTGAGCTAGCTTTCACCCAGGGCTCCACGAGTGTTTATAGCTCTGTAGACGGTACAAACAACTGATTTTTTTAAACCTGTTTCATCCCACTGCTGGGCAAAGGTCTCCCCCAAACACTTCTAACCATCTCTATCCTACTAGGACTTCCACCATGCTCAGATATTGTAATTAATAATTTAAATATATTTAAAAAAATAGTTTTTTACACAGTTTATTACCTCAACTTTACTTAGTTTGGGGTTAGATAACGATGTGTAAAATGTCTACCAATGTAGATCCTATTTAATAAGTCAGAAATTCGTATCTGATCTAGATTCTAGCTATTAAAACCAGTTTATCCTTAGTCATAAATCATATGCCAAATACCAATAAAGCAATTTCACACGTTCTTATTACAACAATATTGCTATCAATACTCATTAATTTATGGGCAATTTGTACCATAATTGTACATCCGAGTATTATTGTAGGAGAAAATAAGTCGGTCAAGTCTACCTATCTGTCAGATGATCTTGACATTCGCTAAATACCTACTAAGCATTAGAACAAAATGCTTTTTTATGTGCGTTGTTGACTTTTATGGGTAAATTGATAGAAATCTCGGTACTACTACAGGAGAGAAGGTAATCGAGATGTTGCGGCCTCTTTTTAAGCAAGAATAAGGTACCATCCAAGTTGACAGTTTTTTATTGTGTTACGTGTTGGCGATATGCAATAATTCTTTCACTGGTGTATAGAGAATGATCTAGACTAGAGATAGTCCCATATTAGGAATTGCTTATTTTCCCGTAATATCATAATATCACCATACCATAATATCTCTTAGAATCACGACTTACCTATCGAAAGAGTTTCTATGGACCTTTTTCATTTTTTTTTATTCGAAAGAGTGTTTGTGGCCTGTGTCTTCCTAACTGAACTGACATAAGTTTGCGAATGCATAGAAACGCCGATAACTTGTTCGATGCTACATAAATATTTATTGAAGACTGTTTTTTGTAAAACTTAATTAATTACTCGTAGGTATATATTTTAGTATATGGTTTTACAAAACAAATAAGGCTTCTAAGTTTCAACGTCATTTTGTAAATTTAAATCAGGTTTGTTTTTTTGTCGTCAAGTTAAATGATGTGAATAATGTCAGTGAAACAATGTTCTAGTCTAAAGACACTAGAAAAGATTTTGGATTTTTAATCGCCTATTTTTAACCTCAAAAATAAGACGAATAATACCGAAAACCAAAACCTTTCTCGGTGTGTTATTTTCTCACAATTGTTTAAGACAACAGTTGACAACATTTGAGTGAGTTTTCAGATGGAACTTAAAGCCAGAAAGCTCTCAGAACTCAATTTACCAAACACTTTTGTAGTGAATTCAAGAGTTCGGTAAAACCTCAGCTGTCACATCCATCTCTATATAAATTTTAACATTCTACGTGCTGGGAATCTCAAAAGGAGCACTGAACCCGAGTGCAATGACATCGTCCCTTCATCGGAAATATTGGTATGTTTCGAGTAAAAATGTTTTTCCTCGAATGTGGTGGTGTAGGCGAACTGACTGAACCGCAGGTAGTGCGGGTTAAATTTTTGCGGTGAAACAAATGTTTGCATGTGTTATGCATACTGGACGTAGTTTCTGAAATCTTCATTTTGTTCTTTGGAAGAGATCGCTCTTAATCGCACATTTTTATTAATGATTCTGTCTTGATTTTATGTATTTTTATAATTTTTAGTGTACAATAAATATTTGCTATTCTATTCTTTCTTAGTCATCCTGTAAAGATTAATTAAAGCCGGGGTCCCACGGCGCGTAAAACGACGGGCCGCGCCGGACGACGCTCCGCCTGTGTGCGTCCGGCGCGTCGCGTACAGAGCGTTCCGAGCACGGGCCACCACGGATGCATCGTTCCCACGGCGCGTCCGTCCGCCTTGGCGCGGTCTGGCGCGTGAAAACGCGGGCCGTGGGACCCCGGCATATCGAGGCTTACAGACCGTTGGTGAAAGAACCAGAGATCATAGCCATGTGTCTCAAGTGCTATCTAGAGATCGATGGTATTCTTGAATATCAAGTTGTGACTCAGCATTGCCCTTTCTGGTCGGGAGAAAGTGGTCATCAAATTTAATAAGTTAGTGGTCATTGACTAAAAAACTTTTGCGGTTTTGTAATTTTTAGAGCCGGCAACCTTTTTACATTAGCATAGCTACCGTTTGTTTTATTATAATAACATCTTCATTTTCAATAATTATATTACTGAGAATATTTAGGTAACTAGTGGATGCCCCCACAGACTTCAACTCCCGTTGTACCCCTCAGGGGTTGACTTTTGGGAAGTTCTTTCTTAGTGCAAGATTCAGACACAGAAATCATTAACAATTATGACATTACAAAGAACATGTACAAGGCGAGCTTAACCTTTAAATAGTTTTCTAACCTTTGAGGCTAGGGAGTGGCGTTAGATCAGTCAGTTAGAAATACTATTGCTGGGTTTTTTGGTTTAATTTTACGAAATTATAATGGAATTGTTTTTAAATGTTAATGGAAATAAAATACTTGCTGCACCAAGTGACCCATTTGCTTTAAACTGTTCATTGAAGAACGGAATGAATAATAAACGATACACTAACTTCTTGCATGAATATTGAGCAGCCCGATAGAGAACGGAGTTAGTTCTGCGCAAGAAATGGGTAAAATATTCTGTTAAAAATTTACTTAGAGGAATATGTTTCTTAAATCGTTTGTAATATTTATTTATGATCCGAAGTTTTTACTGTTCTTGCAGACAGACGGACAGCGAAGTCTTAGTAATAGGGTACTGTTTTTACCCTTTGGGAACGGAACCCTAAAAATCATTTCAGGATATCTCTGGTTTTCAATTCCTTAAAGATATTTCTGGGGATAGTCAGAGGCACATCCAACCATGACATTTAGTAATACATGCCCACAACGAATGTTAACATTCTGTACTGTGTATACATTTTTCAAATAGAATAATCCATTGATGTACGTCCGAGATTCAAACCCATTACCATCGTATTGGAAGTAATTGTACCATCCACTATGCCAACCCGGCCCTCTTTTTATAAACACCAATCAATTATGTCAGCATTACTATGTAACTATTTAGATTAAAATGATAATTACCTGGTTTTTTAAACGACTGCATATTATATTATTATGTAACACACGTCATGCACAAGTACAGTCAACTGCAGAAATTTATGACTTTTTCGGAATTTAAAACTGTTTATTTCAAAAGCTAATTACAAATACTGTGATTGGTAACAAAAAGCAAATGTCATACATTTTACCTTTAGGGACATTGTCTGGTGGTCATCTTCTTTTGATGTTAACTGTACATTAGAGGCGTTTGCAAGAATTTCAGAAACAATTAAGGAAATTAACCCTAATGAACTCGTATTACGGGTTACTTTCGCTTCGCTCTATCAGTATCTAACTCGTCCATTGAAGCATTTGAAGAGTTGCATCAGAAGGACCATGGAATAACTAACAGTTTGTACAAAAGATTACCACGGAATAACTAACAGTTTGTATGCATACCAGCCACAGAATAAGTTATAGTTAGTACATAACCGGTCCTATGTGATCTACCGGCGATCGCGTGTAGAATATGTTATGACTGCTACTTTCACATTCGTCGCGAATCTGCCACTTCTAAAGCGTGACGATTTGGTTTTCTTTAGAAGTTTTAATATTTCCTTAGAACATTTTTTGAATTATCGTATTTTGTTGCAAAAAGAATATTACGTCTATAGGTACATAATGCTTTAAATCATCATCATCATCATCATCATCATCTTCCTGCACTATCCCACTTAAGTGGGGTCGGCACAACATGTTGTGTACTTCTTCCATTTCCCTCTATCAGCCGTCATCTCATCACTCACTTCTTTCTTACCCATATCATCTTTCACACAGTCCATCAAATTCAAATTCAAATTCAAAAATCATTTATTTCAATAAAATCACAAGGATCACTTTGAAACATCTTAGAAACTAGGTGAAGCTACGCCGATTCCACGCGACCAAGCCTAGAAGAATCAGGCAACAAACACGGCTTGGGGTCTACCTTTTTTTTAATGATCCTTTCCTTAAAGCTATGTAGAGCTCCAGTGTGATGCCAATCGAACAAGGTGAAGGCTCAAACAAGAATAATAATTAAAAGTACTACTCAAGTACGTAAACAATAAAAAATAAATAAATATATAACTAAAGAGCCTCAGCACAAATTCAAAAAACAGCACACTTAAAGATAAAATAACTAATTGCTTAAAAATAATTTAAGTAGACAAATGTTACACATAATAAAATAGTGCAGATTAAGTAAATTAATATTTAGCTGTCGAGTGGCATCCATCTTTTAAATATGTTTAAAAAACTGTTATGCTATCTAAAGACCGTTGCGAACAGTCTTTAAGTAGCATGACTGATACAGATCATTGCCAATCGGAAGCGTCCCCAACTAAATGGTAATACTGATCCGTTATGCGAAATATATGAACCAACTCTGAGATCACTCGATTGCTTAAAATAATTTACCAAAATAAAAAATAATTGTCAAGTCGATTCCTATAACATAACATTCAACGTACGATCGCGTATTAAATTACGATAAAAATAAAATCAATTTAAGAAAAAAACATACGTACCTACTTGTTTATTTTTGTTACTTTTTTATGTACATAAATAATTATTACAGATTAGTTAGAATAATTAAAGAATGTATTACAGAATATTTACAAAATCTACAAGAAACAGTTGAGCTATTTAAGGAATAGATATTGCTATAAAAACATATTTTTTTAGTAAAAGTTCGATCCTACTGAGTAATGATCTCTAGATCTGTTGAGCTATCTATAGACTGTTTGCAAACAGTATTTATATAGCTCAACTGATCTAGATCACTACTGTTTATTCTTGTTATTTTTTATGAACAGAAAGAATAATTACAGATTAGTTAGAATAATTAAAGAATATTTACAAAATCTACAAGAAAACAGTCTAAAGGTTTGCAAACAGTCTATAGGTAGCTCAACAGATCTAGAGATCATTACCCAGTCGGATCGAACTTTCACTAAAAAAATATGTTTTTATAGCAATATCTATTAGGTATATTAAGTTGTATTACCTACTTCCGCCATATAACGCGGTTGTGCATATTAAATTGTGAACGGTCTATCATAATCGCTTTGTATCGACTTTGTAGGAAGTTTATGTCATACCTACGATTTGAATGCAGTTTAAAACTCAGTAATAGAAGAAAAAAATAATTGCTTGTATTTCAATTTAACTATTACACGTAATAACAATATTTTAAAGTGATTACTGTGCGAAATAGAATGTTTATTAAAAAAAATGTTGTTTTGATTTTGTTTTTATCAATAACTAGCTGACCCGTGCCCGCTTCGCTGTGCGTAAGACATTTCTAATACCATCGTGGACTTTTTTGTAGACGTTTTTAAGGTGTACAATACTGTAGTACATTATTTTGATATATCTCGTGGGGTTCAGCCAGCATTTGCAATGTAAGCGCAAAAAAATGTGTTTATTTACGACATCACATTAGAAACCTCTAAAATTATCAGTGTTTCTCTACTATATTATGCATGTATTATACATATAAACCTTTCTCTTGAATCACTCTATTTACTAAAAAAAACCGCATCAAAATCCGTTGTGTAGTTTTAAAGATATAAGCAAACATACATACATACATAAATACGCGGGAAGCGGAAAGCGACTTTGCTTTATACTATGTAGTGATGTAATCAAAGAAAAACCACTTTGATTTAGGATAACTTTATGCTTTTATTTACCCAAAATCATTTTTCGTAAAACTTTTCTATTTACACATATTTTTTATTCTAGAAAGGCTACTAAACAGTAAACACCACTTTTTATTTAAAGCTTATTTTTTAGTGCAGTAGGTAACCAGTAACTTGAAAATGCAGTCTGGTACTCGTGCTTGGTAAGTACCATGTTTTCCTTCACCGTTTATGCAATTAGATCTAATATAACAAGATTCATTAGAGCATGCAGGCTATAGCAATCCAAGGTGCCTTATCACAATCATACTACTGGATTCTCTTATTAATATAAGTATTTATTCAAATACAATTGCCGCGTTAGACACTTTAACCATTATCTGCGATAATAAAAATAAAACCGACCAAGTGCGAGTTGGACTCGCGCACGAAGGGTTCCGTACCATTATCTATAAAAACGGCAAAAAAATCATGTTTATTGTATGGAAGCCCCCCTTAAATATTTATTTTATTCTTTTTTAGTATTTGTTGTTAGAGCAGCAACAGAAATACATAATCTGTGAAAATTTCAATTGTCTAGCTATCATGGTTCATGAGATACAGCCCTGTGACAGACAGACGGACAGACAGACAGACAGACGGACAGCGAAGTCTTAGTAATAGGGTTCCGTTTTTACCCTTTGGGTACGGAACCCTAAAAACGGCAAAAAAATCACCTTTGTTTATATGGGAGCCCCACTTTTATTCTGTTTTTAGTTTTTGTTGTTATAGCGTCAAAAAAATCATCATCTGTGAAAATTTCAACTGTCTAGCTATTTCATGAGATACATACTGCCTTGTGACAGACAGACAGACGGACAGCGGAGCTTGTCCGAGAGTAATAGAGTCCCGTTTTTACCCTTTGGGTACAGAACCCTAACAAGGCATCGTTTAGTAACTGTGTGCAAGTTGAAAGCGCATGTTACTCGTACAACCTACATTATCGAGATTAGTAGTCCGGCTAGTCTACTATTACATATAATTTGAAGTTCATTATTATTTATTACTTTTCTCGGATTACCAAGATTACAACGCAGTTGGTACGGTGTACTTTCTTCTTCTAACAACACAATCTATACTTTCCTACTTTTACTTTGCCTTCTTTCTGTATAATTTTCTTCTTGTTTTACAGCTAAACGCATAAATAAACTAGCATAGTTGTGAAAGTTGGAGTTTATGACTATCCTATTTTATCTATATATTATTACAAATAACTTCCTTTAACATTATGTATAGACGATATTATATATATCTACTACTAACTTTTACCCGCGACTTTGTCCGCGTAGATTCAGGAAATCGAGTATTAAAAAAAATTTAATTCCTGAAAATCAAAAGAAAATTTTGCGGGAAAAGTAGTCTATGTTCGTCCTAGGACTGTAAATAATCGATACATCTATATAATCTATATATTATAACAATATATTTAATTTATATTTTATAACAATCGGCCCAGCAGTTTGGCCGTGATAACGTCACAAACAAATAAACAAACAAACAGACAGTAAGAGTTACTTTCACGTTTATAATATTAGCATAGAACATTCTTAGTAATATATTTCATCGTAAAAAAATAATTACATAAATGACAACCATCTAATTTTATTATAATATATTGCAGAATGCTTACAAAATACACAAGAGCTATCTAAAGACCGTTTCAAACAGTCTAAGTAGCTCAACAGAAAGTATGATTCTTATAAGTTCACTCGCTTCAAGAAGGTCTTTTAGACCACAATTTTATCTCACACATTGTATGGATAAGCACAGTTTTGCAGTCTGTTGTGTGTTTACATACTTCTTTGTCACCTATTTGTTATTACGAAGCACATTGTCCCCACTGCCAAGATAAAGAGCTCGACGAAAATAAAGCTATTTTAAAAAGATTAGTCACGTTGCATAACACCGTCCCTTGTTATTACCGTCAATGCCTCGCGACAGTGAGAGCGTAGTTTGTGGGTCGCGATGATCTCAAGTCATTGAGGGCAAGTGAAATGTATGCATTGAAATTGCCTCTTGTTCTGAATATCTCATAGAAAAGTTAAGTTTGTTTTAAAGAGATTTTGTAGCGTCTAAGGCTCTGAAATGCGTGTTGGCTGAGTGGTGGTACCTCGACTTTCGATCTGAAGGTTGTTGGTTTAAATCCCGGACTTGCATCATACATTTTTATTAGAATTATGTAACTGGAAAACATCATGGTGAAACCAGTTAGTGTTCTTATAAACGGCGTAGGCTTGCAATCTGGCAGGAATGTGGCATGTGCCAAATCTTTGGACTTGCCTCTGATTACCCTCCAAGGTTTGAGTGCCTAGAGATCTGATAAGATGTCTACCATAGGTACTTAGGGATAAAAGTCGTGATCCTGATATTTAGCAATGAGAAAGTTAAGAAAATTCATGAATCGTAATAATTAAACTAAAAGTGTATCTACATCAAAAATTAAATAAGGTTATCAAAAAAAAAATACGTCTGGAGATTTGAGAGGATGTCAAACGTACTTGGGGATAACAGTCGTGATCCTATTTTTTTTTTTATAAATCTGAAAGTTTGTTAGGATGTTTGGATGTGTATGTTACAATCAAGCTGCAAGCTGATTTGAATCAAACTCTTGAATTTATGATCTAGATTGGCATAGAGACTACTTATTAGCATATTATATAAATTAATTATATAATTATTATAAAAAGCCGCGTTAGCGGAATGGGAAGAATCTACCTCGACTTTCGAGATCTGAACCACACGTGAGGAAGTCATGACCTTTTTAGGGTTCCGTACCCAAAGGATAAAAACGGGACCCTATTACTAAGACTTCGCTGTCCGTCTGTCCGTCTGTCTGCCACAGGGCTGTATCTCAAGTACCGTGATAGCTAGACAGTTGAAATTTTCCCAGATGATGTATTTCGGCTGCTGCTATGACAACAAATACTAAAAACAGAATAAAATAGATATCTTATCTATCGCTCCTATACAACAAACGTGTTTTTTTGCCGTTTTTTATAGATATTGGAACGGAACCTTTCGTGCGCGAGTCCGACTCGCACTTGGTCGGTTTTTTATATATTACTAGCTGTCCGTCTCAGCTTCGCACTGGTGTACTAATGAAGACTATAGGTTACATTTCAAATCCTAATTTTTTTTCTTTAATAATTTTTCAAATGTTTTAATAGTTATTCAGCTATTCGAAGCGGAGACAAATCCAATAAATCACGAAAATAGGTCCAGCCGTTCTTAAGTTATAAATGATGTAACTAACTTGACTTAGTTTTATATATGTAATAGTTTTTATATGTATATTAATATCTAAGTACTGAGTAAAGCCGCGAACGGAAGCTTGTTACAAAATAATAGTCACCTGTCAATATAACAGGCATAAAAGTATGCACTTACTTCTGTCTATGTAGGTGTGTATATATAGTCAAGGTCATGGTAACTGGTGTATACCTATATAATACTTAATAGACGCCCGCGTCTTGCGTGGTTCTTTTTACCTCTTAAAAAGTATGCAACTCGTAATCTACATCTGTATACCAAAATTCATCAAAATCGGTTCAGTTGTGATGGAGTAACGAAAAAACATTCGCATTTATAAAACATTTATGAAATTAGTTTGATCATTATAACGTTATGTACGGTTTTATTTTTATATTTTAATACTTTCTTACTAATTTTATATATGTGAAAAGTATGTGAGAATGTCTGTATATTTGATATTAGTTCATTTATGCCCCAACGATCAAAAGGATAGGGATGAAAACTTTGAAAATACATAGCTAGTACGTCCTGAAATAAAATATAGGCTACTTTTTATCTAGATACACTAGCGAGGCCGTTTGTGTGAATATTTGTATGTTTGTAGCTCAAACGACTAAAAGAATTTCAATGAAACTTTGAATATACATAGCAGTAACAGTACTAGAAGTATATAAATATAGATAGGATGTTTTCCTGTAACATTTTACTAGGCATAGAGAGCTGCCTACAGAACAAATTTCGTTAGCATGATTCAATTAAAAGCACACCGTTACCAAAAATCACCATTAAGCCTAAATGTTGACCATATTTCTGAAAGGTAGGTACTCGCACTAATAAGTGGCAGGATATTTTCAGTAATAGCGGTTCGGTGTTCTAATGGAAATTCGTAATTTCCAAGTTGCTAATAGGATTTCGTCCGTTATGGCCCAACGATGTTACACATTTTGCGCGAACCGTATCGAAGTTGCGAAATGAGGGTAGAAAAAAGGCTGCCCAAATCGGCAAGTTCATGCTAATTTTGACAGCGCCGGTTTGGTTTCCATAACATTTTTTTTGCTCTATTTATGTAATGCCGACGCGCGAAAGCAGTGTTGGCCGAGTGGGCTACTCGACTCTCAATCCGAAGATCATAGGTTTGAATCAATAGATTTTTCTATTCGAAAAATGTATTAAAAACGGTGAAGGAAAACATTTTGAGGTAATAAGTTGGTATTCTTATAAGCACTTACAGTGACGGGCTAGCAACCTGTCACGTATAGAATGCTAACTATTTGCAAAATGTGGGCATATAGTGTAATGTTGGGACGTCTGTGATTGAAATCGGTGGCCGGAAGTTAGTTTTAAATAACTAAAATAACGTTAGCAACGGCCTTTAGATGGCTCTTAATAGTTTTTTGTGTATTTAGAAATAATCGTGATAGATGTAAAAAATGCTAGACCTACATTTAAAATTATTTAATCTGATATTTGTTTTAAATAAAATGAAAAACAAAAACTATATATAAAAAAAAATCAGTGATTCATTTTATTAGGTACATTATCTTATTTTTTTTAACGAAAGTATTTTTATACGTTTATATATATTTTAAGTACATTTACTAAAATCTATTTACCCATAACAATTTGTTAGTTTTATAATAGTTTCGGAAATATTTCCATAACTTGCTACCAATTAATTGTTTAACCAAATTCTATAAAATATCAGTAATTTTGCATAAATTACATTAATTAAACCTTCTATTACCCAAATCATAACAGTTAAACAAATTGCGAGGTGTGTTTGAATACTTAACTAATTAATACTATAACACCTTGTTTATTAATTCATTAACTTATTCGCATAGTTTAACTCGAAATATATTATTACGAATAAATGTAAAGTAAAACTTAAAATAACCCGTAAAGATAAGATTTATTCTCTGGGGATGTCAAAGTTTCTCTAAATTCGAATTTGGTTATTGCTAACTTTCTCGCAATATCAAGTTTTTACTAAGCTATTATATTAAATTATTAAATATTCACAAGAAAACCGTAAAATTCATCTAAAAAATAAAACAACGAAATTTTTAACAGACCATAAAATCTGGGACAATAACTCATCAAATATGCTAATATCATTCGTATTAAATACCGATACATAACCTACACTCGTAAAACCAGTATATAAATCACTTTTGAAAATAAATGCTCAATTTCTCTTACTTTCTATTTATTTTGTATCTCTACGTCTGTAGTTATAATTTTATGGATGCTTTATAGCTTAACCTGTTATATAATTCTTTATTAATTAATCAAATCAACGATATAATATGTTATAACATCTCCACTTAATAAATCAATCGTAAATTAATGATTCGCCAAATTTTAGCTTGTTTGTTCTAGAGAAAGTTCATAGATTAAAAAAAATACTTACAGTTCAACAAAAATAAAGTACACTATCACTACACAGTTCATCAAAGTTCACAACACGTGTCGTAAGTTTGCGGTTCGATTCTAAGTTCGCTCTCAACCAATGCCTCGGGTATACTGAGCGGCAAACGGAAGAGTGAGTCGCACTCAGGCGCACGTTAGTCTGATAGAAGTAAAATAAAACCTGCGTTCTAACACCCTAAAATTAAGGTTAAGGATAGAAAAAGCTGTGCACTATCAGCGATTTTTCGTAAATCGATTCGACATATCGTGCGTAAAGTAGATAAATGCTAATTGGTTGCAGCAATTGGGGCGTGAGAGTTCTGTCGTTCTGTAATTAGCAGATCGCTTGGGAAAGAAATTGTATTGGGTATGTAATGTGTGTGGTATGCCGGCTGTATTGAGTAGTTCAACGTAACAGGTAATAAAATAAACAATTGTAAAAAATCTCTCCTTTTTACACTAAATATGACACTAATAAGTTTTACGCTAAATCTTTCAAGATGTTTATAAGTAGGTATTATTTTTGAACATAATTTATTTTATTGTACAGAAAAGTAATAATAAAAATCAAAATATTAATTGAGTTAACGTTCTTAATTACAGAAAAATATAATATCTAGTTTATTATATTTACCAAAGTTAATAAAGAAAAATCTTGAGAAAAAAAAAATGTTATTTTTATATTGTAAAATTTGAAAAAAATATTTAAAATAAAATTAATAAATTATATTTGAGCTTGATTTTAGTAACCTACAATGTATCCATTTTTTATCACTATTTATTTCTATTGCATTAGAAATGTAAGGTCTTGTGCACTCGGCTCCGAGCTCTTTGAGTCTCTATAGACTCTTGGATTCTAAGGAGATTTCAAAGAGCGTTGCTTGGCGCAGCTTTGACTTTGGTTTTCTAAGTAGCGGATACCGTAATTAGACGCTCATTTTATGCAGGGAAATAATTTCAAATTTACTTGACTTCAACATTGCGGTTCGACTTCAACATTGCCTCGGGTATACTGAGTTTGATACATTTTATACATTACTCGTACCTCAAATCTGTCATTCAAAAAAAAAAAAAATCAAAATTATTTATTTCTGTACCCAAAATTACATAAATCTATCACTAGGTTGAGGCCTTCTTTTAAGTAATAAATACTACTAACAAAAATAATTAAGTAGGTGCGTGCATGTGTGTGTGTGTGTGTGTGTGTGTGTGTGTGTGTGTGTGTGTGTGTGTGTGTGTGTGTTCTATGATATAATTTGCAAGAATGCTTCCGTCTCATCATACGTTTTTGTTTTCATTATATGTCATTATACCTAACGAAGGTAACTTTATTCGGAAACCAAAGGATTTTCGAAGTGCAAAACGTTATAGCCGACGCAAAAAACGATGGTGTCTTTCTTGGCATAGCAAGCCAGCACATAATTGAGACGAGAGATGCAGTTTCAATCTCTATAGCGGTACACAGACGTTTGCATGATCTGCAAGTATTTATTCCGAGTCTGGGTATTGTTGTACCATGGTAGATACTTGAAGTTTCTGATGCTCAATGGTAATAGTAGTGTGGTCTGGATTTTTGAGTTATATTTTGTTAGGTATATGATAAATACCTATATTTATAATGAGGTGTCGGTAACTGGTGGTACCTACTAGATCAAAGCATCAATGAAAATGATTTTTTTTTTGTCAAGACAGATAAGTTGTTTTTAAGAGGAGTAATAAATGTTTTTGAAGAATGCAGAATCGTTTTTTCTCAATAACCGCAAAACATACAGTTTTGTTTTTTACGGCAAAGATAACTTAAGGATATAATCTAGATAAATTACAGACAGAAACACGATTGGTGAAACTTTACTTGATAAATTTATTTCAAGTTCATGTTTATTATAAATACTTAGTACCTAATAGGGTTACGGGATTAAATTTGTTCATACAATATTTTATCATATTTTTTGTAATACCTAAATATGTGTAGAATTGTAGATGTAGGTTATAACAATATTCGAACAATATCGCAAACAGCAATGATACTCACTGCTAACAATTTATTTGAACAAATTAAATCCTGTGACCCTATTAGGTACTAAGTATTTATTATAAACATGAACTTGAAGTTCGAAGAGGCGAGCAGTAAGTATCTATATTATGCATATAGCGAACTTGCGATAAAACACTAATTGGTAACATAAGTAGGTATCTATTATATCTATCTCAAAAGTCGAAAAGATACGGTTCATGGCGTCGTGATAATTAAGTTTTTCGTCAAATTTTTCACAGTAACTCAACAGCTGATCTTCATTTAACTTAAAATACCGCTCAGAGATGGCGTTACTGGTACCAATCAACATTATTACTATCTTTGTTGTCATCATATCCTAGTCAGAGGCACGTATAAACAAAATATTTGGCACATGCCCACATTTTGCAGTAAGCATTCGAAACATGACAGGTTGCAAGATCATCGCCGCATCGCCGCTGTACCGCCATACCTACCTTGTTGCTAAATTAAATTTAAAACTTAACTAAAAAGTTCTGGGTTTATTTAAAACTTCTACCAGACCAAAAATTACCTTGTTAACCATATTTATTTATGAGGTCCAAAGTAGTTGATTGCGACATTCAAAATCATGTGTGACGAAAACAACTAAAATGTTAGTGCCAATTTGACTTCACAAAAACCACAGTTGTTTCAAAACATAATCGATCTGTTGCCGAATAGTCTATTCAAAATCGATAAATTGACCAAACTAAATTGAAATGAAAGTTATCAAATCATTATTCCATATGTGATTTAATATCGATAGATACTGTAGTAAATATAGTGGCCTAGTGTTTTTTGACTTATTATTTCACCCACTTTTGAACAATCTTTATTTTACAGAAATACTCGTAACATAATGTCACAGAATATTTGAAAAATACACAAGAAACAGTTAGCTCAACTGTTTCTTGTGTATTTTGCATAAAAAGAGTATCGCTGTGTCCGTCTATGGCATCGTA
Source organism: Hydriomena furcata (assembly GCA_912999785.1). Taxonomy (NCBI): domain Eukaryota; kingdom Metazoa; phylum Arthropoda; class Insecta; order Lepidoptera; family Geometridae; genus Hydriomena; species Hydriomena furcata. The sequence continues at coordinate 11,679,951 of OU538828.1, read as the reverse complement.
GTTCCATAAAGAATAGACCGATTTAGATAAGGTTTTTTTTGTTTGATAACTAACGAGATTGAGATGGTTCTTAGCTATATTTGTTGAAGAAGCTTCTACTAGTCTGATCGACATAAAATGTAGTAATATGTGAACTTCAGAGACTGGGATTATTTTAAATTTAATAAATAATAAATACATATTAGTGGAAATTTTACACAACGCCATCTAGCCTCAAATTAGGCAAAGCTTGTACTGTGGGAACAAGATAACTGATGGAATACATATTATACATATTTTTTTTGTAATAACATACCTATACTTATTAACACCTAGACACATAACAAACATCTATGTTCATCACACAAATGTTTATGCTGGGTGTGAATCAAACCACCAACCTACAGCGCAGAAGGCAGAGCTACCAACTGAGCTGTGAGGCCATTCAAAATGTTATTTTTGTTTAAGTTTATAAGGTTGGTACCATTCCCTTCCCTCTGTGGTTTGCAGTGACACTGGCAGTCTCCAGAACAGCGGTATTGTGGTAACAGCGAATTCAGCTTTTGTTCCAAAGAACAAGTCACATTTTCTTGATTAAGATGCTAAGATCCGTTAAGTTTTATTCAGGCTTTTTGAAAAGTCATAGAAAGTACCCTTTTAGAAAGTTACCGTGTTTTATTCTAACAAGATCAAATAACTTTAGAAGATTTGATTTTGAAAAATCAGCGGCGTCTTAAGGCGGACGTGATGTAGCAGTCACATTTATAACTATGTTAGATAATTTTGGAATTCAAATATAATCAACTTCTAATGGTTGAATCATTGTCAAATTTGGCAGTTGTGTGTAGTTCTGATGATAAGACAATACAATGATGTAGCCAGAATCAACATCTCACGAAGGAACTCCACAACGGCTAATATAACTGACACCATTGTTTGTATACGCATTCAATTATTTTTTAGTTTGTTTTACTACAATTTTATTTAAAAACTTATCCAACCAACCTATCCCACAGCTTAGGGGGTTTAGCATGAATCATTTTCGCATCGACAACGTATCGTTTAAATGTCGTAATGACATTTATGTAGCGTCAGCGTCCCCACACGAGCTAGAGTCGAGGCGGCGTCGAGGCAGAGGCAGCTTGGAGTCAAGGTGAGCAATCCGAGCGGGGGCGCGCCCGCGCCTCGACACCGCCTCGACTCTAGCTTGTGTAGGCGATTCGCCTAATAGTAGCGTTTACAAACACGCCTAGAAATTAGTAAAACTAAAGTTATATCACGTCACCGCTGGTGCCACCGTGAATATTCAGGTGGTGAGTTTGTAGGAAACCAAGGCTCCTCCACTTCAATTATTGTAAAGTATCAGCTGCTGCCTTTGTGATCTCGGATCGACTTTCCCGAGTTAATAAACTAAAAGTTCTATAGTTCGGATCATTTCCATTAAACAAGAAACCTGCTCGTGTTCATATCTGCAAAGACATTACCTTACTATGTATACTATCACTAGCTTTTACTAGCGATTCTGTCCGCATATATTTGATATTTGACGACTTTGGCGTATAATATTTAAATTTCTGCAAATCAAAAACAAGAAGAAATTTTGGGAAAAAAGTAGCCAATATCCGTCCCAAGATTTTAAAATATCTCTATATAAAATTACATCAAGGTTGGCAGCGGTTTGGCCACAGCGTCACAGACAGACAGACAGACAGACAGATAGACATAGTTTCTTTCGCATTTATAATATACATAGATATACCACAGATCTAGCAGGCGTTATGTTTTGCTGTGACAAAGGTGTTTGCCATTTCCAAAAACATGTAGGTTCATCATCACTACATAGTATAAAGCAAAGTCGCTTTCCGCTTCCCGCGTATGTATGTTTGCTTATATCTTTAAAACTACACAACGGATTTTGATGCGGTTTTTTTTAATAGATAGAGTGATTCAAGAGGAAGGTTAATATGTATAATAACATGCTACCCGTGCGAAGCCGGGGCGGGTCGCTAGTTGTAAAATAAAAGCAAAAAAATGTATTCCTACGCGTCGAATGGAGATACTCCTTTTTAGGGTTTCGTAGTCTACAAGACAAGAAACTCTCGCCATGTCCGTCCGTCCGTCTGTCCGTCTGTCCGTCTGTCCCTCGATGGTCTGTCCGCAGCTTACCTCAGAGACTATCGTTACATTAATTACGTGCTCAGAGCAGTAAAGAAAACATCAAGAAGATACCAGCTTTTAACCTCGTAATGGATGGCTTATAACTTAACTACTGCAAAAAGTGGGTACGAGCCTAATGTAATATGTCTAAGAGGATGTCTACGACATAGAACAAACATCTATGACTGGCTTCACAGCTCAGTTAGTAGTAGTACTGCCTTCTGCGCTGTAGGGTGTGGGATCGATCCCCACCCGGGATAAACATTTGTGTGATGAACATAGATGTTTGTTCTGTGTGTAGGTGTTTATATGTATAATAGTATAATACTAGTAGTATGTATTTACAACAAAAAAAACGTATATAAGTATTTTATCAGTTATCTGGTTCCCATAGTACAAGCTTTGTTTAGTTTGGGGCTAGATGGCGCTGTGTGAAATGTCCACCAATATTTATACTAGCTGCTCGCCCCGGCTTCGCACGGGTGGTACCTTGATAAAAAGTCTACCGATTTTGTGCAAACTTCACATAAACCATCTACTAAATAGTCCGAACAAAGCCTAAACATTTGGTTTGGATAGGTGAGCCCGTTCTTGAATTATAAAATTACAATAAAAAGTGGCATTGATTTATCAATATATATAGTTTTATCTATGTTCTGAAACAAATGTTTGTCTAGTGTAGGAATCGAACCCTGATTCAACTGAACTCTCATGCCAGTTAACTTGTAATGAAGTTATGTTGCTTGATGTGTTTATGTTATCATAATATCGCCCGTCTAAGTTCCCAATTTACCAAAAAACAAAATCTTCTTTTTAAATTTATCAACGCCAACATCCAAAAGTCCTCAAAGCTGGAATGCATTTAATTGAGAAAGAAAGAGCAAAATAAGCTAATCAAAAGATACTACGCGAAACACTCAGACATCACTTGAAGCGCTCTGCAAAAAGTTGGACTGGCCATTTTTTATTCAGAACCAATGTTCTTTTTTATTTTTTATTCATAAAACTTTACTATGCATCAAGTTAAGAAGTGTAAATAAAAAAGGCCAAGTGCGAGTCGGACTCGCGCACGAAGGGTTCCGTATCACTAACTATAAAAAACAGCAAAAAATCACGTTTGTTATATGGGAACCCCGATTAAATATTTATTTTATTCTGTTTTTAGTATTTGTTGTTATAGCGGCAACAGATATAACATCATCTGTGAAAATTTCAATTGCCTAGCTATCACGGTTCATGAGATACAGCCCTGTGACAGATAGACGGACAGGCAGACGGACAGCGAAGTCTTAGTAATAGGGTCCCGTTTTTACCCTTTGGGTACGGAACCCTAAAAAACAGTTTTCTGTTCTAATCCCAGCCGGGTATATTTGGATTTTTCTGTTTGAAAAATTTATGGAAAACATCGTGAGGAATACAGTTATATATATATATATATATATATTAGTATAGATTATCTTCTTAATTATTAATACATATAAATTACGCGTCACGTTGTTTGTCCGCGATGGACTCCTAAACTACTTATCCGATTTTAATCAAACTTTGCACACCGTTTGCAGTTTAATCCAACTTGAAATACAGAATAGCTTACATCTCAATTTATAATCGCAATATAATTTTATTGCAAATTATTTGTTTATTATCTGACAGTCACAATTATCTGTTAGCTCCAAAAGATTCTAACAGATGGTGATATCTGTTGACACAGCAATGTGTAGCTGGGTCTGCAAGTAGTTTATATAGTATAGTTAGTATAGTATACAGTATTCTTATATCTGGCGATGTGCTTGCAACCTATCTCATTTAAGAATGCCATCTGCAAAATGAAGGCATGTGTCTAAATATAATGTTTTGGACGTTCCTCCGACTACCCCTTTAAGCACCTTCTAGTATCTGAGCTCCTGGAGATCTGAGATGTCTACGGTACTTGGGAATTACAGTCGTAATTCTATTTCATTCATTCGACACACATCGATCAAAGGAATCCGGTCAGCTTCTTCCTTTTATAGACCTCACGTCCTTGGTGATTCCGGTGACACAATTACTTCATCAAGCTCACACGTAACACTCCACTATCACACGAATTCCGTTTCCGCCCCTTAAAGTGATGCCCTTCTCAAAAAACCTTCCCTTTGACTGGCTTGCGGGTCAAGCTTCGACCAAATGTTTTTTGTATGTATGTATGTGTAACTGTATGTGTCATCAGAGGCCCACTCCATATAATCTCTCTGAAAACAAAAGAATCCAGTTCAAATTTAATCTTTTATATATACTTATGTGCATTATCTAGCATAGAATATAGGTTAAGAATTAAGGTTTAAAGAATTTGAACATGTGTCTTCTTCGCCTTATCCCACGTCCTCGTGGGGTCGGCACAACATCTAGATGTTGCCAATGGATTTGGCTTGGGATGTTTTACAACTGGCCGCCTGCCTGAAGTCAACCCTTCTTGGAAATGCTTGCTGGTTGTGCACTTTGTCTTTTCCAATCGTAAACTATGCATTTAATCATGTGATGATCTCTAGCAAAGTTGTTGTGCATGAGCCCACGAAGGTTTCTGAGTTGGTGGCGTAGCAAGGCGCGCAGGGTACAGCTAGTTATACAGTATAACAATTCAACACAGACCCAACATTGTTCTCTACAAAATCACTAACAAAAAGAAAAAAAAAACAAACACATTTTCAGCGAATGACAAAACTCACAATGAATACTAACGCGGAATACTTTAGCATTTAAATGAACGGCTCTACGAAGTTCTTGTGTTGTCGAAACTTTTTTAATTTTGCTCAAAGTAACCAGGTGTTCGGCTCGCGTCATTCGAGCGGAGTAGGCTGGAGTTGCACAGACTTCTTATTATCTGCATGGTTCTTTATTTTCCACTGACTACCGTCCGTTACTAAACTTACGAGCTCATACTTTTACTTATTAATTTTATGCTTGTAGCATTAAGTCCATGTTTTTGTGTGTTATGTTTTTTTTTATCAGTCTTCATGGGTGTAGAAAATGATGGTAATAAGGGGGGTGACAGTAAACTCAACATAATTATGCAATGCCACATTATATATAAGTACATACCAAAAATATTATAAATCTGAAAGTTTGTGAGGATGTTTGGATGTTTGGATTTGAATGAAACTTAGAATATATTAAAATAAATAAATAGGAACAAAACTGTAATCCCCAAGTATGATAGACATCCTCTCAGATCTCCACACGCACAGATCCTTAGAGATGTCTAAAGGGGCACGTCCAAACATTACACCTGGCACATACCTACATTTTACATTCCACACGTGACAGGTTGCAAGCCCGTTGCCGCTTACAAGTATACATAGCATACATAGCCGCTTACAACTAATACCTATGTATAATTATCCAAATCCGTTTGACTGCTTGGTCTAATCCGTTTGGTGAGGGCTATCCCTGGAATAGCAAATAGGCTACTTTTTATCCAGGTACCAAGTGAGCTATTAGTGCTAGTACAAATTGGAAATGTCGCATCGCACCATGTGTACCCACCTTTACAGAAGATCCTCCCCTGAAGTGTCACGATAAGGAACAACTCTAAAAGAACTGCAGTCGTTACCTTTTTAATTGAGATTCCGTTGATTAGTCCCCGGGACTTATTCAAGTTTTATTTGAGAGTTGAGTTTTGATGGAAAAATGTGAGCTAAAAAATGCGAGTGACTTTTATTGAGTGAAGTCATTATCTTCACTTGGTAGTGACCAGGTCAATGGATTCAGGTAACCAAGGAATACGTTTTTTTTTAAATATATTTTTAAAATCAAGCTTTTATAAATTCTAGGGCTCTAGTACTCGTCAAAACAAATCGAACGAGCCCAAACTCGACGTAGTTATGTTACTACTACGTTCTACTACGTTCGAGCTCCATCATCAGACCAGCTTGCTAGTACCATAATTTTATATTGTCATTGAAGATTGATAGGTATGCAAAGTTTTATCTCAATCAGACTGTGGAGTTCCGTTAAACAGGTCCTGACTCCATCATCAGATCAGCTCGCTGTTACCATATTATTGCATTATCACCGAAGTTACATAATTATGCGATTTCAGATCAATCGGTTGAAGATAACTGCTTCAAAATTGAGAATATATTTATTATATATTTTACTAGCGACCCGCCCCGGCTTCGCACGGGTAGCATGTTATTATACATATAAACCTTCCTCCTGAATCACTCTATCTATTAAAAAAAACCGCATCAAAATCCGTTGTGTAGTTTTAAAGATATAAGCAAACATACATACGCGGGAAGCGGAAAGCGACTTTGCTTTATACTATGTAGTGAAGAGTACATTATTAATAGTACAACTACAGTTAGTCAGTTATGTACTTACATAGTGTAATTAGACTGATCCCAAAAAGTAAAACCTGATGTCCAGACCATGCATCTAGATAGAATCTAGGTAGATGCAACTAACTTCTAGATCGTTCATCGCCAAAAAATCAGATAATAATGATACATTTTAAAATTTCATAATGCCATATATTATTTTTATAGACAGCGACTTGCAATCTGCCACGTTTGGATTTTCTATGTGACAAATGCCCACATTTTGCAGTAGTTACAATTCCATACATCACAGGTTGTAAGCCCGTCACCGCTTATTAGAATACTAGCTGACCCGTGCCCGCTTCGCTGTGCGTAAGACATTTCTAATACCATCGTGGACTTTTTTGTAGACGTTTTTAAGGTATAAAATACTGTATTTCATTATTTTGATATATCTCGTGGGGTTCAGCCAGCATTTGCAATGTAAGCGCATAAAAATGTGTTTATTTACGACATCACATTAGAAACCTCTAAAATTATCAGTGTTTCTCTACTATATTATGCATGTATTATACATATAAACCTTCCTCCTGAATCACTCTATCTATTAAAAAATAACTCAAAAGAAAGTTCACATTTAAATCTTTTTTTAAAAGAAAAGTCTTAGCTTTATTGAAAAAAATGTTTATTATATATTGAAGTACACTGTTTGGGAATTTATTTTTTAAAAATAACATCGTCCAATATAAAATATAATACCATCGTCCTTTGCGCTCTCGGCATTCATTTAGTCGGGCACTAAAATTGCCTATGACAGCTCGGCAGGTAGTCTCCGTGATGGCTGCCATTTCATGACGGATATTTTCTTTTAATTGTGCCAGGGAATTCGGTTTATAAGCGTAAACTTTTGATTTGACATAACCCCACAGGAAAAAATCCATAGGTGTTAAATCGGGACTCCGTGGAGGCCAATTTATGTCACCTCGCCTGGAGATTAATTTGTTCGGAAAAAATTCTCGAACTCGAGGCAGAGATCTGTTGGACGTGTGTGAAGTTGCTCCATCCTGCTGGAACCATGTTCTTTGGTTGTAACCAGGAAAGTTTTGCAGTTGGGGCACGAAAAACTCGTCTAACATCTCCACATAAGCTCTGAATTCACTGTGAGCGTGCGTCCCCTTCCATCTTCAAAAAAGTAAGGGCCGATAATTCCTCGCGCTGACATCGCTGCCCATACGGTGACTTTGGGTGAATGTAGCGGTTTCTGATGTTTTTGTTTTGGATTAGTTGCACTCCAGTAACGACAATTTTGCTTGTTTATATGCCCATTCAGGTGAAAATGGGCTTCATCGGAAAACAAGATGTTGGTGAACGTTGGAAAGCGCTCAATCATCTGATTTACAAAGTCAAGCCTCTGACCAGCATCTTGAGGCTTCAGTTCTTGCACCAACTGAATTTTGTACGGGTGCAGCTTTAAATCTTTGTGTAAAATGCGGCATAATGAAGATCTGTGCACATTTAAAGCAACAGCACGCTTCCGAATCGAGAGGTTTGGATCATCTCGAATAGACTGAGTAACACTGTCCACGTTTTCGGCTGTTCTTGATGTTCTTGGCCGCCCAGATTTTGGTTTCTCCAGAGTTGACCCAGTCTCTTCAAACTTCTCAACCCATTTTGCAATGAGTCGAGTGCAAGGCGCATCATTTAAGTGACGAATATGTCGAATACTGCAGAATTTTCTACGCGCTACAGTCGCCGAATTACCGTTTTTGTAAAACTCACGTACGCACAACGCACGGTCCGCACCAGAGAAACGCTCCATAGCGACTAAATTCCCAAGAGCCAGACTACCGACTGACATACCCCCCGCGCCCCTCAGAATAGTTGCTTTCGCGTAATAAGATAAGCAAATGTGAACTTACTTTTGAGACACCTTGTACTATGTAGTGATAGTGAAGTGACTAACACCTCACGAAGTTTCTTTGATAATTTATTTCTGAGCACCTGCTAGTGTGCATATTAAAAAAAATAGGATCACGCACGACTGATATACGGTAGACATCATAAGTACGGTAGACATCCTCTTAGATCCTTTAAGATGTCTAGAGGGGGTAGTCAGAGGCATGTTCAAAAGTATTATTTGGCACATGCCCACATTTTGCAGTAGTTAGCATTCCATACGTGACAGGTTGCAAGCCCATCGCCGCTTTTAAGAATACTAACTGGTTTCCTCGCGATGTTTTCCTTCACCGTTTTGAGCACGTGTTTCTGATGCGCATATAAATGTTTCATTCGAACCCACGACCTTTAGATTGAAAGTCGAGGTACCTCCCACTCAGCCAACACGCACAACAGCTTCAGTTTAAGAATAGAAAAATCTATTGATGCACGGCCGAGATTCGAACCCACCTTTAGATTAAAAGTCTAGGTAACCCACTCAAGCAGTTATTATTCTACAATTATAATACACTAGCAGTCCGCCCCGGCGTCGCACGGGGGTAATAATGATTTTATGGCTAAATTTTTTACACCTTGGGTTACATTATCGAAGTTTTATTAAGGATCCCTAATAGTTAAACATATGATATTACATACTTTTTTGTAGGTATTGATGTCCTTTATAAAACTGTAGTACATTACTTTGCTCTATTGTCAATAATTTCTGCAGCAAACGCAATATAGATCCCTAACGTTTTTGAAAATAATCTATAGCCTATGTTCATCAGGGATAATGTGGGTTTCTAATGGTAAAATAATTTTTGAAATCGGTCCAGTAGTTTCGGAGCCTGTTCGATACAAACAAACAAACAAACAATCAAATCTTTCCTCTTTATAATATTAGTATAGACTAGCCGACCCGTGACAGACATTGTCCTGTCAATTATTAATAATCGCATAGGAAAAATCAATTTCAGGCAACTTCCAATTTTTTACCTACAAACCTTAAACTGATAAAATAAATTACAAATTTTGGTAGAATGCGTTTCATTCAATAATCAAAACTGCAAAAATCATCCTTTTTGCGTTCTTTTATCATTAAGGGGTTGTTTTTCGGATTTTAAGTTCCCCCTTTATTTATTCTGAATTTTTGTCGACATACTACAGCAAATTTCATGTTAATCCGTTTTGTCGTTTATTTTTGATTTGGAAACATTATATCCTTATCACAAACTTTCGCATTTATAATATTATTAGGATGTTATGCGGCGAGCTATGCGATCTGAAAAACAAAACATTCAGATTGTTTCAAAAATAAAATTCAAAACAAATAACAAGATTACCCCTCGGAGAATAAATAATGTTGCCAGAGTTAAAAAACTTCAACGCTTCTCTAAAGTTTTCCTTGTGCTTAATTACATTTTCATTTATCTTGCTCCCTTTTTGTCCGGACGCTTACAGTGGCGATGGACTTCGGCCTACTGAATTTAGTTCTTCATTAAATATTACTAGCTCTGGTATCTGAAAGTATTTTCACAGATACCAGAGATACCGAAATTCATCCCCTAAAGGGATGAAATAGGATGAACGTTTAAATGAAACTCTGTCATTTTTAGGGGTACGTACCCAAAAATGGGTAAAAACGGGATCCTATTACTAAGACTTCGCTGTCTGTCTGTCCGTCTGTCTATCTCGTCGGGATGTATCTCATGAACCGTGATAGACAGTTGACATTTTTTAACAGATGATGTATTTCTGTTACCGCAATAACATCATTATACTTAAAACAGAATAAAATATATAAAGAGGGGCTTTCATACAACAAACGTGTTTTTTTGCCGTTTTTTTTTTAGATAATGGTGCGCGAATCCGACTCGCACTTGGCCGGTTTTTTATTTGAAATAAATTAAAATGTGGTATTAGCTTCTAAATATAAAATAATAAAAAACTTAGGTTTTTTTTTATATCATCCCCTTACGGGGTAACACCTTCATTCCCTAACACTCCTTGTTAAAGTTTGTATGAAAAATTATTTGATTATTATCAAAATTACTTGAAATTTGGTATTTATGCTCTTCAATACAATTAAAGAAACACGTTTTTTGAGATTTTTTGATTTTCATCCCATAACGGGGTACAAAAGAGTGTAAAAGTTTGTATGAGAAGTGCTATCAATGCGATTATTGACAGATTATTGACAGAGAAAATTAGACAGGACAACGTCACGGGACAGCTAGTTATATACGTATGTATTGGTAGTGATAGCGCACACAACGCCTAGACACTTCCGAAGAAATGACTGTCCCTCGTATTCAAGAACGACACTAAGAGAACACGCACCCACGGACGAAATCTTTTTTCATAAACATCACTTTATGTGTTGAGTGGCACTATGGCGCACACTACCGTGTGCCTCTAGCACTCAACTTTGGCTAGAGGCACACGACAATGTGCCTCTAGTCACACTATGCAGTGTCGCACAACACATAAAGTGATTTTTATGAAAAAAGATTTCGTCCACTGTGGGTGCGTGTTCTCATAGTGTCGTTCTTGAATACGAGGGTGAATGTATTCGATAGCAAGCATAGCGCACTCTTTCACAAAGAGATGCAATTTGCATTATAATAAAAGTTTTATTGAAAGCTTTCGACGCCGAGATCGGTTTGAAAGCGGCTTTCTTGAAATTTCTAAGCCATTTAAATGGGAATAATACAGTCGCTGAAAATGTGAATGTGATTGAAACTGAATAATATTTCAAATGGGTTTTGGACTTCGGAAATTGAGGGAAAGAAAGGAAGGTCTGATTGAAAGCGTGCATTGTAAAGCTATTACTTATAAATCATAACACATTTTTATTCTGACTCTTGAAGTCTTGAGTTTATTCTATTCATGGGCGTAAATAAAAAATTGTGTGTGTCAGCTCCGACGCACGACTGGAGTTTACCAGATCGTGCGTAGAGCGTACCCCCACTATAAGATGTTTTGCCATCAGTAAGAGTGAGAGAAAGCATTATAAAGTATAGGCAAAGTAAGGGTACACACTACCCACGATCTAGCTGCACTGCTCACACCAAATTAGAAAGTTGAGCACCAAAAACGTAACGAGGTCATTCGTTCAGTAGATTTAACACCTCACATTTTTCTCATACCGGGCGCCTTATATCAAAAACCGATTCTTAAGGAGTAAACTCCAAAAAGACATTTATTTTATGTCGCTAACTCAATTTTTCTTAAACATTTGGAATGAAAAACTAGTATTGTTTTTCAATTTTTAGGGTTCCATACCCAAAGGGTAAAACGGGATCCTATAACTAAGACTTCGCTGTCCGTCTATCTGTCACAGGGCTGTTATCTTATGAACCATAATAGCTAGAAAGTTGAAATTTTCATAGATTATGTATTTCTATTGCCGCTATAACAACAAATACTAAACACAGATTAAAATAAATATTTAAGTGGGGCTCCTATACAAAAAACGTGATATTTTTTTGGCGTTTTTAATATATAATGGTACGGAACCCTTCGTGCGTGAGTCCGACTCGCACTTGGCCGGTTTTTTATATCTCCTAAAGTATAGCACTAATTTTGTACTTTGGGCACTAGTTGGCACTAATATCGAACAAATTTTTGGTGATGTCAAAACCACTGAATTCCAAGTTGATGCTTTTAATTTGACGGTATTTTGAATCAAATTGCTAAAAAATTCTAACTAAGAAGGTTCTAGTATTTATTAAACTTTTTGGTTTCCAAAGTAAATATTAGATTACGAGAATCCTGATGTCATAAATGCAGAAAATTACCATATTTTCCGTCAATAAAATGAGATACAAAATAAAATGATTTGTTCTGAAACACTAACTTTGTAAGCTCGGCTCGCACTTGATCGATTTATTTTTACTTGTAAGAGTTCGCTACGTTTATCGTTGCAGTTGCTTTTCCTCTAACAATATGATGAAAGAGGACATTTGATAGAAACGATTCCATAAACTATAACCTGACGACATGGTGTATGAATATAGTACCTTGTACTCATCATAGCCACAAAGCTTTGAAACTGCTTTTCCAACTCTCCACCTAAAAGGTTCTAATGTTTTTACCCATTACAATCATTTTATGGGTATCGGCGTTTTAAGCACATCGCCCACACGAGCTAGAGTCAAGGTGCGCTTGCTCGCCCTCGCCCTCGCCTCGACTCCAAGCCGCCTCCGCCTCATCTGTGTCGCGACTCCGCACTGTCGAACAACCGACGCTGCGCCGTTTGCGCGCCCCCGCCTCGACTCCGAGCCGCCTCCGCCTCGACGCTGCGCCGCCTCGACTCTAGCTCGTGTGGGCGATGTGCCTTAGTCTATGGTGGCATTTATAACCATTATAGTCATACTATGGGTCTATTGGCACTTTAGTCAGTGGCAGTTATGAATGACCAGCCCGAAGCGATGCCCAAAGTCACATTACGAATGAAAAACCACGGGATTGCCGTAATTGAAAATTCCCCGTGTAATATATGACTTGCAATTTCAGAGAGGAGTGGAATGCATTTCACTATGAAAGCAGGTAACACGCGCCGTTAACTCGTCTATTAGTTTTAGCAGCCTGGTTTCTAAGATTTACAGTGAAGTAGTTAAATTATCCACGCACCTACTATTAACTTATTTTTTTTAATACACTGCGTATTCCTGACTTGTCGTAGGTAGGATTTCCTGATTTGTAAGCTTTTGAACTACGTGTACTTAATGCTTCATTCTTATTGAAGTTCAATCTCCGCGGTAAGATAAATGCATGACTTGTTTTGTTCCTAGTCTGAGTATTGTGGTATTATGGTAATCAGAACCCAGTCATTAGCTCGCCAAGCTGTTTGTGTATAAAGCCGGGGTCCCACGGCGCGTAAAACGACGGGCCGCGCCGGATGACGCTCCGCCTGTGTGCGTCCGGTGCGTCGCGTACAGAGCGTTCCGAGCACGGACCATCACGGATGCATCGTTCCCACGGCGCGTCCGTCCGCCTTGGCGCGGTCTGGCGCGTGAAAACGCGGGCCGTGGGACATTATGTACCAACTCTATGCGTGTGGCCACACTGCGAGCCTAGCGCGGTTGTGCGGCGGGCGCGTGATGTTAACGTTATTATAAGCGCCTAAAGACAAGCGCAGGCAACCCGATTTTTACGTCAACGTCGCCTCTGGGCCCGATCCTATAGAGTGGGCTTTGGACGCATTTTTCTTAACGATATTATTTTACGCCACAATTTTTTGCATTTTTCTTCCAATTTCCCTAAGAAACGCGTGCTGTTTCATTATGATAATCGCGCATTATCATTATTTAGAGCAATAACTGTTTGAGGCAGAATTTTGAATGCAAATTTTCATTTGGACATGGACCACAAGTTGACGAATTTAGTGGATGATACAACAAGCAAACATACGAGTGAAACAGGATTATTGAGAATGCAGTTTTTATTAATCCAGATAACCATTCCCACACTTTTGAAAATCCCGTCTTGTTCTTGACTTCATCGCATTTTCAAAATACCTATAGTAACTGCCTGCGTAAGTAATCGTGTAAAAATTGGAACTATAGTTAATCGTTTACCGTTTATTTTCATAATAACGACAAAGATTCTTTAAAATACTGATTTATAAAAATGCTGGAAAAATATAAACAAAAAAGAAACCAGTTGCTTGTGATCTCAGTTCTCACTAAACTTTCATTATTAATAATAAATTCAAAGGACCCGCGTTCGAGTTTCTCGTAAAAGAAAATACTTACTGCAATAAAGATTAGAGAATACTGTTTTCTAAACTGTGCTTATGCAAATTATGTTTTTGCGAGCAAATCGTCCGTGTGTACAGAAATGTCGTGCTACCTTTACTTGTATTAATCTGAGCTATCTAAAAAAACAACCGTCGTAAAATATGATTCATCTGTTGAAATGCTGCACAATCGTATTCGCAGCCTTTTCTCATAAAGTCGATCTTTCTCATGAAATTGTGAAGTAGATGATTGAGTTCTTCCTCCAGGAATTAAAATTTGTTTCAAAAGATTCATTTGAGTTGAGAACGACAAATCTGTCTTAAAGTATCGCTCTAGAATACCTACAGCTACACTTTCAATATAAATTTCGCGCTAAAGCTAGTAAAATACACTTACGGCAATCGAACTATCATTATCTTATATGTAAAATTCTCGTGTCACAATGTTCGTTCCCGTACTCCTCCGAAACGGCTTGACCGATTCTCATGAAATTTTGTGAGCATATTGAGTAGGTCTGAGAATCGGCCAACATCTATTTTTCATACCCCTTAGTGATAAGGATGGCGTAGAGATCGGGAAAAATGGAAAGTGCTTTTTTCTGTGGGATTATTGACATTTGACAGGACAACGTCTGCCGGGACAGCTAGTAAATAAATAAATATTAGTGGACATTTCACACAGCGACATTCAGCCTCAAACTAAGCAAATTTATACTATGGGAACTAGGTAACTGAAAGAATACTTATATATACTTTTTTTTAAATACATACGAAACATTTTTGTCACACAAATGATGTTTGTTCTGAATAAGGATCGAACCCACAGCGCAGAAGGTAGAGCTACTACCAACTAAGCAGTGAGGATTATAAATCGTAAGTATCTTTTGAATTTATTACATCAAATTATTATTGTAATCTAATAATCTTATAGTAGTATAGTCGTATCTATCATTATATCGCCGTCGCGCCGCTTTTCATAAAACCTGACCTTAAAAAAAACAAGAAAAAGGTGGATCGAGATATTCAGAAATTGAAATTTGAAACCAACCCCGCCTTGCTTCACATAAACTCTTTTGCAAAACCGCTGAAACCGTGCTAGTGTTTTATTTACGAGATGCATATTTTTACATTTTATTAGTTGTCGGTAGCATAAATTTAAAAGAAAAGCTTAGTCAAATGCATGATGGACAAAATTCGTTTTCAAATATATAAAAAATATATATATATATAAATATAATAAAAAATAAATAAAAAAATGGAATACTTATATTCTTTTTTATATTATATTATATAAAAAATATAAATATAAAAATATATTTATATATATATATATATTTTTATATATATAAAAATATATTTTATATTATATTATATCTTAAGTGCCTGATCTGTAACCTACAATCTCGATATGGAAGAGCGAGGTCTTCTAACACAAGTATTTATTACTTAAAAGAAGGCCTCAACCTAGTGATAGATTTATGTAATTTTGGGTACAGAAATAAATAATTTTGATTTTTTTGATTTTTTTTTTTAGGTTTCAATACTTATATTCTTTTTAGGTTTCCGTATCCAAATTGTAAAAACAGGACCCTATTACTAAGACTTCGCTGTCCGTCTGTCCGTCTGTCTGTCACAGGGCTGTATCTCATGAACCGTGATAGCTAGACAGTTGAAATTTTCACAGATTATGTTTTCTGTTGCTGCTTTAACAACTAATACTAAAAACAGAATAAATCAATATTTAAGGGTTTAAGGTTCCCATGGAACAAAAAATGGTTTTTTGGAGGTTTTATAGATAATGGTACGGAATCCTTCGTGCGCGAGTCCGACTCGCACTTGGCCGGTTTTATTTTATGTACATATTAATACAGAACAAACATCTATGTTCATCACACAATGCTTATCATGGGTGGGAATCGCTGAGTGGTTACCAACTTTGTTGTCAATGTTGCCATTATATATGTCATTTGTTTGTTTAGTTCTAAGAGATTATGTTGACACAAAATAAATTTATTCTTTCTTTCTTTTCTTTATAATTTGGCTGGTAGCCAGCACAATAATAATAATAAATAATAAATATTGGCGGACTTTTACACTGAACGCCATCTAGCCCCAAACTAAGCAAAGCTTGTATTATGGGAACCAAATAACTAGTAGAATACTTAAATGCTTTTTTTTTGTAAATACATACTTATTTATACATAGTAACACCCAGACACAGAACAAACATCTATGTTCATCACACAAATATTTGCCCTGGGTGGGGATCGAACCCAGAACCACAAACACAATGTTTTACAGCTGATAATGATGATGCTGTAATTTTAAAGAAATTCAAATTAAGGCCAAAATTAGCCATCATTAAGCCGAACGAAACTCTTTTATGAAGAAAAAACCGTATTCTTAATTAAACACGGGGACTGAAAAATGACCTTTCTTAATTATCACACTCTGCCGTAAACGTTTAGTAAAAATTCTTGAGCAATCGCTTATGAACTCTTGAAAAGTTATGTTGTCGACAGAAGAATGAAGAGACTTTACTAAAAGAATGGAAGAATGCATTGTAATGAGGGGAATAAAAAATAAAAATAAATAGGATCACGACTTTAATCCCCAATTATGCTAGACATCCTCTCAGATCTTCAGACGCTTAGATCCTTTGAAGATGTCTAGTGGGGGTAGTCAGAGGCACGTCCAAACATTATATTTGGCACATGCCCACATTTTGCAGTAGTTAGCATTCCATACGTGACAGGTTGCAAGCCCATCGCCGCTTATAAGAACACTAACTGGTTTCCTCACGATGTGTTTTTGGACGTGTTTTTGATGCACATATAAATTTTCGAACAGAAAAATCCATTGATGCACGCCGGGATTCGAACCCACGACCTTCAGATTGAAAGTCGAGGTATATCCCACTCGTCACATATAATAATAATAATAATAATAAATATAAATATTGGTGGATATTTCACACAGCGCCATCTAGCCCCAAACTAAGCAAAGCTTGTACTATGGGATCCAGATAACTGATAGAATACATATATACGTTTATTTTGTGTGCCTAGTTTGGGACTAGATAGCGCTGTGCTAAATCACTGACCTAACATAGTGCGTACCTGAGAACTGAATTAGTGATACGACAAACTAGGCAAAACATGTATAGTACACAGGATAAATATATAATATTTGGGGGCACGGCAGTGCACCCGCCAAGTCGAGCGCGAAGCAAACACTGCCGTACCATCCTTTACTGGAACCATTTCGCCGCATTTTCAGGCCCCTATTTGAGAACATCTGGATAAGACAAGAACGCAGAAATTTTCGTCATCCAGTAAGCTATAATAATCATCATCATCATCTTCCTGCCCTTATCCCACTTAAGTGGGGTCGGCACAACATGTGTACTTCTTCTATAATCACATACTTAAAATCCAAAATTTCAAGTGTTTAGGTCATTTAGTTTAGAAGTTAAGCGAAAGCAAAGTTTCGCATTTTAGACACTCACTCACTCATGATCATCAGAATAGAACTAGTACTTCCCATAAACTCAGAGAGCTGAAATTTGGTACAGAGTTAGGGTTTAATGGCCACATAAAGGGAAAACCATAAAAACTAGAATAATCGAAGATCTAGAGTACCTGGTGACCCTGATTAGAAAACACAAGAGCCTAACCAAACTATTAGAGATCGACATACCGCCTTTACAAAAAATATTCAACTTGGTGGGCCGCTTCATTTGATGACAAAAATCAAAGGTCTGAAGTATCTCATGAAGAACCCTCAGCTGTTCTCAGCTGTATTAGAGATATGGTAATTCCCCCTTCTAATATTAGTACATACTCGTAAAAAAATCGACTGTCATTGCAAAAATCCAGCGTAGTGGGACACATCTTCTAATTTAATTCTAATTTAATCTAGCCTATAGCGTCCCACTGCTGGGCGAATGCTTCCCCTTCTGCTTTTAATACGTATATAAATAAAATTAAAGGAAAACTCTGGATAAGACTTATACTTACAAGTTTACAAGAAGAAATAGTCGAACGATTAATTTTATTCTACTCGAACATTACACAAATTAAATAAATAAATTACTCTAAAATATTAATTTTGCCCAAAATTTGGTAAAAATATAATGCATTGGACTATGAATGGCGGTGATACCCGCACATGTCGCTAGATGGCGCTGACTGTATTTTTAAAGGCGCTTACGATTTGTTTTATAATAAAGAAACTACTCCTAAAAAGAAAAAACACTGTGTCAAATAAGAAAATCTAATAAAATAAATCAATAAGCCCACGTTTCTACAAAAAGAAGTGATATCCCACCAAAAAAAATCTGTAAAAAACTAGCCAAGTCTCGATGGAGCTGCTTGTTTTTGTTTATCTTTAAAAAGTAATGAAATCTAGACAAAGTCGTGCAAATTCTGAGGTTCCTTACTGCGATTTTGCGTTAATAAAGAAATCGCAGTAAGGAACCTCAGAATTGGCACGACTTTGTCTTTTCTCTTTTCTCTTTTATAGTATAGATAAATAATATTTACATTAATCTTCTTATACATAAAAATCTCGTGTCACAGTGTTTGTAGCCAAAATCCTCTGAAACGGCTTGACCGATTTTTATTAAATTTATTGTGTATATTCAGTAGGTCTGAGAACAGGTCGTAGGGTTTCCTTTTGCCCCTAAGTGATAAGAGCGGTGTAAGGTTCGGAAAAATCTAAAAGTGCTTTTTTCTGTGAAATTATTGAAATTTTACAGAACAATGTCATTTTGGGACAGCTAGTAAATGAACCAGACAATTAATAGGATACTAACACGTATATACACACTCAGATACGGAACAAATATCACAAAATGATTTGTTTGTCATCATAAATGCTTGCTTGCTGAAATGTTTATAAATGATAAATCCTCGTGGCCTGATGTCGCTCTGCCACTCGACAGCTAAATATTAATTTACTTAATCTGCACTATTTTATTTTGTGTAATATTTGTCTACTTTAATTATTTTTAAGCAAATAGTTATTTTATCTTTGAGTTTTATTTCTAAATCAAGTGAGGCTCTTTAGTTATTGTTATTATTATTATTTTTTATTGTTTACGTACTTGAGTAGTACTTTTAATAATTATTCTTGTTTGAGCCTTCACCTTGTTCGATTGGCATCACACTGGAGCTCTACATAGCTTTAAGAAAAGGATCATTAAAAAAAAGGTAGACCCCAAGCCGTGTTTGTTGCCTGATTCTTCTAGGCTTGGTCGCGTGGAATCGGCGTAGCTTCACCTAGTTCCTAAGACGTTTCAAAGTGATCCTTGTGATTTTATTGAAATAAATGATTTTTGAATTTGAATTTGAATTTTGTTTGAAGACACACCAAGTCTTCAAACTATCAGGGAGAAATAAATAATATACCTACTGGCATTAATTTCATTTTCATTTTATTTTCCTCAATCGAAAATCGAAAACAATGGTAAAGTCGACCTAATATATCTGTTAGGTCGAGCTATTCAGAATCACGTCTATAGAGCATGCATGTCATAAGATAACAGTGTTTATTGTTTGAGTTTCAGTTAAGCTTAAGACAATCCTCAAATGACGGACATGATGGATAGTCAATATTCGTCTTATGCTGTAATAAAACGCTACGCGATTTTGTAACCCTAGAAATAACGAATGCTAAAAATAATCGTATTTAAGCGGGGCTCCCATTCAACAACATGATTTTTTTGCCGTTTTTTATAGATACGGTACGGACCTTCGCGCGCGAGTCCGACTCGCACTTGGCTAGTTTTTTTACGCACAACACATAAAGTGATTTTTATGAAAAAAGATTTCGTCCACTGTGGGTGCGTGTTCTCATAGTGTCGTTCTTGAATACGAGGGTAAGTTTAATATGTTGTGAGAAAGTGTTCGCCTTGCGTATGGAGTCTATAGGCTGTGTGGTCGATGTCATGAGATAAACATCTGTTTCAATGTTTTTTATAAAGCAATTTCCACTTCAGCTGAACAAAGCGCTGCTGCATTCGAAATTCAATTCAAAACAAAAGATGGAGTTGGCTAAATGAGCTTGCTCCCAAGCACATCACCCCAAGACATCGACCATACAGCCTAATAGACTCCTCCTCCAAAGCGAAAACTTTCTCAGAACACATTAGACTAATAATACTACTGAAGACAACGAGCGTGTGCATCTCGTCAGTTTAGATTACTAACAATGATAATCATACACTGACTATTACTTGTGACCTAGAACCAGCCAATCAGAATGCATTTTTTACCGCTCCTCTCGACTCGCATTCCTCAACGCTTTGACTTAAGACCGAAGAATTGTTTGTTTGGAGAAATTAAGCCATAAGGGTAGATTTATAATAGACCGGGCCGTGTCGGGGCCGGGCCGGAGCCTTTAGTTAGTAGATATGCCCGAACGGGACACGGATCAGACACTGATTAATATAAACTGGTTCATACAAAATGTATGTAACGTTTCAAATCCGTGATCTAACATGCGTCTAATATAAATCTACCCATAAGAGTCTATTGGTCTCTTCCGAGTGAGTAATTCTAACCCTAGTCGAGATTACTGACATATGATTTAGATATACATACTGGCCTAAAACCGGCCAATCAGAATGCATTTTTTACCGCTCGTTCCGACTCGCATATCAACGATTTGACAGAATTGTTTGTTTGAAAAAACGAAGCTATTAGGCGTCTATTGGGATATGTGGTCGATGCTCCAAGACAATACAATTTTCATTACGACCGTCAACGCACCACCTTTTCCATGTCTCTTCCGAGTCAGTTCTTCTAACCCTTTTTAAAGTTCCACGTAAACGCGAACTTACGAAACTGCCTTTATTGAGATTTACTTTCGGCAATTCCGCTCGATTCCTTTTATTATTTTTTAGGGTATTGCTACCTTAGAGGTAAATAACCTTTTGGTGAGGTTTTTTTGCCTCTCTGTCTTTTTCGATACGTGGGAGCAGGTAACGTAGTCCTATATAATCTAGAGGTGAATGAATATTAGGTTACTGGCATTTATATTATGAGTCAAATAAATATTAAAAGGATCACGACTGTTATCCCCAAGTATGGTTGATATCCACTCGAATCATCAGGTGCTCAAACCATTGAAAGTAGTCAGAGACACGTCCAAATATTAGGTATATTTGGTATGTGTCTACATTTTGCAGTAGCATTACATATTTTAACGTATTGAGCAGTGTTAATACGCATAAAATATTTTTTTGAACAGAAACATTAATTGATCAAACATCGACCTTCTGATTTAAAGCCAAAGTATCTTCCACTGGGCTAGCAAGGCTAGCCCTAGCTCGTTACAGAATCCTAATAATATTATAAATGCGAAAGTTTGTAAAAAGTTATATATATGTTTGTACCCTAATCAAACCTAAACGACCAAACTGATTAAGTAGAAATTTCCTGTATATCCTATCCTATCCTATAAAAAATCAGATAAACACTTTTAGCTACCAAAATTCACAGGGGCAACTTATAACTACCAAAATTCGTAATTTATTTTATCAGGTCAAGTTTTAACATAGGGAAAAGTTGGAAGTTGCCTGAAAGCGCTTTTTTCTATGCGATTATTGAAATTTGTGCAGGACAAAGTCTATCACGGGTCGGTTATTATTAGTATTATAAATCGAAAATAACTGAAAAGCTTGATGAAGTTGAGTGACATGGACACTCTCGCTATACAATAAGCCTGACTCGCACTTACCCCAATTTACTTGAAAGGAACTGGCAAACGAGTTGAAATAAGCTGTTCCTTGTGCGCCGCAGGTATACATTACAAAGTTCCAGGGTATTAAAACTTGTGCTACACTTGCTAAGCCTGATCTTTGTTTTGGTCTCCAGGTGACATTGCAATGCATGTTACTGAGGCTTAACAATGTAGTTTCATAAAGCAGCATACTCACGACAGGTAATCCTGGAGCTCTGCATAACATTGTCAAACTACAAAACTTATATTATTTTCTCAGGCTCAACTTGAGAGGGTTATCTGAAGTTTTGAGTGCAAATATAACAAGCCCCAACATTTTGAATAATGCAGACATGTTATGGAGCTTCCAGACGCGCTGACAGGCAAATCGATTGTGTACGAGTTGGCGGGTGTGAAGACCACAAATCATTGCATTTGGTGGCTGGAGTAAACGTCGAGTCGTACAAAAACTCGCGGGCTGTTAGCACGTGTGGGTGGCCTATTTGAAGGGTGAAGTTTATGCATTCTGTAGTAAACCGTGTTCATAATTTAATGCATAACATTAAAGTAACACCTCTATAAGAAACTTGGAATTTTCTTACGGCAAGTTTTGCAGTGTTCGAAGTTCTGAGCTTGTGTTTACTTTTTCTATTAAATTGGATTCAGTAAACTTTAGTTTTTTTATCGAACGATGCTATCGGCTGTCACCTATCGTATTCAAATTCAAATTATTTACTTCTTTCTTTAAAAAAGCTGTAATATTAAAATTAAAAATGTGTAAGTAGGTGCAATGCCATAATGACCTTCGATTATTGACAGTTTCTACATTATAAAGAGGAAAGATTTGATTGTTTGTTTGTTTGTTTGTATTGAATAGGCTCTGAAACTACTGGACCGATTTGAAAAATTCTTTCACCATTAGAATCCTACATTATCCCCGATGAACATAGGCTATAGATTATTTTCAAAAATCTTAGTGATCCGTATGAAAACTTCGATAATGTAACCCAACGTGTGAAAAAAACTCCAAAAAAATCCTTTATATCGCAACGCTGCGGAAATTATTGACAATAGATCAAAGTAATGTACTACAGTTTTATAGATAACATCAATATCTACAAAAGAGTTCATAATACCATTTGTCTAACTATTAGGGATCCGTATGAAAACATCGATAATGTCAAAAAATTACCCATAAAATCATTATTACGATTACACCCGTGCGACGCCGGGGCGGACTGCTAGTACTATATATTCCACAGATAGCTAGTGTGAGTGACGTCAAAGACGACAACTCAGTTGCTAAGAAAACTAAGCTATCGAGATAAGCGGCGACCCTACATGTAGTACTCGTCCGACTGTTATATTGAAGTAGGTACGAAGTGTGAGATATTTGTTTAAAGACACAACTTTGCCCATAAAAAAACAGATGTTTGATATTTTAACGGTCGCCGCTACTTGAAAAACCAAACCTTTATACTGGTTTAAAAATCATAAATTACCTTACATTTTACTTTTTTTTATCAAAGTATAAAATCTTTAATAACGCAAAGAAATGTTGGTAACTAGCAGCTATATGAATTTTAGTTTTTATTTTGTCGCGATCAATCAACTTGAGGTCAGCTTTAGAACGTGTTAAAGAAATTATATTCATATAACGCAACTAGATTTTACCCGCGACTTTGTTCGCGTAGATTCAGGAAATAGAGTTTTGACGACTTTATCGTAAAATATTGAAATTCCTGAAAATATAGTTATTTTTTTTTGGATTTTTTTTGTTAAAATTTTTATGTTAATCCCAAGACTTTAAGCTTTCTCACAGTCACACAAAAAGTCACAGACAGACAGAGTTACTTTCGCATTTATAATATTAGTATAGATTATTTTTAAACTCAAATAAATTAAAATTAATAAGTGGCAAGAAGGCAATTCAGAAACCAACATAAAATCGTAGTCACTTTGGGGCTGTGCAAATTTAAATAAAGATTATGGGACATTACTTAAAAAAAACAGAATAATGTATAATGTACTTATTGCATTCCTTACCGTGGGTATTAGAACGATAGATCAAAAGTAATGAAATATTTTTGAAAAATATTAAGCTGCTTGTGGATTCTGTGAGTTTTTTTCTTGGGTGAATTTTATATAATTAATTCTGTCATATTGTTGCGGGAGGATTAAATTGTATGTACTACGTTCAGGTTCTTTGCTGGGAAGTTTTCTGCGGGATGGTGTGTTTAGTTTACTTTGGGTTAAACTCATTGGAAGCAGTTTAGCGGAAATTGTATTAGATATATTTGTCCTTTTAGTATTTTTTTGTTTTCGTTTTCAAATTCTATTTTATTATGTGTGCTCTCAATTGACGATGAAAATAATGTCAACTGTGTGAAAAAAAAAACATTGAAAGGTACAATTTGGAGTCATCAGCTTGTTTGATCGGCACCACACTGGACCTCTACATAGCATTAAGGAAAGGATAATTGAAAACAAAAATGTTTGTTGTCTGATTCTTCTAGGCTTGGTCGCGAGGAACAAGCGTAGCTTCACCTAGCTCCTAAGACGTTTCAAAGAGATCCTTGTGATTTTATTGAAGTAAATACCTTTTGACTTTGACTTTGGTATCTAGTTATGGACGATGATTATTACCAATTTACAGAAAGCGACAGTAACTTGACGAAAACAAACGTCAAAATAAACAGCAGCGTCGAAATGTGTTGCCCTATCATAAATGTGTATGAATTATGTAACGCCTAAACCCTACTATGCATAGAATTCTATTCCCGAGTTCCACTTGCCGGCACGACTGTCCCAGGGCAGCCGCCAAAACACCTAGACCGACATTGATATGTAAAGCAGGTTTATTTTAAGACGAGTTATAGATGTTTTTGATAAATGCAGAATTGTTTTTTTCTCAATAACCGCAAAACATACAATTTTGTTTTTAAAGACAAATTAACATAAGGATACACATGATACAGAAACACGATTGGTGAAACTTTTTTCAATAGATTTATTTTCCAAAGTTGGCTCTTCAAAAAACTAGTTTCATTGTAATCAAAACTTTGCATAGCTAAACAGTTTTTTTTATATAATTCGTTAGATAATCATTGCTAAGTAAGATAAAGACAGTTTATTTTTAAGATTTATGGTTTTCAAGATAATGAAGTTTATTCAATAACTGTGTTTGCCGGGTGAGAGGTACCACGACTTTCAATCAGGTGGTCTTGGGCTCTATCAAATTAATAGATTATTCTGTTCGAAAAATGTATATGCGCATTAACACGTGCTTACTATGGTGAAGGGAAACACAATTAGTATTTTTGTAAGCGACAACGGGCTTGCAACCTATCACGTGTGGATTGTTAACTATTGCAAAATGTGGGCATGTGCGGCTCGAACGATACTGAGCGCTACACACACAATAAAGACCAACCCACCTTCGTGAGATATAACAACTGTTTTACACTCCAGCCAGTTACACAGTAACACTTCAAATTCAAATTCAAAAATCATTTATTTCAATAAAATCACAAGGATCACTTTGAAACGTCTTAGGAACTAGGTGAAGCTACGCCGATTCCACGCGAAAAAGCCTAGAAGAATCAGGCAACAAACACGGCTTGGGGTCTACCTTTTTTTTAATGATCCTTTTTATGCTATGTAGAGCTCCAGTGTGATGCCAATCGAACAAGGTGAAGGCTCAAACAAGAATAATAATTAAAAGTACCTACACCGTATCGGTTGTAAGAAAGACGTACACTAAGAACATATAAAATAAACATTGTTACAGGGAAAAAAACATTATAGGCGCCAAAGTTATGGCACTTACCTGATTCAAGTGTAAATACGATCTAAGTTGCTTCACAAGAACAGTGGACGTATAAAGCGGACGTGTGGATGGACCGGGTTTACGAATGCAAATTCCATCTCTGGAGTTTGTTACTCCCAAAATGGAATTTCCTTCAGCGTATTATATAGTTTGATAAAGTTTGTTACATGACTATCGAATATTTCTATTATAAGCTATTTTTGATAAATTATTATTTATTGTGTTTTAATTTATCTAATAAAATCACATCGTTACAGCTGCATAGAAATTTCTGGTTTATTAGCTCAAAAAAAAAGCCTTTTATTGTTAAACTCAAAATCCTAATCCTATCCTAATAATATTATAAATGCGAAAGTTTGTGATAAGGCTGCTATGTTTGTTCCCTTATCAGATATAAGCGACAAAACGAATAAGGATGAAATTTGCTGTAAAAAATCTAATGTATGTAGATAAAAAAATCAGAATAAAATAAAGGGGGAACATAAAATCCGAAAAACAACCCCTAAATGATAACGCAAAAAGGATGATTTTAGTGTAGATGGCGCTGGTGTGCAACAAATCTGACATCACAGACTAAAAATATTTAGGCGTCATAGCAACGCAGTTTTGACTAATGAATGATACGCATTCTACCAAAATTCGTAATTTATTGTATCAGTACAAGGTTTGTAGGGAAGAAATTAGAAGTTGCTTGATTTTTTTTCCGATACGATTTTTTAAATTTGACAGAACAACGTTTGTCACGGGTCGGCTAGTTGACTATATACTATACTAGCGACCCGCCCCGGCTTCGCACGGATAGCACGTTATTATACATATAAACCTTCCTCCTGAATCACTCTATCTATTAAAAAAAACCGCATCAAAATCCGTTGTGTAGTTTGAAAGATATAAGCAAACATACATACATACATACAGACGCGGGAAGCGGAAAGCGACTTTGCTTTATACTATGTAGTGATAACTTTGAAATTAATTTCATATGCAATATCGTTCACCGTTCACTTAGCAGAAAATCGTTTTAGACCCAGAGCGCTGGGTATGATAACTATGGTTTAGTCAAATCCGTGATCGAAATGTATCTAGATTAACATGTTTTTAATGAGTAACTACACTACGATCACGAATCTGATGTTAATTTTAAAAGCAGCACTCGGCTCCCGTTAAAACACTTTACAACCACTATTTTGTTTAAATATGTAAATGAAAATGAAATGCTGTTCGTTAGTAAGCGCATCACCTGAGAATGGCTGGACCGATATAGCTGTTTTTTTTTAAGTAAGTAAGGAAAGAAAAATTGGAAAAGTTGCCAGGGAAATGGGAAAATACGGAAAAAACTGTCAATTTTTTCTATGGGATTATTAAAATTTGGACATTATATCGGGTCAGTAAATGTATGAAACATAGTTTCTTTATCAGAACCGTGGCGATGGTGACAACTGTTCATTTCGATACTAATATTATTAAGAGAAAACATTTATATTATGAGTTTGTAACGGATAAACTCAAAAACTACCAGACCGATTTCAAAAATTCTTTCACCATTCGAATGCTACAATATCACTGAGTAACTTAAGCTATATTTATTACTAGAAAAAAATATGAAACCCTACTAAAACTTCAATAATGTAACCCAACGTGTACGAACGCGCGACGCTGGGACGGACTGCTAGTTACTGATAAATAGAAATCAAATAAAAAGTTTTTATTGAGCAACTGCACCTTTTTGCAACGTTCTGAAAGTGACACACGCAATTGTTTTTTTTATCGGCATGCATAAAAATGGACTGGCTATAAAAATGTTAAAAGCATAGTCTAATAAACTTTAGTTTACGGTATAAAAGCCGGCAGTATTGGCTCTATAAAAATTCTTATGCATTGCCTCTAATAGAAATAACAATTTGGATGTTCAGCTTGATGTACTACCGTTTTACGCAATATAAACTAAATGTGATCTATTTTGTCGCGTTAGTTTTATGCTTCTTACGTGTAGCTTCAGTCGGAAATTTTAACCGATTTCATAAAGGGGATTCATATGTCAGCATTTTTTATGTTTTATAATAAACTAGCTGGACGGGTTACAGACGTTGTCCTCTCCTAATTTTAATAATCGCATAGGAAACAAAAGTAAAATTGGGTAGAATCGTTCATTACAGTACATACAGGTAGTAGTTACATACTCACAGTGTAGTGATCAAGAACATTTCGCGATTTGGTACGAATAACTACGTTTGATCGTATTTGGTTAACACAAAAGAGATCTATAATTTGAGAAAAGATAAGAAACGACTAAATATGGGTTTTTTTATAGTTCCGTTGATCGAAAGCGCAACGAAATTCGATAAAGTCAGATTTTATTACAAGAGCTGTCGATACAACGTGCTTCTATTTTCATTAAAATTGTGTCTCTACTTCAGTGAGATGGATCATTGTATTAAACATGACTGTATCTTATCTCGGAGCTTTATAAACGAGATAAGCAGAAACTGTTCAACATTCAACCTCCTTAGAAGCTCAAAAGATACGCTCACACTTGTTCGCTTTCATTTTCAACTTGCAAGACGTTCCTTTGACGAGTCACTCATTCATGGAACTTGATAGTAGGTAGATACCCCTTGACGTATCAGCATAATTTGATTATCTAAAAATAAAACTAAAATCCCACCAAAAACATTCTGTAAAAAACTAGCCAAGTCTCGATGGAGGTGCTTGTTTATCTCTAAAAAGTAATGAAATCTAGACAAAGTCGTACCAAGTCTGAGGTTCCTTACTATAATAATAAAGAAATCGTAGTAAGGAACCTCAGACTTGGTACGACTTTGTCTAGATTTCATTACTTTTTAGAGATAAACAAGCACCTCCATCGAGACTTGGCTAGTTTTTTTACAGAATGTTTTTGGTGGGATTTCACTTCTTTTTGTAGAAACGTGGGCTTATTGATTTATTTTAATAGATTTTCTTATTTGACACAGTTTTTTTGACATAGTTTTTTGCAATGACAGTCGATATTTTTATGTACCAATAGTAGAAGGGGGCATTACCATATCTCTAATACAGCTGAGACTAGCTGAGGGTTCTTCATCAGATACTTCAGACCTTCGACTTTTGACATCAAATGAAGCGGCCCATCAAGTTGAATATTTTTTGTAAAGGCGGTATGTCGATCTCTAATAGTTTGGTTAAGCTCTTGTGTTTTCTAATCAGGGACACCAGGTACTCCAGATCTTCGATTATCCTAGTTTTTAGGGTTCCGTACCCAAAGGGTAAAATCGGAACCCTATTACTAAGACTTCGCTGTCCGTCTGTTTGTCTGTCTGTCCGTCCGTCCGTCCGTCTGTCTGTCACAGGGCTGTATCTCATGAACCGTGATAGCTAGACAGTTGAAATTTTCACAGAATATGTATTTCGGTTGCTGCTATAACAACAAATACTAAAAACAGAATAAAATAAATATTTAAGGGGGGCTCCCATACAACAAACGTGATTTTTTTGCCGTTTTTATAGATAATGGTCCGACTCGCACTTGGCCGGTTTTTATAGTTTTCCCTTAATGTGGCCAAAATGATAAAAAATGCAAATTGGATGATTTTGGTATAGGCGCTGGTGTGCAAAAAGTCTGACATCAAAGACTAAAAACTTTGACAGGACAACGTCTGTCACGGGTCGGCTAGTAATGTATAGATCTAAGATTACTAACGAATAATTATCGAAATTTTTGACTTCCGGAAGTCAAGGAAGAGGCGCTGGAGAGAGCTGCATCAATTACACCGGACATGAGCACAGATCTTAAGTTAGAAGAAGAGATTTTTTTTGTGATAACTTGTTGTAAAATAAGTTTAAACAGCACGGATTCAACACTACGCGAGCAGCAGAGTTAAGAGAGAATAAAAGCGCGTATGTGTGTAGCTAATCTCAGCCAGCTATCAGAAAAGCAGTAACTTCAGACATTTTGATACATCGTAACGTAACTAATAAGTCCGGAGCTATCTCGCAGTTATGACGTAGTATATTGGTATTTCAGTGCTACATCTTCATTTAGGTCTCCAATTCTATTCCCATGCGAACTGTGCATGCTATTCCTGCTAGGAAGTTGTTGGGGAGGTTATTTCCGTTGAATGAGACCATAATGTTCTAATGCGAAAGGTAACCATTACTAAGAAAAAAAATATTTTCGTACAACCCTTTAACAGCACAAAACTACATAATGTATGTAATAGATTGACGAGACGGAAACATCATACAATTTAAAATTCATGATGTTTCTGTCTATTATTGGAACGAAGTTCCTTATCGCGCGTTGTGAAAGGGGGCTAGACGGAAAAAATTCTTACGAAAAGTTGTCACGAAAAGTTGTCACGACACTTTTTTGCTATAGTATATCTATTAATATATATATCTATTAATTGTGTCGAGGTCGAGGTCGAGGTGGAAGTGGAGGTCGAGATGGAGGTGGAGGTCGAGGTCGAGGTCGAGGTCGAGGTCGAGGTCGAGGTCGAGGTCGAGGTCGAGGTCGAGGTCGAGGTCGAGGTCGAGGTCGAGGTCGAGGTCGAGGTCGAGGTCGAGGTCGAGGTCGAGGTCGAGGTCGAGGTCGAAGTAGAGGTCGAAGTCGTAGTCGAAGTCGAAGACGAAGTCGAAGTCGAAGTCAAAGTTGATTCCCCTTCCCTTGTCCCACGTTATTTTGTGAGAACTTCGTTCCATCCGGGTGTCCCTTGACACCTCTCAAGTTTTTTTTCCTAATGAAGATACATTTTTAATTTTTGTATTGTTAAAGTGTTGTTATTTTTTTTTCTTAGAAATGTTAACTTTCGCACTATAACATTATGGTCTCATTAAACGGCAATAAACTCCTCTACAACCTCCTTGCAGGAAAAACCAATAACCCTGTATAAACCGCAGTTTAAAAGATGAAGGTATCAATAATTAATGAAGTACCTACGTATTATATATTGACAGTGAATACCTAAATACGTAAATTCTCGATGTTTGCGCTTTGGGGCTCAATAGCTCAAACTGTCTATGTCTGTGGTATGATGTCATAAATGTTCTTGAATAATTCTAGTAAAGAACAATTATTTCCTTATTTTATAGTGACATCAGACTAGCACTATTTCTATCACAATGCTTTAACATTTTATTGTTTTGATACATTCCTTCATAACAATATAAATGAGTTTTTAAATTTCTAAACTGTGTCCTAATATGTGAGTACAAGTTATTGAAATCGGTGAATATTCCTTTACATTCATTAATACATCCGCAAATCGGTGCCAATATGGAATGTTTGAAAGACTTGTAGACTTTTTTTGATTTTTATTTAAATTTAATCTTCTGCTTAGAGGAAAAATATTTCCTATTTATTTAAGACCATAGTCCAAAACCGGCCAAGTGCGAGTCGGACTCGCGCACGAAGAGTTCCGTACCATTATTTATAAAAGACACGTTTGTTGTATGGGACCCCCTTAAATATTTATTTTATTCTTAATTTTTTAGTATTTGTTATCATAGCAGCAACAGAAATACATAATCTGTGAAAATTTAATCTGTCTAGCTAACACGGTTCATGAGATACAGCCCTTTGACAGACAGACGGACAGCGAAGTCTTAGTAATAGAGTCCCGTTTTTACCCTTTGGGTACGGAACCCTAAAAAAAGAATAACTAACCCGTTTTGTTCTCATATAAAACAGCTCAAAAAATATTAATCTCTAATATTTTTGGTGGAAAAGGAAAGCAGTATCTTAATGAAATAATTGCGATGCTTATTTAAATCTTACTGCGGTATCTATAGATTCCGCTTCCGCGAACTTAGTCTAGCACCGACCGGTAACAAAAGCCGTTGAACTTTCACACGGGGCGATATTTCCCGAAGTTTCTGATAACCTGAGTTGGGGATGACTTCCTGCTGATACCGTTAGTGATCAAAGCGAACTCAGCAATTGAGATTAGTCAAGGATTAGTCTAAGTAAGAATCGGAGTAGCTTCTCAAACAAAACACCTTTTTAGGGTTCCGTAAACGGTAAAAACGGGACCCTATTACTAAGACTTCGCGGTCCGTCTGTCTGTCTGTCCGTTTGTCTGTCTCATGAACTCTCATGTAATAGCTAGACAATTGAAATTTTCACAGAATATGTATTTCTGTTGCAGCTATAACAACAAATACTAAAAACAGAATAAAATAAATATATAAGGGTGACTTCCATTCAACAAACGTGATTTTTTTGGCAGTTTTTTATAGATAATGGTACGGAACTCTTCGTGCACGAGTCCGACTCATACTTGGCCGGATTTTTTCAATACTGTGGGATAAAAATAAAAAAATAAGATTTTTCTTTCAACATTTTCTCGAAATAAATACCTACACTATGTTAAAAGCCGTGTTGGCCGAGTGGAAGGTACATCGACATCTAATCTGAAGGTCGTAGGTTTGAATCCCGGCGTGAATCAATGGATTTTTCTTTTCGAAAAATGTATACGCGTCTTCATCATCACTACATAGTATAAAGCAAAGTCGCTTTCCGCTTCCCGCGTATGTATGTATGTTTGCTTATATCTTTTAAACTACACAACGGATTTTGATGTGGTTTTTTTTAATAGATAGAGTGATTCAGGAGGAAGGTTTATATCTATAATACATGCATAATATAGTAGAGAAACACTGATAATTTTAGAGGTTTCTAATGTGATGTCGTAAATAAACACATTTTTTTGCGCTTACATTGCAAATGCTGGCTGAACCCCACGAGATATATCAAAATAATGTACTACAGTATTGTACACCTTAAAAACGTCTACAAAAAAGTCAACGATGGTATTAGAAATGTCTTACGCACAGCAAAGCGGGCACGGTTCAGCTAGTAATATATACAAAAAGGATCTAAGCGTCGAGAGATCTGAGAGGATGTCTACCGTAGTTGGGGATTACAGTCTTGATGTTTTTTTTTTACATTTTTGTATGTTAGTATTATAAATGTATAATTGGCAAGTATGACTGCAATTTCTGAGTGCATCTTTTACCATAGAATACCTTTCAACATCAGAGAATTATAATTGCATAGTATATTTTAGGAACATGCAGTCCCTTCATTTGCTTCATTAAAGTAACTACATAATCGTTTCAAATTGCATTTAAGTTGAAATATGAAAATTACGTAAACGTGTCAGTCTGTGGTTCCGAGCTATCTTCTCATAGATAGAGCTCCGATAGATTCGCCCTTTGAACTGCATCCCACGGCTTGATGACGTCACCACTACCATCGGTTCATCAGTTATTGTTTCACAAGCTTAGAAAATAAAATAACAATTGTACGTGACGGCGATGGGCTTGCAACCTGTCACGTACGGAATGCTAAAAACTGCAAAATGTGGATATGTGCTAAAGTTTTAAACGTGCCTCTGACTACCCTATTATGACATCTCTAAGGATCTAAAGGTCAGATCTGAAAGTACATCTACCATTATTATAAGATTACT
This sequence comes from Hydriomena furcata, assembly GCA_912999785.1. Classification (NCBI taxonomy): domain Eukaryota; kingdom Metazoa; phylum Arthropoda; class Insecta; order Lepidoptera; family Geometridae; genus Hydriomena; species Hydriomena furcata. The sequence goes on along the minus strand of OU538828.1, from coordinate 11,646,816 downwards.
ATAGACATCTTATTTAGAGTAAAATGTTTTTGATTCAATGGATTTGAGGACAGCGCGTCGGATGGTCAACATGTATGGCAAATTGTGGCATTCGCCTATAACAAAACACGACCTTGTGATACTTGAAGCATCACTTTATGTGTTGTGCGACACTGCATAGTGTGACTAGAGGCACATTGTCGTGTGCCTCTAGCCATAGTTGAGCTCTAAAGGCACACGGTAGCGTGCGCCTTAGTGCCGCTCAACACATAAAGTGATGTTTATGAAAAAATATTTCGTCCACTGTGGGTGCGTGTTCTCATAGTGTCGTTCTTGAAGGTTAGATAGGGGTTAGATACTCTTCAAACCGGACCACAACAATAATGGCATCAGAAATAGGTATGGTGAAGACGAGTTGCTCTTACAAAGAATTTGTTAAAACAATCATAAATACCGACTTCTTTACTCGTAGTTCATTTCTTGTTGACGCAATTACTTGATAGTTGACCTTTATGGTTTTTACTTGAGTTAGTATGCGTAAGTTTTTTCCTAAGCATTATAATGTATAGGTTAATTCACCACATAACCATATACGAGTGACTAGTATGTAAGATATCGCCAATGAGACAAGCGAATGTTATTGAATGCTTTTATAAATGATTGTTGATTATTTCTTTAAACGGATGTGGTTACATATAAATGAGTCTATATATTATACTTGACATTCAAGGGGAAGCTACGCAGAAAATTAAACTGTTATTTTTGCTTTCGAGTCAATGATAACTGAATAGACAAATGGCGTCAGTTCCGTGTTACGTTATCCTAAACTAACCTAAATTTACAGGATGAAAAAAAACAAGAATATCTATAATTTTAACACTTTTAAATTCATTTAGTTTAAAAAATGCAACAACAATGGCTGCTAGGTTGTGTATTAGTTGCGTAATATATAAAAAAATGATCTTTTTTAAACCTAGTATCTACACTCATATTACGTATCATCATATTACGAAACATGGTCAAGATTTTATATTGTTTTGCCTTACTTTAAACAAATTGGGTTACATTTCTTTTACCAATCTAGTTTACACATATCAACACAAAACATAATTTTGTACTGAGATACGAGTTTCGTAGTAAGAGCCACAGAACGTCGTGACGCGCGGACAATTACAGTTTTCGAGCTTCGCTGGCACGTATCGAGTAAATCACTGTCTATTAGGCATTTGAAACTAAAGTCTTCCACTCTGATCAGCAGGGCTATTTTGTAAAAACATGATTATCATGTTATGATGTTGAATGCAATAACCTAATGTTAGAGAATACCTAATCTGTACACTTTTCATTGTAACTATGCACAGTTTATGCACCTATACCTACGCTTTTGCGTAGGTATTGTATTGGAGGCGTAGGTATAGGTGCCTAAACAGCATAAAAAAGCGTAGGTATTATGACATTCAGTACCATAACATGATAATCATGTTTTTACAAAATAGCCCCACAGATGTTGGGTAAACCGCTTTTTGATATACAAGTTATCCTAGACCAGTTTTTGATTGTGTACATGTCCCAAAACAAGCTTTTATTTATTAAATAACTAATTAAATTTAATATTCGTTGGGCTTGCAATCTGTCACGTATGGAATGCTAACTACTGTAAAATGTGGGCATGTGCCAAATATTATGTTTGGACGTGCCTCTGACTACCCCCACTGAACATCTTCAAAGGATCTAAGCTCTGGAAATCAAATCTGAAGATCTGAGAGGATGTCTACCGTACTTGGGGATTACAGTCGTGATCCTATTTATTTTATTAGAATTCCAAACGTGACAGGTTGTAATCTTTTAGCCGCATAATTTGTTGTTGGCCCCAAACAACATTATCTTTGCAAGAATAATAATGAAAACGAATAACTATGTACCTAATACCGATAGCGCGTGCTATAAATGGATAATACTTTTGTTTATTTACCCTTCGAATGGGTTTCCACCCTCGTTTGATTTGAATTGGTTCCTGAACCATAACTCACAAACTTCTATTATCTATAGCTCAAAGCTATCCAACTCGGTCCATAGACAATCCAGAGTATGATCGCATTTGTGTACTAAGCAGGTTTTCCGCGAATTTTCCTCTTCCGTCGTTGTTAAGATGATTTTCACGGAAAAACGTTTTGTTGTCGATTATCTCTCATTTTGTCCTACAAAGTATTTTGAGCCTCACGAGAAACAGGATCTAATAAGATCATAAAAATAAAACATCAACATTTTTACTTAGCATGTATTTATTATTTAAGAAGACGCATTTTATATGAAACCTGATATTTTTAAACACCATTTGATCTCCCAAATATAAGACGCCACCTTTTTTTAAAATTCTAATGTCGATTCGTTCGATTTGACTCCGATTTTGATTCGCTTCGTTTATTCGATCAATAAATTGTATTATAATAAAGTGACAACGCTCTATGAACTCGTATGTGTTCGTCTACACTGCCGAGCCTAGCGCGGTGGTAACGAAGGGCGCGAAGTATCAAACATATTTCAAATTCAAATTTCAAATTTATTTATTAATATTGACATAATATACAGTGAACATAATTAAATGAATCCATAGGCTCCCGAACTAGTGAAAACTGTGTTTCAGGAGCCAATAAAAAATATGAAACGCGCCTTATAGCGGCCACATACGTAGCGGTATACCTGAACGGTATACCGGAACTTAAGGCTTGTGCAAGTATACCGAAGCGTGTGTGTGACAAAACTTGCACAAGTTTCCTGACTTGGACAAGTCTGGTAGGCAGATCAAAACTACGATCTGTATACCGGCGCAAACAAGTTTGTGCATGTATGCATGAGCGTGTGTGTCGGTACGCTTCAGTCGCACGCGCGCCAGTGCTTCGGTCGGTTGTGTTGTGTGTTTATTTATTATTATTCATTTTATTTATATTTATTTATTTATTTATTTTTATTTTTATTTAAATTTTTTATTTTTTTTAGGTTGGTTTATTTATTTAGGTTGGTGTGGGAATACTTATTTCTTTTCAGTAACCATTCTTTACACCATACAGAACGTTTCTTCTTACACTTCTCTTTTTTCTTAATAGCTAGCACCAAACCAACAATAGCCAAAACGTCATCATTTGTGGGTGTCACTTTAGATAGAACCGGTGGCATATTTCACAAAATACTTAGTGCACAACACGACTTCTTCGGTTTGTCACAGGCGCAGAACTGAGACCGCACAGGCATACTTGAATCGTGTGTGGTCACTATGGACGTTAGGTATACTTGCACAAGCCTTAAGTTCCGGTATACCGTTCAGGTATACCGCTACGTATGTGGCCGCCATTAGCGTCCACAGTGCAGTGATTGGCGTTATGACACATCGCGCTAGGCTCGCATTGTGGTAAGGTCCCTGTCTGGTAGAAATTATAATAATTACGTTTTAAAAACAAAAAAACAAAACCGACTTCATGTCTATAAAAAAAACTATAGTGGGTCTCCCCCCCTCCGCGAGATCCGGCTAGCCTTCCACTCGGTATATGCCAATGAAAGAAAGACAAGGTCTATTAGTTGAAAACGACTATCAATGCCCATAAATTTTGAAGGTTTCTCTCGATTTTCCTGGGATCCCATCATCAGATGCTGACTTGGTGCTTATGGGACCACATCGGAAGTATATATCGGAAGGATTCCAATTAAAATAATAATTTTGTAAATCCGTCCATAAACGCTGGAGTAATCGCGAAACATAAACACAAAAAAAACAACATAGAGGCGTATTGTTAACCTCCTCCTTTTTGAAGTCGGTTAAAAAGTGCTGGTTATCTGCTTTCTATGTATGAACACGGCCGTAGCCGACCGAGGGTAAGTCGGAGCGACTTTCATGCTAACTTTGCCCACAGATTGTTCGTGCAATGTCAAACTGATCCAGATAATTGAACCAATTAATCTGTTTTCATAGTTTGATTTACGCAGCGCAAACGGAGAAGTTTCACATGCGATTGGATTCAGGTATAATTGCAACTACTTACTTCAGTTAGGCTTTGTCGAGAAATTGTTAGTGTATTGATAATCTAATCTGAACATTGGAAGAGGGAGACCTCGGTGTATATTCTTGGACCGAATCGGTGACTTTTGAAAAACAACCGGCCAAGTGCGAATCGGACTCGCGCCTACCCCTCTAGAAAACAGTACAACCATGGCGTGAATCAATGAACTTTTCTGTTAAAAAAAAATGGCCTTCCAACCTGTCACGTATGGAATGCTAACTACTGCAAAATGTGGGCATGTGCCAAATACAATTTTTGGACGTACCTCTGACTACCCCACTAGACATCTACAAAGCATCTAATCGTCTGGAGATTTGAGAGAATGTCTACCGTACTTGGGGATTACAGTCGTGATCAAATACACTTTATCACGTGTTTAAAACGGTGAAGGTTAACATCATGAGGATATCAGTAAGTATTCTTATAAGTAGTGGTGGGCTTCCAACCTGTCACTTATGAAACAGTTGATGACAACACAGACAACAGTTGTCCATATGTACTTAAGGCGATAAGTGAAATTTTTGACGTTTTGTATGGGCTGAGTCTACCCGGATAAGACGGAAAAAGTGATAAAACTGCATTATCTATTCATAGTTTTTATTAAAAACGAAACTAGTGTTTTTGAAGAGCCAACTTTGGAAAATAAATCTATCGAGAAAAGTTTTACCAATCGTGTTTCTGTCTCTAATTTATCTAGATTAAATCCTTAAGTTATATTTGTTATAAAAAATAAAACTGTATGTTTTGCGGTTATTGAGAAAAAACGATTCTGCATTCATCAAAAAAATTTATTACTCGTCTTAACTATAGACATTCTCTCAACTTTCATGATCAAACGAATAAAGCTAAATTCAGTTGTAAACTAAGTCAGTCCAATTCTATTAAGCCAAATCTTATAGAACTTGGTGAGCATTAGATTTGACTATCTCTATTTCTACACGAACTATAATAATGCCTGATTCTTCTAGGCTTGGTCGCGAGGAACAGGCGTAACTTCACCTAGCTTCTAAAACCTTTCAAAGTGATTCATGTGTTTTGTAAATAAAATAAATAGGATCACGAATGTAATCCCCAAGGACGGTAGACATCCTCTCATATCTCCAGACGTTTAGATACTTTGAAGATATCTAGTGGGGGTAGTCAGAGGAACGTCCAAACATTATATTTGGCACATGCTCACATTTTGCAGTGGTTAGCGTTCCATACGTGACAGGTTGCAAGCCCATCGCCGCTTATAAGAATACTAACTGGTTTCCTCACGATGTTTTCCTTCACCGTTTTGAACACGTGTTTTTGATGCGCATGTAGTCTACCTCGACTTCAAATCTGAAGGCCGTAAGTTCGAATCCCGGCGTGCATCAATGGATTTTTCTGTTCGAAAAATTTACATGCGCATCAAAAACACGTGTTCAAAACGGCCTAACACTCGGCCAACACGGCTTTCATGTGTTTTTATTGAATTATATATCTTTTGACTTTGACTATGTTCCATTTTATTGCTACATCCTATCCCAGGTTATATTCAGAAACGATTTTCGGGTTCATCCCGGGAGCTGTGTTCCAAAAGCGATTACATTCCCGGGAACGAATTAGTTGTTTCTGCATGATGTCTCAAAAGGATCCTAGATGCTGGATCTAATAAAATTTAAATTAAAAACTAACAAGGCGAACACTGTCATAGCCAAGCGTGTCGCTTTAAAATGTATATATCAGATTGTTGTGGAAAATTAGATTTTACATTTCCAAATATCAGTTTTAATTTGTTTTTCGTTATCAATTTGAGAAGAGCTGCGTTTGCCATGAACTTAGATTTATGACAACTACGACAGAGGCCCTAAGGCGGCTTATATAAATATATTATATTTTGTTTTTAGAGTTTAATTTGTCTGAAGATCCCAGGCCCTAGAGCAATGTCAAACTGAAAAAAATAAAAACAATAACCCTAGAGTTTAGGGTTATCGTTTTTAATTTTTTGGACCTTTTGATATACTGTTGATTTCTGAGACCTATGATAACGTAATCGGACTATGGCGGACGCAGAAAGCGCTGTGACCAAAAAAAAACAAACAAACAAGTATAGATTGGGGCAACTACACACACATTATACTACTACGCACACTAACACAAGGGTACCATTTCGGCTTTCTAGGATTATTGACAAAATATGAGACGGAAAATCAGCCAGCAATGAAAAATAATAATATGGGTGTTAAAACGGTGTCCACGTTGAAATTTGTCCAAGCGCCAATCAACTATGAAACGGATCGTAAACTCTTTTGACTATACGTCAAACTTTTCCAAGCCAAGTTTATCACTCGAGTTTACCTATAAAATGGTAGATACATGTAGTGTATACGGAATATTAAAGTGATGATAACGTCTTCGATTCCCGAGGCTAGCCGAGTGAATACGAATGAATACCGAGCGTTGCGTTGATCGGAGCACTCAAAGCAAGGCCTGCGAGCGGAGCGGACGCGTTTGATTATATGTATCATTCGAGATGTTTTATTTAATACCCAAGCAACCTGTACAAGTGGCGACCGTGCCAGTGGTTACAACTATTTACGTAAGTAAACAAAAAATAAAACACAAAAAAAAAAAAAGGTAGATCAACGAGTCGAAACTGTTTTGTCTTACAAATAAAAGATGGGAAACTTACTAGATTGTTATTACAAATAAAATACGAACAAAAAATCAAAGTTAATGTACCTAAAACGAAAATCTAAGATAATGTACCTAATTATTATCTTTCTAAGGTGCATTTTATGATTCTACTAGCTTATCGGACTAGTAGGTGAGAGGAGCGCATTTATCGCCTCCATACTACCTTCTGGTCGACTTGTTATCATACATTTTGCATTAGAATTTCATATCGTTTATTCACACCTACCTTCTTTGATAGGCAGTAAACTAAGTAAGTATGTATCCTAGTCTGATATTGTAAGAAGGCAATTACTGTTTTCGCGTTGGTTGGTACCTACGAGTGGGCATTTTATTATGCCTGCATAGAAAAACGAGATGTGTACAATGTACATAGATACAGTGGTACCTCAGGTTTGAGTCTCCGACAAAATATATTAAACGATTTGTAACCATAACTTTTAAGTTATATAACAAAACTATTTATAGTTTTGTCACGATTAATTTTATTTCATTTGGAAATACTCAACCCAATATTAAGAAAATATTGAAACGTTTATATAATATAATTACTATTATCATTGTCTTTAAATAGACCATCCATCCATCCAAAGTGAAATAATACATTATGCATTTGTTTTGGTTACAATCATTTAACGAACACCTGTATTTGTCGGTTTCCAAAAAACTAATTGGGGTATCACTGGATAAAAGAGGTAGTTTGGATTACCAAACGGTACCTGTAAAATCGAAAATAAGAAATGATAGTTTGACATAATTGACAAACGGTATCTAAATACATTTATGGTATGGTTTAAATAAATCTGAATGGAAATGATAGTTTGCCAAATTGACAAACGGTATCTAATGGTATGGTTTAGAGAAATCTAAGCGAAAGGTAAAATTATAATTTGACAAAATTGTCAAACGGTATGTATATATGGTATAGTTTAAGAAATCTGAACGAAAGGTAAAATTATAGTTTGATAAAATTGTCAAACGGTATCTAAATATAGTATAGTTTAGAGAAATCTGAACGAAAGGTAAAATTATAGTTTGATAAAATTGTCAAACGGTACCTATCTAAATATGAAATAGTTTAGAGAAATCTGAACAAGGGGATTTACTATCATTATAGTTTTCCCCATCAAAATGTCGACTTTGATGTGCTTAAATGTAGCTCAAACAGTTATTGACTTAATAACGTTTAAAAATCCGTATTTTTACAACTGACTCGCACACTCACTGACTTTTATAGATCAAAAACCTAACTTACTTCCAGATGACCTAGAAACCTGATATTTGGCATCAAGGTAGGTTATTGGGAGTATACAAAAGAAAAAGTTCAAAAAGTTAACTTAATAAGTTAAGGACCAACGTTATTTGACCCGCGTCGAGTACGAGCGGTGTAATAAACAGTGGTTCTGATAGTTATTGATGAGACCTGCAATTATTCATTAGCTGGCATCATTTAAAGATTTGAAACGTTGCCAAAGTGTAGGTACGCGTCTATGTTAGACTGTCGAGATCAAAATAAACTAATAAGGCTTACTATCCAACGGGTCGGATTAACGACAAAGTCGTTTCATTACACATATATTATGTATCTGTGAAGGTACCTAACTTGTATTTAAATAAAATATTTTATTTGGTGTTTTTAACCATTTACGTCGTGTTATGTAAGTTTATGTACATATTGCGACCATAAAGGTATTTGATAAAGATAAAAAGCTGTAAGTATGTACCTGAAAAACAAAAATAAAATAAAAAATAAAATATACAGATATTCCATCAAAAACATAAATGTGAAATGATAGCCAAGTTAATTATAACTTATGTATGTTCTTCTTATGTCAACGAAATCGACAAAAGAAATGAGATATAAGAGTACCAAGTTCTGTGTAGAAAATCCTAAAAAAAAATAGTTACAAGAACATGTAACATGTTCAAAAAATCTTGAGCTTGAAGCTCAAGATTTGATTTGTTGGTGGACAAATTAGCCAAGGAAAAAATGCATTTCATCGGCTTAGTGAGGGTAGACATTATAATCACCTTTATTTGTAGTAAAGGCTTGACAGTGTTCGGTGTTTATTAGTTGACTCGAGAATACTATTAAAAAAAATAATAATAATAATATTGGAATTAATTTTGTTGCCATGCGAAAACATGGTAAATTTTATTGACGACATCGTTATTTAGGTATGTAAGCGACGACGCCCAACATGATGAGAGAATCAAAAAAGTATTAGTAGTTATTACCCGTTCTTAACAAATAAACTTATTTGGTCATCGTGAGAGCTTCACGTAAAGGTATACATACATATAGAAAAAATAGAAATAAAAAAAAAAAGGTACTTAGGTATTTAAAAAATCTATTGCTGTTGCGCTGTGCCCGATATGACATGTATAAACGTATGAATGGTGATAGAGACAACGGCACCTCGGACCCAATTAAATTCTTAATGATGAAATCGCTATTTCGTATTCTCCTGTTTTCTCCTTCAAAACTAAATCGATTTTAATATTTTTTTCAAGAATAATAAAGAGAAAGATTTTGCTTTGCCTGTATGTTTTTCTTTTATTATTTTACATTCGTCAAATTGGTTTTATGGACGTCTGAAGAGAGAAGAGTAAAATTTTGTGATTTTAGAAGGCTTCTAAATCATAAACTAATTAGTTTTTGGAGAAAAACATAACATAGAGGCATACAATGGTCCGCATAGATTGTATGGTCGAAATATTAAAAACATCATTATTCAGGGAGGAGACAGGGAAAAACGAGGAACGTCGAGGAAAATGCCTGCCCAGCAATGCTCTTAAGACATTAGGATACTATGATTCTAATGATAAGACACAAGTTTACGCTGATGCTAGTCCTGTCGGGTTAGGGGCTGTTCTTGTCAAGAATGGGTAGCCCCGTGGGCCAAGAATTATTGTATAATGGTAATAAAAGTCTTCTGATCGCGAAAATTGGTATTGCTAAACAGAAAAAGAAATTGGTTTTGACTGCAAAGTCAAAGTCAAAGTCAAAGTCAAAGTCAAAGTCAAAGTCAAAGTCAAAGTCAAAGTCAAAGTCAAAGTCAAAGTCAAAGTCAAAGTCAAAGTCAAAGTCAAAGTCAAAGTCAAAGTCAAAGTCAAAGTCAAAGTCAAAGTCAAAGTCAAAGTCAAAGTCAAAGTCAAAGTCAAAGTCAAAGTCAAAGTCAAAGTCAAAGTCAAAGTCAAAGTCAAAGTCAAAGTCAAAGTCAAAGTCAAAGTCAAAGTCAAAGTCAAAGTCAAAGTCAAAGTCAAAGTCAAAGTCAAAGTCAAAGTCAAAGTCAAAGTCAAAGTCAAAATCAAAGTCAAAGTCAAAGTCAAAGTCAAAGTCAAAGTCAAAGTCAAAGTCAAAGTCAAAGTCAAAGTCAGTCAAAGTCAAAGTCAAAGTCAAAGTCAAAGTCAAAGTCAAAGTCAAAGTCAAAGTCAAAGTCAAAGTCAAAGTCAAAGTCAAAGTCAAAGTCAAAGTCAAAGTCAAAGTCAAAGTCAAAGTCAAAGTCAAAGTCAAAGTCAAAGTCAAAGTCAAAGTCAAAGTCAAAGTCAAAGTCAAAGTCAAAGTCAAAGTCAAAGTCAAAGTCAAAGTCAAAGTCAAAGTCAAAGTCAAAGTCAAAGTCAAAGTCAAAGTCAAAGTCAAAGTCAAAGTCAAAGTCAAAGTCAAAGTCAAAGTCAAAGTCAAAGTCAAAGTCAAAGTCAAAGTCAAAGTCAAAGTCAAAGTCAAAGTCAAAGTCAAAGTCAAAGTCAAAGTCAAAGTCAAAGTCAAAGTCAAAGTCAAAGTCAAAGTCAAAGTCAAAGTCAAAGTCAAAGTCAAAGTCAAAGTCAAAGTCAAAGTCAAAGTCAAAGTCAAAGTCAAAGTCAAAGTCAAAGTCAAAGTCAAAGTCAAAGTCAAAGTCAAAGTCAAAGTCAAAGTCAAAGTCAAAGTCAAAGTCAAAGTCAAAGTCAAAGTCAAAGTCAAAGTCAAAGTCAAAGTCAAAGTCAAAGTCAAAGTCAAAGTCAAAGTCAAAGTCAAAGTCAAAGTCAAAGTCAAAGTCCAAAGTCAAAGTCAAAGCTTGAATTCATTGCTTGAAACACAGGTGTAGAAGATGTTAATTAATTACATCTACCTGGATGACTAGGACAATATTTCATTGCCCGGAAATACGGACGTTTTCTAAAAATGAAACCTAGCTAGATCGATGTATCGCCCGCATACTAAATTTCACGAATATCGTTGGAGCCGTAACCGAGATTCAGATTAGAATTGCCCGTTTAAAGGTATTCGATAATTATGAAACCAATGTACTCTGCCTATGTGAAGTCATGCAATATGAAATGTAATTAAATGATATACCTTTATGATATACCTATGATATTTGGACCTAATTAAAAACCGCGTGCAAGAATTATCATGGAGTCTGTACAGTACAGTCATGATGAGGTAATTGCAATTAGTAAAGAACTATGATAAGATGCATGTTATGAAATCACTTTAGAAAATGTTTAAAGGTATGTTTGCTTGCCTTTGAAATAAACAAAGAAATAATATTATTGATATAATACATAATAGTAATATTATTATTATAATATTATGCATACTTTCATAAAATCACGCCTGTTTACTAAAGAGGTAGGCAGAGACAACGGCTTTCCACTTGCTACAATCCTGACACTTCTTTTGCTTCATTCACTCTGATCAATTGAACGTTGCGAGTACGCCTACAGTGAGCAGTGACACACATGCAGATCTTGAAACGAAGGATATGGATGCAGAGATGAAGATTTAAAAGAAAGAAGAAGGATAGGTGACGACGGAAAAGTCATCAAAGATGCAATTGAAGAAAATAAATTAGCAATAACATGCAATGATGCGATGAAGGAAGTGATGTGGTATTAGAAAATGAAGCTAATGGAAAAACACTATGTAGAAATATAGTTAATTAAAAAAGGGTTGAAGGCAAGTGGAAAGTCTGATAGAGATAAAGATAGTTTATTTGCTTGAACACAATGTAGGTTACACAGATATTAATAAATACTATTTTAGAAATGTTTATGTAACTACTAAATAAATCATATGTTAAAGTTAATTTAATTAAAATTACATATTTAATGATATACATTAGTCTTACCTAACGATTGAAATATTGTACTTAAATGATCTGATGTAACTAGAATTAATTATTATTGTTACCAGGTTGTTACTAGAATTATTATTTCATTTTCTTTTTGTAAAAGGTAGATGTAGTGTATACGGAATATTAAAGTGATGATAACGTCTTCGATTCCCGAGGCTAGCCGAGTGAATACGAATGAATACCGAGCGTTGATCGGAGCACTCAAAGCAAGGCCTGCGAGCGGAGCGGACGCGTTTGATTATATGTATCATTCGAGATGTTTTATTTAATACCCAAGCAACCTGTACAATACACATTCGTTGAGTGTACTTACATTGAAATGGAGCTGTTTGCAGAAACTTATTTGTTAGAAACCAAAGCTTAAGTCACCGTACAAGCAAAAATCATTGTTATTTCTAATCTCACTTAACTTTTCTTTGTATGATCGTTAAACCCTAATTACATCTAGTTAGTCTAGTTTTTCATCCACGCTATAACTGTTTTACGAGATAAAAAGTATAATAATTTTCAATCTAGGTCATTAAATCGAATCACTAAATAAAATAAATAGGATCACGACTGTAATCCCCAAGTACGGCAGACATCCTCTCAGATCTCCAGATCCTTCGAAGATGTCTAGTGGGGGTGGTCAGAGGCTCGTCCAAACATTATATTTGGCACATGCCCACATTTTGCAGTAGTTAGCATTCCATACGTGACAGGTTGCAAGCCCATCGCCGAATCACTACGGTATCGTACGTTATTTAAATGTCAAAACTGACATACAATACAATAAGTGTCAGATTTGACGTTTTGACGATACGACGACGATACGATAGAGTTTCGTGCCAGTCACCCTCATAATCTACCTACTATATAAGTGTGGTTAATAACCGTTGTGTAACCTATTTGTAGGTAGAATGGGACCGGTAAGTATCCGAAACTATTCAGACAGTTTACAAAAGTGACTGTTAAAAGGAGTCTAATGTGAGCACACCACTTACTTTGTGTCATTCCAAGTTGTTTCTCCGGGGACACTCGTTTCGTATGGAAGAGGGTCGAAGACCCAGCAAATTAATTAATGGCTCAAGTTATCGTAGCTTTGTATGAGAAATTTCATTTACAGCTAGATTAGAACCCATCTTCAAGAGGAAGTCAGAATAAAAATAGGTTTAATGACGCGTTATAGATGTATCAAATGTAGAATATAATAGATACTTCTGAAGACAAGACTCATGATCTGAAGACACAAGAAAATTGCAATGACTGTTTTGAAAGCAATGCTTGGGCTGTTTTGTACCTACCTTAGCGAAAAGACAGAAAAATCGATTTTTCTGAGATTGTATGATAGTAATGATACAAGAAATAGAATAAGAAAAAACGTGGTAATTAGCCGAATTTATAGTTAAAATAATGATAATGTTCGTAATGGAGAAGGCAAAAACTATTATCTTCATTTAGGAATAGAGATTTTATTAAGAGGACTAACTTTGTGGGGTCTAGCGACGAATAACCTTTAAAGTCTGCTTAACTCTTTAGAACATGTTTAGCGACATTTCAACACAAACTGACACCACTAAGTGTGTCTTAAAATAAACAATTAAGTTCGACCCAAACAGTAATAAATAGGGTTGAACAGCTTTTCAGCCTGTGCCTAAAATTATGAAAGCGAGTTCGCGTGCAATTTATTTTGAGCGCGTTTAGTCTCAGACGACACAATTTTAACTTCAAAGCGAAATCACGGAGAATTCTCGCAAAGACTCGCAAACACAAGAAGCTTGAGTACCGCAAAAACCTGGCAAAGGCACAAGGCTGTCTCGCCGTAATATGAAGCTCTTGTTTCATGGAATGCGGCGACCGTGTTATTACAGTCGTAATGATGTGAGAAAAACTATTGCGCATTTAATCGTCTTACTCCGGTCGGCGGAATTATATCAACAAAAACATAATAGGCTTACAGTAATTCCCAACTACGGTAGAAATCCTCTCAGATCTCCCTCATACTTAAATCTTTGAATATAATATTTAAGGGGATGTCAGAGGCACGGTCAAATATTACATTTGGCACATGCTTAGTACTAGTAAATTTTACAGTTATCATCAATACATCTATTTAACAATTGTTTTTTTTTTTAAGTATAAAAAATAGGATCACGACTGTAATCCCAAAGTACGGTAGACATCCTCTCAGATCTCCAGACTCTTAGAATCTTTGAAGATGTCTAGTGGGGGTAATCAGAGGTACGTCCAAACATTATATTTGGCACATGCCCACGTTTTGCAGTAGTTAGCATTCCATACGTGACAGGTTGCAAGCCCATCGCCGCTTATATCTATGTCTTTCTTGTATAAGGGGTGATTCAGGTATTTCTAAGGGTGCTTTAAAATAAAATACAATATAGAAAAGTTTTAGCTACCGTGTTGCTTTCTGTTTTCTTTCGTTTCTTCTTATTTTCTTGGATAAATATAACCCTATGTACCTATGTGTAATACTACCTTGAGTAAATATTAAACAAACCCGAACAAATTGCCAAAAAAATTAACCTTTATCTTAACTGATATTATCCTGTTTACTCACTTGTTACTTTTTATAGTCATTAACAGAATACCATTTTGGGGGTTCCGTACCCAAATGGTAAAAATGGGACCCTGTTACTAAGACTCCACTGTCCGTCTGTCTGTCTGTCACAAGGCTGTATCTTATGAACCGTGATAGCTAGACAGTTTAAATTTTCACCGATGATGTATTTCTGTTGCCGCTATAAAAACAAATACAAAAAAAAAACATACAGGCGAATTGAGAACCTTCTCCTGTTTGAAGTAGGTCAAAAAACAGAATAAAATAAACATTTTACAAACATACAACAAACGTAATTTTTTTGCCCGTTTTTTTATAGTTATTGGTACGGAACCCTTCGTGCGCGTGTCCGACTCGCACTTGGCCGGTTTTTATAGTCATTAACATATTAAGATTTTTTTTACTAAAAACATGTTTTGATAATATTGCTATGTTCTTAAAAGTATACATATACGCGATAAATTCTCCTCAGTAGATTTTTAATACTTAAATGCAAACATGGGATATATTGTGCTAGTATTCTTTTGATAACTTTGCGAAATGTTATTTAAACTTGGGGTGTCAGTTCATGTATACCTGGAACTATACAAGTTCGTATTTAGCGTTGTCAATTTCGCACCGCGAGTAATACTGTTTAATATAACTTTAAGAGCTTGTGCTAAGGGGGCTGGCCAGGCGAACATGTGTGAGCTATGCAATTAGTGGCTCACTGGCGTTCAGTGTGCACGTCCGGCCGGATGACATAAACCGATGTTCAATCTCAAACTCAAACTCAAACTCAAAGAAATCACAAGGATCACTTGAAATGTCTTAAGATCAAGCCAGGAGAATCCGGCAACAAACATGGCTTGGGGCCTATCATTTTTCAATGAGCCTTTCCTTAATGGTAAAGCACCAGTGTGGTGCCGATCGAACAATGTGAAGGCTCAAACAAGACGAGTAAAGATACTAAACAAGTAAAATAGCGCGAATAGAGCTTCAGCGAAAGTTCTAAAGCAGCATTGTGTGTTCAGATTTGTGTATAAAACTATGTATGTATGAGTACCTATAGCACAAACATATCACTCACCTTTCCAAACCGAACCAGCAACTGCGTAAATCAAACTAAAACTTTGTAACTAAAAGAATCAGTCCGCTGGCTATTTACTTTAAGATTGAAGCATGTATCCTTTAGCACCAGTTTTTTATTGAACGTGGTCAATAACCAGCGCCCCTATTGCGAAAGCTCTGGTAATCGTAATTGGCTTCAACTGTCAAATGCCCATACATTGTGAAAATTACTTTATAATGTGGGCGTGTCTCAAATGTAATATTTAGAAGTGGATCTGACTCTCTTGAAGCATTATCAAGGGTCTGAGTGCCTAGAGATTTGAAAGGTCTACATACCTGAGAAACGCATTTCCTCCTTAAGATGTTTGAAAGTGATCCTTGTGATTTTATTGAAATATAGTCTCTTTCATCTTTGGCTTTTTTTTCTCTTTCTAAAAACCTCTTATTAAATTCATTATTTATTTCACTTTTTATAAATGGTTCAGCGGCGATGGGCTTGCAACCTGTCACCTGGGCATGTGCTGTTTGAACGAGCTTCTGACTCAAATCGACATTTGAGAGGATGTTTACCGTACTCAGGGATTACAGTCGTGATTCTATTAATGTCATTTATTTTACAAGCTTTTATTTAACTTTCAATGTACGTATGTATGTACGTAACTATGTTTGTTCGGGTGGAATCTTGCAACTTAATTTTGAAGCAATTATACCCAACCGATTAAGCTGAAGTTTTGCATGACATCTTTAGTTCTGGTGACAATACAATAATATGGTCAGGAGCTATTCAATAGAGTGTCTATTGAATAGCTCCTAACGGAACACTCCTTAGTAATTACTTCTTTAAAGTAAAAACTCAGCATTCTTGTCAAGTTCCGATGACAATGTTACATGATGTGACAGGTGATAGCGCGCTGGTGCTTGATGGTTTGAATGATTTGACAATAACTTGTCATTAAATAATATTTCTCAACAAAAACTTATTTATTTTATATATGGCTCAAAAAATACTTGGTAATATCAAGATCTAGTGCTAAGAGAACATTTTGTAGTCTGTTTGCGAATTGTGGAACAGTGGTTGAAACTTACAAAGGACGATGCGGGTGAAAATTCCGACCAACATCAACCAAATACAAGTGGGACTCTGTTGACGTTTCACTTCTTGATTTATTTTGGGGACTATTTACGACTATCTTTTGCCAGCTGCTTGCTATTCGTGTCAAAAAGAAAAATAACCTATATGGTTAGCTTTATGACAAACTCGAACTCGAATTCGAACCCGAACCCGAACCCGAACCCGAACCCGAACCCGAACCCGAACCCGAACCCAAACTCAAACTCAAAAGTCTTAGGAGCTAGGTGAAGCTACGCCTATTCCTCGCGACCAAGCCTAAAAGAATCAGGCAACAAACATGGCTATGTATATTTCAAGTTACATCCAAATCAAATGCGATGTGTGTTATCATATATGCTATGTACAGAACCCATGTACCTACTTGCCCTAAATTTAAGGTTTTTTTACTAAATGTATAAGACTGAAAGTCGTTATAGGTACTATGTTTGGGAAATACAGTCATATTACTATTAAAGTAGTAAAAAGCCACAATTTTTTTTATAAAATTTGTGACTTTTTATTTCTCTATTCATTTGACTGACTGACCTAGGCGTGCAAGGGCCTTAACATAGGCATGCGTTTAAATTGGTGTGGTTCTCATTTCGGCTTTATTTATTAGAATTATCATAACTTATCTACCTTATTTATTCTAAAACGTGACTCGTTTCCAATCTAGTGTGAAATAACTATCAATTCTGTGGCGCAAGGCACAAATAAACCGACGAAAATGTTTAGTGAAACTAGAGTTATACATATATAGATTATATATAATACTTCCACCTCTTGCTTGGTTACGAAACATAATTTTACCCAAAAACTGACTTCATTTGAGGGTTCTAATACCTAAAATTTTTATTCATATGCTCATCTAATTATAAAAAACATATTCCGACTATAAAATGTATGTATTTTAAAAGTTGTATAAGTTAAATTTTAATCTGCTCATAGTTTTTGCGTCAAAAGAGTAACAAACACACACACACGAGATTTCGCATCATCACTACATAGTATAAAGCAAAGTCGCTTTCCGCTTCCCGCGTCTGTATGTATGTTTGCTTATATCTTTAAAACTACACAACGGATTTTGATGCGGTTTTTTTTAATAGATAGAGTGATTCAGGAGGAAGGTTTATATGTATAATAACATGCTACCCGTGCGAAGCCGGGGCGGGTCGCTAGTTTATAATATTAGTAGGAAAATTAGATAGAGAAAACAAAAGCAATTGAAATAAGACCAGCCGTCTTGGATTAATTATTGGTATCAATAATTTTTGGCATTTGGTCAATTGGTATTTGATGGCATCAACTTAAAAAATCCCAAATTGTACTGTAAAATTGCAATTGAAATTGTAGTGTGCATGTCCGTTTAACTATACACATACACAATGATTGCTTGTCGTATACACTATAGAGATTCTGATCCAATGCTGTGGTCAATGTAATACCTAATATTCTGAACACCTATCTACAGTGCTTAGACCTGTATACTCGTAGAAACACAAACCTATATGCAAGATGGTTATATAGATGCATAACTACCGTTGAGCTTGGCAATTTAACCCGCCGGGCGGCGGTAATGCCTCGATTACATAATACCATTAGGTATTCTGCTTATTCTAATCATTGCAGGTTATCAGGAGCGGATTCAATTGGTGTTGCCAGCTCGTATCGGTGTTTTTGTTAATATATAATTTGATTTGATGTTTCTAGCAATGATACTCATATAAATTGTCTTCTTATAAATAACAATAACATTATTGTCGATTGATTTACGAGTATTTGCTTAAAGAGTCAGTTTTCATAAGAGGCAAAAATGTGACTAAGTTCTTGTAAAATTTTCTTCTGAGAATCGTGGCTGCGCCTAACTGGACGTAGGTACCCTTTGTATTGTTTTTCATTGTGTAAGAGGTGCACGTGTAGATATTTTTTTTATATAGATACATACGATATAAATATATAAATACGGTCGCTACAGTACCTACACTACTAAATTGCCAACATATACTGGTAAATTGGTAAATCAACAAAAGTAGATTAGCTGGCAATCACTGATTCTTATTTGCATATTAGTCCCCTGGTAATCATCTTATTGCATTTGTTTCAAGCCTTAGTTTTATGCAAAAGGTTCCGTCTCATAACATTTGAACACATCACCAATCATTGGTGATCACAAAACCAATAACGCGGTTTAAAGGTGTGTTTATATTTAAACAGAGCTGTGCTATGCTGTGCAGAGCGGACTTCGAATGTTTTAGTGCTGTCATTGGCCCGCTCTGCACAGCTTAGAGCAGCTCCGTGTGGGCCGAAACTCACCCTTAAGTATCAATTTATCGCTTCCAACGAATGTAAATCGCTGACGGCCGCCGGTAAACGGAACCGTTAGCTTAGAAAATCAAGTCTTCAGTGAAAACCTTGATTGCTTCGGCTTCTGTAAACTTGTGTTAATATGGAAGCGGTTATGTTTTATTGGAAAACTTACAACTACGCTAGCTTGGAATGTTCAAATGATTTAACTGTTACCTACTCAATAAACTATTTCTGAAACAAATTAGTACCTAAACTCACATCACATATTTTAACTAGCAGACCTGCGACAAACGTTGTCCTGTCTAAATTTCAATAATCGCATAGAGTAACGCGTTGCTATGACGACCGATGTCAAAACTTATATCAGATTCTTAGCGCCATCTATACTAAAATCATCCCTTATGGGTTATTTTTATCAATATTATTATTATCATTATCGCTTATAAATACGGAAGAAGATAAGCAGCGACGGGCTTGCAACCTGTCACGTGTGGAATGTTAACTACTGCAAAGTGTGGGCATCTGTCTAATTTAATGTTTGGACGTGCCTTTGACTAGCCCTTTTAGACATCATCAAAGTTTTGAGCGCCTGGAGATCCGAGAAAATGTCTACCGTACGTGGGGATTACAGTTGTGACCTTATTATTTCGTTTATTATTATTATTATTATTGCTTATAAAAGTTCAGCGCTATGTTTATATAAACAAATTTAAATAAATTAAATAGCCCGCAGTTGAGATAGAAAATCAAATCAATCAATTGTCAAATCATAACATAGAAAGAAACAAAAAAAAAATTGTATGTATATGCGAGTAGTTTGTCTACCAATAAAAGGTTTCTGAATTTTTTCATCAGTCGTATTGCCATTTGATATTGTAAATTGACTTTTATTGTTGTTTATGGGTCGTTACCAATAACACAAACATATTGGCACAGCGAAGAAAAAAATCGACAGATTTGCTTTTAAAATTGAGCTCAAATTGCGCATGGTCAAGTATAATAAAACTTTTTGTGGCACCAAACCGTTCACATTAGCCATTTTTAGGGCACAATTGTACATAAGACAAGGGTTCAGTGTATTATCTTATACTTAATAAGGTCCGGTCCACAAGGCCCAAATAAATAATTCAACAAACTTTATTAAAACGCACCGAAACAGTACAATGTTTTAAACATCTACTAAAATTAATCCACTCGATGAATTATTGTAATAAAATGCGTTCCACGCTCTAATAAAATTAGATAAGTTGATAAAAACAACGAAAATTATGCAGTTTTAATAACTTAAATAATAATTGAATAAGCAAAAGTGTTTGGTTTATATATTAACTAGCGTTCGCAAGCGGCTTCGCCGAATAAAAAGTAGCCTGTGTTATTCTGATGTTTTCCAAGTACGGTAGATATATTCTCAGAATTCCAGGCACTTAGATCCTTGACGATGTCTAAAGGAATTAGTCGGAGGCACGTCCAAACATCACATTTGGCACATGCACGCATTTTGCAGTAGCTAGCATTCTACAAGTGACAGGGTGCAAGCCCGTCGCCGCTTACAAGAATACTAACTGGTTTCCTCACGATGATTTCCTTCACCGTTATAGGCACGTATCAATTCGCATATACATTTTTCATTGATGCACGACCATAATTTTCGAATGTAGTGTTTTGTGCTAACTGACTACAAATATTGAAATTGTAGCTATTTACAAGTTTCTACTACATAAATTTGGATTGTAACTGCACACAAAGTAGGTTAGTTGGCCGTACCATATGTTTTTGTACGTAGTTTCAAATAAGTTGGGGCTTAATAATAGTTAACTAAACTACCGTAGGTACTTAGGGATTACAGTCGTGATACTGTTTCATTTTGTTAGCACCTACGGGCTAAGTCTGAATTCATCGATTGGAACCACACTGGGACTCTATATTGCTTTACAAAAAGGACAATCAAATAAATTTATATACCTACACCAAGCAATTTTTGTTACATGATTCTTTCAGACTTGGTCGTAAGGATTCCTTCTAGCTAGCTAGAAGGAATAGCTTCACCTAACTCCCAAGACTTTTCAAAGTGGTTTTATTTATATATATAAAAAAAAACTCAAAATTAAATAAAAAATAATAACAAAAATAAATAGGATCACGACTGTAATCCCTAAGTACAGTAGACATCCTCTCAGATCTCGAGGCGCTAAATTCCTTTGAAGATTTCCAAAGGGGGTAGTCAGAGGCACGTCCAAACATTATATCTGGCAATTTTAGCAAAGTTAGCATTCCATACACGTCAGGTTGCAACTCCATCGCCGCTTACAAAATAAGAAGCTTAAGCTTAAGCTTAAGAATACTAACTGGTTTCTTCACGATGTTTTCCTTCACCGTTGTAAGCATGTGTTTTAATGCGCGTATACATTTATCGAACCGAAAAATCCATTGATGCACGGCTGAGATCGAACCCACGGCCTTCGGATTGAAAGGCGAGGTACTTCCCACTCGGACAACACGGCTATTAAATCCAAAATGTGTTATAATAGTATGTTTTGTCTTCAACCTGACGCCACAAGTCACTGCCAATCCTACTCAAATCTCTGAATGGTAATAAAAGGTCAAAAGCGATAAATTCTTTAACCGCTCAATACCCAGGGGGAGCCTATCAGGCCCCGTTCACAACAAGCCCCGTAAACATACGAACGGTATAACAACTCGACGTTTTGTCGTTGCTAATTGATTTAGGCTTGTGCTACAGCCAGTAGATATGCGTAACAAGGTACGGAGTGCTAGTGTGAAATGGCTTGCGATGGGGGATTAGAAATAGGAAAAGCAGTAACCATCATCATAGAACAATAAATATAAAAATCTGCCACTGACCATAGTCAATGTTAAATGTGTGGGATATTTCTATGGTTCAAAATAAAATGAATGGACATGATAATGTTGTTAAAAAAAAAACAAACTTTTTTATTCGTTTCATGGGCTATTTGACAAGATTTTAAAAACCATTCTAGATTATTCAGTAGTGACTGTGGAACCCATAAAAAAGGTTATTTTCAATTCTGTTAAGTATTATACTTATCAGAATTGAAACTGATATTTTTTGGTCAATTTAAATAACCCGCAAAAACGCTTCATTATGCACATGGCGTTGCATTAGTTTCTGTGACGTTACATGCTTGTCAACAAATAAACAAACGTCAAGTTTTTTAAGGCATGCGATGACATATTGACAAGCATGTTACGTCATCGCCGATTCGACCAATACTGGCCGTTTTGTGTCACGTGACTGGCGTTTAAAAATAGATAATTTTGATTGTGGGATTTTTAATAAATCATTGTTTATTTTCAAGTAATTTTACTCCATAACGCTTTATGAAGGCATAATTTACATAGATTACTATCACCAACACTGTCTCTTTCATACTGTCAAATAGCCTATTGTAGCAAAAAATCTACTATTTCAAGTTACAAGTTACAATTATTTATACAAGTTTATGAACAATGCCCAAAAATGTATGGACACCGTCCCCACCCTTGTAGCACTTTAAAACCTATGTTAACCGAAGGGCCATGGTCATTTTATCATTTTATTGTATGACAGCGAAACAGAAATGTGCATCCGAAAAAAGTTATATCGACATGAAGAAACCGGAATCAGTCACAATAATAATTATGTTTCCGATCACGATGCTTTTCTTTTTACTGTGGGATGGTTTCGTTCGGAGTTTTCAAACAACTCTTTAGAATTAAATGCTGACTCCCGCTCGGGAACAACTCACGGAGCAGAAAAAAGTTCATAAATAATTCTGCTGAATATTGGTTTTGTAAGGTTACCATTGACGTTTTTTTTAGGAGATTTCAAATAAAATAGCTTATTAATTACAAATAAAACCTTTATTCGGTATTTTGAGTATCTATTACAATATTGTCCCAGGCACTGGCTGGCCCAACGAAATTCTCTAAACGCCTTCCAATCCCAAAGTACCAAACGATGCTGACGACATGCGCGCAGGCACCAACTGTCCTCATACCCGTCAAACATGAGCAGTAATATGCCTGAATAGCGTTTATTCCCTGTGCGTTATTCAGTATTAAATACGTATAATAGGTCGCATTAGACCTATGTCTTGATAAAATTCGACCCCTTAGAAGAGTGCAATCTTCCGTGTCTATACCGTATTGATTCATAATTGGGCTTGGAGTTGCACAAACCTCTATGTTATAGACGCCGCCACGTAAATGTTCGCTGACATAGGAAGCTGCCAGTTTTAGATGATATGTCCCCAAGCTAAACAAAATAATATCTTCGTTTGACAATTCAGGGAACGGCATATTTATGGACTCGTCAGTCAATGTCCTGAACGCAACCCGCTGCCTGTTAACATTTTCTGCAACAACGTAGTTGCCCAAGTCATTGTTGATATGAATTCTGTGACTGATTCGTTCTACGAACTCTGTGGCGTAGACACTATCATGAAAAGGCTCCCTGAAGGTGTTGATAAGCGCTCCAGCAATCCGGAAGTCAGTGAAGAAGTGAGGAAGTGATTTATTGAATACCACGTTCCTGAACATTTTAAAGTCGCGTTTAAATCTCCCGTTTATCGCCTCAATGACCCAGCGGACAATTGTTATTAGACGCGATTTATTCGCTTGTTCATTCGTAAGCTGCGTTGCGTTTCTGTCTTTTGTAGGTGGCATGTGAGGCTCATAGCCTCAAAGTATAATAAACGGCACAATAAATTGTTACTGATTCCGTATTCTTCATGTCGATATAACTTTTTTCGGAAGCATATTTCAGTTTCGCCGTCGTACAATAAAATGATAAGATGGTTATGGCCCTTCGATTAACATAGGTTTTAAAGTGCTACAAGGGTGGGGACGTTTTGAACATTGTTCTTTGGACTTAGGTAACCAGTATTAAATCATACGGAACTATTTGTGAAGATGTTTGGATATTAGTGCCTCAATTACGCCTAAAGACTGATCAGATTTGGATGAAACTTAGAACATACATAGCTTATATCCTAAACAGATCGGATACTTTTCATTTCGATAAAACGCTAGCGAACCTGCAGGCAGACGCTGGTAACTATTTCTAAAGTTTAAAATAAGTTTATAACAATAAATAAATAAATATTGGCGGACTTTACACACAGCGTCATCTAGCCCCAAACTAAAAGCTTGTACTATGGGAACCAGATAACTGATAGAATACTTTTATTGTAAATACTTACTTATTATACATATTAACACCCACAGAACAAACATCTATGTTAACTACACAAATATTTGCCCTGGGTGGAACCCACAACCAGCGGCAGCGGCAGAGTTACTACCAACTGAGCTTCACAGCCAGTTGTAATGAAGTATAAAAAAAATAAAAAAATAAGATCACGACTATAACTCCCAAGTACGGTCGACATCCTTTCAGATCTCCAGACGCTTAGATCCTTTGATGATGTCTGTGGGGGTAGTCAGAGGTACGTCCAAACATTATATTTTTGCACATGCCCACATTTTTCAGTAGTTAGCATTCCATACGTGACGGGTTGCAAGCCCATCGACGCTAATGAAATAATGACTGTAATGAAGTTTTTTAGTACATAAAATAAAATTACAAGATCAAGCGTTTGGAAGTTTCATGGTAGTGCCACAAACAGTCACAAACAAAGGGTGTAGCACCAGCGCTGGTTCGGTGAGCACCGTGTTTCAGTAGTTATTGGGAGACAGATTCAATCGCATTTTCACGGTCCACGTGGAATAATGTTAAGGTGATAAGAGAAATTTTTGACATTTTGTATAGGCTGAGTCTACTCGGATAAGACGGAAAAAGTGATAAAACTGCATTATTTCGAAAACCATCAAATTTAAAAAGAAACTGTCTAGAACTTATTTAGCTAGTATAATTATCTAACGAATTATATAAAAATTAACTGTTTAGCTATTCATCGTTTTGATTAAAAACGAAACTAGTGTTTTTGAAGAGCCAACTTTGGAAAATAAATCTATCGAGAAAAGTTTCACCAATCGTGATTCTGTCTGTAATTTATCTAGATTATATCCTTAAGTCTAGTAGTTTATCTAGATTGTATCTTTGTCATAAAAAACAAAACTGTATGTTTTACGGCTATTGAGAAAAAACGATTCTGCATTCATCAAACACATTAATTACTCGCCTTAAGACAGGTTTGAATCGCACAGTATAAGTAAATCAGTTGGAAATTGATTTGAGTTTTCAATTGTAGTAGCCCGCCTCGACTTCCGATCTGAATGTCGTGAGTATGTTCCTATAGATTTGTGTATGCCATAATTATGTGCGTATTAACACGTGCTTAGGACGGTGAAAGGTTTGCAACATATGAAATGCTAGGTCCTGCAATATGTGAGCATGAGCCAAATGCAATGAAGTTCCTTTGACAACGTCTGGGACATTAAAAGTATAAAAGCTCTTTATAGATCTCAATTCGTAATGTAAGCTTTTTACAAGCTTTTATTTAACTTGCAATGTAATATGTATGTAACTATGTAACTATGTTTGTTCGGGTAGAATATTGCAACACAAATTTGAAGCATTTATCCCTAACCGATTGAGCTGAAATTTTGCATACTTATGTAACTTCGGTAACAATGCAATAATATGGTAACAGAGAGCTGATCTGATGATGGAGTCAGGAGCTGTTTAATAGTCACTCATAACGGAACTCCTTAGTAAATACTTCGATTGAGTAAAAACTTTGCATACATGTCAAGTTCCGATGACAATGTAATATGATGTGACAGGTGATAGCGCGCTGGTTCTCGATGGTTTAAATGATTTTACAAAAGCTTGTCATTGGAAAATATTTTTCAACTGAAAATTTATTTTAAATTATATGTCTTGAAAAAATCCCCAGGTACTGAAGACATCCTCACAGATCATTTAGTGCACCGATCCTCCAAAGATTCGAAAGACAGTAGTCAGAAGCAAGCACAAACGAACATGCGCACATTTACCCTTTTGAATATACACACGGCTAAGATACTATAAGACTATATCGCTCGCCATACAATTCTATCTTACGATATGAAAATCTAAATATATAAAATACAAGTGCTGTTCGTTAGTCTCGCTAAAACTCGAGAACGGCTAAACGGATTTATTTTATCTTGGTCTTGAAATGTTTGTGGAGGTCTAGGGAAGGTTTAAAAGGTGAGAAAAATTCGAAATTTCCATACAAAAGTTTTCGAACTAAAACGTAGAGTCAATTTGAACTTTATTAGAGAACGGGAACGGGAACGGGAACGGGAACGGGAACGGGAACGGGAACGGGAACGGGAACGGGAACGGGAACGGGAACGGGAACGGGAACGGGAACGGGAACGGGAACGGGAACGGGAACGGGAACGGGAACGGGAACGGGAACGGGAACGGAACGGGAACTTAACACAGCATTTGTTAATTCTAAAGCGATACGAAGTTCGCCGGGTCAGCTTGTATGAAATAAAATAATTTTTGTCGTGTGTAATGGTCTAATGAATTTTATGGCGAACCATATTGTATCAAAAGATAAAATATTATAGTGTATCATATCGCCCTTTAAGATAGTGGGTAAAACATAGTTATATAAACACACATTCCACGTGAAAATGTTAACACTATTGTACAATTCCGTAGCACTTTGAATAACAAAACCGTGGTCCTTATTCTAAACTGAATGTCAAACTAAAGTAATAGGTTACCAGAGCGGCCCAACACAAAACTCGTCCGTTCAAAGGCTAACTGCTCCAAAAACTTATAGAGCAGGAGCCAGTGACGTGAAAAACTGCATAAATAAAAAATAAATATATATAATTAAAAAAAATGTAATTTACTACAAAGTAGACGATGATTCCTGACGTGTACAACTGACTTTTCAAATTATAAAAGTTTATGTTCTTAATTATTACGCTCATAAAACGAGGACGGAAAAAATGGTGACGAAATTTGCAAGTGTTCAACTTGTCATGTATGGAATTTATCAATATATCTAAGTGAGGGTTTGTTTTAAATGCCTCTGACTACTCCCTTAGTTACCTTAAGGCTGGATATTTGAATGATGTTTACCATGGGGAATTAGTGCGGCGGTTATATGCCTCTTTTCTAATAATGAAATCTTGAAAGCACGCTGGGTGTCTTTATTTTTTTAAAGGTAAAAGTAACTAATCAAGAAGTTTTTATTAATATCAAAAAGACCATTGAAATTATAGACACATGTTTGTTGCCTGATTCTTTTAAGCTTGATTGCGAGGAACAGGTGTAGCTTCACGTAGATATTAATTCGACATGACGAAGATGGCTATTTCCATTTTTGGTGGGAGTATGTATGTAATATTATTGATCGTTTTACTTTATTTAAAAAAGTATTATCTACATATCTTATTAGGTTTTAGCAGCTATCTCTCACATCTTTGGGCGCGGACTCTGCCAATAACCTCGGTACTCCTACTGCCTAACTATTTCGCAACATTATCAATATTGCAATTTGGAAAGGCAGCTAATTCGAGCACTAGATTTCCTATTATATTGTGAATATTATCCATCTAGATAAATCGGAAATAGGGGAGATAGTGTAAATAAAATATTCGACGCGCGCAAATAGAGGCAGCTTTTTATTGACAAAGCCGAATGTTTTGTTTGTTTACTGTTCCTTTGACATGGGTCTTTAACTGACGCACTATACATACAGTTGCTTGCTTTATAAGTTTGTTGATTTTTTAATCGTTTTAAATTAGTTATCTGTTTTAAAATAATTTTGCTGCAGTATAGATAAAAAATACCTAGGTATCTCTTAATTATGGTTGTTATTTATTTATTTTTATCTTTTTTTTCTTCACAGCTTATTTAACAATTATAATGATGGAAACAGAAACAGCAACCCTTACATGATAGCCAATAATAATAATGTAATAACTGTGAATGGCTGCTATTTTCCTAATTCATTACATCTTAAGTAAGTACTTTCGTATGAAATTTCCAAAACGTGATAATCATATGATTACGAAATCATAATATCGTCAATAATAAATATTTTATTATCTCACACAGTCCTTCAGTACAACCACTACTTAAGCGAATAATGTATTAATTTTTGACGTCTACAATCTATTCTATGTACGAGTATATACATTATAAATATATTTGCTTAGTTTGAGGCTAAATGTGTGTAAAATGTCCACCAATATTTATATTATCTATTATTTATTCTGAAAAATACTTTTTCTTAGAAGTCATTTTGACGTTTTGAAAAAAGGCCAGGTTATGAGTACTCTAAACCGACGAGCATGCATGAGGAATGTGATGAGAGTGAATGAAGCAAAAAAAGTATGTCAGGATCGTAACAAGTGGAAAAACACGGCTTTCCACTTGCTGGGAAACAGGCGTGATTTTATGTATGTAATTTATAAAATAGATTTTGGAAGGAGCCGTATCTATTATATAGTTTTCTATACTCTGCGTAGCGATCGGAAATAGCACGCGTTCTGTATTGACAATTATTTGGAGTAACGAATGGCCCTCGTCGAATTCGACGGTGCAATTCCAGTAGGTTGGTTTATGTCTTAAGCTGTCTGCATATTCAGCGGATTATCCGCTGTAGGGCTGATTTAATAAATAAATATTGGTGGAACTTACACACAACGGCATCTAGCCGCTAAGCAAAGCTTATGCTAAGGGAACCAGATAACTGATAGAATACATAATATACTTTTTTTTGTAAATACATACTTATAGAATTAAAACTATCGTGGTTGTTATTCATTTTAACTGTAAATACGGCTAATTGCCACGTCTTTTTCTTGTATTGCGACGTTACGAGACAATTCAGATGCTCTTCATCATGAGCATCGCTCGCGACCGCGATCGTGAGCGCTGAATTGTCTCAAAACGTCGCAATACAAGAAAAAAACGTGATAATTAGCCGTTTATATAGTTAAAATACATACTTAGTATACATTTTCACACCCAGATATAGAACAAACATCAATGTTCAACACATAAATGTTTGCAGCGCAGAAAGGCAGAGTTACTACCAACTGAACTGTCAGGCCAGTCTATAATAATAATATTTTACTTATTAAAATAACTGTCTGGTTTTGATGCCAGTACGTATCATCATAATTTTCATGCCGTTATCCCACTTCATGTGGGGTTGGCACAACATGTAGAAAAACATGTTGCAAAAGGATTTGGCTTAGAGTGTTTTACAACTGACCTACTGCCTAATATCAACTCTCTTTGGAAATACTTTCTGGTTATGTACTTTTTGTCGTCGCCGGGCTGGACATGTACTATTTTACAAGCTTTTATTTAACTTGCAATGTATGTATGTATGTAAATATATAAATATGTAACTATGTTTGTTAAGGTGGAATCTAGCAACTCAATTTTGAAGCAGTTATCTTCAACTGGCAAGCTGAAATTTGGCATACTTATGTCCTTTGGTAACAACGCAATAACAGTGAGCTGATATTATGATGGAGTCAGGAGCTGTTCAACAGTCACTCACAACTGAACTTCTTAGTAAATACTTTGCATTCTTGTCAAGTTCCGATGACAAATGTTGTGTATGATGTAACAGGTGATAGCGCGTATGTCGATGGCTGATTTTACAAAAGCTTGTCATTGAACGATATTTTTCAACAGAAAACTTATTACCTACAATGTATATCGAGCTTGGGATTAAGACATAGTGGAACGGTTTGTATGCTTATCACCACGATGTATTTGTAGCAGAGAAGTGTTTGTACCGGATGTTATCAACTTGAAGTTAGAATATATTCGTGGGAAGTTAGAAACTGAAACCTACATGGAAGCTTGAGATGAGAATAAAGTACGAATATGGTGCTAAATTAATTATGTGAATATAAAGTATTGGTTAAGTAGCATTAACCGCTAAATAAGCATAGATAATAAGATATGGTTTAGTAGAGGTATCACCGGTGATTTAAGATATCGTGCACTGATTTTAGATAGCTAAAGTGCGTATTGTTAGATTTGATTGTAGACACTCGTATTTGTTATGTAAAATGTATTCAAAAGTTTCGATGGATGTATTTTTATAAAATTAATGAATATTATGTTTTTTTCCCGTTCTTAATACATCGTCTAATGGCCTTTGGGCCTCACCGGAGATACTCCTGAGTTAGTACACCTATTTGTTAGTGTTGTTTCTTAATATTCACTCAAAAATATACTCTACGAGAAGTACATTATGTTTTTATTTTATTTAACTTACCTAACTTATATGACGAGGTTATGAACACGTTTCAATCACCGCGTGAGGATCTTTCAGAATAAATTAAATAACATATTTACTTTTTAAAGTTTTGTAATCTAGTGAAAACATGAACTCAACCTAACACGTGCTCAAAACGGTGAAAAAAAATATCGTGAGGAAACCAGTAGTGTACTTATAAGCTGCGATGAGCTTGCAACCTGTCACGTATGGAATGTTAACTACTGCAAAATGTGGGTATTCCCCGACTAACCACTAGACATCTAGCAAGGATCTAAGCGCCAGAGGATCTGAGAGGATGTCTACCGTACTCGGTGATCCTATTTCATTTGTAAATAGTAACTTGATTACCATATACCACACGAACAACAACCGTATTAAATTTTAAAATGCATTTATCACTGAATAAAGCAGGGTGGTGTCTGATTGATTTTGAAACAGTGACGCTGTAGGATGAAAATGTTTCGCAAAAACAATCAGTTGTGTTTGGATTGAATCGCAATTAAGTGATAAAGTAATTTACTTGGGCCATTACAGTGCGGCATGCTGTTCATTCTGGGCCATTCTGGGCCGGTGGGAAATTCCCTGCGGCACCTGCCTCTGTGTCCGTTGCACAAGAGTATTTTAATTTTATCTAGTTATGCATTGATTTATAACTTTGAAAGACAGGGTGAGGAATAGTGTAATAAGAGAACGGTGTGTAGTGAAAGAAGGCGTTATAGGGTTGATAAAGATATGCATAGATGTGACCGAAGGCGCTTCGCCCACACGAGCTAGAGGCGAGGCGGCATTGAGGCGGAGTCGCAGCACGAGGGGAGAGTGAACAAGCGGCTCGACGCCGTCTCGACTCTAGCTCGTGCGGGCGATGTGCCATAGTTAGCGTTCCATTTGCGCAATAGTGCAAGTCCATCACTACCTATATTATTATGCTAACTTGTTTCCTTACGATGTTTTCTCTCAAGGTTTTTGCGCACGTTTTAATGCGCTTTTAAATTTACGTATAAAAATCAAATACCGGGTTTCGAATACACTTAGGAGTAATCACGGATCGTCCATCTAAAATCATACCCCAAACACTACAGGTCCCGTTAGTTGTGCGTTCAATTCTGCTAAAAACCTTCCATTCCTAGTAGGTACACAATAATTCACATTGCAAGTCTTAGCTCACATTAAAAACACCTAAAAAAGCATGAAAATTGTTTCACCTAACACCCAATAACAACTTAGGTACATGTACGTACATGATAAGTATTCAACACACGTTTATAAGACCATTTGGTTTACGATAACGTCAGGTGCCAATAGTCTTGGCTTATTCAATATCAGACCACAATCAGTATCTAATCGGCTTGACCGGCTCAGGGCGAAATTCCTTTGACGCCTGCGTATTATAAGATCAAATATTATGACGGCGTGACACACAAGTCCTAAATAATTTGTAGTTCGACTTTAGGCTACAACAGTGGCTCTCAATGTTGTTATAAATCCTTTAAAAATATTTTCATAGTCGGTGAGTTGAGAATGCATGCTACTTAGTTATTGGCCAATCACACAGTTTGGGTGTTTGTTTGTTACTCAATCACGTCGTTACGGCTGAACTGATTTAAATGATAGGTTTGTTGATAGATTATGGTTTGAACAAAAAATACTTTAACCCAAAAAAATATTTTAAAAGATTAAAATGGGATGTCAAAGTTTGTATGAAAAAACCATGCAAACGACCTCGTTTTTTAACTGGGCAATTTTTTAACTGGGAAAAAAGTCGTGAGGAAACATGTTAGGATATATTGTGTGGAAAGCTAATTAATGCCAAATGTAATGTTTGGTCATGCCTCTGATTACCTTAATTGAACGTCTGAGTCTACCTTACCTACTTGGTTACAGTCTGGATTCTATTAATTTTTTTGTTATGTTCTCTTTGAACTTCAACCAGCATCCGAGAATAAGAGTAAATTCCTCATTTTTTGCAGAACCTTGAGGATCCTTGCGGAGCCCACTTTGAGAACCTCATGGCTGCAGAACTGGAACTAGGCGTTGCGAAATCAAAGCTATTAGGGTATCCAATTGAGCCTGCTCAACCTTGGTGTGCCTGTTACTTAGGTAATTATTATTCCAGCCGAATTTAGCACCGGCATATTTTTGTGGCTAAGATTACGTTTAAGGCGAGTAATAAATGTTTTTGATGAATGCAGAATCGTTTTTTCTCAATAACCGCAAAACATACAGTTTTGTTTTTCATGACAAAGATAACTTAAGGATATAATCTAGATAAATTACAGACAGAATCAAGATTGGTGAAACTTTTCTCGATAAATTTATTTTCCAAAGTTGGCTCTTCAAAAACACTAGTTTCGTTTTTAATCAAAGCTATGAATAGCTAAACAGTAGTTTTATTTTTATATAATTCGTAAGATAATCATACTAGCTAATTAAATTACAGACAGTTTCTTTTTAAATTTGATGGTTTTCGAGATAATGCAGTTTTATCACTTTTTCCGTCTTAGAAAAAGCTAGTAGACTCAGCCCATACAAAACGTCAAAAAATTCACTTATCACCTTAAGTATAAATTCGTAACAGACGGTTTGGAATTGAGTAAGTGTGCACTATTTGAGTGCCCTGTTTATGTAATTCAATTACAATTTGACGTGTTGGCCGAGTGGGAGGTACCTCGACTTTCAATTTGAAGGTCGTGGGTTCGAATCCCGGCGTGCATCAATGGATTTATCTGCGATGGGCTTGCCACGTATAGAACCTTCAATATATCACTACATAGTATAAAGCAAAGTCGCTTTCCGCTTCCGTATGTAATATGTATGTATGTTTGCTTATATCTTTAAAACTACACAACGGATTTTGATGCGGTTTTTTTTAATAGATAGAGTGATTCAGGAGGATGGTTTATATGTATAATAACATGCTACCCGTGCGAAGCCGGGGCGGGTCGCTAGTAGTATATATATATAGAAGGCTTACTACTAGAAAATGTGGGCATGTGCCATATAATGTTTGGACGTGCCTCTGACTACCCCCACTTGACATCTTCAAAGGATCTAAGCGTCTGGAGATCTGAGAGGATGTCCACCGTACTTGGGGATTACAGACGTGATCCTATTTTTTTTTTTTTTTTAATTGACTGTCTTGGCTGTCTCACGGCTCGGTTGGTAGTAGCTCTGCCTTCTGCACTGTGGGTTTGAGTCCCCAAAACAAACATAATGTGTGATGAACATAGTTATATAGTTACATAGTTACTCAGTTTTAGTTTTAAGATAGTTACAAATTGGTGTAAACTGTAAAGTAACTATTGTTTTTGAATAAATAATTGAAAATTGAAAAAAATAATTGAAATAGATGTCTTGATATTATGTATTACAAATATTAAAAAAAATGGCGGACACCATCTAGCCCTAAATAGGCAAAGCTTGTATTATGGGAACCAGATAACTGGTAGAATGCTTTATGTTTTTTTGTAATTACATACTTATTCTACATAGAAACTCCCAGACACAGAACAAACATCTATGTTCATCACACAAATGTTTGCCCTGGGTGGGGATCGAATCCACAACCTACAGCGCAGAAGTTACTACCAACTGAGCTGTGAGCCTTACGTAATATTTACAAAAAAAAGTATTGTGCTAGATATCTAGGTCTTATTTCTAGTATAAGCTTAACCTAGTTTATCACTAACCTTAAATTTAACCTAAATGAAGCTTGTGTATTTATGGCTGTGTTGCAATCGCAAAATAATCAGTTTAGCTTTAGGTCTACTTAAGCAGTAACATCTGTGATTGGTAAACGCAAAGTGGAAACTAGTCCACTCCAATTGCATACTATTTTTGCAAAAACCGTTCAAAGGGAACTGCGGATAATTCAAATATACGAACGTTGTAGCACCAACCTCAAACGTACGTAAACAGTGCTCTAAAATCCGAGCTTAAAACCAATGGTTCATTTTTTTATCCTCATCGTTGGTTTCGGTGAAAGCACAGAAAAGCTTTAGAGAGCACAATACCTGTTGCGTACTTCGAAAGCAACGTAAGCGTTTTTTGGAAGTTAAAAAAAAGCCCCAATTTGCTATGATATAAAAAAATGCAATAGAATCACGACTCATATCCCCAACTACGGTAGGCATCCTCACAGATCTCCAGGCGATAAGATGCTTGATGATATCTAATGATAGCCAGAGGCACATCCAAACATTACATTTATACATGCCTACATTTTGCAGTAGTTAGCATTCCATACGTGACATGTTTGTCAGTCCATCGCCGCTTATAAGATACTAACCCTCGTATTCAAGAACGACACTATGAGAACACGCACCCACAGTGGACGAAATCTTTTTTCATAAAAATCACTTTATGTGTTGTGCGACACTGCATAGTGTGACTAGAGGCACATTGTTGTATAGCTCTAGCCAAAGTTGAGCTCTAAAGTGCGCCTTAGTGCCGCTCAACACATAAAGTGATGTTTATGAAAAAAGATTTCGTCCACTGTGGGTGCGTATTCTCATAGTGTCGTTCTTGAATACGAGGGTTACTTTCCTTACTTTCGTACAGAAAAATACAATAATGCATTAATCAGCAATGTGTGAATGGACGGAGAGCTCGAGTCTTGGATTCTAGTATAAAAAGCCGTATATTTAGTTGCAAATTGTAGAAATTAGATGTCATCGTCTTAAATATTGTAGAAGATAGCTATGTAGGAATATTTCCGTCCATACACAGACTGCATTACACGGTTAGCTGATAAGCTAACATGTTAAGTCAAATGATTGCTTGCTAGCTTACAACGGGGTCGATCCGGAACAACCTTCGTGTCAGGTTGAAACTGATGCAAGACGCTACTTCGCTTGATCGTAGCCGTCACACCAGACCGTCTCATAGTCTCATGAATATGTAAGCGCTCATCAATGTTCCAGCTCAAGATATCGGATTTTCCGGCTGAACGGTTGCATTAGGAGTGGTATGTTTTTAGCTATACGGCTAATGGTGTTATGAATTGCTTATTATACCTAGTCTTTGTGGAATTATTACAGTTTGATTTATTAGTACGAGTACAACATGTCATTACATACTTATTTTTAAACGATGAAAGAAAATGAGGAGGTTCTTAATTCAACACGTAAATATATTTTTATGTTAGACCACGCATAACTTTTTGATCATTATTTTAATGGATAGGTTCTAATACGAAGTAGGTCCCATATATTTAAATTTTTTGATTGGTTGGAACATTTTCGTTGGTTTTCTTTTTAGTTTTGTAATCGTAATTTTACATGTTCATTTATTTATTTATTTATTTATTATGGGTATATCCAACAGTGATAACACAGTACAAAATAAAATATAGGGTATCTTAAATCTATGTGTATCACTTATTACAGAATACCGCAGCATGCGTCAAAATAATTGAGCTTAAAAATACAAAATTGAAATACAAAATGAGTATGGTAGATTAGATTGTAAACAAAAAATAATTAATTGAGAAATAGTAGTAGACAAGTAATTTATTAGACAATCACTGTAACATAATAACGTATTTTTTTGAGTTTGGTAGTTTTTAAAATAAGGTACTTTTGTTATACTTTTCGTCTAAAATAAAATTATGTAGGTACGTATCACCTAACAAACTGAATTGCTTTATACCTCGATTACAACATTATTCATGCGAAGGAAAGAACGGTCCCATCAATTGTTTTTCAGTCGGCAACTTCGTAATCCCCCATCTGCGTAGGTTTTAAGATAGAAATGTATAGGTATAGATAAAGCATTTACGCAGATAGGTATATCCGTTTTGGCCAAGTGGGAGGTACATCTTAGGTCTTTCAATCAGAAGATCGTGTTGAAATCTTACGCATCAATAGATTTTTCTATTGAAAATTAAATCTTCAAAACTTTGAAGAAAATCAGTTAGGTAGTATTTAAGCTTTTGTCAATGTTAACTAGTCTGTTATAAAATGTGTGTTGTGTTAAATGTAGGTAATTTTTGGACGTGCCTCTGACTATCCTCTTTAAACATCTTCAAGGATCTCAGTGCCTGAAGATTTGAAAGTACGTCTGCAATAGGTACCTACTTGGGAATTACAGTCATGAGCTTAATAAGTAACGCAGGTAAACCAATAGGAAGCGATTTAGAAAATTGTGATATAATATAATATCTTTATTTTACCTTTCATGTGAAATACAAAAACTGAGGCCCATATTAATAAATACCTTATAGAATAACATACATATTACATACCTACCTATTTTGTTTCCCTAATCTACTACACTTTACATTTAGTAATTAAAAACTAAATTCGTTATTTCATTGTTGGCTACATTGTTATACTCCCAAAATCAGTATATTTAGTACGAAGGCTTTGTTTTATTAAGGGCTAAACGGCACTGCGTAAAATGTCCGCCAATATTTATTTATTTACTTATATTTATTATTTACTATAAACGATTAAGGGTAAGCGATTTCTGTCACCGTTTTAAAGGATTTTGCTGCCACCGCTCAGTCTCATGCATAATTTAAGGGGAGTATCGATCGGTTACAGCGGGTGCTGTCACACTAATAATGGATCGTATGACAAAATTTCGAGCACATGTGTATCATTAAATCATACTTGATTTATGATTGGCGTGGATGGCTCACAGCCAATTTTGATGGGACTCAAATTAAACCGAGTTTAAATTCAAATGCAATTTATGTCATGTAAAGTTCGTCGGAGGAGGAATATCTCGTCAATTCGACTATTACTAGATCTTGAGTTTGTTGAACATTATGGAGTGTTCAAAATACTCAGTTTATTATCAATATAAAAATGCGTAATTGATTGTTTCTTCGTCTTTTATAGTGTGTTCATATGCCATTCATCTGATTTCTGTCAAAAAAAGGAATTGCATGCCAAGCACATCTAATTTTGGACTAGACCGCTTTATGACTAATATTATTCTAATGGATCTTTTTTAATTATTCGCAATAATTAGTAATCTTATGAAAAATATAATTATCATAATAAGCAAAAATAAACAAGCAAGTCTAGCAAAATGGCCACGATAATCAACTGACAATAATTAAGAACTTGGAACTTTTACGACCATTTTCTACCGTGTTAGTGGAAAACTTTCAAATTGCTACCTTAGTTAACGCCGTGGCTTTTTGAAAAAATATCTGGTCGTCTTATGACAACCGTAATCGCGGATGACGTATTCCTATTAATATTATAAATGCCAAAGTTTTTGAGTGTTTGTGTGTGTTTGTGCCTCAATCAGGGCTAAACGACAGAACAATTTCGGAGCTTTTGCTTTTGAATAGCATAGTCTACTTTTTATAAAGGTACCACGCGAGTGAAGGCAGGCGGAAGCTAGTATTCTATATGGTGTCAAGTAGAAAATGAGCGATTCAAACGACTTGTCCAATCTAAATGAAATTACAACCACGCCACGCCAAACCGTCATAAAGCAATTACAGTCGCCATAAAGCCGAACTCAAACGGTGACACTATTAAAATAGTTCACATCGAGAACTGCATCACAGCCGTTTTATGACAGCCACCGTTTCTTCCAGAACCATGACTTTACGCCAGGATCCGTTAACGTGGAAAAGATTCAAAGTGCGCTTCATTAAAACTGAGTTCGGGGTGGCTTGGGTTCGACAATGGGTAGATCGCAGACCTCGGAAGCAATTAGCGGAGAGAAACCAGGGCCAGCCACAAGCGCATTATTCCCTTCCTGTTAGGGCTGGTCACGAATGGCTACATTTGCACGTAATATACGGTTTTTTCTGCCATTATATTGTGATATTTTATTATGAACTAGTTTTTACCAGAGACTTCGTCCGCGTCAATTCAAGAAATCGATTTTTGACGACTTTATCGTAAAACATTGAATTTCCTGTAAATCATAGGTTTTGGACCAAAGTAGCCTATGTCCGTCTCAAGACTTTTCATCATAATCAACCCTGCAGTTTGGGTATGATACCGTCACAGACAGACAGACAGCCAGACAGAGTTAATTTCGCATTTATAATATTAGTTAGCATAGATTTGATTGTGATATGATGCAGGAGCCTTTAATAAGATGTAGAAAATGGAAGAAACTTTTTTATTTATGATGCATTTATAAAAAATAATCAAAATTTCTAAATTTATGCCAGTTTAATAACCAGTGGAAACATATCAATGGTGATTTTGTGAGGATCTCAGAAAAAAAGGTTTATGTCGAAAATCCCAAAGGTTTACAATTTTGGGAAGACATCCCCCCATTCATCATATTTTATCACTTTCGTTATGCATTGTAAGTTGTAACAGGTGTTACATATAATTTGATTTATGATATGATATGGTTTTGTATGTGGTATGATGATTCCCATCCCTAGTTCCTGCCCCTTTCATTGCTCTGAGCAGTACGCAAGCGTACGGGGAGTTTAATGAATTGACCGCGCATTCAATCGCGCCATTCTTGTATTACAGGTTACTTGGCAGGTTTTGTTTTGAATTATATTGTCCTTCCTGCATTTTGTGGTTGTATACGTAACTAGAGGGAATCATCGCGTCTTTGTTTATCAATGCCACTTTTCGTAGTAATTTTATAACTCAAGAACGGGCTCACCTATCCAAACCAAATGTTTAGGCTTAAACTAAACATCAAAAGGAATACACCCCCCAAATCTCAAGTTTCTAGAACCAGTGAATTAGGCTGTGCGTTGATAGATCAGTCAGTCTGTCAGTTACTTAATTTTATATATTTTAATTACCTACTGGTATGACGAACTGTTTTTGACACAATTTTAATATTAGAGATTTCATTCTATATTATGTTATGTCTTTTCTTAGTGACAAACCAAAAGGAATATACCTAATTTCAAGTTTGAATTTAACTAAAAAAACCTTTGGAGTATAAAAGATACTCTGTCTTGTTATATCGTAATTTTACGATGAGTTCTGTTCATAACATGAAACAGCTGCTTTATGTCTCTGAATACCATGAAAAGCTCTCGAGTTTTCGTGGATTTTTGTTTTAAGAGTGAAGATATATGTGTGAAAACTTTATTCGCCACTTACGTACCTAAAATTGTAATGTGGGTATGATGTTCAAGCATAAAAGTGAAATTATTATGAAGCAAAAATAAAACTTATATGCGTAAGAATATTATTTGCTTGTATTACAACGTCTATAGTTGAAAACCACTATCAATGCCAATAAATTTTGGAGGTTTCTCTCGATTTCCCTAGGATCCCACCATTAGATGCTGACTTGGTGGTAATGGGACCACCTTGGAAGTATAGGCTATGAAATATTTTTTTTTTTTTGAATTCCATCCACAAACGCCGTACAGATAGAGGAACATACAGACAAAAAAAAACATACCGGCGAATTGAGAGCCTCCTCCTTTCCTCAACCCTTTGAAGTCGGTTAAAAAACACCTATGAAAATTCTACAAATCCATCATTAAAATATTGTACTTGTCCGTTATTAAATTCTATATATCGACTAGTGGAAGTCATAGCGGCTTTATTCACGTGAAGTTATTTTCAAACAGACTTCAACCCCTCCTGCACCCCCTTAGGGATTGAATTTTGGGAACTCCTTTCGAAATGCACCCCTACACACCAATAAAAATTGGAGGTACACCCTTCGAATTTCAAGTTTCTGGACCAGTTTTTGGGCTGTGAATTGATAGATCAGTCAGTCAGTCAGTCATTCCGTCAGTCAGTCAGCCAGTCAGTCGGTAACGTAAGTGTTTTATATTATTTAGATGTAATAATAAATGAGTATTAAATAGGTTTATTATAATATAAATAGATATATATACATATATGTATAAATTATAATAAATATTGATATAAATAAATATACATTTATTTCAAAAATAAATAACATCTTGTAATAAAACATAATACTTACAAAATACATAAGAACCAGTTGAGCCATTTAAATACTGTTGCAAACAGTCTCTAATTAGCTAATAATAAATTAAATATTATTATTTACAAAGCGATATAATTACGAACATAACAAAAATCTGCAAAATCGGTAGAGCTATTTTAAAGTTTTTGCAAGACACGGCAATTGATGTTAATATGATAGATAAATGTAATTATTTTAATTTCGCTAAGAAATTAAACTGTCGGGTACAGTAGCGATCAAATCTGATTTTGATGGCAATCGCTTCCTGTAGCAGTAATTTGCTTTTACGCTGATACAGAAATTGCTTCGTCAAATCCGATGATTGGGGAAAAGTTAAGGATAAATAATAATAATAATAAAAATTGGCGGACTTTACACTCAACGCCATCTAGCCCCAAACTAAGCAAAGCTTGTACTATGGGAAACAGATAACTAGTAGAATACTTACATACTTTTTATTTTTTTAAATACATACTTAATAGTAACACCCAGACACAGAACAAACATCTATGTTCATCACACAAATATTTGCCCTGGGTGGGGATCGAACCCACTACCTACAGCGCAGAGCGCAGTTACTACCAACTGAGCTGTGAGGCCAAGATGAAACCCAAATGCGATTTCAGCGATATTTCCCTGAAACTGAAAACCAAAAAACACATCAATGTTTAGACAAAGTACCTACTAAATAATATAAAACTACTAGCAGTCCAGACCGTGTCCCGACAGACGTTGTCCTGTCAAATTTCAATGAAACTACAGAAAAAAGCACTTTCAGTTTTTCCTGAACTTTACGCCACCCTTATCACTTAGCATTTGAAAAAAATATCCTACAACCTATTTTTAGATCTACTGAATATACGCAAAAAAACATAAAAATCGGTCAAACCGTTTCGGGGGAGTTTGGTTACAAACACTGTGACACGAGAATTTGATATTTTAGAAATTAAAAATATTTCAAAATTCTCTCGTAATGCAATTAAAAAAAACTTGGACGATTCTCTAAATCATCCTTATCAGATAAAATATCATAGAAGAAACATGTATAAAAAAGCTACAAAAAAATATACAAGTCTTATTATACTTCGAAAAAGTAGCCTATTCAGATTTAAACTATATTACTGTAAAGTTTTATTTAAATCCGCTCAGTAGTTTTTGCGTGAAAGAGTAACAAACACACACACACACACACACACACACACACACACACACACACACACACACACACACACACACACACACACACACACACACACACACTCACTCACAAACTTTCGCATTTATAATATTAGTAGGATATTAGTTGGATAGTAGGATACCCGTCGAATTGAGAAGCTTATTTTATTATCGTTTGAAAAGAAAGCTAAGTCGATGATACAATTACATAGAACTCACCGAATTTTCGAAATCTCAAATGAAATTGCAATTCGAATACTGTTTCAAAATACTTGAATTTTCCAGCTCGCCTGCAACATTCTACGTTTCCTAACTTTCAAAGGAGCGTATGTTCAT
The DNA here is from genome assembly GCA_912999785.1 of Hydriomena furcata. Classification (NCBI taxonomy): domain Eukaryota; kingdom Metazoa; phylum Arthropoda; class Insecta; order Lepidoptera; family Geometridae; genus Hydriomena; species Hydriomena furcata. The sequence goes on along the minus strand of OU538828.1, from coordinate 11,605,330 downwards.
TACAGCAACAGTTACTTTTGAAACCTGTAGCTGCATCCTCAACTCAAGGGTCCTAAAGCTGGCTCGAGCAACGCGCACAAAAAACCACCAACTCTAATTGGATTGCCTTTTATTAACGTAATAAAATTGGATTTACTGAGACTGGACGCGTTTCGGCGCATGTTTCGCTATCCCCGAATAAATTTCGTTGAGGGATTCGTCTGTTTTATCGCAAACCATTTTTAGTTCTTTTCAAATTGAATTTCTGCTTTGTGTGCGCTTTATGTGGTGCTTATTAAAAAGTTATAAAGGCTACTACATCGCAGATCGACAACCACCGGATTTATTCATAAAATTTACGCGCAAAATTTAACAATTATTTAGCACTAGCGACCCGCCCCGGCTTCGCACGGGTTTAATACATATAAACCTTCCTCCTGAATCACTCTATCTATTAAAAAAAACCGCATCAAAATCCGTTGTGTACTTTTAAAGATATAAGCAAACATACATACAGACGCGGGAAGCGGAAAGCGACTTTGCTTTATACTATGTAGTGATTTGAAAAAACTGGTCACGTGTGTGTCGGACCACGCGCAATGTAGGGTTTCGTAATTTACACAGCTAACAACGTTATATAATAAATTTTCAGTGATATTTGTACAATTTTTTTATTATTACTTGATATTTGTTTATTATTATTCGATTACTCGTAAACTTGTAAAGCCTACTTAGCCGTGATAGTTTTCCTTTTAAATTCATTTTAATTATGTACTACTACCGTGAATTATATTTCAGAAACGGATTAACAATCATAGTTACATAGGTACACAGTTACATACATACATTGCAAGTTGAATAAAAGCTTGTGAAAATCATTGATTGAAAATCAACGCTGCACAGGCAATTTTTGTCTGTCAGCATTTTTGCTGAGTATACTTCTATTGCCTAACTAGATAAATGTATTTTATTATGTATGTTTATTGTGTGTAATAGTAAAAAGGTAAGGCAATAAATTGCTTTCATTTCATTTCATTACTTTCATTTCATTGAAATCAGACCCGCAATCAGCTTTTTTTATTTCAATCAAACGATAATGAGTTTAAGTATTAAACCTAAAATTACCTAGTTAGGTAATTCCTTGTCTTTACACAATTATAGGTATACGCCTACGCAAAGGTGTAATTTCAGTAGATAGCCGGCAGTGATAAAGTTTATTGTTGTGAGCAATAAGCACATAATATATTCCAGTTAGAGGCTGACCTGCCCAATGTTAAATTGATTGGTGTAAACGCTTTATTCGAGGCCGAATGTTTGAATGTTGTTTTATGAGTTAATTTTAGTTATCGAATGCGGCAATCTCACTTCATAATACTTAGGAAAATTCAACTTAAGGCCCTGTATGTCGACGATTGCTCTTTTTTGAAACGAAAAAAGAAATACTTCTGAACAAGCCACATCTCCTATTTTTATAAATATATTACTTCAGGTTCCTACCTAGATTTATATTAAGCTGAAAACATAATAGCAGAAACTTTTCACGATAAAGGTATTATTTCAAAATGATACGTTTTAGAATTTGTGATCGAAATACTTTGATACCTACTATTAAGATCAACTTGTGATTTATTGTTAAAGATAGGTAATATGTAAATCTAGATTCTACTAGAATAGGTTTTTGATAAGTAATTATACATAATTTATATCATTAATTTATTCGAAAAGCAAAGGCGGACCACGCGCCGCCCATCGTGCCCCGTTTGTTTGTCGTCATTGCAGCGGTCGGTAGGATTATTTATCGAAGTGATTAAAGATGGGTACATCTTTATTCACATATACTTTACATTATAAAATAGGAGATGTGGCTTGTACAGAAGTATTTCTTTTTTCGTTTCAAAAAAGAGCAATCGTCGACATACAGGGCCTTAAGTGTGCAAATAAAACCGGTATTGGATTGTTATCATACTTTTACCTACTCACTAAGTACTCAATTGTACCTACCTATAGAGTTTGATTCCGAATATTAAATACAATTCTAATAATATTAAAAATGCGAAAGTTTTGTTAGTTTGTTTGTATGTTTGTGCCTTAATATGGCCTAAACGAGAAAACGGATTAATATGAAATTTGCTGTAGATGTAGATATAATAAATAAAAAATAGACTACTTTCAAAATAGATTAAAAAAACGCATAAGAAATGATTTTTATATAGATGGCGCTGGTGTGCAAAAAATCTGACATCCATGTTGAAATCAGTCGTCATAGCATCGTGCGTTACTCTATGCTATTATTGAAATTTGGACAGGACAACGTTTGTCGCGGGTCTGCTAGTATACAATAATGCATATAAATTTAAATCCTTAGAAGGAACTATCAGGTATCTAGTTAACTCCACCTGACACTTATTAATTAGTTTCCGCACTTGACATTCTGTATACAGTAACTCTAATAATTGTATTTTTTATTAAGGAACAAATTAACACTTTAAAAACATACTCGTACTTGTAATAGGTGTGTGTTTAAAACTAATATGGAAACATTATACATAAACATACAACTAAATTACGTTATGTTCTCATTATTATGATCCTCTCAAATAATTAAGTAAATAGGACGACAAGATTAAAAAAAAAACTTTGATAGAAAAGATGGATGGGCTGTGTGAATGGGTAAGAATGAAGAGAGTGATGAGATGACGGCTGATAGAGGGAAATTAAAGAAGTATACACATGTTGTATCGAGCCCACTTAACTGGGACAAGGGCAGGAAGATGATGATAATGATAGAAAACATGGAATACCAATCTACTTACTCGAACTTTATACGAACAGTATGCATCGAAATTCCGCTTTCATTAACTAGGAAAACATTTTAAAAACCTCGTTCGTATGAAGCCTGTATTTCGATGGGTATCGTTGTCCATAAAATAACTGACAAAATCACTGGAGCGCTGGACAGTTATAACAATAGTGCCTACACTAGTACACAGGTTGAGTCAAAGAGCAATAAGTGCATGACTATACATTATTTGACCCTCAGGTTAAAACGTACCTTAACCTTGACTTTGATTCTCGATCTGGATGGTTGTCCTTGAACCAATGTATTTTTGGAAAATAACACAGGTTGAGTCGTAAAAGCAAAAAGTGCATGACCATGCATTATTTGACCCTCAGGTTAAAACAGACCTTGACCTTGACCTTGACCTTTGACTCTCGATCAGGACAATCGTTCGTAAACCAATGTATTTTCTGAAAATGCGTTTAAACACATGGTGACGGAAAATATGAGAAAACCCGCGGTTTAGTTGTGCACATATTGACTTTGTCATTTCTATGGATAAGGCCTACTAAGCTAAAAGGATTGTATAGGTAAGGCACAGGTCTATTTTATATTAAAAACATCATCTCACTATACGCTACAGCGTCTTGTAAGTAAAAATTTATACCCTACTCAACGCTATAAAAATTATCTAAGTAGAATGTAAAAGAATTAATTTTTTTATGCATGTATGATAAGTAAATGTTGGTTGTGTTTTCGGAGCGTGTAAGCTCCAAGAAACTCTATGATACCAAAATAGGAATAGGCCATGACATTATTTTTCAAACTATCGTGATTAGTAAACATAACTATTGATTTTTACACAGGTCATTATCACGTAATTACCTTTAATTTATTTTCCCGACGTTTCGACTATGTTACAATAGCCATCGGTCGCGGGCAGACAGTCTGCCGTCAGTCAGACATCGGGAAAATACTCGTAAATTAAATGTAATTACGTGATAAAAACCCTTGTAATAATTTATAGTTAGGCCATGACATGCCTACAGTTCGTACTTGATTTTGTGAAGCTAACCTACACATTTGTACTCTGAGAGTAACTCCATTTGATTTGGCTGTTTTGGCTAAAAATGATACCCGCTTGGTATGCAAGTAATTGGCTTGTTCGAAAACAAATTGGGTTACCGATTCAGTGCGCTACCGATTTTACTGAGCTAATAAATTAGACTTAAAACTTTTAACTTTTGTAAATTTACTGGCAACAGTGAAATTACTAGTTATGATTCGTTTATTGAGATACCTCTTACACATTTTAATAACTTGTGAGCAACCAAAATAGGGGCTAGAAAATAACCATTATTTTACGTAACTAGCTGTCCCGGCAGATGTCCTGTTAAATTTCAATAATCCCACAGAAAAATGCACTTTCAGTTTTTCCCGAACTTTATGCCATCCTTATCACTAAGGGGTGTAAAAAATATACCCTACGACTTATTCTCATACTTACCAAATGTACACAAAAAAGTTCATAAAAATCAGTCAATCAGTCGTCGGAGTTTGGTTACAAACAACATGACACGAGAATTTTATATATTAGAAGATTCCACCTAGTAGACTTTACGCCAAGGTTAGGTTAGAAATGCTGCAAACAGAAAATCTTCAAGAAATCCCACTCAAGCAAATGAAATTTAGTTTGCCCCGAAATTTCTATCACAAAAGGATTTTCTATTATCTCCTAACACTATGCGCGAACAAAGGCTGAGGCATAATAATATTTGACTTACAACAATCCTAAAAAATAACATCAACACATTTTCCCAAAAAACATCTACGTATTACTTCCCCGGGTCTATTTACAACGAATCTCCGATATAAGACCGCATTCATATAGAAAGTGTGTACGAGACCTATCCTATCTATACTTCTATACTCAATATTATGAATGCAAAAGTAACTCTGTCTGTCTGACTGTGACGTTATCACGGCCAAACCTCTAGGCCGATTGTGATGAAATTTTATATAGAGATAGTTTAGTATCTTGGGACGGATATAGGCCACTTTTATTCTCAAAATGTTCTTTCCATTTTCAGAAATGTTATTGTTTAACTATAAAGTTGTCAAAAATCGATTTCGAATCTACGCGGACGAAGTCACGGGTAAAAGGTAGTTTTAAATATATAAACTTTTGCGTTCCTGACCGACTAACTGACTGACTGACCCAACAACGCACAGCCTAAACCATTGGTTTTAGAAACATAAAATTAGGACGAGAAGATAATTAGGGATGGTCTTGCAACCTGTCACGTATGGAATGCTAACTACTTCAAAATGTGGGCATCTGCCAAATATAATTTTTGTACGTTTTTGTACGAGATATTTTCAAGGATCTAAGCGCCTGAATATCAGAGAATGTCTACCGTACTTGGAAATTACAGCCGTGATCCTATTTTTATATATTTTTTTATATTTATGATTATGTTTGTAGCACAGTCAGCGATAGTCGGTGACAGCCTGCTTTCTACACAAATGTAGCAGAGATGTTGTTTTTCTATAGGAAGTCACGAGAACATTATCTTTAGCAGGGCTTCCAGAAGATTAATGATAATGGGTTCACGAGCCGCGAGGTGACGCCGGCCGTACCATAAAATAATAATACTACGTAGATGTGACACTAAAAATACTGAATAAATCGTCGCGAGATTGAAACCTAACCGTACATCAATGGATGTTTAACGTAGATGTGACACTAAAAATGCTGAATAACGGTTGACGGTTCGAAACCCGACCGCATCAATGGATTTTTCTATTCGAAAATAAGTAATATGCATTAACACGTGCTCGATACTATTTTGTGCTGGTATTTTAAGTATATAAGTACAAAAAAATATGTGAATTTTAAGTATACAAGTAAGTTATGAGGCTAAGCTGCTCGAAACAAAATGATTTTATTTTATTTATTTTACCGTAAAAGAACCGTGAAGCAGCAAGTTAGTAAATAATGTTATAAACGGTGATGGGTTTGCAAACTAGTCACGTATGGAAAGCTAATTACTGCAAAATGCAAAACACAATAGTCATAAACATAGTCTCTCGTCTTCACTGCACAAAGGTCGTCGTATTATGAAACAAAACTGATTCTCTGACAAACTACTCGTAACCTTTGAGCCTACGAAGGCTTCACGCAGCATAACTTTGCTCTTATTGAGTGGAGTTACGTTTCTATACGCCAGTTTTAGTAGGAACAGCTGCCAGCCCGAAAAAAATGAAAATATTTCTGCTTTACAACACTCTCTTGTGAGGGAAATTAACTTGAGCACTTTACAATATTATATTCGGATTTGACGTCGCACGCCTGAGTAATCATGGCGCTCGGCTTATTGACAAAACGAGTATTTAAGTAATATTCGTGTAGCTTATATTCGAAAATTATATTATATTATATTATAAACTTTGGTTCTTTATTAGTAAATAATAATAAATATTGGTGGACATTTCACACATCGTTATCTAACCCTAAACTAAGCAAAGTTTGTACTATGGGGACCAGATTACTGATAAAATATTTATATACATTTTTTGTTAGTACATACTTAAGATACAATAAAACACCCAGATACAGAACGAACATCTATGTTCATCACTTATATGTGTGTCCTAGGTGGGAATCGAAGTCTCGAGATCAATTTTAACTGACCTCTCAGCTCAGTTGGGCTTCGCACGGGTGGTACCTGAATAAAAAGTAGCCTATGTGTTATTCCATTCTATATTACTGTAAAGTTTCATTTTAATCCGTTCAGAAGTTTTGCGTGAACGAGTAATAAACACACACACTCACTCACTCACACACTCACAAACTTTCACATCATCACTACATAGTATAAAGCAAAGTCGCTTTCCGCTTCCCGCGTCTGTATGTAATATGTATTTATGTCTGTATGTATGTTTGCTTATACCTTTAAAACTACACAACGGATTTTGATGCGATTTTTTTTAATAAACAGAGTGATTCAAGAGGAAGGTTTATATGTATAATACATGCATAATATAGTAGAGAAACACTGATAATTTTAGAGGTTTCTAATGTGATGTCGTAAATAAACACATTTTTTTGCGCTTACATTGCAAATGCTGGCTGAACCCCACGAGATATATCAAAATAATGTACTACAGTATTGTACACCTTAAAAACGTCTACAAAAAAGTCAACGATGGTATTAGAAATGTCTTACGCACAGCGAAGCGGGCACGGGTCAGCTAGTTTATAATATTAGTAGGATTAATAAGAGTAAAGTATAATGAGCAATCATTCCATGTCCATCCTTGCATGTGGTTCAGCCATATGAACACTGAACTTAATGTAGATAAAATTGTAAATGTTGTTTACTCTAATTCAATCTTTCTTGGAAAACATAACATCTCATAACATGACTTTGTTTAGTCTTATTATATCCTGTTGCAATAACCAGTTATAGCGAGGAAAAACTAGAGCAGTAGGTACAGGCGATGTTAAAGGGCATTGCACATGTACACCGTAAATGCGAAAGTTTAGATGCGCATCTATTCGTTTGTACTTATTTACGTATCAGTTAGACTAATTTCTATTAAATTTGGTATTTAGGAAACATAAAATATTTATTATTTAAAGAACAATGCCCAAAAATGTATGGACACCGTCCCCACCCTTGTAGCACTTTAAAACCTATGTTAACCGAAGGGCCATGGTCATTTTATCATTTTATTGTATGACAGCGAAACAGAAATGTGCATCCGAAAAAAGTTATATCGACATGAAGAAACCGGAATCAGTCACAATAATAATTATGTTTCCGATCACGATGCTTTTCTTTTTACTGTGGGATGGTTTCGTTCGGAGTTTTCAAACAACTCTTTAGAATTAAATGCTGACTCCCGCTCGGGAACAACTCACGGAGCAGAAAAAAGTTCATAAATAATTCTGCTGAATATTGGTTTTGTAAGGTTACCATTGACGTTTTTTTTAGGAGATTTCAAATAAAATACCTTATTAATTACAAATAAAACCTTTATTCGGTATTTTGAGTATCTATTACAATATTGTCCCAGGCACTGGCTGGCCCAACGAAATTCTCTAAACGCCTTCCAATCCCAAAGTACCAAACGATGCTGACGACATGCGCGCAGGCACCAACTGTCCTCATACCCGTCAAACATGAGCAGTAATATGCCTGAATAGCGTTTATTCCCTGTGTGTATAATAAACGGCACAATAAATTGTTACTGATTCCGTATTCTTCATGTCGATATAACTTTTTTCGGAAGCATATTTCAGTTTCGCCGTCGTACAATAAAATGATAAGATGGTTATGGCCCTTCGATTAACATAGGTTTTAAAGTGCTACAAGGGTGGGGACGTTTTGAACATTGTTCTTTAACGACATTTTATTCCGAAAAGTAATAAAAAATATTTTTTCAGATATAAAACCGTTTGAATCATAGTAAAATATTTTTTTTCGATATCTTTGTCACTGTCATCTCTCTGTCACCTGTTAACTTAACGGACAGTTATTTATGAAAAACATAAAAATAATATTTAAAATTGATATTCTTGGATATTTCACACAGTGCTATCTAGCCCCATACTAAAAGCACAGCACTATGAAAAGTAGATAGCTAACTAATTATCATTATTATAGCCATTTATTCTTCCTATATTTAACATAGAGGTTTGTTCAATGTCTGCGTGTTAATACGTATAATAGGAATGTTTAAAAAAAAAGGTATACAAATATTCTATCAGTTATCTAGTTTCCACAAGCTTCGCTTAGTTTGGAGCTAGATGGCGTTGTGTGTAAAGTCCGCCAATATTTATTTATATATTTATTTATTCAATTGTTACTTATGTTATTATTATTTATTTTAGGAGATGCCCGTTTTTGAGTAAAGGCGTCCTCCATCTTTTCCAATAAAAAAAATAATAAAAAATAAATATATAAAAAAAATATATATTTCTTTCTAGCTCTTTCTTTCTTTCTACCAAAAAAATATATAAATATTCTATCAGTAGAATATTTATATATTTTTTTGGTTAAAACATCCTAACACCCAAACACAGAACAAACATCTATGTTCATCACAAAAATGATTGTACTGGATCCAACCGACAAACTACAAAGGCAGCTACCAACTGGGCTGTGAGGCTAGTCAAAAAAAAACCAGCTTCCACTTTTGTCACTAACTATACCGTTAGTACAGTGAAAGAAAAAGCGTCAACGAGGTTAGCAGGATACGAAGTGAGGACAAACGATGAACGACATGAATGCTTCCAAAGAATTGTACTGGACAATTCCTTATGTTGTATGTAGAAATGCCGGTGTTTGAAGTTTTTACAAAGGGTTATTTCCACGTCCCCACTGATTACAACAGGGAAATGCATAAACATAGTGAACCCTCACTATTTCATTTGCGTGGTTTGTCATACAAACTCGGAGGGTTGACGTGGGGCAGGCTGCCGGTTGTAAAACATAAGCAAAATCATCTTCACAATATGTAGTGCCAACCCCACCATTATGTGGGAAAACAAGAAAAACGATGATAATGATGATGGTTTATCATAAAACTTTGATGCTCAGCTTGCTAGTAGCTTTGCCTTCTGCGCTGTAGGTTGTGGGTTCGATCCCCACCCGTGATAAACATTTGTGTGATGAACATAGATGTTTGTTCTGTGTCTGGGAGTTAATATGAATAATAAAAATGTATTTATAACAAAAAAAAGTATATAAGTATTCTATCAGTTATCTGGTTCCCATAGTACAAGCTTTTCTTAGTTTGGGGCTAGATGGCGCTGTGTGAAATGTCCACCAATATTTATTATTTAAATTTTTTAGCGATTTTTTTCAAGGTAAAACTTTTCCTATGTTTCAATCAAGTCTATCTATTTATATAAATTATTGAAATTGGTACAGCTGTTATGAAGTGCATAATCGAGTACAGACGAACAAATATCGCATCGCATGTATAAGATTAGTGACCTTACTGTAAAAACCGGAATCTCATCGATTTTTCGTTTCAAAATCCCACCAGAATTTAGGGTCCAAGGGGAAAAATTAAAGTTCCCTTGTGAGGTAAGGTTTTTGCTGTACAACTATAAAGCTAGACTCTACATGTCCTTTTTAAGTATTAGTACAATTATGTACATTGTACATACCATACCTAATCAAACCGACAATAGCCATTTGTCTGTCTTAATTAATTAATTTCAAATCGCACCGTCCAAAATACGTTCACTTCTGACAATTTAATTTACAATAGCTTGCAGCTGCAGATATGTATTAGTGCACAAATTAACCAATTTGTGCACTAATAATGTTAATAGAATTCCATTAGGACACAATTTGGTATGTGCATTCTTGGCAGCTTGGAGGTTATGCCAAATGTAATATTTGGAGGTGCCTCTGACTGCCCCTTTTAAACATCTAAGATGAGTGCCTACAAATCAGCCGCTAGGAATTACAGTCCGTAGTTCCGTACCCAATGGGTAAAAACCTATTACTAAGACTCCGCTGTCCGTCTGTCTATCACAAGGCATGAATCGTGATAGCTAGACAGTTAAAATTTTCACAGATGATGCAATTCTGTTGCCGCTATAACAACAAATACAATAAACAGAATATAATAAATAATTAAGTGGGGATCCCATACAAAAAAGTGTTTTTTTGTCGTTTTTTAAAGATAAAAGTTCGTGCGCGAGTCCGACTCGCACTTGGCCGATTTTATTTATTTAATTTTAGATTTTTGATTGTTACCACTTTTATTATTTTTATTGTCCGAGTCTCTTGTGCGTTTAGCACAACACAAAAACCCTACATATTACTTGTGAAAAGTTTCATAAAAATTAAGTTATAGGCACCAAGCCGTGTTTGTTGTCTAATTCATTTAAGCATGGTCGCGAGGAATAAAGTGTTCTTCACTTACCTACCTCAAAAAATGATGCATAGTGATCTAAGCGATTTTATTGAAATAAATATTAAAATTTGAATTTGAATTAACACAACTTTTTATTATTTAATAGAAAGCTCTTAAAATAAATAGTGGAAAATTTTAAAAATAATTTCATAATTTCGTATTTCGAAGCTCATCCCTGAACATATATATAAGTTTACAACGTGAATAAACTAAAACCGTGGTGTTCGTTTAGTCAAAAGGCTTTTCGCCCACTAATGAGGAAGCGAGAGTAAAAATTTCCCTCTTGAAAAGAAAATTTCAGTCTAACTATCTCTTCTAGCGGCGCGCAACACTTTTAAATGCAGCTCCTGTAAAACATTTATGAAAACCACCTGCTTTTTATCTACTTAGCTATACCGTTTTAGTGGAACTAAAATGTACGGTGGGTTTTTTAACTTTGACGCCATTTTACAACCTAATACGGTCAGCGACATAGTTGCTTTAGGTACAATTTAATTTTGATGTTTGAACTATATAATGTAAGTACCTAAGCAGGTGTTTTGTTACAATCGTTGACCCGATCTCAAAGCTACCTATAACTAATTTAAAAAAAAATACAATCTCTTACGATCTTTGTTGAAAACAAAAATAAATAGGATCACGACTGTAATCCTCAAGTACGGTAGACATCCTCTTAGATCTCCAGATTTCTCTCCGATTTAAATAAGTCGAAACTACACAAACGAAGTCGCGGGTTTTTTTTTGTATGTTTGTTTGTAATGGATAAACTAATCTATTTTACCAATTTTTAAAGTTCTTTCAAAAGTTACTATCATCAGCAAGTAACATGAGACATTAACATTTCAAAAAAATTTGAGATCTTCGTGATAATTGCAATAATTAGCTTAGAAGTATCAAAAATTAGCTTAGCACACCCATACGAAGCCAGGGCAGGCAGGTTTGGAATTACTACTTCTCGTTCTTCGTTCTCTTCGTTGGAATTACTACCAAAACGATTTTCCTTTTGTCTCGTAGACACCTGGCAGGCACGAATATTAACAACAAACCAAGGCTTAGTACTTATTTTCAAAGGCAAATTCTCATTACATTTTGTTACAAGCACTTCATTAAAACTTGTGATCTAATTTAAACTGGAGCCCTACATATTCTCCTTTCAAAAAGGGAAAATGGGACGTCAGTTTTATCTAACTTTGTAAGGACTTTGCCACCTACTCAAGTAACCTATTAGTTCAATTTATAAGTAGGGTTATACGAAGTCTAATTACGCAGTTACTAAATAAGACCCTAATTAGGGCTATGGAGCTTGCAAATTCAGTCAAATATCAACAAACAACATACTAAAAACTAGCCGACCCGTGACAGACTTTGACATGTCTGTGTAGTCAAAACTGATGTCAGTTTTTTGCACACCAGAGCAATCTATACCACAATCATCCCTTTTGCATTTTTTTTATCATTTTGGGAATGTTTTTCGGACTATATAGCACTCTGTGTTTTATTTGGGCATTATATCTACATCTACAGCAAATTTAATCTTAATCCTTTTTATCGTTTAAGCCTGATTGAAGAACAAACATATAAGAAAATCAAAAACTTTCGCATTTATAATATTACTAGCTGCTCGCCCCGGGCTTCGCACGGGTACCTGTTTTTTTTAGTAGTTAGCATTCTATACATGAAAGGTTGCAAGCCCATCGCCACTTATTTTGGCTATTATTTGTAAAATATTAACTTCCACATTTGCGATCATAATAATTTGCTTTTACATGATCAGGGTGTGTACGAGGCTTAAATACCTATGTAACAAAGCTTGCAATTAACAGAACGACTCACCAGAATTCCCTGAACTTACAACAGTAAAGGGTATCGTTGAAAGCAACAAAGCTAGATTAAGAGATGTCGTAACTCTCATGTATGCCTCGATCACTACACGAGCTTCAATTCTCAGCGTAATACGTACAGTGGACAAAACAGCACACAAATTAAACCTTATTGCAATATGCTTAAGGTGAAATTTATTGATGCAATTTTGCCTGGTGTACGGCAGCTGTAAACCTTTATCGGCTCCTTAGTAATTCGAGGTTTTATGTGCTTATATATCAGGCCTGGGAAAGCCTGGAAAAGACACTCAGTTGCTTCTAAGCACGCTAGCGTTAAATTTGAGTTGAGCTAAGAACCTAAATTTCGGTAAGCTTTTAAGTGCAAAATTCCGTTGGACGAAGATACTATTGAAGTAATTGACTAATGTAGCGAGTGGATTAGCAAGCTAAAGTGGCAGTAGGCGGGGTACATAGCTTGGTGAACCGACGGCCGCTGAAGCGGAAAGATTCTCGAGTTCAGCCCCCGATAGGAAGAATACCTACAAATAAAAATTCGATCGACGGAAACCAGATAACTGATAAATTTATCTGCTTTTCTTTGTAAACACATATTTATAGTAACTACAATATAATAGCCAGATATTGAACAAGTATTATATACTAGCAGTCCGCCCCGGCTTTGCATGGGTATACTATTGAAGATTATGGGCAAACTTTTGATGCCTTAATTTAAATTATTGCTATTATTGTGGGAATCTAATTTTTAGGGTTCCGTACCCAAAAGGTAAAAACGGGACCCTATTACTAAGACTTCGCTGTCCGTTTGTCCGTCTGTCCGACTGTCTGTCACAGGGCTGTATCTCATGAACCGTGTTAGCTAGACAGTTGAAATTTTCAAAGATTATGTATTTCTGTTGCTGCTTTATCAACAAATAATAAAAACAGAATAAAATAAATATTTAAGGGGTGCTCCCAAACGTGTTTTTGCGCCGTTTTTTATAGATAATGCTACTGAACCCTTCAAGAGCGAGTACAACTCGCTCTTGGCTGGTATTTAATTTTTTTAAATAATCATATCCTTTTATTTATTTTAAATAAAAAAAAACTTTTTTTTTAATAAGTAGCTTTTGATAGGTAACAGTCGTGATCCTATTTCATTTAATAAGTAGTAGTGTAAATGTTGGTAATTGTTCATCACATAAATGTTTGTTCTGGGTAGGAATCAAACACACAACCTACAGCGCAGATAGCATAGCTACTTCTAACTGAGCTGTGAACCTTAATTCTTTGTGTCAGTTTTAATTTCTTGATCAATATCTTCTTTTCTAAACGAGAAATGAGTCAGATGTAAAAGAACCTACGCAACAAAACCTTGTTATCTCGTGGAGGCGTAATTTGATGAAGTTCTCTCCGTCAAAGTGATGTGTCTGATTACAAAAATTTACTCCTTCTAATCCAATAATACTCTTGACTTGACTTGACTGGCCTCACAGCTCAGTTGGTAGTAACTCTGCCTTCTGTGCTGTAGGTTGTGGGTTCGATCCCCACCCAGGACAAATATTTGTGTGATGAACATAGATGTTTGTTCTGTGTCTGGGTGTTAATATGTATAATAAGTATGTATTTACAAAAAAAAAAAAGTATATATAAGTATTCTATCAGTTATCTGGTTCCCATAATACAAGCTTTGCTTAGTTTGGGACTAGATGGCGCTGTGTGTAAAGTCCGCCAATATTTATTTATTTTATTTATTTATTTAATATCGCTCACAGCCGGCGCTCGCCTTTAGTTTAGTTATCTCATATCCGACTTTTTCTATTCTCCGGACATTAATAAATTCTTTTTAACCCATAATTATGTACGCCTAGACTTAAGTATCTATTTAAAATTGTTAATTAGAAATAATGAAATTCGTGAAAACACTAAGTTTTTCAATACGAGTAGTAGGTACATATATTATAATAGTATATATAGGCATATTTTTCAATTACAAATTACAAAATATTTTTGAAGTTTTCTATTGAAAGGTCAAATCTGCTTAAAGCTGGCCTCAAAAAAAAAATATCTTTCTCATGTTATTGACAAGATAGGTCAATATATCAAGCGCGATTTCCACATGCCATCGGCCATCTTATTCTATGATGTTCATCGCTTTTTCACCCATTCGCACGGCTATTTTAAAATGTTGCAGAAAACATCCCTACTCACAGAGTTTTTTAAAATGTGCCGGGAAACGATATTCATGTTCACAGCGGCCTCGTTAGTGGCGAGCGGCCATTTGATTTTTAAATTCATCGTGTATTACCTCTTCTCTATGCCTTCTTTTGACCTTTTTTATTCTTTTTGACACCCAGTGTAAAAAATACCACTAAGCCGGTTTATTCTAACTTTATTTTTTAACTAGCTGACCCGTGCCCGCTTCGCTGTGCGTAAGACATTTCTAATACCATCGTGGACTTTTTTGTAGACGTTTTTAAGGTATACAATACTGTAGTTCATTATTTTGATGTATCTCGTGGGGTTCAGCCAGCATTTGCAATGTAAGCGCAAAAAAATGTGTTTATTTACGACATCACATTAGAAACCTCTAAAATTATCAGTGTTTCACTACTATATTATGCATGTATTATACATATAAACCTTCCTCCTGAATCACTCTATCTATTAAAAAATAACGCATCAAAATCCGTTGTGTAGTTTTAAAGATATAAGCAAACATACATACATACATACATACAGACGCGGGAAGCGGAAAGCGACTTTGCTTTATACTATTTTTTTAATAAAGACTAAAGACAGGTAGTCATATTATGGTTCCTCGGCTAATTAATGAACTACCTATTGACTTACGAATATTTTACGATAATACGTCAAAAACCGATTTCCTGAATCTGACGCAGACGAAGCCGCGGGTAAATGCTTTAATACCATACCTACTTTAAAAAGCTTATTTTATTCACGCAAAACAGTGAATAAAAAGGCCTTTTATTCACTGTTTTGTTTTTATTCACTATTTTGGTGTTTGAATTTGGAACACAAAATATATCCGGTCTCTATTTCAATGCTTACACAAACTCCTTGCGCTGAGATTCGAAATTCAAAACTATTTGGTGCAAATAAATTCTCGAGATTTGATTGGTCGATATTTGCGACAAGGAGTTTGGCATTAGATTAAATAAATATTCTCGTAGTCATGGTATAAAGTATACTATGCAACTCCTGAATAAAGTACGAATTTATATCGAGGGCCATGAATCACTCGCGTCGTTCAGGATTCTAACAGTTGAATCACTCGCTGCGCTCGTGATTCAATCATTAGAATCCTTCACTTGCTCGTGACTCATCTACGGCCCTCGCTTTAAATCTGTCCTTTATTCACTAGTTGCATAATATACTATTTTCTATACCAGAAAACCTACCTAGATTTCTATTAAGCTGAAAACATAATAGCAGAAACTTTTCACGATAAAGATATTATATGTAGATCTAGATTTCTATTAGAATAGATTTTTGATAAGTAATTATACATAATTTATATCATTAATTTATTCGAAAAGCTAAGGCGGACCACGCGCCGACGTGTGTTTGTCGTCATTGCAGCGGTCGGTAGGATTATTTATCGAAGTGATTAAAGATGGGTACTTTATTCACATATACTACAATTAGAGATACAACATAAAATTTATTAAAAAAAAATATAATCGACATGAAACCTAAACAGAACCTTCAACAACATTAATTTATAACAATAAAAGATATCAGCACATAAACCTAACTACCAATAACTAAATCTCTAAATATAATTCTGACAACTAAAAGCGTCCGTCACGTCCGAAAGCCACACGAAGAGTGAGCCCGCTGCCCTCTCGTTGTTTCCTTTTATACAGCGCTGCTCGGCCCAGCCTTAGGAGTAGGGTGATCATATAAGACGGCCGTTCCTGATAGGAGGTCGTCCTCGACCGCATTGTCATTATTTTCAGAGTCTTTCAAGGGTTGGCAAGCCTGGTCATCATCGTCGTCATCATTATCATTACCGTCATTATCAATTAGATTTGTTTCTGTAACATACAAGACATCATACATGAGGATTTGCATAGGTAGTACAATACTGTGTAGTCGGAAGCTAAACGAAAGCAATATGAAGTTTCAGAATTGTACATATTACGGCAATAATAGATGAACTGAAACATAAAAGCCAGTACCACGAGCGCAAGCGTGCACTCAAGCGCCCGATAGTAAAGGTCCTATGTAGCTATTTAGTTGAAAGCATAAAATAAGAAAATTTTGAACTTTTAACTTCAGACTCATAAACAACACAAAACAATAAAAATATAATGCATTGCGAATGATAGCATTCCGGTCTACCATCAAACGCACTACATTACTGAAAAAGTGAAAGAGGTAGGTACTGTGACAAGCCCGCGTTATCTTGCCAGACAAGCCCACGTTATCTTGCCTTTACCTCTTAGACTAGCCCTCGTTATCTAGTCAGACAAGCCCACGTTATCTTGTCTTCATGTACATTTCATAGACTAGCCCACGTTATCTAGTCAGACAAGCCCACGTTATCTTGCCTTCATGTACATTTCATAGACTAGCCCACGTTATCTAGTCAGACAAGCCCACGTTATCTTGCCTTCATGTACATTTCATAGACTAGCCCACGTTATCTAGTCAGACAAGCCCACGTTATCTTGCCTTCATGTACATTTCATAGACTAGCCCACGTTATCTAGTCAGACAAGCCCACGTTATCTTGCCTTCATGTACACACGATCACACAATCGTAGAACACACAGAAAAACAGCTGTCTATGTTATCAACATCGTCCTGTTGTGCCTGGTTTTCCACTAGCCGTTCGGCCGTCCTTTGTTCATCTTTCATTCGCAATCAGATGTTGCCCGATTGACAACGAAGTTTCGCTACTCATTGCGGTGTATACCCTCACGACCTGCTACGTTCACGGCGAGCGTAAATAACAGCACGTCTGGAATCAGAACTACAACATTATGTACGCCGTGGGATGTAGCCTTGCGAAAAACTGCGCGAACACCAACCACGTGAGTGCGGGCTACGTGAACGCCAATGTCGTGGACATCGCAAACAATGCTCACGCGATCGGGATCGAAGCGATCTATTTATTTCGCGTTATTTACTCTAAAAACACGACCAAGCAAAAGAAAATCACCAAAAGAGGGTATTCCGATTTTTCATTGTTACTAGAAAACGTTTCAGAGTTACAGCTTATTATAGGGCTTACCATGTTGGATATGTTTACTAGGACAAAGTGGCGTTAACTCACGCTTAAATATAGACCATGTGCGGGCATAATGATCATCTCAGCTAACCAAACCTTGGCGTCTTTAAGACCTGAAACTTGAACGTGGGGTTATACGAGACTTCTTAGGTAGGTAAGCAAAACGCATATCGCTTTCATTAGAATTATAAATTCACCAAAAAAAATCAGGTAGTCGTGATGACGCTGTTGATAGTGTTGCGACCTATATGAGCAACGATAATATAATCGACCTCCATACGCCTTCGGCGTGACGGCAATCAACACTCAATGATCGTGATTGGGACCTATCTCGCGAATATGCCATAGTTGCGTCGTGGCATAAGAAAAGCTTTTCGAGCCTGACCTTGTACGATCCGCTTTGTGATCGGTAGCACGACAAACCCCGCAAACAGAAAGGCGCACGGACATGAGAGCCTCCTTTCGAGCGATGCTTTGATTGATCACGTGATGTACTTCGCGGTATTTCACATAAGAAATAATAAAAATGTACTTACGTGAAGGTTTACAACCAAAATTTACAACAAAAATAAAACTTGAAAATTTTCTCGAATTGCGGGTACCTAGTTTTGTTCCGTTTTGGTGTATACTTGTGGGCCTTATTTTTTGGCTCTTTATCCCAATTATTTACTAACCGAGCGCGATCAACTTCTGCACACCACACATCAAAGTCATGCACGCTTGGGTCAAAAGGCGATATGTAAAAGTTATGAGCTTTTGTCTTAAAAAGAGTAGTCATCGCACCTACTATACCCTCGGCTGCATCTTTTACCTTACTAATACTAGTCTCTGGCACCTGAGAGTTTGAAACTCCGGTCGTCACCCCAGTAATGCCCGAATCTGGCTCGCTAACTGGAGGTGGTACAACGAGGGGTAGGGAGGACAAGGTGTGGCTCTCCTCACGAGGGAGGGATGGTATCGTGTGGCTTTCCTTAAGCGGATGTGACGGACAATTATTCAACGGTGTCGATGTAGGCAATCTACTCTCAATTAATTCCAATCTCGAAAGAATACGATCATAAACTACATCACGCGAGCTATTACGGTGGCCATAGGAACCTTCACGACGTCTACTACTACGTGATCGAGACCTATGCGAGGGGTCGCGATGCTTAGACGACCTTTCGTGACGGTTCGGCGATTGATTTCGACGGCGACTAGATAAAGGCGGTGTGCGACGACTATTCGCACTGCCATGACGATGATCGCGTGATCTACTATCATTTTGACGTTGCCTACGTGACAAATCTCGTTCTCCCGACCGAGAAGAACGTCCAGACATTTTATAAAAATATGAGGGTACTTACGATTTTTCGATGAAAACAACACTACACAAAAAACACCTAGTAAATCAGACTAACACACTAAACACAACGCTAAAACTTATTAACTTGGATGACGAACAGTCTACACGTGGTCTTTAACGATCCCACTTCTGAAATTAGAGATACAACATAAAATTTATTAAAAAAAAATATAATCGACATGAAACCTAAACAGAACCTTCAACAACATTAATTTATAACAATAAAAGATATCAGCACATAAACCTAACTACCAATAACTAAATCTCTAAATATAATTCTGACAACTAAAAGCGTCCGTCACGTCCGAAAGCCACACGAAGAGTGAGCCCGCTGCCCTCTCGTTGTTTCCTTTTATACAGCGCTGCTCGGCCCAGCCTTAGGAGTAGGGTGATCATATAAGACTACATTATAAAATAGGAGATGTGGCTTGTTCACAAGTATTTATTTTTTCGTTTCGAACAAAAACAATCGTCGACTGGGAGCGCCTTAACACGTATTTATAAACTAGTTTACCCGTGCCCGCTTCGCTGGTCGACAGATAGTTTGACAACTGGTATTCCAATCTTCAAAATAAATTAAAGCCTATAAGTTGGCAAGGACTAATAGCTACATAACAAAAAAAGTTTCATCAAAATCCGTTAAGTAGTTTTTGCGTGACAGTCGGACAACAGACAGAATGACAGACAAAAATTTCTAAATGTTTTTTTTTTTTTTTGGCTTGTGTTTAAAGGCCCCTAGGAGTATTTTGTTAGTTTTTATTCAATGTACAGAATTTAACTCTTCTACAGTTTTATTATATGTATAGATTAGTTTTTCGAATTAAAATAACTAAACCATTACGAATAGCTTGTTTGAATTCCGGAGAAATAGGTAAACTGCCGGTGGCATATGGCACTCCAAAACGTCAAGCGGTTTCGAGTAAAGTAGGTACTTTGATTTGAATAATTTTGTCTCGGCTCAACATGTTGCGTACTCATACTCAACATGGCGTAAGTTGTAAGCAATTGTTTTTTTGTTTTTTACCTACTTCACCTACTGGTTATCGGATAGATATCTTCTATCTTATCCTAACGAATGCGCAAGTTTGTGAGTTTGTTTTTACCTCAATCGACAAAACGGAATAAGATGAAATTTGCTGAAGATGTAGATATAATCAAATGATAAAAAAAACGTAAAAAGGATGATTATGGTTTATGACGCTGGTGTGCAAAAAATCTGTCATCAGTGTTCACATCAGTCGTCATAGCAACGTGCGTTACTCTATGAGTTTATTGAAATTTGGTAAGGACATGTCTGTCGCGGATCTGCTAGTATTATATAATAACGAAATACAACACTGTAAGTAGCCTAGCATCAAGCAAAGTTGGGCTCCGTTCAATATTTGGTGAAAAACATGTTTTTCATTTTTTTACTGTGAATATATAATTTTTGTGATGGCTCAATGCAATTTGGTGAGATTACTGTAAAATAAGAGGAATTGTTCCGTGTAATAAGGGCACACGTCGCATAATACCGTCGTAAAATGTTTCATCGCGACAAAATAACTGGGACCTTATTAAATTCCGACATTGGCTTATCTTTTTGTATCACGAAATAAGGATTTAAGGTGTGAGTTAATGGGTTAGTCCCAATCCTGGGTTGAACCCGTAAGTTCAAATTGTTTTGAAAATTTAATCAGCCTATTCTTTTTTTATATACAACTAGCTTCTTCCTTTGGATTTGCACGTGTGACAGGACAAACAGCAGATTATGGACAGCAAAGTCTTAGTAATAGGGTTAAGTTTTTACTCTTTGGGTATGGAATCCTAAAAAAGGCCAAACAAACAAACCAACAAAAGTACAAACATACTTTTGAATTATAATATAGAAAAACAAAAAAAAACCATCCAAATGGAACCAGCCAAGAAGGAGTAATCAGTGTACCTACATAAATAAAACATACTTAGTCACCGATTTGATAATCTCTACAAATTTTTTTCAGTCGGTTAAAATTATGATCGGACTTAAAATTATAGTCATTGAATTGGCAACCTACAACCTAGACCAGGCATAGTCAAACAAAGGTGGGATAATAACTTTACAACAAAGTTCAAGACAAACTTCGTAAAGAGTCAGTTTAAGTTATTCGTTTGCTGACTTAAGTTTTGATTTCTATGAATCCTGAGTCGCTATTTAAAGGCCGTCATCTTAATATATATAAATTACGCGTCACGTTGTTTGTCCGCGATGGACTCCTAAACTACTTAACCGATTTTAATCAAACTTTGCACATCGTGTGCAGTTTAATCCAACTTGAAAGATAGGATAGCTTGCATTTTAATTTATAGTCGCAATATAATTTTATTACTAACTAGCGACCCGCCCCGGCTTCGCACGGGTAGCATGTTATTATACATATAAACCTTCCTCCTGAATCACTCTATCTATTAAAAAAAACCGCATCAAAATCCGTTGTGTAGTTTTAAAGATATAAGCAAACATACATACATACGCGGGAAGCGGAAAGCGACTGCTTTTTATTATGTAGTGATAGTGATGACTGTAGACACAGCCACGCGTGGCTGGGTCTGCTAGTAAAATATATTTTGTATACAATCACACAGTCTAATAATCAACAAATTAATTGTAACTAGTTTGAGTTTTGTTCTGATACCATGTTTTGTTGTATTTACAACAATACTCAAACAAAATTGTTGTAGATACCATGCATGGTATCATGTATAATACTCAAACTAGTTACAATTAATTTGTTGATTAGGTATAGGTATTCAACAATTTAACCCGTTGCGAAAATAGAATGTACTGTTGAACTTTTATGTCTTTGGTGAGTTTCCATACTCGGAACTTTTCGAAGCTCTACGTAGCGGACCAAACACAGCGCTCGACATTTTCAAACTCGAATTTTGAAGCGCTGTCATTGGTCGGCGCCGCACAGCTTCTCACAGCTCCGTACAGACCCGCACAGCAGGGCTATTTTGTAAAAAACATGAATATCATGTTATGATGTTGAATGCAATACCTAATGTTAGAGAATACCTAATCTGTACACTTTTCATAGTAACTATTCACAGTTTATGCACATATATATACCTACGCTTCAGCGTAGGTATTGTATTGGAAGCGTAGGTATGGGTGCCTAAACAGCATAAAAAGCGTAGGTATTATGGCATTCAGTACCATAACATGATAATCATGTTTTTACAAAAAAGCCCCATAGCTCCGCGTAAGTGAAAACTCATCCTTAATCAGGCACTTGCCTGCCATGTCAATAAGGTCAACACGGTAGGTTTTGCATTAAATAATTAATCGTTACGGATTAATTTATAGGTCGTAAACTTTAAGATAATCGAGACAATTTACTTTTTCAAGGGCTAATTTTACAATCACCAGAATGTATTAATGTTGAATACCTAAATTAGACATTTCTTAATCATAACTATAGATTTTAACACGGGTGTTTATCACATAATTACCTTAAAACGTAGGAAAAATAAATTAAAGGTAATTACGTGATAAACACCCGTGTATCTATAGTTATGTCTACTAAATCACGATAGTTTGAAAAATATTTTTTCTTAATCAGTATAATCAGAAAAGCTTTTTTTTACAGCTAGATCTTATTTATACTTACATAAGTTATTTTATGGAATGCTAACTACTGCAAAATGTGGGCGTGCCTTTGACTACCCCCACTAGACATCTACGAAGGATCTAAGTGTCTGGAGATCTGAGAGGATGTCTACCGTAATTGGGGATTACAGTCGTGATCCTAATTTTTATTTTTTATTTAACTAAAAATATGAAAAAAAAACCTTAGTTACAACATTACGGTTGTTTTATGTCGTACACCGCTTTTTAGAAACCCAAGCCATAACTGCTCAAGTTTTAACTACACGCAATTGTAAGAAAAACTATTTCGGAACTATCAAAGTTAACCGAGAATTACCGCTTGCAAATTGCCAGTAATTTCGAAAATGAACTTTGAAATTTCGTGTTAAGTTTTGTTGGAAATGACGTTAGATGTTATGAAAATTGGGGTATTATTTCGTAATTTATTTTCAAGCGTGTGTGTAAGTAAATGTATATTTATAAAAATCAATGCCACTTTTCGTTGTAATTTTATAACTCAAGAACGGGCTCACCTATCCAAACCAAATGTTTAGGCTTTGCTTTGTATGTGAAGTTTGCACAAAATCGGTAGAGCGGTTCTTCATTTATCACATTTTTTGTAACAAATGAATTCAATAAATGGCGGATCATTTTGTAAATGGGGATTTTTCTGTCAAATTGAACCTCTTTTCAGATAGGGATTGTGCTGTATATACATCAGAATAACACATAGGCTACTTTTCATCCAAGTACCACCCGTGCAAGGCGGGGCGAGCAACTAGTCTTGTATATAATACTAGCAGTCCGCACCGGCTTCGCAAGGATGTACCTATTAATGAAAATTATAGGCATATGTTTGATACCAATGCGAGCAGGGTAACGCGCGCGTTTAATGGTCCACTCACCCTGAAGAAGATTCTCTAGATGAATCGAAACATTGTCGGTGTCCTCATTGACAATTTATCATTTAGTGAGTAATTTCCCGTTGTTGTAATAATGTGTTGATACCTTAGGTTATATAAATGCGATTTTCGTGAGGATTTCTAATTTGTTTATAAATAAAATATAATCAGACAACAAACACGGAATGGGATCTATATTTTTTTTCAATAATCCTTTTAATAATGCTTTTAGAGCTCCAGTGTGGTGCCGATCGAACAATGTAAAGGCTCAAGCAATACAAAAAAATATCCTAATATAATATTATAAATGTGAAAGTTTGTGAGTTTGTATGTATGTTTGTGACTCAATCAGGCCTAAACGACAAAACGGATTAAGATGGAATTTTCTGTAGATGTAGATATAATGCCCGAATAAAACATAGACTACTTTAAAATATGAAAAACATCCCCAAAAAAATAAAAAAACGCAAAAGGAATGATTTTGGTATAGATGGCGCTGGTGTGCAACCAATCTGACATCACAGACTAAAAACATTCAGTATTTTCTATTTGATTGTTTAAATTTGACAGGACAACGTCTGTCACGGGTCGGCTAGTATTAAATAAGTAAATATGCAAAAATGACAAAATACAAATTTAACCTTTTCGTAGTAAATAAATTTTGACTGGGGTAATATATGTATATAGACAAGTCTATTACTAGTACCTTTATCACCATTTATTACCATACGACGGTATTTCCCAAGTGGAAATCAACACAATCGTTTCAAAGTCAACCCAAAGTATCCGTCGAAGTAGGAGTAACTCCTATTTCGTATTTTGTCGCCGCGTCGCCAAAACAAACTTGAAACCTATCCGGGACCGAAATATAACAGGATCACTTACCACGTTTTTTTTCAATATTTCCCAATTTGATACGGTGTAAGACGCATTTAGACGGTGCGCTATAACATAAAATCATATCTCGCTTTTATTGTTTTGCGCTCTGGAATTGCCAACGCAAAATTACATTTTATCTAACAATTTCTGTCAAAAAAATTAATTGTAATAATGACAAAACAATATCCAATCTTTTGATTCGATGGTTTTAGGTATAAATAACGGTCGTACAGCAATATATATTTCTATTCCAAAACATATTTGCTAACTAACCTACTTAAAATGATAAAACAAAACATTGCAAAAAAACCAGTTAGATTTTTTACCCATGGGCTTGCAAACTGTCACGTATGCAAATCGAATGTACATAAAATCGATAGATTAAATTAGTGAAGGATTTGAGCGCCTGCATTTCTGAGAGAATTGCTGCGTAAGTAATTCTGTTACTTTTTTTTTATATTTTATCTCACCGTTTGAATGCAACTCAAAACCAGCAAGACAATGGAAAGTAATCGACAGTGACAGGGGAGGGGCTAAATTTCGTTAAAATAAAAGCGTACAGAGAGCGTAAGATATAGCGCCTACGTGGTCGCCGTGAGATCCCGAGAGCTCCTACAATGGAGAATTGGAAAAAGCTTTTATAATCCGGCACGTGACACACATGCTCAATCGGCCATATCTTAGAGCACCTACACACGGCCCGGCTTGCGGCTGGAACCTTATAGACACGGACGGGATATTGAAGTTTGTGAAAAATAGTTTGTAAAAATGAAATGAAATAGGATCTCGACTGCTAATCCCCAAGTACGGTAGACATCTTCTCAGATCTCAAGGTTGTTAAGATCCTTGACGATGTCAAAAGTCGACGTCTATACATTACATTTGGCACTTGTTCCCATTTTGCGGTAGTTAAAATTCCACTTGTGACAGGTTGCAAGCTCTTCGCCGCTTACAATAATACTGTCAACCGCTTATAACAGGTAAAGTTTACTTAAACTTCATTCGCAATACATTATTTATTGTTATTATTATATTTTTCTCAAAAGGGGTTGACGTAAGGCAGGCCAGTTGTAAAACATAAGCCAAATTGTCTTCGCAACATGTTTGTCAACATGTTGTGCCGACCCCACATCAAATGATGATGATTTACTTAACAAAGTGACAGTAAAAAAGCCATAAGAATGCGCGATGCGAACCTTGCTTGATTCTTACTAACCATTGTGTTGTTTAGAAATAACCACTCTTTTTTAGCCATAAGCAAAAATAGATCATCATATTGCGCATCCAGTTGTTTTAACGTTCTCTCTCAGCGCACATACAACTCTACTTGAAGTCAGGGACGCCCGTAATTTTCTTCCCAATGCTGTTCTGTTCGATGTAAAATATTTGTCTACGTTCGGCATGGGCGACTTGGTAAGGTCAGTCATAAAGTTATGTAGGATATACTGCTTATTGGGAATAGCATCATAATTTCAGTTCGGAAAGTAGGTTGTAGAATTTGGAATCAGAAGTAGAACTCAGTAAATTCTAAGAATAAGAGAATTGGAAACAGCACAGTTGAAAGAAGTTCGTAATAAACGTTTTTTTAATTAAAATAATGAATTACAAATAATTTAGCAGTCTTATGTAAATTTGGCTTGTTAGTGATTTCTTTCTTTTGTATTTTGTTATGTAATTTTTATAACATGTAATTTTCTTTCTGTTTACATAAAAATAAGTAATAATACTCATTAGAAAAAGGTAATTTTTAAAGTTTGCTACTTGAATTTACCATTAAGAAATGAAAACTGATATTTTAGTGAATGTGCAGATTACATGGCTTTTACATTATCTATCACCTCATAAAAATCAATGACAGGTATGAAGGTGAGTTTTCACCTACGCGAAGACCAATCGCAGTGCTCGAAATAGTTGACCCAAAAATGTCGAGCGCTATGATTGGTTAATTCACGGTCCGCACCAATAGAAATGCACCCTTAAGCATATAAATTTGTTTCTTGGAGATTGATTAAAGAATATATCATAAGAAATTGGTAGTTCCGTAAATCTTTCTAGATGGCGCCACGCGATTGGAAATGTACTACTACAAAAAAAACTAGCTGACCCATAGACATAAGATTTATGTCTATGAGCCGAGCACAGACTATGTGATTAGTGGAGTTTTCTATTCTCGGTCAGCGAATTCCATTTATTTACATAAATGTATTTATGAACCATATAAGTTATCTGGCTCCCATAACACTAACTGTGCTTAATTCTGAGCTAGATGGTGCTGTGTGAAACCACCAATATTGGTTTATTTTATTTTAACTATATTACCACGTTTTTGCTTATATTGCTGACGTTTCAAGACAGTCTCAGGTGCTCTTCATCACGAGCATCGCCTGAGACCGCTATCAACGATATATTGCCGAGTACAGTATACTATAACAACCACGATAGTTTTAATATATTTTATTATTAAAGCAAACTTATAGTACTTAATAATAATGTATGAAAATAGACAATGCGCCAGACCAAGAAATCCGAGAGATTTCTCATCCCATTAGGCCTTTCCTTACACCAGTGGCGGATTTACCACCAGGCTGAGTAGGCTGGAGCCTAGGGCGGCAGATTTTAGGGGCGGCAAATTTAGGTAAATGTTTTTAAACATCTTATTTATTAGCCTTTATCGTCCCACTGCAGGACAGATGCCTCCTCCCTTCCTTCTTGGCCAATCACTTGATTTTTCCAAATGTCTTACAGGAATCACCACTTTTAACTAAATCGTTGGATTGTAAAAATAATCTATGGGGGTGGGGGGGGTCAATAGCCTACTGGCGGCAAATGTGTAAGTCCGCCACTGCTTTACACCCGGCTCTTCATGGTTTGTGGCTGTGTATTATGTTACGCCAACACTTCCGATGCGACTCTCGACCGATCTGGTATCGTAGTTTCGTTGCATAGTAAACTAAAACACAAAAACTAAACCTATGCTTACATATTACCATAATTCGTAGGTATTTAAAAATGATTTATTTTAAATACCGGTTAGGTTTCATAAGTTTGGCGAAATGATAAACTTATCGTTTAAAATTAAAATTATAATAATTAACAAGTGCCTAATGGAAACTTGTGTGGTTATTCATACAATATTTTTGACGTTCTATTTCTATTATTTTAGGGTTGGTTATTAGATGATAGATGATAGATAGATATATTAGATGTCGAAATTATCGGATTTAAACGTATAAGTATCATACGTTTATATCCAAATTTCAAATTTCATCGAAAGCGGTTCATTGGTTCAGTCATTAAGACATCATTTACAATACAAATAAAATTAAAAAAAAAACAAATACCTGTACAAGTTTATAAACGAGGAGGTATTAGGTATGAAAACGGACATTCGAAGTTGAAGCAGTAATCGAAATTGTATCTCAATCTCTAAATCAAAATTGGACTTTATGAAAATGAACATAAATATCTGTGCAATTGTGTTTAATATACGAGTAATAATTTTAAACGACGTATAGTTTACCACTAAAACAGCGCAGAATTCAAGAGATGTGATAAACTAGTAGGTACACGTCTACGTAAAATAAAGCTAAGTTCGCTGCCAAACAACAAATACAATTGCTTCAGAAATAACTTTCCCTTCACGAGCACCAGCAGAAACTACGACGGCAGACAGCTTATAGATTGCTCCGTATTATGTTACTATCCTCTTATAATATAATCGGCGAAGAACCTCGACAAATAAGATCGTAAAATTGCTCACCAAAAATAATATAATTTTGCGACAACGTGTTTTTTTCGCGTCGGACCTATAATAGAGGGCGCGCTGTTTGTTCTCTTTCAAACAAATCCGGAAAAAATAAAACAGATATTAGGAGCATCCTCACCGGCCGGGGCGCCCGCCTCGCACATTAGTGTCCCCGAAAGCGTCCCATTCTTATTCAAATATTTCCGGCAATTTGTTTGTCCTATCGTTCAGAACCCCACACAATAGCTGAATAAAGAAAACGGACTTTTCCGCAAGAAACATTTATGATATATTGAAATTGTCCAATACTCGAAAAGATGCTGCCTAATGACTCGTGAATAATGCAACTCCAACGGGACTTTGTATTAATATTGCGTTTGAATTTCAATTGTTTTGAATGCCCCAATAACGATGTACCAACCAACAAAATAAGTTCTTTGCCAAAATACTTAGGCGGGTTTATTAATGCAGTCAGACTGCATTACTCACGCCGAACTGATTCCTTTGTTCGTTCGCCTTTTGAAGCAAGGAAATGTAATAGAGTCGAGGAAGTTCCTTTGCGATTCGATTCGCGAATGAAAATCCGTCAAAGTCCACTGAGTAGATCGCTACATAACGGACTTAGGGCTTTCACGCGCCAACTTTTTGATCACCCAGAAAATGATGGAGCGAGTCGGAAACGATTTCATTAAATGGTACGTCGCGTAGCTTTCACATGGTGAGTTATTGGTGGCGAAGTTGTGTTGACGAATGGACTAGGTAGAGTTTTTAGGAAAATACGAAATTACTGTATAAGAATTAGGACAGTTTAATTTTTCTTTTTGTTTCGCATATTATTTTACACATATAAGTGCCATATTTTTACGAGTACCCAACACCAATTTACATGTTGATTAAATTATAATAATCGAATATTTTATCAAAACTATCGGATTTTTTACGCTGATTTAGAATTTATGTAAACAGAGAAATATTGTTCGTGTTTAAAAAAAAAAGTAATCAAATTGTCGCGACTACAGAATTGTCATGATAATATCGGTTTCGATTTCGATTTGTATTATGTCTAAGGTGTTGCATAATGCTTATTCTTATTGCCCTTATCCCACTTCATAACAATGTGGGGTCGGCACAACATGTAGAATAAAAATATGTAAAAGGATTTGGCTTGCGGTGTTTTAGAAGCCGCCTGCCTGACGTCAACCCTCATGGTGATGCATCATTTGTATTTCCATTTTTGCCACAAATTTTCAGCCCGGTGTTTAAAACTTAGGCCAGTTGTAATTACAATGAGCCAGATTGTTGGGAACAAATTTTATTAACGTTATCGTGAATTGGAGAACATTATTTACGATAATAGCATAATTAACTAACCAATCAAATGTAATAATGGGTTTCAAAGTAAGCATATTAGAAAATTTAACTTTGAGGTATAATTTGTGATATTATTGTGCATGATCTGAAGATTCATTGTACCAGATATTTTAGTTATATAAAACACTTATACTAACTAAAGTTATTAAAATAATCGAGTTCCTAAAGAGTGTCTTTATAGGTCTTTACAAATACCTGTTTGTTTTGAGGACCTTCCTTAACTCTTAGCATT
This sequence comes from Hydriomena furcata, assembly GCA_912999785.1. NCBI lineage: Eukaryota > Metazoa > Arthropoda > Insecta > Lepidoptera > Geometridae > Hydriomena > Hydriomena furcata. The sequence goes on along the minus strand of OU538828.1, from coordinate 11,575,470 downwards.
GAATTTCAAAGCTGATAATTAATTATTTGGTTAATCTAAACCATCTAACCAATATCGTGAGTTTGTGGATTGTGATTGTATCAGCACAATTTCCATTTTATTCTGTTACTAGCGACCCGCCCCGGCTTCGCACGGGTAGAATGTTATTATACATATAAACCTTCCTCCTGAATCACTCTATCTATTAAAAAAAACCGCATCAAAATCCGTTGTGTAGTTTTAAAGATATAAGCAAACATACATACGCGGGAAGCGAAAAGCGACTTTGCTTTATACTATGTAGTGATACTTATTTAATTCATTTCCAACTATCCAAAAAGTTTTATAGCTCTTTCCAGTTTGCACAGTTGATAGTAAGTAACCCCAGTTACAGTTGCAATACTATAATTGCAAACCAAGTTAGTTCGGTTTATTGGAGCATCGAGAACATCGGTAGTTACTAAAGTTGTTTGTTTTAATCTTTGTACAATCCTGTAATTCTATAACTGTATTATTTACTGCCTTCAGCTTTAGCAATCTTTCCCGTACGGTCAACATTGATAGTTACCCGATATTGACAGCTGCTTGTCATTGACACTGACAGTTGCCTAACCTCATTTACCCTGATAACTTATAACGTAACGTAGACAAGATAGTTTGTGGATATAATCTATAAATTATAGACAGAAACACGATTAGTAAAACTTTTCTTGATAGATTTATTTTCCAAAGTTGGTTCTTCAAAAACACTAGTTTCGTTTTTAATCAAAACTATGAATAGCTAACCAGTTCATCCTAATAATATTATAAATGCGAAAGTTTGTGAAAATAAATGTATGTTTGTTCCACAATCAGACCTAAACGACAAAACGGATCAAGATGAAACTTGCTGTAGTATGTAGATAAATAATCAGAATAAATAATAGGGTATCTTAAAATCCGGAAAAAAACCCTAAATGATAAAAAAAAACGCAAAAGGGATAATTTTGGCATAGACGGCGCTGGTGTGCAACAAATATGACATCACAGACTAAAAACATTCATCTTCTATTCGAGTCTTTTCTATTCGATTATTGAAATTTGACAGGACAACGTCTGTCACGGGTCGGCTAGTTTTTATATAATTCGTTAGATAAATCATACTAGCTAAGTAAATTATAGACGGTTTCTTTTTAAGTTTGATGGTTTACAAGATGCAGTTTTCAAACATTTCACAAATAACCTAATAAGGAAAAATGATTCCGCATTCATAATTTTTTTTTATTACTAATATTTTTAATATTTTTTTCCTAGATATAATTCACTTTCAAACTTATGGTTTCATTCAACGGAACTTACCTTCCCTACATCTTCCTAGCAGGAATATGTCAAATAATCAATAACCTTGTATTAAATATAAAAAAAATATTATTGTGAAGTTACATTACGGCGCTTTCATTTTAGATTTCATTTAGACCAGAATAAATTCCTTCCTGTAATTAATAACTTGAGCTCCTAGAGATCTGAGAACATGCCAACCAACCTCGGGGATTAGAATCGTGAGCCAATTTCTATTTATATTTTCCCTGTAACCAATATTTTAAATTATTCCAAGCCACATCCTATTTTTCCCATGTACGGTTTTTGCAAACATCTGTCGTGATCTTCATCATCATCATTTAAGCTGAACGAGGTCTAGCTGCTGAACATAAAATAAAATAAATAGGATCACGACTGTAATCCCCAAGTTCGGTAGACATACTTTAAGATCTCAAGGTGCTTAGATCATTTTAGGCGCATCAACCATATGATCCTCGCCTGAGCCGCGACTCCGCACTGTCGAACAAGCAGCGCCGCGCCGCTTGCATGCCTCCGCTTCGACTCTGAGCCATCCACCTCACCGATGCCGATACTCTGCCTCGATTTTGCCTCGACTCTAGCTCGTGTGGGCGATGCGAAACGTCTAAAGGGGGTTGTCAGAGGTACGTCCAAACATTATGGTGAAAACATTGGAGATTGAAACTATAGCGATAGTTTCACGTCGACTCACACTCATGTTTTTAATTATGTTATCATTGTACCTGTAAAATGGGTAACGGTACTAGGCGAACATCATGGTTGAGTGCTTTTACGAACAAAATTTATACTAAAACTATTAGTTTCAATAAGTTACTTTGCAGCTTTCAAACATTAAAAACTAATATCCGTGAGCTTGTTTTACACGAATTCCGCGTAATTGATTTATTGAGAGAAGGTTTTAATTTCTGAAAGTGTGAAATCAAAGAACAGTTTTGGTAGAAACCCCCTATTTGAGTATTTTTTTGGTTAGGATAGATAGATTTTTGACATGCTGCAGTGAACAATAGAGCCCTGGGAAATTTACCAAAAATCGTTTCCCACTATACACCGTGACTAGAAACAATCTATGGTTACTGTTATCCCTCTCAAATCCATACACGTACATTTTGATGACTATTTAATAATATTCGCTCATCAAAAGTCATATATTACGACGAAACAAGTGAGAACTGGGTGTAAACTGATCACGAACTCGCACATCAAAGGCAGAGACCAACTCAAACAAAGTCAAACTGTATGTATGTAGCTGGAAACATTTAATTTTCGAACTAGAGTTTAAACTACATAAGCACACACGCAGTATCATAAACAAGTATGATAACTTCTATGTTTTTACAAGCTTTTATTTAACTGGCAACGACATGTATGTATGTAACTATGTAACTATGTTTGTTAAGGTGGAATCTTGCAACTCAATTTTAAAGCAGTTATCCCTAACCGATCGTTCTGAAATTTGGCATACTTATGCAACTTTGGTGGCAATGCAATAATATGGTGACAGTGAGCTGATCTGATGATGGAGTCAGGAGCTGTTCAACAGACACTCACAATATAACTCCTTAGTAACTTTGATTGAGTAAAAACTTTGCATTCTTGTCAAGTTCCGATGAAAATGTTATACGATGTGACAGGTGATAGCGCGCTGGTGCTCGACAATATATTGATAGCTTGGTCACCACACAGCAAGGTGCAACAACAATGCTGATGCACATGCATATGTAGCTTAACCTTTAATTTTCAAACTAAGTTTCCTCCATTCACTAGCTATTAGTAAGCACCAGTTTTTAACGATACCAAATGGTTAGCGTATATTATTAATATAGCGTATACATCATAATGCCGCAAGGCCGCAACGCTACAAAATATAAAGAAACTACAAACATGTCAACACGGCATGAAAAGAAGTATGCTCAATATCAAGAGAAGAGACAAAATCAACTTAAAAGTTATCCGTCAAAAAACTAAAACTATAGAAGTATCCTACACCATCAAAAAGCTTAAATTGAAATGGGCGGGCCATTTAATCAGAGACAAAACAAACAAATGGGCAAAACAAGTGGCCGAATGGTACCCTAGAGAGGGAAAGAGAAAGAGAGGAAGACCAACAAAAAGATGGGATGAAGACGTAAGAGCGGCCGCAGGTACAATGTGGAGGAGGAAAACCTACGATCGGGACTTATGGAAAGACTTGGGGGAGGCCTATGCAAAACAATCATTACCGGTGTCATAATTTAAAACTCTGTATACAATATTTATGTTAGATTGTTATTAAAGGCTATTATTATTATTATTATTATTATACATCAGAATAACACATCGGCTACTTTTTATCCAGGTACCACCCCAGGTTTATCACACAAATATTTGCCCTGGGTGAGGATCGAAACCACAACCTACAGTGCAGAAGGCAGAGTTACCAACTGAGCTGTGAGTTACTACTAACAATATTCATATCAGCTGTTCATTCCTTTTCTTATTAAAAGCTTATAAAACGTTGTAATATAATACCAAGCCCGAAACCATTTAGCGTAAGATAAAAGCCGAATTAACTGATTGTCATCTAAATTCTGGCTAAATTAATTTATTATGTGAATCCGCAAAGTGATGTAGGGATTAAAAATTAATTACAGTTTTGAACTAAGCTTTTAGGAGTCGGCGTGGATGAAAAAGTTTACCGGTAGGTAATAATCTGGCTTCACTCGTTTGAGGGGTTTAACTTTTATGTAATTTAAAGCTTTGAAATCTAGAACGTAATGGATGAAGTTATTGCAGTACTTAATCCGTAATGTCCTTTCATTTTTCTAATCGATTCTCACATAATTTATTGCTTCGTTGGCCTTTTTAACCGATGAAAAAAAAAACTTTTCTTAATTCAACGCGTAAATATGTTATGTATGTATGATCGCAGATTTTAGTTTTTTTTTCTATTATGTAGAGTAGGTACACTCCGAAATTGGTTCCATTCAAATTGTTTTTACGTAGGACTAGTTCCTTCATTCAACTTAAAAACTTATATCGTAACTTTTCGATAAATCAAAACATTTTAACCGGTGTTCTTTTTAGTTTTTTAAAATATTTTGTATAGTAAACTAAACAAAAACTCATATTTAGCTGATGCTATAAAACTATAAAAAGTTTCTAATATGAAAATGATTAATTAATGCTTATTTCGAGATATTTCCTACCTTCAATTACGTTTATCGTGACCTATTTATACCGAAGGGTGATTTTATAAGCAGTTTTTACTCTACCACCTATTATTAATCGTGTTTCGAAGCAGTTGCGTGTTTTCTTCTAGTAAGGCTACGGCTTTGCTGGAGCCATTTTTTGGGTAATATAATTAATTATCTTTTCACTTAACCATATTCATTCACTAGCTTTTCAATACTTGGGCTATTCTAGTTTATGAAATATGTCTATTAAATTATCCAAATTAGTTAAGCTTTTATATCGTGACTAGTGGAAATCCTCGCAACTTCGCTCACGTCAAGTTATATTTGTTATTTTGAAATGGGGCGATATTGGTTTATTATTTATGTTTATAATTTGTGTACTCTTTGATTCGATAAATAAATAAATTGGTTCACCCATCAGAAATTGAATGAACGATTGTCAGTAGTACTCTGAAACGATCAATGGTCTGTATAGTATAACGATTATCCAATAGTCTCACACATAGTCTTGACTCCACACTATAGGATTACTTGTATCGTGGGTATCCGAAACTACAATTACAAATACCACAACACTTAGACCTGGAGCTACTTAGCTGAACTGATTTGTAAGTAGGATAACGAATCAAACTCAAATTCAAATTCAAAAATCATTTATTTCAATAAAATCACAAGGATCACTTTGAAACGCCTTAGGAGCTAGGTGAAGCTAAGCCGATTCCTCGCGACCAAGCCTAGAAGAATCAGGCAACAAGCACGGCTTGGGGTCTACCTTTTTTTTTCAATGATCCTTTTCTTAATGCTATGTAAAGCTCCAGTGTGATGCCAATCAAACAAGGTGAAGGCTCAAACAAGAATAATAAATATCGATGATTGTTTATAGTTGTTATGATCGTTCCATCGTTCAAACTATAGTCTAAAAGACGCTTTGATACGAATATTGTTACGGAATTTTGTTTTCGGTTCGAGAGTACACCCTCTGGTTATGTCCCAGCTCGGTACATACCTGTCACACCAATGCGGTCATAAATCCAATGACCATCAATTACATTATTAATCAATTGCCTTCAGTCACGTAGCTACAGTTGACAATCGCTTCAATTATCCTTGTAAACGTTTAATTTGTCCCTTCAATAGACATTAGTAATTAAAACATTGTCGATCGCAATGGAATACCTCAGGGTAACTCAGGAGAATAAAAAGTCTTAAACGCCATAGAATAGCCGCACCCTAATGAATCGCGTGCCACAGAAACGTAACATTGTGGCCAAGTGCAATGAGACTGGCTCTTTTTACCTGCATTTTACAAAAACTTATTCCGTACTGGATTAACATAGAGACCTTGTTTTTACATGAATTCACATATTTTTAGATCGCCATTTAATTTGAATAAATATAAAATAAAGGTCTCTTGGTAAATTGACTAGGTAACTACAGAGAGTAGCTGCCTTCTTAAAAAACATTTTTCCAAGTACTGGGCATGCACTCATGCTCACTCGTTAAGAGTTTCGGTAAGAATAATATCAATTTGAAAATCTCATTTGACCTGGAGGGTTTTTGTATAGTAAATGTGTCAGTTTTGGCATTTGGACGATACGTTCCCGATACGATAGTGGTTCGTGTTCGCACTATAAAAAAATATTCAATCCGCACGCTCGCTTCGACGACTAACAATATGAAATGACTTCATTCATAATAAACTACTCAAATGAGCAAATCACACTGCACTTAGTATCTTTAGTGCGAGTCCAAGATAATTTTTGTCTGTATGCACAATGCATATTATAAGGCAAGCGCTATGTAGGCGAGGTGACGACTCGTAAAGTGGAATCCCGTCTAAATATTTGCCGTGGGTCAAGTGTGAGTGCAACGGCAATGTTCAGTCCATTTCCTGCGGAACCTTCGCGTCCACGTCCATCTACGTAAATAGGTTATACACTGCAAGCGTCTGTAATATTTGATACTGACGGAGCTCGGAGCATTTGGGAAATCATATGCGATATTGCATATTCAGTGACAAACACACTAAACTATTATCTGGCTGGAACTAATGATTTTTTTTTGTCAAATGTGGGCATGTGCCTAATATAATGTTTGGACGTAGCTCTGACTACCCCCACTAGACATCTTCAAAGAATCTAAGCGTCTGGAGATCTGAGAGGATGTCTACCGTACTTGGGGATTACAGTCGTGATCCTATTTTTAGTTTTTTAGGGTTCCGTACCCAAAGGGTAAAAACGGGACCCTATTACTGTCTGTCTGTCTGTCACAGGGCTGTATCTCATGAACCGTGATAGCTAGACAGTTGAAATTTTCACAGATTATGTATTTCTGTTGCTGCTATAACAACAAAAACAGAATAAACAAAATAAAATAAATATTTAAGGGGGGCTCCCATACAACAAACGTGATTTTTTGCCGTTTTTATAGATAATGGTACGGAACCTTTCGTGCGCGAGTCCGACTCGCACTTGACCGGTTTTTATCTTATGATTATCTAATCTAAAAAATATACTAATAATGGTGAACTAATACTAAACATACTGATATAAACCTTGTTCTGGTTTGTATAGAGCAAAATCAATAGTTTTAGAGATGTCAAAATTGTTTAAAACTCGCAGATTTACTTGAGGTTTGGAGTACCTAGATGTAAACCTGTGTCCTAAAATAATATGATAACCTATCCCATTACCTAAAACAGCGAATATACTCGTAGTTCTAGGTATAATTACACCACTAGATAATCAAAAATATAGAGCAAAAGGATATGCATAAGGAAATCTGATACGCGATATCAAATTCGATTTATGAAGGGTTTACGGGTCTCTTGTGGAATGACAAAATCCCATCCCATAGGATCATACGTTTTTCCTACTTGTAAGTGTATGCGTATAGACTATCAAATACTCGTTTATACGTTACTAGCCGACCCGTGGCAGATGTTGTCCTGTCAAATTTCAATAATCGAATAAAAAATAATGGTTTTAGTCTGTGATGTCAGATTTGTTGCACACCAGCGCCATCTATACAGAAATCATCCCTCTTGCATTTTTTTATCGTTTTGGGAATGTTTTTCATATTGTAAAATAGTCTATTTTTTGGGCATTCTATCTACATACATCTACAGCAAATTTCCAATTAATCCGATTTGTCGTTGAGGCCTGATTGAGGAACAAACATACATACTAACTCACAAACTTTCGCATTTATAATATTATTAGGATTACTTTGGATTTACTGAACTTTTTTGTAGTTTTCCGCGGTCTCATTTGCACACACCATTTTTAGGGTTTCGAAGTCCGACATGGAACCTTTATAATAATAAAGACAACAGTAATGTAAAATACAAAAACTGAGGCCCATATTAATAAATACCTTACAAACTAACATACATACATCCTACTAATATTATAAATGCGAATGTTTGTGAGTGGGTGTGTGTGTGTGTTACTCTTTTACGCAAAAACTACTGAACAGATTAAATTTAAACTTTACAGTAATATAGCATAAACATCAGAATAACTCATAGGCTACTTTTTATCCATGTGCCACCCATAGAAGCCGGGGCGAGAAGCAAGTTATTTATAAAAACAAAACTTCATTATTCTTCATTCCAAGTCCAATTACATAATTCTAATCCATGAATGCATTTTATGCCTTTATGCTGTCCATAATTGAGTTTTGTACCGAAGCTAAGTTTCATGTCTAATTACGAGCGGTTTCATTTTCTATATTTTACTCATTAGAGATTTTGAAATGGAAAAACGAATACAAAATATAAGAGAAAAAAATCAGTCTTCAAGAGAAAAAGTCTACAGATTTATTCAAAAGCATGTAGGTTTGCTACCCTACTTTCCGTTGGTTGATAAGACTCTTACGGCTTTCATTTCCCTTTGTTCGCTTTAAGCATGCGATCAATGTTTTCTATGCACTCCCTGTGTCACGCAATTTTCAATACACATGCACCTAGTTATAATACTTACCTTCATGTCACCGGTAGAAGACCTATTTACTTAAGTTAATTAAAGTGATAAGTGAAATTTTTGACGTTTTGTATGGACTGAGTCTACCCGGATAAGACGGAAAAAGTGATAAAACTGCATTATCTCGAAAACCATCAAATTAAAAAAGAAACTGTCTGTAATTTATTTAGCTAGTATGATTATATTACGAATTATATAAAAATAAACTGTTTAGCTATTCATAGCTTTTAATCAAAGCTATGAATAGCTAAACAGTGAAAAAAACGAAACTCGTGTTTTTGAAGAGCCAACTTTGGAAAATAAATCTATCGAGAAAAATTTCACCAATCGTGTTTCTGTCTGTTATTTATCTAGATTATATCCTTAAATTATCTTTGTTATGAAAAACAAAACTGTATGTTTTGCGGTTATTGAGAAAAAACGATTCTGCATTCATCAAAAACATTTATTACCTACTCGCCATAAGGACATTTTTCGGAAAAAAGGTAAGTATTCTTTTTTCCATCGACAAAAAATGGAGATTTTCAAATCTACTGCATTTTTATGTACCTATGGCCTTACATATCTTTTACTTGGTGATCCGATTTGGATGGTTTTTTTTCTGTTGTGTAAACTGTACCTAAAGCTTATAAAAATATCGCCTTTTGACTTTTCTATTGGTCAATACATTTTAGTAGGTTTTTTTAAAGTTAAAATCTTCGCTCGATCGATTGTAAAACAATGTGTGCCAAAAAGACCGCGGAAAACTTTTAAAACTTAACAAAAAGTTCAGTACACGCGAAGTGTGTGTAATTTTGATACTTAATCTCAAAGTTATCCCTCACTCTCAAAAGATCATTGTAGATATTCAAACCATTCTCCGATATCGCGGCTCACATCGTTAACTCAGACAAAACCAACAACAAACAAAACAAAATAACATTAACACTTGAGAGGTAGGTATAAGACGCGAAAATCAGGCGAGTTGAATTACTTGATCCTCGCTTCACGGCGATTCCACACAAAGACTTAAATGAAAGAGGAGCCTTTGACTTTCTTTCATTAAATGTTCAGGAATTCGCGACGCGCTACGCATCTTTCCGGGAATTAGGTGTCGTTTATTTAATATTTGTGACAATCAGGCAGCGACAGCGAGAGAAAATAACAATATGAAGTGTTGCCATGCCATAGGTACTTTAACAGGAAGAATATTTTACCTACTTTTAAAAACTTAACTTTCAGATGGCGCTATATTGTATTTTATTATTGCTCATTACGTTATTGACGAGGCTATCATTCTTATTTCAAACCAGCGACCCGCCCCGGCTTCGCACGGGTTTAATACATATAAACCTTCCTCCTGACTCACTCTATCTATTAAAAAAAACCGCATCAAAATCTGTTGTGTAGTTTTAAAGATATAAGCAAACATACATACATACAGACGCGGGAAGCGGAAAGCGACTTTGCTTTATACTATGTAGTGATGCTCTATTTATTTTTTTGTTTAAAGTGACTTTAAAAAGGTATTGTTTGATGCTGTTTTCAATAAAAAAAATATTTAACACTCATTTTAAAAATGTGGTCTCTACCTACCTAAAACAATTGTTTTTGGAAGAAAATATACAATAGGTTTTCGGCCTTTTAGCATACAATCTTTTTAAGCGGCCGCGAAGAACCAAGATGGCTGCCTCAACGTCTTGATACAATATGATTTGTGAGCTGCTTCACAAAGTACCTACTGGCTGTGTGAGTAGTGCCAACATTCGAATTGGAAAATTTTATATCGCCCATAAAAGTCTTCCAGAAGTAGTTTTGAAATTACTGTTATATCTAAAATGGATCGGTAAACAATATCAGTGATATATTTGAGTGAATATCATTAAAAGTGAATCTTAAACAATCTACGGTTTACATTCATCACGCTTGAGTTTATATATTTTTTTATTGACATTGTTCCTTGACACTTATATAAATTTAACATTTTTAAAGACATTCATTAAATATTTTTTTTAAACTAGCGCTATTTTTGTTTTTTAGTGAAATTGGCACAAAATGGTGTTATTAGGTATGTTGATAAGAAGAAATAACTCATCGTCATTTATTAAGACCACCTTTGAAAATATTGTCATAGTCATAAAACAAGGACGGTTGCTAACTTAGTTTTTATTATTTTAATGAAAACCATATTTTGATCTAGATGTTTTAAATAGGTACTTGTAATATAAACGCCGTTTATAACTTTATCTTTTACCAATTACTTCTAAGTTTAGTATTGATAGACTTCGTTTTAGGGCAATTGAGCCCAGTGACATTAATCGCCAGTGGATCTCGTGAAGCAAGAGAATGCACTTTAGGCGAACAGCTATCTCAGTTGTCTAATCTGGATCGTCTCATGACGTCATGTGTATCTGACACATCTCCATTCAAAAAGGACATAGCGACATGACAGCTCATTATACTTCGTTTCAGTATGTGAAAAAATACAAAGAAAACCCGCGCCTATCTTTTTATTTTGGTATGCATAAATATAATAATATAATAGTGGGGTATATACGATCGAATGACACAAACATGTTTTCCTATTGTTCCCTGGATAAAAACTCAAGAAGTTATTTAACTATTATGTTATGTATACATATAATAAAAGTAGGTATTAAATTATCTACTATGTAACAGAAAATCGGGTTTGTTACAACACTTATAACTCGAGAACGGCTGAACCGATTTGGCTGAAAATTGGTGAAGAGGTAGCTTAGAACTAGGAAACGGACATAGGATACTTTTTATAACGAGAACGGGAACGGGAACGGGAACGGGAACGGGAACGGGAACGGGAACGGGAACGGGAACGGGAACGGGAGTTAATTCTAAAGCGATACGAAGTTCGCCGGGTTAGCTTGTTTATAATAAAGGAGGACAAATAGTAGGAAGAATAGTATTTTTAGGTACATTTTAACAAAAAAATATATAAATTAAAACCTATTTATCATCGTGCAAATCAAAATCTTTTGAATGGCTTCACCTAAGAGTTATTTTTTTTAATTATGAATAATAAATATTAGGAATAAATTAAGATCTGGTTAGATAATAGTAGGGGAGGAAGTAAAAAAGTGTGATAATCTGCAAGATTTCTCATTAGTCTCAAAACGAGACATATGGCGATATTCTAAAAAAAAAACTTGAGAGGTGTCAAGGGACACCCGGATGGAACGAAGTTCTTTTCGATTAATTAGTGAAGGAATTGTAATAAAATTTTATTTCTTTTATTATTATCAAATGTAATCTATATCTATACTAATATTATAAAGAGGAAAGATTTGATTGTTTGTTTGTTTGTTTGTTTGTTTGTTTGTTTGTTTGTTTGTTTGTTTGTTTGTTTGTTTGTTTGTTTGTTTGTTTGTTTGTTTGTTTGTTTGTATCGAATAGGCTCCGAAACTACTGAACCGATTCAAAAAATTCTTTTACCATTAGAATCCTACATTATCCCTGATGGACATAGGCTATATAGTATTTTCAAAAACGTTAGGGATCCGTATGAAAACTTCGAAAATGTAACCCAAAGTGTGAAAAAAAATCCTAAAAAAATCTTTATATCGCGTTTGCTGCGAAAATTATTGACAATAGAGCAAAGTAATGTACTATAGTTTTATAGAAAACATCAATATCTACAAAAAAAATATAATACTATAAGTCTAACTATTAGGGATCCGTATGAAAACTTCAATAATGTAACCCAACGTGTGATAAAAAATCCAAAAATATCTTTATATCGCGTATGCTGCGGAAATTATTGACAATAGAAATAAGTCAACAATACCATAATGTCTAACTATTAGGGATCCGTATGAAAACTTCGGTAATGTAACCCAACGTGTGAATCAATAGCAAAAAAATCCTTATATCGCGTTCGCTGCAAAAATTATTGACAATAGATCAAAGTGATGTACTGCAGTTTTAAAGATTACATTAATATTAACAAATAAGTCAGCAATACCATAATTATGTCCAACTATTACAGTTATGTCACAATAACTACTTTTTCATGTTAAAATATGCAATGGTAACGCCGCCTGTACAAACTAGGCCACATTATTCGTACCTGGGTATTAATCCTTATCCAAAAAAATCACTTCATTTTCAAGGCCATATCAGTACCTGTAAATTACTTTTTTAATTATACCATTCCCAAATTCCATACTATTCAAAAGTTATTATGAGTGTAATAATCTATAGGTACTAATATTATTATCAGGAAAGATGTTTTGTATATTTGTATGGAATAAATACAAAAACTACTGGATATATTTCAAAAAATCGTTTACTTTTAGAATGCTACATTATCTCTGAGTAACATAGGCCATATTTATTGTTTGAAAAAAATAGGGATTCCTATTAAAACTTCGATAATGTAACCTGGGTAAAAAATACCCATAAAATCGTTATAATACGTTATTTCCGTGCGGAGCCGAGGCGGACTGCTAGTGTAATATAAACTTAATCAGTAGGTTCAATTTTTGACAATCTAGCTAGTTAGATGAGAAACAAACGCAAAGCAAAAAAATAGGTAAGTACCTACCTTCCTAAGTAGATACCACCTACCAACTAATGATGTTTTGGTAATCTCCTACTTGCACAATAAGTCGTTTATTAGTTATGTTGTACTGAACACAAAATAACGTGGGACAAGGGAAGGGGAATCAACTTTGACTTTGACTTCGACTTCGACTTCGACTTCGACTTCGACTTCGACTTCGACTTCGACTTCGACTTCGACCTCGACCTCGACCTCGACCTCGACCTCGACCTCGACCTCGACCTCGACCTCGACCTCGACCTCGACCTCGACCTCGACCTCGACCTCGACCTCGACCTCGACCTCGATTTTTTTCCGTCTAGCCCCCTTTCACAACGCGCGATAAGGAACTTCGTTCCAAAAACTAAGCTCTACGTTTAACTACCTATAATATTTCATGCCTATGTCATAATGAATCATATACCAACACAATAAAGTACATTTTGCATTGCCAGCTCATTCAAGTGACATACGCCTTCGGGTACAGTAACTCGTAATTCAAATACGCAGAGGAAGCGACCGGCAGCAAATCCGTCAATACTGCACTGTGCTGCTGGCTACATGTTGATTTATTAGCAATACGGTACGTACAGCCGATAGCTTTCATTACTTGATTGTACGTACCTATACAGACGGTTAGGCATAGCTATGAGCTTGTACACAATGTAGGTACATATTTGTCCTGATACCAGAGTTTCATAACATACTAGCAGTCAGCTTCGGTGTCGCACGGGTGTAATAATGATTTTATGGCATTTTTTTGACACCTTGGGTTACATTATTGATGTTTTAGTAGAGATCCCTGGTTTTTTTTAGTAATAAATATAGCAAGTTACTCAGAGATAATGTAGCATTCTAATGGTGAAATAATTTTTGAAATCGGTCTAGTAGTTTTTGAGTTTATTCGTTACAAACATATATATAAATATACAAATCTTTCCTCTTTATAATATTAGTATAGATCGAAAAGGGGTCATCCAGCTCTTGAAGTAAACAACGTAACTTTTGGAAATCCCTATTATAGCGGTTTTGTATATTAATTCCGAAAGTCTTATAAGAAAGATTATATTTTCATTTCTCTTAATTATTTTACAACTGTTAGCTCTCTTAAAATTTAAGTTGGTATTTTAAATAAATAATGTTAATTTTCTGGCAATTCGATAAGCTTTTAATGATTTTTTTTTATGTTAAACAGTATTGGCGGATACGAAAATAGTCTATTAATTTATCTGTATAAAATCATGTTAATTTAATCGTAAATTAAGATTATATTTTTAAGAATTTTAGAAATAAAGTATTTGATTATTATTTACTTAATAGCTCAATTGACACGATAAGACTGTGAGTAAAAAGAAAGACTATTGGAGTTTTTTTTTAAAACAACTACTACCCTCGACTCATTTTTTTCTTAACCTGGGATGAGACATTTTTCTACGGCAGTCGTGGTTGAGCTGTGAAGTAAATTGGTGGTATTACAGTGTAAAGTGAATAAAGTGAACGTTGGTGGAATCACTATTACAGTATTTTTATTTTAACGCGATTACAACTCAGAAGTGAAACGTCGCACGCCCTGGACATTGAAAGTTAAGTACGAGTATCTTATACTAATATTATATGCTCTTATTAGAACAGCTTGCTTTTATCATCTTTAAATTCATGGTTTCGTTTTTGTTTTTAAATCTATATTACTTTATTACAATAGAAATAAGTGACTACCTACAGTTTTTAAATAAAATTTAGCAGGTTACGTTAAGACGTACCTTCCGATGAAAAGGTTCACAGTTGTACAAAATTAGATATTTTTAAAAAGTATTACCATAAAAATATATGCTTACCTACAGTTTTAAAATAAAATTTAGCAGGTTACGTTAGAACGTACCGATGAAAAGGTTCATAGTTGTACAAAGTTAGATACTTATAAAGGTATATTCCTTTGTATTTCAATTACTACTCTAGTTAGGTACTAATTGTTGTTTTTATTGTCGTTTTGTTTTAGAAAACAAAAACATGCCCAGTGACCGATCTGAAAGCAAAAAGAAAAAAAAGTCTGATCGGAGGCATGACAGCAGTGTACGTAACGTTCAACCAGAACGCAGCCGGTCCCGGATTAGAAGTGAGACGCGAGATCGGAGTCAACGGGATGTTCGTGCTTCAACCCGTGCCGAGACTTCAGGTCATCTGGAGCAGCGCCGGTCCAGAGGAAGGTCACGTGCCGTGACTTCAGGTCATCTGGAGCAGCGCCGGTCCAGAGGAAGGTCACGTGCCAACACTTCAGGTCATCTGGAGCAGCGCCGGTCCAGAGGAAGGTCACGTGCCAACACTTCAGGTCATCTGGAGCAGCGCCGGTCCAGAGGAAGGTCACGTGCCAACACTTCAGGTCATCTGGAGCAGCGCCGGTCCAGAGGAAGGTCACGTGCCAACACTTCAGGTCATCTGGAGCATCGCCGATCCAGAGGAGGGTCACGTTCTGCAGCCAAGCCGAGAAGCCAAAATAGGTCAGTCACTCCACGTTTACATAAGACGCATACAGATCGAACAAGAAATCGCAGTCGTAGTAGTCAGAGTCGTCATAGGCTGCGTACCCCTCGTAGAAATAGTAATGTCAGATCACGCAGTCCAATTAGGTCTCAACGGGATGATCGGTACTCATTTATAACGCCGAAGCCGTCTCATAACGAGAATTCGATGCATAGCGAATTACTCAAATGTATAAAGGAGTCCTTGCAATCTATCTCAACCGTAAATCCGCATGGTAAAGATAAATTTTCAAATCATAATGTTGTGCCGGAATTTGACCCAAAAGCAAAAAATCAAACGATTGATTCATGGCTAAATAAAGTTAAAGAATGCTCTGAGATTTACGGTTGGGATAGTAAACAAACTAGTCATTACGCTCTCCCAAAACTAATTGGGACCGCAAAAAAATGGTACGAAGGGCAACCATCGGTTTTGCATACGTGGGACGAATGGGTAGATAAGCTGAAATCTGCTTTTCCGTCCTATGAAAACTATGGGCATTTACTTACAGAAATGTTATCAAAACGGGCAAAATTCGGGGACAATTTAGAAGAGTATTATTATGAGAAGTTAATAGGATTGAATAGGTGTGGCATAGTTGGCAGAAACGCAATCGACTGTATTGTATATGGGATAGATGATAGATCGGTTCGGTACGGTGCAGAGGCAGTAGGTTTTGAAGACGCAGACAAACTTTTAGGGTATCTTAGAAGTGTTAAGCATGAACGTACTGATAAGTTCAACAAAAAGCCTGTCACTGAAGTCGTGCGCAAGCCATTCAAGAATGAAGTAAATCGAATCATAAAATGTTTTAACTGTCATGAAACGGGTCATATTGTATCGAATTGTAAAAAGCCTATTGTACTACTTGTATTTGTAGATACACAGAGGAACCGAGGGGGTTGGTATGGAAGTTGGAACGTTGGAAGTAAACACGAGTATAGCTTATGATCGTATATTACATTCCTTACATTCTCAAAAAATCAATTAAATCGATGCGCAAGTCATGCAGAGGCGTGAGTTTTCGTCAGCGCGATCTAGAACCTCGACATGACAGAACTAGCGACATCTAGTTCTATTTGCTAGTACTAAATTGTTGTTGATTAACCTTAAGACAAAACTAGCGACATCTAGTTTTATTTGCTAGTACCTAGACCTACTACACTGATGTCGTTTAACATTACCGCCCACTAAGGACAAATTTACAAAATTTGGGCTTCACACCGCCCACTATGAATAATCATGATGAAGTTACTATCAATAATACAAGCTTTTTCTTACAAACTAATTCTTACAAGGCTAATTCTGACAAAGCTAATTCCTTATACTAATAGCTATACTGTTATAGGCAGAACACACAATTTTGAGATCGGTCTTTTCATGATGTTTGATTTGGTGCGAAGAGATACAACCCGAGTGATATTGTCTGGACCAGGATGTTTTGTGATCACTCTGCCAAGCAACCATCGAGAAGGAGGCAATCCATCCTCTTTTATTAGTACCAAATCCCCTACCTCCGGTTCTGGAGTTTGAAAAGACCATTTATATCTATGCATAAGAGATGTTAGATACTCTTGGGACCAACGTCGCCAAAAGTCTTGAGTAATTTTTTGGGTGAGCTGCCAACGACGCAAACTCCCCACGTTTGTGTTTTCGAACGAGAAATCCGGAACAGTGAGTAGCGGTTCCCCAATGAGAAAATGCCCAGGAGTTAGAGCCTCATAGCCTTCTGATTCCGTGTCAACTCGTGTCAGCGGTCGCGAGTTAAGGCACGCCTCAATCTGCCCTAGTACTGTGGCTAGTTCTTCGTACGTCAAAGTCAAGTCTCCAATAACGCGCTTCAAGTGGAATTTAACGGACTTCACCCCGGCTTCCCATAATCCCCCGAAGTTTGGAGAAAGTGGTGGGATAAAATGCCATCTAGTTCCGTTACTGGCCAAACTCGCTGAAACCTCGTTCTGAATCGCGGATTGTTCTGCTGAGAACATTTTCGGTAATTGTCTGGACGCTCCCACAAATCCCGTTCCATTGTCGCTCCAGATATCCGAGCAATGCCCCCTGCGCGAAACGAATCGCTTGAATGCTGCCAAAAACCCTTCTGTCGTTAAATCGCTCACTACTTCGATGTGCACTGCTTTAGTCGACATGCAGACAAACAAACAAATGTAGCCTTTATATGCATGTTGCCCACGACCTTTAGACGTTCTGATGTTGATCGGTCCTGCATAATCTACTCCACTACATTTAAACGGCCTAGTTGGTGTGACTCGAGCGGCTGGAAGTTGTCCCATCAGTTGGGTAGCTGTTGGTGCTGAATATCGAGTACATCGAACACACTTTTTGATATGAGCTTTGACCAGCTCTTTGGCTCCAAACACCCAATATCTAGATCGCAAATATGTTAGCATCAGTTGTGATCCCCCATGCAGTGTTTTCGTGTGAGCGTCAGCGATTACTAAACTTGTGAACTCTGATTTCTTTGGAATCAATATAGGGTGCTTCCTGTCATCGCTCAAAGACGACAATTCTATTCGTCCTCCTACCCTCAATATTTGCTTATCATCTATGTACGGATTCAGTGATTTGAATGGATTCTTGAGTTTTGCTGATTTTCCACTCCCGCTTTTTGTTATGCTTGCTATTTCCTCCGCAAAATTCTCAAGTTGACATTTCTTGATACAGATCTCTAACGCTTCTTTAAGTTCTTGTGTTGTCAGAAACTCTTCTTCTTTCTTTTCCTTTCGCTTTTTCCATGTTATAAATCGCCTACAGTAAGCCACTACTCTTATTAGCTTCCCTAGATTTGAAAACCTTCCCCAAAAGTCGTCCGTTGTTGTTACCATACAAACTTTTAGCTCTTCTAGGTTTGTTTTTTCATCCTTCAGTCTTTCATAGGTAATATCTTTATTATAGAGCACTTCGGGACCGTTGAACCATAAGGTGTTTTGAACAAGTTCAGAAGGTTTCAAACCCCTTGAGGCGCAATCTGCTGGATTTTGTTTGGATGTAATGTGTGACCATTGCTGTGAATCAAGTGTTGTTAAGATTTCAGAAACCCGGTTAGCTATAAAAGTCTGCCAGCGATTCGGATGACTGTTAAGCCAGGCTAACACCACCGTGGAGTCCGTCCAAGCATGGATATGTTCTTTTTGGATCTTCAGAACATCAGCGACTTCGACTAACAACCTTGTCACGAGAACAGCTCCGCAAAGTTCTAGTCTGGGGATCGACACTTGTTTAATAGGTGCAACTTTAGTTTTTGCTGTGACAAGATTGACATGAATTTCACCCTTCTCGTCAACTACCCGAATGTAAACTGCAGCAGCATATGCCAACTTGGACGCATCGGAAAACCCGTGAAGTTCAACGAGCGTGTTCTTCTCAGAAGTTTGCACCCAACGAGGTATTTGTAACGTAGATAAGTCTGGTAATTCGTTACGGTAAGTTAGCCATTCCTCTAATATTTTGCTTGGAACATCTTCGTCCCACTCTATCCTTGATAACCAAAGCTTTTGAATTATCATCTTTGCTACTATTACTGTAGGTGCGACCCATCCCAATGGATCGAACAAGCGCGATATATCCGATATAACTTTTCTTTTTGTTACAGGTTCCTTTTGCTGCGTAAGTGTCACCGTGTATTGAAAAGCATCGTGTCTCCGATTCCAGGTAAGTCCTAACAATTTCATTACATCATCTACTTTTAGACTTAATCCATCTTCATGATCCACTCCCTTTCCTGTTTCCTTGATTTTTTCCAGAAGTTCCTTACTATTGCTTGACCACTTTTGTAGCTTAAACCCTCCTTTTTCTAGTAGCTTATTCATTTCTTTGTAAAGTTGCATTGCCGTTTCGATATCATCACAGCCTGTAAGTAAATCGTCCATGTAGAAGTCTTGCTTTACCTTTTCAGCTGCTGCTGGATACTTCGACCCTTCATCGATTGCCACCTGTTGAAGAACCTTTACTGCCAAATATGGCGCCGATGCTGTGCCGAACGTGACTCTCAGTAAGCGAAATTCTTCTGGTCTTGCAGATGGATTTTTGTTTTGTGACATTAGCGTAGGCGAAGAAGAATCCAGGTTCTCTTTTCTCCACAGAATTCTCTGATAGTCCACGTCTTCAGCTGCTACTTTCACCTGGCGATACATCTTAACTATGTCTGAAGACAGGCAAATATTGTGCAATCTCCACCTCATCAGAAGATTTCTCAGCTCTGGCTGTAAGGTAGGTCCTATCATACTCATGTCATTTAACGACACTCCATTTTCTCCTTTGCAGGAAGCATCGAAGACGATCCGGACCTGCGTGGTATCTTTGTCGTTTCTAACAACGGCAAAGTGAGGTAAGTACGTTCCTTCTGTTTTCATCAGTTCATCTTTGGGTATTTTCTCCATGTGACCCAGCTGTAAGTATTCTTCAAGTACTTCTTCATATTTCGCTTTCAAATCTGTTGCTTTATTTAACTTTGCTTCTAGATATGTTAACCTTTTTTCAGCAATTCTCTTAGAATTTTCTACTTTCAGGTCAGCATCTTCGTTTTTAAATGGCAGCCTTACAATATACCTTCCATCTTGATCTCGTTTGGTGGTTTCTTCAAAAAACTTCTCGCACTGCATCTCTTCCTCGGTAAGTATTGGCTTTACGTTTGATTTTGTATCTGCTTCCAGTTCCCAAAATTTCTTAAGTTGATTATCCTCTTCAAAACACACCTGATGCATGGCTATCAATTTCGTTTCTTGCTTGCTTTCATTTGACTCCGCCACACCTGATAATATCCATCCCAATGATGTGTTTTGTGCTAATAAGGATCCCTGTTTTTTAATTCCTTCCAGCATAACCTGACCGACCACTTCGGCACCTAAAAGAAGATCAATCTTGCTTGGCTTGTTATATCTTGGATCCGCCAATGGAACACTGCATACCCAGTCAGCAGCAATCACCCTTTTGCTAGGAAGTAAGGTCGTGATTGACTTCAGAATATACACATCCACGGACAGGTTCATGTTCTGGAAATCCTCTCGCATTGATGAAATGTTGAGTTTGACCATAGCTTTACAGGTCACGTTGTTTGATCCTCCCACTCCGCAGATTACTCCCTTTACTGGGGTCCTTTTCAGACCCAAGTATTGAGCCGTTGCTTCCGTGATAAAGGATGCTTGGGATCCTTGATCAAGCAACGCCCTCACGATCTGAGTATCTCCGTTTTCAGTTTGAGCTTTGATGAGTGCGGTGGCTAACAGCACCTGACCACAAGGTGCTACTCCCCCTGATGCAAAGCATACTAA
This sequence comes from Hydriomena furcata, assembly GCA_912999785.1. Taxonomy (NCBI): domain Eukaryota; kingdom Metazoa; phylum Arthropoda; class Insecta; order Lepidoptera; family Geometridae; genus Hydriomena; species Hydriomena furcata. The sequence continues at coordinate 11,554,637 of OU538828.1, read as the reverse complement.
AGGTGCTGCTTCCCCCGAACTACTTTCCGCTGGTGAACCGCTACTAGCTGCTGGTTTTGAGCCGGTGTCACCCTTAAGGTGCAGAAATGAATGATGCCGCCGTCGACAAACGTAACATGAAACTCGGCACCTACATTGATGGGCAGAGTGACCTTCACCTAAACAATTGAAGCACAATCGTTGTTTTTCTACAAATATCCTACGAGCTGGTACCTCTTCGCATTCAAATTTCTTACAATGTACTAACTTATGTGGACCTTCACAGAACTTACATACGGAAGCCTTGGCTTCTTCCGCGACGTGAAAGGTTTTGATTGGATGTTTTTGCTTAATGTTGGAGTTAGATCCCGACCCTATGAACTCCAAAGCTCGAAATCGTTTAGTTAGAAATTCTTGAAATTCTTTGAATTTAGGTAGTTCTTGTGCCGTGTAATTTGTGCTTTGGAGTTCCCACTGCTTCCTGGACTCGGGATCAAGCTTCAACGAAGTCATGTAAATGATAATCAAATCCCAAGTTGACACGTCCACACCGAGATTAGCTAAAGCTCCCATACACTCGGTTGTGTTGTCATGAATTTCCTTCAAAAAGGATGCAGACTCCACACTGCCACTACGTTGACTGAACAACCGTTTTAAAACATTATTACACAAGAACCTTTTATTATTGTAGCGTTCATTTAGAGTTACCCAACATTGATCATAATTTGTCGCTGATAAGCTAATATTCCTAACTAACTGTTCTGCTTCGCCATACAGTAAACTTTTAAGATATTGGAATTTTAGTATGGGTTCCAAATCTGTGTTATGAACCAATGATAAGAACAGGTCTCTAAATGCAATCCATTCATCGTAATTTCCGGAAAATTTAGGTATTATTATTTTTGGCAACTTTGCCTCGCTATTTTTCTTTTTACTTTTATCTTTACCAGGATTGCACTCAGAAAACTGCTCCATCTCCTCACCGTATGCGGCCAAAGATTCTTTTAAAATACTTTGATAATCAAAATATTTTTCCTCTGCTTCACTAAAGACATCCTTCGACATATATGAGGAAGAACGCACTTCTTTGGCCTCACATGCTGTCAACATTTCAGTATGAGTCTCTAAAAACTGACACCATAACTTATCTAACGCTTCTAATCTTACTTGTACATAAATTTTATTCAAACGGTCTTTAGGTGTTTTCTTAAAATTAGTGCGAGCTTTTACTATTCGACTAAATGTATCCTCCTGTCTGAGAGCATAAGACTCCATTTTGTTTATCCGAAAGTTATCCTAATTACAATAGAAACGTTAGCTGATCTTACTAAGTTACAAATATTTTTTACAAAAATTTTCTAAGTGTTTGAGAAATGCTAAATATTATCAAAAATCGGGCAGAAACGTTAGCTGATCTTACTAAGTTACAAATATTTTTTACAAAAATTTTCTAAGTGTTTGAGAAATGCTAAATATTATCAAAAATCGGGCATAGGTTCCCCGTCGGTACCAAATTCTTAAAACTATTCTAAGTCTACACTGAATCTACAAATTAATATTCAAAGTTCAAAAGGCAAGTGATTTTAAGTTAGAGTTCGATTAATAAACGATTTTACTAGATAGTCCAATTTTTACGTCACCAATTTACAGCTGTGGTCCAAAGGAGTCCAATCCTCTCCTGTCCTGTGTCCAGCTGATAGGTCTCCTCCGCGTGCCTGATGGCACTGCTGCTTGAAGTTGTTGTGTGGGGGCAAAGCTCCTGTACTGAGCTGCCCGCTGCTTGCTGCTGTTTGATCGTCCCGTCCGGCTGCAGCACTCAAGCTCCCTCCTGAGCCGAGTACTTAGATATTGCGATCAACACCCTCCTGCGTTGATACGCCCCGAGCAACCGTCGGATCTCCCGTGATAGATAACTTCACTACACTTCACTATGAATATGAACCATACTTCACGTGAAGTTCACTTTGTTTACCCCTCGAATCCCCCCGCGCGCAAATATTCACCAAATGGAAAAAGCTTCCAGCCAGCACACTGTTCTTTTCCGACTCCGAAGGACCAAAATGTACTACTTGTATTTGTAGATACACAGAGGAACCGAGGGGGTTGGTATGGAAGTTGGAACGTTGGAAGTAAACACGAGTATAGCTTATGATCGTATATTACATTCCTTACATTCTCAAAAAATCAATTAAATCGATGCGCAAGTCATGCAGAGGCGTGAGTTTTCGTCAGCGCGATCTAGAACCTCGACATGACAGAACTAGCGACATCTAGTTCTATTTGCTAGTACTAAATTGTTGTTGATTAACCTTAAGACAAAACTAGCGACATCTAGTTTTATTTGCTAGTACCTAGACCTACTACACTGATGTCGTTTAACACCTATTATCAAATGTCAAAAATGCAAGCGTATAGGCCACGATGATCCTATTTGCAATAGAAACATGTGGTTAGATAAAACTGAAGTAAAAACTTTATGACTAGCCAACAATATTGATTTGCAAGTAGACGACAAGTTCATCAAGCTTATCAAAGTAAATAATGTTCAGTTGACAGGGTACATAGATTTTGGTAGCCAATGTAGCTTAATACAGGAATCGATCATAAAAGAAATAGTACCGCCAGAAAAATGGCAAATTGTGAATTTACCTATTCTAAAAGGATTTGGCAATACGTTTGTGAATGCGATAGGTAAAACTTATGTATCGTTAACCATCGATAATACTAGTATTGACGTAGAAGTAGTTATTGTTCCCGACACATATTTAAATTATCATTTGCTTATTGGTCAAACTGCCACAGAGCAGTCGCACATAGAGGTCTATAAATCAAACAAAGAATTATTAATTACGGATAATAGAAGTAAAGGTAGTACTCGACTGGTTCTGAAATCTTTTAAAGATGTAGTAGTAGAAGGTAGTGTTTCTATAAAAGTTCACTCTGATCTTGACTTTGATGGTTTTGTAATAGTAGAGAATGGTTATCGCTTAAACTATAAAATAAAATTGGGGAATTACAAAATTAAAAATGGTAGTGGTTATTTGACTGTCTTAAACGATAATAACAATTTAATAAAATTCAAAGAAAATGAAGTTTTGGCACGAGTATGGACTCTCCAAAAACCCTTAGGATGTATAAGTAATATAAAAACTATAAATAAAATTGAAAATGTTTCGCTCCCATTGACTATGGAAGATCTTAACATTGATGATAATTTAAATAATGATCAGAAACTCATCTTGTTGGGCATAGTAAATAAATATCGAGATTGTTTTGCAAAAGATTTATCAGAGTTAGGACATACAGCTATTACAGAAATGGAAATTCAATTAAGGGATACAGAACCAGTCGTCTACAGGCCCTATAGGTTAAGTCAACCTGAACGCGACGAAGTTAGGATTATGATCGAGGATCTTTTAAAAAATGATATCATAAGGGAGTCGAAATCACCATACGCGAGTCCTATCATATTGGTGAAAAAAAAGACTGGGGACAAACGACTTTGTGTTGATTTTCGCGCGCTAAATAGAAAAACTATTAAGCAGCACTATCCTTTACCGCGCATGGAGGATCAGATTGATCGCTTAGCTGGCAATATATATTTTTGCGCTTTGGACTTGGCATCTGGTTATTACCAGATACCATTGTCCGAAGAATCTAAAAGTAAGACCTCGTTTGTCACGCCCGATGGGCAATTTGAGTTCAATAGAATGCCTTTTGGGCTTGCAAACGCGCCAGCAGTCTTCCAGCGTGCGATCAATATGGTTTTGGGCAACTCGCGGTTCGATAGTGCTTTGGCTTATATGGACGATGTTTTGTTACCAAGTAAGTCGTTTGAGGAAGGTATCGAAAAATTAGAATCTATACTGCAGAAGTTTAGAGATGCAGGACTAACTTTGAAACCACAAAAATGTCACTTCTTTCAAAGTCAGGTAGATTATTTAGGATTTACTGTCTCTAAAGAAGGTGTAAGGCCAGGTTGTAAAAAAATTGAGTCTGTTAAGAATTTCCCGAAACCTAAAGACGTACATAATGTTCGGCAGTTTATTGGCTTAGCTAGTTTTTTTAGACGGTTTATCAGGGGCTTTGCCGAAACGGCTAGACCTCTCACAAAATTGCTTAAAAAAGATTCTGGTTGGGTTTGGGAACATGAACAAGAGGATGCATTTGATAAGTTGAAAAACGCGTTAGTATCACGGCCAGTATTAGCGTTGTATGACCCTAAACTTGAGACTCAAATTCACACGGACGCTAGCAAACACGGAGTGGGAAGCGTATTGTTACAAAAACAATTCGATGGCATTTTTAAACCTGTTGCTTATTACAGTAGACAGACCTCCCCTGAAGAGTCTCATTTCTCATCTTACGAGTTAGAATCACTGGCTGTCATAGCCGCACTTGTAAAATTCAGATCGTATGTGCTTGGATTAAACTTTACCATTGTCACAGACTGTAATTCCCTCAGAGCTACATTTTTAAAGCGTGACATGATACCAAGGGTTGCGCGGTGGTGGAGTTTAATCCAGGAATATGACTGTAATGTAGTGTATAAGTCTGGCAAAGGCATGATTCACGTAGATGCATTAAGTAGAAATCCGACCTCCAATAGCGAAGGTGTAGTTCGAGCTATAGAATCATATGATGTAATGAACATAACAGATGATTGGCTGTCTACAGTTCAGTTAGCAGATTCTGAATTACAACGCATTCAAAAGATATTATCTGATAAGGAATTTAATGATGTAGTTGAAATTCGTAAAAACTTTGTGCTTAAGCGTGAACGAGTGTATAGAGTCACTGATGATGGATTGAGATGGGTAGTGCCAAAAGGATGTAGATGGCAAATACTGCAGAAAAATCATGATGAGATCGGACATTTTGCGTTTGATAAGACATTAGATAAAATTAAGCAACATTATTGGTTCCCTCGCATGCGAAAGTTTGTCAAAAAGTATGTAAATGCGTGTTTAGAGTGTGCTCATAATAAATTGCCGTCTGGTAAAAAACAGGGCTTTTTACATCCTATACCTAAAGACACTACACCATTTCACACTGTCCACATTGACCACGTCGGTCCATTTGTGAGGTCTAAGAGGAAGAACTGTTATATATTGGTTATTGTCGAATCATTCACAAAATTTATTGTCTTGAAGGCGGTGAAAAATACAAAATCCACTTCTACTATAACAGTTCTCAGGGATTATTTTGGGACATTTGGTTTACCGAAACGTTTAATCAGTGATAGAGGCACTTCCTTTACAAGTTCAAAATTCAAAATGTTTATTAATGAGGTAGGCGTACAACACATAAAGAATGCGGTTGCCTCGCCTAGAGCCAATGGCCAAGTAGAAAGATATAACAGGACCATTTTAGATTCATTAGCGGCTCAAAATCATGGCAAGGATGAAAGGCTTTGGGATGATAGGTTATTACAAGTACAATGGGGGTTGAACAACACTGTTAACAAAGGGACTGGTAAAACTCCATCTGAAATTTTGTTTGGTCTTAGGCTCACAGGAATTAATGAGGGTAACATAATTTCGGATATTAGCTCTGATATAAATGATACAGCATCTAACGGAGGTGATGAGGATGAGAATGGACTCTGATGATTTGAATACAGCTAGGGATCAACAAACCGATACACATGTTAATTTAGAATCTGATAATTCAAATCAAATAAGGGATCATGTAGACCATACTAATACGGAATGCGATAACTTACGCCAAATTAGGGATCAAGTAGATCAACATACAAAGAAGTCTCAAGACAAACAAAAGAGTAGATTTGATAAAAAGCGGAAAAAACCATTAGAGTATAAAGTGGGAGATTACGTTAGAGTAGAAAGGGCATCGCACATAGTAGGTAAAAGTAGAAAATTATTATCAAAATGTTCTGGACCTTATAGGGTGACAAAAGTTTTAGAAAACGATAGGTACGAAGTCATAGATACTCCAATTACGAAAAAGGGGAAATCTATGTATAAGGGTGTGTTTTCAATTGATAAAATACATCCTTGGCTTTGCTTCAACGGTAAAGAAAGCGAGTCATCGAGTTGCGATAGCGCTGATGAGTAGCTAAATATAATATTTAGCAGTATTGTGTAAAATAAAATGTACATTTAGTGTAATAATAATGAGTAAATTATGTTGAAGTGTTATGTACACATGATTATCTATGTAATAAACAAAATATGAATTGCTATGAGCGTGTATAATTTTGAAAGTGTAATGTACACCATGATTACCTATCTAATTAAAAATATATGAATTTCTATGAGCGGGTATAATTTTGAAAGTGCAACATGCACACTTTCTTATCCTATGAGGTGCTATGAGCGTATATAATTATGGAAGTGCAATGTGCACATTTTCTTATCTTAAGTGGTGCTATGAGCGTATATAATTATGGAAGTGCAATGTGCACATTTTCTTATCTTAAGTGGTGCTATGAGCGTATAATAATTATGGAAGTGCAATGTGCACATTTTCTTATCTTAAGTGGTGCTATGAGCGTATATAATTATGGAAGTGCAATGTGCACATTTTCTTATCTTAAGTGGTGCTATGAGCGTATATAATTATGGAAGTGCAATGTGCACATTTTCTTATCTTAGGTGGTGCTATGAGCGTAAGAAGTATAAAGTATACGAATGCTACGAACATTCCTCTGTTTTTGTAAGTGCGATATGCACATAGTTTTAATTACTTTTAACATAAAAGTTATATTTTTTTTGTGCCCGCGAGGACGCGTCCATTTATCAGGATGGACGAATTGTTAGCTCTCTTAAAATTTAAGTTGGTATTTTAAATAAATAATGTTAATTTTCTGGCAATTCGATAAGCTTTTAATGATTTTTTTTTATGTTAAACAGTATTGGCGGATACGAAAATAGTCTATTAATTTATCTGTATAAAATCATGTTAATTTAATCGTAAATTAAGATTATATTTTTAAGAATTTTAGAAATAAAGTATTTGATTATTATTTACTTAATAGCTCAATTGACACGATAAGACTGTGAGTAAAAAGAAAGACTATTGGAGTTTTTTTTTAAAACAACTACTACCCTCGACTCATTTTTTTCTTAACCTGGGATGAGACATTTTTCTACGGCAGTCGTGGTTGAGCTGTGAAGTAAATTGGTGGTATTACAGTGTAAAGTGAATAAAGTGAACGTTGGTGGAATCACTATTACAGTATTTTTATTTTAACGCGATTACACAACTGACTTACGGTGGCGACAATTAGTGACAAGTTTCTTGCGCTATTTATAAAAAGACTTATGATTACTAGTTTCCTGCGACTCGAGCGTTATTAGCAGTATGCACGCTTTATAAATAAACGACAAGTCAGATCTGAAGACCGATAAAGCTTGCACAGGCTAATTTAATATTATATACCCACAAAACACAAAGATCGATAGCTTGTAACTGCCTTTACAAAAGTCGTATCTCCTTGAATTATAATCACAGCTAAACAAAATTCTCCCTCCACTGAATCTTAAACAAAACATTATGACAAAGAAAAACAAAAAACTTTTTCCATTTTAAGAGGCGTCGTCGTCATCCCAGATTTGAATCTCGTGGTCATTAGAAATTCAAGTTTATCATACATTTTAATATAACAAAACAGCTGTGAACTGAACAAAGCTGTGTCTTCATAAGGTAAGATTTTGTTTTAGCATGAATCTGATTCCAAACGATTGTTTCTCTCGATCGAGAGGAAGTCTTAAGCTAGATCTAGGGAAATAGAAAACAGTGTCCAAAGAAACCATGAAATGAAAAACCATGTTTACTGTTAATTAAGAAAAAATCTTCTCTAAGCTTTTCATCGAATAATAATACTTACCTATCTATAATAATTATGTAGAAACCGTTGTCTGATTATTATGTTTTTAAAATGATTAAAAAAAAGTTATTAAGTGAATCTGTTTCAAAAAATTTATGTTTTGTGTGTGAAAAACAATCAACATAGATTTTATATTAAATAGTCGAATAATATTTCATCTTAATTTCCTGTACTTTCTGTCTCTTTTACACTAAGCAGAGCACCAACGACCTGACAGCGCCTCTCTCAATGTCAAGTGTCAACTCATAATTCTATGAACCAAAGCTGCAATTCGGTGTGTTTTTTTTCTAACAAAAACTGACTTTAAACTGTTTTATTGGACTTTAAATAGTCTTATTAGTTTGCGTTTTCTTGTTTAATAAATATCATTTATTAAAGACGTGTTAATGATAATGCACATAATGTAAAGTAAGATTGAACTCGTAGGTATCTTCGTCTCGAAATAGAAATGCAATACAAATGAATACGAAACTTATAAACGCTAAAATAAATTATTACTCTATCGGTTTTTGTGCTTAGCTCCACATTTATTACATAACATGCCAATGTCAATTTAGCCAACCAGTGTTGCAAAGAATGTCGCCAGTGAACACACAGCTTATACGTGCGAAATGTCAAAACGGTCCTTCATTTATTTATATTTTCCCTGCTCTTTTACCTTTGAGATTTATGGCAGCAATATTCGTAACAGTACATTTAATGTTGGGACATCTTCGTGTTATTATTATCCAGCAGGTATTTCATAAGGCGGAAATTGTTAGCTGTCATTTTGCTTCTTGACTGTCAAGGGAAAGATAGATTTCCTTAGATCAGTTATTGAATCGAATGAATAAGAGGAATTGATGAGTGGATCGTGTTTAAGTGAATACTTGAACAGTCTTTCTTTAAGACTGAAAGCTATTGAGGAAGTGTTCAATTCAAGAAAATGCCTTTATGAATAAAGCTAGGTACTCAATTACAATGACATTGTGGTAGTAAAATGTTTCATCCCGAGGAGTATTCTGTAAGTTTTTTTAGTGCAAAACCGTATAGAAACGTGTTTTTAAAAATTCCATGATAATTACAATGACCAGAGCACAGAACTGAATAGGCATTATTGGTAGCAATTCAAGACAAAGTGAAAATAAGGCCGTATCGATTTTTTTGTGAAATTATCAAAAATAAAGTTTCTGATCAGATAAAAAATAACCAATCGGACGAGTAGATAAAACTATTCGATATAATCTAGTCGGTCTATAATACCTTTCTGAATATGTTGATATGAACAAGTAAATACCGTAAGCATTCTATAGAAATATAATTAGATCGGATCGAGTGAAAACACTCCATCAATTTCATACTTAACACAAACTCACAAAGTTGTTACATCGTGTTCTAACCGATACAGAATCAGTTCAAATCAGATTTATATCTTTCAGCGTTTACTGAATGTTGTCTTCCGTACACAGCTGTAAATCGCAGACTGGTGGTTGCAAAGTCCAATGCAAAATGAATCATAATGCAGCGTGATAAATATCAATTTACATTGGATCCGATAAGTAGTATAAGTAAGATCGTATGAGCTTAGTAGCCAACTCAGGAATCCAACTGAAATTTGTTTTGAATGCGATTAAAGCTTATTTTAAAGGAAGTGTGTTCAGGCTTTTAACACTTTGCGAAATTCATTTTGGGAAAATGGCCCCTAACGCGGTCTACTTTAGATTCATAACGCCTTAGACAGTGTGGTCTGCAGCTCCGTACGAAAGAGCACCTCTTGATAACGGATGCCGCTAACTTAGGAAACCAAGGGTTAAGCATATTAGTAACCTAAACACCGCTTGTAGTACCGACCATCATACCAGATCCCTGGAATTCTTCGCCGTTTCTCTTCATAGCTTCAAAATTCAATAGATGCGGAGGAGGATGGGGGGTCATAAATAACTGGTGGACTTGCTCAATAATAAGTTACTGGGGCGAGTAATGTTTGATGGCGCATTATTTAGGCGGGGTTAACTCACACCAGACCCCCGATTCAAAACTGCTCGATTCAATGTACAGAGACATCGACATCTATAAAACAATGATATAATTAATCTACTGTTCTAGGTACCTATCTTTCTAGGGTTCCGAACCCAAAGGGTAAAAATGGGACCCTATTACTAAGACTTCGCTGTCCGTCTGTCTGTCTATCGCCACAAGGCTGTATCTCATGAACCGTGATAGCTAGACAGTTAAAATTTTCACAGATAACGTATTTTTGCTGCCGCTTTAACAACAAATACTAAAAACAGAATAAAATCAATATTTAAGTGTGGCTCCCATACAACAAACGTGATTTTTTCGCCGATTTTTATAGATACGGAACCCTTCGTGCGCGACTCAGTGCCTATTTGGTGAGGATCGTGCCTTCCCGTCAAAATCTTATGTATTGTATAGTTTAATGAACATCTGAAGCGGTATGTGTATAAGTACACAAGTAGGTTGAATTATTTATCTATTTTGTATTATTTTAGCCAATTAGCCGAATCACTAGGATAAGGTCGGGAGATCATCTGATTACGGTATGGTTTGTAAGTAAACACGTTGAGACAGCCGACCGAATAAGTAGATTTATGTGTGTTACAGAAATTTATCGTCGGAATAAGGATTTTAGTCCTGATGTGCAGAATTGCGAAGGTTTCTACGAAAAATAAAACAAAATAGGATCACGGATGTAATCCCCAAGTACGGTAGACAGGGTGTCTACTGTACTTCAGATCTACAGATGCTCATGTCCTTGAAGGATGTCTTTAGGAGATAACATCTGACTAGTCTCACAGCTCAGTTGGTAGTATCTCTGCCTTCTGCGCTGAAGGTTGTGGGTTCGACCAAGAGAAATATTTGTGTACCTATTTATAAAAAATGTATTAAAGTATTCTATCAGTTATCTACTTCTCATAGTACAAGCTTTACTTAGTTTGGGGCTAGACGGCGCTGTGTGAAATGTCCACCATATTTATTTATTTATAATCAAAGGCTCGCCCAAATACAAAATGTCCATAATTTGGAGTAGTTAGCACTCTATATCTATCGATTAGAGTTGCAAATCGATGGCACGTGTAAAATGCACATATATTTTCCAAATATAATAATCTAATATTCACTACCGAGATTCGAACCCACGACCTTCGGATTATAAGCCGAGTGAACCATGTTATGAATTTATTGCTTCATCTGCTAAAATATGAGACCTGACAATTAAATTTGACGATAATGACTGCGACTTTGAACGACTGTATTGAACTCTTTTAAAAATGTTTCAAATTACATTTAAGTACGTTATGCAACATTACTTGTCAATTAAAATTAATTTGGAAGTAAATAATGAACACTTTTTTGATGATCGTGAAAAAAGCCCTTTAAAATATTTTAATCCATTCCAAACGTTATAAAAAAATATACACTTAAATATAACATTTCAGAAAATATATTTTTTTCAGACGTCTGTTCGGAGAGCTCCTGTTTTTCATACATAGCTATCTTAATTCAATGCTACACTTTTTTGGATAACGACATCTAATTGATACAATTTGCAACTAAATTTACGGCATGTTAGACTTGAATCTAAGACTAGATCTCTCCGACCATACAAACTCCGACCATAAAATGAAGCAAGTATTAGACAAGCTTTCCTTGCGATTTCATACTTATAATTTCAAAATTTTGAATCCTATTTTTCACATTAAAATTTTGACAAATAAATACACCATAATAATTACAGACTCGAATGATTCAAGGCAAGTCACACGTCTTGAATAGTTTTTCATAGGCAGAAAAGTAAGGTTCTATTACCGTTTGGTGAAAATCTGGGATTAAAACAGCACAAAAACAGGCGAGAGTAATCTATGAGCAAGGTCTTTTCAGATATCCAGGTGCTTAAGTTGACGTGGAGAGAGACGCTAATATTATTTAACTCGGAATATATAGAACTCTTGCTTTACTGACTGACTAATTGACTGACCTATCAACGAATAACCTAAATAACTAGTCCTTGAAACATGAAATTTGTGTAGGGGTGAACTAAAAAAAGCATTTTCGAAACCCAAGCCCTAAAAGGGTGCAACGGAGGTTAAGACGAGTAATAAATGTTTTTGATTAATGCAGAATCTTTTTTTCTCAATAACCGCAAAACATACAGTTTTTTTTATGACAAAGATAACTTAAGGATATAATCTAGATAAATTATAGATAGAAACACGATTGGTGAAACTTTTCTCGATAGATTTATTTTCCACAGTTGGCTCCTTACTAGCTAAGTAAATTATAGACAGTTTATTTTTAAGTTTGATAGTTTTTAATATAATGCAGCATTTTGACATATCACCTTAAAATCTGTTTGAAAATTTACGTGAACTTAATCCACTAGTAATATTAATGTACCTTGATTGGAGAAGACTATCCTCAACTGTTATAGAAACCTAAAGGAGGACAAAACCTCGGGCTACCCTGACTTACAAACACATTATCCTAGGCCTGTCAACCTGGATCGGATTGTAGGTACTTAATTAACCTGCCTAATTACACCGTGACAGAATGGTTAGGGTGCCGTTGGGATGTAATTAATGTGCGTATAATTATTAGGTACGTCATGCGTCTGGTAAACTGTATTATATAGCTAGCTTTGGCTCATATAGTGTATGGTTACGGTTGGACTTATAAGTGTAACAAGATATTTTGTCCATTATAGTACAAATAGAAATAAATTGAATATTGTCCGAGTCAAATCATACGGTTTAGATACTAACTAGCTTCCGCCCATGGCTTCACATGCGTGTTACTTGAAGTTTTCTGTTAAAAAATATTTTTCAAAGACAAGCTTTTGTAAAATCATTTAAACAATTGAGCGCGCTATCACCTGTCACATCATATAACATTGAACATTTGAAAAGTTTTCACTCAATCGAAGTATTTACTAAGAAGTTCCATTGTGAGTGTCTGTTGAACAGCTCCTGACTCCATCATCATATCAGCTAACTGTCACCATATTATTGCATTGTCACCGAAGTAACCGGTTGGGAATAACTGTTTTAAAATTGAGTTGCAAGATTCCACCTTAACACCTTAACATGGTTATAAATATAGTTACATACATACATTGCAAGTGAAATAAATGCTTGTAAAAAAGTAACCTATATAGTACTTATGTCATTCCAAGACAGACTATAATTCGAAGTTTCATTCAAATCCAATAGGTCGTTTGGACGTGATTAAGCCAAAAACATCCGAATATACAAACATTTTCACAAATTTTCAAAATTATTATATAATATAGTATATGTACTATAATTATGATTAAATTATACTGTATACTGTACGATAAAACAAAAAATAGACGTTTTAATAATCAATGGAATTAAAATATTCATATACATTAGTATCTTTTATTTTCTAACACAAAATAACACACAAGATTGCACACTCAAACATTTTCATGTAATGAAATAACAATTCATAACAATAATGTATGAAACAGTTTATTCTAAAAAAACGCCTAGAAGTCTTTTGCTTAACTCTTTCGTGGCCACGTAGTCTTATTATTATTAAGCAAAACGGGTGAATTGTATGGTGAGAATGATGTATGTGATGCAGAGAGCCAACAATGATATCGGCAGTTGGATGTCGACGCGCACTGCACGTAGTAGCACGAAGTTGAAGGGACGTTGCACGACGTAGTCGAGTAACCGTTGCAATTCTGCCCGCAGTTCAACGTCTGAAAGACAGTAGTTGTTAGTGACCTCATAGCATCGACCACACAGCCTATAAACTTCTCATGCCAAGCATCCTTTTTACATCCTTACTTTTAGTAATTTTTAGGGTTCCGTACCCAAAGGGTAAAAACGGGACCCTATTACTAAGACTTCGCTGTCCGTCTGTCTGTCCGTCTGTCTGTCCGTCTGTCTGTCACAGGGCTGTAAATCATGAACCATGATAGCTAGACACTTAAAATTTTCACATATTATGTATTTCTGTTGCTGTTCTAATAACAAATACTAAAAACAGAATAAAATAAATATTTAAGGGAGGCTCCCATACAACAAACGTTATTTTTTTACCGTTTTGTTTAGATAATAGTACGGAACCCTTCGTGCGTGAGTCCGACTCGCATTTAGCCCGCATTTTTTATCATTTTATTTTAAGTTAAACCCTTATTATCGTGCAACACTGTTTTCGTTATGCTCTGGAGGAGGGCGTTGACTCTGCTACTCAGTTTTTACTTTTGCAGTTGTCATCGTTTTTCACTTGTTTTTTGTATACCAATGTTATTTTGTTCCAAATTATAAAAGAAAACTAATTTGAACACTTTCTCATAACTCATGAGCTTATACTGCTGATATAAGACACCGAGCGAGATTCATCACACGCTATTCGCACATTCATGAAGTATTTAAGAAAGTTTGAATGACGTACAGCTAAAATTAATGAGTGAAGTAAATATCATCAAATAATTATAAAAAAAAATTACCAGAACACTGAATAATTTGCCGGCACAGCAAACGCTTCAACATGTCGATTTCATTGTGAGCCATCTCACACACTATAGATGGGGCTAAAACCACCGCAAAAGTGCATGCTAGCTCGAACATCGCATCCAAATGGAATGTCTGTAAATCCGTAAAAATTGCTACTTTGATATAATATAATAACGTTTAAAAAACTAAAAACAAAACCGACTTTATGTTTATAAATAAAAATTGTAGAGCTTTAAAATATATTATGAAAAACCCAGGGTCCTTGTTATCAGTGCCTTATACGTGGTTCAAATTCGTGACGTCAACTCGAGGTGTTCATGATTTCTATTTCGAACGTATCTCGCGAGTGGAGGGCTCCCCCCTCCGCGAGATCTAGAGGCCCCTAACACGGCTAGCCCTCCACTCGGTGTATGCCAATGAAAAAAAGACAAGGTTTATAGTTGAAAACCACTATCAATGCCCACATTTTGAATGTTTCTCTCATCTCAAACATTCAAAACTTCCCATCATCAGATGCTGACTTGGTGGTAATGGGACCACCTCGTCTACTTTGAAATGTTTAACCTGATTGCTATATTGACCGAGTAGGATGTAGATAACTTAATTTTCAAATAAAGTTTCTGTTTAAAAATATTTTTCAATGACAAGCTTTTGTAAAATCATTAAAACCATCGAGCACCTGTCGCGTATAACATTGTCATTGGAACTTGACAAGAATGCAACAGTTGAACAGCTGAGTCCATCATCAGATCAGCTCGCTGTCACCATATTATCGCATTGTCACCAAAGTTACATAAGTATGCAAAATTTCAGCTCAATCGGTTTGGAATAACTGCTTCAAAATTGAGTTGCAAGATTCCGCCTTAACAAACATAGTTACATACATACATAATACATACATTGCAAGTTAAATAAAAGCTTGTAATAAAATAACTTACAGCCATTAATACAGTCTTCACAGAATAATATCCAAATAGAACTAGCTTTGGTACACTAAAAAGTATTATAGTAATCATCTGAAACATACAAAAAATAAAAAATAAAAAATAAATAGGATCACGACTGTAATCCCCAAGTACGGCAGACATCATCTCAGATCTCCAGGCGCTTAGATCCTTCGAAGATGTCTAGTGGGGTAGTCAGAGGCACGTCCAAACATTACATTTGGCACATGCCCACATTTTGCAGTAGTTAACATTCTATACGTGACAGGTTGCAAGCCCATCGCCGCTTATAAGAACACTAACTGGTTTCCTCACGATGTTTTCTTTCACTGTTGTAAGCACGTGTTTTTGATGCGCATATAAACTTTCGAACAGAAAGTTCCATTGATTCACGCCGGGATTCGAACCCACGACCTTCAGATTGTAAGTCGGGGTACATCCCACTCTCAAAATAAATGATAAAAATACAAAGTATATTATTTATTTCAAAAAGGTTCATAAATATTGGTATGATAGCTGTTTATTTGATGTTAGTCGAGTGGGAGGTACCACTACTTTCAATCAGTCGTATGGTTGATTTCCGGTCGTGCATCAATCAGGTTTTACTTTGTAAAATGGTTTTTTTTTTAATCAATTAAAATAAAATTCTTTTTAGTTATTATAGAATTCCATGAAGGTGAAAACGGGATCCTATTTCTAAGACTTCGCTGTCCGTCTGTCTGTGCGTCTGTCCGTCCGTCCGTATGTCTGTCACAGGGCTGTAATCTCTTGAAAAAAATAATAAACAAAATCAGTCCAGCCGCTCACGCGTTATGTTATTACCAAGGGAAATAGGGATTCATATTTATATAGAAGACTATGCGAACAGTAAGAACTTACGGATAGCTGCAACTGAGCATCAATATCATCAATCGTATCAAGTATGTTGTTGTAATTTATCAAGCATTTTCTGACAATCCGGAGCTTATGCCCAATTTTGTCATGGCCAACAATATTGACAGGCACCTTGTTCCGCTCCAATGTTATTCTTAACAACTTCAATCGGTTTTGGAGCAAATTAAACACAAACGGCAGTGCAATATAGCAAGTAAAGTTTAATACAAAAAAAGTAAAGACAGTGACGAGATAAAAACCAAATTCATTTTGCGAGGTCCGACTCGCCAAGCTGATGATATAGTGGATAGACCTCACACAAAGAACCGTCAGCATAAATATGATGACGTTCTTTGATCCGTGAGTATTTTTCTTGTAACCCATTATCTCATCGTAAGTGGTTAACGTATACACATACTTCGTTAAGTACGTCTGGTCAATAACTTGAGAAATCAAAAACCATACAAAATATTCAGATATAGCAGTACCATAATATAAACTTTTAGTGACATTCAATAATCTTAAATTGACAAGTTGTATGGTCAATAACAATGTTATAGATAGAGCTACAACGCCGCAGAAAAATCTATGGAACGCGTTTATTATTTTCGATGAACTTATTCTGTAGTAATTTCCAAAGATGAGAAAAAGACATTTTAGAACTGCAATTTCTATCAAAACTGATTTCTTCTTCATAGTTGCACGTTTTGACATAATCTTTTTTATGTCCATTATGTCAAGCACCAAACCCGAAACTATCGAAATAATAAAGCGACGCTACATTTCATACTGCTAAAGAAATGAAAACTAATAATATTCCAGCTATCGCAGTGTCAATTAATTTTATCCAATAATTAGAATCGACTTTGGAACTAAAATAGAATAATCTACGTAGTTTATAATAATATATAGTGCTAGTTACAATATATTTGCTTTTGATTAATAAACTTTGCTGCTGAAACAAGTAGTATATAGATACACATCTCTAAAGGTTGTTTTCATTAGCTTAATAGTAAAAACGAATATCAACCTATATAGAAAAATAAAGCCTATTTTTAACCGACAAAAAACGGAGGAGATTCTTAAGTCGACACGTATTATATTTATTTTTTTATAAATCTTTTTACTTCGTTATCCAATTTGAACGATTTTCTATTGTGTAGAGAATAGTCCCAAATTGGTCCCATTTAAATTATATTAATGTAAGACTTAAAGTTACTTCATAAAACTTGAAATCTAAAATTGTCCCTTGACTTTTCGATTGGTCGGTTTTCTTTTTAGTTTTTTGAAACGTAATTATTAACTGACTTTAAAAAGGCTGATTATCAATTAGCCAGTAGTAATATATCATTGTAGCAATAGTTTTCTAGTTCACTGACTAAAACTATTTCTTCATCAATAACCAACCATCAACACCTAGTGAATCGTAGGGAAAAAAATCGGCCAAGTGCGAGTCGTACTCGCGCACGAAGGGTTCCGTACCATTATCTATAAGAAACGGCAAAAAAATCATGTTTGTTGTATGGGAGCCCGACTTAAATATTTATTTTATTCTGTTTTTAGTATTTGTTCTTATAGCGGCAACAAATATACATAATCTGTGAAAATTTCAACTGTTTAGCTATCACGGTTCATGAGATACAACCCTGTGACAGACAGATGGACAGACGGACAGACGGACAGCGAAGTCTTAGTAATAGGGTCCCGTTTTTACCCTTTGGGTACGCAACCCTAAAAGCATAAAAACCATTCAGAAGAGTCAAAGCATGAAGTCTCTACCACTAGTCGTTACAAGAAATAAAAATATTATTTCAAACAAAACAAATCTCTCACACAACTTGTTATAGATAATAATACCTTGATCACACGTACCGAGTAAAACGAGGGAGACAGTGCTCTCGGCCTTGTCAGTACGTCTAATACGCCCTCTCAGTACGTATAGACACCGAGTGCTTGGCCGAGCGCACTGTCTCGCCCGCTTGCTCGGTACGTGTGCGGTACGTGTGATCAAGGCATTTACATTTAAAAATTGAGCGTCCCTATATTGTAAGATCTTATTTAATAAGATCGATTGAACATGAACATACTTCGATTAAAAGCCTCAACCCCGATAAGATTGAAAAAGTGATAATACTGCATTATTTTAAAAACCATCATGTATAAAAATAAACTGTCTATTTTACTTAGCTTGTATGATTATCTAACGAATTATATAAAAAATAACTTTTTAGCTATTCATTGTTTTGATTAAAGTGTTTTTGAAGAGCCAACTTTGGAAAATAAATCTATCGAGAAAAGTTTCACCAATCTATCTGTAATTTATCTAGATTATATGCTTAAGGCCCTGTATGTCGACGATTGCTCTTTTTCGAAACGAAAAAAGAAATACTTCTGAACAAGCCACATCTCCTATTTTATAATGTATAGTATATGTGAATAAAAATGTACCCATCTTTAATCACTTCGATAAATAATCCTACCGACCGCTGCAATGACGACAAACACACGGGGCACTATGGGCGGCGCGTGGTCCGCCTTTGCTTTTCGAATAAATTAATGATATAAATTATGTATAATTACTTATTAAAAACCTATTCTAGTAGAAATCTAGATCTACATATTACCTATCTTTAACAATAAATCACAAGTTGATCTTAATAGTAGGTATCAAAGTATTTCGATCATAAATTCTAAAACGTATCATTTTGAAATAATATCTTTATCGTGAAAAGTTTCTGCTATTATGTTTTCAGCTTAATAGAAATCTAGGTAGGAACCTGAAGTAATATATTTATAAAAATAGGAGATGTGGCTTGTTCAGAAGTATTTCTTTTTTCGTTTCGAAAAAGAGCAATCGTCGACATACAGTGCCTTAAGTTATCATTGTCATAAAAAAAACTGTATGTTTTACGGTTATTGACAAAAAACGATTCTGCTTTCATCAAAAACATTTATTACTAGTCTTAAACAATTATCTTTTAAGTGGAAAATGCGGTGTGCTTTCAAAAATTACGAAAAAGTTTTTGTGGTAGACAAAATATAGGACTCCGACGTTTGTTTTTTAAGCCTTCGAAATGCTATTTCAAGCTAATTTAATTTATTGAGCGAATCTTCAAAGTACTTCGGCCTGTGGCTTAATTAATCTGACACGATTCTTCACTTTATATTATCTTTGCTTGAACAACATTCGTGAAATAATTCATCGTTGTCGTGAATTCTTTAGACAGAAATTATGAGGTTTTAAAAATAAATAATTTGTGTTTTGCGTTTTAGAAAGTTTTTAATGCGATCGGTGTAGGAAATTCATTAATGAATCTTCTCAAAATACAGAAGTTATGCTACAATTATAGGTATAAATGAAATAGGAAATTATTTATTAGAAATATTTTATTTCACATAGTGATGAGTTTTGCCATAAATATTTTTTTTATGAACTAGCATTTTGCCATAGATTCACTCGTATTCATGTCAAAACATGCAAAGGCGAACGAGTGTCCCAAGCGTCGCTGGTCACCAATTGCCCGCTCCGCTCACCGCTCTTTCGCTGAGGCCGTACCTACACTTTTGCTTAAGGGGCTCCCAGTCGACGATTGCTCTTTTTCGAAACGAAAAAAGAAATACTTCTGAACAAGCCACATCTCCTATTTTATAATGTATAGTATATGTGAATAAAGATGTACCCATCTTTAATCACTTCGATAAATAATCCTACCGACCGCTGCAATGACGACAAACACACGGGGAACCATGGGCGGCGCGTGGTCCGCCTTTGCTTTTCGAATAAATTAATGATATAAATTATGTATAATTACTTATTAAAAACCTATTCTAGTAGAAATCTAGATCTACATATTACCTATATTTAACAATAAATCACAAGTTGATCTTAATAGTAGGTATCAAAGTATTTCGATCATAAATTCTAAAACGTATCATTTTGAAATAATATCTTTATCGTGAAAAGTTTCTGCTATTATGTTTTCAGCTTAATAGAAATCTAGGTAGGAACCTGTATAGTGTGGTGTGTCGTAATGTGAACATGGACATTTCGATTTCTGAAGACCAAGATAGGGTAGTTTTTTCAACTGCCTCCGCTTCTTGACGGTAGCTCCGAGTACTCCAGTCTGCCCGCGACCATGGCTATTGTAACATAATCGAAACGTCGGGAAAGTAAATTAAAGGTAATTACGTGATAAAGACCCATGTCAAAATACATAGTTAGGTGTTATTATACTCCTTACTACACAATAGAATTTTCCAAAGACAATTCGTGTTCTCACTCAAAATAAGCATTAAGTACCTATGTACCTACTTGGTTAGTTTGCAAAATTGTGAAACCTTTTAGTGTCATACTGTCACAACCGAAGCCAAAGAATCTGATAAACGTGAGCATCAAAGCGTCACGAGGACTTAGTAGTAGAGTTGAGCCGTGAGACCAATAACCAAGAGGTTTGGCATAATACGAGTATTTACATAGAATGGATAGGATAGATCCGATTTTAATTTGCATGATGGAACTACGAAAAAAGTTTTTCATAAAATAAATGTAAACTGTTCAAAAAGAACTTAGGAATATCTTGAGCTATAATAATAAAAACATAACCTGATACTAGTACTAGTTGTTAGCCTATGCCATCTGTGATCTATTAGAAGGTACCAACCCTAATACATAAGTTCGAATCCCAGTCAAGCAGAAAAAATGTGAGAATAAACAAGTGCGCAAAATGTGGAGGAAACCCTGTTACGTGTGGAATGCAAACAACTGGAAAATATGGGAATTTGTCAAATTTTATGTTTGAACGTGCCCCCTTATACGTTTTCAATTATATGAGCGCCTGAAGATCTGATATAATGTATAGCATGTACCTATACTGTATAGATTGGGGACTAAGTTGCACCAGTAAACATCGAAAAGATCAAGAACAATCGAAAATGTTAAGAACGTACAGTCGGAGACGTGCATCATCCAGTTATCCATAAACACGTTCTTCATGATTTTGTATTATTTTTGTATCACACACGTGATTAATAGACTGGCTGATTTTTGAGTTACTCTGATGTAGGTAGGTATAGATAGATAAACAAAATTGGTAAGTAAAATATCAAAGATTTTGCATCTACGCAATGAACCTCGTCACTTTAGTATTAAAGCGGCGATGGGCTTGCAACCTGTCACGTATGGAATGTTAACTACTGCAAAATGGGGCATGTGCCAAATATAATGTTTGGACGTGCCTCTGACTACCCCACTAGACATCTTCGAAGGATCTAAGCGCCTGGAGATCTGAGATGATGTCTACCGTACTTGGGATTACAGTCGTGATCCTATTTTATTTACTTAAGTATTATTTCCGTACATCATCATTGAACAAGAACCTACGTCTGCTCATTTATTCCTCCTTTATTGATATAAACCGCACGTCTTGTGATTTTCTGGAAGTGACAAGTTGACAAATTAATAAGGGGACTCCATGGAACATGTAAACGAAAAATATGGACAAAATAATAACAGAAACATGGAACAAATATCTTTATGAAAAGCGCAAATTGTAGGACAAATATACACCTATACTAAAATTATTTTTTATCTTGATTTTGAACTTAAATTATTTTTATACGAAGGAACGTAGCAACATTTGGTAGTACCAATTATCAAGAAAATCAATAACTGTTAATTGTACACGAAATACTTTACGTATTTAAGCTGGTAAAACTCTAAGTTGAGATTGTTAACTACTATCTAAAGAAATTTTAATTAAAAGGACCAGACGGTGACTTAAAGCTTGAAAACTCGTTACTCTCAATTTCTCTTCGAAAACTTTTAATAATTTAAATTTAGACCAGGTTACATTACAATATTTTTGTATCAGAAATAAACCGTCCCTTCGACAGACACAATAACACAAACACTAACTCATTCTACGGTCGAGTATTTTCATGACAACTTTTTCGTTATTCTCTCCGATGTTATTCATAATATTCGATGTCTTGGGTATGACAAGGGTCTCGTTTTGGCAGCCATTGTTCAGGTGCGCATTTGTGATGGCGCCTACGCCGTTGTCTTTTATATTTCTTTTCTTCTGTATTATCACACGGGACGTTGAGGGGAGGTGAACGAGCACAAGCAAGGGTGCTTGGTGCTTCTTGCCTTTCACAGTTACCCCGATCAGTCATGTGCTTGATAAACTTCATCAAATAAACTAGCAGGAGGAGCATAGTCCCCCAGCATATTATTTTCTGCGCTGTCGCGTCGTCAAGTTCTTTTTTCACAAGCATTTTGGTTTGGTAAATATTGTTTGAACTCACGTAAAATTTTGTGTCATACTTTGACAGTGTCATTGTTTTCAAAGGTCTTAAAAATAAATCATAAGTGCTTACTTACGGTTACTGACAGATTTAAAAGAGAAAAGAGGTTTTCATAGAACATTTTAGCGATTTAATAAGTTTCCTACTTTGATCTTAGAATTATTTCAGCTCTCTTTAGTACTTAGTGTAGAATGTATTTGATTCTTGTGATCCTAATGTAGGAACTCGAAACGATGTTATTAATTGATGTATTCGGAATAAAGCCAATATAGTTTAACGGCCAGGAAACAATAGCAAAGTTTCCTATCAATTACTGTAGCCGTTCGGAAAAACAGTAATGAAGAGAAATCAAAGCAAAGTTAAACTCCTTTTATTGTTAGCTCGTTGTTCCACCAACTTACTGATAAGATGTAAGTGCCTACTTAAAAGTATTTATCACTTTTCCGGTTCTCCTCAAAAGGAATAAAACTCTTATAATGATAATGTCTGTCTGCATGTTTGTTATTGGTGTTTTTCTCGACAGATAGAAATAAAGAAAGTAGAGAGAAAATGAAGAAGTAACGTCACTGTGAATTCAGCGGAATATGTAAAGTTTCGGAGGAAATTTTTGATGTAGAGGTTTGACCAGGCATATCATGGCATTCGCAGGACACAAGTTTGCCGCGTGACTAGTTTAGACTGTAGCAGGTAGCTTGCGGATGCCGCGCGCGGCTGTCGTCCAAACATAGCGCGGCTGCCGCGCTCGATTGCCGCGCTATGTCTGGTCACACCTTTACGAGTTACAGTTACAAAAATATGAAGGATACAACACCTATAAACGTCAAATGTGTCTTTATCAATGGTTAAAGATATTTCCGGTAAAATTGATTTCTTCCGATTTTTTCTTGGGAATACCTGAAGATTTGGGTATATCTTAATAGCCTGATGATAATATTGGAAAAACATGCTTACAACATATAGCTATGATGACTCGTAGCATTGTGTCAGCGAGTTGTTTGCTCAATGCATAGTATGTCAATATTGTCAACATTATATAGTCACACATAATATTAGTCAACATTAGGTGCTTTTCAGGTTGAATAAACACCAAAAACAACACATTTGTAGTTATAATTCTATTAGCTGCTCGTCCAGGGAACCAGATAACTGATAGAATACTTATATACTTTTTTTTTGTAAATACATACTTATTATACATATTAACACCCAGACACAGAACAAACATCTATGTTCATCACACAAATATTTGCCCTAGGTGGGGATCGAACCCACAACCTACAGCGCAGAAGGCAGAGTTACTACCAACTGAGCTGTAAGGCCAGTTAAATACTATGCTTATATAATATTTATAAGCTATATTACTGTAAAGTTTCATTTTAATGATGGTTTTTAAGATAATGCTGTTTTATCACTTTTCCGTCTTATCCGGGTAGCCTCAGCCCATACAAAAAACCAAACATTTCACATAATTATCACCTTAAGGGGCTGCCAGTCGACGATTGCTCTTTTTCGGAAGGAAAAATATAATACTTCTGAACAAGCCACATCTCCTATTTTTATAAGTATATTACTTCAGGTTCCTACCTAGATTTCTATTAAGCTGAAAACATAATAGCAGAAACTTTTCACGATTAAAATATTATTTCAAAATGATACGTTTTAGAATTTATGATCGAAATATTTTATATACCTACTATTAAAATCAACTTGTGATTTATTGTTAAAGATAGGTAATATGTAGATCTAGATTTCTATTAGGATAGATTTTTGATAAGTAATTATACCTAATTTATATCATTAATTTATTCGAAAAGCTAAGGCGGACCACGCGCGGACGTGTGTTTGTCATCATTGCAGCGGTCGGTAGGATTATTTATCGAAGTGATTAAAGATGGGTACATCTTTATTCACATATACTATACTTTATAAAATAGGAGATGTGGCTTGTTCAGAAGTATTTCTTTTTTCGTTTCGAACAAAAATAATCGTCGACTGGCAGCGTCTTAACATGGAGCCATAATTCCATTAACAATGTATAGGCACTTAATGTGATTCCACTTAGACTTAAACTTTGTCTGGGAGCGATCACCTAAACTCACAGACAAACGAGGCATTAGGATAGACGGTGGCAGGATAATGGTATGCAAAATTTTGTAATCAACTCTAGTCATGGCTTTGGGCCAACTAAAATTGGTTTGCGAATGAAACAGTACCTAAAGCATTTAACTATCTAGCCATATAACTTTTTAAGGCGCTCCCAGTTGTTTTTGTTTTTGTTCGAAACGAAAAAATAAACACTTGTGAACAAGCCACATCTCCTATTTTATAATGTAGTATATGTGAATAAAGATGTACCCATCTTAAATTACTTCGATAAATAATCCTACCGACCGCTGCAATGACGACAAACACACGTCGGCGCGTGGTCCGCCTTAGCTTTTCGAATAAATTAATGATATAAATTATGTATAATTACTTATCAAAAATCTATTCTAATAGAAATCTAGATCTACATATGTATTACCTATCTTTAACAATAAATCACAGGTTGATTTTAATAGTAGGTATATAAAATATTTCGATCATAAATTCTAAAACGTATCATTTTGAAATAATATCTTTATCGTGAAAAGTTTCTGCTATTATGTTTTCAGCTTAATAGAAATCTAGGTAGGAACCTGAAGTAATATACTTATAAAAATAGGAGATGTGGCTTGTTCAGAAGTATTTCTTTTTTCCATCCATCTTTTCTTTGGCCTACCTCTACGTCTACATCCATCCATTTAAAAGACATATAAATACATTTTAATTATTTTCAGACTCCCCTTTTCACTTACATTTATTTGTCGTGTATCTACATTTTTTTTTATTATACTGAGAATAGCAGCGTGTTAATAGGTAATAAGATGCTACCTCAAATTATTGGATAAAACTATATCAAGTTTCGTTGTTGGAGTTTTAAAGAAGGTTCTCGAACACCTATCAAAATGTGACTAAGAATCAATTCACAGGTATTCAGCACAATACAAAAATCCTGTGCACGCAGCGATTTGAACAGAGTCCAAAAATAGATGAAAAATGTAAATAGCTGGCCTGAAACGTTCGCGACGTAAGTGGCTGCAAATTGCTTCAGTTGGTCCACTTCGTTGACTATGGGGCCTTCGAGGAGTCAACACGGGAGACAGCGAAATCTCGATTAGTATCTATCACCCGCGACTTCCTGCACATGGTTTTACATACTTCCTATTTTAATCCTATAAGGGTTGTTTTGGGATAAAAAGTACCATATTTTTATTCCAGGTCAATCAATAACTTATCTATGAACCAATTTCATCAAAAATGTTTCAATTTTTGCGACGCGTATAATTAATTTCTTGAATTCGCTTTAAAACAATCTCGTAGCTTAACAAAACGAGCCCGTCCAGCGGTCATGTTTAAAGGGTGTTCAATTTCGGAGGAGAAGCGTCTTGTTTGGGTAGTCTGGTTTCTCTATTATCTAAGCTTGAGCCCATACGGCCTCACAGATAGCTAAACGTATGGATGGTTCCATTCAATATTAGAATTCGCGGTGCATTCGACCGATAAATTTTTTATGAAGCCTCTGTGAGGTCGAGTCGTTTTGAATGATGGAATTTACAAGGCCCTTTTCGGAAACTGTAGTTTGAGCTGGTTAGGCGTAGCAAGGTGACTATTTTTACACCAGGTACCTACCATACTTATACTTCGAATGAATGAATTATTGAATGAATAAAAATACTTTATTGTACACCAATAACAAAAAAAAACAGAAACTTAAACTAGGGCAAACACTGTACAATGGGCGGTCCTATCGCTAAAAAGCGATCTCTTCCAGAAAAGGATGGAGTAAATATAACAATGAATGGAAGATTGGCGGGGTTTATAAGTATAAACAATATTTAATAAATCATCTTAAATATTTTTTTCATTTATCATGCTAACATTTGTCCCGCTTCTGGAACCCGCACCTCGACGTCTCAGCCAGCATTCGACTACGCCACCGAGTTCATCAAAATGAATACTTTGAGTAATTTTAAAGCGTTCAAAAAGTACTTCGCTGATTAAATTTGTACTTTCAATTACTAGAAATAATAATTAGTATTTCATTTTAGAGAAAAATTTAAGTTGAGTTGAGTTCTCTCTCTGACCACTAGGTAACAATGTAATTCTTGGCAAGGCCCAAACCGCTGACGGAACCCTGCATAGCCAAGTGGCTCATGCTTGTGGTAAACAAGCTCGCTGGGTGGAAATAAACGCTTAGATATCGACGTGTTGCGTAAGAAATTCCTGATACTACACACAATCTTAGCATTTTGAAAGTCTTCGTTAGAATTTTCGCCAAAGAAACCAATCACTTTCTATTAATACCGAACAATATTATTGCAAATCATTGTATGGATTTCTGAATATTTTTTCT
This sequence comes from Hydriomena furcata, assembly GCA_912999785.1. NCBI lineage: Eukaryota > Metazoa > Arthropoda > Insecta > Lepidoptera > Geometridae > Hydriomena > Hydriomena furcata. The sequence continues at coordinate 11,527,760 of OU538828.1, read as the reverse complement.
GCCCACATTTTGCAGGGTACAAATAAAATACCAAAGCTCTGCCTTCTACGCTTTAGGTTTTGTAATAGATTCCTACCCAAAAAAAAAACATGTTTGTGCAAAACATCGATGTTTGTTCTGTGTCTGCGGGTGTTATAAGTATTTATTTGGACAAAAAGTTGGTATAAGTATTCTATCAGCCAGCTGTAGCTAGCGTACAAGCTCTGCTTAGTTTGGTGCTAGATAACACTATAAAGATCACCAAAATCTTATTATATTTGTATTTATTTATACCTAACTAGCGACCCGCCCCGGCTTCGCACGGGTGCAAAGCTGATACCAAAATATATTACAGAATGTCTTTGTATACTCGTTAACAGCATTTAAAATTTAAAAAAAAAGTCGCGCTTATTTGAAATCTTAAAATTATCAGTGGTTCTCTAATATATTAAGCATGTTATTATACATATAAACCTTCCTCCTGAATCACTCTATTTATTAAAAAAAACTGCATCAAAATCCGTTGACTAGTTTTAAAGATATAAGCAAACATACATACAGACATACAACAGACGCGGGAAGCGGAAAGCGACTTTGCTTTATACTATGTAGTGATAGTGATGATTAGGTTTATTAGCCGCTATCAAACACACACAATAGAAAAGATTAGAAAAACAGAGTTTCAAAACAGGCGTATGAAAAGTCAAAGAACAGCTCAAATCTTCAAATCCCGCAGACTAATATTTCATTAAGACACCACCTGCGACCGAGAAATGTCACGTCATCCCTACATATTATATTCCTCACCCTAATTTGTATTGTTTCAGGTATCCTTCTCCACTACACCCACCGTTTGTTATACAGGAAGTGATAAATTTGTCAGGTAACAGTGCGTGCCGGGAATAACATGCGACCGTGCAAATCACCCGAAGTATTGTTTAGAATTGAAACGTGTGGCTTTACAGGAAATTAGGCACTATATATTTGTCATAGAGGGGTTAAATATCCGTGAAATTTATTTGGATACCATTGTTGTAACCTTGAACTATAATCCGGTGTTGGTAATGTTCCGGTTTTAGTAGCGATTATCATTAATCAACCAGAACAAAAACAGAACTGCTCTCATTTCAATAGAAAATATGGACAACTGGAAGTATCTACAGATATTTATTGATTAAAAACGAAACTTGACAGTCAAGGTCAACATAGTAGACGGTAGACATCCTATCAGATTTCCAGGTGGTCAGATATTTGAAGATATCTAAAGTGGTTGTCAAAAATACGTCCAATATGACATGTAGCTCATTATTAGATCATTATATTATCTACTTCTTGCAGTAGTTAGCATTCCATACGTAACAGTTTGCAAGCACATAGTCGCTTCTAAGAATACTAACTGGTTTCCTCACGTTGTTTTTTATGCAATACCCACTTATTTCCCATAGAAAACACGGCTGAATTTAAACCGATGCCCTTTGGATTGAGTGTCGAGGTACATCCCTCGTCCGACACTGCTATTAGAAGCTTACAAGGTCAATAAATAAACTTTAAATTCAAACTGAAAAATCATTTATTTCAATAAAATCAATAGGGTCACTTTGTAACGTCTTAGGTGCTAGGTGAAGCTACGCCGGTTCCTCGCCACCAAGCCTAGAAGAATCAGGCAACAAACACGGCTTGGGGAATATCATTTTTATCAATGATCCTTTCCTTAATGCTACGTAGAGATCCAGTGTGGTGCTGATCGAACATAGTAGGCTCAAACAAGAATAATAATTAAAAGTAGTAAATATGACTGACTTTCCGACATGACAATAAAATATGAGATAACGAGTACATCATAAGTCAACGCGCCGTCTCGTCGAGATTCGTAGGGGCAGACAAATTTGTCGACATTACTGAAATGTATTGGGGTTGTATTGTATGTGACGAGTGGCCGTCTTAGGTAATGGCTGGCAATCGGGACAGGAGCTAGGAATATACACTAAGGTCTTCGACATTGACTACATTGACTAAGTGAGAACTTGATAGATAAAGCAGAAATCGGTAATCATACCGGATAAGTATGACAAGCTATAAGATGTCAAATGTGAGTTTAGAAGTGCGGCTTTAAAAAATGTAGTCTATGCTAATGTAGAGTAGTGGAGTAATTTTCATTTCATTTAAAAAAAAATATAGGATCACGATTGTAATCACCGAGTTAAGTAGACATCCTCTCGGATCTCCAGGCGCTCAGATCTTTGAAGATGTCTAAGGGGTTTAGTCAGAGGTACGTCCAAACATTACATTTGGCCACATTTTGCAGTAGCATTCCACACGTGACAGGTTGCAAGCCCGTCGCCGAAAAATGTAAGATAAAATTAATATATTAACAAAATGGTTACCTACTCGGTAACGCAGCTGGAAAACAAATGATTTGCCTCAGGATAATATGGTGTGTCATTAATTTGATGTTGATGAGTTAGCAAATACCTGATGAATGAAGTCAAAATGTCATAAAAATGCCTTGATTGATTATTTCCTGTCACCCGTATAGTAACACTATAAAAGGGGGTATGGTCTTTCTATTCGCACTGAACTACATCCCTGAAGGGGCAAAAGGGGCCGTCACATAGAGCCCGTCACCCCTTATGACGGCTCGCGTGTGAAATCATTCATGTCCTGTTTACATACAGGATGACTTTCAATTGGTTGCGCATAGTTTAGCGTGATGGAATATCCAATTTTGTTTCTGTACAGGCAACAAAGGAATTTAGTTTGGTCGTTGAATATTAAATAGGTTCCTGATATTTTGATTGTATTGGCGATCATACTGTAACTGTTTGATCGGTACTGGAATGACGCGAAAATTACATTGCCATAATAAAACATTTGACACAATATGTTCTCATTTTGTAGTAATAAACATAAAATAAATATTGGCGGACTTTAAACACAGCGCCATCTAGCCCCAAACTGAGTAAAGTTTGTATTATGGGAACCAACACCAATTGTTTATTTTATTTTATTTTAGATTTTTAGGAAAACTTACAGCTTGGTACACAAATATTAACAGGAATACGAAATATTAAAAGCCAATTACAAGTTTCCACAAATAAAAATTAAGCTAAATAGCATTAGGGACGATTTATATTAGACCGGGCCGGGCCGGAGCCTTAAGTAATTAGACGGGTCCGGACGGGACACGGATCACTGTTTAAGGTGATAAATGAAATTTTTGGCGTTTTGTATGGGCTGTGTCTACCCGGATAAGACGGAAAAAGTGATAAAACTGCATTATCTCGAAAACCATCAAATTTAAAAAGAAACTGTCTTTAATTTATTTAGCTAGTATGATTATGTTACGAATTATATAAAAATAAACTGTTTAGCTATTCATAGCTTTGATTAAAAATGAAACTAGTGTTTTTGAAGAGCCAACTTTGGAAAATAAACCTATCGAGAAAAGTTTCACCAATCGTGTTTCTGTCTGTAATTTATCTACATTATATCCTTAAGTTATCATTGTGATAAAAAACAAAACTGTATGTTTTGCGGTTATTGAGAAAAAACGATTCTGCATTCATCAAAAACATTTATTACTCGCCTTAATATTAACTGCTTCATACAAAATGTATGTAGCATTTCAAATCCGTGCCTTGCCACGTACACGGCACGCCCCGGGCGCGGCCCGGTCTAATATAAATCTACCCTTAGTTTTATTATTTTCTTTCTACTTTTGGCGCATGCCTACTTTTTGCAGTAGTTAGCGGCCCATACGTGATTGGAGCATGCAAGTCCATCGCTGCAAATGAAAAAAAATATTTCCTCACGTAGTAACAATTGAAATACCTTTAGGATTAATATTCTGCTTGTGAACTATTTAACAACCATTATCATCAATTATAGCTCACATAATGCTGGTACAGATTAATGAGGATTTTGTTGAATTATTCATTAAGTTAAAGTACTCCCTTGATGACATAATATTTTATGGTACTTCCCAAGACAAGCGTTCTTACCTAGTTAGGTAAGAACGCTTTTGAACCCAGTTGGGTATATTGTACCAAACACGAGTAATTTCGTAATAGTAGTATCGAGTAGACGTGTAATCTACAATACTTTAATAGAGAAAAAAAAATACTTTGTTTGTAATAGATAAAAAACTACTAATACAATTTAAAAAAATATTTCAATATGTTAAAGGCCTGTTCAATATGTTAACATAGCCTATACTCGCTAATAATGTATTATTAGCGAGTATAGGCTATGTTTAATTTTCAAAAAAAATAGAAATCCTTACGTATTTTACCATAATGTAACTTATGGTACTTATCAAATAATATTTTTACCTTTAATCTTCATTAAAGAACATCCCGTGCAAAGTAGGGCGTACTGCTAGTAAATAATAAATTATACGAACAATAGTATTCCTACTGATCTTTTTGTAGCATTCATTATCATCACATACAAAAATCTTGAATGATCTACAACTTTAATTTTGATGGATTGATGATTAAATGATAGTGACATTAAATGAGAGTGCACGTCACTTGCGCTCCTACAAACTATAATTATGTAGGAGTACGTACGAGTCAAAAGCATCGAACGAGTTCGATAGCGTCAAACGCGCGCGTGCTTGCTATGTATCGTACCATCAGTTTATCTGGTCGGTCGACATTCTCAAAAAGCAGTCAATTATATTTTTTATAGTATTTAACGTTTTAGTGATTTCCTAGTTCTCACATGAAACAATAAAATCTCACGTTCCATTGTTCTTTTGAGGAAATCGAATTGGAACATCAAAGTTATGATTGCAGTTAAAGTTGATGAGGTTTCAAACAGCGATTCGGCTGACGCGGACGCTTCTAGTTTGAAGCAGATAAAAGCTAGTAGACAAAGATCTAAGAACGATCTTCACCCATCTGTTTAATGGATGAAAACTATTTTATATTGAATTTAATATAATAAAAAATACACTCGTAATGACTGTGTGGTTTGACAAAAAAATTCTTGGCATGATTATAATAAATAATTTTTAATTAAACATTGCACAATGTGTTTATCGTATCAATTTAATTAACCAAAAAAATATGGAAAAATGGTTTGCAAATTTTGAAAGTTACAAACAAACATAAACAAATATACGAACAGCGCAAGTTAAAATAAAGCTTGTAAAAATATCCTTCCGCTGATAAATAACTTCTCAAACATGCCTTATGTAATATTAAAAAAAAACCGACCAAGTGCGAGTTGGACTCGCGCACGAAGGATTCCGTACCATTATCTATAAAAAACGGCAAAAAAAACACGTTTGTGGTATGGAGCCCCACGTAAATACTTATTTTATTCTATTTTTAGTATTAAATACATGTTAAATATTATTTAATATTAAACACATTTAGTATTAAATAATACTCTAACAACAAATTTCGTTGATAGAGCGGCAACAAAAGTACATTATCTGTGAAAATTTCAACTGTCTAGCTATAGCCGGGGTCCTACGGCGCGTAAAACGACGGGCCGCGCCGGATGACGCTCCGCCTGTATGCGTCCGGCGCGTCGCGTACAAAGCGTTCCGACCACGGATGCATCGTTACCACGACGCGTTCGTCCACCTTGGCGCGGTCTGGCGCGTGAAAACGCGGGCCGTGGGACCCCGGCATATGACGGTTCATGAGATACAGCCCTGTGACAGACAGACGGACAGACAGACAGACAGGCAGCGAAATCTTAGTAATAGGGTCCCGTTTTTACCCTTTGGGTACGGAACCCTAAAAATACCATAATTCACAAGAATCAGTACCAGAATCAAAATGTTGCAATGATATCATTTGTTATAGGAAGCTTCGTACATCTCTATGTACACAAGCCGCCTACCAGCCCTTTGTCCTTAACCCGTTACGTGACGAGTCGACCTTCTCTGTCGGCTCCTGCTATTATTCACATTGTCCGACCTGGACGGACCTTCGTCACTTCAAATCTGCTTATAGATGACAATTTTTTTTTAAATATATGCATTTTTACATAATAACAGTCATAAATATTATGTTAGTATTTCACATGATCTGTATCATAGGTTTTAATATTACATAAAGACTATTTTTGACTATTATTAAATAGACTATTCTGTTATTATTTCCGTGTTAGGAAATATAAATTATTAGTAATGTAAATTGGAGTCCGGTTAAATTTAGGAGGTTAGGACTTCACTAGCTCTGGTACTTTTTTTAATATTGGTATTGTTTTATAAATTATATTAGATACAATTATTTTATTATGTCATGTATGTCATTCTTTACTTGTTAGGAAATATAAATTAATAGTAATATAAATTGGAGTCCTGTTAAATGTAGGATGGGACTTCACTACCTCTAGAACTTTAGTAATATTAGTGACGTCATAGTGAAACTTAAGTAAAAAGAGTCTATAACGGTATATTCTGTGACCTGGGTGCGTCCGCTAACTATGCAGTGATTGTCTCTTCCAATGCATGCTACAAGGTTACAGTCAATTCATTAGAATGTGATTGTTTATGCAGACTGCACGATTTCAAAGATTCTATGGAAAAAATATTAGCATGCCGTTCACACGAATATAACCTATTTTAGCTTTGTTTTAATGCATAGTTTTGCATAGCTATTAAATGGTTGGACTTTTTTTTAGTTTATTTGTAACTTCTTTTTTTAGTTTATCTGTAAAATCTACAAACCATTTTTCGACCATATAGGTACCCGATTGAGTTGAAATTTCGCTTAGGTTACCTTTAGTTCTGGTGACAATACAATAATATTGTGACAGCGAGCTGATCTGATGATAGAGCCAGGAGTTATTCAACAGATCCTCACAACGGAACTCCTTAGTAAATACTTCGATTGAGTAAAATCTTTGCATGCTTTTCAAGTTCCGATGACAATGTTATATGATGTGACAGGTAATAGCGCGCTTGTGCTCAAAGGTTTGAATGATTTTACAAAAGCTTGTCATTGAAAGAATATTTTTCAACAGAAAACTTATTCAGTTCTTATTTGTATTCGTATGCCTCTAGATCTTAAAGTCAACAATCTAGTTCAAATATCATCCCTTTGAAGTCCAACAAGGAACCCGTATGTTCGCTATGTATTGTTCGTCTGTGTATCCATCCGTAGTCAGAGCCGTTTTATTTATTTGGTGAATTGAATTGATCATCTGAGAAATCATTGGATAGGTTAGGTTCAAAGACATTAGTAGTTTTAGATCCTGTGACCTTTTCTAGGTCTCAAGTTTTGAAGCTAATCTGCTATTCGGGTAGATCTGTTTATTTAAATTGGCATTAAAATAATATAAAAAAAAACCGACCAATCGACAAGTTAAGTTATTATAGAGAGAAAAGAGGCTATTACGAGTGTTTTATACAATTTAAATGAGATTCAAATAATTTAAATAGGACAACCTTGATTTTATTCTCTACACCAGGGTTTCTCAAAGTGGGGTACGTGTACCACTGGAGGGGTACGACATTGAGTCATAGGGGGTACGCGATAAAAAAAATCAGATCACCAGGCAAAGATATGCGTGATCATACTTAGGTACATACGAAAAAACAAATATATATGCTTCGAATTGACAATGTTGTTTTTTTATGTGTATTGTTTTTTGTTGGTAAAAAACTAACACAGCCAAGTTAGGCTTTTAAACAAAATATGGTGGACTTTCACACAGCGCCATCTAGCCCCAAACTTAACAAAGCTTGTACTATGGAAACCAGATAATAAAGACTATACTAAAACACTTTTTTTGTAAATACATACTTATGACACTATGACACCCAGACACAGAACAAACATCTATATTCATTACACAAATGTTTATCCTGGGTGGGAACCCACAACCTACAGCGCAAAAAGCAGTTGCTACCAACTGACCTAGAATTTTTTGTCCCAGGTAAAAAAACATATCTGCACGATCGATCCGCATCATTCATCACCACTGCTGCATTATTTACACTGTTTGCAGTCAAATCGCAAGTTGGCGTTATCTTCCAGCTACATTCTAGTTTCGTGACATAAATCGAGCGGAGTCGCACGATGTAAGCCGTTTCATCTGTCGAACGAGACAACTAATTTGTCTACCATGTAAACGCGACTTTACTTTGAACTCTATACGTAGGGTGCATTGTATGGTATCGTGATAAGCGAGGCTATTCTAAGTTTTATCAATACATTGTTCGCTAAATTTTATTTTTAAATAGAATAATCTTTATTTGTGGGCACAGAAAATAATAACAAATAACTGGCTAAATGCGAGTCGGACTCGTGCACGAAGGGTTCCGTACCATCATCTATAAATACGGCAAAAAATACGTTTGTTGTGTGGGAGCCCCACTTAAAGAGTTATTTTTGTTATTGTTAAAACGGCAAAAGGCATCATCTGTGAAAAGTTCAACAGTCTAGCTATCACGGTTCATGTGATACAGTCTGGTGACAGACAGGCGGACAGATAGTCTTAGTAATACGGTCCCGTTTTTACCCTTTGGGTACGGAACCCTAAAAAGCAGCAATAGGCGAGCGAGTTTTTTAGTTCTGCCAAAGATACAAACAAACTACGGCAAAAAAATGATCACTTTTGAAGGCGAATCAATAAAAAATATCACCTCATCAATAAAAAATATCGAATAACTAACTACATTTAAAAAGAAATTGTCATATCATATTTTTGAAAATTACTTTTAATTTGAATAGGTGCAAGCCACATCTATATAGCTAGGTGCTTTTTACTTTCTACTTTTTATTACATTTTACTTTTTACTCTTATTTTATATTTAGGAACTGTTGTAACCAAATTCTCATGTAAGTGATTTTTTAAATCTTTTTTGAGAATAAATATCTATGAACTGAACTGAAAAAGTGAGTGAAAGAAGAACATTAGTATTATTATGTAAATAAGTGTAAATTTAACGCTATCTATCTCACTTCTTTATCACTAGCTTCAACCTTCAACTTGAATAAAAAGTAGCTTATTTATTATTCTAGGGCATAGGCCAAGTTTCCAAGTTTCATCCGAATCGTTTTGGCGTTATTGAGATTTAAACATCCTCAAAACCTTTCACAGTTATAATTAGTAAGAAAAGATAAGATTCGATTGTCTTCTATAATATCGAAAATTAGTAATAATTGATCAGTTGATAAAATCTCTACCCGTCAGAATTTGCCCAACGTGCTACCAAAAAGCGGGATCGATGCCTCAAGCGCTTGTTCTTTTCTTTTAAAAGCGAACATTAATGTACAGAGAGGCGGAACAAAGAAACTTTAAAACGTCACCGGCAGCAACAATGGAACTTAAGCATTTGCTAAGTGTTCCAGAAAAGTCTGCAGTTTTAGCGAACAAAAGCAATAACTTGGTTTACTGCAACGCTGTTTTGAAAGATGAAGTCGTGTGTTTATTTTGATAGGCGTGCGAGGTTCAATAGCATCTATGAAGTTATTTCAGTTAAGAAATCACGATCGTAGTATTTCTTTTAATTGAATTCTCTGTCAGAAAGAATCCGGGGGTTAGCATGAACCAGTATCGTATCGCCAACGTATCGCCCAAATGCCAAAACTGACACCATACAAAAAGTTTCAGTTTTGACATTTGGACGATACGTTGTCGATACGAAAGTAGTTCGTGCTCAGGCCACTAGTGGGTTGTAAAAGTAGTAGAATTCTTTTTGAAGGGGCTAGTCCGATGCAGTACTACCACCATACCTAATTTTGCCGCCAAACATTTCTGACGAGCACATAAGGCTTAAGACGAGTAATAAATGTTTTTGATGAATGCAGAATCGTTTTTTCTCAATAACCGCAAACATACAGTTTTGTTTGTTATGACAAAGATAACTTAAGGATTTAATCTAGATAAATTAAAGACAGAAACACGATTGGTGAAACTTTTATCGATAGATTTATTTTCCAAAGTTGGCTCTTCAAAAACACTAGTTTCGTTTTTAATCAAAACTATGAATAGCTAAACAGTTCATTTTTATATAATTCGTTAGATAATCATACTAGCTAGCTAAATTAAAGACAATTTTTTTTAATTGGATGGTTTTCAAGATAATGCAGTATTATAACTTTTTCAGTCTTATCCGGGAGACTCAGCCAATACAAAAAACCAAACATTTCACATATCACCTTAAGAATACTTTACCAACACGGCTTTTTTTGTGACTATCTACACCGATTATTTTGGAACGCATGGCTATCGCTATCTTGTAGAAGATGAAGAATGTAAGATAACACATTAATGAATTATTTTTTAAGGCAATAATACAAAATAATTCATCTTATAACGCAAATCCTAGGTATTTGTGATTTACATTCAAATCCAACAGAAGAGATTCAAACCGCACAGGAATAAAATGTATGAAATATGGTTTTCGGAGCTTATTTTCTGGCGAGGAAAAATTTGCTTAACATGCTTTGAAGATAAACACCTTACAAAATTTAAACTCTATTCAGTTTCAACAATAGCCGGCCCCATTTCAATATGCACCGCACACTCTCAAGGTTCGAGAGTGCCGAGCCAGTCAGCATTTCCCGGATGCTTCGGTGCCCAAACACGTGTCAACCATTTGCGCTACCTACCTGATCGGCTGCCACATTTCGAGCTATAAGCTGTGCATGATTTTGTGGCAAGGCTATGCATAGAGCGTTCATTTGATGAAAAAAATCGGATCACGACTGTAATCCCCAAGTACGGTAGATATCTTCTCAGATCTTCAGACGCTTAGATCCTTTAAAGATGGGGGTAGTCAGACATTATGTTTGGCACATGCCCACATTTTGCAGTAGAAAGCATTACATAAGTGACAGGTAGCAAGTCCATCGCCGCTTATAAGATTACTAACTGGAATATATCAATAGAAATACATCTGTGAAAATTTCAACCAAATTGCGTTGTCACTTAAAAAGTTATGGAATACTATTATTTTCGAGTATATTTGATCATGATTGATCTTAGTCACCTGATCACATCACATAGCCTAATAGACGCCTAATGGCTTCACTTCTTCAAACAAACAATTCTGTCAAGTCGTTGAGGTGTGCAGGTCAGGGGGAGCGATAAAAAAATGCATTCTGATTGGCCAATGTCACAGCCCTCCGCATGACGCGTCGTGAACCGTGCTCGGTGGTTTACACAAGATCTGTAGCACATATGTGCTGTCGGACATTGCTCGCCTTGCATGAGGAGTCTAGGATGTATGGTCAAACCTTGATTAATTATTCTGCATTTTATAATTATCGCGATAACAACTTTAGAGTCCACTTTGTAAAAGTAAATATTCGTGTTCCAATTAAAACAATAGTAACATTTTCTGTGAAAACTTATTTATTTTTTAAAACAGGTAGTTTCGATGTATAATTATTGTCGTGTAAACAATTTGAGTTTACTAACTAAACAAAGCTATTGTAGTTAGGTTTGTTTAATAACTGATTCTGGGGAATTTCATGAGTGTACAATTGTTCGTTGTGGACGAGCAAATTTCATATTTCAATTATTAAACAGCACGCTAGATGCCCTTTGATATTGTCTCTGTCAGTTTCCATAGTTTTTACCTAAGCTTTTTGTGTTTTAATTAATTAAATAAATAATGGATACAACGACGTTATAATATAACAAGCTGACCCCGCGAACTTCGTATCGCTTTAGAATTAACAAATGTTGTCTCCCGTTCCCGTTCCCGTTCCCGTTCCCGTTCCCGTTCCCGTTCCCGTTTCCGTTCCCGTTCCCGTTCCCGTTCCCGTTCAATAGTTTTTGTAGCGCACACGGAGAAAGCTAAATGTTTAGCAATTTTTTACACCTTGCTTCAAACTATCGTCATTCTTATAAAGAATTTATTACTTTTTCAAAATAAAAAATAGCCTATGTTACTCAGGGATAATGTAGCTTGGTAATGGTGAAATAATTTTTGAAATCGGTTCAGTAGTTTTTGAGTTTATCCATTACAAAAATACAAAAAAACAAAAAATCAAAAAAACAAAAAACAAAAAACAAAAAACAAAAAACAAAAAACAAAAAACAAAAAACAAAAAACAACTTTTCTCTTTATAATAATATATAGTATTATGTAGTATTATATTATTATATCAGAGACTTGTCTCTGGCTAACCCCGTTAACTACGAGTATCTACAAAGATATGAGCGGCTCTGAGAGCCTTGAGTCTATTTTATTTTTTTCGTAGTATTTAACTTTTATATCTGTTATTTCTAGATAGAAAATCCAACTGATACCTAAGCTGGGTTTTGTAAATCCTATCCTAATAATATTATAAATGTGAAAGTTTGTGAGTTTGTATGTATGTTTGTTCCTCAATCAGGCCTAAACGACAAAATGGATGAAGTTGAAATTTGCCGTAGATGTAGATATACATATATTGCCCGAATAAATAATAGACTACTTTAAAATATTAAAAACATCCCTAAAACGATAACAAACGCAAAAGGGATGATTTCTGTATAGATGGCGCTGGTGCGCAACTAATCTGACATCACAGACTAAAAACATTCTGTCTTTTCTATTTGATTATTGAAATTTGACAGGACAACGTCTGTCACGGGTCGGCTAGTCGTTAATACTTTAGTTTTGAATCAGATCCATGTGTCTAAATCCAATGTGAGAATCATGACGTGAGTTATTAATGAATTAAATTAATTAATTTTATGTAAGTCATAAAGAGAAGATTATCGTCCTACTGTGGTTGTACAAGCGCAGTTCAGCTTATAACTCCCACGGTTTTGAGACTTAAACGAATCCAGCTAGATTCCAAGTTATTAGAGTACCTATGTGTTCAGAATAAGAGCAATAACCTCATAATGGCAAACCAATTCATACAGCTTTTTATAGAGTTTTACTCATAAAAATGCTAGATTTTCTTGTTTCTATTTAGGAGAGTTCTTATTTTTTTGGTAAAAAAATCACAAACCCTCAGTAAATAATATAGGACTGTCACTCTATTACAATGCCACAGCTGAGGCTCTCATCTCGCCTGTCACATCCTTACATTATCCCAGTATTTCATTCTTTCCGAATACACCCAGAATTGTTATTTTTCTTTCATTATGGAGTCTTTATTTACTGTGATTTTCTTTAGTAAAAAAAATAAAGACACAAACTCGGCAGCATTTTTGTCATTGATTAATAGAACAAAATACTAGGCACTGTTTTTAAAAGGCGATTTTGTACCTAATGAAATTTTGCTACTTTGTTTGTCATAATTATATATTTTTAGAATCTCGTATCCAAATGGTAAAAACGGGAACCTATTACTAAGACTCCGCTGTCCGTCTGTCTGTCTGTGACAAGGCTGTATCTCATGAACCGTGATAGCTAGACAGTTGAAATTTTCATAGATTACGTATTTTTGTTGCTGCTATAACAACAAATACTAAAAATAGAATAAAATAAATATTTAAGGGGTGCCCTATACAACAGACGTGATTTATTTTCCGTTTTTCATAGTACAGAACCCTTTGTTAGCTAGTCCGGTTTTTTTTTCTTGGTCAACCTGTGATATGAAGTTAGATATGTGACTGATATGTACAGATATGTAAGTTGAAATAAATAATGTTAAACTGATAAGTTTTTTTTATTTGACTTTCAAGATCAAGAGTAATTTAAAGACCAGTTAAAGGTCGATGGATCTTGTATAAAATGTATTAAAATGGTATAAAAATAATCATATTACGTGCTCTGTCATAAATGTATAATAAGCTTAGTATTTTAGGAATTGTAATAAGACTGTACATTTTTCTAATATAATTCATTTATTCCAAACGGTAGGCCGAATATAACGTTTTTGATTTACACATAATTTACATCTATTTTTTCCGTTTGCTTTAGGAATAATTGTATAATTAATCAAATATTAAACCTAAAATTATCGTAATCATAATAATATACCGAGATACGAGTACATTAATCATAATTAAATCTAAATCAAAAGAAACAAAAACAAAAAGATATATAAATAAAACTTGACAGGTACTAATAAAAGACTGCGAGTGTATAAAGTATCATAAATAGGCAACATATTTATGAACAATGAACTAAAAATAGTTATCACTTTGATAGTAACCGGAAAATAATTATTAAATGAGCAAAATATAATCTTAAAAAAATCTAAAACAACTTCTTTTTATTTTCTCCGTAAATTATTTTTATTATTTTTTCTTACTTATTAACAGCTTCGAATAAATAAAAATAAAATAAACCCAAAATAAAAACTACATAAATAGTCAGAAATGCTCAAAATACAACATAATTTTTTTATTACATGTAAAATAAATAGTAAATAGTGAAAAGAATAATATAGTAAAAAAGGAACCATTTATGGATCACTTCCTACACAACCAATAAATCATTGAAATCGGTAGGTAGGTCGAGAAAATAGTGACCATTTTTTCTCGTTAGGCACTCGTTTATAGTAGGCAACAAGTCCTTAGAATAAGTCAAGTGTATCTTTTCAAACACGCATTGATAACAGACTAACAATATTTTCTTCGCAATTGTTGTAATTTTTTGACTTCTTTGACTAATAATTTAGGCCGTTTACTTTCAAACTGAAGGTCGTGGGTTCAAAATGTTCAAATCAATTGCATCAATGGATTTTTCTGTTCGAAAAATTTATATGCGCATCAAAAATAGGAAATGTGAAGGAAAAAATCGTGAGGAAACAAGTTAGTATTCTTATAAGCGGCGATGCAACCTGTCACGTATGGAATGCTAACTACTGCAATGTCTAGGCATGTGCCAAATATAATGTTTGAACGTGCCTCTAACTACCCCCGCTAGATTTCTTCAAAGGATCTAAGCCGGAGACGCCTGGAGATCTGAGAGGATGTTTACCGTACTTGGGGATTACAGTCGTGATCCTATTTTTTGGAACGAAGTTCCTTATCGCGCGTTGTGAAAGGGGGCTAGACGGAAAAAATTCATACAAAAAGTTGTCACGCTTGCTATAGTAAGCTATTGTAAGCTATGCGGCGTCGCAGGTATAGAAAAAAAAATTATAATTAACTACATTTTTTGTATTTTCTTTATATAACTATTAATTGTGTCGAGGAGGAGGTCGAGGTCGAGGTCGAGTCGAGGTCGAGGTCGAGGTCGAGGTCGAGGTCGAGGTCGAGGTCGAGGTCGAGGTCGAGGTCGAGGTCGAGGTCGAGGTCGAGGTCGAGGTCGAGGTCGAGGTCGAGGTCGAGGTCGAGGTCGAGGTCGAGGTCGAGGTCGAGGTCGAGGTCGAGGTCGAGGTCGAGGTCGAGGTCGAGGTCGAGGTCGAGGTCGAGGTCGAGGTCGAGGTCGAGGTCGAGGTCGAGGTCGAGGTCGAGGTCGAGGTCGAGGTCGAGGTCGAGGTCGAGGTCGAGGTCGAGGTCGAGGTCGAGGTCGAGGTCGAGGTCGAGGTCGAGGTCGAGGTCGAGGTCGAGGTCGAGGTCGAGGTCGAGGTCGAGGTCGAGGTCGAGGTCGAGGTCGAGGTCGAGGTCGAGGTCGAGGTCGAGGTCGAGGTCGAGGTCGAGGTCGAGGTCGAGGTCGAGGTCGAGGTCGAGGTCGAGGTCGAGGTCGAGGTCGAGGTCGAGGTCGAAGTCAAAGTCAAAGTTGATTCCCCTTCCCTTGTCCCACGTTATTTTGTGTTCAGTACAACATAACTGTAAACTAATAAACGACTTATTGTGCAAGTAGGAGATTACCAAAACATCATTAGTTGGTAGGTGGTATCTACTTAGGAAGGTAGGTACTTACCTATTTATTTGCTTTGCGTTTGTTTCTCATCTAACTAGCTAGATTGACAAAAATTGAGCCTACTGATTAAGTTTATATTACATTATATTTGATAATAATAAAAAACATATTATTTTAACTTAAAAGAAATAAAATTTTATTACAATTCCTTCACTAATTAATCGAAAAGAACTTCGTTCCATCCGGGTGTCCCTTGACACCTCTCAAGTTTTTTTTACATCATAATGTAGATGGTGTATGTGTGGACCTAGGATGAATAAGATAAGGAATGAGCATATCAGAAAAAGTTTGAAAGTGGCGCCTGTGACGGAAAATATAAGGAGCAATAGGTCAGCGTGGTATGGGCATGTTATGAGAAGGGAAGAAAATCATGTAACGAGAATGAATGTGAGTGGATGTAGACATGTAGAGGTAGGCCAAAGAAAAGAAGGATGGACTGTGTGAAAGATGACATAGATAAGAAAGGAGTGATGACGGCTGATAGAGGGAAACGGAAAAAGTACATATTATGAGGCAGGAAGATGATTACGTCATAACGTAGACAAAATAGTTGTCAGTGAAAAAATGATTGGCCTAAATTTATTGAATGGAAAACTTCATAGAAAAAACAGTCCAAAATGCTTTATTAATCTAAATAGAAGTGACAAGATCGTGTTCAACCAGCGATGCGTGTCTTGCTCGCCCAAACATCCGCGTGTGCGTGGTAACCGCATTTTGAATAATTATAATTTGTATAATAGGTTTTAAGGCGCATGCAGGAAAATTTAATATCATAATTGAAATTCTCTTTCTTTATATAAATTAGAATACAAAACATTAGAATTTCAATATATGAAAATTCAACTAGGTAGTATGCTTTTCAGATCAAGGTATTATACCCATTGTAACTAACCCGGCAGAACTAAAAGAGACATCAGCACGCGAGGAAGCCAATGTTTTTTATTTGTCAGTTAGATCTCGTTTTGTATCTACGAATTTCGAATTAAAAGAAAATTTATTGGATTTTTGTATTGTTTGCTATTTGCCGACGAATCTTTATAATAATCTTCTCTAGGTATCTAATATTCTCTAGGTGTATGTATCTAAGCTAAAATAAATATTAGGCTATACAAACAAAAAATGTCTCCCTACTACCTATCCAAGCGTGGTGCAAGTCTATCAACGCTTATAAAAATACTAATTTGCAAATGATGTTTTCCAACACCATGTCACATTTTTAAACAAAAATTAACATTGCAAAGGAATACATTTTAAGATGTAAAAAAAAATAGGTCACGACTGTAATCCCCAAGTATGATAGACATCCTCGCAGATCTCCAGGCGCTCTTTGAAGATGTCAAGAGGGCACGTCAAAACATTACCCTACATACTTGTAGCACTAAGGAAAGGATCATTGAAAAAAAAAGGTTGACCCCAAGCCGTGTTTGGTGCCTGATTCTTCTAGGCTTGGTCGCGAGGAATCGGCGTAGCTTCACCTAGTTCCTAAGACGTTTCAAAGTGATCCTTGTAATTTTCTTGAATTATATGAAATGTGAAATACTAGATAAAAATCACGTGAGCTTTATCCGCACTTGTGAACCAAGCCGTAATCTAAGAGAATTGATCTAATTAGTCCCATGTTGTAATTAAACTTTGCATAAAAACACTCAATCATGATAACATCGTTAACATTTGAGTTTGACATCCCGCTGCCGATTGTTATCTTTAAATACAGGAAATGTTATTTTAAGAGGTTAAGATGTTTTTGTGTTGGCATTGTGGGAGTTGCTGCAATCGATTATTCAATTCTAAAAATGTATATAAAGCCGTGTTAGCCGAGTAGGAGGTACCTCGACTTTCAATCTGAAAGTCGTGGGTTTGAATCCCGGCGTACACCAATGGATTTTTCTATATAAAAAATTATATGCGCATCAAAAACACGTGCTCAAAACGGTGAAGGAAAACATCGTGAGGAAACCAAATAGTATTCTTATAAGCGGCGATGGGCTTGCAACCTGTCACGTTTGGAATGCTTACTATATTTTAAACCAAAATTTACTCATTGTCATTAGTAACTATTGCAGAATTGATATTAAAGAATGGAGAAGGAAAGCAAAGAATAGGGAGACGTGGAGTAATCATAATAATCATAATAATCATTTATTTCGTTAATTACATGAATAACACGTCACATATTTTGTTTTAAATACATCCATAACTTAACACATATTTCATACTTATGTAGAACTTATAAGTAGAAATTTTAAATAACATAATTGTCAAGAAAAATAATAATAATAATAGCATATTATTGGTTCAATTATATAATAAAAACTAGCGACCCGCCCCGGCTTCGCACGGGTGCAAAGCTGATACCAAAATATATTACAGAATGTCTTTGTATACTCGTTAACAGCTTTTAAAATTAAAAAAAAAAGTCGCGGTAAAAAGTAAAGGATAGAAATTGATTATTGTGGGTTATCCCTAAGAGATAAACATATACCATCGCGGACTTTTTTGTAGACCTTTTTAAGGTATACAATATTTAGTACATTATTTTGATCTATCTCGTAGAGTTCAGCCAGCGTTTGCAATGTAAGCGCAAAAAAATGTGTTTATTTACGACTTCATATTAGAAATCTTAAAATTATCAGTGGTTTTCTAATATATTAAGCATGTTATTATACATATAAACCTTCCTCCTGAATCACTATATCTATTAAAAAAAACCGCATCAAAATCCGTTGTGTAGTTTTAAAGATATAAGCATACATACAGACATACATACAGACGCGGGAAGCGGGAAGCGACTGCTTTATACTATGTAGTGATAGTGATAGTGATGAAATCAAAACAATAAAAAGTAAAAAAAATTATATTAAGAAAAAAAAATGGCTTATCTACATTTATGTATAAGAAATTTTAAGCTTGCAAGAGTAAGCTGGAGGAGGCCTATACACAGTGTGGGGTTCCAATAACAGAATAAAATGTATATACGTAGTTTATTAAGAAAAACTGTAAGGTTGTTGGAAATAAAAAAGTTTTTTAATATTATGTAAATAAACATAAACATTCACAGACAAGTTTCAGTAGTCGATAACGTAAAGTTTAGTAAAAACCTGTATAAAATGATAAACACTCCTTTCTAAATTCTAATATTAAACTTTTCAGTTCTGAAAGACTACCAACTTTACTTTTATTCTGAATCTCTTTTGATACAATACTATGTAGGTACATAAAGAAGCGAAGGGGAAGTTTCAAAGGCTAACTTTAAAAGTGAATATAAGTAATTGACTAGCGTTTGTCGTACAAGGAGTTTATTAAGTAGGTACGCTGCGGTTTTGTACTTACTTTAAAAGGTTTGAACAAAGAAACTTTAAAACTGTTTTTTGAAATTGTTCTGATGGTGAATGAAGTATTTTTTTTACATTAATTATTACAACAAAATAACTTCAGAATACGAGTTTTAAAAATAAAAAATAAAATAGGATCACGATCGTAATCCTCAAGTACGGTATAAATACCACATCTTAGATTAACAGGCGCTCAGATCCTAGCAGATGCCTAAAGGGGTTAGTCAGAGACACGTTCAAACATTATATTTGGCACACACATTTTGCAGTAGTTAGCATTCCACACGTGATGGGTTGCAAGCTTGTAAGCACGTGTTAATGCGCATATAATTTTTTTGTACAGAAAAATCCATTGATGCACTGCCGGGATTTGAACCCACGACCTTTGGATTGAAAGTCGAAGTACATCCCACTCGGTCAACACGGCTTTTCACAACTTCTGATTATGGATATATGGTATATATATGGAATATGGGTTCAATATACTAAATAAGTAACTCCACCAACTATTTGGCGCTTTAACCATGCGATATTAAAGTCTCAAAAAAAATGTTTGCTTTGTGTATGATTTACTCCAAGAGCAGAGAAACTAGTTAAATCCGCTATTTATTTTTCAAATAAAAAAATAAAATAAGTAGGATCACGACTGTAATCCCCAAGTATGGTAGACATCCTCTCAGATCTTCAAACGCTTAGATCGTTAGAAGATGTCTAGTGGAGGTAGTCAGAGGCACGTCCAAACATTATATTTGGCACACGCCCACATTTTGCAGTAGTTAGCATTCCATACGTGACAGGTTGCAAGCCCATCGCCGCTTATAAGAACATTTATCTGGGGGCACGGCAGTGCCCCCGCCAAGTCAAGCAATAAAGCGGCACGGCTGTACCATCCTTTTCTCGAAGCAGTTCAGGCCATTTTCGACCCCCTATAACTTCGTTGTGGATAAAACTAGGAGCCTGAATTTTCAGTAACCAAGCAGTCACTATATAAACACGGTATATTTCAAATTTCATTCAATTTGAACCAGTAGTTTAAGAATTATAACTAGTCAAAGTTTCCTATTTTGTCACTCACTCACTGACTGACTGACTGACCGATCATCAAAAGTTTAAGGCACTTCTAGCAGACATAGAAGCTTCAAATTTGAAACACAACTAGTATTTAGTGTAAAAATCCTAAAAAAACCTGCCAAGTGCGAGTTGGACTCGCGCTCGTCGAGTTCCGTACCATTATCTATAAATCATGTTTGTTGTATGGGAGCCCCACTCAAATATTTATTTTATTCTGTTTTTAGTATTTGTTGTTATAGCGGCAACAGAAATACATCATCTGTGAAAATTTCAACTGTCTAGCTGTCATGGTTCATGAGATACAGCCCTGTGATAGACAGACGGATAGACAGACCGACAGACAGACAGACGGACAGACGGACAGACGGACAGACGTGCAGATGGACAGACGGACGGACGGACAGTGGAGTATTAGTATCAGGGTTCCGTTTTTACTCTTTAGGTACGGAACCCTAAAAAGTAGGGCTATCTACAAAAATAAATGAGATGCCATCAAAAACATAACTTGTAAAAAAAGCCAAGTCTCGCAACGCAACTCAGTTCTTCTACCGTAAAAAGTAGTGAGATCCATGTAATATCAAGTCGGTTAATTTATTATATTCAGTCCCTACTTTAAGGGCCCTTCTGACTTATGTTATTACGTAATTAGCTAACCTTTACGTAATAACTTAAGACAGAAGGACCCTTAAAGTAGGGACTGAATAAATTAACCGACTTGGTATTACATGGATCTCACTACTTTTTACGGTAGAAGAACTGAGTTGCGTTGCGAGACTTGGCTTTTTTTACAAGTTATGTTTTTGATGGCATTTTTCATTTTCTCATAACGCTATTAATATTAATATTTATTATTATTCGACATTATTTAAAGCCTAAACTACAATTATACATTTAGGTCAAATCCTAGATAAAGCACCCAAACCAGTAGGGCTATTTTGTAAAAAATCATGAATCATTATGATGTTGAATTCAATACCTAATGTTAGAGAATACATCTCTACACTTTTCATAGTAACTATTCACTGTTTATGCGCCTATTCCTACGCTTCTGTGTAGATATTGTATTGAAAGCGTAAGTATAGGCATAAAAAGCGTAGGTATTTTGTAAAAATATGATTATTATTTTATGATATTCATACTAATATTTATTGGCACTGAATGCCATAATACCTACACTTTTTATGCTGTTTAGGCACCTATACCTTATACCTATGCATCCAACACAATACCTACGCAGAAGCATAGGTATAGGGCCTAAAGAGCATAAAAAGCGTAGGTGTTATGGCATTCAGTGCCAATAAATATTAGTATGCATATAAAAGCGTGACCAGACATTTCGCAGCAATGAGCGCGGCAGCCGCGAGCTACCTGCGGCGTTCAAACGGTATTAATGTTCGTTCGCGACTGCCGCGCTCGATTGCCGCGCAAAGTCAGGTCACACTTTAACATGATAATCATGTTTTTACAAAATAGCCCCACAGATAAGTACAGTTACCTACTCAATTATTCAAATCATACTAAATAGGATACCTAATGAATTATCTCTCGTAAACTATACCAGAACCTGTCTTAAATACAGGCTGCCGTAACAAAATTTCGCAACAGCACCTTAACTAGGCGAAAAGTAATTGGTGGTATTTTAATTATGAATTCGAGCTGAATATAATGTGTTCTTGTCTCGGTCGCAGATATTGTCCAGTTATTGTCGATGCAGTAAAATATGGCCTATAAATACCATAGAATGGCAATATTGCCATTTCAGTATATATGTGCTTAGTGCCATACTCGTATATAAAGTTTACTGCTAAGCATTGTCAATTGATTAAATTGAATTCCTACCTAGGTACATTATTAGGTGTTAGGTTTCGCTTTCAAACGAATTCAAAGTTATAGTTATAGTACACACTTAACTGGTTTTTTATAGATAATGGTTCGGAACTCTTCGTGCGCGAGTCCGACTACTACTTGGCACGTTTTTTTTGAGGTTTTAAATCTAACTAGCGACCCGCCCCGGCTTCGCACGGGTAGCATGTTATTATACATATAAACCTTCCTCCTGAATCACTCTATCTATTAAAAAAACTGCATCCAAATCCGTTGTGTAGTTTTAAAGATATAAGCAAACATACATACAGACATACAGACGCGGGAAGCGGAAAGCGACTTTGCTTTATACTATGTAGTGATATGACCTAATAGAGCATTCTGACAGTTGGTAAACGACTAATGAAACGTGGCTTTTGATACATTGGCATTGACTGACCTTACAGCTCAGTTGGTAGGTAGGTAACTCTGCTTTCTGCGCTGTAGGTTGTGCGTTCGATTCCCACCCAGGAAAAATATTTGTGTGATGAATCACTACATAGTATAAAGCAAAGTCGCTTCCCGCTTCCCGCGTCTGTAATGTATGCTTATATCTTTAAAACTACACAACGGATTTTAATGCGGTTTTTTTTATTTCGAACAGAAAAATCCACACCAGGATTCGAACCCACGACCTTCAGATTGAAAGTCGAGGTACCTTCCACCCGGCCAACACGAATATGAAGTTATAGATACTTAGAACACAATACTATAATTGCATTCATGCAAACGTCAGTCAATTGAAACAGTCATGAATGACCATAATTTTATATCTTCAAGGGTCTTATGTGCTTCGAGATCTAAAAGACTGCATCTATCATACTTGGGTATTGCAGTCGTGAGTCTGTTTCTATATTATTTATTGACTAGTCTTCACCCGCTTTGTGTCGATATGCTATGCAATTCCAGGTTATTTACTACATACTCGTCCGTAGTAAATAGCCTGGAATATAGCCCCCACTAAAATATTTATTTTATTCTGTTTTTAGTATTTGTTATAACAACAGATTAGCGGCAACAGAAATACATAATTTGTGAAAATTTTAACTGTCTAGTTATCACGGTTTATGATATACAGCATTGTGACAGACAGATGGACAGACGGACAAACGGACAGCGAACTCTTCGTAATAGGGTACTGTTTTTATTGTGTGAGTACGGAACCCTAATACGCCATAGGGTTCCGTAACCTATCAAAAACTGCATTATCTGCTTGAAAATTGATATAATTTCACTTAAAGTATCAAGTAAAGAGTTATATACCTCTATTCTTCATTAGAACACGCACGGGGCAAAACTGGGGCGGACTGATAGTAATATCACTTCACTACATAGTATAAAGCACGCTTCGCTTTCCGCTTCCCGCGTCTGTATGTATGTTTGCTTATATCTTTAAAACTACACAACGGATTTTGATGCGGTTTTTTTTAATAGATAGAGTGATTCAGGAGGAAGATTTATATGTATAATAACATGCTACCCGTGCGAAGCCGGGGCGGGTCGCTAGTGTATGTATATTACTATGTTTGTGGAATCTTGCAACTCAATTTTGAAGTAGTTATCCCCAACCAATTGAGCTGAAATATTACATACTTATGTAACTTCGGTGACAATGCAATAATATGGTGACAGCGAGCTGATCTGATGATAGAGTCAGGAGTTGTTCAACAGACATTAACAACGAAACTCCTTAGTAAATACTCTGATTCAGTAAAAATATTACATTTTTGTCTAGTTCCAATGACAATGTTATATTATGTGATAGGTGCTCGATGGTTTCAATGATTTTACAAAAGCTTGTCATTGAAAAATATTTTTCAATAGAAAACTTACTTAGTGTTATAAATGACTGACTGATTGAGCTATCTAAAGACCGTAGAAAATGGTCTATAGGTTGCTCAACTAATCCAGATCACTATAAGTCGGAAGCGTTCCCAACACACGGCGGCATTTGATATTTTAATCAATTCAATTCGTACCTATTAGTAAGAGTTTTATAAAGATATACTGGGTATTCAATTGTAGGTAAAATATGGTTAAAACCATTTCTATAAATCATTTTTCGTGTAGACAAACTAATTATAGCTCTAATTATAATTATAGCTAAACTCTAATTATAGCTCGACCGTTATGAATATTTTTTTTTGTTTTGTTGCTTGAATACTAGCTTGTTATATATTAAAAAAATTGTAATAGTTGCTCAAAAAAAGTTTTTATTTAATTTTGTCGGTTCAATTAGTTACAGATTTTTCTTAAACCTATTATATAACCTAATTAAAACCTATTTATATAACCTATTTAAAATCTCTACGTCTTTTAGTTTACAAGCAAAGTGATAGATAGAAAGACAGACGCCAGAGTGATCGTACATGGGTTTCGTTTTTAACTTTTGTGGTTTGGAACCCTAACAATAAATATGTTATCAATATGATTCCTAAAAATAATAATATTATGCCGCACAGAATTGTATCTGCTATAAAATAATTTTATTTACCTTTTGACACGAAAAATACTGGGAACGCAGGTTGCGTTCACTGAATTCATAGAATTGAATTGATTCTTGAAGATAATAAATGGGAATGTGAATGCGAATAAAACCGGCCAAGTACGAGTCGGACTCGCGCACGAAGGGTTCCGTACCATTATTTATACAAAACGGCAAAAAAACACGTTTCTATTTCTGTCTTTAGTATTTGTTGTTATAGCGGCAACAAAAGCACATCATCTGTGAAAATTTTAACTGTCTAGCTATAACGGTTCATGAGATACAGCCCTGTGACAGACAGACGATAATTGCAAATAAATGATTTGATTTGATTTGATTTGATATGACGGACAGACGGAGAGACG
The DNA here is from genome assembly GCA_912999785.1 of Hydriomena furcata. NCBI lineage: Eukaryota > Metazoa > Arthropoda > Insecta > Lepidoptera > Geometridae > Hydriomena > Hydriomena furcata. The sequence goes on along the minus strand of OU538828.1, from coordinate 11,502,932 downwards.
GACAGACGGACAGACGGACAGCGAAGTCTTAGTAATAGGGTCCCGTTTTTACCCTTTGGGTACAGAACCCTAAAAACAGTGAAATGAAAAAGAAGACCATTCTTAAAATGAGAATTTTATTTCGGTATTGTGGAAAAATACCGGAATAACTTGCTTTGAAGTCATTTTGTTTATAATAAACTTTTGATTACCTTCTGATAGCTAGATAGTGTTTTATATTGTGTCGAAACACATTTTCAAATTGAATCGAAGTACACAAATTATTGATTTGACTGACCTCGCAGCTCAGTTGGTAGTAACTCTGCCTTCTGCGCTGTAGGTTGCGGGTTCGATCCCCACCCAGGATAAACATTTGTTATGAACACAACATAGATATGTTCACAACACAAATTTTGTTTGTTCTGTGTCTAAGTGTTATTATGTATAATACGAGTAAGCATGTATTTACAACAAAAAAAAAGTATATAAATATTCTATTAGTTACCTGGTTTCCATAGTTCAAGCTTTGCTTAGTTGGGATTCTGATGTATAAGCTATAATACTGTAAAGAAGTTTTTGCGTGAAAGAGCAACAAACACATACAAACACTCACAAACTTTCGCATTTATAATTATTGAGTAGGATACTACTACTATACTACTATCCTAGTAGGATTTTTAATATAAGTAGGATCTAGTGAATATCCCCGCGATTTCTTACACATTATTTTATTATTTTATTTATGGTTTTAGTTATTTTTTAAAAGTTTTGTCTCGTTGGATTTGTCTTGATGAGTACTAGAGACCTAGAATTTATAAAAGCTTGATTTTAAAAATATTTAAAAAAAAAACTTGAAATAGTTTTTTGCACACCAAAGAGTACGTAATGTTCTCTTTGGTGTGCAGAAGTAAACAAAAAAAAATAGCTAAAAACCTCTTTAGTGCGGATCACACTATTTATAAATGCAAAGAATTGTACCGATTGGGCGGTGTGGTCGCAAAGCGACAAAGCTATTTTTAGGGTCCGTCTGTCCGTCTGTCCGTCTGTCCGTCTGTCCGTCTGTCTGTCTGTCACAGGGCTGTATCTCATGAACCATGATAGCTAGACAGTTGAAATTTTCACAGATTATGTATTTCTATTGCTGCTCGAACAACAAATACTAAAAACAGAATAAAATAAATATTTAAGGGGGGCTCCCATACAACAAACTTGATTTTTGCATTCCAGCGCCATCTAGTTTCATTTGATGTTACTACGTATTATAGGTACTTTTCGCGGTCTCATGCGACCGCTCGGGGTTTGAGAGGTAAGATGAAAGAGGTTTGCGATTCCGCTGGCAGGTGGCGCTATTTTACTACTATCGGTAAAGTAAGTCGGTAAATAGGTGGTACTTCACATGATCGAATAAAAAGTTTGAAATTGAATTATTGAATTCATGTAGTTAGGTAAATAGGTACCTAGGTAGATATTATTAATTTCCAATTAATTTCGAGTTCGAATCCTGGCCGTGCATCAATGGATATTTCTGTTCGAAAAATGTACCTATATGCGCGTTACATGCGTGAGGAAACCTGTTAGTATTCTTGAAAGCGGTGACGGGATTGCAACCTGTCACGTGTGGAATGCTAACTACGTAGTTAGGTAAATAGGTAGGTTACGAGATATTATGAATTATTTTTTATGTTTCTAGGGTTCCGTATCTAAAGGGTAAAAAACGGGACTACTAAGACACCGCTGTCCGTCTGTCTGTTACCAGGCTGTATCTCGTGAACCGTGATAGCTAGACAGTTGAAATTTTCACAGATGATGTATTTCTCTAAAATCAGCATAAAATAAATATTTAAGTGAGACTCCCGTACAACAAACGTGATTTTTTTGCCGTTTTGATAATAGTACGGAACCCTTCGTGCGCGAGTCCGAGTCGCACTTGGCCGGTTTTTTTCTTACGTTTAATAAATTAAAAAAAAAATGCAAAGAATATATAATTATATAATGTATATTTTTATTTGTTTATAACTCAATCACGTCGTAAAGAAGATTTTTTTTACACTTATAGATACCTGTATCAAAACATAGGATACTCAATATGTTACTACACATTTAAAGCCGCGGGCGAAAGCTCGTTTAAAATGATATTCATCGCGAAAAAATTATGTTGTATCAATTTGTTGAAATAGAACATTAAATTTAATTTTCTTTGTTTTCCATGACAGCTAGGTTTAATCAAAGTACTCAGAATTTACTTAGATTATAAAATTCTTACCATGCTTGTATAGCACAATTTAATTAGTATTCAAATTTGAATATGTAATGAAGACCATAAAATGAATACAGAGTTCGAATAATGTACTCCATAAAAATACCACAGCTGAGTGAGTATCTGTTGTTTGCCATATTCATTTGTATACAAACTTTTTACGGCAGTTGTATACCTTTACGAGCATGTCAAGCGTGTCACCTGAATATCTTGGTGGCTTCCAGTTCATGGCCGCCACTATAATACAAGTAAGTACCTACATTATGCAAGTTTAACGAAAGGAAACAACAGTTATAAGTACTACTCAATTCAATCGAGATACATAATATATAAAACTCTCGAGTTATTGACTGACTGATCTATCAATCTATCTAAGCCGTGTTGGCCAAGTGGGATGTACCTCGACTATCAATCTGAAGGTCGTGGGTTTGAATCCCGGCGTGCATCAATGGATTTTTCTGTTCGAAAATTTATATGCGCATCATAAACACGTACTTACAACGGTGAAGGAAAACATCGTGAGGAAACCAGTTAGTGTTCTTATAAGCGGCGATGGGCTTGCAACCTGACACGTATGGAATGCTAACTACTGCAAAATGTGGGCATGTGCCAAATATAATGTTTAGACGTGCCTCTGACTACCCCCACTAGACATCTTCAAAAGATCTAAGCGTCTGGAGATCTGAGAGGAGGTCTACCGTACTAGGGGATTACAGTCGTGATCCTATTTATTATTTTATTTATTTATGACTAGCTGACCCGTGCCCGCTTCGCTGTGCGTAAGACATTTCTAATACCATCGCGGACTTTATTGTAGAAAAAAAAATGTGTTTATTTACGACATCACATTAGAAACCTCTAAAATTATCAGTGTTTCTCTACTATATTATGCATGTATTATACATATAAACCTTCCTCTTGAATCACTCTATCTATTAAAAAAAACCGCATCAAAATCCGTTGTGTAGTTTTAAAGATATAAGCAAACATATATACATACATATTACATACAGACGCGGGAAGCGGAAAGCGACTTTGCTTTATACTATGTAGTGATGATCTATCAACGCACGCCTTAAACCACTGGTACTAAAAACTTGAACTTTAAATATATTCATTTTTGAGGAGGAGTGCACTAAACAAGGAATTCTCGAAATTCACCCTTACGGAGGTGTGATTAACAAGGAGGTGGTTAAAATCTGTTTGAAAATAAGTTTACGTAAACGAAATTGCGAGGGTTTCCACTAGTTTATTTTATTGTAAAAACCCGTGTTGTATTGGATCCATTTACAACAAGAAATCACAACCTAAAACGCAGAAGGCAGAGTTACGACCAGCGAGTTGCCTGAGCGGTGAGGCCAGTCAACATTTTAGTTGATCATTGTGTTTACTAAAAATCATACATTAAAATCATCAATAAAAATCATACATAAAATCATACATTAAAATACCTATATTTTCATGGCAGTCTTTTGGTATTTTGTTCTCTAAGTCTTCTTAATAAATGAATACGTAATTATTTTTTTATGACTCGGTTCTTTTGAAACAATTTTATGTAGTAAAAAGTGTTCAGCATGGCTTTTGCCATATAAAAAACCGGCCAAGTGCGAGTCGGCCTCGCGCACGAAGGGTTTCGTACCATATCTATAAAAAACGGCAAAAATAACTCGTTTGTTGTATAGGACCCCACTTAGATATTTATTTTATGTTGTTTTAGTATTTGTTGTTATAGCGACAACAGAAATACATTATCTATGAAAATTTCAACTGTCTAGATATCATGGTTCATGAGATACAGCCCTGTGACAGATAGACAAACAGACAGCCGGACAGCAAAGTCTTAGTAATAGGGTCCCGTTTTTACCCTTTTATCCTAAAAATGATCTCTCATTTTTTCAATGTCACGGAGATTTCCTTCACCATTTAATAACACGTTACCTTGCCTATACGTAATGTTTTATTTAATTATTTTCCACTCAAATTACGCTCGCGTTACGCGTGGGTGTTTTTGTAATGAGAGTAATTAACATGATCGAGTTTTCATGAAATAATTGTCATCCCAACGCCTTCCGCCCGACTTCTCAATTTTGTCCTTATTTTGTGTTAGCTTCTGCCCGCGGCTAGATACGCATGGTACTCGGATAAAGTGTAGCTTCCTTACTTTTAACTACGAGCCCATGAACTAGCTAAATGTAAAGAATCGTGTCATTTGTAGTCATTCGACACACTGGAGCTCTACATAGCAATATGGAAAGAATCTTTGTAAAAAACCGGCCAAGTGCAAGTCGGACTCGCGCACGAAGGGATCCGTACCATTATCTATAGAAAGCGACAAAAAAATCACGTTTGTTGTATAGGTGCCCAACATCTGTGAAAATTTCAATTGTCTAGCTGTCACGGTTCATGAAATACAGCCTTGTTACAGACAGACGAACAGAGACGGACAGCGAAGTCTTAGCAATAGGGTCCCGTTCAAGTAGTGTTTGTGGCCTGTTTCTTCTAGGCCTGGTCGCGAGGAACAGGCGTAGCTTCACCTAGCTCCTAAGACGTTTCAGAGTGATCCTTGTGATTTTATTGAATTAAATACCTTTTGAGGTTGAGTTTGTAGTTACGAGTTCATACTTGTAACAGCGTCATCGCTGCATGAAAGAAAGACAAACTAACAAACACAATTTAGCATTTATAATATTCATAACATTTGAGATATCCACTGGCAAGAAATTGTTATCCTTGAAATATCAATTGTTAGTCTAAACGACTTTATAAATCCGGCCAGGAAATTTCAAATCAATAATTACTGAATCAGTTTTGAGAAATCATTCATCAATTTTTATTATTAATTGCACAGTAGTATAATTAGTTTATGTGGTTATTTTTGGTGATTTATAATCACGAGTTTTCAATCAATCATATCTGAATGTTTGGACAAACCAACAAGGTCAGGGAAACATTACCTGTTATATACAGGGCGTCCCACGGATATGCCACATGAAGGGAAAGTACTCTTATTACTGTAGGTAGATGGAACATTTTACTGAAAAAAGACATTATTTGAATTTATAAAACAATTTAAACTGCATTCATAGATCTTTAAATAATTACATGGTTTAACCGGGAATCGAACCCGTTACACGAGAAAAATAATTATCCTGTAGCTTTATCATACCGATCGAAAGGCGAAATCGACAGGGAGCGAAATAATCATAAGAGTACGACTTTGTATTCAACAGGAAGGGACTCATTTTGAGCATTTGATAAATTGATTGATTTGGTATTAAAAATGTTAAAATTCATGTTCTTCCTTTTATTTCTGACACTATGTTATTTAGCAAAAAAGATTCCTTGTGATGAAGCCTTTCGATCGGTATGATAAAGCTACAGGATAATTATTTTTCTCATGTAACGGGTTCGATTCCCGGTTCCACCATGTAATTATTTAAAGATCTATGAATGCAGTTTAAATTGTTTTATAAACTCAAATAATGTCTTCTTTCAGTTAAATGTTTCATCTACAGTATTAAGAGTACATTACCTCCATGTGGCATATCCGTGGGACGCCCTGTATATATTATATTTATGCTTCGAGAGTTGTATTGAGTTGTACTTCAGGTGTGCAGGTGGTGGGTTTGAATGTGTTCGTGAGGTTAGGAGGACAAAAATGTTCCCTTGCAAAATGCGGGCATGTGCCATATATAATGTTTGGCCGTGCCTCATTCCCTTAGACAATTTAAGGATTTGAGCAACTGAAGATCTGAAAGGATGTCTACCGCACTTTGGGATTCTATTTCATTTTATTATTTGTTTAGAATAATTCGATCTAAGGTCTTATTAGCTACATAAACAAACTTCAAACCCATTTAAAATAATTATTTTAACGTTATCTCAAATTCAAATTCAAAAATCATTTCTTTCAATAAAATCACAAGGATCTTAGGAGCTAGGTGAAGCTACGCCTGTAACTGTTCCTCGCAACCAAGACTAGTAGAATCGGGCAACAAACACAGCTTGGGGTCTATAATTTTTTTCAATTATCCTTTCCTTAATGCTATGTAGAGCTCCAGTGTGGTGCCGATCGAACAAGGTGAAGGCTCAAACAAGATTAATAATTAAAAGTACTTATCTACAATCTATTTCTCGGTTCTTTTCACATAGGTACTTCTGTATGGCAGATCGCATATTGAATTGAAATTTTAAATATATGAAGTAGGTTATTTGGTTGACTGCATATCAAATTCTGAACGTACTGCGAGTGTTTTAGATAAATTAAATTGTACCACGCTACAATATTTTTGCCCAAAAAATGTTAGCTTCAAAGCAAAATGGACGAAACCCTCTCAAAAATTTGATCACTGTATTGAAGCACATTTTTCGACACGCTCTGTAGTTTGTAAAGTTTTATTTTAGGATATTTTTGGGTTGAATATTACGCGCGCATGTTCTGAATAAGTACCTACATACTTTGCTACAGCATATAGCGATGTAACACATCAACCTATTTTTTATATTATAAACAACCTTTTTTTAAAGAAAACAGCGATATTTTAATTTATCAATCATGATTCCTTTAGATACTTTGAAGAAAGAACGACTTGACTATCGTTTAGTGGTTTTGTAAAAGAAAATAATTACCTACCTACCGGTATTTTCGTAGGAATGCTAAATTTAAACAAATGTAATTTTAGCTAGGTTTAAATGTATTATTATTTAAATAAAAAATATTGTAAAATAGTACGGAAACATCACACGCTAAGCAGTAGGTAAGTCGTTGACATGTCAAATTCATTTTTTTTCCATAAGAACCTTCTCCTGATAATACCGAATACAACAAAAAAAAGAATTCGCGAAATCGGTTCAGCTGCTCTCGAGATTTGCGCTTAGCAACACATTCAGCGATTCATTTTATTTTGTTCCAAATAAATAAATTTGAAATTTGAATTTGAATTTTTATATTATAGATTACAGACTCGTAAAAAGTAGGCAGCTCTCATTCCTTGTTTGTAAGAAAATGTTGTTGACTTCCATTGGCTTCTTCATTTTGTAAGCAGTAGACAACATGGAACCAACATACTTAGAGAACCATTCCCCCATATTTACACTCTCCATGTATCGCAGATGCCACAGTCAAAGACGCGTTAATGCATGCCATCTTTCTAATTTCACCACGCAATTTCAATCTCTAAAACGTTGCATCAAAGCTCAAAGTGGCATGGGGTATAAATGATTTGTGCAGTTACTGTATTTGACTTGGATCGCTTGAGTTATGTTTGTGGAGCTATTGGCCGTGTTTGTGATATGGCCAAGTGTTTAATACTCGCTTGGTCGTGAGTGCCCTTGGAAGAATGGAAACTGTTTCAATTGACTTGCTGCTCTTCAGTATTGAAGAGCTTAGCTCTCAAACTATCAATTGAAGCTTTTTTCAAGCCTTTTCAGAGAACAATAGCAGCTAATAGGAATAGTAACTGTCTACTTCAATACATCAAAAGAGCATTAATAGCAATATTGTGATATTTTTACTCAGACTATTTCATTTTAATTAGGTTCCATTAGGTATCTTTTCTATAGAATTTGTTTTGTTATTTGAATTCACTTAGTAGGTACTTAAGCTATCAAACTCAATTGACAAAGGAAAATAATTATGTAGGTACTATGTAAAAAAATGAACAAAAAATATGGAATCCGATCAAAATAGGGACCAATTGAAGCAATAAGATTAGTAAAAATTGCGAATTGATATTGTATTCCAAGATAAGTAGTTTTTAAAATATGATTTTTTTAATCACTACATAGTATAAAGCAAAGTCGCTTTCCGCTTCCCGCGTCTGTATGTATGTATGTTTGCTACATCAATCTTTATAAAAACATTGCATACATCAATCTCCAATGACAATGTAATATTTATGGTACTAGCGAGCTGGTCTGACGAGGGAGCTCGGATGTAGCCATAGGAACTCCTCAACTACACAGCATATCTACGTCGTGATTGGGCTCGTTGGATTTGTCTTGACGAGCACTAAAGCCCTAGATTTATAAAAATGAAGCCATTTTATAAATATACTAGCGACCTGCCCCGGCTTCGCACGGGTAGCATGTTATTATACATATAAACCTTCCTCCTGAATCATTCTATCTATTAAAAAAAACCGCATCAAAATCCGTTGTGTAGTTTTAAAGATATAAGCAAACATACATACATACAGACGCGGGAAGCGGAAAGCGACTTTGCTTTATACTATGTAGTGATTGATGTATGTTTTCGAACACTAATCGAACTTCTGCAAGTAGCTATGGACGCATACAATTATTAGCATATAATTATTGTTCATACGGAAGCATGTTACTACCTACTTATAGGAAATAAGCTTAAGCTTATAATTACAGTCCATTGTTTTATTGTTTGTTTATTTGTTTAGCTGCAAGCTTTAGAATAAATAATACAGCGCACACAAGGCTGCAAAAATCGCTTTTTAGGGTTCCGAAGTTCGACTAGGAACGCTTACAGTTTTGTCATGTCTGTCTTCTGTCTATTTCTTTTTCTTTTTATTCATACTTGTAAAATGATGAGGTTTTTATCAGTAGTTAAAGACCTCATACATTTTTTTTTATCTGACCACTTTTATTTTATATTCCTTTGTCTTGTTGATGGTGTGGAAAAAAATAAGCAGTTTTTACACTGACTACCGACTTCAAAAGCCTCTGGGCGAGATCCAACACACGCTTAGCCGACATACGAATACGATGACTTCACCTCTATTGGTTCAATTGAATTGAGTAAACTTGCATTTTATTTGAATACTAATTAAAATACTGTCGATCGACTCGTTAGCATTTCAACTTTAGCAGTGTTTATCGAACTTTTTCTTACAGAATTGAAAAAGAAATTAAAATAAGAGCACGACTGTAATTCCAAGTACAGTAAACTCACAGATCTCCAGGCACTCAGATCTTTGACATTACATTTGGCACATGCCCTTAGTTAGCATTCCATACGTGACAGGTTGCAAGCCCGTCGCCGCTCAAAATTAACACTAGTTTTTTTACCCGGAGCGTCAAATCGACCACCGATCTAACATAAAATAGACGTATTTTTTATACTGTTTGTTTCAGGCTCGCCTTTACATAAGTATTATTGAAATACACAGCTTTATCAAGCCTACAATTGACTGGTTATTGAATCAACGTTTTCTAAGTGGCAATTTTCCATCGTTAATGGGTAGCGGTTCTGGCGACAGATTGGTGCAATGGTGTCACGGAGCACCTGGTTTTGTACCCTTGTGTACTCTTCAACGGCCAAGTCACATAACATTCTATAATAATAAAGAAATCGCAGTAAAGAACCTCAGACTTGACACGACTTTGTCTAGATTTCATTACTTTTTAGAGATAAACAAGCAGCTCCATCGAGACTTGGCTAGTTTTTTACAGAATGTTTTTGGTGGGATTTCACTTCTTTTTGTAGAAACGTGGTTGATTTATTTTACTAGATTTTCTTATTTGACACAGTTTTTTTTCTTTTTATGAGTAGTTTTTTTATTATAAAAACAAATCGTAAGCGCGTTTAAAATACAGTAGCGCCATCTAGCGACGTGTGCGGGTATCATCGCCACTCTTAATCCAATGCATTATACTTTGATCAAATTTTGAGCGAAATTAATATTTTAGTTTATTTAATTTGTTAATTTGTTTATTCAATTTGTGTAATGTTCGAGTAGAATAAAGTTAATCGTTCGACTATTTCTTCTTGTAAACTTGTAAGTATAAGTAAGTATAAATGCCAGTCTTGTCTTATCCAGAGTTTTCCTTTAATTTTCTATTGCGGTTATATGTTTAATATCATTATTACATCCGGCGTCACACGGATGTAATAATGATATTATAGGTATTTTTTTTACGCCTTGGGTTACATTATCGAATTTTTCATAAGGATTCCTAATAAAACTTTTAGTATCGCAGACTTTTTTTGTAGATATTGATGCCCTCTTTAAAACTGTAGTACATCACTTTGCTCTATTGTCAACAATTTCCGCAGAGTACGCGTTATAAGGATTTTATTGGATTTTTTTCACACGTTGGGTTACATTATCGAAGTTTTCATACGGATCCCTAATAGTGAGACATATGGTACTGCATACTTTTTTGTAGATATTGATGTCCTCTTTAAAACTGTAGTACATCACTTTGCTCTATAGTCAACAATTTCAGCAGCAAACGCAATATAAGGATTTTTTTTTAATTTTTTCACACTTTGGATTACATTATCGATGTTTTCATACGGATCCCTAATATTTTTGAAAATATACTATAGCCTATGTTCATCAGGGATAATGTAGGATTCTAATGGTGAAAGAATTTTTCAAATCGGTCCAGTAGTTGAATATTTTTTGTAAAGGCGGTATGTCGATCTCTAATAGTTTGGTTAGGCTCTTGTGTTTTCTTATCAGGGTCACCAGGTACTCCAGATCTTCGATTATCCTAGTTTTTATGGTTTTCCCTTTATGTGGCCATTAAACCCTAACTCTTTACCAAATTTCAGCTCTCTGAGTTTATGGGAAGTACTAGTTCTATTCTGATGATCATGAGTGAGTGAGTGAGTGAGTGAGTGAGTGTCTGTCTAAAATGCGAAACTTTGCTTTCGCTTAACTTCGTAACTAAATGACCTACAGACTTGAAATTTTGGATTTTAAGTATGTGATTATGGCTTACTGGATGACGAAAATTTCAGCGTTCTGGTCTTATCCAGAGGTTCTCAAATAGGGGCCTGAAAATGCGGCGAAATGGTTCCAGTAAAGGATGGTACGGCAGTGTTTGCTTCGCGCTCGACTTGGCGGGGGCACTGCCGTGCCCCCAAATTGACAGACACACGTGCATAACTTAATAGATGTGAAACGTTATGCCTTACAATTGTTACTACCTGTTATTGTTTGAATTATAAATGGCGTGAAGGGCGAAGTTCATAAAATGTTACAGTAAGAAAATATTAAACCTACACCAGTGGGCTATTTTGTAAAAAGATAAATATCATGTTAGGTTTAATTATTTTTTGATTGTAGGTATTTTTCTTAAGGGGCTCCCAGTCGCTGATTGCTCTTTTTCGGAACGAAAAATGAAATACTTCTGAACAAGCCACATCTCCTATTTTTATAAGTATATTACTTCAGGTTCCTACCTAGATTTATATTAAGCTGAAAACATAATAGCAGAAACTTTTCACGATAAAGATATTATTTCAAAATGATACGTTTTAGAATTTATGATCGAAATATTTTATATACCTACTATTAAAATCAACTTGTGATTTATTGTTAAAGATAGGTAATATGTAGATCTAGATTTCTATTAGAATAGATTTTTGATAAGTAATTATACATAATTTATATCATTAATTTATTCGAAAAGCTAAGGCGGACCACGCTCCCACGTGTGTTTGTCGTCATTGCAGCGGTCGGTAGGATTATTTATCGAAGTGATTAAAGATGGTTTCATCTTTATTCACTTATACTATACATTATAAAATAGGAGATGTGGCTTGTTCACAAGTATTTATTTTTTCGTTTCGAACAAAAACAATCGTCGACTGGGAGCGCCTTAATACTTGCAGACCTACAACTTTGATTTCATGGCAAATATAATTTTCGTTTTATTTATAAAAATTAGGATCAGGAGCTTCATTGGTGGTCGAAAATAGCTCCGATAAACCACTATGTTCGTTTTGACTGTAAATACGTTTTAAATAATGAAAAACACTTTTGAATGCACTTTCAGTAAGAAAATATTTTTGAAAACTCCAATCCTAAGGAAATAAAAACGTGTAGAAAAATCTAAAAGGTTAAATTTCTTAGAAAGTTGAATCAGTCTGAAGCCAGGAAGGACCAGCCAACTATATAAATGAATCATGATTATTTATGAACTAGGAGTAATTTTTACTAGAGTAGTCCTAGCAGTAAAACTCATGTACAATTACTATTCACAAAAGGACTTGGCCATGACATTTCCACTGGATGCATAAATCCTTACAATTTACCTTAAAAGCTCCCAGGAATTCCCAACCATGCCATGGTCACAAGTTCATGGGTGCTATGGCACCTCATTATAGTCCATGTGTGTGGGCGCGTGACATTGTATGGCATGTATCACACTAAGGATCAGCTAGACCACAACATAATTATGTATGAATATCACCCCTATTTCAACATATTTTTATTATACTTATTCCCTTCACGATTATGATTTTTAGCCGACAAAAAACAGAGGAGGGGTCGACGCGTATATTTTTTTAATTTTTATTTTTTTTACCTTGTGATCCGATTTGAATGATTTTTTCTATTGTGTAGAGAATAGTTCCAAGTTGGTCCCATTTAAATTATATTAATGTAGGACTAATAGTTACTTTATAAAACCAAAAAAGGAATATTGTCCCTTGACTTTTCGATTGGTCAAAACATTTTCGTCGGTTTTCTTTAAGTTTTCTGAAACGTAATTATTATTATTGCGTCAAATTGATCGAGTAGTCAAATTTGATAATCATGTACCTACTAAATATTGATAATAATTATGGAGTAGTCAGAGGCAAGGCCAAAGTTATATGTAGCTCTAATGTCTTTTTTCATTGATTTGATAGCTCAGACAAGCTACGTCATGACCATTGACTATTTAATTTTAATTGTTTTGCTTGACATAAATATAAAAATTTTCAATTCGGTGTTTTTTTTTTGTTAAAATATGGAGTTTTTAAGCCAGAACAGTTATGTAGTTCATAAACAAGACTATCATTTAAATAATTACGCAATTATACAAAAGGAATTTCGAGTATAGGTATTCCCAAAAATGGCTTAGACAGCCGTCGTCGTATTGAAGTGGTTTGATGAATTGCTGGAGTAAACTAGCTGAGTCCTGCTCTTGGCATTGATGTCATTAGTTTATAATAAATTACATAAACCTTACGAGCCCATGACTGATGATGTCAATTATTACCATACAGGTACTTATTAGATGACTGCAGAGTGCAAGTTGTTTTAAAATTGCATTTAGCTGTGTAGGTACTTAATATATGAAGGACTAGACGACCCGTGACAAACGTTGTTCTGTCATTTTTTTTGAAATAATCAAATAGGAAAAAGCTATTTCATGCAGCTTCCAATTTTTTCCCTACAAACGTTGTACTGATAAAATAAATTACGAATTTTGGTAGAATGCGTATCATTCATTGGTCGAAACTGCGTTGCTATGGCGACTAAATGTTTTTAGTCTGTGATGTCAGATTTGATGCACACCAGCGCCATCTATACCAAAATCATCCTTTTTGCGTTTTTTTATCATTTAGGGGTTGTTTTTCGGATTATAAGTTCCCCCTTTATTTATTCTGATTTTTTATCTACATACTACAGCAACTTTCATCTTAACCCGTTTTGTCGTTTATTTTTGATTAGGGAACAAACATAGCAGCCTTATCACATACTTTCACATTTAACATTATTAGGATAATATTGTGAAGAAACCTGTTATGTATTGTTGTAAGCGGCGATGGGTTTGAAAACTGTCATGTGCATTATTGCAAAATATGTCAAAAATAACGGTTAGATGTACCTCTGACTATCTTCTTAAGGTTCTGTGATTTTTTTTAAATCTTGGGTAAATCTCTAACGTAGGTACATCAGTGAATTTCTCTATTCGTTAGCAACTCGATTTTAATAAGTATACCTAAACGTGTTATAAAATCTAACTTTTAGACCATAAATCATCTCTCACTAGACCAAACAAGTTTAATTATTAAATGAATGTTTAAAACAAGGCTTTATGTAACGAAGTTTCATCATTATTATAAGCCAAACATGTGCTTATGCAATCTTAGGTAAATTTACTCGATTTTACGATCAGATCGGTAACTTAGTATAAAAACAAATTAATTTGAAAACCATAATAATTACCTAGCGTGGGTAGGCTTTCCCAGGCACGATTGGTTTATACTTCGGCTCGTCGAGCGCTGATTGTTAGAGAACGTGCGAAATTAATTAATTTTCCTTCGGTTTTCTGGGAGTTCCGAAACTTCTATAGGTATCGATAGAAAACCCTTTTATATGTTGATTTTTGATTTTAGAGATGTTAAAATAACTTTGGGGTAAACTATGGAGTAGCTAGCCATTTCAATAAATATATAATGTTGAACATGTATAATGTTGCCTGGAAGAGATCGCTATTAGCGATAAGGCCACCCATTGTTTACACTGTTTGTATGTCATTATTTGTTGTGTATTTTTTGTTACGGTGGCGGACTGCTAGTAAGTATATAAGTAGGCACTTATGTTAAATATATTATGTATTTAAAAAAAAGTATTAGACATTGGGTACTCTCAGGCAACGACATAATAATCTAATAATCTAAAATAGGATCACGACTGTAATCCCCAAGTACGGTAGACATCCTCTCAGATCTCCAGACGCTTAGATCCTTTGAAGATGTCTAGTTGGGGTAGTCAGAGGCACGTCATATTTGGCACATGCCCAAATTTTGCAGTAGTTTACATTCCATACGTGACACGTTGCAAGCCCATCGCCGCTTATAAGAATAACGGGTTTCCTGGATGTTTTCCTTCAGTATTTGAGCAGCATAAATTTTTCGAACACAAAAATCCATTGATGCACGACGGGATTCGAACGCACGACCTTCAGATTCAAAGTACCTTCCACTCGGCCAACTCTATGTTCATAATAGGCTAGATGGCGCTGTGTAAAAACGTTAATTTTTTTTTTTTTGTCTTGGGTATATAAGTAAAAATTGAATCCACAACCCACAGCGTAAAAGGCAGAGGGGCCTACTAAGAAGCTGCGGTCCAGTGAACTATGCACATTTGTCTATATAATTACCACCTTTATAAAATCTAAAATCCGCATGAAATTTTCAGTAATAGGCTTACGACTGTAAATTCCCAAGCATTTAATAAACAGCCTTTCAGATCCCAGAATATAATATTCCATCCTTTGGGGTGTCTAGTGGAAAATACAAACATTATTTTAGAAATTACCTCTTATTATTAAGGGGCTCCCAGTCGACGATTGCTCTTTTTCGAAACGAAAAAAGAAATACTTCTGAACAAGCCACATCTTGTATTTTTATAAGTATATTACTTCAGGTTCCTACCTAGATTTCTATTAAGCTGAAAACATAATAGCAGAAACTTTTCACGATAAAGATATTATTTCAAAATGATACGTTTTAGAATTTATGATCGAAATATTTTATATACCTACTATTAAAATCAACTTGAGATTTTTTGTTAAAGATAGGTAATATGTAGATCTAGATTTCTATTAGAATAGATTTTTGATAAGTAATTATATATAATTTATATCATTAATTTATTCGAAAAGCTAAGGTGGACCACGCGCCGACGTGTGTTTGTCGTCATTGCAGGGGTCGGTAGGATTATTTATCAAAGTGATTAAAGATGGGTACATCTTTATTCACATGTACTATACATTATAAAATAGGAGATGTGGCTTGTTCACAAGTATTTCTTTTTTCGTTTCGAACAAAAATAATCATCGACTGGGAGCGTCTTAAAGTAAAATTCCATAAGTGACAGGTTACAAGCTCATCGCTGCTACAATTGAAATGCCGCTAAAATAAGAGAAAATAACATAAATGACAAATTTTGGTTTATTTCTTCTTGTTTCTTTAATGTTTAACTAAAATCACAAGTCATATTAAAGATTTTCTAGTTATAAAAATAATTATAATAATAAAATAGTGTCAGGACTGCATTTCCCAAGTACGGACATCCTCTCAGATCGAGGCGCTTAGATTCTTGAAGATAGCTAATAGGGTTAGTCAGAGAAACGTTTATTACATTTGGCACATGCCCACATTTTATAGTTTTAATTTCATTTTTTTTGTAATGATTTCAAACCGGCATTAAAACTAAGCTTGTACTATTTTTTTTACTCTAACAACCAAACCAATGACCAATTGTATTATCTATCACAATTATTTATAACCATGTCATTTCGAACTCAAAATTAAGGTGCGACAGAACAACAATGGGTTAACTTAAAAGTCCGCCCAAACAGGATTCGTTTTGAATGACACTACACGCACAATAGAACATTCTACTTCCTACATCTCAATTTTGGAGTGTGAAACAACATTAGAATATAATAAATAGAATAGAATCAAGTAAGTGTTGACAGACAACTCAATACGTCGTATCATCGTGTGCAGGAAGACTTTGACAAGTGGGAAAATCAATTTGTGTGGTCTGACAAAATGTCATTTCCTGTACGTTGTTGAAGAGTTGTTATGCTATAAGTTAACTGTCTGTCCCTCGTATTCAAGATCGACACTATGAGAACACGCACCCAAAGTAGACGATTTTTTTTTTCATAAACGTCACTTTATGTGTTGAGCGGCACTATGGCGCACGCTACCGTGTGCCTTTAGAGCTCAACTTTGGCTAGAGGCACACGACAATGTACCTCTAGTCACACTATGCAGTGTCGCACAACACATAAAGTGATTTTTATGAAAAAAGATTTTGTCCACTGTGGACTTCGTTTATGTTATATTTAATACTAGCTTCCACCAGCGGCTTCGCCCGTGTGGTACCTGGATAAAAAGTAAACTGTGTTATTCTGATGTTTAAGCTATATTACTGTAAAGTTTCATATAAACAAATTTTTAAGTTTCGTCGATACTTTCGCTTTTATGATATTAGTAGGATTACGAAATTTATGGTATAATAACCTACTCTTTTACTATGTCGTCATCCTAATAATATTATAAATGTGAAAGTTTGTGAGTTTGTATGTATGTTTGTGCCTCAATCAGGCCTAAACGACAAAACGGATTAAGTTGAAATTTGCTGTATATGTAGTTAAAATACCCGTATAAAAATAGATTACTTTAAAATATGAAAAACATCTCCAAAATCATAAAAAACGCAAAAGGGATGATTTCGGTATAAGATGGCGCTGGTGTGCAACAAATCTGACATCACAGAACAAAAACATTCAGTTTTTTCTATTCGATTATTGAAATTTGACAGGACAAGGTCTGACATGGGTCGGCTGGTTTACTATAAAATAAACATTATATATTATAACTAAATAAACATAATAATATGCGCGGAAACAATTATCAATGTAGTGTCAAAACAAACAATAAGATGATAATGGTTTAAGTTAGAAACATCAATTAACATATTGCTAAAAGCATTTAATCTTACCGTAAATAAGTCGAAACTGACTATAATTATCATTAACACCCATTGTAATAGTAAAAAAAAATGGCCAAGTGTGAGTCGGACTTGCGCACGAAGAGTTCCGTACCATTATCTACAAAAATGGCAAAAAAATCACGTTTGTTGTATGGGAGCCCCACTTTAATATTTATTTGTATGTATTATTATAGCGGCAACAGAAATACATCATCTGTAAAAAATTCAACAGTCTAGCTATCACGGATCATGAGATACAGCCCTGTGACAGACAGACGGACAGCGAAGTCTTAGTAATAGGGTCCCGTTTTTACCCTTTGGGTACGGAACCCTAATAATGTCAAGATCGTAGCAAATAGAAAGCCGTGGTCTCTGCCTACCCCTCTAGGAAACAGGCGTGATTTTATGTATGTGTACTTCCTAGACAGTTGCATTTCAGTAAACAAACAACTGTCCAAATACGCAGTGAGTTTACCTAATTTAAAGCCAATATATATCTACAATGCATTTGAATAATCCGATTGAGATTGTCGTTCTATACATGATACACATTTACTGGATCGGTCTCACAAACTTACTTACTTGTGATTTTACGTATGTGTCTGGTCGGAGAGATCTTCTCTTGGATTCAAGTCTAACATAGCCGTAAATTTAGTTGCAAATTGTAGTAAATTGATGTCGTCATCCAAAAATAGTAGCTCGTGAATTAAGATATAGGAAAAAGCTATATAGGAAAAACAGGAGCTCTCCGACCAGACGTCTGAAAAAAAATAGGAAATTTCTTAGGAAATTTGTAAGACTATCTGATCAGGACTCCCATTAAATTAAATATTAAATATTGGTGGATATTCCACACATCGTTATTCAGCCTTAAACTAAGCAAACCTTGTACTATGGGAACCAAATTACTGACAGAATACTATATTTATATATAGAATACTATATACTACTATATATATATATATTTTTCTTAATACTAATACTTCGAACCCACAACCTACAGCGCAGAGGGCAGAGTTACTGCCAACTAAGCTGTGAGGCCGTCAAGTTAACTTTTGAAGCATATCAATTGATTTAAACAACTAGTTGAAAACTGATGTTGTAACTAGAAAGTTTCGAAATCTGGAAATGATGCAGTGTTGACGTGAACTTTGCAAGATTCGTAGCTCAGGAGCATAGTAGAGTATTACAGTATCTCTCTAACAGAAAAACCGGCCAAGTGCGTGTCGGACCACGCGCAATGTAGGGTTTCGTAATTTACACGGCCAACGACGTTAAATAAGTACTTTATACTTGATATTTGTTCAAATTTTTTATTTTCTAAGTTGGTCGACTAGGTACTCGATTACTCTTAAACTTGTAAAGCTTACTTAGCCATGATAAATTTGCTTTTAACTTCAACATAAGTACTACTACAGTGAATTTTTTTACGCCTCCAAGCCCAATAGTTTAGCTTTTATAGGGGGGAGACACTCGACACTAACAAAAATTGGCACTTTAAAGCTTAATATTTCACAAACAGATCCCTTAATCAAATAGTTGTCTTCACAAACCCACAATACTTTTTAAAGACCTATCTAACGATATCCCATACTATAGGATACGCGAGAAAAAAACATAACATCCCCACTTTACATGCAGTGGAGGTACCCTTCAAACATTGTCACCGAAGTTCAAATTCAAATTCAAAAATCATTTATTTCAATAAAATCACAAGGATCACTTTGAAAAACATAAGTTACTTAAATATGCCAAATTTCAGCTCATTCGGTTGAAGATAACTGTTTTAAAATTGAGTTGCAAGATTCCACCTTAACAAACATAGTTACATAGTATATGTATAGTATACGTACTCATACATTTCAAGTTAAATAAAAGCTTTTATAATATTATGATTCTTTTAGGAACGTGTTTTTGTATTCACAGGTCAATAGCTTCCCTTAGGTACTGCCTCATCTCTACCCACGATCTATTTAGTAAGTTTAAACTCTGTTTGTTAATGAACTATAGTAGAAGTTAAACTGTTGTTTATTCGAAGATCCGGAGTTAGTTTACTATGACCGAGTTATTTGATCAAAACTATTACAATATCAAAATACTTCTAGTAACGATTTCGTAACATTTTGTATATTTTGGCAGGTAAAGTTAAAGTATGGACTTTTTGAATATAGATGTTTGTATTAAAAAAAAATACAGCTAATGACCACGTTTTTAGGGTTCCGTGACTAAAGGGTAAAAATTAGACCCTATTACTAAAACTACGCTGTACGTCTCTCCGTTTGTCCGTCTGTCTGTCACAGGGCTGTCTGTATCTCATGGACCGTGACAGCTAAACAGTTGAAATTTTCACAGATTATGTATTTCTGTTGCCGCTATAACAACAAATACTAAAAACAAAATAAAATAAATATTTAAGTGGGGCGCCCACACAACAAGCGTGTTTTTTTGCCGTTTTTTATAGACGGAACCCCTCGTGCGCGAGCAAAAGAAATATATAATCATGAAAATTTCAACTGTCTAGCTATCACGGTTCATGAGATACAGCCCTGTGACAGACAGACGGACAGCGAAGTCTTAGTAATAGGGTCCCGTTTTTACCCTTGGGCACGGAACCCTAAAAAGATCAACAAATTACATAACAAACCAACCCAATTCTATTTAATTATGAAAGAAGGATGCTCCATTTGAAAATTTAATCTGTCAAAAGCTACTTATCAGCATACAGAATTGTCGGATACTGGCTGTTTATGAACAGTTTCAAAGATTGTTGATTTAGTCTGAGTTTGAATTTGCTTCATAGCTCAATAATGTATTTATTGTGTTTAAGTAGGAAATATGAGCCAAACAATTTACCCACCAACAAATGATTCTGATAATATTATAAATGCGAAAGTTTGTGAGTTTGTTTATTATCTTTGTACCGAAATCGAACCTAAACGACCAAACTGATTAAGATGTCGTAGTATGATGATGATGTTGATAAAAATAATAATCAGATAAAAAGAAGGGGAAACTTATAATCCGAAAAAAAACCCTAAATGATTTAAAATGCAGTGGTCTAGATGGCGCTGATGTGTAAAAAATTAGACATCTCAGACAGAAAACAGTTGAGTTGTCATAGTAACGCATTCTACTAAGGTCGCTTATTGGAAATTAATTTTGTCAAAAAAAAAATTTTTTGACTACCGAATGTCTGAATGAATGAATGAGCATTTTACTAAAATTCGTAATTTATTTTATCAGGAAAAGGTTAAGCGAAAAAAAATATGTGTTTCCTGAAAATGATTTTTTCTATGCGATTACTGAAGTCTATAAATTAAATTTATGTCACATCTAGTTGATCTAATGGTGTGTTGTGTTAATGCATTAATCCGCCAGGGTTAAGGTTTCAATATGGAACCTTGAGCTTGACTCGTGACTGTCTGTCACTGTCAATTAAGCTCAAACAGTCATTATAAACTGCCAAATGACTTATTCAAACAATTATTTTATATCTAGCTGACATCTAATTTTGACAGCAAAGAAAGAGGAAGACGATGATAATAAATATTTTAAAGTTTAGCTACTTTACTTACCTACCTGCTAGCTGCTTAAGGTAAGTAATGAAAATAAGTTTTCTATTGAATAATATTTTTCAATGACAAGCTTTTGTAAAATCATTCAAACCATCGAGCACCTGTCACATAATATAACATTGTCATTGGAACTTGACAAGAATGCAAAGTTTTACTCAATCAGAGTATTTATTAAGGAGTTCCGTTGTGAGTGTCTGTTGAACAGATCCTGACTCCATCATCAGATCAGCTCGTCACCATATTATTGCATTGTCAACGAGGTTACATTAGTATGCCAATTTCAGCTCAATCGATTGGAGATAACTGCTTCAAAATCGAGTTGCAAGATTCCACCTTAAGGCCCTGTATGTCGACGATTGCTCTTTTTTGAAACGAAAAAAGAAATACTTCTGAACAAGCCACATCTCCTATTTTAGAAGAGTTACTACCAACAGATCTGTATGGTCAGTCATGAATTTCAATGAATGAATGTGTCAATGAAATTCTTTACCAAGGGAACGATTTACAAACTAACATAACACAATAATAATATAATATAACATAGCCGTGTAGGCGGTATCTTAACTTACAATCTGAAGGTCGTGGGTTCGAATCCTAACCAAGCAAAAACTGTATGGGCGCATTGCTTGGAGCGTAAAACGGAAGATATCGTAAGAATACCGGTTTTTATCGGGATTGTTATGATTAGACGTGCCTCTGATTGACCCCGTTATACATCTTCAAGGATTAGAGCGTCTATGATGATATCTACTATACACCATACATAGGGATTAACTACAGTCGCACCTTATCTTATTTCAAGCTTTTATTTAACTTGCAATGTATGTATGTAACTATGTAACTATGTTTGTTTAGGACCTGTATGTCGACGATTGCTCTTTTTCGAAACGAAAAAAGAAATACTTCTGAACAAGCCACATCTCTTATTTTCATAAATATATTACTTCAGGTTCCTACCTAGATTTCTACTAAGCTGAAAACATAATAGCAGAAACTTTTGACGATAAAATATATTAACGATAACGATAAATTTGACAAAATGATACATTTTAGAATTTATGATCGAAATACTTTGATACCTACTATTAAGATCAACTTGTGATTTATTGTTAAAGATAGGTAATATGTAGATCTATCACATGGTGCCTCGTGTGTTTGTCGTCATTGCAGCGGTCGGTAGGATTATTTATCGAAGTGATTAAAGATGGGTACATCTTTATTCACATATACTATACATTATAAAATAGGAGATGTGGCTTGTTCACAAGTATTTATTTTTTCGTTTCGAACAAAAACAATCGTCGACTGGGAGCGCCTTAAGACGAGTAATAAATGTTTTTGATGAATGCAGAATCGTTTTTCCTCAATAACCGCAAAAAACATACAGTTTTGTTTTTTATGACAAAAATAACATAAGTATATAATCTAGATAAATTACAGACAGAAACACGATTGGTGAAACTTTTCTCGATAGATTTATTTTCCAAAGTTGACTCTTCAAAAACATTAGTTTCATTTTTGATCAAAACTATGAATACTAAAAGTTCATTTTTATATAATTCGTTAGATAATCATACTACCTAGCTAAGTAAATTACAGACAGTTTCTTTTTAAATTTGATGGTTTTTAAAATAATGTATGTTTATCACTTTTTCTATCTTATCCGGGTAGACTCAGCCCATACAAAATGTAAAAAATTTCACTTATCACCTTAATGCATACACATTATTCACAATGCGCGCGATCGGCTGATGCAGTTTGTGTAATCATTCACTGTAGTTCAAATGGTAATTGGATTAAAGTTTAATGGATTTACCTAATAACAAGAAAGAGGTGTGCCAGAAATAGAAACTATGTATTAAATACAATAATTATACTGCTATAAACTCACGAATGTTTCTCAAATCGTATCTTTCAACAAGTTAATAGAAATAAAACCAACAAACCAATATCATTTATAATGTTGTAGGTTGTGAAACGTAATTAAGGTCACAGACCCGGTTATAGTGCCTAACCCGGCTTTGGGCATTTTCAATTTTGGCAGTCAATAACTAAGCATAGCAAACCAACTTGTTTAAAGTCTATAGTTAATACAATTTTTTGTCTATTGTCCGTTTTTATTAGTGACAGTACGAGTAGGACAATCGCACAAAAGGTTCCGTACACGGGTATGGGAGCCCTTCTTAAATATTTATTTTATTCTGTTTTTAGTATTTGTTGTTATAGCGACAACAGAAATACGTCATCTGTAAAAAAATCAACTATCTAGCTATCACGGTTCATGAGATACACCGCCCTATGACAGACAGTCGGATAGCGAAGTCTTAGTAATAGAGTCCCGTTTTTACCCTTCGGATACGGAACGGAACCCTAAAAAACGAACATCACCCTTGACTTTTCGATTGGTCGAAACATTTTCGTCAGTTTTCTATTTAGTTTTTTAAACGTAATTATTATAACAACAAAACGACTGATGTAAAGCTAGACCGTTTGTAAATTCCGTTTTCGTAGTTTTCATGTCAAAAGACACGCGCAAAGACCATCTCAGGACCACTAGACAGGTAGCTGGAGTGTCCTTCAATGTGAAAATTCTCACATCTTCCGCCTGCATGCGAGGCTATAGACGCACAAGGAAAACATTCACATTCGACCTTTTGCCCTTAAAAATCTTGTCGAAATTGAAGAATTGGGCAAATTACTAAACATGACTTTTTTTTTTTCTACATCTACAATAATAAGTATTATGATGATCAAAAAAAAAATATGTGTATGCTTCATATAATTTGTTTGTTATAGAAAAAATGAAAAACGACTGGGATCAATTTTTTTTTTCATCCTTACATAATAAGCGAGATTTATATATTATTTTAACATAGGTCATATTTTTATTAAAAAAAATAGTACTAATAAGGTATCCTTATTTGTACACCCCGCGAGCAAAGCCTGGGCGGACTGCTAGTAATACAAGCTACGTGTCACCACACTAGTACGTTGTAACTTTTCTTAGTAAGTCAAAGTATTTATATTATTACTAGCTGTTCCGACAGATGTTGTCCTGTCAAATTTCAATAATCCCACAGAAAAAAAGCACTTTCAGATTTTACCGAACTTAACGCCATCCTTATCATTTAAGGGTAAAAAATACCCTACGATCTATTCTCAGACCTACTAATTTTAATAAAAATCGGTCAAGCCGTTTCAGAGTTTGGTTACAAATACTATGACACGAGAATTTTATGAATTAGATAAAATTTATTTATATGTATTTATAAACAACCTCTCAGCGATAACCTCATCCAAAAACTAAGTTTATTCGAATACATAAAGTTTCTAGGTCAAGTAAGTAGTAAGTAAGTAAGTAGTAGGTATTCGATTCGACAGTAAATCGAACTTTTACGACTTAATATTATGGTGGCCATAAGCTAGTAGATATATCAAACATGGTGTTAACATTGCAGTTACTATGTTCACACGACCCATTAGACAGGTACGAGTAGTTATTACTGCAGTCTGCACTAAACTTTGGAATCGGTAGTGTGTAGTCATCGACCACATAACCCAATAGACGCCTAATGGCTTCATTTCAAACGAACTAGTCTGTCAAAACGTTGAGGTGTGCGGGTAAGGTTTTAATTATTATTCTTGTTTAAGGGGCTCCCAGTCGACGATTCGACTCTTTTTCGAAACGAAAAAAGAAATACTTCTGAACAAGCCACATCTCCTATTTTTATAAGTATATTACTTCAGGTTCCTACCTAGATTTCTATTAAGCTGAAAACATAATAGCAGAAACTTTTCACGATAAAGATATTATTTCAAAATGATACGTTTTAGAATTTATGACCGAAATAGTTTATATACCTACTATTAAAATCAACTTGTGATTTATTGTTAAAGATAGGTAATATGTAGATCTAGATTTCTATTAGAATAGATTTTTGATAAGTAATTATACATAATTTATATCATTATTTTATTCGAAAAGCTAAGGCGGACCACGCGCCGACGTGTGTTTGTCGTCATTGCAGCGGTCGGTAGGATTATTTATCGAAGTGAATAAAGATGGGTACATCTTTATTCACATATACTATACATTATAAAATAGGAGATGTGGCTTGTTCACAAGTATTTCTTTTTTCGTTTCGAACAAAAATAATCGTCGACTGGGAGCGCCTTAAGCCTTCACCTTGTTCGATTGGCACCACACTGGAGCTCTAATACATAGCATTAAGGAAAGGATAAAAAAAAGGTAGACCCCAAGCCGTGTTTGTTGCCTGATTCTTCTAGGCTTGGTCGCGTGGAATCGGCGTAGCTTCACCTAGTTCCTAAGACGTTTCAAAGTGACCCTTGTGATTTTATTGAAATAAATGATTTTTGAATTTGAATTTGAATTAAGGGGAGCGGTAAAAAATGCATTCTAATTGCCGTGTTGGCCGAGTGGGAGGGTGCATCAATGGATTTTTCCGTTCGAAAAGTGTATTATATGCGTAAAATACGTGCTTAAAACGGTGAAGGAAAACATCGTGAGGAAACCAGTAAGTATTTTTGTAAGCGTCGATGGGCTTGCAACCTGTCATGTATGGAAACCTATCACATCATATAACATTATCATCGGAACTTGACAAGAATGCAAAGTTTTTACACAATCGAAGTATTTACTAAGAAGTTCCGTTGTGAGTGTCTGTTGAAAAGCTCTTAACTCCATCATCAGAGCAGCTCGCTGTCACCATATTATTGTATTGTCACCAAAACTAAAAGTAAAGGTGTATGACAAATGACAAAATTTCAGCTCAATCGGATAACAACAAATGGTCGAAAAATGGTTTGCAAATTTTTAAAGTAACAAACTAACAAAAACATACGATCAGAGCAAGTTAATATAAAGCTTGTAAAAACTTGATTGACGTCCATCAAAACTCAATGTCTCATTTAAAATGTACTAGTGTACTATACACTTCGACCACACAGTAGACTCCTTATGCAAGGCAAACACTGTCATACAACACATATGAGCTACAGATACTCTGTAAACCACCGAGTTAGCTGTAAACCGGTTCACGAGGCGTGTTGTGACATTAACCGGCCAATCAGATAAAATAAAAAAAAAATAGGATTACGACTGTAATCCTCCTGTGTAGACATCCTCTCAAATCTCCAGGCGCTTAGATCCTTTGAACATGTCTAATGGGGGTAGTCAGAGGCACGTCCAAACATAATATTTGGCACATGCCCACATTTTGGCAGTAGTTCCATACGTGACAGGTTTTAAGCACGTATTTTGATGCGCATATACATTTTAATACATACGCCCCGGCTTCGCACGGGTAGCATGTTATTATACATATTAACCTTCCTCCTGAATCACTCTATCTATTAAAAAAAACCGCATCAAAATCCGTTGTGTAGTTTTAAAGATATAAGCAAACATACATACATACATACAGACGCGGGAAACGGAAAGCGACTTTGCTTTATACTATGTAGTGAAACGCTAACAAAAAGAAATTATTTCAAAATAGCAAAATTTGTTCATATTGTAAAAATGCTTTATGATTCGAAGCGCGTTCTTTGTATCCCAGAATACATTATTGCACAATAAATATCGACCAAACATACACAAGGCAACAGTAATTGATAGTCCCAATATAAAAGATCCAATTTATTGATACAGATAGTATTAATAACGGCATATGTTTGACCGTGACAAATTATATATTGCCATACAAATTCGATTGTAGGTACCTATTCTATTCTATTCATAATCAATGTCGCAGTCGATGTTTGAAAATGATGAATGCTCGACATTCACTAGTTAATGTTAACAATCACTAATTTTAATTAGTCCAAGTGATTGATTGTTTAATACTTACAAGTATTAGGAGTGCTTAGGAACTAACTAACATTCTCATTATGTGATAAATCTGTGATCAGTTACATATTACTCGTATCTTATTATGTAGGTATTATTGTATTGATAACTAAGTAAAAAAAACCAGCCAAGTGCGAGACGGACTCGCACACGAAGGGTTCTGTACCATTATCTATAAAAAACGGCCAAAAAATCACGTTTGTTGTATGGGTGCCTCCTTATATATCGATTTTATTCTGTTTTTAGTATTATTTGTTATAGCAGCAACCGAAATACATATCCTGTGAAAATTTCAACTGTCTAGCTATTACGTTTCATGAGATACAGCCCTGTGACAGACAGACGGACAGACAGACAGACAGACGGACAGCGAAGTCTTTGTAATAGGGTCCCGTTTTTACCCTTTGGGTACGGAACCCAAAAAAAGGGTCTTTAATAATACATCAAGAAAATACTGTCAACAGTGTTTGATACATTCATCAAGAAAATTAAAATAACTCAAGATACGTTCAAACAGTAAGCGATGTAAATAGTTCACATACAAATATACAGGTGACTGAGTAATAGTTTTAAATGTTGATTATTCTAACTATTTACATTTGAATATTGTCAATTTTAAGATTTTAAAGGGTATCAAAATTTTATTATCTGGATCAGTTAAGCTACCTATTACTACTGATTGCAACGATCTTTAGATGGCTCAACTGGTTCTTTATTGGTTGGTATTTTGTAATTATTGTGTAATATTATTAGTATTTAGATGTTATTTGTTTTAATCATCTTGTTCATTACACCACAAAAATGTTTGTTTTGTGTGAAAATCGAACCCACGACTACAGCACGGAAGGTAAAAGCAAGATGTGAAGCAAGTATTTGTTAACAATCATTTCCGTTCGCACTTTAACAACAGCAGTACAGTCATACGAACCCAATTGATTGAAATAGAGTATATTCGTGAGCATGTTAAACTATTGCATAGTTACGAATATGTACAGTCAGCTTCAACGGTTGATTTCTTTTTCGAAACTAAGAAATTATATACATCGGAAATGATGACACTTTTGAAAAGAAATCTATTCTCAACACTTTGATGAAAAAAAATACGAAATATAATAATTAAATATTACAACTGTAATTCCAAAGTACAGTAGATATCCTATCAAATCTTCTGGCTCTCAGATCCTTAAAAATTACAAAAAGGGTAGTCAGATGCACGTCCAAAACTAAAACATTTGGCACATGCTCGAGTTTCTTAGAAGTTATCATTTTATAAATAATATTTTGCAAGCCCATCATCCATCACATTGGTGGTTAGCAACAATAATTACGTTTAAAAAACTTGAAATAAAAGCGATAAAAATGTTCGGAAAAGTCAATGAACCATATTTGTTTTTTAAGTTTTATGAAAGAACTATTATTCCTGAATGAATATTATTTAAATAGGATCAACTTGAGGCTATTCTGTATTGAATAGAAAAAAATCATCGAAGTCGGACCACCCGGTAAAAAGATATGCGCGGTTATACATAAAAAAAACCCGCCAAGTGCGAGTAGGACTCGCGCACGAAGGGTTCCGTACCATTATCTATAAAAACGGCAAAAAAATCACGTTTTTTGTATGGGATCCCCCCTTAAATATTTATTTTATTCTGTCTTTAGTATTTGTCCTTATAGCAGCAACAGAAATACATATTCTGTGAAAATTTCAACTGTCAACCGTAATAGCTATATTACGGTTCATGAGATACAGCCCTGTGACAGCCAGACGGACAGACAGACAGACAGACGGACAGCGAAGTCTTAGTAACAGGATCCCGTTTTTATCCTTTGGGTACGGAACCCTTAAAAGCGCCAAAAATATATAGGTACATATCGAATTGAGAACCTTCTCTTATTTCGTCTGTTAAAAACAAAAGTTGTATTTTTTTTTATTAAAACCCTTTTGTAACCTTGATAAGTCATTTGATGTTGACTGTGCCTGTGCAATTTATCAATTCAGTATAGAAATGAACTATAATTTGCTATAATTATACATTGTCAATACAATATATTTGACGAAATTACAGTGATTAGTGTGCAGTACTTAGCCGTGTGTATTAGAGCGTAGTAAGTGCTTGGTTGTAATACCTATACTTTGGTATGTACTTAGGCTCGTATAAGAGAATTCGTATATGTAAGCATCCTAATAGTATTATAAATATGAGAAAGTTTGTGATAAAGCTGCTATTTTTGTTCCCTAATCAAAAATAAACGACAAAGCGGATTATGATTAAATTTGCTGTAGTATGTAGATAAATAAAGGGGGAACTTATAATCCGAAAAACAACCCCTAAATAATAAAAAAAATAAAATTGGATGATTTTGGTAAAGATACGCTAGTGTGCAACAAATCTGACATTACAGTCTAAAAACACTTAGTCGTCATAGCAACGCAGTTTTGACTAATGAATGATACCCATTACACCAAAATTTTTATCGTAATTTATTATATCAGGCGAGCTTAAGGCCCTGTATGTCGACGATTGCTCTTTTTCGAAACAAAAAAAAATACTTCTGAACAAGCCACATCTCCTATTTTATAATGTAAAGTATATGTGAATAAAGATGTACACATCTTTAATCACTTCGATAAATAATCCTACCGACCGCTGCAATGACGACAAACACACGGGGCACCATAGGCGGGCGTGGTCCGCCTTTGCTTTTCGAATAAATTATGTATAATTACTTATCAAAAACCTATTCTAGTAGAAATCTAGATCTACATATTAACTATCTTTAACAATAAATCACAAGTTGATCTTAATAGTAGGTATCAAAGTATTTCGATCATAAATTCTAAAACGTATCATTTTGAAATAATATCTTTATCGTGAAAAGTTTCTGCTATTATGTTTTCAGCTTAATAGAAATCTAGGTAGGAGGCTTGTTCAGAAGTATTTCTTTTTTCGTTTCGAAAAAAAAAAAAAACAATCGTCGACATACAGGGCCTTAAGACGAGTAATAAAATGTTTTTGATGAATGCAGAATCGTATTTTTTTCAATATTCGCAAAACATACAGTTTTGTTTTTTATGACAAAAATAACTAAGAATATAATCTAGATATTATAGACAGAAACACGATTGGTTAAACTTTTTTCGATAGATTTATTTTCCAAGGTTATAAAAATAATATATAATTAAAAAACTATGAATAGCTAAACAGTTCATTTTAAGTATATTAATGACAGTTTTTATCTAAGTTTTGATGGTTTTCAATATAATGCAGTTTTTTTCGTCTTTTCTGTGTAGACTCCGCCCATACAAAAAACCAAACATTTCACATATCACCTAAAAAGTTCTTGAAGCTCTAACCCTCGTATTCAAGAACGACACTATGAGAACACGCACCCACAGTGGACGAAATCTTTTTTCACAAACATCACTTTATGTGTTGAGCGGCACTATGGCGCACGCTATCGTGTGCCTTTAGAGCTCAACTTTGGCTAGAGGCACACGACAATGTGCCTATAGTCACACTATGCAGTGTCGCACAACACATAAAGTGATTTTTATGAAAAAAGATTTCGTCCACTATGGGTGCATGTTCTCATAGTATCGTTCTTGAATACGAGGGTCAGTCTTTTGTATATTAGTATGTTACTTTTCAAGTGTTCGAAACAATTTTTTCTGTCTCTATCAACACAATTTTTTTTTCAAATACTACTATCAACTTTAAAAGAAGGTATTTACGCATTTTCCAACACTCCCAACGAATAATTACCCTAAACAAATTGAGGGCTCGCCTTAGTACCAGACACATTCATCTCGAACTTTTCAGACCAATAGCCTCCGATTAGCGACCGCTCAAACAGATCACCGAGCTATTTTTTATACAATTTGACAAGACAGAATAAGCATATTAATTTATAATTTTATTAGCTATGCCACCTATCAAACGACGGCCAAAATAAACAATAACATAACTTTTAAGTGATTGCATTTGAAAAAAGTAGAGCCTCGTCATTGTTCTGCCCTGCTAGACATAGTCATTTCTATTAGCGATAACGCATGTAGAAAATAAAAAATGTATTGGGATTGACGTATCCTATCGAAATCACCACATGACATTTCATAGAAATAACATAAAGAGAGAGAAAGTTGATATTAAAGATAGCGCAGATAGCGCAGTGGGTGAGCGCCCAACTTGAGACGCAAGATGTGTAGGTTCTTCCCCACAGCTTAGTTGGTAGTAACTCTGCCTTCTACGCTGTAGGTTGTTGGTTCGATCCCCACCCAGGGCAAACATTTGTGTGATGAACATAGATGTTTGTTCTGTGTCTGGGTGTTACTATGTAAGTGTGTATATTATGTATGTATTTACAAAAAAAAAGTAAATAAGTATTCTATCAGTTATCTGGTTCCCATAGTACAAGCTTTGCTTAGTTTGGGGCTAGATGGTGTTGTGTGTAAAGTCCGCCAATATTTATTTATTATTATATTTATTTATCTGTTAATATTTGAGCCTGGTCTCTTAATTTCTGATACCACGGTACCAGGAATCCTAGTGTAGGGTCAGGACTAATGTTTATTTATTTATTCAAAGCACTCAAAAACTTACAGTAGAACCAAAACATTTAAGAGCACAGTTCAAAGTACAGACAAGAAGGAGCACAAAGTAAACTAAAAAACCGGTCAAGTGCGAGTCGGACTCGCGCACGAAGGGTTCCGTGCCATTATCTATAAAAACGGCAAAAAAATCATGTTTGTGTAAAACCCCCCTTAAATATTTATTTTATTCTGTTTTATTAGAGCAGCAACAGAAATACTTAATCTGTGAAAATTTCGACTGTCTAGCTATCACGGTTCATGAGATACAGCCCTGTGACAGACAGACGGACGGACGGACAGACAGACAGACAGACAAACAGACAGACGGACAGCGAAGTCTTAGTAATAGGGTCCCGTTTTTACCCTTTGGGTACGGAACCCTAAAAATACAAAAACATGTTGGATTTTCAACCGAATCGATTGGTGCAGAATTAGATGACAGATTTGGGCACGTAGCCTTAATACCCACTGTAGTATTGGAAAATGCCTCTGATAGCCCACAGGTTGTAGTTTAGGCAGATTTACGCGAGTTCCGCTACTGCTTTGTTGTGGGTTATTATTTCTTCGGGCGCGTAAATTACATTGCTTTCGTACATTTAAATTGCAAGCTTAGTACTATGGTGTAAGGTGTTTTCCAAACTTATGGATGTGGGCTCGAATTCTGGGGGATTATGTAAGGTTTATGCCCCCAAATGTTCCTAGTTCAGCGATTATTTCGAAGGAAGCAGCCGTTTCTTTAAAGTGATCGCTTTCGTACATTTAAATTGCAAGTTTAGTATTTGATGTGTTGTAAGGTTTTTTCAAACGTATGGATATGGGCCCGAATCTTGGAGTTTATGTAAAGTTTATTGTTCCTTTTCAGTGATGACTTTTAAGAGAGCACCCGTTTTTTTAAAGTGATTCATCGTCTGTTATCCCGACTCCGTCTTATAGTGCAAATATTTGTATTCTATTAATAGTTTGAATGTTTTACTTTAGGTTTGTCATTTATGATGGACTCACAGTAATTTCAAATGCTCATTTATTTTGACTGCTCGGTTTTTACTACTGTAGATTGCTAACTACTGCAACAAGTAGGTATATGATCACGATTGTAACCCCTAAGCACGGTAGACATCCTCTCAGATCTTCAGGCGCTCAGAACCTTGAAGATGTCTAAAGGGTTTAGTCAAAGGCACGTCCAAATATTACACTTGGCACATGCCCACATTTTGCAGTAGTTAGCGTTCCATACGCGACAGGTTGCAAGCCTATCACCGCACATCATAATTATTATGAATTTAAAAAGAAGCGCATATGTATGCACCACGCTACTTTGTAATATACAATTTGTAATGGTACTTACGAACTAGACTGCTCTGTTTTGGTCAATAGCCTTAGACATACATAGCTATGCATCCGAAATTATATGAATAGGTAAATCACCAGTCCAATCACTACAGGTAATCAATTATGTTGAGCAGCCCTGTGACTAAACAAGCATTACACGGCTGCGAACACGTTATTATTGATTGGATGTGGGCTGATTTCATAACCTTTATTTGAATTATGTGCTCCTGGTACAACGACGGATAGAAACTTTAGAAAAAATGCTGCTATTACGGTAGTTAAAAATGGTCTTACAAATCCTATATATATATTTATTATTATTATTTTTTATGTATGACCATGCATATCACTTTACTTGGTTATCCGATTTCGATGATTTTTTTCTATTGTGTAGAGAATAGTCTTAAATTAGTCCCATTTAAATTATATTTATGAAGGACTGACAGTTCTTTCAAAAACTTAAAAAACGAATATCGCCCCATGTCTTTGCGATTGAAAAATTATTTCACCTATCAATAGCTACACTATCAGCGAAGATCATAGGTTATATCACTACATAGTATAAAGCAAAGTCGCTTTCCGCTTCCCGCGTATGTATGTATGTATGTTTGCTTATATCTTTAAAACTACACAACGGATTTTGATGCGGTTTTTTAAATAAATAGAGTGATTCAAGAGGAAGGTTTATATGTATAATACATGCATAATATAGTGGAGAAACACTGATAATTTTAGAGGTTTCTAATGTGATGTCGTAAATAAACACATTTTTTTGCGCTTACATTGCAAATGCTGGCTGAACCCCACGAGATATATCAAAATAATGTACTACAGTATTGTACACCTTAAAAACGTCTACAAAAAAGCCAACGATGGTATTAGAAATGTCTTACGCACAGCGAATCGGGCACGGGTCAGCTAGTTTAATTTAAACAAAAATTAGATATTCACACTAAATTTGCGATAATGTCACCGAAGGTATCAAATTTATTGTCTATAATCTTCATTAGTACACCCGTGCGAAGAAACCGGACCGCTGGTTCTAAATATAGAGAATATCCAACCACGTCTGAGTGATCTTTTCGTACAAAATATCAAAGATTAGGATCAAATCCACCCATATTATCTCCACTTAGGTTACAAAATCGAGCAGTTTTGTTTATTATGAGACGTTTCCGGTGTCCGTCATATGATGGAAATTAAAGGTCTAAAGTAATAATCACTGTAATCCAACCGCCACATGCGTCACGTGGTAGACGATTATAGGCCTATCATCACTTGTGACCGTCGCGTGATAAGTGACTGTAGTGATACTATAAAAGTCAAAGTTTTGTTGGTTTATTAAGGAGCTCCTTAGTATTATTATTTTTTTGTATTAGTTGCTTCTCAGTACGAGTATGTTTTTACCAATTTATAATCGCATTTAAACATGATCAAAACAGGGAAGGAAAACATCGTGAGAAAATTAATTTAGTTTTCTTATAGGCGACGATATAAGCTTGCGATCACATAATGGAATACATAATAGTTAACTGCAAAATTGCGCGTAAGCGTGTACCTAATGTACCTAAAATATTTGGGCGACTACCCCAGACTACCCCCTTAGAGATCCCCAAGGATCTAAGCGATGATGTCTAACGTAGGTACTTAGGGCATACAGTCGTAAGCTTTTTCTTTTTTACAGCTGCCAATTCTCGTTTGCCGTTTCTTAGATTACCAGGGCTACACAAATTTGATTAATGGAGCGGACACGACATCCACAAAATAATCATTCATATCCTAGAATGATATGCCCCTTTAAGCTTTGACCTCATTCAATTATATATAAACTTCCCATTCATCAAGTTTACTTTGATAATAAAGTAGTAGTTTTATCAAAAACGGTCGCTATCTCGTTACGGCCGTAATATTCAGATGTGGATGCTGTGAAATATTTTTCAGAATAAAATAACGTAATTTCTTTAGAGCAGTCACATCATATAGAATGCTAACAACTGTAAACGTTGGCATGGTGGACGTGCCGGACTACCCCCTTAGGAAACCTTCAAGGACCTTCAAACGCCAGGATATCTACCATACTTGGAGATTGTGATTTCGATAGATTTATTATTTTTTTTTTAAATACGGCATGGGTTATACTTTTAGTCCTATCAATATTATAAACTAGCGAACCGCCCCGGCTTCGCACGGGTAGCATGTTATTATACATATAAACCTTCCTCCTGAATCACTCTATCTATTAAAAAAAAACCGCATCAAAATCCGTTGTGTAGTTTTAAAGATATAAGCAAACATACATACATACATACAGACGCGGGAAGCGGAAAGCGACTTTGCTTTATACTATGTAGTGATGTGAAAATTGCATGTTTTAATCGTGCAAAATTGCTAAGCAATTTGGGTGAAACTTGAAACAGGTATAAATCGTGACCAGATAGCTGTTGCCTACTGCTGATCATAATCGACTACAACTGTCAAAACACAATGGAATTTATACAATTGAATCGGATTACTATTGTGACTGCTGACTGCTACGTTTAGCCTAGGCTTGCTTTTTATCCGGGTAACTCAAAAACAAAGAGCGAAAAAGCTATTATTAACTACTAGCTGACCCGTGCCCGCTTCGCTGTGCGTAAGACATTTCTAATACCATTGTTGACTTTTTGTAGACGTTTTTAAGGTGTACAATACTGTAGTACATTATTTTGATATATCTCGTGGGGTTCAGCCAGCATTTGCAATCTAAGCGCAAAAAAAAGTGTTTATTTACGACATCACATTAGAAACCTCTAAAATTATCAGTGTTTTTCTACTATATTATGCATGTATTATACATATAAACCTTCCTCTTGAATCACTCTGTTTATTAAAAAAAACCGTATCAAAATCCGTTGTGTAGTTTTAAAGATATAAGCAAACATACATACATACATATATATTACATACATCAGACGCGGGAAGCGGAAAGCGACTTTGCTTTATACTATGTAGTGATTTCTACCTGTCAAGCAAAAAAAGCGACGTAAAGCTAAAAATGCTAGATCACGTTAAATATTATTGAACCCCTCAAGACAACTTCAAGGATTTAAACGCCTAGAGATCTGAGGGGATGCCTACCGTACTTGAAAACAACAATCGCGAGCCTGTTTATCTTATTTATTATTATCGTCATCATCCCCCTACCCTTATCCCACTTCATGTGTGTATTTGCAATGTCTGCAAATACATAATTCATAATTTATTTTTATTTATTATTTATTTTTAATGTACTTAATTATTTCCGTGTTTGACTGTATTTTGACATTACCACTATTATTATTATTATTTTTTTTTAATGACATCAAAAATGTATTATGACAAATTACAATTATTACAATTTTTATTATTATTATTATTATTTCTTTGATATGTTGTAAATTTGATATTTCATGCCTTCATAGGCAGAGTACATTGGTAATCACTACATAGTATGTATAAAGCAAAGTCGCTTTCCGCTTCCCGCGTATGTATGTATGTATGTTTGCTTATATCTTTAAAACTACACAACGGATTTTGATGCGGTTTTTTTAATAAATGCGGTGATTCAAGAGGAAGGTTTATATGTATAATACATGCATAATATAGTAGAGAAACACTGATAATTTTAGAGGTTTCTAATGTGATGTCGTAAATAAACACATTTTTTTGCGCTTACATTGCAAATGCTGGCTGAACCCCACGAGATATATCAAAATAATGTACTACAGTATTGTACACCTTAAAAACGTCTACAAAAAAGTCAACGATGGTATTAGAAATGTCTTACGCACAGCGAAGCGGGCACGGGTCAGCTAGTATATTTATAAATTAACATCTTCTGTACATGTATTTCAAGCAATAAAGAAACTTTGACTTTGACTTTGACATTTCAGAAACAGGTAACTCTCATTTAAATCAGTGGGTAAAGTAGAAAGTATAGCTCTGATTTTCTTTAATAATTACACCGAGTACTGTTTTGTATCAACTATATATGTTATTAATTAGTCGTAGCTTAATTGGTGTATAAATAAAACCCGACAGACGTTGTAAATAAAAACCGACCCGTGACAGACGTTGTCCTGTCAAATTTCAATAATCGAATAAAAAAAACTGAATGTTTAGTTTAGTGTTGTTTAGTCTGTGATGTCAGATTTGTTGCACACCAGCACCATCTTTACCGAAATCTTCTCTTTTGCGTTTTTTTATCATTTTAGGGATGTTTCTCATATTTTAAAGTAGTCATATTTTAAAGTAGTAGTATTTTAGTTTACAACTTAATCCGTTTTGCCGCTTAGGCGTGATTGAGGCACAAACATACATACAAACTCACAAACTTTCACATTTATAATATTAAAGGATAGGATATAGGATATAATAAAATTTTAAGCAGTAATTATATTGTTTAAAATTGTATGATATTGTATACCTTTATTGTGCTCCAGTATTGTGCTAAAATAAAATAAATATGGGTTCATTATGGGCTACATACATGTTTTTCATTTTAAATAGAAATACCGTATTCGCCGATCTGCCGTTGATCGCGGTTGCGGGTGATGCTCATGATGAAGAGCATCTGAATTGTCTCGAAACGTCAGCAATACAAAGAAAAACGTGGTAATTAGCCGTATTTCTATTTAAAATGATTAACAACCACGATAGTTTTAATTCTATGTTTTTCATTTCCACTCACTTTATTTTTTTTATCTGCTCTACCTACAATTTATGTTCTACGTGTATCTATGATGGAAAGTAGTTTGATTTTAGTACCACACTTCAAAACGTCGAAGCCATCCCTATGAATGCCCGTTCAACCTGATGGCATATTGATAGATACACCCTTTCATCTAAACAGATAGAGTACCCTTCAAAATATCGGGCGATGTCGTTTCTGTGTTGAGTAGTGTGTACACTTAGGCTATGTACAGACATGCTTGTAGTCTCTATTCATTTACATAAACTCAAGCATTTACAAGAACGCGTTAATGCCGGGGTCCCACGGCCCGCGTTTACACGTGCCAGACCGCGCTAAGGCGGACGGACGCGCCGTGGGAACGATGCATCCGTGGTGGCCCGTGCTCGGAACGCTCTGTACGCGACGCGCCGGACGCACACAGGCGGAGCGTCATACGGCGCGGCCCGTCTATTTACGCGCCGTGGGACCCCGGCTTAAGACGTTTTAGACAGATGATACTGACGTCTGATTTGACAGTACAGACATAAAATTGATGCGTGGATCGTGACTCAATCATTTTTGACAGCTTTTTTTACTTTTTACATTTCACACAGCGCCGTCTAGCCCCAAACTTTGCAAAGCTTGTACTATGAGAAACAGATAACTGATAGAATACATATGCTTTTTTTTTGTTGTACACATATTAACACCCAGACACAGAACAAACATCTATGTTCATCACACAAATGTTTATTCCGGGTGGGGATCGACCACACAACCTACGGCGCAAAAGGCAGAGCTACTACCAACTGAGCCGAGAGACCAGCTTTATATTAATAACATAGTATAATTTTAGTTAAAATTCACGTATTATGTATAGGCACTTACTTGAAATTAGTTTGATGGTTTTCTACCTGTTCGGGAGGAGCAAATAGTGTATGGTACAGTGATGTTTAAAGTAAAACCTATTCGGTATTT
Source organism: Hydriomena furcata (assembly GCA_912999785.1). Lineage (NCBI taxonomy): Eukaryota > Metazoa > Arthropoda > Insecta > Lepidoptera > Geometridae > Hydriomena > Hydriomena furcata. Next base: position 11,464,458 of record OU538828.1, on the reverse strand, counting down.
TGTTTTTACTTTATCAGTCGAGCACGAATGAATATATAAAAATGGCTAAAACCTCCACAACTTTAACTATAATATCCCATGTACTTACCTTGATTACGGGTTAAAAACTAAAAAAATCGAATGTTTAATATTTTATTCTAGGTCATCATTGACCGTCGTGTTTGAGTAAAATACAAACATCTTACTAAAGTTTCTTAGCAATCAATCACAAACATTTTTTTAAGCATTTATAATATTCGTCTAATATCACGAACTCCAAACCTGTGCTCCCCACGTTTTGAGTATGTCTTTCCTTTGTAAGGCCGTGATAATGTTAAGACGATCCCACAACAAAACATTCAGAGATTCCACTGTGAATGCGCATAGTACCTACATTTTTCGAACAAAGTCGGATCACCCAATAGACCAACACGCTCCTAATGTCCTATCTTATAAAATGTTACAGATCAACAAAATGACTTACTTGCTAGTTACCCGTACGGCAGGTGTGTACACAGCTCATAACCGTCGCGTAAGTTTACCGCTATGTAGCTACCTGTATTATAACAAGGACGCAGATGGCTTCAGATTGTTACATAATAGGTCTCAGGTAACACGGCACCGTGATGAGCTAAGATAACATGTGTCTTATTCATGCGATGAATAGAAGACATGTGAGATAGGTAAACTTAAAGATAATAAACTGTCAAAACAAACAAAATTTAACTATTGAATGTCGTTTATACTATATCATTATCAAAAGTCAGTTCTATGATATAAAACAGGTATGGTTACTTGGTTAGTAACTACTTTTAATAAAAAAAATATATAGGCCCCACGCCGTGTTGCCTGATTCTTCTAGGCTTGGTCACAAGGAACAGGCGTAGCTTCACCTAGCTCATAAGACGTTTCAAATTTAAACTTGTGATTTTATTGAAATAAAAATAAATAAATAAATATTGGTGGACATTTCACACAGCTAACTGATAACTGATAGAATACATATATAAGTTTTTTTGTTGTAAATACATACATATTATACATAACACCTAATAAATAAATAAATGTATTTTGACTTTGCCTTTGACTTTAAGTATATTATCATAGAAACAATTATTCTGACAGCAATTGCAATTAAAATAACATCAGATTTATACGTAAGCTCGCAAGGGTGAAAGTGTGGGTTGAAGCCGGTTTGCGTGAACAAATTTGCGGGGGTTTCCACTAGTACGATATAAAACTGCAAAATACAGGCATGTGCATACGTTATGTATTAACGTCAGTGGCGGATTTACCACCAGGCTGAAGGCGGCAGATTTTAGGGGCGTCAAATTTGGGTACATTTTTTCAAACTTCTTATTTATTTTAGCCTTTATTGTCCCACTGCAGGACAGATGCCTCCCTCCCTACCTTCCACACATCTCGAAATTTTGCTATATTTGGCCAATCACTTGAATTTGTCAAATCTCTTACATGAATTAAAAAAAAACTGTTATTTACTGTTCTGTCTTCTTGACCACTCATTAGACATCTTCAAGGATCTGAGCGCCTGGAGATATGAGAGAATGTCTTTATCAACTTAGCCTGAGCACGAACCACTATCGTATCGACAACGTATCGTCTAAATGCCAAAACTGACACTTTTACTATACAAAAAGTGTCAGTTATGATATTTGGACGATACGCTGCAGTTGTGATCCTATTTGTTTCTATTTCCTATGCCAGATCACGGTCTTTATTTATTCCTAGTTTCACTTACATCAGTTTAGCGACAACGGCGTACTTGAAACGAACATACCAACTCGCTTTACTTATAATATTATAAGGGTTAGTAGATAATGGACCTTCCACGCCAGATTTCAGCGAGATTCCACAGCCATTTACTTCACTTTACGAGGATATTATGCAATATAAAATTGGCTTTACAATAGCTATTGCAATATTTATACAGAACTGTACGCGTTTGGGTTTTTACAGTAAGCGTAGGTACTGGTCGTTACTAATTTAGTCCCATCGCAGTTTATCGTTTTCCGATTCGTTCGACACAGCAACATTTCTATTGCAGTGTGTTTCTATGCCTTCAACACCAGTTTTACAATGCCCGATTCAAATACTAAATAAAAAAAATTGCTTACGACTGATCCCCAAGCTTTGTAGATACCTTTTAAGTGCTCAGATTCATAAAGATGTTTTAGGCTTCATTACGATGTTTTCCTCCACTGTGTTAATGCGCGATTGCGAACATGCATTGGTGGTGGTAGAGGCACGTCCAACTAGGCAACATGAATCCAAAAAAACAGGCTAGTGAAGTTAATCAGCGTTGCTTGAATCATTCTATTTTACTGGACTTATAATAAATATGGTGGAAATTTTAACTAAGCAAAACTTGTACTATGGAAACCAGATAACTGATAGAATACTTATTACTTACATATATACCTTTTTTTACACAAAATACATTATAACACAGCGCAGAACAAACATCTATGTTCATCACACAAATATTTTTCCTGGGTGGAAATTGAACCCACAACCTTAACCGCAGAAAGCAGAGTAACTACCAACTGAGCTAATTACGACAAACTAAACGATATTCTTTAATATCTTATATATAAAATTCTCGTGTCACAATGTTAGTTCCCGTACTCCTCCGAAACGGCTTGACCGATTCTTATGAAATTTTGTGAGCATATTGAGTAGGTCTGAGAATCGGCCAACATCTATTTTTCATACCCCTTAGGCGTAAAGATCGGGAAAAACGGAAAGTGCTTTTTTCTGTGGGATTTTTGACATTTGACAGGACAACGTCTGTCGGGACAGCTAGTACTAATATAAACTAAAACTAATGCTATGGGCTCTGTTGTTGATACTATATTCGTAACTCTCTGTAAAATTGAACTCTATGATAACTTAAAATAATGGTTTGTGTTTCTGTATTGTTTATAGTGTTTTGCATTTTTCTCTCGGATATAGTCTAGTTTATTATTTGTATATGTGATTGATAACATGTATTGTAAATACCATTCATATCTACCAATATTTTCGAAGTATGACATGTTATATCAATACAAACAACTTGATTAATAAACCTAGTCTCAGAAATACGTTTGATTCGAATATCTATTTATCATTACAACAAGAATATATCTAGGATAGATTCTCGCTAGACTTAGTTTGTATTGTGTATTAATAACCTATACCTAATATATCTTATATATAAAAATTAATCCCTATTTCCCTTGGTCATAGCATCACGTGTGAACGGCTGGACCGATTTTGCTAATTCTTTTTTTGTTTTATTCGTTAGTGTCAGAAGAAGGTTTTTAAAGAAAAAAAAGGAATTTGACAGGACAACGTCTGTAGGGACAGCTAGTTATAATTATACAATAATAGTTTTAAAATACCGAAAAAAAAAATTGACCGTTGCAGCAGAAGCTTCTTATGATCTATTATTGCACTATCACAAAGTTATCGAGGTTTCTTTTTAACCGAAAATTGGCACTAATTTATGGTCTCAGTACTAGAAAATACTACACAAATTACAACGGAGACGGCGAGCTATTTATGAATGGATAGAATCGTGAAAATATGAGTAAAATATGAGTAATGTGTGTAAAAAATATGTGGTAGGTGCGTATGAATAAACGGTTAACTAAATTTTATTTTTTTTAAGGATGTTCTTTTTAATTTTTTAATTTAAGTTTTAACTACTTAAATTGAATTAGTAACAGACACTGACAATACGTTATTATTTTTGCCGTTTTGATAATAGTACGGAACCCTTCGTGCGCGAGTCCGACTCGCACTTGGCCGGTTTTTTTTATTCATTCATGCGATTGCTTTGCTCAAACATAACATATATAATTTATTTAGACTCGAAAAACGTATTGGTTACCTACTCATACTGTATTAACTCAAAAATCCTAGGTATATTGTGGCAGGCCTACAGATGGTGCAAAAAGCCTTCACCCAATCAGAAGTTAAATTAAAAACCACGAAGCCAGTTGCACCAATCAAAAATGTTATCAACGATTGGAATAAATCGAACAAAACCACGTAAAATTAATCTCCACAAAAACTAAGGATTCCTTTCTATTTTAATATTCAGAAACAACCTCATTCACGTTTTTTGCCGACCAATCTTGCTCGCAATAAAGAACTCTGTGAGTTATAAATCTAGATTTATTCTTCAGTCTTAGGGATCAAGCTCTTCTATAAAATCTAGCTACATTAAGTTGGTTCATGGGTATTTTTTTTTTGGAGCAAAGACTGCTTGGCGACCCTATCGATCAACCGAATGAAGCCAGAGTTGATCGATGTCTATTTTGATTAAACATGTTTTTCGATCTGTTTGGACCTTGGCTCAGTAAAAATAATGTGGTATGTAAAAATATTTAGGTAGTAGGTTTCTCACTAACCGCAAAACATACAGTTTTGTTTTATATGACAAAGATAAGATAAGAATATAATCTAGATAAATTATAGACCGAAACACGATTGGTGAAACTTTTCTTGATAGATTTATTTTCCAAAGTTGACTTTTCAAAAACACTTGTTTCGTTTTTAATCAAAACTATGAATAGCTAAACAGTTATTATTTACATCATTCAATAGATAATCATACTAGCTAAGTTTCTTTTTAAGTTTGATGGTTTTCAAGATAATGCAATTTTATAACTTTTTAAGTTTTATCCGGGTAGACTCAGCCAATACAAAAAACCAAATATTTCACATATTTTGATTCAACATTTATGTACTCGTGTAGTCAAAATAACAATGGCATGATTTAAGCATACATAGCATCTTTATAGAAAAGGATTGCACATAAACTTAGATGGTTTTATACGACGATCAAATTCAATGAGAAAAACTATTTTCCAAAGAAAGTAAATGTGATATTTATTTTCTTACACCATTACTTTACTGCATCGCTAGGGAATAAAACTTGTGGTAATCTCCAACTGGACGACACAGTGTGGATCCATTGGTCCACCATCCACCGATATTTTTTGTACCTTCTACCTATTTCAAGAAATAAATAATTTGTATTTGTATGGGACAGATGACTTTGTGGCCTTCACAGGAAACCGTATGCTATTAATTGGTTACTGTTTCTATGAAAATACGTGTGTAGATATAAAACATATTTATACAATAGGACAGACAGAGTATCGCTGTGATACTTCTGTCTGTCTGTTCTTACTTGGCATAAAAATGTGGTTCTATTATGAAGGCAAAATAACCTGATGGAGCTGCATGACATGTACCATCGCCTATAATTACAAAATAGTAACCCGTAAATAGATAATTACGTTTAAAAAACTAAAAACAAAACCGACTTCATGTTATAAATAAAAATAGTAGTGGGGGGGGGGAGGCTCCCCCCTCCTTTCCCTTCATTCAAAACCTAAACCCAAAATGACTCGTGTCATCAACAGAAAGCTCTAGAAGCAGATAAGTTCTATCAAAATTACCTACAAGTAACCAAATTAATGTAAAATAACCTTATCCAAGTAAAATCTGATTACTCCAGTCTCAGGGGCTGTGAATTCTTGCTAATAATTTTACTCTAGAGCTACCTTGAAAATTAATTCGACTTTAGCCTTTAAGCCTTCCTTATTTGTTTGAAACTGAGTTTGTCATGATTAAAAGATTAGTTTTCGTTTGATGGAGTTATCGTATCTTAAGGTGAAGTCTGTCTTGAACTGAAGGTGAGTATTTTTACCATCTAGCTTTTTTTTTTAAATAAAAAATAAATCAATAGGATCACGACTTAAATCCCCAAGTACGGTAGACATCCTCTCTCAGATCTCCACGCGCTTGTATCTAAAGATGTCAGCAAGTAGTCAGATGCACGTCCAAACGTTATATTTGGCACATGCCCACATTTTGTGTCAGGTTGCAACCCCATCACCGCTTATAAGAATACTAACTGGTTTACTCACGATGTTTTCCTTCATCTTTTGAGCACGTGTTATTGATGCTCATATAAATTAGCGTAAAAAGCTTTTTAAAAATTAGTATGGCAATTTAAGTGGTGAGATAATCATATTTTATATTCTCTACACTCATAAGTACTGAAATAAAATAGTAGTAAGTTAAAGATTGGCGCTTGCACCAAACTTTATTCAATTACACTGTGCGGCTCAGTGCTGAGACAAGGTACTATTTGCCCCCACATGGCACAATCTGCTGCCTTAGTTCCGCTTTCTTAGTTTAGAAGAGATTTTAAAAATCTCATAAATAACATTGTTTACTAGCCCAAAGTTTTGCTTGCGTTGTACCCCAATAAAAATAGCCTATTTATGTTATTTCAGGTCACGGTCTACGTCTTTATTATGTGAACAAAGGTTTTTCGATTCGGAAGAGCCCAAATACTACTATTCTATTGCAAGTATTGATAGTTTAATTTTCCGACTCCAGCTCCAGTATCATCAATACTCCGTAATCTTTCTATACACACATTTACATATTTTTTTTAAATAAAAATGATTTCATAGCTTTTGAAAAGAAAAGATAAAAGTGTTTATTAATTTCCTAGCTGTCTCGGCAGACCAATAATCTCATACAAGGAAATAGAATAAGGTTTTTTTTTCGGCAACTTTAAAAATTTTACTTTCCCTAAATATTTGCAAAACGGACGGACCAGCTATACCTCAAGTTACCAATAAAAAGCAATAAATTATTTTTTATTCATAGATTGGTGGATTTTTTTGGCCTCATGGCATTGTATATAGATATTTCGTAGCGAGGATCATTTCTCATTTTCGCAGTTTTCATAATAATATAAACGATATTTCCATTAAAGTAGGATAAAATAAATGACCCATTTGTTCATTCTAATGAAAATCATAATACAAAGCGTTCAGACGATTAATGCAAGGCTAAAAGCCAACCGCGATGCTTAAAATGTAATCCGCATTTATGTGCTTTTATAGTTCGCTATTTCAAGCTTAGCGAAAATTGTTGCAACATATTTTTTATCGCTTTAAAATAAGCTTTTAGAGCTAAATAAGACAATAAACCACTTACTGAGTATCTTTAGGTACTATCTTTCTCTTAAAAGAGTTTATTTGATCATTGTGCGAAGGTGGTCCTGAAAAGAAGTTTGTTATCGGAATCGGTAGCCTGTCCTGTCAATGAAAATTAAAAAAAAAACATTGTAACCAACTGGAGCATTAGATAAATGAATATGAATCAGATGAACCTATCAATGAACTACCCAATAGACTCTTTTTAGATACATTATGCATCCGTGTGTCATAAAGTATTTTTTTTGTCAAAGAATACATAACTGGGTAAAATTTCGGTGGCTATACTCTCTCTTCAAACATTGTTATCTAGTCTACCACTCTTTTCATTAAGTATATATTTTTGAAGAATTAACCATTTTATCTCCCCTTACCTTCCTATAATTCCAAAGACGACTGACAGAAACAAAAGACCCTATTAAGCACTATAACAACCCATTGATTAATGACATTTAAATCATGATTGACTCAGATTTTGCCGTGAAAGAACAAATTGACTGGGCGAAGCGAATCACTTTTTTAACGCGGATAGAGGGAATTGTGAAATGAAGCGGAGAATTGGGCGTTTCGAGGATGTCCTTTTTTGAATTATCCCTTTACATCCCTTTGTGTTACATCCGTCTGGGGAGAATCGTTTTGAGCCTCCAATCACGCATTTGCTTGTCAGCCGAAAACCTGATTTTAGAGTAGGTAGGTACAATTGATTCGGAGAGACATTTTTTTTCTATCATAATCTTTTATCTACTTTCTTTATCAGTTAATGTATTTTGCAGCCGGCAGATTAAACGAATGCTTTTGTGCAGATGACTCCAAGCGAAATTGACTAGGTACCACCACACCCACATGACTGGTCTCACAGTTCAGTTGGTAGTAGCTCTGCCTTCTGCGCTGTTGTGGGTTCGATCCCCACCCGGGATAAACATTTGTGTGATGAACATATGTTTACTCTGTGTCTGGGTGTTAATATGTATATTATGTATTCATATTCATATGTATTATGTATTATCATATTATATATGTATTCACAACAAAAAGAAAACGTACATAAGTTCTATCAGTTATATATAGAATTTTAGAATACCTAGCAATACATCACACCTGCTTACTTAAATTGCAAAAAAATAGTAGAAAATGGGACTAAAAGTAGGTACCTAATTAAAATTTGTAAGGGCTTGATTAGAATTTTTTTGTGAAAATGTATAAAAAAACCTTCCCCTATAGGTCTATAGGTACCTACTTGTCAACAGCTTATTTTTATTTTGTTGCGCCCGAGCGCCAATCTAGAGCTAATTATAAAACAAAAGAAATAAAAAATGCTAATCTAAACAGCGCTTTAATACTTACAAAATAACCGCTTAATTGCTCAATGAAACAAAAATTAGAATTGCTATTCGCTTTGAAAGCAGTTTGCAGCAAAAAGTGGTGCTATTATTAAATTGTCATCCGCAGAGTACTCCGCGGTTTCCTTTTTGCGCTGCAGTCCACACAAACACTAATGACTTGAATATTGCCGGAATCTTTAGGATTGTATTTGCATGCTAACAAGGCGCTCTCTTTATAATTGCTTTGGACTCGCCGGAGCTTTTGATTTTATGGGTGCGGATTGTGGGTTCATACTTCATCACGCATGGGTATTATACTGGAAAATATGGGATGAAGAAATCCGAATAACATAGGTTTTTACCTATAGGTAAAACTCTAGTGGTAGTGACTGACTGACTGATATATCAACGAACAGCCTAAACCACTGGTTGAAATTTGGAGGTATTCCTTTTGGTGTGTCCTCGAAACTCAACCCCAAAGGGTGCAGTAGAGGTTGAATTATGTTTTTAAAAAAACTTCATGTGAACGAAGTTGCAAGGGTCCAAAATAATAAACTAAAGTTGTTCTTCCGAACACAGCTGCAAACCGCACAGTCTATGGTATAATGAAATATAGAACTTATCTATATCGTTATAAAGCACAGTTTAAAAATATGTCAGAATTTGATAGATATTTAAAAATGGTTCTAAATATAGCGCCTGATTTAAAACTATTAACAAGATAACTCTCATGCGAATAATACTCACAGTTTATTGTCAGGCGCTAAATTAAAGGTAGTTGGTAACTCAATTAAAATATATAGGGCTCGGATATACATACATTTTGGACTGGAACAACAATTTTGCTTGCAAAGGCCGCATTGTTATTGCTCCCTGTGTGCACACTTGCACAGTGTAACTGAACGCAGTGCATACTCGTTAGTTTCTAACAATTTTTACTTTGAAAAGGTACGATGTTTATGGTTCTAGAATATTTTTATTTTACTATAAAGAACATCCAACACAAGTTTACATGGCATGTTCATAAAAGTACACTAAAAATATACGAGGCTACGAGTATTCCCGTCATTATAAAGTTTTATTCAAAAAGCTTTAAAAAATACTACATATAGGTACAAAAATCTTACAAATATTATATTACTAATATAAGACATTATTAATTGACATTAAAGACGAGTAATAAATGTTTTTGATGAATGCAGAATCTTTTTTTCTCAATAACCACAAAACATACAGTTTTGTTTTTTACGACAAAAATAAATCGACACGATTGGTGAAACTTTTCTCGATAGATTTATTTTCCAAAGTTGACTCTTCAAATACACTAGTTTAGTTTTTAATCAAAACTATGAATAGCTAAACAGTTCATTTTAATATAATTTGTTAGATAGGTAATCATACTAGCTAAGTAAATTAGAGACAGTTTCTTTTTAAATTTGATGGTTTTTAAAATAATGCAGTTTTATCACTTTTTCTATCTTATCCGGGCAGACTCAGCCCATACAAAATGTCAAAAATTTCACTTATCACCTTTACCTACTTTAAATAAACAGTTGCGAAACAAATGCGAGTCAGACATGAGTGGAGAGGGTTCATATTATAGAGTTTTTCATGGGATATTTTTTGATTTCAATGAATTTATTTAGAAAATGGGATTCAAACCATCCCTGGGATTCATAAGTAAGTCAAGCTCTTAATCAACACGAATCACTTGTTAAACACATTGATATTATTTCGTTTGCAACGACTGGTATTCAAAAGTATACTGTGGCGTGTGTGTGCTATGGACCGTTGAACAAAGAAGATTATTTTTATTGCGCTAAAAGGTGCAGCAGACCAAATATGTGTGGAATTGAGAGTAAAATCGATACGAAACTTGAATTTTCACGTTCACAGATAGTGGAGAAATAAATTGGATTGCGAACGGTTGTATGCTGACAGCAATTCAATTTTTATGTGCAATGACTTGCGATGCCGCTCCACTATTCAGAAGTAGAAGTCTCAGGAAGTGGATTATGAAATAAAACCTAGATAATATATATAATGAAATAACTGAAAATGATTTCCACTCACAATCAGCTATTTGCGTAACTTCTGATATTCACCCAACGATGTTCAATGGGAGTTCGATTCAGTCTGTAAAATTTTTACAGACTGAATTTTTTTCGATTTCGGTGAACATGTTAAATTTGGCATTATAAATCTGCAGGTTTCAAAAAAATACACGGTAAATAAGTCCTCATAGTGTTACTTGTAAGCCAATACAATATCCGTATTGTAAGTACAAAAAAGTCCTCTTGCTACACAGGATTACACAAAAGGATTAACATTTTAGGAAACCAAGACTTTAACAGAATTATTTACGAAATAATGAGAAGAAAAAAGAAAAAGAATTACGATGGACCGAATTATAGTCCATAAAACGATGAGCGTCGGAACCGCACACTGCTTATACCTATACTTTTTACGCACTTTTACGAGTTTGTTGATCTATACCTAGTTACGATTAAAGGGTTGGAGGTGCAAATGTTGATATGTTGTTAGGTTCTTCTAGTATTACCAGCATAATAAGGTCCTGGGTAACAGACGAGAGTGTTAGCAAGGTAAATAAGTAATGGTCTAGGAGAATAGGAGAATAGCGTTATAGTAATTAGTATAGGATAAACTTCAAGATCAGACTCATAATCTAGAGACAGAAAATTTCATGAAATTTGCAATAGCCTATTTGACAGTATGAAAAATAAAGTGTTGTTGATAGTAATCTATGTAAATTATGCCTTCATAAAGCGTTCTGGAGTAAAATAACTTGAAAATAAACAATGATTTATTAAAAAACCCATAATTAAAATTATCTATTTTTAAACGCCAGTCACGTGACAAAACGGTCAGGATTGGTCGAATCGACGATGACGTAACATGCTTGCCAATATGTCATCGCCTGCCTTGAAAAACTTGTCGTTTGTTTATTTGTTGACAAGCATGTAACGTCACAGAAACTAGAGCGACGCCATTTGCATAAAGAAGCGTTTTTGCGGGTTATTTAAATTGTCGATATTTAATTTACATTTTTAGGGCCAATACTTAACAGAAATTAAAATTATATTTTTTTATGGGTTCCACAGTCACTATTGAATAATCTAGAATGTTTTTCAAAATCTTCTCAAATAGCCCATTGTGTAGAAAATAATGTTAGTCTGGTGGAGTGAGTACACTCGACTAAAAGTTCAGGGCAAGTTCGACCATTCCGATCAAAAGACTCCGAGAGGAGTCTACGCCAACTGTCAAATGTCATAAATTTCCAGTTGACACTGTAGACTTATGAATTATACGCGGACATAATGCGGTCATACTCGTACATATTAATTTACGACGCTAACACCCTCGTCAGAACTTTGTGCAGAATCCCAACCTTTCTGGGTATAAGCGCCTTTGACAAAGCCTCCATCCAGTATTTACCACTACGCTATTCACACATTTCTCTTCAAATCCCTATGTTACGTAGAGTGCACTATTATTCAAACCCTCGATGTCTTGAAAAACAGCAACCGTCAAAAAGGTCCAATAGGTCGGGTCAGTTGCAATAGAAACTACGGTGATGACGAAGATTGGAGATAATAAAAATCTGTACACAGTCATAATAAACTCTAAATGTATTTTATTCGGGCGACGGACGTTCAGAAGAATATGTATCTACCACCTATCATTCTCATTCCCTTATGTACTATCCAGTTGCCAGCGCATTAATTCTTTAAACTATTTTTATAGTTGTAATAAATAAATATAAATAAATATTGGTGGACATTTCACACAGCGCCATCTAGCCCCAAACTAAGCAAAGCTTGTACTATGGGAACCAGAAAACTGATAGAATACTTATACGTTTTTTTGTTGTTATTGTACTTATTATACATAACATCCAGACACAGAACAAACATCTATGTTCATCACACAAATGTTTATCCCGGGTGGAGATCGAACCCACAACCTACAGGGCAGAAGTCAGAGCTACTACCAACTGAGCTGTGTGGTTTGTTATAATATTAAAGAAGCCTGTGACGCGATCATGTTTAATCTAATGTAAATCTATACAAAGAATGTGATTTGATTAACATAATACATTTTATAGTCATGCTTTAAATAATTATATTTATTAAGTATAAGAATTTGCGGAGCACAAAGTAGGTAGGTACGTGAAAAGTGACGTACTTATACAGAGGCGACTACTTTTATTACGGAAATGGAATAACGGCAGTCGTTTTCTAGAAAACCAAGATAAACTAATCTACAACGTCTTGGACATGATAAATTGGACGCTTTCGCTTGTTTGAAACTGAAGAATTTATGGAAAACTATTATTTTATCATGTTTGACTGATTATTAAATGATTTGTTTTACATAAGGTATAATTGATAAGAGTTGAAACACTCCAAATAGTAAAGAAAGTGTAACTAAGTAACTTTTATAATTTACTAGCTGACCCGTGCCCGCTTCGCTGTGCGTAAGATATTTCTAATACCATCGTAGACTTTTTTGTAGACGTTTTTAAGGTGTACAATACTGTAGTACATTATTTTGATATATCTCGTGGGGTTCAGCCAGCATTTGCAATGTAAGCGCAAAAAAATGTGTTTATTTACGACATCACATTAGAAACCTCTAAAATTATCAGTGTTTCTCTACTATATTATGCATGTATTATACATATAAACCTTCCTCCTGAATCACTCTATCTATTAAAAAAACCGCATCAAAATCCGTTGTGTAGTTTTAAGGATATAAGCAAACATACATACGCGGGAAGCGGAAAGCGACTTTGCTTTATACTATGTAGGAAGGATGTGTAAGCTAGGCGATATTTTGGCGGCTAAAACTAATACGGACTTACTCAGTTACCCTCATATTTTTTTAACCTTTTTCGTTAGATATTTTCAAACTGGTTGTTGACCTAACGCAGGACAATTTAGAAAAAACCAGTGATACAACAAACTAAGAGAATGAACACCAGGCTATGTAGGTGCAGGTATTATATAACGTGTTTTACCGTTCCTCCTCGTTTTTAATTGGTATAGAAGCGAGCAACGCGATCATATTTTTCAAAGAAGACTTTTATGAAACTCGTAACAAAGAATATTTCGTTATTGCAACTTTGATTAAGGAGAGTCGGATGCACCTCTGTTATTTGCTTGTTGAATACTATGCTGGGAATTTTTCAGCGTTTATTTCTTGAAATAGATGTGTTTTAATAAAACTGCAATGCCTTGAAGGAGCATCAAAGAAAGTAAGTAGAGTGCAGACGTACTTATCCTAAGCAATTGCTTTTTGACTCTCAGACGTCAAAAGCAGATAGCCATGCTGTATGGTATGTGGTACCATCGCCTATAACATAGTTTAACGTTTTAAAAAACTAAAATTGTTTTTGACACGTCGTGCATGTCTTTTTTGTCTGAAATTTCTCTGCCAACCATACTGCAAACTGGAACACAGTACCGCTACTTGGCAGCTGAAATAGGTGTATCGATAGTACTTATCTAGATAAGATATCTTCAAAAGAAACCATTAAATTCAGGTCTAGTAAGTTCGGAGCAAACTTGCTATGACAGACGTATAAACAGACACACGAGTGATGGGTTCCGTTTTTTCATTTGGTCGTCCGAATAAAACGTAGGAGAATTTAAAAATGATAATGGTAGTTGATAAAGTGGTCTGTTTCGAAGCAGACGCCATCAAGGCGTGCAAGTGTCATGTCCAGCCACTCTCCTTCAGTTCAATATGAGCAAAAATCAATTTTGTCCATTCGCGGCTCACTGAGTCCTTTGTGCGACAATGAAAGGTTATCGCTGTTCGTTTTTACGGATCACTAGAATGCGAGGTAGGATATTGTTCGCTAACAGGCCTGGCCAATCTGGCCATTTGTTAATGGTACTCGGCGATTACAGAAAGAAAGGCCCTTAAGTGGATTTCCTATTTCTAAAAATATATTTAAGTGGCCATTATTACGGCAGGGCCATACGTAAGAATCCTTAAGCCGGGGTACGGCGCGTAAATCGACGGGCCGCGCCGGATGACGCTCCGCCTGTGTGCGTCCGGCGCGACGCGTACAGAGCGTTCCGAGCACGGGCCACGGGCCACAATTTATTCTTCATTGCTTGCTCAAGATGGAATTATTTATGCTCCGAAGGGTTTGTATTAAAGTTTAATAAAAACCTTGTCCCAACAATTACGAACGCAACAAAAAAACAGCCAAATGGGTCTAGGTGTTCTCAAGTGGCAATTCGTGTATATAGTTGAATAAAAAAAATGATTCCTTGCTGCTTGCAATTATAATAAAATATGAGAAAATGGTGAAAAAAAACATGTGTCCCCACACAAGTGTCTCCTCCCCTCTAAAATCTAAACTATTGGGTTTGGAGGCGTGAAAAAATTCACGGTTGTAATATATAACGAACATAATAACGAACTTAAACGAAAACTATTATCGTAGGTCTTATCGCTAATCAGCGATCTCTACCAAACGTAATAGTCCACCAACTTATAACATGTATTCGAAGAGAAATCATCATTTTTTTTTGTACAAATATCAATGAGAATTACTTATTATAACGTTGTTAGTCAACGCTGTGTCAACTGCGAAACCATTACATTGCGCGTGACCCGACACACACATGGCCAGTTTTTACAGTTATTTAGAATATTATCGTGAAACGAAAACTGCTGCATATTTTTACTTTAATTTGTGTGACACTAAATATCCAGCAAAGTTTATTTTTAAATTGAGCTTGAAATGAGAATCTCTGCGCAAAATTTGTCTCCGCCGCTCACCGACCGGTAAAGAGGTTACAGCTAAGCAAATTGCATTCTAGCTGGATTGCGGTGGCAAGTTTTTGTAAATACTTTAGACGGGAAATATCACAAATTTAATGTTCAGTTATGCCTTCCCTGACATCCCTCCCATTTAATAAATAAAATAAAATAAATAAGATCACGACGGTAATCCCCAAGTACGGTAGACATACTTTCAGATCTCCAGACGCTTAAATCCTTTGAAGATGTCTAGTAGGAGTAGTCAGATGCACGTCCAAACATGCATTTTGCAGTAGTTATCATTCCATACGTGACAGGTTGCAAGCCCATCGCCGCTTATAAGAATACTAACTGGTTTCCTCACAATGTTTTCCTCCACCGTTTTGAACACGTGTTTTTGATGCTCATATTAATTTTCTAACAGAAAAATTCATTGATGCACACTGGGATTCGAACACGCGACTTTCAATCTGAAAGTCGAGGTACCTCCTACTCGGCCAATACGGCTATTGTACTCTCTCTAGTAGTATCTTTAGTAAATACAAATATGTTTGTGGTCAGGCTCGTTCAAACAAGGTTCCATACCAGAAAACTAATTATCACAGAAAATTCTAATATTATAATCTACACTACTATTCTTTTGTAATTAATAAATTATCTTGAAAAAATACTAGACCAGTTTAAAAAATTCTATCATCTCTAAAGTTATATAACCAGCGAGTAAATTAAGTAATATTTTATTTAAAAAAAATAGAGTTTCTTACGATACAAACTACCGTAACATTATAAAGATAAACGCATGAGTGCATATTTTAGTTGGTGGCTTAGATAATGGTTAGAATTTAGTTTTTTTTCATTTATAGTACGGAACTCTAACAATTTATGTTATTTGGTTTTCACTAATTTGGTTTTATGACCAGTTTTGCTATTAGATCACAAATTGTACATTATTTCGTAATACTCAGAATAACTCACTCATTAATTAATTACAATATGAGATGATGCATAACGCCATAAAAGATCCTTGTCGATGGTGAAAGCATGAATGACATAAAAGGATTATTAAATCCTTGGATCGACTCGAAGGAACCTTTCATACACAAAATAATGTATGTATTTTGTGTCGCGAATGAATGTCCAATCAAGCGAGAGCAATTGACGCGATACAGTTCAACTGAATCGGATTTCCGCTGAACTCTAGGATGAGTCAACCACTAGACGTAGCTGAGTGCTTTATTCAAATTGATTAACTTCAAGTACATCTAAGTAGTCTGAATCTTATACCCATCTAAAGCGAATTACATTGCACCAAGCGTATTAATAAGATACTTTTAAGTATACTAGCTAACCCGCGAATTCGTCCACGTAGATTCAGGAAATCGTTTTTTAATGACTGGCGTTAAATACTGACATTCCAGAAAAACAAAATATTAAAAAAAAATAGCCTATCTTTTTCCTAAGACTTAAAACTATCTGAGCTTAGAACGACAGACATGTGATACTTTTTATAACGGGAACGGGAACTCAACATTAATTTGTTAATTTTAGCGATACGAAGTTCGCCGGGTTAGCTTGTATTATATAAAAATGAATCCCTATTTTCCTTGGTCATAGCATTTTAATAATTCTTTTTTGTTAAAATCCTTAGTGTCAGAAGAAGGTTCTTATGGAAAAAAAAATAATTTGACAGGAGAACGTCTGTCGGGACAGTTAGTATAGATAAGATAAGTGGATACAATATTGTACTGATTTGTGTTAAAAACTGACATCTAACACGCCAATACCAACCACTCAATCGCGAGATTATCTGAGCAAAGAGGCGATCAGTATGTGAATCGCTTAAAGCTCGATTTACATTGGGAAAGTGTCAAGCAAATGTGATGAAGTACAATAGGTAAGAAAAGTATAAGAGCGGTCGCAAGTCGACTTGGCTTACAAGCTGCCTTACTAGTGGATCCAAATAGAATTATTTTATATTTCGAATATCCTTCCGTTCTACGCGCAATAATTGACTTGTCACTTGAAGTAGGTGTATTAAAATAACAGTGCATAAATATAGGGAAGATAAACGCGTGTGTGATGTTTGCAGCTTTTTATTAAACCACATAAATTTAAAATACAAAATGGCAGCGGAATTGACTTATGCGTAAAAAGTGCACTTTGTGAATTAATAAATATTTGGTTTAATTGGTACAATTTATTTATTTGTTTTTTTTTTAATAACTGAAAGTATTCTGTGCAGTATCGGAACGTCCCTCGTACATCTGGGGCCGTACTGCAATCTCTTAAGTAAGACTAAAGCAGTATTACTCGCGGTGCGATAGTGGCAACGCCATACATGTTCGAATAGCGTTGTCACCTTCTTAAACTAATACTGCTTTAGTCTTACTTTAGAGATAGCCATGTTGGCCGAGGGGAGGTACCTCGACTTTCAATCTGAAGGTCGTGGGTTCGAATCCCGGCGTGCATCAATGGATTTTTCTGTTCGAAAAATCTATATGCGCATAAAAAACACGTGCTCAAAACGGTGAAGGAAAACATCGTGAGGAATCCAGTTAGTATTCTTATAAGCGGCGATGGGCTTGCAACCTGTCATATATGAAATGCTAACTACTGCAAAATGTGGCCGCCAAATATAATGTTTGGACGTGTTTCTGACTACGTCCACTAAACATCTTCAAAGAATTTAAGCGTCTGGAGATCTGAGAGGATGTCTACCGTACTCGGAGATTACAGTCGTGATCCTATTTTTTTTTATTTTTTATTTATAGTGTTTGTGCGTAGTGACTGTACGTATACTCGCCTCTTTGTTAAGCACTTGCTTAATGTAAATACAGCTTAACGGGTAGTAATTCATCACAAAATGTTATTTAATATCAATACATGGCTTAATGATTTTTCAAACAAACTCATTTGCAGATGAAGCAAATTATATGTAAATAGAAAACGTTTTTGGCATTGTGTCGATGATTTTTATGTAGAAAAACATTTTGATACGAATTTCGCGTCCCATCGTGGTTCGTCCTAGACTGAAGTTTTTCATTTAATTAGATACGAATTGACGATCATAAATTGAAATGCTTGTTCGAATTGACATGCAATTTTCTGTTACAGTTTACTCTACGATGTCAATAATATTTAAATTCCTCGTTTGTTGTGCTATCGGATTACTGGGGGCCATTGACCACACATGCAGACTCTTAGACTCTTACCCTCGTATTCAAGAACGACACTATGAGAACACGCACCCACAGTGGATGAAATCTTTTTTCATAAAAATCACTTTATGTGTTGTGCGACACTGCATAGTGTGACTAGAGGCACATTGTCGTGTGCCTCTAGCCAAAGTTGAGCTCTAAAGGCACACGGTAGCGTGCGCCATATAGTGCTGCTCAACACATAAAGTGATGTTTATGAAAAGGATTTCGTCCACTGTGGGTGCGTGTTCTCATAGTGTCGTTCTTGAATACGAGGGTTAGACTCTTCATGCAAGGCGAACACTTTCTTACAACATATTAGGCTTAAACTGCGGATTTAATACACCGAGCGCGATTCACGACGCGCCTTACGGCGGACTGTGAAGCCGTTATGTGTCTATTGGTGTTCGATGCCGGTGGCTTACGTGAAATTGTTGAAGCAATACTACTGATAATATGCGCAACAGACGTTATCTTTTCCAAGTTTCAATAGGGACAGGCAATGGACATTTTTATACTAACCCAGAAAAAAGCACTTTAAATTTTTCCCAAACTTAACTTTTACTTCGGGCTAGATAACTTTAGATTTTTTTAATTAAATTTTAAAAACGTTCTTAGCTGGATCGATTTTACTCTCAATACTGACTAAACATTTCAGGTTTTCCATTATTAAAAAAAATCGCCGAATACCAATCAACAGCTATGTCGCTGTTGATTACGTATACGCAAATTATTAATTTGAGTACGCAAATTTCTTCAGTGTTTTATATCATCTTCGGATATCTCACGTGCGCCGTCTATACCACTGAACTTACAGTTATTGCCTTTACGAGTTCTGACCCTTCTCTGTTTCAATTTACAGATGTGTTTCGATATCCCACGGGGCCCTATCCTCGTGAAAAGGGATCCAAAAAACTATTTTAAGTTTACCAATATCGTCCTTTTGAACTTTTCAATTCAAAGCGGTTGAAAGCCAAAGTTTTTTCAGCCTATTCATTCGGATACAAATAATTCCAAATTGAAAAGTATTTGCTATCGTTTCAATTTCCAAAACCCTTGTCCTCATTTGCAAAAAAATCTAATCGGATCAAAATTACAAGGAAACGAAAGGAAATCAGGATATCTGAAGCACCAGTTTCTAAGGATCTTTGCCTAGTCAGTAATATCGCAAATATTGAATCAGTCAATCAAATTAAAAAAAATATATTATATAATATTTACTGTTTAGCAAGACTTCTTATGGGTAAGGTAGGAACTCTTACTTTGTAAAGTAAGAAACTGGTGCTAAAGATACTCTCGCTCCGAAAAAGATTCGCAAGCACAAACATTTTTTTATTGCTACCATTAAAGTTAGCAACAACCCGATTCAGATACCTATTCAATTTCTTATCAAAAGTGAAATTTGAATAACGGCATTTGGAAGGGAGTTTCCGAGAGGGGACTATTGTGAAACTTGATGAAACTTCTCTAATATTCGAAGTGGAAAATTTATTCTTTGGCTGCCATCAAGAAATAAACCAGGCTCTCAGTGAGATTGAACAAAATTTATTGGGAAATCGAAATAAGGTATCGTGGCAGTCGAGGGGAGGTCTTCTATCGAGCATTGATGAATTGGGACTCGGTAATAAGTTGATGAGTTCTAGAACACAATCAATTGTGTCCAACCACGTTCCAAAATAAATACGGTGTGTAAACACCGTAAAGAATTGATTAGATAATATATTTTGTTGATAAATTAGTGAATTATACAGCGGTAGTTCTGCTAATAAGTTTTTCGAGTTACATTATTCAACCAGCTCGCTGTTAGGGTGACCTACGCGAAGCTATGTGGAGCGGACCAATCACAGAGCTTCAATATTTGAATTTAATAATGTCGAGCGCAGTCATTGGTCCGCACCGCACAGCTTCTACTATGATATTAGAATGCCATCGGAACTTGACCTATGTGAAGTTTCTACTCAATCAGACTATTGACTACGGAGTTCCACTACTACATCACAATATCAACTTGCTGTCACCATTGCAATGTAAATTTAGTTACAAGATTTGTCCCTAACAGATGAAGTTAAATAAAATCCTGTACCTTCCCTACTTTTATCTTATCGTAAAACCTTAAGGGGCTCCCAGTCGACGATTCGACTCTTTTTCGAAACGAAAAAAGAAATACTTCTGAACAAGCCACATCTCCTATTTTTATAAGTATATTACTTCAGGTTCCTACCTAGATTTCTATTAAGCTGAAAACATAATAGCAGAAACTTTTCACGATAAAGATATTATTTCAAAATGATACGTTTTAGAATTTATGACCGAAATATTTTATATACCTACTATTAAAATCAACTTGTGATTTATTGTTAAAGATAGGTAATATGTAGATCTAGATTTCTATTAGAATAGATTTTTGATAAGTAATTATACAAAATTTATATCATTAATTTATTCGAAAAGCAAAGGCGGACCACGCGCCGACGTGTGTTTGTCGTCATTGCAGCGGTCGGTAGGATTATTTATCGAAGGGATTAAAGATGGGTACATCTTTATTCACATATATGTACTAAACATTATAAAATAGGAGATGTGGCTTGTTCAGAAGTATTTCTTCTTTCGAACAAAAACAATCGTCGACTGGGAGCGCCTTAACATGCAAAACTCAACTTAGATTAATCGATCTGCATAACTTTTCCTCCAAACGTATTATGATTGCTGGCTTTTGATTTGAAAAAGTTATTTCAATGTAAGTTTCACGTCATCTTTGACCCTGGTGGGTGATTATGGAGGATAAAAAGACTACTTTCATTGCGATCACCATAGATGATGCCTTGGGATTGCATAGTTACCGCTATGTAACGTCTGCTAGGAAACCAAAGCTTTTGAGCCTTTTCTTCCCCTTCCTTACAATTTATTTGTATTATTCTTCCTTATTATGAAGTGAAAGCTAAACATTCGCATACTTACTGCTCAATATTCCGCACCATCTCTCCCATAAACACGCTTTAATTAAGTCGTATATTTCTTGCACATGCGAAAGTGTTTTGTTAAGCAAATTTTATAGACGACGTTTAGTGGGTACATGGAAAGTTTCCGGGATATTGCACAGTTTAATTTAACTGGCATTTTCACCCAGCTTCGTGTAAAAATAATAGGAAAAATTATATTTTTCTCAGATTATATCTAGTAAAGTTCTGAGATAAAAAACGACAATAAATATTATATTCCGTGCAACAATAGTGAACTTATATTTTGACTTTATCCTGTTGACATCAAGTGTATTTGTACAATACATAATAGATTATACAATACAGACTAGTCTCAGTAAGTCAGCTACTAGTCTTAATAGAAATACCTAGTAGTTGATAGATTCTTTCGTACATTTAAGACTTTGGTTTCTCAAAGCTTAAGTGGTTAAATGCAAATTTGCTAATTTTTAAAGTGAGGTACCTAACCTTATTCTAACTGTCATCTGTTTTGTTTTAAACCCGTTCAATCTTTTACACTGCTGTCATACTGTGACAGACTTACCAAAGCGAATACAGGTAGACTAGACCCCTGATATTAATAATAACCGGCCAAGTTGGACTCGCGCACGAAGGGTTCCGTACCATTATCTATAAAACGGCAAAAAAATAACACGTTTGTTGTATCGTAGACTCCCCTTAAATATTTATTTTATTCTGTTTTTAGTATTTGTTATAGTTATAGTTAGTATTTGTTATAGCAGCAACCGAAATACATAATCTGTGAAAATTTTAACTGTCTAGCTATCACGGTTTATGAGATACAGCCCTGTGACAGACAGACGGACAGACAGACAGACAGACAGACAGCGAAGTCTTAGTAATAGGGTTCAGTTTTTACCCTTTGGGTACGGAACCCTAAAAATGGCAAGAATGCAAAGGTTGTACTAAAATAACCCTTTGAAGAAAGTTCTTAAGAAATCAGTCAACTTTACTGAGGACGATTAAATATTGAGATGATGAGCTTGTCTAGATAAGACGCAAAACTCCAACTTACTCAAAACACTAAAAACAAAAGGCTTTTCAAATACGCCAACGCGTTTATAAAATCGAAATCTCGAAGGCGGCGCCATAATTTCAAACCGTCGGCAAATATCCATCTAAGGTACCTTTAATAAAACGACGTCGTATCTAATAGCTGTAGAATTTTAGTATCCAAATTTTATAGATCGACTTCATAAGACATTTTCATGGATTGAATGCAAATTCGATTTGAAATATCCTGTCGCCTAGAGCTGCATAAAAGTCACATATCGACGGGTCCTGGGCCCAACTATCAGTTCTGAACCGAACCATGTTATTGCAATTTATTTTTGACTAGCTGACCCGTGCCCGCTTTGCTGGGGGACAGATAGTTTTACATCTGGTATTCCGAACTTCCAAAATGATAGCCTATAAGTTGCCGAGGACTAATAGCTATATAACAAAAAAAGTTTCATCAAAATCCGCCCAGTAGTTTTTGCGTGAAAGCCAGGCAACAGACAGACAGACAAAAATTTCAAAATGTTTTTTTTTTGGCTTGTGTTACTTGTATGAAGACTTGTGTTACTTGTTGTAGTACGAGAAGGTATTTAATTTAAATGCTACGTAAATAGTCGTTTTCAGACAACTGTCGCAATCAGAATACAATATTTTAATTGGTTTTTACAATTACCTCCACTTCTCGATAGTTGTTCCAAGTACAAACTTATGTAGTATATTTATGACCATGATTATTGTAAAGATGTGATCAGACATAGCGCGGCATTTGGATAGGCATAGGATCGGCATAGGATACAAGTTTGCGTGACTAGTTTTAACATAGAGGTAAATGTGCGCGGCCGTTGTCCAATCATAGCACGGATAGTCGCCCACGGCTGCCGCGCTCGATGCCGCGCAATGTCTGATAACACCTTAACACAGTCGAAACTGCGGGATAAAAAATAACTTGATAAATACCCGTTTCAAAATATCAATTAATATTCTTAAGTACCAATGAGATTCAAACCTGCATCTTTATCTTGAATCGGCAATATCAACTACGCCATGGTACGAATATTTCAAAAAAAAAAATAATAATAATCTAACACACGTTAGGAATAAACAATTTTAATTATGTACTAGTGAACCTAATCATAAATTCGATTCCAGGTCGCCGAAAGAGGTAAGAAAAACTCGATATTAAAAAGATGGAAGGTAATGGGTAAAATTTTGTCTACCTACTACATATAATTGTATCGTACATGGGAATATAACCGTTAAAATTAATGTCCAATGAACCATTTTGCCAGTCACGTTTATATTAGCCGACGTTAGTCACATCGTGAGATGGTGGTACGGCCTCGAATGTGGTTGGTAAAACTCTTTTCACCGACTCTGTATTGAAATTTTAAGCAAATGGCACAAGCAAAAGCATTCGTGATAGTATCGGATTCAAAAGTAGCTTCAATGTCCCGTTTCGATGGTAATGTTGTTGGTCTAAAGACTGACAGTGCTTATGAACTGTCATGTGAGAAAATCTTAGAGAAATAAAAGCAATCACCGCTGCGCTTTGCAGATAATGCCGCAGTGGGAATAACATGTATTTTACATAAAACATGAAATAATACTGTGAAACTGTGGAAACTTAGTTGATTAAATAGAAAAATAAAATAAATATTATCATGACTGTGGGATTACAGTACGGTAGACATCCTCTGAGATCTCCAGACGCTTAGATTCTTTGAAGTCTAGTGGGGGTAGTCAGAGGCACGTCCAAACATTAAATTTGGAACATGCCCACATTTTGCAGTAGATAGCATTCCATACGTGACAGGTTGCAAGCCCATCGCCGCTTATAAGAATACTAACTGGTTTCCTCATGATGTTTTCCTTCACCGTTGAGAGCACGTGTTTTTGATGCGCATATAATTTTTTCGAACAGAGAAATCCATTGATGCATGCCGGGATTCGAATCCACGACCTTCAGATTGAAAGTCAAAGTACCTCCCACTCGGCCAACACGGTTTTTAAAAAATAAGAGAAAAATAAGTTAATAGTAAAAATGACAAAGCTTGAAATAAATATAATTAATAAATATTGGTGTACATTTCACACAGCGCTAAAGTTGAAAATGGAACCCACAACATACAGAAGGCAGAGTTACTACCAACTGAGCTAAATCAGTTTTATATTCATTTTTTGCTCGTGAACTCTAACTAATTAATCCCTTTTATGTTTTGGATGGAGTTCACCGGTCAAAAAATGATGTCAAACCAAGGTTTAATTAAAAAGATATTTTTCATCACAATAATCCTACAGAACCCTTGATTTATGATCTAGCTTCATTCGCGTAGATTCACGGTACCGGCGCGAATATTAAAGATTCGTATTGATATATTATTCTTTTATCCCTATTCTCCCCTGTGCTATTTACGAGACTCTCCCCTACCCTCATAACTTTCATCATCCCTTTTTTACGGTAAGACTTGTAAAAACAGTCAGGCTTTTCTCGTATAAAGCTTTTTAGTTAATTTTGGGAAAGACCTATTTTTATTACACAATCCTCTGAAAAATATCCCTGGATTTTTTTGGATTGTTAGTTCTTTTAAGAGCCTTACGAATATTTTAAGGTAATGAGTATTTCTTTGTAAGAATAATGGCTACATTAAGGTCCATTATCTTAAACTTATGTATGTACCCACCTAAACTACAAAGCTAACAAATTTTGTAAAAAATATTAAATTTTGCACTACGCTAACGGTTTTAATAGAATAAAAAAGTGTATTTTTTGTATAAAAAATACAAAAATGCTTATCGGGTTTCCAATATTTTATAACCTGATTTCTTTATTTATTTAGACTGTATCTTGTAAATTAAAGTCATAAATAACATCTATCTGTTTTAAATGCCTTTTTCCTGTGACTGTACCTGGTAGAGATGTATAAAAAAAACATTATTCGCAATTCTATAGTTCACCAAATGCTGTCTCATCAGCCTCGGTAATGGATCCGATTGTGATCTTTTCATTTGCAGTCAGCCACAAGTAATTTCTCCTCCGATGAAGTTATAATGAAAATGAAAATCTCTACAAACATAAACGTCGGGTCTGTCTGTTCGTAAAATTCAAGTCAAGTCCAATTTGTGCCTAATAGAATACTTAATACTTCATCGTATTATTTTATGTAAAACGTTCTCAAAAGTTTAGCATTTTAGACACTTTTCACATGTCAAGGTAAAGTTAACATTACAGTCTCGTAATGAAAAAAAAAATAAGTGTCACTATAAAAAAATCAACATGTCACGCTGAATTTTGACAAAACTTAAATGATAATGTTTATTATAAATAACCGGCCCAGTGCGAGTTGGGCTCGCGCACGAAGGTTCCGTACCATTATCTATAAAAACGGAAATAAAAGATGTAGTAGTCAGAGGCACGTCCAAACATTATATTTGGCATACGCACATACATACATTTTGCAGTAGTTAGCATTCCATACGTGACAGGTTGCAAGCCCATCGCCGCTTATAAAAATACTAACTGGTTTCTTCACAATGTTTTCCTTCACCGTTTTGAGCACGTGTTTTTGATGCGCATATCATTTTTTCTAACAGAAAAATCCATTGGTGCACTGTCACGTATTTATTTTGAATGGGTCGCTATTATTTTCGATTTAAGTCGTAGTGTGTATAACGGAACGTTCTTTTAATTATTTGTACTGTAACCTATTTTTCTAGAACTTTATACCGTATTGAACGCACCCATCCTGTGGGTATGGAACTTTTTGTCGGATGCATAATGTTGCCGTCTCGGGAGATTGAAATTGCCAATATTGCCGTGGTAAGCTGACTTATTTTAATAAGGTGATTCTTGTTGTTGGATTACTGTATCGTCTATAATATTGTCGGTCATTTTTATCCCTTCCTATGAGTATCGGTCGCTTTCCTAATTGTTATTGTTTCAGTGTAGTTGTGGGAAAGTGATACTAGTCCATTATCCACTTTACCCATTTTCGCGTTTTGATGTGCGAAGTTGGCAAGTTGTTTACGCAAATTTTGGTCTATGTGAGCAGCCATTTTGACTGTCTTTTCCCTCCTGACCGGCGATGCCGCCGGACATGTTTTATAAATTTTTATTTTTGGTAAGTGTTATCGCTGGAGTGAATATTGTGATTGACCTGGTGTACTCCGGATCTTAACCTGTAGGGTTCATTGTCCAAACAGATCGCTGGTTGATAAAGGATAAGACGGGACGTGGCGTCTCGTGGTTGCAGCGTGTCGAGAGGCGTCGGCGTGCTCGAGAATTGTCTCCAGACGATCTTCCTTGTTATCCAGGCCTCCTGAACTTACCAAGCAGGTATGTAAGTCCGCACGATTAGGCGGCTGGCCGATGAAGCCACAGCTAGGCTAGTTTATTTTAGTTACTTCCATAGTGTAATGTCGTATGGAATTCTTCTCTGGGGTAAGGCAGCAGACATTCAAGTTATTTTTGTTTTACAAAAACGGGCAGTACGTGCCATTTATAAAATGAAGTCCCGGGACTCTTTGAGACGAAAATTTAAAGAAATTAACATTCTCACAGTAATCTCACAATATATATATGAAAACTTACTGTATACTCATAAGAATATGGCTTTCTTTAAGAAAAAAAGTGATGTACATAGTATTAACACAAGAAATAAGAACAAATTGTACATACCCAAATTTAGATTAGAAAAAGTGAAGGGGTCGTTTATGGGGAATTGTATACTATTTTATAATAAACTGCCAGAAAACGCAACAAAACTTCCCGTTAGAAGATTTAAAGCCTATATAAAGAATAATCTTATAAACAAAGCGTATTATACTGTAGATGATTATATAAATGATAAATCCTCGTGGCCTGATGTCGCTCTGCCACTCGACAGCTAAATATTGATTTAGGTACTTAATTTCATTTTGTGTAACATTTGTCTACTTTAATTATTTTTAAGCAAATAGTTATTTTATCTGTAAGTTTTAATTCTAAATCAAGTGTAGCGTGTGTTGCTTTTTGAATTTGTGCTGAAGCTCTTTAGTTATTTTTTTTGTTGCTGTACCTACGTACTTGAGTAGTAGGTACTTTTAACTTTTAATTATTATTCTTGTTTGAGCCTTCACCTTGTTCGATTGGCACCACACTGGAGCTCTACATAGCATTAAGGAAAGGATCATAAAAAAAAGGTAGACCCCAAGCCGTGTTTGTTGCCTGATTCTTCTAAGCTTGGTCGCGTGGAATCAGCGTAGCTTCACCTAGTTCCTAAGACGTTTCAAAGTGATCCTTGTGATTTTATTGAAATAAATGATTTTTGAATTTGAATTTGAATTTGAATTTGTAAGCTTACATTCCAGTCCCTGAGAACTTTATTTTAACTTAAATTCTATACAACTTTAACGATAGCGTGCCTTCTTGTCATAAACTGTTAGCGGCAGAATAGAGGTGCGAGTTTCCTATTAGGGATTCCCAAAGGGAATCTACGTTGAACAGCTAGGTTACCCTAGGTCCTACCCTCATCTTGTAGCTTTTCTTTATGTGATTGTAATTGGGATTTTTCTCTAAATACCAGGAGGTTTTTTTTTTTTACCGAGGAGGTTTTTAACCGAGAAGTTTCTTGCTTCTACGGGCGGAGACTGATGGTCCTGGTGTCGTCACGACCTGCATCCGGTGTTCCTGGAGCAAGCAGTCCCCGAAGGTGCTTCGTGGATCTGCGCTGAGTGTGGGAACTTGTGCGGCTACTCATCCTATCATTTACTACGCCCCGTTACGTTTGTGGAAACCTGATTTATCGATTGTATGAGCATAATCTGGTAGGTGCTACCGGCTCCTTTATTTAAACTACCTTGCTGTACTATCCGCATTTGGACCACTCTACTGAGTCGTTAGGGTAGTAAAGCCCGTATCTATATTTTAACAGTACCGTAGCTGTGATCTACGGTTGGCGCCCATTTACTTCTAACCTTACCTAGTCTATAAGTAATACTTTACCTAGTTTTAATTGTTAGATCTAAGACTCCATGTATCAACAATTAATCTCAGGAACCTACAAACGATATGTACGCCTACGCTCTAAGACTAGCTATGCCGAGTGATGTTGATGTGGTTGTTCATAAATATTAATAAATGAAAGGTCCAGACATTTTGATTTTATTTCATCATCATGCTATACCCCTCAGGTGATTAGGTAACAGCACGTCGGGATTGGAACCCACGATCTTCGAAATGAAAGTCGAGGTACCTCCCATTCGTCCAACATGGCTTCATTAAAACATTCGCTTATATAAAGTTGTTGTTGAGTTATTATTCTTGTTTGAGCCTTTGCCTTGTTCGATTGGCATCACACTGAAGCTCTAAAGGATCATTAAAAAAAAGGTAGACCCCAAGCCGTGTTTGTTGCCTGATTCTTCTAGGCTTGGTTGCGTAGAATTGACGTAGCTTCACCTAGTTCCTAAGACGCTTCAAAGTGATCCTTGTGATTTTATTGAAATAAATGATTTTTGAATTTGAATTTTAATTAAAATCGATTGTACTCCACCTTTACGCGACAAACATACTCTCAGTCTGTAACAGTGTCTTTGCAGTAATTACAAAGGTTATTCGGTTTGAAACTTTCTTACCACGCGGGTGGTGGCACGGGCGAACACCAGTTACATTATACGTATTTCTGATTACTCTATTGTTCGCAATTTTGATTAAGCGGAACTCAACGTTATTTAATTCTAATCCCGGTAAATCAAGAGGAATTAAGACGATTACTTGTCTAATGTTGATTGTGAAATTTAATTTGTTTTTATTTAAGACTCCCAAATAAGATGGTGTTTAGGAAATCGTCCCTAGATAACCACCAAGTGTGAGTCGGATTCGCGCACGAAGGGTTTGTTGTATGGGAGCCCCCCCTAAATGTATATATATTTTTGTTTTTAGTATTTTCCTTTTAGGGGCGGATTGGTAGAGGTTGAAGTTTCATGGCAGTATTTATAGATTTTTCAATTTGATCATTTTCGAGAGATAATCCTTAAGACGAGTGTTTTTGATAAATGCAGAATCGTTTTTAGGGTTCCGTACCCAAAGGGTAAAAACGGGACCCTATTACTAAGACTTCGCTGTCCGTCTATCCGTCTGTCTGTCACAGGGCTGTATCTCATGAACCGTGATAGCTAAACAGTTGAAATTTTCACAGATGATGTATTTTTGTTGTCACTATAACAACAAATACTAAAAATAGAATAAAATAAATATTTAAGGGAGGCTCCCATACAACAAACGTGTTTTTTTTGCCGTTTTTGATAGATTAATGTTACGGAACCCTTCGTGCGCGAGTCCGACTCGCACTAGGCCGGTTTTTTCTCACTAACCGCAAAACATACAGTTTTTGTTTTTATGACAAACATAATAGATTATAGACAGAAACACGATTGGTGAAACTTTTCTCGATAGATTTATTTTCCAAAGGTGACTCTTCAAAAACACTGCGAAAACATCGAAACAGTTATTTTTAAATAATTTGTTAGATAATCTAATACTAGCTAAGTAAATTATAGACAGTATCTTTTTAAGTATGATGGTTTTCAAGATAATGCGGTTTTATCACTTTTTCCGTCTAATAAAGGTAGACTCGGCTCATACAAAAAATCAAACATTTCACATATCACCTTGAACTATATTTTTATAATAAAAAGTAGAAGGTCACCAAAGAAGCCTTTACCCAGAAGTAAGTATGGTTCTGGTAAGAAAATATTGTTGTTGGTTGCCAGAATAAATAAAGTATTTATATGACAAAAACAGTATGTTACTCTCCGAAATATTTCCATTTCTAGATTAAAAAAAACAAATACGAAAATTGTGCATTCAATTATCTCTGTAACTATTGAACCAAAAATTTGGTAAAACTTCACACAAATTTTAGAGGAAAACGAAAATCCTAACTTTTCGAATTCGCATAAAAAACGGAAAATATTCGTGAACAGAAAAAACATAGTACGAAACCCTCTACGTGAGTCTGACTCGCCATTGAATGTTTTTTTTTGTTGCTTTACATCAATAAAGCTTGAGCCAATTTATGTAAAGCTTCAAAAGTGTTTCTACGAAAAGGGTCTAGCTAGACTTTTAAAAAGTTCTTTGAAATGTTTAATTAGTCATTCTTTGATACGTGTTATTTGTCACACATTTAAATTTTTAACTACGTATTAATAAATACGTTTGAAAAATTTAAAAGAAAATAAAAAAAACCGGCCAAGTGCGAGTCAGACTCGCGCATTAAGGGTTCCGTATCATTATCTATTCAAAACCGACCAAGTGCGAGTCATGTTTGTTGTATGGGAGCCCCCTTAAATATTTATTTTATTCTATTTTTAGTATTTGTTGTTAGAGCAGCAACATAAATACATAATCTGTGAAAATTTCAACTGTCTAGCTATCATGGTTCATGAGATACAGCCCTGTGACAGACAGACGGACAGACAGACGGACAGCAAAGTCTTAGTAAAAGGGACCCGTTTTTACCCTTTGGGTACGGAACCCTAAAAATAGGGGCTCCCATACAGCAAACGTGTTTTTTTTGCCGTTTCTGCTAGATAATGTACGGAATCCTTCCTGCGCGAGTCCCCCTTGCACTTAGCCGGTTTTTATTATAAACTATATTATGTGATTAAAAGTTTTTTATACCACACAGGAAACTACCTCCTTACGTCTTGCTATAAACAAAAGTTTATTACGTGACATAAAGCGTGCGTTTGACTTTATCGCATAATATAATGAGTTATTTGTAGACCATGCGCACATTCTCTAGGCAAGTAGAAAAATATTAACCTATGGATAAAATATTGCAATAACTAACATCTTTAATTTATACAAACTTATAAACAACAAAGAGTATTTTTTTTAAACTAATTTCTAGTATTTTTCCGAGTCCGACCTGCATTTGACCGGTTTTTTTATTATCCAAAAGCACAACTCATGTTGCACTCTTGAATCTAGCTTTACCTTCAGTTTCACAATACTTAGTGAATAAGGATATTAACAAATTTAGTTCCTTCGCAAACGTTATCTAATAACTTATATCATTAAGACTAAGTTATGCCTTTACGTCTCTGAGTTCATAAGCAAATAGTTTTATGCGTATAGTTGCCAACATTACAGATTAATAAATATGCAAACGTTTGATCTAGCCATCTTTTATTATTAACCTCAACTGAATTCGCTTCCGCAAATACATAGGTACTTGAAATCAAATCCGATCGGTTATAAATATCTTGGGCCGCGGTCTGCCGCTCGTGCCGCAAATAGGTACTGTAACGGATAGACACTTCACAATTTCTTGGGCAGCCACACATCTAACTCCATAATGATTAGTGGAGTTGTTGTATCCACAGTTCTGGTTCTTGAAAAACCACGACTGCTTGACGTACGGTACTAATTGTGACGGTCTCAGTTTTTAGTAACTCTGCCTTCAGCGCTGTGGATTCGATCCTTATCCAGGAAAAATATTTGTGTGATGAACATAGATGTTTGTTCTGTGACGAAAAAAGATTTCGTCCACTGTGGGTACGTGTTCTCACAGTGTCTTTCCTAAATACGGGGGTAAATCTCACGTGGAATTAACTACGTAGTCTTGTGACGAATAACCCAATACAAGTTGCAGTAACGGCCGTCATAAGACATTAGTCCCTTCTTAGGAAGTTTGGTACAGCTTGAGAATCGGCATCGAGAATTATTAACTAGCTCTTGCAAACTTCAAGTGGTGAGCTTTGAGCGTATAAATTATCAACGCTGTCCGTAATGATTTGCTGAGGCGGTTCCGGGATACGAATAGAAATCCTCCATTCCGTTGTTGTTAAGGGCGACTTAGGGAAAAAGCTAGAGGTGGAAAGCAGTATCACCCATATACCAACAGCCTACCTACGACATGACTTGTGCTAAAGCTCGTGTTATTTTTTTTATTGTTGTACGTAATTGGTTAGTACTTTTATTATTCTTGTTTGAGCCTTCACCTTGTTCGATCGGCACCACTCTGGAGCTCTACATAGCATTATGAAAAGATCATTGAAAAATATATATAGCCGTGTTTGTTGCCTGATTCTTCTAGGCTTGGTCGCGATAAACAGGCGTAGCTTCACCTAGTTCCTAAGACGTTTCAAAGTGATCTTTGTGATTTTATTGAAATAGATGATTTTTGAAACATGAACATGATCACGACTGTGATCCCCAAATACGGTAAACATCTTATCAGATCTCCAGGCACTTAGATCCATGAAGATGTCAAGAGGGGGTAGTCATTGATTAGGGGGGCATTGACTAGGAGTAGTCAGAGGCACGTCCAAACATTATAAATGACAAATTTCCACATTTTGCAGCAGTTAGCATTTTGACTTCATCGAAATTACAGATTAATCAGAGCTTCATCAAGTAGGCTTTGTTTTCACAAGCACAAGTTCGAAAACTTTCCAAATCTATTTTCAGACTCATTGCACGTTTCATTTCCGTAGTATCCACGACAGTCAACACAGAAAATAAAACCGGCCAAGTGCGTGTCGGACTCGCGCACGAAGGGTTCCGTACCATTATCTATAAAAACAGCAAAAAAAATCACGGTTGTTGTATGGGAGCCCCACTTAAATATTTATTTTACTCTGTTTTTTGTATTTGTTGTTGTAGCAACAACAGAAGTACATCATCTGTGAAAATTTCAACTGTCTAGCTATCACGGTTTATGAGATACAGCCCTGTGACAGACAGACGGACAGACAGACGGACAGCGAAGTCTTAGTAATAGGGTCCCGTTTTTACCCTTTGGGTACGGAACCCTAAAAAAAGCAGTGGGTACGTGCTACATCCAAATATCCCATGGAGGCTTGTTTTCCTCATTTCCTGCAACGAGGAGGCCAGGAAATAAAATCGCCATCAAGCCCGGTGCTGGTAATTTAAAAATAATGCTGCAAAAATTCGTAGGAATGTGAATTTAGACGCGAATTGCGGTCCGAGACCGGCCACCCGGCGCCACTCAACGTTTCCCTCGTTTCGCTGCTATATTATAGCCATTGATCCTTTTTATGCGAATGGGATTAATCGGTGTGTCGACCTCTTTTCTCATTTTTATGCTGATTTTTTATCTTTATTTTGTATGCTACGAGAAGGTTTGTGTTGTTCTTTTTTTGTCCCGACAGACGTTGTCCTGTCAAATTTCAATAATCCCATAAAAAAGCACTCTCAGTTTTTTCCCGAATTTAGTAATTTCCAGACTATCCCAAACAAAACAAAAAAAATAATATTTAAATCGGTCAAGCCGTTTTTGAGTTTTAGCGAGACTAACGAACAGCAATTCATTTAGATTTATAGTTTTTGTCCAGGGCATAGACTATGTGTATTCCAAGTTTCATGCCTACACAACCAAACGTACAAACACAGGAATAACCTTTTATATATAATTTTAATATACTAGCAGACCCGGCCATGCGTTGCTGTGTCAACAGATATCGCCATCTGTTAGAATCTTTTGGAGCTAACAGATAATTGTTACTATCAGTAAATAACCAAATCAGTTTAAACTATAGTCGAAACGATGTAACTTTGAAATGAATATTGTTTCTAAATTTCGTTTCCAGCTCGCGAGTAGACCCCATTGCAAGCTCATGGCCGCTTATTAAATTACAAACTGGTTTCCTCATACTCGTAAAACATACCATTTAAATCAATGGACGTTGTACGTACACGGTCCACAAAATTAATCCTACGACATCCACTCTCCTTGTCGCCGCCTGTCGCAACACACAGCTCGCAAATCATCTGGACCAAACAATGCGATGTCTTATATCCTTGAACATACTAAAAATAGATACGGCAAAGCCTGAAAATAAGGTAGGTGAAGGAAAACATCGTATGCAATAGCGATAAACAAGAAAATACTATGTAAGATAACAATAACGCAAAACTTAGGTAGGTGAAAAACTATACTATATCCTACCTTCTTCCTTTCCTTACCTTGTAAAATGTTAAAAGTAAGAATTTAAAACACAACAAATACGGCTAACCCCCCTGGTGTCTTCCATCTTAGTCTTAGAATCTAGGAATAGAGTGAAAGATTCATTCTGAAAGATGTATTGATCTTTTTATTTTCATTTACTCAGACTAGCTGTTGTTGCTAAACTGTCGCCTCTTCGGGACTTCTATACTTAATGGCTAGACTCCGTACAATCTTAATGGAACCGTGATAAACAAAAGAAAGAAAGGACTTGGAATCAAATAGGACAAAATAACTACTTAAGGCGCTCCCAGTCGAGGATTGTTTTTGTTCGAAACGAAAAAAGAAATACTTCTGAACAAGCCACATCTCCTATTTTATAATGTATAGTATATGTGAATAAAGATGTACCCATCTTTAATCACTTCGATAAATAATCCTACCGACCGCTGCAATGACGACAAACACACGTCGGCGCGTGGTCCGCCTTAGCTTTTCGAATAAATTAATGATATAAATTATGTATAATTACTTATCAAAAATCTATTCTAATAGAAATCTAGATCTACATATTACCTATCTTTAACAATAAATCACAAGTTGATTTTAATAGTAGGTATATAAAATATTTCGATCATAAATTCTAAAACGTATCATTTTGAAATAATATCTTTATCGTGAAAAGTTTCTGCTATTATGTTTTCAGCTTAATAGAAATCTAGGTAGGAACCTGAAGTAATATACTTATAAAAATAGAAGATGTGGCTTGTTCAGAAGTATTTCTTTTTTCGTTTCGAAAAAGAGCAATTGTCGACTGGGAGCCCCTTAAGGTTATTGGTTGCTGGGTAATATTATTTTTGTTAATAGACCAGAGATGTAATTTCGTTAATGGAATATTTGCAGGATCGCGGGCGAACTTATCCTATTCGAATTAAACGTATCCAGGGATTAATATCTATATTCTTAGTTGTAACCTCGAAATATTTATCTCCACTTAGACTCAACCTAGAAACCGTGTTTTGGTACCGTAGTTTTAGTTGATAAAATTACCTCGAGTTTACTTTATTTTAAGCCGCTGGCTGAAGCTAGTGTATCATCACCACATAGTATAAAGCAAAGTCGCTTTCCGCTTCCCGCGTCTGTATATGTATGTATGTATCATATGTATGTATGTTTGCTTATATCTTTAAAACTACACAACGGATTTTGATGCGGTTTTTTTTAATAGATAGAGTGATTCAGGAGGAAGGTTTATATGTATAATAACATGCTACCCGTGCGAAGCCGGGGCGGGTAGCTAGTAAAACATATTTCGACAATGCCTATTGTTGAGAAATGTCAGTCTATACTTCCAATAGATATTAACAGTATCCGGAATTTTCGTAGCAGGTCGAATTTTGCCAAAGAGATTGCACGTATCGACTTCCTATTGTCGATATACTCGAATTTCTCCACTTTTTTCGTACATATAAAAATATATACGCTAACTGTACCTCATCGACAACACAACCTAAATAGACACTTCATGCAAGACGAACACTGTCTCACAAGACATTAGGTTGATACTGCTGATATAAGACACTGCGCGTCAAATCTGCTACCACTTCCGTCCACTTTGAACCGGCCAATCAGAATGCATTTTTCAGTACCCACACACTAACATATACAAATGAAATCTATATCTATACTAATATTATAAAGAGGAAAGATTTGATTGTTTGTTTGTTTGCATCGAATAGGCTCCGATACTACTGGACCGAACTCATTTTTTTTTACCATTATTTTTCTACATTATCCTTGATGAACATAGGCCATAGTATATTTTCAAAAATGTTAGGGATCCGTATGAAATCTTCGATAATGTAACCCAACGTGTAAAAAAAATCCCAATAAAATCCTTATATCGCGTACGCTGCAAAAAATATTGACAATTATAGAGCAAAGTGATGATGTACTACAGTTTAATACAAGACATCAATATCTAAATAAAGTCCGTAATACCATATGTCTAACTATTTGGGATCCCTATTAAAACTTCGATAATGTAACCCAAGGTGTAAAAAATTTAGCCATCAAATCATTATTACACCCGCTCGACGCCGGGGCAGACTGCTAGTCACAAATAAAATAACCAAATAACAAAAAAAAAAACACATTAACATCCATGGGAGAATTCCGTTTCATATTCTGTTCCAGCATTGGAAGATCCAGTTCCAATATTTGAGTCAGACTCCAATATTTGCGTACTGATATCACTGACATTAAAATAAGCATACATCAATATAATGTATTACGGTAATGGTGTGCTTATCGATAAAAAGTCGATAAACATGCAATCCCTTTGATAAATTAAAAGTGATACGAAAATTCCGGACCCTGGATATTAATAATGCTTAAGTTTTATAGGATACTAGCAGTGCGCCCCGGCGTCGCACGGGTGTAATAATGATTTTATGGCTAATTTTTTTACACCTTAGATTACATTATCGAAGTTTTAACAGGGATCCCTAATAGTTAGACATATGGTATTTCAGACTTTTTTGTAGATATTGATGTCCTCTATAAAACTGTAGTACATTACTTTGCTCTATTGTCAATAATTTCTGCAAACTGCAAACGCAATAATAGTTATTTGTTATACAAGAGTGCAAAGTTGCTTTTTAACCGCGTGTTCAATTTTGATGACCGAGCAAGCGAAGGATTCTAAAATTAAATCACGAGCGCAGCGAGTTCAAAATTAGAATCCTGAGCGTTAGCGAGGCAATCAAAAGAGCACGAGGTGAAAAATCTTTGCACTCGAGTGCAACACGTAACTTTTCATTCCAACTCAGCGAGGAAATGACTAAATGCAAAAAAAAACGTTTACAATCACAAGATAGGTACTTTTATTTCAGTTTAGGTATTAACTACTACATTATGACAGGTAAGTATTACAGAATAATCTTAATAATGACGTGAAAAAATGCCGCGTAAAGAACCGCGTACAAAGCAAATTGAAAAAAGAACACCAAGAAGGTTCCGAGTCTGAGTTTTTAACAAATAAAAAAAAAGTTGTATGATATATTCGGCACCATAGAGGTAGCAGTAAACAGGTTTAATGATTTTTTTAATTCTCAAACTTAGTACACACGATGTTCTAAATTCTACTTTATCCTCTAGAGAATAAAAACGGCTTTTGCACTCAGATATTGAAGAGCAAAAATACTCTTTCCGAGATGGTGGGATGAAAAAGGATTTATTTCACACATTTGGTTACATAATCGAAGTTTTCATACGGATCCCTAACGTTTTTGAAAATAATCTCTAGCCTATGTTCATCAGGGATTATGTAGGATTCTAATGGTA
Source organism: Hydriomena furcata (assembly GCA_912999785.1). Taxonomy (NCBI): domain Eukaryota; kingdom Metazoa; phylum Arthropoda; class Insecta; order Lepidoptera; family Geometridae; genus Hydriomena; species Hydriomena furcata. The sequence goes on along the minus strand of OU538828.1, from coordinate 11,426,837 downwards.
AAAGAATTTTTGCAATCGGTCCAGTAGTTTCAGAGCCTATTCGATGCAAACAAACAAACAATCAAATCTTTCCTCTTTATAATATTAGTATAGATTTTAGCCTTATCTACTCGGAAATATATAAAACTCTTCAGTTATTGACTGACTGACTGACTAACTGATCTATCAACGCAAAATTTCCATTGTTCCTAGAAACTTGGGAAAAGAAAAAGAAAAAAAGAAAAGAAGAATTTTTTTAGGGAGTATTCATCTTGGTGTATATGGGTACACTAAGACAGAAATTTAAGAAAAACAACCCCTAAGGGGGTGCTGCGGGGGTTAGATAGAAGATAGCTAGAAAACACTTTATTGCACACCACATAACAATACTAAGCGGCGATGGACTTGCAACCTGTCACGTATAGAATGCTAACCACTGCAAAATGTGGGCATGTGCCAAATATAATTTTTGGACGTACCTCTGACTACCCCCATTAGACATCTTCAAAGTATCTAATAAGCGTCTGAAGATCTGAGAGGATGTCTACCGTACTTGGGGATTACAGTCGTGATCCCATTTTTTTTTTTCATAACAATACATAGGTAAAGTAACACAAACTACCTAATATTAGAGTACAATTGTTGGGAGCGATCTCTTCCTGACAACCTTTGGATGGACTGGACATATTGTGAACGAAAAAATACAGTGGTGCAGCATAGTTGAAGTCTGTTTGAAAATAACTACACGTTAACAAAGTCGCGAGGGTTGCCACGTAGAATCAGACAATCACACAAAGGTAGCAAGCGAGCAAAGCCCAAGCTTAACAGAGAACATTGAAATTTTCATTCATTAGTTAATTTTGTTCATTACCATACCGCTTCAAGCAACATGTATGGAAGTTCCATTAGTTCCTTACCGTGTTACAGAGTGATAAATGCGCGCATAAGTCATTTGACTCATTAGTGCACACCGGGGCAACTTGCACCAGTGAATGGAAAATGGTTTCCGTCTAGACTACCGCAGCATCAATCATTTTGTATTAGTAAACGTATTACGAAGTAGCACAAGCATGATGGAAAGGTTTTTGAGGCTAACTTTATGATGATTTACCAAAAATCAACTTCTATCAATATGAAACTTCAATAGCCTAATTCCCATATTTACGATCTCGAAACCGTGTTTTGGGAGTTTTAGTAGATAAAATAACCTCGAGATGCCTCTTGTCGAGGATTCTTTAACATATTTCCTCAGTAGAGGAACTGTCAACTCAAGGTACCTAGCGATGTACCTTGAGCATTCCTCGAAAGCTTCTTTTAGACGCGTGCATGTAACCTTTCTTTGACTTTCGTGACATTTAGAAATTACCACAGACTGCAAATTTATTTAGGCTTGAAAATTTAATCCGACTGATGAAGTAATAACTCGACTCGACCTCATTCGAGGCGAATTGAAGAACCTTCAAAAGATCGATTTAAGATACTAAACATGGGGTACTTTTCGATGAAAATTCGAGGGATCTCAGAAGAGTTTGAGTCAGGTAGTTTTGAGGTTATAACTAAGAATATAGATCTCGGTGAGACTTCTCGGGTCAGTGTGTAATTTTTACATTTGTTTATATTTGTAACGATCGTGTTTACCTGAATAAAAAGTACTAGGTGGTAGGTGCTATTCTAGGGCATAAGTTATGGTATACCCTAAGTTACATCTCCGTTTAGTCGTTGAATGCGATCGAGCCACAAACATAAGTATCCTCACAAACTTTCGGATTTATAATACTAGTAAGATATAATGTTAACAAAATACAATCATATTTTTTGGCAAAACGCGTTCAACAGACCTCAAGTAATATGACCCAATTTGTTTTTTGATATGATCACCTTGTCTGTTTATTTTGTTGTAATAAAACCCATTTAATTTATAACTATAGAATATATATTAATGTTGAAATGTAAATGTGATTGTCTTGTGGCACTTTATAAAATTTAAAAGTGATGTTTCTAAATTTAGGCGAGTAAACAAACTTTATACATCTTCACATTGTGCGAAAATTCAACTCAATTTCGAAGCAACTTTCCAAAAGTTGCTGATTCTGTGTATATCGTAATATTTAAGAATGATGTTTTCATAAACTTTTCAGGCCAAATTCATAAACAGGCTCGACTGAACGGCATTATTGGCTGCGGACCTTGAAGCGTGAAACGGCTACATTCATCCTTCGGCCGCTGAAATTTTCTCAAGCATCGTCACAAATAAACTTTACTGGCTCTAAAACTTCCGACCCAACTAAATAAGTACGCATTCAAAGAATATTATGATTTGTCGGTCCCCATAGAACGGTGCTGAATAAATTTTATTAAATCCGGGAACAGTTTACGAGCGCTACGTCAGCATTGTGTCCCATCTCAAGGATAACGCAGGCTTTTTAATATAATAAATCACTGTTTTACCGGCGCGGCCGGTTGAAGGAACCTTACGTTTCATTTCTACCTTCGTATTATACACAATAATATGACGAGGCAATTCTGTTCAGCCTTTATGGCGCTGTTTAGTGGGCATTTTGAGGGCCGTCTGTTTTTATGCGCTTTTTTTTCTATCTCTGTGAAATGTTGCGAGATATGAGATGAGTTATATAGATTTATAATTTTTGCAGCTGACACTCTTATCGGTTTTGCTGTGAACTAATTTTGAACCCCAATAAATCAGTTTTTGTCCATAAAAAAGTAGATAAATCCCTTCTATTTGTTTTACTACCTCATAAAATATTTTATAGCATGCTAACTACTGCAGAATGTGGGCATGTGCCAATTATAATGTTTGGACGTGCCTCTGACTAACCTTACTAGACATCTTCAAGGATCTAAGCGCCTGGAGATTTGAGAGGATGTGTACCGTACTTGGGAGTTACAGTCGTGATCCTATTTTTTTTTTTTTTTTTTTATACAAAATATTATGATGAAACATACGACTCAAAACCATGCGTAGTCAAAACTAGACAAAGAGTCAAATTAATTTGCATTTTACTTAGACAGGGCACAGTATATAAATACGAGTACAACACAGCTATTAACAGAAATTTCACTAAACTCACAAAATCGAACAATATAATGTGTAACACTTAGTGTCATGTGTCGGATTACGTCACACGACGTGTAATCTGACACTATGACAGTCATGACAGTCTGATTGTGTAAATGAGATGAACATATCGAAATCTTTTGCACGTATAAATAGAACTTAGAGGCAAAGACTGAAGGTTCACTTTTATTTGAAAAATTATTCTACTCCTAAGATTCATATGCACAGGTAACTTAATACCTATAGGTACTGGGGGGTTAGCATGAACCACTATTGTATCGACAACGTATCGTCCAAATGCCAAAACGGGCTATTTTACTATACAAAAAGTGTCAGTTTTGACATTTGGACGATACTTTGTCGATACGATAGTGGTTCATGCTCATGCCACTGGAAAGATATTTATTTCGTGATAATGTTTTAATTTTATGTAATCAGCGCTTTTCTCACAGTTGGTGCTATGTGCCAAGTGGGATGCTTGTATTGCCCTTGACTAACACCTTACAAAACTTTAAAGATCTTAAACGCCTGGAAATCTGATAGGATTTCTACCAAGTTTGAAGACTAACAGTCGTATACACGTGTTTTCTCGCGTTTTGAATCTACAATAAGGGCAATACAGTCCATTTTACAGTGCAAGCTGCTTCAAGTGACGCTCGAGCTAACGAAATTTATCTCCTGGCTGCGTCTACGCCTTAATTACAGAGATGTAAGATGTGTAATAAAGACCATAAGGCTGATTTATAGAATCATTAGTTATAAGCGGTTTCTGGAGGCTAATTGGGGCTTACTGCTCTGGAATCAGGAATCCCTATCTGATGGTTACCGCAGTGAGTTATAGAGCGCTGATAAATCAGAAAGTTCGGGTTGGGCAAAAAATTTACTGTTTCTGTTACCTTAGCATCAGGTTCTGGCGTTATCAAATTAAGTAAAGTACCTGGACGAGCTTTGCTCGGTATTCCATTGGCTGAAAACACGGATAAAGCGACGTTTTCTTAAAATTAAACATAGTGGCTATTACTTACCGTCACCCGTCTTTATGATATATTCTCAAAATATCTCCACCTCACACTCGACCCTCGAAACCGTGTTTTGGTAGTTTTAGTTGTAAAATAACCTCGTGTTTGGCTCTAGTCGAGAATTCTTCAGTCAACGGAACTATCAACTCAAGGTACCTCGAGAAGTACCTTGAGAGAAGTACCATTCCTCGGAACCACCAAAATATCGATTTAAGTTACCAAACATGAGGTACTTTTCGAGAGAAAGTTCGAGGGAGAGTTTGAGTCTAGGTTACAACTAAGAATATAAGGATTAGTTCTCACTATGCGATACAAAATTGGAAACTGGTGCTAAAGGTAGGGGGTTACTAGCTTAGGTAGCTAAATATAACGAAATTATCTGTCTGAGTAAATACAGATCCTGGTTATTTGCAGAGCATTCAATTTCATTACAAATTAATTCATTCGCAAATTTCGAAATGATATTGTTACTAGTCGGTAACGTGTGTCTCGTCGGAGAGAGCTCTTGGATTCAAGTCTAACAAAGCCGTAAATTTAGTACTACAATTTTATGGATGACAACATCTCATTACTACAATTAGCTACTAAATTTAAGTCTTTATTAGACTTGAATCCAAGAGATGAGCTCTCCGACGAGACACACATTAGCGGTTACGGCACACTGCCACATTGCGGAAATAAGAAGCTGTATTTTTAGGCACATAAGTAATTGTTTTATAATGAAAAACTAACTGTACGTGTATTTGTCACCTAACTCCTAAACAGAGCGACCGATTTGGTTGAAATTTCGTATGTATATTTCAATGGGTTCCTGGATGGTTTGAAAACAACTGGATCTGGTAGGTGCCGCTGCTGTCGAAAAAAAAAACTAATTATTCTGTACGTGTGTTTGTCACCTAACTAATCCAGTGCGCGACCGATTTGGTTGAAACTTCGTATGTATATTTCAATTTATTCCTGGATGGTTTGGAAACAATTTGATCTGGTAGGTGGCGCTGCAGTCGGGGCAACAGGCGTGATTTTATGTATATATGAACCATACATCATTGCCTATGACTTTCTCAAGAAAGGACCACGGCTTTCCACTTGCTACGATCCTGATTACTTTTTTTGCTTCATTCACTTCTCATCACATTCCTCATGCATGCTCTTCCATTCAGAGTACTTTTTTTTCTTTTCAGTTTTTATGGTTCATACTGCAAGATATTAAAGGTGTGTCCAAACACAGCGCGCAAGGTGCGCGGCAACTACGCGCGGCATTTCCAAGACACAAGTTTGCCGCTTGACTAGTTTAGACATAGAAGTAAAATAAATGTACTTACGGCCGCCGTCCAAAAGCGCGGCTGCCGCGTTTAAATGTTGCGCTGTGTTTGGTACACCTTAAGAGAAAGAAGAGAAATAGGAGGAAGGAAATAATAAGAGTAGCAATAGAACGTACCTATTTCTTAAATATAAATCGTGTCATTATGACCAACATTAAAATTAACAATGAGCCTGCAACTTAATTTGAGCTCAAATTATAGAAGTTAAGACGTTTAATGGTTTGAACATTAAAATAAATGAGTCTGACTTAATTAAACTGGTAGAACTGACCGTGGAATAAATATAAAGTAGGTATCTATGTGTTTTGTTTCAGTACCTATTTGATAGGGTTTTATTGTATAGTAATGAGATAATAATAGTTATGGCTTACCTGAGTTTATCAATAAATGAGTAACTAATAATAATTAGTATGTAAAAAGCCGTGTTGGCTGAGTGGTAGGTATAACGACTTTCAATCTGAAGGTCGTGGGTTCGATTCCCAACGTTCATCAATGGATTTTTCTGTTCGAAAAAAATATATGCGCATAGAAACACGTGCTCAAAACGGTGAAGGAAAACATCGTGAGGAAACCAGTTAGTATTCTTATAAGCGGCGATGGCTTGAAACCTGTCACGTATGGAATGCTAACTGCAAATGTGGGCATGTGCCAAATGTAATGTTTGGACGTGCCTCTGACTACCCCTTCTAGACATCTTCCAAGGATCTAAGCGCCTGGAGATCTGAGAGGATGTCTACCGTACTTGGGGATTACAGTCGTGATCCTATTTATTATTAGTATGTAGCTTGGTGTTGTTTAGTTCAATTGCGTAGTAACGGCTGAATCGATTTGGATATAGCTTGTAACAGATACATTAGTGCCGATTCTGTTGTTGTCAGACTAAACTAAACCTTACGGCATTCATCTCATTTTATTTCGTATAGAATAAAAGAGACAGCAGACATTTTGTGTTATGCCGACCCCACATTAAGTGGATAAAGGAGAACAAAATGATGATAATCGATCAAGATTCATGGCCTGAATATACAGTTTCAGTTTTCAGCCGTGGCCCTACAACCTGTATAATTTGTAGCACAAGTACGAGTATAGTTGCCAAGTCAACCAATTCGTAGTATCAAGTCTGTGAGTTACCGCTTGCCCAACTATTGTATCAAAAGAAAATGTTTTCTGAAGCGTTTGATCCGCTAACTTCAAACAAATTCAAACTTAACTCTAGTTTGTGTGAAAAAAGTTACGGAAAGCTATTGTTTTCTATAAAACGGCAACCGTTTAGTCGAATATATGGTATTAATACCTATGTTAAAAAATAATTTAAAATGAAAAATAAAGAAATATATCACACCTAGTATAGCGCATTTGCACTAGGGGCGGAATCCTAATCCTAATCCTAATAATATTAATCAAAAATAAACGAAAAAAAGGATTAAGATGAAAATTTGCTGTAAAAATAAAAAAATTTGCTTGCTTTTGATAAAAAATCATCACTACATAGTATAAAGAAAAGTCGCTTTCCGCTTCCCGTGTCTGTATGTATGTTTGCTTATATCTTTAAAACTACACAACGGATTTTGATGCGGATTTTTTTAATAGATAGAGTGATTCAGGAGGAAGTTTTATATGTATAATAACATGCTACCCGTGCGAAGCCGGGGCGGGTCGCTAGTAATAAATAAAGGGGGAACTTATAATCCCAAAAACAACCCCTAAATGATAAAAATCTGACATCACAGACTAAAAACATTTAGCCGTCATAGCAACGAAATTTTGACTAAAGATACGCAAATGATACGCATTCTACCAAAATTCGTAATTTATTTTATCAGTACAAGGTTTGTAGGGAAAAAATTAGAAGCTGCCTGAAATTCTTTTTCCTATGTGATTATTACAAAAAAAAAAACCGGCCAAGTGCGAGTCGGACTCGCGCACGAAGAAATCTCGTTTGTTGTACGGGAGTCCCACTTAAATATTTATTTTATGCTGTTTTTAGAGAAATACATCATCTGTGAAAATTTCAACTGTCTAGCTTTTACGGTTCACGAGATACAGCCTGGTGACAGACAGACGGACAGCGGTGTCTTAGCAGTCCCGTTTTTTACAATTTAGGTACGGAACCCTAAAAACATAAAAAATTATTCATAATATCTCGTAACCTACCTATTTACCTAACTACGTAGTTAGCATTCCACACGTGACAGGTTGCAAACCCGTCGCTGCTTTCAAGAATACTAACGGGTTTCCTCACGATGTTTTCCTTCACCGTTATATAAACATATGTAACGCGCATACCTATACATTTTTCGAAAATAAATATCCATTGATGCATGGCCAGGATTCGCACTCGAAATTAATTTGAAATTAATAATATCTACCTAGGTACCTATTTCTAACTACATGAATTCAATAATTCAATTTCAAACTTTTTAGTCGATCATTGTGAAGTACCACCTATTTACCGACTTACTTTACCGATAGTGGTAAAATAGCGCCTTCTGCCAGCGGAATTGCAAACATCTTTCATCTTACCTCTCAAACTCCGAGCGGTCGCATGAGACCGCGAAAAATACCTCTAATAACGTAGTAACATCAAGTGAAACTAGATGGCGCTGGAATGCGAAAATCACGTTTGTTGTATGGGAGCCCCCCTTAATTATTTATTTTATTCTGTTTTTAGTATTTGTTGTTTGAGCAGCAATATAAATGCATAATGTGTTAAAATTTCAACTGTCTAGCTATCATGGTTTATGAGATACAGCCCTGTGACAGACAGACAGACGGACGGACAGACAGACGGACAGCGAAGTCTTAGTAATAGGGTCCCGTTTTTACCCTTTGGGTACGGAACCCTAAAAAATTTACAGAAAACATCCTCAAAATGATAAAAAAACGCAAAGGAATGATTTTGGTATAAATGGCTCTGATGTGCAACAAATCTGACATCACAGACTACAAACATTCAGTCTTTTCAATTCGATTATTATACTTTGAAGTCTGTCACGGGTCGGCTAGTATAGGATCACAACTGTATTTCTAAAGTACTTTAGACATACTCTCAGATCTCTAGGCGCTTAGATCCTTGAAGATGTAAAGGGATAGTCAGAGGCCCGTCCTAACTTAAATAAAATTTAGATAATCAATGTTGTTGTTGTTGTTCCCCTAAAGTGACGATCGTCAGATGACGGTAGCCGCTTCTGTGCAAAGTAGGGCTTCGAAAAAAGGTTTCTCAATTTACCATAAGTATATAGGTACTTTTAACCACTTACCTGGTACAAATTCGGGCGGAACTTACACGGTCTGTGATCGGAAAACTTTCTTACACTTGTACGATTTAATTTACAAAGGGTACGGTCAGCTTCAAAAAATATGTTAAACTTAGTGTTTTTAACATTGGGTAATTTTGATCATGTTTTTATCGATATTTGCAGACATCTTTTAGATTAAAGATTGCTTAGATGGTTTGGGCATGTAGAGAGAATGAATGAAGAAAGATTGACAAAACAGGTATATAAGGCGAGTGTGAATCAAAATAAAAAAATCCTCTTCCAACGTTGGAAGAGGATTCGGAAAACTTCGGCGTATTTTCCTGGACCAAATTGGTGACGTTTTAAAAAAAGGCCAAGTTAAGAGTACTCTAAACCGACGAGTATGCATGAGGAATGTGATGTGAGTAAATGAAGCTAAATAAGTATGTCAGGATCGTAGCAAGTGGAAAGCCGTGATCTCTGCCTACCCCTCTGGAAAACAGGCGTGATTTTATGTATGTATGTATGTATCTTTGAGATTATGGCATCGATAACTTTAGGGTTATATTTGTTAAAATTTAATGACAGAAACACGATCGGTAAAACGGCTTCTATTAACCATTTTTCTAGTATTAGATTCGGATCTAAATAAATAAATGTAAAATATTTTTTTTATAAACAATCATTACCTAAATTAATTACATTTATTTCATTAAATTTTATGCTCTGACTGTACGTGTACTCTGAATATACTCACGTTGATGTTTCGAAACATTTGCCTGATATTTATAAATTACGAGTGCTTTTAGGATAGCTACTAGCTAGTTCACTGTATATAAAACGAGGTTGTTCGCTCATATTTTAAAATTAGCTGTCTCGACAGACGTAGTCATGTCAAATTTCAATAATACCACAGAAAAAAGCACTTTCAGTTTTTTCCCGAACTTTACGCTGGATTTTCATATACCTAACGAATATACACAAAAAATATATAAAAATCAAGCGGCGATGGGCTTGCAACCTGCCACGTATGGAATGCTACTGCAAAATGTGAGCATGTGCCAAATGTAATGTTTGGACGTGCCTCTGACTACCCCGACTAGACATCTTCAAAGGATCTAAGTGTCTGGAGATCTGAGAGGATGTCTACCGTACTTGGGGATTACAATCGTGATCCTATTTTTTTTTTTTAATAAAAATCAATCAAGCCGTTTCGGAGTCGTTTGGTTACAAATATTGTGACACGAGAATTTTATATAGGTACTCTTATTTAAAGATTAAACTCAAGTGTAGAAGAGTCTTGTCTATATTTTGCCAATTTCATATTAATTAAGTCAAGAAAGAGCCTTCTCAGTAGAGATCCCCGATTCGAAAAGACTTCTCTCTTCATTCAGATATAATTATATATATCACTAGCGACCCGCCCCGGCTTCGCACGGGTAGTATGTTATTATACATATAAACCTTCCTCCTGAATCACTCTATCTATTTAAAAAAACCGCATCAAAATCCGTTGTGTAGTTTTAAAGATATAAGCAAACATACATACATACATACAGACGCGGGAAGCGGAAAGCGACTTTACTTTATACTATGTAGTGATCTAAGTAGAAGCTAAATTATGAAGTAGAAATATTTACAATGTTTGTGGTTTTTAACCGACTTCAAAAAAAAGTAGGTTCTTTTAATTATACCCCGCAAAATACGCGAAAAACATGAAGTCGGTTTTGTTTTTAGTTTTTTTAAACGTAATTATTTCGTAGAAAATCGATGTACCAGTTAGTATTCCTAAAAGCGGCGATGAGCTTGCAACCTGCCGTTTGGATTGCTAACTACTGCAAAAAGTGGGTATTGTGCCAAAACGTAATGTTTAAACGTGCCTCTGACTAACCCCTTTAAACAATTTCAAGGATCTAAGCGCCTTGAGATCTGAGAGTATGTCTACCTGTACTTGGGGATTACAGTCATGAACTTTTTATTTTTATAAAAGTAATAAATCAATAGGTTTATAGGTATACCAGATTATACTAGAGATAATTGAAAATGTTTCTATTTACAATTTTCCTACATATAATTTCGGTATTCAGATCAATCTGTTTTCTTCTGTAAATTTTTTAGATAGAATGCAAAAAAATTGTTGCCACGGTTGCCAGGAATACGTAGTGATCTAACTTTTCTGACGAAGGTATTCTAAGGATTCTAAGCAAGTTACGAAGGTTCGAACTTTCTTAAACCGTAGGCGTGCTTTTTGTTATGTCTTAATTTCGGAGGAATAAACAGTTTCCTTAATTGTTTACATAGCTAAAATATTATCTATACCTATAAAATGCTTTGTCCTGAATGACTGACTATCAACGCAGAGCCTAAACCGCTGATCGTAGAGATCTGAAACATGGAGGGTGCGTTCTTTGTATGACGTAGGCATCCGATAAGAAAGGATTTTTCGAAATTCTACCCCGAAGAGGGTGAATGACAGGGGGTTTATATGTATGTTTAAAGACTCATTTGTGCACTGAAATCGGAATAAAAAATTGTAAAATTCGAAAAAATTAAAGTACTTTTTCTATGAGATTATTGAAATTTGGACAGGACAACGTCTGACGCGGGTCCAGCTAGTTTATAAATAAAACGAGTGATAATTTAAGATTCGGTGAGCTTTAAACGTAAGATAAATGTTTTATATCTACAAGCGGATAATTATACACCATTGATCTTTTAATCATCCTCTCCTCCTCTTAGCCTCATGCCACGTGCGACGAATCTGACTGGAACGACTTAAAAAAAAACAAGTGAATTCCGGATTCCCGGGTGGGAATCCCCACCACCTATAGCACAGAAGGCAGAGTTACTACAAACTGATCTGTGAGGCCAGTCATACAAAATAAATAGGATCACGACTGCCCAAGTACGGTAGGACATCTCCAGACGCTTAGATCCTTTGAATATATCTAGTGGGGGTAGTCAGAGGCATGTCCGAACATTATTTTTTGCACATGCCCACATTTTGCAGTAGTCAGCATTCCATACGTGACATGTTGCAAGCCCATCGCCGCTTATAAGAATACTAACTGGTTTCCTCACGATGTTTTCCTTCACCGTTTTAGTAGTAGGTGTAGTCTTAATACACCCTATATACCTAATGTATAGTCATTCGTTAGTACTCGTAGCAAAGAGATATTTAGCAACTTGAGTCGCTGCGGTCATGCAACACGAATAAGCACTCACAACTTTGTTTGCAGATGGAGTTGACGTTCATTTGAGTCTGATGTCATTTTGAACCGACAAAAAAGGACTTTTTAGGGTTCCGTACCCAAAGGGTAAAAGCGGGGCCTTATTACTAAGACTTCGCTGTCCGTCTGTCTGTCACAGGGCTGTATCTCCATGAACCGCGGCATCTAGACAGTTGAAATTTTCACAGATGATGTATTTCTGTTGCCGCTATAACAACAAATACTAAAAACATAATAAAATAAAGATTTAAGTAGTGTATGGGAATACAACAAACATGTTTTTTTGCCGTATTTAATAGATAATGGTATAGAACCGTTCGTGCGAGAGTCCGTCTCGCACTCGGCCGGTTTTTTTTTTAAATCTGTTTTTTGTTACGACAGTAACAGTATTGCAGCTGATTCATGAGAAAACCAAAGCATTAACGTACTTAAATAAGTTCTGAGGCTTTTCCACAAACACTCATCTTTCCTATTTACCTCCGTAAAAGGAGTACTTAAACGTGAAATCTCGTACATCAATCACAATTGCCCCTGAGCTACACCTTCAAGTTTAATTTCGTAAAAAAATGAAATGTAGATCTTCAGAATAATTCCCTTGTCTTTCACGTAGCATTTTAAACGGCTTGTTCATTCTAGTATTTTCGTATTTAAGTCAAGTATCCTCTCAGATCTACAGGCGGGGGTAGTCAGAGGCACGTCCAAACATTATATTTTACACATGCCCACATTTTGCAGTAGTTGCAATTTTCTGTATATCCTACTTCCTATTTATTATAAATGCGAAAGTTTGTAAGTGTTTGTCTGTGTTTGTTACTCTCTCACGCAAAAACGAATGAACGGAATAAAATTATACTTTACAGTAATATAGCTTATACATCAAAATAACACAAAGGCTACTTTTTATCCAGGTACCACCAGTGCAAACCCGAGGCGAGCAGCTAGTCTATATATTAAATTTCTCGAAGTACAAACAGAATTAAGGTTATATAAGGTTACTGTCATCGGATTAGTAACCTGAAATGGCAGTCGGCTTATCACTGATGCCGTAGAACTGATAAACGATGGGAAAGTCTGTTTTTAAAGACCGTGTCTCGGAAAATGTAGTGTACGCCCTTTCGGCTTTGATAGGAAATGCCTTAAGCAGAGGATTAGGCTTGATGGTGAAGAAGCCTATGACAATAAAAAACCGGCCAAGTACGAGTCGGATTCCTGCACTAAGGGTTCTGTACCATTATCTATAAAACACGTTGGCGGATGAGAGCCCCACTAAATATTTATTTTATTCTGTTTTTAGTATATAATGTTATAGCAGCAACAGAAATACGTCATTTGTGAAAATTTCAACTGTTATCACGGTTCATGATCATTCATACAGCCCTGTGACAGACAGACGGACAGCGAAGTCTTAGCAGTAGGGTCCCGTTTTTACCCTTTTGGTACGGAACCCTAAAAACAAATCAACAGTCACTTATAGTCCTGATGGCACATTGGATTTTCTGTATCGTGGATACCAGAAACGATGAATACCATGATACAACAACCAGTGTTATTTTAAGTTACATTTTCTGTATTTCTTTATCTGTACCTTTAGTGACATAAACTTGTTGTTTAAAAGTCCATTAAAATAAATGAAAAAAAACAACACCCAGAGACCTGACCAATATATTTATAAAAAAAAATGCAAAAAAAATTGTCGTGCAGCGGGAGTCAAACCCTCTTTTACGTCTCAGCCGGACTCTCCAACCTCTCCACCGAGAAGGTCATATGTTTTTTTTCCAAGCACGAAGCGCTGCTCTCTTTTTTAGTCTGTGTAGATCACGGGAGCGAAGGAGTCTCACCGACATATTAACAGTAATAATTTAAGGTTAATGCTCGTGTAATTTCGCCCGAGCGACCCGCAAAATCTATGGGTCTTAATAAACGCAGGCGAAATCTACGGTACGTACATACTGCTCTTTAATCTGTGCCGGCGACAATTATTTAACGTAATTGCAGCATTAACATGTTATCCTTAATTTAAATTCAGACAATGTATTGGGTTCACACGGATTCAATTATTGGATGGTTTAATTAAGCTTGTGCCCCAATCTTTATTGTATAGAATTTAAATTGAATTTTGAATAAGTAGATACAGACAGTTGTATAAAAGGGTAGCATTGTATATTAATATTGAGCTTTATTTTGATTATTTATTTTTAAATTAATAAAGAAAGAAAGAAAGAACAAAGAAGCTTACCCTGGTATTCTTAGTTCTTCTCTCCTTGGAGCTTCCATACAACAAACGTGTTTTTTTTACGTTTTTTATAGATAATGGCCTTCGTGCGCGAGTCCGACTCGCAATTGGCCGGTTATTTTTATTATTTGTCACATTGTTTTCGGTACATCAAGTTAAATTTGATAGTATATTATTGATTTGAAAAATTAACCAGAGTTTTATCATATATTTTAACATAACGTGCATAATTAAAAAACGTATGTATGTTTTCATACACAAAAAATAACACATTTATGAACCAACTCGTTGCTATGAAATTATTATTTCAGAGCATTTGGCTTACGTGAGATCTCTGGATAATTGGGAACAGGATCCTGAAACAATTTGTAATCTGATGTTTTTTGTGTGTTCATTATGTATTTTGTTGTTGAGCAAAATATACTGAAACCAAGGAAAATAATAGGAATTCAACTAGCAACTTCACGAAATGCTAATTAATAACCTACTGCAAAATGTGGGAATGTAACAAATGTTTCGACGTGTCTCTGAAAGAAAGTACCTTTAGATATCTTCAAGGATTTGAGAACATAGAGATCTGAGAAATGTTTACCTTACTTGGGAATGGGCTATTTGACAAGATTTTGAAAACCATTCTAGATACTACTGAATAAGTAACTGTGGAACCCATAAAAAATATTATTTTCAATGCTTTTAAGTATTGGCCCTAAAAATGTAAATAAAATATCGAAAATTTAAATAACCCGCAAAAACGCTTTATTATGCACAATGGCGTCGCAGTAGTTTTTTTGTGACGTTACATGCTTGTCAACAAATAAACAAACGTCAAGTTTTTCAAGGCAAGCGATGACATATTGACAAGCATGTTACGTCATCATCGATTCGACCAATCATGACTGTTAGTGTCACGTGACTGGCGTTTAAAAAAAGAATATTTTAATTATAGGTTTTTTAATAAATCATTATTTATTTTCAAGTTATTTTACTCCATAACGCTTTATTAAAGCATAATTTACATAGATTACTAGCCTATTACGTGATCTTATTTACAACTAGCTGACCCGTGCCCGCTTCGCTGGGGGACAGATAGTTTCACATCTGGTATTCCGATATTCCAAAATTATAACCAATAAGTTGCCGAGGACTAATAGCTATATAACAAAAAAAGTTTTATCAAAATCCGTCCAGTAGTTTTTGCGTGAAAGCCAGACAACAGACAGACAGACAGACAGACAGACAGACAAAAATTTCAAAATGTTTTTTTTTGGCTTGTGTTACTTGTATGAAGACCCCTAGGAGTATTTTTTTTAGTTTTTATTCAATGTACAGAATTTAACTCTTTTACAGTTTTATTATATGTATAGATTTATTATTGCCCATGTATTCTCTAACAAATATCTAGGCAACATTAAAACACAGTATACTGTTTTTTATCTCAAGATTTATATCAAGCAAATAAGAAAATAAACTCATAAAAATGAAATCAGAAACTCGTACGGAACATATTCGCTACGGGACGGAGTGTCAGGGCAATCCTCTTATTTCATTTGTCAGAAGATGGCCGACGCTGACAATGCGCCACGTCACACGAGCAAGACTGATGTCTATATCACTGCTGTTTTTATGAAGAATGATTTATTGAGCATCTGAGTTTACTGGCATAATGTTAGACATGTTTTTTTAAGTGACCCAAAACAGATATTATCGCAAAATATAAAATAAAATGGGAAATGTCAGTTGAGGATGCGGTAAGACGCACTATTTTTTTAAGTCGGGCGATATGTCCCTTGCTGATCTGATGATGAAGTCAAGAGCTGTTCAAGTGACACTCCTTAGTTAATACTTCGATTGGATAAAAACTATACATTCTTGTCAAGTTCCGATAACAATGTTATATAATGTGACAGGTGATAGCGCGCTTGTGCTCGATGGTTTAAATGATTTTGCAAATTACTTGCTTGTCGCTGAAATAATATTTTTCAACATTTTATGTCGAGTGACATGTCCCTTAGTGAAAATGTGGCATAAACACCATTATACTTTTTGGTGTAACAGTACACTAACCCTGAAGACACGAAGTTACATTGGCGAGTGTAACTCATTCTCTCGCTAAAACAGTCCGGCTAAAGTTAAGAGTGATTATACTTTTTAAATATTTTAAATAGAAATACGGCTAATTACCACGTGTTTTCTTGTAATGCTGGCGTTTCGAGATAATTCAGATGATCTTAATCATGAGCATCGCCCGCGACCGCGATCAACGGCAGATCGGCGAATACTATACTGATATATGAATATATACTGTCAAATTTGTAAATATACATAGGTTAAACCTGATTTCAAACGAATATATATGATCAATACTGCCGCCAATCACATCTAATATCCTGAAACTAATTAAGGTACACCCACTGCAATTCGCCTACGATCTAGTGCGAACATAAATTGTGATGGAGAGGAGCCCCGGGACTTGTTTAATTTCACGACTGAATAAATCCAAATGTTATATCGTGGAGACCGTCCTAGTGACGTATCCATCTGGTCCGTCCATAAAATTCAACTACCTCCCCGAATTGCTGAGGCACCCTTAATATGTCAGGGTTTGACAGTGTTTTAATTTCATTAAAACCCCTCTTCGGTGATAATAAAAGCAACACGGCACTTGTAGCCTTTTCTCATTCACTCAGCTGTAGGCATAATAAACTGTAATAAAATATATAATAGGAATAGCAGACCAGTGACAGACGTTGTCCTGTCCAAATTTAAATAATCGCATAGAGTAACGTACGTTGCTATGACGACTGATGTCAGAATTTTTGCACATCAGCGCTACCTATATTAAAATTTTCCCTTTTGCGTTTTTTTATCATTTTGGGGATGTTTTTCGTATTTTAAAGTAGTATATTTTTTATTTGGGCATTATATCTACATCTACAGCAAATTTTATCTCCGTTTTGTCATTTAAGCTAGATTGAGACACAAACATACAATCAAACTCACAAACTTTCGCATTTATAATATTATTAGGATTGGATTATCCTACGAAAGCAACCCACCTCAAATTTGTATTCTAAGTACAATGTATTTTTACTCTAGTCTAGTCTCTAGTCTTACAAGGTCATTATTATCACCGCAATATTAGTGTAGTGTTTTTTAGGGTTCCGTACCCAAAGGGTAAAAATGGGACCCTATTACTAAGACTTCGCTGTCCGTCTGTCTGTCACAGGGCTGTATCTCAAGAACGGTTATAGCTAGACAGTTAAAATTTTCACATATAATGTATTTATGTTGTGGCTATGACAACAAATACTAAAAACAGAATAAAATAAACATTTAACTGGGGCTGCCATACAACAAACGTGATTTTTGCAGTTGTTTATAGATAATCGGAACCCTTCGTGCGCGAGTCGTGCGTTTATTACTAACAACAAACTCACGATGCAAATGTCCGGCTGACTCTTAACATAGTAATAAAAACCTAACCCACCGGTTAGTGATTGCACAATTATGCGACTCCAGGCACACCACTCGGAAACATAAAATATGAAAGCCAGCTCGAACAATTTAGCTCCAACAAAACCTGCAAGCAAAGTGAATATACTAATAAGATTAGCATAATTGCGTCGGGCGAATGCACGCCAAACTATAGCTTTTCATAATTAGCAACCGTTGTAAAATTAATGCGTTGCATTTTATACCAAAATCGGGATGATTTTGGTATAGATGGCGCTGGTTTTGCGTTTTTTTTATCATTTTGGGATGTTTTTCTCTCTGTCTTCTTCTCTTTTTCTTTCTATCGTTTAGGCCTGATTGAGGCACGAACATACAAACAAACTCACAAACTTTCACATTTTTAATACCTATTATGTTAGGATAGGACTAGGATTATATTTTTCGAAAACACCTAGTTGGACTTATCACGACAGAAGACCTAGTTAAATCCTAACAACAAATTATATTCATATTATATTCTTTTATTTATTGCTCCAGTTGGTTACAAAGGTTATTATTGTTACGGATTGCTCATAAATCCATTACAGGCTCTATACAAATCTTAAGTATCATTTTTGCCTAAATGCACATAGCATATTTTATTGATAAATTCTTGAATAAATAAAATAAAAATAGGATCACAACTATAATATTCTAAAAGACATACTCTCAGATCTCAAGACGCTTAAATCTAATGAAAAATCTTTGATAATGTCTACAAGGGGTAGTCAGAGGTATGTAATAACATTATGTTCGGCACGATACCCACATTTTTGAATCAAATTCAAATTCAAATTCAAATTCAAAAATCATTTATTTCAATAAAATCACAAGGATCACTTTAAAACGTCTTAGGAACTAGGTGAAGCTACGCCGATTCCACGCGACCAAGCCTAGAAGAATCAGGCAACAAACACGGCTTGGGGTCTACTATTTTTTTTAATGATCCTTTCCTTAATGCTATGTAGAGCTCCAGTGTGGTGCCAATCGAACAAGGTGAAGGCTCAAACAAGAATTATAATTAAAAGTACCTACTACTTAAGTACGTACAACAATTAAAAAAATAACTAAAGAGAATAACATACTAATGATATTCAACAATTCATCAACAAATGCTTACGAAATGAATAATTAATATATGAAAAAAAAAACACTTTTATCTAGTACATAATGTTGTTGCAACTCAAAATCAACGATGATTTGAAGAACAAAAGCTCAATAGTCTTCATAAACCTCCTCTCGTCGTTTTTACTTCGAAACACAAAATACAGGTTGATTATTTACAAACAGATACAGATCGAAAGTGCAGGTAATAATTTATGAAGCACTGACTTACACAAATACAGCAAATAATATTTTACATACTCAATTATGTATTAATGAGGCGTTCGTTTTACGTTAATATTATTGAAAAATAAACAAAATACCATTAAAAATTCAGTTGAAATACTTGTTCATTAAGGCATGGTTCACTGGCTCTTAAAAGAACATATTGTACACAATAAAATGTATTTTAATGAGAGGGTGCTTTATAAGTGCGTTCAACATTTTATTTAAATAATTTTTGTTTAAATATATTTTTTTAAATTAAGATTTCATAAATTCTAGGGCTCTAGTATTCGTCAAAAGAAATCCAACGAGCCCAAAACACGACGTGGTTATGTTAGTTTCTATGGCTATATCTTAGCTCCCTCGTCAGACTAGCTCTCTAGTACCATAAGATTACATTGTCATTGGAGAATGATAGGTATGCAAAGTTTTATCTCAATTCGACTATTTACTGAGAAGTCTCGTTAAACAGCTCCTCATTCCATCATCAGATCAGCTCGCTGTCACCATATTATTGCATTGTTATCAAAGTTACTTAAGTATGAAAAATTTCAGCTCAATCGGTTGATGAAAACTACTTCAAATTTGAGTTGCAAGATTCCACATAAACATAGTTACATAAATTGCAAGTTAAATAAAAGATTTTAAAAATAAACATGTTCATATTTGTTAAGTTCTAGCGTAGAGAAAGCTAGTTTCTTAAGAACGGATGACCGTCACGATCGTCATAAGTCACGGACGTAATAAGACGGTATTAAAAAGCTATAACGAATTTTGGCTGGTATTTTGGGTTTGCGAGCTGTTAATCGTACATAGGGAATAGTAACTAAATACTAAGCTGTACTAAAAAGTCTAGAGCCAAAGATAATATTATACAAGTACAAAACCTTTAACTGTGTAGTAGGTATACTAAAACGAGCCTTGAGACGTATTTTTTTATAAAAAAAAGTATTTGTTGTAAAAACTGACACCATATACACACATAAAAAATAGGATCACGACTGTAATCCCCAACTACGGTAGACATCCTTTCAGATCTCCGGCTGCTTATAAGAATTAACTGGTTTTCTCGAGATGTTTTCTTCATAATTTTGAGCAATTAATAATAAGTAGGTATATTTTTTGTATTAAAAAATATGTTGCAAACCTTTGGGTTGAATGACTAGGTACCTCTGGCTATTATTTGACATATTTTTCATTATTAGCCGACATGATCAAATTATAATGAAGGAACTTCAATTAGACCCTTGACGCCTTCCATGCTTGATGTGACTGGTTGCCTAACCTTACACTTATGGTGCGTTCTACTCCGAGCAGAGTAGAGTGTGAATTGGTCAATTTTTGACGGTCAGTGCGAAATTTTTGGTAAATTTTTCTCGCTACTCCACCCAGCTTCGCGTTAGTGGGAATGTGTCTTTAGTCTCCGCTATGTCGCTCACGTCGTGTTTTACTTGCTTTTGGTGATCAAAATCTCATAATATACGAGTACATACATACATAAAATCACGCCTGTTTTCTTGAGGGGTAGGCAGAGATCACGGCTTTTCACTTGCTAAGATCCTGACATACTTCTTTAGCTTCATTCACTCTCATCATGTTCCTTATGCATGCTCGTCGGTTTAGAGTACTCTTGACCTGCCCTTGAAAAACATCAAACAATTTGGTCTATCGAAATAATATGTCTCAATCTCGCTAGTGATACATCAGCCGCCTCAGCACGTTTACAGCTTTTCGGACACTCCGTATAAAAGTTTAAAATCCAATACACAATGCAGGGCGGTTTCCCGCAGAGTAAATATTCAATAAGAGAAACAGCGTATTGTATCGCAGCCAGTCAGTTTGTTCACTATCCAATATACAGGATATTGTTTTGGCGGTATTGAAACTGAAATACTCGTAGGTAAAGCTAAAAACGTATTTTTGCCAGAAGAGACCCGCGTCCTAAATCCGACGAGAATTTGCATGGCTCACTTTAACTGCATGCTGCAAATGTAGTAATAAATGAATCTATTCTAATTTGTTTATTGCGAATTTCCGCCTCCTTAATTCTGGGGTCCCACGGCCCGCGTTTTCACGCGCCAGACCGCGCCAAGGCGGACGGACGCGCCGTGGGAACGATGCATCCGTGGTGGCCCGTGCTCGGAACGCTTTGTACGCGACGCGCCGGACGCATACAGGCGGAGCGTCATCCAGCGCGGCCCGTCGTTTTACGCGCCGTGGGACCCCGGCTTTACAGTAGCGAGGATGCGCTACAGTGTCAACATGACACGGAACTCCAGGAAGCAGTTTTATATGAAAGCTGCGTAGTATTGCAAATAAGCAAAAACAAATATGACTTTGTGTGCTAGCACAGTCAATGTAAAGAATTTTAGCAAATATTCTACCTAGAAAGGAAAAGAAGAGAAGTTGGCTTTTGACCGCTGTGGAAAAAAAATACTCTTTTTATTACTCTGTTAGTATTTTCAATTATTTTTCTTGTTTGAGCCTTCGTCTTGTTCGATCGGCACCACAATGGAGATCTACATAGCATTTAGGAAAGGATCATCGAAAAATATGATAGGTACCAAGCCGTGTTTGTTGCCTGATTCTTTTAGGCTTACCCTCGTATTCAAGAACGACACTATGAGAACACGCAGCCACAGTGAACGAAATCTTTTTCCATAAAAATCACTTTATGTGTTGTGCGACACTGCATAGTGTGACTAGAGGCACATTGTCGTGTGCCTCTAGCCAAAGTTGAGCTCTAAAGGCACACGGTAGCGTGCGCCATAGTGCCGCTCAACACAAAAAGTGATGTTTATGAAAAAAGATTTCGTCCACTGTGGGTGCGTGTTCTCATAGTGTCGTTCTTGAATACGAGGGTTAGTCGCGGGGAGCAAGCGTAGCTTCACCCAGCTCCTAAGACGTTTCAAAGTGATCCCTGTGATTTTATTGATATAAAACCTTTTGACTTCGTATAAACTGAAAGCAAACAACAATCGAACCCGTATCTGAGGTAAATCAGACGGCATTCTAAATAGGCAAGTTACAAAAGAAAACAATTTTTTCAATCGGCGAACTTTTACGACACAAAGAGTAAGTACGGATTTGCAGCGTAAACCCTGCCTTTCTAACTTAAGAAATTTCACTTAAGAAACAAAAGTACTCTAATAAAAGAAGAACAATCATAAAAAGGGAGACGTAAGCAGGCATTTTCTTAAAAAAATGGGTGATGGCGCTCTCGTATTGAATTCGAGGGGCTGTTTCCATTTCTAGATTAAATTTAAACATATCTCGAGATTACTTTGACTCGGGTTATGTTGATGGCACTCTGGAATAACATATTTTCATACTCAAGCACGTGCCTACAGTGAAACAGATTGAACATCATTGACTTTCGATAAAAATAAATATTTATTTTTCTCTTTATATCTTACAAAAAGCCGTGTTGGCCGAGTGGAATGTGCCTCGACTTTCAATCCGAAGATCGCGGGTTTGAATTTTCCGTACATCCATAGATTTTTATTACAAGCTTTTATTAACTTGCAATGTATGTATGTAACTATGTTTGTTAAAATGGAATCTTGCAATTCAATTTTGAAGCAGCTATCACCAACCGATTGAGCTGAAATTTTGCATACTTATGTAACTTCGGTGATAATGCAATAATATGACCATGAGCTGATCTGATGATAGAGTCAGGAGCTGTTCAACAGAAACTCACAACGGAACTCCTTAGTAAAAACTCTGATTGAGTAAAAACTTTGTATTATTGTCAAGTTCCAATGACAATGTTATATTATGTGATAGGTGCTCGATTGTTTAATGATTTTACAAAAGCTTATCATTGATAAATATTAATATACAGAAAACTTATTCTGTTCAAAACATTTGCGCATTATACGGTGAAGAAAACATCATGAGTTAGCATTCTTATAAGCGGCGATGGACTTACAACCTGTGACGCGGTCATGTGTGGAATAATAATTACTGCAAAATGTGAGCATTTGCCAAATTTAATGTTTGGGTGTACCTCTGCTAACCCTTTTAGACAAGAATCTGAGCATCTGAAGATTTGGAAGGATGTCTATTGTACTTGGAGGCTACAGTTGTGATAGTATATTTTTTATGTTACATATTAAGCCATAACAGTAGAGCGAGCCATTTTATCTTACAAGTAAAGCAATACCTAGTAGTAATGTGAGCTAAACATAATAACAGACGGTCACAGTAAACAAGAAAGAAAGCTTTCTCAGAAGAAAACATTTCTAACGTTGTAATAACTAGTTTAAGACGCTGCCAGTCGACGATTATTTTTGTTCGAAACGAAAAAAGAAATACTTGTGAACAAGCCACATCTCCTATTTTATAATGTATAGTATATGTGAATAAAGATGTACCCATCTTTAATCACTTCGATAAATAATCCTACCGACCGCTGCAATGATGACAAACACACGTCCGCGCGTGGTCCGCCTTAGCTTTTCGAATAAATTAATGATATAAATTATGTATAATTACTTATCAAAAATCTATCCTAATAGAAATCTAGATCTACATATTACCTATCTTTAACAATAAATCACAAGTTGATTTTAATAGTAGGTATATAAAATATTTCGATCATAAATTCTAAAACGTATCATTTTGAAATAATATTTTTATCGTGAAAAGTTTCTGCTATTATGTTTTCACCTTAATAGAAATCTAGGTAGGAACCTGAAGTAATATACTTATAAAAATAGGAGATGTGGCTTGTTCAGAAGTATTTCTTTTTTCGTTTCGAAAATGAGCAATCAGCGACTGGCAGCCTCTTAATATCGAAGACTAATTAATATAGCTTTACGCTACGTTATTACAAGGTTTCGGTCGCTAATCGGTGGACTTTACAGTGAAAATTAATACGAAAACGTTTTATGTACTTAGGTACTGAAGAATAGTTGGTTAACTCTGTTTAAATAGAAGACAAGAAAAGTTTCAAGTTTTAAGTATGTTTTAACAAATTGGGATTAAACACTGCAACTTAATTATATTTATAAGATAATAGAGCTTCTATAGGTAAAGTGTCTGGATAAATCAAAATATGTACATAATTCTACTTCCTACTAATATTATAAATGCGTAAGTTTGTGAGTGAGTGGGTGTGTGTGTGTGTGTGTTTGTTACTCTTTCACGCAAAAACTACAGAACGGATTCAAATGAAACTTTACATAATACTTTACATTATTTACATCATATACTTTACATTATTACTTTACATATAATTTATACATCAGAATAACTCATAGACAACTTTTTATCCAGGTACCACCCGTGAGAAGCCGGGGCAAGCAGCTAGTATTTACATAAAATGGTAACTAGCATTAAATTCGCGTATGAACATGACTTTCATTGTGCAATAAATAATATATAACTATACAAAAAAAGTACATGAGTATTATACCAGTTATCTAATTTCCATTCCCATTACCATCCCCAAAATTTCATTTATAAAAAAAATATGGCAGCAAAAATAGCAGTAATGTGTGAAATATAAAAAAAAAATCAAAGGCGACTCTTAAATGCAACATTTACAATAAGTTAGTGCATTACACCTAACTTCTCTTCCAAAGTATTTTTCAAAGTAAACATTATTGAGGAAAGCTCAACTCAGCCCAAGGGACACAAATTACCGTAGCTGTTTCCTGCGGAGCTGCTTCCGGGGTTTTATTAAAAAATTCAATTTGCCCTGGCCCGGGTACGACCCCACACCTGGCTTAGGGTAATTTAGTCGCGTTTAATCCCGGAATCACTACTTACCCGCGCTGATTACACGGTAAAAACGCACAAGTATCTTTTCATATTTGAGCGGAAATATTTATTCCGGGTACTGTGTTGCCAACTTTAAAGGCTAAAGTGGCAATTTGTTGCGAAGTAAAGATACAATAATATATTAATCATTTTAAATGTCTAACAAACAATTTTGTGTAATTTCCTTTTAAACATTCATTTAACTGACATAATCTTTAATATGGTTTTAATACATCAATTTTAAACAAAAATAATATATCGTTATATATAAAACTCATGCGTCCTGACTGATTCATTCACCGATCTATAAAACCAGCCTAAACTACTAGTTCTAGGATCACGACTGTAATCCCCAAGTACGGTAGACATCCTCTCAGATCTTCAGACGCTTAGATCCTTAGAAGATGTCTAGTGGGGTAGTCAGAGGTACGTCCAAACTTTACATTTAAATTCAAATTCAAATTCAAAAATCATTTATTTCAATAAAATCACAAGGATCACTTTGAAACGTCTTAGGAACTAGGTGAAGCTACGCCGATTCCACGCGACCAAGCCTAGAAGAATCAGGCAACAAACACGGCTTGGGGTCTACCTTTTTTTTTATGATCCTTTCCTTAATGCTATGTAGAGCTCCAGTGTGGTGCCAATCGAACAAGGTGAAGGCTCAAACAAGAATAATAATTAAAAGTTAAAAGTACCTACTACTCAAGTACGTAGGTACCGCAATAAAAAAAAATAACTAAAGAGCTTCAGCACAAATTCAAAAAGCAACACACGCTACACTTGATTTAGAATTAAAACTTACAGATAAAATAACTATTTGCTTAAAAATAATTAAAGTAGACAAATGTTACACAAAATGAAATTAAGTACCTAAATCAATATTTAGCTGTCGAGTGGCAGAGCGACATCAGGCCACGAGGATTTATCATTTATATAATCATCTACAGTATAATACGCTTTGTTTATAAGATTATTCTTTATGTAGGATTTAAATCTTCTAACGGGAAGTTTTGTTGCGTTTTCTGGCAGTTTATTATAAAATAGTATACAATTCCCCATAAACGACCCCTTCACTTTTTCTAATCTAAATTTGGGTATGTACAATTTGTTCTTATTTCTTGTGTTAATACTATGTACATCACTTTTTTTCTTAAAGAAAGCCATATTCTTATGAGTATACAGTAAGTTTTCATATATATATTGTGAGATTACTGTGAGAATGTTAATTTCTTTAAATTTTTGTCTCAAAGAGTCCCGGGACTTCATTTTATAAATGGCACGTACTGCCCGTTTTTGTAAAACAAAAATAACTTGAATGTCTGCTGCCTTACCCCAGAGAAGAATTCCATACGACATTACACTATGGAAGTAACTAAAATAAACTAGCCTAGCTGTGGCTTCATCGGCCAGCCGCCTAATCGTGCGGACTGCATAGGCAGCGGAACTAAGTTTACCAGCAAGTGTTACAATATATTTGGCACATGTCCACATTTTGCAGTAGTTAGCATTTCATACGTGATAGGTTGCAAGCCCGTCGCCGCTTATAAGAATACTAACTGGTTCCCTCACGATGTTTTCCTTCACCGTTTTGAGCAAATCCATTGTTGCACGCCGGGATTCGAACCCACGACCTTCAGATTGAAAGTCGAGGTACCTCCCACTCGGCCAACGCGGCAACGCGGCAACGCGGCTTTTTCATCACTAGTTCTAGAAATTTGAATTTTTAGAGTGTATTTCTTTCCGTGTGTAGGCGTGCACTAAAAATTGAATTTCCAAAATTCAACCATTAAGGGGCTATAGCGGGGGTTCAAGTATGTTTGAAAAAAACTTCAGGTGAAAGAAACCACGAGAGTTTATACTAGTATCGTTATAAAATTACTATATCTAACAAAATTATGTCTGTTGGTAACAGTACCGTTCGGGTTAACGACCTTTATATCGCTTTATAGGTGACCTTAAATTCATGAATTTTTGGAGTGTCTTTATTCCATGGCATGAAACCTTTTTGGCAGAGAAAATAAACGGGTATATTAAATTGTCATATAATATAAAACTCATACGTTACTAACTGACAGACTGACTGACAATGAACGCAGGGCATATCATCTAGAAGCATGAAATTCAGAAATAAACTCATGGTGTAAGGTGCAATAAGGAAGAAATCCCCAAAATGGGGGTTGAAAATAATAATAATAATAATGCTTTGTTTGTTTCTAAATATAACAGTGTTTGAGGTCTCCATTTAAGTATGAAAATACCTGTGTTAGGACACCTCGCTCTTCCATATCATAATATCGAATACTTAGATTAAGTTTTAAAAAGAAGTTTATGTAATATAATAATTGCTACAAACGCTAATCAAATATAATTTCTAAAAATAAATAAGTATAATAATAACACACCAAAAAGAATGCATCCTACAAATTTCAAGTTTCTAAAGTATTTTAGGTAGTGTGTTGATTGATCAGTCAGTCAGTCAGTCTGTTATGCTAATGTTTTATATAACTACCAGTCGAAAGCGTTTAATTTAGAGCTATTATTTTATTTCGCCTTTAATTTAATCGCTGAGTTTCATGTCTATTGCTCATCAACAATGAAACAAACATAACAGTTTTATGTATATCCAATTCTAGGCACAAGCATGAGCCGTAAACCATAAAACCTACGCCGTAGACGTGCTACGATTTATCGTAGTCTACGCTGCTACGAGATTTGTATGATAGCTACGCTACGCTGACGAATGCAATATCACTGTTTACGCGTAGTTAACATTGTTATTGGATGAAAACTCGTAAGCCTTGTATCAACAAAGTAGAATAGATACTGCGAGGATAGAATACAAAAGTTTTGTTTGTCACAAAATGTTTTCTACAACAAATAAATCGGTCTCTCATAGGGAGTAAACGAAAAATAGCTTCAACTAATGAAAAAACGATACGGGAATAAAGATTTTAAATAGAAAATAATCACGTTTTCTTTCTAATTACCACGTTTTTCCTTTGCATTGCTGACGTTTCGAGACAATTCAGATGCTCTTCATCATGAGCATCGCCCGCGACCGCGATCAACGGCAGATCGGCGAAATTATTTTCTGTATAGTTTTTAACAAGGCGATACTTATACTGCCGCCCGATATGCCTAACACACGTCACTAATCAAGACGCGTGGCAATCCGTGCGGAGAAGCGGTCGAATGTTCTAAATTTACGGAAAATTAGAGACATCATAACTATCAAACATTAAACCAAACGGTTTTTATTAGTCAGTAGGTTGGTACCTACCTACTTCCTACTATGATAATCCATCTATATATATAAAAATGAATGTTTGTCTGTAT
The DNA here is from genome assembly GCA_912999785.1 of Hydriomena furcata. NCBI lineage: Eukaryota > Metazoa > Arthropoda > Insecta > Lepidoptera > Geometridae > Hydriomena > Hydriomena furcata. The sequence continues at coordinate 11,398,810 of OU538828.1, read as the reverse complement.
GTCGTTTATAGAATCGTAAACTATGCATTTTATCATGTGATGATCTTTAGCAAAGTTGTTGTGTATGAGCACACGAAGGTTTCTGAGTTGGTGGCGTAGCAACGCGCAAAGGGTACAGCTAGTTATGTTATAAAATAACTGTTCAACATTCTTATATTTTAAGCTTAAATCAGTTGATTTTTAACAAACGTGTTTCAAATCAATTTAACATCCCAACTCTATAATCATCTATAATCTCATCTATAATATAAAAATCAATGCCACTTTTCGTTGTAATTTTATAATTCAAGAACGGGCTCACTTATCCAAACCAAATTTATGCTTTGTTCGGACTATTTAGTAGATAGTTTATGTAAAGTTTCCATAAAATCGGTAGACTTTTTATGCAAGTACCACCAGTGCAAAGCCGGGGCGAGCAGCTAGTATTGTATAAAACCTTGATCACAATGACAGTAAATATTACACCCTCCCATAAATACAAACCGCAAAGCATTTTTTCCAACAGAACTTGTGTGAAAAGCCAGACGTGGAAAGAACTTTCCACATTTACCTACAGAAAGTTAATGAACTCACAACGAACACAATAAAAGAGCAACATTGTGCACTGCAGTTTATTGGCACGACAAACTACAAAACTCACTGACATTTATTGAGGGTGATTGTGTATTTATGGGCTTTTAATGTCGCAGCACATTACCAGAGCGACATTAGCAAAGAAAGCATTACTATTGTGAGTACATGTGATACGTGAATCGGAAAGGACTGTAGTTTTTCTTAGGTATTCGCATATGACGTCACAAGATAGGGTTCTTAGTGTTGTTGAATTTGTAAGTTTATTGCGATGGAGATGCGGTGTTTATTCACGAGACGGCGGTAATAAAAATCTGTTTGTTGGCTTTCAAACTTATTCAAAGAAACTGGCTTTGATACTGCATAATGTCTTTTAGTTCTGGGTACCTATCGCTAAAGGCCTCTTCTACTGTAGTATATGAAAAATGGAGTATAATAATAACAAACTAGGACCAAAGAAATAGAACATAGAACAATGGGAATCTCTTTTTAACTGACATCAATAAAAGGAGGTGTTCGATTCATTTTATTTGATTAACAAATTTATTTTAGTTGATTTTTTAAAATTAAAAATACACCTGACCGATTCATATTTTTTTTTTTCATATTCTATGCTAAGTTAGCGATCACTATTTGTGTGATGGTTCACTTTTTAATAGGACCGAACTTGGAAACAAATGGTTTAAGTTTTCGTTAATACATCTTCCTTTGAAGGCCGCAATAAACCGATTCTATTCCACGTTTAAAGGCAATCAAGCTAACTACAGTCATACCTATACAAATACCTATCTACGCCTCTATTGATTACATGATGTAATACAGACATGGCGCCGTGTCTTCGCTAAATTAATCCAGTCAACAGGTCAGTACATAACGTGTACATAACGTGTACGGTGACGTGTACAGCGTGTACAGTATTATACTGTCACGAACACATCAGCACCTTGTAAGTCGTTATTGACTGAGCTCAAAATGAAGATTGGTATGTACCTACAGTTGGGGAAAATAATAAAATGAGCAAGTTCTGAATATTTTTTGTATGTTTGAGATATAAGTGTTTCGTTATAAATACTTTTAAAGAAATAAGTGTCACTTTTTACTAACTTTTAATGATAGAATTTCAATTTTAACCATCAATATGCGACAATTTTCAAATGATCGCGTAAATTATGTGTATTGTGGAGAAACAGGCGTAGCTATATCTAGCTCCTTAGACGTTTTAAAATAATCCCTGTGATTTTATTGATATAAATACATTTAACTTTGACATTAACATTTTAAAATTCCAAGTGTAAAATTAAATTAATTAGGTCACGACTATTGTACTTACTAATAATACTATTATTACCAACTATAAACGTGGAAGTTTGTGAAGATAAAAATGTATATAACAATACATTTAACATACGTTCAATCACTTCATAATAAATTCATACCAAAGGTTTTTAAAGCCATTCTACAAAGGAATAAATAAAGAAAAAAATATTCCGTCGTAAGAAATGCGAGTCTATAGCACTTCCTCCAGGACAAAAGCATTATGAACGTGTAAGCACGAGTAGTGAAAAAGCTGTGAAAAATTTCAATTCAAAAACACAAAGCTTTGTGAAAGGAACTAAAGAGGTTTCTAAAAAAAATGTTTTTGAAAATGTTTGGTTGCACATATAACCTTTGCGTAGAGGCTGAATAGGGCCGAACCCAAAACTTTATTGATATCACTTTTCGAAGCAAAAACGCTAAGGTAAAATTGAATAAAAACCGGCCTACTCGCTTCTTCTGAAATACATAATCTGTGAAAATTTCAGTTGTCCAGTTATCACGGTTCATCAGATACAGTCAGACGGACAGACGGACGGGCAGACGGATGGACAGACGGACGGACAGACGGACGGACAGACGGACGGACAGACGGACTGACAGACGGAAGGACAGACGGACGGACGGACAGACGGAAGGACAGACGGAAGGACAGACGGACGGACAGACGGACGGACAGACGGATGGACAGACGGACAGACAGATGGACGGACAGACGGACAGCAAAGTCTTAGTAATAGAGTCCCTAGGTACGGAACCCTAAAAAAGTATCAATGACAGTATCAATTTCGATAAAATAAACTGTGTGTTTAATGCCATATCAAATCAAATCATTTATTCAGAACAAAATACTTGTACTTTACAAAATAAAAACTAATACAAAAGTTTAAAAACTATGCGGCAGCTTCAACGCCCACCTAATGCGTGTAGTTTGTAGTGCGTGTAGTGTAAGCCTATTATATCCTACTAGCGACCCGCCCCGGCTTCGCACGGGTAGCATGTTATTATACATATAAACCTTCCTCCTGAATCACTCTATCTATTGAAAAAACCCGCATCAAAATCCGTTGTGTAGTTTTAAAGATATAAGCAAACATACATACATACATACAGACGCGGGAAGCGGAAAGCGACTTTGCTTTATACTATGTAGTGATAATGTAAAGCAAGGTACTCACTAGTAAGCCATAACTGTAAGTTCTTACGTTACTGTATGTAGATAAAAAATCAGAATAAATAAAAGGAGAACTTGGGGGAACTTGTAATCCGAAAAACCACCCCTAAATGATAAAAAAACGCAAAAAGGATGATTTAGGTATAGATGACGCTGATGTGCAAAAAATTAAATCTCAGACCGAAAACATTGAGTTGTCATAGCAGTACCAAAAACAGTCATACGTACACACTCTATCTGTTTCTGACTCGTTACTGTATCTGTTTTTGACGTCTAGTGAGTACCAACTTTAAATGCGAATGTACTTGTACTCCGATGTCAAAGTGGCGGAAGTGGAAAATGCACTCAACAAAAATTGAGTCAGTTTGTATCACCCCAACAGTACGAGCTACGATACAATGATTCTGGCGCCATCGACCACACAGCCTAGACTCCTCATGCAAGACGAACACTCAGACAACACATATGGGCTACAAATCCTGTGTCCGCTCAGTTCACGACGCGCCCGCGGCGGGTTTGACATTGAACCGGCCAATCAGAATGCACCCACCCGCACACCTCAACGTTCTGACAGAATTGTTTGTTTAAGACGAGTAGGTAATAAATGTTTTTGATGAATGCAGAATCGTTTTTTCATCACCTTAAGGATATAATCTAGATAAATTACAGACAGAAACACGATTGGTGAAACTTTTCTCGATAGATTTATTTTCCAAAGTTGGCTTATCATAAACACTAGTTTCGTTTTTAATCAAAACTATGAATAGCTAAACCGTTCATTTTTATATAATTCGTTTGATAATCATACTAGCTAAGTAAATTAAAGACAGTTTGATGGTTATCAAGATAATGCAGTTTTATCACTTTTTCCGTCTTATCCGAGTAGACTCAGATAAGACGGAAGATAAGAATTTCACTTATCAGAGATAAGTGAAATGAAGCATTTAGGCGTCTATTGAGCTATGTGGTCTATGCCCCAACAGTACCAACTCGTACCTACATTTCTCTACGATACAATGATCCTGGCGCAGACGGGATCTGTTAGACGAACAATGAACCGGCTGCTGGCAACTACCCGATAGATTGATATCGAAAGCCTTTGTATGAACCAGTCATTAAATTATTAATTCATATCATTGGTAGTAATCTTGGCTTTATGAACATTTACCAAACCTTTGAAATATCGATACTATTCAATTTGACGCCATTTTGAGGGTTCCGTAGTCCGTACGGCGTAAAGGCGTGGGCGTAATGTTTCGCATTGTATTAGTAGTGTGTCTGAGGCTATGCTTACTAGACCGATTCGTCATCAGTTGCCTGTCCAGTTATGTAAAAGGGATGGAACGGTCTAGTGAGCATAGACATATAGCAATCAATACAAATTATGATCATTTCGCTTGGTAGAGGAAAAACAAATGTAATGATCATAATGGTAGACATTCTCTCATGTACACTAGCTTCCACCAGTGACTTGGCCCGCGTGGTACCTAAATAAAAAGTAGCCTATGTGTTATTCTGATGTATAAGCTATATTATTGTAAAGTTTCATCTAAATCTGATCAGTAGTTTTTGCGTGACATCTAAACATGAAATTTGACATAATGTCCACTTTTGGATTAGGTAGCACCCATCGCATTTTATAACTGAGAAAATCAATTTATTAAACATAAAAATATCACGGTAAGTTCCCGGAATCAATTCAAATGAAATCCAATCAAAAAGTATTTATTTTGAGAACCACCATATAGAAAAACAATACAAACAAACAACTAGATCAAACAAATAAATTGAAGTAATAAATAAGTTTTCTCTTGAAAAATATTTATCAATGACAAACTTTTGTAAAATCATTTAAACCATCATGCATTAGCGCGGTGATAGCGCTGGTGCGATGTCACATCATATAACATTGTCAGAACATGACAAGTATCCAAAGTTTTTACTCAATCGAACTATTTACTAAGGAGTTCCATTGTGAGTGTCTGTTGAACAGCTCCTGACTCCATCATCTGATCAGCTCACTGTCACCATATTATTGCATTCTCACCGATGTTAAATTTCAGCTCAATCGGTTCGTGATAACTGCTTCAAAATTGAGTTGCAAGATTCCACCGTAACAAACATAGTTACTTAAATACATACATTGCAAGTTATAAAAAGCTTGTAAAAAAGCAACTCCTCAAACATACAATCGTATCTAAAGTCGAGACTATTAAAAATATCTATTTGTGGGCTACTCAAATTGATATTTTTAATTGTTTTTACTATTTCGTTTCTGATACAAAATACCTAAATAAGCTTACAATAATCTTAAACTTAGTGACCCCTTTTAAAGGCCGTAGGGCTTCAAAGATAACAAGGGCAATGTTCTACCCGACATAATCCGGAGGCTTTCACGTAATGTGCTTTCCGTCTTGAACTAATTTCAGTTTATTCGTGGCTAACCTTCTTGCTGTCATAGAATATTAATGAGAGAGTGAGAAATGAATTAAGTAGTTCTGCTCATGATTTCAAACAAAAATAATAAAAAATACCATGAATACCATCTAAGATTCTCAGATTACAAACATTCGATTTAGTACATGCCTACTACTAGTATGTATGTGTATGTACTAGTTTCAAGCCCTTCGCCGCTCTTAATATTACAATATGGTCTTCTCACGATGTTTTTCTCTACGATTTTGAGCACGTTTTATTGCGAAATTATTTTAAATAAAAAATCCATTGTTGGTACTTTTTTTATAAGCATCTCTCTAGGCAAAATATTTAGTTTTATGAATCCGGTCATCAACAACTTACAGTATTCCATGTTAGGCCTACGTTTTCAATAGTTGTGTGGCGTTGTTTTTCCTGATTTTATGAAGAATAGTAAACTCATGTTTATTTTAGCAGACAAGAAAGATCCCGCTAATTATGAAGAAATTATTGAGTGGATCTGGGATCCAAGGCATTAATTTTAAGTTATGTGGTGATGGATATTAGTTTTTAGGGTTCCGTACCCAAATGGTATAAACGGGACCCTATTACTAAGACTTTCCAGTCCGTCTGTCTCTCCGTCTGTTTTTTAATTTAAATTTGTAGTTACAGGTACATTTTAAATCATACTGAATAAATTTTCTCTATCTCCGGAGTTAGTTGTACTAAACTAAATACTTAATATACTATCACTAAATATTATAGACAGTCAGCATTTGATGAGCATTGTTTTATTATGTTCAACTTTGTATTACTTTGTAAGCGATTCAGTATAAGAAAGAATGCCACTAAAATCTTCGATTTCTTTAGTTTTCGAAAAGTACAATTAAACCTGGCCAAAACAAAATGGACGAAACAAAAGGCGGTTGCGTGATTCGTTATCGCGATCGACGGCAAAGTACCAAAATCCTACTAATTAAAAGTTCGCCACAAAACAAATGTACACAGTAATTTATGATGTTACATGTCTGCACGCTTTGAGTTTTTATATTGTTGACAATACGAAATAGTATTATTATGTACACGCATACGCGGTTTGCCTATAATATAGTTGGGAAAAAAGCTCGAAGCCGAAACATAGAAATAATAGTTGCAAAGTCAAACAGGTCATTTTTCGACGAAGCTCACGTTCGAACAAATTACAGTGCGCTAACTCCGAAGGCTAGGCAAACACAAAACAACTAGCTATACTCACAAAGAGGGTAGTTATGCTTGCCATGTTTCTAAAAATCTATTATTTTAAACTAGTGGAAACTAGAGGCTTTCTCATTTTACAGTGGTAACTAGTGGTATACAAAGCGTGGGCAAAAGGTAATCTTGAAAGAACCATCTTTTATTATCATCATGTCTGAGTGTCTGGCGTATTGTGAGACAAATGCTTATTATTTTTTGACATTTCTTTATTTTTAGGGTTCCATACCCATAGGGAAAAAACGGGACCCTGTTACTAAGACTTCTATCCGTCTGTCCGGCTGTATCTCATGAACCGCGATAGCTAACAGTTGAAATTTTAACTGATTATGTATTTCTGTTGCCGCTATAACAACAAATACTAAAAACAGAATAAAATAAATATTTAAGAAGGGCTCCCATAAAACAAGACGTGATTTTTTTTTGCCGTTTTTTATATATTATGGTACAGAACCCTAGGTGCGCGAGTCTGTCTCGCACTTGGCCGGTTTTTTATCTATGAAATTCCTGTTGACATGTAAAAACTATTATTATTGTATAGGTATATATGTAATTCGTGTAATAATTATTTTAACGTAGTGTAATTTGTGACTATTATTGTGTATTTGTGTATTTAAAGAACTGATATGTTATGTGTAAATAATAAGTGTAATTGGTTTTGTACCGTGCTGATTATCCTATCCTAATAATATTATAAATGCGAAAGTTTGTGAGTTTGTATGTATGTTTGTTCCTCAATCAGGCCTAAACGACAAAACGGATTAAGTTGAAATTTACTGTAGATGTAGAAATAATGCCCTTAATAAATAATAGACTACTTTAACATATGAAAAACATCCCCAAAACGATAAAAAAACGCAAAAGGGATGATTTGTGTATGCATGCTTTTCTATTCTATTATTGAAATTTGACTGGGCAACGTCTGTCACGGGTCGGCTAGTGTATAATAAATAAATAAACATAAATAAAACAGCCACAAGAAATTTTCAGGACTAACATGAATCAACCTGCAGGCTTATTGACTAATTTTCGATGTTCACTGAAATAAACGATTACACGATCAGACAGATAAACAATTCCTATTTGATAGACTGAGCTTGATGACGTCAACCAAGCCAATTGATCTCCCAACGAACATCGATGGGTGTATATAAGTTAAGCAATATAAGCCTGCCGGTCATTGACCTAATGTTGGTTGAACAAGAAAGATCAAGAAGCACGAACGAACAAAGCTAGCGCGATTCCCCAACTATCCCGGATAATAAGGACCGACCTAAATATGTTTTTACAAAGTATAACATATTCAGTTGCTGGACCAATAAGAACGGCGAAACAAAAATCTTGAATGTAGTAACAGATATACTAACATAATGTTTTACAAAACAGTCAATTTAGTATCTCTTATAAAATGAGGTCATCGTTTAAAAAATGTATTCCACAATAATCGACAAAAAAAACCTATAAACGGACATCGCTTTCAAATTCCAATTTTTCAGGTGTGAAATTCCCTACCTTGTTAAAATAGCGTCGTAAAATAATTTCCTTGAAATATCAGCGGTAACAGGCTAGTATAACTCTAAACAGGCTTTTAAACTAAAACAGTTTTTATTGCACTGACATAAGGTTTAGTATGGCTTAGATAATTTAGTATGGCTTATAAAATTACTAGCAAAGTCCAGAATCAATTTTTGTGTGGCTGAAACCTTGCTGAAACTTGTATGAACTTATAGGATATTCTAGTTATTTTCAAACAGACGTCAACCCCAGCTGACCCATATTAGGGTTAAATTTCGGGAATTTCTTTCAACACAACAAAATGAATACACCTTCCAAATTTCAAATTTTTAGAACCACTAGTTTTGACTGTGCGTTGATAGATCAGTCAGTCAGTAATGCAAGAGTTTTATATATTTAGACAAGCTAGACCCGCGACAGACGTTGTCCTGTCCAAATTTCAATAATCTCATAGAAAAAGTACTTTCAGTTTTTAGAATTTTAGAATTTTTCATTCCGATTTCTGTGCACATATGTATAACAATGAGTCTTTGAAGAAAATGTTTCATAAAAACTATAGAGTTTTATACAAACTTTGCCCCCGTTTTTCACTCTCTTAGGGGTAGAATTTCGGAAAATCCTTTCTTATCGGATGCCTACGTCATACAAAGAACGCACCCTCCAAGTTTCAGGTCTCTGCTATCAGCGGTTTAGGCTATGCGTTGATGGTCAGTCATTCAGGGCAAAGCATTTTATAGGTATCTATATATATAAAAATCAATGCCACTTTTCGTTGTAATTTTATAACTCAAGAACTCACCTATCCAAACAAAATGTTTAGGCTTTGTTCGGACTATTTAGTAGATGGTTTATGTGAAGTTTGCACAAAATCGGTAGACTTTTTATCCAGGTACCACCCGTGCGAAGCCGAAGCGAGAAACTAGTAGATTATATTTTTGTTGCATCTCGAAGGTGACATACCGACTGTGTAGATTTATGTTTTGATATAAGTCAATTTCTTGGAGCTTGAGCCAGGAAGTGTAGTTATCAAGCTCTGACTGAAATTTGATAAGTAAGACTATTACTTATTCTGCGGTTATAACAAGGTTAATTACCATGGCTGAGGATATAAAAGCAATCGCGTGTCAGAATTGCACTAGACGTTCGTTATCAACACACCCTAGCCCATTACTTAGGCAATATTAACGTAGGGTGTAGGCAGTGGATGGGTCTACGTGCCTGTCAAATTACGCGGGCGATTTATTATAATTACTGGATGCTAGGATAAACAATCTAAAACGGGGATAAGGTATTATTACAGTCAATCAGCGTATAAAGTTTGTAGGTTTTTTTTATTCAAAATAATTGCTTTGATATTTTAGTGTTCTGTTATTTTTGAAAACACGTAAAAGGTTTCCTATCGACTTTACGAATAAAATCTGTTAGGAAATTTAATTGGGTATCTTTTTAGGGTTCCGTACCCAAAGGGTAAAAACGGGACCCTATTACTAAGACTTCGCTGTCCGTCTGTCTGTCACAGGTCTGTATCTCATGAACCGTGATAGATAGACAGTTGAAATTTTCACAGATTATGTATTTCTGTTTCTGTTGCTGCTATAACAACAAATACTAAAAACAGAATAAAATAAATATTTAAGAGGGGCTCCCATACAACAAACATGTTTTTTTTTTATAGATAATGGTACGGAACCCTTCGTGCACGAGTCCGACTCGCACTTGGCCGGTTTTTTAACCTTGTCAACGCCGCGCACACCAAAAACAAAATTAGAATCTGAAAATAATTTAAAAGTGCACAAACTTGCTATTTTCGGATTCCCAGCTATCGGATGTGTATTGAAATTTACTAACAACGAGTGCTCGTTCTAAACTCGCATTCTAATCTTGTTAAAATAAAAGCTTTTCAGTATAGCTTTATTCTAAGTGATTCTCCACAAGAAAATAGTTTGCGAAGAAGATATGAAAATTGTTTGCGATCGCGACACACGACAGACAGCTGAATCGTACATCGTATCGCTCTGTGAGAAAATGGTTCATAAAATTTTATAAGCGCTCGAAAACGTCACTATCTTATCGTGTCGTGTCGTAGCTCGTCAGAAAATGAGTGCTGTGAAACTACCAAAGAAAAAGAAAAAAACATGGAAGCTTATGAAAACCTAGATTGTACTACTATTCCAAATTCCAAATTTGGTTACGTCTTTACGTCTTTTGGTTCTCACTCTTTACAAATCACAAAACACACCGTTACATAAAAATAATAACGTAAAAACCGGCCAAGTGCGAATCGGATTCGCGTACGAAGAGTTCCGTACCATTATTTATAAAAACGGCAAAAAAATCACGTTTGTTGTATGGGAGCCCCTTATAAATATTTATTTTATTCTGTTTTTAGTATTTGTTATTATAGCAGCAACCGAAATACATAATCTGTGATAATTTCAACTGTCTAGTTATCACAGTTCATGAGTTACAGCCCTGTGACAGACAGACGAACAGACGGACAGCGAAGTCTTAGTAATAGGGTCCCGTTTTTACCCTTTGAGTACGGAACCCTAAAAACAATCTACAATACTTATGTAGTTATTCTACTTACTAGTCCGGTACTCGAACCTATGAACCTATTTAATTTACATAATACATTATATTCAATTCTATTCTAAGTACTCATACATACGCACTTACATACCTACTTGTATACGCGTTTCATTGCAATTGCATTCGGCCGTAAATACGAGCGTTTTACGAGTTTTCTCGTGTTAGCTCGATCCAATGCGATTATTGTCTCAATACAGAAACAAAGTAACAAACGGTCAATGGTTTTCGATTGATCGTAAAGTTTAATCGTAATTGGCATGGATTTATTGATCAAATCTATCCTCAGCGCTCGAGCCACGGCACGAAATGAATTTAAAACTGAAGTAAATCATAGTTTTTTTTTCACTCAAAACTTTGTAATTTTTACAAATAGACGAAGTTATAAAATACATCCTCTCAGATCTCCAGACGCTTTGAACCTTTGAAGATGTCTAGTGGGGGTAGTCAGAGGCACGTCCAAACATTATATTTGGCACATTCCCACATTTTGCAGTATTTAGCATTCTATAAGTGACATCCCATCGCCGATTACAAGAAACTACTATCTAAAACTACTAAATACCGCAAAACGTAAGCGCGTGGCGTGAGGCGTGTTTCTAAAAACCCCATATAAACATTTTAAATGATCTGAACACTTAGAAATCTGAGAGGATGGCTACCATACTTAGGGATTACAATCATGATTCTATTACATTTAATTTCCGTTTTTTAGAAATTAATGTTATTCCCAAAAAAACACGGTAAGCTCTCACACAATAGAAACAAAAGAGCCACCATTCCGTCAACAGTAAACGATACTAAACTTGTGCTTTCACTAAAGGGGGAAAAGAATAATACGATAAGGGTTCGTCTCAATGGGCCATTCCACTGTTAATGTACTACGCTAAGGATTTTCGAAAGCCGAATCTAATGGCCACACAGAAATACAATCGAAAAAGAAAGAAAACAACTAAATGACTATTTAAATAAACATTAAATAAATGTAGCGATTATGCACATCAAGAATTGTTTAATCTAAGATTTTATCACAGCGTTTCGAATTGAATGTAATCTAAAACTGAATGCTAACTACTGCAAAATGTGGCATTGTGCCAAATATAATGTTTGGACGTTACTCTGACTACCCCTACTAGACATCTTCAAAGAATCTAAGCGTCTGGAATACTGTGAGAGGATGTCTACCGTAATCCCCAAGTTACAGTCTTGATCCTATTTATTTTATCTTTCTTAAATCAAAATGCGATTGAATAAAGATCAGTATATTGTGCGTGTTTGCGAGATTTGGTTGTTTATACCATAACTAGCTTCTACCCGCGACTTCGTCCGTATCAGGAAATCGTTTTTTAGACTTTATCGTAACGCATTGAAATTCCTGCAAAATCAAGAAAAAAACAAAAAATGTAGCCTAGCCCGTCACAAGACTTTCTTTAAACTACGTGTATCTTCATCACAATCGATAAATAGATTTCGTTGCGATAACGTCACAGAAAAGAGTTACCTAAGTATCATATTAGTATAGAATTAGATGAATGTGTTTTAATTTTCTTCTAAATGTATCATTTAAAATTCAAATGTTAAATAAAAAGGCCCCTCCCTTGTGGAGTCATGATTAAAGACTCCAATCGTGTAAGCAGGAAAACCGCTCCTCGGTGGCCGTGGAAAATTAATAAGCAGAATCACTCTCCCTAACCTTGCGATAAATAACATTGATGGGCCCTGCCAGCACTAAGAACCCATAAAGGACCAGCTTTATTAGAATCAAAGAACAGGTGAAATTTATGAGCCCTTGTAACTTGGAAATTAGAATCATAATGAGTTTTTTCTACTTCAGAAAGTTTTTCTTAATGGTAGTACTTATTTAATCACGGACGGCTACGGAATAAATGGCTCGAGTATTGTCGACAGTAAAAATTACATAAAAATATATTAAACTAGCGACCCGCCCCGGCTTCGCACGGGTAGCATGTTATTATACATATAAACCTTCCTCCTGAATCACTCTATCTATAAAAAAAAACCGCATCAAAATCCGTTGTGTAGTTTTAAAGATATAAGCAAACATACATACGCGGGAAGCGGAAAGCGACTTTGCTTTATACTATGTAGTGATTATACATTGGCTTTACGTTTCCATTGATGGCAATACTCTTCGCACCACGAACGAACTAAAATTTCGTACAAAACTAAAGTGCCTATTATTTTGATAAGGTTTTAAGTGAAAATTTTGACGTTTTGTATGGGCTGACCCTCGTATTCAATAACGACACTATGAGAACACGTACCCACAGTGGACGAAATATTTTTTCATAAAAATCACTTTATGTGTTGTTCGACACTGCATAGTGTGTCTAGAGGCACATTGTCGTGTGTCTCTAGCCAAAGTTGAGCTCTAAAGGCACACGTTAGCGTGCGCCATAATGCCTCTCAACACATAAAGTGATGTTTATGAAAAACAAAACTGTATGTTTTGCGGTTATTGAGAAAAAAAGATTCTGCATTCATCAAAAACATTTATTACTCGCCTTAAAGCTAAAGTTCAATTCAGCCATATAAAAGTGACATTCATAACAGTTTTCTCATAGCAGTCTATATTATGTCTGTGCTCATAGTTTGGTTACTTTATGAAGCACGGTAGCGCTCTGTTGTCATGAGTAAACAAAACCACAAAATTCAAATGCGAATTGTCATCTAAATGTTGACCATGCTAAACGTAGATTTACCTATTTAATCTATTATGAGCCACCAGACAAGCTAACGAGTTAGAACCTAAAAAACAAGTCAAGTTCCTAAGTTCATTAAAATTCCCTCCACAAATTGATTCACTCCACCAGCTTCATTCAGAATATTGCGATAGAGTTTAAAATTAAATGAGATAGGTAACAATGGCCGCGGGAAGTGAAACGATATCTTCATTTCCATTCAATTTCATTGTCTTTTATATTTTTATTGTGAACGTTTTCTAAGCTATCGAGGCATTGTCGAGATATGGGCTGCAGTTGTGTGCTTAAGGGATATTGATATTGAAACGAGGCGGGACCGATAATAACGTGAGTATTGGTTCTAATAAAAACGATAAATAATCATAGTCCTGACCTGGCACTAGGATTCTCTATGTCGAAAGTAATTCTCAGGTGACTAAACATTATCTCAAGCACTACAACACTAGGTACGACGTCTTCTAACTGAATACGAACATAGACATTTCTATTTCTGATGACTAAGTGAGAGTAGTTTCGTCAACTGCCTCCGCTTCTCGACGGTAGCACCGTGTTCTCTAGTCTGCCCGCGACCATGGCTATTGTAACATAGCCGAAGCGTCGGAAAAATAAATCGAAGGTACGTGATAAACACCCGTGTTAAAATCTATAGTTATGTCTTCTAACTGAGTGTATAAAATGCCACTCACCGCCATATTGCCACATACAACACAACATACATAAACATAAAATTATATATTATGTGAAAAGTGTACGACTACTTAGTAGCAGTAGGTGCTTCTTTTTTTAAACGATATACCATGTTTTAATGAAAAACATGGTGTCAAAGACTACTATTACATTTTTTTAAGATAGATTCTTCATTTAGAAATTGCTCCTAGAAATCGCTTATTTCGTTCTAGCGACCTTAAGACATGGACTCTATTAACACACAAGTCTTCCTAAACAACTGTTAATTTTATGCCATCCCCGTTCCTCTCCGTTTACGTCTCGTCTTCGCATAAACACGTTTTAAATCAACGAGGGTACGCGGCAAGGCTTACAGAAACAAAAGCCTTTTCAAAAATCAACCTCAACGTTCTAAAAGCGTCATCGACTCTGAATTTGTTTTTCTTGTGTCAAAGTTTTATGAAGGTACAAAATTATACAATTTTAACGTGTATTGTGTTGGTGCGGCCATTTTTGCTTCGTCTATTGTGTTTGTATTCTCATTATTCTCAATATTTTATACTAAAAATCCGTGTTGGCCGAGTGGGATGTACCTCGACTTTCAATCTGAAGGTCGTGGGTTCGAATCCCGGCGCGCAATCCATTGGCGCATGACCGGGATTACATCATGACAATCTGATCAAAAGTCGAAGTGCCTCCCACATGACTGATAAATAAAACTAGCCAAGTGCGAGTCGGACTCGCGCACGAAGGGTTCCGTACCATTATCTATAAAAACGGCAAAAAAAAACATGTTTGTTGGATGGGACATAATCTGTAAAAATTTCAACTGTCTAGCTATCACGGTTAATGAGATATAGCCCTGTGACAGACAGACGGACAGACAGACGGACAGCGAAGTCTTAGTAATAGGGTCCCGTTATTACCCTTTGGGTACGAAACCCTAAAAACAAACAAATCTAATAAACATGCAACAAATGCAATTAATTGAAGTAACTTTTCATAACAAGTAAAGTGCGTTTAATTTTTTAGCCAAATTCGTGATCAGCTCCCATTTAAATAATGTTTTAGGCAACGTCGGTGTCGCAAGGAATTAATGTGTTGGCCAATTATGACACTGAATTATGTTATGAAAGTAGCCCTTTGCGTGCTTTACGGGGTACGTTACTGTTATGGCCATAACTCAGGCAACTTTTCAATTCAATATTGTAAACTGGACTCTTGTTAGTTTATTAAGCTATTGCATAGCTTCTATCGCGGGCCTTGAGCGTGGAGACCGAATCCAGAAATTTCGTAACGAAAATTTACACAAAATTTTACGAGACACTCACACTCACGCAATATGCGTGAGTGTGAGTGTTAGAGATTTCTCTTTTTGGATTTCAAAAAATCGATTTTTAAAAAATCGATTATGTAAATTACACATATAAATCGATTTTTGTAAACTAAGTTTTCCAACGCGAACCGAATCGTTCGTTGGCCATTTTCCCGGACGTGAACCTACATATAGTCGCCTCCCAAACGGAAACCGACTCATCGGTCTTGTCTCCGAACGCAAACCGAACCATTGATCGTTTTTCCGAACGTGATCCGACCAATAGTCGCTTCACAAACGGGAACCGACCCATCGATCGTCTCTCCGAAAGCGATCCGAACCATATAATTCGATTTTTTGGAAAATCGATTTATTTGTAGGGACAAAAAATCGATTATTAATTAATAGATTTTTTTCAATCAATATTACATCCCTATGACTCATGTCATGCCTGCTTAGAGTGATTTTCGCATTCCAGCGCCATCTAGTTTCATTTGATGATACTACGTTATTATAGGTGCTTTTCGCGGTCTCATGCCAAAGCTCGGGGTTTGAGAAGTTCGCAATTCCGCTGGCAGGTGGCGCTATTTTACCACTATCGGTAAATAGGTGGTACTTCACAGACATGATCGACTAAAAAGTTTGAAATTGAATTATTGAATTCATGTAGTTAGGTAAATATCGAATCCTGGCCGTGCATCAATGGATATTTCTGTTCGAAAAATGTATATGCGCGTTACACGTGCTTATAACGGTGAAGGAAAACATCGTGAGGAAACCTGTTAGTATTCTTGAAAGCGACGACGGGCTTGCAACCTGTTACGTGTGGAATGCTAACTACGTAGTTAGGTAAATAGGTAGGTTAAAGATTTTGACATCTATCGATGAATAGCAGAACTTTTAATGACTTTTTGAAATATCACGCTTGTCTCTTTAGTTTAGCAACTCGCCAATAGGTGGCATTGGTTGTATCGGCGTTACTGCGCATGCCTAATCCCCCTCTTCCCCCGCAATCTAGGGATGTAAAAAAAAAAAATTTTTTTTTTTCTTTTTCTTTTCTTATCGGTCACCACGCTCAAAAAGTTGAATATCAAAGAAAAACAAAGGAAAAAAGGATAAATAAAATTAATAAATAAATAATTATAAATACATAAGTTGATAAAAAATGTTATGCAATAGCTTTTTTTTAGCTATGAATTGTTGATGGTACAGACTACCTCTAAGGATATTTTAAAAAATCCTAACAATATTATTAATGTGAAAGTTTGTGAGCTTGTATGTATGTTTGTGACGAACGAAGGCTTCCGTACCATTATCTATAAAAAACGGCAATAAAACACGTTTGTTGTATGAGAGCCCCACTTAAATATTTATTTTATTCCGTTTTTGCCGTAACTGTCTATCACGGTTCATGAGATACAGCCATGTGACAGACAAACGGACAGACGTACAGCGAAGTCTTAGTAATACGGTCCCGTTTTTACCCTTTGGGTACGGAACTCTAAAACGTATATATACCTATGTATTCTATTTTATCAGTATGTAGGTACTAGTCATAAGTTTAGGTTCAAGTAACATTATCGTAGTTGAGCATTCGCGTGGTCACTGCTACTGAATCCTGTAATCACTACAAAAACAACCTCTATACTCCCAGTTTTTAGGGTTCCATACCCAAAGGGTAAAAACGGTACCCTATTATTAAGACTTCGCTGTCCGTCTGTCTGTCTGTCTGTCTCTCTGTCTGTCACAGGGCTGTATCTCATGAACCGTGATAGCTAGACAGTTGAAATTTTCACAGATGATGTATTTCTGTGGCCGCTATAACAACAAATACTAAACACAGAATAAAATAAACGTTGAGGTGGGGCTCCCATACAACAAACGTGTTTTTTTGCCGTTTTTATAGATAATGGTACGGAACCCTTCGTGCGCGAATCCGACTCGCATTTGGCCGGTTTTTATAAAGCTTAAAAAACTCAAAATAAGTACGCTTACTCGTAAGTCTGTCGACATTTTCCTTATCTTCATTAACTGAATTACCCTTTCGCACGAAGCGACTCGATAGAAACGTACTTAAATATTGTGTGTATGTTAATTTTGAATATTAAACTTGTGTGGGACGTGCTACGGGTATGAATTAAACTCGGCCACTCGTCGACTAAACCACAGTAGCGATACATCCCGTTTTAATCTAATACAGAAGAGTACCTTTTTTGTGTTAATAAAAATGTGTTTCTCGCTATATATCTGAGTAGAGATGTAATAATTGTAGTACCGCAAAGAAGGAAAAGTGAGGTTTATAAATAAAATGCTCTTTTTAGGGTTCCGTACCCAAAGGGTAAAAACGGGACCCTATTACTAAGACTTCGCTGTCCGTCTGTCCGTCTGTCCATCACAGGGCTGTATCTCATGAACCGTGATAGCTAGAACGTTGAAATTTTCACAGGTTATGTATTGTATTTCTGTTTTCGCTATAACAACAAATCCTAAAAACAGAATAAAATAAATATTTAAATGAGGCTCCCATACAACAAACTTGTTTTTTTTGCCGTTTTTTATAGATAATGGTACGGAACCCTTCGTGCGCGAGTCCGACTCGCACTTGGCCGGTTTTATTTGTACATACTGGTTGTTGTTTTTTTATTTTTCTGTGAGAGTAGGTCGCATGCAATGCTAGGAAGTTGACAAATGAGACCGGTTTCCCGCTGTATTTTTTGTTTTTTTTTTACCATTTTTAATGAGGACGCGTTGAATGCCTTATCTACAGTGATTCATAATCCGCGATAAAAAGTCTTTTGGTGTTTTTGATGGGTGTTTAAGGGTGCCAACTCTTTCACAAAACAAAACACAATATAATTATGTTCTTCGGTTCTTCCGGTAGACTTTTTTTTGTTCAAAAGTCGGTGGTTTTTCTTAAAAATTACAAAAGAGTAAAAAGTAAGTTTAAAAAAAAAATTGTTAAGTCTTCTTGTTGTGCAGTCAATATTGGTGATGCTCTTCATTTTCAAAGTTAATTTAATTGATCGAGTGTCCTATAATCTTTTCCTGATTAAAATGAGCACGGTCATAGCCTCCCGAAAGCAACCGTACCGTTCTTCTTCTACTCCGTGAGTCGATCCTAAGAACTCCTACGGCCCGATGTAAGATAATTACAAATAAAAAATATTTTTATTGAATGTAGGTATACGAGTAGGTACATATAAATTGACAGAAAGAAACCTATACTTTATTGGTGCCAATTCAGCAATTAAATATATCGCAACGTGCCGTACCTACATGTGAAACTCAACTAATACTTTTTGACGTTGAAATAATGTCTTTGGGTACGTTTCCACAAAAATAAAAAGGGTAGAGCCAGGTGAGCATTTCGCTAAATTCGTTTTCACAAACGTTTATGTCAATAAAGAACACCCTACTCGTAAACTTACCGCCAATCCCTCTTAATTTTAGGGCTCGCATCTTACCTATATAGTTTGACGCAACAAAGTTTCCACCAGAACCCGAGAAAACATGAACTTTTACTTTATTTACATCACCCTGCGCCGTAAGATTTTTATTGTTATACTTATACCCTTTTTTGTTGTAACGCGGCGTCTCGTAACGCTCGGAGCGTGAAATACGCGCACATTTCGGCACCCTAGAAATGGTATGCACCTGCCTCCTTAGCTTTTATGAGAAGTTTCCTCACCTTCTCACGATACTCAGTAAGGCTGCCAATATCGCCGTCCCTACTTTGTGACCCCTTCATAATACGAGTAATACTTCTTGAGAGGGTATTGAACGTGAGCCTGTCGCGACGGTCCGTAATTTTACGACGGTCCCTAGTAGGCACTCCAGTTTGTTCTGTGTTGATGTTATAACAATGTATGATATTAACATTTTTATGACCAACAAACTGAGTTTCGGGAGTAGGGTTTGCGGTTGACGTTTATTAGTGTAATAATGGTGTTTTAAGAGCGGCTGGGAAGGTTTTCAACTTAATCTGTTTTGGCGATTATTGGATTTTTTTTACTATTAGTTATTCGCCGGTACCCTTCTTTTAGTGCCTTGGTTTAATAAAATTATGCGAGCGCTTTATAACGAAAGTTAAGGCCAATATTCGCTGATTGTTGTTGTTGGATATTTATTATTTAAGTGTGCAGTAGAAAAAATTACATTTTACAAAATATTTACATTTTATTAAACAATCATCATTGATTATGAAACTGAAAGAAACTATTTACGTCTTCCCGGCGCAATTATAGTATATCAAACTCTACCACTTCCATAGAGGCAAAGTTACAAGTAGTAAGTGCCAATAAAATCACTAGACACGCCATTAACTTGAAGACTGGACATCCCTTGAAGTCAGTCTATCATTAGAACCTCATAATTGCTCGCACGTACTAAAAGCAACATTTTCGTGAGGGTCTTTCAGTAAATTGTGATTATCTTTAAGTGTAATGTTGGCCACGGAATAGGGAAAAAGAAAGAGGTACTTCCGCGAAATGATTCTACAAAAATATGTTTTTTACGCCCAAGTACCATACCAGGTAGCTACGGATAAATGAAATTCGTAGAAGAATACATTATTATATAATAAAAGTCGCAAACGGGAGCTGTGAGTGATTCTAAGAACAAGCCAACAACCTTTTACGTATGTTTACAGAAGTTATTCGTGTATTAATAAAAGAAACCTTGAAAAATAATGCTAAAAGTATGATTAAGTTTTATTTTCATATTCCATGGTGCTTGTTATATTTTATGAGAGGAGCCATCTGGGTCTTTTTCGTCCTCAATAAATTCAACGCTCTGTTATGTCTTTTTCATGGACAGGGATGTTATAAAGATATAACTTTATTCCCTTAAAATATGTATTTTGAGGCGATAAAATTAGGTTTGTCATTTTGCGGGTACTGTTTATGTTGTTGGTATTTGGTGAAGTGCCAATGTAGGCGTGTTTCACAAAGCACGCGATCAGCGAAGCGAGAGCGTATGTCACGCAGAACGGTTGCTTCCTTGTGTTCATTCTAATGACGCATGATAAATTATTTATAAAGTTTCGCGTATGTTTGGCAGAAGCCTTACACATGGTTCATTGAAATTGGGGTGATACTATGTCCACCAACGAACTAAAATAAGAAAAATACGATTTTATTCTGTCCACGTTAGTCTAAACTGACGTAAACTTTAGAATGAGGTTTACGCCAATTTAGCCTCTAACGTGAACTCAATAAGAACTCATATTTAACTAAATTTTAGTCAGTTTGTAGAGACAGCAGAATTGCAAGCATTGCCTTCATTCAAAGCTATCCACAACTACACTAACATTATTTAGAGGTAAAGTTTGTAAGTTTGTGAGTTCAGATGGTGGAGGTAATATTAGAATCTACTGAACCGATTTTAAACATTCTTTCACATGTGGAAAACTGCACTATTAATTACATGTTTATTGGCTATAAATTGTACTTCAATCAAAATTATTATATAATACAAAATGACGGTATTTGTAAATCAGGTCGATTAAAATTTACAAACTTGTAAAATATATTTTGCCTCATTCTAACACACTAATATGTTTATAAGAAAGAAAGAGACATATATAATTAAATCAGGCTAGTTTAAAAACATTTTTTACGTATTTTTATCATTCTGATATCAGCATGCTTACGACCTGTTCTGCAGTCTGATGCGACAGTTTGTAAGATAGTGCAAAACATTTGCAGTCCGAATATCTAATATCTCGACTCAGAATAGGTACAGAAAGTGCCAAAAGACATTTGTTACTTTTGATAAGCGAACATCGGAGCCACCGCACCTTTTTGCAGCAAGCTCGACAGAATCAAATGTTTTTGCCGCGCACTTTAGTCAGTTAAAAGTGATTTATCATACAACACACTGCGCTTGAGACTGAAAATAAATGTTAAGACGCTTTCCGGTTAGGCGAAGGCTAGACGTTCAGTGGCCTGAGCACAAACCACACGTTCAAATGCCAAAACTGACATTTTTACAATACAAAAAGTGTCAGTTTTGACATTTGGACGATACGTTGTCGATACGACAGTAGTTCAAGCTAACCCCCCTGTAAATAATATGGTCTATCAGTATGAGAAATACTGATGAATTTTGCTGATTAAACAGTAGGTTTAAAGCTCATAATTGTAGCTCAACTTTTTTTTTTATAAACTATTGTTTACCTATGTTTCGTAAAATAAATAATTATTAATTAGAATAAGGATCTTAGCGCCTGGAGATCTGATTGGATGTCTACGTGAAATACTTGGGAATTTCAGTTTTATGAACAAGCTGACCCCGCGAACTTCGTATTGCTTTAGAATTAACAAATGTTGTCTTCCGTTCCCGTTCCCGTTCCCGTTCCCGTTCCCGTTCCCGTTACAATTCCCGTTCAATAGTTTTTGTAGCGCACACGAAGAAAGCAAAATTTTTAGCCATTTTTTACACCTTGCTTCAAACTATCGTCATTCTTATAAAGAATTTATTACTTTTCCAAAATAAAAAAATAGCCTATGTTACTCAAGGATAATGTAGCTTGGTAATGGTGAAAGAAATTTTGAAATCGGTTCAGTAGTTTTTGAGTTTATCCATTACAAACATACAAAAAAACAAAAGAACAAAAAATCTAAACTTTTCTCTTTATAATATTAGTATAGTTAATGAATCCCGATGTGCGAATCGATATTTTTATTCAATAAAATTATGGTCCAATATGAAGAAAAATTACCCCTCATAAACATATCCAAGAAACGCGCATTATGAGCGCCTCGAAGATCTAAGAGGATGTCTACCATGCCAGGGGATCAGGTACAGTCGCGCGCCTATTTCTTTGAAAAATTGCAAACCACAATTTTCTATTTATTCCTGAAGACAGTTGGTGGTTGACGACGGTGGACGGACGCGTGGTTAGAAATTAATTAAAATAATTAATAACTTTTTAATTTTCCGACAATATTATTATCAGAGTCCATGAAAATATTGTTCACACTATTGTTGACATGTTGGTCTGTTATTGTTATGTTTAATGTTTTAATTCATGCATACAAATCAATGACTATGCATGAAGAAAGTTTGAATAATAACGTGTTTTTTGAAACAAATATTGATTTGTTGATTGGTTTTGATAAGTATTGCTATCATGCATTAGACCCCAAGCCGTGTTTGTTGCCTGATTCTTCTAGGCTTGGTTGCGAGAAATCGGCGTAGCTTCATCTAGTTCCTAAGACGTTTCAAAGTGATCCTTGTGATTTTATTGAAATAAATGATTTTTGAATTTGATTTTGAATCTGATAATAGTTAATGGAACCATTCCGAAGAAAGGGCGTCACCCTTTCGCCACCCTCAGGTGAGCGGCTGATTTAAAACACTTCAATACAGATCTATTTGCAACATCTAGGTGTTGTAATAAGGTCAGGAGGAAGGAAAAAGTTGAACAAGCTGAACTATTTTTTAAACTTAGTTATTACAAAGTCAGATTCCATTTGGTAAGTAAAGGCTTGGTTTTTAGGGTTCCGTACCCAAAGGGTAAAAACGGGACCCTATTACTAAGACTTCGCTGTCCGTCTGTCTGTCACAGGGCTGTATCTCATGAACCGTGATAGATAAACAGTTGAAATTTTCACAGATGATGTATTTCTGTTGCCGCTATAACAACAAATACTAAAAATAGCATAAAATAAATATTTAAGTGGGGCAAACGTGATTTTGTTACCGTTTTGTATTGGTAATAGAACCCTTCGTGCGCGAGTCCGACTCGCACTTGGCTGGTTTTTAATCTTTTAAGTTCGAAATTTCGATCAACTTGTTAGCTTGTTTAAAAACTTTCCGAACTTGTGCCTATAAACTGATCTCTCGGTTTTAGTAAACTAATAAAGAGGTTCGTATTCGGCCAAATAACATATTTTAAGCACGGAGCATCTTTCCTACCACTTTCCGATTGCATCTAAACCTTGTTTACGAGCCTATCGTATTATCCTCGAAAAAAACCTCTGATATTTTTCGACCTTTATCAATCTTTGGTTCCGTATTATAAAGCTTTCTATAAGCTCAATTTTTCTATGCCAAAAAAAAGTAGGGCGAGAGCGCTGGTTGTGGTAATTTTAATAACATTTAAATTTAAATAAAAAAACGGTTTATATTAAAATGACGATTTTTAAACAAAATAGAATCTCTTAGGTTATGCAAAGGTTTTGTAAGAGGTGATATTTATTTATTAATTATTCATAAACAAAACGGGAAATATTTGGTTGCGGTCAAAACAATCTAGAGGTACAACGAACCACAAATATCACTAATATATTATAACTTTAAACAAGTTTTGTTTTTAGTTTATAGTTTGACATGTTTAGTTATTGACTGTCAAAATTAAAAATGACCAAAACCGAGGTAGGCATCACAACCGGGTCTTTGACCCTAGACGTTGTTTTTAGTAAAAAAAATAACCGTGTCTGACCACGCACAGAAAGGATCTGAAGTTGAAAGGTACGGCTTAGTTCTCCATTAACACGTACGCAATTCGACGTCCTTTAACACCGTCTGGCAAGTTAGCATTTAAACTAAAATTGGCCGTGATAACAAAACAAAATTTCGTTGTTGTTTTGTTTTTGTATAGGTGGATTTTCTCTGACGCGGAGCTCTGCGGAGCGGATCATAAATTATTTTTCAAACTATCGTGATTAGTAGACATTAGTAGACAACTATAGTCGGGAAAGTAAATTAAAGGTAATTACGTGATAAAGACTCGGATCGTAAATTCCAATCATTGTGATTGGAATTTGGCTTGACATTTTTGGGTCAACTATTTTGAATACTGTGATTGGTCAACTTACGGTCCGCTTAGTACAGCTCCGCTTTTGTAGGCACCCTTAGGCGCATCGCTCACACGAGCTAGAGTCGAGGCGCAGCGTCGCCGTGCCGCTTGCGCGCCCCAGCCTCGGCTCCGAACCGCCTCCGCGTCGACGCCTTCTCGACTCTAGCTCGTGTTAGCCAATAATGTCGCGTCAGATGTACGTCATCGGTATTACGCTTCTGACGCAATAGTCGTGACTCACGACATAAAAGAACGAAGAAGAGGATTTTATTTTGAAAAGTAAGTCCAGCCAAATTCAACTGTTGACGTGGAATAGTGTTTCTCTAAAACCCACGCTTCAGTTTTTAGATAAACTCTAAAGTTTATAGCAAATTGTGTCTCGACCTACATAAATGAGGGCATTGACATTTATTTGGGAGTGAAACCTTGTTCCATTTTAATGCAGCTACTCCCAAGCTCTAGCTTATAAACCCGAGGACAGGAATTGTAGAAAATATTTATGTACCTAAAACTAGGTTAGAGCAGCAAATGTCATTTGACAGTCGCCAGTAATTTGAATAATTATTTCAAGTAACAATACAATAACATAATGATAGTTATTGCTCTAATGATATTATTCAAGAAATCTCAACTTTCGAATTTTGCAAGATCTCTGCAAGTTCTTCAAACTATCGTGATTAGTAGACATAACTATATAACGTATACATGCGATTGAAATTACTTCATTCAGGGAAATCTCTGGAATATTATGACGTCACAATTCATCAATCTACGAGTCCAAGTTTCATGAAAATTGCCTGACATTGAAGTATCAATTCGCATAAGTTTCATACATATTTTTACGAGTTCATTGAGCGCGTGTCCCTCTTTCAAGAGCAAAGTGACACATGTAGAGTGTTTGGACATATGCAGAGCAACGAACTTGCAGAGATAACTATAGATTTTGACACAGGTCTTTATCACGTAAACACGTATACCTTTAGGAAAGTATTACTCATACTACAAGATTGCAGTATGAGGCGTAATATTGGTATCATTGTGTTTATCCTGGGATGCTAACTACTGTAAAATGTTAGCTTATGCTAATCGTATTATTTGGACGTGCCTCTGACCAACCTCTTCAGACATCTTCAAGGACCTGAGCGCCTGGAGATCTGAGAAGATCTCTACCGTAATTGGGGTCGTGTTCCTATTTTTTTCAACTTTTTTTAGACAGTTATGTATTAAATTAGCTCTAAAACATTTTTATCTTTGTTCAGAGCTCGAAGACCAAAACACAAAACCGGGTATTGTATTTCAGAGGTCGTTCCGTAGCATTCGTGTCAATTATCTGGAGTTTACCCGGACAACGATTGCGGCCAATGGCCATCATTTACCCGGCCGGTCGTTTCTGTAATGTCAGGGTTTTTTGACATGCTGATTTTGTTATATGCCGGCCGTACCTTTATTCACTCTAAGTGCCTGTGCAAACCACATTTTTTAAACGAGCCTACGACGCGTTTTTTCGATACAGACGTATGTAGCGATACAGACGCGATCCTAACGCGCGTGTACATCGATACAAAAGACAACAAACTGCTCTGTAGGAAAAAAGCGCGCGTTTTAAAACGTGGTGCGCAAAGGCCCTAAAACCCTATGAAATAATTGCTGGTTGATAACTCTCAAAGATCCTTTGAAAATGTCTAGTGGGGGTAGTCAGAGGCACGTCTAATCACTATATTTGGCACATGCCCACATTTTGCAGTAGGATCTGAGAGGATGTCTACCGTACTTGGAGATTACAGTCGTAATCCTATTTTTTTTTTGATTACTTTCACACGACTGGTTGTCATTTAACTAAAGCTCAATGATGAGCTATACCAAGGCAGGACGGGTCCGCACTTAGAGTTCCATAAAAACTACAACAGCAAAAATATTTAATGGCTTGAGATGGGTTTTTTTACTTACATGGAAAACATACTGATCTGATATCAATGAACTTAGGCGCATTGCCCACAAAAGCTAGAGTCAAGGCAGAAGCGGCTCGGAGCCTCGACGCCGGAAATTCATCTTCTACAAGATAACAACAATAGAAACAATCACTAAAATCGGATCAGCTGTCACGGAGCATAGCCTCCTCGTCTTTTTAAAGCCAAAAAGAAAATGACTGGTATCATTCCAGTCGTCATCTTACCGGTTTCCGCATTTTAGAAAATCCAGACCTAATGCCGTACATCCCGACCACCATCACTTATGTATGTCGGTTATTAAAGGCGATCCATTCACTCGATCCGCGGCTAATGCCTCAATTAGAAAACAGATGTTACAACACGGTATCCATAATCGACAGCTTTCAGAGCACTGATGGTGGTTGTTTACACCACTGGTATCTTTCATGGTTACCCTATTAATATATTTTACTAGCAGTCCGCGCCGGCTTCGCGTAGAATGAAGATTATAAGCAAATGTACCTTAGGGCCTGCACACCACGTTTGTAGGGTTCCGTACCCAAAGGGTAAAAAAACGGGACCCTATTACTAAGACTTTGCTATCCGTCTCTCTGTCACAGGGCTGTATATCATGAACCGTGATAGCTAGACAGTTGAAATTTTCACAGATGATGCATTTCTGTTGCCGCTATAACAAAAAAATACTAAAAACAGAATAAAATAAATATTTAAGTGGGGCTCCTTAAGGCTCCCATACAACAAACGTATTTTGTGGCGTTTTTTTATAGATAATGGTACGGAACCGTACGTGCGTGAGTCCGACTCGCACTTGGCCGGTTTTTTTTATTTACGCGCTGTCGACGCGTTATTAAGAATCGCGCGTCGACGGCGCGTTTTTATCCTACAAAAGAGTTTGTTGTCGTTTGTATCGATATAAACGCGCGTTAACATCGCGTTTGTATCGATATTCTCATACCTACCAAATATACACAAAAAAAAATCATAAAAATCGGTAAAGCCGTTTCGGAAGAGTTTGGTTACAAAAAATGTAACACGAGAGTTTTATATATAAGAAGACTAGCTGCTCGCCCCGGCTTCGCACGGGAGGTACCTAGATAAAAAATACATAGGCTACTTATTCTGATGTTTATGCTATATTACTGTAAAGTTTAATTTTAATCCGTTCAGTAGTTTTTGCGTGAAAGAGTAACAAACACACACACATCCACCCACTCACAAATATTAAATACTTAAATACTTAATTAAATAAATAAATATTGGTGGAAATTTCACACAGCGCCATCTAGCCCCAAACTAAGCAAAGCTTGTACTATGGAAACCAGATAACTGATAGAATACATAATATACGTTTTTTTTTTTGTTGTAAATACATACTAAAGTATAATAAATACATAACACCCAGACACAGAAAAAACATATATGTTCATCACTCAAATGTTTATCCTGGGTGGGGATCGAACCCACAACCTACAGCGCAGAAGGCAGAGCTACTATCAACTGAGCTGTGAGGCCAGTAGGAATTAGGATTTTAGTTGGAAGTAGGATATACAATGACGTCATGTTCTTTAGGAAAAATGGGTTCTACCCTCTTTATTGAGATCTAAGCAAATATTTTAAATACGTTGTAATTTTAATAACTGTGTACTGAATGTCAAAGCAGAGGGGTTAGCATGAACCACTATCGTATCGACAACGTATCGTCCAAATGCCAAAACTGACACTTTTACTATACAAAAAGTGCCACAGGTATACCTACCGTATATAACTAACCACGCTTCGAAATAATTGAGATTATTCTCTCAAATTAAAAGGGACTCAGTACATTCCAAAGCGTCAAAACCGGTGCTAGATACCCAGATGTTTCACCCTAATCGAAAATTGATGCGTTTTTATTCGCGCTCTCTAATTACACCGTGAAATATTCGAAAAGGGGAAAAGCAATATTTGAAATCCAGGGGTGTATTAGGTTTTATCGGTGGTCGTAGATAAAGAGTCTAGCCCCAACTGCCCGAGTCTCTAGACATGTGTCCATTCAAGCGTACGCGTTAAACTTTGATCAAGGCGACACAGGCCAAAGTGACTTGGCAGGCGAAGTTGGAAGGTCAATTATGTGAGGGATAGACGATAACCGTGTATTAAATGGTACACTTTTGACAGTATTTTACAATCTCATCGTCACTGTCATCGCATTTGGAATTCTAGTAGCTTTAATGCTGTTACAAAACTTTACGACGTTCTCCGATTGTTTTAGTGATCAAATACCTCCAATAAACAGCTTCATAGGGTCGATACTTGACAATAACTAGCATCTATACCTATGTGTGGAAACTTGTAATTAGCCGTTAGAAATACATGTATCTATCTTGTATAGGTATATGTATGATTTTCTCTGTGATATATTCATGTGTAAGCTGTAAGTTTTCCTAAAATTATAAAAATAAAATAAAATAAGATCTTCATCCCAATTTCCTTGCACAAACTTTTTTCTAAACTTTTTTATTGAAAGCGCAAAGAAAATTTCAATTCAAATAGTCGGTTTTAGCATGTTATTTGAGACTTACGGGTAGTTATAGTGCATATTGTCTTTGAAAGGTTTTCTTAACTTTTGTGAGGCTAGTGGGGTAACGCGTGTAACGCTTCGACAGTCGCCTATCTAAAGTCACTGGTCACTTTTTTCAAGCATCCGATTTGGTACGTGGTTGCAATTTATGAGAGCGATAATATCTGAGTATAAATTCAAAGGATAACAGTAAGACCCTTTATAGCTCCCGTTGTTTTCACAAAAACGATTTGGAGAACGTTGTGGAGTTTTTTTTTGCGAACATAAAATTACGTAATTTCACGTTCTTTGATATACAGAATATTACTTTTTCGAGCTTATATTTTTATACAATGTGAATTTAATCCTTTGTGTAGTCAGCTTTATGTCCGATAATAATAGGTAGGTAGTCTTTTGATTTAACTTTATGGACTGAAAATGCTTGGCTGGAATTATACTTTATGATTCTGTAATACAAAGAATATCAGAGTACGTACTTGTGTAGTGCTATTAATTATTATTCTTGTTTGAGCCTTCACCTTGTTCTTACGGCACCACACTGGAGCTCTACATAGCATTAAAGAAAGGATCATTGAAAAAAAAAGGTAGACCCCAAGTCGTGTTTGTTGCCTGATTCTTCTAGGCTTGGTCGCGAGGAATCTGCATAGCTTCACCTAGTTTCTAAGACGTTTCAAAGTGATCCCTGTGTTTTATTAAAAAAGTAGCCTATGTCCGTCCCAAGACTTACAACTGTCTCTTTATGAAATTTCATCACAATCGGCCCAGTGGTTTGGCCGTGACAACGTCACAGACAACAGATACTTATTTTCGTTTTTATATTATTAGTATAGATATAGATTCTTCGAGTAATATCAAGTATATTACTCGAATTCTTACTAGTTTTGGAAATGGCGTATTCGTATATATTTCCTTTTTCAAATTCAAGTTCAAAAATCATTTATTTCAATAAAATCACAAGAATCACTTTGAAACGTCTAAGGAGCTAGCTGAAGTTACACCTGTTCCACGCGACCGAGTCTAGAAGAATACCTTGTGGTAGCCAAAGCCTGAACAAAGATCTGAGATGTCGTACTTGGGAATTACAGTTATTTTTTTGATAAAACCTGAGAGACATATTTTGTATAGGCGTTCATAAGGAAAGTTAATTTAAATGTCATCTTCATAAAAATATATTTCTTCCTTGGAAGGGACTGGACCAATTATTAAGAAAATATATAAATACAGTAACCACGTAAAATATATTTATTGTACAAAATATTATAAAGGTGACCAGACATTGCGTGGCAATCGAGCGCGGAAGACGCGCGCAGCAGCGCTATGTTTGGACGACAGCCGCGAGCTACCTGCCGCGCGCAAACGGTGTTATTGTTTGTTCGCACGGCAAACATGTGTCCCACAAATTCCGCGCAATGTCTGGTCACACCTGGTACTCGCATATACTGTTACTTGTTAATCTTATTATATGGAGCATAACAAAAGATAAAACCATGTTCAACCAAAGCCAAACATTCAATGGGCATGCTCGGCAAAAGAAATTAAATATTTTATTCATCCCCAGGACAGAAGATATAATAGTATATTATGCAACTAGTGAATAAAGGACGGATTTAAAGCGAGGGCCGTAGATGAGTCACGAGCAAGTGAAGGATTCTAATGATTGAATCACGAGCGCAGCGAGTGATTCAACTGTTAGAATCCTGAACGACGCGAGTGATTCATGGCCCTCGATATAAATTCGTACTTTATTCAGGAGTTGCATACTATACTTTATACCATGACTACGAGAATATTTATTTAATCTAATGCCAAACTCCTTGTCGCAAATATCGACCAATCAAATCTCGAGAATTTATTTGCACCAAAGAGTTTTGAATTTCGAATCTCAGCGCAAGGAGTTTGTGTAATCATTGAAATAGAGACCGGATATATTTTGTGTTCCAAATTCAAACACCAAAGTAGTGAATAAAAACAAAACAGTGAATAAAAGGCCTTTTTATTCACTGTTTTGCGTGAATAAAATAAGCTTTTTAAAGTAGGTATGGTATAAAATATGTTTTGTAAAACCGACTTTATAAGATGCCGCGCGTCGACGCACATTCGCCTTTTTGATCATCACACGGATTTGTGGACACCCTTAATCTTAACAAGATGGCAACATAAACATCGTTATGACGGCCTTTTCAACCGATGAAAAAAGGAGGTTCTACATTCAACGCGTCTATTGTGTTTTTATGTATATGACCACGCATATTTTTTTACTTGATGATCCGATTTTGATGATTTTTATTGAGATTTATTGAGAGGATGTCTACCGTACTTGGGGATTACAGTCGTGATGATTTTTATTTGATTACTCTAGCTGTCCTGACAGACGTTGTCTTGTCAAATTTTAATAGTCCCTCAGAAAAAAGCACTTTCAGTTTTTCCCGAACTTTACGCCACCTGTATCACTTAGGGATATAAAAAATATGCTACGACCTATATTCTTAGACCTAATAAGCATACAAATAACATTTTTTTAAATTGATTAATCTGTTTCGAAGGAGTTTGGTTACAAACACTGAGGACACGAGAATCCTAATAATATTATATATGCGAAAGTTTGTGAGTTTGTATGTAAGTTTGTTTCTTAATCAGGTTTAAACGACAAAACGGATTAAGTTGAAATTTGCTGTAGATGTAGATATAATGTTCGAATAAATAATAGACTACTTTAAAATATGAAAAAAATCCCAAAAGCGATAAAAAACGCAAAAGGGATGATTTCTGTATAGATGGCGCTGGTGAGCAACAAATCTGACATCACAGACTAAAAACATTCAGTCTTCTCTATTCGATAATTGAAATTTGACAGGACAACATCTGTCACGGGTTGGCTAGTTTTATATATATATGAGTTTTGAAGAGGAAAATGCCAAGGTCTCATTAAAATTGTATTTATGTAAAACTAATAGTTCTTTCAAAAAAAAAACAGCCTAAAAATACCAAGAAAAAAACTATGTTGACTAGACATTTTAGACATCTTCAAGGATTGGATCCTGAAGGTCTGATAGAATGTCTACAGCATTTGAGGATCACGGCCGTGATCCTTTAGTTAGATTATGTTAGTTATTCTGTGATACCAGATCGGTGTGATTAAACCTTGCTTAGTATACTGACTACAGCAAAAGTATACCTACTCTAAGGAATTAGGATTAGGATTAGGAATATATTCCTAAAGAGGGTTGTCGTCAGGCGGTCGGTTGTAAACACCCCAAGCGAAATCCTCCTACATATTTCGAAACCATGTTGTGCCGACCCCGCATGAAGAAGGATAAGGGCGGAAAGATGATGGATATGAATATTTTTAGCCGATTTCAAATAAGAGGGAAATACTCAACTCAGGGATTATTTTAACTTTCATGTATTTAAACTTTACTCTGTAATTGATAGTCGGATTTCAATGTTTTTTTTGTGATTTCAGAGCCATAGAAGTGGAAACTTACTGGAAGCAATATACTCGTGTTTAATCAGTTTAGAAATGAATGTGCAATGTTTTGAACTTTTGATCGCTATCTTGTAAAGTTAGTAGTAGTAATATAGTTTACTTTGATCTTGGAGTTTCTAAAGTGATTGCTACGGCTCAAATTTAATGGTATAATAACGTTGAGAATTTTATAAATTTATATTGATTGACCAACGATTTCATATCGTAGAGGCTTAAGACGAGTAATAAATGTTTTTTGATGAATGCAGAATCGTTTTTTCTCAATAACCGCAAAACATACAGTTTTGTTTTTTATGACAAAGATAACCTAAGGATATAATCTAGATAAATTATAGACAGAAACACGATTGGTGAAACTTTTCTCGATAGATTTATTTTCCAAAGTTGGCGATTCCAAAACACTAATTTCGTTTTTACACAAAACTATGAATAGCTAAACAGTTAATTTTTATAACTTGTTAGATAATCTACATAAATGAGAGACAGTTTTTTTTAAATTTGTTGGTTTCAAGGTAATGCGATTTAATCACTTTTTCCGTCTTGTCCAGGTAGACTTAGCCCATAAAAATTAACTAAAATTTTAAGCATCGCCTTATTACATTTTTTTTTAGATATTTGACTTTTCACTTTTTTTGCATCGTCCAAAACTAAGCAAAGCTTGTAGATACTAGTAGTATGGGAACCAGACAACTAATAGAACACTTAATAACACCCAGATACTGAACAAACATGTATGTTCATCATTCAAATAGTCCTGGGAATCGGACCCACAACCTACAGCTCTAAAGACAGAGTTACTATTAACTAACCTGTGAGGCCAGTCGAATAATCTAATAATATTACCTTCAATAATACACACAATATTTGCAAAATTAACAATGTAACTGTCAAACTAGATAGTTTAGATAAACACCGTAGCAAACAGTCTGCAGGTAACTAATTGAATCCAGATCACGCCAATTGGAAGCTTCCCCAAGACGCTGGCAGCATTTCCACGCTAGATGGCAATACTCAATGCATTTACCTTTGTGCCAAATAGAAACCAATTTAAATTAATTACAAAACCAATAAGCTCCCGTGTCAATAGTTATTTCAACTCCCTAAAATAATTATAGAGTCATCCATATTCTTAGTTTTAACCTCGAATCTATCTCGACTCAAACTATTTTCTCCTCTAGGTTCTAGGTTCCTCAATTACGTCGTTACGTCATCAGTCCAAAGAGGTTTTCATCAAACAAACCGTCACAAGTATGCGTCGTTAAGAAGCTGTCGAGGAATCTCAAGGTACCGTTGACAGTTCTGTTGGCTGAAAAACCCTCGACTAGAGGCAAACTCTTTTATCCACTAAAGATACTTAAACACGGCTTCGAGGTCGAGTCGAGGTCGAGATATTTTGAAGTGACAACTAAGAATATGGGGATCAAACTTTATTTGCGACTAGTAGAAACCCTCGCAACTTCGTTCACATGAAATTATTTTTAAAGAACCCTCAACCCCCGCTGCACTCCTATAGGGGTTGAAATTCGGGAATTCCTATTCAGTAAGAGGAAAACATACTTCAAATTTCTTCGACCAGTGGTTTGGGTTGTGTTTTGATAGATTAGTCAGTCAGTCAGTAAAGCTAGAGTTTTATATATTCAAATTTTTTGTTTGCAATCGACTCGCTAGGTACCTCTTCAAATACGTCTCAATTGATGCTTCCCCGAGTATGCGTGCCGCGATTCCATACATACTCATATAGATATAATGACAGCGCTTGCAAAGCGTTCCGGTCCTCCAGATCATTGAATATAGATGAGGGATCAAAGGAATTACGTCTTCGATAAAATTTTGCGCACGCAAAGATATTCAGCAGACTTGTTTGCATACCTCGAATTTATCTTAAAATGATTTTTGACATTCACTCTGGTTTATTCGACCTTTAATTTTGTTTTTATACGTCACTTCCTTTCCTGGTCACTCTGCTCCGAAATTGTAGTTAATACAATTGCAATTAAAAAGCTTTTACAATGATAAAAATGTTCAAAAAACCCGGATAAGTGCGAGTCTGATTCGTGAACGAAGGGTTCCGTACCATTGTTCATAAAAAACGGCAAAAAAAACACGTTAAATAATTATTTTATTCTGTTTTTAGTATTTGTTGTTAAAGCGGCAACAGATCATCTGTGAAAATTTAAAGGCGAATATTCAGACAGGCAGGCAGGTCTTAGTAATAGGTTCGGAACCCTAAAAACAGATACAGTTACTAGGCTGTAGTGTAAATGTCCACAGCCAAATCGGCGAGCGGCTGTTTTCGCATTATGCTCTGTCATTTACGGTAAAAAAACTAACAGTATGTTGACGGCTTGCCACCATCGACTACATACAAGCTGAAAACTGTAAGACAACACATATGGACTACAGATCCTGTGTAAACCACCACGTTCACGACGTGCCCCGCGGCGGGCTGTGAAATTGAACCGGCCATTCAGAATGCACTTTTTACCGCTCTCCCTGACCCACACAGAAGGACAGACAGAATTTGGACAGAATTGTTTGTTTGAAGACATGAAGCCATTAGGCGTCTATTGGGCTATGTTGTAGATGTTGCCGCGTATCGTTACACGCATGACTCCCAACAGACCTGAATCTGATGATATTATGTCATAATATATCACAACTGTCTATTTGTACATAATATTGTTGTCATAGTCTCTTTCATGTCAACGGAATGAGATGACAATAGATTTATCAGTTTAGCTTTTGGAAGCAAAGCGGTAAGATTTTAAGTTACAGTTCGTTTACAATTACAACTCGCTAGTGAGTACCCGGCTTAGCGTAGCAAAATTCAAATTGTTAAATTAACATATAAATCGAAAAGATTTACCCTAACAAGTTCAAAGGCGTTTGTTTAAAATGAGTGGTGAGATACAGTGATGCTAGTTTAGGGTGTTATTTGATAAAGGTGATATTAATTGCATTTTAAGGTTTTTGTATGAGCGTAGATGAAAATATATAAAGCATTAAAAAAACTCTTCTTAATTTGGATACATTATTGTTTATTATGAACAATTCAGCTTTTACAAGAATTATAGAATGTATGAAAACAAAATAAATTAAACCTGGTGAGGGTTTCGTACATTAAAAGATGTATTGATATAGAAATATATTAACATTATTTATAGTCTTTTTACTATGATAATAATAAATATATATATTTTTTATTTTGCTATGTCCTAACAGGACCCATGTACTAATATTAATACTACTTACCCTATTCATAAGACCTATACCTACTGTGTATTGTATATGATGCAAATAAATAAATAAATTAAGACTTTTCATTCAGATGATCATCATCACTACATAGTATAAAGCAAAGTCGCTTTCCGCTTCCCGCGTCTGTATGTATGTCTGTATGTATGTTTGCTTATATCTTTAAAACTACACAATGGATTTTGATGCGGTTTTTTTTAATAGATAGAGTAATTCAGGAGGAAGGTTTATATGTATAATAAAATGCTTAATATATTAGAGAACCACTGATAACTTTAAGATTTCAAATCAGCGCGACATTTTTTTTTAATTTTAAATGCTGTTAACGAGAATACAAAGACATTCTGTAATATATTTTGGTATCAGCTTTGCACCCGTGCGAAGCCGGGGCGGGTCGCTAGTTATTATTATATGAACTCGTAAGCAAGTTTATTAAACCAAAATGCTGCTAAAACAGTGCATGTGCAAATTTAGATAATTGATTGTTTGTGTTCAATCGAGCTGAAGTGGCTGAACCGATTTGAATGTTATATATAATTAATTATCTAGAATAGTATTTATATAATTACGTTTAGAAAACCGACGAAAATTTTCCGACCAACAATAAAAACGAAAGAATTATTAAAATTAGTTTACACTTTAAAAAGTTATCTACTATATAAATGAAAGTCGGGTTTGTTACAACACTTGTAACACAAGAACGGCTGAAACGATTTGGCTGAAAATTGGTGTGGAGGTAGCTTAGAACCAGGAGACGGACATAGAATACTTTTTATAACGGGAACGGGAACGGGAACGGGAACGGGAACGGGAACGGGAACGGGAACGGGAAATTAGGATTCTAAAGCGATACATAGTTCGCCGGGTTAGCTAGTGTAACATAAAAAAAGATTGAGAACCTTTGAAGATATTTTTTTTCGTCGGTCAAAAAGCAAGCCTAATCAGTTCATGTTTTAAGCATTTTCCTTCCTAGGCAATTTTAAAAGTAGTCTTTCTGATCAGCCTACACATTCTGTTAATATATTTCGAACCTTGAAAGCTTTATCCGCAGTGAATTTCAGGTTTGACATAATGTTTACAGAATAGCTCTGCACATATTGTGCCAAGTTAGTGAAACTGATAACAAGAGTTATTAATATAAAACCGGCCAAGTGCGAGTCGGACTCGCGCACGAAGGGTTCCGTACCATTATGTATAAAAAACGCCAAAAAAATATTTTGTTGTATGGGAGCCTCCCTTAGTTGTTATAGCGACAACAGAGATACATTATCTATGAAAATTTCAACTATCTAGCTATCACGGTACATGAGGTTAAGCCCTGTGACAGACAGACGGACAGACGGACAGCGAAGTCGTAATAGGGACCCGTTTTTAACCTTTGGGTACGGAACCCTAAAAACGATGTAGCTATTTGCCTAACTTTTCTATTTTATTGCAACAAAAACATCCATAAAGACAGCTATACAATAACAAAGCTGTTAATCTAAAAGGGTAAAGGTTACAATAACAAACGAAATCAATGGTAGCAATCCAATTAACTTCGCCAAATTTAGCTTTCTTGGCTCAATAATTCCCATAATCGTTACCAGTAAAGGTCTGGGTCTCTTATAAACCTGTGATCTTTATAAATGCAAGCCGTACATACCCTCGTATTCAAGAACGACACTATGAGAACACGCACCCAGAGTGGACAAAAAGTGTGGAGTGATACAATTTTTTTTGTAATAATCACATTTGAAAAAGCAATTTCAGGCAGCTTCAAATTTTTTCCTTATAAACCTTGTACTGATAAAATAAATTACGAATTTTGGTAGAATGCGTATCATTAATTAATCAAAACTGCGTTGCTATGACGACTAAATATTTTTAGTCTGTGATGTCAGATTTTGTGCACACCAACGCCATCTATACCAAAATCATCCTTTTTGCGTTTTATTATCATTTAAGGGCTGTTTTTCGGATTATAAGTTCCCCCTTTATTTATTCTGTTTTTTTATCTACATACGACAGCAAATTTTATCTTAATCCGTTTTGTCGTTTATTTTTGATTAGGGAACAAACATAGCAGCCTTATCACAAACTTTCGAATTTATAATATTATTAGGAAGTAGGACTAGTAGAATAGGATGAAAGGACTACATCGACGTAGACCTGTCAACACATCCCTGGTTTCTACAATCCGCTCAATGTAAAATATCATCAGCAGAAAGCATGGGACCCGGAATTTGCGGCAAAAATAAAGGCTCTCCATGAATACATGTATAAATAACCCATCCTTTACAATCGAGGCGCACCATAAAAACGCGAAAATAAGGAATGAACTCCGTACACAACCACTATGATTTACATTTTTGTGCGTTGACGCCTAAGTTCAAACTTACCATCCACAGACTTTGCTCCAAAGATAAAGTACCTACTTTTTCCATTTTTTTTAATGATATATTACACGTAGCCATCTAGCCCCGAACTGATTAAAGCTTGTACTATGATGGGAACTAGATTACGAGGAAGCCCGACTAGCTCTTTCTCAATAATCATACACACTTTCCCCTGTAATAGATCACTTCATAATCTCAATGCAAACTGTAACTGCTCACTCCTCAAAAGAGAAAACAACATTAAATACCTGGGGTTAATCATTGACGAAAATTTTACTTGGACCGCTCAATTGACTTCCGTCACTAATAGGCATCTGGCAAACTCCAAGCAACTCATACAGACATATAATTCCCTTTGCCAATGTATTATCAACTATGGCATCTGTGTTTGGGGAGGTGCAGGTAAGAGTTGCATGATTGAGGTTGAAAGGGCTCAGCGAGTGGTTTTGAAGGTACTTATGTTTTTACCATTTAGATTTCCCACTTCAGAGGTCTACCGTGTGACCCAGGTACTGAGTGTGCGCAAACTATTTATTTACCAATGCGTTAGACGTTATCACAGACACACAGTACCCACTCTTCCAAGTCTAGCTAAGAGGGTAGATCGTTGTCCTGTTCCGCAAATTCGAACACAACTAGCTAGAAAACACTACAATTACATTGCTCCATTTATTTACAATAAAATTAACCTAACTATAAAGATTAAATGTTCAAATAACTATCAAATTAAAAATAAGGTTGCAGGTTGGCTTTTAAAACTTAACTATGATGAAGTTGAAGACTTGTTTGCTGTATTAAAATAACATGTATACCTACTCTCACAAACTCACATACACAAACTAATCTATCTATCTAGGTAAATTAGTACTTTTGTTATGATTTTAAATTTAAATTTTTCTAAAAACTTTTCGATCTATATACCTACATTTTTTTACCATTTAAACCATTATTTTAGTACTTATACTGGGAAGAACTGACTCCTGACATACAGGTAGCCCTAGTTTAGGAGTCAGGGCTCCATCTGTTTATTGACACGTTGGTTTTTTCAATAAAGAATTTTATTATTATTATTA
The DNA here is from genome assembly GCA_912999785.1 of Hydriomena furcata. Classification (NCBI taxonomy): domain Eukaryota; kingdom Metazoa; phylum Arthropoda; class Insecta; order Lepidoptera; family Geometridae; genus Hydriomena; species Hydriomena furcata. The sequence continues at coordinate 11,359,773 of OU538828.1, read as the reverse complement.
TTATTACTGATATAATACAAATTCTTTTTTTTTTAATACATACATTGAAATTAGCACGGTCAGTTCAGTTCTATTGAGACTACAATTCGGACACAATTCGTAAAAATATTATTAAAAAATAAAGAGCGCGCGTGGCCGTGCACTCAGCGCTATGTATATACGTAACTAGCTGACCCGTGCCCGCTTCGCTGTGCGTAAGACATTTCTAATACCATCGTTGACTTTTTTGTAGACGTTTTTAAGGTGTACAATACTGTAGTACATTATTTTGATATATCTCGTGGGGTTCAGCCAGCATTTGCAATGTAAGCGCAAAAAAATTTATTTATTTACGACATCACATTAGAAACCTCTAAAATTATCAGTGTTTCTCTACTATATTATGCATGTATTATACATATAAACCTTCCTCTTGAATCACTCTATTTATTAAAAAAAACCGCATCAAAATCCGTTGTGTAGTTTTAAAGATATAAGCAAACATACATACATACATATTACATACAGACGCGGGAAGCGGAAAGCGACTTTGCTTTATACTATGTAGTGATGATGAGTACTCGGCCGAGAGCATTGTCTCGCCCGTTTGTTCGGTACATGTGATCAAGGCATAAGGCTAGTCAAAAAAAATGACCATTCACGGTCAATTCACGGTCCAAAACAGAGTAGTCTAAAAAAACTTTAAACCATTGACGTCTAATTTTAGCAAGTAGGACATAACGTACTTGCATAGCACTTTTCAGCAAATGATGATGATGATTATAACCTAATTATTGAGTCAACTCTCGTTTTGCGGGTAGAGGTAAAGTTTATTATTCGAACAGAAATCTTGATAATTTTGGTAAAAGCCTAGCTTTGTACTTCAATGGCTTCGTCTAGACGTCTTAATAATAAGCTTCAGTCTAAGTATTTAATGATTACTTCTTCGTAAATAAATATATCGAGTATGGGTAAAAATTATAAATAAATTCAGCTTTATTTCAATAAAACTTGGGCATATTGAATTGCAGTATTGTTTTACAGTTCCGAGTTTTTAACGGAAAGCAAATGAAATAAAAGGTATATTTTTTTTTCAAAACAAATGATATATTCGAATGACTACCTGCTCAAAGCGTAAAAAAACCGGCCATATTTTTTTTTCTGTTTTTAGTATTTGTTATAGCGGCAACTAACAGAAATACATCATCTGTGAAAATTGTAACTGTCTAGACATCACGGTTCATGAGATACAGCCATGTGACAGACAGACAGACAGACAGCGAAGTCTTAGTAATAGGGTCCCGTTTTTACCCTTTAGGTATGGAACCCTAAAATGAAGTTACTCTCTCAGAAATATGCCGGGTTTTTTGTAAAACTATCTTAGCGTCCCAGCTGGGCTGGGAACACTCTAGCCAGGCTTATAATCAATTTTACGTAGTACATCAACATCTTCAGAAACCTTTTTGTCATAAGTGACACTCCAAGCACAAACGTCCGTTATGTAAAATAGAGCCTGAAACGAAAGAGCCAATTTCGAGATAAGCCATCGAATTTCACCGGCAGGCGTTCAATATTCGTCTAGCCAACAATATCCTTGCAATGAGCTCTCAATGATCTCATCTTTATTCTATGACGTGGGGCACCTTCATTTTTAGAATTATTTATACGGCAGCATAGATAGAGTTCTCGTAGATAGCGGTGGGTGTGATATAACAACCGCTATAAGACGTTGCCAGAAAATGGCCGCTGCTGAGGACTATATTTTATATTCTTTTAAGATCGTCAACTGTCGCATGTTTTTAACGATTGCACAAACTGAGAAGTACCTATTTAATATTAGAAATCACTACATAGTATAAAGCAAAGTCGCTTTCCGCTTCCCGCGTATGTATGTTTGCTTATATCTTTAAAACTACACAACGGATTTTGATGCGGTTTTTTTTAATAGATAGAGTGATTCAGGAGGAAGGTTTATATGTATAATACATGCATATTAAAGTAGAGAAACACTGATAATTTTAGAGGTTTCTAATGTGATGTCGTAAATAAACACATTTTTTTGCGCTTACATTGCAAATGCTGGCTGAACCCCACGAGATATATCAAAATAATGTACTACAGTATTGTACACCTTAAAAACGTCTACAAAAAAGTCCACGATGGTATTAGAAATGTCTTACGCACAGCGAAGCGGGCACGGGTCAGCTAGTAGATAAATAAACTCTTTATTGCACACAAAGAAAACAAACATAAATTAAATAGATCTAGACTTTAATTTCCAAATATTGTAGACATCCCCATTGCTAAGCAAACTGATGGCAGAAATCTATTCAGATCTCCAGGCCCTTGAAGATGTCTAAGGGGGTAGTCAGAGGTTTGACCAAACATTACATGCCATGATGACATGTTTGGTACATGCCATTTTGCAGTAGTTATCATTCTATACATTACTGGTTGACCCTTCAAATACTTTGTAGTCTATAGTTAGCCGCATTGTTTTGCCATAAGTTGCAATCACTGCTTTTATTACGTCCGTAACATAACGGTCGCTGGGTACTCCTGACTTATCCTCGGATAGTTGATGAATGACTAGTAAAGCCTCAGGTTATTGAGGGCTAGCCGCAAAGACTTTGTAATATACTCGTAGCATAGAAGGTACTCTTCTAACTTAAGGCACAGCTCTTAAGTTAGAAGAATACCACATACACATACTTAAACTTACAAAATTATTCTTACACACCTATAACACAATATTAATCTTAAAAAAATTCTAAATAATAGATAAATCTATTTAATTTTGTTCGTTGTTATTGTAGCTTTTGACAAATAAAAGTGTTTTTAAAATTGGTCCAGTAGTTTTTAGGTTTCCGTAAAGGTTAAAAACAGAACCGTATTACTAAGACTCCGCTGTCCGTCTGTGTCACCAGGCTGTATCTCATGAACTGTGATAGCTAGACAGTTGAAATTTTCACAGATTATGTATTTCTGTTGCCGCTATAACAACAAATACTAAAAACAGAATAAAATAAATATTTAAATAAGAATAAGACAAACGTGATTTTTTTTGCCGTTTTTTATAGAAGAGTACGGAACTCTGGCCGGTTTTTTTAGTTTATTCGGTACCAACAAAAATTCAAATTGCACCTCTTTAGTATAGATAGAACTCCAATTTGTTTACTCAATAGTCTGAGACGGCATCACCATCCCAGTTCAAATATCAATTTATACAAAGGCCACGTTCTACGAGTACATTGAAATATGTTTCCAAGCATGCAATAAAATGCAGATCGATCCGTTGAGTATTCTTGAGAGTGCAATTGTTATGAACCCTGTATAAAGAGGTTTCTGATTGTGTTGCATTTATTGCTTAGTATTCAGACTCTTGTTATTTTACAGTAGACTTGAACGAATAATTTATTTCAGGTTGTAGCGCGCGGTGATCTGTCTCCTGTCCATTCCTTTTCATTCGGACCACGCCGCGTCACATCCCTTTCCTGAACGCGCCGTGTTTACAAGGTGACTAGCGCCATCTCACGCCAAGCGTGTGAGATTCGGCCCGCGCGTAACCGCGTCGCATGAGTGGCTAGAGTACTTTTATTTGATTTGTGGTGTTTTATTGTGTTTTACTGTTTGTTTTATATTCTCATTAACTCTCCGAACCCCGAGATAGAGTCAGCCAGCCGGGCAAGTGTTAAAAGGTGTTTTATTAACCACGAAAGAAGGCTTGAGCTGTTGATTGATCAGTAAGTTATTACAAAACTACCTAATATAACAATTAAGTAAACAGGGGGGTTAGCATGAACCACTATCGTTTCGACAACGTATCGTCCAAATATCAAAACTGACACTTTTACTATACAAAAAGTGTCAGTTTTGACATTTGGACGATACCTTGTCGATACGATTATTGTGGTTTGTGCTCAGGCCACAGGTAATATTATTATGACTACTCCCACATAGTTACTGAAACTGGATTTTCAGATCATCCTAATCCTAATCCTACTAATATTATAAATGCGAAAGTTTGTGAGTGAGTAGGTAGTAGTAGCAAAAACGTCTGAACGGATTAAAATGAAACTTTACAGTAATATTGCTTATACATCAGAATAACACATAGGCTACTTTTTACCCAGGTACCCGTGTAGCCGTGCGAAGCCGGAGCGAGCAGCTAGTGATATTATAAATGCGAAAGTTTGTAAGTTTGTTTGTATATAATTTGTGCCTCAATCAAGTCTAAACGACAGTGTAGATTTAGATATACGGCCCGAATAAAACATAGGGGTATTTAAAATCCAAAAAACATCCCCAAAATGTTAATCGAGTCATAGTACGCTCGATAATTTAACATAAAATATGCTGCAAAAGATAGGATATATAAAAATGCTTTGAGTTTCATGTTTTCAATAAGTGCTAGCTTTTCGCCTTGGAATTGCGAAAAATCTAATTTAGATTAGTTTTAGTAACAGTTGGCTAGAATTGCGTGACTTTTTTCATTAAAATATACCACACCCTATAACTTAGTAGCTTCAAACGTGACTTGAAACTTGCGCTAAACACGACATAATTTTTTTCGTCATGCGTTTACTTAGTTTTGAAAAACTTTATTATCTTGGAACACGAGAATTTATAAATATAGTTTTGCAACAAACTATCAGTTTAGCTGCCTATAGACTGTTTAGAACGAAATTGAAATGAAATAGAATCACGATTGTAATCCCCAAGTACGATAGACATCCTCTTAGATCTCCTGACGCTCAGATTCTTGAAGATATCTAAAGGGGTTAGTCAGAATTGCTTACAGCGGACTTCAGAATATCATTAAGGTAATCAGTTTAACTGCCTAAGTGCTTATAATGAAAATTAAATAAAATGAAATAGGATCACGTCTGTAGTTCCCAGGTACGGTAAACAAACTTTTTTTGCATATCTTGTAAATATTGTGCAATATATTATTATTTGCGTAAATAAAGTCTCTGTATTAAAATAAAAATAAGTTTTCTGTTGAAAAATATTTTTCAATGACAAGTTTTTGTAAAATCATTCAAACTTCGAGCATCCAACACATTCTAAATAATAACATTGTCATTGGAACTTGACAAGAATGCAAAGTTTTTACTCAATCAGAGTATTTACTAAGGAGTTCCGTTGTGAGTGTCTGTTGAACAACTCCTGACTCTATAGTAAATACTTCGATTGAGTAAAAACTTTGCATACTTGTCAAGTTCTGATGATAATATTATATGGTGTGATGTATGTGTATTGTGTTCGATGGTTTGAATGATTTTGTAAAAGCTTGTTATTCAAATATTTTCCAACAGAAAACTTATTATCATAAACAGAATAAAGTGTATTGTCAATTTATATCCGTGTAAAAAAGAGACAAGTTAGTTTCAAGACAACGACGTACGTATAACCTGAAGATAAGTAAAACTTATCTTTATGTCAACATCACTCAGGTCGTGTAGTTACCTATAACTTATTTATCCACAAGAACGAGCATATTGATAGCAAGTTATAAAATTTATGGAGTTATTCACTTTTATACGGACGACATCGTGAGTCGTGAGCTAGTTATAAGTTTGAGCGTTTTTTACTACGGTAGAGCGAGTTTAAGCGAGGCCACTCGTACATACTTACAGCACTTTGTTTGATATTAAGAGTACATGTCTGTTCTTATTTTTTAACCAATGAAAAACGGAGGAGGTTATCAAGTCGACGCTTATACTTTATATTTTTTTTTATTGTAAATCCACGCTTATCTTTTTACCTGGTGATCCCATTTTGACGATTTTTTTCTATTGTATAGAGAATAGTCCAAGTTGGTCCCATTTAAATTATATTTATTTAGGACTGACAGTTCCTTTAAAAATTTAAAAAGCGATTATTGTCCCTTGACTTTCCGATTAGTCGATACATTTTCGTCGGTTTTTTTTTTAGTTTAAATGTAACTACTTATGACTGTCTAAACCAAATTTAATGTTTGTGTTTTTAAAACACATAATAACAGACACACGTCTAACCCTCAACAGAGTCGGCTAAAAACTCATACAAACTTGTTTAGCAGACTTCAAAAAAGGATAAGACTCTCTATTCTGTTTTAGATATAAACTTTTCTTCAAAATCGTTTTTTTAGGTATTTTTAGATACTTCCCAAATATACATAAACGGAAATCGTGAAACGGAATCATTACATTTTGCTTTTAGGAAATAGTAATTTACTCTTTTCTTTGAAACTAGCGACCCGCCCCGGCTTCGCACGGGCAGCATGTTATTATACATATAAACCTTCCTCCTGAATCACTCTATCTATTAAAAAAAACTGCATCAAAATCCGATGTGTAGTTTTAAAGATATAAGCAAACATACATACAGACATACAGACGCGGGAAGCAGAAAGCGACTTTGCTTTATACTATGTAGTGAAGTCGTAGAATATTATAATAAGTATTGTTTTAATTTTATTTCTGTTTACAAATTAGTTATGATTGATTGTAGCCATCGGTCACCCTTTATCTAACCCGCTGGTGGTTAGAACCTACCATTTCATCATAGGGGTGACAGTTTAACATGTGACAGGAAACGATTCATAACCATGCTCATAGCGGTTTTAAGCATCAAATTATAAACAATATTGCAAATCATAAATCAAAGTCAAATTAGAACACCCATTAATGAAACATAAAATCCGATTCAATTATAATGGTATTAATCATTTACTTTTAATTAAATCATTTGTTTTGAAATTTATTAGGTACGACCTAATAGATGCCGAGAAAATATGATAAGGGTATTACGCATCCCATTAAATATACGATTCAGACAAAAAAAAATTGGATCATGACTAATCCCCAAGTACGGTAGACATCCTCTCAGATCTCCAGACACTTAGATCCTTTGAAGATGTCTATTGGGAATAGAGGCACGTCCGAACATTACATTTGGCACATGCCCACATTTTGCAGTAGTTGGCATGCCATACGTGACAGGTTGCAAGCCCATCTCCGCTTATAAGAATACAAACTGGTTTCCTCACGATGTTTTCCTTCACCGTTGTGAGCACGTGTTTTTGATGCGCGTATAAATTTTTCAAACAGAAAAATCTATTGATGCACGCCGGAATTTGAACCCCTTCAGAATTAAAGTCGAGGAACCTCCCACTCGACCAACACGAAAAAAAATAAATACGGTAGAATCAATTACGGTAGTCTAATACCTAGCGTTGATTGAAAGTTCATTAATCGCACTTTAATGTTTAGCCATCAGTCAGTCTCATTGTCAATCGCAATGGAACATCTTGGGGAGCTTAAAACATTGCCAAATCCACAATAAAGGTTAGTCCACAATATCCGGTATCGCATAAAAATCGGACAACATAAATCCTGGTCTGTGTTATCGCGCCGTGATATATTATAAGTCGCTGACTTCTAGCACGGAATAAATAAAGTCGCGTTTAGAAGTTTCACTCCAACGATCGAAACACGCTGCTCAAGTAGTGTTAAAAAACAGGATCACGACTGTAATCCCCTAGTACGGTAGACATCCTCTCAGATCTCCAGACGCTTAGATCCTTTGAAGATGTCTAGTGGGGGTAGTCAGAGACACGACCAAACATTATATTTGGCACATGTCCACATTTTGCTGTAGTTAGCATTTCATACGTGACAGGTTGCAAGCCCATCGCCGCAGTGTTAAAGCAATACATTTTTTAACCAACGAAGAAAAAGAGGGTCTCATTTCGACGTGTGTAATACTAATATTATAAACTAATACTATAAACTAATATTATAAACTAATACTATAAACTAATATTATAAATCCTAAAGTTAATAAAGATGCTACGGTGATGACTTGACCCGTGTATTTGTGTTATAAATAAAAATAAATAAATATTGGTGGACATTTCACACAGCGCCATCTAGCCCCAAACTAAGCAAAGCTTGTACTATGGAAACCAGATAACTGATAGAATACATTATATACGTTTTTGTTGTAAATACATACTTATTATACATAACACCCAGACACAGAACAAACATTTATGTTCATCACACAAATGTTTATCCCGGGTGGGGATCGAACCCACAACCTACAGTGCAGAAGGCAGAGCTACCACCAACTGAGCTGTGAGGCCAGCCTCACAGTTCCTTCATAAAGCTTCAAAAACTTTTATTTTGGTCGAAACAGTTATTTTAGTTATTTATTTATACATATATTTAAGATTTTCGGAGTTACTAACAAAATTCCGCTTCGGTTTTTTGTTTTAGTTTTTAAAACGTAATTATAAAGGTTTCAATGCTTGACAGCGACATTCTTGAACCTTCTAGAATCGTCTAAACCTTTGGCAGGAACTTTCCGTGTCCAATCTATACTAATATTATAAAGAGGAAAGATTTCATTGTTTGTTTGTTTGTTTGTATCGAATAGGCTCCGAAACTACTGGACCGATTTAAAAATTCTTTCACCATTAGAATCCTACATTATCCCTGGTGAACATAGGCTATAGAATATTTTCTAAAATATTAGGGACGAAAACTTCGATAATGTAACCCAACGTGTGAAAAAAAAATCAAAAAAATCCTTATATCGCTTACGCTGCGGAAGTTATTGACAACAGAGCAAAGTAATTTACTACAGTTTTATAGATAAAATCAATATCTACAAAAAAGTTTAAAATACCATATGTCTAACTATTAGGTATCCGTATGAAAACTTTGATAATGTAACCCAAGGTGTAAAAAAATTACCCATAAAATCATTATTACACCCGTGCGACTCCGGAGCGGACTGCTAGTGTCAAAATAAGTTCGCTTGAACTACGAGTAACAAACTATGGTGAAGTCGGAGTTTCTGGGCTGCCCGTAGACCTTCGTTATGGCAAAAAGACTTATGGCTTATAACCGCGCCATAGCTGTTTTGAGTCTAAACCCAACACAATAAAGACCAAATTACACTGCACGCTGATTAGAAGTAACACAGACCTACTTCTAGTTTTCCGGATTTGTTATACACCAGTAACGAGCCTAATTTATCGGCTGTGGGACGCGATATATTTGGCAGAATTTTATTTACGAGGCATTTTGTTTTGTTTCAAATACGGAGTTTTTAGGCTTTCTGTATCTTTTGTGTTTTAGATCATCAGAATAAAAATAAATAAATAAATAGGATCACGACTGTAATCCCCAAATACGGTAGACATCCTCTCAGATCTCCCGACGCTTAGATCCTTTGAAGATGTCTAGTGGAAGTCTAGTCAGAAACACGTCCAAACATTATATTTGGCGCATGCCCACATTTTGCAGTAGTTAGCATTCCATACATGACAGGTTGCAAGCCCATCGCCGCTTATAAGAATACTAACTAGTTTCCTCACGATGTTTTCCTTCACCGTTTTGAGCACGTGTTATTAATGCACATCATCAGTCATCAATCATCAGAATTTCTATGCTATTTCCAAAGAGGGTTAACGTCAGGCAGGCAGCCGGTAGTAAAACATAAGATTAGATATAAACTTCTTCGCAACATGTTTGTTAACATGTTGTGCCGCACTCTTATTAAGTGGGAAAATGTGAATTTTTTTTTGTATGCTGCTTCCCTATTTACAATTGAAAGTACAGAAAATGTTGACTTCTTGTAAAAATTAACTTTACTACGATATACTTTGATGACCTCACAGCTCAGTTGGTAGTAGCTCTGCTTTCTGCGCTGTAGGTTGTGGGTTCGATCCCCACCCGGGATAAACATTTGTGTGATGAACATAGATGTTGGTTCTGTGCCTGGGTGTTATGTATAATAAGTATGTATTTACAACAAAAAAAACGTATATGTATGTATAAAACGTTATGTATTCTATCAGTTATCTGGTTCCCTTAGTACAAGCTTTGCTTAGTTTGGGGCTAGATGGCGCTGTGTGAAATGTCCACCAATATTTATTATTATTATTTATACTATGATTATATCGTAACCATACCGTTCCACGTAGTTATATATTCTTGGCATAGATTACTATGTGACTATGCCAAGACCAGACTATAATCTTATATTTTCAAATATTTTTACTGTTTTAAAAGTTATTTTTTTTTAATTAAATTTACATTCCAACCTTCGGGGGTAAACAAATGGATGGGTGACCGGCATTAACTGCTTGTTGTTGTTTCGCGTGTTGTTTCATACATACAGTATGGTAGGCGAATCTAAGTATGCTTAATAGACTGTTTGGACGTATCTCTGGCTACCTCATTTGACATAAATGACCGAACATTTCAACTTTGTGTACATTCTTACAAAATGTAATAGAACTGCAACATCATTTTGAAAATTATGACTAATGAGGTAGTTTATGATAAAAAGAGGTTTTTAAGTTTTGACTGTGTAGTGTAAATGAGAGCACCTACTGTAACTTTAATTTTAACAATAAAAGTACTTTATGGTACCTACCTACGTTACTGTAGGCAGAAAACTCAAATTAAAATGTATTTCAATAAAATCACAAGGTTCAAGCTATAACAATTCCGCATGACCAAGCCTTAAAGAATCGTAGTGCTTTATGAGTTCGTATAACTTCATTTCTTAGATTGGCTATTAGTTTGTACTATAACAATCCAATAACTCGTAATTTTATTATAAACAGAGCTTTTAATTAAAAATTGCATAATAATAAAATATTATCATTTTTTTCCCTTTTACCTTAAAATGAACAATCTGTATATGTATATAAAAATGAATCGCCGAAATGTATGTACGCGCATAACTTTCAAACGACTGCACCAAATTGGGTGATTCATTTTATGTGTTTCTTATTATCAGGACAAGGTTTGTATGAAAGATAATTTCAGAAAATCCATCGTAAAATTGTAAAATTCGGGAAAAACTGAAAGTACGGGACTATTGCAATTTGACAGGACAACGTCTGTCGGGACAGCTAGTTTTATTATAAACAGAGCTATAAATTAAATATGATTATAATATATTACTTTTGCATAGTAATAAATTATTATCATATTTTTCCGTTTCCCCGTAAAATGAACAATAATACAAATAAAGCTGAGTGCACAAACGCAATCACAGGAATTATACCCTACCTTATTCGGTCTCGAATAAATCGTAGCTCATGCATTAAACATTCAGAGCCTCTTAAATAATAAGAAAAGTTTCACGAAGGTACTATTGTTTATTCTATTCTGTTTAAAGGTTTGGATTGGAAAGGCTTTTTATACCCGTAGGGTTGCCACGTGACTTTAAAAGCCGGATTAACGTACTCTTTTTCTAAAAGTCGGTTATTTCTTAAACAAACTTGCACAATAATCTAATTTTTTTTAAATTTAAATTTGACGTATTTTTATGACTTGACAACTTCCTAGGAATTGTTGTGCATGCCGCCCTAAAAGTATATTATACGGAAAATATACGTGAAATTGAGAAAATGCAAGTGGATCTAAGTACAATGACATGGCATGAAATTACAACATCCAGTCCAAAACATGATTATTTTTATTTTTGCTTCAAATTTCTTTAACCTACGAGTATATGTACGTAGAGAGGGAGTGATAATTGTGGAAAACAAGTAGCGATTCTGGGCCTAAGGTTTGCAAACAAATCAAACCGGACATGCAAATTAGCAGTCGGCCAGAGATCTGTCAACCCTACTATCCTACCCATCCCACCACGGGACTTGAGAACACATTCGCCGTATTGGGAAGGAAAAATAAGAAAAGCGCTTTATCTTGAAATGCCTGTTATTTTCTTGAAAGGTACTATAAAAAATGTACGTAAAACATTTACGCGCCATAAATTTAAGCATTGAAAGTTATTTGTGGCCATTAATGAAATAACCGCGAGTAGTAAAATGGTGGACTGAGACTTAAATAATATTTTAGTGTAGGTCAGTTTTTTTCATATTTTTTAATACACCTTGTATAAGACCACTCAGAAAACCAAAACTTTATATTCAGACTGTGCATCTTAATCGATTGTTACCGAAAAAAAACGAAACCAGCGTTGTGGATTTTTCAACTTTATAGTTTGGCACTTGTCCAAAACCAGGTTGCTTGAATAAAAATAGTATTTTTTTACTTTGGATTTAGTTCATTAACAACCATTGCTTCCTCTATTGTCTGTAGCGTTTCCATTAAGACAGGATTTCTGAATAAAAACACATAGTTTCAAAAACAATCTCAAGATATACAGGACTAGCTGACCCGTGACAGACTTTGTCCTGTCAAATTTCAATAATCGAATAGAAAAAACTGAATGTTTTCAGTCTGTGATGTCAGATTTGTTGCACACCAGCGCCATCTGTACAGAAATCATCCTTTTTGCGTTTTTTTATCGTTTTTGGGATGTTTTTCATATTCTAAAGTATTCTATTATTTATTCGGGCATTATATCTACATCTACAGCAAATTTGACCATAATCAGTTTTGTCGTTTAAGCCTGATTGAGGAACAAACATACATACAAACTCACAAACTTTCGCATTGTTAATATTATTAAGCAATTAGTTTTTTTGTTACCCTATGAAAAAAGCTTGGTAAAAAAAACAAATTTCCTGAAATATGAAAACTAAAAACACAAGTTGATCTACTTGTGATTTCAGTATTTAGGAGCAGACTTAATTCACCCTGTATATGAGAATGTTCTAGAAAAAGGTTCTTACAGTTGAGTCACTAAAGAACCAACAATATATTGTACCGATAAAAGTACGTGGCCCTCGAAATACAAAGTGTAAACATTCCCCACAAATCTAAACAAACAAGCCAATTGCTTTTATTCCCAGTAAATCAATTTTATTTACTTAGCATAGTGTTTTTCTTGCTCTGGCAAAATGGCTTTAGCGTGTGCGTTGTTGCGTGTTGGACCTAAACAAATAGATTAGCTACAAAACAACACATATGTAAAATTACTAGCCATACAAATAACAAAACTCTCTTTGGGAACGGAGCCATTCGTGTATTAGAAAAGTTATATTTTTATAAATATTGTACAGGTTGCTTGGGTATCAAATAAAACATCTCGAATGATATATATCCATCAGACGTGACCGCTCCGCTTTGAGGCCTCGCTTTGAGTGATCCGGTGATCGTTCGGATATCCTCGTATTCACTCGCTAACGCACACGTTGATAACTTTATTGTTTTCGTATACACTACATCTACCTTTTACAAAAAGAAAATGAAATAATAATTCTAGTAACAACCTGGTAACAATAATAATTAATTCTAGTTACATCAGATCATTAAGTACAATATTTCAATCGTTAGGTAAGACTAATTTATAATATTAATTATTTAATTTTAATTAAATTAACTTTAACATATGATTTATTTAGTAGTTACATAAACATTTCAAAAATAGTATTTATTAATATCTGTGTAACCTACATTGTGTTCAAGCAAATAAACTATCTTTATCTTTATCAGACTTTCCACTTGCCTTCAACCCTTTTTTACTTAACTATATTTCTACATAGTGTTTTTCCATTAGCTTCATTTTCTGATACAACATCACTTCCTTCATCGCATCATTGCATGTCTAATTTATTTTCTTCGATTGCATCTTTGATGACTTTTCCGTCGTCGCCTATCCTTCTTCTTTCTTTTAAATCTTCATCTCTGCATCCATATCCTTCGTTTCAAGATTTGCATGTGTGTCACTGTAGGCGTACTCGCAACGTTCAATTGATCAGAGTGAATGAAGCAAAAGAAGTGTCAGGATTGTAGCAAGTGGAAAGCCGTAGTCTCTGCCTACCTCTTTAGTAAACAGGCGTGATTTTATGAAAGTATGCATAATATTATAATAATATTATTACTATGTATTAATAATAATATTACTTTTATGTATTAATACAATAATATTATTTCTTTGTTTATTTCAAAGGCAAGCAAGCATACCATTATCATTTTCTAAAGTGATTTCATAACATGCATCTATATCATAGTTCTTCATTAATTGCAATTATGTACCTCATCATGACTGTACTGTACAGACTCCATGATAATTCTTGCACGCGGTTTTGAATTAGGCCCAAATATTACCTCGAAAGGTTTATGATTACTTACCAAATTATTAGTAGCAAATATTATTATGCCATAGACGATAACATGAATGATAGAAATTTTCTAAATTCTAATTGTAATTAGTTATGTTTTATTATTTTAAATGTGCCTAATTATTTCCGTGTATGACTGTTGTCTTTTTAAAAATATTATTATTATTTTTTGTAATTTTTATTAGGTATATCATTTAATTACATTTCATATTGCATGACTTCACATAGGCAGAGTACATTGGTTTCATAATTATCGAATACCTTTAAACGGGCAATTCTAATCTGAATCTCGGTTACGGCTCCAACGATGTTCGTGAAATTTAGTATGCGGGCGATACATCGATCTAGCTAGGTTTCATTTTTAGAAAACGTCCGTGTTTCCGGGCAATGAAATATTGTCCTAGTCATTTAGGTAGATGTAATTAATTAACATCTTCTACACCTGTGTTTCAAGCAATGAATTCAAGCTTTGACTTTGACTTTGACTTTGACTTTGATCTTGACTTTGACTTTGACTTTGACTTTGACTTTGACTTTGACTTTGACTTTGACTTTGACTTTGACTTTGACTTTGACTTTGACTTTGACTTTGACTTTGACTTTGACTTTGACTTTGACTTTGACTTTGACTTTGACTTTGACTTTGACTTTGGCTTTGGCTTTGGCTTTGGCTTTGGCTCTGGCTCTGGCTCTGGCTCTGGCTCTGGCTCTGGCTTCGGCTTCGGCTTCGGCTTCGGCTTCGGCTTCGGCTTCGGCTTCGGCTTCGGCTTCGGCTTCGGCTTCGGCTTCGGCTTCGGCTTCGGCTTCGGCTTCGGCTTCGGCTTCGGCTTCTGCTTCGGCTTCGACTTCGACTTCGACTTCGACTTCGACCTTGACTTTGACTTTGACTTTGCAGTCAAAACCAATTTCTTTTTCTGTTTAGCAATACCAATTTTCGCGATCAGAAGACTTTTATTACCATTATACAATAATTCTTGGCCCACGGGGCTACCCATTCTTGACAAGAACAGCCCCTAACCCAACAGGACTAGCATCAGCGTAAACTTGTGTCTTATCATTAGAATCATAGTATCCTAATGTCTTAAGAGCATTGCTGGGCAGGCATTTTCCTCGACGTTCCTCGTTTTTCCCTGTCTCCTCCCTGGATAATGATGTTTTTAATATTTCGACCATACAATCTATGCGGACCATTGTATGCCTCTATGTTATGTTTTTCTCCAAAAACTAATTAGTTTATGAATTAGAGCCTTCTAAAATCACAAAATTTTACCAGTTTTATCGCCCTCTTCAGACGTCCATAAAACCAATTTGACGAATGTAAAATAATAAAAGAAAAACATACAGGCAAAGCAAAATCTTTCTCTTTATTATTCTTGAAAAAATATTAAAATCGATTTAGTTTTGAAGGAGAAAACAGGAGAATACGAAATAGCGATTTCATCATTAAGAATTTAATTGGGTCCGAGGTGCCGTTGTCTCTATCACCATTCATACGTTTATACATGTCATATCGGGCACAGCGCAACAGCAATAGATTTTTTAAATACCTAAGTACCTTTTTTTTTCTATTTCTATTTTTTCTATATGTATACCTTTACGTGAAGCTCTCACGATGACCAAATAAGTTTATTTGTTTGACCCTACTATGTAAGCATTTGCTCTTATTCGAAAGAACGGGTAATAACTACTAATACTTTTTTGATTCTCACATCATGTTGGGCGTCGTCGCTTACATAAACAACGATGTCGTCAATAAAATTTACCATGTTTTCGCATGGCAACAAAATTAATTCCAATATTATTATTATTATTATTATTATTTTTTAATAGTATTCTCGAGTCAACTAATAAACACCGAACACTGTCAAGCCTTTACTACAAATAAAGGTGATTATAATGTCTACCCTCACTAACGTTGAAATGCATTTTTTCCTTGGCTAATTTTTTCACCAACAAATCAAATCTTGAGCTTCAAGCTCAAGATTTTTTGAACATGTTACATGTTCTTGTAACTATTTTTTTTTTAGGATTTTCTACTCAGAACTTGGTACTCATAGATCTCATTTCTTTTGCCGATTTCGTTGACATAAGAACATACATAAGTTATAATTAACTTGGCTATCATTTCAGATTTATATTTTTGATGGAATATCTGTATATTTTATTTTTTAGTTTATTTTTGTTTTTCAGGTACATACTTACAGCTTTTTATCTTTATCAAATACCTTTATGGTCGCAATATGTACATAAACTTACATAACACGACGTAAATGGTTAAAAACACCAAATAAAATATTTTATTTAAATACAAGTTAGGTACCTTCACAGATACATAATATATGTGTAATGAAACGACTTTGTCGTTAATCCGACCCGTTGGATAGTAAGCCTTATTAGTTTATTTTGATCTCGACAGTCTAACATAGACGCGTACCTACACTTTGGCAACGTTTCAAATCTTTAAATGATGCCAGCTAATGAATAATTGCAGGTCTCATCAATAACTATCAGAACCACTGTTTATTACACCGCTCGTACTCGACGCGGGTCAAATAACGTTGGTCCTTAACTTATTAAGTTAACTTTTTGAACTTTTTCTTTTGTATACTCCCAATAACCTACCTTGATGCCAAATATCAGGTTTCTAGGTCATCTGGAAGTAAGTTAGGTTTTTGATCTATAAAAGTCAGTGAGTGTGCGAGTCAGTTGTAAAAATACGGATTTTTAAACGTTATTAAGTCAATAACTGTTTGAGCTACATTTGAGCACATCAAAGTCGACATTTTGATGGGGAAAACTATAATGATAGTAAATCCCCTTGTTCAGATTTCTCTAAACTATTTCATATTTAGATAGGTACCGTTTGACAATTTTATCAAACTATAATTTTACCTTTCGTTCAGATTTCTCTAAACTATACCATATTTAGATACCGTTTGACAATTTTATCAAACTATAATTTTACCTTTCGTTCAGATTTCTCTAAACTATACCATATTTAGATACCGTTTGACAATTTTATCAAACTATAACTTTACCTTTCGTTCAGATTTCTCTAAACTATACCATATTTAGATACCGTTTGACAATTTTATCAAACTATAATTTTACCTTTCGTTCAGATTTCTTAAACTATACCATATTTACATATCGTTTGACAATTTTGTCAAATTATAATTTTACCTTTCGCTTAGATTTCTCTAAACCATACCATTAGATACCGTTTGTCAATTTGGCAAACTATCATTTCCATTCAGATTTATTTAAACCATACCATAAATGTATTTAGATACCGTTTGTCAATTATGTCAAACTATCATTTCTTTGTCAATTTGTCAAACTTTAATATTACCTTCTGTTTAGATTTCTCTAAACCATACCATTAGATACCGTTTGTCAATTTGGCAAACTATCATTTCCATTCAGATTTATTTAAACCATACCATAAATGTATTTAGATACCGTTTGTCAATTATGTCAAACTATCATTTCTTATTTTCGATTTTACAGGTACCGTTTGGTAATCCAAACTACCTCTTTTATCCAGTGATACCCCAATTAGTTTTTTGGAAACCGACAAATACAGGTGTTCGTTAAATGATTGTAACCAAAACAAATGCATAATGTATTATTTCACTTTGGATGGATGGATGGTCTATTTAAAGACAATGATAATAGTAATTATATTATATAAACGTTTCAATATTTTCTTAATATTGGGTTGAGTATTTCCAAATGAAATAAAATTAAACGTGACAAAACTATAAATAGTTTTGTTATATAACTTAAAAGTTATGGTTACAAATCGTTTAATATATTTTGTCGGAGACTCAAACCTGAGGTACCACTGTATCTATGTACATTGTACACATCTCGTTTTTCTATGCAGGCATAATAAAATGCCCACTCGTAGGTACCAACCAACGCGAAAACAGTAATTGCCTTCTTACAATATCAGACTAGGATACATACTTACTAAGTTTACTGCCTATCAAAGAAGGTAGGTGTGAATAAACGATATGAAATTCTAATGCAAAATGTATGATAACAAGTCGACCAGAAGGTAGTATGGAGGCGATAAATGCGCTCCTCTTACCTACTAGTCCGATAAGCTAGTAGAATCATTATAAAATGCACCTTAGAAAGATAATAATTAGGTACATTATCTTAGATTTTCGTTTTAGGTACATTAACTTTGATTTTTGTTCGTATTTTATTTGTAATAACAATCTAGTAAGTTTCCCATCTTTTATTTGTAAGACAAAACAGTTTCGACTCGTTGATCTACCTTTTTTTTTGTGTTTTATTTTTTGTTTACTTACGTAAATAGTTGTAACCACTGGCAAGGTCGCCACTTGTACAGGTTGCTTGGGTATCAAATAAAACATCTCGAATGATATATATCCATCAGACGTGACCGCTCCGCTTTGAGGCCTCGCTTTGAGTGATCCGGTGATCGTTCGGATATCCTCGTATTCACTCGCTAACGCACACGTTGATAACTTTATTGTTTTCGTATACACTACAAATATTAACGAACAAAAAAATAAGGAGAAAGTCACGCGTATTTCTATGTCTATTACTCGCATTTACTAGCGCCATCCAGCCAAAAACTAAGAAAATCACGCATTATGTAAATCAAATGACTGATAAAATACTTTTTTTTTGTAAAAACATACCTTTAATAACACAAACACAGCACAAACATCTATGTTCATCACAAAAATATTGGTTCTTGGTGAGAATCGACCCACAAATATTTATACTACGAAGGTCCTTCTGTCTTAAGTTATTACGTAAAGGTTAGCTAATTACGTAATAACATAAGTCAGAAGGACCCTTAAAGTAGGGACTGAATAAATTAACCGACTTGGTATTACATGGATCTCACAACTTTTTACGGTAGAAGAACTGAGTTGCGTTGCGAGACTTGGCTTTTTTTACAAGTTATGTTTTTGATGGCATCTCATTTATTTTTGTAGATAGCCCTGCTTTTTAGGGTTCCGTACCTAAAGAGTAAAAACGAAACCCTGTTACTAATACTAATAAGTACGTCTGTCCGTCTGTCTGTCTATCGGTCTGTCTGTCCGTCTGTCTACCACAGGGCTGTTTCTCATGAACCATGATAGCTAGACAGTTGAAATTTTCACAGATGATGTATTTCTGTTGCCGCTTTAACAACAAATACTAATAACAGAATAAAATAAATATTTAAGTAATATTTATTATTAATATTTATCATACAACAAACGTGATTTATAGATAATGGTACGGAACTCGACGTGCGTATGTCCGACTCGGTTTTTTTAGGATTTTTACACTAAACACTAATTGTGTTTCAAATTTGAAGCTTCTATGTCTGCTAGAAGTGCCTAAAATTTTGATGATCGGTCAGTCAGTCAGTCAGTCAGTCAGTGAGTGAGTGACAAAATAGGAAACTTTGACTAGTTATAATTCTTAAACTACTGGTTCAAATTGAATGAAATTTGAAATATACCGTAGTGACTGCTTGGTTACTGAAAATTCAGGTTTGTAGTTTTATCCACAACGAAGTTATAGGGGGTCGAAAATGGCCTGAACTGCTTTCAGAAAAGGATGGTACAGCCGTGCCGCTTTATTGCTTGACTTGGCGGGGGCACTGCCGTGCCCCCAGATGAAAGTGCTACTTGCAGCTTAATAACAAATCCTGGTTTTTATTAAACTTCGATGCGAAACAAAAAGTTTGTTTCGATACTCGTACTAAAATCAGAATGTTTTCTTAAGGCTTTCCCCATTGTTTTTCCTAATCAAGTTTTCCTTGTTGCTTAAAGGAATGGAAGTTTTACACGTATATCAGAGATTGCTATCACAGGTTAGGTAGCATGCAGACTAAAGCATCAGCCATAAGAAATTCAACGTTTTATAAAGATATCGCCATTATTTTATGCAGAATTTTCTTTTACCATAATGAATTATAAATTGTAGTTTCATTTAAGTGGGTAAAAATACGTTGAAGACTTTTAAATGGATTTTCTTCATTATTTCGTTTAAAAAATAAAATAGATCCCCAAGTACGGTAAACATCTTCTCAGATCTCCAACGCTCGGTTTCTTTAATATACTCGTATCTAAGGAAGATATATTATGTGCACGTTTAAGCATAATTTGGCCCTCATTTTACAACAAAAAAAAACCATCACAAAAAAAAAGAATTTGACTCTTTCTCTTTCTTGCTTAATCACATCTATACTATCTACACTAATACATTATAAATGCAAAAGTTACTCTGTCTGTCTGTCTGTGACGTTTTCACGGCCAAACCGTTGGGCTGATTGTCAATTCTTGATTGAAATTCACATAGGATAGTTTACTACAAAAAACGATTTTCTGAATCTACGTGGAATACATATAGGTGGAGATTTCACACAGCACGCAACGTCATCAAGCATAAAACTAAACAAAGCTGTATTATGGAAAACTAGATATAACTGATAGAACTCTACTACCGCTGTCTGTGACAGTGACCAGTTTCACATATCGTAAGTGAGCACATATCGTGATACTTTTCTTGACTTGTGTCATAGTGCGGACGATGCCGAGGTTGCTACTGGTTAGCTGGCTACGTTCCGGGCGAACTTCAGAGATAAACTGTAATTGAAATGTCAGGAGCATTCTTGTTTAGCGAGATTAACTCATATTTTGTGTTGCAATACGTTGGACGGCAGCTCGTTTCAGTGGGAGAGTAAATTGAGTTACAAAAGACAGTACACTTTAGAGTTATTTCTATGACATACGTTCGTTTATGCATTGTGTATTTTAATTAATGTTTTTATGTTTACGTACCGAAAAATAAAAAATAGTAACCTTTTAAATATCGCTATTGCGTTTGTTTGTATATCTGGTGTCACACGAATTTTTTATTACATTTTATTTCCAACTCACTCAGAAATAAGGCAAAGTCTTAGGCTTTAGTAACGACTATTAGTATTTTTTTTTTAGGCTTTTCTTGTTATCTTCCTAAGGTACTTAAAATGAAAATGAAGTAACCAAAATTATTCTCTAAATTTATTTATCAAACTTACTTATTTTTTGTAATTTCATTATTTTAGTAAAATATCAGCTGTCGCTAAAATGCAACAGGGTTAATAACCCCGATACCGCTGTGGTAAATAATACTGCCACTGTGTAACTTGTGGGTGTTAATTTACTGTCATGAAATCTCATCCCATGTTTTATTTAGGTACATAATTAAATCAGTATCAAAAACACAGTTTGTTGAACTCTACGAGTTCAGAATGGTTCTAAATATTTTATTATTTGACGGGAACACAAATATCTGGTAGGTACCCTTAGCACTAGATTTCGATGATAAATTTCTGGTCAAATGTGAAAAAACACGCAAACAGTCATTGCTGATAAACTAGAGGCCGACTATCATAAGGTGATGGTATAGATGTTGGGCAAGACCACTCCATTTCAAATGTATTTTTTAGTCTATCCTTCAGAAATATAAAAAATAAGTACATTCATTAGCTCTTAATGCCTTGCTTGCCTATCATAGAGATAATGAGGACTAATGTCTAGGAACTAGGTGAAGCTACGCCGATTCCTCGCGACTAAGCCTAGAAGACTCAGGCAACAGACACAGGCTTGGGGTCTACCTTTTTTTCAATAATATTTTTCCTCAATGCTATGTAGAGTTCCAGTGTAGAGCCACAACAAGGTGAAGGCTCAAACAAGAATAATAATTAAAAGTACTACTCAAGTATGTGACGGCCAGGTGTTTTATTAAATTTTTTAGAGCACATAAGACTGGTTTTCATTTATTAATTCATTCATCTGAACTGGTGCTATAGCCCAGATATCTTTACCCCATCGCCGGCAGATATATCTTGAATTTCCTGTTTATCAGACGACAGCGAAATATGATCAACTGGCGTGGTCCGCGCGAACCGTGTCTATTTGTCTTGTTAGTGCAAATCTATTGGAAAACGACAAACACAATGCGACTTGCTAGAAACAACAAGATTTATTTGTTTGCCATTATTATTTCCACGGGAATAATAGAGTTATTTTGAAATGCTGAGATGTTTTTCGCATTTGTGAAAATATCTCGTGAATTTTAACTACAAATACGGCTAATTACCACGTTTATTGTTGTATTGCTGACGTTTCGAGACAATTCAGATACTCTTCATCATGAGCATCGCCCGCGACCGCGATCAACGGCAGATCGGCGAATACTCAACAAGAAACGTGGTAATTAGCCGTATTTGGCTGCGAAATTAGCTCACGGCTGTAAACATCGTCCATAAGCGCTTTTAGCTTTTAGATCCTTGAGAATGTCCAAGGGGATGAGGCACGTCCAAATATTAGTCGAAATATTGGGCGTATGCCCATGTAATTGAGTAGGCCTATGCGTATGCGTGCCTGGTCTTTCGCATCACTGAGATAGGTCAGTGATGTGAAAGACCAGTTAATTATCTTGCGTTAGACATGAATTTATGATTTTGAATCATAACAATAGCACATAATCAGTATTTTCAACTGATCGATATATAATCAAGTTATATTGTAGTGCAAAAAACATTTTTATGTAATACAAGCTAACCCGGCGAACTTCGTATCGCTTAGAATTAACATTATGATGTGTTAAGTTCCCGTTCCCGTTATAATAAGTATCCTCACTAATTTTTAGCCAGATCGGTTAAGCCGTTCTAGAGTTATAAATATAATATACGAGTAATACCTGTATATAGATATTTTTTTCCAAATGTCATGTTGCATGAGCCTCTGACTACTTCCACATATATTCATGATCTGAGCGCGTTGAGATCTGAGAGGATGTCTACCGTACTTGGAAATAATCCTGCGTAATCCTATTTTTTTTTCTAAAGAGCCGGGATCCTACAATCGTACTTGTAATTTAAATATCTTAATAAATGAACAGCCAGAAGTGGTAAATGAGGATCCATACAATGTTACATCTTAGCAACCTATTAAGGTATTAAAGCTTGTAAGTCACGCAGTTTCGGTTGACATCACCCGTCTTTTCGATTACTTCTACCAGGAACGTACAAAGCTATGTTTACATAAATAGCAGGTATTTGACGCATAATAATACAAGAGTTTGTTTGTAAGATTTAGAAAAATATTTTTTAATGACAATCTTTTGTAAAATCATTAATAAACTAACGAGCACCAGCGCGCTATCACCTGTCACGTCATTATAACATTGTCATCGGAACTTGACCAGTATGCAAAGTTTTTACTGAATCGAAGTATTTACTATGAAGTTCCATTGTAAGTGTCTGTTGAACAGCTCCTGATTCCATCGTCAGATAGCTCACTGTCACCATATTATTGCATTGTCACCGAAGTTGTATAAGTATGCGAAGTTTCAGCTCAATCGGTTGGGGATAACTGCTTCAAAATTAAGTTGCAAGATTCCACCTTAACAAACATAATTACATTGTTACATACATACATACATTGCAAGTTAAATAAAAGCTTGTAAAATGGTTGCAATGACTCGAAGATGTAGCTGCTATTTGAGAATCAAGTCACAAAAACTTAGTTTCAAATATAGTAAAAAGAAATAAAATATAAGAACCTAATCTTTATGCACAGATTTAATAAGAAAATGTTAGCTTGTTACTAAACCTATTAAATGGATATGCGCATCAAAACACTTGATCAAACAAAATGGTGAAGGAAAACATCGTGGGGAAACCAGGATGGTCTTGCAACCTGTCACCTATGGAATGATAACTACTGCAAAATGTGCGCATGTGCCAAATATAACTTTTGGACGTGTCTCTGACTACCCCCTCTAGACTCTTCAAAGATCTAAGCGTCTGGAGATCTGAGTGGATCTCTACCGTACTTTACAGTAGTGTTTTTTTTTTGCTGCTACGGAGACCTGTGGCCCGAGCACGAACCACAATCGTATCGACAAGGTATCGTTCAAATGTCAAAACTGACACTTTTTGTATAGTACGTTGTCGATACGATAGTGGTTCATGCAAGAATTCTGTGTAAATTGGTCCATTGCTCAATTAGACAAGCTGGATTTGTACAGAAATCGCATGTCAGGCACTAAGTGCTAATTTATTGTGATGTGAGCTCGTAAATCTGGTGTGACATTTCTCTCTTCTAGTAACTCGTAGAATTTCCAAAGTATTTACACCTTAATGTAGGTAATTAAATGTCATTAGTTAATAGTCACACTTTATATTGGTTAGATGAGTCGGTGTGGTTAAAAACTTAAAGAACGCATTGACTCCTTTTTAGGGTTTCATAGTCGACAAGAAACCCTTATAGTTTCATAAAATAAATTAAATAAAAATGTTTTTTTCACGCTCTTGGCCGGTTTTTTGGTCGGATTTGTATGCTGTTGGTTTGTGTGACTAATGTCAGTAAATAAAATTAAATAAATATTTACTTGACAGGCCCATCGTCGGTTATGAGAATACTAACTGGTTTCCATAGTGTTATTACGCATATCAAATTTTAGAAAAGAAAAATCCATTGTACCACCGAAATTAGATTTCACGATCTTCGGGTTGAAAGTCGAACTTCATCACGGCTATGTTTATATTTTGTACCAAATTTGTAAATGCATTTGACCAATTTATCAGAAACCGTGAATACATTTCAACTTGAAACCGATATTGAATTTGTATCATTCAATCTGGTGAATTCGACTTTGCCTTTAAGAAACCGCATTCGAATCTATAAATTAGTCTCAAAGCGATTCGACCCCAATACTTGGTATTTGCGGTAAGTAATAGACATCGTTAATACCAACTGAATAAGAAATGCTTCATTGAAATCAAGTCTGGATTGATGGGGTTCTTACACAGAGTAATAAGACAGGGTAAGGCCAGACTATGGCTTGGCCTATACCTCCACGTGCGTTGACGCCGAGTGCCATATAGTCTCGATGTTATGTCGCATCACTTGACATAACATCATTTGTTTATTATGTGATTCATTTGACATTTCATTCATGAACACATCGGACCGTCTCGGTCGTCGTCGCTTTCTCGTGCAAGGCTAAAGAGACTTATTTATTTCCATGATCGAAAATTAAAGTATGTCTAAGGTTGTGCTGCTAGTCGTATCTCTGATCTCATTCACATCTCAATAAAATAAGGGTTCAAAAATTATCCGTTACTGACCGAAAAAATAGAAGCTACGAATTTGATTAGAGAGGGATACCTGATACCTTCATTTGTTTCAGATCCAGGTGTAATAGATTTTAGGTACTTTAATAGTGGAAGTAGGTATTTGCATTGTTTATCTTGGTTTACTTGTCTATACTAGTATTATAAAAAGGAAAGATTTGATTGTTTGTTTGCAATGAATATACTCCGAAACTACTAGACCGAGTAGAATATAGTATCCCTGATGGACATAGGCTATATTCATTACTAGAAAAGAACCAGGGATCCCTATTAAAACTTTAACAACGTAACCAAATGTGTAAAAAATATTGCCATAACATCCGTGCGTCGCCAGGGCGGACTGCTAGTTTAGAATCAGTTCATACCATTACTTATGCGCTCTTACACTAATATTTACTCTTAAGCTTTCGCAATATGCGCAGATTGCTTTTACTGCTTAAATGAAAAGTATAGGTATAAAATACTGTAATAACTCTATTTCAATTAAGCTTTGGCATCGAGCACTCTTTTTAATAATAAACCTACGCTTACGCAGCTTCGTTACTATGGTAGTATCCTATTTAAAAGTATCCTTGTCTTAGTAATCAAAGGTTTTAATTAATCAAATCTGTTACAAGCATACATTTTATTTTTCACACTTATAATATAATATTAATGCGATGGATAATAATCATAATATCTTTGCCCTTATCTCACTTCTTTCACGAACCTGTTGTAGAAGGATTTGACTTGGGTTGTTTTTGGGAATACTCGCTGGTGATGGAAATAAATGTTTTCTATGTAAACTTGCGTGTCCCAATCTTGTTTCTCAGTGACAATGTGTCAGAGCAAATATTAAATTAATCTATATCTATACTTCAATACTAATACAAGGTGTCTCAAAAGTAAGTTCACATTTGCTTATCTTATTACGCGAAAGCAACTATTCTGAGGGGCACGGGGGGTATGTCAGTCGGTAGTCTGGCTCTTGGGAATTTAGTCGCTATGGAGCGTTTCTCTGGTGCGGACCGTGCGTTGTGCGTACGTGAGTTTTACAAAAACGGTAATTCGGCGACTGTAGCGCGTAGAAAATTCTGCAGTATTCGACATATTCGTCACTTAAATGATGCGCCTAGCACTCGACTCATTGCAAAATGGTTTGAGAAGTTTGAAGAGACTGGGTCAACTCTGGAGAAACCAAAATCTGGGCGGCCAAGAACATCAAGAACAGCCGAAAACGTGGACAGTGTTACTCAGTCTATTCGAGATGATCCAAACCTCTCGATTCGGAAGCGTGCTGTTGCTTTAAATGTGCACAGATCTTCATTAACCCGCATTTTACACAAAGATTTAAAGCTGCACCCGTACAAATTTCAGTTGGTACAAGAACTGAAGCCTCAAGATGCTGGTCAGAGGCTTGACTTTGTAAATCAGATGATTGAGCGCTTTCCAACGTTCACCAACATCTTGTTTTCCGATGAAGCCCATTTTCACCTGAATGGGCATGTAAACAAGCAAAATTGTCGTTACTGGAGTGCAACCAATCCAAAACAAAAACATCAGAAACCGCTACATTCACTCAAAGTCACCGTATGGGCAGCGATGTCGGCGCGAGGAATTATCGGCCCTTACTTTTTTGAAGATGGAAGGGGACGCACGCTCACAGTGAATTCAGAGCGTTATGTGGAGATGTTAGACGAGTTTTTCGTGCCCCAACTGCAAAACTTTCCTGGTTATAACCAAAGAACATGGTTCCAGCAGAATGGAGCAACTTCACACACGTCCAACAGATCTCTGCCTCGAGTTCGAGAAATTTTTCCGAACAAATTAATCTCCAGGCGAGGTGACATAAATTGGCCTCCACGGAGTCCCGATTTAACACCTATGGATTTTTTCCTGTGGGGTTATGTCAAATCAAAAGTTTACGCTAATAAACCGACTTCCCTGGCTAAAAGAAAATATCCGTCATGAAATGGCAGCCATCACGGAGACTACCTGCCGAGCTGTCATAGGCAATTTTAGTGCCCGACTAAATGAATGCCGAGAGCGCAAAGGTTTACATTTGGACGATGTTATTTTTAAAAAATAAATTCCCAAACAGTGTACTTCCATATATAATAAACATTTTTTCAATAAAGCTAAGACTTTTCTTTTAAAAAAAGATTTAAATGTGAACTTTCTTTTGAGACCATTTTTAGAATCCTACATTATCCCTGATGAACATAGGCTATAGAATATTTTCAAAAATGTTAGGGATCCGTATGAAAACTTTGATAATGTAACCCAAGGTGTAAAAAAATTCCACCTAAAATCATTATTACACCCGTGCGACGCCGGGGCGGACTGCTAGTTCGTAATATAATTAGTGTGTGTGTGCGGCGAATTATTTTCGTTCCTACCTTTACTAATAACGACAATGATAAAACCTTAACAAAAAGCTAAGGCCGATGCTAGCATACTGAAAAATACAGAAAATATTTTCGAAGTCAAATAATCTACACCTGCCAGGTTCACAAAGCCAGCAAACAATGTGCAATTTTACTCTGCAGGATACAATCCCGTTGGGTTCCATGATCTGATTTGAAAGCCCCTACCGGTCTGTATCGAAGTGCAGAGGTGTGGAAAAAGCACGAAAACAAGAAAAAAATAATTAAAATATTAAAGTTACGAAGGTGTAAACAACGAAAAGCTACATTTACTAAAACTTTAGATTCGAGAAAAGGATGGTACAGCCGTGCCGCTTTATTGCTTGACTTGGCGGGGGCACTGCCGTGCCTCCAGATATATAATTTACCATGGGAAAAGAAGATTTATATATTTTTTTAATACCACTTAGAGACAGAACAAGTCGATGGATATGCTACTAAACTTCTTCTTCTTCTTGTCCTCATCCCATTTTATCTGGGATCGGCACAACATGTAGAAACAAAAATACATGATGTCAAATAATTTTGCTTGGATGTTTTAATACCGGCCGCCTGCCAAACTAAAGGTGGATGTCCATAGACGCGGAGCTGTGAGACCATGAGTTGACCAATTAATTTTTTTTTGGATGAACTATTTCGAGCACTATGATTGGTCAATTCACGGTCTGCTTCGCACAGCTCCGCATTAGTGCAATGCTAAGCATCCACTTAAAACAAAACACTATCTCTTAGGTCATGAACACCCAGAACGCCTTACATTCACCAGCTTAAGGCATTCATGTTGTGCCTGTAATTTCAACTAATACATACCTACCAATGCTGATGAATGCGGCAGGATAAGGTATGTGCCATCATACCTGTCATACCGACTGGCCCTGGACGATCCCCTTCACAAGGAACTGTACTACTCTTAAAAAAGAATCTTATCTAAATGTAAATACGTAACAGTAGAACGATATCAAAATGCACGTACATAAAATGAAAATTAAAGAGAAGTTTGCTTCTCTAAAGTTAAATAAAAGGATATTTGAAAACATGTCTTGTTTGCCAACAATCATTGTTCATCGCTAGGAAATTGTATTTGCTACTATTGCAAAACAACATCCTGGATCGACTTCTAAAAATTATGATTGAATGGGAAAAATCCGTGTACAGTTCACGGAATCGAAGAGCATCGCATCCATCGGAAGCCGCTGCGGAAGTAATTCCGAAAACACAATCCAGGAGATTTGCCCGATATTCGAGCAAAGTCAACTTCGCCGCGAGATTTGTGTTACGAAATGGATTGAAGTCGTCCCATTGTTGCCCGGAGCCGTCGACTAGAACTGGAATCCGATACAGTCACGTGTCACACGAGAACTTTATGAACAGAGTGAAAGCTCATAGAGCTCTCCGTGAAGAACTTAAACTATGTAGGTACAAGTTCCAAACTTACAATCTATAAATTAAATTCGATTCCTAGTGTGCAGTCCATAAAGCAATTTACACATTGCATCACCCGACTGCGCCTAGCGACGGCAGCAAGCGGAAAAGCATATCCAACTTGATACTGCATCGTGTAGTACCCACTGAGATCTAACACACTCCAACTGACCGTGGTAATGATCCGCTCAATGTTTGGATTGCATTGTATGAATCAATACTCCTAACACATAAACCCGATATCGTCTTCATAAAACTACTTCGTTCTAGAAGTAGAAATTATTCATTTCATTTAAAAACTAGCCGAACTGACAAACGTTTAACACATTTCAATAATCCCTTAGAACAGCACTTTTAGTTTTCTCGAAGTTTTCTCATTTAATTTTCCGGACAAATTTTTTAACTTTTCTTTCCCTAAAAACTTTATTCGAACAATTATGAACATTGCCAAATAGGTTCAGCCAATGCGATTAACAACGAACTAAGTACAGTAGTTTATAATGTTTATAAAAAATGTCAGTTCTATGATTTCATACAGAGATGTTGTAAGATCGGAGTTTCCATATCATAAATTATTATCATAGTATGAAATTGTATTTTTTTATGAAACAAAGAACAACTGTGTTCCTCAAGTACGGTAGACATCCGCTCAGATCTCCAAGCACTTAGATCCTTAAAGATGTCTAAAGGAGTCCACACGTGACAGGTTGCAGGCCGTCGCCGTTTACAAGAATACTAACTGGTTTCCTCACACATTAACACGGTGGAGGAAAACTCCTCCACCGTGTTAATGCGCTTATAAATTTTTCGAACAGAAATAGTATATTATGCAACTAGTGAATAAAGGACGGATTTAAAGCGAGGGCCGTAGATGAGTCACGAGCAAGTGAAGGATTCTAATGATTGAATCACGAGCGCAGCGAGTGATTCAACTGTTAGAATCCTGAACGACGCGAGTGATTCATGGCCCTCGATATAAATTCGTACTTTATTCAGGAGTTGCATACTATACTTTATACCATGACTACGAGAATATTTATTTAATCTAATGCCAAACTCCTTGTCGCAAATATCGACCAATCAAATCTCGAGAATTTATTTGCACTAAAGAGTTTTGAATTTCGAATCTCAGCGCAAGGAGTTTGTGTAAGCATTGAAATAGAGACCGGATATATTTTGTGTTCCAAATTCAAACACCAAAATAGTGAATAAAAACAAAACAGCGTGAATAAAATAAGCTTTTTAAAGTAGGTATGGTATAAAATGTATTGATGCACGCCGGCATCTAAAACCACGACATTCGTATTGAAAGTCGAGGTCCCACTTGGCTATTTTTTTCTATACTTACACAGAAGTTTTGACTCTGTTCTTATCGACTCTTGTGCTCACTGTGTTGCGTATCAGTTCGAATTTGCAGTGGTGCAGGGCTAAGTCAGCCGCAAACGGTCGAACGTGCTTTGTTTGTGAAGTGATTAATCGTACTTGGGCCTTTTGTTCGCATGTTGTGCGAAGTCGTTTAGTTGGGACGTGTGTTTGTGTTCAACAAGCGATAAAGATGTTCGAAGAATATAACTGCGAGATTAGCACCAGTTTGAACGTCTTACTAGTCATTTTATTATCCAGTTTTATAGGAATTTGAATAAATATCACAGAGATTTCATGTAAGTTCTTTAACTGATAGTTAAAGAAATGTCCAAACGAAAGAAAAACATCCCCAAAATTTAAAAAAAGCTAAAGTATGATTTTGGTATAGATGGCGCTGATGTGTAAAAAATCTAACATCAGTCGTCATAGCAACGTGCGTTACTCATGCGAATATTGAATTTTGGACAGGATAACGTGTGTCGCGAGTTTGTTAGTAAAAGATATTAATGAGTTATAAAAAACAGACTGTTATGATAAATTTAAAGGCTACCATTCGCGGAAGCTGGACAACGTCATTTTCATAAAGATATTCGCATCGCTACCCTCTTCCCAAACGTGTATTGGGAATAAATTCGGTACTTTATGCTCTGAGACGTTGCCACCTACATTTTTACGAGGCAGATAATAAGTATTGGGGTGAAACCTTTGTTTTTATGGAATCTTGTTATAAGATGACATTGCAAATGAGGAAGAACCCCCAAGTTATATTTATGTACCAGAAAATTGTGTGCATCAACATAGCTTTGAGCACCACTTTAGACGTCGTCGTTGGGTTAGTCAGTCTTGCGAAATTCAAATGCCCAACGACATCAATTTGAATTCTTGTTTGAAATTGATATTTTTCTTCTCTACACTACAAAATAAGAGGGTAAAATTTATATTTTTGTTTGTAATAAATAAACAAAAAATGGTCCAATTTTGAAAATTCCTTTAACTATCGTAAGCTTACTTTACAAAAAAATTGAGATGGCCACGATTATTGAAATAAAGTAACCCAATATATCAAAATATGCCTATAATCTTCAATAGTAACGAAAACGAGGCTAAAGCAGACAGAAAAAAAATAGGATCACGACTGTAATCCCCAAGTACAGTAGACATCCTCTCAGATCTCCAGACGCTTAGATCCTTTGAAAATGTCCAGTGGGAGTAGTCAGAGGCACGTCCAAACATTATATTTGGCACATGCCCACATTTTGCAGTAGTTAGCATTCCATACGTGACTGGTTGCAAGCCCATCACCGCTTATAAGAATACTAACTGGTTTCCTCACGATGTTTTCCTTCACCGTTTTGAACATGTGTTTTTGATGCGCATATAAATTTTTTGAACAGAAAAATCCATTGATGCAACCCACGACCTTCAGATTGAAAGTCGAGGTACCTCCCACTATTTCAATATACGAGTAAAAGACAAATAAACTTTCACACTAACAAGTTTTCATCGCGAATAGTCTTATCATTTAGTCAAACACAACAACAATCTCTTTTTGATGAAAAAGCAGATAATAATCACTATCAATGTAAGTAGATGGGATTTTGGTTACTTGTCTCTTTGCTCTACAATCTGTCCTGTTTTTGTTGAGCCCCTTTCACAGTTCAGCGGCCATTGGTTAGTTTTTGCAGTAAAACCAGATATTAACCGTCTTATCAATATAAATACTACGTGTATACAAAACTCTAAGTGTTTGTCCACACTGCTGAGTCTAGCGTTGTGGCGACGACGGGCGCGAAGTATCAAACATTATGAAACGCGCCTTTGCGTCCACAATACAGTGATGGCGCGTTTCATATATTTGACACCTTTATTTATTTATTTATTTTAAGGAAACCCAACACAGGTGTTCACATTCAAGAAAATAAATACAAAAAGTTAAAGCAAAGTGCTCCCACAACTATAGGGTACCATAGCATGCGAAGAGTTTTAACAACTTAAAAAATATATATCTGTAAATATAATATATAAAAAGGTAACATAATAATCTAAAGTAACAATAAGAAAA
This sequence comes from Hydriomena furcata, assembly GCA_912999785.1. Lineage (NCBI taxonomy): Eukaryota > Metazoa > Arthropoda > Insecta > Lepidoptera > Geometridae > Hydriomena > Hydriomena furcata. Next base: position 11,327,329 of record OU538828.1, on the reverse strand, counting down.
AGAAGACGTTCAATATAAAATAATGTAAAACTGATTAAAAAACCTAATAAAATTTTGTTGAGAATTAAATAAAGGTACGTGTACTTGATCGTTTACATATCTAATTGAGACATGAAGCAAGACTCTTTTAATTGTGCTTTAAACATCGCGCCCGTCGCCACCACCACGCTAGGCTTGCAGTGTGGTCGCACACTTAGGTTACTGACTGACTGATCGACTGATCTATCAACGCACAGCCATAACTGTTCCAGAAACTTAAAATTTGAAGGGGAACCTACAGTTCTTCCTTTTGGTGTAGGGATGTACTAAGGAAGAATTTTTAAAACTTCTCAACCATGGAGATGCAGGAGAGTTGAAGTCTATCAAAATCTTAAAATCATTGGTATTTATTACATTAATTATAGTTTTACGTCCTTCACGTCCCAGTATTACATTATTCTTATGACTAAACAATACTAAAAATAAAGGCAAATAAGATATAGCACACCATGTATAAACTTGTAATATTGATAATTAAAACTAATGGCTATGACTGGGGAATTGAGGTCCTCTACCTCTGTACTGCCGATTGAAACTATTTTTGGAACACTCTGTATACCAATAAGTTTCATACAAACACGCTACTTATCTATGAGCGACATCTGTGTTTTGAATATACAAATGCTAATATTTTTATTGCATTCGAATACCTATGGGATTTCATACTGACTGATGCACTGATTCCTACTTAGTATAATTTTATACGAAGACTGACCGAAGGATGTTCTCTTGTGACATCAATCATTCATCAGTACAGCTCGTTCAGTAGTTCAGCATTATAGAACCTATTAGACCGCAGCAGAGCTTATTTCAGACCGCATTTCAATTTCCAGTGACACGAGCCCTTAGGGAAAGGTGTTAGTGTAATTGGCTTGGACAAAGGCCCACCCGATAGATAAGGCTTTTGGGGATTGAGATGACGTAATTAGCCTAATGAAAGCGTGCATTGGTGAATACGGACATTTGATTTATGGAGCGAAAAGTAATTAAATTCTTTTAAAGACTATATAGGTAGAACAAAACTACGGGTAGTCAAAGAACTACAAATACCTATAGTTATATGACTATTCACTAATTTTTAAGGTTTCGTACCTAAAAACTTTGAATGGCGCGCTGGGGCTCGATGGTATAAATAATTTTACAAAATCTTATCATTGAATAATATTTTTCAACAGACAACTTATTCATTATTTTATACTAGCCGACCCGTGACAGACGTTTTTCTGTCAATGTTTAATAATCGCATAGGAAAAAGCAATTTAGGCAACTTCCAAATTTTTTCTCTACAAATTTCAAAAAAACTCAAAAAAAAAAAATTACGAATTTTGGTAGAATGCGTATCATTAATTAGTCAAAACTGCGATGCTATGACGACTAAATGTTTTTAGACTGTGATGTCAGATTTGTTGCACACCAACGCCGTCTATACCAAAATCATCCTTTTTGCGTTTTTTTATAATTTAAGGGTCGTTTTTCGGATTATAAGTTACCCTTTTAGTTATTCTGATTTTTTATCTACAGCAAATTTCATCTTAATCCGTTTTGTCGTTTATTTTTGATTAAAGGAACAAACAAAGCAGCCTTATCACAAACTTTCGCATTTATAATATTACTAGCCGACCCGTGACAGACGTTGTCCTGTCAAATTTCAATAATCGCTTAGAAAAGACTGAATGTTTTTAGTCTGTGATGTCAGATTTGTTGCACACCAGCGCCACCTATACAGAAATCACCCCTTTTGCGTTTTCTTATCGTTTTGGGGATGTTTTTCATATTTTAAAGTAGCCTATGTTTTATTCGGGCATTATATCTACATCTACAGAAAATTTTAACTTAATCCGTTTTGTTGATTAGGATTGATTGAGGCACAAACATACATACAAACTCACAAACTTTTGCATTTATAATATTATTAGGATTATATTCCACTATATCGTCGAAACCAATACACTCGTAAGTACCAAAATTTATATTACAAGTTACTGCTGAAAATTAACAATATACTCGGAAAATCCTCTTAAAACATGACGTTAAGTGACAGTGAAAGGTTCGCCGAAATGGCGAAGTTTAACCACATTCACATTATCGGCTTAGCTGTATGGCTTTTAGAACAGCTGCTTGGGCACACGAATACAGTCCTATTTTCGTGTTATTCTTTGTACAAAGTAGTTTGTGGGAACTAGATTCTTACAAGAAAAAAGAAATTGGTTAATGGTGAACAATAAAAATTAATAAATAAATATTGGCGGACTTTACACACAGCGCCATTAGCCCCAAACTAAGCAAAGCTTGTACTATGGGAACCAGATAAGCGATAGAATACTTATATACTTTTTTTTGTAAATACATACATCAGAGGTCGACCTTTGCCCAGCAATGAGACGAAATAGGATTAAAAAAAAAAAAAAAACTTACATCACAGAATCATGTTCATGTCAATCACGTCAATGTTCATCATCTATGTTCATCTCGGAGGAGTTTCGGAGGATTTTGGTTACAAACACTGTTACACGGGAATTTTATATATTAGATTAAATACTAAATATCAAAGTCACAAACAATCTAATAAAACCTGTTCGTTGTACATACAATACCACGTTACATAACAAGATAATTGTTTTATTAATGCTGAATGAGTACGCTTGCAACAATTACGGAGTATCTGCATTCGTAATTTGTTTCAGGGGGCTACTCTGAAACCTGAACTCCCTGAAACTTGATAATATTATCCGTACATTTTTGTAGGTAAACCATTTAGGGCAAACTACTTTTGCGATGTTTAAACGGGCTTGTTGTTTATGCGTAAAGAGAAAAACTGGCAGAAATTCATCAAGCCTCGTGCTCCGTCAACTCTAATGAAATGGTCTGACTTATTAGGTTTACCTACCTATAGATTTAGCAATCAAGTTGCCATAGCAGTAATGACGCTGTGATCAACTTTAGCTTACACCTTAATAAATATACCTATACATATACACCTGTTCTTACACTAACAATTATGCCGATATAAATCTTCTCTTAATAATATTATAAATGCGAAAGTTTGTGAGTTTGTATTTATGTTTGTGCCCCATCAGGCCTAAACGACAAAACGGTTTAAGTTGAAATTTGCTGTATATGTAGATATAATGCCCGAATAAAAATATGTATACTACTTTAAAATATGAAAAACATCCCCAAAACGATAAAAAAACGCAAAAAGGATTATTCCTGTATAGATGGCGCTGGTGTGCAACAAATCTGACAACACAGACTAACCCTCGTATTCAAGAACGACACTATGAGAACACGCACCCACAGTGGACGAAATCTTTTTTCATAAACATCACTTTATGTGTTGAGCGGCACTATGGCGCAGACTACCGTGTGCCTTTAGAGCTCAACTTTGGCTAGAGGCACACGACAATGTGCCTGTAGTCACACTATGCAGTGTCGCACAACACATAAAGTGATTTTTATGAAACAAGATTTCGTCCACTGTGCGTGCGTGTTCTCATAGTGTCGTTCTTGAATACGAGCGTTAAAACATTCAGTTTTTTCTATTCGATTATTGAAATTTTACAGGACAACGTCTGTCACGGGTCGGCTAGTAATATTATAAATGCAAAAGTTTGTGAGTTTGTATATATGTTTGTTACCCAATCAGGCCTAAACGACAAAACGGATTAAGATGAAATTTGCTGTAGATGTAGATATAATGCCTGAATAAAAAATAGACTACTTTAAAATACGAAAAACATCCCTAAAATTATAAAATAACGCATAAGGGATAATTTTCGTACAGATGGCGCTGGTGTGCAAAATATCTAAAATTCGTGTTGACATCAGTCGTCATAGCAACATGCGTTACTGTATGCGATTATCGAAATTTGAACAGGACAATCTGTCACGGGTCGGCTAGTGTGATATAAAAGAATCGAGAATCCTACAAAAAAACTCTAAATATAAAAGTACTCGTACCTACAGCGAACCAGAATATAATTTTCTTAATTATTCCGCTTTTAAAACACTTTATTCAACTAAAGTAGAAAGGCAAGACATAATTACTGTGTAGTATCGTCAAAAACAGTTTCCCAGCCCGGCCTTCCCTGCCGGGGGAGACTTGGATTCAATTATGCTCACACCCGATGAAATTGAGTTGTCTGTTTATAGCCCGACTGAAATCACTGTATTACCTGCGCTGAAGACACGTTCTGCTAAACAAACATGAACTGTATAATTTTGGTGCATTTTCCAATTAGGTAGGTACATAATAGGTATCTTAGTTAATAATGTAAAGATGACTGTCAAAGTTGAAAGTTGGTAAATCAATGTACTGTATAGTTTTTGGTGTATTTTGCAATTAGGTAGCTATACTTTTGGTACCCAATAATGAGAAAGACGACTATCAAAGTTTGGCTTGAAAGTTATTAAGTCAATTGGAATTCAAAAGGTATTTTATTTCAATAAACTCTCAAGAAGCAATCGCTTCGAAACGACTTATATTTAAAACTTATAAAAACCCGGCCAAGTGCGTGTCGGATTCGCACACAAAGGGTTCCGTACCATCTATAAAAAACAGCAAAAAAAGAAACATGTTTGTTGTGGGAGCCCCCCATAAATATTTATTTTATTCTGTTTTTAGTTGTTATAGCAGCAACAGAAATACATCATCTATGAAATTTTCAACTGTCTAGCTATCACGGTTCATGAGTTACAGCCCTGTGACAGACAGACAAACAGACGGACAGCGAAGCCTTAGTAATAGGGTCCCATTTTTACCCTTTGGGTACGGAACCCTAAAAAGATGTCTTATTATGGTCTTATAATGTAAGTACCCGTTGTTTATTCTAAAAAAGTAAAAGTAATTTTAAATAGTTACGGTAGCGAAGTTTTTAGGACGCCTAAAGGGCTCCTTTTAATAGCCGGGACTGACATCTTAAATCCTTCCAAACCACGGAAGCCCTGACTGGCTTCACAGCTCAGTTGGTAGTAACTCTGCCTTCTGCGCTATAGGTTGTGAGTTCGATCCCCACCCAGGGCAAATATTTGTGTGTTTGTTCTGTGTCTGGGTGTTAATATGTGTATAATAAGTAATATTTACAAAAAAAAAAGTATATAAGTATTCTATCAGTTATCTGGTTCCCATAGTACAAGCTTTGCATAGTTTTGGCGCTGTGTGTAATATAATAATTATTTAATTAGCCGCCAATATTTATTATTATTATTATGCCTTTTTTGACCGCACTAAAGTATATTTCATTTACAACGAGCGCTTCAGTTCATCTATAACTACTCTAATATTATTTAAAAAAAAATATATTTTTGTAAATTTATTTGTAATGGATAAACTAAAATGCTACCTAGTTGAGACCAATTTAATAAAATCTAGCAAGTAACATTATATATTTTATAGATCCCCACAAAATATTGTCAATAATCTTCATTGGTATACCCATGCGAAGCCGGGGCGGGCAACTAGTGTGGAATATTGTTGTAATTCCAGTACCAATCCAGTAAAATGAGTTTGTAAAAACTGTGCTTTCGTTTTATTTTTGAAAATGGGTAAATTTTATTGAAAAACTCCCTATTGATTTGCTTACTATGGTTGTAGACAGGTTTTATTTAGATAACAATTTTGGGGAAACATTAATATGCAACACAGTGTGCACTATAATAAAAAAGCCGTCCATTGCTAATTGAAAAAGTGGAAAAATAAAAACAAAATTTAAAGTTGGTACGTGCTCGCCAGATTAAATATTAAACAAGCATCGAAATAAAGCAAAATAAACTATTCAAAACCATTTCAACCATTTACGTGTTTGTTACTGTGCCGGCGGTCGGTAACGTGGCGGGCTCATGCGATAAACGGCTTTATTTCTACCATATCTTAGGCCGAGGGTCCCTTGGGGCCGATTTGCATTCCGCAATCAGGTAAGCGACGAGGGTCGAAGGGTTCGCACTCAACAATTTCAAGTTTGCTGCTGACTGATTTAGTTTAATATAACAATAGATGTTTTTTATGAACATTTATGTAAAGAGCTCGTTATTATGTTTCCACGTGGCTAGTTATGCGTATAGGGGGTATAAAAATCGGATCATCAACTTTGACAGCATAGCTGACATAAAATCGTAACGGACGTGCCCTGTCACGTATAAACTACGATATACTCGAATATTTAGGTTTACGCTTAACTAAATCACGGCGTAGTTAAAACGGCTGGGTTTGAGCACTGCACGATGTAGACTCATTCAACCTTTTAAATAAAGCCGGGTCTGCAATATATATCAGACTTTGAAGCGTCGCAATCGAGCTCACACGGAGACGTTAAACTTGATTTATTTCTACCTATATTTGTATGCGTGTTGGGGCTGTAAGAGCTCGTTTATCAATATGTCCTTTAGCAGATCGAGAAAATATTCAAACAATAATATCTGAGATGTTTCATTTCCCGGAAACACGTGTTATGACAAAGCTATTTGCAGTTGCAGGACAAAAGCTTAGCACTTCGCAATTGATGATGTTAGAAATTAAACTATATTATAATTAAATGGATTGACCTAACAGGAGAGCCGTGTTGGTCGTGTGGGAGGTACCCTGACTTTCAATACGAAGGTTGGTTCGAATGCCGGCGTGATTCGATTTTTCTGTTCGAAAAATATATATGCGCATCAAAACACGTGCTCAAAACGGTGAAGAAGAACATCGTGGAACCAGTTAGATTCTTATAAGCGGCGATGGGCTTGCAACTTGTCACGTATGGAATGATATCTACTGCAAAAAGTGGGCATGTGTCAGATGTAATGTGTGGACGTGCCTCTGACTACCCCCACTAGACATCATCAAAGGATCTAAGCGCCTGAAGATCTGAGAGGATGTCTTTCGTACTTGGGAATTACAGTCGTGACCCCATTTTTTTTTCTGATAGCTCATTTGGTAGTAACTCTGTCTTCTGTTTTGTAGAGTGTGGGTTCAATTAAGACCTAGGAAATACAATGTAGATTGTGTTATAATGTATCATAATTATGTATTTACAAAAAAAACAGTATATAGATATTTTATCAGTAATCAGGTTTCCAGGATTCAAAATATTATTGTTAGAATTTAAAGAGAAATGTCGCGTTATAGCAACAAGCTCGTAGTAACCATGCTTTTAGGGTATTTGCGCTATAATCAAGATTGTTTAGACACCTTTATCCTATCATCATGTTTCGCACCCTTCGATTCTGTAAAGGTGGACTTCTGGGGTTGCGTATGTTGCGACATAAACGTACGACTGAAGCGACTATGAATATTTGATTATGTTATGTATACCTATGATAGCTTAGATTGTGTTAAGACGCGTGTAGCAGATGCTAGTGCTCGGAAACGGTATACCAATATCACACTATGTATTATTTTTCAAACTATCGTGATTAGTAGTCATAACTATAGATTTTAACACGGGTGTTTATCATGTAATTACCTTTGATTTATTTGCCCGATGTTTCGGCTATGTTACAATAGCCATGGTCGCGGGCAGACTGGAGAACACGGTGCTACCGTCGAGAAGCGGAGGAAGCGGAGAATGTCGGGAAAATAAATTAAAGGTAATTTCGTGATAAACATCCGTGTTAAAATCTATGCCATCAAAAACATAACTTGTAAAAAAAGCCAAGTCTCGCAACGCAACTCAGTTCTTCTACCGTAAAAAGTAGTGAGATCCATGTAATACCAAGTCGGTTAATTTATTCAGTCCCCACTTTAAGGGTCCTTCTGTCTTAAGTTATTACGTAAAGGTTAGCTAATTACGTAATAACATAAGTCAGAACTGCTTCGAGAAAAGGATGGTACAGCCGTGCCGCTTTATTGCTTGACTTGGCGGGGGCACTGCCGTGCCCCCAGATAGTTATCACACTATTTAGTTTTGTCGCGTCACAACTGATGCAAGATGTAGGTATCTTAGGTATGACTGATGATCAGGCATAACGAGTGTCTAATTTCGATATAATTTTATTAGTCAACTAGCTGACCCGTGCCCGCTTCGCTGGGAGACAGATAGTTTCACATCTGGTATTCTAATCATCAAAATAAATATTATAGCCTATATGTTGCCGAAAAAAATTCATTAAAATCAGTCTAGTAATTTAATTTTTAACAGACAGACAGACAAAAATTTCAAAATGTTTTTTTTTTGGCTTGTGTTACTTGTATAAAGGCCCCTAGGAGTAATTTTTTTTGTTTTTATTAATTGTACAGAATTGAACTCTTCTACTGTTTTATTACATGTATAGATATCACTTAGAACACAGAATTAATGAATAATGGAATTTAATAGGTAATACGCCATAAGTTTCTGTGATAGCTAAAGCGATCCACGAAAAACCACCTTAATGAACATGGGATGTGAGTGGGAGGACATATGCGTAAGATAACAATCAATACATTATAACGAACAGCTAAGCTAACACTGTTATTTATTTATTTATTTATTACAAAAACAGTAGGTTTACAAGGGTATAAACACTATCACTTAAACTAGGAAATCCTGTGCTATAAGCGATAGTTATAACTCGAGGTACGACAATTTACACCTAAATGACTGGGCTTTGGAATTTTTTAAATAGAAAAGAAAAATACAAAGAATTTATGGTGAAATAACTATAGGAAGCAAAGAAATTACAAAAAAAAACGAATAACAATAATAATAAATAATAATATAAAATATACATGTACGGAATTAAACAAAAAGTGGTGTATATGTGTTGCGGTTGATTACTTGAAATGTTAATGATTTTCTCATGCTACTACTGATTGTTAATGCCTAAAAGGCATTCAGTTTCGTCATAGTTTAGTTTACTTAATATTTTTTTAGTCTCTCTCTTCAACTTATAATGCGATAGGTTATGTAGAGATAGTCTTTTACCTATATTATTGTATAAGAAGGGAGCCGCTATATAGGGATGCCGCTTAGCAAATGATGTTTTATGCGCGGTGATATTGAAGCACTTATCTTTTCTTCTCTTTCTTGCAACACGAGTGATTTCAACTTTTCCTACAATTGTACGAGCAAAGAGAACGTTTTTTAGAATATATAGTTGGCGAACAGTCAGTACATTAAATTCATTAAACAATTTAGCGGTAGGGAAAAGACGTGGTTATTCATACACGGCTTCCGTTCGCGGCTTTGCTCTCGTGGTACCTGAATAGCTAAAACTTTTGTCATTCACTGTACTAAACTCTCAATTTTTCTATGCTAATTTCAACCTTATAGAAAGAGTGTACGAAGTGAGAATCGTTGTATGGAATTTCAAAATTATTTTTTATGTCGTTTTAAAAGGTCGAGTGTACGAAATGCGAATAACCCCCTAAATATAATGTAGCCTATTAGCTACTACCTTCTGCGCTGTAAGTTGTGGGTTCAATCCCCACTCAGGTCAAATATTTGTGTGATGAACATAGATGTTAGTTCTGTGTGTTATTATGTATCATATAGGTATGTATTAACAAAAAATATATAAATAATTATTTTTATTTACTAGTTCCCATGATAAGCTTTGTTAAGTTTGTCTAGATGACGCTATGTGATAATGTCCACCAATATTTATTTATTTAGGGTCAGCATGTTATTTATAATATGGTCATGACATGTTTTACATTAGTTAGTATGCAAATTTTATATTGTAACGTCAAAATATGCTAGGTAGATTATTTTTGATTAATTAGTAGATAAAACAATTTATGAGATATGATCATTTATAAATTCGTCAATTGTGTAATAACATTTATCTATTAATAATTTTTTAAATTTTATTTTGAGTAAATTATCATTTTGTAAGCCCTGGGTATTTTGTTAAAAATGTAAGGTGCTACACAGACTTTTGCGTAGTAATTAAAAGAGAACCGTGTTTCATCTTTGCCTGCTTATTATTTTCTTACTGACAAATGTTATGTGCCAGATAGATTGACGGCATAGCTGGTCTTATCTTAAACGACTGGAATTCATGCAAAATTTTATAGAGAGCTCTTGTCAAAGCCTCCTGGGGTTCAGTCTTGCGATAACATTGGATTTAAGAACGCTGTAAAATATTTTACTGTGTATTCATATTGCAACGACTTGGGCACGGCAAAACGTTATAAAAATACGATTATCGTACACCGCAGTGACAGATTGCAACCTGTCATATGTAATAGGTTACATTTCAAACCATGCTCATATTCAACCACTACATATTCTTATACAGACCTCTCTTTTTAGGGTCCCGTACCAAAAGGGTAAAAACGGGACTCTATTACTAAGACTTCGCTGTCCGTCTGTCTGTCACAGGGCTGTATCTCATGAACCGTGATAGCTAAACAGTTGAAATTTTCACAGATTATGTATTTCTGTTGTTGCTATAACAACAAATACTAAAAACAGTATGACTAAGCATGACAGTGTAGATAGGTAGTAAATACATAGTGTGAAAAATATCATGTGTGCTTCTGACTATCCTCATTACACATCTGCAAGGATGTGCAGGAAGTGCCTAAATAAATATTGGTGGACATTTCACGCAGCGCCATCTAGCCCCAAACTAAGCGAAGCTTGTACTATGGGAACCAAATAACTCATAGAATACTGAAATTCGTTATTTTTTTGTTTTAAATACATACTTATTATACATAACACCCAGAAACAGAAAAAACATCTATGTTCATCACAATGTTTATCCCGGGTGGGGATCGAACCCACAACCTACAGCGCAGAAGGCAGAGCTACTACCAACTGAGCTGTGAGGCCTGTAGGTATTTTTCACCTCAATAGCTTACCTCACAATATAATCCTCTTTCTCTGTTACGTTACGTTGTAAAATTAGAATTGCTATAATTCCATTGGCGTCAAGCGCGATCCCTAAAGAGTCATACATTTTATTTATCTTGGCCAACTAGCAACTCCCACGTAGTATTTTGTCACGTTCTACTTAGTAGTCAGTATTAGCTTAATAAAAGAAATAATCTAAGTATCTAACATGTACATAATATATTAGAGAATATTTATAAATTACGTAAAAGATATAACAGATTATTTACAAAATACATAAAAACCAGTTAAGGCATCTAAACATCACTTTATGTGTTGTGCGACACTGCATAGTGTGTCTAGATAGGCATACTGCCGTGTGCCTCTAGCCAAAGTTGAGCTCTAGAGGCACACGGTAGTGTGCGCCATAGTGTCGCTCAACACATAAAGTGATGTTTATGAAAAAAGATTTCGTCCACTGTGGATGCGTGTTCTCATAGTGTCGTTCCTGAATACGGGGGTTAGTCATGCAACTTTAAGCGTTCACCAAATGGATTGGTGACCACTAGTGTTATTAACAGCTGAGCGCTTTCGTTCTTCGGAGTGGAATTAAAAAGTGTTTTTCCGATCTGGATCAGCTGAGCTACCTATAGTCACAGTGTCGTTCCTGAATACGAGGGTCAGACGATCTGTAGAAACGGCTAGCCATAATAACCATTTGCTGAAAAACATGAATCTATCTAACGTGTTTCTTGCACATGTCATGTCATATTATGTCTTCACACTTGTAGTTTCTCACGATATTTTCCTTCACCGTTTGAGAGTATGAATATAGAAAACTATTTCTCTCTGCGCTCGAAATGCTAGTAGAGTATAAAAACGTATAATATTTATTGTATAGGGACAGCTAGGTCCCGACAGACGTTGTCCTGACAAATTTCAATAATCCTACGATACTAATAAAATATACTTAAATCGATATTAAATAAAACTGGCCAAGTGCGTGTTGGACCACGCGCAATATAGGGTTTCGAAGTTTACACAGCTAACAACGTTAATAGTAAGTAAATATCACTACATACCGCTTCCCGCGTCTGTATGTATGTCTGTATGTATGCTTATATCTTTAAAACTACACAACGGATTTTGATGCGGTTTTTTTCAATAGATAGAGTGATTCAGGAGGAAGGTTTATATGTATAATTACATGCTAAATATATTAGAGAACCACTGATAATTTTAAGATTTCTAATATGAAGTCGTAAATAAACACATTTTTTTGCGCTTACATTGCAAACGCTGGCTGAACTCTACGAGATAGATCAAAATAATGTACTGAATATTGTATACCTTAAAAAGGTCTACAAAAAAGTCCGCGATGGTATATGTTTATCACTTAGGGATAACCCACAATAATCAATTTCTATCTTTTACTTTGTACCGCGACTTTTTTTTTTTAATTTTAAATGCTGTTAACGAGTATACAAAGACATTCTGTAATATATTTTGGTATCAGCTTTGCACCCGTGAGATGCCGGGGCGGGTCGCTAGTTCTTAATAAATTATTGTTGTAAATTGGTTGTTGTACTTGACTTGTATAAAAATACCCTACGACCTATTCGCATACCTACAAAATAAACAAAAAAAAACATAAAATCGGTACAGCCTTTTTGGAGGAGTTTGGTTACAAACACTGTAACACGAGAATTTGATATAATAGTCAAGATAAGATTAGAGATGTTATTATGTTTATCCCAAGTACCTACCTGCCTAGGTACACACAAGTGTTTCATTTCAATTCAATTACAGAAAAAGCTATTGTATTTACGCACCCAATCTCAATTTTATTTCATTTAATTACTGTCGCTCAATCCTAATTCGGGGAGACGCGCAATTTACCCCTTTTCATCACAGCTAAATCATTTAAGTCTCGCGTCAAAACAAGTGATGTTAATATCGGTGTATTTAACTTTGATAATGTAAGCAATCATGGGTTTCAGTGTAGATCCCGAGACTCGGAGCTGCGCCAGAAATAGTCTCCTGGTGCGTGATCCGAATCCTCTACAACTCCACAAATCCATAAAGCAAATAACTTTTGTTTATAGAACCGAAATATTCGCATATCCATCGGATTCCTTCTAAACTGAGCGGAGGGTAGAGGGTGTATATTCAATTCAATTCGTGTCAAAATTACAACACGGCATCGACTGAAATGGTTAATTTTATTCGTAAATAACTTTAAATTTAATAAATAAATTTACTAACAATTTATTTGCAGGTTATGTTGCATAAAAACACCATGTTTTGGACAACTTTAAATTTAAATTAATTTACAAAGGATTAAGAACTGATTCGTGTACCAGATAGTTCTGCATTATTTTTGAGATAGGAATCGATCCAGCAAGACAGTTGAAATAATCTCATCGTTAGCGAAAATGATGGAAGTTTCAGTGCTATGCGCCAATATTAATATTTTATAACGAAGCTTACGATAATGTCTGTCGAATCAGATTTGAATATGAATAGAATATTAATGAAAAACTTGTTTTCGACTATGCCGGTCGTCGATTTGTTTAGCATAGATAAGGTTTTAATGAAACAAGAACCACAGGGAACAAGTAAGTAGATGGTTCAAACGCAAAATCACAATCAAGCGGATACACCCTCAAAATGTCAGTGTTTTTAAAATTAAGTAGTAATTTATACATTTGTGTCATTTAAAAAAGTAAAAGGTCAAAGTGTAATTTGCTGTATTTAAATATTTAAAAAGTTTCAAGAAATGTCTTGACCAAGTAAAAATTTAGCGTAATTAACTATTGCGTTAGGGAAAATAAATCTCTAAAAGTCGACCGGTCGACATTGAGCAATTGCCATACTTTGGGTTAAGCTCTGTTTTTAATTACTACTGAGCACTTCTAAGTTGCTTGCTGTAACTTAGAGAGCGTACAAGATTTTTCATACTCTGAAAAAGTTTTTCATATTTTTTTGCTTAGCGCACTCGGTTTTTACAGCATCCAACGTCGAAACGTTTTTAATTTCAACGAGTCATTTTAAAAACGACTAACAAAAATTGGCACTTAAAAGCTTAATATTGGCCGTGTTGGTCGAGTGGGAGGTACCTCGACTTTCAATCTGAAGGTCGTTAGTTCGAATCCCGGCGTGCATCAATGGATTTTTCTATTCGAAAAATGTATATGCTCATCAAAAACACGTGCTCAAAACGGTGAAGGAAAACATCGTGAGGAAACCAGTAAGTATTCTTGGAAGCGGCGATGGGCTTGCGACAAGTCACGTATGGAATGCTAACTACTGCAAAATGTGGGCATGTGCCAAATATAATGTTTGGACGTGCCTCTGACTACCCCTAATAGACATCTTCATAGGATCTAAGTGTCTGGAGATCTGAGAGGATGTCTACCGTACAGTCGTGATCCTGTTTATTATTTTACAAAAGGATCTTATAATCGAAGAGTTGTCTTTACAAACCCGCAACATTTTTTAAAGACCTAACTAGACGATTCGATAGACGTATAAAAAAAACACTTTCCGTTTTACCCAAATCTAACAAATTCCCGGTAAATTTTCCTAAAAAAATTAAACTTAGACGCGAAAATTAATTTTAACCGACGAAAAACGGAGGAGGTTCGCATGTTGACGCGTATATATTTTTTTTTATGTATGGTCATACATATCTTTTTACCTGGTGAACCGATGATTTTTTCTCTTGTGTAGAGAATACATGTCGGTCCCATTTAAATTATAAATATGTAGGACTGACTGTTCCTTCAAAAACTTAAAAAACGAATATCGTCCCTTGACTTTGCGATTGGTCGATACGTTTTCGTCGGTTTTCTTTTTAGTTCTATAAACAAATTCAAATTCAAAAATCATGAATTTCAATAAAATCACAAGGATAACTTAGGAACTAGGTGAAGCTACGCCGATTCCTCGTGACCAAGCCTAGAAGAATCAGGCAACAAACACGGTTTGGGGTCTACCTTTTTTTTCAATGATCCTTTCTTTAATGTTATTATTATTGACACAGATTTATTTCTAAAAATATAAAAAACCATCTCAAACATCTGAGCTTGATCAGAAACATGAGCAGTCAAAGCAGTTCAATTTTGAAGACAACACCTTTTCAGGAGAGGATTTTCCGTTTGCTAATGTAAAATGTATGGAGTTGGAAACGAAATCCGAGTTAGCTCCTTGAGTTGGGATAGCTCGATTCGGTTGAATTACTGGCCACACATTTTTTAAGTAAAACAATGTTGGTTCACCACTTCTAAGCTTAGTCACAAGTAACTGAGATAGGAAAGTGTAGTAGAGTTCTTTGTAAAGTTGTCCGTGGAAGTATTACCACGATACGAACACCACATACCACGTACATAAGAACAATTAATGGTTTTCTCACGTTTTAAATGGATTTTTAATGGAAAATTTCCACGGCAATTGAAAAGTTAAGGCATTCCTAGTAAATGATATAATACTATGTATTAAAATAAAAAAGAATAAGTATTGGTGAACACTTTACACAAAGCAATATAGCCCCATTTTCGAAACCAGATAACCATTTTTTGTAAGGACAGAGTTGTTGAAAACTAGAAAACGCGATTTCTATTACTAGTTTCTCTGACTAACGATTTTAAGCATCTTCTTTACAACCGTAAAGCCTACCTATCTATTTTTTTGTCTTTCATTTTAATACTTTCAATAATTATTATCTGTAATTTCAATTGCATATTGAGCGGACTATTTCTATTATTTGGCCTCAGTGTGACTCATGAACACCGTGCGTACTTTTTTATATCGGCATCCACCAAATCAAGTGGTTCCGAATCGGGAGATTGGTAGTACAAGATGCTTGGAACATACCAATTTTCACATACCCATCTCTGTTTCGTATTCGAGGAGATATTGTTTTATTTTACCGTAATTTACGTTAAATGTTTGCTTTTGATTCTTAAAATAAATAGGATCACGACTGTAATCCCCAAGTACGGTAGAAATCCTCTCAGATCTTAAGGCGCTAAGATCCCTTGAAGATGTCTAGTTAGAGGCACGTCTTAACATTATATTAGGCACATTCCCACATTTTGCAGTAGTTAGCATTCCATACGTGACAGGTTGCAAGCCCATCGCCGCTTGTAAGAATACTAACTGGTTTTTGATGCGCATATAATTTTTTCGAACAGAAAAATCCATTGATGCGCGGCGGGATTCGAACCCACGACCTTCGAAATTAAAGTCGAGGTACCTTGCATTCGGCAACACGGCTCTTTCATTTCTTTCTTTTTTGTTAATGCTTTTAAACGACAACAATAACTTGATGAACATATTGGAATCACAAGTGTCAATAATTTAACACTACACGGTCGGAAACTACACTACAACTACACACTACACTGGCATCAGCTCAGTTGATAGTAGCTCTGCCTTCTGCGCTGTAGGTTGTGGGTTCGATTCCCACCAAGTCAAATATTTGTGTGATGAACATAGATGTTTGCTTTGTGTCTGGGTGTTATTATGTATAGTTGTAATCTAGTTCCCATAGTACAATCTTTGCTTAGTTTAGGGCTAGATGGCGCTTTGTGTAAAGTCGGCCAAAAAAACTATAATTCCATGGACCACCGACCCAAAAACTAATTAACTAACCAACATTATCTTCCTTATTGCTCCTAATTATAGGATATCAAATTAGGTCGTAAACTATTCAATTTTGGTCAGTTTGTGGTAGCAACGGAATTGCCATCATTGTTGATATTATGACATTATATTCTAAAATAATAATTATAACATAGCCATTTATTTCCAAAACTAAATATAAAATACAACAATTATAACACTGTAAAACATATTAGAAAAATAACATTTAAGCGTAAATCTAAATAAAATTGTATAAATGAATTCACTATAATAATTCACTTCATTTATTAAATAATTTGAATATTATGTTAGACATTAATTATTGTTTTAATTCGGGTATGTGTAGCGAAGATTTATATTAGACCGGGCCGTGTCAGGGCCGGGCCGGACCCTTAGTTATTGGTTCACTAATGTTTCACCGACAAACGTTACGCAAATCTTCATTTCAAAACGAACGATTCGTACACTATTTAATTCCACAAATATATCATTCCGCAAATGTATAATTTCGCAACTCAACGGGTTGTATACAATTTATTTCAAAAATGTATCGTTCCGCAAATGCATCGTTTCATAACTCAACGCTTCGATTCATTTTATTTGGCAAACATTTTATTACGCAAATTTATAACATCACAACATTTTACTTCACATATAGTTTATTCTCAAAACATATTTTTTCACAAATGTGTTTTTTTACAAATATATCATTTAATAATAAGCAAACGTATAAAAAGACGTACGATACAATGTTTGAAATGATGGTGGAATACGGAGCAAAAACATTGAAATCAAGCCAAAAGTTTGCATATTAGATTTTGAAAAAGCTGCCATAAATAGCTTGAAGTCAAATTTTGAGAATGTAATCCAGCACGGCTGTAATTTCCATCTTGGACAAATAATTTACAGGTAAGTTTTAATTCTATACATTTTATTATCTTACTAAATATTAAGAGGTAATGGTAAATTATTAAATGACCTCCAAAGTTAATTACATTAAACTAGTAAAATAACAGCATTTCGGTTCTGGCACTCGGCGGGTCACAGTTCTAACCTAACCTAACCGACAGTGTCGTTTGTGGTGGTGATGTTTTTTGAATAGGCTCTACATTAATAAAAGTACTAGTAAATTAGCACGTAAATTAAGTATTTTTTTTTGTAAAATATGTTTTCGAAACATTGCATTTGGGAAACGTTGGTTAGCGAAGTGTTGGTTTATGATTTGATATAAATAGTTATGATTGAATTGTTTTTGAAATAATATGTTTTGAACTGAACATTTGCGTGATGAATACTATGCGATATGAATTATTTATGATGTGATGAGTTATGAAATTAATAGTTTTGTAATAATACGTTTGCCAAGTGAATTATTTATGTAGTGATGTAGTTGCGGAAAGTTGAGATTTGAAACGAAAGGGTTTTGTAAGGAAGAGTTTTGAAACGTTTGTCGGTAAAATGAACGGGTACCTTAGTTATTAGACGGGCCCGGACGGGACACGGATCAGGCACTGTTTAACATAAACTGCTTTATACATAACTAGCTGACCCGTGCCCGCTTCACTGTGCGTAAGACATTTCTAATACCATCGTGGACTTTTTTGTAGACGTTTTTAAGGTGTACAATACTGTAGTACATTATTTTGATATATCTCGTGGGGTTCAGCCAGCATTTGCAATGTAAGCGCAAAAAAATGTGTTTATTTACGACATCACATTAGAAACCTCTAAAATGATCAGTGTTTCTCTACTATATTATGCATGTATTATACATATAAACCTTCCTCCTGAATCATTCTATCTATTAAAAAAAAACCGCATCAAAATCCGTTGTGTAGTTTTAAAGATATAAGCAAACATACATACATACATACATACATACATACATACGCGGGAAGCGGAAAGCGACTTTGCTTTATACTATGTAGTGATAACGTTTAAAAACTATAAACAAAACCGACTTCATGTTTATGAATAAAAATTGTAGTGTTTTAAAATACACTAGCGACCCGCCCCGGCTTCGCACGGGTAGCATGTTATTATACATATAAACCTTCCTCCTGAATCACTCTATCTATTAAAAAAAACCGCATCAAACTACACAACGTAGTTTTAAAGATATAAGCAAACATACATACATACATACAGACGCGGGAAGCGGAAAGCGACTTTGCTTTATACTATGTAGTGATAATGAAAAACCCAGGGGCCTGTTACCTGTGCCTTATAGGTGGTTCAAACTCGTGACGCCCACTCGAGGTTTTCATGATTTCTATTTCGAACGTACCTCGCGGGCAAATGAAAGAAGGGTAAGGTCTATAGTTGAAAACCACGATCAATGCCCATAAATTTTGAAGGTTTCTCTCGAATTCCCTGGGATCCAAACATCAGATACTGACTTGGTGGTAATGGGACCAACTCGGACGTATAGGCTTTCAAACAAAAAAAACTTGTAAATCCGTCCACAAACGCCGGAGTATTCGAGTAACATAACAAAGAAAAAATATTAAAATAAAAAATAACATACAGGCGCATTGAAAACCTCCTCCTTTTTTGATTAAGTTAAAAATGTATGTAACGTTTAAAATCCGTGCCTCGTCCGGGCCACGTACACGGCACGCCCCGGGCACGGCCCGGTCTAATATAAATCTACCCAAACCTATTCTAAAATACCATTTTAAAATGAGGACAAGGGAAGGATGGTGCATTCATGCACCACGTGTAGTTTTATCCTAACAGATCACACAATAACAGCAACGTCCCAGGTTCTGACAATGGAAGAAGCAGACTGAATAGAATAACAAAACAGTCAACAAAATAAACAACATTTCTAGCCCTTCTGATAATTATTTGAACATAATGTTGTTCAAGCAGTTACAAATATAATACTTAAATAAATATTGGCGGACTTTACACACAGCGCCATCTTGCCCCAAACTAAGCAAAGCTTGTACTATGGGAACCAGATAACTGATAAAATACTTATATACTTTTTTTTGTAAATATATACTTATGATACATATTAACACCCAGACACAGAACAAATCTATGTTTATCACACAAATATTTGCCCTGGGTGGGGATCGAACCCACAACCTACAGCGCAGAAAGCAGAGTTACTAATCAATCGAGCTCTCACTCATGCTATCGAAGTCACCATCAATTTCGTTTGAAAGCGCTTACTAATTCTAAAGCCGTTATCTCTCGAAACTAATCTGCAAAATGCAACTGCGGTGACTATTTACAAAGCGTTGTCAGCGCGTTCACTTCTTTCAACACTTCCTCTTTCTGCGTTCCTGGTACTTTAGTAGGTATTGCAAACATTGCTAAGTAATAAAATTCCTGCATTTGATTCAATAGGACGATGAATGTGCTCATTTTGAAAATCTAATGGTGTCTTTCCGAATCGAATCATTTTGAATGGTGCCCTCGGAGCTGTTCGTGTAATTTTGTCAAATTGGATTGAGTCCTCACGTGTTAACTTCAAGTTTCAATATTGATCTTGTTTCGTACGTATCACAGATTCAGATATCGTGCTTGTGGCACGATGTTTCTTTGTTTTATCTAAACATATAAAGACCGGAATTTTGAGGCTGGAACATTTTATATCTAAAATCAAAACAGTGATCTTACCTAAGTTTTTACTTATATCGGTGGATGCATAAGATTTAATACTTGGTTTGAACTTAGCTTAGCTTAGCTTACTTCAAATTCATTTATTCAGAACAAAGTACAGAGGAAACAGATTACAGATGAAACGATGAGAACCTTTAAAATTATAAATAAAAACCAGCCAAGTGCGAGTCGGATTCGCGCACGAAGGGTTCCGTACCATTATCTATAAATAACGGCAAAAAAATCACGTTTGTTGTATGGGAGCCTCCCTTAAATATTGATTTTATTCTATTTTTAGTATTTGTTGTTATAGCAGCAACAGAAATACATAATCTGTGAAAATTTCAACTATCTAGCTATCACGGTTCATGAGATACAGCCCTGTGACAGACAGACGGACGGACAGACAGACGGACGGACAGACAGACAGCGAAGTCTTAGTAATAGGGTCCCGTTTTTACCCTTTGGGTACGGTGTTTGTGAACCTGATAGACACAAAATTTTGTTCTTCATGTTATTAAGATAAAAATAATTAGAAGTATAAATAAGGTACATAAATAATGTTGAATTTTGTAAGTACTCGTAAGTTATGCAAGTTCAAAGAAGCCACCGGTTTTTAATTCAGGTTTGTACCTACTATCACTTGAAAATAATTTGCGAGAAACCACTCCGGTGACTATTTACAAACGTGCTCGGAGCGAATTTCCCCTTGGCTCTTCATTCTGTGAAATGCTCAAGGGCTGCCTCTTCAGTGGAAACCTTTAAAATTATTTTAAACGAAATGTTCATGGTTTTGTTTTACTTTTTGGAGTTTACTCCTTAAGATTATAGTCCTTTTTTATAGATATTGGTACAGAAACCTTCGTGTGCGAGTCTGACTAGCACTTGGCCCGTTTTTTTTATTCAATTTACGTTTATCCTGGCTACTGACTGTTTGTCACAATTCTAACAATGTCAGTGTCATTCAAGTTTGTAGACCGTTAGTGCAGTAGAAAAAAAAAAGATGAACTGTCATCTCATGTCAACGCCAAACGTCATAGTCAAACAAACAAATAAAAGAAATGAAAACGTGAATGAAACTGTCTAGAAATGCAGTGCAGAGCAGACTGAAGAGAAGTTTGATTGAATAGCCAAAACCCCTACAACCTACACCTTGCATAATCCAGCATCTACAACCATCGAAGCTACTAACACTGATAAGACGTTTACTCTCTCGCCAAAACCCTACATCAATCATCCTGTCTCAATCTGGTAGACCTACTTAGCTGGAAAGAAAACCATCAGATCAGATGCGGTGACAACTTCAAGTCATAGTTATGCTCCGGGTAGCTGCCAAGTTTAAGGATGTATTCCTCGCTCCGGTCGCCATTACCTAACTAAAATCACTTATCTCTCGGTTACTCACAAGTCACAACATCACATAGTTTAATTTTACGAAATAAATGATGACCAGACACAGACACGACGCCATGACATAACCGCCATATTGATTTTGACAAAACAGATGTCAGATTTTGTGCACACTATCGCCATCTATACCAAAATCATCTTTTTTGCGTTTTTTTATAATTTAGGGGTTGTTTTTCGGATTTTAAGATAACCTATTATTTATTCTGATTTTTTATCGACATACTACAGCAAGTTTCATCTTAATCTGTTTTGTCGTTTAGGCCTGATTGTGGAACAAAACTACATTTCTTTTCACAAACTTTCGCATTTATAATATTATTAGGATTAGGATAGGATTAGGATTTTAAAAAATATTCTATTTTTGTATCATTTCGGTCAAAGCTAAATTGTTCATATCATAATAATTAAATGTTAGTAGCTAATGAGTTACATATAACAGGAAAACTACAGCTTTTTCTTTAGTATAGATAATAATTGCTGAAGGTACCGTGATTTTGCGAGTTTGACTAACACTTGAATAACCTCGAATTTATTTTCTATAGCATTCATTTTTATTTCATTATTCAAGGTAACAAGTTAGTTCTAGCTAACTTATAATGGATCACTCCTTTTATCAACTGTTGATTGCTCAATTAAGTATCGTTTTGGTGTCATTCCATGCCAGTATATTATTTTTTTATGTTCCTAGTTAATGGCTATAGTATCTTGAACTGTAAATATTCGTTGATCACGTCGGTTGGGTAATTAGCAACGACACGAAAACATGTCGTTTACTTTATTTATTACTAGCCGACAAGTGACAGACTTTGTCATATCAAATTTTAATAATCGCATAGAATAACGCACGTTGCTATGAGGACTGATGTCAGATGTTTTTCACACCATTTCGGGGATGTTTTTCGTATTTTAAAGAAGTATGTTTTTTATCCGGGCATTATATCTACATCTACAGCAAATTTTATCTTATTCTGTTCTATCGCTTAGGCCTAATTGATTTTCAAACATACAAACATCCTCACATATTATGTTTCATCTTAATCCGTTCTTAAATAAAACCATCATAACGTTATTGATACAAATAATAATAATCCATAAGCATTCGAATTTATAAAATACTTGTTTAAATTTCGCATAATACGATGTCATAGTGCTAATTTTGAGACACTTTTGGGTTTCAAAAATCACTTCTGAACACTTAATTCAAGTAATTTAAATGTGCTGTATCAAATGAGCATAGATTATTTTTTTTTATGATATTACATTGAATAAAGTACTTACTTAAGAACGCTGAAACATTTTCCAACTGCGTTCTTTCGCGTTCAGAAACTCCAATGCAGCAACCCTATTGGTGCTCAGACGAACCCCGTAGACATGAGTAAATAATTTTCTTGATTACCGTGCCCCGTCTTCGCGCAACGTAAAAGTCTGGGGCCGACCTCGTCTCACTCGACAAAATATTAAAAACTTGACTCGACCTAACAATGGCAGTCGTCTGGGCCCCATTCGGAGAATGTATTTTTGTACTTGCTATCGTATTGTGCTTTAAGATTTTTAATGGGCAGCCTACGTACTCATACTTGCAATTTTGAGGGTCCACCAATTCAAAAAGGAACATATCTATTACAAGAACTAACAACTTTAATAACAACAAAACGTTTAAAAATGGAAGATGTCGATTACCTTGATCCACAGGTTTGTTCTTTGTTGTAGAAGAATGTAATGCTGACATTTATTTTATATACTTACATACGGGTACATACACCATTGCGCTTTTGCAAAAGATTCGCGCCTACCGCATACTTATTAGTCGTCGGGAATGTGAGAAGAGCTTAGAAAGCGTGCGTAGGTACCTTGGCGCTCGTCAACTATCTCGCAATATCTACAACTGACGGGAATGAAGTTGGAATGAATGCAATGATATTGTACGGTCGTTAAAAGTGACACACTTCATACGCGTTTTTTATATAAATTTATGAAGAAAACCTTAGCAGTGTACATCTATCTCTCAGCAGAAGATAATGATGAAAAAATTCTAGCACGAAAGTCTATTACGAAATACCCCATTTTTTTGTTCTATGAATAGGGCTCTGTAGTTTTCTCGTCTCGTCTCACCGTATCGTCGAAGCAAATTGATTTCCCGTAACGATTTCAAGATGCAATTTAATGGCACAGGTAAGTTTGCTACGTAAATTGTAACTTGTGTTGCATGAAGCTGAATGTTGACTTTGTGCTTGTCATGAAATTATTTTTCGAGGCACATGAATAAGTTTTGCTGTATACAACTATTTTAAAAGCTGTTGATTCTGAATTATTCTTGTAGATCAACCCAAATAATAGTCATAAATAAAATGTATTGTACTGTAGCCTAAGGCGATGATGATTACAATTTTTTAACATAATACTAAATGGCAAAGAAAATTTCAGTTAAAGTCAATCTAATTTTGCCGAGTTAGTAAGTATATTTTATGTTAACAAAACGCTTGTTGACTTTATGGTACCTATCACTTTATTTTCTAAAACTGCAAGCCGAACAAAACAGGTTAGGCGATAGGCGATTTTGTTTACCAACTTTTTTTGTATTTCACTTAGAAAGCAAGTAATTTCTACTACATGCAATAAAACTTACCTACTTATTTTTGCTTATTTATGCTTTACAAATTCTAAAATTTCTATAACTAATATTTTATCAATACTTACCTATTTTTGTTTTTTCAGCAGTAAGTTATTTCTGAGTGCCCATCTCGCGATATTGATAATTTCTACGAGGCCTACTAGATATTCAAATTTTCGGACAAGGTATTTCATTATGCGAGACCACGTATTCAAAAGTTGACGAGGACACGCAACATTTTCCCCGAAAACGCGGCTTTAAGATAAAAGCTGCATAAACTACAATATAAACGAATTTATCAAGCGAGCGAGTTTGCTCACGTCGTAAAAATAAACACAATAATTTAATTGGCAGTGTTTGCGAGTCGCAGTTCTGTTATAATTCAATAAAAGAACTGGTAAACCAAGCATGAAATTGCAATAAGTTTTTTGTAACATTCTTTTGCAATGGTGAAAATTTATACTCTCCAACTAGCCGACCCGTGACAAATGTTCTTCTGTCATTTTTTTTGTTGTAATAATCACATAGGAAATAGCTATTTCAGGCAGCTTCCAATTTTATTGAACCAAATCAAAAAGGGTTTTATTAAATACAAGCCGACCCGTGACAGACGTTATCTTGACAATTTTTAATAATCACATAGGAAAAATCAATTTCAGGCAGCTTCCAATTTTTTCCCTACAAACCTTGTACTGATAAAATAAATTACGAATTTTGGTAGAATGCGTGTCATTCATTAGTCAAATATGCGTTGCTATGACGACTAAATGTTTTTAGTCTGTGATGTCAGATTTGTTGTACACCAACCCCATCTATACCAAAATCATCCTTTTTGTCGTTTATTTTTGATTTACCTAATCAGCCTGCAAACTACAAACATAGCAGCCTTATCACAAACTTTCGCATTTATAATATTATTATATGAGGATGAGTAAGAAAAGCTCGTATTGATGGTTGAAAACATCAGCAGTGCAGTAACCGCGCTACTACGTAATATTTCTTCCCGGTGTGTTTTTTCACCTATAAATTTCGAAATTTTCACCTGTCACGTGCGGAATGCTAAATACAGTAAAATGTGCACATGTGTCAAGTGTAATTTTGTACTGGCCTCTGACTACCCCTGGATGTATCTTCAAATATCTAAGTACCTGGAGATCTGAGATGATATATATCAGAGAATTATAGTCGTGGTCCTATATAAAATAAAATAAATAAATAAATAGGATTACGACTGTAATCCCCAATTACGGTAAACATCCTCTCAGATCTTCAGACGCTTAGATCCTTTGAAAATCTAGTGTGGGTAGAGGAGTGAGAGAGTGGGGGTCAGAGGCACGTCCAAACATTATATTTGGCACATGCCCACATTTTGGTCCTATATAATTTGAAATACTTAAAATGATAGTCGGTTTTCTCAACGATTTCGTAATAGCCATTGTAAATATTTTTGTGGTTATATTCAAACTGCCATACCAGCAGAATAAACATCGAGAACTCTTAAATTTATAATATTGGTTGTGCAAGATTTACGGGGCAGGGTTGGTGCGTGGGGATTTCTAAAAAGCCGTACATCTTCTTTATTTATGCTTACAGCTTATGCCGACCGCATCCACTTGTATGTAGTTTGAATCCGTTTATCGGATTTCGAGCACGTTTTGGTCGAATCATATACAACGGACTTGATTTATAAGCGCAGTTGAATACACAAAATTACTACGAGGAAAAGGAATCGCAATGATACCAAATCCAATGAGGAAAAAAAGGATATTCAAATTTCCAAGATTGCTACATGAATATAGAAAAGCGAGACCGTTTATTTCAGACTAGCAGACCTGCGACAGACGTTGTCCTGTCTAAATTTCATTAATCGCATAGAGAAACGCACGTTGCTATGACGACTGATGTCAGATTTTTTGCACACCAGCGCCATCTATACCAAACTCTACCCTTTTACGTTTCTTTATAATTTTGGGGATGTTTTTCGTATTACAAAGTAGTCTATGTTTTATTCGGGCATTATATCTTCATCTACAGCAAATTTCATTTTAATCAATTTTGTCGTTTAGGCCTGATTGAGGCACAAACATACAAACAAACTCACAAACTTTCGCATTTATACAATTTATTTCAGATGTTGTATCATTGTGTTCATGTTAATTGCTTACGTTTCGTGGATTGAGGTTGAATTTCTCATTTAAAGCATTTGCCGAATTTAATAACGGAGGATTATCTTCAGAGCGGCGATGGGCTTGCAACCTGACACGTATGGAATGTTAATGTAAAATGGGGTCGTGAACAAAATTTCAAATTCATAAAAATATTTATTCATTTAGATTCCTAGAATCATTTCATGTTTGGTAGTGCCTTTGACTAAACTCTCTTGTCATTTTTAGACAAGCAATTATTTTTTTGCGTCATTGTCGATTCGACCAATCCGGACCGTTTTGTGTCACGTGACCGGCGTTTCAAAATAGATAATTTGAATTATGGGTTTTTTAATAAATCATTGTTTATTTTCAAGTTATTTTACTTCATAACGCTTTATGAAGGCATAATTTACGTAGATTACTATCAATAACACTTTATTTTTCATACTGTCAAATAGCCTATTGTGAGTGGTGATGTGGTATATGGGAACGGAAGTACTCACAACAGGAACATACGCGCTTCGCAAGTAAAGTAACTCGATATATGTTTTTTGTATTATTATTTCTGTTTTTTGTATTGCACTAAAAGCTTCGTCTCTTTTTTCTCTTGTATTTCATAAAAACATATTTGTTGGCCATTCTACATTTTGTTCTCGAAAAACGATACAGCTCTTTAAATCTGTTTCAGAACATACTATTCGTACTGTTCTTATTAATGGTACCTCGACTTTTAATCCGAAAAAATTCGGAATTATTTTGCTTCAATCGATTTATAATGAGAAAAATGATATGCGCTCTAACAAGAGCTCATAGCGGGAATGTAAAACATTGTTAGGTTAGAATTCTTATAAGCAACAATGGGTTTGTACTCGTATATTATTTATCGAATGCTAGCTCCTTAAAAATGTGGGCATGGTCCAAATGTAATATTTAGACGAGCATCTTAATACCTCTTTAGATATCTTCAAAGATCTGAGCACTTGGCGATCATAAAGGATGTCTACCGTACTTGAAGATTACAGTCGTGATCCTATTTTAATTTTTAATCGACGAAAAACGACGCGTATATATATATTTTTTATGTATGACCATGACCACGCATATCTTTTTACTTAGTGATCCGATTTGAATGATTTTTCTATTGTGCAAAGAATAGTCCCAAGTTGGTCCCTTTTAAATAATATTATAAAACTTATAAACGATTATTGTCTCTTAACTTTTCGATTAGTCGAAACATTTTCGTAGGTTTTCTTTTTAGTTTTTTGAAACGTAATTATTAATTCTCCATAATCTCAATAAAGTAAAGTGTAAAGCACTATAAAGTGACGTCATTATCAAGTTAAAACTATGACAATGGAATAGCAAACATTTTAGGTGTGGCAATGCCTAGCTCATATCACTTATCTTTTCGTACTTTATCTCTGCAAACAAAGATAATGTGGGCTATGTGTAACGCCTTATCTACAGATACCGTAGTAACTATTCGATCGGGATCGTGAATGAACCTGTTTTTGTCTTTTTTTGTGCAGAGTGTAAAGTGATATGGCTGTTGGGCGCGGTGAAGGGTTAGGCCCAGCTGTGGGCAAGCTGGAGTCGCAGATTTACTGTATCAAGTACACGTTGTTTTGCTTCAATGTTGTTTTGTGGGTGAGTCTATAAATCATCTCTATCTATGTTATACCTTCAGAATGAACAATGAGTCAGATAAGAAGTGTAGTGTCATAGAGTAGGAAAGAGAAAGTACGGATTGCTATATACTTTCGTTGTTTTTTCTTCTGTCTACAAATCTTTCTTACTTCTTTGAAAAAAGAAGTTTAATAGATGGGCAACTTTTGAAATGATTACAATCTGACGAGCATAAAGTTATGGCCTGCACATTGGCGGACGTGACGGTAGAGGATGCCTTATTTTGATAAATTAAATATTAAATTCAATTGATTAATTTTAAATGCTCTGCCGTCTCGTCCCGTCCGCCAATGTGCGCAGGCCCTAATTAGGCCTTGTCATAAATTGCTTGATGTAAAAGTAAATGATGACTAGACAACGTCTCAAAAGCGTTTTATGAATGAAACATTGATAAGTTTTGTTTTTTTTTGTTACATAAAATTTAGTGTTATTTTTCAAATGATTAGTTCACATACTCGTAACTATTTATAATTTACTAGCCGACCCGTAACAGACGTTGTCCTGTCAATTTTTAATAATCGCATAAGAAAAAGCTATTTCAGGCAACTTCCAATTTTTTCCCTACAAACCTTGTACTGATAAAATAAATTACGAATTTTGGTAGAATGCGTATCATTCATTAGTCAAAACTGCGTTGTTATGACGACTAAATGTTTTTAGTCTGTGATGTCAGATTTTGTGCACACTAACGCCATCTATACCAAAATCATCCTTTTTGCGTTTTTTTATCATTTAAGGATTGTTTTTCGGATTTTAAGTTCCCCCTTTATTTATTTAGATTTTGTATCTACATACTACAGCAAGTTTCATCTTAATCCGTTTTGTCGTTTATTTTTGATTAGGGAACAAACATAGCAGCCTTATCACAAACTTTCGCATTTATAATATTATTAGGATAGGATTACGTGGGTTTTTATAACATAATAACCTTAAATTTGTTTGCCCGATGTTTTGACTATGTTACAACTTATAATAGTCATGGTCGCGGGCGGGAAAATAAATCACTACATAGTATAAAGCAAAGTCGCTTTCCGCTTCCCGCGTCTGTATGTCTGTATGTATGTTTGCTTATATCTTTAAAACTACACAACGGATTTTGATGCGGTTATTTTTAATAGATAGAGTGATTCAGGAGGAAGGTTTATATGTATTAAACCCGTGCGAAGCCGGGGCGGGTCGCTAGTTAACGATAAAAAGTAGTTAGAGTTTCTAAGAAAATAGCTTGTTACAGATTCACCAATACATACAACGGTTAGGTACCTGAAACAAACTCGATCGGAACCTTTATTCAGACCGCGCACTCAGCACCTATATAAACAGAATTGCAAACCATTTTAAATGCTCAGGGAATTGCATAGTAAATGCATTCATAGCATCTCGTTGACAACGCTATTCGTGGGATATCGCTGTGGCTTAGGGTTTAAACTACATTATATATAACTAGCATTTACCCGCGGTTTTGCTCGGGGTACCTGGATAAAAAGTATCGTATATGCTATTTCAGATCATAAGCTATGTTTCATCCTATAAAATTAAATAGGGTTACGACTGTAATCCCCAAGTACGGTAGACATTCTCTCAGGCCTCCAGGCGCTTAGATCCTTTGAAGATGTCCAGTGGGGGTAGTCAGAGGCACGTCCAAACATATTTGTTACATGCCCACATTTTCCAGTAGTTAGCATTCCATATGTGACAGGTTGCAAGCCCATCACCGCTTAAAAGAACAACGGATACCTATATACAACATTTTTAAAACTTTTGGTTTCATAATATTAGTATGAATTATACTGTAGAACACATGCGGCCTTTTATTTTAGTATTTAGATTATTTTTATAAGATTTGCATATCGAAGTTATAAATTAATTTACTATGAAAAATATAAAATTATATAAAACATAAGTCAAATCCTCTTTGCAACTTCGCAAAATGTTGTGGCACATTAAGTGGGGAAAGGAGAAAGAAAAATGAATTTACTATGAGTACAATGCGTAAGGTCTCGGAAAACATGATTATTTTATATTCTAAAATAAAAAGACCAATCACTTTAACCAATACGAGAATCTGAATTTAGCTCTAAACATTTACAAGGATTATTTACAGCACTTCGGTGGAGTGAGGAAAGGGACGATTGGCTTCTTTCGTAAAGGTTTTGTGGCGTCGCGTCGCCATTGTTATTCATTGAAGCGTGGGTCGAAGACGGCACTTTTACTGACTAAAAAGCTCTACCTAAGGTTTCATAAATAAAAGCCAATCGAAACACACAGTACGGTCGACGGATCTAGGCAAACGTGGAGTTAGACATTTAGATGCGCGACAGACAATTTTCAACCTTATACCTTACAACCTAGTGATACAAAAACTATTTTAGCGGTCGCACAAAACCATTTTCCGGTATGTAATGAATAAAATTTTCATAGACAGGTAAGATTATATAGGTCAATTAATAAAACTAAAAAAACTTGCTTATTTTGTCACAATTTTATGTTGTTTATCGATTAAACATTTTCACTCTCATATCATTTTAACCTAGAATATAGAGGCACTGTTATCGTACTGATAAGCCACTTGTCCTGTTTTCCGAGTAATATTCAGTCTGATTCATACACAAAGAGTAGGAGTATCGTCATTTCTTAAACATTGAATTCCGTTTTAGCTAGAAAATTGTATCAAAATATTTTTTGATGAATCATATTTTTCGGAAATTTATGTATTTTATTTGAAAAATTAAATAACTTTATTAGTAGAACCACCAAATACAAGTATACAAGTGCCTATTCGTATGTACAAAATGCAAACGAATTTATTATGCATCCGAATCAATAGCTCAACTGACCCAGAACACTACCAATCAGAAGCGCCATGCCATTGCCACGCTTGATAGCAATACTGATCCGTTGAGCCAGATAATAGCTAGCTTTTAGGTCACACGTCGCCTTACCCTGAAATAATTTAGTATACTCACCCTCGTATTCAAGAACGACACTATGAGAACACGCACCCACAGTGGACGAAATCTTTTTTCATAAACATCACTTTATGTGTTGAGCGGCACTATGGCGCACGCTACCGTGTGCCTTTAGAGCTCAACTTTGGCTAGAGGCAAACGACAATGTGCCTTTAATCACACTATGCAGTGTCGCACAACACATAAAGTGATTTTTATGAAAAAAGATGCGTGTTCTCATAGTGTCGTTCTTGAATACGAGGGTAAGGGAATCTCTGTTGAAATAAACAACTTGTAGCACGAGTCAAGACCTGTCATTGGCTCAGAAACAAATCAACAAAGACAAAGACTCAACGAATAAAGGCAAAGACGGAACAAATAATGACGTCACAGCAAACCGCGTCTTTTATTGAGTTTGTGAGTAGCAGTACCTACGTGGCATACCTGACCACTTGAGTGGAACGTGAAAGGTTACGTACAATTTTATAGCCCGGCTACATCCCGGTCCAGAACCCGTCACTATCCCTATTGTCTCCTCAGAGACACCTGCGAAGCTGAAATAATAGGGTTTTACACCGCACCAAAATGGAACTTTTTCCGGCAACTCAACCGCAGCGTGCACTTAAGGGATTTGAATATCTTACGGCAGGTTTTATCTATGCCGACGAAAGAACTCATCTCAACGCTTTACCTTAACAGTTCCCCTAACGCTTACATGTTGAGATAGGGAATTGCGCAATCACTAGATGTCTAAAATGTTGGAAAACAACGATATATTACCGGATATGGGTGGCACAAACATTATACATCCAGAATTTTTTAAAAAGAAGCAGTGACAATCATTTTTAAATTAATTTATGAATACTTTATTAACATCCTACTGTTTTCAATCTATAGTTAAAAAAAAAAATACTGCAATGTCCTAAAGAAGCAAATAACCGAATCCATTCAAAGCAGTCCATTTGTCATTTTGTCTGAAACACCCCCTTATTTTTAATCGATGAAACCGATGTTTTTTTTTGTTTTTGTATGTCCACGCATATTTTTTTACCTGGTGATCAGATTTCAATTTTTTTTCTATTGTGTAGAGAATAGTCCCAAGTTGGTCCCATTTAAATTATATTTATGTAGGACTGACAGTTCCTTCAAATACTTAAAAAACGAACGTCGTCCCTTGATTCTGCGATTGGTTGATACATTTTTGTCGATTAGCATTTTTTTATACCTAAAAAATTGCCTTCTACCCAAACACAGGATTCAGTCATACATATCTCTGCTACTTATATTAATCATCATTACATCAAGTCAATCATGGTTGAACTTAGCTTTATGTAAGTTGTAAAAAACCTGAGCAAGAGCTGTTTGTGATTTACAAAGACAATCAAAATTAGTTTTTTAGTCTATAGTGAAGTTTCAAAAGTGGATATTTTCAGTTGGTAGGTAAATATAATTATTTAATACTTGATATGACACTGTAGGTAAGTTACATCAGAGTTACTACACGAATGACGTCCGTGTGTGCGAGTATTATTCTCGGAAAAACAATACATCCGGTCCGACAAAACACGGAAGTAATTTTCAGAATAAAAATAAATAAATAATGAGTATTCTGACGTAGATTCATTGAATTGACAGCTACTTCCTTTACAATCATAAAAAAAACATGATTCAGCTATAATAAATGATTATTTATCGAAATGATTTTCGCATTTTTATGTAATATTATATTATCTTAAAGTGATGCTTGACATTTTTGTTTCTTGTATGGGCTGAATCTGCCCAGAAAAGACAGAAAAAGTGATAAAACTGCATTATCTTGAAAACCATCAAATTCAAAAAGAATTTGTCTTTCATTTATATAGCTAGCATGATTATCTAACGAATTATATAAAATGAACTGTTTAGCTATTCATAGTTTTGAGTAAAAACGAAATTAGTATTTTGAAGTTTTGTATTTTATGACAAAGATATCTTAAGGATTTAATCTAGATAAGTTATAGACAGAAACACGATTGGTAAATCTTTCTCGATAGATTTATTTTCAAAAGTTGAACTTTTGAAAATAAATCTATCATAAAATACAAAACTGTATGTTTTGCGGTTATTGAGAAAAACGCATCTGCAATCATCAAAAATTTTTATTACTCGTCTTAAAGTAAGCATTTGAAAAGCCAATTACTACTGGTTGGTGCTCACGGATAAAAACAATGTGGGTACAAAACGCGTAAGCAAACAATTGTATTTCTTTTGTTGCTATTTATATTTTTATCACGACTTTAAATTGAATTGATTGTTGTTCATTATTACTCATCAATTTGTGTTGTATTCATTTGACAGGTAAAAGCTTTCAATGCTATTTATTTTATTTCTTCGTTCTCAAATCTTGTTTAAAATTATCTTCATAAAATATTTTGTGTTTCATAAGAGCTAACCGACTTCTTTATTATCTGAGAATGTGGAAAATAAATTTTGCAAATGGAATGAAGTAGGATGACAAGACAAGTGTTTTGAAGCTGTGCTCTTTCGATGTTGCTTTTGCTTGATGTCAGTTCAATTGGCGGTGTGGATTTGACTAAAATCTCGAAGCACTACATTATTTTGGTCACTTATTATTGCTATTAGACGACGAGCTATGCATAGCACACTTTCTGCGGCAAATGGGTAGTTTAGATTATTTTTCTGGCTCTTTAGATCTCTGAAGATGTAATGTTAAAAGCGAGTTAATTCAAATATTTCGTACAAAGCTGGCAACACTGGAGCATTCAACCGCCGCCTTATTAGAACCAAGATCTAGCAAGCTTGAATCACACAAACCTAACTGCGGTAAGTCGCGTATTAAATGCATTCGTCTTGCACAATTAGGTTTGGCAGGAATCCAATGTCAATTATCGATAGCTGGCAACTTCAGCAATTATTTCTCATTTGTGCAGAAACACCTTAACGAGGATTCAGGTGCGGTCTGAATGACACTTGACGCCGCAGCGCGGAGTTTTTGGCGCGCACTCGGCTCTCCAATTTATAACGACTCGGATGATTTAAGTTTTGAATTGGTGCGCGGAGTTTTCTGAAGCGATTGTGGAAACTCCAATGTTTACAGGGGTTAGCTCGGCGGAATTCAGGGTATTTTTTTCCTGTTTCTTGAACGTTATTAAAATTTATGAACGATTTTAATAACAGGCACACACAATACACAATGAGAAACTGACTTTTCTAGACAATTTTGAATTGTGAATGGAATCGAATAATACACAGTCTAATTCAAAAACGTACAACAATAAAAACCGGCCAAGTGTGAGTCGCGCTCGCACATGAAGTGTTCCGTACCATTATCTATAAAAAACGCCATAAAAAAACACGTTTGTTGCATGGGAGCCCCACTTAAATATATATGCTATATTCATCACTTTAGCTAAAATGCATTTTGGACAATTATAGTATCCAAAGACAGAGAAAATAACTATTCAAAATACAAGTTTTGTAACACTCTATTAGTCGAGTTGATGAATCGTTCATAAACCTGTTTCAGTCCTTTCTGTTAAAGTCCTCTAAATGAAAGCGGGGTTGAGTATATCGGAGATGCTACTTTATTCTGTAGCTATAGCAATACAACAAAAGCTTTCAAAACAGTGAAGAAAATTACAGCTTTCCAATTAAAATTCATGCAACAAAGCATAATAACATCCCATCCAAACTTTTATGCTAAGCAAACATTGTTCGAAGTAATTACTTAACCAAGCTCAATAACCTAACATTCTGCGGGTGGAAAGTTCCGAGTGCGATTTACTGTGGACGCCGCGTGTCGCTAATGTCTGTTACTTGCTTACTTACTTCACTCCTTATTTATGTGGCTCACAACATAGTAAGACCATGTTGAACCATCTTGAACGATGTTTGTATGGAAGTTTCAACTTTGCAAATATTGTACAAAGTGCCAGGCGTTCTATAAAGATATTAAAATGAACTCTGTAGTAGATACGTACATGTTGTGTATATTCCAATTTAAATAAAGTTTATTATATAACTACAAATAGATATCATGCATGACAAGTACCTATGAGAAGGGTATTTTAGTCAAGATTCATTTTTAATAATTTCGAAGTTGACCTTCTAATACTGCGCTGGTGAATTGGTCGTTTTCTCATCTCACACTAAAATCAAATCGGTATTTACGTCACAATTACCTACTATCAAATTTGTTTGTTCAACTGCTAAGAATACCAGGGTCAGGTATCACTGTTGAGTTGTTTAATTTGAATATCTCATCAGATTCTAGAGAACACATAAAAAAATTTGCAACTCAACAAAATACAATTCATATCTCCCATAATAGATTGGCAAATCTAAGATTATCATAAGAGCTTAAGGTCATTATTCCCGTGCATTACGCTAACATTCTTTACATTGTAATATCATATTCGTACGGCACTCGGGGGTGGCAAACGAGCTTCATGTGAGTTTTTATGAGCCTATAAATTTTTAACGTCTTAAAAAAGTACCTCTTTCGCTTCCGAAAAAGAGCAAAACGTAGACGTATTTCTGATGCGAATGCCTTATAGATGTGGTGCAGCCAACTCGTAAATTTAGCCACGGTACAGTTACGCCTTATGGGGTAAGGTCAATTGATTCCGATTATTTTTTATCGATTCAAAGGTTACAAGGCTGTAAGGAGATAAGTAATTTTAGAAACAATAGTAGAGAAGGTAGAATTTACGCGTGTGCTTGAGTTTTGATACTAGTAAAGTTTACAAAGTATAGTCAGAAGGATAAATGGTGTGACTTAAATATTTTTTTAGTAATCATTTTATTTCTTGTCCTGCTTTGTACAGTAAATTCAGAAAAAATATTAGTGCACGCTCGGGATTCAAACCCTTGATCTTCGTAACTATAGTGGGTCACGTTAGCCCAACATGGCCTTCCCTCTTCCAAATGTATAGGTACATGTTCTTGATAGATATTCAGATCTGAGAGGATGTCTATCTTACAGTTACAGTTTTTACATTCATTTTCAATTTCATTATGTTCCTTCATACTTAATTACTAATTAAAAAACGCCATGTTGGCCGACAGGGATGTATCCCGACTTTAAATCTGGAGGTCGTAGGTTCGAATCCCGACCGTGCAAAAAAAATATTCTTTGTTAAAAAAATGTATATGCGCATCAAACGGTGAAAGAAATCATCGTGAGGAAATCAGTTACTATTCTTGTAAGCGGCGACGGGCTTGCAACCTGTCACGAGTGGAATGCTAACTACTGCAAAATGTGAGCATGTGCCAAATGTAATGTTTGGATCTGCCTCTGACCACCTTTAGACATCTTCAAGGAACTGAGTGCCTGGAGATCCGAGAGGATGTCTACCGTATTTGGGGATTACAGTCGTGGTGTGTAATCCCCAAGTACGGTAGACATTTTCTCAGATCTCCAGACGCTTAAATCCTTCAAAGATGTCTAATGGGGGTAGTCAGAGGCACGTCCAAACATTATATTTGGCACATGCCCACATTTTTCAGTAGTTAGCATTCCATACGTGACAGGTTTATGTTATATTATACTCAATCGCTCATATTATATTTCCATAAAACAAAATGACCAGGAAACTGACATCAAGCAATTATACACCTCTTTCCAATAAAGTGTTACAAATAGCTTGTAAACAATTTAACGTGCACAATAAAATCAGTAAAGTGAGTAGTTAGTCAACATCGTTCGCAGACGTGGGTATTAATCACCGCACGAGCGTGTATCAGTGTTTATCCAAGCATTAATCCAGCGGTTACAATGCTTTGTATGATTTTTCCAAATAATCTGTATGGTCAGGGTGAAAATTTTAGCGTTATTAGAATAAAATGTGTTTTGCGTGAACCTATTTATGATAAACTATCATTATAACAATAGAAATAGGATCACGACTGTAATCTCTAAGTATGGTACCTTTTAGATCTCCAGTTTATGTTCTTAAGATTTCTTAAAGGGTTATAGAGGCACGTTGAATATATTGGGCACATGCCTACATTTTGCAGTAGTTAACCGAATGCCCATTGAGTATTGTCGCTTATAGGTATACTAATTTTAATTTCATTTTATCCGATCATAGGTTTCTTAACATGCGTTTTACGATTTTTTGGTTAAGAGCTGTTCCTTCCGTTCAGATACACAATAAAAACATTTCAGCAAAAACTATATTTAGAATACAAATAATTTTCATGTCAATAAGTAGTTATTCAAAAATGAAAATACATTTCTATTCGAAAACATTTATATGCGCCAATGCTCGCTCGGAGCATCATGAAAGATATTTTACTTACTGTTTCTGTTCTCGCTTGAAGTAGGAAAGAAACATTTTGTAATATAAAAAGTAAATGTTAAAGCGTTGATATTCTTGGGGTGGTGAAATGATGCGACGATGTTGTTCAGTCTTCATTTTATTTAGATCCGTACTCCACGAGCAACAGACGGAGAATGTTTTTTAAGGCTCATTGTGTTAGCTTTTATAGTGAGATGCAAACAAGTAACGGAAGTCAAACTACTTCTTTACGGTATCCTAGAAAACATACTAACATACACATAATGTCAAAAATGGGTAATTACTCACGTAAAAAAGTAATTGTCGATAAAGTCCCGACAATTTACGTGAGTAATTTCCCTTTTTGACATTATGTGTAGTACCAGTCACGAAAGTTTTGAAAGTGAAACATACTAACATACTCGTATTAACAGAGTGTATTTAGACATATTCAAAAAATTGGAGAAATAAGTACCTACATCAATCAATGCCCTCGACGTAAACAAAATGGCTTCATCCTGAAGGATGTTCCGTATTAACTGTTTTTTATGGACCCGGAACGACGATCATTCAGAAAGATCTAATAAAAAAATTCTTCAATAATGAATAATTGTATCTATAAGCAAAAATACCTAAAGAAGCCAAAATAAACAAAAATAGTTTAATTCAAGTATCGGGATTTCGGAAAAGTTATAATTTACTGGTAAATACTACCCCTTTAGTTCTGTAAGTAGTAAGTAGTAGGTGTAAGTAATCGATAAATATAGGCGACCAAGATAGGCATAGCCAATATTAATTAAAATTATAAGTACTACTAAGTACCTACCTGTATTATAAATTAATTTAAAAAAATATATACTAGATACTAAAATAGCGGTATTTAGAAACAGCACTACAAAGCTCGTAGTTTTGAAGACAAAGTGCTCTAAAACCTTAATTGTTTTATCAGTGTTTTGTTCAATTCAATTTCAGTAAAACACTCTATTCTTGAAATATATAAATATCTCGAGCAAAGAGACAATTTCAATCGGACCTAATCGTGGCTGAAATCGAATTTTCCACAGTAAAATAGCTGATAGGAAGGTGGAAAGAGTTTAGAGTTCAACACTCGCCGAGTCACATTGAATCAGCTATATTTACAGTGCCGCACGTTAGGTTCATTTTGCCGTAAAAGCTTTGTAATCTAAAATTGTATTTATGTTGTGGAAGATTTAAAAATATTTGACGTTGAAAGAGTAAGCTTATTTAAGAACTCATAACAGTGGGTAAAATATTTTATTATAAAAGCAGTCTTCACAAATTGTGTGCTCATGTGAAATGTATAGTGTTTTGATAAAGAAAGCACTACAGCCGAAGTAAATACATTCCAATTTCGGCTCTAAATTCAATAACGTTGTGTCTAAAACTTCAATATGCATGCGTCGAGATGATAATTTTGTGAACCGGGATCGTCTTAAGCGATTCAACTAGTTAAATCCACAGGAAACAATCTCGTGTCTAATTCTCGTTGCAAATGAAGCATCACTCGTAGTTACTTCCTCCACAGTACCTACCTATAGTCAACTTTCCGCGTCATTTGGCGGGAACCTTAATGGATTGCGAGCGAGCTGTTGTCTCAATAGCACTTTTTGCAGACAAAGTATAATGACGGCCCAGTTCCCTAGTTTCGCTTATTTTGTACCGGATTTGGGTACAGAAAATTGAATTGCTTTTTCTTGTGAGTGACCTATTTTCGTATGCTGTTTGCCGTCAGCTGTTTGTCAGTCATTGATTACTTTACCGGAGGATCCATGAGCCGCGTCAGTTACGATAGACAGACGTGCCATGGCAGATATGACAATGAAAATGCATGGCTCAGCTTATGACAGAAACGTCAATCGTCAGTGATCGGATGCAGTGCCATACATTTCATCATCAACTACAGTCCAATTCATGCCTAATTGCTTAATTTCTTCAAACAAACAATTCAGTCAAATCGTTGAGGTGTGCGAGTCAGGGGGAGCGGTAAAAAGTGCATTCTGATTGGCCGGTTCAATGTCACAGCCAGCCTGCCTTATATCAGCAGTAGAAGCCTAATGTGTTGTGAGAAAGCGTTTGCCTTGCATGAGGAATCTATAGGCTGTGTGGTCGATGGTTACGACAGGCAAACGCGCCGTGGCAGATATGACAATGGAAATGCATGGCTCAGCTTGTGACAGAAACGTCAATCATCAGTGCTCAGAAACAGTGCCACATTTCAGTGCTTAAAATTGTCGCGTCAGCTATGGCGCGTCGCGTCTGTCGCAGCCATCGACCACACAGCTTATAGACTCCACATGCAAGGTGAACACTTTCTCCTAACACATTAAGCTTTATTCCTGATGTAAGACACCGAGCGCGATTCAAGACGCACCCCGACGCGCATTAAAATGTATTTTTTACCGCTCCCCCTGACACGCACAACTAAACGATTTGACTGAATTGTTTGTTTGAAGAAATGAATTTATTACGCGTCTATTTGGTTATACGGTCGATGGTCGCAGCAGACGCGATCCACGGAAGTCTCTAATGTGACAATGGCTTGACAATATTACTATTTACCATTTTACGGCAACGGCGCCGCGCCGTGGTGATGTGGCAGGGCTCTTAGAGGTAACGGCGGATCGCAAACCGCCGTTGGTCTTGGAAAACAAAGCCACTCTAGGCAGTTTGAACGTATTTTTATACGCATAACCATTTTTCTCTTTTATATATTTGAACCATAAATCATCCGATCTTCTAACAATAAATATTTATTACATACACTACCTACATATTTACATATATAGCATTCAGCCTCGGCTTCGCACGGGTGTACTAATGAACATTGTAAGAATTTTTTTGATACTTTCGCTTACCTATTGTATTGCAATTTTCATTATGTTACTTACTGATAATGTAGATTTTGATGATAGGTACAGTTGTTTTTTTGTTTATTAAAAAAAAAAGAATCACGGCTGTAATCCCCAAGTACGTAGACATCATCTCAGATCTCAAGGCGCTTAGATCCTTTGAAGATGTCTAGAGGGGGTTGTTAGAGGCATTTCCAAACATTATATTTTGCAGTAGTTAGCATTCTATACGTGACAGGTTGCAAGCCCATCGCCGCTTATAAGAATACTAACTGGTTTCCTCAAGATGTTTTACTTCACCGTTTTGGGCACGTGTTTTGATGCGCATAATTTTTTCAAACAGAAAAATCCATTAATGCCTTCGAAATGAAAGTCAAAGTCCCTCCCACTCGGACAACATGGCTTTTTATTTATTCATTACAAACAAAAATACTTTTAAACTTTACCTCTTTTAGTAGTGTAGATATACTATTTACTAACTGCCAATACAACACAATACCTGTCGGTTACAACGTCAGACAGCCGTCTCATATAGCAACAAAACAATATTTTGCTCATGAAAATAATATTCATTGTTGAAATAAATCCCTCAGATTGTGTTTTATAGCAAACAAACAGAATTAATAGAATGACAAATCTATGACAAAGCCCAATGTTTCACTATATACGACTACCGTCATATACAGGAGATAACAATTTCGCAGCAGACGTCAGTTATTTCCTTGAAGTAAAGGTGTGACCAGACATAGCGCGGCAATCGATAGCGGCAGCCGCGCTTTGTTTGGACGACAGCCACGCGCGGCATCCGCGAGCTACCTGCTACAGTCTAAACTTGTCACGCGGCAAACTTGTGTCCTGCGAATTCCGCGCTATGTCTGGTCACACCTTAAGAATACACTTACACCGTTATAATGCTACGGTATCGCTACTTCGAAAACTAGGACATAACCTGACAGATTAATATAAATCTCTGTGGATGAAAATAAACAAGATATAAGTTGGCAAGGCAAAACCCGCATTTCGTTTGTTTTTGCACTATAAACCGATTTGTTTCTGGTATACAGTGAAACTTGGTGAGTTATTGTGGAATACATCCTATATTTTAAACTAAAGGTCACCTTTTCTAACAACGATTTCAGAAACATGTAACATTTGTTTTGAACACTCGGACGAAAACAACACTTTGTACTTTCAAAGATTGATTTTCTATAAATATCTCATGTCGCATTCTACTCTCTTAATTTTAAGTTTACGACCATTTGATTAACTTTGCGTTGTCAAACCTTTCATTGAGAACAATAATGAATGTTAATAATTAAGGTTGTCTGTCATCAAAATAACACATAGGCTACTTTTTATCTAAATACCACCCGTGCGAAGCCGGAGCGAGCAGCTAGTATTCTTATAAGCGGCTATGAGTTTGCAAACTGTCCCGTATGGAATGCTTAAAACTAAAATTATGCCTCTGACTACCCCTTCTAGACATTTTCAAAGGATCTAAGCGCCTTGAGATCTGAGAGTATGTCTACCGTACTTGGGAATTACAGTCGTGATTTTTAATTTTATTAATAATCACTACATAGTATAAAGCAAAGTCGCTTTCCGCTTCCCGCGTATGTATGTTTGCTTATATCTTTAAAACTACACAACGGATTTTGATGCGGTTTTTTTTTAATAGATAGAGTGATTCAGGAGGAAGGTTTATATGTATAATAACATGCTACCCGTGCGAAGCCGGGGCGGGTCGCTAGTAATATATACGATGCTTAGTAAAGCTGTATCCATGCGAGATTTAATTCGCAAGCTGTTAGGATAGTAGGTAAATGTAACCTATTCTTATTTATTGTACCTACTCTATAAGGATTGGTTCTGTAAGACATGACAGTGCGCAAACAAAACAAGTATTACATCTAAAGCTACGGCCAGATAAAGATCGTGTAAATTACAGACAACGGCT
The DNA here is from genome assembly GCA_912999785.1 of Hydriomena furcata. Classification (NCBI taxonomy): domain Eukaryota; kingdom Metazoa; phylum Arthropoda; class Insecta; order Lepidoptera; family Geometridae; genus Hydriomena; species Hydriomena furcata. Next base: position 11,285,380 of record OU538828.1, on the reverse strand, counting down.
CCGCTTTCATCTTGTCTGCTTGCGAGACAAAAACAAGTCTATTAAAAGAGATACCGTGTTCGCTCGGATCTAAGAGATATAAGGTGTGTATATAGCTCACTAGCCGACTCGTGACAAACGTTGTTCTTTCATTTTTTTTTGTAATAATCACATAGGAAAAAGCTATTTCAGGCAGCTTCCAATTTTTACAAACCTTGTACTGATAATAAATTACGAATTTTCGTAGAATGCGTATTATTAATTAGTCAAAACTGCATTGCTATGACGACTAAATGTTTTAGTCTGTGATGTCAGATTTGTTACACCCCAACGCCATCTATACCAATATCACTAATACTTTTTGCGTTTTTTTATCATTTAAGGGTTGTTTTTCGGATTATAAGTTTCCCTTTTATTTATTCTGATTTTTTATCTACATACTACAGCAAGTCTCATCTTAATCCGTTTTGTCGTTTAGGTCTGATTGTGGAACAAACATTGCTTTCTTTTCACAAACTTTCGCACTTATAATATTATTTATAGGATTAGAATATTAGAATTAGGATAGAACTGACATCTCGGTTTGTACCAACGAACCGAAAACTGCAGAACAACGTTGCTTGTTGACTTGATGACATTGCGCGTGCGAGTCATAGTTTTTCTAGGTCCACTCACATTTTTTTTACCCGTAGACAGAAAAAAGATTTTTGTGTTTCAATGTTTTTTTTTCTAGATGTGTGTTTCAATGTTTTTTTTTTCTATTGTGTAGAAAATAGTCGCAAGTATATTTATGTAAGACTGACAGTTCCTTCAAAAACTTAAAAAACTTATATCGTCCTTTGACTTTGCGATTGGTCGAGGCATTTTCGTCGGTTTCCTTTCTAGTTTTTAAAACGTGATAAATTAACAAATCGAGCCTTCCGAACACTTAAAGTGGTATGAAAAAACTTTTTGGTTCGTTTACACGACCGAAAGATTATTTTCTGTGTCATCGTACTAAAATTGATTGCCTGATTGCGTGATTCTTAACTGATTACGTGTAATTCAGTATTTTTAAAACAATAAATTTTGTTGTTACTTTGTTCTTTATGCATATGACTACCCTACCTATCTTTAGACATCTTCAAGGACCTTAGCGCCTCGAGATCTAAGAGTATATCTACCGTACTTGGGTATTACAGTCGTGATCCTATTTTTTTTTTTTTCTTGAGATCAGACTTTGCAGTCAAATGGTTTACAATAGTTCTCAACTCCCTCACGTTATCACTCTGTGAAGAATAATTCTGCCTCTGAATAAAACTTGACAGCACTCATGATATTAATGAGATTATAAAACTTTTACTTCGAAGAGTTCGTGTTTTTATATTACTGCTAGCTTTATAGGTTTTGGGGTTCCGCATGTGATTTTTTGTACACCTTAGGCATAGGCAAAATTAAGGATTTCATTAATGTTTTTGTTTTAATAAAAAGTTAGAATAACGGTTTCTTGATACATTCTGATGTAATTTAGCAATTATGAGGAAATGTTCGAAGAAATCATTTACCTACTTCGGTCAAATATTTATAACGATATTTATAGTATTTTATGTGCTAAGAAAATACCTCTTTTTTCACAAAATATTGTCATACATTTTGGAAAGAACCCTGTGGCGTAAATAAGTATCGCTCTATATATTTTTCCATAAGTTACCCAAAAGTCATCAAATAGTTTTGGTAGTGCCCATAAAAGGACATCGTCGAGTTTGAATGGCGCCAACTAAACTTTTAATTACTTATTTTCTTATTCTTTTCTCGCCGAACAGTTTTGTTATTTTAAAACTACTTGTACGCTTTTATTTTGCTAAAGGTGTAAAATTTTCCAAATTATGTTGGTACTAAAGTACATTGGGTTAGTTCAGAATAATTTAAGAAACAAATTCAAATTCAAATTCAGAATCATTTATTTCAATAAAATCACAAGGATCACTTTGAAACGTCTTAGGAACTAGGTGAAGCTACGCCGATTCCACGCGACCAAGCCTAAAAGAATCAGGCAACAAACACGGCTTGGGGTCTACCTTTTTTTTAATGATCCTTTCCTTAATGCTATGTAGAGCTCCAGTGTGGTGCCAATCGAACAAAGTGAAGGCTCAAACAAGAATAATAATTAAAAGTACCTACTACTCAAGTACGTACAACAATAAAAAATAACTAAAGAGCTTCAGCACAAATTAAAAAAGCAGCACACGCTACACTTGATTTAGAAATAAAACCTAAAGATAAAAGAGCTATTTCAAACAAACTCACTCAGCATCTTAACTTTATGACAACAATATACCTAATAGGCAAAGGGTCATTATATTTCACTAACGTCGTCGGTTATGTAAAAAAATCCTCGGCGTTGGTCGGATATACCAAAATACCTATGTTGTATCCTATTAAGCACTGCATAGTGAAGCTAAACCAAACGTCAGAAAAGCAGAAAGGCGGGCATGAATAAGTGTTCAAGTATTTGCCTTCATTTAGCCAGCAAATATATTAGAGAACTAGTTTTCGTCAGGATGAACGAGTTAGGTCAATAGACCTGGTTGTGGTGCCTATCCCGGTTTTGGGCATTTTTAATTTTTGCAGTCAAGAACTAAGCATAGCAAACAAACTTGTTTAAATTCTATAGTTATTAGTTCATACAATTATTTGTCTATGGTCCGTTTTGATAAGTGACGAGTGCCTTATACCTCTAGATTTTTTTGGCCACAACCAATGATTTCCCGTTTTAGTCTATTTAAATATGAATAATTAATTCATAAATTACGCTTGTTACAAAAAATAAAGATAAATACCTACTCTATTCTATGTTATTTAAAAATCGTCGTAAAAACCGTTTATTTGAAAATTAAAATGTTAAAGTGCCCACTTTTGCTCTACAACGGTATTTTTTTTTTCTTTTACAGTTGTTCGGCGTGTCTATATTCGCGCTATGCCTCTGGATATGCATCGAACCTGGCTTCAACGAGTGGATGAGGATACTGGAGCTGCAGAAGTACTTTATCGGAATATACATCATCCTTATAGCGTCTCTGGGCATCATGGTTGTTGCGTTCCTCGGGTGCGGCTCTTCACTTATGGAAAACGTTTTGCTTCTTTATGGAGTAAGTTCAATTCTTAAATAATAATCATACCTACTATTTATGTATCTTCTAGAAACTAGGGTCTAGTATGTTATAATTTTGGTTACACGGAAAAAACATTTATGTAAAACTAGAACCACAAGCATGTTCAGATCGAACTCACAAAATCAAGGTTCCGTATCATAACTGAAAATTTCAAACATCAGCGTGTCTTAGTTTTCTAAAAGACCACCTTTTCAGATAGACAGCAAAGATTGATCTGAGGGTTCCATTTTAATTTCTTATAAAAACGAAGTCATTCAAACATAACCCTTATTTCTAGTATATAGCATCACAAATTGCTATATTCGTGTTCGGGCTGATTGGAGCGTGCGTGGTGCTGGACTTCTCCACCTACGACTCGAATATTCAACCGCTGATCCGTGACGTCATCGTACGTCTCATAAACAACCCACAGCATGAAGGCAGTCGCGAAATACTAAGGATGGTGCAGGAAGGCGTAAGTACCTAAGCGTGTTTTACAAATTATCGAAAATAGTGTACTGTTTGATTAGAGGAACGTGGTGTGAAAGACAGTAATAAAAATGTATAAATGTACATAAAAATAAACGTATGGAATGCTAACTACTGCAAAATGTGGGCATTTGCCAAATGTAATGATTGGACGTGCCTCTGACTACATTCACTAGACATCTTAAGGGATCTAAGCGTCTGGAGATCTGAGAGGATGTCTACCATACTTGGGAATTACAGTCGTGATCCTATTTATTTATATTTATTTTATAAAAATAAGGTGAATGAAAGAATAAGGAGAGGAATGTGATGATAGTGAAGGAAGCAAATGAGGTAGGTGAGAATGCAAGCGAATAATCGTAGTCTTTACATACCCCTTCCAGAAACAAGTGTGATATTATTTATGCATAAAAAGATATTGTCACCTCGCAGTCTAGACTACTGTAAATAACGAGTAGCTTAGCCCAGGTGTGACTTAGCCCACGTGTGTTCAAACATACGCATGTTCTTAGGTAATAATCATTAATTATAAGGGTTACCAAACTAAGGCGTCTTTTTTTTAAGTGCAGGTTTACAGCAAAACAAGCATAGAAACTCTTTTTTCAACCACAATTTAAAAAATCTTTCTGTAAACTCCATCAAACGGTATTGCCAAGTGTTTTAGACAACTTATTTCTTATGTCTGCCTAAGATATTACTCTCGTTCTATCTTGATAAATTATGAACTTATTTAAAAATCAAAAGTCCGCAGAAAATAAACTAAGTTTGTCTTTGTAACCTCAAGAACCGTAAACGAAATAAATTTCGACAAAATCTTTTACATTTATTGGTACGGTGAATAATCATGTGCGAACATTTAAAATCTGGAGTTACTAATTCAAACAAACCGAAGTCTAATTTAAATAAGTACCTACATTAAAGAGGCAATTATTATTTGCTTAAAACGGTGAAGAAAAACATCCTGAGTAAAACTTAGTAATTGACTAAAAAATATCGCTACACTCGAACATACTGCAACAATTATTTAAATTTAATATTTTTTCAATATATCAAACCAGTTAATATACCCACATTTATTTGTGAAGTACCTACACTATTAAATAGTGTAATAATTGCCAAATATTGTAAATTATCACGAAATGTAAAGAACATAAACGTGGATGTTTTTTTGAAGAGAAATATATTCAGCACAAAAATTACACGTTCCCTTCATTTTTGACATCGTTCAATAACGACGTAAAATTTTGTTTCGAAAAAAATCCCCTACCCCGTACAGAGCGCCAAAGTTGAAAAGGAATATGATTTCGCTGTCGAACAGAGTTTTAAAAACGACGAACAAATTGTTACACCTAACGAAGCAAACATCACTAGCGTTTTGGGGAATATTGGGTCGGGTGACGGTTAGCGGCCGTTCGTTGGTTTTGACAAACAGAGCATGGAATAAAGTAAAAGGGTTCAATTTACAAAAAAAAATAAAAGAAATATGAATCAAATTAATGCAAGTCACTTTACAAATAAATATAATATATAAAATAAATATTGACGGACTTTACACACAACGCCATCTAGCCCCAAACTAAGCAAAGCTTGTACTTTGGGAACCAGATAACTGATAGAATACTTATATACTTTTTTTTTTGTAAATACATACTTATTATACATATTAACACCCAGACTCAGAACAAACATCTATGTTCATCACACAAATATTTGCCCTGGGTGGGGATCGAACCCACAACCTACAGCGCAGAAGGTAGAGTTACTACCAACTGAGCTGTGAGGCCAGTAGTACAAAAAATAACAAACGTAAGTAACTAATAATGACTATTGCGTCTGTGTTTAATAATGTCGTCACTTGACTAGGTGCCACTGCGCACTATAAAAACCATAATTTAGTCATCACAGTCAAAACCAAAGGTTAAGGGTGAGTTTCGATCTACGCAGAGCCGTCTGAAGCGGACCAAACACAGCGCTCGATATTTTCAAACTCGAATATTTGAGCGCTTTATTTTCCAAAGTTGGCTCTTCAAAAACACTATTTACGTTTTTAGTCAAAACTATGAATAGCTGAACAGATAATTTGTATATTATTCGTTAGATAATCATACTAGCCACCTACATTATAGACAGTTTTTTTAAGTTTGATGGTTTTCAAGATAATGGGGTTTTATCACTTTTTCCGACTTGTCCAGTAGACTCAGCCCATACAAAAAACAAAAAATTTCAAGCATCACCTTAGAGACGGTTCTTAACCTTTTTTTTCTGAATGAACACGTGTATTTTATATCTAAAAGATGAAGTATCTATAGGACAACAAACAAGTGACACTCCCATGGGTTGGAAGATGGGGAGTCAAAGTAAAATTGTGTGCGAATCCGCCCCGAATACATCTTACCGCCTCGCATTTCGTACCCCATAGCCCGCGGACGATTGGAGTGTCACGTACGAGATTATCGGCCTATAGTATAAAACTATAATTGGGTTGGATCACATAAAAGAGTGCCGCTTTGCTTTCTAAGAAGTTAAAGCCAAATGTTATTGTCAATATGAGAAACATTTCTATTCAAAAGGTTTTTCAGAAAAATACAGACTAAATTGGTCGTGTAGTTTAATTTGATTGTGACCAAATTCATGTCAAAACAACTCAGTAAAACCTAAGAACAAAACCAGCACCTTCTGAGAAGTGTCTATCGGGATATGTATTAACCAGTTTCTGCGCATACGAGCAATTTTATTATTCAGTGGTGAGTTAAGTAAGTACTGATAAGTGAAATTTTTGACTTTTTGTATGGGCTGAGTCTACCCGGATAAGACGGAAAAAGTGATAAAACTGCATTATCTTGAAAACCATCAAATTTAAAAAGAAACTGTCTGTAATTTACTTAGCTAGTAATAATATCTAACGAATTATATAAAAATGAAAAATGCTATTCATAGCATTGATTAAAAACGAAACTAGTGTTTTAGAAGAGCCAACTTTGGAAAATAAATCTATCGCGAAAAGTTTCACCAATCGTGTTTCTGTCTGTAATTTATCTAGACTAGCGACCCGCCCCGGCTTCGCTCGGGTAGCATGTTATTATACATATAAACCTTCCTCCTAAATCACTCTATCAATTAAAAAAAACCGCATCAAAATCCGTTGTGTAGTTTTAAAGATATAAGCAAACATACATACATACATACAGACGCGGGAAGCGGAAAGCGACTTTGCTTTATACTATGTAGTGATAGTGATTATATCTTTAAGTTATCTTTGTCATGAAAAACAAAACTGTATGTTTTGCGCTTATTGAGAAAAAACGATTCTGCATTCATCAAAAACATTTATTACTCGCCTAATTATTCTATATAAGATGCTTTATTCTCGGAAAACTGTTGAATAATTTCAAATAAGTAAAGTTTTAATTGATGTATCCTAGTTGGAGATTTACAAGTGCCAGTTGGAATTATGTAGGTAGATTCGTAACATGATAGGTCGGGCGGGATTCCAAACATGAAGCTTTGAGTTACACCTGTGTTTAAAAAGTAATATTATGTTAATTAAAGTGAACGCCCAAAGGTTCATGAACCTTTTAATAATATCGCCATGTTCCTTTCATTATTCTGATGAGCATTTGAGAAGTATCACAACGGGGAATAGATGATGACCCAAAAGTACCTACCTTAATTATCTAGAAAGGTGATAGAGTTGCGATAAACCGTATTATCTTCTTTATAATATAATTCATCTGTATGTCAATGAACTCTCCTAAACAGCAGGACCGAATATTGTGAATTATTTGAATGTATTTTAGCTGATTCCTAGATGGTTTTGATTTACAATTAGACCGAGTTATGCAGAAAGCATATAGCCTTAGTGCATTTTTACCGAAAATGAGTAATAAATGCAGCTTTATTCAAAATCGTGGATTTTATGCAAAGTTTGGTGGCGCTGTAATCTGACAGGATAACGTCTGTCAGGCCCACCAGTTTTATTTAGGCTATGTAGTCGATGGTTTTATTATAAACTAGCGACCCGCCCCGGCTTCGCACGGGTTTCATACATATAAAACTTCCTCCTGAATCACTCTATCTATTAAAAAAAACCGCATCATAATCCGTTGTGTAGTTTTAAAGATATAAGCAAACATACATACATACGCGGGAAGCGGAAAGCGACTTTGCTTTATACTATGTAGTGACGTCGATGGCAAAATTTTCAAGTTCGTTCATAAGTCTTATTGATTTGTATTCTTTATAGATTGGCTGCTGCGGAGCCGAAGGTCCCATGGACTACCTGAGCATGAACAAACCGCTGCCTGCAGAATGCCGCGACTCTGTTACCGGCAACGCTTACTTCCACGGATGCGTTGATGAGCTCACCTGGTACCTCGAAGGCAAGACTAGCTGGCTGGCGGGTATTGTGCTCGCTTCTTGTATGATTTCTGTAAGTATCAATGTTTTATTACTATCAAATTTTATCAGTTTTATACTTAACATAGGCCTCTCCTAGAGATTTTTAGAGTGGCCTACTTTATGCCTGACCCGATAAGGTATATAAGACAATAATGAGGACGTCTGTCATTTCTACCATTCATTTAGTGACTCAACTTAGTATCTCTCAAAAGAACATTGATGTTTGTCTGACAAAAAAACACGTATCCAAGCATTGTATCTGATAACTGATTCACATAGTACAAACTTTGCTTGGTTTGAAGCTAGATAAAATTGTATGAAATGTCCACTAATATTTATTATTTTTACTATTTTATTTAATTTTATGGTCAAGACAAGACCATTGGCAGAAATCCTTACCTGTCTTGAGAACATGTTTGATGTTGATTTTATATTTTTTTTGCAGGTGGTGAATGCAGTCATGGCAATGATTCTCATCCAAGCAGTGAAGAAAGAAGAAGAAGAAGCATCAGTTTATAAAAACTGATAGATTTTAATTTACTTTACGTTTGATTTTAGTTGTTTTTTTTTATTGAAATAATAATCACTACTGTGTTTATTTAGATAACCACCGTATTCTTCATATTATAATTTGATCTTAGTTAATAAATACCTATGTTGTAAACAGCTCGGAGTATCACTAGTGCAACCCGAAACAAATAATATCTTAGACGTAGGTAGGTAAGTTGGTATATATAATTTGAATAGTACTCGTAGATCGCTAATATTTTTTTACTACCGCATCATACAATGTCTTTGCTACATGACATTTTAATATGCAAGACAAGTAAGATGCTCGTATCAAAAACATCTATACATATAATAAAGCTGTAGAAGAGTTCAATTCTGTACATTGAATAAAAAACGAAAAAAAAAATACTCCTAGGGGTCTTCATACAAGTAACACAAGCCAAAAAAAAACATTTTGAAATTATTGTCTGTCTGTCTGTCTGTCTGTCTGTTGTCAGGCTTTCACGCAAAAACTACTGAACGGATTTTGATGAAACTTTTTTTGTTATATAGCTATTAGTCCTAGGCAACTTATAGACTATAATTTTGGAAGATCGGAATACCAGATGTGGAATTATAGCGGTCTGGGTTTGGGTAATCTATAAGAGAAATTAATATACTGCTTTAGGCAAAGTTGGTCAACATGCTGTCGACAATCGAAAGAAAAGGAATAAAATAAAACCGGCCAAGTGCAAATCGGACTCGCGCACGAAGTTTTCCGTAACAATATCTATAAAAAACGGCAAAAAACACGTTTGTTGTATGGGAGTCCCACTTATATATTTATTTTATTCTGTTTTTAGTATTTGTTGTTATAGTGGAAACAGAAATACATCATTTATAAAAATTTCAGCTGTCTAGCTATCACGGTTCATGAGATACAGCTCTGTGACAGACAGACGGACAGACGGACAGCGAAGTATTAGTAATAGGGTCCCGTTTTTACCCTTTGGGTACGGAACCCTAAAAAAGAATTACGAATTATACATTAATTCATAAAAAAAACTCAACAGATAGCAGCACATGTGTATAGGCGCAAACATTCTTTATATTTGTGTAGGCTTGCTACACCATTATGGGTTATTTTAGTTGGTATACTAATATTATAAAGAGGAAAGATTTGATTTTTTGTTGTCTGTATTGTTTGTTTTATGTTTGTAATGGATAAACTCATTTTTTTTTGCATTTTTCGCGTGTGCTGCAAAAACTATTGATAGTACGTAAACAAATAATGACACATTATTGAATGTCCTCATTATTGCGCATAAGAAAGTCTGCGAGGAGGTATTAGCGTGTGCAGCTGTGGAAATGTAGACTCACGTTGTCAAACAAATTAACCCACGTAGCTAAGGTGCGTTGCGTGACATGCACAGTATGCTCTGCAGCGGGTTTACTCCGGCTTACTCCGGTGTAAGTCATAAGTACTGATATAAAAGTTGCGGGATACTAAAATCGTGGCTACCAATGACTATACTCACGGGGCCGGCAGCGGGATCACTTGCGTATATCCGCGGATACCTATCGCCATTTAATACCATAATGCCATACCATAGCCTTACCTATTCAAAATAATCACATTTAGAAATGTCTGTCGCCCAGCGAAGCGGGCACGGGTCAGCTAGTCTTAAATATTTTAATTTAGAAGAAAGAAAGATAATAACTACGTTTTTTGCTTCACGACAAGCGCAACACTATTAACAAATAAGTACTATATTAGCTAGAACATTATGCCATGTAAAGGTAAATAGGTTACTGTCTCAGCATTGAGCCGCACAGCACCTAAGGCCTACACCTTGAAGTACGGTTCGGTGCTAGTTTTCAGTCTGGGCCATCAGTTTTCAGTCTGGTTTGGCATGTTGTAACCCACGAAATTCAATAAAACAGTGTAGAATGCTAACTACTAAAAAATGTGGGCATGTACTAAATGTAATATTTGATTTGATTAGGAGCCTACATTCAGTATATTTATATCTATTTCTGAGTGGTCATTGCCTAAAACGCCCTCGGTGTTGTCGCTGCCTACTTCAAGGGACTATTTAACCATATTTCTATATAAAAATGTTAAAACAAAGTCTCGTTTTCAGCCACTGCGGCTGACAGAGTTCAAGCAATGGGAAAGTGAGCCCGCTTCCGTCAGAAACACATTAGCCGTGTTTTCCTACGGTTGATTTGTTTTTTGTGTACTGTAGGCAGGTGTGTGCCACTTGAAGATAACTTGCATTCAGAAATAAGCCTTATTGCGCTCGATTTAGATATAATATTGCTACGACTAAGCAACGTACCTACTTGAAAATGTACGATACGGATTTGAGTAACTTTTTCAAACTAAACTTTTAACCATAGATAATTGAATGTATACTCGTATTGTTTATGGTATTGTCTACCTGTACATGTACAATTTTTAAGAACAACTATATACAAATATAATTATAATTAAGTACGTATAGAGAGATAGTGCATAGATATTTTATTTGCTAGATGAGTGATCATCATAGTAACCATGGGACAGCCAGCAACTTCGCATCGTATCGTTTCATATGGGTCAGTAGCTTTATCGTGTAAGCTCACAGATAATCGTAATCCCTTCAATTGTCAAATTCTCATTTTATAAATGTCAAAAGTCAACGTGATTTTGACAGTTGAAGCCTATTAGAATCAGGTGGATCTGGCAGGTGAAATTTAATCTTTAACTTGGTAAAACTAACTGAATTCTAATTCAGTTACTCAATGAGAAAAAAATATATGATTAGAACTCGTCAAGAACTCTATCACCAGCTTTAGTTAGTGACATTTTAGGACGTGACACACTATTATCTTCTGTGGTTCTATGGGGGAGCCCAAAGTTAATGTACAGCTGTCTGTTTGTACAATGTCATAGCCGTATTTACTCGGTCAAAACAATCAATCGCAAATGTGTTTATACTCGGAAACACGGGATAAAATGTTTGTTTTTATTGTTATCGGTACGAAATGTTGGTTGCAATTAAATTATCTGCGGATATGATTGTATAAGTGAACTGGAAATTCACAATACTGTTTGCCCGGATTGTAGCATAACATGAAAGATAGGATCTGATAGCGGGTTGGTATGAAACTGGTAAAAACATGTTTTTATGCTGATTTTCATTCAAAGCAAAGTTACTGTGGAAACAAGATAACTAGTCAAACACTAAAAAAAAAAAAAAAAAAACATAGGATCACGACTGTAATCCCCAAGTACGGTAGACATCCTCTCAGATCAGGCACTTAGATCCTTTGAATATGTCTAGTGGAGTCAGAGGTACGTCCAAACATTATAAATATTTGACACATGCCCACATTTTGCAGTAGTTAGCATTCCATACGTGACAGGTTGCAAGCCCATCGCCGCTTACAAGAATACTAACTGGTTTCTTCACGATGTTTTCCTTCACCGTTTTAAGCACGTGTTTTGATGCGCATATAAATTTTTCGTACAAAAAAATCCATTGATGCACGCCGGGATTCGAACCCACGACCTTTAGATTGAAAGTTGAGGTACCTCTCACTCGGCCAACACGCTTATTTTTTGTATATATGTGTTCATCTTCTATTAAAACTCTTGCGTTACTGACTGACTGATCTATCAACACACAGCCTAGGCCAATTAGACCTAGAAATATGAAATTTGGAGAATTTATTTCTTTTGGTGTGTACTGTGTAGGAGTGCACTAAGAAAGGAATTCCCAAAGTTTAAAATATTAGGTTGAAGCGGAGGTTAAAGTCTGTTTTAAATAACTTTACGTGAGCGAAGTCGCGAGAGTTTCCATTAGGTAGTACATCATAACACTTTTACACAAATGTTTGTCAGTATCAAAAACTTACAGCATAGAAGGTAGTTCTACTACCAACTGAGCTATAAAAACACGATGTATTTATTTGAAAATAGCATAGACATAAAAACTATTAATACATCTTCCTACTTATTTACCTACACGACAAATCGACTCATCGTTAGCACTGCAACCGACAGGGCGTCGCATTTTCCGCTTCGTGAGTCTATTTCCTCGACCTTAGAACGCCTTGTAGACGGAAGACAACATCTTATAGGAATTAAGGATCGATTCCGAAACAGGCGAAATTGATGTGGAGAAGTGTGATCAAACGATAATCAATCTAAAGGCCAGTGTAATAACGTCCATTTTACGAATATAGTTCTGTTGAACGTTTGAAGTTTGTAAACAAGGCCGAATCTTCACCGTATTTTAAGCTTTGCAGACATGTCATATTCTTTACAATAAAAAACTAAAAAAAAAACATCAGAAATTGGTTCCGTCAAATTGAAAAAGTAAATTTTGCAGAAAAAAACTTGTTTTTTTTATGAAATTAGTTAAGACCATCAATAATAAGTAATCGATACAGCACTTAATTTTGAACCACAATATTTTTGCAATTATGAACCTCAACTGTATCATATACATCACTACATAGTATAAAGCAAAGTCGCTTTCCGCTTCCCGCGTCTGTATGTAATATGTAATATGTATGTATGTATGTTTGCTTATATCTTTAAAACTACACAACGGATTTTGATGCAGTTTCTTTTTATAAACAGAGGTATTCAAGAGGAAGGTTTATATGTATAATACATGCATAATATAGTAGAGAAACACTGATAATTTTAGAGGTTTCTAATGTGATGTCGTAAATAAACACATTTTTTTGCGCTTACATTGCAAATGCTGGCTGAACCCCACGAGATATATCAAAATAATGTACTACAGTATTGTATACCTTAAAAACGTCTACAAAAAAGTCCACGATGGTATTAGAAATGTCCTACGCACAGCGAAGCGGGCACGGGTCAGCTAGTCATACATAAAAAACAATAAGACCCGAACTGTACTAACAATAATAGGTAGGTTTTGAAGTCGGTTAAATAAACATTGTGGTTTTGACGCAAATTTTTAGTATCCATAAAAATCTGACGTAAAGTTGCGCGTCATTGTCGCCGATCTTAGGAATCGAACCTTTCAGCTTCTGCAGACCAATTAACATAGATCCCTTCCATCATCAGGATATTACAATCTCAGCATCCCAGGCGGCTCTTTTTACAATGGTCGTACAAAACACATATCTCTTTGCGTCGGTTCATTTGCTGTAGGTGATAAGTCTGATCCTGTACGAATAGAAATGTTATTTATCGGCGGAAATTAAAATGATTGAAGAGAAATAATAAATAATGATCGACATTCCCGTTTCTTGTTTGTAAAAAAAAACACCTCAGAGTTAATCTTCTGCTCGCAACTTGTTTATATCTATACTAATATTATAAAGAGGAAAGATTTATTTGTTTGTTTGCATCGAACAGGCTCCGAAAGTACTGGACTGATTAAAAAAAAAATCAATATTAAATTTCTACATTATCCCTGATGAACATAGGCTATAGAATATTTTCAAAAATTAGGTAAGGAATCCGTATGAAAACTTCGATAATGTAACCCAACGTTTGAAAAGAAATCCGCTGCGGAAATTATTGACAATAGAGCAAAGTAATGTAGTACAGTTTTATAAATAACATCATCATCTACAAAAAAGTTCATAATACTATATTATGTCTAACTATTAGTTGTAAAAAAATTACCCATAAAATCATTATCACACCCGTGTGACGCCGGGGCGGACTGCTAGTGTTCTGATAATTTTGGTTGTCTATTTGTGTAAATAAACTACAAATTCTTGTCAACTTGCCGATTTATTTGGAGTTTAGAAACAGTGCCATTTGTTGACAATACCTACTGTTCGTCTATGAAACCCAGCTGCTAAATGTAATTGGAATGCAAAAGGCAAATGTATCCGAATCCAAAAACTAAAGCAAGCTAAAATCTAGTTTTTAGGGTTCCGTACCCAAAGGGTAAAAACGGGACCCTATTACTAAGACTTCGCTGTCCGTCTGTCTGTCTGTCTGTCCGTCCGTCCGTCTGTCTGTCACAGGGCTGTATCTCATGAACCGTAAAAGCTAGACAGTTGAAATTTTCACATATTATGTATTCTGTAACAGAAGTTGCTGCTATAACAACAAATACTAAAAACAGAATAAAAAAAATATTGAAGGGGGGCTCCCATACAATAAACGTGATTTTTTTTTGCCGTTTTTTTAGATAATGGTACGGAACCCTTCGTGCGCGAGTCCGACACGAACTTGGCTGGTTTTTTTTAGATACTAAACTTAGGCACTAGGCTCGTTAGTCAAGCAATTTTGAGATATTAAAAAAATAAGCTTTGAATGGCTTCGCCATGAAAATAATCTGTCAGCGTGAAGTGAAGAGATTACGATGAGATGACGTTTTGTAGACTTTTAAATTACTAACTGTTGCCCGCGACTTCGACTGCGCGGTGTTAAAGACAGTCTATGTCCTTCGCCAATACATTATATTTCCTTGCCAAATTTTATGGAAATCTATTCAGTGGTTTAGGCGTGAGGTAACAGATAATCAGAGTTACTTTAGCATTTATATATTAGCAAGGATTGTAAAAGGTAGTATATTTTTTTCGTCTTCTGGGATTTAAAGGCGAAGTACCTATATATTATTTTTCAAACTATCGTGATTAATAGACGTAACTATAGATTTTGTCACGGGTCTTTATCACGTAATTACCTTTATTTTACTTTCCCGACGTTTCGGCTATGTTACAATAATTACGTGATAAAGACCCGTGTCAAAATCTATAGTTAAGTACCTACATGTCCAAACTTACATAAGTAGTACCTTAATACAAAATTAAATAGGATCACGACTATCCTAATACAATATTATATGATATGGCTGCTATGTTTGTTCCCTAATCACTACATAGTATAAAGCAAAGTCGCTTTCCGCTACCCGCGTATGTATGTATGTTTGCTTATATCTTTAAAACTACACAACGGATTTTGATGCGGTTTTTTTTAATTGATAGAGTGATTAAGGAGGAAGGTTTATATGTATAATAACATGCTACCCGTGCGAAGCCGGGGCGGGTCGCTAGTAAAAATAAACGACAAAACGGATTAAGATGAAATTTGCTACGATAGATAAAAAATCAGAATAAATAAAGGGGGAACTTATAATCCGAAAAACAACCCCTAAATGATAAAAAACGAAAAAAGAAAGATTTTGGTATATTTATTTATATTGACATCACAGACTAAAAACATTTAGTCGCCATAGCAACGCAGTTTTGACTAATGAATGAATACGCATTCTACCAAAATTCGTAATTTATTTTATCTGTACAAGGTTTGTAGGGAAAAAATTGGAAGCTGCCTGAAATAGCATTTTCCTATGAGATTATTACAAAAAAAAATTGACAGAACAACGTTTGTCACGGGTCGGCTAGTAATTACTATAAATTCTGAAGTACGATATGATCTTCTAAGATCTCCAAGCGCCCAGATCTTTGAAGATGTCTAAAGGGGATAGTAAATATTACATTTGGCACATGCTTACATTTTGAAGTTACCATATCATACGTGACAGTTCGCAAGCCCATCGCCGCTTAATATAACTGCTGATATATTAGTTACCAGGAGTCCGCCCCGGCTTTCTGCGGGTGTACTAATGAAGATTATTGTCAACTAGCTGACCCGTGCCCGCTTTGCTGGAGGACAGATAGTTTCACATCTGGTATTCTAATCTTCAAAATAAATTATAGCCTATATGTTGCCGAGGACTAATAGCTACATAACAAAAAAAGTTTCATCAAAATCCGTCCAGTACTTTTTGCGTGAAAGCCAGACAACAGACAGACAGACAGACAAAAATTTTAAAATGTTTTTTTTTGGCTTGTGTTACTTATATGAAGACCTCTAGGAGTATTTTTTTTAGTTTTTATTCAATGTACAGAATTGAACTCTTCTACAGTTTTATTATATGTATAGATTTTTAGAATCCTTATTGCAATTATCGAAGGGATCTATAATTTTTTTGAAAATATATTTTCTCGCTGGTAATGTGGCTTTTGGTAAGTAAAATAATGTTTCAAACTGTTGCAGTAGTTTTTAGTTTTTCGGTACAAACAAACATACATAAACACAAATTTTACTAATTAATAATAATAATAATAAATGTTGGCCGACTTACACACAGCGCCATCTAGCCCCAAACTAAGCAAAGCTTGTACTATGAGAACCAGATAACTGATAGAATACTTAATATACTTTTTTTTTGTGTATACATACTTATTATACATATTAACGGCCAGACACAGAACAAACATCTATGTTCATCACACAAATATTTGCCCTGGGTGGGGATCGAACCCACAACCTACAACGCAGAAGGCAGAGTTACTACCAACTGAGCTGAGAGCTTAGATGTAAGTAAATGTATGATGTAAAGGTTTATGTATTCGCTAATACAAGCTTTTTGGCCGAAAACCCCGTAATTATCAGCTGAAACTTAGCAATCCCAGCAAACGTTATGAGCGAGATCCCTCGCAAACAAAGGAGCCGTAAGTGAGTGACATTCTTTTACACATCCGGACATGAACTAATATCCGGAGAGAATGTTAGTAGTCAACATTGTCCAACTCAGCGCCAAAATTACACATTTAGCCATAGACAAAAACGAGAGAGAGATGAGAGATAACTGGAATATTCTTTATACCATACCTACTTTAAAAAGCTTATTTTATTCACGCAAAACAGTGAATAAAAAGGCCTTTTATTCACTGTTTTGTTTTTATTCACTATTTTGGTGTTTGAATTTGGAACACAAAATATATCCGGTCTCTATTTCAATGCTTACACAAACTCCTTGCGCTGAGATTCGAAATTCAAAACTCTTTGGTGCAAATAAATTCTAGAGATTTGATTGGTCGATATTTGCGACAAGGAGTTTGGCATTAGATTAAATAAATATTCTCGTAGTCATGGTATAAAGTATAGTATGCAACTCCTGAATAAAGTACGAATTTATATCGAGGGCCATGAATCACTCGCGTCGTTCAGGATTCTAACAGTTGAATCACTCGCTGCGCTCGTGATTCAATCATTAGAATCCTTCACTTGCTCGTGACTCATCTACGGCCCTCGCTTTAAATCCGTCCTTTATTCACTAGTTGCATAATATACTATTTTAACTAAGAGATTTTAATGAATAAAGAAAATGTGTATAAACCCTAGCTTTGCTTAGCTACACGCGTGGTACGTGGAGAAAAAGTAATAACATGACCACATTTTACAGTAGTTAGCATACGTAGTAGATTTACACACGATATTTTCCTTACGGCCTCACAGCTCAGTTGGTAGTAACTCTGCCTTCAGCGCTGTAGGTTGTGGGTTCGATCCCCATCTAGGGCAAATATTTGTGTGATGAACATAGATGTTTGTTCTGTGTCTGGGTGTTAGTATTTATCATATGTATGTATTTACATAAACAAGTATTATAAGTATTATATCAGTTATCTAGTTCCCATAGTACAAGCTTTGCTTAGTTTGGGGCTAGATGGCGCTGTGTAAAAATGTCCACAAAACAAAACAAACAAAACAAACATCGTTTTAATACATTGATACGCGGCCGGGATTTGAATGCACGATCTTCGAATCAAAAGTCGAGGTACCTCCCACTCGGCCAAAACAGTTCTAAATCTGTAGTTTACAGACAACAAATTAAAAAACTTTTGACAGATTTCCGAGTCGCAATTATGTCTCAATGTTGAAAATAGATAAAAGATTTTACAAAAGCTTGTTTAAAACAGAAAATTTAATTATTTATCTTAGTTTTTTAGACATCTTGAATAATCTGAACGTCTGGAGATTTGAGAGGATCTCTACCATACTTGGGGATTACAGTCGTGATCCTATTATATATTCTTAACAGCAGGTTTAGTCCTGGGCCTTTACAGGCATTAATGGAACCGCAAATAATAGCTAAGAGGCCCTTTTAAAGAATTATAAAAACATTTATTAAGTTTTAACGCAGAGTAGTTTGAGCAGAGGGCGTAGTCAAACAAAATTCGCGAAAAAGAGAATCGAAAACGAAGTGTCATATTTTTAACCGACGAAATAAGGGGAAGCTATCAATTGGACATGTATTTTTTTATGTATTACCGCGCATATATCTTCGTACCTGGGGGGTTAGCATGAACCACTATCTTATCGACAACGTATCGTCCAAATGCCAAAACGGACTCTTTAATGGGTCCCCAAAACGATCAAGTGCACTTGACAAGTCTACGTGCTTGACGATTTCACTTGACGAGGGACTTGACGCGACTTGAAGGTGCCATCAAGTTCACGTGACACAGTCGTTCGCCCTGTGTCCAGAAAAGTGGTCGTCGCAAAAATTAATAATGGATATGAAACGAATGACAAATGAATAAAAACTTGTCAAGTCACGTCAAGTCGCATCAAGCGCAAGGTGCTTCAAGTGCCGTCATACAAAATTTCTGTCAAGTAGGTCAAGCCCGTAGATCACTTGACGGGACTTGTCAAGTCAACGCTGTAAACGATCAATATTCACTTCAAGCACGTAGACTTGTCAAGTGCACTTGATCGTTTCGGGGACCCATTACTATACAAAAAGTGTCAGTTTGACATTTGGACGATACGTTGTCGATACGATAGTGGTTCGTGCCCAGGCCACTAGCGATTTTAATAATATTTTGTCTATTGTGTAGAAAATAGTCCCAAGTTGGCCCATTAAAATTATAACTAAGTTAATTTAGGTAGGAAAACTTAAAAATCAATTTTGTTTCGGTCGGAACACTTTCGTCGGTTTTCTTTTTAGTTTTTTAAACGTAATTACTAGAGAAGTAAGAGTGAATGTTCTAGTCTCTAGTAGACGGTAAATCCAAATGTATTCGAAGTTTGAACGATATAATATTTTCTTAGCTATTTCAATATCAAGTAACTCGTTTTGATTCTAAGATATTTATATGAAAGTAATTGAACTTTGGAAATCAAATAGTTCTAGGAAACTACCTTTAATATTTTTAGATTTGAAATAAACATTTTTATTTGAAACTGGAAACCCGTGACTTATTTAGCTCCACACGTATTGACTATATCTTTTTTTAGATAAATATTATTACGTAAATTACGTTCAAAAAACTGATTGGAAGGTGCTACGAACTTGTATCGAAACTCAAGTGGCAATGAGCAGGGCACATAGCTCGTAGAACAGACGGCCATTGGGGTTGTAAAGCTCTCGAGTAGCGACCACGTCCCGGAAAGGCGCAATGTGGGAAGACCCCCCACGTGGTGGACTGACGACCTGGTGAAGGTCGCGAGTAACGGCTGGATGCGGGCAGCGTAGGACCGGTCATTGTGGCGATCTTTGGGGGAGACCTATGTCCAGCATGATCGGTTGAGATGAAGATAATGATGATGACTACCAGTCAGAAGCATTCACACACTAAACCGCCAGCCGCGGTGGTCTCACTAGCATCCAACACACACCAACCGCCCAACCAAGCGGCAAGCCGCGCGTAGACGCGGTCAAATTGTCGAACGGCTAATGAAGCAAAAAGGGGTGGAAAGTTCCTGAATATATTATAGAGAAATCTCAAGATCCGCAGATTTTATTCACTAATCGGATTCGTGTTACGAACAATTTTGCAAATTCTAAAGAAAAACCAATTCAAAGCTTTGGACGTTCCGACTGAAATTAATACTTTGCTTAAATAAATTAAGGTTTCCTTGAGACCTTTTAAGGCACAATTTCTGTTGATGAAATGAACTATTGATGCCTTTATACATGCATTGGTGCTGTATTAACAACGCCTGTTTTTCGTGGGGCTGCATCATAGGCTGTGTGATAGATTAACGTACAAAAAGTGGGTATGTTCGAAATAAAACGTTTGGAAGTCCGCCTTTAGACATTATTTACCTTTGACAATGTTTACCTGATGATCTTAGTGAATATCTACCATGTCCATATCGTCATAATACGCCATACAATTGTTCACAAATGACATAATGATGTATAATTATTTTTTCACCAAACTTAATCACTGCATGGCCACCGATGATCAACATCAGTAAAAAATGCCAGGCTATGAGACACTTTATGATTTGATCACGACTTGGTCGATGCGGCGCGGTGCCTTGTCCTTTTACATGTGAAAAGAGCTTTAGGGAGAGTTTTAATTTATCTGGCTGGTATTTATAGGTGAACCCGGAAAGGTTTCTTATTTATTTTAAGGCAATCAAGCTTTTCTTGCTTTTGATCAATTTTATAGAATTTATAGGATCAAGTGTTTGAATAATTAAAAACAAGAAAACAGAAAAATAAAAAAATTATAGGTGTTTTTTTAAGATTTTATTTCAGTGCTTTGTCGGCGTGACTAATGTATTATTCAATGCCAAAGCTTACGGACGGACTAAAGCTAAAGTCTTAAAATTGTCATAGAGATAATTCCGCTTACATACAAACTCTCAAAATTCGCACTATCTCTTAATAATATTAGTTATATAAACTCCAAGTTATTAAATTATTTCATTTTAATTGGGAAAGATAACAATATTTCTCTAAACAAAAACGCCTAGAATCCCAATTAATTGTTCGAATTCATAAAATACTCGTAATTGAGAAACGAGTAGCTAGTTAAATCAAAATATTTTCAGTTACAATCAATATTGAATTTTATGACATAAAACTCAATCTGCGTCATACAGATGGAAGAATCCTTTAGATTTATGTAATACCAAGTTGGAATTTCGTAGATGTTAGTTGTTTTTATTATTAAAGGTTTTCTGGAAGAGATCGCTCACACCGATAAAACCGATTTTATCGTCGCATATCAAAGAATAAAA
Source organism: Hydriomena furcata (assembly GCA_912999785.1). Classification (NCBI taxonomy): domain Eukaryota; kingdom Metazoa; phylum Arthropoda; class Insecta; order Lepidoptera; family Geometridae; genus Hydriomena; species Hydriomena furcata. The sequence continues at coordinate 11,264,077 of OU538828.1, read as the reverse complement.
CTCTCTCGTATCATGTAAAACTACGAATAGCTGAGTCATTGACTCTGAGTCATAATCGTAGGCGTGCCTTAATGTACTTATGAAAGCCATAATCACCTGAAGGTAGACTATAACAATGTCAAAGTTAACGTCAAAAGGTACTTCAAAAAAATCACAAGGATCACTTAGAAACGTCTCAGGAACCAGCTAAGGATACGCCAGTTCCTCACGACTTAGAACTAGAACCTAGAAGAATCAGATTGATCACTATCCAAATCTATATATAATAATAATAATAATAATAATAAAAACATTTATTCACATAGATGGGTTTACAAAGTAGGTACTTACAATGTATTTCATAACATGGTGTATTTGTTTTAACACTCTGTTTCCGTACGTACTTACCTACTTGTATAAAACCTTTCAGGGTCAAACAATGTCACCTCGCTCTAACTAAGTTTAATAAACTTGTATTTAGACACGAGGGCTCAATCCTTTGGCTTCTTTAAGGTGTTTACAAGTATTTGCTATCGTTTGTGTTAGGTAGGCAATAAAAAAATAACGGAAGAAATGCAGAACTCAACAAAGAACTATAATGTAATAATAAACTAATATATGTAAAGAACTTATAACTAAGTCTTAAGGCCTATATGCCATAAAAAAATGTACTTACACTAGAAATAAAACAGCAAAAAAGTGTATATATATAAATACATATGATATTAATAGAATAAATACAAATATAAATATACATATACATATAGCCCAGAATTATGATTAGATCTCCAACAAATGTTCTACCTGTATATATATAATATAATATAATATATATTAAAAGAAAGTCGTGTTAGTTACACTATTTATAACAGAACTCAAGAACGGCAGTACTGATTTGGCTGAAAATGGTGGGGAGGTAGTTTAGAAAAGGGAGACGAACATAGGGTACTTTTTATAACGGGAACGGGAATGGGAACTTATCGCAACATTTGTTAATTCTAAAGCGATACGAAGTTCGCCGGGTTAACTTGCATTATAAATGAGCAAATTTGTGAGTTTCTTTGTATGTTTGTGCCTCAATCAGGCCTAAACGACAATACGGATTATGATTAAATTTGCTGTAGATATAATGCCAGAATAAAAACTACTTAAAAATACGAAAAACCTCCCAAAAATGATAAAAAAAACGATTTTGGTATACCTAGATGGCGCTGGTGCGTAAAAAATCTGAATTTAGTGTTTCTAACTTTTATTTAGGTATAACATTATCACCCCAAAACGTGCGAGAAACTCTCTCCATGTAAATCTCTAAGTTTATTTAGGTTTATTTATCCTAAATAAACTTAGAAAATGAAATATAAATTCGAATTCCGAAGTTTCAAAGTCATGTTTCTTTTTTCCGCGTTTTCGTAGACCAACCTAAAGAATCTAAGGTATTGACTGTTGTTCAAGAAAATTGTTGTTTATGGTTTCTATTAGATCCGGGGAAGTAAGATACCAATAGAACTTCGTTAGTACAAAAGGCCAGCGATAAATCTCAATGTGAGACCATCGCTTCAATAAAGTATTAAGATCAGCGTTCGTTTCTTGGTTAAGCTATCACTAATATTATAAATGTGAATATTTTGAACGTTTATTTGTTTCGATTACTCAATAATCGTAACGGTATGATTGATTTCGATGATGTTTGGTATATAAATAGATTATGACCTGGATTGAAGCATAAAGTACTTATTATCTTGAAAAAGGACGACCTTCATTAACGCCACCGAGGATGGGGTGAAGGTGGCGAAATTTTACGCAAACATAATTTAAACGATTGTATCATTGACACGCAAGAAGAAGATCTTGAAAAACTTATAGCATTAAAATGAGATGTCAAATTTTGCAGACAACGCGGATTAAGATCGAATAAAAAGCTCTAAAATCCGGTCGAAGATAAAATTGACGCTGGACAAATGGTAGCAAGACTCAGATGGAAGTGGGCTGACCACGTTGCGAGGGCAAACGACAATAGATGGAGCGAACGGGTACTACATTGGTGGCCCCGTGATTCAAAAAGAGTACGCGGCCGGCCTATCCGCCGTTGGAGGACGACATAGTCTCGGCAACCCTTTTTTGCCCAAATGGATAAGCGAGGCACAAAACAGGACGAACTGGCAAGATGGAGGAGGCCTTCATCCAAAAATGGATAAACTTTTAAGGCCCTGTATGTCGACGATTGCTCTTTTTCAAAACGAAAAAAGAAATACCTCTGAACAAGCCACATCTAATATTTTATAATGTATCGTATATGTGAATAAAGATGTACCCATCTTTAATCACTTCGATAAATAATCCTACCGACCGCTGCAGCAATCGTCGACATACAGGGCCTTAAAATAAATTCAATTAATAAAATGTACAATTATCTTACTTACTATTAGGGAAATAAAGGCGATACCGTGTTTCATTTTATTACACTGAATTTGTTGAGTTCTTATTTAAATTATTTATCATTAATTGATATAATCATTTCTTAATATTGCATATCTTTGGGATAACAATTTTGTACAATTTCATTTTTCGTAATTTGTATAATCAAATTAAAATAAATATGTAATGTAATCTAGCTTGTGGCTTTGTTAAAGTTGAGCCGTTTGTACTGATACTCACATTATAATCTCCATGGCTCAAGTCAATAAGTAAATAGTAGGTATACAAAAACCGGCTATGTGCGTGTCGGACTCGCACAAGAAGGGTTCCGTACCATTTATTAAAAAACGGCAAAAAAATCACGTTTGTTGTATAAATACTGTTTTACTTAAATCTTTTTTTTTATTCTGTTTTTAGTATTTGTTGTTATAGCGGCAACAGAAATACATAATCTGTGAAAATTTCAACTGACTAGTTATCACGGTTCATGAGATACAGCCCTGTGACAGGCTGACGGTCTGCGAAGTCTTAGTAATAGGGTTCCGTTTTTACCCTTTGGGTACGGAATCCTAAAAAGTGTTTAGTTTCCAACGAAATCCGAAATCCGATTTCAGATAACCACCAGATCAACTGATCATTAGTATAATAGGCTTTCTAGGAACAAAGGCAAGTCTTTGTTGCTACTATGCCACTGAGAAATTTCACCAGTTTAATTAGAAATTTCTTCAAACTCGAGATTACAGAGCTCTTTCGATTCGATCTGCATCGGTTTGAATTGAAGTCATTAACAAAGATTAAGTGTACATTTGCAGTTCAGGGGTAGCATTACTCTCGCTTTGCCTCACCTATATTGCGTTGGGATACCAACAAATAGACTCTAATACTTTTTAAATTACCAAATCTTTGACTTGAATCGGCAATGCGATAACAACGCAATCTGAATTAATGTGGCAAATTTTTTGTCTATGTCCAGCAGTGGACGTCGGCTAAGATAGTAATAATAATAATAATAAATATTGGTGGACATTTTACACATCGCCATCTAGCCCTAAACTAAGCAAAGCTTGTACTATGGGAACTAGATAACTGATACGACAGAATACATTATATACTTTTTTTTTGTAAATACATACATATGATACATACTAACACCCAGACACAAAGCAAACATCTATGTTCATCACACAAATATTTGCTCTGGGTGGGGATCGAACCCGCATTTTAGTTTATAATGTTGTTTTTAAAACATATGTAGAAATCTTTCACATAAGAAACTACCTACGGTGTAGGTAAAACAAAGTCCATTATTGGTAACTCTGGGTAACGCTAGTAGGAATTAAAGCAATTACCCAGGTGCTAGTTCGAAGGAAATTGTTCAATATCCGTTGTAATTCCGTTGATGTTGCATGGAACAGACCGCAACTGTTATAAACAGTCGTTGCTATGAGTAGATACGTTGATTGGTACCTGTAACGGCTGTACCTAGTTCTGTTGAACTAAATTGACCAGTACCCCTTTATTGCAGGACCCTGAACCTTTGCAGCTAGTCTGGATAATCGTATTTTGAATATGGCTTCATTCCCCCCTCGCGTACACGTTAAATCTCTTTTAGGGTGAGTTTCCACCTAAGGACTTTCCGCAGGAGTATATTCTGTATGGCTCCTTTCATTTATAATAAACTCCCACAGTTAATGAAAGATATGCCATGTTCGTTGTTGCAGGGGAAGCTTAGGTAGCTTAGATTCTTATTCGAATATTATAAATGCGAAAGTTTGTGAGGATGTTTGTATGTTTGAAAGACAATCAGGCCTAAACGACATAACGGATTAAAATGAAACTTGCTAAAGATGTAGATATAACGCCAGTATAAAACATAGGGTGGTTTATAATCCGAAAAACATTCTCAAAAATATAAATAAATGCAAAAGGGATGACTTTGGTATAGATGGCGCTGGTGTGCAAAAAATCTGACATCAGTTTTGACTACACAGGACAGGATAAACTCTGTCACAAGTCGGCTACTCCTACAATTATTTATTTTGGAAATAAATAATTGAGTACGTCTATCACGTTTCAACGTCAGACCCATAACGTCGAAGATGGATGAAGATAAATTATTATAAAACAAATTGTACACCAAAAAATGTTGAGTTATATTTTTCTGGTCTGTTCAAAATGATTCAATAACATCAAATCAATACAAGTGTCATTGCATAGTTGATGATATGATTCAGCGTGTAGATAAGTTTTTTAGCAAGCTTCTCAACACGCTTGGTACGACTTTTGTGAGAGAAATAGGTACAACATATAAACACCAAAATACTTTTAATCCGTCATTGCGTAACCAACGTAATTTCCATTATCTATTCTAATCCAAATAACAGCTATTAAATATTATTTTTCAAACTATCGTGATTAGTAGACATGACTATAGATTTTGACACGGGTCTTTATCACGTTTACTTTCCCGACATTTCGACTATGTTACAATAGCCATGGTAGCGGGCAGACTGACTGACTGACTGGTAAATAGCTATTAAATCATCCAGAAAGTAATCAAAACTTGTTACCAACTGGGATCTTTTTAAACAAATAGCGATAGGAGTAATTGTTGCGTAACTTACGGAATATAAACAGATTGGAAAAGGTTTGATTTAGTTAACTCCCTTTAGGCCTGAAGTGCTACTAACCGTACAAATGTGATTAAAATTGTTCTATTCAAGGAATTTTTTCTAATATTTTAACGGCATAGCAGCATAAAATGGTGAACAGCTGTTTTGTTAGTATAGTTTCAGTTTTTAAGTACTATTATTTTCCTAAGAAATTAAAAATAAATGACCTCATTAATATTATGCCGTTATAGCTAGCCAATGCTTTAAAAAGAGTACTTAATTTTAGTTTCACGGTTGTCAAGTGACTCTCTAAGATGCTAGAAATGCCGAAAGTTTGTAAGTATCACCAAAATTTATGATTTTCCCTTTCCAAATTTTGCTGACAAACTCTTCACTGGTACGTGCGTCTGGGTCTTCATAACTCATTCTCGGAAGTGAGGTATCAAAGCTAAAATTTATGTATACTTAGTAAACAGCCATACCAACACAATATTTGTCGAGGGTTCAGTCCTAATCCAACAAGCAAAACTTATCGATCGGAAGTTTTAACGGGGAAGAGCGATGCGTAGTTTTAGATAAACTCTCAATTTCCAAATATTTAAGGGTGCCCGAGGGCAAGCCGACAATAATTGCATTCCCCTCAATTCTCGACATCCCGTCCGAAAGGGAATTAGGGGCCGTTATTTAATGTACCATCGATCGTTTAGTTAGGCTAAAGTAGTTTTAGGCAAGTTGTACCACGACGAGGCGATGCCGCGACGGTGTGATACGAGCTTTTGGGCCATGAAAAGTAATGAATTTACGAAAAAGGTGCATCTACACTACATCTAGGAAGTAAAATTTGTGTTTTTGTTTGTATGAGAAAAAATAAAAAAAAAATTAGACCAATTTAAAAAAAATTACACTAACGAGAAACTACATTATCAGCGAGTAAGTAAGCTACGTGGGCAAATAGCTAGTTTTATTATATTTAACTTGAAAATGTCTATAACAGTCTAAAACTGCGCGCTTTATCACATCATTTCGGACATTCATACAATTAATTTTTGACGCTGAATTGTGATGTGAACTGGGTGTCGAGTGAGAGATGACAGCTTACTAGTAGACCAGTCACCACAGTCATCAGTCACGGTATAAATGTTGATAGTAATAACATTTTTTTGTATAAAGTTACGATAAGCGCCTCTGGCGGTCACTGAGTGAACCATATTTCTCCATACAAAATTGTATCTCATTTATCTCACCACTGACTGTAACAAGTCACAATCTATGCTGTCATCTCCCTCCTATTCGAGGCTCAGAATCAATTATGAATAATTATTTGCACGAATGCAGAATCCAGTAATGGGACGCGGTGTTTCATTCTGAAATATCATTAGAGGGCTCCCAGTCGACGATTGCTCTTTTTCGAAACGAAAAAAGAAATACTTCTGAACAAGCCACATCTCCTATTTTTATAAGTATATTACTTCAGGTTCCTACCTATATTTCTATTAAGCTGAAAACATAATAGCAGAAACTTTTCACGATAAAGATGTTTTTTCCAAATGATACGTTTTAGAATTTATGATCGAAATATTTTATATACCTACTATTAAAATCAACTTGTGATTTATTGTTAAAGATAGGTAATATGTAGATCTAGATTTCTATTAGAATAGATTTTTGATAAGTAATTATACATAATTTATATCATTAATTTATTCAAAAAGCTAAGGCGGACCACGCGCCGACGTGTGTTTGTCGTCATTGCAGCGGTCGGTAGGTTTATTTATCGAAGTGATTAAAGATGGGTACATCTTTATTCACATATACTATACATTATAAAATAGGAGATGTGGCTTGTTCAGAAGTATTTCTTTTTTCGTTTCGAACAAAAAAAATCGTCGACTGGGAGCGCCTTAATAATAGATATTATAAATGTGAAAGTTTGTGAGTTTGTATGTATGTTTGTTTCTCAATCAGGCCTAAACGACAAAATGGATTAAGTTGAAATTTGCTGTAGATGTAGATATACTGCCCGAATAAATAATAGAAAACTTTTAAATATAACATCCCCAAAACTATAAAAAAACTAAAAAGGGATGATTTTTGTATAGATGGCGCTGGTGTGTAACAAATCTGACATCACAGACTAAAAACATTCAGTCTTTACTATTCGATTATTGAAATTCTTCAGGACAACGTCTGTCACGGGTCGTCTGTCACGACAGTTAACAATATATATTTGTATAATATGTTTTTGTAGAGTGCTTTCAAATTAGCCACTTGTCTATGTCTAGTCCTTGTCTAACAGCCTAAACTCTATCATAATTTTATAATATGAAAAACACTATTGACTTAGGACTTAAAGTAAAATTATCTTTACACTAGTTGAGTTTGTTTATGTTATTGTTATAGCTTACTATCATAGAAAACATCTAAGTTTCTATCTTCGATAATACTTATTTACTCCATACATTTTCTGAGCACAACTAAATTATGCCAGGGGTTATTATGCGAGTAAACAAACAATTCTGACAACCCACTTTACAATAGATAATATTGTTTATCCATTCCAAGTAGGTAAGTAAAGTCTAGAGACTATATAAACGTACCTCAACCTCTAAAGTTATTGATATAGTACGCTTCAATAAACACTAAAATTGGGATAACTAATTAATATTATATTCAGATTGAAAGCTATAACAGAACCTAGAATACTCTTGAAACCCTTTGGCCCGGAAAACTTCAACTAAAAAGATAAAGGTACAGAAATCTCTGAGGTTGTCTCATATTGAGAGCTTTCGTCCGTTCTTTTGTCTCCAAGGGGACGGAGCTGTTTTTGAATAGCTTGTGAATATTCTGAGATACATGTTTATGAGAGAAAAGCGTCCGTGCCTTTGATCTAGTAATTGATATCTATGGACAAACCCGTAGCCTGAATGGCGTAGATTCTACGTCGTAGAAGACGCGTAGCTACTACGCCGTAGCGTCCACAAATAGTCGGTTTTTAAAATTTAAATAGTAGTTACGTGTACGAGTATATTATCTTCTATACGTGTGTTTATCACCTAGCTCCTCCAAAACGGCTTTTTGTTTGTATATTTCAATGGGTTTCTGGATGGTTTGATAATACATTTGGACCCGGTAGGTGCTGTCGGTATGTCACCAAATTTGATTTGCTGTACTCTTAATATATAGGCGGTACGAAAAGCTAGATTATATGTATATATTATATAGTAGGTAGTTACGAATTAATTCTCTGTATTTGTCAAATCGCAAAAACATGAAATAAATGTAGATATGTATCTATTTTTTTTAAATAGTAGGTACTTAGATAGAATAATCGAGCAGAAAGACTGCACTCAAATGGAACCACATACTCGTAATTGCGAGAACGTGCTTTCTCAACTGGCACGCGTGACACGCTACAAAATATTTTGAATCACTGAATGCTAAAAATGTCTCGTAATAGTTGACTTTGGTGGCGATTCTGTTGTGTCCACGCTTAAGTTAAAATTCCTAAAAACTGTCGATCTTATTTCTTTTAAGGTAAAGTTTAAAATAGCGTAACCTCAAAGTGACAGTTCTAAAACATAGAATAGTTTTGAATAAATTTACGATTTTTGTAATAAATTTAGAAACGTCAAGCTAAATTTAATCAACATGTAAATTGGTGTTGACTAAGATGACACTTGGTTGTGTCAAATATGCGAAATAAAATAGAGAAACGGCTAGAATATCCCAAGTTTTAGGACTGTCATTTTGATATGACTCTAATTTAGACTTTAATATAAAAGGAATAAGATCGATCGTTTTTTTACGAAATTTTAAGTTTAGCTTGGACACAACAGAAACACTGCCGTACCATCCTTTACTGGAACCTTATAGTAACCTTATAGTCGACTTTGTAATCGGTTCATAAAATTTGCATACTAAATTTTCCACCTGGCCACTTTTAGTTTAACTCTTAGAGCAACACGGGCTTCCTACGGAAGGGAGTTAGCCATTTGCCACGGTCCCCTATATCAAAGTACAAGCCCAAGTGGGCATACACATTTTATAAAACGTGTCAATGTGTGAGTTATCTGTACACTAATTATTAGTGTATTGTTGGATTGCTTATGTGTTAACATCATCATTACAGTCAGTTGGCAGTTTTGTTTTTGCATGTAAGTGCGCGAAACTGCACTTGTGTGCACATTACCCCCCGCAAAAAACGTCAGAACTATTTTAATAGTAATATATCGCTAATACTACTCCCTTCTGTAGGAAAGCCCGTGTTTCTATAAGGTTTATATTAATGTCGTGTTTATGGAGGTACGACTATAACTAAGTCATACTGACTTCGGTTGCCCTCACTGTGTATGGTCCGTCATTCTCCTGGATATTGTATCTTCTAATCTTAATAAATATATAAATTACGCGTCACGTTGTTTGTCCGCGATGGACTCCTAAACTACTTAACCGATTTTAATCAAACTTTGCACACCGCGTGCAGTTTGATTCAACTAGAAAGATAGGATAGCTTACATCTTAATTTATAGTAAATAACCTTAGCCACAGTAAATAATAAATAGACGCCGTCATGAAAGACTCCAGAGAAAATGGCAAGATGATCTCGACTGCTATTTATGTGTTGGCTAAATTCAGCTAGAGATCGAGATGTGTGAAAGGAAAGTGAGGCCTTTGCCCTGCAGTGGGACAATATAGGCTAAAAATAAATACAAATAAAAGTGTCCCAAAAAATAGAATTAGTCTAGAGGTATAGGTAACCCCATGTATGTTCCGCGATCATTTGAAGTTTTGGAGTTATGATTATATGCGTACATGAGATACAAGCATTCGTCTTCAAGGGTGCTCTACCTCTGGAATTCCGCTTGGCATTTTTTCTTAGAACACGCACGCGAATCTTATTTTGAAACTTATAAACTTGAAACTTGAAATATTGGCCAAATTCATTAAATAAATCTGATGATGAAAATGATGCAGGAAAGCTGCTAGGTTTACCTACTAAAATTCATTTGATTAAAATGAAATGAATTTGTTGAATGAAATTCAACAAATTGTTGCAAAAATATGCCGGAAATTCGTCTACCGAGGATTTCTACTGTTTTCATTTTATTCTACTCGTATCTCCAGCATCGTAACGGCGATGTAAAGGTTGTGCCGAAAGGGCAAGCGAGTTAATTAAAATACATCTGAACATTCACACCGCTCATTTTAATGTTATTAAATTGTTCGACGACCACTTAGGGCAGTTTACGATGTACCGATGAGATTAAATTTAGATAACCAGGGTTTTGTTAAAATAGCTTGTTTTATTGTTTGATTATAGTAGAACCCAGTGCTCACAGTGGATTTCTGTACTTATGCCGTACTTTGATTTACAGTACAAACTCACAGCTCAGTTGGAAGTAACTCTGCCTTCAGAGCTGTAGGTTGTAGGTTCGATCCCCACCCAGAGCAAATATTTGTGTTATGAATAAAGATGTCTAGGTGTTAATATGTATCATAATGTATGTATGTATTGTAACACTCCCCCCCTTTAAACCTACAGCCTAACCTAGCCTATCCTATCTACATTATACTATACTACACACCCACCCGACTTCATCATCATACTAATATTTTTGAAATTTAAATATAATAATTTTAATTAATTTATATTATAAGACGTTAATAGAAAACTATATTAATACCTAGTCATCCTGAAATCTTACCTAGAACTAATCCTAATAGTTGTTATGATCTTATTTAACTATTTAAATTGGCCAAGTGATCGTCTAGTTTTTTATTGGTTAGGACCGTACACTGTGATATAGGTAATAACTCTGATTCTTTTAAGATATTATGATTAAACTGTCTACCTACTTATCTACTATTAGATTCTATAACACTTTAGTATACAATTAAGGAAAGTCTAGAGAATTTGCTGATATTGAGAGTAAGAAGTAACGGAGAATAAAATATATATAATAAATTGGCTAGGCTTATCTGTCATCTAAAATGTGGAAAACTCAGCGCAGATCCTCTCCCCTCCAGTCCGAGAAGGATAGTGGAGATCATTCCATAGACCTTATCTCCTCCTCTGAGTAGAAGGCTTACATTGTCATTTGAGTGGGAATGATATTACAGAGTCATAAAGTTCAGTCTGTCAATTCTGTCTAGCAAAATATAAGAGGACTTAATCTTTTAGCAACCTGAGTCAGTCCGTCTATCAGTCAAGCCTTCAAACAAAAGGTTACTTTCGGATGCTGAAGAATCGATCAGATCGGTTCTAAAACATCCTATTTAGGTCAGATAAATACTTATACATAATATAAATCATAATATTTAGAACCTTCTTGTCCATTATGAAATAAATGTCTAATAAACAACTCTCCGTTGTTAGAATTATAATTGATATAATTTGTGATCCAGTTAATCTCCACAAATACCAGCTCAGGTCAACTCAATCAAAAGACACATTGTACGTCTCATAAGTTAAAATTCACATTGCTCGAACTTAAACTTCAATTGTCGGGTCCACAATGATCGGACTCCCTGTTACAGGTCTCATGTTGAAACAGAATCCCAAATTATCTCTCTTCAACACAGAATGTAATTATTAACTAAGGTAAGGCTAGACAAGTCCTTCATAACAGACACAACTAGTTGATTTTAAACTTAAAGAATAATGCACTCCAAAATAACTCACGACCTTTTCTCACCCCAGATCCCGAACCAAGCAGAATCACAATGTAGTTGTCACCTGTTAGGTAAATTGTGTGTAGAGAGAAGTCTTCTAGTCATATCAAAACCATTTAAACTGGTGCTTTAATTCAATTATTGAATTACACTCAACCATCACAATAAACTTTTATCTAAACTAATTCACAAACTTTAAGCACTAGAATGACTTCTCCGGGGGCCTAGGTACACAGATCAATCCTACCCTCAAGTAAACCAGCCAAGGAAAAAAACCCAAGAAATTATTCTAAAGCAAATCCCGTCTCCCAAGTTAATTTTATACTGACGGCAATTTTGTATTTCGATTTGAACTCCATTAATTGAACACATAAATTTATAGAAAGACTCAAGTTTTACTTTAAACGACTCCACAACTCCCAATTGAATACCCTTCAGAACCCAAAGAATCCTCAACATCCCTTGTATCTACCCTTAACAATAGCGTCCCATGTATTCCCCAATTACCTCAAAAAATCTCTCCTCTCTAAAAAACCCTCTCACGACCCCGTCGTCCAAAAAACCCCAGAAGCCTCCATGTTTTTTTCTCTTCCCGCGCTTAAAAATACCAACCAATCAGAGCTCAGTGAATGAATGCAAAAACTCGAATTATTGCCATATACGTCACACGAATATAACTAATGATTCACATTCTCGATCGATGAACTATTCTTATGTCATTGTTAATACTGACAGGTGATGTAACAGTTGACATTCCCATATCTCTGTCATAATTGACAACTTTGAGCTATGACAAACAATTCTCGCACCTCAAATCCACTATCGATTGATAAATCAGACCAATGATTAGTAATTTAGATTTAAAACACTATAATTTATTTTTGTGGATACCTTGAACGAAGCCTGACTCGTTACAGCCAACCCCCAAAATTTACGCAGATAGAATATCGTAGTTAATTTTTCACTAAGTAGAAAGTAGTTCTTCGCAAAAATAAATTATACATATAGATTAGATACTTATAACCATTTTGTACATAAATAAAACGAATCCCTTATAGATATTCGTTTAAATATATATTTATAAAGTATTATATATATAAAAGAAAGAATATACATAAAATTTATATATATATATACACTACCACACACATTTCCTAAATTAAATTAACACAGTTATAATGTAACCATAACATAAAACGTACCATTATAATTACATTATCAGTAGTAGTTCCGTTACCTCCTTTTTTTGTTATTTATTTTTAGTTGTACAATCTTCTAATTTGATTATATTTGATTTCGATAACTATTATGTATGTATGTAAGTGAGTTTACCTTCATGTAAGTGTTTTTAAACCGAGATGTAATTAGTTATAATTTTGTACCGGTAACTAAGTTTTTGATGAACCAATCAATAAACAGATATCCATCTAGCCAGTCCGATCAACATCACGTAAGACAACTTGGTTGTGAGGCAAGTCAATTCTGCAATACTCTGTAGCACATACAGCTTTGGATATCAATCTTCCATTTCCTCAGGAGTAATCTACAGAGGTCTACAGATGAGGATCTTTCCCAAGGGTTAGACACATAGCTCTCCATGCTTGAAACATCCCACAAAGCACTAATCTCAAAATCACAAGTTAATCACACCCGGAGTATGTATAGTGTGCTTTAAAACGAGCCTAACAGTATAGTAAGAACTTTCATGAGAACAGCGATAGCCGATGAATATTTATCCTAACACCATTTCTCCTTCATAATAGTTCTTTGTAAGTGTATCGTTTATCGAAAATCAACTAAGATCAAATCGTCTCAATTTAGAATATTTGTTGAATCATCTGGCCCATCATTCCATTAAACTCTACCACATATATTTCACTACCTCCAATCTAGCATTCATCTTCCTTGCACTTCAAAATTAAAATCCATTCTTCACTCACAGAACATTATTCATACTCCCCACAATCATTGTTGTTAACTCCACCAGACAATTCACCAACTATATGTGAATTTGAGAGCACGAAGATTTCATGTATAAAAATGATTAAATTAATTTGACATTAAACTCAATTGAGTTTCTTTTGTTTGATTTTGTTACCTTTTTAAAACCACCTTTGTTACCTTTAAAAACCATTACCTTTTTCAAGAACTTTAGTTCAGTTCAAGTAGAAATACATTTTTCAGTATAATTACCAACCATGTCAGATTACCATATGTAAATTAAAAGCATTTATATTTTTTTTTTTATATTTTATTATTTAGATAAAGTAATAAAGAAAACTTCATACCCAGTCAAATATTTTATCTTCAATGTTTAACTATTGTCAAAGAAACAAGAAGCAAGCAACGATCAAAGATTGCTTTGCGAAGACAGGCTCTTCAAGCTTGAGTAGTTACTCAAAGTTAGATTTTCTGCGCCACTTTGAATGATTGAATAGTAATAACCTAATAAACCTTGTATTTTTAATTTTCACATACATAAATATTTTACACCCTGTATAAAAACTTTTATCCCAAATTCCCATAATAATATCATTTTACACCCTGTATAAAACTTTTATCCCAAATTCCCATAATAATATCATTTTACACCCTGTATAAAACTTTTATCCCAAATTCCCATAATAATAATATTATTCTGCACCCTGTATATAACTTTTATCCGGAGTATCCATTATAATTATGTTTAATGTGATGTCAAGTTATTTAATTAAGCTACACTAACCACCCCACACTAACATTTGGTTGTTCAATTAAGAATTAATTAAGTAGTTAAATTACCTCAATGGAAGAATACTTATATATATTTTATACAAAACAGACCGTAACTAAAACTCAGAACTATAAGCAAATCTCAAAATCAATCTAACAATTACTGCTTTACTTAAATCATTGATTAACTAATCCAAACTTAGTTGCATATCTTAAACCGATTAAATCCTACCAACCAAAACATTAAACTTAAATAATAGACCAAGATTATTAATTAATTGATTATAAAATTCATTAAATATTAATTTAATTTACCTGAAATAATAGTTTGTAAAATCTTCAATATGTATTCCCTTTCAACTTCTCACATTAATGTATCTAATAATTTTCAACAACGTTTCAAAAATTAACTTGTTCCCGGAGGAACATGAGATAAAATATTTTTGTATTTTAAACGTTATGAATTTAATATCCTATCCGTTGCTAATTTTAAAAGTTGTTTTGTTTTAGAGAAACGTTGAGATAAAATAAATATGTATTTAAAACACTATATTTTAATTTTCCTAAGATATTTACCTTAGTTATTGAAAACACCTACAATTCATTGTTTATATAAGAACCTATATGTTCACACAGTATATCTAACAATAATATTATATTTAAAACCCATTATTTAAACCAACTTTGATAAGTTTGAAAATTTACTTTGCTCCCGGAGCGATGATATCAAATTATTTATTTATTTTTACCATTATGACTTAAGAATCCTAACCGTGCCTAATTATAAAAATTATTTTGTTCACAAGAAACTATAAAATAATTGAGTTAGGTATTTTAACTGCCAAACATAAGTTTTTTTTCTAACATAATTTTCTTAGATAACAAAAGGTTATAAAATTAATTGTCTAAATAAATACTTAATGTATGTAGAGCGTACTTAACTATATTATAATACCTGGACTAATTAGATTGGTATCTATTTTCTTCTACTGTCCTATTAATTGTGAAATTAACCCCATTAATGAGAAAAATTTAAAACCTTGGAAATACTAAATGTGACTCAACTTCTCAGAGTAGGTAGGTACTTTTCTACAGGTTGTTTTACCATGAATTTTACTTATGTTTATCAAATAAGTACCTAGGTAATCATCACATTGTTTCAAGAACAAAATGTGTTCAGGGAAAATAATTTTGATATAAATAATTTATTTATCCTATGAACTCCCAATCATTTTTATAGATGCTATAGGTTATTTTCCTAATGATCGTAAGTAACTAGTTTTGTAATACCTATAATAATAAATGATTATAGTCTAACACTCACCAAAGCGCTGTATATAAACACAAACCAAGTTTCTTCCTGATGAAGGTCTTTTCCTGTCTGAACTCTTCTTCTACCCAAAACCGCCATTGAACAATCACTGATAGATTTCCTACCTCTAATTTAATCTCAAACACTAACACTAGCACTTAGAAAGGCCTATTTCAAGACGTAAATCTCTATTTTATATACAAGTCGTCGCGAACCGGTGTCTCAGTTTTTCGCCGGTAATAACAAAACTAACATAACCTCACTTCTTTTTTTCTACCTACCTCCGTCACACTCCCGTTTCACTGTCCATTCCCTCAACGCCTGATACCAATGCATTCCCAGTAGGTACTTGTTACCACGCTAACGTATATCTTGTGTGTCCTAAATGAAACTCACTATCAACCAATTTTAAACGCATCTACATAGCTCCTATCTACCTAGATCAAAGTCGCGATCCCAACTACGTAATTTATTTCATTTTAAAATAATTATTACCTATCTACCTTATACCTACCCACTTACTAGCTTGTAATGGGACACATAGACTAGCTAAGTGGTCAATGAACTCGTATACCTACCTATCTATTTATGTAAATCTTTAATTTAGGATATTCCCATCAACTTAAATAGATAAACTTGATTGGCAGATGTAATTTCAATTAATAAGACGCCCTCTATTGGCAGGTAGCGTTACTACGTATTATTGTAAAATCGAATAGATACGACTAATTTATTTTAACACATCTAGCGGCGAATAGCAATACCTACTACTTAATTTCATTACGCTCAATAATGATTACGTTTCCTGTCACTAGATGGTATTACTTGTTTGTAAATAGGTTATTTATATTATTACGAATTTAATTATAAATTTTTGTATGATTGACACTAATTATTAATCTTTAACTGCAATAATCCTTTTCTTTGTTTGAATAATAAGTGATTAATTAAATAGTTTTTAAAACCAACTTAAGCCCTCAGAATTTATAAACTAGTTTGATTATAAAACAAATATTGGATAGCTATAGATTGAATCAATCAAATCAACCCCCAAACAACAAGACTTTTGAATATTCCTGAACTTAATTTTAAGTAATATATCTTTTACTTAGAAACTTATAAAAAAATAATATCTATTACTGTTTCTGAACGCAGTATCTCTGTCTCTCTCTAATTCAGTGCACCAGTGTGTATTTCTATCCTTTGCTAGCTCTAAACATTTTTATAAATAATTTATTATAAGTATAGATAAGCCTATAGACTAAACAATAAACAATAAAGTTTTTAGAACGAAATGATTTGACAGTTCATGCCCCGTCAAGTATAGAAAACTGATTTATAACCAAAATTCAACTTCCAATTAAATATTAACTCATTTATTTGGTTTAATAGGCTTCAATTAAAGTCTGAACTCTTGCAAGGAGTATAATTATTGAAGCGAATGTTCTAGTGCTGTAAAACCTATGAGTTCACCTCTGATCTTTGTGTATAAGTGAATTATTTAAGTGAATATAAGTTTACCTATAAAAGTTAAAGTTAAAAATTTTAATCTATTCTCTTTACCACCGATAATCATAGTTAGAATTACTTCAATTAAATTAACCTTTCCATTGCATACAGTTTAATCAAATCCTATCCATTAACGGCAACAAATTGTGCGGTTTCCTCCGCACTTAAATAATTAAAGACATAACAACTTGTATCTAAAACTATTATTAAATATCCTAGTTTACGGATTAACCAAACTGTAACTAAAACTACTAAATATACTGGTCACGGCTAACAAATTGTAACACTCCCCCCCTTTAAACCTACAGCCTAACCTAGCCTATCCTATCTACCTTATACTATACTACACACCCACCCGACTTCATCATCATACTAATATTTTTGAAATTTAAATATAATAATTTTAATTAATTTATATTATAAGACGTTAATAGAAAACTATATTAATACCTAGTCATCCTGAAATCTTACCTAGAACTAATCCTAATAGTTGTTATGATCTTATTTAACTATTTAAATTGGCCAAGTGATCGTCTAGTTTTTTATTGGTTAGGACCGTACACTGTGATATAGGTAATAACTCTGATTCTTTTAAGATATTATGATTAAACTGTCTACCTACTTATCTACTATTAGATTCTATAACACTTTAGTATACAATTAAGGAAAGTCTAGAGAATTTGCTGATATTGAGAGTAAGAAGTAACGGAGAATAAAATATATATAATAAATTGGCTAGGCTTATCTGTCATCTAAAATGTGGAAAACTCAGCGCAGATCCTCTCCCCTCCAGTCCGAGAAGGATAGTGGAGATCATTCCATAGACCTTATCTCCTCCTCTGAGTAGAAGGCTTACATTGTCATTTGAGTGGGAATGATATTACAGAGTCATAAAGTTCAGTCTGTCAATTCTGTCTAGCAAAATATAAGAGGACTTAATCTTTTAGCAACCTGAGTCAGTCCGTCTATCAGTCAAGCCTTCAAACAAAAGGTTACTTTCGGATGCTGAAGAATCGATCAGATCGGTTCTAAAACATCCTATTTAGGTCAGATAAATACTTATACATAATATAAATCATAATATTTAGAACCTTCTTGTCCATTATGAAATAAATGTCTAATAAACAACTCTCCGTTGTTAGAATTATAATTGATATAATTTGTGATCCAGTTAATCTCCACAAATACCAGCTCAGGTCAACTCAATCAAAAGACACATTGTACGTCTCATAAGTTAAAATTCACATTGCTCGAACTTAAACTTCAATTGTCGGGTCCACAATGATCGGACTCCCTGTTACAGGTCTCATGTTGAAACAGAATCCCAAATTATCTCTCTTCAACACAGAATGTAATTATTAACTAAGGTAAGGCTAGACAAGTCCTTCATAACAGACACAACTAGTTGATTTTAAACTTAAAGAATAATGCACTCCAAAATAACTCACGACCTTTTCTCACCCCAGATCCCGAACCAAGCAGAATCACAATGTAGTTGTCACCTGTTAGGTAAATTGTGTGTAGAGAGAAGTCTTCTAGTCATATCAAAACCATTTAAACTGGTGCTTTAATTCAATTATTGAATTACACTCAACCATCACAATAAACTTTTATCTAAACTAATTCACAAACTTTAAGCACTAGAATGACTTCTCCGGGGGCCTAGGTACACAGATCAATCCTACCCTCAAGTAAACCAGCCAAGGAAAAAAACCCAAGAAATTATTCTAAAGCAAATCCCGTCTCCCAAGTTAATTTTATACTGACGGCAATTTTGTATTTCGATTTGAACTCCATTAATTGAACACATAAATTTATAGAAAGACTCAAGTTTTACTTTAAACGACTCCACAACTCCCAATTGAATACCCTTCAGAACCCAAAGAATCCTCAACATCCCTTGTATCTACCCTTAACAATAGCGTCCCATGTATTCCCCAATTACCTCAAAAAATCTCTCCTCTCTAAAAAACCCTCTCACGACCCCGTCGTCCAAAAAACCCCAGAAGCCTCCATGTTTTTTTCTCTTCCCGCGCTTAAAAATACCAACCAATCAGAGCTCAGTGAATGAATGCAAAAACTCGAATTATTGCCATATACGTCACACGAATATAACTAATGATTCACATTCTCGATCGATGAACTATTCTTATGTCATTGTTAATACTGACAGGTGATGTAACAGTTGACATTCCCATATCTCTGTCATAATTGACAACTTTGAGCTATGACAAACAATTCTCGCACCTCAAATCCACTATCGATTGATAAATCAGACCAATGATTAGTAATTTAGATTTAAAACACTATAATTTATTTTTGTGGATACCTTGAACGAAGCCTGACTCGTTACAGTATTTACAAAAAAGTAAAAAGTATATAAGTAGTCTATTGTTATCTGGTAGTAAGTTTGCGACCGTGGCGAATAGTAAAGACAGTGTACAGGATTATGTTATGAATAAAGATAATATAATACTAATTATAATATGGGGCATTCCACGTGAAGCGGACAAGCAAAAAAAAGTGAGGTCGTGGATTTTGTTTATATTCCGGTCAATTACACTAATAGCAGAAATACATATGTTCACACAATTTTTTTTTCGTGTGATGCCTATTTGCTGAGTTATGGGCTTCTAAAGAATTGAAAAAATTTGAGCAGAGTCATTTTAGACCGTTGATATTGGCATTAGTGAATTTATTATTAAATTAAATTACACTGGTTTTGAATAGTAAAAAGGATGTTCTTTTTAAATTATGAGTCGAATTTGTTTTTTTTTAAATTTTTTGGTACAGAAAACCGGAAGTAAACATTTCAAATCAGATTTTCAGAAACTTCGACATATTTTTTTTTATTATTTTAACTTCAAATTAAAGCTTTAAGTTTATTATTATTTCCCCAAAAAAATTATAACGTGATCGTCATTAGTTTCGGAGTTACATTAAATATGGTACCAAGCCGTCGCGTCGCTTGGAGCGCCATATAACTCAGCCGGTTTATGCCGAAAACATTCTAAAATTAAAAAATATTTATAATAATAAATAAGAGGAACACAGTCTCATACCCGCAGCCCTATTACGTAAGTTCACTGATAATCCTAATCGGTTTTAAATATTCAATAGTCTTTTTAAAGTTATACTATGAGAATTTAACCATTGAAGCTGATTGAAATTACCAGTGGGCTTACGTAATAAGGCTGCGGTAACCCCTGTGTCGTGGGTATAATAAATTACAAGTATATAATATATAAATATAGTTTTACGTGAGTAATTTCCCGTTTTGTCATAATGGGTAGTACCACTCACGTTCATAATTAAAAAAATATATTAATAATTAAATATTTGGATTTATTTTTGTTTAAGTAGTTTTTATATACCCGTAGCCTTATTATGTAAGCCCATTGGTAATTTCAATCAGCTTCAATAGTTAAATTCTCATAGTATAACTTTCAAAAGACTATTGAATATTTAAAACCGATTACGATTATCAGTGAGCTTACGTAATAGGGCTGCGGGTATGTGACTGTGTTCCTCTTATTTATTATTATAAATATTTTTTAATTTTAGAATGTTTTCGGCATAAACCGGCTGAGTTATATGGCGCTCCAAGCGACGACGGCTTAGTACCATATTTAATGTAAGTCCGAAACTAATGACGATCACGTTATAATTTTTTTGGGGAAATAATAATAAACTTAAAGCTTTAATTTGAAGTTAAAATAATAAAAAAAAATATGTCGAAGTTTCTGAAAATCTGATTTGAAATGTTTACTTCCGGTTTTCTGTACCAAAAAATTCAAAAAAACAAATTCGACTCATAATTTCAAAAGAACATCCTTTTTACTATTCAAAACCAGTGTAATTTAATTTAATAATAAATTCACTAATGCCAATATCAACGGTCTAAAATGACTCAGCTCAAAAATTTTCAATTCTTTAGAAGCCCATAACTCAGCAAATAGGCATCACACGAAAAAAAATTTGTGTGATCATATGTATGTCTGCTATAAGTGTAATTGACCGGAATATAAACAAAATCCACGACCTCACTTTTTTTTGCTTGTCCGCTTCACGTGGAATGCCCCATATACAAAAATGTTTGTGCGTTTGTTACTTCGTTACTTCATGACGCCATTAAAATATGAAATACTTTAAATACAGGTACTACGCGGGCGAAACCACGCGTGTTAGCTAGTGATGTATAAACCTCGGTGGCGTAGTCCTTGAGTGTCTGATTGATATCCAATAGGACGGGACAGGTCTTTGTATGATCTGCATGTCTGTGGATGTTGTGAAAATCAAATTAAATGAGTCTGAGCTAAGCTGCAGACAGACGGACGGACGGAAATGACGAAGCTATAAGGGTTTCTTGTAGACTATGAGACCCTAAAAATGAAATGACCATGAAAATGGTTAACTTCAGTATTTTTTTCATCACAAAAAGGTCAAAAGATGAAAAAAACGTGCAATGTTAACAAATATTAAATACAAATTAATTATCAATTCAATAGATCAACAAATTAGTGTATTCATGATTTACCTATTAGCTGAAATTTATTATATAAACACCGACTAAACATTGTTAATTATTCCTGAATAGATAACGTTGTTTCGTTTAAAATCAACCTACGAGTCCTACTCGTATTTCAATTTAGGTTTTGAATATAAAGTTGTACATATACGGATAATTTCGATGATAAACATCAAATATTATTTTGGGTTTAATTAAATTTGTCGGTAAACAAAGCGATTGGTTACAAAAATAATGTTTGCTTTTAAGTTTAGGCACTCAACGTTTTTGAAGCTAATAATGAAAGTTAGTTCTGTTTATAATCATGTATACTAGTGTAAATCCCGCAACTTCATTTACGTGGTTTTTCAAACCAACTTTGATGGTCCATTATCTAGTTCCCATAATACAAGCTTTGCTTAGTTTGGGGCTATATGGCGCTTAAATTAGTTATTGAAAGTTTGGAGCTTGTTCGTTTGTTGCCCTATAACGTCGTAAAGAATGAACCAACTCAGATATTTCTTGTGTATTGATACATAAAAAAATATAAAAAAAATACGCGTCGACTAGAGAACTCGAGAACTCAACCTCCTCTGTTTTTCGTCGGTTAAAAATACAAAGCATTCAAAGTATTGACCCTGTCTTTACTGTGAATGAGGACGACCAAGCTTAAATGATGTTATAAGCTTAATATTGTTATAGCGACTACAGAAATACATCATCTGTGAAAATTTCAACGTCTGTGACAGACTAACAGACAAACGGACAGACAGACGGACAGTGAAGTCTTAGTAATAGGGTCCCGTTTTTACCCTTTGGGTTCGGAACCCTAAAAATGAATGGTTGAGTAAAATCAAAGAACAGAATTTCCTAAGTCGAGCGTTGTAATAAAAACGTTCTACAAAATTTCTTTTACACCAAAAAATGTACCACTTTTAATTTCGTTTTTAAATGTTTTTGATGAATGCAGAATCGTTTTTTCTCATTAACCGCAAAACATACAGCTTTTTTTTGTAACAATCTAGATAAATTATAGACAGAAACACAATTGGTGAAACTTTTCTCGATAGATTTATTTTCCAAAGTTGGCTCTTCAATAACACTAGACTAATTTCGTTTTTATTTAAAACTACTATAGCTAAACAGTTAATTTTTAAATAATTCGTTAGGTTAGGTTCGTCAGTTTCTTTTTAAGTTTGATGGTTTTCAAGATAATGCAGTTTTATCACTCATTCCGTCTTATCCGGGTAGACTCAGCCCATACAAAAAACCAAACATTTCACATATCACCTTAGGTTATACCAAGATGAGTGAATGAATGAACATCCTGATCCAGTTTTCGGTAGTAGTCTCAATACACTCAGTATTATTATTAGGTAAGGAAGTGTCTGTCTGAATACTAATAAAGTGCAAGGAAGCCGGGAACGTAATAATGTCAAGTAAAATAGTACACACTATCATATTCAGCTATGAAGCCTCAATAAATTCAGCGTTTATATTAGTAGGAGTACATAGGTGAAGTCGCGACGGTGAGACGGTAAGGGGCCATCTACACGGTGCGAATATAAGCCGTTTGAACATGCCTTACGTTTTCGTAAACTCTCAAGCCACAGATACACTAGGGTACATTATTTCGCAACATGACGCGCACATTTTATATGACGCTGGACACCTCTTGCGATATTTCTGTAAACACTGAGTATTGTTTAGCCAGTAAAAAGTTTGTCCCCAAGACATTTACGTAGCATTCAATATGTCCCTCCATTTGTCCTCAAGTGTATTCACGGCTTTACTGAAACAAAAATAATGACTTCTCTATATGGATCTAAGCGCCACATTGTAGAACTAAGCTGCACAGACTTAAAATACCTTCACTGTGCGTAGTTTAAAACACGCACTAAACTAATTAATTTCCTTTTAATTTCGTAGGTATAGTTGAAATAGTGTTTCGAGTAAACCAATCAAATGAATAGTGTACAGCAAATTATGTCGTGTTCACAATAAAATTATTTTTCTAGCATTCATACTTGGCATTCTTGAAAAAAATGTCGGTGTGACAGATAACTCACAATCGCTGACTCACCGTGCAGTCCTTTAACTGCGTAGGTACTCGCTTTTCGACCCTTTCGGATCTATCTGCGTCTTGATAAATCAAACGGCGAATAATACTCAGCTACTATTGAGTACATGGTCCGTACGCTCAGTACCGCACCGCGTAAAGTGCCCCTAGCTGCAAAATATGAAGAGAATAACTTTAGACCTGCAGGTTTATCTACGGAAATGTTGCCTGCGGCTTCGCTCGTGTGGAATTAGTTTGTTATTCTCCAGGGATTATTGACTAAAATGGAAGATATTACCTACGTTTGCATAATTTTGTTTGTTTTATAAACTAGTGAAAGGCCAAGTTACATTAAAATAAACGATTCATTATCTAAAGCCGGGGTCCCACGGCGCGTAAAACGACGGGCCGTGCCGGATGACGCTCCGCCTGTGTGCGTCCGGCGCGTCGCGTACAGAGCGTTCTGAGTACGGGCCACCACGGATGCATCGTGCCCACGGCGCGTCCGTCCGCCTTGGCGCGGTCTGGCGTGGACCCCGGCATAAGTCTAGATATTACTCAAATATGGTGGCTGAAAAAAATCGCAATTGATGCGAATTCGCAATTGACTTGGAACTCACACATATTACACGGTGGCCAAGAAAGAACCTTGGCTTAGCTCAAACTTGGCTTGATAAATATCCATTTTTACTGGCTTTTTACCTTACTTTTAAGGCATTATAAAAACCTTTATTTATACAGTCCCTGATCCCTGATGTAAATTGATGAGCATAATTTGTGGGCTCCGATAAAATAAAACAAAACGCTGTTTGGTTTCCAAGTACCGTTGGCGTTGGTAATGAGCTTTACCAAATTTTTACCTTAATATCTTCATCCGTATAAAAAGTAGCATACAGGTATAGCATTAAAACTATAGTAGTTCTTTAAGACGAGTAGTAAATGTTTTTAATAAATGCAGAATCGTTCTTTTTCAATAACCGCAAAACATACAGTTTAGTTTTTTATAAAGTGCTTCAAATATATTTGTTTTATTTTGAAGCACTTTACACATCTCTATATAATTTACTAGCTGACCCGTGCCCGCTTCGCTGTGCGTAAGACATTTCTAATACCATCGTTGACTTTTTTGTAGACGTTTTTAAGGTGTACAATACTGTAGTACATTATTTTGATATATCTCGTGGGGTTCAGCCAGCATTTGCAATGTAAGCGCAATAAAATGTGTTTATTTACGACATCACATTAGAAACCTCTAAAATTATCAGTGTTTCTCTACTATATTATGCATGTATTATACATATAAACCTTCCTCTTGAATCACTCTATTTATTAAAAAAAAACCGCATCAAAATCCGTTGTGTAGTTTTAAAGATATAAGCAAACATACATACAGACATACAGACGCGGGAAGCGGAAAGCGACTTTGCTTTATACTATGTAGTGATACTTGTCTCCTTTCACTTGTCACGTGTCACATGTTACCTTTACTTATTACATTTGTTTGTGAGTTTGGATGTTGAAACTACTTATCCGATTTTGAAACATTGTTCATAACAACTAGCTACATTGATCCTGAGTGTAGTAAGTCCCGATGTCTATTTTTTATTCTGATAAAAAGTAGTTTTCGTGAGTGAATCCGGGGGACACAGCTATTCATATATAAATTGCTGTTCATTTGAGCCACGTGTGTTGTTTTCGGAAACATTTAATAATTTGGCGGCAAGACAAGGGGGGGGTGAATGACGTGATCCGAATACTGCTTTGCCAATGTTATTTATCAACTTGTACTTAACGGAGGGGATGAACGCTGGTGTTTTATTCCGGTTGGATTAGTTGAAAAGATTCCAAAACTAATTTGAATTGAAATCTGTAGATTGGAAAAATTTCAACAAATGAAATTGCAGTTTTTCAGAAAGAAAACACAAAGCTATAAATACAATTTCTTAGAAAAAGCTTACTTTACAAGTAAGAGACTTTCTTTCAATAGAATCTTGTTAAAACTTTGCCTTCACTGAAATGTGTCGAAAACTTACAAATCAGAAAACACGAGGGAACAGTTTTATTAAGCCCATAAGCTAACGGCACTCACTTCACAATAATTCACGAAAATTCTTTTAGTACTTACTATGCATTAGGAAATGCGCTTTACCTCGGTTTTCAGATTTTTAATTATTTTTCTTTATTTTTTTTTTAACGAGAATGATTTTTACACTGGTCTTTATGACGTAATTACCATTAATTTATTATCCCGCCGTTTCGACTATGTTACGATAGACATGGTAGCGGGCAGACTGAATATAGTCTGTATTGTATAATAGATTAAAGAAAATAAATAAAGAGGAGTTATAAATGTTTTTGAAGAATGCAGAATCGTTTTTTCTCAATAACCGCAAAACATACAGTTTTGTTTTTTACGACAAAGATAACTTAAGGATTTAATCTAGATAAATTACAGACAGAATCACGATTGGTGAAACTTTTCTGGATAGATTTACTTTCCAAAGTTGGCTATTCAAAAACACTAGTTTCGTTTTTAATCAAAACTATGAATAGCTAAACAGTTCATTTTTATATAATTCGTTAGATAATCATACTAGCTAAATAAATTACAGACAGTTTATTTTTAAATTTGATGGTTTTCAAGATAATTCAGTTTTATCACTTTTTCCGTCTTATCCGGGTAGACTCAGCCCATAAAAAACGTCAAAAATGTCACTTATCACCTTAAAGGTAATTACGTAATAAAGACCCGTGTAAAAATCTATAATTAACTATGTCTGAATCACGATAGTTATCTAGATTTATATAATTTTATTTAATAACCTGCTCCTATAAATCCTCATTACAAACTAGACTTTGTATTTTAGAAGCTATCGTAATATAAACACTAGCTAATAATCAGTATTCTCAAGGTATTCATATCATTGAAATAATGCGTATTGTAGGTACTTCTGTATACTATAATAACGCAAAAGTTTCGAAGTGATAAGCTTTTACAGCTGTTGTTAAATGTTTTTTCTCTAGAAAATAAGACACCTAGGAACACTACCAGCTTATATTCTTTAGAACTAACTACTTAGAGCTTAAAAATGTAACACCGTATCGGCAGACGGGTAAAAGTTATGAACTGTCTATCAGAAGAACAAAGAAGTTACTAAGTTTGTTGTCAGTTATAGCGGATATATTTAGATCAATTCAGTTTCTTTGCTTATAGGTACTCGTAAATACAAAACGCGAGAAATGTTTAAAGAGTATTTTTAGGGTTCCGTATCCGTACCCAAAGGGTAAAAACGGGACCCTATTACTCTGACTGTCTGTCTGTCTGTCCGTCTGTCTGTATCTCATGAACCGTGATAGCTAGACAGTTGAAATTTTCACAATTACTTTTGTTGTTGCTACAACAACAAATACAAAAAACAATTAAATAATTATTTAAGTGGGGCTCCCATACAACAAACGTGTTTTTTTGCCGTTTTTTATAGATAATGGTACGGAACCCTTCGTGCGCGAGTCCGAGGCCGGTTTTTTTAGATAACATAAGTAACAATTTAACACTGAATACTGACTAGATGACAATAAACTCACAGATGTAGTTCTAAAAGTCTGAAAGTTATTTCGTCCCTTTTGGAAGCGTAATAACAAAGAAAATAGGAATTAAAATCAACAACTCTACGCGTTATAAAAGACATTAGTCTGTAGGTAGCAAAATTATCATGAGTTTTTTGAATTGCTTTGTGCATCAAGTGGACTGCCGTAGGTCGCGTCAATTACAACAGTCGCGTACAAACGTATAGTTTACCCGACGCGGAAGTACCTATAGACACTAGTCAATCAATATAGTCTAGTGTCATCTAGGATAGGTACTACATGTCTTCTTCTTCCTGTGTGTCAAAGGTACAGCGATTGATTTAAATGAAATATGCGTAGAATTTAGACACCTTCACTACATCCTCGGTGGCGTTAATGAGGTCGTCCCTTGTGCAGGTCGTAGGGTACAAGGAACAATTGAGATGGTGGGTCATAGTCTAGCTAGATTGGAGCTTTGCAGTCGCATCGTCGCACTATAAGTCAAAATACAAGACATAGTTGGTGTCAGACGTGTGATACCGACGCGTTGGCTTTCGATTAAAGATTGAAAGCGCTGCCATACGTTTTCAAAGTGATTAGTAGAGTCGCGACCACGTGGTGTGTTTGTCGTAACAGACACAATCAATGGAAGTTTACCTTGAAGCAAGAAGAGATATCAGCCTCATAGATCACTGCTTATTCTTTCGCGCGACTTATATTACGCGGCCGAAGTAGTAACATAGAAGAAAATAGAAAAACAAACACTATCATCAAACATCCGAAATTCATCTCCAGAGTTGCAAACTTAGAAGTGCCTATTCCATTTGGTTCGAAACTTTTGATTCATCAGACCCAAACCTGCAACTTCGCTCTATACGTCACAAACGCACCAATGACAGGACGCAAAAATAACAAACTAATATAAAAACTAAAATATTATTAATTCGTTTTTCCACGCGACTTCGTCCGCTTTGATTCGGATATCGATTTTTGACGACTTTATAGTAAAATATGAAAATTCTTGAAATTCAAAAGATATTTTGAGAAAAAAGTAACTTATTTCCATTCCAAGACTTAAAACATTTTCTATTGGCCCAGCGGTTTGGCCGTGATAACGTCCCAGACAGACAGACAGAGTTACTTTCGCATTAATAATATTAGTATAGATTCGCAGTTCAAATATTTACAATAAAAGTAGTATGTTATCAGTTATCTGATTCCCATAGTAGGTAAGTACAATCTTTGCTAGGGCTCTACTCGTAGATTGCGCTGTGTGAAATTTCCACCAATATTAATATGAGAAAGTATTGCGGATTTCCATGACATGTGTGATTTTAGGGTGTCCGGAAGTTAGTACGTTCCGTCTCTCGTCCTGTCACTGCGGTGCCTACCTAATGGCTCGATGTCACTTTCAAGTTTCCCCATTCCGTTATTGTTACACATTTTTCAAGCTGATCCCATTTGTTCTTGTTCTTTGTGAGCTTTGCTAGTAAGAAACTTTATAATAGACCGAGAGAGGAACACAAAACTATTACGCGACTTTGCGAGTTACATTTTATATTCTTGTGAAAAATATATGTCGTGAAACATAATCTGAAGTTGGCGGTCCGTGCGTTGTTTATGTCTCGCTACACTTTTTATTTTTTAACTAGATTAGAGTGCCGCTACTGCTACTTTTCTTAAAGATATTTAATAATAATCCTAATAATATTATGTGTGCCTCAATAAGGTGTAAACGACAAAACAGATTAAGTTGAATATTGTTGTAGATGTAGATATGAAGCCCGAATAGAACATAGACTACTTTAAAAAATGAAAAACATCCCCAAAATGATAAAAAACGCAAAAGGGATGATTTTGGTATAGACGGCGCTGGTGTGCATCAAATCTGACATCACAGACTAAAAACAATCAGTCATTCTGTATTCTATTATTGAAATTTGACAGGACAAAGTCTGTCACGGGTCGGCTAGTAATATTATAAATGCAAAAGTTTGTGATAAGGCTGCTATGTTTGTTCCCTAATCAAAAATAAACGACAAAACGGATTAAGATAAAATTTGTTGTAGTGTGTAGATAAAAAATCAGAATAAATAAAGGGGGAACTTATAATCCGAAAAACAACCCCTAAATGATGAAAAACGCAAAAAGGATGATATTGGTATAGATGGCGTTGGTGTGCAACAAATCTGATATCACAGGCTAAAGCAGTTTTGACTAATTAATTATACGCATTCTACCAAAATACGGAATTTATTTTATCAGTACAAGGTTTGTAGGGAAAAAAATGAATTTGCCTGAAATTGCTTTTTCTTATGTGATTATTAAAATTTGACAGGAAAATGTCTGTCACGAGTCGGCTAGTATTTAATAATACCCTTTTTGATTTGGTTCAGTAAACTCCTTTGAAATTATTCGACATTAGATGAAACGAATATGTGCAAAGGAAAAGATGTAGGTAACAATTATAACTCTCGTTTGACACAAACGTCTTATGTCGCTTTGATTTACGAGTAGCACCATTTAGGTAAACATTTACAATGTCGCGAACTGTACCACGGGTATTTGAGCATGTGCGTAAAGTTTTTGTTTGGCTTTTGAGGATTTGCACAAAGAATTGCTTTGACAAAGCCAAGGCGCTGGGTTACCAGACCTTAAGCTAATCGTATGTGGCTAAATGTTCGCAGACTGAAGACGTTGCAATGTGTATTAAAAATTGTCTAAGCCGTAGCGCACCATACTGGCCTATTGACTATTGACTGGCCAAACAGCTCAGTTGGTAGTAGCTCTGCCTTCTACGCTGTTGGTTGTGGGTTCGATCCCCACCCGGGATAAACATTTTTGTGATGAACATAGATGTTTGTTCTGGGTGTTAATATGTATAATAAGTATGTATTTACAAAAAATAAAGTTTCTATCAGTTATCTGGTTCCCATAGTACAAGCTTTGCTTAGTTTGGGGCTAGATGGCGCTGTGTGAAATGTCCATCAATATTTATTTATTTATACGCATAGTCTTCCAAAGACAACACAACTTAAGTACTAACTAGATACATACGTATTTTGATGAACATAGGTAGTAAACGAACATTTTGGGTAATGGACATTAAAGGTACGCGTTCACAGGTCGGTATCGTACACATCGGATGCATCGCATTAAACGGATCGTAGGATTGAAGGTGAGTTTCCACCTAAGCGGAGTTGTGTGGAGCTGCGCTAAGCTGCTAGCTAAGCAAACACAGGGCTCGGCATTTTGAAACTAAAATAAGTTTTTTATTTAAATATATTTTTAAAATCATTCTTTTATAAATTCTAGGGCTCTAGTACTCGTCAAGACAAATCCAACAAGCCCAAACAAGACGTGGTTATGTTGTGTAGTTAGACGGTTCCTATGGCTATATTCGAGCTCCATCTTCAGATCAGCTCGCTAGTACCATAATTTTATATTGTCATTGGAGATTGATAGGTATGCAAAGTTTTTCAATAAGACAATTTACTGAAGAGTTCCGTTGAACAGCTCCTGATTTCATCATCATATCAGCTCGCTGTCATATATGTGTCTCCATATTATTGCATTGTCACCGAAGTTACATAAGTATGCCAAATTTCAGCTCAATCGGTTGAAGATAACTGCTTCAAAATGGAGTTGCATGATTCTACCTTAACTAACATAGATACATAGAGACATAGTTACATACATACATACATTTCGAGAGTTTTAATATTTGAGCGCTGTCATTGGTTGTGGAATATATCCTAATCCTAATCACTACATAGTATAAAGCAAAGTCGCTTTCCGCTTCCCGCGTCTGTATGTAATATGTATGTATGTATGTATGTATGTTTGCTTATATCTTTAAAACTACACAACGGATTTTGATGCGGTTTTTTTTAATAAATAGAGTGATTCAAGAGGAAGGTTTATATGTATAATACATGCATAATATAGTAGAGAAACACTGATAATTTTAGAGGTTTCTAATGTGATGTCGTAAATAAACACTTTTTTTTTGCGCTTACATTGCAAATGCTGGCTGAACCCCACGAGATATATCAGAATAATGTACTACAGTATTGTACACCTTAAAAACGTCTACAAAAAAGTCAACGATGGTATTAGAAATGTCTTACGCACAGCGAAGCGGGCACGGGTCAGCTAGTTCTATAATATTATAAATGCGAAAGTTTGTGAGTTTGTATATGTATGTTTGTTCCTCAATCAGGCCTAAACGACAAAACGGATTAAGTTGAAATTTGCTCTAGATGTAGATATAATGCCCGAATAAATAATAGACTACTTTAAAATATGAAAAGCATCCCCAAAACGATAAAAAATCGCAAAAGGGATGATTTCTGTATAGATGGCGCTGGTGTGCAACAAATGTGACATCACAGACTAAAAACATTCCGCCTTTTCTATTCGATTATTGAAATTTGACAGGACAACGTCTGTCACGGGTCGGCTAGTTGACAATAAACATTTTGGGTAGTGGTATTTAATTAGGTACTTACCTAAAGGGACGCAAAATGTACAGTGCAATAAGCTGCAAACTGTCCGCCAAATAAAAAAACTTGTCAGTAAAACAGCAAAATAAGTACTTACAAAATTTTGTAAGGCATGAAGACCGTAGAAAACCATTTCTTTGGTAATAAAACCATTATTTAATTTTGGTTGGCAGTCGTAAACCGACCTTTATAATGATTAGGTTTTTTTATTAAGTTAAAAAATGATGGGCCATCTTCATATTAAATGAAGCTGCAATATAACAACGGAGGATTTTGTCGAAGTCAGCGATAATAAATGTATACAATACAGGTGTCCATATGAACAGAATATGCTGAAACTCTATTGAGATAATATCCAAAAATGTTTACTCTTACTTAATGTATGCTAATGTTATCATGACACTCATGAAGATAAGTTTAATAATTGATGATTACCCAAAATACAATATACATAAAATATGGCAAATACAACTGTGTGAAGTCGATAGAGAGACCAAGATCTAAACAATCTGGGGGCATGGTAGTGCCCCCGCCAAGTCGAGCAAAAAAAAGCGGCACGGCCGTACCATCCTTTTCTCGAATTCAGTTCAGGCCATTTTCGACCCCCTATAACTTTTTTGTGGATAAAACTAGAAGCTGAATTTTCAGTAACCAAGCAGGCATTGTATAAACACGGTATATTTAAAATTTCAATCAATTTGAACCCATAGTTTAGGAATTATAACTAGTCAATGTTTTTAATTTTGTCACTCACTCACACACTGACTGACTGACTGAGCGACCATCAAAACTTTAAAGCACTTCTAGCAGACATGGAAGCTTCAAATTTAGAATACAATTAGTGTTTAGTGTATAAATCAAGGAAAAATTAAAATAGGACTATCTACTAAAAGAAATGAGATGCCATCAAAAACATAACTTAGAAATAAAAAATACCAAGTCTCGCAACTCTATCATTCTACCATAAAAAATTGCCAAGTAAGTAATACTAAGTTGCTTACTTTATTCAGTCCCTACTTAAGGGTCCTTCTTTCTTAAGTTATTACGTAATTAGCTAACCTAAAAACATCTTATAGTGACCATATCAATATAAAAAATCTTTTATGTTTTAAATAAATAGATTGACTTGGCAACTGCACTAAACAATCTAATTGAATATAATATGTATTACTTGTGAGATACATTGTGTTTTCATGCGATGGCCTTTCGTAAAATGGTATTTTTATTCAATATCCCTACATTTTTTTGCACATTTTGACAATGACAGCGACATGGGCCGTACTACAATCTCTAAAGTAAGACTAAAGCCGTATTACTAGCGGTGCAAAATTGACAACGCCATGTGTTCGTATAGCGTTGTCAAGTTCGCTCGTAAAGTAGTCTTACTTTAGAGATTACTATCTTCTATTTGTAGTACGGCCCCAGCTTATCTGTCATAAGCCTAAAGAATCCAAATTTAACGTCTAATGAACATAAAATATGTCTTATGAAAAGGCCATAGACTAGAATTGTCGCTTTTGTACTCATTGGTCCAAGCCTGAAACATAATCCATGGTTTTCAAGTACATCACTAAAACCCTCAAAAAATGTTCGGAACCGCTCCTCGCTGCGAGTCTAAAAATGTCAGTAGGATAGAATATTCCTTATTTTACTGAAACATCATCATAAACCTCGTCGCCATTATGGGAAGAAAAGAACCTTCCGTTATTAAAACCATAACGTAATAACTGCACTATTCCACATCTGTGTGGTCAATAAGGCCGGTTATATTATAGCCTCTACCTTTGGCTGAATTTACAGAGTAATCGGATCAGGTAAATTTAGTGATAGTTTTTCATTGCACATAGTTTTTTAGGGTTCCGTACCCACAGGGTAAAAACGGGACCCTATTTCTAAGACTTCGCTGTCCGTCTGTCTGTCACAAGGCTGTATCTCATGAACCATGATAGCTAGACAATTGAAATTTTCACAGAATATGTATTTCTGTTGCTGCTCTAACAAAAAATATTAAAAACAGAATAAAATAAATATTTAAGGGGAAATATTTAACGGCAAAAATATCATGTTTGTTGTATGGGAGCCCCATACAACAAACATGATATTTTTGCCGTTTTTGTAGATAATGGTACGGAACCCTTCGTGCGCGAGTCCGACTCGCACTTGGTCGGTTTTTTTTATACTTTTTCATCACTTTGTACTGCCCGCGGCTTGACTTAACCTCTAACCAAATAAACTTTATTTGGTTAGTTAGAGGTTAGCTTTATGTATTTCCGTTATCATTTAAATTTGAACAGCCGTTATGTGATTAAAACACAAAACTTTATATACACAGTATAATAAAATATAATCACGACTGTACCTAGGTACTAGTACTTAAGGGAATAAAAAAAAATATTGTTGTAAGATTTCAGAAATGCTTGCCTTACTTACCTACCTAGAGATACAGAGCCAGAGATACACAGTAGTTCTGAAACTAAACTAATAGTATGAGTGGGTCTAACCTTTTACTAAAACTATAGGCAATACACGTTGTTGAACAAACCAATACATTTCGTGTTAACAAAATACTGTGTTACAGTTACGGCAAAGTAGAGCTCTATCCCCAATATGTACTTGTAGGTATAATTTTATTTATTGGTGTACACCATTACACTATGAAATGAAATATTGTGCTATTTAATGAAACAGTTATAGTATGTCGGATAGATAACAGCAGATAAATCAATGATTCAATGTACTGTATGTACTATAGTTACTTAAAAACTGGGCAAATGCGAGTCGAACTCGCACACCAATGTTTCCGTACCATTATCTATAAAAAACGGCAAAAAATCAAGTTTATTGTAAGGAGCCTCACTTAAAAGTTTATTTTATTCTGTTTTTAGTATTCTTTGTTATAGCAACAACAACCGTGATAACTGGAGAGTTGAATTTTCACAGGTGATGTATTTCATCACCTGTGAAAATTCAACTGTCCAGCTATCACGGTTCATGAGATACAGCCTTGTAACAGACAGACGGATAGTGGAGCCTTAGTAATAGGATCCCGTTTTTTTTACCCTTTGGGTACGGAACCCTAAAAATCAGGATAATAATCCTACAAATATTATACTGAGCGTCTAGAGATTTGAGAGGATATCTACCGTACTTGGGGATTATAGTCATGATTCTATTTAATTTTATCAAGGTCCCACTAGATCGAAGACGCGAGCGCTGGTTGTATAATACTAGATATAATCCATGGATTTGCTCGCGTGGTACTTGGATAAAAAGTAGCTAAAGTCTAGTTAAAGTCTAGGTTTAATTTAAACTTCTTTGGGCGTTTCGGCGCGATTAAGCCACAAACATCCTCACAAACTTTCGGATTTATAATATTAGTTGGATGTTTTTAGGGTTCCGTACCCAAAGGGTAAAAACGGGCCCCTATTACTAAGACTCCGCTGTCCGTCTGTCTGTCTGTCTGTTCGTCTGTCTGCCCGTAAGTTAGTCTGTCTGTCTGTCACAACGCTGTATCTTATGAACCGTGATAGCTAGACAGTTCACATATTTTGTTGTTAGAAATACTAAAAACAGACTAAAATATTTTTTTAAGTGGGGCTCTCATACATGATTTTTTTGACGATTTTTATAGATAATTGTACGGAACCCTTCGTGCACGAGCCCGACTCGCTCTTGGCCGGTTTTTTGTGTACATAATACACGCATTTAAGTTTATCAAAGTCTAAGCATCTGTAATCCCCTACCTAATTTCATCGGAGTATGAATGCATAACCTGCTTTACACGCAAAATCTCCCCTTCGTTGTGGAAATTCAAAAATCCTCTCCCGCCCCCCGGGACGCTCACTGAGCGATCCAAATCGTGTCGGTTCAACTCAACCAAGTTTAGAATATTCATTCGATGAAGTAACATTAGATTTTATGTCCCCGAACGCTGCCAGCAATGAGTTCGTACATTTTCTGTAATGGCTAGTATTCACTGGGGACGCTTTTGATTTTACTAACGTTTAATATCAATGCCCGTGTACCATTGTGCAACACTGGCCACAGTTTCGAAGGGAAATCCTATAATATTATAAATGCGAAAGTTTGTGAGTTTGTATGTATGTTTGTTCCTCAATCAGGCCTAAACAACAACACGGATTGTTGAAATTTGCTGTAGATGTAGATATAATACCCGAATAAATAATATAATAGACTACTTTAAAATATGAAAAACATCCCAAAAAGGATAAAAAAACGCAAACGGGATGATTTCTGTATAGATGGCGTTGGTGTTCAACAAATCTGATATCACAGACTAAAAACATTCAGTCTTTTCTATTCGATTATTGAAATTTGACAGGACAACGGCTAGTAATAGCATAGATTGTCACCTGTCACAATAGATTTTTAAGACACAACTTTGGTTCTCAAAGTGACCGCTAGAGCCGCTTTATCGAGACTCCATACAATGTGCTCTGCTTTTGTAATGTATTGACACAAAATCTATAGTCTTCATAATATTCCATGACATCATATTATGAATCTAATCATCTACGTCAACTACTCTACTTACATAATAATATGTTTGTTTGTATAGCTGAGAAAATAAAGGGAACGGTATTTAGTACCTACTCTTAGTTTGCAAGAATGCCTGTTACAGACTGACAGAAGCAAACAGAGGAGCTCACATAAACGTGATGTGAGATTCTCTTTAACCGTTTAAACCAGCGGTCGGCAACCTTTCGGCAGGCAAGGGCCACAAGGTGGCAGAATAAACTAAAGGGGTGCCCCCCTTGTGAAATTAACACTAGAAGTCCAATGTACCTACGTATAATTGGTCATATCTCATAGAAAACAATGAAAATGATAATAAAATCGATAAAACATTCGGAATTTATTTCGTCCACATAACACTGTTCTGTTCTGTAGACGTAATATAATGTTTTATAGCTAGAAAAATAGAAATGAAAACTACAAAGTAACTACTAGCAAGTAACTGTTTTTATACAAATTTCAGTGTGATGTCTGAAGTTTCGTTTGGGAGGCAATTTCTTGTATGTTAGCTGTCATATTTCTAGTTGCAATTCGTACAAACAAAACATTCACGGGCCGCAAGTAAGATGTTCGCGGGCCGCAAATGGCCCGCGGGCCGCGTGTTGCCGACCGCTGGTTTAAACTATGAAAGTTAGGTTATACGCTCTTATTTTGTGATATTAAGTGAACACTTATTACTTAGTTATTCATAAAAAAGTTTATGATTATGATGAGCGTGTGTCCTAGCGCGGTTGCGATGACGGGCTCGAAGTATCAAGCATATGAAACGCGTCTTCGCGTCCATAGTGTTGTGATGGCGCGTTCATAATTTTGACACTTCGCGCTGACTGTCATCATACAGCTGTTTGTGGTGGTGTTGTCTTCTATCCACGAAGATACCAGTGACACATCGAAGCGAGCAGTTACATTACATTGCAAGACACCCAGTCAATCGATGCTTGCCACAGAGGTTCGAGTATGAATGGCCGCGCATTGTTCGACCAGTTTTATTCTATTACTCAGCTAAAACTTTAAAGAGGGTTCCGACGGGGACGGCTATAAGCACTAAATCAAAACTTTCCCGGAGATTCGGCGCTCGACTATTTCAAGTGAATACCTACGACGGCGTTCGGGCGGTTTTCCATAGATTCACCGTAGGGCGTAGGCGAATTGATCGGGGAAGTTTGACAGAACGATTGTTATAGGGATGTTTTGAGGAGAATAAAATGGTGAAATAGAGAAAAATTCATTTATGAAAAATATATAGTTTGGGCATGTGAAAAATGTAATGTTGGGGCGTGCCTATGACTACCCCCTTTAAACATCTTCAGGGATCTGAGTGCTTGGAGTTCTGAGAGGATGTCTACCGTGCTTGGGAATTACAGTCGTGATCCTAAAAATGTTTTTATGAAATCCCTCTCCATTTTAAAGTTTAGAATGTAACAAGAGATTTAAGAGGAGAGTTTAGAATTTAAACTATAATAACTGCCAAATATTCTGAAACCCTAGTATTTTCCGTGAAATTCATGGCGCAAAAGAAGATTTTCTAAAATACTGAACCCTAAACCCGAACTCCATTACATATCTGGGTCACGTGTCACTATCATTAGAGAATCTACTTGACATTTAGGGGGCTACGTAATTTTAATGTCATACCTACTAAATGACAGCCCAGTAAAGTTCCACTAAAGGTTATCGTTAAATAATAATAACATTGTTTTCAGAAGTACTAGGAGTACATAATGGCGTTACTACAATTTATTTTTACGACGAAAAAAACTAAGATGTTCTTAATTCGTCACGTATTTTTCACCTTATTTTTTGTCGGAATTTGTTTTCTTAACATTGGATTCTAAGAACTGCTTTCGTTCTTTATAAGGCATTCTCAATCAATAGCCGCTTTTAAAATTGAACTGCATTTGAGGAAATGAATTTATAAAAACACACTCTAACCTCATATCCTATCCTGATCTATCTATACATATAATAAAACTGTAGAAGAGTTCAATTCTGTACATTGAATAAAAACTAAAAAAAATACTCCTAGGGGCCTTTATACAAAAAACACAAGCCAAAAAAAAACATTTTGAATTTTTTGTCTGTCTGTCTGTCTGTCTGTTATCCGGCTTTTACGCAAAAACTACTAAACGGATTTTGATGAAACTTTTTTTGTTATGTACTTAGCTATTATTCTTCGGCAACATATAGGCTATAATTTATTTTGAAGATTGGAATACCAGATGTGAAACTATCTGTCGACCAGCGAAGCGGGCCCCGTGCCCGCTTCGCTGGTCAGCTAGTAATATTATAAATGCGAAAGTTTGTGAGTTTGTATGTATGTTTGTGCCTCAATCAGGCCTAAACGACAAAACGGATTAAGTTGAAATTAGTTGTAGATGTAGATAATAAAGCCAGAATAAAACATAAGACTACTTTAATATATGAAAAATATTCCCAAAATGATAAAAAAACGCGCTGGCGCTGGTGTGCTACAAATCTGACATCCCAGACTAAAAGCATTCAGTCTTTTCAATTCGATTATTGAAATTTGACAGAACAACATCTGTCACGGGTTGGTTGTAGCGTTTTAGTGGTTTCTGCTTGTAAATATATAAATTTCTTATTACCAACAGACTGATCTATCATCGCACGGCATAAAACATTGAAAACTTAAACTTGGAGGGTGTATTCATTTTAGAGTGTAAGGGTGCACTAAGAACGAAATTGCCGCACCGCACTTTACCAAGGTACGCCCCTGAGTTTAGTGCAGGTGCGGCTTAATGCTGAGACGGGGACCTTTGCGCTCATAGCACAATGCTCTCTGTTGTGCTTATTTGTAAATTGTGTTAGCTTGTCACGGGACAAATAAATGTGTTTTCTTTCTTTCTCTTTCTGCCATGTTTGTTGAAAATAACTTCGTATGAGCGAAGTAGTGAGGATATCTACTAGTATTTTTATTAAAATCGGTTCAAAAGCAACTATTTGCCCGGAACTACTAATACCCGGAACCGCATCACATGTTGCTGAGCTATCTGTCACCATCGCGGCAGTATAACGTCTGCTCGTGATTGATGGACGGTATATTAAATAAATCACCCCAATATTACGTTTCAAATATATCACTTTCTATTACAGAAGATTGATCGATGTATCTATAAATAAACGTAAACGAGCTCTAATTTGGAGGGGACAATATTTGGCTGCCCTTAAAAATTGTGTCTAACTGAAGTCCAGTAGAACATCCATATACCAGATACCAGAATCACTTCCATATAAATATGTTATGACGTAGTGAATGAGAACATAATCATTTTCTGTTAATAAAATTTTTCAATGACAAACTTGTAAAATCATTTAAACCATAGAGCACCAGCGCGCTATCACCTGTCATATCATAAAACGTTGTCATCGGAACTTGACTAGAATGCAAAGTTTTTACTCAATCGAAGTATTTACTAAAGAGTTCCGTTGTGAGTGACTCCCGTCAGGAGCTGTTCAACGGTCAGATCAGCTTGCTGTACCATATTATTGTATTGCCATTAGAACCAAAGGTGTATGCAAAATTTCAGCTCAATCGGTTAGGGATAACTGCTTCAAAATTAAGTTGCAAGATTTCACTCGAACAAACATAGTTAATAGTTACATACATACATTGCAAGTTAAGTAAAAGCTTGTAAAAACAGTTTTGATTATTGCTAGGATTGATAAATTGATAAAAGCCACAAACTACCGCACCGCAGCTGGACTAGATTCGCCTCTAGCCTGGAATTGGAAGGCATCCAAATTGTCACAAAACCATTTTCGTGACTGTCTCGGTTACAGACCACAATATCAGTACAAAACCATATTTAAGATTTTAGTTTCACACTGTTATAAAAAATGTTTATATTACATTTTATTAATTTTAAAATGAAATACAACATCTGACGATGACGAAAAGCATCTGAATTAAAAAAAAATAGTTTAATTCTATAACTTTTTGTTCAATCGGTTTGATCTTAGAAATCGATTAATCTAAGAAAGAGTATAAAAAACATTACATTTTAATTTAATATGTGCGTTCTACGAGAATATCCAAATGTTTAATTCTCGTGTCAAAATAGTAAGTATTTTCAACTGGGTTGGTTCTGAAGTAAGTGATTATGTAAATAAATAAGTTCTTACTGAGTTTCATATACATAATTATGCTGGAAAACATTTATGTAAGTATCTTGGATTAACATTAATATGTTGCATTACGGGAATATTAAATATTTAGTGTC
This sequence comes from Hydriomena furcata, assembly GCA_912999785.1. Taxonomy (NCBI): domain Eukaryota; kingdom Metazoa; phylum Arthropoda; class Insecta; order Lepidoptera; family Geometridae; genus Hydriomena; species Hydriomena furcata. The sequence continues at coordinate 11,223,451 of OU538828.1, read as the reverse complement.
TATAATACAAGCATACTACCTTTAGCAAATTAAAAAGATTAACCCCCGTATTCAGGAACGACACTGTGAGAACACGCACCCACAGTGGACGAAATCTTTTTTCATAAACATCCATTTATGTGTTATGCGACACTATATAGTGTGACACGACAGTGTGCCTCTAGTCAAAGTTGAGCTCTAGAGGTACACGGTAGTGTGCACCATAGTGTCGTTCAACACATAAAGTGATGTTTATGAAAAAAGTATTCTCATAGTGTCGTTCTTGAATACTACTCTATTTTTGATTTGAATGAACAAATTTCTAAGATTGAATTTGCTTTTGTTAAGAATACAATGGTTTATTCAAACAATAAATCCCTGTGAACTTTTCGTTTTATTGTTCAGTGATTTTTTTACGTGAAATTTCTCAGTTTCCGAGACGAACCGAAATGCTAAACACGGGATTTGTAAAGTCCCCCGCGAAGCTAGAAAACAAAGAAATATTTCACTCGTGTAATGGATTGAATTGAGCTTCCAACTTTTCGCATTCACTAAGTTTTAGAACAAATTTATCTCGCAGGAGTCGGTGCAAATACATCAAACTTAAAGCTATTCCGTACACTCGATTGTAAGAACCTACTTAGCTATCAGGTAGATGGATTTATCAATCTGATACTAACAAAAAAGCCTTTATAGAACAAATAGCCGGTTCGCCGTTGGCCGATTTGGAGGTATCTCAACTCTCAATCTGAAAGTCGTAGGTACAATCCCGTCCGTACACAATAGAATTTATTTTCTATTATATGAGTGCCTGCCTACGCATAACGGTAAAGGAAAACATAGTAATGAAACTAGTTCGTATATAAGAATAAGCGACGATGGGCATATTCTTATAAGCCACGTCACATGTGTAATATTGCAAAATGTGGACAAGTGCCATATGTAATGTATAAACGTGTCTCTGACTCTTCCTTCAGACATCAAGGATCTCTCCAGGTTCTCCTAGGCGATCTGATAGTATGTCTACCGCACTTAACATGTCGACGTGACGTATAATCCCGTCACGTCGACATGTTTAATGTTATGACGTGCCTCTGACTATCCTTTTAGATATCTTCAAGGATCTCTCCATGTTCTTCTAGGCGATCTGAGAGGATGTCTACCGTACTAAGGGATTACACGTCACGTGTGTAATATTGCAAAATGATATTACACACTATTGATATTCCGTACTTAGGGATTACAATCGTGTGAGTGTGAGTGTGAGTGAATGATAAAATGGTCAAGGTCGTTAGGTAAGTAACGCAAAGCAGTTGGGAGTTAAAGAACTTTCGAGACGATAAACTTAAGTTAAAGAAGTGAACTCTGTACTTTTGGATAGTTGATCCCAATGTGTCGACCCCACGTTTGGTAATGGCAAAGTTTTGATTTATCACCCCAACTGAGTTCGTGGTCACAATTCCTCAAAAGCTTTTAATCATGGGGTCTGAGCTTTGTTTGAAATAGTTTAAAGCGCGTTCCAATCTCGACGTTTTATTTGAATGTCTCAACTTTTTGATTTATTTGTTATCTGTCGAAAGTATGTTTTGGATTTTGACTTTGATTACTGGCAAGCTTTCGTCAATTCGCAACTGTTCTGCGACAAGTGTGAATTGTGCAATAATTGCTGTCAAATACCACTTTTGTACCTGTTACGTAAATCGCTTTTTTGACGTTAGGTGTCTAATCGCTAAGCGTATGCTGTCCTACTGCTATCGCTATCTCTGTTGCTATTTTTGCAAACTTTTATTTAACTTGCAATGTATATATGTATGTAACTATGTAACTATGTTTGTTAAGGTGGAATCTTGCAATTCAATTTTGAAGCAGTTATTCTCAACCGATTGAGCTGAAATTTCGTATACTTATGTAACTTCGGTGATAATGCATTAATATGGTGGCAGTGAGCTGATCTGATGATGGAATCAGGAGTTGTTGACACTCACAACGGAACTCCTTAGTAAATACTGCGATTGAGGAAAAACTTTGCTTGCTTGTCAAGTTTCAATGACAATATTATATGATGGTAAAAAGGTAGACCCCAAACCGTGTTTGTTGCCTGATTCTTCTAGGCTTGGTCGCGTGGAATCGGCGTAGCTTCACCAAGTTCATAAGACGTTTCAAAGAGTGATCCTTGTGATTTTATTGAAATAAAAAAAATTTAATTAGAATTTGATGTGACAGGTGATAGCGCTGATACTCGATGGTTTAAATGATTTTACAAAAGCTTGTCATTGAAAAATATTTTTTCAATAGAAAACTTATTGATGTAGGTACTTACCTTATACTTAATTATGATCTCAAACAGTTGCAGATGAGCATAACAGGTACAGTCTACTAATATTATGAATGCGAATGTTTCTAATTATGTTTATTACTCAATAAATTCGATAAAAGCCGTGTTGGCCGAGTGGGATGTACCTCGACTTTCAATCTGAAGGTCGTGGGTTCGAATCCCGGCGTGCATCAATGGATTTTTCTGTTCGAAAATTTATATGCGCACCAAAAACACGTGCTTACAACGGTGAAGGAAAACATCGTGAGGAAACCAGTTAGTGTTCTTATAAGCGGCGATGGGCTTGCAACGTACGTATGGAATTTTAATTTTAATTAATTAAAATGTGGGCATGTGCCAAATATAATGTTTGGACGTGCCTCTGACTACCCCCACTAGACATCTTCAAAGGATCTAAGCGTCTGGAGATCTGAGAGGATGTCTACCGTACTTGGGGATTACAGTCGTGATCCTATTTATTTTTTTATTTATTTAATTTCGATAAAATTTTATACTTGTAGGTATACGTATTATGACCTAGATTGAAAAACAGAATACATTATCCGAGAGAGACTTTTATCCCGGAAGCAAGCGATCGATGCCGCGAGCGGAATTGTAAATAAATCACATGCATTTTATTCCAAACGTTTACGTACATTGATTAATTAGTACTTACATTGATTAATTAAAAACCTGCCAAGTGCGAGTCAGACTCGCGCACAAAGTGTTCCGTATTTGTTGTATGGGAGCCCCACTTGAATATTCATTTTATTCTGTTTTTAGTATTTGTTGTTATAGCAGCAACAGCAATACATCATCTGTGAAAATTTTGAAAAAAAACTGTCTAGCTATCACGGTTCATGAGATACAGCCCTGTGAGATACAGACGGACAGCGAAGTCTTAGTAATAGGGTTCCGTTTTTACCCTTTGGGTACGGAACCCTAAAAGTATGTTAAAAATACCTTGTAAAATGGATGAACATTGTCTAAAGCGTTTGTAATTAATGATTTTCAAGGATCAAATTATTACTAAGCATACCTACAACACTAAGTCTTCGAAGGCCACGTTTACATAACATGGTAATGCGGAGAGCGCAGAGAAGCCGCGCATGCTTAATATTGAAATAATGATGGAGAGCTTCGGCCAAAACGTTTGTAACACAAGGTACGGGCCATATACTCATAGTAGCTGCCTTAAATTCATCGACCACACAGCCTGTAGACTCCTCATGCAATGCGAACATTTTTAAACACAAAATGCTCGTACTTAGGTATCAATTATATATCCACACTATCCCAGTTACATATACCTACATACACACACACACATACACAAATACTCACACACACCAACACACACATATACAGACGCGCACTTTTATAGATCCTCTTATTACTCCCTCTTCATATGACTATTATGCTAAATAATCTTCTTTTTAAAACTTAATCTAAGTAGGTATTCGATATTATGATACGGAAGAGCGAGGTCTTCTAACACAGGTATTCTCATACTTAAATGGAGACCTGAACACTGTTATATTTACTGTGATTAAGAAACAAATAAAGCATTATTATTATTAAAAAAAAAACAACACATTAGGCTTATATTGCTGATATAAGACACCGAGCGATTCACGACGCGCACCGCGGCGGGCTGTGACATTGAACCGGCCAATCAGAATGCATTTTCATACCGCTCCCTCAACGATTTTACTGAACTGTATGTTTGAAAAAATTAAGCCATTAGGCGTCTATTGGGCTATGTGCTCGATGTTTGAAGTCAGCGATTTGGCATCGCATTATAATATACCGACACAATAATACACAATGCTACCGATTCTGTTGGTGACAGACTAAACTAAAACTAAACTTAACAGAATTCATCTCCTTCTGTTTCGTATAGAGTAAAAGAGACAGCAATCATTTTAGAGACGTCTGAAATCGTTTTTAGTTTAATTTGTGCCAACAGAATTGACACTAAGTCTACCGTACCGAGAGGATGTCTATAGTACTTGCGGATTACAGTGGTGATCCTATTTACCCACAATATAAGCCTTTTAAAATCGAAAACTGGATGTTCAGAAAGCAAAAATGGTAAAAAAACAACGGAAACAAACTATATTTGTGACTATGAACTTTTATTATCACTATGGCATAACTGCTATTTTCAAATTCATTGGTTCATATTGAACATTTAAAAGACATAAGTGTATTATGTACCTATAAGTATCAGTTATCTAGTTCTATTAGTACAAGCTTTGCTCAGTTTGGGGCTAGATGGCGCTGTGTGATAATTTCCACCATTATTATTATTTTTATTTGCGATAGACTTACGTTATTACATCCAAGTTGGTGCTACAAATAAATCTTAATAGGATAGAACGCTAGTTGTGAGCATTTTAACAACATTTTAATTCTCAAATAAACGGTTTATATTGAAAAAATGATTAAAACGACGATTTTTAAACCACATAAAATAGAGTATTTGTCTATCTCTTAGGTTAAGCAAAGTTTTTGTAACAGGCGATATTTATTTATTTATTTATATATATAAAACGGGAAATCATTAGTTGTGGTCAATCAAATCTAGAGGTTTAACGCATCACAACGGTCACTAATCAAAACGGACCATAGACAAAGAATTGTATTATCTATAGATTTTATAACAAGTTTGTTTGCTATGCTTAGTTATTGACTTTAAAATGCTCAAAGCCGGGGTAGGCACCACAACCAGGTCTATGACCCTTAATCGCTGTATGTTTGCTCTAGCTTGGTAGTAAACACTAACAAACTTCAATCCAGTTGACAACATCATTCTTCATCAATTGTTTTTCCCAACTTCTAAAACATGTGAACACAATCCATCAAAACCCTATTCACATCACGCAGTGACGAATAAGCCAAAAAGTATTCGTGAAATTTTTGACGTTTTGTATTGGCTGAGTCTACCCGGATAAGACGGAAAAAGTGATAAAACTGCATTATCTTGAAAACCATCAAATTAAAAAAAAAATGTCTTTAATTTAGGTAGCTAGTATGATTATCTAACGAATTATATAAAAATGAACTATTTAGCTATTCATAGTATTGATTAAAAACGAAACTAGTGTTTTTGAAGAGCCAACTTTGAAAAATAAATCTATCTAGAAAAGTTTCACCAATCGTGTTTCTGTCTTTAAATTATCTATATTAAATCCATAAGTTATCTTTGTCTCAAAAAACAAAACTGTATGTTTTGCCGTTATTGAGAAAAAACGATTCTGCGTTCATCAAAAACATTGATTACTCGTCTTAATAACTCTATGTACTGAAAATATCACTGTAACGTACAGTAAATACAAATCCTCATTTAATCCCAAGTAATTTTGGCATAGTGTGTTTAGACCCTAAGGCTCGGTATGTACCTACATTGCTTCTAAATAAGACACAGACATCAGACACTCGTAGATCTATGAGTACTGCGTACCATTTATTTTTTAGGAACCAAGTACCTAGTACTTATTCTTATAGCTAGGTACGTTTCTTTGCGCCGTTTGTATAACCAAATCTGCAGTTCATAGAAAACCCACACTCTAATAACCTATGACTCTACAATCAGTGGTAAAATCATATTTAGAAAAACCAGAAAAAACATCACATAATGACCTTAGTAAATGTGTGATCTATGAGTACAATTTTATTTTTAGCAACCATGTAGGTAATTAGTACTCATTCATATAGAATACTTTCCTTTGCTCCATTTGCACAAACAAATACGCACTCTATACTCTATAGGTACCTATACCTTCCTATGACTACAATCAACGGTAATATCATGTACAAGAAAAACCAGAAAAAACATCATATATGTACTTACAGCTAATTTATGTAGTAGATTTAAAACAAAAATCTGGGTCCACCTGAGGGTCATCGCTACGTGAGGTTCTGTTTTTTTGAAGCCCCTTCACCATCAATCACTTGTTTGCCAGTTTTTTCAGGGCTGCCTCTCCCACTGGACGCAAGTTGCAGGCGACAGCCCTTGATAGCCAGGCGGTACCTACAGCAGCAGTTTCTAATACTACCTCAACTCAAGTCACATCACAAATAGTAGACATTCAAACAACAACAATGTCACTAGTCAAACTAAAGCAACACGGTCAAATATTTACCTTTGCGAAAGATTTGCAAGCTTTCCAATCATTTAAGAAACTGGTGCTAAGGGTAATAAAAAGGCTTATTCTCACACACTCCAAAATCGACTGGGTACGGTTAGCAATAAAAGCGGTGAAGTTGTAAAAAGGACAGACAGCTAAAACACATTTTAGCATTCATTTTAAAAACGTAATACTTACATGACAATATGCTACACCTTCTTTTACAGAGTATTATTAAAAACAAGCTAACCCGGCGAACTTCGTATCGCTTTAGAATTAACAAATGCTGTGTTAAATTCCCGTTCCCGTTCCCGTTCTTTTCTTTGCTATAAACCTCACGGAGCCCGAGACCTTTCCAACGAATGCAAAACCGTGGAAATCGGTTCGTGCGTTCAGTTATAGCGTCAGGAAGGAAAACCCGACTTCACTACATAGTATAAAGCAAAGTCGCTTTCCGTTTCCCGCGTCTGTATGTCTGTCTGTTTGCTTATATCTTTAAAACTACACAACGGATTTTGATGCGGTTTTTTTTAATAGATAGAGTGATTCAGAAGGAAGGTTTATATGTATAATAACATGCTACCCGTGCGAAGCCGGGGCGGGTCGCTAGTATTTTTATATTATAGACTAGTATAGGAAAATAAATTTTGCAGTTAATAAGTTTATTGTGAAAAAGCCGTGTTGGCCGAGTGGGAGGTACCTCGACTTTCAATCTGAAGGTCGTGGGTTAGAATCCCGGCGTGAATCAATGGATTTTTCTGTTCGAAAAATTTATATGAGCATCAAAAACATGTGCTCAAAACGGTGAAGGAAAACATCGTGAGGAAACCAGATAGTATTCTTAAAAGTGGCGATGGGCTTGCAACCTTCCACGTATGGAATGCTAACTACTGCAAAATGTGGGCATGTGCCCAATATAATGTGTGGACGTGCCTCTGACTACCACTAGGCATCTTCGAAAGATCTAAGCGTCTGGAGATCTGAGAGGATGTCTACCGTACTTGGGGATTATAGTCGTGATCCTATTTTTTTTTGTATTAATCAACAATATTGGATAATACATTAATTTTGCAGTTAAGCACAATAAGTTTATTGTTTGAAATTAAACCTTTGTCAATCGGTTAACCGATTAATAGCCATATTTACAAAAAGCGAATCGAAAGCGGTTTGTGTTCGTGGTGGCGTCAATTAACAATGTATGTTATGATTGTAGGTATGTAATACAAATGTATATTTATAGTCGACTCGACAGTTTTTAAATGTGTTGCAAGAAAGGTAGTATGATTTCGTATCAATCATTATTAAAACAACGAGCTAACATGTTTTTTATATTTATTAAAAACTAGCCAACCCGTGACAGACGTTGTCCTGTCAAATTTCAATAATCGAATAGAAAAGACTGCATGTTTTTAGTCTGTGATGTCAGATTTGTTGCACACCAGCGCCATCTATACAGAAATCATCCTTTTGCATTTTTTTTTCGTTTTGGGGATGTTTTTAATGTTTTAAAGTAGTCTATTATTTATTCGGGCATTATATCTACATCTACAGCAAATTTCAACTTATCCGTTTTGTCGTTTAACAAACATACATACTCACAACTTTCACATTTATAATATTACTAGCGACCCGCCCCGGCTTCGCACGGGTAGCATGTTATTATACATATAAACCTTCCTCCTGAATCACTCTATCTATTAAAAAAAACCGCATCAAAATCCGTTGTGTAGTTTTAAAGATATAAGCAAACATACATACAGACATACAGACGCGGGAAGCGGAAAGCGACTTTGCTTTATACTATGTAGTGATTAGGATGAAATATCACGACTCCCACGATAAGAATACTCATAATATTTACACTTTACCTACACAGGTAATACCTACGCATTCGCATTTGCCCTTTAGAAGTAATTTCTGATAAATATATGAAATTTAAATAAGATCACGACTTTAATCCCACAATTAAAATACTCCGAAATACTTACACTCTACCTACACAGGTTTATTACTTACGCATACGGATTTGCTCTTTAAAATTGATTTCTGAAACTGAAATGATATAGTACCACGACTGTAATTTCTAAGGACGGTAGAGATACTCTCTTTCAAGGCGCTTAGATCCTTAAACATATCTAAAGGGGGTAGTCAGAGACAAGTCCAAACATTATGTCTGTCACAATACCCACATTTTGCAGTAGTTATCATTCCATACATGAAAGTTGCAAGCCCATCGCCGCTTATAAGCATTCTAACTGGTTTCCTTCAGAAGAATTCTAACTGGTTTTTCTCCAACTCCACTCCACTCGGCCAATACGGCAAATTTAATTTAAAGTAGGTATATCTACCTAAATGCTTCATGCATTCGGATTTGTCTTATAAAAATGTTTTCTTCTAGCAATTATTAGCAGTAGAAGCTGCTTGCCATTGCTGTCTGTACTATTAGGACCGAAAATGGGCACCGTTTGCAGCTCTGGAGAGTTCGCCCTAATAAATGCCCACACCCCGTGGGATTAGATACTCGGTTATTTAAAAACCTAAACGTGGAAACTCGAATTGTTGTGGCCGTGGTAAATTACTGTGTTTATGTTATCGGGAGCTTCCCTCCAGTATGTAGGTAACTGAATCACTACCAAGCCCAAAAGGATAATTTAAACGCAGCAAGTCAAATAAGGACGAGTAATAAATGTTTTTGATGAATGCAGAATCGTTTTTTCTCAATAACCGCAAAACATACAGTTTTGTTTTTTAAAGATAACTTAAGGATTTAATCTAGATAAATTAGAGACAGAAACACGATTGGTGAAACTTTTCTCGATAGATTTATTTTCCAAAGTTGGCTCTTCAAAAACACTTGTTTTTTTTAATCGTCGTCAAAAATCGATTTTCTGAATCTAGTAGCTAGTAAACATATTATAATTTATTTACCAATAATATGCACCATCTATCTTATAATACCTAATAACACCATTTTTTTAACTCAATCGAACTATTTACTTAGAAGTTCGGTTCAATAGTTCTTGAATTTATCATCTGACTGTCAAGATTTATTGTTTTGTCACCGAGATTACTTGAGGTATGCAATTTCAGGCTTTAACAAGTCAAGTTAATATAAGTAAATCACTACATAGTATAAAGCAAAGTCGCTTTCCGCTTCCCGCGTCTCTATGTAATATGTATGTATGTATGTTTGCTTATATCTTTAAAACTACACAACGGATTTTGATGCGGTTTTTTTTAGTAGATAGAGTAATTCAGGAGAAAGGTTTATATGTATAATACATGCATAATATAGTAGAGAAACACTGATAATTTTAGAGGTTTCTAATGTGATGTCGTAAATAAACTCATTTTTTTGCGCTTACATTGCAAATGCTGGCTGAACCCCACGAGATATATCAAAATAATGTACTACAGTATTGTACACCTTAAAAACGTCTACAAAAAAGTCCACGATGGTATTAGAAATGTCTTACGCACAGCGAAGCGGGCACGGGTCAGCTAGTAAAAAATAAAATAAATAAAAATAAATAGGATCACGACTGTAATCCCCAAGTACGGTAGACATCCTCTCAGATCTCCAGACGCTTAGATCCTTTGAAGATGTCTAGTGGGGGTAGTCAGAGGCACGTCCAAACATTATATTTGGCACATGCCCACATTTTGCAGTAGTAAGCATTCCATACGTGACAGGTTGCAAGTCCATCGCCGCTTATAAGAATACTAACTGGTTTCCTCACGATGTTCACCGTTTTGAGCACGTGTTTTTTATGCGCATATAAATTTTTCGAACAGAAAAATCCATTGATGCACGCCGGGATTCGAACCCACGACCTTCTGATTGAAAGTCGAGGTACCCTCCCACTCGGCGTGCAAAAAGGCAGTAATTTGTGTCGGATGGTCAATTTCAAAGAACACCAAATCCATGAGACTAAAAAATACCTACTGATGTTACCCTAGTAGCATTAAAAACCGAAACGTCGAAACTCTGTATTTGAGAGGTAAATTATAGTGTTTATGTAATCAGGAGCGATTTCGTAAACTGGGTACCGCATGCGCGGAACGACCGCTTCAGAAGTTTGCGGACGGGTCATTAGGGTTCCGTCGTCTGACTGCGAACCTTTGGGTTTAAAATAGTCAGTCATAAATAGTTAAAGTCAGCCAGGCCCGGTAATGAACACTCTAGACAAAGTTTTGACTGCAGACGAGTATTAAATTTAAATTTAAACTAAAATATTTTAGCGCCATTCGTACCCGCTTTTTTGCCTTGAGTCGGAAACGCAATACAAATAGATTCTACACTTCTCAGTATCTATGTCAGGTATTTATTTACAATTATAAATATATTTACCGGTGCACTTTTATAAACTTTTTAATACAGTAAGTTATTTAAGTATTGGTGGCGATTCTGTTGTGTCCACGCTTAAGATAAAATTCCTAAAAACTATCGATCTTATTTCTTTTAAGTTAAAGTTTAAAATAGCGTAACCTTAAAGTGACAGTTCTAAAACAGAATAGTTTTAAATAAATTTACGATTTTTGTAATAGATTTAGAAAACGTCAAGCTAAATTTAAGCGACATGTAAATTGGTGTTGACTAAGATGACACTTGGTTGTGTCAAATATGCGAAATAAAATAGAGAAACGGCTAAAATATCCCAATTTTTAGGACTGTCATTTTGATGCAACTCTAATTTAGACTTTAATATAAAAGGAATAAGACCGATCGTTTTTTTACGAAATTTTAAGTTTATCTTGGACACAACAGAATCGCCACCATTGTCCTTGAACATATCGATAATCAAAAATCACAGTCTAATGTATCATAAATATGGTATTTAAAAAAAAACGTATAAGAGTATTATATCACTAATCTGGTCCCCATAGGCTTCAGCCTCACAGCTCAGTTGGTAGTAACTCTGAATTCTGCGCTGTAGGGTGTGGGTTCGATTCCCACCCAGGGCAAACATTTTAATGGTGAACATGGATGTTTGTTCTGTGTCTGGGTGTTACTATGTATTTACAAAAAAAAAGTATCAAGTATTCTATCAGCTGTTTCCCATAGTACAAGCTTTGCTTAGTTTGGTGCTAGATGGCGCTGTGTGTAAAGTCCGGCAATATTTATTTATTTTATTAAACTTTGCTTAGTTTAGGGCTAAATGGCGATGTGTGAAATATCTACCATTATATATTTAAAATGATTCAAGTACCAAGTATTCTGAGAAAAGTACATTTATCTCTCTATATTTAAAATACTTTAATTTATTATGCAAGGTAAATTAGTATTACCTACAACGGGACCCTTCTAACCATGCAACTTTCACTTGGCAAATTTGCAATAAAATAAAAGCCGCACTTTGCACGTTTACTTTCTGAATTTTTAATCAAAGTAAGGGATGCGTGAACTAAACTTATTTTATGGATGTTCGTGTAGATTTGTAGTAATAGTTGAAAAAGCCGGACCTCGTTAGCCGGACAGCAAAAAAAAGTCGGATGGCAATTTTTTTTAAGCTAGATTCTCTAAAATTTGGGTAATATCGAATTATACCTATTAGTTTTTTTTAGTGCTGTGTCAATTAGTATTGCAGCAAAGTACCTACCTATGTTTATTTATATTTAGTACCAAATAAAACATCATTAGTTCGAAGTTGTTGCAAAAATCGCAAGTCTGCAATACTGATTAAAATGTTACTTTCCTAACGTCACACAGGTGGATTTGCGTGTCACATCACAGTGACAATCTATTCGGGGATCCAATTAATAGTGTGCAAGAAAATATTTTACCGCCACTGCCCCTCAATGCTCACTGCACGCATGCGTCGTCGTAAAACGACCCGCAGTAAAACGACTGGTCACGTGACCTGACACGGCACTCGCTCGGCGAACTTCGTCAGTGATCGGCGAGCCAGCCCGGCGAACGGGTGTGTCCGCGCGTGTGTAACACGAATTACACCCAAATGTCAAATGCGATTATTTCGAAACAAAATAAAGTGACACATGATCAAACGTAACCTACAGCAAGCTCGAAACATTCAGATTTTATACTCGCTTAGTGAAACACTCGTTATTTACGGTTTACTATGACTTGAGTTTGTGTAGCAAAATTCATAGTCCCAGTTCTTGGTGATTGTGTTTTCGCCACTTCGATGTTCTTAGCGGTTGGGCTCGGTGGATTTTTGAATGGATGATTGACAATTTCAATGACCTTTTGATATTAAGTGCAACGTGTTGATTATCGAGTATAGTGATCAACGATGGACCGCGTGAGTGGAGTGTGCAGATTTGGTGGAATGGTGTCTGCAGTGAGAACCAGGACCGGTAGGAGTAGGAGACGTATACCTGGTCAGAATAACGTGATTGAGGATGTGCCAGAAGCACCGAGACGCGGCCTTGGAGCAATCCTAGTTCTTGCATGTGTGCTTGTTTACCACAACTGCCTCTATTGCGGATTCGTGTTTGACGATATAAGTGCCATAAAAGAAAACAGAGACTTGAGGCCCCAAACTCCTATTTCAAACATCTTCCTCAATGACTTCTGGGGGACTCCTATACATAAGGTAAGATTGGGAACTCCGTAAGGTAGATAGATAAGTAGATGTTGACAACGCTTGTCGTTGAATAAAAATATTAGATAGCAAAACCGATTTAACAAATCTTGCTAAAATGTAAAAAGTATGGTAAACTAAACAAGCACCTACCTACCTATACCTAGGTACATCTACGTATCCTATAGGATTCATCTTTTAAGTCGTGTCTCCGTCGAGAGATGATTGCCTATTTATGAGTTAGATAACTGAAAACCCGTACCCATAAATAACGTCAAATATTTTTTTAAAAGAAAAGTTGCCGGTAAAGGTCTTTTTATCCCAAAATTTTGAAAATGCTTTCGTTTTTGGTCGACAGGAAGACCTTTCCGCGTTAGTAGGTATACCTACCTACCAGGTATTAATTTGAAATAAGTACCTACCTACCTAGATTGAGATTTTTTGACTACCAGACACACATTTATTGATACACTGACAATTTAAATAAAAACTATCAACGGATCTTTTAAATTAGTTGTCAGCCATAGGTCAAAAAGACGGAAAAAATTAAAACCATTTCCCGTCCCTTGTTAAAACAAAAAGATATTTTTGCTTCAACCACTATTTTTGCACAATGTCATTAAATTTAGTTTAGGGAGACTTTTCTAAACAAAAAATGACAATAATCGTTATTATAGCAAAATCTGTCCCTATGACCCGTTCAATCAAAATATAATCATAAAAATACAATTTCAAAAATCATAATGATTTCATTTTGTATAATTTTAGGGCAAAGATATCCATCCTAAAATGAAAACATTAGAAATCTTCTAATTTTTTTGTTTTTTGTATAATTTAGGCGAACTAGTAGGTCTCTTTGACTTCGCACGGGTACACCCTAATGAAGAATATTGCAATTTTCGTGACGAACTCTAATTTTTTTTCAAAATAAAATAATAGCCTATGTTACTCACTAAAAATGTAGTGTAGATGTAGATGAAAAAGAAAAAATGAAATGGGATCACGATTGTAATCTCCAAGTACGGTAAGATGAAGCATTTCTAAAGGGGGTAGTCAGAGGTGCGTCCAAACATTATGTTTGGCACAATACCCATATTTTGTACTAGTTAGCATTCCATATGTTACACGTTGCAAGCTCATCGCCACTTATGAGGACACTAACCGGTTTCACGTTGTTTTCCTTCATCGTTTTGAGCACGTGTTTTGATGCGCATATAAATTATTCGAACAGAAAAATCCATTAATGAACGCTGGTATTCGAACCCACGATCTTCGAAATGAAAGTCGAGGTACTACCATTCGGCCAACATGGCGTTTTATGAAACTATTTCGAGTCGGACTCGCGCACGTAGGGTTCCGTACTATTATGTAAAAACGGCAAAAAATACTTTTGTTGTATTGTAGCCCCACTTAAATATATATTTTATTCTGTTTTTAGTATTTGTTGTTATAGCGACAACAGAAATACATCATCTGTGAAAATTTTAACTATCTAATTATCACGGTTTATGAGATATAGCCCTGTGACAGACAGACGAACAGCGAAGTCTTAGTAATAGGGTCCCGTTTTTGCCCTATGGTTACGGAACCCTAAAAGGCTGGTAAAAAGAGTCGGAATACAGTAATAATAACGAGGCAACTGCAGAACCTCACTCTCGTATAAATCAACGAATTGCTCGCATGCTGATTTATGAATTTAATCGCAGCGAGTTCGATTCGTTTGCATTCATCCATTAACGTGACTTGTTAATAAATCTTCCATCGGCTTTAAAACTGAAAATTTAATCCAATACGTCAATTAAGCACTATGCTCAACACTTTACACGCTTCGAAATATTAATTGATTATGAAATATTTGCTTCGCTATGAATTCACACTTGATATCAATCTTGAGAATCTTATAAAGAGAAAAGATTTGATTGTTTGTTTGAATTGAGTAGACTACGAAACTACTGGACCAATTTGAAAAAATACTATTAGAATCCTACATTATCCCTGATGAACATAGGCTATATTCATTACTAGAAAAAATCAGGATCCCTATTAAAACTTTAATAATATAACCCAAGGTGTAAAAAAAAAATCAATAAAAATTTGCTACGCCGCGCCGGAGCGGACTGCTAGAATAATATGCTAATTACTCGTAACACGTGTGCAAGTTGGTGACAGATCACATCGTAAGAAAACCAGTTAGTATTCTAACAAAAACGATCATCACAGATGATTTCTGATGCCTCTATAACAACAAATACTAAAAAAAAAAAATTATATATTAAATTCCCATACACAATAATATGTTTTTTTGGCATGTTAATAGATAATGGTACGGGATCCTTCATGCGCGAGTCCGACTCGCAGTTGGCATGTTTTTAATGTCAATATGTAATTTGACCTCTATCCTCGCAATATTACCCTTCTTTTTAATGGATTCGGAACAAAACAACACCACTCTACTCTAACTCTGTACTGGGTAATAAAATATACTTTTGTATATCCGCACACATTACCCTTACGGTCATTAACAAGTGAATGGCGACCGTACGTGATGTTTGTATAAGAGAAGGGGATTGCCCTATCTAAATGAATTATTACCTTATTGATGTTACATCTTTTTGTTGGCATGGGCCAGCTAGATTTTACTCAGCTCATTTTACTTGTTTGTAAGTTGTATCTATCTAAATATCTTTAAGAGTGCAACTTGTATAATTTAGTCTGAATCTCGGAAACGGCTCTAACGATTTTAATGAAATTTAGTATGCAGGGGGTTTCGGGGGCGACAAATCGATCTAGCTAGGTTTTATTTTTAGAAAACGTCGTTTTATCCGTGTTTTCAGGCAATGAAATACCGCGCAAAGCTCGGTCACCCTAGTCCTCGTTGTTAAAAAGAAACTTGCTTATCAGAGAAGAAGGTGTCTTGTTCATAGTTTTAACAATCACAAATGTCTCTATCAAATTATGCAAAAACTTCAATGAATAGACTCAACGGATGAGTTGTGAGGTAGAATTCCTAAGTATAGTTATTCTGCTGAGAGAGCGTAGCGTGAAACGTTCTGAAATGCTAGACAACAGAGTTTTGCAGTAATGAGCTTCGGTATTAAAGCTTCGGTAGCACTTAGAATAAATGCTTCGCTTCTTCTTCGTCTGTGGGTTGAAATAAACGTTATTATTCATTCTACACGTTATTATAATGTGTATTCTCTCTGCAACTCTTGCGTCTTATTATATGGATATTGTTAACACTATTCATTTCATTATTACTTAGACCCTTTAGAAATCTTCAAGGATCTAAGCGCCTCGAGATCTGAGAGTGTACCGTACTTGGGGATTACAGCCGTGATCAGGATCACATTTCATTTAATATTATTTATTAAGGAGTTCTACTCATCAGATCTTCCATCGTTAGGGTTTGTTGAGACTGTCATATTATTGTAACAATCAGAAATTTGACTTGGCTATTCAGCTCGATCGAATCAGGAGATCAGCTTAAAAAAAAAACTTGAATACGTAAATTACTACTAAATTAGAAATAAACCTTACTAATGTTGATTTTAAATGGGTATAATAATGAAATAAATAAGTAAATTTTGACTACTAGAAAATATGTTGAGTAATTTTATTTAAATATTCTTCTAGCTAAAATTTCCGACAAGTTTAATCTTCAAATTCTTTTATAGGTAATTGAACAAAACAACCTTAGAAAAACTTATAAGTAAATTATTTTTAAGAATTATATAACTTTTCGAATAATTTAATTAGCTCGAAATATTTATGTTTCATAATAAATATAAAAATCGCACAACCGTACCGTTCGACCGTAAATTTCCTACGCAATGGTACTTTATTTATTTTTTTACCTTATTCCCCCTTTTTTTAATTCGGTTAAAATGTCGGTTAAAACAAGCTTGGTTCTGATTGGTTTCCTTTTCTTTAAACTTCCTGTTCATAAAGTACTTACCTAACTTCTTTAAAACTTTACCGTCTCCCGGCTTCGGAGTGGAAGCCTTGACAAGTCGAATGCGATTAATACTCGACTGTAGACTTAAAACTGAAAATTAGTAGTATGTTTTAAATGTAAACATTACCGTTTGTTTTCGATACATTACTACGCAAATATATCGTAATCAGATTTTTAAGCATTCTCATTTTATAATCGTTCAATTTAGTATCTGAGCTACTCTTATTAGTATAAAAAAATATTTTCTACAATCATCTCATCTACTTCTCAGCACATTTCAAATACATCACTTGAATGATGGACTGCATATTTTATACTTTTATTCTTGAAATTAACGGACAATATAATAAAGCAACGAATTCCGCCAATCAGAATGGCGGAATTTGTTACTACGAGTTTATTTATCTTATCTTTGTCCGGATATATTTTGAAATAGATTTCCGCTAAGACACGCATGAATCAATTCACTAACTTTTATTCTTAATTTTAAAAAGTATATGAAAAAAGATTATCTGATAAACATACAATGCGTTTATATGAAAACAATTTAATTATAAAAATAATCCAAGGTGTGACCTCGCGCTGTGTTTGTGCACCGCGGGGTCGATACGAGATTACCGTCATTTCACATGTCGGCTTTGCAGAATCCTGACTAATGTTCCACTTGCAAACATAATACGACATTATTATGTGTATGAAAATTGTGAACAAATCTGGCAATGCTTTAATTTGCGATCAACCTGCGCAAGATTTTTATTGTTTTAAACAAATCTGCCGTTCTCATATCTTACTTGCTACTTCCTCTTGTTCCGTTCCACATTATTTTCTTATCCGATTTTGTCACTGACGTATACATACAACCAAGCCAAACCTATGTCAACGTCTTCCAACGAGTCAGCGGCAGTGATTTCAATTTGTCCCATCCACTCGCCCGTAAATATTTCTCCGACAGGTATAATCAATACGTCCTCAATAAACTTCACGGCAAAGCGAAACTCGTTTTTCAAGTGATGAAACAAAGCTTTTGTTTCAATTATAACAATGCACAAGCACTGTTATAGAATAACAAATAGGCAAACGTGCCTACCAATTTTTTGGGTTTACCTTTCAGCAAAACGGTCCGCGTTAGCGCGTTTGCCGTTCGCATCCATCACTGTCAGAGGAACAAGTTTTTCCCTGGGTTCCGTAGGTTCTGTCGAAGCCTTCGCTCTCTGTTTTTGTTTACAAACTTTCAGCCAGTGTCACTTAAAGTATTAGCTCTCTTGCTTTGATTAATACTGCGAGCCGTTTACTAAGGGCGCAGAATTCGAGGCTCTTATTCACATTCTTCTCATAACTTAAATTCTGTAGTGGCTGTTATTTCTAAGCACTGATGTATATTTCTGACATTCCTTTTCAGTCTGACTAACAATGATGTTATAAATATTGTATGCTTTGAATCTGGTTTATGTATGATCTGGACCAGAAACAGCGGATACCGCAATTTTTTTTATTATATTTACCCTGGTAAAATGATATTCTCACTCGTGGCTTTTTATTTCAAATAGAAAAGTAATGAATAGTTTATGTAGCTCAATATACAATCATATCGTGACATGATCCGTGGTTTTACGTAGGTAATTGTTTGATCAAACACCTGGTGAACAACCTTCGGTCGGATCGTTGTAACAATTGGGGAATAAATTATTCACGGAGGCAGAGTAAATTTTATATCGGTTATTCATGGAAATACAGGGGATGGTGCCACTTCGAATACGTTCACTCGATTATCCAGATGACGATTTATGACAGGTCCACGTTTGTCGGTTGTTTTTTGACGCACAACTCTGTTCTCATTTCCGCGTCGGGCAAGCAATTTGTGAATGTCGAGTCAAACATGACATACGCGCACGTGGACTTTACATTAATTGAACGGACATTAACATGCATATCCCATCACTCAGGCTGCTGTTTAAAAGGCACTCGACAGCCAGTTTTAATGTTCAAGAGCTTTTTGTTCCTCTGAAATGCGTAAACCGTAGAACAGTTGTTACCTACCTATAGTTCTGGAAGTGACAAATTCGCAATATTGTGTTTTGTTTAAACAGCGTTATAACCAGAGACGTGACATGTATGGAAATGACATCAAAGCGATAGCTCTACTCAATAGACACGAACTACTCAACAGAACGGGTACGGAGTTTTAGGTGCTTACCTTCAACATTATCAATAACAAATAGGTTGCTAGCTATCTTATTACATTTTAATTAAAAAAAACAAACCACGATGGTTTGGTATATACTTAGGTAATTTTAAATTACTTGTCATGAACTATGTTTGCGGTAGCCAACCTAAATAATAGAAGAGGTAAATATGTAGGTACAAAGGGTTTCGGCCGTTTCGGGCTTGCGTGACCGGACACTCACGTGAACTTCTAATTTCTACGACCTTTTCGTGAAATTCATTTGGAGGTAAAGTTATCTAGCGATGGTAAAACAAAATATGTCCGTCTTTTTTATAAACCTTTTAATAATTATATATTTTGATGACATGCAAATCCCGCTCGAAGGAAGTGCACAGGTTTTCTTAAATTGGTAGAAAAATCTTATTGCTATCAAAAGTCGGAGAAAAACTATTTACCGTATAACTCTTTTAACCTAATTTATAGTTTAATACTTTTTTATGTATCGTATCTATAAATGTAATAAATCTAATTTTGCATCGGAATGTTTTGAGACTATGTCGATGTGTACGAAACAAAATGTGAAACTGATTATTTTACATTTATTTTTAATTAAACAGTCAGAACTACACGCTAAATCGATTAAAAGTTTTACAGGAAGCGCTATTGAAGAGCTGTTGCCACTGTACCAACATCCGACAACAAGGCTAAATGTTGCCAGGGCAGACCTAACATTTTAATTAATAATTGTTCACACTACAATGATATTTTATATAATACTAGCTGTACCCTGAGCGCGTTACCTTCGTGGGCTCATGCACAACCACTTTGCTAAAGATCATCACATAATCAAATGCATAGTTTACGATTCTATAGGACATATAGACAAACATTCATTTTTATATTATATAGATGTTGAGTTTAGTCTGAACACGATGATAAAGTAAAGCCGGACCGCTCGTCCGGCTATTTTTGTACTTTTTGTATAGCTTTTCTAGTTGTAAGTAGTTAGATCTAAGGTAGGTAGTAGATACGCGGTTTATTTATTAGATCGCGTGGCCCACAAGTCGCCTATCGGTAGGTTAGCCCTATCAGGCAGAAAGGTTTTAATTTATTTGTTGTACCTAATCGTATTTGTTAGGAAAAAGAAAATGCTTTTGGTCGACTTTTAGTCTGGCTGTAAATTGTTTTTTTTTTGTTATTCTGCGGCTACAAAGCTCGACGCTTTACGCCCCAGGTTCAAATGTAATTAATCATGTAACAAAACACATTACAGTACTTAGACCGAGTTATGCGCACTGCACTTTAAAATCGTTGGGTTTTTTAGAGAAAAGATCTACTGTGTTACAACCTCTTTCATGGCTGAGCCTTTTTCAATTTAGCGATTGATTTCCTCTAAGATATCAATCGTTACGACCAATAGGTACTACCTGTTGCCAATTCCGTAAATTTTTCGTTGCTTAAATACGTGTTCATAAAGTTAACAAAGTAGACTTTTGAAATTTTAAAGACGGAAAAAGTGATAAAACGCCATTATCTTGAAAACCATCAAACTTAAAAAGAAACTGTTCTTCATTTATTACAATATATATTATAGTATTAATATAGTATAATATTTAATTTATCTGGATTAAATCCTTAAATTATAATTGTCGTAAAAAAAAAAACTGTATGTTCTGCGGTTATTGAGAAAAATCGATTCTACATTGATCAAAAAAAAATACATACGTACCTCGTCCTTAATCATAAAATCGATTAAACATTTTGGGTTCAGCAAAACGACATAGGCGCCTATCAGCGTCAGAGAAACAACATTAGCTACTTCATAACAGTTACGCTATCTATAGGTAGCCACAGAAAGGCCTAGGATAGTCTCGTAATTCCCTAGACAATTTACCGGTAAGGCACCACAGTTTAAAAAAAACAGCTGATACATTACATATAACAATATATATATTATCCCTATATTCAATGAAGGCTTATAGTTACTACGCGAATAAAAAAAGATAAGACTACTCAATATAAGTTGGTACCTAACCCTATTGAACGGAGCTTATTTCTGATAAGCAATTTCGTATAAGTAGTTACTTAAGTACTTTTGACAACAGGTAATAAATATTAGGCCCGCAGTACAAAAATAACCTAGGTAAATTGTTTGGTTTATTATGAACGAAAGTGTAGCTCCATAGCTCCAAATTTCGCTTATCCTAGTAACAAGACTTCGATTTCTTTATGGAAAATATTATAACATAAACAAACAAAACATTATCATCATTAAGGCGCTCCCAGTCGACGATTGTTTTTGTTCGAAACGAAAAAATAAATACTTGTGAACAAGCCACATCTCCTATTTTATAATGTATAGTATATGTGAATAAAGATGTACCCATCTTTAATCACTCCGATAAATAATCCTACCGGCCGCTGCAATGACGACAAACACACGTCGGCGCGTGGTCCGCCTTAGCTTTTCGAATAAATTAATGATATAAATTATGTATAATTACTTATCAAAAATCTATTCTAATAGAAATCTAGATCTACATATTACCTATCTTTAACAATAAATCACAAGTTGATTTTAATAAAATATATTTATGATCGAAATAAAATATTTCGATCATAAATTCTAAAACGTATCATTTTGAAATAATATCTTTATCGTGAAAAGTTTCTGCTATTATATTTTCATCTTAATAGAAATCTAGGTAGGAACCTGAAGTAATATACTTATAAAAATAGGAGATGTGGCTTGTTCAGAAGTATTTCTTTTTTCGTTTCGAAAAAGAGCAATCAGCGACTGGGAGCGTGGGAGCCTCTTAAACAGATGGTATCTTGACACGCGGCAGTATGTCCAGCAAAATTCAAAGAAATGATCATTACTATCATCGTTGTGTCACTGGGGTAATATTTGATCAGCTAGGTGGCTTTCGGACTTTGTAAATGAAATAGTTTAATAAAATCATTTCCTGCACATTGGTTCTTTTATACGCACTATTAGATAATTCGAAGATTATGGGCAAATTTTTGATACCTTAGGTTACATTATTGCGATTTCCGTGAGAATCTGTAATATTTTTGAAAATATAATATAGCCTGTGTTACTCGCTGATAATGAAGCTTTTGATAGGTGTTTTTTTTTTAATTTCTCCAGTATTTTTTTATTTTATCCGGTACAAACAAAAATACAAATTTTATCTTCATCACTACATAGTATAAAGCAAAGTCACTTTCCGCTTCCCGCGTCTGTATGTATGTATGTATGTTTGCTTATATCTTTAAAACTACACAACGGATTTTGATGCGGTTTTTTTTAATAGATAGAGTGATTCAGGAGGAAGGTTTATATGTATAATAACATGCTACCCGTGCGAAGCCGGGGCGGGTCGCTAGTAATAAATATAGTGTAGATTTATTTCAATTTAAAAACTTTCGTGTGTGGTACTCATTATGCATTAGTGTAGAGATTTTCTTCACATTTTATGATATTTTTTCGAAAACAAAGGTAAGTAATCCAGCTATCCGTACCCCGAACCTGTCGTCTCTCATGTATGCGTAAACAGCAATTTCGTCCAGTAATTTGTAGCATGCATTAGAGACGCCTTATCTTAACCGGTATTCCGGATGAACCGGGAGTAGGAGCCGGCTGTCCCGGGGACAAACAAACGGAGACATAAATCAACGTCAGCACAAGTTTATCGCGCCCGTCTCCCCCCGCAGACGCCGCGAGATCCCTAATGTGTTTGTTCTCTAGAATCTGCAGAAAAGAGTTTCCAACTACTATGCTGATAGGGGCTTAATTTTTAAAACAAAAGGTGCATTTCTCGGTTTCGTCTTGCTTTACTAACCCTCGGGCACAAAGAACTTGTAATATAACCTTTTTTGATGTGAAACATCTATAGCGGCGGGTCAAACCGGCTGTTGGCCAGGCGAGGCCCATCACCATACTGCCATGGCGACGCCGAGTCGCAAGCTACGACTGTCTGTCTGCTGTCACGATGTTTCAGATCGGCCAGGCGTCCCTCACATTTTTTTAATATCTATTTGTTTATTTACACTAATTTAAATGACTTTTACTTATCTTACGAGTATCATAAGTTGTATAAAAATCAGTACTGAACATAGACCTCCTTATAATGTGAAGACAAATTGTTTTGTGTTACATCTTCTACCTGCCTGTCTCTACATTATTTGAAACTGACTTCAAAAATGTATGTTCTCCATGCGACAGCAATGCATTTATATTGATAAAGGTGTTTTCTTTTCTTTTTTTTTATTAAAAGGTCTTCGTCGTCGCTGTAACTGATCTCACCTTTACTAAGTTTTTTAGTTTTCTTATTAAGGAGCTTTAAAATTATCCTGGAGTTAAAATTTATTCAGTATAACAACCAAAACCTTTTTTCTTGGATTGTAAATGGCGGTTTTCATCGTTTGTAT
Source organism: Hydriomena furcata (assembly GCA_912999785.1). Classification (NCBI taxonomy): domain Eukaryota; kingdom Metazoa; phylum Arthropoda; class Insecta; order Lepidoptera; family Geometridae; genus Hydriomena; species Hydriomena furcata. The sequence continues at coordinate 11,199,927 of OU538828.1, read as the reverse complement.
ATCCAGTTTATTTGTACTGCAGAATGTAAAGACAAGATTATAAACTCTGATGCTGATACTGGTTTTAAAGTCTATATCTACAGTTTTAAACTTCAGCAATGTCCTTGGGCCGTTGGCGTTGGTTGGTTACTATGAATAAATAGTAGCCATTCATTGTAACCCACCAACGGCATATTCTAGTTCCTTCATAATTTGTTTGTTTTAAAATGTACCATAGTGGCATCAATTTACAGTGTATTTCAGAACGGCATTTGCCCTGGTGGTTTCAGAAGCTACTTTCTAATTAAATCTTCTAGTTGAACTGGTTTCAAGGAGTCTTCAGGGAGATTGACGTAAAGACGATTGCTTTTTGATTAGTTTGTCTAAACGATAATTCACGGAATGGTAAGTACGTAGGTGTGGATTCATTTTCGCTGGGACGTATGTTTTGCATGATTTTCAAATATTGAATCCGAATCTACAGGGTGAAATCGTAAACACACGTCAAATTGATATGGGTGGTTCAGTATACGTAATAGTTTGGTTTCATGAAAAAATAATACACATTAAAAAAAAAAAACAACAACTGCAAAGGCATCTTATTACACTCGCAAAGTTTTGTGTACTTAGTTCAACTAAATTAACTTGATACTTTAAATGTTTTTTATCCGAATATTATTTTTTAAATATTTTAACAAAAAAAAACACTGATATTATGAACTTATCTGAATACATTGACTTTGTCTGCATCGTTTAAATTGATTACATCAGTTGTTGTTTTTTTTTTAAATGTGTATTATTTTTTCATGAAACCAAACTATTACGTATACTGAACCACCCATATCAATTTGACGTGTGTTTACGATTTCACCCTGTATATGTTGTAGGTTGAGAGCGCTGGTTGTGGGCACTTTAACAACATTTTAATTTGCTCAACTCTAACATTGTATTGTATTCAACATCATAACATGTTAATCATGTTTTTACAAAATAGCCCTTCTGTTCTGTCGTTTAAGCCTGATTGATTTTCATACATACAAACATCCTCACAAACTTTCGCATTTATAATATTAATAGCCGACCCGTGACAATCGTTGTTCTGTCAATTTTTTTTTTGTAATAATCTCATGGGAAAAAGCAATTTCAGGATGCTTCTTATTTTTTCCCTACAAACCTTGTACTGATAAAATAAATTACGAATTTTGGTAGAATGTGTATCATTCATTAGTCAAAACTGCGTTGCTATGAAGGCGAAATGTTTTTAGTCTGTGATGTCAGATTTGTTGCACACCAACGCCATCTATACCATAATCATCCTTTTTGCGTTTTTTTTATCATTTAGGGGTTGTTTTACGGATCATAAGTTCCCCCTTTATTTATTCTGATTTTTTATTTACATAAAACAGCAAATTTCATCTTAATCCGTTTTGTCGTTTATTTTTGACTAGCGACCCGCCCCGGCTTCGCACGGGTAGCATGTTATTATACATATAAACCTTCCTCCTGAATCACTCTATCTATTAAAAAAAATCGCATCAAAATCCGTTGTGTAGTTTTAAAGATATAAGCAAACATACATACATACAGACGTGGGAAGCGGAAAGCGACTTTGCTTTATACTATGTAGTGATAGTGATTAGAGAACAAACATAACAGCCTTATCACAAACTTTCGCATTTATAATATTCCTATTAGGTAGTAGAACTTCTTTCTAACAATAATGGCCACAATAATACCGACTAAATACCCCATTAAAACGATGGCGGTACCAGCCAGCCAGCATAGGCACAGGCACCTCTAATTTCAAAAGACAAGTTAAACGAAACTTAGCATAATTGGTAGTCTACGCGAAGAAAATTTGTGGTAACCCAAAGTACTCCAACTCTAATGGGACAATATCATTACAGATTTTATTTTCAAGGAAGCGCAGTAAAATAAAATGAAATAAAACCGGCCAAGTGCGAGTCAGACTCTTGCACGAAGGGTTCTATAAAACACGACAAAAAACATGTTTGTTGTATGGGACCCCCATTTAAATACTTATTTATTCTGTTTTTAGTATTTGTTGTTATGGAAGCAACAAAAATACATCATCTGTTAAAATTTCAACTGTCTATCACGGTTCATGAGATACAGCCCTGTGACAGGCAGACGGACAGACTCTTTGGGTACGGAACCCTAAAAAATAATAAATAGGGTCACAACTGTAATCCCCAAGTACGGTAGACATCCTCTCAGATATTTGAAGATGTCTAGAGGGGTTAGCCAGAGGCACGTCCAAACATTATATTTGGCACATGCCCACATTTTGTAGTAATTAGCATAAGAATACTAATAGGACAATATAATTACCTACAGATTTCATTTTCAAGTAAAATAGATGTTTCCAAGGGGAAGTAAGTTGGTAATTGGCTCCAAATACAATAGAATTTAAGGCATATTTTGGGGAAACAGCTTTAGGGGTTAATAATTAATGTAAATTATTGGTTACTGAAAAATGTGCCGTGTTGGCCGAGTGGGAGGTACCTCGACTTTCAATCTGAAAGTAATGAGTTCGAATCCCGTGCATTAATGGATTTTTCTATTCGAATATTGTATAATATGTGCATCAAAACACGTGCTTAGAACGGTGAAGGAAAACATCGTGATCATTTAGTATTCTTGTACGTATGGAATGCTAACTACTGCAAAATGTGGACATATGCCAAATATAATGTTTGGACGTGCCTCTGATTACCCCCACTAGACATTTTCAAAGGATGTAAGCGCCTGGTGATATGAGAAAAACTGCGTTGCTATGACGACTAAATGTTTTTAGTCTGTGATGTCAGATTTGTTGCACACCAGCACCAAAATCATTCTTTTTGCGTTTTTTTTATCATTTAGGGGTAGTTTTTCGGATTATAAGTTCCCCCTTTATTTATTGTGATTTTTTATCTACATACTACAGCAAATTTCATCTTAATCCGTTTTGTCGTTTATTTTTGATTAGGGAACAAACATAGCAGCGATATCACAATTTTTCGCATTTATAATATTATTAGGATTAGGATATTAGAATATCTTGGTGTTAGTTACCAATAACGTTTTTATAAAATTTACCTAAAATACAAGTACCTAGTTCAGGTCTGAGTAGGCACATATTCAAGATGAAAAACCTATTGGAATATTGCTCCCAGAACAGCTGACAGTTTGCAAGAGCAAATTAGAACCCTGATAGTGTTACCCGCCTCACCTCATAAATCAGAATTTCAAACGCAATAACCACTACAAACTAGATGGTGTTTGTAACTTGCCGCATACAATATGGGGTAAGGCTTCTATGTGTATATAGTACCTAACTGAGCGGGAAATTTTAGTTTTTTTGTATGGGCCGAGTCTACCCGGTTAAGACAGAAAAAGTGATAAAACCGTATTATCTTGGAAACCATCAAACTTAAAAAGAAACTGTCTTTTATTTATGTAGCTAGTATGATTATCTAACGAATTATATAGTAATAAACTGTTTAGCTATTCATAGTTTTGAGTAAAAACGAAATTAGTGCTTTGGAAGAGACAACTTTGGAAAATAAATCTATCGAGAAAAGTTTCACTAATTTTGTTTCTGTCTATAATTTGTCTAGATTAAATCCTAAAGTTATCTTTGCCATCAAAAACAAAACGATATGTTTTGCGGTTATTGAGAAAAAACGAATCGCATTCATCAAAAAAATGTATTACTCGAGTTAAAATAACCAATACTTTTTTGAATTTCGTTTGTCTGACCTCACAGCTTAGTTGATAGTAACTCTGTTCTTTGGCGCTATACATAGGGGGCGGATTTGATACCCACTCACAACAAATAATTATTTGTGTTGAAGGGGCAACATCTATGGTTTTTGTTCTGTTTCAAGGTGTTATAACTATAAGACAAGTATACATTTTATAAGCTAATACGGTTCATGTAATCCAGATATGCATTAGTAGGCTATGTGAAATGTCCAACAATATTTATTAATATCTTCCACAGTGTTTTAAGATTTATTTAATTACTTTTAAGTCATCGCTTAAACTAGAAAAGATATTCGTTATACCTGAACATATCATTTTTTCTTCCACACAACATGTTGGTAAATATGTTGCGAAAGGATTTGGCATAAGTTATACAAACATAAAATAAAAAACACAGTCTTCTTTTTGCCTATTGTTGTTTCGTCAATTCTAGTCTAACTGCAAAAAAAAACATGATACCGACCCGCTTCATCGCTCCGCTCATCGTTCAGCTTATAATAAACCGCAGCCTTAGATAAGTCCTAAGGGAGGACCGATGCCAAGCTCTCACTACCTTCGGTTATGGACCGACCCCTTCTACTTCGCAAATCGCCTCATAAAATAATCGTAGCTTCAACTGAGTTCTCACATACATACCTACTTTCTCGTAGGTATGCATGTGAGAACTCAATTTAAGTTGAGCACAACTATACAAGTCTTTAATTTGCAATACACTGGTGAGGTTGCGATTCATGAAATCACTTGTACCAAAAAATCTTGGTGGCTGTAGGAGGTATTTCGACTTTCAATCCGAAGGACGTGGATTCGAATGCCGGCCGTACATCAGTGAATTTTTCTATATTTTGATAAGCAGTATTATGCTTACAACGGTCAAGGAAAACATCGTGAGGAACCATTTAGTATCTTGTAAGCGGCGATGGGCTTGCAACCTGTTAAAATGTAATGCTTTGGACGTGCCTCTGATTAACTCTGAGAGGATCTCTGACTGAAGATCTGAGAGGTCTACCGTATTTGGGGATTAAATAAATAAATAAATAAATATTGGCGGCCTTTACACACAGCGCCATCTAGTCCCAAACTAAGCAAAGCTTGTATTATGGGGACCAGATAACTGATAGAATACTTATATACTTTTTTTTTGTAAATACATACTTATTATACATATTAACACCCAGACACAGAACAAACATCTATGTTCATCACACAAATATTTGTCCTGGGTGGGGATCGAACCCACAACCTACAGCACAGAAGGCAAAGTTACTACCAACTGAGCTGTGTGTCCTTTATTTTTATTTTTTTGCATTTCTTGTACCAGATTTAAGCGCATACAAAATCAGATACATTAGTACCAGCGCACGTTTGACCCGCTTTACGAGTGTTCAGATGTGAATATTACATCAAAATGTATTTCATTTGATACAGAGACCTTTACAGCTCAGTTAGTGGTTGTGGGTTCGACCAAGGAACATTTTTGTATGATGAATAAAAATTCTTGTTTTGTGTCTGGGTGTTATAATGTATTACAAGTATGCATTTTAATTAACAAAAAATAATAGGTATATAAATATTCTTTCAACTATCTAGTTTCTATGGTATAAACTTTGGTTAGTTTAGGTTGAATACCAATATACAAACAACTACCTTTTACCCTCAACTTCGTCGGGGTAGATTCACGACATTTTTGTAAAACACTAAAATAGTAAATATCATAAGAACATTTTGGATAAAAAAGTAGCCTATGTCCGTCAGAAAACTTTAAGCTATCTCTATATGAAATTTCATCTCAATCGGCTCAGCAGTCTGACTGTGGTAACGTCACAGACACACAGATAGAGTTACTTTCGCATTTATAGTATTTGTATAGATTAAAAAAGCGGTCAAGTGCGAGTCGGACTCGCGCACGAATGGTTACGTACTATAATCTATACAAAACGGCAAAAAAATCGCGTTTGTTGTATGGGAGCCCCACTTAAATATTATCTTTATTCTGTTTTTAGTATTTGTTGTTAACAGAAATACATCTGTGAAAATTTAAACTGTCTAGCTATCACGGTTTATGAGATACAGCCTTGTGACAGACAGACGGACAGCAGTCTTAGTAATAGGATCCCTAAAAAGTAATAAAAGTGAATGTGTCTTAGTCCAGAGTTTTCTTCGAAGAGGGCCTAGCCCAGTTCGCTGTCCTGGTGGTGTAATTCAGGTCTGCATAGCTTTATTGGAGCTTTCAAGGACGGAATACTGATTTGGAATTTGATGAGGCAGGTGGGTAAATTGGAATCATGTAAATCCGCCCTTGGCGCAACTAAGTAAATTGATATCAAGGCTGATTGAAATTTCACTTGAATCAGATTTAATATTTTACAGTTTTAGAAAACCAAATAAAAGATGGATGGAATATTAGAATTGGTTCCTAAATTATTTAATTTCGCTCCTTTTAGTGGTAAGACTACCCATATTGTGCAGTTTCCATCATTGTTTTTCTTTTAGGCTTCATAAGCCTTTTCACTAATCCATTGATCAAAATCCGGAAGTTTGTGAAGATGTTTGTGTTTGTGGTTAAATCACGCCCAAACGACTCAACGGATTTAGATGAAACTTGTAATATACATAGCTAATGTGCTGGAATATCATATGCCATCAAAAACATAATTTGTAAAAAAGCCAAATCTCGCAACTCGTAAAAAGTTGTGAGATCCATGTAATACCAAGTCGGTTAATTTATTCAGTCCCTACTTAAGGGTCATTCTGTTTTAAGTTATTACGTATAGGTTAGCTAATTACTACCGTGCCCTCAGATAGGATATCTTTTATCCAGGTACCATGCGAAGCCGCAGGCGGAAGCTAGTATACTACACAGTTGTTATGTCGAACGTCATTTAGGAACCTCAGCTGAGGCAGAGCTGGCTCGGCATTTTTACCGTTTGTAATAAATTAATAATTCCTCTGCCAATATTCCTTATTCCCCGTTTCTACCGAAGAATTAATTCGTTTCCTGAATGTTGTTTATTTTCATATCCCTTCAGTAAGTAAATAATATCCTGCCATCCGTAGCTTTGTGCACCCAAGACAACTGCTCCCAAACTAAACTAAACGAAAACGAATCGTTATCGAAAAAGTATATGAATAACTGAATCAACGAGTTTTTTTACAATTACAACTATATCTACAGCAAATTTCATCTTAATCCGTTTTGTCGTTTAGGATTGCTAAGGCACAAACATACATACAAACTCACAAACTTTCGCATTTATAATATTATTAGGATTATTAGGATATTAGGATTGGTAGGATTCCTAGCCACTTGTCTAGAGCCGGGAACAGGCAGCGTTAGTAACGATTATAATGTATTTCATTCGAAGTGATTATTAATCAAAGTTGTGTTGTGCTCATTAACAGCCGGAATCGTAGGTCCGTAGGTTTTAATAAAGGAGGCACGCCATTTCGGATGGGTAAATCTCTTGCTTGTTGGCGCCAGTTTCGATAAAACACAGACTGTTGTGCCAAGGCGCCATGCCAAGCAAGTTTTGCACCCTCTCTTTCTAACCTTCGACGTTCGACAGGGATGGTGAGTTTGTGCATCAACCCGGTTTTGGATAATTTATATTGATCCTATGCCTTCGAATTATATTATATAAGATCACTTTACTTATTTGGAATTTTAATGAAGATCACGACGCTTAAAGTTTACCTTTTCTTAATAGTTGAGAGAACTACAAAATTTTAGTTTGTTGTCTTCGGTACTTGTTGTAAAAAACATATTTATAGAGGAGGCTGGGCTCCATCAGATTCCAAATGACCTCATTTGTTGAGTGTTCATCCAGATGCTCATTTTTATTAGCAAAAAATGGAAAGAAAAAGTTATTACCTATGTCAAAAAGATTGATTCTTCGAGGTGGAATGCAGCATTAATCATGTTACGACTTCAAGCAGTGAAACAGAGAATACTGACACCATTAATTCGTTTACTGGTTGTTTTTCGGACACTCTTTTCAAAGTAACACTGTCCTTTGCGAAAAGAGCGCATCTACATTTTTTTCCATGATTGAGTTGGCTTTCTAAATTAAATTTTGACCAGCAGATCAGATGCGCGTTTTTTGCTGATCACAGTGGTAGATGCCTACTACTTTTTTTCCATACTGACTTTGTTCACTTTTAAGAACAAGCTATGAGTTAAAATCACCATCAGATGCTTTATTGCATCTGATTCTTTATTGCCAACTTATTCCTAAATAAACCCACGTTTCAGAGAACTAAATAAAATGATTCGCCCAATCTAAAAGTCAAGGGACAATATTAGTTTTTAAGTTTTATGAAGTAACTATTAGTCCTACATTATTATAATTTAAATGGGACCAACTTGGGACTATTCTCTACACAATAGAAAAAAAACATTTTATCGGATCACTCGGTAAAAAGATATATGCGTGGTCATAAAATAAAAAAAACCGGTCAAGTGCGAATCCGACTCGCGCACGAAGGGTTCCGTACCTCTATCTAAAGAAAACGGCAAAAAAACACGTTTGTTGTATGGGAGCCTTCCTTAAATATTTATTTTATTCTGTTTTTAGTATTTGTTGTTCTAGCAGCAACAGAAATACATAATCTGTAAAAATTTCAACTGTCTAGCAATCACGTTTCATGAGATACAGCCCTGTGACAGACAGACGGACAGACAGACAGACAGACGGACAGCGAAGTCTTAGTAATAGGGTCCCGTTTTTACCCTTTGGGTACGGAACCCTAAAAAACGCGTCGACTTACAACGTCTTCCGTTTTTTGTCAGTTAAAAAGATGTAAGTAGAGGTATTTTTACATAAGACGGTACAACAGTTGTCTCACTGATCCATTCACTCAATTCATAGACAGCTAAGTAGGTAAATATAATTATAAGCTGGTGTAAGCAAGGCCATAATAATATTCTACTAAAAGCTTCCCAACAAGCCGTTCTGTCTGGGCTTTTATCGCTTCCTTCAAGTTGGCGTGACCGCTTTAATGAGCGGAGAAGCCTACTAACGCCACAGAATAACAAGTAGTATCTGCTAATGTGCTAAAACTATGTGCATTAAAATCAACCTTATGATTTTGAGTATTTGCAACATGATTCGCGCTCTTTTTTTTTAAAGCACGTATTTTATTATATTAGAGAATTATTTTTAGGGTTCCGATACCAACCAAAATGGTGAAACGGAATCCTCATCATCCGCTACGGAAGTCAACTTGAACTTCATGATTATTAATTTATTAGTTTCTCCCCACGGCTTCGCACGCATATTACTCGAATAAAATGTAGACTATGTCACTCGGTTCATGAAAAATCTCTACAAAAAATCATGTCGCTCTGTCACTGCGAGAAAGAAAGACGAACCAACAAATCACTTCTGCGTTTATAATTAGTAAGGACTAGCAGGCGCGCGACAGTCGTTGTCCTGTCCAAATTCCAATAATTGCATCGAGTAACGCAGGTTACACGCTATGACGACTGATGTCAACACTGATTTCAGATTTTTGCACACTAGCGCCATCTATACCCAAATCATCCTTCTTGCGTCTTTTTATTATTTTGAAGAGTTTTTTCGGTTTATAAACAACCCTATTGTTTAATTCTGCTAACATTGTACATATATATACGTTAAGTTTTATCTTAAGGGGCTGTATGTCGACGATTGCTCTTTTTCGAAACGAAAAAAGAAATACTTCTGAACAAGCCACATCTCCTATTTTTATAAATATATTACTTCAGGTTCCTACCTAGATTTCTATTAAGCTGAAAACATAATAGCAGAAACTTTTCACGATAAAGATGTTATTTCAAAATGATACGTTTTCGAATTTATGATCGAAATATTTTGATACCTACTATTAAAATCAACTTGTGATTTATTGTTAAAGGTAGGTAATATGTAGATCTAGATTTCTATTAGAATAGGTTTTTGATAAGTAATTATACATAATTTATATCATTAATTTATTCGAAAAGCAAAGGCGGACAAAGAGAAAATGGTTATTGAGGGGTGGGTAAAGCTACCCCTATTACTTGCCTACGTAGGTACCAGCAACGCGATCTCATAAAAACTGTCGATAATATTTACGATACGCATACGCCATCTAGAGCTTGCCGTTGTTAACTGTCTTTGTCGTTTCTGCCGCGGTTTTAGTAACTGGCAGCGCCTTAAGATGTGTGGTCATTAAGGCTTGATTGACTATCAAACATACAAACATCCTTACACTTTCGCATTTATAATATTATTAGGATATACGAGTATATAAGGATAAGAATAAACAAGTGCTTGTCTTTTGTTTCAGGTAAACCACACGACCTGCAACCGCACCGCAGTTTAATAACCCTTGTATCAGCAACACACAACACACTCTTCTCAACTACCTAAAGTTCCTACCTACGAAATGCTATTCTTGGTAATATCCTTGGTTCTGAAAATACGACGTCGCCGTAAAAACGGATGATAAACTTTATTTTACTTGAATTGGTCACGAAAAGCGCAGCATAAGAAAGCCAGCAAATGGGTTGACGCTTCTGAGGTGTGGCCGACTGAAATGCAAGAGGGTTTGATCCCCAGATAGCATTATTGTTTGGAATATCTGCAAGTATTTGTTCTGTCTGCTGTTGTAGTACATTGTACTCGTAGTTTCTAATACCCACTATTTTTGAAGTGAAACTTCTATATAGATATACCCCCGTATTACCCGCGTGGAGGGGGTAGACGATATATCGCGTGGTGAGAGGGTTTCACTTCGACTATTATGTGTCCCAGCACACATTTCACTTCTTTTTTAGGGTTCCGTACCCAAAGGGTAAAAATGGGACCCTATTTTAGTAATAGGGTCCCATTTTTACCCTTTGTCTTTACTTCGCTGTCCCTCTGTCCGTCTGTCTGTCACAGGGCTGTATCTCATGAACCGTGATAGCTAAACAGTTGAAATTTTGAAAACAGTATAAAATAAATATTTAATTAAGTCCCATACAATAAACTTGTTTTTTTTATAAATAATGGTACAATTCGTGCGCGAGTTCGACTCACACTTGGCTGGTTTCTATATAAATAGCACATATTGATATTTTTCTAATAATTAGTCCTACCACAAAAAAACATCTCATCACCCGAGTGGACTGTTAGATTGATTGTTTGTATCACGATAAGCACCTCTGGCGGTCTATTTGCGAACCATGATTCTTCATACGAAAATCGTCTCACAGATGGCAATCTATGCCGTCATCTCTTCCACTCGAGTCTCAAAAATATCGAAAAGACTACGTGATATTTTTGTTACATTACGGTAGGAATATTTATAAGTCTGCTCGTTTTGCGGAAATGTTCAAAGCGAGATATGATTATGGCACGTCGTTCGAAGGCACCTAGACGTTTGAAAGCACATGTCCCAAACTACAAACTTGATATCAAAATACATGGCTAAAGTCGAAGTGGGTCGCGTATTCTGTCTCGAATTGAGTTAGACAAGTTTCTTTCAATGGAGCGTTCGAGCACACTACGGAGAAGGGGCTGGACCGCATCAGTCATTGTCAACAAAGTTTGTCGCACGGCAATGTTTGTTGTGTACTTAGTGCTATTAGCACTAGTTCCTGGCCTTGCGGGCCACTAGCAAGCCGAGAAGTTAATATTGAGGATAATTTACTGGCCTCATAGCTCAGTTGGTAGTCTGCCTTCTGTTGTGTAGGTTGTGGAGTTCGATCCCCACCCAAAACAAGTATGTGTGTGATGAACATAGATGTTATAATATACCATTATCTTTTACATATTCCTATGGTAGTATGAATTTACACAAAAGAAAGGTGTATAAGCATTTATCAGTTATCTAGTAGTCTAGTATAGGCTTTGCTTACTTTGAGACTAGATATTTTTACCTGACTCCAGCTTAAAACAGGAGGGTTATGAGTTTAGAAATGAGTCCAGTACTTTTTAGTTTATCCATTACAAACAAAAATACAAATTTTACATCATTATAGTTATGTAAATATAACTGGTATTTGGATAACTCGCTAGCCATTAGACAATGTCATCACTAGTGCTGAGAATACAGAACTTGCAGTGGTGTCAAATGCGATGTACCAGCACAAGGTTGCATTCACACAGAAAGCTACCATCAGGAACGAAGTGTTGCTTCAAAAATGTAGCTTTAAAGACTTTTACAAGGCATATCGTTTTAGGCCTTCAATCGGAAAGGCAAACTCATTGGTAAGTAGTTAGAAAGCATACCTACACGCCTAGCATGAGCACCCAAAAAAATTTAAAATATTTTACAAGAGTATAGTATAGACAATAATATTATTTTGTGATAAAAGCAGCGATTTTTTTCTACTGTTTGATAACGGCAATCGAATGAACAAAAAAGATATGTCTACACTCGCCTCGACTAAAATTTCGCTATTCGCTATTTTCTACATCCGTGTATTTTTTGTCTATTCTTTCGTAGACAAAACAAATTCTCGAGTGAATATGCTAGGTTTTCTGCTGATGATATGTACAAAGGAATAAGCACCACACTGAGACGTCCCTTTCTGTATAAGTTGGTCTATACTGAGAGACGCTTGGTAAATATTGAACGCAACACAGTTTATACAGGCGCCGGTCTCCGAGACGTAGACAAGTCCATTCTAAACAGATTTCAAAAATCTTAAAGTGAGGGTCGGCACTTATAAATGTATAATATTGTTTTAAATATACCTACTGAAATTCCTAATATATGATTTAAAACGTACCGCACATACCTCTCGCTAAATTTAAATTATGATATTAGATTTACACTCGCGTACGAGTCGCGAGACGAGAGTGTGAATAGACGCACGTGGCTCTCCTCGCGCCTCTCTCCTTTACCATCGATCACGCGAGGTGCGAGCCGAGACACGAGACGAAGCACGAGGCGAGAGTGTAAATCTAGCATAACAAAATAATTTTAGTTCTAAAAACAAAAGTAGTATAATAAATTATGCCCAAACTCCAATATGCCTACAAACAAATAAACCAAACATATTATGTCAAATAATATTATGACATTTGCAATTATACCAAAAATAGTGCATCATACGAATAATGCGGGTGGAGCTGGTTTTGAGTGTTCCAACACTCACTACCAGTATTGAGGTCCCAACCACTAACCACAAACCACATTCGTTTATATCAAAGTGCTGAGAGGTAGACAGATCGACCCATGAAGTCCGGCCACGTCATTGATCTCAAAACGTTCGCCATCCGCACAATTATTGTAGTAGTAATCCCTTCGCCAGGAGGTTAAAATTACAATGTATAATATTATAGGGGCGCATAGAGAGGGGAAGTCCGATGTTGACGAATAACGATTTGTAAGGAGATGTAGCAAAAAATATTTTGCTTTTAAAAGCGTCGTGTTTTTAGATCCTCGCCAAAAAGTTTATTTACACTCGAATAATCCGTTGAGGCGGGTTTTTATCCAGTATTTCGTACATTACGCAAAATTTTAATGAAAAACGGAGAAAGGTCTTTCTTTCTTGCGACTTCAAAATGAAGAAGGAGGTTATGAGACTAATATTATAGATGCGGAAGTTTAGATATTTGTTACATTGGTTGTTACTTATTCTCGTCGTAACCGCTGAACCGATTTTAATGAAATTATTATGTGTATAGACATAATTAATATACTCGTATAGTGTAATTTTAGTGAAATTTGTTTTGTTGTCAAATTCACGTATTGTTTTTAGCAATTAATGTTAAAGTGGGGTTACGAACATCGATGTTTGTCAAAAGTAATGACAGTCGTTCCATCGTTCGACCTTAAGTCGAAGCGATGTATCTTTGGCACGATAATTATTACGATATATCGTTTATCGGTTTGCGAGTAGACCCTCTGTATCTTAATATAAAACTCTTGCGTTACCTGACTGACTGCCGTCTGACTGATTGATTGATTGATCTATCAACGCACAGCCTAAACCACCAGTGGTTATGGACAGCCATAGGAACTTGAAGTTTGGATAGTGTATTCCTTTTGGTAAGTCAATAGAGGTGCACTAAGGAACTCCCAAAATTCAACCTTTAAAACGAGTAATAGATGTTTTTGATGAATGCAGAATCGTTTTTTCTCAATAACTGCAAAACATACTACAGTTTTGTTTTTTATGACAAAGACAACTTAAGGATATAATCTAGATAAATTATAGACAGAAACACGATTGTTGAAACTTTCCTCGATAGATCTATTTTCCAAAGTTGGCTCTTCAAAAACACTAGTTTCGTTTTTAATCAAAACTATGAATAGCTAAATAGTTCATTTTTATATAATTCGTTAGATAATCATACTAGCTAAACAAATTATATACAGTTTCTTTTTAAGTTTGATGGTTTTCAAGATAATGCAGTTTTATCACTTTTTCCGTCTTATCCGGGTAGACTCAGCCCATACAAAAACCAAACATTTCACATATTTTATCACCATAAGGGGATGCGGAGATTAAAGTGTCGAAAATAACTTCAAGTGAACCAAGTCGCGAGGGTTTCCACTAGTTATATGATAATCTCATATCAAAAGCTTGACCCCGCAATCTTGAAACCTTGAAAGTAGACGCAGAATATTGCACCGAACGAAACGGCAAAATGAAGAGGATAAAGTCCATGAAAGATGTACTTCATTTTCTCGGATCATCCTAGTGCACCGGCTGGCTTATTGATTGCGTCCTGACTCCCTAAGTCCCGGTAGCTTTAACCACGTAATCCTAGGATTAGTGCGGGACGTACAACCACACGCCGGATTGTAGTACAAATACGGTTTATTTTTTACACTCATTTGAACAATGTGCCCTTCGGCTGTCTCTTTATTACGTTACAGGCTCTTTGATTCTGATCTTGTCGTTGGTTCTTACTTGGTCCTATTTGATTTTTGCATATCGGTAGACACCTGTTTTGGCTCTTCCCTAAATTTTCATGGAAAATTATAGAAACACATTGTTTTTCACAAATAAATATATACATTTCATATGCCGATTTACCTTAAAAGAGTAACTAAAACAAAATATAATTGATCAATTATTATAAGTGATCGTCTAAGATCAAAAAGAACCCCTTTTCTTAAATAGAAAGTTGAGTGTGGTGTCATTAGAGAGAGTTAAAATTTAAAGGGTTTGATCCTTTGTGTGCTAAAAAATAAATAACGAAAATCAACCCCTAAGAGCGTGCAGCAGGGGTAGAAAATAATAATTACACGAGACGCGAATTAAGCCGCAACGATTTCTCCTAGTTAAATAATAAATAAATAAATTTTGGTGGACATTATCACTTATCACACAGCGCCGTCTAACCCCTGACTAAAACAAAGCTTGTACTTTACGAACTAGATAACTGATAAAATACCTAAACACATTTTTGTATATACTACTATAACAAACATCTATGCTTATCACACAAATGTATGCCCTAAACTACAGCGCATAAGGCAGAGCCACTACCAACTGAGCTGTAAGGCCAGTCAAAGTTGGTTAGATATATTATTATATATTGTAGGTGTACCCTGCAGATGACTAACATAATGATAACATATAGACCTACCACATTTCGCTATTCAATTTCACATGTCATCACCAAGCGTGCGGCTTACGGTAATTTCAATAATCGTGGCATATCAATCAATCTATTGTAATCTTCAGATAACAATGAATACGTTGAAAGGGAGCCGTTGATGATCCGAATATTATCAGTCCCGAATCAATAGCTTCAGCTATTCAGAGATTACAGAATATGTTGTAGTCGCTGGGTAATTTGAATTCGGTATATAGAGTAGGCTTTATAATGAGCATGAAGATAGGTAATGGTGTCGATGGTTTCATTATCCTCAACTGACCTGAAATGACTGAACTAAAAATGTAGCGTTTCTTTCTAAATAATAAAATCAATTGCCGATAAAGGATCATCACTTAAAAAAGGCTCAACCGAAGCTGATTTTTGTTGTGATGGTAATAAATATTCGAGAAAAACTGAAAGAGCTTTTTGCTATGGAATTATTAAAATTTCTACAGAAAGTCTGTCGGGTCACCTAACTAGATCAACAAAAACAAGGACAGCTATAATTTTAGCCCTGTCAAATTAAGTTCTTTCAGCAAAATACAATAGGATTTAAAAATCTCACTTAAAAAACACGTTACTGTACCTAAGATTGACGGCGGGAGCTAAATAAAGACGCCATCACTACCTAATATTTTCCCAGTAAATTCCTTAAATCTGGGTTTACAGTGAGTAATTGTTCCGCCGTCTAGATCCTCCCTATCTCACTATCTATCAACGAAATCTCTTCTTCCAACTGACCCTGGTATTTTAAATCGTTCCTTATTTTCCTCAATCACAACGTATAATTTTACTGTTGTTGTTATCACGATTGCTGTCGATTTGATAGAGCGACCTCAACTTAAGTGGTTACTTAAGATACGAGTGTTTTTCTGTGTTACTTGTGTCGAACTGAGTAACCGAATACTCCATCTCGGGATTACGCGACACAAATTCCTGCGGTGGTGGAATTTAGATTCCGATCTCAGCCAGTAATCGGTGGGGGTTCTAAGCGTTGTTTTAGTAATATGTCTTTATCTTGGTGGCGGGGAGACGAGTGCCCGGCTAAGGGTGAGTTTCCACCTACGCGGAACTGTGCGGAGCGGATCAAACACAGCGCTTGACATTTGAAACACGAATAATTGAGCGCTGTCATTAGTCCGCTCTGTACAGCTTCGCGTAGATGCAAACGCACCCGCGGCTAAAAAGAGCTGCAGGTTCCATCCCCGCCACTAGGACAATATTGCAAATATTTTTGTAATATTTGACTCCGAACCTCTGAAACTCTTTATAAATAAATAAAATAAATAATAAATATTGGCGGACTTTACACACAACGCCATCTAGCCCCAAACTAAGCATAACTTGTACTATGGGAACCAAATAACTGAAGGAATACTTTTTTTTGTAAATACATACTTATTATACATAATAACACCCAGACACAGAACAAACATCTATTTTCATCACACAAATTTTTGCTTTGGGTGGGGATCGAACCCACAACATGCAGCGTAGAAGGCAGAGTTACTACCAACTGAGATGTGAGGATTCAAGGATCTTAGCGCTTGGAATCAGTCGTGATACTATTTATTACAATACCAACTGGTTTTACCGCGATTTTTTCCTTTGCCGTTTTAAGTAGCTATGTACGCGTTGCGGTCAGGATTTCAAACACGGCCCTCCCGTTTCCATGATGAACATGGTCTATAGTTGAAAACCACTATCAATGCTCATAAATTTTGAAGGCTTCTCTCGATTTCCCTGGGATCCCATCATCAGATGCTGACTTGGTGGTAATGGGACCACCTCGAAAGTATAGTAGGCTTTCAAATAAAATAATAATTTTATAAATCCGTCCACAAACGCCGGAGTAATTGAGTAGCATACACACAAAAAAAAACAAAAAACATACATGAAGTCGGTTAAAAATAGTCTTTATCTGTATGACCAAGCGCAGTGTTTATTTCAATCTGCGTAGTGGTATGTTTCCCTTTGGTCATGTCATGTACTCGTATTACGCAAAGGTCTACTCCGAAACCTGTCCTCAATAAAGCCAACTAATGACTAAAATATTCAGACCAGATGTGGGCAGTTTTATAGCCGCAAAGGCGTACAAAAATAGGTTCCCGTTATGCATCAAAGCCATACCCACTTCCATATAATATTATTGACACCCCTTCACGCTGTTGACCTAGATACTTACTCCTTGTGTATTCGGCATTGTTTCCGCAGCCTCCGAAAACTCAAACTCATCTTCAACAAGATGCTAATTAATAATATGAATAATTCCCTTGTACAAACTTCTGTATTGATAACCCATGGTGGTACTGTAATAGAGGGAGAAAGAGAGAAAAAAACCGGCCAAGTGCGAGTCGGACTCGCGCACGAAGGGTTCCGTACCATTAATCTATAAAAATCGTTTGTTGTATAGGAGCCCCACTTAAATATTTATTTTATTCTGTTTTTAGTATTTGTTGTTATAGCGGCAACCGAAATACATAATCTGTAAAAATTTCAACTGTCTAGCTATCACGGTTTATGAGATACAGCCCTGTGACAGACAGACGGACAGACAGACGGACAGCGAAGTCTTAGTAATAGGGTCCCGTTTTTACCCTTTGGGTACGGAACTCCAAAAACGGCAAAAAAATCACGTTTGTTGTATGGGAGCCCCACTTAAATATTTATTTTATTCTGTTTTATTCTGTTGTTATAACAACAGAAATACATAATCTGTGAAAATTTTAACTGTCTAATAGCTATCACGGTTCATGAGATACAGCCTTGTGACAGACAGACATATAACGGAGTCTAAGTAATAGGGTCCCGTTTTTACCCTTTGGAACCCGGAACCCTAAAAACGCATTAGTTTTTAATTTATCAAATTAAATCGTCAGTCTAGGATAAACCTTTGGGTACAGAACCCAAAGAAACGGATACTTTTAACCGAACTCACTTTCAAAACTTTCGTGAGTGGTACTTTACAAATTATAATACAATATATTTCTACGTGAGTAATTTCCGTGTTTTCTCTTAGTGTGTTTTAACCTAATTGCTCAAGAGGAGGGTAATATAATGTATTAATAAATTTTCATACTTTGTCATTCATACAATAACTACGATTAAAATTATGCGCCTCGGCAATTTCCGTTCATCAATGATACACTACCAAAGCTGAACTAATGTTTAATCTAGAGATCTTACAACATTCTTTGAGCTCGTTAGTAACTGACGATGCACGGGCATTGGTAGTTGTACTAATTCGGAAACACAAAACGTACCTTCGTGCTTCGGTTTTTAAGTGTGATCACGTAGCATGTAGCCTAAACGGCACAATGAGTTATGATAAATAAGGTGTCATTCGATTCATCGATCACGAGAGTGACATTGAATATATAATAATAATAATAATAATAATAATAATAATCATTTATTTGTAACTAAATATTTTTGAAGTACAGTATTATACTTAAATACACTATTCAAAAACAGTATAAAGTGTCAAGATATCTTATTTAACTGGAACCAAATTGCGTACCAGAGACTTGCGTGGAAGATGACAGCATAGTCACCCTCTGGTGGAATGGTGAGATACGATGTTTGTTTGGAGTAATAAATAAAAATAAAATAAATAGGATCACGACTGTAATCCCCAAGTACGGTAGACATCTTCTCAAATCTCCACACGCTTAGATCCTTTGAAGATGTCTAGTGGGGGTAGTCAGAGGCACGTCCAAACATTATATTTGGCACACATTTTGCAGTACTATAGTTCTCAAAGTGACAGATGGATGCACTTATCGCGATTTGAAAAATCGATGGCATAGGTCACCATAAATGGTGACAATCTGTATCTCCTGTCACGTCCCACTTGAGCCTCTGGTAGAGTCGCTGCCAGGAAAGTAAACCCCAGTTCACTATCTTAGCCTTCATTGGAAATTGACTTTTCGGCGTTAAAATTGACATGAATATTTATGAGCCATCCCTTTTTTCGTTCCGCAGTCAAGACTAACTTTCCCAAGGCTTTCCAAGTAAATTGACGCCTTTTATAATGATAATACCAAAATATTACAGATATGTTTTTCTGTTCCTATTATATTAAAAGGAAGCAAGAGTTGCAAACTAGAGAAATATTTGTGTGTTGGATGTTAAGAGGAATAGTCTTGAATTTTTGCGCGTTTCAATAAATAATTATGGAAGGAGATTATACTGTGTTTTTTATAAGTATGTACTTGGATTAGTATATTCCATCTTATAGACCAATGTTTAGGTAGTATCTACAATAAGTATTATTATAAAGAGATAAAATGTATTTTTTTACGTAATAAATGAACTACTAAATAAATTTTAAAAATTATTTCACCATTCTAAAGCTACATTAACATTGAGTAACCTAGGCTATATAATATTTTCATAAAGATTAGAAGTAACTACGAAAATTGTAATAGTTTCACCTATCAAACATTTGCCTATATTTTTCCTACAACCCGTACAAAGCCGGGGCGGACTGCTTGTACCATGATTGTATTAAGTACTAGCAGACCCGGGACAGACGTTGTCCTGTCAAATTTCTATAATCACATAGAGTAACGCACGTTGCTATGACGACTGATGTCAGATTTTTTGCACGCCAGCGCCATCTATACCAAAATCATCCCTTTATCGTTTTTTTATGATTTTGGGGATGTTTTTCGTATTTTAAAGTAGTCTATTTTTTATTCGGGTATTATATCTACATCTACAGGAAATTTCATCTTAATCCGTTTTATCGTTTAGGCCAGATTGAGGCACAAACATAAATACAAACTCACAGACTTTCGCATTTATAACTATAGATTTTAACACGGGTGCTTATCGCGTAATTAGACATTAAATCTGCCCGCGACCGTGGCTATTCTAACATAGCCGAAACGTCGGGAAAATAAATTAAAGGTAACGTGATAAACACCCGTGTTAAAATCTATAGCTATCTCTACTAATCATGATAGTTTTAAAAATAATTTCGCATTTATTTTATAAAAGGATTTACAAAAAAAAATCGTGCTCAAAGCAGATCACGCAGAAGTCTTGAGTCATACAAAGTAATTGCAATCTTTGAAGCTTGCGCCATCAGTTCTCCAGCAAAAAGATTTTCATCCAATGGGGAATGTGAAAATGTAAATTTATTCGAAGGCACAATGGTTGTTTGGCGTTGCAAAAACTGCGGGGGCTAATGGCGGGCGACATGCTCTCCTTGGATTACGTTTCGTACATACCACGCGATTAATTTTAAGGAATAGGTTCTTTATAATGTGCATTTCCACGCTGTGCATTTGTGAATATATGTGAGTATACTCACTCAGTTTTACCGTGTTTAGGAAAACTAACATAAAATTATTAAAAAACGTCGGTAAAATCGTGCTGTAGCTGAAAACACCGATTCTTTACAAATGAGGCTAAACAAATTAAAATCGAACTAAAACTTTTTGGAGTTTACTCCTTAAGAAACGATTTGAGTTATAAGGCCCGGTACGGAAATTTTATGAGGAGTAAAATCAAGTGTAACACGAAAAGTTGAGGCGTTACGTAGAAAGAGACAAACATATATATCTGTAGATAATAATTATGGCATCCCTCTCTAGCGCGCTAACTTTCAAGCGCGTAGGCGAGATGAAGATATTATTAGCGAATAGCTGGAATATCGTTCACTATACTTTGACCTATGAAAGCAAGTTTCGAACACTTTAAAACTAGAGTAATAAGGTTGAGTTTCGTCTACACAATTTGAGAATTGTATTATGTTACATTGGTATTCCAATGTATTATTTAAATTGCTATACTTACAACACCAATGTAGAATAACAGGTAGTTTGTATACAAGGTATATAGTTTACCGGGTAGGTACCTACCCCGTGATAAGGACCTACTTATAGTTTACTAATCGATCGAAATTATTATGTAGGTAGTTTATAGATACATATTTCGTTTGGCAAAAATCGTCACGATCAATCTGAGAGGCAATGTTTTTGGAAATAAGTAGTAGAAAATAAGTAATTACTGCATTTTTTAAGTCATACGTGCACCAAAATGCATCACAACACACAATCGACCGACCAACCAACACAATGGAAAAGAATTAGGGCCTAGGCCTATTAATCTTACCTAATCATTTTGAGGTAGGTAGGTAGGTACCTACTTGCCTATCAATATTAATGTAGTAGGTAAGAAAAAAGAGTTTTGTTAATACCTAAGTAGGTAGGTACCTACCTACCTACCGATATTGAGTGAGTAATAGATGTGGATACCGATACAAAAACCATTAATTGGATAGGTAGCAAACAAAAATAGTCAATAACACCCATCTTTAATTGCAATTGGAAGGTTACCTACCCTACATACTTAAGTAAAATTTCTGTTTTCATGTTGAAGTAGATAACTACTAACCGTTTAAATCCAAACCAAATTAAGTAAGTAGGTAGGTACCTACCTAGTAAGTAGGTACACTGAGTGAGCCTAGTGCAGGAACATCTGTATAAAAACAATTATTATTATTATTATTATTTATTTATATTATTTTTTTGTAACATACTTTATGTAATACGCTTTATTGAAGTAATATAAATAATCCGAATAATTACAGATATATGTTTGTTTCTCTTATCATTTTAGCAGATGCGTTCATTTACCCTTTTTTTCTATTCGATATATATCATAATTATCGTTCGTAAGGAGTAAACTCCAATCGTGCGTCGTAGCTGACACACACACTTTTTTCTTTTAGGTATACTTTTTTAGGGTTCCGTACCCAAAGGGTAAAAACAGAACCCTTTTACTAAGACTTCGCTGTCTGTCACAGGGCTGTATCTCATGAACCGTGATAGCTAGACACTTTAAATTTTCACAGTTTATGTATTTCTGTTGACGCTTTAACAACAAATACTAAAAACAGAATAAAATAAATATTTAAGTGGGGCTCCCGTACAAGAAACGTGATTTTTTTGCCGTTTTTTATAGATAATGTTACGGAACCCTTCGTGCGCGAGTCCGACACGCACTTGGCCGGTTTTATTATTCCGCTTGATTTGACGTGACTTTTGAAAAGAATTCGAAACTATTTAAACGCAGAAAGTATACTTCTAATATTTATAACATTACAACCTGCTCGTACATAAATGTATCTTGCACATTAAGTTATATATCCAAATGCATACGACATTATTTCACGAGGTTCTTCGTGTGTACCTACATCTAAATGTATTATAATTAATAACGTCACGGCACCGGGAATCCGTAGGGACTTGGCCCTCCCTACTAAAACCGATTAATATAAACTACCTGGGAAAGTACCTACTTACTTTGAGGACCTCAATGGCTTGGCGGATGACTGCTCAGCTGAGGTGTATGAGGGGTGGCGCAAATATTTGCATGATCCGCGAACATTTGTACCTACCCAATGTACCTTTTATCCTATAATATTATAAATGCGAAAGTTTGTGTTTGTATGTTTGTGCCTCAATCAGGCCTAAACGGATTTAGATGAAATTTGCTGTAGATATAGGTAATAATGGCCGAATAAAACATAGGGTAGTATATACTCCGAAAAACATTCCCAAAATGATAAAAAAACGCATATGGGATGATTTTGGTATAGATGTGCAAGAAATCTGACATCCGTGTTGACATTAGTTGCCATAGCAAGGTGCGTTACCCTATGCGATTATCTAAATTTGGACAGGACAATGTCTGTCGTGGGTCTGCTAGTAGTTTAAAATACCCATAACTCAGAGAATCCTAGTAGCTATTTATTAGACTTGGATGTAGGTATTTATTTAGTCTTTTTCTGATATCTACGTGCATGTATGTAAATGGGGCAGTTCTACAAACACATCTGCAGATTGGGGAATAGCCACGATGTGCACGTTTATACAACTATACACTAGACTAAGGCAGACAATGGACAATACCTAAAAGCAAGACATAAAATTTGTAGTCTTCTCGCTCTTATTTATTTTGGTTTTTAGGGTTCCGTACCCAAAGGGTAAAAACGGGTCCCTATTACTAAGAATTTGCTGTCCGTCTGTCTGTCTGTCTGTCTGTCTGTCTGATGAAATGCCGTGATAGCTAGACAGTTGAAATTTTCACAGATTATGCATTTCTGTTACTACTCTAACAACAAATACTAAAAACAGAGTAAAATAATTATTTAAGGGGGGCTCCCATACAACAAACATGATTTTTTTGCAGTGTTTATGGATAATGGTATGGAACCCTTCGTGCGCGAGTCCGACTCAAACTTGACCGGTTTTTTCTTTACAGCTTGACGAGGAACGCCTGCGACATCGTGTGTAGTAGTTAGCATCCTTTTAGGAAAATCCTTAGTTTTTCGGGCGTTGATGTAAAAACTGTCGCGTTGGTGCTCGTATAAAGAATACCAAAGTGGGGAGGTACGAGTAGGTATCTAAATATTCACAAAGCACCGACTAAGCCTCATAACAAGACTGAAGATGGCTCAACGAGATTGGTGTTTCACAAATTAATTATATTAATGTCTTTTACAAATCAGAAATGTGGAGATCCGTTGCTCAGCTCGATGAACCGACTGCCAATGGGGCAGATTAGGTTCTTGGTGATAAAAGAGGAAACTTATAACTAAAAGTAGCTTCCTATGAAAGACTCGCCGACCCGTGACAGACGTTGTTCTGTCAAATTTTAATAATCGCATATGAAAAAGCAATTTTAGCCAACTTCCAATTTACGAATTTTGAGTATCATTTATTAGTCAAAACTGCGTTGCTATGACGGCTAAATGTTTTTAGTCTGTGATGTCAGATTTGTTGCACACCAGCGCCATCTATACCAAAATCATCTTTATTGTGATTTTTTATCATTTAGGGATTTTAGGGGATGTTTTTCGGATTATAAGTTCCCCCATTATTTATTCTGATTTTGTATCTACATACTACAGCAAATTTCATCTTAATCCGTTTTGTCTTTTATTTTTATTAGGGAACAAACATAGCAGCCTTATCACAAACTTTCGCATTTATAATATTATTAGGATAAGGTTGCTGGGACCGTTGAATGCAGGGCGCACAAGTCACTCATTTCTTTAGTGGTGGTAAAGAGAGTCCTACGGATGAAATGAAGACGATTATAATAAAAGATTG
This sequence comes from Hydriomena furcata, assembly GCA_912999785.1. Lineage (NCBI taxonomy): Eukaryota > Metazoa > Arthropoda > Insecta > Lepidoptera > Geometridae > Hydriomena > Hydriomena furcata. The sequence goes on along the minus strand of OU538828.1, from coordinate 11,175,485 downwards.
AGCAGCTCTCAAAACTCGAAAACAGCGAGAAATTGTTCGCTTCATCTCGCTGCTCTCATTCGCCATATTCGCCTTTTGTTTCTTGCAAAACAACATCCGCTTTGTCTAGCCCTGTTTGTGGCGCATGCTAATATTTACCTAGACGAGGTTTCTGTTCCGACTTCCCGCATAATTTTGCAGCTTAGGCGACTAGTCAGCAACAAACAAGAGTTTTTGACATGGTAAAGTTCGCCAAAGCATATTGTTATATATATACCTTTGTTGAATTATGTTGGTTTGAAATTTAATGATATTAGATCACGACTTTACCTAATCCAGTACAGTAGGCATTTTCCTTTTTACCTGAAGATTTGTAGGAGTCGGCTAGGGGAAAATAGTTTGCTTGAGCAGCAGCTTAGAGCAACACGGGCTTCCTACGGAAGTGAGTAGCCATTCGCCGCGGTCCCCTCTGTCAAAGTACAAGCCCAAGTGGGCATACACATTTTATAAAACGTGTCAATGTGTGAGTCGTCTGTACACGAATTATTAGTGTATTGTTGGATTATTTATGTGTTAACGTCGTCATTACAGTCAGTTGGCAGTTTTGTTTTTGCATGTAAGTGTGCGGAACTGCACTTGTGTGTACATTTCCCCCCGCAACAAACGCCAGAACAATTTGAATAGTAATCTATCGCTTAGACTACTCCCTTCCGTAGAAAGCCCGTGTTGCTCTAAGGGCAGCAGCGTCTATATTTTGACACAATATAAACCACCTACTGCACTCGCAAATTTACATGTCGATTATGATAGTAAGTATGCACAAATAGCCCATGATAAAAAACAAAGTAGCTTCTAAATTACCTACCAAAACTGTTATATTCCTTTAGTCAATAAGCTGATATTTTTTCCTACAATAGAAAATGCGCATTTCCCAAGAAAACTAACCATATTTTTATTGTGAGATCCCGCAAGTATTCCACGTCCTCAGATATACCTCGTCCATAACAAATCGAAGAACTTAAATAAATGGGGCATAGTTGAGAATAGGGCTGAGATGCAAAGCTCTATCAGAATGTTGTTGGTTGTTTAGAGGACTTTTTCGGATTTGGAGGAGTGTTCGTAGTTTTAAAGGATCCCAGAACCGGAACTTTGACACTGTTTTATTAGTAAGTTTATAAAATACTATCTGACACGTGACTGACGTTGTCCTGTCAAATTTCAATAATCGAATAGAAAAAACTGAATGTTTTATGTCTGTGATATCAGATCTGTTGCACACCAGCGCCATCTATACAGAAATTATTTATTTAGCCTTTTTTATCGTTATGAGGATGTTTTTCATATTTTAAAGTAGTCTATTATTTATTCGGGCATTATACTTCATCTACAGCGAATTTCAACTTAATCCGTTTTGTCGGTTAGGCCTGATTGAGGAACAAACATACATACAAACTCACAAACTTTCGCATTTATAATTTTATTAGGGTTACGATTCATTTTTTTTCTTTCTTTCGGAGTTATTCAAAACGTCATAGGGTGCATCCCTAGTAAAGCACTAGCGAAATTCCAGGCCGACCCGTTGCCCCTCGGATCCGGTATGATCGAATAGCTTCTCCCGACACGTATCGGTGTATGTGCTGAATGTCAGCTGTATTATCTCGTGAGAAATGAAGGGTAATAAATATTCTTCTCTTATTTATGGAGAACAAAAACTTACCTAAAGCGGCTGCAAATATCAGCACACTTGATATTATACTTACGGAAATATATTCCTTTCTAATACCAAAAACCAATACCAATGGTATTAGTTTACTATCGTAATTAATATTCTATTCCTAACGAATACCATTCGTAAAACTTTATAGTAGTGAGTAATTAAAAAAATTGGTAAGATGTGTTGACATTTGTTTTTAAATGATCATGACATAATATTATAATCGAAGTAACATTATATTATTTAATTATCTTTGTTCAGTTGTCGCCTCAGCTCGGAAAAACTCGGCTATTACCAAAACAATTTAACTATAATATTGAAGCAAGTATACAAATACATCACTGAGGTCACGAAGGATCCCGCACGTCACTGATATTGGAGAGGCAAGAACAGATACCATCAATCATTGACACAAAAACGGGATCTTCATCGATATGACACCCTATATCGTATACAAACTCAATGACACTCTATCAAAGAACCTTGGGTTACAAAGCAACTATGAAGAGTTTGTTTTGAAAGAACCTACTTATTATATGAGTACTTCACCTATATCCCACCCATTTATAAGTCTCTAAACCTAATCTGTGTGTATAATTTATCTGTGACATTAAACCAATACCGTACAAAAAAATATGAAAAATACGACAAATTGGCAAATAAATTCATAGACATGGTAGTACATTCTATTTTTTATTTTTTGTTATAAAAATACATCGCTACGCACCATTTAATCAAACCTAAAAAAAAAATAGAACTGAATTTCCTAAAAATTCGGGCAACTTAGGTCGTGTTAAAAATAAGAGTGAAAAGCTGCTAGCAAAAACTAATAACTGTCAGCTATAGAGGCGTTACTTAAAGACAGAGATAATACTCGCGCTTAGACGTTTCATACATTGAGAGATCACCGCGCGGATTTTCGCTCGGTTGGGCGCCGGGCGGTTGGCGTGTGTTATACGTCAGCAGATTACATAATTACACAGACACCAAGTACAACACTGAACCGTTCCTCAATCGCCTACAAATCGCCTTATGTACTTCTTCTTATTTAAAAGCTGTGTTACTAATGCAACTCTCTCCACCTGGTCCACCCCAGCGCAGCCTTATGACAGCTACCTTCTCATTTATTTGACTCAAATGCTGATTTGTTTCTCTTCCTTTCAACCTCCCCTTCCATTGTGGTCTTGATGAAACTATCATACCGTTTAAGGTGGCCAACCATCTTCTCTCTTCTGTTCTCAATAGTTTTTTAAAAGGACCCTTATTTTCTGTACTCTATGTAATAAGTTAATAATAAATAATTCTACATTTGTATTTTTTAGCCGACGAAAAACAGAGGAGGTTCTCAAGTTAGCGCATATATTTTTTTATTTTTTTTATTTTTAGTTGATCACCTCTTTTTTCCTGGTGATTCGATTTCAATGTTTTTTTTTCTATTGTGTAGCTGTAGAGAATAGTCCAAAGTTGGTTCCATTTAAATAACTTTCCTGTAGGATTAATAGTTTTTCTTAAAACTTAAAAAACTAATATTGTCCCCTAACTTTTCAATTAAACAATCAATACATTTTCGTTCAACTTATCTTATCCATCTCTATGTACTACGTATAGAGCTTTATTATCTCTATGCATAATTGCATAAGCTATCGTCTTTATGCGTAAGCACGGCATAGTGAGGATATCGTCGAATAATAATAATTGAAAAAGAAATAATAAAACGGTTAAATGTTGAATGAAGTGATGTGTTACATAATATCGACTTCCGATACTAAAGGTGATTGATTGGAAGGAGCACGCGATATTACGAGTAGGTATCTACAGCTGTCATTGTGAAAAAATTATTTTGCAGGTAGTTAGCATTCTATTTATTGTTTTACTAGCAGTTTGCCCCAGCTTCGAACGGGTGCACTAACGATGCTAGGAAAATTTGTACTTAATAATGCCTTATTGCATTTTTCGTAAAGATATCTATTATTATTTTTTAAATTGTTGCTTTTGATAAGTGTTTTTTTTTTATTGGTACCAGTAGTTTTTAGTTTATCCATTATAAACGAAAATACAAATTTGACCTCTGTATAATTGAAGTTTAGATTTTTAAATACTATTTACTGTAGGTACTAGTAAGAGGAATTGCTAATTAGAGGCGGTCTGCTGTTTTTCAGTCTGAAAACCAGCGCTGCTGCATAGACATGACACGATAGTGTTCGTGTTTATGTGGCGGCTTATATGCTGAGACTGCACCCTTTTGGCCCACGCAGCACAGTAGACTCCTTCCTATTTTTTTGTTTTACCTTAGTTATTTTTTGTTTTGGATGTTTTTGGTATTCTTTTTATATATTGTATCCCTCTGTCTTCTGTGTGTGTTTGTGTCAAATAAATAATTTCATTTCATTTCTCTAATTTACATAACGAACGAAAATAAAATGGCTTATAATAATACCTTTATTCTCCTATCCCCTTATTCTAGTTGGAGGTGTTAAAATGCATAAAGGCGAAGAGGTGTTAAAGTGCATGAAGATAGAAACAGTAGCGAAACTGTAATATAACTTTCGAGCCGTAAGCCGTCCAAACCAGTGTTACTCTTTCGTTACCTTTGATTGGCGGCACCTTTGGAGGCCCGCTTAGTGGATAGTTCAAATTAAAAAATCATTTATTTCAATAAAATCGCAAGGATCACTTTGCAACGTCTCAGGAACTAGGTGAAGCTACGCCGATTCCACGCGACCAAGCCTAGAAGAATCAGGCAACAAACACGGCTTGGGGTCTACCTTTTTTTTAATGATCCTTTCCTTAATGCTATGTAGAGCTCCAGTGTGGTGCCAATCGAACAAGGTGATAGCGAATCACTACCTGCCTTACAAGGTTTGTATTCAGATTTGGAATATAATTCAGTATTGGCAGGTGCAAAGTCGTGTTGGCCGAGTGGGAGGTACCTCGACTTTCAATCTGAAGGTCGTGGGTTGGAAATTTATATGCGCATCAAAAACACGTGCTCAAAATGGTGAAGAAAAACATCGTGAGGAAACCAGTTAGTATTTTAATAGGCGGCCATGGGCTTGCAACCTGTCACGTATGGAATGCTAACTATTGCAAAATGTGGGCATGTGCCAAATATAATGTTTGAACGTACCTCTGACAACCCCCACTAGACATCTTCAAAGGATCTAAGCGTCTGGAGATCTGAGAGGAGGTCTACCGTACTTGGGGATTACAGTCGTGATCAATTTTTTTTGTAAAAAACCCAAAACTTTAATTCATATTCCAAATAGTTATCACTTCTCTATATATTCAGTTTACATCTATACTAATATTATAAAGAGGAAAGATTTGATTGTTTGCATTGAATAGGCTCCGAAACTACTGGATAGATTTGAAAAAAATATTTTACTATTAGAACGCTACATTGACTCTGAGTAATATAAGCTATATTTATTGCTAGAAAAAAATAGGGATCCCTATTAAAAGTTCGATAATGTAACCCAAGGTGTAACAAAAATAGCCATAAAATCATTATTACACCCGTGCGACGCCGGGGCTTAGCCGTCAGCCTCTTAGTTGTTGGTTGGTAGCCTGAGATTAAGAATCTAACTTATATTATACAGAGTGCGAATATTATGATTTTGTATGTGGACCAAGGCACCTATTTACAAAAATCATTCACTATTTGAAAAGAATCGGAAACTTTTTCGGATGCCGCGCATAAAAACTAGTAAATAGTTACAATAACTAGTAACTATTTGCGTAAGGTTCTTCCTATAAAACCATATTTATTATAGCTACTTTTTCTGATGCCGCGAATAGAAAATAGTAAATAGTTACAATAACTAGTTACTATTTGCGTAAGAGCATAAGGAATAACTCCTATAAAACCATATTTCCGATTCTGTATTTGCGTAAAAAAGAACCGAACTTAATTGCTCACACTTTTATGCGTTCGAATTAATTGGGAGATACTCTGAAAAATAGATTGGCATATTGTTAAATGTACTTATAAAATCCTGCCAATACCTTTTTATTCTGAGCTTTAAAGTATTGGTTTTGAAAAATACAAAAACGTGAACACTAAAATATAATGAATGTTGTTTCCAGTCTCGCTGCTACTCGTATATTTCGAAAATAAACAATGCAATATAATACTGGGTTCTTAGCACTACTATCTGGCTTTATCGAATCGCTAATGAGTCTTCAAATCTACATCTACTCTTACAAGTATTTTTGTTTGTAATGGATAAACTAAGAAACTATTAAACCAATTAAAAAAAAAATTCTCTGCTCAAAAGCTTCATTATCAGAAAGTAACAATAGGGCATATTTTATTTTCAATGCAATGAGAGATCTCTACAAAAATTTCAATAATGTAACTTAAGATATCAAAAATTTGCCTGTAACCACACGTGCGAAGCCGGGACGTACAGCTAGTCCATTTAAAATCTGGATTAAAACTATTTTAAATGTATGTTCGTTGATCCATCTGCTACGGTATGATGAATCAAGAACATCAACCATAAAAAAATCTTGCATGTCTATACTAATATTATAAAGAGGAAAGATTTGATTGTTTATTTGTTTGCATGGAATAGGCTCCGAAACTACTAGACCGATTTGAAAAATTCTTTTACTTTTAGCATCCTACATTATCCCTGATGAACATAGGCTATATAATATTTTCAAAAACGTTAGGGATCCGTATGAAAACTTCGATAACGTAACCCAACGTTTAAAAAAAAACAAAAAAAAAACTTTATATCGCGTTTTCTTTTTAATTATTGTCAATAGAGCAAAGTAATGTACTACAGTTTTATAGAAAACATCAATATCTACAAAAAAGGCCATAATACCATAGGTCTAACTATTAGGGATCCGTATGAAAACTTCGATAATGTAACCCAAGGTGTGAAAAAATCACTACGTAGTATAAAGCAGTCGCTTTCCGCTTCCCGCGTCTGTATGTATGTCTGTATGAATGTTTGCTTATATCTTTAAAACTACACAACGGATTTTGATGCGGTTTTTTTTAATAGATAGAGTGAAAGAGTGGAAGTTTTATATGTATAATAACATGCTTAATATATTAGAGAACCACTGATAATTTTAAGATTTCAAATCAGCGCGACTTTTTTTTTTATTTTTAAATGCTGTTAACGAGTATACAAAGACATTCTGTAATATATTTTGGTATCAGCTTTGCACCCGTGCGAAGCCGGGGCGGGTCGCTAGTTACCAATAAAATCATTATTACACCCGTGCGAAGCCGGGGAGGACCGCTAGTTAAAAATAATTTGCTTTAAAACTGATGCTAAAGGAGAGATAAAACACGAAGAAGAATACTTAAAAACATAACGACTTGCTGCGGTGCCGTGTATCGGTTATGCTATATTGAGACTTATAACGATGCATCGGATAGTAAAAGGAATACAATGCTACGGTGGAGATAAAACGGGTGACGACCTTTCATTTCGCGCTTATTGTTGCACTAGCTTTTACCCACGAATTCGTCCGCGTAGATTCAGGAATAAGTAAAATATTGAAATTACAAAAAATCTTAAGTTTTTTTGGAAAAAAATTGCTTTTTTCATCTCTATAAGAAATTTTATAACAATCGGCCCAGCAGCGGTTGATAATTAGTTAGTACTCTATTAACTTTAATAAATCCTATCCTAATAATATTATAAATGCGAAAGTTTGTAATAAGTCTGTTATGTTTGTTCCCTAATCTAAAATAAACGACAAAACGGATTAATATGAATGTATTGTTATGAATGAACGGATTAATATGCTGTAGTATGTAGATAAAAAATCAGAATAAATAAAGGGAAAACTTATAATCCGAAAAACAACCCTTAAATGATCAAAAAACGCAAAAAGCATGATTTTGGTATAGATGGCGTTGGTGTGCACAAAAACTGACATCGCAGACTAAAAACATTTAGACAACGCAGTTTTGAGTAATGAATGATACGCATTCTACCAAAATTCGTAATTTATTTTATCAGTACAAGGTTTGTGGGAAATAAATTGTATGTTGCAGAATTTGCTTCTTTCTATGCGATTATTAAAATTCGACAAGACAACGTCTGTCACTGGTCGACACTAGTCGACCAGTGACAGTGTTACAGCGTCACGTAGGTTGAATGTAGTGAAGTACACTTTTAATGTGCCTACATAGCTAGCGATGTCCCTAACACCATCCGAGTAGGTTTTAATTTCACAATGTCCTCCGGCGCCGGTCACTGATCTAGTTAGCCTTTGATACGTGAAATTTCACTTTTACTGGTCATATTGGCAGGCACAAAGCCCACAAATTCGGAAAGTAATACTTGGCCGCTTATACGTAGGCAATACAATGACCTTCCTGCCTATACCGAATGACGTACACATAAAAAACCGGCCAAGTGCTAGTAGAAGTCGCGCACGTAAGACTCCGTACCATCCTAATAATATTATAAATGCAAAAGTTTGTGATAAGGCTACTATGTTTTTTCCCCAATTAAAAATAAACTACAAAACGGATTAAGATGAAGTTTGCTGTAGTATGTAGATAAAAAATCAGAATATGTAAAGGAGAAACTTATAATCCGAAAAACAACCCCTAAATAGTAAAAAAATGCAAAAAGGATGATTTTGGTATAGATGGCGGTGGTGTGCAACAAATCTGACATCACAGACTTAAAACATTTAGTCGTCATAGCAACGCAGTTTTGACTAATACGCATTCTAGCAAAATTTGTAATTTAATTTATCAGTACAAGGTTTGTAGGTAAAAAATAGGCCAATTATTGCTTTTTCCTATGTGATTATTAAAATTTGACAGGACAACGTCTGTCACGGTTCGGCTAGTTGTCTATAAAAAACGCCAAAAAATCACGTTTGTCGTATGGGACTTACCCCTTACTTAAATATTTATTTTATTCTGTTTTTAGTATTTGTTGTTAATAGCGACAACAGAAATACATCATCAGTGAGAATTTAAACTGTCTAGCTATAACGGTTCATAAGATACAGCCCTGTGACAGACAAACGGACAGCGAAGTCTTAGTAATAGGGTCCCGTTTTTTACCCTTTGGGTACGGAACCCTAAAAATATGATCCCGGGCTCCCGCGATCCCGGGATTAACGGACACAAAGTAAATCAGGGTCATTCGATATGTACTTTCGTAGGTACTTTCGTTCCAAGGATATTATAAGATTTTTTAAAGGTATAAAAGTGGTGGTTTTTTTGGTTTTTTCTAGTCATTTTCTGGGGTTTTGAAATCTATGAGTATTATGTTATGTTTATATTAGTCTGAGCTACGCTCGTTTAGACTAGAAAAAAATCATTACCTATGGCGTTGGGCTTGCAACCTGTCACGTATGGAATGCTAACTACTACAAAATATGGGCATGTGCCAATAATATTTGGACGTGCTTCTGACTACCCCCACTAGACCTAGAGATCTTTGAAGGATCTAAGCGTCTGGAGATCTTAGAAGATGTCTACCGTACTTGGGGATTATAGTCGTGATCATATTTTTTTTTATTATTTACTACAGAAAAGTACTTACAGTTAGAACTCATGCGAGTTAAAGAATACTAACTGGTTTCCTCACAATGTTTTCCTTCACTGTTTTTAGCTCGTGTTTTTGATGCGCATATAAATTTTTCAACAGAAAAATCCATTGATGCACGCCGGGATTCGAACCCACGACCTTCATATTGAAAGTTGAGGAGTGATAGACGCATTGCTACATTATAATGTTTCAAGACCTATCAAAGCTGAAAATATTTACCGGGAACGAAAACTCCCGGCGCGACAAAAGCAACACTATAGGTCTGTAGTCTGTACGAGTAGTGATAGTATCGAATTTTTCGACATGTGAAAATTTATAACGTTCCTTTAGCCATTGTAGTTGACGGTTTGGCAGGCGGGGACTGCAGCGTACGTGCCAAACGACCGTGTTTTTGTTCGTTCGGCACAACAAGAACCCTGACACATAAAGTTCAAAGTCGCTGAACCGAAAATTGAAAATCATATTGGTGCGAGCTTCTGTTTAGGTTGATTTTTAAACCGACAGGGTGTTACAAAACTACCCGTGAATCCGGAGGTTAAAGAGGGCCTTATAACGAGTCCATTCACAATAATTAAGAACTAGTAACGCAAAAAAACATTATATGAATGAAAAAGAGAAAAACTATTAAAATAGACAATTATTAGGTTAAATAGGTACTTATGTCTGGTTCCCTGACATGACAGCTTACTAGGGTTGACAAAATTAAATACCTTACAGACTAACACACTTATTATAAACGCAAAAACAAAAAAAACAAAGAGGCAGGGCACTTTCTTCTTTAGCGGCGCTTCTCTCTACCATCGGACATTTCCACATTTTGCAGCAGCATTCAATACGTGACAGGTTGCATGCCCATCGCCACTTATAAGACTACTAACTGGTTTCCACACAATGTTTTGATGCGCATTGATGCGCACAATGTTTTGATGCGCATATCGCACAGAAAAATTCATTGGTGCAGAACCCACGACCGAGGTACCTCCCACTCGGCCAACACGACTTTTAGCCCTCTTAATGGGCAATCCTAATCCCCGTCTAGGTATATCAAATAAATATGTATTATTTTGACCTATGCGAATATAGTTATTGGTAAACTAATAAATTCTATGGCACTATTACACGAGTGAATGTTGATGGTCGATACTTAATGGGGATATTATGTTCAACAATAAAATAAAACGCGGCATCTGTTAGCGATAGCAAATGTCATTCAAAAGGTTATTAAAAGCCATAAACAAAAAACCGGCCAAGAGCGAGTTCGCGCACGAAGGGTTCCGTACCATTAGCTATAAAAAACAGCAAAATCACGTTTGCTGTATGGGAGCCCCACTTAAATATTTATTTTATTCTGTTTTTACTGCGGCAACAGAAATACATGATCTTTCTGTGAAAATTTCAAATGTCTAGCTGTCACGGTTCATGAGATACAGCCTCGTGACAGACGGACAGCGAAGTCTTAGTGATAGGGCCCCGTTTTAACCCTTTGGGTACTGTACCCTAAAAACCGGTTATTAAATTAATAGTTGATAATAATGGAGGATGTTGTCCTAGAAAAAGGTACCTCAACTTTTGAAACGGGTCGTGGGTTCGAAGGCATTACGTGCAAGGACTTTCTATTTTCTAAAATGTAGATGTCAACGGTGGAGGAAAGCATCCTGAAAAAAAAACAGTTATTTAAAAAAATGAGTATGTATTTTATTTAGTTATCTGGTTTCCATAGTAGCATTACTTGATTTGTGGCTAGATTGTGTAAAATGTCAACTAATATTTATCATTATTTTTTATTTATTTATTACTAGCCGCCCCGTGACAAACGTTGTTCTGTCATTTTTTTTTGTAATTATCTTATAGGAAAAAGCTATTTCAGGCAGCATCCAATTTTGTCAGATTTGTTGCACACCAACGCCATCTGTACCAAAATCATCCTTTTTGAGTTTTTTTATCATTTAGGGGTTGTTTTTCGGATTATAAGTTCCCCCTTTATTTATTCTGTTTTTTTATCTACATACTACAGCAAATTTCATCTTAATACGTATTGTCGTTTATTTTTAGGGAACAAACATAGCAGCCTTATCACAAACTTTCGCATTTATAATATTATTAGGATAATGAGGGAACGTGCTAATAATCATGCTTGGCTGTACCTCTCATCCATTACACATTCCCAGACAGATTTCAGCTTCTTTCAGTTTCAGTACAGTTTCAAGATGCATGTCATGGTGTAGGTTTATTACGAGTATGTAACAGTTGGGTATTTCTGTTTATCTTATGGTTTTCTTTCTATAATATCGCAAAATCTTGTTATGTTGGTACGTTTTGTGGAAGGCAAAAAGTTGCATGCATGCAGCCAATGATATGAAAAAGTCGAACCAATTAAAAGCAAAGCGCACATAACAATTTCATGCAGTATGAGCGCGCAGCGATACTCAGCGATAATCTCCGCAAATCTGACACAGCGATCTGAATTTTCCCGAATCAGCCGACCATAAACAATGAACTCGCTCTTTAACCGACTTAAAAAAAGAGGTTCTCATTTCAATTGTATTTTTTTATGTTTGATAGCTCAGAACTCTATCATTTACTTATGAACCGATGGAAAATACTTTATTATTCGAGAGGATATTACTTCCAGATTGGTCCCATTGTTATTCAATAATATCCTATATTCTTATTCCAAGACAAAAGCTATAATAACTAATATATTTATATTAGCTGTCCGGACAGACGTTGTCCTGACAAATTTCAATAATCCCATAAAAGAAGCACTTTTAGTTTTTCGATTTTTGAAAATTCCGGGCAACTTTTCCCATTTTTCTTTATTTTTAAACCACCTCTGTATTAAAATGAACGAAACAAAAAAATCGGTTGAGCCGTTTTGGAATTTTAACGAAACTAATGAAAAGCAATTCATTTATATATATAAGATTCCTATTTTTATCCAACCCCGTTTTGTTGCTCGTGATTAAGTTACAAACATCCTCACTAACTTTCGCATTAATAAAATTAGTAAAAAATAACCTTAAAACCATGGTCATAATTTCAGAGATTTATTATTAACCGCCCGAGCACTTTTGAGCCAAACATTTTGAGAATAGCCCACAGCAGTCCGCCATTGCGAAAAGTTTTCCCATTAACTTACATTTCCTATGATGCAGTACTGCATAATTCCCATATTATTACGCAAGTTCATTTTATCAGTATAGAAGTTGAGCAAATCTAATATTTATTGTTTAGTTTGTTGAAAATTTGCATGTTGGTGTTATTTTTTGACGTCATTCATATGGTTTTACATGGATATCGTTCATGCATCGATCATTCAAATTTTGATAGAAAGCGAACAACATAGAAATCAAAATAACGACAATGCTACTACATAATAAGTTTATGTACCACTATCCTTCATATGCTTAAACTATCGAAGATTTTTATAAATTGGAAAGCCTAGGACCGTATTCCCCAAGTACGGTCCTCTCAGATCTCCAGGCACTCAGATCCTTGAGGATGTCTAAAGAGGTTAGTCAGAGGCACGTCTGAATAATTAATTTGGCACATGCCCACATTTTCCAGTAGTTAGCATTCCATTCTATTGATCTACCATAATATTCTAAGATATCAATGTACACGTATTTTAATAAAAAATGAACCCCGAATCAAATAGGTCTAGGCCGTGATGTCAGGGTCGAAAAAAAGCCGCATTTCGGAATCTTAGATTAAAGATGGATTAGATCGTGGATGTGTCGAATCCCAGAAGCATGTAGGCTTACTATGTGGCTACCTTCCGCACCGATCGACCGAATAGTATGAAACTACATACAATATATCAAAAAGATGTGCGATTTCGAAAGTCCACGTTTCACACAAACCGTTGAGCCGATTGTGATGAAACTTCATATAGAGATAGTTTAGAGTCTTGGGCCGGACATAGGCTACTTTTTCCCAAAAATTGTCGTTTTGATTTTTAGAAATTTCAATGTTTTACGATAAAGTCGTTAAAAATCGATTTCCTTAATCTACACGGACAAAGTCGCGGGCAAAAAATAATTGTTATATAGGCTCAGGCTTGATCCTATTATTTGTAAGCAATTCAAACGTTCTGAAGACATAAAAAACATATTCCTCAAACATTATAAAATAAAAATAAATAAATAAATATTGGTGGACATTTCACACAGCGCCATCTAGCCTCAAACTAATCAAAGCTTGTAATATGGGAACCAGATAACTGATAGAATATTTATATATATTTTTTTTTGTTCTAAATACATACGTATTATACAAAAACACAAAAATCACAAAAATGTTTATCCCGGGTGGGGATCGAACCCACAACCTACAGCGCAGAAGGCAGAGCTACTACCAATTGAGCTGTAAGGCCAGTCCAGACCAGCCATTATAAAACTATAGTCCGGGCGTCCTTTAGTTCAACGTGTCAGATACGTTTACAACAAAGTCCTATCCGGTGCATAACATTTTCCATCAGTGACACTAAAATTTACTGCGACAATGGTGGCGATTCTGTTGTAACCAAGCTAAACTTAAATTTTCTTATAAAATTATCGCTCTTATTTATTTTACGTTAAAGTCGAAATTAGCGTAGCATCAAAATAAATTGTAGCCTATATGTTGCCGAGGACTAATAAGTATATAACAAAAAAAGTTTTATTAAAATCCGTCCAGTAGTTTTTGCGTGAAAGCCAGACAACAGACAGACAGACAGACAGACCAAAATTTAAAAATGTTTTTTTTTTGCTTGTGTTACTTGTATAAAGGCCTCTACTAGGAGTATTTTTTTTAGTTTTCATTCAATGTACAGAATTGAACTCTTCTACAGTTTTATTATATGTATAGATATAGACTATGCTATAGATATAGACTAAAGGAATAAGAGCGATAGTTTTTAGGTTCATCGGGGATACAACAGAATCGCCACCAATAACCAGCTAAGCGTGACGTCACAGCCAACTCGAAAGCAATTTTGTCCATGCAAAACGTCCATATTGTTTGTTTTGAATATGTATTTAACATCCGGTAGGATTTGTGGTGTCGGTTAGTTTGCACGCGGGGATCAACGGACATAATTTTATCTGAATGGTTTATGTGAGAATCGGCTATCTATAGCTTAGTCTCCTGCGGCTTCACTCATGTTAATCACTACATAGTATAAAGCAAAGTCGCTTTCCGCTTCCCGCGTCTGTATGTATGTATGTATGTATGTATGTATGTTTGCTTATATCTTTAAAACTACACAACGGATTTTGATGCGGTTTTTTTTTATAAATAGAGTGATTCAAGAGGAAGGTTTACATGTATAATACATGCATAATATAGTAGAGAAACACTGATAATTTTAGAGGTTTCTAATGTGATGTCGTAAATAAACACATTTTTTTGCGCTTACATTGCAAATGCTGGCTGAACCCCACGAGATATATCAAAATAATGTACTACAGTATTGTACACCTTAAAAACGTCTACAAAAAAGTCCACGATGGTATTAGAAATGTCTTACGCACAGCGAAGCGGGCACGGGTCAGCTAGTACAGAATAAGAATAACTATGGTTTTCATATAATCATCCTTTGTCCTGCTTTGACAGATTCGTACCTAATCATTTTTGAATCAATGTTCATTCATCCAATGCGTAGTATCTGAATAAAAAAACCGGCCAAGTGCGAGTCGGTCTCGCGCACGAAGGGTTATCTATAAAAAACGACAACGACACACGTTTGTGGTATGGGAGCCCCATTTCAATATTCATTTTATTCTGTTTTTAGTATTTGTTGTTATAGCGACTACAGATAAAATCGTCTCTGAAAATTTCAACTGTCTAGCTGTCGCGGTTCATGAGATACAGCCCTGTGACAGACAGACGGACAGCAAAGTCTTAGTAATAGGGTCCCGTTTTTACCCTTTGTGTACGGAACCCTAAAAACTAATTTATATACCAATAATATTTAATTCCGTATGCCATTCCATATTTCAAGTTTCATCCAAATCCGTTTGGTCGTGAGTCGTGATTGACTCACAAACATCGTGATTGACTTACTAACTGTCATTATTTATAAGTAAAATAATACCAAGAGACCAAATGCTTTTATAATACGCTAAAAGCAATGCATTATACAAAATTTAAACGCAAATTGCTGACCACTCAAAATGCACGCTCAAAATAGCTGTTATAATCTCTCGGTTCTTTTGATTACATGCACAAAGCCAGCTCTGCTACATATTAATGCTCTTACGTTATGAAAGCAATACAAAATGCCACACTAACTTACGGAGATAAAGCAGAAATACTGTAGGAATATAAAGCTTTAGCTATACCGACGCGACGCGGTACTACACTACTACGGTATAAATTACGAATCACTGACTGTAATCCCCAAGTAAGATGGGCAGCATTTCAGAAATTCAGTCAGAGGCATTTCTTTTAGCAAATACTCTTATTTTGCACTAGTTAGCATTTAATCGTGACAGGTTGCCCCATCACCGTTTAAAAGAATACTAACTGGTTTCCTCAGAATATTTCCTTCACCATGTTAAGCACGTGTTCATACGTATATATATTTTTTAATAGAAAGATTTGATGCACAGTCAAGATCCCAAATCATCTACCTTAAGATTGAAAATCGATATACCTCTCACACGGCGAACTAATTTAAAGCGTTTAAATTGTATAAAAAACCGCTCAAAATTAAGTCTAGATTTATTTAACTACTTGACAACTTAATACCTGCGCGTAAATCAACTTTGTGAACCCGTGGAAATGGTAGCGGGCGTGCTCTGAAGTAAAATAGACGTACTTTTAAATTTATTAAGACAAACTAGGTACAAACTACAAAAAAATGAGATCAAAAAATAGTCTGTGTAAGATCAGTTATTAATATTTATTGTTACTCTCTAAAAAGGACGTTTCTGACATCTGAAACAAATATTTGTCAATAAAAAAATGTTAAAATATCAAACAATATTAACGGGCATAAACATAGGTACGGTCAGCACGCAACACGAATTAATTTTAATAACATCTCAAAACTGCAATCGACTAAAATATGTTAAGATTATTTTGTTCTTTACTTTGATCAGTTATATTGGAGAGTAAATCGACCAGATGTTATTGAAATTGTTACTTGTGACAACTAAACTAGGCGTAGCGAAAAAAAAACCACGTGGTTGGTATATTTACATACATAACTATGAGTCATCATACAGCCACAGTAATATTTCATTTATACCAACGTCTGTATCTCCCTTATCACTGGAAGGACGCCCGGACGTAGAGAAGACGAAAACGTCTGACAGGTGAATGGTTTGAGGAAACTTCTCAGTATGCGTAGTGTAAATGACCCAGTTTTTGAAGTGCTGTAATAATCCGCGTCTCGAGCCGGGGCGCCACTGTCGTGCGGTAACTTTGGTTGTGTTTTCTTCTACCCTGAAAGTGTTCTCTGCGGAGTCTGTCCGAGGCTTTACCGAGTCCTAACAATAGCAAACTGCGACGGCTGTACGTAATTAGATTAGAACTCCACAGTATGCCCCGACAAAAAGATCTCGGTTTTCATTAAACTTCAATTAAACTTCGCTAACAGAGACTGCCAACTGCAAGCTAGCAACAAATACTTTTTAATTATTCGTTTGTAAAAAAAAAACACTTTATTCCGTATGTATTTTGTTTCTCGTGTTATCGTCGATAAACAGCCGAACTCAAGAATCTAACTTTGCAATCAATATCTCTATCTAATGTCTGTATTAATAATTCAAATGAGAACTTCTTGAACACGGCAGTGTGTTCAAAATCATAAGATATTCATCATTACTACTAAAGTAAGGACGATAGACGAAGAACAGGTAAAGTTTTGTTATAACGTCAGCGGGTCTAACCAGAGTTTGGACTAACAACCCGTCAATTTCAGTTTGTCGTGTCGAACTAAACTAAGTATTCCTTACTTCGTGAACTACAATTAGACCCTGGAGACGTCTGTGCGGTATGGAAAATTTATGGATTTAGTTTACAGAGAACATTGTGCCATTCGGATACGGGTTCACTTTGATATCGACCAGGGGGAACCAATTCTTGCGACACCCACTAATAATAATAACACCCAACAGTCACTTACTTAGTCCTGACCCCTCTCTTAGATTCATTCGAGGGTAACAGAAGCTACGGTACCACAAAACTGAGGCTCGAAAAAATGCAGATCATGCAAACATTTGTCACGCAGCGAAGATCGAAGCAGCACCTCTTGCGCCAGGTGCTTCCACTACGCCACCAAGGTCGACAAACCTCAAACCTCAATGAAATGTGAACTTTTCGTCTGGTTACAAGCTAAAGGGACTTTCATGTACATAAGGGTGCTGCTATGAATCTATCATATTCACTGACAAAGGAAAACCAACTTTCTGTGGGTTCGCCAACAGGGGTCGCGACCCAATTTTCCGATAGACCATCCACGTAGAATAAATGAACGCTCGTATAACTTCTGTTAGAGTTCCGTATTAGAATTTACTCCCCAATAGTCGTTATGTTCTAAGAGGTCGCTGCGTCCCTCATTATTGCTTAATGCCCTTTTATTCATTACTTCTAAGTATATGCTACTCGTATTGTCTCAGACAACACCCACCATTTAAGTAGACTATAAGTTTTCGTATATGAAGGTCCCCCTATTATAACATGCTTCTTATACTGTTATTTTCATTGTTCTAATTGGGGAAGCTAGTCTTTTGTTTAGTTTTGTAGGGTCGTCCCTGATGGTATGTAATTAGTAGGTTCTTGAGAACACACGGTTCCTTTGAGCGAAAATGTTCGAACATTCTGTACAGCAGTAATGCATGGCTAAATTCTTTGTCATCACGAAAACAATCGTGGACCTTTGAAATAGTGGTGGAGCGACATTTAATACAATGAGAGCTTTGCCTTTGATGAAAATACCAATATGAACAATACTCTCCCGGTAGTAATAGGTATATATAAATATAAACAGGAAATGGAAGGAACATGGATATATATTATGAATGACCACGATCGTAGATGATTTGACTGGCCTCAAAGCTTAGTTGGTAGTACAAGTTCTGTGTTTTGCGCTGTAGGTTTGTGTTCTGTTGTTTGATGAACATAATAAAGATGTTTGTTTTGGATGTTATAATGTATTAATAAGGTACTTACCTAAATAAAGTAAGGTACCTTTATAAGAATTATATCAGTTTCCTGGTTCCATTAGTACAAGATTTGCTTAGTTTGGGGCTAGAAGGCGCTGTGTGAAATGTCCACCAATATTTAATATTTATTTATTTATCTACTATCTACTCGTAATTATATAGTTTAATTTCGCCATGGCAACGAGACTTTAAAGCAAAGAACTAAAAATCTTTCTACGTTTACAGTATTTCCATTTTACACCGTACACTTGTACAGTATTGGCACTTTACAAATAAGAAAACTCTGGAAGCCCATGTATTTTCCTAAACCTGACTTCGGCGCTGAAAAATGACTGCGGACCAGATTATCTCAGAAAACCGCAGTGCAGTTACTTTCGTGAATAGAAGATTATCTTCAACACCTTTTCTCATGGGAGTAAGCCACACTACACCATAGATTAATACGGGTTTCTTTGGATCGATAGTCGTGTTGGCCGAGTGGAAGGTACCTTGATCTTCAATACTATAGTCGTAAGTTTGAATCACGGCCTATCATAAAATAATATTTGATTTCGAAAAATATATGCGCACTTTATGCGTATTCTTGGTGGCGATCGACTTGCAACCTAACCAAAATATAGGTACCTATGTGTCAAATGTAATATTCGGACGTGATTCTGACTGCTGATACTGACACCTCCTATTGCGTGGAAGTGCAGTGGAGGATTTACACATTTACCACCAGTAGATTATTATTTAGACATTATTTTATTATTTATAATGATCCCCCCAGATTATTTTTAAAATCCAACGTTTTAGTTGAAAAAATTAAGTGGTTGGCCAAATTTAGCTTGAGATCGAGATGCGTGGATGGAAGGGAGGGAGGCATTTGTCCTACAGTGGGACGATAAAGGCTAAAATAAATAAGATGTTTGAAAAAAAATTACCCAAATTTGACGCCCCTTAAATCTGCCGCCCTAGGCCAGCCTACTCAGCCTGGTAATATTAATCTATACATATCTTCTATCTATCTATACATATAATAAAACTGTAGAAGAGTTCAATTCTGTACATTGAATAAAAACTAAAAAAAATACTCCTAGGGGCCTTTATAAAAGTAACACAAACAAAAAAAAAACATTTTGAAATTTTTGTCTGTCTGTCTGTCTGTCTGTTATCCGGCTTTCACGCAAAAACTACTGGACCGATTTTGGTGAAACTTCTTTTGTTATGTAGCTATTAGTCCTCGGCAACATATAGGCTATAATTTATTTTGAAGATTGGAATACCAGATGTGAAACTATCTGTCCCCCAGCGAAGCGTGCACGGGTCAGCTAGTATAATAATATATAATAATTTACCTGGATTTACCAGGTAAATCCACCACTGCGGAAGTGAAGTTATGATATCTTATCTACTTATAGAAATTAGTAAGGTTAGAGTGGTGATTAAAAACTCGCGACAAGAGCGACCGAAGCGAGCGTACCGAGGCAGCGGCCGATGTAGCGCTTGTCAGAAACAGAGCTAGCAGATAGAAAGATTAAATTTATTACATTACGAGCCGACCCGTGACAGACGTTGTCCTGTCAAATTGCAATAATCAAATAGAAAAGATGGAATATTTTTAGTCTGTGATGTCAGCGCCATCTATACCGAAATCATCCCTTTTGCGTTTTTTTATCGTTTTGGGGATGTTTTTTATATTTTAAAGTAGTCTATTATTTATTCGGACATTATATCTACATCAACAGCAAATTTCAACTTAATCCGTTTTGTCGCTTAGGCCTGATTGAAGAACAAACATACATACAAACTCACAAACTTTCCCATTTATAATATTACTAGGATATGATACGCATACCTACCGAATATTTTGGAGGTCAGCTACCTGAAACAAATTAACAGCAAATTATGAGCAATCAAATGTTAAAATACATAATGATAATATAATTACGTTTTGTATCTTGTACTTATGATTTCCATTAACTATAATATGCCTTTCGAAAGTTGAAAATTATAATTTTCATTGATCCGCTTGTTAAATACCGTTTGAACCACTTTATTATTACACACATAATAGATGTTAAATTATACGACTACCTTCTTAGCTGGTTCTTCAAAGACGTTGCGTGGGTTCACAATAATTTATGGATTCCCCATTAAGGCGCATATACTATACATTATAAAATAGGAGATGTGGCTTGTTCAGAAGTATTTCTTTTTTCGTTTCGAACAAAAACAATCGTCGACATACAGCCCCTTAAATAATGTAGCGAAGATGTAAGGTGGAACAAACGTATTGATCCGAAGAGTATTGTTTCAGCTCTGTCTTTTGTTTACTTGTTTGCTTGTATTTTAGTATACAATATTACTTGACCTTCCGGTTTAGAACTGTGATATGATGATGGTCCGTCGTCCATCCATTTGTCACAGCTAATTATGTTAGCAACTTCCAAAGCTATCGACTTGACACAATGTTATCCAACAAATACCTACTAAAAAAACAAGAATGATTCACAAAAAAATAAATAAAGTGCAGTATGAAAAGAAGGCAATAAACAAATACGTTTGCAAATTTTAGCTATTATCTTTAGAGCAACAAAAACTAAATGTAATGAAAAAAAAATACGAGTATTTCTAGTGTGTAGTGTGTTTTGTATGTGCCTATGCACGTACAAAACACACGACGATAAGCTGAAACTCTGAACTGAGCAAAGAAGGTAAAAGTACAAACTTGGATTTTTTTAATTTTCAACAAATATAATTTCCTCTCTACGCTGTTTCCGTCTCAGCTAAACTATTTAAATAAAGAACGCTGAGATCTTAAAATCACTGCAAGTTTACCGACCACGATTTTTCTTACAAATTATACCTATTACCCACCCTCTGCACGAGTTTACCGATATCATTGTGTACATGCATAAATTTGAGAAATGTCGTCGGTTGTCGTATCTCTCTCGCACTAACACACAATCGAGTCGAGTAAAAGCGAACATTTTCACATGGAAGGTAGTATTTTACGAACCCCTATCATTCATCGTCGCCATAATATTACAATATTGTGCTATATGTTTGGGATTTATTGTTTGATTGAAACTATATTGTTTACGTGTAAAAATTCAATTTTCGCTTTTGAAGCACAGAACCCTGAGAATGCATAAAACAAAGGTGTATAATAATATAATACTTTATTTATAGTTAATTGGTGTTGATTAAATATCAGTTCACATGTAACTTACACTACTTACTAAAATATACTAAAAAAAAGACTACTACTAAAACTACTTACTAAAAAAAATTAAATGTGTGCTGGAACACATAGTAGAAGTGAAACCCTCTTACCACGCAATATATCGTCTACCCCCTCCACGCGGCCGTAACGTTTTTATGTGACAAGAAAAAATCCCAATACCCCCCGTTTATATCGAAGTTTCACTTCAATAAACACGTTTAAAAACTAAAAACAAAAACCGAGAAAATGTATCGACCAATCGCAAAGTCAAGGCACGATATTCGTTTTTTTTTTTAAGGAACTCTGTCAGTCCTAACTACATAAATATAATTTAATTGGGACCAACTTGGGACTATTCTCTACACTATTGTGAAAAAATACATAGAAATCGGATCACCAGGTAAAAAGATATACGTGGTTATAAATAAAAAAAAATATATATATATATTTATACTCATCGACTTGAACCTCCGTCGGTTAAAAATGAATTTAAGTTGTAAATACTGAATGGCATGCTTTAGCAAATCTTATTTACTTACATAAACTATCGTTATATGTGAAACTAGCTGACCCATGCCCGCTTCGCTGTGCGTAAGACATTTCTAATACCATCGCGGACTTTATGTAGAAAAAAAAATGTGTTTATTTACGACATCACATTAGAAACCTCTAAAATTATCAGTGTTTCTCTACTATATTATGCATGTATTATACATATAAACCTTCCTCTTGAATCACTCTATCTATTAAAAAAAACCGCATCAAAATCCGTTGTGTAGTTTTAAAGATATAAGCAAACATACATACATACATACGCGGGAAGCGGAAAGCGACTTTGCTTTATACTATGTAGTGATGGTACGTGGTAGGTATGTAATGTTTGGACACCCCAAATGAACTCAAACACTCGTCTTCTTACAAATCTTCAAGGATTTAAGCGTCCGGAGATCTGAGGAGATGTCGACCACGCTTAGTGATTACGGTCGTGAAATACAGAGTGTACTTACAATACTCCCGAAAACTGAAACTTCGTTTTCAGATGTATGTATTTTGAACAAAAATCTAAATCTATACTAATATCATAAATGCGGAAGTATCTCTGTCTCTCTGTCTGTGACGTTATCACGATCAAACCGATTGTGGTGAAATTTCATATAGATATAGTTTAAAGTCTTGGGACGGAAATACGCTACTTTTTTTTCCTAAAATATCTTTTGATTTTCAGAAATTTCAATGTTTTACGTAATATTTTTCTGCTGTTCTACTACCTATCTCGCTCTTTGTAAAAATTTAAAACGAGTGGAATACATAATATGGATTCAAATTGGTTTAAGTGCAACATTATATTTTTAACATATTTATATTTAACAATAAGAAAACTGTGAATCCTAGGTTACTTAAATAAATAAATAAATATGACAAAATCGACAAAAATCGATTTCTGGAATCTATTTACTGACTGACTCACTGATCTATCAGTATCAATGCACAGCCTTAAAAATAACTTTACGTGAAAAATGTTGCGATGATTTCCACTAGTCACCGAATAAAACTACCACAGAAGTGAAAAGAAACGTACATTTTTACAAGCTTTTATTTAACTTGAAATGTATGTTTGATAAGGTGGAATCTTGCAACTAAATTATGAAGCAGTTATCCCCAACCGATTGAGCTGAAATTTCGCATACTTATGTCACTTTGGTGACAATGCAATAATATGGTGACAGTGAGCTGATCTGATGATGAATGGAACATGAAACGTATTAGTAAATACTTCGATTGAGTAAAAACTTTGAGTCATTCGTCATCTCGCGGATCTCAAACTCGCGCGAATCCGCGAGTTGGCACCTTCCGATTTTACGTAATTTAATTGTTGTCAACTCGCGGGCCTATATAAAGTACAGTCATAACAAAAATGGATTGAAACCAGAGTAAGTACCGACCATCTAAAGACCTTATAAAAAAAAAAAATAACATGGATATGTACAAGTACATGTATTGTAGCTAGTCTGCATTCACTTAGATTTCGATTGCAAGGTGCGGAATGACGCGGGTGGGACGTATGGACACCATTAACGAATTTATTCAAGGAGTTATAAGTATTGATTTATGTATTGAACTTTTAATTTATTGATTTTTAATTTTAAGACATGTAGCATAGTTTTTAATGGTAACGTTTGTTATAAAAATCATTATAGCAAACCCTTATCTGTGATTTTGAAAATATTAGTATTGATTTAGATAAAGCACTTCTAATCTTGTGATTTTTTTTGACATAGCATAGTTTTAATTAGTAATGCTTGTTACAAAATCATTTATAACAAGCCTTAGTCCGTGATTTTTATAGTTCCTAAGACTGTGATTGATTTTATTACTAAGTACCTAATAATAAGCCAAATACTATATACTTGTTGATTACTATATTTTTTATATTTATATGTTAATGAGCAATTTTGCTTCACTTACATTTTATAATAAGATGATTTTTATTTGTTAAATTTGCTTAGTTTTAGACAAGACAATTTACATAATAAACCAAATTCTTGAGTCATTGTGATATTGTTGATTTGTGATATTGTTGATAATTAGCAGTTTTTTAAATATGTCATGTTGTATCATATAGAAACACAAGAAACACATATAGAAAACTTTTTTGTAGATGACTGTACATGAATACGTCGAATATTTAAGATCACGCGAGTTGACAACAAAAAAAATAGGTAAAATCGGAAGGTGCCAACTCGCGGATTCGCGCGAGTTTGAGATCCGCGAGATGACGAATGACTCAAAACTTTGCATACTTGTCAAGTTCCGATGACAATATTATATGATGTGACAGGTGATGATTTTAAAGATTTTACAAAAGCATTGTCATTGAAAAATATTTTTCAACTGATAACTTATTAACTCCATAATACGAACCTGTTTCAAAATCCTGTTGCCTCAATTAAGGCATCAATAAAGGCTTTATTTAATGTTAGTTAACTTCCTATGACCTAAAGCATGGTCATTATCATAGTAAAATATTTTTTCGAACTATCGTGACTGTTACACATAACAATAAATTTTTACACGGGTCTTTATCACGTATTACGTTTAATTTATTTTCTCATATCGTATAGTCATGGTCGCGGTCAGTCTGCGGCCAGGACTATTGTGACATAGTTGAAACGTCGGGATGATAAATTATAGGTCTCGTGATAGACAATAAAAATAGATACCATACTATTTCTGAAAAAAAATTTTTTGTTGTATCTCCATATTCTTAGTTGTAACCTCGACTCTACCTTGACTCAAATTCTTTCGAGACCCCTCGAACTTTCCCTCTAAAAGTACCTCATGTTTGGTCTTTTAAATCGATATTTTGGA
This sequence comes from Hydriomena furcata, assembly GCA_912999785.1. Taxonomy (NCBI): domain Eukaryota; kingdom Metazoa; phylum Arthropoda; class Insecta; order Lepidoptera; family Geometridae; genus Hydriomena; species Hydriomena furcata. Next base: position 11,150,516 of record OU538828.1, on the reverse strand, counting down.
GGTTCCTCAATAATGTCATTACGTCATCAGTCCGAGGAGATTTTCATCAAACAAACCGTCACACGCATTCAGAAGCTGTCGACAAATGTCAAGTTACCTTGAGTTGACAGCTCTGTTGACTGAGGAATCCTCAACTCCTCAAACACTGAACACGAAACACTGTTTCGAGGTCGAATCGAGGTGTTGATATTTCGAGGTGACAACTAAGAATATGGGGGAGAAAGAATATCTAAGAATATCGAATGAAACAACTTTGTTTTACTTAGGACATTATTAGGGATACATCCTGTATTTTTACGAACAATACCTACTGCAACTGCCGAGTTGACAGGCTTAACTAGGTCACAGTGGACAGTTTTGGACCGAGCCGGAGCCGACCCAGCAATACATTAACTTAGGTTCTGCAATGGATCTGTTCTCGATTGCAGACTATGTTTTAAGTTAGAATAGAACGTTTTTTATTCCAATCCAGACTGACGGCAGTGCCCTATAAACTGGATAGAATATAAATTAGAAACATCGTGAGGAAACCAGTTAGTATTTTTATAAGCGGCGATGGGTTTGCAACTACTTACTACTACTGCAAAATGGGCATTAGAAAAGAATGAGAGATTAAAAGCGCCTTTAAGAATATAATAGCAATCATAGTTGGGTGACCGCGCCGAACGTTGCTTAAATCGACAGATCTATTAGATACTCCTATCCGATAGTCATATATAATCAACACAATAATATAAAAATATTTCTATAATTTCAGTGTTACGGTAAAGTGTGATTTGCATTGACATACATTGCTGAAAGAACGGGTGAATATTTTTACTGAAAGCAATGAAATAGCCTTACAGGCTCTGGGTCCCTGAAAAGTGTGACGCACATCTCAGGTTTATAAATAAATGTAACATTGACGTTCATTGCTGTAGATTTACAACCTGATGTTTTATTTGAAAATTTCGATAATTCAGATTATATGTTATTATTGTTATGGAATAAACAAACCTCTGAAAGGTGCATTCATATAATCCTTCTCAACATACTGATTTTTTTTACCATTATTATAGGTACCTACAACAAACACGCTTGGTTCTCTTAACCTGGTCATTGACCAAACGTGAAGTGGCCAAAAAAGAACCAGAGCACGCACTAACGAAATATGTTGTAGGTATCACAAATTTATTACATTGTTTCTGGAAAAAGAATGAAAAATTAAAACTAACATAGATAATTTTCTTTTTTTAGAGTTCCGAGCCCCATTAAGTGGGGGCTCCCATACAACAAACGTGTTTTTTTGCCGTTTTTTTATAGATAATAGTACGGAATCCTTCGTGCGAAGTCCGACTCGCACAAGGCCAGTTTTTTTTTTTCGATTAACTCTTATCTCCCATTTCCAACTCAAGAATAATTTTGTACGTTATAATAGGTAGTATTATATATATGTACCTACTAGTTTTGAAACGAGACAACCTAATTTAATTTAGGACGAACGTCGAGCGTCCATACTGGAATGGTCAAGATCCTTTAAAATATTTCGTATACCGCGTGCCTTCAAAATGCTAAACTCGTGATATCGTAGGCGTTCAATAATTCCCTAAACAGGGCCGTGGTCTTTAACATTCAGTAATCACTACTGGCTGAATGTTTTATTTCCTGGCAGGGCTGATAACAGGGGCGGATATCAGCGCGATACCATCGCAAGTCACGCGATGCCTAACTGGAACGTCGCCTTCTTGAGCCTACGCGTTTGTTCAAAGACGTAGTACTCGTAGAGTTAATTTTAAGGGTTCCATACCCAAAGGGTAAAAACGGAACCCTATTACTAAGAATTCGCTGTCCGTCTGTATGTCTGTCTGTCTGTCCATCCGTCCGTCTGTCTGTCACAGGGCTGTATCTCATGAACCGTGATAGCTAGACAGTTGAAATTTTCACAGATTATGTATTTCTGTTGCTGCTCTAACAACAAATACTAAAAACAGAATAAAATTAATATTTAAGGGGGGCTCCCATACAACAAACATTTTTTTTGCCGTTTTTATATATACTGGTATGGAACCCTTCGTGCGCGAGTTTGACTCGCACTTGGCCGGTTTTTTAACACTACTCGTTGAATCGTAGTTTGACCGAGTGGCTTTGCACCAATGGAATTGTCTATTAGAAAAAAGCTTAAAACTGTAAAGGAAAACATCGTCACCACAAATAAACCACCTGCCACGTATGGAATGCTAACTATTGCAAACTGTGGTAATTCCAAATGTAATTTTTGAACCCGCTTTAGACATCAACACGCCTGGAGATTTGAGAGGATGTCTACCGTACTTATAGATTACAGTTGTGATCCAATTTCATTTGTTGTTTCTTTTTTTTGAGGGATAGTGCATAGTTTTTTGCCTAAAGCTGTCCGTTTCAGATCGAGAGATCTATCCAGCTATCCAAGCTGAGTTCACTATACCATGACTTGATTTGCCGCATGACGGCGACAAATGTCCACGTGTCAGCTGCTTGTCAGTTTTTTAACAGTTACGTCAACACAACCACAGACATTCAGCTACACACTAGCACTTTTTCACTTTTCTGATCGAACATGGCTCTACCACGTCAATGAGCTGCACGGACGGAGTAGATTCCCTAACAGGGACATTGCGTTCTTTATTCATCGAGCTCAGGAGAAAAAACAAGCTACGATTCATACATATTAATGTTTTATCTACAATTGCCTAACGCGGGGCGGTATTACTTGCTCTAATGTGTTCGAGAGAATTTCGTTTTCACCTGTCGAAATTGTAAGGCACATTTTCGACACTCTGCAGACTACCCTGTCGGTTCACGCTCCGTAACCCGAGACTCTTTGGGTGGCATTAATTTTAATAAATGCGGCGCATGTACACGTAAAAGCGCTTTGAATGAACGAAATAATTTGCAATAAATTACCCAACTTCTCAGAAAAGCCATATAACATGTTTGTAGCACGGAATAAAACTCAGAATTTACTAAACGAATATAGTAACTTGAATTTTATAATATCAGAGTTTTTCGTTCTTATAGCAATACAATTTTTGATCGGTACTTATTGATATAATTCTTTTCAACCTCTGGATCTTTATTCAACCGACATTTTTATTCTCTTTTTACATTTATTCAGAGATCCAGGCACTTTGCATTATATTGCATTTTCTTTCACTTATTTAACTTTTTAACCGACCTCAAATTATTGAAGATTTTTTGGTGAATCGTGTAATGAACTTGTCTCATAGAATCACGACTTTTTCTGTAGATTTCTTGATCTGCAATTAAGGTGATAAGTGACATTTTTGACTTTTTGTATGGGCTGAGTCTACCCGGATAGGACGGAAAAAGTGATAAAACTGCATTATCTTGAAAACCATCAAATTTAAAAAGAAACTGTCTACAATTTACTTAGCTATTATGATTATCTAACGAATTATATAAAAATGAACTGTTTAGCTATTCATAGTTTTGATTAAAAACTAAACTAGTGTTTTTGAAGAGCCAACTTTGGAAAATAAATCTATCGAGAAAAGTTACACCAATCGTGTTTCTGTCTGTAATTTATCTAGATTATCCATAAGTTATCTTTGTCATAAAAAAACAAAACTGTATGATTTGTGGTTATTGAGTAAAAACGATTATGTATTCATCAAAAACATTTATTACTCGTCTTAAGTTTAGTTCGCGCTGTTTTTTAATTTCACGGCCCAGATAACTCAGAAACTTTCATGCTAAAGCTGCTGGAGGTGACGACAATCAGGCTTCAATCCACAAAACACGGAGCAGACGACGACAAGCTAACGAGTTCGATTGCCCAGATAGAACCAATAGTTCTGTCGTTCGCCTTTGAGGGGCATGTGGGGTTTTCGATAAATGTAGTTGGTGATGTAGCTAGTAATTCTTATGTGAATTTATTTCTCTTTATAAAATCTATCGTCCGTTTTTGTTAATTAAGATCCCATATTTTTCTTAATCATAAAATACACTTTTACGAATGGTCTTTAGCCATAATGTGTACGCACACAGATACTTTTAGAGCAAATTAATTATGAATAACCATTTAAAAAAACATTTATTTCAATAAAATCTCAAGGATCACTTTGAAACGTCTTAGGAACTAAGATGAAGCTACGCCGATTCCTCGCGACCAAGCCTAGAAGAATTAGGCAACAAACACGGCTTTGTTTTTTTCAATGATCCTTTCCTTAATGCTATGTATAACTCCAGTGTGGTGCCGATCGAACAAGGTGAAGGCTCCGATGTACTACCGCCTCTATGTCTAAACCTGCACTGAACGAATCCTGTTATTTCCCACCATCCTTACATTGTCTACACTTGAACTGACGTGGGTAAAGCAAGGTACCTTATGTCTAGGATTGTTTTCATTTGCAAGTGATAAAGAACAATTCTACACAGCCTTCGACAATCAGACTTCACACAAACACAGTGCAGGCGCCGCGCCAACACAAACTGACCTGAGCAAGCTACGAGTTCAATTATCCGCCTAGTTCGAACCGAGATGTTTCTGCAAATCGTCTGGCCTATCGGAAAATTCAGAACTATGTCGCTTAAAGTGAATCGTGAAAATTTCGTTTTCTACAAAACGATAGGTCGTTATAAGATGGTCGTAATGTAGCGAAAACGTGGCAAAATTTAATTTCATTGACCCAATCTTTATTTACAGATGAATATTACATGTAAAACTTTGTCTACCCTAACCTACTAAGCTCTACTTATCACAATATTCACAACAAAGACTTCAGCTTAGTACATCTAAAAATTGCAAATATATATCAGTATTCTCTAGCTATAAATTAAAACATACATTGTCCTGGTCAAGTGTACCAGTAAGATACGACTAGCACAAGTTCCGTTCTACATGCCAATTGTGTACCTCATTGCATAAACATGTGGGCCCGACAACTATGCTCCGATATGGGAACTACAAAATGATCCCTTACGTCCATTCCAGAGGTAAATTGAATTGGAATTCGCTGGGTTACTGTCCAATGTTGAATGGTAATCGTAATCGAAACTGACGGCAAAAACTCGGGTCGGAGTTTTTGGAATTGGTAGGAATTTCTGTTTTGCAAAAACTAAAATGTATCCAACGCAATGCGGATCCAATCACTTTAAGCAATTGCGTTTTGTTTTCTATATAATTTTTTTCTCAAATGTTCTATCTGTGAGAGCTAATCTCAAAAAAATCCCTAAATTTAGCACAGAACCAAGATTTTTGTTTATTTTAATCTGAAATCTTGTAATTGTTTAAAATGAAGACGTTTTCCATTACAACGGAAAGTTCGACAATAAGCCTTCTATAGTCTAAAGCGAAGCTCGCTAACCCTTAGTAAATAGGGCCTTGTAAATAGGCCGGGACGTGGAAAACATTTAGGAACACGGTACCCACCCCTGCCTTTCTGCAAATTAAAACGCATTCCCTCGAATAAGTCGTCCTAAATTAAATTCTGTTTTTGTAAAGATATATATCTCGGTGCTCCTGGGTTTTATAAAATATGAGGTAAATGCCCACTTGACTTTTTAGGTGTCTAAACATTTTTAACAAAGAAAAATTTATAACCCCTTTTTACATACATTATCTCAACCCCTTTAAGTGAAAAGCACGTCCAACATTACATTTGAAAATGTAGTTGTTTGCAGTTCTGGAACCAACTTGTATATAAATGTTAAAATACTTTTTTTTTTTTTTGTTAAAGTATATAAGTTTTTTTTAGCAAAACTCTCTACTAGGTACCAACTGAGCTATGATGCCAGACAATGGCAGGCAACAGCATAGAAATAATGAACATTTTAGTTAAAAATGCCGGGTAATAAAACTTTATTGCACCTCCATAGGATAAGAACCCCCATGATTAAGCTAAAATATAGCTTTTTGTGCGAGCAAAGCGAGCACTCGTATAAACTTTAGTTTACAGCAATTAAGTACATGTTAATAGCTCTTACTTCCCAGCTAATGTGTAAAGTTGTACCAAAAAGCCTCAGTTTCAAGGTTTTGGGCGTAATGGCTATTATTTATTCTGTGGTTGTAGTGTCATTTGCACGAAGTTATTTGCTCTTCCTCATCGACATTGCATTTAACCCTTTAGGTCACAACTAAAACTATTGTTCGCCAACACAATGGCGGTTATCGTAACCACCGTTTAAAATGACAGCTATATATTCATAAAAACAAAATAATCAATTAGGTCAAACAGCTTTTGCTGGTGAACTGGTTTTTTGTGGGCCAAGATTTTGATATTTTAGCAAGTTTCATTAGTTAAATTGACAGGTAACAAAAATAACCTTATATTAATACTGGTGCGGTTTGGTCGAACCTAGTCAAGAAGCCAAGAACAGGCGTAAATTCAACCTAAATTTAATAACGATTTAAATGTATGATTTTTGTTTAAACTCAATGGACAATAGCCGAACAATAAATATTATGCATCCAATCTCACGCCACCTGAGTTCAATTCACAGTCCAAAGAAAATATCCGAGTGTGAAAGTGTACAAGAGAAAGATTGCTCCAATAGGAAATAACACTTCTCTAAACAACTTTACCTGTTTCTCGAAAAGCGTGTGCCAATTTATTTCCATTTGCTTTGTTGAGCTGTATTGTTGAGGAAATTATTTGACTTCTCTGTAAATACGTAAATAAGTTTGTATGATCTGGCCAACTCTAGTGACGGAGTATGTTGGCCGCTCAATAGCTTCTCAATAGCTTTTAAAGCTAAGACCGACATCAGGTAAATCTTAGGTACACTAGATAGTAGAACGACAGCGGCCTTAGAATAAATGATGGTAGTTTTTACTTCTCTTATAGGCGTGCTCATGGAGTCCCCAAAATAGGGTTCGTGTCTAAATATACGGCCATTGTAGCAAGAATAGCTATTGTTCTCTTTTGAAAGGCCATTGAAAACATTAGCCCACTGGAGATTTTGGTCCGCTGAACGATTCACACACAAGTGGACAGAGTTGTTTTGCTTTCCCAAATTCCCAGCTCCACCAACATTATGAAACAAAAAGTTATGAACGACACTCAATTTTATTTTTACCTACGCACTTTGAATCTTCAAAATAAAACGATGAAGAGCCATGATAAGGATACGTCTGCTATAACAATCGAATACCTAAGCTTGATATACTTCGAGCACTCAGCGTACAATATGTTTGGGACACGAACAGAAAAATGAAACTTTTACGGTATTGCGCAGAGCTCCACAAACTCGCTTTATATCTCCGAGGCCGGGATGTTCGGAGACACTGCAGATGTGCTAGTCATTTCGTACAAATGCTCTGTAATATTGCGTCTCTATTGACTAAAATCCAGTTTGAGGCACATAAAGGGCATCAATGACAAAAGCGCCCGTATTCAAGAACATTGAAGTCATAGAAATTAAATTTTGTATCTCGAAAGAAATTCGCCCGCTTCGTCGGCGCCGACCTTTTATCCGCCAGACAATACCCCCGAATAGGCTACTCACTCATATTTCATTCGTATAACAATGACCGCTCTTTTCCTATCGAGTATTTGACGTAAAAATAACAATAACCAATATCCGTAACCGTATTAATGGCAGCTGCCAATAAAAATGGATTACGTTGCAAAATCCGCATACCATATTCAAGAACGTCTAATTCATTATGCATGCCAGCTCCCGCCGTTCCGTCTGTAAATATTTATTGTTTACCCGAAGTGACACAAGAAACCTTTCCATGCCGTCTCGTTAATAACCTCTTTAGGACGTTTAGACAAAAAGCTCGTATCCCACAGTGCGGTCCGAACATCGTTATCCGTTCGTCACTCGCTAACAAAGGTTCGTCAGATTGCAAATTAAATTAGAACATCGGACCGGCCCTGTTTGTCCCTTCCTTAAATGCGAAATTTAAAGAGGTATGCCTAATTCATGAATATTTGCTGAGTGTGACCGTTCAATTTACATTTTGTAACTGATGCTTCGGGCTGCGCATTTGCATCCTCGACGGTTCTTGCATTCATTAACTTTGTTTTAGTAATTAGTTATTCAAATCTCAAATCATTTTTCTGTTGGGAATTCTACAAGTGTTCGTGCCTCAACGTATATAAAAATACAAACTTTTACCAACGGCTTTGCTGAATAAAAAGTAGCTTATATGCTTTCACGAGTAATAGGCTATATTGTATATTCAAAGATCCACCTAAATCAGTTCGGGCGTGACTAAACCACAAACATACAAACATTGTAGGATTTGTGAAATAATGTGTTTGTTTTTCCCAAAACCTCAAAATGGCATTGTAAAGTTTGTATTGAACATTTTATTCGATGGCTTTTTTCTTCGCATAGGTTTTTGAATGTGAACAAGACAGTCAATCAATACCGTAGATTATTTAAGCGAGCATGTCATTTAAACATGCTTTATTGGGTTTTGATCGAAAGAAGGTTCCAAACGGTGGTTATTTATGTTGGTGAAGTCGTGTTTACCAGACGAGCCCATTGCCCCTCGTAAATCGTTTAAAGGCTGGGCGTTTCTCAAGATGAATGCCCTTGTCAGGCTGATATATTTACTGTCCGCCACATAGCTCCCGTTACATATACAGTTTTACATTTTTCTTAACTGCGCCAGGCCTGAGCTTGGTTGGATTCAAATTTCCTTAATGCGGCTATGGGCTTGCAACCTGTCATGTGCCAAATATAATGTTTGGACGTGCCTCTGACACTAGATGAGAAGCACCTGGAGATCTGAGAGGATGTCTACCTGGGGATTACAGTCGTATATTTATTATTATTATTTTGTACAACCATAACTACTTTTGTCTTTTCAATGTCTTTTAAAATAACTAAGTTTTAAAATTAAAAACATTTTGTATTTACACATAAATTTTACATAGGTGTCCATTATAATCCTCACTCATGATATATATCTCGGCACTCAGTTTTTTAACATGTCTGAAGGGGTAGTTGGAGACATTTCCAAACATAATATTTATGGCTATATTATGCAGTAGTTAGTACTCTATTAAGCTAGCACTTTGGAATCAGTACTACCTAACTAGATTCCACACGGTGCTTCCGAAAACCAAAAAAACTAAATGACTAATAGGCACTACGACCAGTATACAGCAATAATTTATACACATTAAACAAACAAAACACGGGACACAGTTTAAAAGCTAAAAAAGATACATAAAAAAGAGACCAATAAATAACCAGTAACCTTCTACCGCTTTTTATATCGTACAAAAAGCGGTAGAAGGGTTGATTTCTAGGCTTTGTTCCTCAATTTCTGCTTCATTATAAATTTATATCGTATATTTTCTCTCATTTTCTTTGATGTCTGGGATTCGGTTGCCTTTGAGAAAAAGGAATAACATCGGGGCTTAGAAACTTGCTTTACGGAATAAGCCGCTAACGTTTCTTATTTATTTGACCTTTCCTTACCAGATCCTTTTTTGTACATGTCTAAAGGCTGCATTACCTTACGGCGTCACTGATTTAGAAACTTATAATTGTAACTAACTAAAAACTAAAGCAGGAATTAGTGCATCGCATTATGTAATTTTATTTTCAACACATTTGCTCGTAAAGTGAGCCTTATTACATCGTTCTTAGGGCCAATATAATCAAACTTAGGGCCAATAATCGAGCTATAACATACGCGTGCATAATAATATAACACACTAGTGCATAATATGACTATCCCTACAAAGTTAAGTTACTACCTAACTGCAAATTATATGCGAGTAAACAGAGCATTTTCAATTTAACCGGGTAATACAGTTTTTTATTCGTAACAACAAAGAGGTTTTATATCGCTGAAAATCCATTTACATTTTTGGAATAAATGTGTCTCTAATAAAGCCTAAAAAAAATCATTTATTGTTATCAAATTATTTTTAAGGAACTTGCTCATTTGATACTCGGCTGATTTACGCCCTCGCCTACGGCTCGGGCTGCAAACCGCAACTTCGTATGTAATAAGCAACTAAGCTCACTAGTATCATAATATACTATTATTTATTTTACTCTCAGTAAGTTTACGTAATTCAAAATGTCACCGATTTGATACAGACCAGGTTTCGGTACCTTCGTTTATCTTCTCAACATTTACGCATACCTTTCTCAATCCTCATCAATACTCTTACTTCTCAAGGTATTTCTGTAGTTTCAGCGAAACGAAAAGCTAATGAAGCACCAGGTAATGCGGTTGCTTTTTCACGTAATTACGGAAAACTAATCTAAACGAAGCTTTTGCCGATTCGCTTCTAGTTCACGAGAACTGTAAAGATGCCGAGGGCTTTGAGTGCCAACTAAAAATAACTGGATAAAACTTTCGGTAAGTAATAAATGAAATAGGATCCCCTAGTACAGCAGATCTTCACTCAGATCTTTAGGCGCTTAATCTTATAGATGACTAAAGGGGCTAGTCAGAGGCATTGCGTTTGGCTCATGCCCAAATTTTGTTGTAGTTGCAAACTTTTATACATTACGTTTTTTTTTCTAAAGGATATAATATTTTTATCAACGTACTATAAACATTCTATACCTAATCAGGATTCAAATTTGTAAAGCAGAGCATCAGACACGGCGTTTTGTTTGTGCAAACACAAAAAAACATCGATGAATATTCAACGTTCGAACGTTACGCTTTATCAGCGTAAGTATGCAAACTACGAGAAAGACTGCTGTTTTTAGGGTTCCGTACCCAAAGGGTAAAAACGGGATCCTATTTCTAAGACTTCGCTGTCCGTCTGTCTGTCACAAGGCTGTATCTCATAAACCGTGATAGCTAGACAGTTGAAATTTTCACAGGTTATGTATTTCTGTTGCCGCTATAAAAACAGAATAAAATAAATATTTAAGTGGGGCTCCCATACAACAAACGTGTTTTTGGCCGTTTTTCTATACTATAATAATAATAATATTATAAAGAGGAAAGATTTGATTGTTTGTTTGTTTGTTTGTTTGTTTGTAATGAATACGATCCGAAACTACTGGACCGATTTGAAAAATTCTTTTACCATTAGAATCCTACATTATCCCTGATGAACATAGGCTATAGAATATTTTCAAAAACGTTAGGGATCCGTATGAAAACTTCGATAATGAAACCTAAAATGTGAAAAAAAATCCAAAAAAATCTTTATATCGCGTATGCTGCGGAAATTATTGACAATAGAGCAAAGTGATGTACAACAGTTTTAAAGAGGACATCTAATTAATCTAATTCTAGGTCTCTAATTGTAGGTACCTAGGAATAAATTAGTTATAGTTGTACCTTTATAGTTGCAAATAAATGATTTTGATTTGATTTGATTTGATTTGATAACCCAACGTGTGAATCAAAAGCAAAAAAATCCTTATATCGCGTACGCTGCAAAAATTATTGACAATAGAGCAAAATGATGAACTGCAGTTTTAAAGATTACATCAATATTAACAAATAAGTCCAAGCAATACCATAATTATGTCCAACTATTACAGTTATGTCACAATAACTACTTTTTCATGTTAAAATATGCTATGGTAACGCCGCCTGTACAAACTAGGCCACATTATTCGTACCTGGGTATTAATCCTTATCCAAAAAATCACTTCATTTTCAAGGCCATATCAGTACCTGTAAATTACTTTTTTAATTATACCTTTCCCAAATTCCATACCATTCAAAAGTTATTATGAGTGTAATAATCTATAGGTACTAATATTATTATGAGGAAAGATGTTTTGTATATTTGTATGGAATAAATCCAAAAACTACTGGATAGATTTCAAATAATCGTTTACTATTAGAATGCTACATTATCTCTGAGTAACATAGGCCATATTTATTGTTTGAAAAAAATAGGGATCCCTATTAAAACTTCGATAATCTAACCTGGGTAAAAAAATACCCATAAAATCGTTATAATACGTTACTCCCGTGCGGAACCGGGGCGGACTTCTAGTTAGGTATATATATATAGTCTATATAGGTATAATATCTCAGATTAATAGTCAACTCAACTTACTTAGTGAGTTTTATTTTAGTTTTTGACTTGTTGTTGTTTTGTTTTGTTTTGTTATAAAAGAACTGTTTTATTATTAAAAGACTTTTGTTTGATTTTAGACAAGAAGACTGGTTAATTATTTCATTTCTTATTTGATTAGATACGTCAAAGTTTATTATAGATAGATGATACGTTAAACTATGTTAAATACATAAAAAGTTTATTGAAAAAATTTGTAAAATATATGTTTATTTCATAATATTTCTAATTCTTATAATTTTTTTTCCTATTTCATTAAAATATTGTGATTATTTGCAAGAATAAACACACAAAACTGCCAATCTCGAAAGATCTCGCCAGGGCTCCAATCTCGCGAGATTGCATTCCCTACTTAATACCTACGCTTTTTATGCTGTTTAGGCACCTATACATGCTTCCAATACAATACCTACGCAGAAGCGTAGGTATAGGTGCATAAACAGTGAATAATTTCTAAGAAAAGTGTACAGATTAGGTATTCTCTAACATTAGGTATTATAATCAACATCATAACATGATAATCATGTTTTTACAAAATACTGTTCTGGACTTGTTCAGAGATGCTTGAATGATGTATTGATTTTGCTCATAAACCCAAACCTTTATATTTCATTTCTATAATATATCGGGTAGAAAACACAGTGATTTCCCCTTATTTTAAACTAGTTTCCTCACGCAGCTTCGTTTATTTGATCCTTGAATAAAAATTATCCCATATGCTATTCTAAGACATAAGCTAATATACGAGTATATTCTAAGTTTCATCGTTTCGACGTAATTGAGGCATACATACACACATTTTCACATTTTTTATATTAGTACGATGTTTTTAAAACTGATTGGATTTTCTTATTGCTTCTAAAGTTTAAATTACTTGTTCTTTTTTATTTACTCTGCTATTTTTAGCGTTAAGTATGAAGGTTTTATGTTCGTAGTTATCAAAGTTGCACAAGTACGCTTTCTTCCCTAGAAGAAAGCGCTTGAGTTTCTAAGAAAGACTGCGGGTTCAGCGTTCGAGGCACGAGATGTGCTTACAGAATAACTCTTCAGATCAAAAACAATCTTGCAACTAAATCACCCCACTCGCAAGCAAGCACAAAACTTCATTTTTACAAGTTATACTCGAATAACAAATTGTTAGGTCTAGTGGTCAGCCGCTGCCAAACTCGGACGGCGATTTATTTTTCGCTCGTCCAATTATTTTTGGGCAGGTTCGTGGCGCATAAATCTTGGCCAGGTCGTAGCGTAGGCACAGGAAACAAATAGGGTGCCAGTAACTCTACTTGATACACACCCGATTCGGACGACAGATTTACTGGAAAGAATTGGTTGTGTGGTTAGTGGATATTTATTGTAACTGAGGCGCGGCGACCTGGTTTTTTTATCTGTAAGATAAAGAAAGAAAAACCATTTATTTGCTCATCAATAAGCACAAGCGAACAATAACACAGGTTACAATGGACAGCAGATTGAGCTATTTGGGGGCAAATAGGTCCCTGTCTCAGCATCGAGCCGCACACATATTATAAGAACTACTCGTATCATATGCTATTCATAGGTAGTAGGTAGAATAGGTAATATACTTCAAGTAGGACAAATAATATTTTACGACGTGCATCTTTGTATTGTGTTTTTAATATTAGATTGCTGAATTTAGATTGTCATTTTTGTATGTGATTGACCTACTGGATATAGTTTCATACGTGGCTAAAGGTGCGTGCAGACTTACAGACAACCACGTAATAGCTTAGGTGAGGGCGCGCTAGCGATAAGCTCAGATTTATATTACTTACTCCGTTTTTGATTGGGAAGCAAATGGGTTGATATAAGTTCTTAAAACCCGACACTACTTTCGTATACCTACGGTTTCAAATTCAAATTCAAATTCAAATTCAAAAATCATTTATTTCAATAAAATCACAAGGATCACTTTGAAACGTCTTAGGAACTAGGTGAAGCTACGCCGATTCCACGCGACCAAGCCTAGAAGAATCAGGCAACAAACACGGCTTGGGGTCTACCTTTTTTTTTATGATCCTTTCCTTAATGCTATGTAGAGCTCCAGTGTGGTGCCAATCGAACAAGGTGAAGGCTCAAACAAGAATAATAATTAAAAGTTAAAAGTACCTACTACTCAAGTACGTAGGTACAGCAATAAAAAAAAATAACTAAAAAGCTTCAGCACAAATTCAAAAAGCAACACACGCTACACTTGATTTAGAATTAAAACTTACAGATAAAATAACTATTTGCTTAAAAATAATTAAAGTAGACAAATGTTACACAAAATGAAATTAAGTACCTAAATCAATATTTAGCTGTCGAGTGGCAGAGCGACATCAGGCCACGAGGATTTATCATTTATATAATCATCTACAGTATAATACGCTTTGTTTATAAGAATATTCTATATTAATTTATAGAATATTATAAGAATATTATAAAAGTTTCAAAACTATTAATAGTACTTCGCATTTTTTTTCTGTGATCAATTGAACTAACAAATTACGTTTTTTTGTTACAGGTAAATTCAAAGCGTTCTAGTTCTCTACGAAGGTATCTAACTACATATTATGGTTCGCAAAGATTTTCCACAGATGGAAAATTATAAAACAAATTTACAAATATTTCGTATTTTGTTATCTAGTATTTTTCTTCAACGGTACCTATTTGCCATTTCCTGGTTTCCACATTTTTTCAGTCAATAAGGCACTGTTGTTGACGTCCCCTGAAATCGGTTTAATTGCCAGAATCGCGGTAAAAACTCTCATAAACATAATTACGGGTGTAATGATCCTGGACGGTATAAATCGAGTCTATGGGTGCTTGGGAAATGTCTTAAAAACAGCCCACTCACTTTTCGAGGCGGGTTTTTATGCTTATAGTGAACATTTTTACATGTACCTACTTAATAATGGGGTTTTTTTGCATGACTAGTATTTTTTTGGGTATTGTGGTGGTTATAATATAGTATACTAGCTGACCCGTGCCCGCTTCGCTGTGCGTAAGACATTTCTAATACCATCGTGGACTTTTTTGTAGACGTTTTTAAGGTGTACAATACTGTAGTACATTATTTTGATATATCTCGTGGGGTTCAGCCAGCATTTGCAATGTAAGCGCAAAAAAATGTGTTTATTTACGACATCACATTAGAAACCTCTAAAATTATCAGTGATTCTCTACTATATTATGCATGTATTATACATATAAACCTTCCTCCTGAATCACTCTATCTATTAAAAAAAACCGCATCAAAATCCGTTGTGTAGTTTTAAAGATATAAGCAAACATACATACATACATACGCGGGAAGCGGAAAGCGACTTTGCTTTATACTATGTAGTGATGGTTAGAACAGTGTAAGTGACTGTTAGATGGTTACTTATAACAATTTTGCCACGGTTTGGCTATATTACGTTGTTCCCGTAGTCGTAGTCGTTATTCTGTTCTAGTCTACTGTTTGCTGTATACTGTTTTTCGTTGTTCTGTGCCCTATAAGAGAGGATAGACGTAGAAGCCGTGGAATACGAACTGTGAAGGGTCGCAATTAATCCTCCCGCCATCTTATTACGTCACTAATTGCCTATTCATTTATCCTTATTTCCTCACGAGTATTTTCAGAACAAGTGCTACTTTTATAAGTTTTTTTGAAGAAGTATTTTTATCTCTACTGAGGCCATTCATTTAAACTAATATTCTAATAATCACGCTCAATCCGGATTATGTTTCTTTGTTACTCAATATTTAACGTCGTAACGGCTAAATCGATTTCGATGATATCTGGTATACAGATAGAGAGGTTATAATAATAAGATTAAAACAGAGAATTCCTTAAACTTTGAATCTAGATACCACGCGAAAGAAGCCACTCGTGGAAGTTAGGGTAGCTCTTTAGTTATTGTTATTATTATTATTTTTTATTGTTGACGTACTTGAGTAGTACTTTTAATAATTATTCTTGTTTGAGCCTTCACCTTGTTCGATTGGCATCACACTGGAGCTCTACATAGCTTTAAGAAAAGGATCATTAAAAAAAAGGTAGACCCCAAGCCATGTTTGTTGCCTGATTCTTCTAGGCTTGGTCGCGTGGAATCGGCGTAGCTTCACCTAGTTCCTAGGACGTTTCAAAGTGATCCTTGTGATTTTATTGAAATAAATGATTTTTGAATTTGAATTTGAGTTTGGTAATATTTTTTCCTCGCATCCCTTTGTCATTTGATTGCGGAGGGATTGAGTTTGAGTTTGATTGAATTGTTGATGGAGTGCCTAAAGCCGGGGTCCCACGGCGCGTAAAACGACGGGCCGCGCCGGATGACGCTCCGCCTGTGTGCATCCGGCGCGTCGCGTACAGAGCGTTCCGAGCACGAGCCACCACGGATGCATCGTTCCCACGGCGCGTCCGTCCGCCTTGGCGCGGTCTGGCACGTGAAAACGCGGGCCGTTGAGTTTGAGTGAATTGTTGATGGTAGTTGGATTCTCACGAATAATAATAGCAGATATTAAATTTCTTATCTATTTTAGAATACATTTTTATATATTTTTTGTTTGTTTATTCATACACAAAAAAACTGAACAACAAAATATTATGTTGACAGTAGATAATATAATTACGTTTTGAAAACTAAACAAAACCGACTTCATATATATAAATAAAATTGGTAGTGCTTTAAAATACATAATGAAACACCCAGGGGCCCTGTTATCTGTGCCTTATACTCATAGATGGTTCAAATTCGTGACGTCAACTCGAGGTGTTCATGATTTCTATTTCGAACGTATGGCGCGTATGGTACTTTTTTACCGCAAAATTACCACAAACACCGGAGTAATCGAGAAACATACACACAAAAAAAACATACAGGCGAATTTAGAACCTCCTCTTTATTGAAGTCGGTTAAAAACTTATAAGTAAAGGTATCTAAAGGGCACAAGTTCTCATAATGTAACTATTTCAGAAGCATTGGTCAGGAACTATTTCTCATGCCGGAGTCTATCTAACCTAACGGAGATGATTAAAAAATAACAAGTGGCGCCGAACGAGCGAAACACTTTCTTATAACTATATTCCACAATTCAGTTTCACGTACCGTACAAAACTCGCTAAATCGTTCCAGTGTCGCATCGGAACGTGGGCTATTCAACCAAAATGGAGTTAGGATGCGACTAGGAAATCTTCGGTATTTTCGGCATTTCGCCGCTCCTCGGGATGCGGTGGACCGTGGCCGGTGCAAGCTACAATTTTCATGAGCTGAACCCCAGAAACACAAAACCTAGAAGCGCTAACATTGACTCTGACATGAATACAGTAACAATAGGCTATTTGACAGTATGCAAAATAAAGTGTTGTTGATAGTAATCTATGTAAATTATGCCTTCATAAAGCGTTATGGAGTAAAATAACTTGAAAATAAACAATGATTTATTAAAAAACCCATAATTCAAATTATCTATTTTTAAACGCCAGTCACGTGACACAAAACGGTCAGGATTGGTCGAATCGACGATGACGTAACATGGTTGTCAATATGTCATCGCTTGCCATGAAAACTTGACGTTTGTGTATTTGTTGACATGCATGTAACGTCACAGAAACTAGTGCGAAAGAAGCGTTTTTGCGGGTTATTTAAATTGTCAATATTTAATTTTCATTTTTAGAGCCAATACTTAACAGAATTGAATAAAATATGTTTTATGGGTTTCATAGTCACTACTGAATAATCTAGAATGGTTTTCAAAATCTTGTTGGCTATTTGACAAGATTTTGAAATTTCACATTGTGCCAAATAAAATGTATATGCAAAATGCTGCTTTGCATTTTCTTACACAACATTACTCGTATAATGTACGTGGCTTTAGTCAACTATGAGCACGCTCTAAACAGAAGTTATCAATGACAGTCCGCGATACAGACTGTTTAGACTTATCATGATAGGCGCCAATCCAATATGCGCCAAACACTAGCAGCTCCCATCAAACTTCAGCCTTTGAGTTTGTATTTGACGGAAGAGCGAGGTCTCCTAACACAGGTATTTTCATACTTAAATGGAGACCTCAACACTGTTATATTTACTGTGATTAAGAAACAAATAAAGCATTATTATTATTATTATTATTATTATTTGAGACCATTAAAGTTGACATATATATATACGAGTATAGGGCTCACACACAACTGTCATTCTTGCATTTCTCTGAAATTTTTACTCCAATGTTGAACCTCAACACCTTTTCTAGTAGATATTTTTTTTAAAAAAAGTTCCTTCAATTGAATAGGGTCCGCTTCCCACCGGCAATTCACAAATTTCGATCCTCGCTCACGTTTAAAAAAATAGAGATATTTTACCAACGGATATTCCATTGGATTTTTGGAATGCTACCCTTTTACATAGACTCCAGACTTATTTGGTTTTCGGCTATACCTATAGATTGATACATTTTTTCTTTGTTGTTTTTACGTGGTATTTGCTTGGAGAGCCTCGCAAAAAAATCTATCCTGCAATTTTAAATAGACATTTCACACATCGCCACATCTAGGCCCAAACTAAGCATAGCTTGTACTAGATAACTGATAAAATACTTATTTAGATTATTGTTTTAACCGACTTTAAAAAGGAGGAAGTTATCAATTCGCCTGTACGATGTTTATCTTTTTTTGGAGTAATTAAGTATTTTTCATCGAATATTAGCTACCGTAGCTTATCGATTTAACATGAATACGAGTAAAGTTAATTCGTACAGTACAATTAGGTTGTTGCCCTGTCCTCCATCACCATCATTTGAAAACATAATCGAACAAGTGGATGTGCCACATTACTCAGTTGTTTTGGTGTTTTCATATCACAATATAAAACATATATAATATATCGTATCGATGTTTTTTATATTATCTAGATGGTCGCTGTCTTTGTCACTGTATTCATTTTGATAGTAAGTTTTACCACGAATTGCTTAGTGCTTTGATAATATTTTATATTTATACTAATATTATAAATTCGAAAATAGCTGTCTGTCTGTGTCGTTATCACGGCCAAATTTCGGGGCTGATTGACATTAAATTCCATTTAGAGAAAGTTTAAAATTTTGGGATCAATACTGTTTTTTCCAAAAAAATATTTTTATTTTTCATATTTCAATAAAATATGAACTTCATTAATTTATCTGATTTTATCGGAACTGCTTTTTGTACGAGTATCAAATAATCTTTACATCTCTCATTTAGCATATTCAACGATACTCGTACAACGATAAGGTAAATTCCCCTGAAACACTGAAGACATTACCACAGCTAGTTTATAACATAATTACCCTGCTGCTAATCTTTTATTAATATGTGAAGCACGCGACGTACTTAACTTGTTATGCATTCTGTTATCGTATTCTCCCCTCGTGTGAGCCCACCCACCTTTTGTCAGTATTCTATAGGTACCTACATCTATACGTTTTTTTTATCTATTGTAACATAGCCGAAACGTTGGGAAAATAATTTAAAGGTAATTACGTGATAAACACCCGTGTTAAATAAAATCTATAGTTATGTCTACTAATCTCTAATAAATTCAAATGTATATTATTTTTCAAACTATCGTGTTTGAAAAATAATATACATTTGAGTTTTAAATATAATACAATTATTTAAATCAAAATATAATTACAATTAACCCAAACCATCACCAAGATAATCTTTATGACGTAGTGGGAGAAGCATCGGGTTCGATCCTTTAAACTTTTTACGGTTCTCAAAGTCAAAGTCATTTATTTCAATAAAATCACAAGGATCACTTATTGAAACGTCTTAGGAGCTAGGTGAAGCTACGCCTGACTATATGTAGATTTTGACACGGGTCTTTGTTACGTAATTACCTATAGTTAAATATTTATTTTTTATTAATTATTATAATTCATTAAATAAAATAAAGGTAATTACGTGATAAAGACCCGTGTCAAAATCTATAGTTATGTCTAATAATCACGATAGTTTGAAACTACGCCTGTTCCTCGCAACTTGGTTCTAGGTTGTGGTGCCATGGTACCCTACCTACCCATACAATGTTATACCCATGATACATGGAGACCTAGTGTGACTCCTCAGGACTATGTAAGAGACTGGGGTTTTATCGTGTTAGAAGAAAAAAACACTATATTCATTGGTTGGTTTGAAAGCCGTATTGGCCAAGTGGGAGGTCCCTCGACTTTCAATCTGAAGATCGTGGGTTTGAATCCCGGCGTGCATCAATGGATTTTTCTATTTGAAAAATTTATATGCGCATCAAAAACACGTGCTCAAAACGGTGAAGGAAAACATCGTGAGGAAACCAGTTAGTGTTCTTATAAGCGGCGATGGGCTTGCAACCTGTCACGTATGGAATGCTAACTACTGCAGAATGGGCATGTGCAAATATAATGTTTGGACGTGCCTCTGACTACCCCACTAGACATCTTCAAAGGATCTAAGCGTCTGAAGATCTGAGAAGATGTCTACCGTACTTGGGGATTACCGTCGTAATCCTATTTTTTTGTTTTTTTTTTTATTTAAATAAAATAAAAAATCTTTTGATCTTTACATTTTACTGAGAACTTACTTTTTTGTGTTCAACCATACGCTTTAGTAATCTGTATAAATATTTCGATGTACGCTGTAATTTTGCATACCGCACCCTATAATTTGTGATCAACATTTTCATAAAAGTAAATTACCTAAGTATATAAACACAAATCCAAAGATCTGATAAAGATCTGAGCGCCAGTGCTCTGAGAGGTTGGCTACCATGGATTACAATCATAAGCCTATTTTTTTTATTATACTCCTCGTACACAAAGCTTACTTACCATGTAAGCTTGTACATTATTACGTTTCTCAAAAAAGATTTACAAATGTTTTGTGAAGTAGCTTCATTGGTAACTTTCTTTGATGCAAAGTTTATTTAGGACTTTAGCGATTTAAAAACATTTTGGGTAACGCAATAATCTTTCCGGAAATATATTTGCTCACGCCTATATTTACCTTACCAAAGAAGTTAACGACAATCTTCACTATAAATTACATATGACCAGTGTCTGCCCGTGACCATGGCTATTGTAACAGTCTTGTAATAGTCGAAACTACGGGAAAATAAATTAAAGGTAATTACGTGATAAAGACCCGTGTCAAAATCTTTAGTTATACATTACTAG
This sequence comes from Hydriomena furcata, assembly GCA_912999785.1. Classification (NCBI taxonomy): domain Eukaryota; kingdom Metazoa; phylum Arthropoda; class Insecta; order Lepidoptera; family Geometridae; genus Hydriomena; species Hydriomena furcata. The sequence continues at coordinate 11,129,334 of OU538828.1, read as the reverse complement.
CGACCCGCCCCGGCTTCGCACGGGTTTAATACATATAAACCTTCCTCCTGAATCACTCTATCTATTTAAAAAAACCGCATCAAAATCCGTTGTGTAGTTTTAAAGATTAAGCAATCATACATACAGACGCGGGAAGCGGAAAGAGACTTTGCTTTATACTATGTAGTGATATGACCAGTTCCTTTATTTAAATTCAGATTCTAACAAAATATATTTACACTAATTTTAACAAACATGTAACTAGCCTTGTTAATAATAATAAGTTTTCTGTTGAAAAATATTTTTTTAATGACAAACATTTGTTAAAATCATTGAAACCATCGAGCACTAGCATGCTATCACTTGACACATAATATAACATTGTCATCGGAACTTGACATGTATGCAAAGTTTTCCCTCAATCGAAGTATTTACTAAGGAGTTTCGTTGTGAGTGTCTGTTGAACAGCTCCTGACTCCATCATCAGATCAGCTCGCTGTCAGCAACTTGTTGTATTGTTACCAGAACTAAAGGTGTATGCAATATTTTGGTTTCAATCAATTGGGGATAACTGCTTCAAAATTGAGTTGCAAGATTCCACCCGAACAAACATAGTTACATACGAAATTGAAATAATTACGATTAAAAAACTAAAAGAAAACCGACGAAAATCTATCGACCAATCGAAAAGTCAAGGGACGATATTCGTTTATTACGTTTTTGAAGGAACTGTCAGTCCTACATAAATATAATTTAAATGGGACCAACTTGGGACTATTCTCTACACAACAAAAAAAAATTAGAAATCGGATCAGCAGGTAAAAATATATGCCATCAAAAACATAACTTGTAAAAAAAGCCAAGTCTCGCAACGCAACTCAGTTCTATCATAAAAAGTTGTGAGATCCATGTAATACCAAGTCGGTTAATTTATTCAGTCGCTACTTTAAGGGTCCTTCTGTCTTAAGTTATTACGTAAAGGTTAGCTAATTACGTAATAACATAAGTCAGAAGGACCCTTAAAGTAGGGACTGAATAAATTAACCGACTTGGTATTACATGGATCTCACAACTTTTTATGGTAGAACTGAGTTGCGTTGCGAGACTTGGCTTTTTTTACAAGTTATGTTTTTGATGGCATCTCATTTATTTTTGTAGATAGCCCTACTTTTTAGGGTTCCGTACCTAAAGAGTAAAAACGGAACCCTGTTACTAATACTCCACTGTCCGTTCGTCCGTTTGTCTATCTGTACGTCTGCCCGTCTGTCCGTCAATCTGTCTGTCGGTCTGTCGGTCTGTCAGTCTGTCTGTCCGCCTGTCTATCACAGGGCTGTATCTCATGAACCATGATAGCTAGACAGTTGAAATTTTCACAGATGATGTATTTCTGTTGCCGCTATAACAAAAAATACTAAAAACAGAATAAAATAAATATTTAAGTGGGGCTCCCATACAACAAACGTGATTTATCTAGTTCTATATCTATATCTGTACCTATATCTAGTTTTATCCACAACGAAGTTATAGGGGGTCGAATATGGCCTGAACTGCTTCGAGAAAAGGATGGTACAGCCGTGCCGCTTTATTGCTTGACTTGGCGGGGGCACTGCCGTGCCCCCAGATATGTGGCCATACATAAAAAAAAATACGCGTCGACTTGAGAACCTCCTCCGTTTTTCGTCGGTTAATGAAAGCAGCTTGTTAAATATAACAAAATACCAATAACTTTTGAAACACTGAATATTGCTAATCATGCTTGGGGTCAAGTCTTTTAAGAGTCACAAGTCATGTACTTAAGTCTTTTACCGATAATCTACCTCCATTTTACAACCTGTTTAAAACTTGATATTTATCGACAGTTGATAGTTATCGATGGAGTTACACTTTACGGATTTATATTGAAATTGAATAAAGCTGCCAAAATACACTAATAAATCGCAAAACATGATTTCGTTACCGATAACAGTCGGTATATTTATGAAACAAGACAGCATGACAGATAGCAAGCCTCTCACAACGTGAGAGTTAACGCCTTTCATTATGAATTCTCAAATGCAAACACCATTTGTACCCAATTAACAAAACAATACAACAAAATTGTTAAAATAGGCAGTAAACGACTCATCAATAAAGATATAGAATAAAATAAATGAATGGTATGAATGACCTATAATGATATCTTATTGATAATTAAAAAGTGATAAGCTACAAATACACTATTGAAAACACGGGTGTTGACGTTGATATTTAAGGAAATAATCAGTTTCAGAAGTTCATTCGCATCGAATATCTAGTAGTAATTATTCCAAGCATTATGTTACAAACGCGAACAAAAGTGAATAGATTATCATACGTAGTGAACTATACCTATCGAGGTTTTCATTGTTTTTTCAAGAACACTAAAATACAGTTTATGATAGCTCTATGATGATACCTTAACTTCGACATTCATATTGAAAACAAAACAAAACTTTTTCACAACATCGTTATAAAAGCTTCCATTACCATCTGTTCCAATTTAGCGGACAATAAAAGTGTTAGGCCTTTGTTTTCTGGGATGGGAGAGATGTGGAAACCGGGCATTGTGCATCGCCGGCCATTGTGACGTCATCTATCACAATAGGAATCTTGTCTGCCGGTTTGTTTAAGTGTAACGAGATATGGAGATACTGATAAAAATATATTTTGGACCCAAGTTGGCTTAAGGTGATAAGTGAAATTTTTGACGTTTTGTATGGGCTGAGTCTACCCGGATAAGACGGAAAAAGTGATAAAACTGCATTATCTCGAAAACCATCTAATTTCAAAAGAAACTGTCTGTAATTTACTTTGCTAGTATGATTATCTAACGAATTATATAAAAATGAACTGTTAAACTATTCATAGTTTTGATTAAAAACGGAACTAGGGTTTTTGAAGAGCCAACTTTGGAAAATAAATCTTTCAAGAAAAGTTTCACCAATCGTGTTTTTGTCTGTAATTTATCTAGATTAAATCCTTAAGTTATCATTGTCGTAAAAAACAGAACTGTATGTTTTGCGGTTATTGATAAAAAACGATTCTGCATTCTTCAAAATCATTTATTATCAAACATAATACTGTTGCTACGAGTATATAGATGTTATAGAATTAAATAGGTTCACGACTGTAATCCCCAAGTAAGGAAAACATCCTCTCTGATCTTCACGTGCTTGTGACTGCGTATGCGTACTTCCTTTAAACATCTTCAAAGATTTGAGTCAGTAAAAATGTATATAAAATATTATAGAATAAAAGAAACAGGTTTAACTGTAACAAAAAAGATTACGAGAAAGAAAAAACTTTTTTTAACGGCTCATTAGGGAATAGAACATAGCGCTACGCAGATAATCTTTACATATAATAAAACTGTAGAAGAGTTCAATTCAGTACATTGAATAAAAACTTAAAAAAATACTTCTTGGGGCCTTTATACAAGTAACACAAGCCAAAAAAAACATTTTAAATTTTTTGTCTGTCTGTCTGTCTGTTGTCCGACTTTCACGCGATAACTACTGGACGGATTTTGATGAAATTTTTTTAGATATGTAGCTATTAGTCTTCAGCAACATATAGGCTATAATTTATTTTAAGATTAGAATACCAGATGTGAAACTATCTGTCCCCCAGCGAAGCGGGCATGGGTCAGCTAGTTAATTAATAATTTGTAAGCCCCAAGCATCTCATATTTTCAGGTGCTCAGATCCTTGAAGATGTCCAAGGGAGGTTCGGAGGCATGCCCAAACATGCCTACATTCCAGTACCCAGTTAATGGACGAAAATTGTAGTGTGAAAAAGGGCTCCGAGCGTCCAGTGGCGCCCCCAATTGATTTCAAAAAATTTGCAGAAAATTAGACTTTCATATTGTAGTACAGACAAGGTAAAAACATATGCGCGGTCATACATAAAAAAAAATGAACCGGCCTAGTGCGGGTCGGACTCGCGCACTAAGGGTTCCGTACCATTATTTATAAAAAAAACGTTTGTTGAAGCCTCACTTAAATATTTATTTTATTCTGTTTTTAGTATTTGTTATAGCGGCAACAGAAATACATTATCTTTTAATTCTATTTCTAATCTTTTAATTTTTAATTCTATAATACATAATCTGTTAAAATTTCAACTGTCTAGCAATCACAGTTCATGAGATACAGCCTTGTGACAGGCAGATTAAAAGCGGAGTCTTAGCAATAGGGTCTTATTGTTACACTTTTGGTACGGAATCCTAAAAAGCCATAAAAATACATACGCGTCGAATCTAGAACCTCGTCTTTTCATCAGTTGATTAGAAACGAACAAAAACGGGGCCCTCCCGGAACTAAAGCTTTCAAAACACTAAAGAAAGCTGTAGTCTCGTATTAGCTCTGTTACCCTATCAGATGTAAACGCAGTTTTCCGTAATGACATTGCTGTTGATAGTATTGGACCGAACAACAGCTGCAACAATGCACATTGCTGTAAAATGAACTTGCTACTTAATGGGGTATATCGTTCCCACTTCCAAACCGCTTTTGTCCATTTACTGGTAAATATATGTTTAGTTCATTCCTTAGACGCCTTTTATACACGCTACACCTATGAAACCAGTCTTGGACATGTAATATCATAAAAATATATGAAACGAAACTGCATCTGTTGTTTGTTTGTTTTATATTGTTTGTGTAGGTACAATACTGTAGTACATTATTTTGATATATCTCGTGGGGTTCAGCCAGCATTTGCAATGTAAGCGCAAAAAAATGTGTTTATTTACGACATCACATTAGAAACCTCTAAAATTATCAGTGTTTCTCTACTATATTATGCATGTATTATACATATAAACCTTCCTCTTGAATCACTCTATTTAATAAAAAAAACCCGCATCAAAATCCGTTGTGTAGTTTTAAAGATATAAGCAAACATACATACATACAGACGCGGGAAGCGGAAAGCTACTTTGCTTTATACTATGTAGTGATAACCGTCATACTCGTGTTACCTACTGTTTCTAAGGTAATTGGTATTTATTTGTTTTAAAGCAAGCAAAATAAATAAAATAATAAATGAATATAAATATTATTGGACATTTTACCCAGCGCCATCTAGCCTGTAGGTACTATGGGAACCAAATAACTACTACTTTTATAAATACATACATACTTATTATCCATATTGATACCCAGAAACAGACCAAACATCTATGTTCATCACACAAATGTTTATTCTGGGTGCGAATCGAACCTACAACCTACAACGCAGAAGGCACAGCTATTACCCACTGAGCTGTGAGGCCAGTCAATGCGATTTGTGTCGATTATTTGTAGCTAAAATTCGATATTCCAATCGTTACATTTTTACGGACAAGTTAACTATAACAAATGTAAACTTGTTTATACGTAAACCTAGTCTAGAAACCCATTGCTAAAGTTTTAATAGGATTATAGAGTTGATCGACTCGGGGGTGTTACATTGTAGGTACAGGAAGTAGCTCACACTTTGAGTGCTTAAACGAGGGGTAGTTTTATTGTACCTCTTTTCGGTATTGTGTTGGGTAACTTACGGCGCATACCTACCCCTGTTAAATGAAAAGTAAAACTTTTGTCACAACTACGTCTTCAAACATTTGCTTGTTAAAAAATATATAATATGACTGGTATATATAATACTAGCGACCCGCCCCGGCTTCGCACGGGTTTAATACATATAAACCTTCCTCCTGAATCACTCTATCTATTAAAAAAAACCGCATCAAAATCCGTTGTGTAGTTTTAAAGATATAAGCATACATACAGACGCGGGAAGCGGGAAGCGACTTTGCTTTATACTATGTAGTGATGATGATAATGTTTCAGCAAAAGCAATAGTGAAAATATTTTCTGAAACTTACCGAGTGTTTTAGGGTTCCTGGGCCTTACAAAAGACATCAAGTACTTCAACAAGAAGTCCAACATCTATAAATATAGTATCAACGAATTCAAGTTAACAAAATAAATTGAAGTGTAAGTAAAGGTAGGTCAACAAACAGAAAATATACACTGAAACATTTCATAATAAAAATGGAAGAGACATCAAAAATGAGGTTCCTCAAACGCGCGGAATAAGATAGATTTAGGTCCTTTATGTATGATTTATTCCTACAAAAACGTATTCCTTTTCTGTTATGAATGCTAAAGAATGATATAAGTAGTGTTCAATGTGACTGTATTTGTTTAAACAGGCGTATCATTTTGATCTCAAGATTAAGGTCGCTTTTTTGAGATAAAGATATCTTAAAGAGATGTCAACTTGAAGATAAAATGGAATAGAACTGACAACCGTATTAGATCCAATTATCCCTGTGCTGTTGAATCGAGAGCTTCGCTCAATACGAGGTCAGTGACCATTTAACCTATTGTGAGAAAAGCTAAGATAGCGAGAATGTACATATAGATCCATTTTCACAAAAGCCGACCCCTCTGCACAAGTCAGCTAAATTACCATTCGACAATCTTTGAGGGGATTACGGCTCTCCAACGCAAAACGAAGCAATTACCGATTCTCACTCGAAACCAAACTTTGTTTCACTCTTAAGGAATTAATATTCATTTAAAAATCTTGCTCGGCATCTATACTGTTGAAACTTTGTAATCAGGCTGTCAGGGGGGCCGGGCCCATCCGAGCAGCTCTCGTGTCAGCAAATTTGAGACTTTACCAACTGCAAATGGATTTTTTCTGCTGCCTTAATTTGAACAATCTGGAAAGAACATTTTCAACTTCTGTCTAGTTCGCAGCGTCGACTCCAAGTTTTAATGTACTTGCGTCGAAAGTTTGAAGGTTAAAATATTATAATTATTGAAATTTGGAAGCCTTGTTGTCATTAAATATTGAAGCAAATCACAGGGGGATGCTGCTTTATGCAATTACTACAATATATTACACATAGACTTGGTCAAGCTAATACCTACGTTTTTCATGTTCTTAATCAAGCAAAATATTTTAAAAAGCGTTGCATTTATCGCAACAGTATTTGTGTTTGTTTATTACAGAGAAACCAAGAGTATTATAAAAACCTTTCCATTATATCCGATGGTCTTTGCGATTCACAAACAAAAATACCTACTTCCTTCCGATAAACATAACAAGTCGAACCTAACTTGCGGCAAGTTTCACGGGAATTTTTCCGTCGTTACCTCCCTACCCAATCGGCATTTGTTTACTTGACAAAAATAAAAGTAGCCATTCTAGCCGTAAACGTAAAAAAATGTCGTCTCACCGTCACCAGAATAACTTTATATTATAGGTGCTGAATCCTTGAAGGGTTGAAAATCACCGGTCGGATTCACAAACAGTACATAAAGATCCGGCAATCTCACGGTTTTTCTGAATTAAGCCGTGAAGGGACACCCGGGACCGACCCCTGCGAATTTACCTACTCCGGATCCACCCGTACACCCGCCGCATTATTAAGTGATTTCACAAAAACAAATCCTTGTATTACTCGCCAAATTCCCAGAGGAAATATTCTTTTTCATATATGTAGCATTTTTATGACAGCTGATTTGCGAAATTTTCCCGCGACGAATTGTTTTTCTAGAGACCTTGGGTTGTTGAAATGTCAATTAATCTAGTTGTTATTTTAGGGAGTTTAACGAGTTTATTTTCGGCCCTACTTTTTCTTTCTGTTCAGGGTAACATAAATTGCTATTCCTCTTCCCCTCTGCTGTTTATAGACAATATAATCTGAACCGGAGAAAGAATCCTAAGTTCTCGTACGTATTATTTTTGGAAGCCATCCAACTGCCATTCCTAAGCCGACGTTCTGATTGTTCGGTTGGTGATCTCCAAGTATAACCTACTTTTATGTTTTCTAGTACAAACATATAAAGTGAGAAATAGTTCATCAACAGTAATTTGCTCTCTATATTTAATCCAGCGCGTATTATTACGGTAAAAAAACTTCTCTGAATCTCAGCTTATCTTTAAGGCCCTGTATGTCGACGATTGCTCTTTTTCGAAACGAAAAAAGAAATACTTCTGAACAAGCCACATCTCCTATTTTTATAAATATATTACTTCAGGTTCCTACCTAGATTTATATTAAGCAGAAAACATAATAGCAGAAACTTTTCACGATAAAGATATTATTTCAAAATTATACGTTTTAGAATTTATGATCGAAACACTTTGATACCTACTATTAAGATCAACTTGTGATTTATTGTTAAAGATATGTAGATCTAGATTTCTACTAAGATAGGTTTTTGATAAGTAATTACACATAATTTATATCATTAATTTATTCGAAAAACAAAGGCGGACCACGCGCCGCCCATGGATCAGTACCACCGTGACTACTGTCAACGTCAGTCAGACGTGTGTTTGTCGTCATTGCAGCGGTCGGTAGGATTATTTATCGAAGTGATTAAAGATGGGTACATCTTTATTCACATATACTACATTATAAAAATAGGAGATGTGGCTTGTTCAGAAGTATTTCTTCTTTCGTTTCGAAAAAGAGCAATCGTCGACATACAGGGCCTTAAGAGAGAAATACCTACGCCTAAAAAAATATAATGAATTTAATTTCATGCTATGTTGATTTGTAGGCTATACTCTGATTTGTTATCAATTAGCAAACACCTACATAAGGCTGTATACAAACAGTCATCAACGCATTCGCCACATTCGCTTATTTACATTGCTCTCCCATGTAAATAAGCGAATGTGGCTAAACCCTGATTTCTGCGGCTCTTAGCGACCAATTGACTAATGCATAAGCCGTGTCATGGAACCTGCCACCAGACAATGATACACAATCACGTAGGTTTCGCTATTACCTGTCTTCGAAGTGCTACGGATACCGTCTACGAACTTCGTAGCATGAGCTACGAAATCGAGCTTTTGAATTTCGTAAGTGAATGGAATGAGTGATTATTTTACAAGCGATACTAATACACTCCCAATACTTGTATAGTTGTTGCATACATATTGCACTTCTAAAAATAAACAAAATAAATAATAATTTAATAAAAATATTGCCAGAGCATCATCTCTAGACAATGATACGTGTATTACTGAGTAGTAGATTTAAATCATGATATTTTCGTATCATAAAAATGTAATTGATGACATAAAACATTTCAATCAATCTATCGTATCTACAAGGTTTTAGAGGATCCTAAAAAATAATGGCAAGCGAAAACTCAGAGATAGAGCATCCTTAAAGGTACCTGAATCACCCTCGGGTATTTTTCGATTTCACCCTGTATATTATCAAATCATACTCATGTTTTGGAAGCTTATAATTGTAACATTGTTATATTATTATTCGTAACATTTAAAAAACAAAAAACAGTATATCTTTTTGCCTGTTTTGTAAAGTAACTTTTCGACATATTTTTCCGCCCTGATGGATGGCACACTAGCTTCTTTCCCAGACAAAGCAGATGGCAACAAATAGTTAAATTTATGTTTAGCAATACATAGTGAGCCTGAGGGCTTCAGAAATAAACTAGGCGTGCATACCAGAACTCCCGCCCTTAGCCTGAGGCGAGGAGCGATAAAATTACATTTCGCGAACTTGCCAGAATGTTATAAGTTTTTAATGTTTCTTTTACATCGACTTTGTTTGTGCGATATAGAATCATGGTGTTCTATTATACATAATGAGATTCTCTAGTGACAATCCTATCCTAATAATATTATAAATGCGAAAGTTTGTGATAAGGCTGCTATGTTTGTTCTCTAAGCAAAAATAAACGTTAAAACTGATTAAGATGAAAATTGCTGTAGTATGTAGATAAAAAATCAGAATAAATAAAGGGGGAATTTATAATCTGAAAAACAACCCCTAAATGATAAAAAACGCAAAGAGGATGATTTTGGTATAGATGGCGCTGGTGTACAACAAATCTGACATCACAGATTAAAAATATTTAGCCGTCATAGCAACGCAGTTTTGACTAATGAATGATATGCATTCTACCAAAATTCGTAATTTATTTTATCAGTACAAGGTTTGTTGGGAAAAAATTGGTAGTTTTCTGAAATTGCATTTTCTATGCAATATTGAAATTTAGGCAGGACAAAGTCTGTCACGGGTCGGCTAGTAAAGTATATTATAACTTTTATAGTGATACTAGTGGAAACTTTCGAGACTTCGTTCGCGTAAAGTTATTTTCAAACAGACCTGCTGCACCCTCTTAAGGGTGAATTTCGGGAATTCTTTTCTTATATCCCAAAAGGAATACACCCTCCAAATTCCAAATTTCTAAGACCAGTGTTCTTTTTATTCTCAGCGGGCGGAATGGAATTTATAACCTCAATTTTCGTCTACCTAGACAGACCAGACACTAGACTGTCTCAGTATTAGAGACACATTTGACAGTGACTGCCTGACTGTCAGTGTCAATATGTATAGATAGGACGTGTTTTGTGGAAAATGATACCCATTCGAGAGTTACCGTGTTGCATGCAATATGTTGTAATAAAATAACAATGATTTAAGCTGTGCGTTCGTAGATCAGTCAATCAGTTAGTAAAACATACATACATATTTAGATACGATTAGTTACAAAATTCCAACAACAACTTTGATAACAACCAGACAAAGTTAATATAAATCATGATACAGCCGGTTGTCTCAGTCACCCACTTAACTTTGAGCAAAATAACTGTGATACAGTCGCCTGTTCCGGACATTCGCAATAAAATTAGCCTTGCTATTTGGACTGGCTACTTTAGTTTGCAATTACAGCTCTCGAGTTACCCACTGCGGTTCAAACAACTCCTAAACATCGTGCTTCCAAATGCGTACTCAATAAAGTTGTCGGATGTTCGTATCGCCCCGGGGGAGACATTACCAAGTCCGTGCCACTTGAATTAGCTTGCAGTGGAAAATAAGCTTTATTTCATTGACTTGACTTGACTTGACATTGTTGCTTGACGGCTGGACTAGAATTATCTTAAAATAGGCTTATTTTTGACGTTCTAACTAGATATTCAATATTAAATAATCTTTATAAGATTTCATCTTTTAATAAGGTTTTATCGTTGTGTTTTTTTAAGTAGCTGCAGTAGATAATGTTTAATATTAATAAATCCTAATAATATTATAAATGCGAAAGTTTGTGAGTTTGTATATATGTTTGTAACCTAATCAAACTTACGATCAAACTGATTAAGATTAAATTTGCTGTAGTATGTAGATAAAAAAATAGAATTACGGAAGGGGGAACTCATAATGCGAAAAACAACCCTTAAATAAAAAAAATGGAAAAAGAATAATTTTGGAATAGATGGCGCTGATGTGCAAAAAATAAGACAATTCAGATCGAAAACATTGAGTTGTCATAGCAACGCATTCTACCAAAAGGGTTGGATCCTACAGTAAGGTCGGTTATGAAATTTATTTTGTCAAAAAATCTGACATGTATTTGAATACTGAATGATACGCATTTTACCAAAATTCGTAATTTATTTTATCAGGACAAGGTTTAAAGGGGAAATAATTGGATGTTTCCAGAAAGTGAGCAGACATTTGGGCAGGAAAAAGTCTGTCACGTATCGGCTAGTAGGTAATATTTTTGAGTTGTATTCAGGCGTAACTTAATTGAGAAAGTCGATAGTATTTGTAAAACCATCGCTCTTTTGCTTTGCTGGAGATATAAATCTCTTCAGTTTAAACTACTTTGAAGCCACTCACGTGTAAATGATTTACGATAAAATTAATTTCATAATTATTCTCACATCCACAGAATAAAATAAAAGAGTAACGTTCATTGTCATCGTCTTATTATAATGTCAAAGTCAAAATAAAATTGTCTTCATAAAGCATCGACTCAATAGCCGAATAGACGCCTAATGGCCTCATTTTTTCATACTAACAATTCGGGGGTAAGGTCGAGCGGTAAAAAATGCATTCTGATTGGCCGGTTCAATGTCACAGCCCGCGGCGAGGCGCGTCGTGTACCGCGCTTGGTGTTTTATATCAGCAGTATTAAGCCTAATGTGTTGTTTGAAAGTGTTCGCCTTGCATGAGGAGTCTATAGGCTGTGTGGTCGATGTTATAAAGGATCATCTATACATATTATAATCTATACATATAATAAAACTGTAGAAGAGTTAAATTCCGTACATTGAATAAAAACTAAAAAACCTTTATAAAAATAACATAAACCAAAAAAAAAACATTTTGAAAATTTTGTGAGTCTGTCTGTCTGTCATCCGGCTTTCACGCAAAAACTACTGGACGGATTTTGATGAAACTTTTTTTGTTATGTAGCTATTAGTCCTCGGCAACGTATAGGCTATAATTTATTTTGAAGATTGGAATACCAGATGTGAAACTATCTGTCCCCCAGCGAAGCGGGCACGGGTCAGCTAGTTATTACATAAATTTGTATTTATTTTAAGGTGATACATCTCTAACTAGTACTTGTATGCCATCTGTGGCATTACTCCAGTTTAGGGCTGTCGCATCCAAACAAGAACTTTATGGTAAACTTGCGTATCTGAATACGAATTTTAAATTACCGTTATAATTTTATTGCAAATTGTGTGATGGAAAAATTATAAATTTATGTATAAGGGTGTAAAAGTTTACCAGCGCGAAGCCGGCGAGGGTCAACTACATAATAAGCTTAGGATATTTGTTTTGTTTTGTTATATTAGACGCACGAAACTCACGAAACACTGAGAAAAGTTACAATAACTTGTATGCAAGTTACTAAGTCCAATGAAAGTAAAACGTTCCATTTTTAGGGTTCCGTACCCGAAGGGTAAAAACGGGACCCTATTACTAAGACTTCGCTGTCCGTCTGTATGTAACAGGGCTGTATAAACAGTTGAAATTTTAACAGATGTTGAATTTCTGTTTCCGCTATAACAACAAATACTAAAAACACAATAAAATAAATATTTAAGTGGGGCTCCCATACAACAAACGTGTTTTTTTGCAGTTTTTTTATAGGTAATGGTACGGAACCCATCGTGCGCGAGTGCGTCTCGCACTTGGCCGGTTTTTTATGTACTTGCTACTGTAATGTAATTGCTACTGCAAATATAAAGAAAAGAAAAATGTATTTTTGTTTTTACCAAATAAACTAAAAAACTATAAACTATAGAGTTTAAATATCATTTATTCGTACACAAACACGTTAAGTTACAAACAGTTACAGGTAATATAGAACAATTGAAATAACTAAACAAAATAGGACGCTATCGGGTCAACGCGCGGTAGCCGGTTACGACCGCTCGTCTCGAGAGAAACTTTACAACTACTTGTCGGAGATGGCGCTGGCTCGCGCTCGTGCTGACAGGCGGTCCGAACGCCGGCTCGGTAGCGAGGTGGGGGGAATGCGAGGAATAATGCCACGATGGCCAGCACTGGGTGCTATAAAACCAATTTTAAAAATTATTTCGCCTTCATACAAAAACTTTTTTACTTTATATAATAAAAGCTTAGTCTTAGCCTTACCAAAAGCTTTTTATTTGCAGTTTTTTTATAGCGAGTAACATTGGCTTTTTTTTTATTGAGATCCACACAAAATTCAATTATGTAACATAAGGTATCAAAAATTTGCCTATATCATCCGTTCACTCATGCGAAGCCGGACTACTAGTACCAAAATATTATAGCAGTTTGATAAATGCAATTGTTATATGTGTAATTTAAATTCAGTTACCAAAAGTGCTTTGACCGATGACTGCAGAAGTGGAACTTGGCTCGCACGACACAATGACCCTGTGCAAGTCTCTTATTGAAATTGTTGGAGCACTTCCGAACGTGTTCAAAGGAAAGGTAGCAAGTTAAACGTGAAGTCTGGCAGACGCCATCGAATTTCTCGCAAGTCCTTGGTGTACTTGAAGACTAATTGCTAGACCATTTTCTCGTCAAATTTGGTGAGATTTCTTTGCAAATGTGTCCGTATTAATGAGAACGAACGAAGCAAAATAGGTATGACACGATAAGTTGTGATCTTCTCTACCTACCCCTCTGTGAAATATCATTATTTTTGACGTGACAACGTCTTATAATTCGATGGAGCCGGCTGCACGCACCAAAAAACATGACTCATGCGGCGTTACCTCACTTTGAAGCGTTCCATTTAAGGCTTGAAGTGCAAGCGAGAGCGCTAAACGAGCGACAAAGAGGCACAATCACAATTGTCACGTTCAACTATCGTCAGTAAACCGACTTTATAGACAACCTGTTTTTAGGGTTCCGTACCCAAAGGGTAAAATCGGAACCCTATTACTAAGACTTCGCTGTGCGTCTGTCCGTCTGTCCGTCTGTCCGTCTGTCCGTCTGTCCGTCTGTCTGTCACAGGGCTGTATCTCATGAACCATGATAGCTAGACAGTTGAAATTTTCACAGATTATGTATTTCTATTGCTGCTCGAACAACAAATACTAAAAACAGAATAAAATAAATATTTAAGGGGGGCTCCCATACAACAAACTTGATTTTTGCATTCCAGCGCCATCTAGTTTCATTTGATGTTACTACGTATTATAGGTACTTTTCGCGGTCTCATGCGACCGCTCGGGGTTTGAGAGGTAAGATGAAAGAGGTTTGCGATTCCGCTGGCAGGTGGCGCTATTTTACCACTATCGGTAAAGTAAGTCGGTAAATAGGTGGTACTTCACATGATCGAATAAAAAGTTTGAAATTGAATTATTGAATTCATGTAGTTAGGTAAATAGGTACCTAGGTAGATATTATTAATTTCCAATTAATTTCGAGTTCGAATCCTGGCCGTGCATCAATGGATATTTCTGTTCGAAAAATGTACCTATATGCGCGTTACACGTGTTTATAACAGTGAAGGAAAACATCGTGAGGAAACCTGTTAGTATTCTTGAAAGCGGCGACGGGATTGCAACCTGTCACGTGTGGAATGCTAACTACGTAGTTAGGTAAATAGGTAGGTTACGAGATATTATGAATTATTTTTTATGTTTCTAGGGTTCCGTATCTAAAGGGTAAAAAACGGGACTACTAAGACACCGCTGTCTGTCTGTCTGTTACCAGGCTGTATCTCGTGAACCGTGATAGCTAGACAGTTGAAATTTTCACAGATGATGTATTTCTCTAAAATCAGCATAAAATAAATATTTAAGTGAGACTCCCGTACAACAAACGTGATTTTTTTGCCGTTTTGATAATAGTACGGAACCCTTCGTGCGCGAGTCCGACTCGCACTTGGCCGGTTTTTTAAACAAAAGCACGACCGATTAACATTCGTATTTTCATAAATCTCTCCGACATATCTCGTAGGCAGATATAGCGGAGCTACATAGTTTGTTTATAGCATTCACTATGAATACTGGCCGTCATGTAACGGTTGTCGCTCACCAGAGAAACAAAGCATAATTATTAAGAGTTGGCTTAACGGTATGTTCGTTTTTTATTTCGCATTGCTACCTGCACCACACAACACAAATAATTTAATCCGCCTAGAGTGCGTTTCGAAAGCTTTCTGAATCGAATGGTTTATTATATTTGGTGCACCATATTTTAGCGGTTTTTTTTGTCTTCCACGTATTGTTGTTTTATTTATGACCAATTTCAAAAATGTTACGTACTTTTAAATATTGTTTCACCAAGTAAACGCAAGGCGAAGAAGTGAAAGACCCAAAAGTAGATGACGTGACGAGCTTGATGCATATTTAGGAACTTTGCTTGAAACCGCGTTAAATCTTGTAGAATAGAAGTTAGGAAGGACTTTTCTCTATAGGGACAGTCGTGGCTGATAAATAAAATAAATAAGAAAGTACAAGACGCACAAATTTCTATAGCAGTATACTCGTACCTAAACCATTTTATATTGTTGGAAAATGGTTAAAAAAATATTTTTATAATTTTCCTTAACCAACATCGACCTTCTATATAAATAAATTATTATTTTCTAATGGAAATATTCAGTTTTTTGTTTAGTCAAACTGCCTACTGGTAACTTTATCATATTTAGTAATTTTACCGATTACATAATGTACCGAGACTACTGTTTTTGAAAAATTTACATTATTATTATTATTGTTATTAAATATTAATAAATATTGGTGAACATTTCACACAAAACCATCTAGTTTTAAACTAAGCAAATCTTGTATTATGGTAACTAGGTAACTGACAGAATGCGGTACTTCTTTGTAAATACATAATGATACGTTTTAACATCCAGACACAGAACAAACATCTATGTCATCACACAAATATTTTCTTAATGGGGATCGCATTGACTGAGCTGTGAGACCAATCATAATATATGAATATATTCTAGACTAGCGACCCGCCCCGGCTTTGCACGGGTTTAATACATATAAACCTTCCTCCTGAATCACTCTATCTATTAAAAAAAACCGCATCAAAATCCGTTGTGTAGTTTTAAAGATATAAGCATACATACAGACGCGGGAAGCGGGAAGCGACTTTGCTTTATACTATGTAGTGATAGTGATGATATCTCATATAGATTACGCAGACCCAGACCGCTATAGTTCCACATCTGGTATTCCGATCTTCCCAAATGATAGCCTATAAGTTGCCGAGGACTAATAGCTATATAACAAAAAAAGTTTCATCAAAATCCGCCCAGTAGTTAATGCGTGAAAGCCAGACAAAAGTCAGACAGCCAGACAGACAGACAGAAAGAAAGACAGACAGACAGACAGACAAACATTTCAAAATGTTTTTTTTGGCTTGTGTTACTTGTATGAAGACCCCTAGGAGTATTTTTTTAGTTTTTATTTAATGTACAGAATTGAACTCTTCTACTGTTATATTATTATATACGAATACGTTCTTCTAATCCTGACGACGGTTTAGATTTTTCCCTGAAGAAGCTCCGAAGCGTGCTAAAATGCCCGTTTCGTCAGTTAACTTCATAAAATTGCTATTTCTCCATCCCCCTGCGCAATCAAACCTCACTCTGCAATCAATTCGTAGATTTACGACTGCACTTAATACGAGATCGGCGGGTAAGTGTCCACCGATAGAATTTATTTGGGTCCGGACAGACTTGTTTCGACTTTCAGTGAAACAGCTATACAATAAAGCGGTTAGTTTTATCATAAACTTTTTATGTGTCGTTATTCTTTAGGTACGAGGTACCACTTCACCATTGCGGCATTTATCTTTTACGCGTTTACCGCTTTAGTACAAATTCCACAGAGTATATAAACAAATTGGCCATCTCACGTTTTGCCTGTCGCAGCAAATTACCACATCTATACATTATTTTCGAACCATTTAGAACCGCACATTAAGAGGTAAGTTAGAAGTGCACACAAAAAGTAATTTCACTTAAAGTTTCAAAGTTTATTCACTGCCGTATATACGAGTATGTTATAGTAATATGGGTAAAAACGATCTCCGCGCTGTAGCTTAAGCTGAGTACTCACTAGCAAGTCGTAACTTAAACCTTTGCACGTTACTGTTACCAAAAATTATGGTGTGCGAGCCTATTGCGAGCAGCGAGCTGACAAAAGCGCTTGTTGAGACGTCGAGAGCAAAGACTGTCATGCGTACACACTAAAACTCGTTTCTGTATCTGTTTGGTTACAGCTACAGCTCGCTAGTGAGTACCCGGCTTTAGGTTGCACTTATTTTGTTAAGTAAATTGCTGATATACAAAAACACAAGTACGTAACCGTACAGTACGTACGTACTTGAGTAGTAGGTACTTTTAACTTTTAATTATTATTCTTGTTTGAGCCTTCACCTTGTTCGATTGGCACCACACTGGAGCTCTACATAGCATTAAGGAAAGGATCATAAAAAAAAGGTAGACCCCAAGCCGTGTTTGTTGCCTGATTCTTCTAGGCTTGGTCGCGTGGAATCGGCGTAGCTTCACCTAGTTCCTAAGACGTTTCAAAGTGATCCTTGTGATTTTATTGAAATAAATGATTTTTGAATTTTGAATTTTTGAATTTTGAGTAAGATTGGATCCTCCTAAACCAGTGTTGGGTGACGCCTGGTGACATAATAGGTATAACCTACATGCTATACAAAATTTTACTTGTTATCTAACAGATAGGTAGATCGTCTTTGCGTTTGATTTTGATCTGTAGCAGACGTTATAGTACAAGCTACACGTCGAACTTCCTTTCGGTTGGGAACCTCCTTTGTTCAACCTCCTCCGAAAAGCCTCCTTTTCTCTTTTTAGGGTTCCGTACCCATAGGGTAAAAACGGAACCCTATTACTAAGACTTCGCTGTCCGTCTGTCTGTCTGTCTGTCCGTCTGTCTGTCACAGGGCTGTATCTCATGAACCGTAATAGCTAGACAGTTGAAATTTTCACAGATTATGTATTTCTGTGGCTGCTCTAACAACAAATACTAAAAACATAATAAAATCAATATTTAAACCCATACAACAAACATGATTTTTTTGCCGTTTTTATAGATAATGGTACGGAACCCTTCGTGCGCGAGCCCGACTCGCACTTGGCCGGTTTTTTAATTCGTTTAACAAGAAAAACAAATTAATATGTCTATGAACTTCTCACATAACAACCTTAGGGCACTTATGGCCATTCATTTTAACGACGCTAGGTCGTTAGGTCCTATACCTGTCATTAATTTTGACGTTGCTCTAACTTGCTACCTAAGTACTAGTAAGTACTTTAGAAATATGCTAACCGGTTGTAATACCTGTTCCTAATCGTTTAACATAACGGAGACTATTGGGCCTAAGAAGTCCAGCGCAAGAGCTACTCTACTTTTATATTGTTAAGTTATACTATCATCAAGTCCTATAGGAAATATCGGATAAAAAAATAGATGAAACTCGTATCTGGTATGTATTTTGTTCTTCATTAGTAATTATAAAATAAGCGATAAGTCATCTGATATTTTTTACCACAATATACTCATTGAGCCTTATAACCTATATATAGTAAATTTTTCAATTAAATTTGAGGGACTTTTTGATCTGATAGCGTGTGTCCACACTGCGAGCCTAGCGCTGTGGCAGCGACGGGTGCGATGTGTCAAATGTATGAAACGCGTCATCACTGCACTGTGGACGCAAAAGCGCTTTCCATGTGTTTGATACTTCGCGCCCGTCGTCGCCACTGCGCTAGGCTCAGAAGTGTTGACAAACAGTTAGTCTTACTACATAAACGCGACTTCATAGGAGTGTACATCTAGTACCTACATTAAAAATGTACGTGTTGGCCACATAGCTTCGGTGTCCTAAAATTATTTTAGTGTGAGGTCCAAAAAAGCAATTTTCCGCCGTGGCATCTTTATATCAGAAATTATGCGATTAAGCCCTTCGCCGCCCAATGTTTACCCAATGTTGTAAGGACAGCAATGCATAAATTTACTGTTTTATTTTAATAGAACCCCAACGCAAGCCAACGCGGCTATGTTTAGCACTAGTTACTGACGTTACCGAGTCGCTAGCGAGTTTGTCGTAAATGTCATATGTATAAAGGCCGATGACAGCCAATGTGGTATTATCTGACTTTGGGTTTATTAGTGCGTAGTTCATTATCACATACATATACATGGATTCTACGAGTATCTTTATTTCTATCTATATAAAGTATATTTTAAAGAGAGAACAAAAATATTTTTGTATGTTTGTTTGTAATGGGTAAACTAAAAAACCGGCCAAGTGCTAGTCTGACTCGAGCACGAAGGGTTCCGTTCCATTATCTATAAAATGTATGGGAGCCCCACTTAAATATTTATTTTATTCTGTTTTTAGTATTTGTTGTTATAGCTGCAACAGAAATACATTTTTCTGAAATACATTCTTTGAAAATTTCAACTGTCTAGCTATCACGGTTCATGAGATACAGCTCGTGACAGACAGACGTACAGACGGACAGACGGACAGAGGGACAGACTTCATTAAAAAATTCTTTCAGCTTTTTAAACCTACATTATCAGCGAGAAATACAGACAATAAATAATTATCAAAAACTACAATAATGTAACCTAAGGTATCAAAAATTTGTCTACAATTTTATTCATTAGTACACCCGTGCAAAGCCGGGACGGGCAGCAGAGTAACTTTATAAAAGCGTGATATAAGAGTTGGCCAGGACCAAGCTGAATTAATTTTTTAATATTATGGCGAAGCGCAACGACCCAGGACAAGCAGAAACCTTTTGCGGACTTACATCTAAAATTATAAACACGTCTTTTAGTACAACACTTTGGTTCATTAACTAATACATATTATATTACAAAACTAGCTGACCCGTGCCCGCTTCGCTGGGGGACAGATAGTTTCACATCTGGTATTCCAATCTTCAAAATAAATTATAGCCTATCAAAGTCCAGTAGTTTTTGCGTGAAAGCCGGATAACAGACAGACAGACAGACAAAAATTTCAAAATGTTTTTTTTTTGGTTTGTGTTACTTTTATAAAGGCCCTATGAGTATTTTTTTAGTTTTTATTCAATGTACAGAATTGAACTCTTCTACAGTTTTATTATATGTATAGATACGCGAGAAACAGTTGAGCAAACAGTCTATAGTTAGCTCAAATGATCCAGATCACTACTAGTCGTAGTAGTGATCTGGATCATTTGAGCTAACTATAGACTGTTTTTCTCAGACTCGCTCAGTTCCGGAAGTGAAGTTTGATAATATTATCAATTCAAAACTAAAAAAATAATCACTACATAGTATAAAGCAAAGTCGCTTTCCGCTTCCCGCGTATGTATGTATGTATGTATGTTTGCTTATATCTTTAAAACTACACAACGGATTTTGATGCGGTTTTTTTTAATAGATAGAGTGATTCAGGAGGAAGTTTTATATGTATAATAACATGCCTCCCGTGCAAAGCCGGGGCGGGTCGCTAGTAAAAAATAAATAGGATCACGACTGTAATCCCCAAGTACGGTAGACATACCCTCAGATCTCATGTCGCTTCGATCCTTGAAGATGTTTAATGGGGGTACTCAGAGGCCCGTCCAATCATTACGTTTTAGCATTCCACACGTGACAGTTCGCCAACCCATCGAAGCATTCAGAACTATAACTTTATTAATATTCACATATATTTTTAAGCTTAGGTATATTATTTAATTTGCTTTAAAATAATAACAAAGTCCACGTAATCACATTCAATCCTATAATTTCAAAAACACACCCCATTATAACGCGACGGTCCTTTGGGTACTCTGCGCTTGACCTAAGTAATGAAAACAACCCTGTCACTAAACACAACAGACGACCTTTTCTATTAAATTACGAACATGTTATTGTTAAGTAGCAATTTCAACGAACGAATTGACTTTGGGTTTGAGACAAGGGGCAATCGAAATTTTGAAAGCGAAATTCGAACCATCAATCAACCTGCTATAGCAAATGAACGCTAAGTACTGACGTTTAAAAATTAGGTAACACTATATACGAGCCTACCGAACCTACTATATACTATGGCTGTGTTATGCAAGAATCCAAAAGTTGAGCTTTCAGTCCAGACATATTTATGTATTTTCTTGAAATCATGGTACAAAAATCAGCAAAATCATGTTGACATTTCGGCTTGAATGAATTAAATCAGCTGTCAAAAGAAAGTGTCGACGAAAAGCGCTGAAAGCAACATCTTACAGACAAAGCAATCTATTCTAAGCGTATTCGCTTCGTTTTATGTTTCTGCATACCTTTATCTAGAGGGTCAGATTTTATGGTAGAATTGTACTTAGTCGCTGGTGGGAAATAATTGAATGCATTCGAAAGCTATTTGCATGCTTACATGACTTATTCGTCATTGTGAAAGGTAATGAAAATATTATTAACGTTGCCAACGAACCAAATTATCCAAATTGTGTTTATTAATTGATTTGTAAGTGAGAAGTGACTGCTTTGTGAGTGACATTTTTGACATTTTGTATGGGCTGAGTATACCCGGATATGAGACGGAAAAAGTGATAAAACTGCATTATCTTGAAAACCATCAAATTTTAAAAGAAACTGTCTGTAATTTACTTAGCTAGTATAATTATCTAACGAATTATATAAAAATGAACTGTTTAGCTATTCATAGTTTTGATAAAAAACGAAACTAGTGTTTTTGAAGAGCCAACTTTGGAAAATAAATCTATCGAAAAAAAGTTTCACCAATCGTGTTTTTGTCTTTAATTTATCTAGATGATATCCTTAAGTTATCTTTGTCATAACAAACAAAACTGTATGTTTAGCGGTTATTGAGAAAAAACGATTCTGCATTCATCAAACATATTTATTACTCGTCTTAAGGCCAAACCAGCTCTTTGGGCGCTATACGCTGATAAGCATGTAGCATTTGATTTGATACCTCGTTTTAATATCATACATAGCACAATACTCGACAAGTATCGCTATCTTGATAAATTATTTATTTATCCAAAATATTTTTAAATGTAAAACTTTTTGTTATAAAGATGTTTTTCAATTCTCAGTACAGAAATATTTGTAGTAACGATCCGTGACTAATTATTAATAATAACCAACCTACACCAATAAGCATTTTATCTAGGAATTACACAGGAAAACCGTTAAGTTTGCAACCGTGGACAGAAGCTATTAAAGTAAATTAGAGTCGTTGTATGACGGTATTTAGGCCACGCGCACACAGCGGCCATCCTGTGAAAATGAGGCGTGGAATTCCACTCGTTGGCTTTGTCTCAATTACGCCAAGACAATTCCACAAATGTGTGAAATCTTGCATTGTAAGAAAAACGCAAGGCCCATTTACACATGCAAGTTTCTTGTGTTATGACAATGTCATTTCAAATTGTATATAAAATACTAGCTGACCCGTGCCCGCTTCGCTGTGCGTAAGACATTTCTGATACCATCGTAGACTTTTTTGTATACGTTTTTAAGGTGTACAATACAGTAGTACATTATTTTGATATATCTCGTGGGGTTTAGCCAGCATTTGCAATGTAAGCGCAAAAAAATGTGTTTATTTACGACATCACATTAGAAACCTCTAAAATTATCAGTGTTTCTCTACTATATTATGCATGTATTATACATATAAACCTTCCTCCTGAATCACTCTATCTATTAAAAAAAACCGCATCAATCCGTTGTGTAGTTTTAAAGATATAAGCAAACATACATACGCGGGAAGCGGAAAGCGACTTTGCTTTATACTATGTAGTGATATATTAATATGTACTTGCCAAAATTCAAGGATGCGGTTTTAAAATTTTTTAGATCGCATCGGAATATTTAAAATGGTTTATCTTAAGCTATAGTATTAAGTTTATTTCCTGTATCTCTTTTACATTTCTTTGTCGCTTTGGTATTATACTGTAATGGCAATGTATGTAAATAATTAATAAAATGATGTGTCCGTCGTGTTATTTTTATTTTTGAGGGAAAATTATACAAATCAGTCGAACATTAGAATTGAAACAAAAAAATGTAAATGACTTAAAGCAAATATATATCTTGTAGGTTTGTACAATGTACATAAAGTTTATTTGTTATCAAATTCGAAATCCTTGTTTATTTTCGTAGCCGATGGATACCCCTCTTTTTTAAAGTCGTTAAAAAAATACCCATATAGAACAACCGATGTAAAGCTCCCGAACGATATAAACAAATAGAAATACCGTGAACCGCCCGCGGTGCTTGTATACCAAACACATTACTCTTATTCACTCCTCCAGTAGACATTATTTTATCAGTGTGATACTGCTCGGCGGGGGTTTGTTTTCTTACTTGTGGCAACACAGCCTGGCTGTACTATTCCTACATATAAGCTAGAGTATCTTTTTCCATTGTACTTCTTCTTGCGTGTCAATGGTACAGAAATTGATTTAAATGATGTTTGCATAGAATTTCGCCAACTTCACTACATACTCGGTGGCGTTAATTTGTTTAACACAATGGTACAATCTCGATGCATCATTGTTATTGAGAACATAAAAACACAGAAGTATTAAAATAAAAAAGTAATCAAAGAAAAAGTTTAGTACCTACAGTCAACAAGTTAATGAATTCAGAAATTATTTATTTCAGGAGCTGGTGGTAGTTTTAAATTCATTTTATTCCTTGAATATAAAGCTTAGACACGATCATTTTAGATCATAAAAAATATTTAATTGTTTTTTAATTACTTACAAGAATTAAACACTTTTTGAAACTTTGCTCAGTTAATGTTATAAAATTTGTGATTCAATCAAAATGTAGAATTAAAAGGATTTATGAAATGAATCTGTGAATAGATAAACGAAAGCTTCTTTATAAGAGTGAGTTACTTTGTAATTAATGCATTATAATACCCACTTTTGGTACAAAATCTAAACTAATAATATAAAAGCGAAAGTATCTCTGTCTGTCTATCTGTTTGTATGTCTGCTTGTGACGTTATCACGGCCAAACCGCGGGGCCGATTGTGATGAAATTTCATACAGAGATAGTTTAAAGTCTTAGGACGGATATAGACTACTTTTTTTTCCTAAAAATAGCTAATGATTTTCACGAATTTCAATGTTGAACGATAAGATAATTCATCGAATCATTAAATACACTACACTTAAATTTCTAAGCGGTCAAGTAATATAATACTGAAGTTTATGTCCATTTTAAGCAAATTTTACGTTGAGAATTGGATCATTATATCTATAACCGTCCGAATTGGAGTCTGCTTCTAAAACATGTTTCAGTTGCGTGAACAATATGTACCCAGTAGGTACCTACTTGATTGATGATCCAATCGTCGAAAATTGCGTTTTCCAACAAATAGAACTGTATATTTAACGTTTCATGATTTCAAGCAATCTATCTTAACTCCACCTTGGCACAAAATGAATTACATTCGAGGCGCAAGTAGTTCAATTTATGTAGCTTTATCACCAGTTTCTGACTTAATCAAACCGCTAGCGAATGTATCATAACAAATGGCCACGTTTACACATGTTACTCGTGCTTACTAGACGCTGCAGCTTTACCTGGAAAACGTGTTGATGTAGGCTTGTTCAGCACCTGTACTCCGCAGCCTAGTCTGTCTTATCTACATAAAATAAAAACCGGCCAAGTGCGAGTCAGACTCGCGCACGAAGGGTTCCGTACCATTATCTATAAAAAATTACAAAAAAATCACGTTTGTTGTATGGGAGCCCCACTTAAATATTTATTTTATTCTGTTTTTAGTAACAGAAATACATAATCTGTGAAAATTTAAACTGTCTAGCTATTACGGTTCATGAGATACAGCCTTGTCGAATACAGCGGTCAGATACAGCGAAGTCTTAGTAATAGGGTCCATTTTTAACCCTTTGGGTACGGAACCCTAAAAAGGCATTATTAGTATGCCAAGTGCGTTCGCGTACCAATGCCTTTTAATTAGAACGTTAGAACGAATTTCTAACGTTCTTCGGATACAAGAGCTTTCTATTAAATTAACCACATGCTCCATGCACATGCTTCCACGACGAGACGACTACTCATTCATATACGACGACTCATTCTCATACTTGATCTCGCAAAAAGTCTCGCCAAAACTTCTCGCATGACTGTGGATGGACTCTTAAGGAACCCGGTTCAATATAAAGCCTTCAAGCAAAATTATCGTCAAAATCAAAAGAGTTATCTTTCGATAGACTTACGTCTAGACTATATACGAGTATGTCATCGGTATACAAGTATTTCCAATTTCAATGCAATCAATTTTTACACATAAATCGCATATTTTTTGTAACGTTGCAGTTATTGATGGCGTTTTAAACGAAACCGGTTCGTTTCAGTTTAAACTTAAAATATTCTACGGCTATCAATCAGGGCAGTCACTCTGTCAAATGTTACGGGCACGTTAAACCCCGGTTTTTAGTTTCTGGGTACATTTACAGTGATAATAACGGACGTAATATAGACATAAACTACTTTTATACAATATATCATAATTGTATAAAAAAGCCGTATTGAGTGGAAGGTACCTCGATTTTCAATCTGAAGGGAGTGGATTCGATTTTTCTGTTTGAAAAATTTATATGCGCATCAAAAACACGTGCTCAAAACGGTGAAGGAAAATATCGTGAGGAAACCAGTTAGTATTCTTATAAACGGCTATGGGTTTGCAACATATTGTTAGGACGTGCCTCTGACTACCCCCACTAGATATCTTCAAAGGATCAAAGCGTCTAGAGATCTGAGAGGATGGGCTACCGTACTTAGGGATTACAGTCGTGATCCTATTTATTTGATAAAAATATATTGACTAAAATTAAAATAAGATTTGAATTACTTCTATATGAAATTTCATTACAATCGGCACAGCGGTTAGGCCGTGATAACGACAACAAAGTTACTTTGCAACACAGTGAAAACTAAAGCAGCAATAAAAACATTTTGTATTTGTATTTGTTACTTTCCCATACATAATATTAGTATAGAAGATAAGTATAGATTAGTATAGATACAATATAATCGTCAAGTTTATTACCTACTGAGTATTATTACCAAGTAAGTAAGTACTCCAGATAAGTAAGAGTATTATTATGTTTGTGTAAACAAACCCCAAATGTGACTAGGAAAGTTCTTCAAGTGGACTGGGGGGCCGAGCAATGAAACTTTTTTCATTTCGTTAAAAACATCTGAGCCTCCACGAAGTCTCTAGTTGTGTCCAACAGCTGATGTACCCAAAAGCATATTCAATTGTGAAGTAGTCATTAATAAGAACTAGTTTATATAAATCGGCGGCGATGGGTTTGCAACCTGTCACGTATGGAATGCTAACTACTGCAAAATGTGGGCATGTATCCCCACTATCCCCACTAGACATCTTTTAAGGCTCTAAGCGTCTGGAGATCTGAGAGGATGTCTACCGTACTAGAGGATTACAGTCGTGATCCTATTTTTTTTTTGTAATTTGTCATTGTGTGACAGTAGAAAAAAAGACTTAAGACGAGTAATATTTTTTTTGATTTGAATGCGGAATCGTTTTTTCAAAACATGATTAACTAAGAAGTTGAGTACTGTTGAATACTGTTGAATTGAGTACTGTGAGTGTCTGTTGAACAGCTCTTTACTCCAGCAGCAGATCAGCTCGCTGTCACTTAATGAATGTATTGTCACCAGAACTAAAGTTGTATGCAATCGGTTGGGGATAGCTGCTTCAAAATTTAGTTGCAAGATTCCACCTGAACAAACATAGTACACACATTGCAAGTTAAATTAAAGCTTGTAAAAATACTACTGACTTTTGATTTATAAAAATAACTCTAATTACCTACATTAAAAAGTACGAGTACCCAGTGTCGTTAAAAGAAAAGTAGTTGTGACGCCATTTTGAATTTATAGAATACTAGCTGACCCGTGCCCGCTTCGCTGTGCGTAAGACATTTCTAATACCATCCTTGACTTTTTTGTAGACGTTTTTAAGGTGTACAATACTGTAGTACATTATTTTGATATATCTCGTGGCGTTCAGCCAGCATTTGCATTGTAAGCGCAAAAAAATGTGTTTATTTACGACATCACATTAGAAACCTCTAAAATTATCAGTGTTTCTCTACTATATTATGCATGTATTATACATATAAACCTTCCTCCTGAATCACTCTATCTATTAAAAAAACCCGCATCAAAATCCGTTGTGTAGTTTTAAAGATATAAGCAAATATACATACATACATACATACATATTACATACAGACGCGGGAAGCGGAAAGCGACTTTGCTTTATACTATGTAGTGATATATATTCTCTAAAAGCTTCAAATGGCATAATAAAAACTTGTAAAAAACATAGAGAGACAAATTCCTTTGATATAATATCTCATCCGTTCTCAATGAGGGTCCCAATTTTGTGAGAATCGGTACTCGTCAGATCTGACAGAAAACTGACACATCGTTACGTGACTGTGCTTTTTGACACCTTCGATGTTATGTCATGGAGGAAGGTTAGACATTTATTTCAAGAACTTTTATTTTTACTGTCACTTAAAAGTGAAGAGAACGTCTGATACATCATTATTTTCAGAAATGATTGGTTTAAAGTGCTTTTATGAACTCTAAAAATATAATAATTTAAATGTTAATAAAGAGGCCACAAACGTGAATATGAAACACAAATATTAGTAATACTAATATCACTGACACACTTTCCCATGTTAAATAGTAAATTCATTTACCACATAGGTTAACAGATTTTAATTAAATTAATTTGATAATTCATACGTAACTGTTGTTTTAGTGTTTTTTCGCTTGAGATACAGGTTCTACTTAGGCATAGTGCTAATTATTACTTTCTAGCTGTCGCCCTCGGCTTCGCTCGCGTAGTAACTATCTGCATAAAAAATTGCATATTTGGTATTCCACGATTCATCTAAATCCGTTTGGTCGTTTGTCATTGAGCCACAAACACCCAAACATACAAACATCTTCGCAAACTTTCGGATTTATAATATACTAGCTTCCGCCAGCTGCTTCGGCCGCGTGGTATCTGGATAAAAAGTATGTGTTAATCTGATGTATAAGCTATTTATTGTTACTGTAAAGTTTTATCTAAATCCGTTCAGAAGTGTTTGCGTGAAAGAGTAACAAACACGCACAACCACAAACTTTCGCATTTATAATATTACTAGCTGTCCTGACAGACGTTGTCCTGTCAAATGTCAATAATCCCACAGAAAAAAGCACTTTCCGTTTTTCCCGATCTTTACGCCACCCTTATCACTTAGGGGTATGAAAAATAGATGTTGGTCGATTCTCAGACCTACTCAATATGCTCACAAAATTTCATGAGAATCGGTCAAGCCGTTTCGGAGGAGTACGGTAACTAACATTGTGACATGGAAATTTTATATATTAGAAGATAGTAGGAAGTAGGATTAGTAGGATGCCGGCCACTGGCCTAGCACATGCATATGCATGGACCACACAGCCTGTCCGACAACACATATGGGCTACAGATTCTGTGTAAACCTCCGAGCGCGATTCACGACGCGCCCCGCGGCGGGCTGTGACATTGAACCGGCCAATCAGAATGCATTTTTTACCGCTCCTGATAACACCTCAACGTTTTGACAAAATTGATTGTTTGAAGAAATGAAACAAGCAGTTAGCAGAAGAGAAGTTAGTAGTTAGTAGAAGCAGTTTATATTAAACAGTGACTGATTGACAGGCCTCACAGTAGTAGGTAGTAACTCTGCCTTCTTGTTGATTCTGTTAGATCCCCACCCAGGGCAAATATTTGTGTGATGAACATAGATGTTTGTTCTGTGTCTGGGTGTTACTATGTATAATAAGTATGTATAAAAAAAAGTATATAAGTATTCTACTAGTTATCTGGTTCCCATAGTACAAGCTTTGCTTAGTTTGGGGCTAGATGGCGTTGTGTGTAAAGTCCGCCAATATTTATTTATTACAAGCTGACCCGGCGAACTTCGTATCGCTTTAGAATTAACAAATGCTGTGTTAAGTTTCCGTTCCCGTTCCTGTTTTCCTGCTTTTCTCTTGAAATTTTTCCTGAATTTTCTTTGCTATAAACCTCACGGAGCCCGAGACCTTTCCAACGAATGCAAAACCGTGGAAATCGGTTCGTGCGTTCTGGAGTTATAGCGTCAGGAAGGAAAACCCGACTTATTTTTATATTATAGATTATTCGTGTCCCGGGCCCGTCTACTTACTAAATTCTCAGGCCCGACATGGACACGGCCCGGTGTAATATAAATATTCCCTTAGACCTCTTGGGTTATGTGGTCGATGAGCACATGACAGGGTGAGCCGTGCAAGTAAGAAGATGAGGCTCTATTATCTATCTTATATATATATATATATATATATTATATATATAAAGGTGGTCGTACTTGGGTTTTGACGTACCAGGACTAATAAACACCACCTCCATCAAATACCAGGTTGATAAACCAGGCTTAAAATACTTAAAACTATTTGGTTTCAGCCCAACCAACTCGTAAAATACTATAAAGTAAAAAAATACTACAAAGTATAAAATACGTTGAAATATAAAAACACTTTCAAGTACAAAAATACTTTCAAGTACAAAAATACTTTCAAGTACAAAAATACTTACAAAAATACTTTCAAGTATAAAAATACTTTACAAGTACAAAAATACTTTAAAGTACAAAATACGCGTTCAAACTGTGACGTCATACCTAGTACGTATTTTTTTATGCCTAAACCAGGTTTGCAAACCTGGTCGAGTAAATACGCACCACCTCTATATCTCGCTGTCGGTCATGCATGTCTGATCCATCCCCGTTTGGATTCCAATAATAATTTATCACTCTGAGTTCGATAAAATTGCTTGATTGATTTATCCGCGATAATAGAATTTAACTTAAAACTGTAGCAATTTCCGCTTTTAGAAACTTGATAATGGATTTTCTGCTCCGATTATTTTTGGCGTTATAACAGGCTGGGAGTGGGCATGCCACTTCAATTCAGCCTGCAATGTAAAATGGGCTTTGACACGCTGGACTTAAACTTCATATTACTTTACTTTTATCGTATGGAATGCTAACTACTGCAAAATGTGGGCAATGTGGGATCTAAGAGTCTGGAGATCTGAGAGGATCTCTACCTTACTTGGGGATTACAGTCTTGATCCTACATTTATATTTTATTGATTTGTATATAACTATATATATTAATAGGATCACAACTGTAATCCCCAAGTACGGTAAATCTTCTCAGATCTCCAGACGCTCAGGTTCTTGAAGATTTTTAAAGGGGTTAGTTAGAGGCATGTCCAAAAATTATATTTGGCACATTACATGTCCACGTTCACATTCAAAAATTAAATTAAAATATTTTATTTTTATATTTAATCTAAATTGGCCTAATTCTAATTTAAGTACGCTAAGTAACTAATTAAATCTATATTTATAAAAATCAATGCCACTTTTCGTTGAAATTTTATAACCTCACCTATCCAAACCAAATGTTTAGGCTTTGTTCGGACTATTTAGTAGATGGTTTATGTGAAGTTTGCACAAAATCGGTAGAGCGGTTCTTCATTTATCACATTTTTTGTAACAAATGAATTCAACAAATGGCTTACCATTTTGTAAATGGGGATTTTTCTGTCAATCAATTATTAAAATTTGACAGGACAACGTCTGTCACGGGCCGGCTAGATCTATATATAATAATAAGTAAAACATGCCTTACTACTGAAGTGAAACTTCTCTGTAAATCGGTACTTTTACGTTATTCTGTTACCCATACCTAAATTCGTATTTTCTCTTGGATTAATCCTATCAGATAAGTAAAGTTATTTTCTCGGTCTTTCGCGAGGAATTATTATGCCTTATGTATTCTGTTCATTTTCAATATCCATTGTATTATTTTGAAGTAGATATTTTTATTATTTTATGTTACATCTAAACATATTCTTTTTTGTGTGTTCTTTTTATGTAAACGTTACAATATTGCTGAACCGTGCTTCCGATGAACCAATCTTTGTTAGATAAGATTTCGTTTCTAATAAAAGCCAAGACGAGATAAACAAGAAACGCGATATTATGCAAAAAGAAAATTTATTCAACCCGTTTCCGTGTAGGTAATAAAACATTTCAATATTTTTACAAATGTGTCAATATTTTGTGTAGTATGAGGATCAAAATTTGTGTTTAATACGCTTTTCTAGGTGTTTATCGAATGTCTACCGATTCGTTTGATTGGGTATTTAAAAAGTTGTGGTTTGTTTAGGACAATATGAAAATAAAATACATCAATATTTATTTATTTATTTAGAACAGCCCATTTTCCTTTCATAATCCTTATCAACTATTTAGCAAGCGTGTTTTTATAACTAATTCTGAAATGAAAAATTCAATCGGAACTTCAATTACGACGACACGTTCCGACAATCGCCAGGCGCTCAATCCTTGATGATGTTTAAGGCACGTCCAAACATTACATTTAGCACATGTCCACATTACACACGCAGAAGTAAGCATTCCATATGTGATAGGTTGCAAGCCCCGTCACCGTTTATATTACTAACCGTTTACCTCACGATGTTTGCCTTCGCCATTTTGAGCAATTTAATGTGCTTATAAATTTATTGAACAGAAAATCCATTGTTGCGCGGTCGGATTTAAAATCACGAGGTTTAAGTAAAGGTACCTCGGTCAACATGCTTTTTTAGGGTTCCGTACCCAAAGGGTAAAAACGGGACCCTATTACTAAGACTTCACTGTCCGTCTGTCCGTATGTCTATCACAGGGCTGTATCTCATAAACCGTGATAGTTAGACAGTTGAAATTTTCACAGATTATGTATTACTTTAGCTGATATAAAAAAAATACTAAAAACAGAATAAAATAAATATTTAAGTGGGGCTCCTATACAACAAACGGGTTTTTTTGCCGTTTTTTATAGATAATGGTACGGAACCCTTCGTGCGAGTCCGTCTCCGAGTCCGAACTTGGCCGGTTTTTTTTTTAATTTTCAACGACTAAAAAACCAGTTTCTTACACAATGGTGCACCTCGTAGGCGCCTACGCCTAGCACCCTTTACAGCACAAATTGCTTTTTTCACCAGCTACCCGTACGAGTACAATCCAGGTTGAGATTACGCAAAGGCGACCTTTAGCTCCAGGCGATACCCGCCTCTTTAGTTCTCAGACGTTTTACTCCCTTTGCGAATAAAAAAGTGGTGAACGCTTTTGTTTTTGTACACGTACCATGCACTTTGGCGGTAGAATGGAAACTAATTAACTTTGATTCAATACTTTTTGCGAGTTTATTGGAGTATTGTTAGGTAGTATGTAGTACAGTTTTCCTCTTTGATTATGGATGTAAAATATCATGTTATTGCAAGTAAATGTATGGAACTTTGAGATATTCATGCTGTATAAATTAGTTGGGGTGCGATATCTAATATATTTTTCTAAGTTACTTCCTACTTACTTACTCTGGTACTATATGTATCTGTCTTCTCCATACACTATCTCGATTTATATGATTTTTCTTTCCTTAATTTAATATGTCTTGCAAAAATGTTTTTATTTTCATATTTTTACTTGTTAAGAAATCATTATCAAATTCCAATAAAACGAAAATATATAAACTGTTTCAAAACTTACCCACATCGTCAGAGTCACATTAATTACCCTCATGAATTTAGCATTTCTAATCTTACGTAAAGTCGGAAAACATCCTTCCGTTTCAAAATATGGGATTGTTGGCGTGTCGGCGCGCGGTGATAACGACACATTAATCTTCGCGACAAACAACAGTAACCATCTGCCGATTTATAAAGACAAATTTGCCAAAATATATAAGACTAGCAGTCCCCAGCGTCACACGGTTGTAATAATTTTATGGCAATTTGTTTTACACCTTGTGTTACATTATCACTACATAGTATAAAGCAAAGTCGCTTTCCGCTTCCCGCGTCTGTATGTCTGTATGTATGTTTGCTTATATCTTTAAAACTACACAACTGATTTTGATGCGGTTTTTTTTAATAAACAGAGTGATTCAAGAGGAAGGTTTATATGTATAATACATGCATAATATAGTAGAGAAACACTGATAATTTTAGAGGTTTCTAATGTGATGTCGTAAATAAACACATTTTTTTGCGCTTACATTGCAAATGCTGGCTGAACCCCACGAGATATATCAAAATAATGTACTACAGTATTGTACACCTTAAAAACGTCTACAAAAAAGTCAACGATGGTATTAGAAATGTCTTACGCACAGCGAAGCGGGCACGGGTCAGCTAGTTGAAGTTATAGTAGGGATCCTTCATTTTTTCTAGTAATAAATATAGCTT
Source organism: Hydriomena furcata (assembly GCA_912999785.1). Taxonomy (NCBI): domain Eukaryota; kingdom Metazoa; phylum Arthropoda; class Insecta; order Lepidoptera; family Geometridae; genus Hydriomena; species Hydriomena furcata. The sequence goes on along the minus strand of OU538828.1, from coordinate 11,095,649 downwards.
ATGTTACTCAGAGGTAGCATTCTAATGGTAAAAGAAATTTCGAAATAGGCCTAGTAGTTTTTGATTAGTAGTATATGTTACAAACATACAAAAATGTATATGTTACAAACAATTATAATAATAAAGAGAAAACATATATATTTTTGTTACAATTGTAAGTATAGACGGAAGCGCTTTGCTAACAGCTAGCTCACTGGCCTCACAGCTCTGTAGTAACTCTGCCTTCTGTGCTGTAGGTTGTGAGTTCGGTTCCCACCATTTATGAATACTAGCGCTTTTGTGTCCGTGACTTTCGAGCTTTCGCACACACGCTTTTTTATGTTTGATGCTCTGTTTATTATCAGCTATGATTGCCTCCTTTATTAGTTTTACTAGCATTGCTATTATTATATGATTTATAGAGAAAAAAAATGTATATTCGCATCCATATAAAACAATATCCTTCAGGATTAAGTAATTTGGTGTTCACTAGAAGCATGATAGGGGTAAGTGTGTATGCCTTCAGATTTCGGAGGTTGCCTTAATATGTATGTATATCTACATGCTTCCTATGCACCATCTTGAATGGAATGGGTACTACGCAAAATACATACATTAGGCATTTGCCCAAACTAGAGTCGCCGTAGCAGTGCGGTAACGTAAAATTGGCTTCAGTGAGCAATTCAATTGTCGATTTGCATAGAACGCGGAAATAAATCAGCTGTAATGGTTCTGTAGCGAAAAAATATCACCATCCATACTGCTTAAATAGGTGAAAGAACTTAATATCTAGTAATAACATTTTGTTATAAAAAACTAAAGAAAAATAGACTTTTATCTTGAGATTTTTAATAAAAATCTTCTTAAGATCTGGCGCGGGTTTATTTATACCTATAGTATTTTTTTAATCAAAAAGTAATTGTTAGTCAATTACCATTGTAAGTCAATATAATGAAAGAGTAAAAAAAATAGGCACAACTTGATATTTCTGTGATAAAAATAAAACCAAATTTCAAAAAATATTAAGGCATATTTTATCATCCTTTCGGCCGTCTGTCACGGCAACTACTAAATATATCGACTTGAAATTTATATTACTTACTTGCCTACTCATAAATATACGACAAGTAAAAAATAATTCAAAATATTTTATTTTCATTGCCAAAGGTTCTAAAAAGGTCCTCCTCTTTTAACATTTCGAAATGAGGTCACTAGGACAAGTCTCTTCTTATGAAAGGGTTTGGCTCATTCTAAGAAGGGTTTTTGTTTAATTTTGTTGCGTAGTTTTTGACTTATTTTTACCTTTTTTTTAATGATCCTTTTCTTAAAGCTATGTAGAGCTCCAGTGTGATGCCAATCGAACAAGGTGAAGGCTCAAACAAGAATAATAATTAAAAGTACTACTCAAGTACATAAACAATTAAAAATAATAATAATAATAATAACTAAAGAGCCTCAGCACAAATTCAAAGAGCATCACACGCTACACTTGATTTAGAAATAAAACTTAAAGATAACATAACTATTTGCTTAAAAATAATTAAAGTAGACAAATGTTACACAAAAAAAAAAAATAGTGCTAATTAAGTTAATTAATATTTAGCTGTCGAGTGGCAGAGCGACATCAGGCCACGAGGATTTATCATTTATATAATCATCTACAGTTTAATACGCTTTGTTTATAAGATTATTCTTTATGTAGGCTTTAAATCTTTTAACGGGAAGTTTTGTTGCGTTTTCTGGCAGTTTATTATAGAATCGTATACAATTCCCCATAAACGACCCCTTCACTTTTTCTAATCTAAATTTGGGTAAGTATGTACAATTTGTTCTTATTTCTTGTGTTAATACTATGTACATCACTTTTTTTCTTAAAGAAAGCCACATTCTATTATTATACCCCTCCTTGGACTATCTGTAATCAAATCCATTATACCTATATGCTAGAGCCTGTTTTTCTCGGAGGAGGGAACTAATTGATGAAGCTGCGAGGTAAAATGTGTCTTTTCTGCGTCAAATTTGAACAGATTATCTTTGTTAATGACGTGACTAGGGATTTCTTTGTCCCAATTTCACCTTATTGGATAACATAATTTAGGACCTTTTCCTCTATAAAATCTAATTACGAAGTGTAATTGATGATTTGATTATGGCCCTTGAGATTTTTGGAAGTGCTCATTATATTATAATGTAAGTCAACTACCAAAAGTCATCAGATCCAAAACTGCCAAAGGTTAGGCTTAATTCAATTCATACAAACTTGGCAGCGCCCAGGTTTCCAACTTATACCCAAACTTATTAGGAAGCTTTATTAAATCTTTCTAAGCCATCGCCTGATTTTAATTAAGCGCTTAATACTAAAAGCGCACAAAATAAGTGACTCCAGAAAAATCCCAACTCCTGTGGTAAACGTTAAATCTTACCGCCCGATAACCCCTAAGCATGCAGGCTTACAGTGGTTTGCATGCTCACTTTAACTTGCATAACAGCTTCCTATAAAAGCACAAACATATCTGAATGAAAAAATACATATGTAACATTTGACTGCACGTGTGCACGTCCTTCCATACTTACTATATATATACTCACTAATTGAACCTTACCACAATGAGAATAAACATAAAATTCAAATACACGGCAATATTTACGGAGGTAGTTTGTAACGTTGACGCGCGACATGGTGGCAAATTTGACAGAAGCTATGGTCCGGGTCTCGGGGTGTCTATTATTTATCATATAAAACCCATCAATTTGTAAAGGGTGACTGATGAATGGCGGGAAACGAGAGGGTAGTTTGTACGCAAAGTTATTTGCGTCGACGGTTCCGGGGTCGCTGAATATCTGCAAATACAGACTAGGAATGACCAAAGTTCACGTTTGATAATGTTTCTTTGAAACCCCTAATCCTTATAATTATAAAAATCTTGTACCAGGTATAAATTATATTACGGTTTAAGCCGGGTTTCATTTCACGTTTCTTCATCAAAGAAAAAAAGTATATCAGTTAAGAACTGCCGTAGAATTGTTTTATATAAACAGGGTGAGATTTTCGGGAATCTTGATAAATCCGTAACGAAACGCTTTTTGCCCTTTAGCTTAATAGCCCGAAACCTTTGCGTATGCTTACCCTAATTATTGCCAGAACCAAACGTCAGAACTAAGCATTTGAAAAATCACTTTCACTTCCGTACGCCCGGTTCTGACACCGCACGTAGGGAGACCTTTTAATAGGATTTGGGAAGTTGTGACAACTGATATTTATTAGCGCAGCGAAATTGTTGTTCATGATAATATATACGCGGGTTATATGACAATATGTTGCTATTGTGTAATCGGATAGGTACCGAGTGATTGTGTAGTGTTTCATATGAACATTGCCATAAGGCAGCTAAGCCTGCCTTTATTCTTTTAAAATGTAATTAACTTAGCGAAAAAATCTTAAAATATTCAGCATCTCTTTTGAGCTACATAGCATCATTTTTATTATCGTTTTCATAATGCTAAATAGATATCAAAGTGATCCCAATAAATGTCAAAATTTCATTCATTCTTAGCTCATATAACGAGATTAGTCTACCTGATATTTGATTATTATTTAAAGAAAAAGCCAAAAATATTTCTCTGGCTTTGATGACCTTAATAGCGTGGCGAGAAGTGCAGGTTTAAAACTAGATCATGTTATTATTTGTCACTGTTCTGGGTGTTGTCACTCGTAGTTTTTGATACCCACGGTCTAGATAATTTTAGTGTGATCTGGATTATGTAGTGTTATATGTTATTAACTGACTGGGTGTCACAAAAGAACAGCACTATAGTAGGGTAGGTTACTGTTACTAATAGCTTAGTTATGACCAATATTATGTTGCCACTGTTTATACCTACTGTTCTAATACAATTTCTTGTAATGTATTCTTTGAAAATAAACGATTCTATTAAATTTATTTATTTGCAGTAGGCAAAATAATAATATTTATGAGACAGCCGCATTTTTGTGCGTGTAGACGCTGTAGTAGGGCGTACGGTTGATTTATTTTATTTTCGTGTGTCTGGACGTTATTTACCGTCTGAGAAACTTTATTGTTGATCAAAGCTTTTTGGCTTTGATGTCAGATTTAATAACAAAACGTCCAGAAAAAAATGTGTTTAACACAAACAGCGTGGCGAGAATTTTTTCATCAGTCTACAATTCCAATTTTGCGATAGCTAGATCAATCAACTACCCGTGCTGTGTGTGAAAGGGTAGTTCATTTATTCCTTTCAACTTGATTGGTCCTGTATGTCATTATGTCATATGCAATAGTAAATATTCGACTGACCACACAGCTCGGTTGGTTAGCTCTGCCTTCTGCGCTGTAGGTTATGGGTTTCATTTCGATCGAAAGCAAAATCCAGATTAATAAAAATGTTTGTTTTCTTCTAAGATGTTATAATGTAGTAAAGTATTGTAATGTAGTATCTCATCATAAATTTTCTCTACCTATATTGCACATGTTTTATAATGAAATAACTTTGTCCACAGGAGCAATCCCACAAGTCATACCGTCCGCTGACAGTGCTGACGTTCCGATGGAATTATGCAGTGCATGGCCTGCAGCCGGCGGGGTACCATCTCGTCAACCTGCTCCTACATGCGCTGGTTTCACTGCTTTACTATAGGTGAGTGACTTTTCAACCCTTATTTTAGAAACCTAACCAAAAAAAGTACTCGGTTCGTTTTCCCATCATAGGAAATACTTCTTCATAAAACCGGTTTTTTGGATCTTTACCTACCTGAACTGACTTATGAACATGTCACAACAAAAGTACACATAAGTAGGTAAATAACATTCACAGCTGCCTACGTTACCTTTTCCTATCAAAGTGCGTAATCAGCGGGTTGCGGATTAGGGAAAAACTTAGGCGAATACAGAACTGAATAGTTGGTGCTCGAGCTTGCGAAAGTAGAAACACCCTCACTTTCCTATTAGTTACGATAGGTAGCAAAGTTCAAACTAAAGTAATTTACGCTGCAAATTTTCTGATTCAACTTTCACAATAGAATGAAAATTGCTCAATTTGCGTAGCAGTTTGCCGCGAAACATAATCTACCCGATCTATGTAGGTTGAATATTCTACTGTTTCAGATTAGATTCAACCTAGTTCGCATGTGTAAATCCATTTTAGCATTCAATAGGAATACTAATTGTTCAGTGATTTCATTTCATTTTCATTCCATTTCATGCATAACAAAGAAAGTTTCAAAAATGTCCAGTACCAGTAATTTTTAGCTTAAAAATAATCCCCTCAAACAAATTAACTTAATATAGATTTCTTTGCCAGATGTTTGTACACTACATACCGCGTGTGTACGTACATATCTCCCAGTTTTTTTACTGCTAGTAACTTCGAAAAAAGCTATCATTTCCTTGTATTCACATAGAAAACCGATGCCAATGCACAACGGCGTATACTTACCGGTACGAAAGAGTTTGTATACATTAGGCGCAATGCAAAAAATGTAAGGTTCATACTTCCTATGTAGGTTCTAAAGATATTTTCCACGATTTTGGCATCATCATCATCATACAATGTCTGTGCATTGTATTATTTTTATGCACGGGTTGGCCGTGCTAATATTTTTTTTTAGGAATTAAATTTGAACACAAAAAAGTTTTATGTAGAAAAATATTTTTCAATGGATCATGCCATCGAGCACCAGCGCGCTATCACCTGTCACATCATATAACATTATCATCGGAACATGACAAGTATGCAAGGTTTTTACTCAATCAAAGTATTTACTAAGGAGTTCCATTGTGAGTGTCTGTTGAACAGCTCCTGACTCTATCATCACATCAGCTCACTGTCACCATATTATTGCATTGTCACCGAAGTTACATAAGTATGCGAAATTTCAGCTCAATCGGTTGGCGATAACTGCTTTAAAATTGAGTTGCAAGGTTCCACTTTAACAAACATAATTAATACATACATTGCAAAAGCTTGTAATAAAAATATTAGTGAATGTATAATGGAAAACCGCGTACGTAAACAGTCTTGACAGCAAAAATAGCTCCAGTGAAAACTTTCCAAGTCGAAAGAGATAGGGAAGATAATCGAAGGGGTCTTGCAAATACGATGAATTCGGAAGAAGGCATTAATTGGATTAGAAACGTGGGTGTCTTATCCGTGATGATCTCTGGGTGGATCAGGCGAAGCTACGGAATCTTCCCAGACATGGTTTTCGGAAAATGTCATTAATATTCGAGTAGTTGTTTGCGTTTAAAGGTCTCGGCAAACCGTTTGCCGTTTCTGGATGCTAAGCACCTTATCGTACGGTAATAAGTTACTAAGCGATATGAATAACACATCATTCACAGGTAGAGCGCACCAATTGGTGTCACGCACGCCGCACACCTATGATTCATGTTTGCTTGCAGTAGTTTGAACGACATAATACTAAAAGCTGTCCCGACAGACGTCCTGACAAATTTCAATAATCTCATAGAATAAAAGCACTTATAGTTTAATACAAATTTTACAATTTTGTGGTTGTTTTTTCAAAACAAAAGTCATGACAATAACAAACACAACAACAAAAAAAACTTATATTTGGTGCAGTCATTCCGAAGTTATGTAGTAACTCTGCCTTCTGCGCTGTAGGTTGTGGGTTCGATCCCCACCCAGGGCAAATATTTGTGTGATAAACATAGGTGTTTGTTCTGTGTCTGGGTGTTAATATGTATAAAAAGTATGTAGTTACAAAAAAATTATATAATTATTCTATCAGTTATCTAGTTCCCATAATACAAGCTTTGCTTTGTTTGGGGCTAGATGGCGCTGTGTTATTTAAATATTTCGTCGATTAATTTTTATTTATATACCTAGATTATGCATTCTAATTAAAAATATATAATTTCACGCCACCGCAGCTTCTACCATCAACTCGCTAACGATTCGGAAACGTTCGAACTCATTCTAAACTTTCTATACAACGTAACCGCTGTCGCAGCTGGCTCGAGTCGGTGTGGTGGAGGCTTAAATTTGCCGATGACATTACGATATAGTATGAAATTGGTGTTTCGAGAAACATGATATAAATGATTGTAATCAGATAAGTAATAAGTCCTTTGCAAAAATAATGGGTTTAATAAAAACATCTGCAATAAACAATGTATTTAGTTACCTACCTAAGGTATTTTTATTTTATGCTGTTTTTAGAGAAATACATCATCTGTGAAAATTTCAACTGTCTAGCTATCACGGTTCACGAGATACAGCCTGGTGACAGACAGACGGACAGCGGTGTCTTAGTAGTCCCGTTTTTTACCCTTTAGGTACGGAACCCTAAAAACATAAAAAATAATTCATAATATCTCGTAACTTACCTATTTACCTAACTACGTAGTTAGCATTCCACACGTGACAGGTTGCAAGCCCGTCGCCGCTTTCAAGAATACTAACGGGATTCCTCACGATGTTTTCCTTCACCGTTATATAAACATGTGTAACGCATGGCCAGGATTCGAACTAGAAATTAATTTGAAATTAATAATATCTACCTAGGTACCTATTTCTAACTACATGAATTCAATAATTCAATTTCAAACTTTTTAGTCGATCATGTGAAGTACCACCTATTTATCGACTTACTTTACCGATAGTCGTAAAATAGCGCCACCTGCCAGCGGAATTGCAAACCTCTTTCATCTTACCTTTCAAACCCCGAGCGGTCGCATGAGACCGCGAAAAGTATCTATAATACGTAGTAACATCAAATGAAACTAAATGGCGCTGGAATGCAAAAATCACGTTTGTTGTATGGGAGCCCCCCTTAATTATTTATTTTATTCTGTTTTTAGTATTTGTTGTTTGAGCAGCAATATAAATACATAATCTGTGAAAATGTCAACTGTCTAGCTATCATGGTTTATGAGATACAGCCCTGTGACAGACAGACGGACAGACAGACGGACAGCGAAGTCTTAGTAATAGGGTCCCGTTTTTACCCTTTGGGTACGGAACCCTAAAAACATGAAAAACAAGTGAAATGTTATCAGCAATCCCTTTAAAGTTTCATTCAAAATTCACCGCTCGCTCGCCAAATGACGCGTATATTTACCAAAACCATTGATCGAATTGAACCCGAGTTAACTACAGTAAAAACTCTTTTAACTGAGGTCTCAATAGATCATTGGCGTGGCGTTTAATTATTCGGAATAACGAGAACCCAATCATTTCCTTTCGGAGTGTTTACATCAGCTATTAGGTGCACTCAGACTAGAGCCACGAAAAGAGACTCGTATAAGCGGCGACGGGCTTGCAACCTGTCAGCTCCCTTTCATTTAGATTACGACCTAAATGTATTTAGTTAAGTTTATTCAAAAAAAAAAAAAAAAAAAAAAAAAATAGGATCACGACTGTAATACCTAAGTACGGTAGGCTCAGATCCGTAGTTAGGCACTCAGATCAATAGTTAGCATTCCTACTGCCAAATGTGGCCATGTTCCAAATAAAATATTTGGACGTGCCACCGACTAACCCCTTCAGACATCTTCAAGGATCTGAGTGCCCGGAGATCTGAGTGACCGTACTTGGAGACAGTTACAGTTTTAGGTACCTGTTTGCTATAGTACATCGACTACAGTGTAGTCGATGCTATAGTATCACTCTACGCAACACTTCGCAATTGGCAATCATAATTTTGCATTGGATGCTTTAGGTATTAGTAGCTGGATGACCGAGCTTTGCTTGGTATTTCATTGCCTGAAAACGCGGATAAAACGACGTTTCAAAAAATAACCCTAGCTAGACCGATTTATCGCCCTCGAAACCCTCTGCTTACAAAATTTCATGAAAATCGTTGAAGCCGTTCGTCCGAGATTCTGATTATTCTACTTTTAAAATTATAAATGCGGTAGTTTGTGAGCGGTTGTGTGTGTTTGTTACTCTTTCACGCAAAAACTACTGAATGGATTTAGAAGAAACTTTACAGTAATTTAGCTTATACATTAGAATAACACTTAAGCTACTTTTTATCCATGTATCACGCGGGCGAAGCCGCTGGCGGAAGCTTGTATAATTATATACAAAAATTGCTCGTTTAAAAGTACTAGTCAAACCACATACAAACAACGAAGAGATTTCTCCGAATTATTGCTTAGTTATGTAATCGGTAAGATTTCTCGCAATTTTCCATATTAATTGGTCGTCAACTCCCGCCGCTCCAGTGTACTTGTACCTTTATGATGTTTACGCCGCCATCAACCTGTATTTTAATTAGTTTTTAAAACCCTACAAAATAAAAGCTCTTTTATTGCATTAAATAGAATTGAGTGGTGCTTGGTTTAATTTTGTTTTTCGCTGAAAATATTTTTACCACCGATTCAACTGGATTCATCTAAACAGATTTGGATGAAATACATAGGTTATGTCGTAGAATAACATATTTAGGATACTTGTTATTCAGGTACACGCGAGCTAAGCCACGGGAAGCTAGTAAAACATAAAGTGTTATTATATTGTCTTTAGTATAAGCGTGGAGTAGCGATACAATGTTGTTTACGTCTAGCACACGCCAACCGCCCGACCGCTCGACAATCAGCGAAAAGAGGTTTTGTGAAGAATGTTTGAATCGCCTACATTTCATAAGTTGTAAAAAAAATATCTCTAATGCTTTGATGGGCAAATCAACCATAATAAAAAAAAATAAGTAGGATCACGACTGTAATCCCCAAGTACGGTAGACATTTTCTCAGATCTCCAGACGCTTAGATCCTTTGAAGATGTCTAGTGGGGGTAATTAGAGGCACGTCCAAACATTATATTTGGCACATGCCCACATTTTGCAGTAGTCAGCATTTCATACGTGACAGATTGCAAGCCCATCGCTGCTTATAAGAATGCTAACTGGTTTTCCTTCACCGTTTTGAGCACTTTTACTTTTTTTACATAAATAAATAAATATTGGTGGACATTTCACACATCGCCATCTAGCCCCATACTAAGCAAAGCTATGGGAACCAGGTAACTAGTAGAATACATATATATACTTTTTTAATGTAAATATATACTTATTATACATAGTAACACCCAGACACAGAACAAACATCTATGTTCTTCACACAAATGTTTGCATTCGGTGTGGATCGAACCCACAACCTACAACAAACATTTAGACTACACAATTAATTTGACTTACTTTTATATTTTCCTCATATATTTTGGTACCCAATAACTTTCATAAAAAACCGGCTAAGTGCGAGTTGGACTCGCGCACAAAGGGTTCCGTACCATTATCTATAAAAACGGAAAAAAATCACGTTTGTTGTATGGGAGCCCCCCTTAAATATTTATTTTATTCTGTTTTTAGTATTTAATAAAAATAAATAAATAAATAAATATTGGCGGACTTTACACATCTAGCCCCAAACTAAGCAAAGCTTGTACTATGGGAACCAGATAACTGATAGAATACTAATTTACTTTTTTTTTTGTAAATACATACATAATATACATAGTAACACCCAGACACAGAACAAACATCTATGTTCATCACACAAATGTTTGCCCTGGGTGGGGATCGAACCCACAACCTACAGCGTAGAAGGCAGAGTAACTACCAACTAAGCTGTGAGGCAGCAACAGAAATACATAATCTGTGAAAATTTCAACTGTCTAGCTATCACGGTTCATGAGATACAGCCCTGTGACAGACAGACGGACAGACAGACAGACGGACAGACAGACGGACAGCGAAGTCTTAGTAATAGGGTCCCGTTTTTACCCTTTGGGTACGGAACCCTAAAAAACAAAGTACACTCATCTTCTCAAAACAAATAGATACTCCCGTTTCAAATTAAATACCTTGGAAGAAACTATTACCCTTATTATTTGAAGGGTCTGATCGATTTCAAATTAAACCAGCCCTCCTGTTCGTTTAAAACAAAACGAAATTGTACCTTCTAAATTGGTTCGGATAGAAGTGCAATAACCAGAGATGTTACCCTAGTGAACTAGTGATGTGCGAAACACAGAAATACGAATACGGATAGTTTCTATTATGATACATGCTTCTATGTTGTTTCGCGCTCTTGTTTCATCATACCCTTACGATTACGGAAACTAGGATTTTTGATACATTTCACATTTACTAAGGTTCAGTCTCGCAACATTACGGACCTCAATTCTTTCTCTACGTTTTATGACTTTAATTTCCTGTATGGGAAATTATTATTTATAGAAAAAGAAAAAACCGGCCAAGTGCGAGTCGGACATACGCACGAAGGGTTCCGTATCATTATCTAGAAAAAAACGTCAAAAAAGTCACGTTTGTTGTATAATAATAAACCTTTATTGTTTCCTTAACTAACTAACTAACTAATATAATGCAATCTAATCTAAATAAAAATATAGGTAAGTATAATATAATATAAAATAGTATTAAGTTTCGGCGTTAGCTAAGGCCCCTTTCGGGTAACAGGCCTCCTCCAAGTTTTTCCGTGCTGTCCTTTCCTTTGCTTTCTCAATCCAGTTCGTTCCTGCTGTTTTTCTTATCTCGTCCGCCCAGCGCTCTTGCGGGCGGCCTCTTGCTCTCTTTCCGACTGGGCCGGACCATGTCGTTGCTCTACGTGTCCACCTTTCTTCTTTTAGACTCGCTACGTGGCCTGCCCACTTCCACTTGAGTCTTTGTGTGTACTTCAGAGCGTCTAAGTCGTTGGTTTTATTTCGTATTGTCTCACTTGTTTGTTTGTCCTTCAGTTTGATGTTCATTATGCTTCTTTCCATTGCTCGCTGTGTTGTTTGAATTTTGTCTTGTATTTTCATTGAAAGTCCATGTCTGCGCACCATAGGAAAGGCATGGAAGCAAACTTGAGTCCATTACGATCTTTTTCAGTTTGAGAGGTAGCTTTGACTTTAGTATTTCTTTTTGGCTCCAGAATTTGTTCCACGTCATCTGTATTCTTCTTTCAACCTCGTCCTTGTGTCTCGATTTTTTGAAGGATACTTGTTTACCGAGATATATGTAGCTCTCTACGTATTCTAGAGGCGTCTGGTTTACACGTTTGTTGTATAGGACTTAAATATTTATTTTATTCTGATTTTTGTATTTGTTGTTATAGCTGCAACAGAAGTATATCATCTTTAAAAATTTCAACTAGCTATCAAGGTTCATGAGCCTTGTTACAGACAGACAGACAGACGGCAAGCGGAATCTAGGTAATAGGATCCCGTTTTTACCCTTTGAGTTAGGAATCCTAAAAACGAGGCTACAACGCTGACGTATTAACACTAAGAAGCCGCTATGATAAATTTACCCCACTTTATTTGGGCGTCGGGAAATTTACCTCAGTTTGTTTCTCCGGCAAATTTACCCGTTTACGAAGCGCTCCTATCCCCGTATCAATTATCTTCTTATATTATAATGAAATGAAATTGGATCACGCCTGTAATCCCCAAGTACGGTAGACCTCGCAAATCTCCAGACGCTTAGATCGATAAAGATGTCTAAAGGGGTTATTCAGAGGCACGTCCAAACATTACATTTTGCCCACATTTTGCAGTAGTTATTATTTATTGCACACGTAACAGGTTGCAAGCCCGTCGCCGATTACAAGAACACTATTAATTTTCTAATATATAAAATTCTCGTGTCGCAGTATTTGTAACCAAACTCCTCCCAGTTTTTATGTATATTCAGGTCTGAGAATAGGTCGTAGGGTATTTATTTCTGTGGGATTATTGAAATTTAACAGGACAACGTCTGTCGGGACAGCTATTAATAATTTATGAATCTCTTAGGTATTTCCGTATTATTATTTTTTGTAGTGCAGACTCTGTCCTATCACTAGTAAGTTTGAATTTGGGTCGTCCGGGCGGGTGCCAGCTTGCAAGCGAAACATTTCAGTTAAGCCTGTTTTAATCAGCCACCCGATCCCCTTAGTTACTGCTAATTATACTTGGTGTGTCCACTGCCTTATCCGGGTTTATGTTCAATATCCAATTTGCCTCTGTAATCCCATTAACGATACCTATTTGAGCTCACATTATCATTTTAAATTTGGTATGCAGTCGGCGACTAAACTAGTTAGTAGTTTCAAATTAAAATGTTTATGAAATTCTAAATTGTTATGATGTTTCCTATTAGTATAATATTTAAGTTGGTACTTGTTTTACGAAGGTAGGTTTTTGTATGCTTACTAAGAGAGAGAGAGAGAGAGAGAGAGAGAGAACAGTTAAAACATTGATTCTATATTATTATTGTTCGTGTTTAAATAAATAGGTTTATTATTAGTGAATATTTCACACAGCGTCGTCTAGCCCAAATGAAGGTATACTTGTATTAGATAACTGATAGAATACTTATACACCTTTTTTGTAAATACCATATTTACTTTTTAAATAGAAATACGGCTAATTACCACGTTTTTCTTTGTATTGCTGACGTTTATGAACCGGGCGGAGCGGGCTATGCACCGTAGTATTCGAATATCTGCCGTTGATCGCGGTCGCGGGCAATCTTCATGAGCATCTGAATTTTCTCTTAACGTCAGCAATACAAGAAAAAATGTGGTAATTAGCCGTATTTCTATTTAAAATAATTAACAACCACGATAGTTTTAATTCTACCATATTTACTACTATTAGTAAAGTATCATCATCAACATGTACAAATAAAAACACAAATGTATCGATGCAATTGATTTGAGCTTTGGATTGGCGACAGCCACTTTTCCTCCAACTTTTTGAACAAGCTCGCTCAGTGACGTTCTCGCGACGTAAAACTCACTTCACGTTGCTCGTGAAGTGAGTTTTACTCATGAAACTTTTAGCTACTTTGTTAATGTATATTGAAAATACTTTCCGATGGCTGTATCGTTGGTCATTGATAAAAGGTTGTTGTTGTTCGAAGTTTGAGGAAACTCAAGGAGCTAAACTGGGATAGTGAACAACCACTTTTTAAACTACCAAGTGTAGTAGACAAACAATGCGCTTGCAACCTGTCGCGTATGAAATGCTAACTACTGCAAAATGTGGGCATGTATCAAATATAATGTTTGGACGTGCCTCTGACTACCCCCACTAGACATCTTCAAAAGATCGAAGCGCCTAGAGATCTGAGAGGATGTCTACCGTACTTGTGGATTACAGTCGTGATCTTATTTATTTATTTTATTTTAAGTAAAGAAGTCAGTATAGTAATATAAATTTCTTCTTTCCACTCTACCTCTAGTAGGTAACACGGTACACGCTGAAACTTAGTTTAGTTTTCAACCAGAGAACGTAGCGCTTTATACTGCGACGAAACAATTTTCATCCTCACTCACTAATGGGTGCTAAAATTTATAACCACTGCTTGACTTCTTACCCATTAAAGTCGACTATATCTATTTAATGACGTGAAAATTTCCTTGAGGTTCGCCCTCGTAAAGTTGGAAACTGCGTATTAATTAAAGCAACGTTTACCTATCTTTTGAATTATTGAAGATAGTATATTGGCTTATCCAGAGGATGGTTGGGCTACTAAACTATAAACAATACTTCTAGCCGATCTGATATAACCAACCAACATTTTTTTTACATTAAGATGCCTTCTCTAGACCATGGCCATCTCGATTGATGGTAATCTAATGGTGGACTATCAATAGAAGCTACTTGAATGGTATAACAAATGTATTTAATAATAGGTACTTATAAATAAAAACAGTGCGAGTCGGACTCGCGCACGAAGATTTCCGTACATTATCTTTAAAAACCGGCCAAGTGCGAGTCGGACTCGCGTACGAAAGGTTCTGTACATTATCTATAAAAAAGGCAAAAAAAAAAAAAAAAAAAAAAAAAAACACTTTTGTGGTATTGGACATCTTGAAAACCATCAAACTAAAAAAGAAACCGTCTGTAATTTACTTAGTATGATTATTTAACGAATTAAGTATATAAAAATGAACTGTCTAGATATTCATAGTTTTGATTAAAAACGAAGCTAGTGTTTTTAAAGAGCCAACTTTGGAAAATAAAAAAATATCGAGAAAAGTTCACCAATCGTGTTTCGGTCTGTAATTTATCTAGATTTTATCCCTAAGTTACCCTTGTCATAAAAAACAAAACTGTAGTATGTTTTGCGGTTATTGAGAAAAAACGATGCTGCATTCATCAAAAACATTTATTACCTACTCGTCTTAAGAGGCTGTCAGTCGCTGATTGCTCTTTTTCGAAACGAAAAAAGAAATACTTCTGAACAAGCCACATCTCCTATTTTTATAAGTATATTACTTCAGGTTCCTACCTAGATTTCTATTAAGCTGACAACATAATAGCAGAAACTTTTCACGATAAAAATATTATTTCAAAATGATACATTTTAGAATTTATGATCGAAATATTTTATATACCTACTATTAAAATCAACTTGTGATTTATTGTTAAAGATAGGTAATATGTAGATCTAGATTTCTATTAGGATAGATTTTTGATAAGTAATTATACATAATTTATATCATTAATTTATTCGAAAAGCTAAGGCGGACCACGCGCCGACGTGTGTTTGTCGTCATTGCAGCGGTCGGTAGGATTATTTATCGAAGTGATTAAAGATGGGTACATCTTTATTCACATATACTATACATTATAAAATAGGAGATGTGGCTTGTTCACAAGTATTTCTTTTTTCGTTTCGAACAAAAATAATCGTCGACTGGCAGCGTCTTAAGGATAATTTTAATAAGACATTTTGCGGTGAAAATGATCTCAGTTTGATTGCAGTAGAAGGTGAGTGATTATAACATAACGAGGGTCAGTCTACGCTTTGAGGAGTCTACGTAAACAATATTAAAACTTGAACTAAGTTTTGTTCATAAATCTTCTGTGTTGGTATTTTATATCCAAGAAACCTAAAAGCCAGACAGATTATACGAGTAGACACCTCAGTCAAGATACCTTATCTTGCAAGAAGTTTTAAACCAACAACTCATCGCTTCCAGAGAGTTTGCGCTCCTATTATAAGAAGTTGCTGAAGTCGAAACTCGTTAAGTCGATAAAAATGCTTAGCTATTTGTCCATCCAGCATTGAGCGTTTCTTAGAAAGTGGTATTCTTCCCCTTATTCAATACATGCTTCTGCTCTCGACTTTGTACGCGTGACACTCGGATTAAATATAGCCTTTGTTACTTTTTGTCCCTTAAACGGTAGAGGTATATATCTATACAAATAATAAGTTTTCTATTGAAAAATATTTTTCAATGACAAGCAACATCGAGCACCTGGCAGCACATTGTCATCGGAACATGACAAGTATGCAAAGTTTTTACTCAATCGATGTATTTACTAAGGAGTTCCATTGTGAGTGTCTGTTGAACAGCTCCTGACTCCATCATCAGATCAGCTCACTGTCATATTATTGCATTGTCACCAAAGTTAGATAAGTATGCCAAATTTCAGATCCATCGGTTGAAGATAAGTACATCAAAATTGAGTTGCAAGATTCCACCTTAACAAACATAGTTACATACATACATACATTGCAAGTTAAATAAAAGCTTGTAAAAAAACATGTCGATTCGTTGCTCCCTTGCTGAAAGACAACCAACAAACAAGCTTTTGAATTTTTACTAATATTTTTTGAAAAACAGTGTAACGAAAATAAAAAGTAATAAACTAACTAAAACAAATTGAGATAAACATTGTAGGATTTTGTGTTCTACGCTATAACTAGACGGCAACCAAAAAGCTGATGAAAGTGGCTTACTTGTGTGTATAACCCTCGTATTCAAGAACGACACTATGAGAACACGCACCCACAGTGGACGAAATCTTTTTTCATAAAAATCACTTTATGTGTTGTGCGACACTGCATAGTGTGACTAGAGGCACATTGTCGTGTGCGTCTGGCCAAAGTTGAGCTCTAAAGGCACACGGTAGCGTGCGCCGTAGTGCCGATCAACACATAAAGTGATGTTTATGAAAAAAGATTTCGTCCACTGTGGGTGCGTGTTCTCATAGTGTCGTTCTCGAGGGTTAGTATTGTTTGTATCCAACTTTCATATTTAGCATGAATGCGGTGGAAGGGAAAGTAAATTTTAGTCCGCAAGATCTCTACCCAAACTATTCGTTGTATAGAATTAAAACTATCGTGGTTGTTAATCATCACTACATAGTATAAAGCAAAGTCGCTTTCCGCTTCCCGCGTCTGTATGTATGTATGTATGTATGTTTGCTTATATCTTTAAAACTACACAACGGATTTTGATGCGGTTTTTTTAATAGATAGAGTAATTCAGGAGGAAGGTTTATATGTATAATAACATGCTACCCGTGCGAAGCCGGGGCGGGTCGCTAGTTTTAAATAGAAATACGGCTAATTACCACGTTTTTCTTGTATTTCTGACGTTTCGAGACAATTCAGATGCTCTTCATCATGAGCATCGCCCGCGACCGCGTTCAACGGCAGATCGGCGAATACTGCGGTTCATAGCCCGCTCCGCCCGAGCCAAAAGCAGCGCCGGTGATCAAGTCGTATCCTGTGCGTCATCGGAATCACTCGAAACTTCTGCTCGAGTCGTGAACATAAGACCGCATACACACTGCACTCACAGTATCACTCTCCGGACAAGACACAAAACTTTCAGAAGGGAAAAAAGTGGAATTCGTTGTATATCTACAAAGCACCGCATTGAAATCATCCCATTAGATAATTAAAAAACCACTCGATTAAAGATACAAGTGAAAAGACGTTACCTCAAAAACAGATTACCGAAGGTACCCAAAACTTCTCAATATTATTTATTGGACCATGTTGGTACGAGTCCCACATGGTCCAATAAATAATCTATTCAAATTACTGTCAACAGCCAATTTGTTTAAGCCACTCAGAAGTTTCAAATTTAACTTGGTGGCCAATCACATTAGTGTATCAAGGGAAAGTTTTAGGCCCGACATTACTCGTAAAATTTTCACTGGATAACTTATAATAGAGTTATTTTCAAATTCATTGCTGTTTCCAGTTTGCTTCGGAAGTCCTAATTTAGAAGCACAGCATGTTTGACAAGTTCAGTTTTATAAGGTTATTTAAAACCAACAACGAACCATCAAGATAAAATAAGATATTTATTTTCAACAAACGTCCATGCACAGTGCTTTTTATAAATTAAATGCCATCAAAAACATAACTTGTAAAAAAAGCCAAGTCTCGCAACGCAACTCAGTTTTTATACCGTAAAAAATTGTGAGATCCATGTAATACCAAGTCGGTTAATTTATTCAGGCCCTACTTTAAGAGCCCTTCTGTCTTAAGTTATTACTTTATTATTTATTTATTTAGGGCGTCCTACAGAAAAATCACTTACTACATCTAATTAAAAACAATTATACTTAAATCTATGTGTTTTCCCAGTTACAGGATGCCACAGCATGCACTTAGATGACTCGTAAAGGTCACGTAATAACATGTGTTTATATAATGCCTGCTTGGTTACTGAAAATTCAGGCTTCTAGTTTTATCCACAACGAAGTTATAGGGGGTCGAAAATGGCCTGAACTGCTTCGAGAAAAGTGCTACGGCACTGCTACGGCCGTGCCGCTTTATTGACTGCCGTGTCCCCAGATTATATATCAAATATAGAAAAAACAAACCTGTATGATGTGATGCCATACCTATGCCCTCCACTTACAATGTACTTATATGTGGTTTCCTGTGTTGAAATTACGGCTGAATATGTACTTACCTATATTTATATTCAGCTGCTTACACTTACTCATATTTAGGATGATACACACATAGATACTCATAAATTGTCGATGATACAGCTCGCACACGCAGTAAAAAAGATATCTCATTTACAGACAGACATCGCTAAACTAGGTAAATAAATAGAACATATTTAGTACTTTACGAGTAGTAGAGAAACAAAATGTAAAACTAAAGACAATCTACAGTTTATGTCAAAAAGGTTACACTGAAGCACATGTACAAGTATGTATGGGGTTCATACCTTAATTAACAAACGGCTTAATTATTTCGACAACGATACTCCACCATTATGAGCGAATTTATTACAAAACGTAATTATAATTAATAACTCGTATGATAAGGGACGTAAGACAAAGGGTCGTAATTAAGGTTATTATTGCGAAGGCAGCTATGAAAAACTAATTTAAACTCTGTGGCAAAAAGTTAGACGCTTTTTTAAGTACGCGTTTGTGTTTAGGGATGTCTGACGTCCGGCAGAAGTTCTATAACATTATATGCAGCTCCAGAATTTCTAGATGCCATTGTGTCATTTGCAAGTAACTTCCATGCATTACGAGACAGACATGTGAAGTGTGAACACGTCCTATTTACTTGACAGCGTGTAGTAATATGAAGCACTTGGTGCGTATTTAATAAACATCTAGTCTATCTCATGGAGTAGGTAATCGTGTATGGAGTTATACATCTGTCAGATATAACTGGCCTCACTTTAGATGGTAGCTCTACCTTCTATGTTGTAGATTGTGGGTTCGATAACCCAGGACAAACGTTTGAGTGATGAACATAGATGTTTTTTCTGTGTCTGAGTGTTATAATCCTAATAATATTATAAATATGAAAGTTTGTGAGTTTGTATGTATGTTTATTCTTCAATCAGGCCTAAACGTCAAAACGGATTAAGTTGAAATTTGCTGTAGATGTAGATATACTGCCCGAATAAATAATAGATTACTTTAAAATATGAAAAACATCCCCAAAATGATAAAGTACGCAAAAGGGATGATTTCTGTATGCAAGTGGAGCTGGTGTGCAACAAATCTGACAACACAAACTAAAAACATTCAGGCATTTCTATTCGATTATTGAAATTTGACAGGACAACGTCTGCCATATGGGTCGGCTAGTGTATTAAAAGTATGTATTTACAAAAAGTTGTATATAATTAATCTGGTTTCCATGCTTTTATTAGTTTGGGGCGAGATGGCGCTGTGTGAAATATCCACTAATATATATAAAAAAAATAGGCTTACGGCTTTTAGGCTACAATCCCTAAACACCGGTAGATCAACAATCTTCTGACTTTAGGAATCATGTCTCAGCATTTTAGAGATTACCTACATTCTCATAAGTACCGGTTTTCCTCTTCGAATAGCTATACCGACTTTAATAATTTATTACATCGTTCAAAAGGCATCCCTGCTCCCGCTTCATTACTTTATGAATGGACAAAAAACATATTTCTCCGACAGAGGTCGCTTGACAATTTCCCCGGGATGCCCGTTTCGTTATTCGGAAGTTGAGATTCTTATTTGTGTTGTTGCTGTAGTCTGTACAGCGAATGGTTTGTGAAGCAAAAGTCTTTGTGCCCAATTATTGTACGGGCGAAGTTGGAATTTGTATAATGGTTGTTTTTAGGATTGCAGTGCGGGTTTTTAATTTTATTCTAGATCTGCTGTCCAATAAATAGTGGTTTATGTGTTTGTTGCCTGAATGTTTCACAGCCCGTGACATCCCGCTTGTGGGTGAAGAATTGTGTAAAAAATCTCATCGTTCTTCCCTATCTATCTATCAAACAGTCTTGTATTCTTTATGATATATTTGATCCTTCTAGGTACGAATAAAATTATAACGATGTTGATGATTTAATAGGTTATCTCAAGGTTTAGGTATATTTATATCTATGAGAAATTACTGTTGTCATTTTACTAGTTTTACAATATATGTCACCAACATACAATTGCGAACAAAGGTAAATAATTTCATTACATTTACGAATATCATTGTTTTCAATACAAGGTGACATTCTGAATAAGTAAATACATTATCATTTCGTAAAAATTTTCAGTTAATCGTATAAATATTTTCACAAAGGTTCGTTACTCGAGCATTCGTTTCAAAAGTAGCTTTACAACCAATGTGTTGAAATACAACAAACTTAAATCAAGATGGCAATAGCGCCACAGAAACGCTACTAAACAAGTTACTGGTTACTTGTTCAAAGAGTTCTGACCGTTAGAGTCCGTGGGTAGAGTTCACGTTTATTTAGTATGTTGGTGGCGTCAGAAGTTAAATCGTTTTGAGTATAATCTACATTTGGTCCTGTGAATCGTTAACCTTATTCTGACAGGGAATGTAATAACTCCCTTGTATCCAATAAAAGACATCCATCAAAATAATTATTAATGTCGAATGGCTTATTGCGTATCAGACAACATATTCGCCAACAAGTCGACTGGGTAAGATAAAACTTCGCTGACTTTGATAGGTCACGTTTCTTTGCTTTCGTCTCAATTAGCCAACAAAATCTTATAATAACTTGGCACCTGAGCAGAATTGTGATGTTATTACAGACTTAAATAATAAGCGAAAAAACCCTTAAATACCCAAGCCTTCTCTCAGATCTGGCGCTCAGATTCTTGAAGATGTTTAAGGAGGGAGACACCTCCATACATTACACACTTCTTTCAGAAACATTCTGTACGTGAATTTTTGTAAGCCCTTGTCGCATAAGAACACAAATAAGTAGCAGAATGGAATTATTTCCGCACGATCAACATCACCATACTTGGAGCAAAATTCAGAATTCTTTGTATGAAATTCTATACTTACTCCAACGCACACTTATCAGCATAGTAACGGCGCAGGTAACGGCATAGCCTCGCCTCGATAAGTTAAGTGAACGGCATCACATTCAGGGCTAGACGATGCCGATCCTATTCGGAGTATAAATGTTTGCGATAACTTGTATTTGGCAAGATAAGGCGTATATAACACATAGATTTGCGCTTTTCAATTCGATGCGTGCATTTTCAAAACACACTACAAATCTCTACTAAAAAAAAGTTTGGATGTACTCAATGACGTCTCTAACAGTACTGATTTAGATAAAATCACTACATAGTATAAAGCAGTCGCTTTCCGCTTCCCGCGTCTGTATGTATGTTTGCTTATATCTTTAAAACTATACAACGGATTTTGATGCGGTTTTTTTTAATAGATAGAGTGATTCAGGAGGAAGGTTTGTATGTATTAAACCCGTGCGAAGCCGGGGCGGGTCGCTAGTTAAGGATATAAACATATGATGACCTTTTATTAGAACATACAATACTTTTCATCCGGGTAATACGTGAACGAAACTGCAGGCGGATGCTAGTTTTGATATATGAGTAATATCGTAGGAATAAAGCTAAAATCGCAATGCACTCCCAACGACCGGCATAGCGCTCATGGCGGCAGTACGGCCCGAAATATGTTTAAGATTGCTTAGTCAAATACGAATAAAAAAAAATTGTGTGTGGCAGTTCCGACGCACGACTGGAGTTTACTCCTTAAGTACGATTGTCAAAACAGACGCAAACATTATAAAGTATAGGCAAAGTAAGGCACTACCCACGATCTAGCTGCACTGCTCACACCAAATTAGAAAACTTTCTAATTTGCAACCTATCGTGCGCAACTGCGCACGATAGGTTGCGCACCAAAAACGTAACGAGGTCATTCGTTCAGTAGATTTTACTGCTCACATTTTTCTCATACCGGGCGCCTTATATCAAAAACCTTTTAACAAAATAATTAAAAAAAAATTCTTAAGGAGTAAACTCCAAAAAACTGAGCAAGACAGATTGTAGGTAATATTTATCTCATCTGTTTGGTGAAAGTAACTCGACAAACATCAATTTAAGGTTATACACATTTTTCTATTCGACAAAGCAACGTAATATTATATTGCTTTGTACATTAGAATATGGCTTCTTACCTTCGAAACTTCGAATTAATTGGGTACCTATTATAATAATTATCTTTATTCAGGCAACACAATATGTAATGTAAAAAATCGGCCATGTGCGAGTCGGACTCGCGCATGAAGGGTTCCGTGCCATTATCTATAAAAAACTGCAAAAAAAACACGTTGGTTGTATGGAAGTACAACTTAAATATTTATTTTATTCTGTTATTATTTTGTTGTTATAGCGGCAACAGAAATACATAATATGTGAAAATTTCAACTGTCTAGCTATCACGGTTCATGAGATACAGCCCTGTGACAGGCAGACAGCGAAGTCTTAGTAATAGGGTACCGTTTTTACGGAACCCTAAAAATACAAATACATAGACACATAAATAACTCTCACATGCATTAAAGGATACGAACTGGAATAATACTTACAAGTTATTACCATCTAATGTACCTATAGCATACGATTTTATGATCCACTACATACTAGTAGCTGGAACTACTACGATAAGTAGCACAAAAGCACTTACAAAGTCCCAGATTGATGTACTTTAGCAAAGTCAAACTTAGAATTTAAGATCATCAATGTAAGGACCTACGGGTAGGTATTTGTTTCTAACTCTACCGACAAGGCTTCGAATTCATAAATCAAGTAGACTTTATAAGTTTACTAGCTGACCCGTGCCCGCTTCGCTGTGCGATTTCTAATACCATCGTGGACTTTTTTGTAGACGTTTTTAAGGTGTACAATACTGTAGTACATTATTTTGATCTATCTCGTAGAGTTCAGCCAGCGTTTGTAATGTAAGCGCAAAAAAATGTGTTTATTTACGACATCACATTAGAAACCTCTAAAATGATCAGTGTTTCTCTACTATATTATGCATGTATTATACATATAAACCTTCCTCCTGAATCACTCTATCTATTAAAAAAAACCGCATCAAAATCCGTTGTGTAGTTTTAAAGATATAAGCAAACATACATACATACATACGCGGTAAGCGGAAAGCGACTTTGCTTTATACTATGTAGTGATGTTCAATTATAAATACAAAGAAGCTTGTGTTGTCTATTTATGTAGTTTAAGACGAGTAATAAATGTTTTTGATGAATACAGAATCATTTTTACTCAATAACCGCAAAACATGCACTTTTGTTTTTTATGTCAAAGATAACTTATGGATATAATCTAGATAATTTACAGACAGAAACACGGTTGGTGAAACTTTTCTGGATAGATTTATTTTCCAAAGTTGTCTCTTCAAAAACACTAGTTTCGTTTTTAATCAAAACTATGAATAGCTAAACAGTTCATTTATATATAATTCGTTAGATAATCATAATAGCTAAGTAAATCACAGACAGTTTCTTTTTAAATTTGGTGGTTTTCAAGATATTGCATAGTTTTATCACATTTTCCGTCCTATCCGGGTAGACTCAGCCCATACAAAAAGTCCAAAATTTCACTTATCACCTTAATATAATAAGTTTTCTGTTCAAAAATATTTTTTCAAAGACTAGCTTTTGTAAAATCATAAACAGAGCGATATCACCTGTCACTATAATCGGAACTTGACAAGTATGCAAAGTTTTTACTCAATCGAAGTATTTACTAAGTTCTGTTGTGAGTGTCTGTTAAACAGCTCCTGACTACATCATCAGATCAGCTCGCTGTTACCATATTATTGTATTGTCACCGAAGTTACATAAGTATGCAAAATTTCAGCTCAATCGGTTGGGGATAACTGCTTCAAAATTTAGTTGCAAGATTCCACCCAAGAAAACATAGTTACATACATGCATACATACATATATTGCAAGTTAATTTAAACACATAAAAAAGTATTATAATAAATAAAAAAATAAATAGGATCACGACTTTTATCCCCAAGTACGGTACACATCCTCTCAAATCTCCAGACGCATAGATCCTTTGAAGATGTCTAGTGGGGGTAGTCAGAGGCACGTCCAAACATTACATTTGGCACATGCCCACGTTTTGCAGTAGTTAGAATTCCATACGTGACAGGTTGCAAGCCCATCGCCGCTTATAAGAATACTAACTGGTTTCCTCACGATGATTTCCTTCACCGTTTTGAGCACGTGTTTTTGATGCGCATATAAATTTTTTGAACAGAAAAATCCATTGATGTTTTCCGTGATTCGAACCCACGACCTTCAGATTGAAAGTCGAGGTACCTCCCACTCGGCCAACACGGCATAAAAAAGTATTATCTCAAGTTTTACTTTCTGTCAAATGATTATATTTTCAATTTGGAATCGCGGTCCTGTACAAGCTAAACGTCGTAAAAGAACACAAATAATAGCTACTTAAAAAAAACATAGCAAACACACCGTGTTTTTGCTTCGTGAGGAGATTGCGTCGTTTTTGCAAAAAGTCGTTAACGAGTGGCTTAATCCCGTCTGAGGGAAGTTGAGAGCACCTTCCCGGCGTTAGTCTCAATTAGACGTAGTTTTAACCCCCGACAGAGACGGCACTAGGGGAGGCTGCGAACTAAGAAAACAATAGGGAAATTAATAGCAAGACGATTTCACTTTGACTTTTCTTCTTCTTTGTCAAGGTATGTATTTATTTTATTTTTTAACCGACTTCAAAATGGAGGAGGTTATCAGTTCGCCTGTATGTTGTAATTCGTTTTTTTTTGTGTTTATGTTACGCGATTACTCCGGCATTTGTGGGCGGATTTACAAAAAAAAATTTTTATTTAAAAGCCTAAACTTCCGAGGTGGTCACATTACCACGAAGTCAGCATCTGATGATGGGATCCCAGGGAAATCGAGAGAAACCTTCAAAATTTATGGGCATTCATAGTGTTTTTCAACTAAAACCTTGCCCTTCTTTCATTGGCATACACCGAGTGGAGGGCTAGCCGAGGTACGACTCCTATATGAGGGGGGATCCCCCCGCCCCACTACAATTTTTATAAACATGAAGTCGGTTTTGTTTTTTTAAACGTAATTATGTAAGTCAGTTTTTTCTCTCATGTAATTTTGAAAGGAATTGTAAGTAACGTGAGAAGTAAGGTTTATGGTCATATCTTCATAGATCAAAAAAATCTGTTATACAGACCTTGTCCTCACATTTACAAACATAAAAAAAACTGTCAAATCGGTCTAGTAATCCTCAAGTAATTCTATAAATAATAAATACAAAAAAAAACAAAAAAAAAAAAAAAAAAAACATTTCACACTACGCCATCTAACCTCAAAATTCTACAACTTGTGCAAAGCTTGTACTATGGAAACTAGATAACTAATATAATACTTATTATAACACCCAGACACAGAACAGACATCAATGTTCATAATCTGAAGCGCAGAAGACAGAACTACCACCAACTATAATAATAATATAATAATAATAATAATGTTTATTTTTTCAAAAGAATAGAACAGTCTTGGTACCTTATCATAACATAAAAAAAAATGTCCTAAATATTCCAAATTGAAAGCAGTACCATTAGTTGACTCTGTTCCTCACACTAGGACTATAAAGCCTGTATAGTAAGGGCTAACTGGGCTGTTAGGCTAGTCCAATGTG
The DNA here is from genome assembly GCA_912999785.1 of Hydriomena furcata. Taxonomy (NCBI): domain Eukaryota; kingdom Metazoa; phylum Arthropoda; class Insecta; order Lepidoptera; family Geometridae; genus Hydriomena; species Hydriomena furcata. Next base: position 11,069,426 of record OU538828.1, on the reverse strand, counting down.
GCACTTTATATAGATGATGTCTTTGCTGGAGCTAGGTTCCTCCCAAAAGATTCTCAAAGATATGATATTTATTTCTCAACAAACGTCTTTAAATGCATAGATAAACAGAGATATTTAATAATAAATATTGGTAGACATTTCACACATCGCCATCTAGCCCCAAACTAAGCAAAGCTAGTACTATGGGAACTAGATAACTGATAGAATACTTATATACTTTTTTTTGTAAATACATACATGTGATAAATACTAACACCCAGACATGGAACAAACATCTATGTTCATCACACAAATATTTGCCCTGGGTGGTTATCGAACCCACAACCTACAGCACTGAAGGCAGAGTTACTACCAACTGAGCTGTGAGGCTGTCAAATTTATATATCAACCAAAATTTCTTATATTAATTGACATTTCAAATATATGGAACAACATAGGTACCCAAACTAGGTTAAACCTGTATGATGTATGATATAAGAGGGTTGAGGCAGGCGGCCGGTTGTAAAACATAAGCCAATTTTTCTTCGCAATATGTTGTGACGTACATTAATTGGGAAAAGAAGAAGAAAATGATGTCTTTGCTGGTGCTAGTCGTACTTTTGGCTTTATCATTCTTGGTCCAGCCCTGCTTTCAGCTGGCAGCTCCCGGGTCTGCGGCAAACTTGCTCAATTATTGTCATTCGATGCCACTGCGACGTAGCGGAAAGTTTGTGTTGACCTGAGATATTGCCGAGTTCGGACTTGGGACTGAAAAATGTAAGAGTTGGTGGATAAATTTATCGTCCAAACATGGTAGGGAAGAAGTGTTTGTTTTAGCTGTGTACTTAGCAGTTATTTGTTGGCACACTTTTTAGGGTTCCGTACCCAAAGGATAAAAACGGGACCCTATTACTAAGACTTCGCTGTCCGTCTGTCCGTCTGTCTGTCACAGGGCTGTATCTCAAGAACCGTGATAGCTAGACAGTTGAAATTTTCACAGATTATGTATTTATGTTGCTGCTATAACAACAAATACTAAAAACAGAATAAAATAAATATATAAGAGAGGCTCCCATACAACAAACGTGATTTATGCATTTTTAGCGCCATCTAGTTTAATTTAATGTTACTACGTTACTTTTAGTTTAAAAACCAAATTAATATTGAAGTGTGGCTCACGTACCTACAATAAACGTGTTTTTTGCCGTTTTGCCGACTCGCACTTGGCCGGTTTTTCTTTTTTTCAGCGATGCTTTGTAAAACCTCTTAAAACCACCAGGGACAAATATTTGTGTGATAAACATGGATGTTTGTTCTGTGTCTGGATGTTATTGTGTATCAATGTATGTATAAAAAAAGTATTTAAGTATCCTATCAGTTATGTAGTACCCATAATACAAGCTTTGCTTAGTTTGGGGCTAGATGGCGCTATGTGATTATGTCAAACAATATTTATTTATTTACTAGCCGACCCGTGACAGACATTGTCCTGTAAAATTTTAATGATCGAATAGAAAAGACTGAATGTTTTTAGTCTGTAATGTCAGATTTGTTGCACACCAGCGCCATCTATACAGAAATTATACTTTTTGTGTTTTTTATAGTTTTTAAAGTGTTTTTCATATTTTAAGTAGTCTATTATTTATTCGGGCATAATATCTACATCTACAGCAAATTTCATCTTAATCCGTTTTATCGTTTTGGCCTGATTGAGGCACAAACATACATACAAACTCACAAAATTTCGCATTTATAATATTATTAAGATAATTCTACGCAAAGGTAATGTGCACATTGTACAGCACAGTACGTACAGTAGTTTTTGTGGAAGCTCGAAGAAGTAAAACCAAAAGTTTTACTAAACAGTAAATTTATTGTTTCAATATCCGAATGAAAATAATTGCAATGGTTAATTTGCAGCTATCCGAATTCGAATAATCTCAATCGGTCATAAAAGCTATGCAATTTTTGAATGTAATAAAATTTAATCTTTAAATTCGTTGTAAAGTTGTTTTAATAATCGCTAAATCCTATTGCTATCCAATATCTCTAATTATCAGTCGAAATAATAACCAGTCTAATTGTATACCGGTTTAATTTGAAACTCGATCGATCTAAACAATTATTTAATTAAGCTAGCAAGTATAAACATACTACATACAGATCAGTTTATGACCTATTATGTTATTAGATTTCGCCGGCAGTTTCGATCGTGTCCTGTGTAGTAGCCTGTTTGCTATTGCAGAGCATAGGCTATGTTTATCCAAGTATCATCCAAATCCGTTTAGTAGTTTGAGCGTGATTAAGGCACAAAACATCCTCACAAACTTTCGGATTTATAGTTGACAAACATTCGGATTTAGAATTATTTAATAAATTTGGATTAGATCCAAAGGGGGAGTTTTCATCTACGCGGAGCTGTGCTGAGCTGCGCTAAGCTGTGCGAAGCGGACCAATCACAGCGCTCGACATTTTAAAACTCGAATATTTGAGGGTTGTCATTGGTCCGCACCGCTTTGTTGAAAACTTGACCTGAAGGGTACAGAATCCGAATTCATTCACGGAACTGTAAAGTGAAGTGGGCATTGTCATTCGTCAAATAAACTTGACACTAAAATGTCTGTCTTTTCAGGGTCTGCGCGATGTTCCTGCCAGAATTCGCAAGTTTCGTTGCTGCCATCTTGTTCGCCGTGCATCCGATACACACTGAAGCGGTAAGTAATTCCAAAATGAGTTATACACTTATTTCTAAACAAAAAAATCAGACACTAAAAAATATATTATGATATTTTTGCGTTTTATTATGATAATTTATAAAGTTCATTGCAAAAGCAATATTATGAAGTATTTGTTGGATTAGTTTGCAATAAAAAAAGAACAGCAACTAGAATAGTTAAATATTGTTACTATAATAAAATGTCAAAATTGTATTAAAGCATCGTTATTCATTTATATAATTATCTTTGCGTTATCTAGTAGGTATCTATATCTGGGTTTTGTCGGCGGGAATACATATATCTATTCATAATAAAAGTAAAAAATATCAATATAAATGTAAACGTAATACGATTAAAGCCTTCGTGAATACCAAAACCAAACCAGCTAACATGAAACAAACGTTTCAAACTTATAACCCCTCTGCTGCGAGGGTTCAAATGAATCCCAGTAAAACGGATTTTATGTGAAACGGTTCGATAGACGATTGGACCGAACTCGTTTTCATTTCCGTTATGGATTGAAGGCTTTAGCCAGACTTTAACTCTGATTCGCTCAAATGTATGCTGTCCGGTGTACGGTTAATACAGGGTGCATTAAGACTGCTTCGGAAAATTTAAATTGAATATTCAAATCATGCCTTGCCAATCATGCCAATCATGCCAATTCATACCTTGATCGATGTACACTGAAATCGAAAACAAAGAGACACATTTTTCAACTTCGTAAATCAGCACTTTTGCAGCAAAAAAGGATGCCCGTTTGCCCATGTTTGCTTTCCCCAACCGTTTCATTGACATTGCACTGAACACTGATGTTTTTTTTAATTTGTACGGTGTAGTTTTATTTTACATAAGATATTACCCTGATATACCAACAGAAAATCAACATTGAATTCCCGTTTCTGAGAGCAATTTATTCCAATCTGCTCATTCTCTGAGCAAAAACACAGAACTCATCAGATGTTTTGCTTCCCACGCAGTAATAAGCTGACAGGAGGACCGCTTTTCTGCCACTTTTATGCGATGCGACATTTAAGGCTTCCAGTGGGCTCAGCATCAGTATATTCAGTTGGTACACGAGAAAACGATTTGCTTACGTAAGAGTAAACTGAAATTATATCTAAGGATCTAGAATGTTGCGCTGTTATGGACGTGCATAAAAGTCAAGGAAACAGTAGTAACTTCTCATTACATTCATTCTTGCGACTGACCTTCAAGTAGAAGCACGCATATAAAATATAGAGTGTATTATAAGACTGTTATCGAAAACTGTAACTGTATGTTACAGTTTTATGCATTTTAACTATGCATTTTGATTAATTATAATCTTCAACTTTTTTGTTCGCTGTATGTGTACTAATTCTGCACTTTTATTCAGTATTTGATGATAAATATCAAATCATGATAGGCAATCTTATAGCATTACCATTATCACATTTTCTTCTGTAAAAACTATTTATCCTTATTTCGTATCTATAAAATAACAGTCATAAATTGAACATCCATCAGGAGGAAGCAATTTAATTTTCACAGGGGTATTGGTAGGGGAAGATGTACTTGTGCCTTTTGTTTTCGAAAGTAGTCTAATATACCCGATATTTTTTGTCTTTAAAACGATTTTCCGAGTACTCATGCTAAGTCCGCAGAGTAACTAAGGAATCGGTTGTTTGCTTTAAAGTACAACACAAAATAAGGATAGCAAATTCGTTTGTCTAATAATCGCTTTGTTTTGTGCTTGATGACATGTCACTTTAAATATCTTAGTTTCTCCTTGAACAACGATTCCAGTACCTATAACTCAGCCAATGCTACACTAATCGAATCCCAAAGTCTTTCTGAAAAAAGCCATGTTGAGAGAGAGAGGCCTTGTTTCGATCGATTTTCTATTCGAAAAATGTATATGCTTATAAAGTATTACGTTATCGTCAATATGATGAAGGAAATATTAATAAAACCAGTTAGTATTCTTATGAACGGCGATGGGCTTACAACCTGTCACGTTTGGAATACTACAAGTAAATATAACACTGAATACCTTAGCTTGCTTGCTCATACTAACTAGTAGTCAAGAGTTTAATACTTCCTACTTAGGCAACAATTTAGTAAGCTTATGCTAGTACGCTAGGCTAAATAGGCGCAAAGTTTTACGGAAAGTGCATTGTATAGCAGAATGTAGTTGTAGTTAAATGTAGTTACTTTAGTAATTTAACCCCTTTTGCATCTATTTAGTACTTATTTGGGGGGCCAAATAAGTACTAAATAGATGCAAAAGTCCGGAAAACAAGAAAATAGATACGCTCACGATTGTGATCTTTAGGGGATAGTCAGAGATACTTCAGGCATGACATTAGGCAGGCAGGCACATGCCCACATGTTGCAGTAGTTAGCAGTTGAAGTAGTTAAATTTCATGTTGTAATTACTCAGGTATATTATTTATTTATTTATTTATTTATTTATTTCTTTCTTTCTTTCTTATTTATTTATTTGCATCATTATTACTAGCTGCTCGCCCCGGCTTTCACAAGTGGTACCTCGATAAAAAGTAGCCTGTGTTATTCTGATGTAAGCTATATTACTGTAAAGTTTCATTTTAATCCGTTCAGTTAGTTTTTTCACAAACACACACACACCCACTCACAAACTTTCGCATTTATAATATTAGCAGGATTATCAGGATGTTTGAACGAAGTCACAACCAAGTATTTCTTAGACTGGATGTCGAACATGTATGTATGTATAAGTTAGTTTGAAAATTAGCGAAGACAATAATATATTATGTTTTTATTACGAACTAGCTGACCCGTGCCCGCTTCGCTGTGCGTAAGACATTTCTAATACCATCGTGGACTTTTTTGTAGACGTTTTTAAGGTGTACAATACTGTAGTACATTTGATATATCTCGTGGGGTTCAGCCAGCATTTGCAATGTAAGCGCAAAAAAATGTGTTTATTTACGACATCACATTAGAAACCTTTATCAGTGTTTCTCTACTATATTATGCATGTATTATACATATAAACCTTCCTCCTGAATCACTCTATCTATTAAAAAAAACCGCATCAAAATCCGTTGTGTAGTTTTAAAGATATAAGCAAACATACATACGCGGGAAGCGGAAAGCGACTTTGCTTTATACTATGTAGTGATATGAATATATAAAAAACCGGCCAAGTGCGAGTCGGACTCGCGCACGAAGGGTTCCGTACCATTATCTATAAAAACGGCAAAAAATCATGTTTGTTGTATGGGAGCCCCCCTTAAATATTTATTTTATTCTATTTTTAGTATTTGTTGTTAGAGCAGCCATAGAAATACATAATCTGTGAAAATTTCAACTGTCTAGCTATCACGGTTCATGAGATACAGCCCTGTGACAGACAGACGGACAGACAGACAGACAGACGGACAGCGAAGTCTTAGTAATAGGGTTCCGTTTTTACCCTTTGGGTACGGAACCCTTAAAATCAAATAAAATTACTAGCGCAGATCCGACTCCGATCTGGCAAGAGTAGGTAAATGGCAATATTTTTTTGTAGCTAGTTTCCTCGAAACCTTTCTTTAGGCGTTGCTTGATTTATGCCTACGTAAATCATTAGACATGCTGTACGTCACGTTTGCCCTAACCCCTTTTTACCCCCACTACAGCAAAAACGGATTATGATTTTTGCAATTTATGAGTGTTATTTGTGAGTCAGTGGGTACTTTGGCATGTAAAATGTGAATATTTAACCAGGCTCAGACCGTATGAGTATTTTGATTGTAGCATAGCCTAGAAATAGTATAGAAGGTAGACCAGGTCAAAGTACAGTGTAATTATTTCGTCTAGATTATTTTTGCAAAGGTTACAAGTCATTATCCCTTTTAGTTTTATTGTTTCATCGTCCTCATTATTTTCTCTTGAAAACTAAAGTCAACAAGTACACTTTTTAATGCCCCTAGTGAAAACAAAATTGGTTTATTCTACGAAAAATAGTTTCAGAAATCAAATGATAATGGCAATGATGCATGTAATGGGAGTAGTGAAATTAATCCAAAATGAAAAATTATAATCTTTATTCACTTTGGAATTTTGGAAAATTCTTTTTCGTTATTTTTGTAGTTAATTGACCAGGATGCATGGTCTAAACATCCTGTCTTAATACACCCTATTATATAGAAAAAAGAAGTGTCAAATATATGTAGATATTGTATTTTTACAATGTTTTCTCTTAAAGTGAACATCCTATTCTTTTTTATCACTGATTTCCGTTACAACTAGATTTATCTGATTGTACCGTAGTCGTCGCAAGACAAACTGATTGAATAAAGAAATGACCTCATATATTTCGAGGAAGAAGCCACAGAAATCTCCGGGACATGTTTGTAATCAAGTTCCGAATGTCTGCCGGCTTCCTGTGGCCGAGAAATAGTAAAAAAAACAAGGCCAACCTCTACTAACTTATGAACGGGCGGCTATATTTAGGGTTAAGGTAATAACGTCGTCTAATATACTTGTTTCACTCTTTGATGATGGAATTGAGGCTTTTGGTCATTGCTGACATTTAGGTTACGCGAAATTAGTCTTAACGTGAAGGGCATAAAATCGATCGTGTGAAAATTTTAGTCAGTTTGTCGAGACAACATAATTGCCTTTTAAAAAGAAGGGACTTGAATGATAACATTTTTAAATCTCGCTGCGGTGTTTGAATTCATCCATTACCTCTGTTTGTGTTTTTGTACAGGTGACAGGTGTGGTGGGTAGAGCAGAAATGCTGTCATCGCTGTTCTTCCTTGGAGCTTTGTTGTGCTACGCCCGGGCATCTAGCAGACGTAGACAGACAGGTACCCTCGTCATACCTAATTATACAATAAATAATAGTCGTCATTTATCATTTGCACATTAACCTGATTATAATAAGTAAAAGTGGAGCTAGATGACCAAAGCTGAGTGAGAGTTCAGTTGTGAGTTGTGATTGTGAACTAGAAAAACAAGCAGACAAATAAAAAACTCAAGGAACTTTTGCCTAGTCGAAGGACACGGTCAATCGTGTTATTCTAGGCTCGCGATGTACTAGGCTTCACCTAGTTCCTAAGTGTGCATCCACACTGCGAGCTTAGCGCGGTTGCGACGACGGGCGCAAAGTATCGCATACACTCGTATAAAACGCGCCATCACTACACTATGGACGCAAAGGCGCGTTTCATAAGTTTGATACATCGCGCTCGTCGTCGCAACCGCGCTAGGCTCCTAGCGTGACGCACACTAAGACGTTTCAAAGTGATCCTTGTGATTTTATTAAAATAAATAACTCGATTTGATTGATCGATTTGTATTAGACTTTCACAATAATACCATTTCCAGAATGGAGGTATGTGGCGGCCTGCACCGCCTGTGTCGGCATCGCCATGCTGTGCAAGGAACAGGGCATCACCGTCACCGGCGTCTGTGTGGTCTACGAGCTCTTTGTAGCACAGAAGGTAATGAACCACCGTTTTAATTCAACATTCGAAGTAGAATCACTGGGAAATTATTCTTAATGGTTTCAAATTTGGGAAACAATTTTAGAAGCTATAAAATAAATGGTTAGATTTGGGAGTTTTATGTTTTTTGAGGAAAGTAACATGCAAGCATAACACGAAAGGTTTTTTTTAATAGTTCAATAGCCTTGACAGAGTAAAACTATTGAGAAAAACCGACCAAGTGCGAGTCGGACTCGCGTACGAAGAGTTCCGTACCATTATCTATAAAAAACGGCAAAAAAACACGTTTGTTGTATAGGAGCCCCACTTCAATATTTATTTTATTCAGTTTTTAGTTTTAGCGGCAACAGAAATACATCATCTGTGAAAATTTCAACTGTGTAGCTAAGCACGATTCATGAGATACAACCCTGTGACCGACAGGCGGACAGACAGACGGACAGCGAAGTCTTAATAATAGGGTCCCGTTTTTACCCATTAGGTATGGAAACCTAAAAATGAGGCGCAGTTTACTTTCAAAAATAAAATCCCATTAGTCTAAGGCGGCCCCTAGACCTACAATAACATTGTACAATACTTTTATTGTACAATAAGATTGAAAGGCGCTCTGAATCCAAACGAGCAATTATATTGCACAATAATACGAACAGCACAATGTTTTCGCGTTCAGTCGGAGAATAGTATTGATCCCGTGTGCACCGTGCGAAGCAACATGTCCGAACAAGATTTAGCTGCAGCTGTAAAATATTGCGCAATACTGACCCTACACGATGCAATGAAAAAATATGGTGCAATAAAAATTAAACTCACTCAAACTTTCGTTCAATCATTGCGCAATCTTCAATATTAACCCTAAACGGTCAATTATATTGCACAATATTGCGAATTGTGCAATTTAATTGACCGTTTAGCGGCCGCCTTAGGTAGCAAAGGTCTTTACAAAGTGGTAAAACTATACGGTAGAACAACAGAGACGTCGACCTATGAAGCGTTAGTTTGAATTATACTCAGTATCATACATTTTTATTACATAATGTATTATTATAAAAATCGGGTTTCGGTAGGATCACAAAGCTGTATTTTACGTTACATAACATGAAAACTCATTTCACAAAGAATCTATTTATGAAGTTCTATTTTAACAATATTATATCACTTAACATTGAGCTTTTTGGGTATTCTGATATTCTATGTCTTAAATAAACAGCTCATTGTACAAATATACCAAATGCATTATGCATATTGACTTTAAATACAAGTATAACACACAAAATACACAAGTAATAATACTACATACATAAAATTGTAGGAAATAAAAATCATACAAGAAGAAAGTTTCGCCGCGGTTGCTACATAGCTTTTAAAAAGTTGACCATATTAACATGCATAATTGGTTCAGTAAAGGCATAATAATTGTAATTGGTGGTTGATTAAATATTTTAATATTATATTGAAGTTGAGCATATTTCGCCGAAATGAAAATAATTGTTCATTCTCTCTTGCCCATTTTAGTTGATATAATTTCCATTATAATATCACCGGCCTATTTTGCTCGGTCGAATTTTCATTTAAATAAACCCCACGATATCATATTGCGGATTCAGCGCAAAATGTGAACCTAACGTTTTGGTGAACCAAATTCCAAAATATCAAAATAATGAGCAGTCTTTCCCTAAATATATCGCGCAGTAGGTATCTAATATGCTATTATAAACAGTGAATTGTCAGAAGCGTACAGTCAGCAGCAAAAGTAACCTAGATTTTTCCTAGGTTTGTTTATTAGGCGATTGCCTTTCTATGAAATGAAATGAATTATGATCACGACTGTAATCCGCAAATTCGATTTTTCCTTGATTTGTTTTTTAGGCGATTGTCTCTCTATGAAATGAAATGAATTATGATCACTGAAATGACTATAATCCGCAAATAAGGTAGATGCCCTCTTTGATCTTCAATCGCTCAGTTTCTTGAGGACATCTAAAAGTTGTAGTCAGAGACACGTTTTAAAATTACATTTGACATATTTTGCATTTATTACGGGACAGGTTGCAAGCTTGTCGTTTTTAGGGTTCCGTACCCAAAGGGTCAAAACGGGACCCTATTACTAAGACTTAGCTGTCCGTCTGTCTGTCTGTCTGTCTGTCCATCACAGGACTGTATCTTATGAACCCTGATAGCTAGACAGTTCAAATTTTCACAGATTACGTATTTCTGTTGCTGCTCTAACAACAAATACTAAAAACAAAATAAAATAAATATTTAAATGGGGCTCCCATACAACAAACATGTTTTTTTTTTGGCGTTTTTAAAGATAATGGTACGGAACCCTGCGCGTGTCCGACTCGCACTTGGCCGGTTTTTCTCTCTATCTGCTTGCAAATCTTGCGTTACTAACTGATCTATCAGCCTAAGCCACTGATTCTAGAAACTTGAAATCTCAGGATTTCAAGTGGTATGTTCCTTTTGATGTGTAGGGGTGCACTAAGAAAGGAATTCGAAATACAACCCCTAAATAAAATATCTTCACGTGAAAGTCGCAGGGTCTTTTACTAGTAGGTATGTAATAAAAAAAATATGTTTGTGTGTTTAGATGTTGTAATGTTAGTTTTTCAATCTCGCCGTAAAGGCTGAACCGATTTGGGTTTATATATACATAAGAGTTTATTCGCAGTAATTCCAAAAGCGTTTATAGGTAAATAAAACTAGTAGTAGTACAATCTTTTACATGAGAATATGCTTAGTAATGTCTTAAACCCTAAGTTTGGTTTGTCTAGACACTAGGTTTACGTTTAGAAACTTAAATGCATGTGAGTGTAATGATAGTGACTATTATTTAGTAAAATAAAAAAAATACGAGATTCATGACTGACTGTACACATACACACACAAACACATACGCATCTAATTAATTACACCACCGAGTTTACGCAAGGGTAAGGTCGTGATATAAAACACGGAAAACGCCCTAATTATGTCGGTCGACGCCTTCTACATGAATACTGCTTAATAGAACAAGAGCCGGGTACGAAGAATCAACGTTATTTTACCCAAGCCTGTTTATTTATTTAATTAAGACACCCAACATATTATGTAGGTTGGCACTACAAAAAACATAGGTAAAAATCTAGGTTAGTCAAAGGCTCACGGCTGTTTTCCTCAATCAAGTAGGAAGATGATCCTCAAAGATTTCTAGGTAAGAGGTAGTCAGAGGCAACATTATATTTGGCGCGTGCCCTCATTTTGCATAAGGTTTGGTGTTCCCATAAATATAGAGCATCAAAACGTGCGCAAAGCTGACACATGACATACTTATGACAGGAGTAGATAGTGTCATGTAGGTGTGACAAGTTTAGTTTGATAAACGTACTCGCATCTACACCGTTCCATTTTATGTCCATGTCAAAGCCAAGGGTGAGTTTCAACTTACGCGGAGCTGGGCGGAGTGGAGCGGAGCAGACCGTGAATTGACCTATCACGGTGCTTGATATTTCGGGTCAACTATTTCGAGCACTGTGATTGTCAACTCACGGTCCGTTTCACTCCGCTCAGCTCCGCGTCATTGGAAACGCACCTATTATAACTTTGACTTTTATTACATCTGAAGCCCTAATATACCTATGTTACAAATTATTCTATTTTACGACGAATATGAGTATGAGTACCCAGATAAACCCTGGGTGGTTTTAAGGGTACAATACAAATGTTTAATTTTTTTTTGTTAATTATACAGAAATAATTTAAAACGGTGCTTGATCGAAAGGTGTGTTACATACGAGTATAGTATGATAATTTTAAAATCGAAGCGTAGATAAACGACAGTTTTTAACGAGAATATAACAAGAGACGAAGTTATGTAATAATAATGTTTGTAGTTGTAGTAACATTATGTTTTTAAGAACACTCAAAACAAAAGTAATAGGTTAGGTACCTCATTAATTTTACGAGTAAGTCACCAGCTCTTCATTTAGCAGGAAGCGCGACGCCAAACGAATATTTCCACCTCAAAGAGTACTCGCGGAAAATTCGTTTTACTTTGTTATTCCTGCCCTAGATTCTTACAGTACGCTGGTACAAGACAAAAAGACGGATTCCTTTACAACTCCCTTTTTGTACATTTTTTTCCATTCAAACAAAATTATAACGCCATGCTGCTTTATTTCATCTGTTATTTCACAGTTGCCAACGAATAGCGATGTTATTAGGTTTAATATTTTCTTATTTACATTTTTAGGGGGAAAAGACTTTTCCTTTTCTCCAAGCTACAGCCAAATTACGGTATTTTATTGTAACATAATTCAATGTGACATTGTATATGTACCTATTTTTTTAACTGAATTCAAACTGAACTGTCTTTGAAAATATATTGAGAGTTCACTGTCACCTTATGACTTACTAGCTTCCGCCCGCGGCTTCGCTCGCTTGATACATGTGCAATAGAAGCTTATTTGCTCATCCAAGGCATATGCTTTGTATAAATTCGTGTATTGGAATACTTTTCCAAGTTTCATCAAAATGCATTGGGTTAGTTTCGTCGAATTTACAATAATATTAAGATTGTCATCATCATCCTTAGCCCAACCTCATCTACTAGACATAAGCCTTCCAAAATTTATGGCACTCATCATCATATTTATTTTCACAGCGTCGAAGCTCAGGAGGTCTGAGTCGCTGGTCGTGGGTGGACGCGTGGGGCAAGGGCTCCGGGTGGGGCAGTGCGTGTGGTGAAGCTGCGCGTCGCGTTGCCACCGTGTGTTGCGCCACGCTAGCTCTACTGGCGGCCAGACTGCACGTGATGGGTGCTCAGTTGCCCGTGTTCACGAGATTTGATAACCCTGCTGGAGCTGCACCGCCGCCTGCCAGGTAAATATATTTCTGGATTTTTAAGTTATATATAACTCTTACGTTATTGACTGATAAATAAATCAAAGCAGCCTGAACCAAGTCTTATTTATTTACTACTTATTTAGACGAGTCGCGCTAGATAACAATCATAACCATGGCTCTACGCAGCCGATGATGTCTACGCCGTAGACCTCTACGTGCGACGTAGCTATGTTAGCTACGCATTTTACGACTATGCTTTTGCACATAAACATTAAAAGTTCCGCTTGCTTTCCTATTTAGTAAAATTTTATAGTGATCTTCGATCGCCAATTTAAAGTTTATATAGCCGTTTATTAAACCTCCAACATAACAATGAAGAGTAATAAAATTATTTGAAGAATGCAGAATCGTTTTTTCTCCATAACCGCCAAACATACAGTTTTGTTTCTTATGAAAAAGATAACTCAGAATTTAGTCTAGATACATTATAGACAAAAACACGATTGGTGAAACTTTTCTAGATAGATTTATTTTCCAAAGTTGGCTCTTCCAAAACACTAATTTAGTTTTTACTCAAAACTATGAATAGGTAAAGAGTTAATTTTAATATAATTCGTTAGATAATCATACTAGCTACCTAAATTAAAGACCGTTTCTTTTAAGTTTGATGGTTTTCAAGATAATGCAGTTTTATCACTTTTTCCGTCTTCCGGGTAGACTCGGCCCATACAAAACACCAAAAATGTCAAGTATCAATTTAATACAATACTGCAATTACATTAAAATTTGAAATTGATGATGCGGTCAGATATGTCAGATATGCTTCGCCACTTTTAACAAAACTCTTCAGCCGTGAAAATACCTGGTGCACGACATGCGTGCCGGGCAATATTGATACACCGCCCGACAAAATTGATATTCTGCAGTCAACTGTAAATTGAAAGGCGAGATTGAGCGAAGAATCCTTTGTGATCTGTCGGTGAAAGTTAAATGAAATTTTTCTTCGAAACTATCGAGTTGGTAGCTATATTTATTTAATACTTTATTGCGCAAAAAAATATATAAAATTGTCGTACAAAGAGGTGGGTTTTTTGCTTTAAGCATTATCAACCTGACATCCTCAAAGGTAACAAAAAAAGTTTAATATATAAAAAGCAAAGATAAACAATATCACATCACCTACTTCCAACTTACTCCCATAATACCAGTACATAATATACATATACATTACCTTTTATATTTTTTTATCGAGAGAACTTCAAGATAATTTATTTACATAAGGTGATGAGTGAAATTTTTGACATTTTGTATGGGCTGAGTCTACTCGGATAAGACGGAAAAAGTGATAAAATTGCATTATCTAGAAAACCATCAAATTTAAAAAGAAACTGTCTGTAATTTATTTAGCTAGTATGATTATCTAACGAATTATATAAAAAATTACTGTTTAGCTATTCATAGTTTTGATTAAAAACGAAACTAGTGTTTTTGAAGAGCCAACTTAGGTAAATAAATCTATCGAGAAAAGTTTCACCAATCGTGATTCTGTCTGTAATTTATCTAGATTATATCCTTAAGTTATATTTGTCATAAAAACAAAACTATGTTTTACGGTTAATGAGAAAAAACGATTCTGCATTCATCAAACAGATTAATTACTCGCCTTACCAACCAAGTCAACAAGTTGTATTTTTGGTGATTGATCACCACAAAAACTGCAAAAAAAAAACAATCATGAATTTATGTGAAAACATGTTACAGTGTGCTGTTTTTAGAAGGTAATTCATTAATCACACTAACCTTGCTCCGTTTTCCTTTGTTAGTCCTATAAGTGTCAGAGCTGTTATATGTTTTGACAGTATAATTTACATTGCACACTAATTTATGCAGGTTTAATCATAGATAGTAGAACTCTTTTTTTAACGCCATTGCTGCATTCATATAATTTTTACAAACGCACTAACTGGCTACTTAACGGCTGCTAAACAGACTCTCTTAAACAAAATATTCATCCTAATCACTACATAGTATAAAGCAAAGTCGCTTTCCGCTTCCCGCGTCTGTATGTAATATGTATGTATGTATGTTTGCTTATATCTTTAAAACTACACAACGGATTTTGATGCGGTTTTTTTAAATAGATAGAGTGATTCAGGAGGAAGGTTTATATGTATAATAACATGCTACCCGTGCGAAGCCGGGGCGGGTCGCTAGTAGTATTATAAATGTGAAAGTTTGTGAATTTGTATGTTTGTTCCTCAATCAGGCCTAAACGACAAAACGGATTATGTTGAAATTTGCTGTAAATGTAGATATAATGCCCGAATAAATAATAGACTACTTTAAAATATGAAAAACATCCCAAAAACTATAAAAAAAACGCAATAAGGATGATATCTGTATAGATGGCGCTGGAGTGCAACAAATCTGACATCACAGAATAAAAAGTCTTTTCTATTCGATTATTGAAATTTGACAGGACAACGTCTGTCACGGGTCGGCTAGTATCGAAATATATAAAACTCTTGCATTACTAACTGACAGATCTGTCAACACACAGCCTAAGCGCCACTAGTCCAAGAAACTTAAAATTTGGAGGGCGTATTCCTTTTGGTGTGTAAGGGGTGCAGTAAGAAAGTATTTCCCGAAATGAAACCCCTAAAGGGGTACGGCGGGAATTAAAGTATCTTTAAAAATAATTTACGTAAACGAAGTCGCGAGGGTTTCCACTAGTTGATTTATATCATACATTAAATACTAACCTGGTAATACATTTGAAAAAAAATGCTTTCTTAAATATAAGTTTGATTCTTTAAAAATAACTCGCTAGATACTTTACGTTGGTCATAACCCAGCCAGCCAATAAATGAGTTAAAACATCAAGTATTTTATAAGGTTGAAATCGCTTCGTTGGTTGAAAATAAAATGAATACTCCCATAAATATACCATATCATATCTGAGTATGAATAGTTGATGACTCGAGTTTTTATTTCAGCTCTTGTCTAGCAAGTTTTGGAGCCATAAACAAGACCCTGTCTTGGGAAACTAAATGATCATTTCAAAGTTTTACGAAGTAAACTCGTAGCTCTGGAACATACCGATTGTAATCAAGCTACTATGACACACATAATAATAAAATTGGTCTTGTTATGGCCTTATTTTCTTGTTTTTATGAACATTTATTGTATAATAAAAGGATGGAAACATCTTAAATATATTTGAAATAAACGCGTTTTCAAGTATCAGAAAACGTTCAGTATTTGAAGTGTATACTTACTGATACTTCCTGTGCTATGGCACACGCAAGTCATATCCGTGTTTTTTGTACACTGATCTAAAGCCCCGGCACGACTATCTAATCTTTATCCTCTCTCTCTCTTTACAGACATCTAACCTTCGCGTATCTACCAGCTCTGAACGCTTGGCTGCTCACGCTGCCTGAAGCATTATGCTGCGACTGGACCATGGGCACTGTGGAGCTGCTGAAGTCTTGGAGGGATCCCCGGAACTTGGCCACCTTCGCGCTGGCTGCGACCCTGGTAGCAGCAGCTATCCATGCGCTGAGGACACGGTCTTCTGCTTTGACTATGGTGAGTTATCATTTCGTTTAACTGAAATTTTAGAGGAACAACTAAGTTTCTCTTAAATTACGCTAGTGATTGCGTACAAAGTGAGGCTACAGTGTTTCAATGCCACGTAGACCTACTACTAAGTTATCTTTCGGTATATATGACCGACGATCAAGCTTTTATGATCTTTGTGCGTGGTTATTACCAAAATATTACTACGTGCTACGGCGTAGACCTTTTCCTACCTAGTATAGTCAACAGTAAATGATGAATGGACAAAGTTTTAGAAGTGTTATATGCCTGAAAAGTAACAAATTTTTATATTCTGTTATAAATTATTATTACAAAGTAAATACTAATACTATAAAGTATCATGATGCAAAACTATTTTATAGACATTATCGAAATTTTAAAGAATTAAAAACTTTTTTTGCTATGTTAGTAGTAATAAGTCATCGCATAAGAAATTTCTATAATTTACCAATTAATGCTTGAATTAGGCGATAGGACGATGAATAATAATATCTTCAGACTTCCCTCTATGGATTGAGGGTCTACGGTGCACTCGTTTATCCATACCATAGCAATAAAATCACGAGTTTCCTTAGCAATTCTGTTTCATATAAAATTTTGTCACAATTCCAGGGTCTAGCACTACTTGTCCTGCCCTTCCTGCCGGCATCCAATCTATTCTTCCCCGTCGGCTTCGTGGTAGCCGAGAGAGTTCTCTACATGCCATCAATGGGCTGGTGCCTACTAGTAGCTCACGGATGGCGACTTCTTGCCAAGCGACGGGCCAAGCTGGCCGCTGCACTTATAACCTTCTTACTACTGGCTTTCAGTGCGAAGTCTTATGTGAGGAACTGGGATTGGAAGACTGAATACTCTATTTTTGCTTCTGGATTAAAGGTGAGGCAAAAGCTCTTGAAATGTATGATTTTATTTTATGACGAATCCCCTAATAACAACGACACCACAGTTTACCGTATGTTCCAAAATATGACGTATGGACAAAGAATGAGCAGTAAAGACGTCATATATAAAGGTTAATTTTCCTTGTATTTAGATTTTCGTAACAAAAATATGTCATAGCAATAGAATCTGTTGAGATAATTATGTAACCTCTGAGGTTACCACCACTATAAATGGTTCCATGACAGACAGTTTACAAATGATGTGGTATGCGGTTTCGAATAGCAGTGTTCTACATAATCAACTGTTGACCTATTCGAGCTACTTACGTATCCGTAAGTTGCTACCAAAAGCAAATAATATGCCTTTTTTGAGCAGCGAGCCATTTCAAAAGTTCAAAGGTCAATAAGTGTAGCCTATTTACTAAGATAATATGTTTTCCAGGTGAACAGAAACAACGCAAAACTATACAACAACGTTGGCCACGCGTTAGAAGCAGATGGCAAATACGACGAAGCGTTACAGTTCTTCAACACAGCCGTCAGTGTTCAACCCGACGACGTCGGCGCACACATCAACGTCGGCCGCACTTACAACCATTTAGGACAACTCCAAGAAGCCGAAGATGCTTACGTGAAAGCGAAATCTCTCCTTCCCAAAGCGAAGCCGGGTGAATCTTACCAAGCGAGAATAGCCCCTAATCATTTGAACGTGTTTTTGAATCTCGCGAATTTGATATCGAAGAACGCGACGAGGCTGGAAGAGGCGGACATGTTGTATAGACAGGCGATTAGTATGAGAGCTGATTATACACAAGCGTATATCAATAGAGGGGATATTCTAATAAAGCTGAACAGGACGAAAGAGGCGCAGGAGGTGTATGAGCGAGCGCTGTTGTATGACAGCGGAAATCCTGATATTTACTACAATGTGAGTGACTAACGTGCGTCTGAGAGAGTTAAGCATGGACTTGGTGTTTAGTGCAGACGGGTATTAGAGTCAAAGTTAAAAGGTTAAAATACCACGAAGATCACTTTGAAACATCTTAAAAGCTAGTAGTAAATCTTAAACACTAACTAGAACTACTTATTTGGCACACTCTGGACCCCATCTCTGTTTTTCATAATCGACTTTTAAAATATTTAAAGACATCCTTTCATAGTTCGAATCTAACTTTAGCTGTATTTGCCGTTTAAAATAAATTTGCACGATTGTCTAACAGAGATGAAAAAATACCTACCATTCTTAACACAGATCGTTTCTATTCTATTTCTCTGCAAACAGGGCAGACTCCTTCGTGCATGACGCTAGAAATCCTACTGTCGTTGAGGCAAGAGTGTGGCGATAGTCAGATGTTTAATTTCTTCACAGAGCGCCTTAAAAATAAACTTTTTTACAGCTGGGAGTGGTCCTCCTAGAACAAGGCAAAGCCTCACAAGCGTTGGCGTACCTGGACAAGGCGTTGGAGCTGGAGCCGGAACACGAACAAGCGCTGCTGAACTCGGCGATACTGTTGCAGGAGTTGGGAGCAGCTGACCTGAGGCACCTCGCCAGGCAACGTCTTTTGAAGCTGCTAGATAAAGACTGTAAGCTATATATTTAATAGCTTGGCCAGCTTCAGACAGTTATTTTGAATGTCTCTACAAAAATATAGAAAAACATCAACGTATTCCATTCTCTTTAGACATAGCTATAGTGCATCAATATATTCTTTTGAAAAAAATATACGCGTATTATCCCGTGCTCAAAACGATAATTGAAAACATCGTGAGGGAACCAGTTAGTATTCTTATAAGTGGCGATGGGCTTGTAAAATGCGTACAAATGTAGTGATTGGACGTGCCTCTGACCATCCTCTTTTAGGCATATTCAAGGATCTGAGCGCCTGGAGATGTATACCGTACTTGGGAATTACAATTGTGATCCTAATTCATTTTATAAATTCCATCATTCCATACATTGACCAGCTCAAAGTAGTGTTCCCACATTCTATAAATTCACACCACAATTGATTAGGTATCTGGTTTCTATCACAATCACACAGAAGAGCTATACCTACTAACATAGGTACTATTTTATACCCACTTAGTAACAAACTATTAGTTTATGTAAACGTTAGTTTGAAACTAACGATCTATTTTTCCGCCAGCAACAAACGAGCGCGTCCATTTCAACCTAGGCATGGTGTGCATGGACGAAGGTGACGCGGAATGCGCAGAGCGTTGGTTCAGGGCCGCGGTCCACCTGAAGCCAGACTTTAGATCCGCTCTCTTCAACCTGGCTTTACTGCTGGCGGATCGTCGCCGGCCACTGGAAGCTGCGCCGTTCCTAAAGCAGTTGGTTAGGCACCATCCGGATCATATAAAGGCACTGGTGTTGCTGGGAGATATTTACATCAACTCTGTCAAGGATTTAGATGCGGCTGAAAGTGTGAGTACTAAGTACTTTTTTTATTTAATTTTACAAAAGGAAAGCTCTACTTATAATGACACATTTTTAAAGTGTCAATGATTTCGATTTTTTGTTGTTATTTTGTTGGTACAACGAAACGACATGAATTTATGCATAACTAGCTGACCCATGCCCACTTTGCTGGGAGACAGACATTTCTAAATTTCCGATCTTCCAAAATTATAGCCTAAAAGTTGCCGAGGACTAATAGCTATATAACAAAAAAAGTTTTATCAAAAACCGTCCAGTAGTGTTTGCGTGAAAGCCGGACAACAGACAGACAGACAAAAATTTCAAAATGTTTTTTTTTTGCTTTTGTTACTTGTATGAAGACCCCTAGGAGTATTTTTTTATTTTTTATTCAATGTACAGAATTGAATTCTTCTACAGTTTTATTATATGTATAGAAGATAATAGTTAAGGAACCGGAGAGTGACGTAGGTTACATTTTATCAAGATAGTCAGGTAGGGAGGTACTATGCGTGCGAAGCTGCGGGCAGAAGCTAGTTTGTGTCTTTAATAGTGGGCTTCTTTCTCCAATGATGAAATCAATCCACTCTGAGCAGAACAGATACTAATAAGATCTTCTCATTTCCAGTGCTACCTCCGCATCTTAGAACTGGAACCAGATAACGTACAAGCGCTCCACAATCTCTGCGTGGTCGCAGTTGAGCGCGGCAAACTCGAAGTCGCCGAACAATGTCTCGCAAGAGCCGCCGCCTTAGCCCCACACGAGCACTACATCCAAAGGCATCTTGCCGTTGTGAGAGCGAGACAGGCTGCTGCAACCACAACCACTCCCCCGCCCTCGGAACCCTCCGAGGCCACTGAGGTCAGAGCGAGATGGAACTACATCCCGCAGCAACCCCCCGATCCCAACGAAACAGATGTGTCATAACGATTCGATTGAACTTGTATGATTCGCAGCATGCGAGTTGCGGTGTGACCTTGTGACATGACTGTATGTGTATACCGTGCCATAAAACATAATACGAACGAACACCAAGACATCTTTCTTTTTAATAAAGCGTTCATAGAGCAATTCGCACCTATTATAACTAGCCTTGTCACAAGAGCATGCCTCAACAGTACTTTGCAACCTGTAAATATGTATTTTCAAACGGCCAGTTGTTTTAACATCAGGGTAAGTTTCGACGCCATTTTGTTTTTGCGCGGACAGTCGACGCAGCCGATCTCTATGCATTTACTCGTGATATAATTTTCGTTTTTAATACGTGTATGCCATATTAGGTGTAGAATATGTTTGAACGAGCTTTCGTCTTAGCCTGGTATACGGAATGTACTGAGATTTTTTGTAAAATGTGTATGGAAATAGCGACTAGAAGATAAAGACC
Organism: Hydriomena furcata; assembly: GCA_912999785.1. Classification (NCBI taxonomy): domain Eukaryota; kingdom Metazoa; phylum Arthropoda; class Insecta; order Lepidoptera; family Geometridae; genus Hydriomena; species Hydriomena furcata. The sequence continues at coordinate 11,048,156 of OU538828.1, read as the reverse complement.
TAGTAACAAGCTACGTTGAGTTGTATGAACGTTATTTTAAGTAATTTAGTCATAACGTTGCATTGTTAGTGAAGTATAACAAAACCCCAAGCTTTTATATGTAAAGTATGCATGACCATGTCCCCCTATTTAACTGATAAGACTACACATAACTTACTACAAATAAAATGCTTTTATCTACTCAATATCGCGAAGGCTCATATATTATTTCTTTATATTATACTTTTTCCTACTATTCGTATAGTAACTGTGGGTACACAGAATTTACTGTATTATATTCTGTGTAAAACCCGACTCTTTTCTAAACAAGAAATGGTTATATGTTTAAAAATATACATAAAAATGTTTTGCCTTTAATTTGAGCGATGTTAGTTTTTAAAAAATCAAGTGCGTAAGCCCCGAAATGAATAAGTCTAATAATGATCGCACGCTTCAGCACCGCGATCGATCCCATACAAAACACGCCTTGTGTGTGTACCGAGGTAATAATACGGTATAACACCCGTCCAGTGCTGAAGCTGACTTAATATGTAGCTTTACCCTAAAACATGGATAGTGAAGTCAAAAAAAAATTGACGAACAATGTTTAACCTAAACTATGACACTTTGAATATCTATGATAAACCATTTTAATTAACAACAAATTTGTTACAATAGCAATTTATTTTAGACCTTTAGTGTATGAAACTTATCATCCAGTCGAGACACAGAATCTATGTTTTGTCCGTACATTTTCACTTCATAGTCAGTTTTTGTACTAAACAGTCTTTTACATACAATTCCTTTTCGATAAATAATATTGTTGCTTGCCACAAGCCATTATCCAAGGATTCAATTCATATTTTGACAAATTATATTTTTTCAGAATAATAAAATCAGCTATTTTCAAGTCCGACTGTGAGCTAAGAGTATGTATTGTACTAAATTATTTTCTTAACGCTATGTAATTAATAACGTAAAAAGTGATTGACCGTTAATAGATTTAGATGTGAAAAAAAATGTAATGTTGTTAATGTTTTAAGATAAAGAAGTAATTTTTGTAAAAAGGGAATTTTTTACAATGTCTTGAACCTTGCAACATTTCCTGCGGTGACTTGGTCGAGTCCACGGTTTGGAAGGACCCTATTTATAACTATTTGTCGTCAAAACGTTTATTTTTATAAAATAAAAAGGATGTTTCAAATGATTTATTTGTTTCTATTATTCACTGCCCTTTATAATAATCTATGCCTACTAATATTATAAATGCGAAAGTAACTATGTCTGTATGTCTGTGACGTTATCACGGCCACGTACACGGCACCTAATATAGAAATAGTTTAGTCTTGGGACGGACATAGTCTACATTTTTTCCCAATATTTTTAGTTTTTTATTTTCAGAAATTGCAATGTTTTACGAAAAAGTTTTTAAAATCGATTTCCTAAATCTACGCCGACAAAGTCGCGGTTAAAAGCTAGTTATTATATTATTCTAGTCTGTAGTAGTCTAGTGCAGTTTTGTGATTTCACAAGCAGGGATATATGGAGGCTATTTACGAAGGAATCGAATTATGTAGGTAGGTACCTACCCTTTTAGGTGTCACAGCAATACCCGTCATCTACTTTTTGTCCAAAGTAAATGGTAATATAGATTTAGCTGTTTTCTGAGAAGTTTGAGCGATCGTAAAATAATACCACCACATTATTTTCAAAAACTGTGGAAAATGAGGTGGTGGAAAGCAGATAAGTAAACCATCCTTGCATAAAATCTCGACCTAAGGAGGATAACATAACATTTATGTTGAAAAAACTATATTTAAAAAATTAAACCATATTTTGTGTAAAAGATTCACTATATTGTTTTGTACAACGTTCACATAATATTTCAAAACAATATCGCCCCGATTACACCAGCCTATTCCGGAAATGCAATCGCTTCCGGAAGACAAACCTTTTAGAATACCGTACATTTTCATTCATATCTTAACAACATAAGAAAAAGGTACTTAAAATGACCAATCAACCCTTATCATACGAAATTATAACCAAATATAGAAATGGCACATAATTTTTTTTATCAACCATCTTCACAACTCATTATTTAACTAATTCAGTGTTTTCTTCTTTTATGAAACACAGCTAAAAAGTTCCGGTACAATTTAATTTGTCCTGGACTTAGGGTCAATTGGTCGGTGAATGGAACAAGCTAACAAAATATCTAGCACATTCTATGCAGTCAGTAAATTTATTTATTGCATGAACTTACTTAAGTACCTACTATCACGATTACCAGTCGTTTTATTTACATTAGTAAGTTAAGCTTAACGAAACTAAAGGGCAACATATGTCATCTTTTACATCATTTTCACGGCATTTTCGTTTACGTTAAAAACGAATAAAAACAACATATACCTAATAAAAATAAAGGAATATAATTTAACTATACATTTTTCATTCGAAAATAACAAAATTTCACTCACTCATGCGTTCGCATCTAATCTTATCATATGTCTAACATCTCCATTCCCAAAATACTAATCGATTTTAATAAATCTTTTTAATACTAAAATATTATCAGACATGTCTATTGCTTTTGTAGTTTGACGCTTCGTAAAAAGGCCACAGTTACTTTAATTAAATTCAAAGAAAGAAAATTATGTAGGTAATTCAAAACATTTTCAAAAAAATCCTAATGTATAAAATAAAAAAATAGTTTTTTTTTTCTGGGCTGGAACTAATGATTATACTACAAATGTGGATGTATGTATTGAATATCATATTATTATATAAATCTTATGTTATTGTCAGAAAGAAAACATTTTTAATCATCAACAATTTCAAATTCTTCCGATTTCAGCTGCATAATTTTATCATATTTGACGAACGCATTCTGAACCAAGGTTTATCGTTGTTTTAATTGAGAACAATATAACATAACAATAGCCAAAGGAATCTATACCAAAACAAAACAAAAATGAAATAGCATATGAATCGTATGTGAATCATAATGATTTGCGAAAATGGCCTTTTAGAAAGAGGCATAGAGGGTAGGTAGGTACTGAAATAGTTCATCTTTGAGCTACGGGTAGTATCTAGCTATGTTCGAATAATGATCCGAATATTCAAATTGTTCTGAATTCCGAATATTCAATCAGTGTAGACGTGTGCTAATCAATAAAGTATTATCTACTATATACCTATTCTGCGAAATAATTCGACAGTACAGCACAGAATTGATGCAGCCGTGCATTACAAAATGAAAAACAAAAATTATGCATGTTCGGCAAAAAGATTGGTATTTTTACCGAATAATCGGTGAAGTTCGTAAACACGTCGAACATGAACAACAATGAAATGAATATTCGGCCCATCCGCATTAGAATCACAAAATCGCATTAGAATGAAACAGTTCCAGAGCTTGGTAAAAGTGACACAATTATACGCTTAAAAAAACAGTTCTCTTAAATTAACACGTACAAAAAGGTTATGCTGCATTCGGGTTCCATATCAAAATTCCAATCAATAAGTACATACTGAACTTTAGAATAAAATCAGTTTCTAATCATCGGCTTCTTATATTAAACCACACAGAGAAACACCTTTTAAAACTGTATCAAAATTTCTACAGCATGTATCAAATATGGTAACATTTAAAAAAAATATTTTCACTTTTCAACAGTTTGTTAGTCCGAAATTGGCCTAGCCAGGGGTGTTGGAGGGAGACAGATTCACTTGTAATCGTCTTCTCCCTCGTATTCTACGACGTCGTCTTCTACTTCGGCGAGTGCCAAAGGTTTTGTTAGAGCCAGGGGACCCTTCTTGTATGCCGTCATTTCCTGAAAAAAATAATTAATAAATAATGGACACAGCGTCATCTCTCTCTAAACTAAGCAGAGATTGAACTATGGAAACCGAATTTTATCGGACTATAGTTCCTTCATAAAACTTGAAAAACTATATTATACAAACTGTTTCGTGTCTATTACTTTGATCGAAATATTTTTTAAATTATTTATTTAAATAAGTATTTTTTTTTACATAAAGGAGACTAGCTGACCCGTGACAGTAGGCCTGTCAAATTTTAATAATCGAATAGAAAAGACTGAATGTTTTTATTCTGTTATGTCAGATTTGTTGCACACCAGCGCCATCTACACCAAAATCATCCCTTTTGCGTGTTTTTATTGTTTTGGGGATGTTTTCATATTTTAAAGTAGTCATGTTTTATTCGGGCTTTATATCTACATCTTCAGCAAAGTTCAACTTAATCCGTTTTGTCGTTTAGGCCCGATTGAGGCACAAACATACATACAAACTCACAAACTTTCACATTTATAATAATATTAGGATAACCCGCTCAAGTCAGTTTTTTTTATTATTCTTAACCGTAATTATTTTTATTGCGTTGTTTTCCGTCGCTCACCTACTCTTAAAACATAGGGGCGATATTTTCGAGATTATTTATATTATTTTTTATTATTATACTTACTCTATCATATCTCGCCTTGTCCTGCTCTGACTTGGAGTCGTATATAGCCTTGGTGGGCGGATCAGCCGCGGCCCAGCGACGGCCTAACTCCTTAGCGATGTCGCCCATTGTGTACTCTGGGTTTTCACCTTTCACCTTCGAGCGTTCGTCATTGCAAAACATGAAGAACGCCGATCTGTTAGTGGGACCATAATTAAATCAATAACTATTGGTAGAAAAATTAATTGAAGAATTCAAAATGTTAAGTTATATCCAAAGGTAAGCAACCTTTAGATAGGAAGAATTTTTTCTTAGCGATATATATACAGTCGTGGTCAACTAATTAGGGACACTCTTTGGTTAAACCGAATTGAGAATTTATTTTTTATTTTCCAACGAGTCTAAACCATATTCCATATCTCTTACATGTAAGTATAATTAGTCATTTATGTGCCCGATTATACAAACAATAACAACTTCTTAAACATTAAACCTCTTTACAGTATAGCTGATAGATTATCGTAGTGCTATTTGTTCAAATAATGCTGGCTGGCCATTTAATTAGGGACACTGAGATATTGCGTTCTATTTTCAAAATTTGAATCTCAACTCAATACTTTTTTACTTCTTCTCTTATTGTTTCGTGGTAGTTTTGGCGGCAATCCCGATATTTATTTTAAGTTTTGAAAAATATTTTGAAGAAAAATGGGTAAAAATAAAAGTTGCGATCCAACACTACGAAAAATTATCATGAAGTTTGTTGTCGAGCATGGTTGGCCATACCGAAGGATAGCAGAACATTTAAATTGTTCAAAAACTATGGTATACAATGCAGTGCAACATGTCAGACGCAATAACACAGATTTAAATGTGCCCAGAACAAAAAGATCGAGAAAAACAACTCCGCAAGAAGATAGAAAGATAACCAGGTTAGCTAAGAAAGATCCGTTTCTAGGCTCTATTTTAATTAAACACGAAGTCTTTGGGACAGACGAAAGAGCTGGTGTCTCAGCGAGGACCGTTCGACGACGTCTGGTAGAAGCAGGGTTGTTCGGAAGAGTGGCTCGCAAAGTACCGTTGTTGAAGAAAGAACATAGAAATGCTCGTTTGGCGTTTGCACGTAAATATGGACATTGGACCTACGCCCAATGGCAACATGTATTATTCTCTGACGAGACCAAGGTTAATTTGATTTCTTCAGATGGAAGGCAATACGTACGGCGTCCAGTAAAAGCGGAAATGAATCCAAGATTCACAAAAAAGCAGGTGAAACATGGCGGTGGAAACATTAAAATGTGGGGTTCATTTTCTGGACGTGGAGTGGGACCTGTGAGGAAAGTTCAGGGTAACTTAGACCAACATCAATACAAGGCAATATTGGAGGAACGATGCTTCCCTATGCTGAAGAGCATCTCCCTATTATATGGACGTTTCAGCATGATAACGACCCGAAACATACCGCCCGTTCAGTCAAGTCGTTTCTTACCAGTCAGTCAGTATCGGTGCTAGATTGGCCAGCAAATAGCCCGGACCTTAACCCAATCGAGCACCTTTGGCACGAAATCAAGAAAAAAGTAGCCACTTATCGTACCACAACTTTAGATGAACTTAATGAAGCTTTTTGTGAGGCATAGGCAAACATTCCTGTCGAAACATGCCAGAAACTGATAATGTCTATGCCACATCGGTGTCAAGCGGTAATTACTAACAAAGGTTTTGCTACTGGGTACTGATTTTACACGTAATAAAATGGAGCTGTTAAAGATATTATAATACTGCAGATTATTAGTTTTGTTTAACTCTATTTTTCATTATAGTTTACTGTCCTTAATTAAATGTCCAGCTACAGAATTATACCTTAAAATTGAATACATGTTCAACCTTTGATATTAAATACTTTTTTCTATTTATTTATTCTTTTATTTACAGCCATTTAAAGCATAATAATCGGACCAAATTATGCAAATAATAGTTACTGAGAAATCAATAGGGTTTTATATTTGTATGTACATAACCGGTTATTGTTCTTCACTATCTTGCATGTCCCTAATTAGTTGACCACGACTGTATATGCAAACAATAAAGAAGTCTTCTCTACCCTCGACATAAACTTATCATGAATGCGCCTGCGCATGCTAAGCCCACGAATGTCACTAGCTCAAAATATATCAAAGAAAGGTTAATGACCATGACTCACAGCGAACGCTTGGGTGCGTTGGGATCCTTGATGGTGTGGCGCTTACGTCCGCGCACCTTCACGTCCTTCGGCGGCACGTACGTCTGCATCTCCAGGTCGAAGCGCTTCTTGTCCTGATCGGCCATGTCGTGGAAGCGCTGCTTCTCTTCTTCTGTCATCGTCTGAATGAAAATGCAACATTTTTAAAGTTTTAAATCCCGTTGTTGTAATAATGTGTACTACAACTCACGATAGTTTTGAAAGTGAAATATTTTTAAAGTCATATAAAAGCAAAAGAGATTATTTCTACAATCCAACGATTTAGGTATTTAGTTTGAAATTTTAAGTGGTGAAATGTTGAATGGTGTGCGTAGACCTAATAACAGTAAATTTTTTTTTTTTTTTAATTTGTATAAGACATTTGGCAAAATCAAGTGATTGGCCAAATTAAGCTAGAGATCGAGATATGTGGAAGAAAGAGTGGGAGGCATCTGTCCTGCAGTGGAGCGATAAAGGCTAAAATAATGATGTTTGAACAAATTAACCCAAACTTGCCCTAAAATCTGCCGCCCTAGTCTCCAGCCTACTCAGCCTGGTGGTAAAGCCGCTTGGTGTTATCAATTTCAAAAGAACTTACATTCCACCTCGCTGCGCACTTCTTAGAGAATATCCCGAAGACAACATTCTCATCCGGATGTTTCTTCTTGTGTTCCTCGCGGCATGTTTGCACGAAGAACGCGTACGCTGTGATGCGACCGCGCGGTTTGTTGTTGCACGCCTTAGAGCGAGGCATCCTGCCTTTGCTGGCCTGAGCTATCAGCGAATGAGATTGTTGCTGTTGCAGCTCCTAGAAGCCAAAACAAAATAAGTTTGTATATGCCATTACTTCACAATTTATTTCAAAAAACGACATCAAGTCTGAGGAGTTTTGTTAACCCAAAAGTTTGCCCAGATAGCTTAGCATTAGCTATGCTATTTTGCCAAATCACATTAGTTTTCCCATAAAATAGGTACCTAAAAAACTTTACAAAATGTATTCAGTCAGTTCAAAATTTCATATGAGATACCTGTGTGTGATAAAAATATAATAACTTTGGAGTCTCGTGAGTTTTTGTGAAAACCCTATTACAAAGCAAAGCACAGAATTCCTATAACAATGGATGTAAAAATTGGTTTTAAAAAAATAGTAAATTGTTTAAAATTCCTGTATGGTTTATACATCTGGGGGGATTATGAAAACAAACTTTTTTCTGATATAAGGGGTTGAATTGTGTACCTCTAAAGGACTTTTGCTGTGCACAATTTTTAAGGGCATCATAAAGAACAGGACTTCTAACTGAAACTTACCTGCAGAGTAGCAGATTGCCGTTGCAATGCCGCGTGTATTTGCTGCTGCTGTACAGCCTGCAGACTAGCTTGCAGTGACTGTTGCTGCTGCTGCAACGTTTGAGCTACTTGCTGCTGCAATGCTGCCTGCGCCTGTTTGTTTAAAATAATAAATAAGAAATATTAGTGGACATTTTCCACAGTGCTATGTAGCAACAACAATGCTTGTAATATGGGAACCAGATAGTTTTTATTAGTTATGAGATGACGGCTGAAAGAGGGAAATGGAAGAAAAATACATGATGTACTGATCCCACAATTTCTTGACGTAGGACTTACCTATGACCTATGATGATAAATTGTTTTACATTAGGACAACATAACTTAAGCTATATATTAGGACAACATAAGTTAAGTTCTTACCTGAACTATAGCCTGTGCCTGGGCCTGGCTCACTTGCAATGTCTGCTGCAGGCTCTGCTGCAGCGCTTGCTGCTGCTGCTGCTGTTGCTGCTGCTGGTGTTGCTGCAACATCTGCTGCAGCGTCTGCTGCTGGTTCTGCTGCAGTGCCTGCTGCTGCAAGTTCTGTTGCTGCAAAAGTTGCTCTTGGTTCTGTTGGTGTAACTGCTGGTTCTGGTTGCCGTTTGAATGCTGGCTGTTTTGTTCAGAGTCGGGACTCGCCTGGTTCTGGGACTGGAACAATGAGTACATTCATGTTGTTATTGGTCTGATCTAGGATGTATCTACATCTACCTTATATACTTTGAATGCTTAGGTATGTATTGAGTAGGTACCCACCTTAGGTACATACTAGCGGTTTTGGTTGGCGGTTAGGTAAGTAAGTACTCGGAAAATTATAAACTTTGGTAAGTACATCAATACTTACCATAGTAATAAATATTTCGATCAGCTTCTCTTGTGCGTAAGTTTACCAGATATTGGTACCGGCATTAAATCTATCCTAATCCATAAAAAGTGTTTTGATTTGACAAAATAGTTAATACGAAGCCCAGATCATCCTTATGTAAACAATCAGGCACCCCAGAACCGAATTAATTTTGCTAGACTCAAATTAGTCAGCTTACCTACCACGCACGAAGCGACTTCCTACGTACGGCTACTTAAATAAACCCAAAGAATATCATAAACCTACACATACCTGCGTACCTGCCTCATTCACAATATAGTAGTCTTTGTTCACAATATCAATTAATTCGCCGATTTAGATAAAGATCAACGCACAAAAAACAAAAACAATAACAAACGTGTTTCTTTTTTTCGAAATAAATCCACAGAGTACATTAACATTCTTTCTTTTTGAAGGGTATTAATAGTAAGGTAAGGTAACAAACATAGCAAAGAGAAAGAACGACATAGAGAAGTCAATCGTGATTATCTCTATGCATTCATTCATTAAATAAAAGGCTAGAACAGAAAGGAGAATCGAAATTAAGTACATACTTGAATTTTTATTTTTATATCTAACAGGTGATCCAAATGTAATAATATTATTTTTGAAAATAGTAATAACCCTAGTTAGTAGTTTATACTAAAAATAGTATAAACCCTATTAAGTTTTACTATTAATTTACATCCAATCGTAGAAAGAATTTGCATTATACCAAGGAAGTAGGTGTACCAATATATTTTTTGTCTTTAACCATCACTATTTGACCAATGGCTTCAATTGCGTATTTTGTAAAAGTATATTTTTATTTATTATGTTCGCCTTATTAGACTTCAATTCGTCATACCTAATTAATTGACTGATCAATATCACTTTATTTACAACGGACTCGTCATTGATTTGATATGATTGTCCTTTACCTAATATTGTCTGTAAGACTATTTATGTTAACACGTTTTTGGATATTATAATACACAGGTACAGTAATAGTAAGTTTATTCTATAATTACTATTACTAGTTTTTATTTAGAAAGTTTTTTAATCTATAGTAATAAATCAAATCGACCTCAAAAATAGTTTATAACATGAATGTTAAAATCTAATAAATCCTACCGTTGGAGAAGATGTTTGCTGCGATTCGACAGAACCTGATCCAAACCACCATGGCTGTTGAGGAGACTCCTCTCTTGAATTATTGGTATTAGACATGAGGCGGTAATCAAAACCTGTGCTTGTTGTTTCACCCGTATTGTTTGAAAATCCTCCTGTCATCTTGTACGAATACAGTTGCTGAGTCGGAGCTGATGTACTCCTAGCAATTTCCTCATTTAATTGTTGTTGGTGCTGCATTTCACCTGCGCCACCCGACCACCATGAGGCATCGTCGCGCGCACCCCAAGCGCCCCCCGTCGCGCCCCGCTCTCCCATGTTTTAACTGGTGCCTTCGTCCAACCAGTTTTTAATCACTTTGCTGGTTCAAAATAATTCTTCAGCTATACAAGATATTGAAATCATTTTCTAACAGACAACTTTTAACAATAACTAATCAATAGTTCATACACATTCACTGAAATCACGAGAAATTGTATTGATGAATTTGTATTTCATGACAAAGACTTTGTCTTTTTTGTTATGCACATCTTTTTTTCATCTATTTTACACAAACTTGCAAAAAAGCGATAAAATAAACGTGTTATTTAGTCTAAAAGCTACCGGCTGTAAGTTCCACTCAGCACGCGTAGCGCGTACGTTTTGTCTTGGTTTGTACTTTAAGTCAATAAAGTTGGCAACGCCGCATAACTAGACGCCAAACATGTGCACACTAGCGCCCCCAACGCGCAGCGGCTACTTCAAAAATACCCGAACACACACGAACATAGCCCGACAGTGCACGAGCTGGCAACAACCTCGTCCAGCAACCGGTCAATAAGTTGATTGGCGCAGATATCCCATCCACGTTAACTTTAATTCTTTTGTTCAAGTGCTACACAGAAAATACATTATTATTTTTCACTTTCTTATTTTTCAACAAATGAAATTTTTACTATGATGGATTTATAGTTGTCGCTTACTAAATAAAAATCTGTAAAAAAATACCTAACAGTTTTTTTATTGTCTTAGAATTTATGTAAGTACGTCGGTTTAATTTATAATAACTGACTAGGTAGGTAGGTACTTCACATTAATAAGTTTAGAAAAATGACAGATGAAAATGTTGAAATGCCTATGAAAGGGGCTTTCTAACGCCATTTCTTTTTAATAATAATCTTAACTTAATTATCATAATCACCCACAAATCAGGATGTTAGGAACAGTCAGCATAAGAAGTATGAATGATTAACGACTTTTTCGGAATTATAAATTATATCTTTATTTATCTTTCTATGTTTAGTATTTTGAATTATAAATTGTTAAACTATTAACTTAGGTAATTACAAAAAACAAAACAATACTTTATTCACATAAAGTGACATTTGTAATTAAGTGATAGGTATTCGTTATTGCGCACGGTGTTTTTAACCAAGCAAAGCGAGGTCTTACAGGGCCTTTAGGATCCCGATACGTAAAGTAATACTAAAACTGTACTAAGACCTATAATATACGAGAACGAGAAGCCATCCACACTCACGGCGAGAACACCCGAAAAGCGCGAGAACATACATTATAGGTACAAGTTTAAGAATAACTTTCGAATCTTCATAAAATTTGGTGGATAGCATCAAGGGAGACTGATAATAACAATAAAATGGTAAAAATCGGTTTAAAATGATTAAAGAGATTTCATTATGAGTAAAAAGAAATAATATCACGACTGTAATCTTTAAATAAAGAGATAGACATCCTCCCAGATCTCTAGATACTTCAAAATTATAAGGTTCTTAATTCGACATGAATATATTTTTTATGTCGCTTTTTTATGTACTTATGTGCCTACCTATCGCATATCTTTTGACATGGTGATCTGATTTCGATGATTTTTCTTCTATTGTTTAGATAATAGTCCCAAATTGGTCTCATTAAAATTATATTAGTGTAGGATTATTATTAATTATCATAATGAATATAATTAATATTATATTATGTTCTTTCGTAAAACTTAAAAAACGAATATCGACCAATTGAAAAATCAAGGGTCCGGTTTTTCGATTGGTCGAATCATTTTCGTTGGTTTTATTTTTATTTTTTTAAACGTAGGTTAATTTATCGTTTTGTTAATTTTTGCTAGTTCGTTTATTTATGAATGAGTCTCCCATTATTAGTCGCGTCTCCCTTAACAGGGAAATTCTATCCCGATCCGCGTACAAAAAATGCACAGGTCATTTGTTTGTTATTATTTTAGGTAGGGATCTTTTTTATGCATCGTTTAGGTATGTGTGTATCTTTCTTCCATAATTTAATAATGATTTATGTGCCTGCCTATTTTCTTTACTTACATTAAAATTTCCAATACTTTACCTATGAATACATTACAGTTTTCCATTCTAATCTCATCATAATAATATCCACGCATACATGCGCAATGAAGTCGAACACACACACACCACCGCACTTCTTCAGAAGTAACTGAGTAGGATATATCTACATCTATAAATAAGTATACTTTGTCACCTTACTACGACACTCGGCAGCCATTTGCCAACAAAATTAGAATGTAAAACTAAAATACATAAATGCACTACAAAAAGCAAAAAATCTACTCGAAGGAATAAATAACTACTGTTGTTTCAATTATTATTGTTAATAAGTAAATCGCTTATCCTGAAAAGAAAAATCTATTATAAAGAAAATGAAACTCACCGAGTAACAACAACAAAAGAGCACACGATTTCAGCGCTTATTACGTAGGGAACTTCGCGCTCGCTTCACTGAATGCAATGAGCGGTTGATATCAGTAACGGGTAGCTGTGATTGGTTTAAGTTAAATTACCCGCCCTTTTTAGACCAATCAAAGATCTTAACACAGCTTTATTTTTTGTTTACGTTACAATACATATACGTTTGCTATGCACACATTCAACCTAATGATTGTTTTCATTTCACAATCAGTATTTGTGTTACTCGAAAGTGTGTACTATTCTTTAAGACCATAGTGTTGGCTTTCAAACGAGGTTTACAATATTTGAGTGAGTGAATGAACGACAACTGAACAAAAAACTTTTTATTTTGTGATGGCGTTGATTTCGGTCGATTGTCGGATTCGTCGTCGGTGCGAAGACTTGAATTTTATTGTTTATTCAGTATTCTAGGGGTTCTCTTTAACAAGGTGCCTAAATAAAGTCTTTAGGGCGCTCGAAACAGTACCAAAACTTGTGTTGTGTAGAAGTTCCGTCACATAAATTCCTATGCGGATTCGATAGGACGTACTATTCATTAGCAATGGACTATTTCGTGATTATGCACCGTGTCTAAAGAAATACATTTCCACTAAATCAAGCGGAGCATTTTTTAGGGCTCCGAACATTTATTGTCATGTCTTTGATTTATATTGTGAAAACGATTTGTGTTGTATCGTATTATAACCTCTGTCGCGCAACTTTGTGAATACGTCGTAGGTACATACTATTTCTCCATTGTCGCCCGGTGCGTAGACTGAAAAAGGGTATAATTCATTGATTATATATGATTCAACGGGAGTATCAAATGAACAACGGGTTTAGTACAGGAGAAGAAGATTCTCGAGGTAATTCGGATCAAATATGTTGCCTTGTGGATGACGGCGACCGATGCAGACGGCCAGCAGGAAATGCCTCCTACAGCAAGCGAATCCAGAAAACTGTGGCTTTGAGGAGGCTCAAGCTGAACATCGATGCCCAGGTATTTACACCACAAGATTTTCATACACAATGACATTCACAAATGAAACATTTTCCTTACTTGGAATAAGATGACTTTACTTATTTATGTGTACACTTTCAGGCGCGACATACGTACATTTGCGATTTCCACAAGACTATGATACAATGTGCTAGGACAAAGCAGAGGAGGAACAAGGATTCTGACAACGACAGCAACGAGGCTGACATGGATGTCCCTGAAGTGGACTGGTTCCAGCTCCAACTGAACACTCTTAGGCGTTACAAGAGATTCTACAAGGTGCAAACCAGGCCGGGGCTGAACAAAGCTCAATTAGCTGAAGTAAGTTTCAATAATTCATTTACACTTGTAATTTCTATATTATTTAAACTTCACTCAAGGACATAACTGTGCTACGAGTAATGTTATTTTTCTTACTATTCATTATTAGTTATCTGAAACCACAGAAGATAACAGAATGCCCGATTCAAAATACCACATTTCTTCATATTATTAGATGTAATATTATACAGCTGAAAAACGGATGCGTTTAAAATATGAATAAATTACCAATTGGCACACTAAATAATCAGATGATATTCTAAATACAGCTATTTTGCTCATGCATAATACATTTTTATATTTACAGGCTATACAAAAACACTTTAAGTCTCTTCCAGTAAATGAAAAGGAGATCATGACTTACTTCATTTACATGGTGAAAACAAATGGAAACAAGCTGGATCAGAAAAATGGAATGAACTCAGACTCAGTATAAAGTGTAGTGATAGTAATTAATGAAATGTGTAGTTGTAGCATTAATTTAATTTTTAGATATGTAGTTTGGGCCAACAGTTATTTCCTGATCTCTTAGACAATTGGCAAATTACAATTAAAGGGGTTTCTAGTGATGATGTCTACAACAACTAGCAAATTGCATCAAGTGAGACTTTGTGAATGAGGAAACAACTGGATCCGTAAAGGATAACTTCAAAAATACATGTCAGTTCTTATTATTCCTGTTTTTAAACCTTGTAGGATTTTTTTGTTCAAATGCCATTTGTTTAGGAGAGCTGTTTCAGTCTGGATTGTATTTATGATTGTAGATGTATGAATTGGAATTCTGTCAAAGAAGTATATTACTTCAAGCCAAATTGAATGTTAAATGTGGATATTTGTGTATGAAATATTCATTCTCATAGGAAATGTGTAGTCCAGATCAAAAAGTAGTATTTATTTTAGTCTTTTAGATATTTTTTTATTATTACTTCTGTGACAAAATGTTGATTTTCCTCTGTTGAAAATACAACTGCTTTATTATTATGGAGAGATTATAAAAAACGTGAAATGTTATAATTACATTTTAATAAAAACAACTTTGCAATCAGTCATCCGAATCCGAAGATATCTCTATCCACTTTGATGTTCCCTTTTTCGAGATGACTTCTGTTGTTTGTGGCACTGATGATATAACTGAAACAAAAATAAAGGTATTAAAAGTCAGCATTGTAAAATCAAATTATTTATGTTCTGCTGGCGAAAGTAGGACAAGGCTACATTGAGTGAGCAAGTTGATTTCATGAGCTTTAATTTGCCAAGCACTGATATGAACATTAAAATAAAGTAGAAATCGTCCGAGGCTAGAGTTCACCAACACAACCAGACAGTTAAATTTAACCAATATAGCTCTAAATGAGTAAAGCCAAGACAAGTCAAGGGACTTAGGGTTTTCCTAGGCATAGGTACCTACATTACATACAAAACATGACCAATTGTTATGTGTCTGTGTGTGAAACTTAAATGACGCGCGCTACTATTTATTACGTCATGGCATAGCCTTTTTATACATTGTATAAAACATGAAATAACAAAGATCACGTCACAATGTGCGTAAACGCAAGGGTCGCGTTGTCTTGGTTTGGTCGGACGATCTCTACCAACATTAGTATTGGTCTCTGCCTCCCCCTAGGGGAAACTGGCTTTGTATGTGTTGTAAAGTAGATTCTAATGATGTAGTTCTCAAAATACATTGTATGGTGCAATTATCATGAAAAATGTTTACGTTGTAAACCAAAAATTGCAAATTTAAATAAATTTTTAATATGATGTAATAATTATTTTAAAACTTAATTGACGTTTTCCTTATTTTAGGCAAAACCCATTATCCCTTTCAGAATTCACCATAATAAATGCCTGCAATCACAAAATTTTAGGTCACGCTAACTTTCTAGAACACGCTCAGAGATAAAAAAAATTATATAAGGTTTAACACCTATATGCCTTAAGGCGCTCCCAGTCGACGATTGTTTTTGTTCGAAACGAAAAAAGAAATACTTGTGAACAAGCCACATCTCCTATTTTATAATGTATAGTATATGTGAATAAAGATGTACCCATCTTTAATCACTTCGATAAATAATCCTACCGACCGCTGCAATGACGACAAACACACGTCGGCGCGTGGTCCGCCTTAGCATTTCGAATAAATTAATGATATAAATTATGTATAATTACTTATCAAAAATCTATTCTAATAGAAATCTAGATCTACATATTACCTATCTTTAACAATAAATCAAAAGTTGATTTTAATAGTAGGTACAGTGTGTTACCTACTATTAAAATCAACTTTTATCGAAATATTTTATATACCTACTAGGTATATAAAATATTTCGATCATAAATTCTAAAACGTATCATTTTGAAATAATATCTTTATCGTGAAAAGTTTCTGCTATTATGTTTTCAGCTTAATAGAAATCTAGGTAGGAACCTGAAGTAATATACTTATAAAAATAGGAGATGTGGCTTGTTCAGAAGTATTTCTTTTTTCGTTTCGAAAAAGAGCAATCGTCGACTGGGAGCCCCTTAAGTTGTAGGATGCAAGGCATAGTAGAGAGCGATTTGTATATTCGTTATTTAGAGTTGGAGTTTTATGTAGGCGATGGTATCACGGCAGAACAAGCTTAGCCATCCGCTTGTTCTGCCTACACGTGATACAAAAAAATAAAGTTTCAGAGCAGACAGGCAAGAGAGAACAAATAAGAGTTCAATCAATTGTTTGAGCTAGCATTATACCTACAAGCATGTACGATATCCATCACTTCTAGTCAATAGGAATGTTGTAATATTTTACATACCATCATATTTACTAGGTTCATCACTTTTCATAACCACATCACCATCTTCAGACGTGTCATCTTTCATAGTCAAGTCTTCCACTTCCACATGGTATTTTTTAAGGCGAATGTTCAGGTCTTTTCGGCTGAGCGACAGCAAATGGTCTTGAGTTATTATATCAGCGAAGCTAACATGTTCTCGTTTTTGTCTGAAACAAAAAGATATCTTGAACATCATAACTAGGTTAGTATGAGGCTAAGTTGTAATATTAAACCACCTCTCAATCCCCGAGCGAGCGCCGGCGCTTATTCTAACGTGGTACCCAGATAAAAAATTGTTTAAAGGTATCTATAATATATTCAAATTAAAGTCAGGCATCAGTTTAGTATTAAACTGGAATGTATAATAAACGGAGTTCTAGTTACCAATTAACGACTTGTGAAAAGAAATGACTGACTAGATAGTATATGTACCTACTAAGTAGGTTATTGCGTCTAAAAATATATTAAAAAAATCAAAACCTCATTCCTCATTTTTATACAAAACATAAAGCGCACAATTTTTATCACCTTCATTCTCAAAATCTGATGTAAGTAGTACCATCGACTACATAGCCCGGGCTACCCCTACTTTCACATGTAATCATTCTTCACGTGAAATCATATACCGACATAGACGGCCTCACAGCTCAGTTGGTAGTAACTCTGTCTTCAGCGCTGTAGGTTGTGGGTTCGATCCCCACCCAGAGCAAATATTTGTGTGATGAACATAGATCTTTGTTCTGTGTCTGGGTGTGTAGTATGTATCATAAGTATGTATTTACAAAAAAAAAACGTATATAAGTATTCTATCAGTTATCTAGTTCCCATAGTACAAGCTTTGCTTAGTTTGGGGCTGGATGGCGATGTGTAAAATGTCCACCAGTATTTATTTATTTTTTATAGTATAAAGCAGTCGCTTCCCGCTTCCGGCGTCTGTACTGTATGTATGCTTATATCTTTAAAACTACACAACGGATCTTGATGCGGTTTTTTTTAATAGATAGAGTGATTCATGAGGAAGGTTTATATGTATAATAACGTAGTAAATAAGTAAAAATGTAAAAAATAAATGCTGCATTCTGTAATATATTTTGGTATCAGCTTTGCACCCGTGCGAAGCCGGGGCGGGTCGCTAGTGAATACATAAATGGATTAGAGAACTTTGATGTTGATTTAGTTGAGCCTACGTGTATCTGACGCGTAAGTATAACTCGGTCACATTAGGGCCAGTGCACACCACGAGCAGAACACTAATATTATCCTGCAACCGGTAATGTTATAAGATCTAGACCACGCACTATACAACTACTCTACTACACACTAAAACTGCACTTGTCTAGGAGGTGGACGTTCGTAGCTGCGACACAGTTTTAATAACTACTGCTGCTATCATCATTCTTTCTATAAATATTGTACCTTATAACTTGTTCCGAAATGAATAAAACAAAATATCACCTCAAAGTATCATCACTGACAATAGCACTCTTCACCAGGTCCACAATATCTTTGCACTTATTAGCAGCGCTTATCATAGCTTTGTGTACTATGTTAGAGCTATCTATAGCTGCACTTTTGAGGTCTAGTAAGCACAGTTCCTTATATTGGTTCATTCCTATCACAAGTAAACTGACACCAGTGTTGTTGCCTTCTTCTGTGCTGCTTGTGCATACCGACTCTTCTAGGTAGCTGGGGTCAGATAATATTATGCTGCAACAAAAAATAAACGAGTTTCATGAAAACGAGATGGAACTATGATCAAGTGTGATGGTCTACTGTCTGTATATTAAAATGTGGTTATTTGCTGGTCCTATGTTCAATTCTACCCATTTTCATTGACATAATATCACAACGCTTGTATACGTTTTTAAAAACATCCTGTAAAATTTACATCAAAAGTAGATGTCGGGACAAATTTTAAAAATGGGTTTTTTTAAGGTTTGAATTGATGCTAGTGTTCCAAATTGTAGATTTGCAGTAAAATAACATACATCTTTTTTTTTTACTGCAAATCTACAAAGTATCCGGTTAACTGACAACATAATTGTAATAATATAATACAAGGTATTTTGTATGTAACTTTTTGTTTAGTTTTATGAGATTATCTAGACACCAAATATTTTCTTTCTTTCTTTAATTAATCACCCCACCATGCATTATTTAAGATACAATCTAACACATACTCATTTCCGAATATAGCGTAAGTACAGCAGACAGGATAGTGGTACAAAACAGTAGGAATGGGATCTTTTTCCGCTAAAGTGTGTATAATAATCTCGTCTCCACTGCGTGTTATGTCTGGCCTCTTAAAATGTGCTAATGATGTGAGAGTTGCAATGCTGGCACATTCAATGATGTTGCCATCATGGTTTAGTACTTTGATGTCCACTCTTATTGACCATACCTGAAAAGTTATAAAGTTCCTTCAATATCTGTTAGTTATACCTATATTCTTATATTTAAAAAAGAATTTCTGTTAGTCTGTCTAAAACTCAGAAACAGCCCGACCAATTTGGATGATAATTTTTTGTAGTGTTCTTAATAACTAGAATTTATTGAAAATTGGACAAGACATCTATCAGGACAGCTAGTATTCATATAATTATTGTTCCAGTTGGTAAAAAAAGGTTTCTACAGCCATAATTTTAGACTGGTTGGACTAGACAGATTAGTTGGTGGTTTAAGTTGTAATATAGGCCTTCTTAGAAGGTACAATTAGTACTAAATAATAGTGTGTAGTGCTACAAATAAACAAAGATTGTTATTCGTAGGTGCAGTGCATCATAGACTACTATTTGGTAATTATATACAGTTAGATGAAATAATAGTCATGATCAAGGATTCAAAAGCAAAATTACCTTTTCTTCAACTACAATACACAATGATTCAAGATCTATGCATTTGGAATCCTTGAAGCATTTTTCTAGTTGCCTGTTGAGGTAGACGGATAGGTCTGTTGATCTGTTGGCTTCGAACTGTGGTGAGGCCATAGGTCCGACATCAACATTTATGTATAAGATACCCTCATTAGGTCTTATTTGCTTAGGTTGAGTCACTTCACAGGTTACTTGAGCTAATACTCTGAAGAGAACAAAACGTACATCATTAGAATTAAAAATAAAGAGACATGTTGGTATGTATCTAGTTTTTGATTATTGGATACTTACTTTGTCTCTCCAAGTGTTACAATACAGCTCCCATAACTTGATCCAAATGATATTTGCAGTGTTCTACTCTCATTGAAATTTCTCCCATCCAAACGCTGTAAGACAAACGCAGAAAAATTAGAAAATTGTAGATACAAAATATGAAACCCCAGGAAAATTTAAATCTCACGTACATGTCCTTCAGAAACAAGTTGTTGTACAAAGCTTTTCTCACAAATCGATATAATAGCGTCCCTCATATTGAAGTAAAAACGCAGAAAAGTAAACAAATTGATAACTTTTTCTAAAATAATATTTTGTATCACGCGTTTGTAGGTTATGTTTGTATTATTCACTCTTCCAAAGACAATTTATTTATTTTATTTACTTACATACTTGTTTTTTATTTTGGCACTTGCTCGTTGCTTTGCTTGTGACAAAAATAAAACCGGCCAAGTGCGAGTCGGACTCCTTTAGTAAGTCGGAGTAAGGAACCCTTTGTGCGCACAAAGGGTTCCTTACCATTATCTATAAAAAAGGCAAAAAAACACGTTTGTTGTATGGAAGCCCCACTTAAATATTTGTTTTATTCTGTTTTTAGTATTTGTTGTTATAGCGGCAACAGCAAGTGTACCTATTTGTACATCATCTGTGAATTTTTTATCTGTCTAGCTATCACGGTCCCTAGGATACCTACTGCCCTGCCATGTGACAGACAGACGGATATCGAAGTCTAACCCATCTTAATCAAGAACGATACTATGAGAACCATCTGTAGTCGATGATGAGAACACGCACCCACAGTGGACGAAATATTTTTTATGGTCCCGTTTTTACCCTTTGGGTACGGAACCCTAAAAACAAACTGTTGGTTAAAATCCAGTAGCACGACAAAACAATCGTTTCTTCAAAAGGTTGTAATACCTATCTAGCCATGTTTCAAACGAAAGTCAGTCGGTAGCTACAATATAGAGTGCGCAGCCAGCATACTGGGTGTGCAATGTGTGCATGTTTAGGTCAGTTCTAATCAGTTCAATCGGCATTGTATCTATGACTTGTTACCTAATTATTATAATTATTATATTTAGGCCTTACTTTAATGTCTTTCCAAGATAAAAAAAACATTAGAGTGAAGCTGTTTTTGACAAAACATGTTTAACTACCTAGGTAGGTACAAACTCCTAACGCCGCCGTTGACTTTCGTTCGGGTGTTTCTTTAACCAAAATGTAACTAGTTAGTTAGGCAATGCTAATAGCCTATATTGTAGGCAAGTACCTACATAAATAAGTTTTTATAAAGTAGTTTAGGCATAGACAATAAGATTTATTACCAATATACTAACGCTTTAAAGCTGCTGTTAGGCAAATTACTATCTACTTACTTACGATGTAGGTACATATAGGAAAGTGTTTTATCCTCACTATTCTAATCAGCTTTTACCCTATATACCTACCTACATATAAGTAGTACCTAGGTACATAATAGCGTGTCACCTAATGTCATAGACAGGTAGGTATTAGGTAGTTAAGGCGCTTCCTCAATCCCCATGTCATTCGTAATCGCGGCGGGCGGCAGCGGCAGTCCACCGCTGACCGTCGCGTCGCCAGGCCATGCCATGAACGGCTTGGACCTGATCGCCTCGTCCGTATGTAACGGATCTGTGTGCGAATTCGTCAACGATATTCCGTTATTAGGTTAGAATTTAAATAAGAGACAGGCTGGCATAAAGAGGATTTAAAAAAAAACTAGTTTGAAATTGAAAAAGGAATTGTTTTGTTTGAAAAGGGAAAATTTATTAGCACTTTGTGAACACCGGCCGGTTTTTAATATAGAAAGATTGAGAAATGAAAAATGTTGTTGCAGATCTGCAGATCACAAAGAAACAGTCGGATCTCTTGAATTTGACTAATGAAATCAATGGAAAACATTTAAAAGTAGCTACATTCAGCGTAAGTCTCATATATACTCAGAAAGTTTTCGAAAACTTGCATTTTGGCCTCATTATTTTATTTTGCAATACCAGAAATAAATTATAACTTCGATATAAAAAAAAATAGTTTTTTTCAAAATGTGGGCATGTGTCAAATGTAATGTTGAACGTGCCTCTGACTAACCCCTTTAGACATCTTCAAGGATCTGAGTGCCTGGCGATCTGAGAGGATGTCTACCGTACTTGGGGATTACAGTGGTGATCCTATTTATTCAAAGGTATTTAGAAAAATAATCCAGTGCATTTTCTAGAATTATCCCTTGAGTTATGTTGAAGCCGGTCCCAACGGTACTCTTGTCGGCCTCGGAGTTGCGTTCGCGCTCTTGAAGATCCTGCAGAAGCGTTTCAACTTCACCTACGATGTCGTGGTGCCAGCGAAGAACTTTCTCGGCGGTGGGACGAGGCCGGAAGAATCACTGGTTGGACTTATCAATTCTAGCGTAAGTGTTCCAAACTGTTTTAGGGTTCCGTACCCAAAGGGTAAAAACGGGACCCTATTACTAAGACTTCGCTGTCCGTCTGTCTGTCACAGGGCTGTATCTCATGAACCGTGGTAGCTAGACAGTTGAAATGTTCACAGATGATGTAGGTACTTCTGTTGTTGCTACAACAACAAATACAGAAAACAGAATAAAATAAATATTTAAGTAGGGTTCCCTACAACAGACGTGTTTTTATAGATAATGGTACGGAACCCTTCGTGCGCGAGTCCGACTCGCACTTGGCCGGTTTTTTAAATTCTTGGTCAAATGGTTTAAAAGGTGTGGCAATTCAGTTGTCACCTCAATCCTCCTCTCAGATCGCTATTATTGTCAAAGCTAGTTTTAGAATATCGCTTTGTATAATAAGCTTGAATTAGGTAAAAATTTACCTTATTCCTATATTACCATAATATCATATACTCAGGCGTCTGCCTGAATAGGGTATTTCTAGATAAAGAAAACTTCATACATTTTTTGTATCTACGAGTAGTTGTTAAGGTAGTACGTAGGACAAAGGGAAGTATTTTAGTGTGGGGTCAGCTCAGTACTATGTACTTATTTAACTATTGGGTATTATTTATTTCCACCAGCAAGCGGATATGGCAGCGGCATTCATACCCAAAATCGCGAGGTTTCAGAAATCGTTATTATTTTCCTCTGACCTGGATGAAGGCGTGTGGATGATGATGTTGAAACGTCCCAAGGCGTCCGCTGCAGGGTCAGGGCTTATGGCACCTTTCAATAACTTAGTGTGGTAAGTCCGATTGGTTTGACTTCGTAGCCCAGTTGGTAGTAACTTTGCCTTCAGCACTGTAGGTTCGATTCTCACCAAGGAATATTGGAATAAATATGGTATTAATTTATATTATTATTTATGTTTAAATGCATCAGCTAGGTTTACTATAGAAAAAAATATGGAATGATTCTTTAAGAGTGCTCTACCTCTAGGGTTCCGCGGCACTATTGTTCAGGATATTCTGTTTAATAAATTGGTGAAAGTTGCTACGAGTATGCTACGAGCTTGGAAAATGTCGTGTTGCAATTTCAATCATTAGTACAACAGTCACGTAGCCGTAGCACTACGGCTACGCTCGCTACGCCGTAGCAAGCTTCAGTATTTCGATTTTGTTATCAATTGACCATGATTTGCAAAGTTTGCAACTTTGTAAAGTTACCATAATGTTACCCAACTTTTATTGCTACTTATAGTTATGATGTTTGTTTGTTACTCAAACGTATCACGGCTGAACCGATTTTGATATAATTTATTGTACAGATTGATTATGAATTAGATTGTAGAATAGGATAATGCGGAACGAAACCACGCAATATCCTTTATCTTATTTTAATTGTTTTAGTATCCTTGATAGATTTTAGTTGTTCATTCCTATATTTTCTCCCCCAGGTACCTAACCCTAACAGCAGTCCTAGCTTATGGACCTTGTATAACATTCCTGACCCGCATAAGGTCCAGAATAATTCACGATAAGGAGCGCCATTTATCTTTATCTCCAAGTTTTTGGTTCGTCTACAGCTCTTTTATCAAACAGGGCACTAACTTAGAGCCTAATGCAAGTAAGTAATACTCGTATCTGTTGTCTCAATATGGCTAGAATACTTTTTTTTTTTTGAGATTTTGTTTTCTGTCGTATACCTCTTCCTACTAATTGCCAATATTGTTTTTTAGGGTTCCGTACCCAAAGGGTAAAATCGGAACCCTATTACTAAGACTTCGCTGTCCGTCTGTCCGTCTGTCCGTCTGTCCGTCTGTCTGTCACAGGGCTGTATCTCATGAACCATGATAGCTAGACAGTTGAAATTTTCACAGATTATGTATTTCTATTGCTGCTCGAACAACAAATACTAAAAACAGAATAAAATAAATATTTAAGGGGGGCTCCCATACAACAAACTTGATTTTTGCATTCCAGCGCCATCTAGTTTCATTTGATGTTACTACGTATTATAGGTACTTTTCGCGGTCTCATGCGACCGCTCGGGTTTTGAGAGGTAAGATGAAAGAGGTTTGCGATTCCGCTGGCAGGTGGCGCTATTTTACCACTATCGGTAAAGTAAGTCGGTAAATAGGTGGTACTTCACATGATCGAATAAAAAGTTTGAAATTGAATTATTGAATTCATGTAGTTAGGTAAATAGGTACCTAGGTAGATATTATTAATTTCCAATTAATTTCGAGTTCGAATCCTGGCCGTGCATCAATGGATATTTCTGTTCGAAAAATGTACCTATATGCGCGTTACACGTGTTTATAACAGTGAAGGAAAACATCGTGAGGAAACCTGTTAGTATTCTTGAAAGCGGCGACGGGATTGCAACCTGTCACGTGTGGAATGCTAACTACGTAGTTAGGTAAATAGGTAGGTTACGAGATATTATGAATTATTTTTTATGTTTCTAGGGTTCCGTATCTAAAGGGTAAAAAACGGGACTACTAAGACACCGCTGTCCGTCTGTCTGTTACCAGGCTGTATCTCGTGAACCGTGATAGCTAGACAGTTGAAATTTTCACAGATGATGTATTTCTCTAAAATCTGCATAAAATAAATATTTAAGTGAGACTCCCGTACAACAAACGTGATTTTTTTGCCGTTTTGATAATAGTACGGAACCCTTCGTGCGCGAGTCCGACTCGCACTTGGCCGGTTTTTTTTCTTCCTTATCTTTACCTTAAACTTATTGTTTACAAGAATCTTTATCCTTAATTTAAAATATAATTTTATTTAAGAGAAACCACTGTTTAGGACCCTCATTTTAAAATAAATATTGATTGCTCAACAAACGTCATAGATAGGACAGAAGATATACATAATGCATCTTTTTATGCTTCTACATTCAATCACATTACATTAATTAAGTATCTACATATAAATGTATTATATCTTCTGTCCCATTTATCGATGTTTCGTTTGTTAAGCAATAAATATGTATCTTATAATGAGATTGCTAACCGTACATGGGAATCACAATCGTGACCCTGATTTATTTAATCTTTCATAACATTCCAACTTATGTTTACACTGTTCGTCTACTTTTTTATAATCAATTTGATAAATTGATTATGATAATGTGTTTGTGTACCAGAACTGTCACATAATCATAGCAGGTCAATCCAATCGATGATCGTATCGGCGCTAATGGATTACGTCATTTATCACTCGGTCACACCGCAATTAACTCTCCATAATCAAAATGTTATAGGTAAATACTAATACCTACCTATATTGGAAAGACCTTTGTATTACTTATCTAGGTCTACACGTGCAAATTAGTCAAAAGAGTACTGCCTAGGTAAGCCTTTGAATTAGGTACAATAAATAAAACTACTACAAGGAAAAGAAGTTGACCGTTTTAGAAATTGACACCTTTTTTTAGGGTTCCATACCCAAAGAGTAAAAACGGGACAAAGACTCCACTGTCCGTCTGTATGTCACAAGACTGTATCTCATGAACCGTTATAGCTAGACAGTAGAAATTTTCACAGATGATGTATTTCTCTAAAAACAGCATAAAATAAATATTTAAGTGGGGCTCCCGTACAACAAACGTGATATTTATGCCGTTTTGATAATAGTAAGGAACCCTTCGTGTGCGAGTCCGACTCGCACTTGGCCGGTTTTTGCAACTTTGTAAGGTTTTAAAAACTTTGATGACCCCTAAATGAACAGCTAGTTTTCGTTTAGCATATAATTAAATAGGCTTTTACTATGATGGATGAGATCGCCATCCATGCCGAAACATAGGTAGGTACTTACTGCATTGCATTATAAATAAGAATCCATCTTCTATATTCGGTTATCAT
The DNA here is from genome assembly GCA_912999785.1 of Hydriomena furcata. NCBI lineage: Eukaryota > Metazoa > Arthropoda > Insecta > Lepidoptera > Geometridae > Hydriomena > Hydriomena furcata. Next base: position 11,021,909 of record OU538828.1, on the reverse strand, counting down.
TCGTTTCATCATACTTTTAATGTGCTGAACAGGCGTGCAATTTTAGCCTGCAAAATTCTACCTCTGGCACACGCTATCCTAAAATATCAATAGATACTAAGTACGTATTGTTTGCCTTCACTCAATAGTACCTACCTAACCAAACCTAACACATTCGATTCTATTTGTACCTACCTGCCTATGATAAATGAACATCAGACTGGGTTATTAAATCAAAGTGGATGGAAATATGTAATTTGGACTGCCTTTTAAATGGAATGCTTTTACAATCAGACAACGAAAAACAACTAGGGAGCTAAATTGTTATTGTTATTGCTACATTGTTGCCTTTGCATAGGTAAGTCATTTTATAAAAGAAAAAACCAGCCAGTTGTGGATGGAAGCCCCACTTAAATGTTTATTTTATTCTGTTTTTAGTATTTGTTGTTATAGCGGCAACAGAAATAAATCATCTGTGAAAATTTCAGTCTAGCTATCACGGTTCATGAGATACAGCCTTGTGATAGACAGACGAACAGACAGACAGACAGCGAAATCTTAGTAATAGGGTCCCGTTTTTACACTTTGGGTACAGAAACCTTAAAAACAGGGGAAGCATATTTATAATTACCACTTATACAGGCTGCCTAAAAAGCTAAAGGTTTTAATTCTTTTTTACTAGACGCAACAAGAATACTCTTCGCAACATGGTGGATGTTCATAATTCTTCTCTCTGCTTTCTACACGGCTAACTTGACCGCTTTCCTTACATTATCTAAGTTCACCCTCGATATAGAGGACCCTGAGGATTTGTTAAAGAAGAACTACCGGTGGATGTCGACGGAGGGAGGGTCGGTGCAGTACGTGGTTAAAAATGTAAGGGACTTGCTAATAAAAATACAATTGTAGGTTACTTTGTATTCGATCGCAAACAATATTTTGTGCGCGTCTTTTTAACTTTTGAATTTAAAGTATATTACAAAATGCTTTTAAATATACTTATTTATTTTACTATGTACACAAAAAACGACTGGCAACCTCTTCTTGCTTGCAAATCTTGCAATGTACTGGCATGCGAGCTTCTAGCAAAACCTCATGCGAGCAGCACTCACTTACCTGTACATGCATGCGCTTTTGTGCGAGTTAGAGCCATGTGTACCACAGGCGTTACGCGGTTAGTTTCTGCCGTTTGATACACTCTAGGCTACGGCTCGTAGACCCTTGTAGAGTATACGCTACGGGGCGGTAGTGTACTTCTAACGTCATAATTCATAATAATTATACCATGACTATACCGCAGTCGGTAGGAACCTTTAAAATGGGTTATAAAAAATTTTAATATGAATTGATTTGTTTTTCTTTCCAGCCTCTCGATGATCTGTACTATCTGAATAAAATGATCACCAAAGGTCGCGCTGAATTTAAAAACTACGGTTCCGATAGTGGTTACTTACCTTTTGTCGAAGGTGGTGGAGTGTTGGTCAAAGAATCAGTCTCGATCGACCATCTTATGTACAATGACTACCTGAATAAGGCTAATGAAGGGGTTTTGGAGGTGGACAGATGTACTTACGTTATAGCGCCGAAACCTTTCATGAAAAAGGCGAGAGGCTTTGCTTATCCTGTAGGAAGTTCTTTGCAGCAGCTGTTTGATTCTGTGTAAGTTTCTACTACTAATATTTCAGACTAGCTAGGATCTGAAAACCTTTTCCACAGTATTTAGTTAATAGAAAGTTATTAGACTGTCATATAACATTAGTAAATACACTCGTACCAAAATAAAATACACAAAAAAAAATAAAGAACGATCAGTCACTTTGTTCAGTTATCAAACCAGCATTTTATTTCAGCCTAATCTATATGCTCCAAGCCGGGATTATCGATTTTCTTGAGCACCGAGATCTGCCGAGCACGAAGATCTGTCCACTAGACTTGCAGTCTAAGGATCGCCAGTTACGGAACAGTGATCTGCTGATGACTTATCTGATCATATGCGTTGGTTTAGCCGCTGCTACAGCTGTTTTTATTGGCGAGGTGAGTTAAACAAACTGACGTATGGGTACTTTTTATAGTTTAGGCACTTAGGTGCCTACCACAACTCTATTGTCAAAATAAAATAATTTTATTTTACTTAAGTCAGGTATTCATTAGCGAGCTGTAACTGTTCCATTACTGCATAAAACTTATGAAACTTGCTTTTAACAGGTACTATTCAAACGATACATCTACAAGAGTGCCGAAAACCCGCCCATTCCCAAGAAAAGCAAATTCCAACGACGCCGCAAGAAGCAAGACGAGAGCCAGCCCCCTCCTTATGACTCCCTATTCAGCAATCCGAAATACAACATCAATGAGAGAACTCAGAGTAAAATAATAAACGGTAGAGAGTATTATGTGTACAATGCTAGTAATGGGGATGAGAGGCTTATACCAGTCAGAACGCCTTCTGCATTGTTGTACCACTGATTGCATATTTAGCGGACGATTCATAGCGGCACGTTCGGTACACTGGCAGCACTTCGTTTAGATAAATGAATAAACGTGTGAGTTGATGGGAAAATACCTCGGAGTCTTATTTGATAGTACTAGTTTTTATGTATTTTTAGATTAAATAGATATTTAATGTTTCGTAGTTACAGAAATGTTTAGCAGTTTTACATTGTGTGAAGGATTAGTAAATATACGTAAGTTTTATTAGTGTGGTTTTTAGATTTTTAGGTAATTATGTAGTACACTTAGTTGTGATAATGTAGTATGCGATTCCTAAATAAAAAGTAGTCGGTGTTAAAGTAGTTGGTGTGTAAAAGTTTCAGATCACATACTTCGATTAGGTACTATTTACTTGCACGCCTTCTAGCAACATTGTCCTCGTATATTGCTAAAAAAAACTATAATAATTTCTAAATTTTTGAGCACGACTCTTTCCAACTATAAGTATGTAGAGTCATGATCAACATTAATTAGATGTTTGATTTGTGTAGGAGTAGTGTTTTACTGTCTAAACTTATTTCACTGTGTGATTGGAGCAGAACATTATAAAGGTTGAATAAAATAGATTTATATAAATACATATCTTTATTTACCGTGAAAATACATTTCCACGTTCATCTAAAATTCAAACATTTCATTCAACACTACATTGCATTCAAAAATTACAAAAACGATACGTTTTGGCTGTCACAATTGAACCTTAGGGTAGCTGCCAGCTATTGTAGCAATGTAAACCACATTGCTACAATAGCTGGTGTTGGCAGCTTATTTATTTTTACAATATAAAGGTAGAGCTACCAACACAAACATTGTTAGAAATGTCCGGAGCGAGGAATTTTCTTGCAAAAAATTCTAGGTTCACATTATCTCTTTGCAAGTTAATATATCACCTTCAAAAAACGTACATAAATTATAAATACAGTATAACAATTCTATACTTAGTGAACAATGATCATGAACGAACAATGGTCATAAATAAATTTATATATTTGTACATATTATATTATAATATAGATTGATTGAGCCAAAGAGCAGACCATGCATTTATTCAGTCGCATAAGTTAACATCATTACTAAAAATTGGGAATAAAGACTATAGATGAAGTTCAAGATAAGTCGGATGAATTCACAACACCTATCAATATTTTCCCAATAATGAACACTTTCAATGGAGATTCATAAAATCTCTTCCAATTTAAAATTATTAAGGCACAGTCACGCAAAAGCTAAATTATTAAATGAATTGCACTGTATGAATAATGTATCTCTGTCTCGTTATCTCTATACACTTTACATTCATATACCAAGAAAATATTGATCGAGCCGCGAGTAACATCAAAAGACGACACAGTTCTATTTATGATTGCAATGGTTCATTTGTACTTTCTGCAGTAGTACAGACTAACATTACGAGTGATTTCATTCCAACTACTCAAGCTATTTTAAATAGAATTATCCTACTCTATACCTACTTCACTAGTTCATAAGACTTAGGTATTGAAATATTTAATTACATTAACAACGAAAACTTTCACGCCACGTGGCTTTACCTACTACTGTGAAATTTAGTTAAAAAAACAGAGACATTTTTTACAACATTTGTTTATTTTAGTAAAAAAATTCGATACACAGAATAGTATGTGGGTTTTGTATGCATAGCAAAGCTTCACATTACAATTTGTACCTACAGAATATCGAAAACACATGCACATCAAAATTTTGCGGCATGCTTTTTAACTAGGTGTGAGCTGTTAATTTTTTAGATAAACTGTTAATACGTTTACAGGAATTCAGATAAATAAAACATTTTCTTTTTGTCTGTGTGTGCCGTTACTTAGATTTAAGATTTAGATCTCTTATGCATAAAATCATTGGTTTATTATAATTAAAGTTAAATCGAATATAAATAGTTTTTCTTATATAATAACTATTAACTATCTAAGAGGTTATTGCAATATTTTACCCGCACGTCGGTCGTATCATGTAGAAACATAGTTTACGATAAAATGCTAGCATTCTCTTAAACTTCTTCAAAATAATGAATATGATCACAATTATTAAGTAAATCTATTCTATATACTTATAAAAAAAATGCTCATGGCGAATATTTCGGTCCAACGAACACTTAGAGGAAGACGCGCAGCGTTAATTATGTCCAGCTATGAGCGGACTTTCCGCTGCGGGTCAACCGCTAAATATTTATTGAGAGTTTCATATTTATAATGCAAGAAAAAAGGTATTTGCTAGTAACCTAACTTTATTGGAAAATAGCTACATCTGTAGAATATAGTTCGTGCCTAGTTAAATTAATTAATAAAATGTATTGGTAAATATGTGGTTCTATTTATAAGTAAGTAGGTACTCGTATCTAAATTCGTCCTCAGTATTAGTACCCTACCTACAGTATCATAATAAAGTAAAAAATACAGACGAGCTCGTGGCGTAGCTGGCCTAGTCGTTCTTTGCATGGTAAGATGTAGATTCCAGCTTTTTAGGTAGTTAAGCCATGACGGTGGCCCTTGGGCGGCCTAAAAACTCCGTCACCAGAGTTGGCCACTAACTCTTACGAACATACTTACTGTAACTTTTGATAGAATATTTTGAGTTAAGTGTCATGATACTTATAGTTGTAACATGGAACTTAAATTACCTATACAAACCATAGCCGAATACTTTGTTGATTTGATTTCTCATATTTTATTAAATGAGATACTATAAATATTCAATGGGTAGCAATCGTGCCTTGTCGGGTATAGTACTTAACATGATTACTTTTTAGTAGATAAAGATATGATTGTTATACAGTTGCGTCATACACGTGTAGACTTATTGGGTTATTGACCTCATTTCTCTGTAATTTTCCAAGTATTTCGTAGTTAATTATTAAATACAAAATTATGAAATTGTACTATGCATTCAAAGTGTTGTACAAGTAAGTAGAAACCTTGTAGTTCGAATGTACGCGCTACTGACGTAGTACTTGTATGTAGGTCGTTTTCAGAAACAATAAATCATACAAGTAGGTATGTAATTTTCGCCTATAACATTCAGGAATAATAGTTGTGTACCTACGTAGTACGAACACTTAAAGGGAAACTATATTTTTTTAGCGTTCTAACGTAGCAATATCTCTGTTTTTCGTTTGCCAATACAACGGATAATTTACCCAAGTTTTGTTAAAACAAACCGACAAACACGCACGCAGATGGTACATTGCCATTTGATTTCTTTACATTATAATTTTTGTATATATAATGTATACGTTATCTTACTTACATAAAACAATGTAGAGAAGATAATGCTTATAATGTCAAATTTCTTTATACAATTTTTCTTTAAACGCGCTAGCTCATTTAACGTTTAGAAATATTCGTACGATTGATAAAACTAATGTCTTAATCGTTATAACAGGTAACAAGCTAAGTGCTTAATAAAACAATTTGGTTTTAAGTAATAAGTACCCATCTAGGAACCAACGATTAGCTTCTGTTATTTTGTTTTGTTTTACAAAAAAACATATTTAAGTATAGCGTCATTATCATGCCTACTTTAACATTTGTTCGATTTCCTTTTATTTATATTGACAAAGATATTGTCAAATATATTTTTATGCCAACAATAAATACCATAAGAAATTTATATTTATAAAAGATCCGGCGGCGTAAAATTGTGTGTAATGTGATTAATACAGCATACAAATAATAGAAAGTGGGCACACTTACTGTTTTAGTAAAACCTAATATTGTGCAATTATTAACTATCTGCGTACCGCGGTTCCACCCGCGAAAACTATTTATCAGAATAAAAAAATAGCACGCGCTATCGGAGACTACCTACCTCTTACATCCTAACTCACAATTATTACAAACAAACTTAACTTCTTCAAACATTAATATGGAACAGAAACAGTTGTTATTGTTTCCGTTTCGACATACACCAAATTTCTACATAAGATATCTCGGATTAGAAGAAGATCAAATCTGTCCGTTCATAGAGCGGAAGTCCTCTTGATGATCACAATAACCTTACGCGCTAAACGAATTTAAATTACTGTCACCTACGAAAGGAGTGAAAATATCTAAATCACTTGACACAGTTTTCAAAGTTACTAGAAAACGTGGATAAGTCCATTTTAACAGGTACGACCCACGGGGTCTGTCAAACGGCTAATCTTCCGTCCTGCATGGGCGATGGAAGCAGCGAGCTAAAACAAGGTAGTCGATTACACTCACGCACGTATAATAACTCAAAGAGATGCCCTTTACCCAGGCCAAAATGAGAAAAAGCGTGTGATTTCTTCATAATGACTTTTATTTAAACTAATTTGGTGATAGTACAAGCGCGTAAAAAATATTTAAAAAAGAGCAAAATGAAATACAATTAAAAGCAGTCAAAATCTAAATAAAACTTCCTGAATTTGTCTATCAGCAGTCTGGAAAATGTCAGTTATCATAACCAGTTTGACAAATGAATACTTTTACTACTGATAACGAGTAGCTACAACCCTATAGCTATCGTCAAGTACTGATAAAGCAGAATTTCCTGTTTATCTAGTTGTTTACTTGAATAATTTACAGCACTTATACTTCATACCTAGGTTTTATAAAAGATCATCTATTGATAGCCTGATTATTTTCTTTTATCGCCTTTTATTGACGACCATCATCACAGTTCAAACGTTGGCTTTAGCTTGATATATTAATATTTGTTTAATTTTGTAATTATCAGTATATATATTTACTAATAAAATATGTATATTTTAAATTCATATTTTACGAGGCCGACCTTATTTTAGGGCCAATTATGAGCAATTTGTGTTTTTTTTTTGTTTTTTAATTTATTCTTGTAAGTATTTTGCATGTTTTATTAATTATGTCTATGGTAGACAAAGTACGATAATTAATACTTTATTTACATATCAATAGGTTTGCGGTTGACTTGGGTAAATCTAGACATAAGATCATAAAATTGGCTACAAAAACAAAGCCTCCTGTTATGTTTGCGTCTATTTTGATAATTTTAAATCGTTAAATTTTTTTATGTTAGTTAATTGTGTGCAGTTCATCTTACACTGTGTGAGGTGTGGGTTTTTTTGTGGCATCATGCGATTACGTAACTTTGTTACAATCAGTTTCTATCAGGTAACAGAAAATATATTTTTTTTCGATAAGTAGGTCATACACTTTAAAGTGAAACAGTGTCTTTCATCCTCGTTTTTTGACAAATATAAACATTCTTTGGTTTTCAATATATTCGAAAAAATACGTCAAGATTTTAAACACCGATTTTATTCATACACAACTCGATAGGTACTTACATACACATGTGTTAAAAATGCTTAGGTTGACTTGGTTCTCTAATTACTTTCCATTCGTTAATATTTGTCAGTGAAATGCCTAGCAAATGTTTGAGCAACTTTATCAAATAAAAATTAATCAAGCGAACATAATCAAACCTTGATCAAATAAAAATTACAATGTTTATAACAAAATATTGTAGAGGATTAAAATACATAATTTTTGTATTGTACAACTTGAACTAATAAAAACAATATGAATCTATCTACTTGTAACCTAATTAGGGTGTAATTGGGACAACAAATTACTTTATACTGCATTGTTATGGTTACTGCACAATGCACAATTCACAGATGTACGCAGTATTGTAATTCAAACAACGCGGATAAGAGTGACGCTCGCCAGTATGGACTGGGTTCTCCCTTGGCGAGAATTTTATGTAGTGCTACTTTATAGGTATAATTCTAGAAAATTCTCGTCACAAAGACGCAAAACATAAACATTCGCTGAATCCCTAGTCAGCTAATGTTTATGTTTTGTGTTTTTGTCTATACCGTGACGAATCATATAGCTATAACCCTCACATAACGCGAATAGTTCGCGATCAGCTTTACAGAATCGTCCAGCCCAATTCGGCCCAACCGAACATCTATATTATCCGCGTTGTGCTATTATAATGGAAAGCAGTAATTACAATAATTTTTGTCCGTTTGAAGCTATGCTTCTACGGTAGGTCACAAATTAAAAATCAACAAACAACATGTTATGAACTGGCCAAAAAATACCGTGTATTGATTGGTTTATAAGCAAATCTAGTCTTAACATCTTACAAAAAAAAGAACTGTTTCTACAATCTACCTACTCCACTAACCCGCACTCTAAAGCCTCCAGCCCTACGTTCCATCCGATGGCTTTGGGCTGCGCCGGGTTTCCATTGCTCTGTGAGCATATGGACTCAGACCGGGAACCCATGGTTCGTTGTCGGCAGTAAGGCGTCTGCGCTGGTGAAGGGGTACTGTGCTCCTGTAATGGAAAGGTGAAGCGTGATGGTTTGTTTAGGTGGGTTTTCACACCTGGATATAATTGGATTTTTAGATTGCTTATGAATTATTCAGAACCGTATTCAAAAAGTCTACTCACAATCATAGGTTGTTTGATAATTTGTAATTAACTAGTCTTGATTAAGAGTTAAGTTCTGGAATACGGATTATTCTGAGTAAGTGAATATAGAAATCTTATTTGTCACGAATATCTTATATCCAGGTGTTTATAAAGCGTTAGCTAACATATCAAAACGTACACTAAAAAACTTACGCACGGCATGGATGCGACTCATAATATTTAGTACTAAAGCTACTTTAAATTAATATGGATCTATTAGTTAGGTACTTGTAGAAACTACTTGGTTACTCGCTACAAGATAAAATGCTAGACAAGATACATTCAGTAAGGTAGCCTCGATCTTATGCAGTGACACAAAACCAATTTACGGTCACATAGCTTACTTTACGTAAGCCAAGATCCTTATTCCGCTTCATATAGTAAACTACCCTTCTACGACTATGAAGCTACCAAATCAAAGGATGTATTGTATTGGATCAAACTATCTCACCTAGAGATCCGCATCTCTACCATGGAGACTACATTTTTTTTCAACTCGTCCACGTTTAGTGAATCAGGAAAAACTCGTACCAACCTCTAAGTAGAATAATGCTTCACCAATCTGTGTATTTGTCGATAATTTAATAATCATATTTTCAGAACATTTTCTTTCTATACCTTAATGTACGGACAAGAATAAACATAATTTACTTGGTTCAAAAGAAAAGTAACTACCCCTGCATACTTTTCACAAATAAATGATGGGTAATGTGTTTGCTTGAGTGTTGACATTTGCTAGCAAAATGTCAACACTGATGCTTTGTTTCATGGAAAGGTTAGCAATTTTCTATTCTTTGAGAAATTGCTCTGACATTGCTCTTTGAATATGAAAGAGTCTATGAATTGAAATACTTGATTTTTTTATTAGTACCTCCAAAAGCACATTACGAAAATATAACCTTTATTAACTGAAAGGAAACTACATCAAACACAAGTAGGTATATCCACAAAATACACAAGAGACAGTTAAACTAGTTATTAAGGAAGTCGGAAGCGACCCTAAGAAAAAAAATGTAGACTATAATATTCGTAATTGAAGTGATCATTGGGTGCACCAGGTAAACCCGAGTTGTTCATTATCACCCTTTAGATTAGATAGATTATAACTTTATTGTTCACCATAACAAAAATACACAACAAAAAAATACATAAACAAACAACAGTTTACGAGCTGAGCTTATTATGGATGGGTTATAAATCAGTTTGATAATCTATTATGAATTTATGTCTTTTGAGTTAATTTGCTAGTAAATATGATGCATTATTATTTGATATGGAGTTTGTTTCAAGGTTTTACAACTCGTGACTGAGAGGAAACATAAATCAAACGAAGATATCGATATAAAAATATATTTACTATTTTTATTACTTTATATAACACAGCCTCCGTTGACCTATTTGGCACACATTATTAAAATTAAAATTTAAATACTAAATATACTGAACAAATACAACATAAAACTTAATTTGTCAATTATCATTAAAAATCTTCAAAATTCTAAACTTCATTTGGTTGGATCCGGGCTCATCAACAGGCACCCGTTTCATCTCCTTGAAAAGTGAATTATCGAACTCTTATCGTCTCTAAACTGTAAAACTGGAATTGAAAATAAAAAAGAGAATACTATAAAGTTTAAAAAAGTCATGTCAAAGAAGCATGAATGAAACTACCTTGCGAGACGCCAGCTACTCACCGGAATTAAAACAAAATCTGCGTATGTCTTTCTAATGCATTCTGTTTACGAATCAAAAACTGCATTATATTGTAAAAAAGTAATTAAAGAGATAACAGTATGACTATAATTTATGTCTGTCTGGTGTTTAATCCTACTATTGCGTATCTTGGATTGGAACACCTTACTAATATTATAAATCCGAAAGTTTGAGCTTATGTTTCGATGTTTGAGGTCAATCACGCCCGAACGGAATTGAATAAAACTTTGAATATACATAGCCTTAGCTCTGGAATAGCAAATAAACTACTTGTTTTGCAGGTACTACGTGAGTAAAGCCGCAAACGGAAACTAGTAATTTAAAAAATAGTATCACTTATCGCCAGTGGTGATAAACTGCGCTGGAATTATCCAGTATCATACAAGTAATAAGGATTTGGTTCCAAGTTACTTAATAGAAGGGAATAAGAGAAGCATAAATAAGCACGAATCAAACAGGAATACACAAGCAAAAAGGATATTGAATGTAGAAAACACTAGCCGACCCGTGACAGACGTTGTCCTGTCAAATTTCAATAATCAAATAAAAAAGACTGAATGTTTTTAGTCTGTGATGTCAGATTTGTTGCACAGCAGCGCCATCTATACAGAAATCATCCCTTGTGCGTTTTTTTTTATCTTTTTGGGGATGTTTTTCATATTTTAAAGTAGTCTATTATTTATTCGGGCATTATATCTACATCTACAGCAAATTTCAACTTAATCCGTTTTGTCGTTTAGGCCTGATTGAGGAACAAACATACATACAAACTCACAAACTTTCACATTTATAATATTATTAGGATTAACGTACGCTGGCGACTGTACAACTAGTTTATAAAGCATTGTGTGTACAGAGTACTTTGTAAATAAAATAAGACTTTAAACTACGTGTACAAGCATTAACTCGCGTATTTATCTATTAGAATAAACTATAACAATTGCTTTAATAGAAGCGCGTGTGCATGCATAAGCTAAATTTTTAATTGAGACTTGAATGTTTTGTTATCGCCCGTGTACGGTACTTTCTCGAAGCTAAACTGGAAATTAATATATATTTTTACAATTTATGTATGAAAACATAAATCACGCCTGTGATTTTTTCCATATTTTTATATAGTTAAGCTTTAGAGACTGACAGTGGACAATAGGATTCCTTGATAGATAATAGTAGACAGCTGTAAGTATTTGTGATTTTTTTAATGAGCTTGTAGCTTGATACAAAGTTTACTTGTAGACGATGTTGACCTTTAATATTTTAATAAAAACCAACTTTCAGCCTGTCGGTACTATTAGGGCGATTTGAGATAAACGCGTTTTATAAACGTGTTTTGATTGAAGCGCTAAATGTACAACCCGGTCAGAATATCTGTGCACCTCGCTGGAATGCGGCGCCTCTCCCGCCTCGCCCGTGATATGACGTCACGAGGTCAGGTGCACAGATATTATGACCGGATTGTAAACGCGTATGCCAAAACAAGCGTAAAATATGCTAATCTGAGAGTTAAGACGAGACGCGCCGCTGCTCAATGAGAATGTATGGTACAGTTTGTGAAAGACGTGTACGGCCAAAGCTCCACTGACACTGACATTTGTTCCGTCAGCTGTGGAGCTTTTTTTTTGGTTTTCCCAATGTCCAGGCTATAGTTTTGGACCATACCGCCTCGTCGTTTTATTTTTTGGCTGCTGTGGGGCATTCGATAGCATTCTAAATACTAACCTGTTGATTAGGTCCGCAGCACGTGGCGTTGTGGCACAAGTCGTTTGGCGGACAGTGCAGCGCGCAAGGGGCTTCGGCCGATGCACCGCTTATAACCTGCAGACAAAATACATAGGTACATGATAAATCCCATTCCTCTCAACGGTTTTTTATTATAATTTGCGTTGGTTGGCCCATTCAATGCACGGTACGACAGTACGTGGGCTGCCAATTTTCATACACCTTGCATGCTTACAATTTGAAATACTTTCCAACAAAATGTAGAATACTTAGTAACTGATAATTAATCAATCCGGTGTACATAAACATAGATGACAAACCTAAGCGATTCAACGTGTAATCTCCAAATACTGACCTTTTGCTTTAAGTACAACTCGTTGCTACCTGTCTTTATCTCGATGGAAAAATAATGGGATAGAGTCAAGTCTTGTGTCGACTAAAGCATAGCATTGAGATAGTATTCTGTACCAAAAAGTTTTTTTTTATTGTTCTTGTTTTATTTACAAACAGATTGTTCTGCTTATATAACTAGACCGCGCTGAAACTAACCATTTAAGATACTCTCTACACTAACTAGCGCACGCGCAGTCCGTCGTACACCCTGCCAATAATGCGTACGCCTTGACGTAAGTCTGAATTCTTATTTAGTTTATTACTTATGTTATTACGTAATTAGCTACCTAACCTTTACGTAAAAACTTAAGACAGAAGGACCCTTAAAGTAGGGACTGAATAAATTAACCGACTTGGTATTACATGGATCTCACAACTTTTTACGGTAGAAGAACTGAGTTGCGTTGCGAGACTTGGCTTTTTTTACAAGTTATGTTTTTGATGGCATATTTTTGTCTCACACTATCACACTAAGTGCATACTGACGCAGTGCGTACTGGCCTTTAGATACAAAGTCAATACAAAGTGGCGGTAATATCATCACAATCTCTTTGATAACATTGTAGAATAGATCGATACTGATAAAGATAACTAAGTGATTTTACAGCAAATATAATAATATACACATCGTTTACAATATGATTAGATTGTTTCTGTCACGTATGTAATTATTATTGCTAGGGAAAAACTATTTTTTAAATCACGCGTCTTATTAATGCCTTATTTAATGCTTTAAAATTAATATCAAAGTCTATAGCTTCGTCTTTCAGCTAAGCATATTTAAATTGATCAATCTGTATTTGACAACAGATATTTCTCTATACTTAAGCGGTGATGGGCATGCATCTTTTTACGTATACTGTAAAGTGGTTTCTAATTTATTGTCTGTGGATTTCTTCTCATGTAATTTGTTTGGGATAAAGCGTAATATTCAACCGACACAAAAATGGACGCGTATTTTGTCCTTTATATATATTAACCGCGCATATCTATTTACCTGGCGATCTGATTTGGTTTTTTTTTTATTGTAGTATAGTATTGCGTATAGTATTTATGTAGGTAGAACTAAAAGTTCCTTCCTTTTCAATTGACTGACAGACGTATTTATTTATTTAATGCAACAGCGTTAACAATTCTCATTTTTATTATTACTACAATTATTAGTAGTATCTTCTAGTAACTACAATTAGTATGTAGTACCTGTAGGAAGTACTTAAGCATACTTAGTATGTAAGTAATAAAACTGTTATTTTATATGACGTGAAAAGGTGTAAACGACTATTATTGACTTTTTGGTCTATTCTCTACAGTCTAAAAAAGTTGGTCGGTATTTATGCAGGATTAATGGTTCCTTCATAAAACTTAAGAAACGAATACGAAGAGTATTCGTTATAATTATTCGTCTGTTGATTTTTCGATTGATCGAAATATTGTCGGTTTTCTTTTTAGTTTTTTAAAACGTAATTATGTACCTCAGTCCCTCCTAGCGGCAGCTCCACGAACTCAGGCTGTATCGTCGTGGAGTGTATGCCTTCATTGTGAAAGAATTCCTTCACCTTTTCAGCTATCTTCATATACTCCGATAGGTTTCTACACCTGAAACAAAATATTAATTTAAATTAGTAATATGAAACCGGTTGGCTGTCGAGATAACTCGACTTGCAATACGAAGGTCGTGTATTCGAATCCCGGCAGTGTATCAATGTATTTTTCTGTTCGAAAAAATTATAAGCGTTTTAACCCGTGCTCAAAACGGTGAAGGAAAACATCCCGAGGGAACCAGTCACAGTACTTATGGTTACGGGTTTGCAACCTGTCACGTATGGAATGCTAACTACTGTGACATGTGGGCATGTGCCAAATGTAATGTTTGGACATGCCTCTTAAAAAATACATTTAGTGTTTCCAGACTCCCACGTGGTTTAGATTTAGACTAACTGCCTGATGATATTTTTATGATAGTTACAAATCAGAAGAAATTTAGTCCAGAGTATAAATATACCAAACAACACACGAAAGTATTAAAAATGATTTTTTTTACCGATTTAACTATTTTTACTGATTTATCTATAGCAAATACTGACTGCAGAATGTGGGTATGAGCCAAATGTAATGTTTGCACGTGGCTCTGACTACTCCGTTTAGGAACCGAGCGCTTTGAGATCCATGTTTACCGTACTGTGGTGATTACAGTCGTGAACCTATTTATTATTTTTGTGATACAACTTTGTTTTTTAAAGGCTTGATTATTACATATAGTAAGTCCCATATAGTAAGTACCTACATATATTGTTCTTCAGTTCAGGTATAATCTATTGTCACATATATTTCAGTTCTTACTTCGTATTGTTATTGCGAATGCGTTTCAAATGAAATATTATGATAATATATGGACAATGCTCTCACACTCATGTTAAACAAAGGTTCAATTATCTGCAATTGTTATTACAACTGTCGGTATTGATGTACGATCGGTGAAGATATTATAATTATGGAAAACGGGTGTTATGGCTAATTTTCTATGAATTTGTTGGAAAACTTGGAAATGAGTCAAAAAGAAGAGGTTTTCAATTTGACGTATATATATATATATATATTTTTCTGTTTTATTTATTATGTATAATCGCGCTTCTCTTTTATCTGGTGATCCGATTTGAATAAGTATATTATTTTCTATTGTGTATGTAGCGAATACAAATTGTATTGATGTAGAACTAATAGTTCCGTTATACAACTTAAAAAACCGCTCAAGTGCGAGTCGGACTAGCGCACGAAGGGTTCCGTACCATTATCTATAAAAACGCCAAAAAACATGTTTGTTGTATGGGAACCCCCTTAAATATTTATTTTATTCTGTTTTTAGTATTTGTTGTTAAAACAGCAACAGAAATACGTAATCTGTGAAAATTTCAACTGTCTAGCTATCACGGTTCATGAGATACAGCCCTGTGACAGACAGCCGGACAGACGGACAGAGAAGTCTTAGTAATAGGGTCCCGTTTTTACCCTTTGGGTACGGAACCCTAAAAACGAATGTCTTCTGACTCTTCGATTGGTCGAAACATTTTCATTTTTCGTTTTAGTTGTTAAAACGTTTTCTTTGATGATATTAGCCACTCAACTTGCTTCTGTTTGTATTGTGCGACCCCTTTTCGCAGTTCCCATCATTGTTACCTCGTTTCAAAGTTCACCGATTCGACTGGGCTGAATCGAAATCATTGTTGTACAAAACGAAATTGCTTTGTGTGATCTTTTCTAAAGATGCTGGAATCCGTTACTCATGCGGAAAAAGAGGTGTACATTAGTTCAATGACACGAGTTCGGGATACGAAACAAAGAGGAACACTGGAACCGTGCCAAAAGCAGTGTATTCATGAGACGATACGAAAACTAAAGATATAAAACATTATTTTAGAATACTGTTATAAAGAGGTAACATTTTAATTTTTGTTTGTAATTAATAAACTAAAAATCTATTAGACCAATTTCAAAAATTCTTTCACTATCAAAAGCTTCATTATCAGCGAGCAACAAAGGTTATATTTTATTTAAAAAAAAAAAAAAGAGAACTCCATTAAAATTGCAATAATATATGGTATATACACATTGTTTACTATACTCTTTATTATTACACCCGTGCGAAGCCGGGGCGGACTGCTAGTTTTAGAATATAGACGAAACATTTTCGAGAAATAGCGGAATATTGTATTTTTGTTGCGGCAATTCACTATATTGTAATGTGTATTCAACAAAATGCGTTCGTGACGTGCTTCTAGATAAAATTACAGCCTGACTTCTGAAAATCTACACAACCTCATATGATAATTTGATTATGTAATCAGGAAAATTAAAATAACATTTATTAATTTTCATGTTTGAGCCTTCACTTTGTTTGATCGGCAGTACGCTACTATACATTTAAGGAAAGGATCATCGAAAATTATAGGCACCAAGCCTGATTCGTCTCGGCTAGGTCGCGTGGAACAGGCGTAGCTTCACCTAGCTCCTAAGAAGTGTTAAAGTGATCTTTTTAACTTTGACTCTAACTAACGCTAAGTACGAGAGTACCTATAAGGTATAGTGCAAAATGAAAAGGTGTGAAAAACACCCGGAAAGTAGATAAATTAAGTGAAAATAAATTCAAAGACTCATTGGAATGTGCGTAAGTATATATAGCCACAACAACCGCTTACAGATAAACATTTGTGTCGATAGGCTCGCAATTAATGCCTATTGATACCGATAAGATTTCTAGTGCAAAATTATGCTCTTATAAAAAATAAATAGGTTCTCGACTGCGATCCCCAAGTACGGTAGACATCCTCTCAGTTCCTCGAAGATGTCTCTCGCACGTTCAAACCTAACTTATAGGATATTCCCACACTTAGTAGTTAGCATTCCACACATGAAAGTTACACACGTTTATTAGAATACTAACCGGTTTCTTCAGGATGTTTTTCTTTACTATTTTGAGCACGCGTTAAGCACAAACATTTTTAGTTTGAATTGATATATTCGTTGAGCCCTTTTCAAAGATTCTAGCCTACGACATACGAATTGAAAGTCAAGGTATCTCCCCCTTGGGCTTAGAAGACCTAGATTCTAAACTAGACGAACTAAAATTAGGAACGGGACATCAGAATTTAAAGATCAGTACAATTTTGAGTATTATAAAATTTATTTTGAAAATATATAGTATATTGACTTACTATAATATATAATTTATTGACTTTTTCATCTCAGATCTGCGTTATGACCGTTATCTAAGTTAAGGTTATAGTTTCCGGCTGTTTTGATACAGTTTCCCTATTCTGAATTGTAAATTATAGCTATTGAGGTCAATTCACAATGTCAACCATGGTGTCAATGTCGACGTGCCAGATCGGACGTGTAGAGGTCATCTATGACATTTTATGACCGGTACACAGTTAGATACGTCAAACTTATAACACCCCTCTTTATGCGTCGGGATTAAAAATGATGATGCATATGGTTCTCTATCTGAACAGTTTCAGTTGTCACTTACCTAATATGCGCACTGGCAATGATCCTGTCGCCAGCCAATTGCCACACATGGAACTCATGGACGGCTAGCACGCCATCGACTTT
Source organism: Hydriomena furcata (assembly GCA_912999785.1). Taxonomy (NCBI): domain Eukaryota; kingdom Metazoa; phylum Arthropoda; class Insecta; order Lepidoptera; family Geometridae; genus Hydriomena; species Hydriomena furcata. The sequence continues at coordinate 11,004,048 of OU538828.1, read as the reverse complement.
TTCTAATAGCCTTCTTTGTATCGCATCCACCTGAACAAATACACGCAAATCAACATTAGCTTGGTTATCGCGCCGCAAACTAGCGAACTCTTACAATGGCTGGCATGATGCGTTATGAAGGTTATCGATGCGAATCTAGCATCCCTTTTGAGTATAACATTTGTGTGATGATCATAGGTGTTTGTTCTGTGTCTTGATAAGTATCGTTGGATAGATATAAGATAGATGGATAGATATACAATAGGGATGTATTTATAACAAAAATGTAAGTATTATATCAGTCACCTGGTTACCATAGTACAAGCATTGCTTAATTTGGGGCTAGATGGCGTTGTGTGCTGTATCCATCAAGATAAATGAAATAATTTAATGCGGTAAGTGTTTTGATAGTTACACATTATAAATTTTATAGTTGAAGCCGATTATGATCACCGCTTCAGATAGCTTGTGCAGTGCATGTGCACCAATGGATGTTTCTATTCGCGTAACACGTGCTCAAAACGATGGAACGACAACATCGTAAGGAAAGCAGTATAGTATTATTTGAGTGGCGTTGGTTGGCTTACAACCCGTCACTTGTGGAATAGCTATACAGTAAAAGGTGTGCCAAATATGATGTTTGAACGTGGTGACCTTCCCTAGACATCTTCAAAGATCTAAACGCCTGGAGATCTGAGAGGATGTCTAACATGTTTGGGAGTTACCATTCGTGACTGTGAGCCGTAATATACAATTGCTTCAAATTGCCTTAAATTCATCCCAGTTTTAATGTATAATTGCATTTGTATAACAATTTTCTTATGTATTTTTATAGATCTGCACATTTGACACGCGACGTATTATGTGCGGGTTCAAAACACACATCATATTATTTACTTACATATATTAAATTAACTAATTTATAATATATACGTACTTATTGATGGTATATAAATAATATAAGGTTATTAAACTGGATTTTAGATGCTAACAGCTTTGTTAATAATGGAAAAATATGGTGATGTTTACATAATTATTCTGAGGCTACTAAACTAATCATTATGCTAGGTTTTTCCCATGACCACAGTAGTACCTAAGACATTTGAAATAACATACAAAATCGTAAACAAATCGTATCGAAGCTTTCCTTGCTAAGTTATTATTGACTGATTACTACCCGCGCGACTTCGTCCCATTTCAAAACCTGCTTGGCACACAATCGTTCTTATAGAGAGATTATTTTATGTAATCTAAATAACATGTTGCGTTTCTAAATTACATTCTATATCTAAATTTTCATGAAAAATATACGTATAGATTGACATATAGATTGATAATGACCTGGATAGAAATATTCTTATTCTTTTCGTGTAGATGCTTCATATTATTTTTTGTTTTTAATAAGATAGAAATATAATATACTTATTAGCAGAACAAAGCCGGGGGCGGATGCTAGATTATTCCAATTTTATAGTCTACTAAGTAGACTATCAAATAAAAGTAGATAATACTTACTCAACTTGGTCTACACAGTGACTAACAGTAGAATGCTCAAGGCAGTTGATGAAGGAAATCTTAAAAATATCCTGCACAAACTCGTAGACGATATCCGGTACTCCAATCTCATCAAGTCATCAGCTAAGTTTATGTCGATGATGAATATACTTTCGTAATAATCTCACCTGTATATGCGTAGGCACGGTTTGAAGTAGAATAAGCGAGGATTCTCTAAGCAGCGGCCACACTGAGGCCAGGATTAGAATGACTAGCACTATACTCAGGGCTGGGTCGATGTAGTACTTGTATTCCCATTCGGTGAGCCAGACTATCAACGCTGAACCGACTACTATTAATGAACCTGAAACAATTATTATAATAATTAGTACTATAACAGATTACTAAAAAATCCTATAAATATTATAAGTGTGAATTTTTGTTATTCAAGCATGTCTGTAACGGCTGAACCGATTTAGATTCTTAGAATAGAAGTCGTTGACTTGAAAAATCATAAAGACCACTTTTTTACACGCGAACGAAGTTTACAATGTTTAAATTCCAGTACGGAATAAAAGTATTCAAGTAGTATATTGATTATTTAATAAAAGTATAGGTTTTATGGTAAATCAGGTCAACAACTATGTCCATTATAAATTTAATTAAATCGACTAAGCTCTTGTAACGATTGAAACAAACATATTTACAAACTCCTGCAGTTATACTCGTAATATCAGTAGAATAGATAATTACAACACAGAAGCTACAATCAACTTTGGCGACCGAGTCATCAATAACCTTGACGGTGGAATACATAGATAAACAGAAACGATCAATGCAATAATAATTGATCAACGAACTGATGATAATTGATAAGATTCCTGTAAAATGTGGCGCAAGGTCGCGACTGTTGTGTTTTTCACGAAAATAATGTCAATGACAACGTGAGATTACCATGCTTGTATCTAAATACTTGATATGAGAAGTGGGAACGGCTGGTATGTACCTACATTATAAAACACTGGAATATACTGTCGATGTATGAGTATGAGTACTGTATGATGTCAATGATTCTTTAGCTAGATAAATCGAAACATTGCCGGTACTATATTCTTGCTACTTCTACTTCATCGATAGTATATTTTTATGTGAGAAATTCCCGTGTTTTCGTGTGTTTTGTAGTATCGCTCGCGAAAGTTTTGAAAGTGAGGTAGGTATGTACCACTCACCCTTATGAAGACTCGAAAAGAGCAAAATAATAGACATTCAACAGGCTTTATACTGTAATCTCCTGATAGTTACTCGTATTCAGTTCCATAATAATATATAAGGAAACTACACTCCAAAGGTTGGTAACTTCATCGCTTCATAAACGTGAAAGTTCACAATATGTCCAGTCCATTTAAAGGTTGTTTGGAAGAGATCGCTCCCAGCGATAAAACCGCCCATTGAACTTCGATATTAGATCGTTCGTGTTACTTTTCTTATGTTATTGGTATGTAGTGTGCAATAAAGTGTTTTCTATCTATCTATAGTTTATTTACAATTTCAAAATACTGGTTTGAAAATATTGAATCACACTTAAATTCACCTTCGTGTACGCATAAGACTTACTAGACTAGAAATACGGTTCAACTGTAACTGATTATTGAAGTATTTATAAAATATTTGTTTGTAAGATCATATTTTTGCAAAAAGAAATACTTGTTTTTCCTTCGAAATGCTCTTGCTCTAGTTTACCACACGTCAATAAATCACATACAAATATAGACGCTACCGGTGTATGTAACAATGATAATTTTCGAATGTCTCCAATTTTACATTTGGGTTATCTTCGTGTACACGGCAAAACATTTTTATTTTATCTGAATACAGTGCTTATAGAAAGTAATGTTTTTTTTATAAAATGTTAACGTATAATAGGATTTAGGTCAGTGCCAAAGACAATTAAAGCCCCGGGAGAATTACCATTCGTTATTCAGTAGCTAATCGTACTTAGGATGTTCGTGCACATACGCAAACCCTCGTATTCAAGAACGACACTATGAGAACACGTGTTCAACAGTGGACGAAATATTTTTTCATAAACATCACTTTATGTGTTGAGCGGCACTATGGCGCACGCTACCGTGTGCGTTTAGAGCTCAACTTTGGCTAGAGGCAAACGACAATGTGCCTCTAGTCACACTATGCAGTGTCGCACAACACATAAAGTGATTTTTATGAAAAAAGATTTCGTCCACTGTGGGTGCGTGTTCTCATAGTGTCATTCTTGAATACGAGGGTAAGACTAGTCATTGGCTTGAATTTGCTATTGGTTTTCTTCGTTTCCTTCAGACAATAGATTGGTCCTTAGGCCTAGAAGTGAGTATAGGTATAGATAAAGTTGAGCTCCGTGCCCGGCAGTAGACAGATTAGAGCAATAAAGCTTTCTCTTCTTACGTCTCAAAAGGACTTTTACAGAAACAGAAATTATATTCCTATTGTCCTTATTAAATTGTGATCAATAATCGTTAGTATCATGTGAACCGAAGCACGTACATTTAGACAAATAAAAACGTGGTAGGAATTGGCATAGCGTGCAGAATTACCCGATCAATATAATTTGTATTACTGTGTACATTGTTAATGATAATTGCACCAATAAATAATAGTACAATGATATACACAATTTGCGTTATCAGCAGTTGGCTAAATAGTTATTTATGATGTACTTTTGAAAATACAATGTTTACAAAACTAGATATATACAACACACAAGGGAAGGCGATGACTTTTTACACATTTTTAAACAAGTTTGGAAAATTGATTGTTATTAATGTCATTGATACGATGGGTACAACTGTATTTGTTAAGTCTAGATCCGTTGTTTTCATCAATGGAAATAATTTGAAATATAAGCATAGCATCATCATCACTGCTGAACATAGGCCTCTCCCAAAAACCAGAGGGACCGTTAGTGGGTATGCGGCTCCAGCTCGCTTCCACCTTCATCAAGTCGTATTTCCATTTAGTGTGAGGCCGTCCTATTTCTGAAGGACGGGATGTCTTATTCAGCAAATTGGTAGAAATTGGCGGTTAATTTGAGCCTTTATTTATTTAGCCTGTGATGGGTCACGAATCCAAATAAGTGTACTTTCTAGTTACTATTTTAGCTAAAAACGTTGACCCGATCAAAGTACACTATGACAAAGTGAATTTGACGCATTTTTGATCGCGGTCAACTCAAAGCGCACTTGGACGACGGCGTCCAATCAAAGTGGACTTGTGCTGCGTTCGACTTTTTATATCAAGTTGTTAGATACTAAAACAAAATAGCGTCAAGTGTACAAATTGTATATTGCAAGGTGCCAATGCACATAAATTAATGCATTAATAAATATTAATTATATAGACCGTGTTGTCTCTTTCGGTCTAATAGCAGAAGTAGGTAAGGCGTTTTTTGAATGTCATGACAATAAATTAGTGCCGATTGACCGAGTAATTTCCTCGTCGATAGACATCGAAAGTAGCAAGTCAATGTCAAGGTGTTCAGCAAGTTTCAAGGTTCATTTACAATGAAAGCATATTAGCGAATTTGACAGGCAGTTCAGAGGTTGTGTGCGCGCTTAAGCAATAATTCACATTGCGCTTTTATACAGACGTATTTTTAAGATGATAGCTGAGTAGTAGGTCCCCTATTTTCAATCCGAAGGATGTGGGTTCGAATCCCAATAGCACATAAATGATTTTTTCTATTCTAAAAATGTATAACTAAGCAACAGGTGCTCAATACAATACACACAAAAAGGTGATTGAAAACTTCATGTGTAGACATTTTCAAGGATCTGAGCTCCAGAGGATGTGTACCGTACTTGGGAATTACAGTCATGGTCATATTCAATTTTAGAGTTGGTCAAAAAACTCTCCGGAATGCATCAAGGCCCGATAGCGTCTTATTTATTTTTCAAGGTGCGGGTTTCGGTCGCCCGCTACGGCAGTGACGAGCTCTTTCCTCTTAAGAAGGATGCCCATTGTTTGTTTTTTCAGTTCCAAGATCATTTGGTAAACCTTCAGATTTATTAGCCAATTATATCTAAAATTTGCTGTCAGAGACAATTTAAGAAAATACGCTTTGAGTTGTAATTTTGTGTAAGAACACAACTTTCGATCATAATGAATGATGACTGACATTTTCCACAGTTTTGCATATATACTACGTGCCACTGGCGAATACCAACAAGATGAGCTCTATGCATCACGAACTAATAGGAAACGTAGAAGGTATGAACTTGAAATGATAGCATATAACGCAGTTTTCTTCACGCGGGGGCGTCGTTGGCATGAATCAAAATAAAGAACTTACCTAAAGCATCAGACAACACGTGCAGAAAAACTCCCTTCATGTTCATATGACCAGCATCGTTCGACGAACGACAGGGCTGCTTGTTCTTCGGCACCTTGTTCAATTTCGGTTTCAGGACCATTTCGTCCGTCTCTTCGGTATCTGTGGCGTTATGGCCCAGCGCCATTTCGGCGTTACTATTGACTATTTCGGTTAGGTGGCGGACGTTAGATGGCGGTGGTACCCCGCCATGAGAATGACCATGACCCCCTCCGTGATCTGAAACAAAGTTATTTGTAAGGCATATTTAGATCGACCTACGTTTATGAAAGGTTGTCCTAAATAATATAATAAACGACCTCTGCACACAGCTCTGAGGCTGAAACGAATCAATTTCGCGCGTATTCTTATGCAAATACTAAGAACGTACGAGTATTTAAAAGTAGAAGTATTCCATACGAATATATTTCATTTTACTATGGGGTCATGACCAACAGAGCAGTTCAAGATTCTCTACATTGAAAAATAAATGAATCAAACGAGAACACGAAGAGTTTTTTGATGCAGGCAAATGATTTCGAAGAAGCAGAACGATTTTCGTACACATTACTGATCCATTGTTCGATAATTGTTGGCATTTATTCATAAACTTATGGAAGTTCTATGTCTTTCAAATCAAGAACAGAATAAATAATTATTTATACTTCACGTCACAAACAGTATTTTACAGAGGTAGTAGCTAAAATACAGTCACCGTATATGAAGAAACACTATACTCGTAACTCGGCAGCATACGGTTCACCGATTATTCAGTCCGCGAAGTATTGTAATTGTATGTAATGTAGTATTTTAATGTAGTCGACTAAAGCTTACGTTTTAAAACTTCATCAAGTAGAACGGAAAACCTAATCAAAGTAATATTTCGTAATTAGTATTGTGAATATTCCTTTTATAAGTTCTGAGAAGGGTTTAGTTACATTTATCTGTACGCATAAACCTAAAAGTAATAAGACAGATTTCGTTACGGTTTTCACGAAAGAGTAGGCTGATTCTCGAGGATTATAGCCGGATGAGTCAGTTAATATATATATAAATCACCATGTGTCTTAAAAGGACGGAAAACACAACAATAACTAAGTAAAGGAAATCCGACAATAGATAAATTGCACTTCAGATAACAATTGGAACACTACTATAATTGACCGAATTCCAAACACAAATTGAACCGAGAATCAAAAATATTATGTTTCGATAGATTTACAAACTACAAATCTGATTCAGTTGAGTTGGTGTATTCACTGTGGGGCATAAGTATCATGTGATGAAGTTACAAATGCGTGCGATAATGGATAAGTACCGCACTTAGAGTACTTGTAAGAACGGGAAGTCGAGTGACGTCATTCTTACAAGCCTCGCGTGAAATTCCAACACGAAATGCACAAGCTTTATTATGGCGAGATTCACCCGAGAGAGCTACTTTAGAAAATGGTTTTGCTATTTTAGGCGCATCTGCGCCAAACTTTAAGTTAATGCATATCTCTGGGATGCACTTAGAGGTGAAGTTTAAAATATTATACAAATTGACATAGCTAAGTAAGCATAATCTCTTTGTTTACAAATCTATTATATTTTTCTGTTTTCCTCAATATTATCAGTCTCTTTCTAGCAGTAGGTATGTAATGATTTTGACATCATTTAGTGATGGAGTTTTTTGCCGGCATCGGCAGAGGGATTAGACGGATTAAGGTTAATCTTTGATTGATCCATTTTTCAATCGTTTTTGTTCACAGACGAACCAGATATTGTTAAATGAAACTATGTCACTATTTTAACAGTAAATAGTTTACAATGTAGATACACAGCGATCTAAAAATTTTAAAAAGTGGGAAATCCCCATTCCAGTCATGACTCAGGTTTGAACGAAGAAATGGCTTAAAAAAAACGGCAAAAAAAAACATGTTTGTTGTATGGGAGACCCCCTTAAATATTTATTTTATTCTGTTTTTAGTATTTGTTGTTAGAGCAGCCACAGAAATACATAATCTGTGAAAATTTAAACAGTCTAGCTATCACGGTTCATGAGATACAGCCCTGTGACAGACAGACGGACAGACAGACAGACAGACGGACAGCGAAGTCTTAGTAATAGGGTTCCGTTTTTACCCTTTGGGTACGGAACCCTAACAAGGTTCGATGAACACAATATATTTGGCAGTTATAACAGCCTCGATATTTAATAGATCGTTTAAGCTGCTCAAGTAACAAGCCTACGAAATAATACATTGCCATCGAACTGAAGAGTTCTTATGGACTAAAATTGCGCCCACTTCCATCGCACATACACATGGATATATTGCACACATAAACTTAGCGTATGTGTGATGGCTTATCATTTGCCGTCTAGACGCGAACGATGCAGTAAGATCAAACTGCTCAGCCTAAAATTGCAATAACAAATAATAGTCCTAAAACACCTAAAACGACTTACCATGGAATAGGAACAAGCCGACGATATTGAGCAGTAGACCGAGCGTACCGACAGCGACCAGCAACTTCGCATCGTGTATTTTCTCCACTTCAATGAACCTCTTTACAGCCTCCACTGATATACTAAAGCATAGTGCTACTAGGAAAACAGCATTAACTAGCGCTCCCAGAACTTCTGCGCGCGCCCATCCGAATGTATTCTTTGACCATTTCTTTGGTGACATCTGTGGACAAAAATTACGATAAAAACTAAATAAAACCGGACAAGTGCGAGTCGGACTCGCGCACGAAGGGTTCCGTACCATTATCTATAAAAAACGGCAAAAAAAAAAAAAAAAAAACATTTGTTGTAAAAAAAAAAATAGTTGTAGCGGCAACAGAAATACATCATCTGTAAAAAAAATAACTGTCTAGCTATGATATACACAGTATACAGTCCTGTGCCAGACAGACGGACAGCGGAGTCTTAGTAATAGAGTCCCGTGTTTACCCTTTGAAACCCTAAAAAACTTCAGTTTCTAGGACCAATGGTTTAATCAGTTTCATAAGAGTTTTAAATATTTGGATTACGAGTCGGTGCTATTATAATTGCAAAATATAATGTTGGTTTGTTCTTCTTTCACGCAGAAACAGAACAACGTATCGACAGGTACCTATTACTTTTATTTATCAATACGAGGCAAATACTTCTAAGTAAATTCGAAGGTCAACTTGTTTCTGACTTCCTGAGTCATAGACCTTCGTATTTTCTAGTTAATATATTTGGACTTACCTCTACAGACCCGTTACCTACTTTAATGTAGTTAGATAAGTGGAAATCCTGCGACTTCATTCGCGTGGATTTTCGTATAAACTTTGATGTATTATTACTATCCTTAAATGGTTATTTTTAGGGATAAAAACATAATGTTTCAATCCTGTGGGGCTATTTTGTAAAAACATGATTTTATATAAAATATATCTAAATGTCTTAAATGTTTTATTATGCCATATTATTATGTGTTAAGCGATCGAGTAACAAACTAATATTTCGAGTTTCATTCAAATCCGTTCAGTCGTTTGGTAGTGATTAAGCCACAAACATCCGGTTTTATAATTCCTATTAGCAAGATTAGTGTGTATGTGAATGTGAGTGACGTGATTAAAACCATAATCATTGACGGCCATTAGTCATCATTGCAGTAATGGGGATTCCTATATGGTGCTACTGACTCGTAATATCTTTGGTATTTAATTAAATGAATTTACAAGGAAATAATTGAGAAATATCTTATTCGAATAGTAGGTATTGTGGTGTATATAGTGTGTTGTAATAATAAGGCACATTGGTTTTCCGTTCTCGTGTTACAGGATAACAGAAATTCGAACAAAATGGTATTATAAAAACCGGCCAAGTACGAGTCGGACTCACGCACAAAGGGTTCCGTAAAAAACACGTTTGTTGTATGGGTGCCCCACATAAATATTTATTTTATTCTGGTTTTAGTATTTGTTCTTATAACAGCAACAGAAATACATAATCTGTGACAATTTCAACTGTCTAGCTATCACGGTTCTTGAGATACAGCCCTGTGACAGACAGACGGGCAGACGGACAGACGGGCAGACGGACAGATGGACAGCGAAGTCTTAGTAATAGGGTACCCTTTGGGTACGGAACCCTAAAAACTAGTTTTCATATAAATCCGACATTGCTTGGTGCGTCCTAGAGATAACCCTGATATTGAAGTTTGGTGCAGACGACTATTACTTCATAACCTTCGATCAACAATAGCAACTGTTGATCGAAGCTCATAACAATAGAAAAAAGTCGATAATGCAACGTTTCTTTCGTGCTTAATTTTGCGGTATGATTGATTTCTTTTACAGATTCGAAACGGAAGTTTCTATAAGGCCTCGTCTACCTACACTATATCTGATGACAATGCTTTATATTATAAACTAGCCGACCCGTGACAGACGTTGTCCTGTCAAATTTTAATTCCCGTTCCCGTTCCCGTTCCCGTTCCCGTTCCCGTTCCCGTTCCCGTTCCCGTTCCGGGATAAAAAGTATCCTATGTCCATCTCCTGGCTCTAAGCTACCTCCCTGCCAATTTTCAGCTAAATCGGTTCAGCCGTTCTTGAGTTATAAGTGGAGTAACTAACACGACTTTCTTTTATATATATAGATTACTAGCGACCCGCCCCGGCTTCGCACGGGTAGCATGTTATTATACATATAAACCTTCCTCCTGAATCACTCTATCTATTAAAAAAAATCGCATCAAAATCCGTTGTGTAGTTTTAAAGATATAAGCAAACATACATACATACATACAGACGCGGGAAGCGGAAAGCGACTTTGCTTTATACTATGTAGTGATAGTGATATTATAAAGCATTGTCATCAGATATAGTTATAAAGTTTATAATAATTATTGAAGTTTCACAATTTCTGCAAACTTCGATGAAAAATATATCTAGGTATCTATACTTTAACGGAAGATTGGACCAAAAACGCTAAAGGGCACGATACATACTAATTTTATTAGTACACTAGCGGCCCGTTCCGCTTCGTACAGGTGGACATTTTTTTTCTAGTAATAAATATAGCTTAGTATTACTTAGAGAGAATGTAGCATTCTAATGGTAAAATATTTTTTGAAATCGGTTCAGTACCTTTTGAGTTTATTGGATACAAACATACAAATCTTTCCTTTTTAAAATATTAGGTATAGATGGTGCACATGATAGGAATGCTGTCAGCACGAATAAGCATGAACTAAAATCATTTTTCTCAGAACACTGATGCGTTCTCGGAATCGTGGCTGGTGGAGTTTATAAAATGATATCCTAATATCCTTCCTAATAATATTATAAATGCGAAAGTTTGTGAAAAGACTGCTATGTTTGTTCCCTAATAAGAAATAAACGACAAAACGGATTAAGATGAAATTTGCTGAAGTGTGTAGATAAAAATTCAGAATAAATAAAGGGGGAACTTATAATCCGAAAACAACCCCTAAATGATAAAAAACGCAAAAAGGATGATTGGTATAGATGGCGTTGGCGTACAACAAATCTGAGGGTTATTCGCATTTCGTACACTCGACCTTTTAAAACGACATAAAAAATAATTTTGAAATCCCATACAACGATTCTCACTTCGTACACTCTTTCTATAAGGATCAAATTAGCATAGAAAAATTGAGAGTTAAGTACAGTGAATGATAAAAGTATCACAGACTAAACACATTTAGTTGTCATAGCAACGCAGTTTTGACTAATGAATAATACGCATTCTACCTGAATTTTGGTAGAATGTGTATCATTCATTATCACAAAAAAATTGACAGGACAACGTTTGTCACGGGTCGGCTAGTTGAGTGATAAAGTTTGCTGCGTGAAACATGATAAAGCAATCTATATAATAATAATAAGTATTGTATATCTACAGGAAAAGTTTAGATTTGGCTGTAACATATTTTAAGTTGAATGCTAACTACTGCGAAATGTTGGCATGTGTAATGTTTGGACGTGCCTCTGACAGTGCCGGATTAACCCAAGCAAATTAAGCAATTACTTAGGGCATCACGTCTTGGGGGGCACCAAAGACAGCAACAATAAATGGGGGCACCAGATTTACTGCTGAGCGGGGGGGAGGTGCTAGAACACCGCACCGGGCACATTGGCGTAGATTGCATAGGGCATCAAGCAGTCTTAATCCGTCACTGGCCTCTGACTAACTCCTTTAGACATCTTGAAGTATCTGAGCGCTTGGAGAGCTGAGAGGATGTCTACCGTACTTGGTGATTACTGATTACAGTCGTAAAGATATTTATTTGTTTTTATTTAATATTTTTTGTTATTTCTAATTTATGACGTCATATTTTTTAAGACCAATTTTTCAAGTACGCAACTTCGACTGTTTTGATGAATGTCTGCTTATTCTACTACTTTATTCAAGATGCACAACTGCGCATGCACACAGATTGAATAGTTAAACAACCTAACAAAATCAGCACAAAGGTAGACTTACTTTATTCAACTGATAAGAACACCTACAACAAAAGCCATTAAGTAAACAAGTAGATAAGTTTGTTTGATATAATGACTAATCCCGACAAAGGGGTTCAAGGATCCTGCAATTTATACCTAGACCAGGACTTGGATCCTGTTTACAATTACTGGGGGCTTATTTTGTATGTTTTGTATGCACCGAGAAGACCTATTTAGGCATAAGTACATAAACTGCATTGAAAGCCATAATATGATAATCATAGATTTTTACGTCACGAGCCAGCTGTAGGTAATTGTAAACAGGATCGAAACCGATAATCGATGGTTTAGGTAAAATTACAGGATTCATGATAAGTCAATATATCAAACAAACTTATATAGGTACTTGTTGGTTAGTAACCGTTACATAGGTAAGTACCGCGAGTGTAATAGTTATTTTATCTGTAAGTTTTAATTCTAAATCAAGTGTAGCGTGTGTTGCTTTTTGAATTTGTGCTGAAGCTCTTTAGTTATTTTTTTATTGTTGTACGTACTTGAGTAGTAGGTACTTTTAATTATTATTCTTGTTTGAGCCTTCACCTTGTTCGATTGGCACCACACTGGAGCTCTACATAGCATTAAGGAAAGGATCATAAAAAAAAAGGTAGACCCCAAGCCGTGTTTGTTGCCTGATTCTTCTAGGCTTGGTCGCGTGGAATCGGCGTAGCTTCACCTAGTTCCTAAGACGTTTCAAAGTGATCCTTGTGATTTTATTGAAATAAATGATTTTTGAATTTGAATTTGAATTTGAAGTGTAATTAAAAACTTTTACAAACCGGATTATGCCACGAGCCGTACGCTTCATTATATTTTAGCCCCATTACGGCCCACCAACATCCCATTACCGAGCGTAAACCACACATTACGGACGGCGTTGACGAACGCTCTAATGTCAACAACCTATTAGCGCCACCCCGTTCCGATCTTCAGGGTATGGATGCCGGTGAAGTTATAGGCACATGAGGATTACCACCTGTATGCCTCAAATTGTCGAACGCAAGGCAGTGCTCTGCAGAGCGCGATTTGTGTATTCGAGATCTACGAGTAAGTGTTTTGTAAAAACTAACTAATAAAGGCGCATTTATGGACTAACCCTGCTTTAGGAATTGTTGTGCTAGTCGATTTTAGGATACATAAATAGGCATTTCTGGATCGTCCAGAAATCCCAATTAAACACCTAATGAACCGTCAGTCAGAGGGGATTTTTGGACTGTTTGACCAAAAATGCCCATTGGGTGGGACAGTCAGTGGGGAATGGGGATATCAATTGTCGGACGACAACACCCCATAACGGCCAGTCAACGTACGATAGCTGGATGTCAACACACCACTGCCAGACAACAATGTAGGTAGGTACTATTCGAGTTTGTCAACACTACATTGCAGGTCATCTAACAAAACCCCGTTGCGAAATGTAAGCTCAGCTTACTACATATAATAAGATATATTATATATGTATATATGTCTAAGGAGTATATAATATCACTATCTTTTATCCGCATATTCAGGAAATCATTATTTGACGACTTTATCGTAAACATGAAAATACCGGATAATTAAAAGAAAATTTTGAGAAAAAAGTAGCCCATTTCCATCCCAAGACTTTGGACTATCTCTATATAAAATTTCATCACAATCGGCCCAGCGGTTTAACGCCGGTGATAACGCCACATACAGATAGGCAGAGGTTCTCGCATTTATAATATTATGTATAGATGTATGTATATTATGTTTAAAGAGTATTAATATCATTCCTATTCTTATAGTACTTACTTTGACTGATAAGAATGCAATCACAAGTGCTGCAACATCGCTCAGCATGTGAAACGAGTCCGCCACAAGAGCCATGGAGTTGGTGATGTAGCCCACAATCAGTTCTACAAAGAAGAAGCCACCGGTCAGCCATAGCATGGAGAGCAGCCGGCATTTCTTCCCTGTATAGCGCCCCATGGTTTCTGTTGGAAACAAAAAAAAGGTTGGTAGTCAGGTCAGGTAGTACAGGTAGGTATACAAGGGTTATTATCTTAATATATATAAACTAGCGACCCGCCCCGGCTTCGCACGGGTAGCATGTTATTATACATATAAACCTTCCTCCTGAATCACTCTATCTATTAAAAAAAACCGCATCAAAATCCGTTGTGTAGTTTTAAAGATATAAGCAAACATACATACATACATACATACAGACGCGGGAAGCGGAAAGCGACTTTGCTTTATACTATGTAGGTAGTGATTACGCGTCACGTTCTTTGTCCGCGATGGACACCTAAACTACTTAACCAATTTTAATCAAACTTTGCACACCGTGTGCAGTTTGATCCAACTTGAAAGATAGGATAGCTTATATCTCAATTTATAGTTGCAATATTATTTTATTGCAAACTGTTGATACAGCAAGGCATGGCTGGGTCTGCTAGTTATTATTATTTTTTCTAAATTATTACTTCTCGGAATATGAAATTTCGGTATAAATGAAGCTAACGGGCCAAGTATTATTATAAGACTGTAGTGTCCCACTGCAGGGCAAAGGCTTGCCATCCTTCTCTCCATTCAATTATTTATTATTAATTTATTATTAATTTATCATGTATTTGTGCAGCAAAGATTGAATTTCATAAATGGTAATTTGAATTTTTGAATGTGTCCGTGTTTGTGATGGGTGTCTGATCATCAGTTTTCTAATCTTAGTATCTAGGAAATAGAAAATATATACATATATATTGAATACATATATAATTTTTAAACATAACGGGGTTACTGGATAATAGCTTTGACTCATTCCACACCCACGCTCATACACGTATTTAGTACTCGGGCAGATTAGGGAAATGATAAATGGGACAAACATTTTCATCAGAATACAAACTCTTTGTTACTGCTTTAGACACACAGCATGTGATATGCTCTGAAAACATCTAAATGTATAATCTAGGTGAAAACTCTTTTATCATAAACTCTTTATTATTTTATTACCATGTTTTTATTTGTTTTTTTTTTTATAAGCCGTGTTGGCCGAGTGGGATGTACCTCGACTTCCAATCTGAAGGTCGTGGGTTCGAATCCCGGCGTGCATCAATGAATTTTTCTGTTCGAAAATTTATATACGCATCAAAAACACGTGCTTACAACGGTGAAGGAAAACATCGTGAGGAAACCAGTTAATGTTCTTATAGGAGGCGATGGGCTTGCAACCTGTCACGTATGGAATGCTAACTACTGCAAAATGTGGGCATGTGCCAAATATAATGTTTGGACGTGCCTCTGACTAACCCCACTTGACATCGTCATAGGATCTAAGCGTCTGAAGATCTGAGAGGATGTCTACCGTACTTGGGGATTACAGTTGTGATCCTATTTATTATTTTATTTTATGTTTTTATTAAATCTTTTTATCAACTTTCTTGTATGTCTAGGTGGAATTTCATAATTGTTTTTAAAACTAACTTCCTGATGAGCTACTTGAAATTTGGACCATAGCTCAGAAGTGGATGACAACGGATGAAAATGAAGAAATGAAAAAAAAAACAAAAATATTTGATTTTTTTAAATACAGTGGACCTCCTGTAATCCGACAAACATTATGCAGGGCAGTGTCGGACTATCGAATTTGTAGGATTATAGAGCACTGCCTAAGACCCCCTATAGTCCGGATTTTTTTACAAAAGAGTACCTTGTAATCCGACAAATTACATATCCAGTGATAAGATTCTTTATGTTATAATTAAACAAAGTCATGTCGGATTACAGGGGGCGCCGGATTAGACAGGGGCCGGATTATCGGGGGTCCACTGTAATCAAATATGAAAATATGCTTTGTGACTCTATGAGAATAAGTGTGACTGTTAAAGGAATCAGCAGCAGACCTTAAACCCTTAAATGACACGAAAATGGGAAATTCACAATGCTGGCTTCAACTAATCACATTGTTAGTTTACAAGTATTAGTTAGAATACAAGCTTTGTTCATGATACAATGATGTTGTTATCCTAGAGAATGGCTGTCTGCCAATGTGTTGTTGTTCTTCTTTATTAGAAATAGTCTATTTATTTTATAGTGTCCTAAAAAGTTAGTGTCAAGCATAAGTAGCGAACCTATCTGTAGAGGTACCAAAACCAACCCCATTATAAAAAAGGCCAATAGGTAGACTTTTTATCTTCAAAATAAGTTATAAGAAACATTCAGAATAAATCATTCTTTATTATTTTATAAACACAATGACACCTCTGTACACAATTTTTGGGACTCTTGAATTTTGCATGCTCTAAGGTTATATGTACTTACATATCTTAGCGATTTTACATTTTCTGATGGTAAAAATAAATAATCACAGAGAGGTTAACGTTAAGGTACCTATCTATACTAAGGTTCCAATTTGGTATACTTCGTTTATGAATAATGTAGGTACGTATTTGTAGTTCTTAGGTTTGAATACACTCACATTGCATGTTTGCAATAATTACACTTACATGTCGATTTATTTCCAATAAAACAGCACTCTTTCGTCAGCAAATGCTATTCATTAGGTCTTCCGTGTGTCAGCAAGTTCGCGATTCATGCACACTCATTTCACAACAATAGATCCTACAATATCGATTCAATTAAAACCATGCACAAACACAGAATAAACGATTAGTTGTTAGGGTAAACATTTAGCACTGGCACGTTTTATGAGAACAAATCAACAGAAAATATTGTAACAAAGCCAATGGATTAGAAATTCTTGATAATTATAATAAAGGCTTGTACTATGAACTCATTAAAATACGCTTTGAACTGTGAATTTAGAATGCAAGAGTCAAATAATAATTCAAAGCACCGTTTTGTGTTAATTTACGAATAAAATTGGAAGGAAAATCTGAAAAACAATTCACAATGACTGACTCCGATCTCGCTCGAGCGAGCGAGACTGACGAGACGAGCGAGCGAGAATGAATAATATGTGTGAAAGAACGAAACATGACATGGGAATAAAAACAAAATCAAAACGAATGTGACATACGAATGTGTAATGTCATTGTCAAAATATAGAGATGTTCTTTGTTGCATATTTTCAAAGTAGATTTACGCCGGAAAAACACTTACGTGTCGTGGCGTGGCGTGTCGCGCCACTAGCCAATCGCAAGATAGCGTTTGCGACACGACACGATACCCAAATATGTCTCTAACCATACTAAATGTATGAAAGCGATTAGCTAGTGGCGTGTCGCGCCACGACACGACACGTAAGTGTGTTTCCGGCATTAGTCGATTCTCTAGAGTTTAACTTAAACTAGTCTTGTTGAAGACTAACAATACTAAATGTATGAAAGCGATTAGCTAGTGGCGTGTCGCGTCACGACACGACACGTAAGTGTGTTTGTGTCTTATATAAAATAGGGAAGTGATATTGATTAAAAAAAATCGATTAATTAATAATCGATTTTATTATCTACAAATATCGATTTATATAGAAATAATAATCGATTTTTCTGAAAAAATCGTTTTTTTTCCTGCGATATGAAAAATTTTATTGTGTACGCGCATTACGTACCTACGTATATTACTACCCACGTACCTACGTACCCATCATTTATACTTCGCTTATCTACCTACCTACCTAAATTAGATCATTCATTTAAATAAACGATTTTCACAGTTTTGCCAAATGTAGATGATGATGTAAAAGACATTTTTATAAAAAGTAAGAAACCACTGTGAAATGTGAATATTTCCAATGAGTGAAACTGAGAGAAAACTGTTGGAACTTTAAAAGAAATTCAGGTAAACACAATTGTAAAGGTAAAGCAAGCAAAGCCTCAAAGTCAAAGCACAAACAAAACAAACAATTCGCGCCAATTGGACTACAAGTTTGAAAATTTAGCTTTTGACAAGTGACATTGACAGTTGATTACTACCATAGACAAGGGATTTATGAAATAGTTAATAAATTCATTTATATTTTAAATGATGGAATATCTGTAAGATATCAAATTTAATTTATGTCTATTTTACCATGTTATAGTAACTAGGATTTCATGTAAAAAAATAATTTAGTATTTTTAATAAGTGCCTAAGGTTTAGGTTTGTAGTACCAGTGCCGCAATGCTAGAGATCGGTTCGCGTTCGGGGGACAGACGGACCGATAGGTCGGTCGGTTCACGTTGGGGAAAACGATCAACGGTTCGGATCGCATTCGGAGAGACGATCGATGGGTTGGTTCCCGTTTGTGAAGCGACTATACGAAACGACTATGAAAAACGATCAATGGTTCGGTTTGAGTTCGGAGACAAGACCGATGGGTCGGTTTCCGTTTGGGAGGCGACTATATGTAGGTTCACGTTCGGGAAAATGGCCAACGAACGGTTCGGTTCGCGTTCGGAAAACTTAGTTTACAAAAATCGATTTATATGTGTAATTTCCATAATCGATTTTTAAAAAATCGATTTATTGAAATCCAAAAATTGATTACAAAAAATCGATTTTTAACAAAAAATAATCGATTAATTTAATAATCGTTTTTTTTTTACATCCATAATATAAAATCATTCAAAATCAAAAGAAAATGTTGACAAGACAAGCAATATTTCGGATTTCGTATACTAGGAAAAATAAAACAAAGAACTAGTTTATTTTTGTTCTAACTACTAGTGCCTTCTCGAAATCTCGAAAGATTTTTTTTTATTGATTTTGAATCTATCTTTAGCTCAGCTCTCTAAAAACTCTGTGTATTCCGTCTCCATCCGATCAATCCATCACTCTCTCGTCTCTCTGTAGTAGGTATATAAGATTATTTTATAGTCTACATAGACAGGCCATTACCAGGCTTGTTTTGATTATTGATTGGGTTTCGGTTGTGTCAAAGTACTATGTGGGTTGCGGGTTGTGTTGTGATTTTAGACAGCTTCTGTTTGGCTGAGTAATGAAAATGGGGAGCTAAGAGAATACTACTCAGTTACCGGTTTATTTTGAGATTAATTAGTTTTATTGATAATTACGTGTAGTGTTTTTACGTGACGTGAAAGAGTTATGATCTAAATCGCAGAAGTTAGTGCAGTTTCGTAAGAAAAATGACCTTCAAGTTTATTGGCAAAACCTGTGGTTTTATGGGATACTTCTTACAGTATGCATGTGTCACCCATTGTACGTTTGAGTATATTGGAGACTTTGTAATGGTAAGCAATTTCTGAAAAAAAAAAAAACAATTTTGTTTTTCTGCGTTTAGGTACCTACTATGTTGTGAGTTTTTGACACCTATTTCCTTTTTCTTGGCTTCTAGTGTTCTGGCCCATCAATGGAACCGACGTTAGAATCAAACAACATATTGCTGACAGAGCATATTTCGCCCAGGCTGCAGAGGCTTCGTCGAGGTGATATCATCATAGCCAAAAGTCCTTCTAATCCTAAGCAGAATATTTGCAAAAGGATAACAGGTTTGCCTGGCGATAAAGTCAGAGGCCATTTCCCTAGTCGTAGTCATGTAGTGCCCCGAGGTCATGTATGGCTGGAGGGGGACAATTCTAGTAACTCAGCTGATTCACGGATCTATGGTCCAGTTCCTGAAGGACTCATTAGAAGTAGAGTAGTTTGTCGGGTATGGCCTTTTGATAAAATAACTTCTCTGACGGAATATTGAGTCTTAGTAACTCAAGCTCCTATTCTGTTTTTCAACTTGCTCTATAAAACGTCTTTAAGACTGTGAGATGTTGTCTGACAAAAGTTACATTTGCGTTTAGGACTTGTTCCAAAATGTTGAACATTTAATGAACAAAATAATTACAGGTAGGTACCTACCTTAGTAAAATTAATATTAGTGGTTTTCAAAACATGTATTTGTGAAAAAGTGTTTTATTTTCTTATTTGAATTAAAAACTTATAATATTTAGCTGTTGATAAAAAGGTTGTAATGTTAATAAAATGTTGACAAATTAATTGTATATTTATATAGAGATACAGAAATGCCATTATACGGGGTTAAGGTTAAATTTTGTGATGAACTTGATCACCTACCTATCCTATTTTTATTTTTTAAATTAACAAAATCTGTCAACATTCAGAAAAACAAACAGCCCATAATAAATAAATAAATAAAATCAACAATTTTTAGTTTGGATTGACTTCAATTGTTTTTATTGATTCTGGCTCCATCTTGAATTCAATGTAAGTTTGGCTTGACAGGCGTATTCTTATGTTGAGCTCTCGCAACCGCCTGTGGGACAAGATGTTTCAGTTATTTTAATATCTTATGACTAAATAGTTAGTTTGTCTTAGAAATAGAGTGCATAGAGTTGGGGCATTGATCAAAAATGACCATAGCTAACTAGGTATCATTACAGTCTCCAAAAATATACTCAAACATGTCTTGTACCAACAGTAGTTAGGTACCTACTTGCACATGCATAACTGGAGAAAATATCACTACAGGATTTTGTGAAACTGTTTGTGTTGTCGGTATAGATACCTACTTATCTAATATTGCCCTAGTGTCTCCTCAGTGAAATAGTTATTAGAACATTGACGGAACTACCAATAAGTAAACAAATCTCAATCAAAAAAGCGTTACTGAAACAATGTCTGATACAAATCAGTCGTATTTTAAAAATCGCATCACCGGCGCTGCCAAAAGACGTTTTTTGTGGTGGATGAGACAAGGTAAAAATCCCGAGGAAGCAACAAAGTTAGCTCGCAAACCATTTGTTGAAATTCCGGAATACAACGAAATCAAGGCTCTAATAGACGCTGAAAATACGAAGAAGCTACTCGAATCGGCAAAATTGAACCCCAATTCGGAGACTGAATTTTTTCTTATGGGTATCCAAGCAAAACCCTCGATGTCTGAATCACAGACAGAAGTTCTGAAGAAATATGTTTTAGAGTACAAGTATGAAGGCGAGGGCCCTCATTTCTGTGGGTTTTATTCGAGGTGCAACATTTTTATAATGAAATGCATGGATGAGCATACAATTGGTTGGGTTAAAACAATATTTCCTAAACTGGAGCCATGGGAAGGCGCTAACTTGACATTGCTTAATGAACGCGAAATTAAATCCGAAATATCGGCGTTCTTCAGAAGAAAGCAAGGCAAAGAGCGTCGTATCAAGAATGAAAAAGAAATATTATATAAAAGTTTACTTGAAAATCGAGGTACAACTAAACTCTCACGAGACATGTTGAAATAAATTACTTTGGTCAACACACATTTACTTTCATTTCCGCAAACGTAAAATACGCACCTATTCTGCAGCACTAAAACGATGTTCCTATTCGGTTTCAACATTGCTACGTTCTCCACGCTGATGAGGCTTCTTCTAGACATCCTGATTCTACGGGATCCTCTCGGTATGAACTTAGCGAAGTGTCCCATTGCGTAGTACATGGGCTGTTTGATGAATTCATCCTGGTCTCCGTAGACCAGGATCGGAGCATCGACGAAATTATCTGCCCAGTTCGGTCCGCCAGTCGGGTCCAAACAGAGGTTCCAGTCTATCCAACCTACGACAAAGTTGTTTAGGTCCTGAAAATATAAATAAGCAATTAATAAAAAAAATTGTAGGCTGACTACGAGTAGCATTCGTTGGTCTGGATTTAGCGTGAAACAGTTCAATTTGTGTCAGCCATGTGTGCCGACGAACAGACAACCGTTGGAGTAGACGCGTACTGGAGTGGAGACTGCGCTTTGGTAAGCGAATTGTAGGACGCCCTCCGGCCAGGTGGAGCGATCTAAGAAATGTTGCCGGAAATGGATGGGTGAAAAGAGCCAAGGACCCGGCTCAGTGATCCCGGCTTAGGAGAGACCTATGTCCAGCAGTGTACTATAGGTTGATGATGATGAGTTCAATTTATCATGATGTAGGTACTTACCTGTAGAATGCTTGTTGTATATTTGCGTGCTCTACTCCAAGAACCGATTTCGACCTGTTCCGCATCCCAAGGCATAGGGCCTGAAATAATGTTTTAAATGTTTGTAGAAAATGAAATTGGATCACAACGTTAACATCCAAACGTTACCTTTGGCACTTGCGCGCATTTTGTAGTAAGTAGATACCTACATAGTTAGCTTTCCATTCGTGACAAATTACAATCAAATAGGTTGGTATTTGAATATTTTTATATAAATAAGTTCTTAACTGTCATTGAAGAGTTTACCTTCGCAGGCTTCGGTAGACAGCAGAATCTTATTCGGGTATCGCTGCTGCAGTTGTGTAAGAATTTGGGCCGGGAAGAAGTTACCGTAGTAGTGGATAGCTATTCCGTCCAGGTATTCTATCGATTTCGGGTCCTCTCTTTCCATCTGTGAGTTATAGAAAATGTTGATTATCTTGTGTTATATTTAAGTTTTCATTGTCTAATCTAAATGACGCAATTCGTAATAACTCAAAACTTACTCCAAGAAGCCAAAAAGGTAGAATATATCGTTGATCATCAACGGCCAAGATCAAAGTGTCATTGAATCGAGAGTTTCTTATAGTGGGACCGAGGTTGTTGGCCACCCAGCGACCCTGAAATTTAAATTTTTACTCAATATGTAGGTAATAATGAAACATGAATGAGGGGTACCTAAGTTTAGTCAAGGTCGCATATTCCCAGACCTTAGGTATAGTTGTCGCCTTTACCTCTAGAAGCAGGCGCGAATATCTACGCAAATAATTTTGTTTTATAAACTTACAAAAAAAAAACGATTTCAATAGTATGAGTAATACAATAATGATCGAGATTTCATTGTCAATAAGATCATGAAAGCCCGATCAAATCAGAGATAGCGATTTGTCCTAAATTAGTGTTAGGTAGAAATTAGCTGACGTGTCGTGTCGTTTAAGGAAGTCAAGGAGGCGGCGCTGGAGAGAAACAGATGGAGAGAGCTGCATCAAATACACCGACTAGAACACATCTATTAAGTTAGAAGAAGAAAGAAATGAACGTAAAAACAGAAATAAGAATGTTATTGCTGAACTAAATTCATCCGAGCTAAATCATATCGTTGGATTTTACGTCAAATCGTTGGATTATTATTAATAAGGTTTTATTCAGTTCGACATCGTGGCAGTCTCGGAAATCCTCTAGGATTTTGTGTTTTTTGTTTAAAGAAGTAAATACCTTCTTTCGGTTTTGTTGTTCTTATGGAGAATTCTGAAACAAAACCTACCAGTTGCGCAGGAGTCCATCCCAGCGAATTGAAATTAACCAGGGGTACGATACCGTTTATCGGTTCATTGGTTGTTGTTATGGCCCAGATTTTCACTTCAGCTCTTGCATATTCTTCCATGAACCTACAATGATAAAGAGGGTAAATCGTAAGCTTATTTCATGTGATTTGGAATATTCTTCTCATTGGCTTGCTAGAACATAGTAGGACTCGTAACTACTAACTTGAGGTGGTAATCGGCATAAGATTGGTAGTATTCCGGTCTTAATTGTCCAAAACCGGTGATTGCTTCGTTGGTCTTCATCCAAATCGGTGGTGACCATGTACTGGCTGTGATTTTAATCTCATCCGTTGCTAACATTTGACTCCTTTTGATCATGGGCAACTAAAAGCAAGACATTTACAATAATAGTAATTCAAGGTTACAATCTTGCGAAAGAAAAAAAAATCGCAGCTGTAGGTTTCTCCAATTTATTTATTCTATGGCTAGGTATTTTTTAAGTTGTGTCGGGGGCTCGGGGGCTGGTTAGCCTTTAATTCCATTATCAAATATTTAAATTGCTTCGTTAAATATATAAAATCTTTGCTTAGTTTGTTTTGGGCAAGCAAGCAAGCAAAGCTACTATGGGACTACTAAAAGCTAATAAGGGAAACTATGGGAACCAAATAACTGATTTATGTAACACATATATACATTTTTTGTAAATACCTACATACATATTAACATTTAACACCCAGACACAGAACAAACATCTATGTTCATCACACAAATGTTTATCCTGGGTGAGAATCGAACCGCAGAAGGCAGAGCTACTACCAACTGAGCTGTGAGGCCAGTCATAAGTAATTTTCGATAAGAATCTTTTCCTACTTACCTTGAAAAATAAGTCTTCTTCAGTCAATGAGTAGTTGGATAGTTTTGCGTCATACCATGGGTGTTCATTGTAAGTGTAGGGATGTGTAGAGAAGTCGCAACCTCCGATTGGTACTCTTATCATGTTGTACTCTATCCCTTTGGGTCCGAAGTAGGTACTGGAAAGGAGATAAGTATCTAGTTATGCAGGGGTTCTGGTTATTCAACCTATTCCTGCTAGGAGGTGTTAGGGGTGGTTATGTTTATTCTCAGAAATTATAATCTTTCGCTCTAGAACATTAAGGTCTCGTTTAACCGAAATAATCTCCGCCTACAACCTCCTGCAACTGAAGCAGGAATACCTAGGTCGAATAACCAATAACTCTGTATAGATATCTATTTTCGATTAAAGACTGTCTACGTCGGTAGTTGATTGGTGGTTGTATTTGCAGTTCTTCCTTGGTCGCCCTGTTTTAGGTCAGTAGCCATATAAAGCTGTGTAACCAATGTAATGTAGCGACGTAGGTATGTCATTTTAGTACTTTGGATAAGTAGTAGCTGGTGCCCTTAGATTATTTCAATGTGTACTTTTTACAATGTCTTTTCTAGTTTGCTAGCTAGTATGAAGTCGCATACTCGTAATATATGTACAAATCTATGATCTTACTTGATAAATTGAGTTTGTGCACCGTCTGATAATTTGCGCCAGTTGATAGAAGCTGCGTCTGTCACAGATCCTCCGAAACCTTCGATATACTGGTGCCTTACATTGCTGTATATTCTCATCACTACATTGTTTAGCAGAGGTTCTGAAATAAAAAAAGATATATCAAAATGGTAATTTAGGGCACCTACATACATTCCTGAGATGTTCGCATGTCCTGATTTGATTGCTTTTGTCCCGGGTGGGATCGAACCCACAACCTACAGCATAGAAGGCAGAGTTACCTACCTACTACTAACTTAGCTGTGAGGCCAATAGGTTTTAACAATCTATAGGTTATTTATTATTTAGGTTGTGATGCAAAAAAAGTGCAATTAGCTGTTCCATTCCAGCACCAACCACCTGAATTCTGCATTTTTTTTAGTTTGGTTCTAAAAAGGACGAATTTAATAAATGTTTTTATTACCAAGGTCAAGGTCATCTAGGGAGTCTTCGTACGCTGATTCTGGCAATTCCACTTCAGGAGGCGTGATTACTTCTTCATCTTCCTCACTAGATTCATCAGATTCTTGAGATTCAGGTTGTATCTGGATTACTCCGTAGCTCTTCTCGAAACGTTGTCCAGCCTATAGTAAAATAAACCTAGGTACTTATAAGTAGGTAAGTGATGTTTCTACACATAAATAATACATAGATAAGTGTAATTGATTATCATCGGTCGTAAAGCTGAGTACCTATCAACTGGGGGGTACTTGTAGCAGTCAAGACTCCCCAATATGTAAGTAATTAAAGCGTATTCCAGTGCTGCCTTTTGAATTTGTGCTGAAGCTCTTTAGTTATTTTCGTTGTTGTAGGTACGTATTTGAGTAGTACTATTAATTATTATTCTTGTCTGAGCCTTCACCTTGTTCGATCGGCACCACATTGGAGCTCTACATAGCATTAAGGAAAGGATCATTGAAAAAAAAAAGGTACACCCCAAGCCGTGTTTGTTACCTGATTCTTCTAGGCTTGGTCGCGAGGAATCGGCGTAGCTTACAGTGCCGGATTAGCCATGTAGCAGGAGGCAGCAAATACTACGGGCCCCGCGCCTTGGGGGGCCCCGCGCCATTGCCCAAATAAAAACAAAATTTCAAACAAACTCAAAATTTGCCGGGGAAAATTCATACCGTATTTCGTAGATAATATAATCAAATCATGCACCTAATTGCCTAGTGCTATCAATATCAAATTTTGTATTTAACTTTTAGA
The DNA here is from genome assembly GCA_912999785.1 of Hydriomena furcata. Classification (NCBI taxonomy): domain Eukaryota; kingdom Metazoa; phylum Arthropoda; class Insecta; order Lepidoptera; family Geometridae; genus Hydriomena; species Hydriomena furcata. The sequence continues at coordinate 10,977,836 of OU538828.1, read as the reverse complement.
GAGATAGATAGATGTTGTAGAAGACAGTATGAATATAATAATATAATAAATTTCAATAGGCAATGTAACTCAAGGGCCCCCTGTTCACATTTGCTACGGGCCCCGCGTCGGCTTTATCCGGCACTGGTAGCTTCACCTAGTTCCTAAGACGTTTCAAAGTGATCCTTGTGATTTTATTGAAATAAATGATTTTTGAACTTGAATTTGAAGTGTCAACCTTCAAATTTAACACATCGACTACATAGGATGACTACAGTCGATGATTTAACACTTCGAGTGAGCAAGTGTCGAACTAAGTATTTTCTTTTCCAAAGATGTTTTACGTTTAAGTTTCTTAAATATCCATAAACGAATATAATATCTTACATTACTGCTGGTATAAGCAACAAAAGTCCCTGGTACCGGGTCTTCCCTCGTGATGGTATCGCAGTAGGTGGCATCACACACGCAGACCTTAGACCTGCCTTCAATGCCTACATCACGCCCACGGCACGGGAGATCCTCTTCTGTTAAGAGAATAACAGTCTAGATTTAATTAAAAAAGCTAAAACCTTGTGAAATAATAATTTACGTTTGAGAACATTTCGGCCATCACACTGCATGAAAGTGTATGTGTGGTAAAAAGATACTTGCGGAGCTGACTAAGGTTTCCTCGGCGGTGTTTTCCTTTTTAGAGGCTGTCTATTGATATAGGTTCGGGATTTGAATGTGCAAATTTCAGTAACATCAATTGATTGAAATCATTAGGTATATCATCTACCTGCCCTCATCCCCCTTAAGTGGGGTCGGCACAACATGTATTCTTCTTCTATTTCCTTCTATCAGCCGTTATCTCATCATTCCTTTCTTACCCTACCCATGCCATCTTTCACACAGTCCATCCATCCAGTGGATGAAGATGTTAAGAATGAAGGTGGACCTTCACTTGAATGCTCACCATTATAGGTACATATTTCTTAATTTAGGGGATAATGACTTACCAGAATTGCCATGCGATGTACAAAGCACCAATACTAAAAGCGCTGAACTTCCTAGCTTAAGCAGCATGTTTGGTAAGTTCCACAGCCTTCTTCCTTCGACTGAAGAGTGATAGTGTTTTTGTTACTTCTCATTTTTAATTGACAATTTATCATATTAATTTGTGATATGTCATTATTTATCAGTTATCGGTTAAGTTCGAGCTTAAAAACAAATATCTTAGATATTTTATCTGATAATGATTAAATAACACTGATTGACTTAGAAAAATGTGTACTAAATATTCACGTTTTTTATCCAACAGTAGGTACACAACACACCGCTCGGTTCAGTTTTGTTCCCTGCTTCTTCTTTCGATGAATTCACATTGCTGAGTAAAGTATATAGCCTTCATAGCTAAGCGATTTGGTGTTATTTTTACCTAAAACACAATTTATTCTTAGCCTCATTACTCCAAACAAGTTTTGGTTTGTTGGCATGCAATTCAAGCAACTTATCCCTTCTCTGTCGACGCGTTTGTACATATCAACCTCTTTACACTCTTAATACTGTAGGAACTTGTTTGTTAACTTTTATTTGACTGGCCTCACAGCTTAGCTGGTAGTAACACTGCCTTCTGCTCTATAGGTTGTGGGTTCTATTTCCACCAAGGACAAACATTTGTGTGATGAACATAGATGTTTGATCTGTGACTGGGTGTTTAAATGTATAATAAATATTCTATCAATAATTTGGTTGAATCTGGTTGATAAGATTACGCTGTGTAAAAGAGCCACCAATATTTATTTATTAGAGTATTAGAAAAATATACATATTTGAATTTTGATTTCGCAATTTTTTATATCCTGGATCACAACAGCTTATCTTACACAGCTGTAGATTACTTATTAATCTGCGCTGCGGGAGTGACTTGATTAAGTCTTAGATAAATTAAGCATAGATATGAAATAACAACACATGATAATTTATTATGAAGACAATATAATTAAATTTTCATACAAATCTTTAACGTAGTATTCTAATTTTAAAATACTGTACAAATGTCGTCGGCTTTCGTTGCAGAAAATCACTTTGTCACAAATTATTATTGGAAGAGTTAAATTATTGCTTGCTTTAATATTGCAACTCACTCACCGCTATGATTCGCAACTTTGCCGACAATTATTTTTGATTTTCATATTGATATGGCAGATTGTCGATATGAAAGACATGTACCTAACAGAAGCGATCAGCTCGGATCACAAAAACATGATAAAAAAAATGCACTAAAAGTAACATTTTATTTACACGAACTAACTAATTTTAAAATATTGAGAGGCATCAAACAATTTAATATTTATTTAACTTACTAGCAAAAGAGTCGAAGTTGAGTTAATCTCGTTTGAGTACATAATAACTATAATAATATATAAAAAAATCACATAAACAGATCTCTTTTGCTTCACAATTTTTCTACCTAATCGTATTGCCAAAATAATCAACCGATTCGAATCGGCATTTTTGTAAAAAAAAAACATGGTATTGCTCTAAAAAATTATTAATCGCAAGAAAATTTATTTCGTTCACTAAGTACCACGGCAACTTCACATTATCGGACGACCATCGCCATATTTGAAAATAAAACCTTAAAGCTAGTCACTTTACAATTATCTAATATAACTCTATCAAATAAATACAAAAAATCTCTTAAAATTATTATTATCTACGATAATATTTTCCTACTTCATGTCTTGGAACTAAGCACTATTTAATGCATGTACAACTTAACTGTGTGAACTAAAATGTGCGTATGTTAATACGCGGCGACGGAAGGACCCTAAAAATATTTGACTAAAAGAGAGATCAAATCATTGCCACATAAAACCACTGACAAACCAAAAGGGAGCGTTTGAATGTACGAATACTTATTTGTACTTAGAAAATTAAGAAAGAGTTCGTAATTGTCAAGTATTAAAATAACAATAACAGTAGGCAAGTAGAAATATCAGAAAAAAACAAATGAAATGAAATAACCTTGAAGCATTAGAAATCTATTTTTTTTTGAAGTGGGATAATGTCTCAATTTATATTTATAGAATATGTATGTATGCCTTTTTCCGACATTAATATAGCTATCAGATATGTACATATTTAGGTACAAGAGGTGCTTAGATGATTTATCTTCGTTATGATACAATATTTATCACTAACAAATCCTTAACTTGAATCATGTGAATTATTTTTGAATTTGAAACATTTAATATGTACACTTTGCTGTACATTATTTCTCTTAAGTATTTATTTTGAAGTGGCAAAGACCGCATTAAATTAATTGGCAAAAGGTACATAAAACTACCTAGATTAAATCGAAATGCTATGTCTCAAAAAGACCTAAAATACAAAGTACAAAAAAAACAAAGCAAGTTAACTATAAAGAAAACTAAGATGCCACGTTTGTCGATAAAATAGTTTGAACCAGTTAAGAAGAAAAACAAAACGACGGATAAAATTGTACCACGAGCTCTTAACAATTCGTAAAGTACCTATTAGAATCTCCTTAATAATAATATTCTTATATAATCTTATACTTCACAATACACTACTCTAAAATCTAATCTTTTCACTGTTCAACGATGCACAGTAAAAAGATTAAACATGCTCAAGTAATTTATGTTAATGTAACATAATTATAGAGGCACTGTGTGTATTCAAATTTATATTTGCTTATTTGATATTTATATTTTACACGCACTACCTATGTCCTAATTTATTGAACAATCAATATTCCGAATTTGTCAAACATATTTATTCAACTCTGGAACATTTATGTTGGTATAGTTGAAATGTATCCTGTCTATAATATCAATAATATTTTGTGAAACTCTAACATAATACAAAAAGTTGTTAGAACTAAAACTCAGTTCATGTACTGAGCGAAGAATAAAAATGTTTCAACAATCGAACAACAGAGGTGTTCACTACGATAGATTGAAAATTGAGCTATATAAAAAGACTCATTTACAAAAATACTAGCAGCGCAATTTCAGATCACATTTTGCTTCCACGCTACCATAAATAATTTTGATTTCTCGATTATAAACATTACTTAGAAATTAGAACGGCACCGTACGAACCTTAACAAATGAGACTTTTGAAGCGAAATCATAGAATAGAGAGATAAAAAGAATACAGTAAGGCTAGAGACAGAAAAAATAAACATTATTTGAACGGCAAGGGAAACGCCAGTTGTGAAGTTGAGCTTAGCAATCATTGTGAGCATATTCTGCCTACAGTGACATAAGTTGTAGGTCGATGTTGAGATTGCTAGGCTCGTTTCAGGCGCTTGTTTGGTTCTAAGGAATGGTAGACGAAGGCGGGTGCGGTCGCCTAGGGACGCGTTCAGTCTTTAACTAGCCTATAGATGTGGTGTTGCGCCCCGTGCTCACTATTCGACACTTCGAACACAAACGCGGCGCATAGTAGTGTCTCTTGAGTATCTCTGTTTGATACCACCTGTGGACAAAGTATTTATTTCAGTAAAATCATAAAGATCACTTTGAAACGACTTAGGAGCTACCTAGTAGTAAATCTTATTTTTGAATAGCTGTCCCGACAGACGTTGTTCGGTCAAATTTCAATAATCCCACAGGAAAAAGCACTTTCAGTTTTTCCCGAACTTTACGCTGGATTTATCGTAAGCCAATGACTATATACAATTATTGCACATGTTTTTATGAAAAAATATATAACACTAATATCGCTATTAAAAAATGGGGGTTGATGGTAGTAGGGTAAAAATAAGGGTATTTTTAGTACCAAATCATAAAAAATAAAAATAAAAAACTTGTTCAAAAAAAAAATTAGGTGGGCCACCCTAATCACTTAGGGATATATTAAATAATATTCATAATATGCATATTCATTTATTTATTGCTCCAGTTGGTTACAATGATTTACGACCATTCGGTAGGTCTGAATATAGGTCGTACAAAAAATTTCATAAAAATCAGTCAAACCGTTTCGGAGGAGTTTGGTTACAAACATTGACACGAGAATTTTATATATAAGAAGATATAAGATTATTGTAATTCGATCGACGGACGTCTGGTTAGAAATTCATAGAAAAATATATTGCTTACCTGAAGTATAGTAAAGTTTTCTAAAACGCTGTTCATCATATACTTCTCGGGCAGGTGCTTTAGTTTGTGGATGAAGTTGACCATGTATTCGCACATCGGCGACCGATGGATGCGGTACACGAATCTGCCGCCTTCAAAGTGCGCGTATTCCGTCTCTACCTTCTCCACGACTTGCTTGCCGAAGGAACAGACCTTCGTACTGCATGTTATCGTCATGTTCTCGTTGCTTTCGTATCTGAAAATTTTAACGTAATGTTAAAATGTGTCGTAGATTAAAATTAAAATAACACAAATTCGTTTTGAAAACTAAAAAAAAAACCGGCTAAGTGCGAGTCGGACTCGCGCACGAAGGGTTCCGTACCATTATCTAAAAAAAACAAAATCACGTTTGTTGTATGGGAGCCCCCCTTAAATATTGATTTTATTCTGTTTTTAGTATTTGCTGTTATAGCAGCAACAAAAATACATAATCTGTGAAAATTTCAACTGTCTATCGCGGTTCATGATATACAGCCCTGTGACAGACAGACGAATAGCGAAGTTTTAGTAATAGGGTCCCGTTTTTACCCTTTGGACGGAAACCTAAAAACGTGTTTAAGTATGAGGAATTAATTTTGCTAGGTACTCCGTACATTATTATAATCTGTTTTTCAAACCCCACTTCTTACTACCCAACGAAAAAGTGATTTTAATATTTATACTTACACACTGGTGACCCCATAGAAGGCATTGGGATCGTCCAAATTGTTTGTGTTCAGGTCCGCCCAGAACTTGACGAGGAAGAATGCGTTTCTTGGACCCTTCTCGTATAGCTCCTTGAGGCCGCCTTTCTTCTCGGGGAATTTGTCGTTAATTTGCTGTACATCTACTGACTGGAATAAGTAAAAATAAATATTTTTATAATTTTTTGTATAGATTAAAGTCGAGTATTTCGATTTTTTTACATTTTCTGATTCATACTGGTGTCATAATTTAATTTACCGTTTTATATTGGTCGTCGAAAGCTTAAAAAAACGATTAACAACATTTTAGTCGACAGAAAAAGGCATCAAAGATTACCGTATATCTATCTTAAGTAATATAATGTTTGGACGTGCCTCTGGCTACCCCCACTGGACATCTTCAAAGGATCTAAGCGCCTGGAGATCTGAGAGGATGTCTACCGTACTTGGGGATTACAGTCGTGATCCTATTTATTTATTTTATTTATCTTAAGTCTTCGGCGGGCGAGAAATTCCATCATAAAATTATGTCAAATGCATAGAAGTCGATTTTATTGAAGGATTCAGATACTTAAACATATTTTTTTTATTGTTTTTAGCAGAAATAATTAAAAAACACAGTTTATATACGTTTGAAATTGTGCAGTTGTCGTGTAAAATCGCGTTCGTAATTTCAACTTTAAAATGAAATCTGATTTCAACTAAACTTAGACTTAAATTCAACTTACCTCTAATAATGGATCAGCATAAGTAACTGTGCCGCCTATATGAACAAACAGGTGTTGCGCTGCACTCGGAGGATACTGAAAAACAACAAATTTTGATGATAAATTGGTTGTCAGGTAGTTGGTAGGTAGCTAGGTAGTAACTGATATATGAACTCATAAAAAATAGTTAGGTATTTGTTATACAAGAGTGCAAAGTTGCTTTTTAACCGCGTGTTCAATTTTGATGACCGAGCAAGCGAAGGAATCAAAAGAGCACGAGGTGAAAAATCTTTGCACTCGAGTGCAACACGTAACTTTTAATTACACCTCAGCGAGGAAATGACTAAATGCAAAAAAAAACGTTTACAATCACAAGATAGGTACTTTTATTTCAGTTTAGGTATTAACTACTACATTATGAGAGGTAAGTATTACAGAATAATCTTAATTCTTAATTAATCTTTTTTTTAATTCACAAACTTAGTGCACACGATGTTCTAAATTCAATTTACTTTATCCTCTAGAGAATAAAAACGGCTTTTGCACTCAGTTATTCAAGAGAAATACTCTTTCCGAGATGGTGGGATGAAAAAAAAATTATTGACTCCACTCTACAATTTGTTTTTCGTGGGCTCGAATTTAGGCCGTTTGGATTTTCTATCCGAAAAATTATGCACACTATCAAGTGCTCAAAACTCTAAGGAAAAACATCGTGAGAAAACCAGTTAGTATTTCAATTTTATCAGCGGCGATGAGCTTGGAACATGTCACGTATGGAATGCTAACTAAATGAAAAATTTGAAATTTCCTTTAGACATTTTCCAGGATCTGAGCGCCTGGAAATCTGAGAGGATGTCTATCGCTTCTACTTGGGGATTGGATTACAATCGTGATCCTATTACATTGTTTTTTACCTACTTCATTTTATCGACATACGTGTCAAGAATACAAAGTTCAAGGTACTTATTTAACTTTCAATGGGTATATGTACTCTTAAGGCGCTCCCAGTCGACGATTGTTTTTGTTCGAAACGAAAAAATAAATACTTGTGAACAAGCCACATCTCATATTTTATAATGTATAGTAGTATATGTGAATAAAAATGTACCCATCTTTAATCACTTCGATAAATAATCCTACCGACCGCTGCAATGACGACAAACACACGTCGGCGCGTGGTCCGCCTTAGCTTTTCGAATAAATTAATGATATAAATTTTGTATAATTACTTATCAAAAATCTATTCTAATAGAAATCAAAAATCTATTCTAATAGAAATCTAGATCTACATATATTACCTATCTTTAACAATAAATCACAAGTTGATTTTAATAGTAGGTATATAAAATATTTCGATCATAAATTCTAAAACGTATCATTTTGAAATAATATCTTTATCGTGAAAAGTTTCTGCTATTATGTTTTCAGCTTAATAGAAATCTAGGTAGGAACCTGAAGTAATATACTTATAAAAATAGGAGATGTGGCTTGTTCAGAAGTATTTCTTTTTTCGTTTTGAAAAAGAGCAATCAGCGACTGGGAGCCCCTTAATGCTGGAGTTGTACCTGAGCTGTCGCGTTTTATTCGTCCGACTGAGTTTTTGCTAAAAACTTATCAAATCATCATCATAACTTGGAGGATAATTTTTATTATTATTTCTATTTTAAAACTAGTATTAATGCTGCAATTTACGTAGCCTTCTAAGACAAACGTTTACTAAGCGTTTGCTATTGAACTTGTCCCATACTCCTGAAAACCTTGATATATTTTATTTATTTCTAAATCTTAGAATGCTACTCTCTCTCACTCTCTCTGTCACTCTTTTACAAGCGTTTATTTAACTTACAAATCTTGCAACTGAATTTTTAACCTGTTATCCCGAACCGTTTGAGCTTTTTTTTTTACTTGTTAAGGTATTATCATAAGAAATTAATTTTAGTATCACGATCAACGTAACTTGTGCAATATTCTTACCGTATCTGGGTCTCGGGGGTGTTCCACGAAGGCTGAAAACTCGACGAGCCTTAGTTTGTGCGTGGCTATGGCTCTGCCTTCCCATGGCGGTGGTGGTGCGACGTCTGTGCCAGTTGGGACCCCGACGCCTGGGACGCCCTTGTAACCCGTGCCGGGAAACGGTTTCACACTGTGGAGCCAACAAGAAATTGTAAGTCTCAAAAGTTCGCACAACGAGATTGATACTCTATCATAGGACCTACCTAAATTAAAGACTGTTTATTTTTAGTGTTCCGTACCCAAAGGGTAAAAACAGAACCCTATTACTAAGACTTCGCTGTCCGTCTGTCTGTCCGTCCGTCCGTCCGTCTGTCTGTCACAGGGTTGTATCTTATGAACCGTGATAGCTAGACAGTTGAAATTTTCACAGATTATGCATTTCTGTTGCTGTTATAACAACAAATATACTAAAAACAGAATAAAATAAATATTTAAGGGGAGCTCCCATTCAACCATCGAGATTTTTTTGCCGTTTTTATAGATAATGGTACGGAACCCTTCGTGCGCGAGTCCGACTCGCACTTGGCCGGTTTTTTTATTTATAGTTTCTAAGATTGATTTCAAACGGAAGCTGTCTTATGAAGTTTTTTAAGGGCGTAAATCAGAGTCGCTTATTTATTATATGTATTGAATATCTACTATAATAACGTGTTCAAAAAATCAGCAAAGCCCGAAGTTAATCTTAAAATTTACTTACTCTTGTGACGTACCAGCTTGTAGTCCGGGTTGCCAGAATTGCTGTAAAAATAAAAATATTTATGTAAATAACATTTTGTTAACATATTTATCATAACTTCATAAGCTACACAGTTGTTAAAATTATGCCCACATATTCTGAACACGTTAACGTCGTAAGCTTTTAATATATACTTATTTATGAATCAACATAAGTATTTTAGAATTGATACATTTCATGTTATTGCTCCAGCTTTCGAATGTCTGATTAATCTTGTTAGGTAGGTACTTAATTTAACTCGGAGTAGGTATTCAAAAGTAAGCCTTCAATGACGTCAGTGCACATTCAAATACGAACAACATTTATAAAAGTCTGAGAACAACATAATTATAAACAAAGTAAGTAAAGTGCAAAGTTATCGCGATTAGTACTCTGTCGTTCGTGTTATATGGCAACATGCTTGCAAAAAAAGCATGATTTAATGGCATTTTGACAAGTATCACAAAGGTTGATAACGCAGAAAGCAGATTGCCGACGCCGCCTTCCCTGAGTACATTTTATGGTGGCAACTACATTCATAGATGCCTACAAGTAGTTTGGTATGATAGTCATCGGTGTCGACTCTTATGGATGGAACTATAGTCATGAGCGTAGGTGGTGTAGGTACGTTTGGCTAGACAAATCTATTTAGAATCTAGGTCTTAGATAAATCAAAGAAAAGTGAAAGTTACATCCATTGTTGTTTAGAATTTTCAGAATCAATTCTATTTTAAACACCATTTTATGTACTGTGCTATACAAAACTCGATGTTGCACTGGAAGCCGCTGACAACCTGCTTTCCACGTAAAGGTCAAAGGCATGCCTTTTGCAAGTTGAGTACCGTGTGATGGTACGCTGGGTGCGGTAAACCCGCCACGATCTGTGCGCTAGATAGTGTGCTCATTGACTGCATGGCCTTTTCTTTCATCATCCCACCGTCCTAAATGTCATTCATGTTACATTTATTGGATTGATTTATCTACGCATAAGTCTGAAGTTCACGTTTTATAACAAGCGGGCGTGGCATAGCGTATGATTTGAACATCGACTTCAAACTATAATTATTTCTGACATCCTTGGTGTCACAAATAAATGCAATTCTCAACAACCAAACCACTGACATTCTTCATCGGCTCCTTTTTATGAAGGATTCAATAGATCATGGAACAGAATCACCATGCCACGCCATTCGCCAATGCTGTAACGCAAACTTTGTTTACCAGATACTTACCACTTTGAGTTTGGCCTGTATTTCTCGTAGTTTTCTTCTAGCCAGCACCTGTATGTGTGAAGAAACTTGTTTTCTCGTCCTCGTCTTGCCCGTTCTAAGTTTAATATATCTCGCTATCAGCTCGTTCCGTCCTGAAAATAAAATAGATCGGTTATTTCATCATCTTCGGCAACAGTACCACCGACTATAGACTAGTTTCATTAAAATTAGTAAAAGTTCGCAATGAATGCGGGTTTATCTTTTCTAAATGAAAATCTAGTTAATGATTATACCTACCTTCAAATTTATATTAAAAGGTAGAATGAATTGAAACAGGTGACCACAGATATGCGGTATGTTCGGTCCTTTACGAAAAAAATATATGTGCTAAAAGCTACATAACATAACCCGCGAATATTTTGCATAGTTAATTCAGACAGCCGCGTGTTTCGCAATGCAATGCAGTAGCCCTGTTATGAAACAATTTTCAAAATATTTTGAATAGCTATTTTCAATCATTGAAACTGCAAACGGAATGGAATGCGGGGTGGATCGTCCGAAATAATACAGTCTGCCGTTGTTTAATTATTTTGAATCCATTTCTGGAATTGCCGTTGAATTTATAGCGACCAATTGCAGTTTATTGGATGGTTATTTTCCTGTCTCTATTAATTATTCTACAAATTTTGATTGATATGTGCACTTAAATAAGTATAAAACCATCATGGGTTTAGACTCGTATTTCGACTCTACTTGTCACCTAAGATAAAGATAGACTACTGGATGTTCAATTGTGGTACCTAATGAAGAATGAATTAAACGCCTTTACCTAATTAGCCGCCTACTCGCCTAATAAAACAGCTTGTACTCTTATAGGTAGTCGATTTAATTATTTCCATTGGATTTTGAGGCTTTGATTTGTTACCTTTGCGTCCTTCATCTACACTTTCTCTCCGTTACCATTGATGAGGTAGATACTTACTAAGTAGATAAGTACTACAATTTAATCTAACCAGTTATTAGAGAGTAATTAACCTACTTACATACATAAAGAACATACCCAGTCTTCGATAATTCTATTGATAATCACCTATTTATGAAGTTGGTTAAAAATGTGTGCCCGACAATTCAAATAGCAAGTTGTAAATTGCATACGTCATCATATCCCCGTAATAGCTCGTAATTGTTCAAATGTGAATTTTTAATTGCTGAAAAGAAGAGGACTCGATCAGTTGACTAATTGAGTTTTGATTGAATACGCAGAATGTGAAACGAGAGGCGCCGGGTGCAAATTTAATTAACCCCTTACTTGCTGAGGCGCACGTGTGTTACGGCACCGGCCGAACTGCTCATTCAGCCGTGCTATTGGAACACGGGGGCAGAAACTACCGACATTATGTTTTAAATGATTTACCTATAACAGGACTTTAAAAATAACTAGCTTTAAAAAAGGATACACTTATCAAAAAGTATCAAAATTTTTAATTTGTACGGCGAGTTAAAAAAATAAGTAGATAATTCTGAGTGGTCTGTATGCTAAGATATCTAGTTAGGTAATAAGTAGGTACAGTATTATCGAAATATTTTCTTATCAAGCGATGCTTATCTATAGATGCTCTTATTGTGTCTAGCTAAAGATTAAAAGCCGAGAAGTTGCGAAACAAACTCACGAAAGTAAAACATTCTTGAAATGACTCTGAAATTATGGCACTGTCGTAAAGTTTTCACGTCGGCGTCGGGTGTAAAGCTAAAATTAGTGAGTCCGACCACTCTAACAAATTGCTGTTAGCACGAATTAGTGAAGAGAATATAAACGCTACATGAGTGTAAGTTGCTTGTGACATCCGTGCCCGCGAATTGAACATTAAGAGTGCTTTCACCCGAATCGTCGTGTGCATCCCTCTATAAATAGCTAGAGGATCGACGGAACGTTTCTATTCCACAGTGGATAGAAAAACAAGAAGATCATTATTTATTAGTTCGTTAGTTGGCTAATTTGGTCCATTGCCAGCGCGCCACGCTCTCGCGCACTTCGCGCAGATGAAATTGTGCGTGCGCGCTCCGCCAGCATTATTCATTTAATTTTTTTTTCTTTCCCGATCATTCATTAATAATTTTCTTATTTACCAATGAAGGTCTGCCACAGTTTTATGGTCAGTATTGAGATGAATTTTCTCCATACAGAAAGAAACAAGGGCAAGACGAGAAAACATACCAAGTAATCGAGTAAATGTAACCGACCCCCATAGATGTTAAAATCTATATCAGGCTATTGGACTTTCTTTGTATTTATTTATTAATATTACCTATCTACCAATTTTATTGTAAACGATAGCTGGGTTTTGTAAACTGCGATACAGTTTTCAATTTACATAATGCTGTTTTAACGAGTTCCAATCTATATATATAAAAATCAATGCCACTTTTCGTTGTAATTTTATAACTCAAGAACGGGCTCACCTATCCAAACCAAATGTTTAGGCTTTGTTCGGACTAGATTTAGTAGATGGTGTATGTGAAGTTTGCACAAAATCGGTAATCTTTTTATCCAGGTACCACCCGTGCGAAGCCGGGGGCAGCTAGTAGTTTATAATTAAAATGTTGTAAATATTTCCTAATAAATAATTTTAATTGTTATTATTGTCTAGGTGGGTGTTGTTGCATCATGGTGCACGTAGGTTCCAGTGTTGATACCCACGCTTGAAGCAGGCTAGAGCCTGGAGCGTATATTGCGTATTTATATGATGTTCTAGCTTGGTTAATTGTGGTTAATTTTAGAAATAAATCGAAACACGTGTAATATAGGTTGGTTCTGGATGTTTCTACACGTTTGATACATTGTATTTGCAAAAGAAACCTGCCCGCATATTTTTACGTACCTATAGGAGTAGGTAAGACCTGTCTACTTGAATCTGGTGTTTTATTGCTCTCTGCGGTGTTTATATTTTTCAGCCATAATTTATTCGACTGCGGGTACATAATGATATTGGATATCGATCAGGATCACATTAACGGTTATGGTATGTAGGTAACTCCGTTACCATTATTTTACCATTAATAATAATCTGGAACTAAAACTTCTTTAGTATTTTATGGTTTTGTTTGCTTACTGTCTTCACTTGCCTTTTATTGGCTTATTCGTGACACTATGAGCTTTTTATAATCTAATTCTTTAGATAATTGGATTATTTTCGTAGCCAAGCGGATATAATGTGCTGAATACTTGGATAAGAAAAGGTTTAAATCGCAAAAACAGTTACAAGCTATGTCTCTGTGAATTCAAAGAAGTAACTGTTGAGTGCTATAAAAGATATTAAACTGTAATTCGGATGGCAGGATTTCACGCTGACCGAAACACTAGGTATGCGAGGCAAATCCTCGCAGAAAGGGTTGAGTTGCGACAGGTCTAAGGAGGATTTCTCGGGAGACAATCGGGAGTTATGCCTGAAGGCGGGCGGGGCTGGCGGGGCGCTAAACAACGGGCGCGGGCGGCCCGCCCCTTCTTTATATTTTCTTACTGCGTTCGCCGCCTAGCGCGGCCGGGCCCCTTACACGCTCGCTCGCTCACTAATTGCGCATTCTTCGCATAGTTTAGCCCTCCCGGCTAACCCCTCGCCCGCCTCCCCCGGACCACGTGAAGCCGTGCGCTGACGAAACTTTCATACTTACTCCCAGGATATTGAGCGGTTTTGAATGTCTTAACTCACGAACGTGCCGGTGGCAGTGCACTAGCTTTGTTGGTAAACTCTTCCCAACTAGAAACTATACACCGCAATGTGTGAGCTCTGCTTTCCTATCTCGAGACAAGACTCATGTGTAGGTATTATCAGAGCTTCTAGGCACTTGACTCAACGACTATTAGAGCGAACAATATCGTTGGTAAAGTTATGCGAATAAGTTATGTTTTCAAGTTGCTTTTCTTTTTGACACTAGGTTTAAAATTTAACCGTTTGACCTTTATTCTAATCAAACAAATCGTAAGTACTGTATTTCAAATTTAAAGTTTATCTTTTTCTTCCAAAGTAATTTTAAATCAAACTCATAAGTCATAATAGCAAACATAAGGACAATCATCTTTTAGTGTTGATCATCAAGTAGTGTTATAAAAAGTACAGTGTGTAATCGTGCTACGATTGCGAAGGGAGGGTGAATAAAGCGTAGCCGGACAAGGGCGACGCACTTCCACTCTTCTATATTAAGTACAGGGGACACGTCCGCGTCTAATGTGCTCATATTTTGTCCGAAGACCGTCGCAATTATTTCAGAATCGCTCTTTTGCACCGAGATGGAGTGCCATTTCATTTGAACATGTGTGAGCAAGCAACAGGTGTTGAACTATGCAAATAATGTAGAAAGGGATGAATTTTTCTTAGAAGTGTCTTTCGAATATTAAGGCTTAGTCTGTATTTATTTAAGAAATAGGCACAAAGTTTGGTTTTCCACTATTCAATTTCTTTCATATTCTTGTTTTGGTTTTCGTGTTTGTACTCTGTTATGAAGCACTTTCTTGCCACTACAGCATGTGATTTATATATGTAAGACAATTCCTTGAGTCGAGACATCAAATGAATACTAAACTGCCTCAGCTTTTGGGGAATTCACATTTAATTATATTCCGCTCTTAAAATGCCCGTTTTGAATGGAAGCAATTTAAGCATTGCATTTCTTTACGCCTATTAAATCACTTAAGGTGGACATATCGTCTGTGGTAAATTTGTTTAGCAATTCCATTTGGCACCACGGAACGGGACTCCGGGCAGTCCTTTAATTAAAACCGGGACGTATAATGTTGGAGCTTGACGTAAACTTAATGTGCGTCCGGCACAGTAATAGCCATCCTACCCTCTAATAATTGCTCTACATCTATTCCATTACACGATGTGAAAACTAGGTACTCTCGCAAGTTCCAGAAGAAAGTGTTTATTATTATTTTCGCAGAATCAGTTCAGTCGGCATTTAATTCACAAAAAGGTTGCTTTGAGTAGCAATCGTCATCGTCACGTACGCGCTAACGAGCTTCCCAAGTTAACAATGTAACGTGAAAAAATTCGCTCTCGGCTCCCTGTCTTCCTTTAGAGCAGCTTTCATTTTTATAAGCTTTGATGTCAGTTAATTTATGAAAATAATTTATTAATTTATAAGGCAGGAAATATTTTAAGGTTCTGCACTTGAATCTGAGACGTATAGAACACTAACGTCCAGTACTTCGAATTGTGATTGACATGGTGATTGAGAGATAATAAATGTCGGTTCACGTCTTTCCGTGGAATTCTATTGCGCAAATCGCCTTTGTCGGCTGCCTTCAATACGTATCTACATTGGCTTTTGTCTCGTGCCATGCCCATTGTTCATTTTCGGCGATAAGGCCTTGATGCCACTTTATTATACACAAAAAATGCTGACACATTTTGTACATACATTTATTATGGTGACAGTAGTACTTATACAATACAATTGCAGAATCATCGCTGAATGTAAATGTTTTAGAGGAACAATTAGGTAATCCTGACTAGGTATAGGTACTATGTTTCAAACCGAAACTACAATGTTATAGAACTCCAATTAAACACTACTGGAGGCTACATCGAGAACTTGCTGTTTGTGTTTCAGAGGTTATGCTACGAGCAAACCGACGCGGCCAACTGACTGCGAAAGCATGGACGGATACGCTACACATTATTTTAAATTTCAGTACCTATCGAATTAAACGAAAGGTATTTTTTTTGCGATTGCAGTCACAGACACAAAAAGACACTGCACCAGTTTAAGTGATAAAGCCGTTAGTGCGATATTCAGTTGATTTGTTCGCATACGTTTAACCGTATCTTATGGCTAGCATATCGCTGCAAATTAAATATGCAGCATAATGTATTTGTTTTGCTTTGCTCACAAAGCTGAGCTTGATGATACAATGGTTTTGAGTATGGTCGTCACGTCATCTGCTATCGATATAGGATGTTCATCCTGCATCGATCATATTTTTCACTCTACAACCAACATCTTGATTTTTATTTTTGAAATGGATATGATCGAATTATCCGTTTAAAAATACTATCAGTTAAAATGCCTGTAAACAACTCTTGTTATTAGAGCGAATACTTAGATAATATTGACAACATGAAACCCTCTTTTTGCCTCGTGTTGATGTCTAAGAATGTACGAGTATGTCCATGTTTTTGTTTGATGTTTTATGAGTTTCTTCTTGCATGTGCGGACTCACCGTACATCTTGCCCTCATCGGAGAGAATGATCTTGCGCCGTCCGCAAGGGGGATAGATGGCCAGTGCCTCTTGGAAACTTTGCTCGATGTCGGGGCTCCATACTCCTTCCGCATCGGCCGCCGATAAGTCCTGGAATGCAACTTTATCATAAAAATATTCATTATCATCAGCATATAAAAATATTCAATCGGTTACCAAATTAAACATTTTCATTTTTTGTAAACTATTTTAGTGCCAGTCTTAGGTCTTAGGCACTAGATCTGCTTGTGGTCAGAACTAATTAGGTACCTACTACCTATTCTTGGTAATGTTATAATGCCCTATAAAACCGTATTGCCATGAAGTTTGGAAAACTTGGGTTTTACCTTGTTATACACTTTCTGCTACTTGTTTGGTATAGTGTACCTAATATGTTGAATTATAGTTAAGCTAAATTGATAATTTGAAAATAAGCCGCTTTACACTACACTCTTAACATGTGTTTGTCTGATCTCTGTTTTTTGATTCCCTTCCAAGTAAAGTTGTGAATCATTATTATTAATTTCAGTTACGCTTCTATTCTTAAAAGATATAACAAATCGTCTACTTGGTTCAGTTGCTTCAAACAACGTGAATCACGATTCCTTGAAAACAGTGCGTTATGTTTTTCATTTTGTTAAACACATTTACTTTCACTGCTCATAAATACGCACACTCATAAGTCGTAACAATATTGTTATTACGTAGCCCTAAGTATTATGACAAGATGCGTTTATTATATTCCCATAACAATAGAAAACTGGTGGGTTGGATATCTAAAACATAACTTTTATTGTGCAAGAAAGTCATAATGTTAGCGGAAAGTGAAACTTTCAAAATCAGTAAAGTTACGTACCTACCTATAAAAGATAACTTATCTTTTAATATTGGATTATAATCAAGTTTTCAATATACGGGCTCTGGTGTTATAAACTGTCTTTCCTTCATCAACGTCAACGTCTAACCTATGAGGTTTTGGTACTCACGCCGTAAGTGCCTTATTCGACAGAGACGCAATGATGCTGTCTGTAGGTAAGCTTCTAGACATCGCTCCACATTTCTTATAAGTCTACCTAAAGTTCGAACCATCTCATTACCACTAGCATCGTCAACTGTCAAATGTTTGGCGGCGACGCCCAAGCGTTTGGTTATTACTTCCACATTAGACTCTAGATTTATATTTAATATGGAGTTCTAACCTTCTCGTCATCACTAGCATCGCCAACGTCCAAGTGTTTGGCGTCGGCGCCCGAGCCGTTGGTATCGGGCGCGCCGGCCGCCGTGCTCCAGGGAGACGCAATGGTGCCGGCTGCGAGCGCGCCGCTCGCTGTAACAAAGAAAAACACAAGGTTAACTTTATGTGTAGGAAAATATACTAGCAAAGTAGGGACCCAAAATGGCACAGACTTTTTTCCGTTCCAACTTAGCCTGAATCAGTTTACATCCTATTTTGGTAGGAATCATTAATTATTTACCACATCATTATCTAAACGACTGTGGTATTTCTTGGCATGTCAAATAAGGAAGGTTTACCAACAAACCTTATTTAGGTAAGTATGATGTGTTACAATTTGTTATGCCACAATTTCTTATAAATAGGTACCTAATGATTGCAAAACTAACCACATACATACTTACAAACACAAATATAGGTAGGTATCTTTAGTACCTATAGGTAAACGCGTATGAGCATCGCAAGTTCAAAACGGTCTAATAATGGTTTGACGTCAGTCGACGTGTTTGTTTATTGACGAGCACTGTAAACTTCCAATCTTATGAGTACCTACGTCTGTATATCTTACCAAACTACACAATGCTTAGATACCTACTTCCATACCTTATATCGTACAGGCACAACACTAAGGTATAATAGTTAAAAACTTTGAAAGAGTACCTAAGGCAGAAGCCAAGTAGTTGTAAATAAAAATAAAGTGAAAGAATAAAGGAACCTACCAAATTAAAGTTTCGTAATTCCAAAAATCTTATTTATGCCCTCAAGATCCGAGAAGCGAACTCGCAGGCATTCCGTAAATTTTCATATTTACGTTACAAATATGCAGGTACGGAACATTTACAATATAGGTATACCTAGGTAAATATAATATCAAAAAGGAGAATTTCTTTATGAAAATCGGATCGAGAGTCAAGAGAGAAAAGAATGTGCCCGCCCGCCTTCGCGACTTGCTGTCATCGCTACTTGTAGACACTTTATAAAATCCTGTTAAGTTACTGTACCGCTACCAGGTAAATAAAAATGTTAATTTCTCTCGTTTTCCATATTCCACACATTTCTAGCGGCCTTCTCATTCTCGGTAATTAAGTATTAACTCAAAAAGTCGTTTCCATGCATTATATACTTATAGGTATCGTGATTTTGTGGCTCTAGTTAGAACTGTTAAACATTCCTGTCTTCGTCATTTAAAACAAAATTATACAAATAAAAAAAAACCAACAACACAGTGTTAGTAAGTACATAAATGAACATACATTATTATAAATGAGAGCCAGGTTAGGTACATACCTACACTACAATCAATTCCTTAAACATCTTCAAGAATCTAAGATGTTTTGAGAGCTAGAAGGATGTCTACTTTGATTGAGGATTATAGTCGTGAGTCCATTTCTTTTTTTATTATTCCATGCAAACGTTGACTTGAAGATGATAATAATAATTATCGTTATTCAGTATTTCAACAGCAGTAGGTAAGCCAGCCGGTTCATTGTACCAATGAGTTTTGCATATTGGAATTTTTAGTTTTAGGTTTGCCTTGTTCACCGTTTGCAAACTGTGACCTAGTCTCTTCTATCCACGCCCCATACCAATTCCCGCAAAGCATTAACATGTAGGCTCTTCAATTAGGGCACTCGTCGACTGATTCAGACATTCTGCGGCCGCCTGACAAAGGGCGAACGTGGACGTGCAATAATTAAAATAATAAAGCATCGCTTTATGCGAGCAGTCATTGTGCTGATATGACAAGTGCCCGCAATAAGGGACCCTCCGATGGGGTCGCTCGGTCGGCTCGCTTCACTCGCGGCGTCAGCTATTTCGAGCCATTTATTGGAATATATTGGCGGGTTATTTTCGCGATAATTTATTTTGTTCGTATTTGTCTCGTAGCTCGTTTTGCGGTCACATGAGAAAGCAACAAGCTAATGGAGACGAGTTTTCAAGCATCAATTTGGGTTATTATTTTTGGTTACCTAACCGTCAAATCCATAAAGATCCCATAGGAAATCTTATAGAAATACCTTCTTATCATTCAAAAGACAGGTAGGTTTATTTAGGCAAGATCTTCTTTACGTTTTCTTATTTTTAGTTTTGTACAGTCACATGGGAAATTAAATTTAGGCTCTCGCTTTATTTCATTCCGAAGAAATGCAATTTTGTCTTTTTATAGCTCAATATTACAATCTGATTCGAATTGTAAAAACGATATTTAGGTTTAAAAGTTGCACTCAGGGCTGCACGCGATTCCAGAAACAGGAATGCATTTAACATCAGCGACGGAAAATTCCGGTAATTTAATGCTGTGTGGCCCCCGTATCGCGTGTTTCTTGTAAAATCTATAAAAGTGCCTCGCATGTTATTACCGACATGTGAACTGTTTTAATTTACCTACCTATTTCTAATTTTGTTAACCTTTTTTATAGACCATAAATGGCTGAGCAACTTTTTGCAATGTTGTTGATTCAGAACATAAAATGTAATAGTGTCTAACTGTTGTCAGCGCAATAAACATATCGAAAGTCCACATAACCCTTTCCGTCATCTTGAGAAATATATACCTTAGCAACATTAGCAGGCACTTATAAAAAAGTTCATAGTCACGACATTAAGATAAAATATAACATAATATTTCCCAACCCAGAAAAGGAAAATAACGTCTGCGTGAAGGTTCGCTTAAACCTTTAGTTTCAGTTCATACCTACAGATGCTTACAAGATTAAAAGCATGTTTTGAACAATAATATTAGTTAATAAATAAAATTGTTTGAAGCACTGTATAGAATGTGTATGCACAATCAATATTCCGTTCTCAAAAATAGACCAGTAATATAATTTAGTGACAGAGGGTGTACTGTATGTCGAGGGTGGGAGGCCACCTGTGCGGGGGTTGCTAAAGTATGTTAATTAATTTTCGGTCTGACCGTCCGCTCCGGGCTATATCAAATCAGCTTAACGTGTGGTTTTCGTTTGTTTTCAATATCGAAAACTCTGCTGTAACCGCTCATTATTTTACGAGCCTTTTAGCGTGTGATAAATTAATTGTGTGAAGTTTGTTTCTTGTGTTTTTCTCTACTAAAACAGAGTGAGTAAGACTAGAGCTAGTAAAACATAGAGTAGGTACTACCTAAATGCGAAAAAGTGTATAATCAGATATTTGAATGTAATTGTTTGTTCCGGGTGTAATTACTAAATACCCGTAGTAGCTGCGAGCGGAAGCTAGTATTATCATAAAGAATAATATTCCTCTTCTATTTTATTTTACTTCTGGTATAATAAAATCGGGAAAAGCGAGGTAGGTACCAAAGTACCAAAGTAATTTATTTTTAATGGACGGTATTAGGTCCCTGCCTAACCTAGTTATACCCCAGTTAAATAACCTAGTTAACCGTCGATTTTAATTTCGTCGTCCATAGTAATTAATGATTCAAGGAGCACTTCGCTCCTTCTAGTTTGGTGAATTATGGACTGCTTTATTAATTTATCGTTTATCCTTTCATCCGTTATATCCTCGTTTTTATTTGTGTGAAAAATAAAAATAATAAAAATAAACCTGTTTTATTTTTATTTTTATACGTAGCTGCTGACCCGATAACGTCCGGTAAAAAAATTTAAATAATCCTATAGAAAAAAAAACTATAATTTTTCAATTTTCTGGTGGATTTTCCAAAAATGTCCTTGCATACAATTATACAATTATCAATCATTACAAAAGGATAATTAGACAAATCGGTCGAGCCGTCTTCCTCTAGAGCTCAGTCATACGAGTACTCGTACATGTGACAATAGATTTTTATTTATATTTTTTCATCATCATAGTTCCCACGACAATTTTTTTACAAGATTCTCATTCTCAAATTGTTCAACTTGAAATAAAGTTGATACGTTCTGTAAATACACAAGAAATATAGCAAAGGAAATAGTGCAACTAATAGTAGATAGCACGTATGTCGTAATAAACTCTCAATGGTGTTGTTTCCGCCAAAGTAAGCATATATTAATGTAAATGTACCATATGGTATGTAGAACTAGTTTACATAGATCTACAGTACACACCTAAACCAGCTACTTAATCTGAGCGTTCTATATCGTTTTTGTATAGTCATCCCTACGCAAAGATGATACGAATGACAAAAACATTGATAGAAGAGCATTTTAGAATAACTAGGTAGAGGAAATTGAATAGGTAAGATGGGCAATAGGCATAACGAACTGCAAAATACTTCAAAACAGTTCTCAAAACTATATAATCACCTCAGTTTTTGCTTGATAGGAATGTAAACCAGGTACCTACATTTATAATTTTTTTGTACGATGTTGAGTCACACCTGTGATTTATAACTACTATTTTCTATGATTCTTCGAAAAGCTACTCTAGATTGTGTTTAGTTTGTTTTCCTTAGTATCGATGCCAATTTTTTATTCCGATTTAAAGTAGATTTATCCGAAATGAAGATCTTGGGAGCGCACCTCTGAGTCACTGACACGGCTGCCAACATCAGTGATAAGTTTAAATGCTGTGTTGTTTTGTTCAAAAATCAACTTTATGTTATGCATAATACGCTCTAAAATAGAATTGAAGAATAACACGGAGTTAATGAATCATCCCTGTCTATACGCCATGCGCCAGCTGCAAATTAAGACTCGGTTTGCAAGTTCTCAGCAAATATCGCGTTTAGTGTTACATTATTAGAGCTTACCTACTTGTCAATGATAACGTGCAATTTACAAAATAATAAAGATATACGAGTATATTATTATTATGTTTGACGAATGCCAAATTATTGTGAAACAAATTGAAATGGACATACCTAACCTACCTCTTACCTAAAAGACGTAGCGTAGTAACTTAAGAGCACTCTCTCTCTTGCTTGAAATGGATGATGTTCAGACTCCGATACCAAGCAAGCATTTCTAGGGTTCCTTACCTCAAGATAACTTTTGTATCTGTCAGCTACTGGGACTACTCAGATATGCAGAGACTTGAAATTCGGCAGTGTGTGTTTTGGGGATTCCAGAAATATATTTTTATAGCTCAAAAAGTGTGAAGTGTGTTCGAAGTGTTTATATAACTTATTAAAGTTATTACTCAGTCTTCTCAAACCACGATTGTTAATAACCATATAGGTAATGCTGCATTGACAACAGTCGAGGCACCAGGTGAATTATTCAAGTCATACGACTTGTAAGCGCATGTTTATCAATGAAAATACCACACATTATGTAAATTTATAGGGCACATCAGAAGAAAGTAAAACGGTTAGAGAAACAACAGTTCTATCTTGGTTATATTTTTTGCCGTAGTACTCATTTCGCAAACTTTACCTTACTTTTCTGAACCGTTTAGGTACATAATACGTTCATAAACATATTAAACCTTTGACAAGTGTAATCCTTCATAGTCCATGTTGTTATGTTTGGCTGATTTGGCATTGCAAATTCAATAACGGCGAACACACATCCCTAAATTCTGTATACATAGATCTACCTAGAGCATATTAATTTCAATATCAGAAACCACACGCCCTAATACGCATGTCCTATACATAGCTAGGTATGTTATATGTTATGTTATGTAGGTATAAATATAGGCATACGCTAATCGGTAGAGAGCGCCCGAATTGACCCTTTCAGCGTCTCCAATAAAGCGGGTGATATTACTCAAATATAACATAGATGCCATGGCAACAAAGAGATACTTATGAAATTAAGGCGATAAATCAGCATGTTCTGCGGGGCTCGGCTATGAATGAGGAGGTAGCAGGAGCCAGCAGGAACAACGACTTATATGTAAATAACGTCGTATGCCGACGCCCGCCGGCCGCCCGTCGGAATCTAAAGTTATATGTCATAGGACATTACACGTAGCGTGATCGAGTGCTAATGACTCCTTGTGTCCGAGGGTTTACATACTAAAGAACTGCAATATGGTAAGTAATGGGTTTTTAGCAATGATTACTCACTTTATAGGATTAAAACCATTTGAACCTATAGGCTCAAGGGTAATAACACAGACGGTGGATGAAACATAATGCTGACAAATAAACAAAGTTAAGTAGAATTGGAGCCAAGATCCATAGGAAAACAGACAACTAGTCGGGCGGCCGATAATGAAAAGACAAAACACCGCAAGAGCGAACATGAAAGCGAACAATCCTCAATGCCTAGAATAGTCGATGTCTATCATAGAACAAAGAAGAAAAGATGCATCTAGCTAAGAAAGAAAAGTTTAAATAAAATAAACCTATGTATGGCACTAGGGATACAATAAAAAGAATAGGCAGGTAAGTGGTTTGCAGTGGCGTAAAGTGGATGCATCAGCGTGGAACGCTGCCGTCGCAACATCACAGATAAGACCTACGATGACCAAAGAAGCATTAAGGCAACTGTTACCAATAAAACAGAAGCTTACGGTGATTATGGAGGTTATGTTGCCAATCGTGGAACTGACACATCTGGGTAAACCGTTGGTTAATATGTCGAACAAACATTGTTTGACAAACATCAGTTTATCCAATAGGCTATACGAGTACATACTAAAATTACTATGTACTACTATTACTACTATTACTATAATAGGTGCTAAAATTTGAAGGAAACTCAAAATAATGACGAAACGAACGTATTATTATTGCCCCCAACTGCACTTACATAAAATAAACTAAACTCTAAAATTGATTAAGGCCCTGTATGTCGACGATTGCTCTTTTTCAAAACGAAAAAAAAAACTTCTGAACAAGCCACATCTCCTATTTTTTTTAATATATTACTTCAGGTTCCTACCTAGATTTATATTAAGCTGAAAACATAATAGCAGAAACTTTTCACTATAAAGATATGATTTCAAAATGATACGTTTTAGAATTTATGATCGAAATACTTTGATACCTACTATTAGAATCAACTTGTGATTTATTGTTAAAGATAGGTAATATGTAGATCTAGATTTCTACTAGAATAGGTTTTTGATAAGTAATTATACATAATTTATACCATTAATTTATTCGAAAAGCAAAGGCGGACCACGCGCCGCCCATGGTGCCCCGTGTGTTTGTCGTCATTGCAGCGGTCGGTAGGATTATTTATCGAAGTGATTAAAGATGGGTACATCTTTATTCACATATACTATACATTATAAAATAGGAGATGTGGCTTGTTCAGAAGTATTTCATTTTTTGTTTCGAAAAAGAGCAATCGTCGACATACAGGGCCTTAATACGTTTATACTTATAAGAATTAGGAAAACTAAAACGAGTGCGAGTGCGATATGTCATGTAAATCTGAATCTGTCTAGATACGAGTATTTAACAATATTAACACCAGTCATTCAAAATAAACCATAAAAATAAAAAAATAAAAACCGGTCAAGTGAGAGTCGGACTTGCGCACAAATGGTTCCGTACCATTAACTATAAATAGAGTCCCGTTTTTACCCTTTGGGTACGGAACCCTAAAAACGGCAAACAAACACGTTTGTTGTATGGGAGCCCCCCTTAAATATTTATTTTATTCTGTTTATAGTATTTGTTGTTATAGCGGCATCAGAAATACATCATCTGTGAAAATGTCAACTGTCTTGCTATCACGGTTCATGAGATAGAGCCCTGTGACAGACAGACGTTTTTTTTTCTCGTCTCGAACCAAGGCAGATTTCTCGAGTTTTCTCGAGTTCGAGAATTCTCGAGCAGAAACCCTAATTACGCTGTGCTTACCGGGGCTTGTTCTTACTAATAAATAATGTATATTGGTGGATTTTTTTACATCTAGCCATAAATAAAGAAAAACTTGAACTATAGAAACTAGATAAAAAAAACTGTATATTTTTTTCTTAAACCCTAAAGATACGAAACAAACATATAGGTATGTTCATTACACAAATGTTTGTTATAGGTGAAAATCGAACCCAACGCCTTCAGCAGAGAGGGCAGAGCTACTCGCACGAGCACTTAGATATTCATTTTTTTTATATAAAAAAATTGAATATCACTATCACTACATAGTATAAAGCAAAGTCGCTTTCCGCTTCCCGCGTCTGTATGTAATATGTATATATCTTTAAAACTACACAACGGATTTTGATGCGGTTTTTTTTTATAAATATAGTGATTCAAGAGGAAGGTTTAAATGTATAATACATGCATAATATAGTAGAGAAACACTGATAATTTTAGAGGTTACTAATGTGATGTCGTAAATAAACACATTTTTTTGCGCTTACATTGCAAATGCTGGCTGAACCCCACGAGATATATCAAAATAATGTACTACAAAAAAGTCCACGATGGTATTAGAAATGTCTTACGCACAGCGAAGCGGGCACGGGTCAGCTAGTACAAAATAAATGTATGTTTTTACGAGCAGGTAACTGAAATAACCAATGTCCGAGCTGAAGGGTCTGACGTAACGAAGACCAGTAGAATCCACATGTTAAACAGTAGTTTCCGTAACACTACGTTGGCTATGTAGGTCCGGTGAGTAGATACGTTCTCGTCTTACGCTTTTATCGATGCTAATGCGATACAGCTATGCACGGAAAAAGTTTACAAAACTGATTCGGCTTCTGTCCGTGTTGGGGAAGGTTAGTTTTGTTGTGAGATTTCCTTCTCACCATAATTAGACCGTTTAGGTACCTACGTGTTTTACCTATTAGTAATAAATAATAATAAATATTGGCGGACTTTACACACAGCGTCATCTAGCCCCAAACTAAGCAAAGCTTGTACTATGGCAACCAGATAACTGATAGAATACTTATATACTTTTTTTCTTGTAAATATACATACTTATTATACATATTAACACCCAGACACAGAACAAACATCTATGTTCATCACACAAATATTTGCCCTGGGTGGGGATCGAACCCACAACCTACAGCGCAGAAGGCAGAGTTACTATCAACTGAGCTGTGAGGCCAGTATTAAGTATATTAGCTTACCTACTATTTATCAACATTTATTTTTATTATTAGTACATATTCTGTATATCTAGCGTAAAATGGTAGGTACATGTATAATAATATATATCAGAATTTAAAAAGCTTTCGTGTGAGGGTATTTAGTTGAGTATATTTTTATGTCGATACCTACCTAGATAAAATAAAAAAAATATATACTTATTGTATTTCAATTCCATGCTTATTATTCTCAGCCCGTACAGTTTTTAAACGTGACCTGAACTCTTTCCTAGTGTGGTTCAATATCACACGACGCGACGACGACGTCAAAAACAATGAATTCATGACCAAGTTCCAGCCACAGTGCGTGAGTTCGGAACGCGGCCGCCATCGGAATATTGAATAACATAGCGAACTATACTAGTAACTTCACTTAGACCCCAACGTGAGTCGGGAACTTCGACAAATATAGGTAAGTGGGTACTCTACAAACAAGGTACACGAAATAAAAATGAACAGTAAGTATAAGTAGGTTAGGTAAGTAGGT
Organism: Hydriomena furcata; assembly: GCA_912999785.1. Taxonomy (NCBI): domain Eukaryota; kingdom Metazoa; phylum Arthropoda; class Insecta; order Lepidoptera; family Geometridae; genus Hydriomena; species Hydriomena furcata. Next base: position 10,950,463 of record OU538828.1, on the reverse strand, counting down.
ACTTGCCTAAGATAGACCGCACGAGATAGAAAAGTTGGCTACGCGGGAATAGGACATCCAGCAAGCATGACATTGACATCTTTTAGCTCGAACCTAGTTTCGATTGTATACAGAACATGTTCTGTTTTCACAAACTTGGTACGGACAATTTTTGGAATTTTCACTTTTGCGGAAAAAAGCAATAAAGTCTTATTACACCCTGAATAATTGAAAATATATAACTTTTAACATAAACTATGCGGTAGATATTCAAAAGATTTTTAAATTTACCTACCACAATAATATTGCATACCCTATTTTGGACTCTCAGAATTAACACACTTATTTGTAGTACTTCACAACTACATGATGTAGTTAGTTACTATATAGTTAGTTGGAGCAGACAACACCGGAGCCGTTCACCTGATTATGAATGTTCAATCGTGTTTATTACATTATCTGCAGCCGCATCTACCGTCTATGTAGTTACTAACGAAGGGAATCTCGGCTTAGGTGAGATCAAGGTGCGCTGATAATCAAATTAATTTCGACTGCAGCGGTGCCGACAATGTTGTTTCAGGTAGGTAACTTAGTTTATGACTATGCTACGCTCTCTGCGCAACAAGTTTGAGAACGTCTTGAGTGCTTTGAAATCGGCTAAGCTTATAATCTATTCCGCTAAATAGTTTATGCGCTTCAATAGGTGAACTTACTCGAGTAATTTAGCTTCTGAGTTGCAAGATGTGAAGACAAAGATTATCTTCGAATAATGCCTGGCGGGTTTCTGTGGCTCATCAGAAGAGTTAAAGCTATTTTGCATAGGATAATTTCATCATAATTTCATAGTACTGGTTTGTACATTTTCATATAGCTACCATACAAACAAACTATGGTTGGGGAAACTTATTTATAACTTAAAAAACCGGTCAAGTGTGAGTCGGACTCGGGGTTCCGTGCCATTAAGTATAAAAAACGCCAAAAAAAACACGTTTGTTGTATGGGAGCCCCCCTTAAATATTTATTTTATTCTGTGTTTAGTATTTGTTGTTGGAGCAGCAACAAAAATACATCATCTGTGAAAATTTCAACTGTCTAGCTATCACGGTTCATGAGATACAACCCTGTGACAGACAGACGGACAGCGAAGTCTTAGTGATAAAGTCCCGTTTTTACCCTTTGGGTACGGAACCCTAAAAACTATGTTCCGGTTTGTTCCGGTTTTGATATTAAAGTCTATCCTAATGCAATTGCGTAGCTCGGGTACTGTACAAAGGGCTATAAAATAACGCTCGTCGATGCAATTAGCACTAACGGTCAAGGGGTTCGCAGCTGCGTGGCGACAATTGCCTCTGAAGTCTGACAATTTGCGCGGGTTCGTCGACTCGAGATTCTAATCCAATTCCTTCGCTTCCATTTCATAGATGGTAAAAAAAGAAGCCTGTTTCTCTTTTAAGATCGTCTGCCTGAAAACCCTCTAGGATTGGCCAAATAATGCAATTGGATTGATAAGAGACTGAAGGACGAGCCGATAGCTACTATTGATATCATGCTTACAGTATCCCATCATGACGTCTGTGGCGTTTGTCCCACGATCAGATGGTGTATGGTGTAGCGGCCATTATGGATATTACACATTATACCTACTTTAGTAGGTACTCATTCTAAACCTGGTGGGTGTTTAACATCAATTATCAACAAAGCTAGAAAAAAATAGCCTTCGATAAACAAGGAAATCTAACAAATTCCTAGCCATTTCAACCATACTTGGGCAGATTGTACTTAGTCCGTATACAATTCTCACAGTAATTATGTCAACATCACAATATTATCTACCTCTATGAATAAAAGTTTCGTCTGACCGTTTCTTTTACAGTTTGAACTTGTAACGTACTAGCTGGATACAATATATCAGGTAGCAGTTTACTTAACTGTCGTTTAGTAATCATACCAAGTACCAATGCACTTTTTGAAACTAGTGAAAACCTCGCGACGTCCTTCGGTTCACGTGATTTTTTATACACACTTTGACGTCCCATTTTAATCATTTATGGATTGTTTTTCGCGTTTGAAAGTATATTAAAGGTGATGTGATGAATTATAGTGAAACTACGTTCTGCGGGTAGAGAGTTTACTTGAATATATGATGCATTTTGCTTTCCTTAACCAATAGGAACTTTACCTAGAATTGGTGAGACGTTGCGTCCCACGTCCGTTTTGCAATAGCTCGAGGTGGTTTTATCCATAATCCGTCTTCTATGGTAATAATAATCGATTCAGCAACGCTTCTTGTTGTTGTTTTTGTTCGGAATGAGTGTAGCCGCGTAGGTACAAAAGTCTACTCAGTGCTTATAAGTAGGTACAACAGCGGAATAAATATCGTCGGTATCAGGTATAATTGTATCGCAATGAGAATGCGACCAGACTGACTATGCGGAAGGGAGCCGCATCTCTCGTTACATTCTGTGCCTTGTTCCGAGAACACCATGGGAATACTGCTTCTGTTTATAATGCTTAATCCACATGATCTTCTACCTTTTAAGCCCCACTTGTGCTTACCGTTAACTTGGGTTACATGGCTAGCTTTAACTACCTATGTCATTTCTAACAACCTACAATTCTTTTTTTTAAAATCGTAGTTTTAACTTTTGCATGATGGTCGCGAGAAACAAGTGTTTCATCTAGCTCCTAAGACATTTTAAAGTGATCCTTCTGATTTCATCGAAATAAATAACTTTTGACTTCAAATTCGATGTGATGCCCTATACAGTAGTACCCTATACTAGGTACAGTGTACCTGTCTTGGATGTCTTTTTTAATGAAATATATAAAAATAGGCTTACCAAAGTTTGCTGTAATTCTTTAACTCGACTTGTGATGCTTAGAAACAAGTGGTTGAGATGATAACAAGGTTTAAGTACCTAAGCTTTTTAAAAAATCCGTTTAAAATCTAATGTATGAACTTGCCTCTGACTTTCAAATTATTACCGTGAGCCTATTGCAATTTCCTTATTTTCACTACCAAACTACTGACAAAATACTTCACAATCTTATGTAAGTTACTAAGTAGGAAGTTACATCGTCTCATATTTCTGTACAGAGCGTCTGACAAAACATCATCAAGTCAATAGAGCTCGACAAAAATACAAAACAAAGGCTTGGCTGCTATTTAGTATGCATTTGGAAAGGAGTCGAGGCGAGAGCAATAAGTTTGAGCTCGCGATTTGCATAGATTGTACGCCGGAGCCCGTTTGGTGATTTACTCGGCCGCGCCGGCCGTAGTAACTATGAAGTAATCTGCCGTGTGTGGGTTGTGGTAATAATACTATGCTATTACAAAATTGCTTTACTCGGGTGTAGTTTAACAGAAATTTGTAACTATGACCGAACTTAATTTTAGGTTCCGTACCTGGGTAAATAGTTTTAAAACTTCTTTAAACACTGCTTTAGGTATATGCTTGGTGTGGGGTAAGGAAAGAAACCCTGATATCGCTAGCCCGACTCGCATTTTACCGATTTATTAGAAGAGTCATCATTGTTTGTATAGCCTTTTATCTTGTCGTCTTGCTAAGGTAAACCCGTGATTAACTTAGATTGAGTGACTGTAGAGGCTGTTTTCGGGCGCTTTAAAGCTAATCTGTGATTGCGTGGGCCGTATACCAAATTAGCTGCTCTAAAAAGCGTCTCAACTGACTACTAAAACCTTTTGATTATTTCCACCAGAAACAAATGACTGAATGCCTCCAATATTATAAATGTTTTTCCACATAACTTGGTTGGTACGCAGGCTATTTAGGTACCGTACAAGAGCATACAATTTGCAGCACTGTAAGTAACACACATCAAGTTAGAGGTGGGCCGTGATTGCGTTTTAATGTCTGTTAGTACCTAAGCTAACTAGTTTTTTAACCTACTCTAACAAGACTAGGTTAAAAAACCAGGTATTTAGTAGTGGAGACTTGACAGTATTTTGGCCCTGTATTATTGAAAGTCGGTTACGCTTTCCCCTCGAGCACGTAGTTACGTTAGTTTTGTTACAATCAATATCTATCGATGGAAACCATCATGTCTAAATGGTTCTAGATACAATAATTGTTTGCTGTCACTTTAGTTTTAGAAGATGAAGTTGAACATCCAGTTTTAGTTATCGGGGGTCGAGTAATAAATGTTATTGATGAATGCAGAATAGTTTTTTCTTATAACCGCGAGACATACAGTTTGTATTTTATGACAAAGATAACTTAAGGCGCTCCCAGTCGACGATTGTTTTTGTTCGAAACGAAAAAAGAAATACTTCTGAACAAGCCACATCTCCTATTTTATAATGTATAGTATATGTGAATAAAGATGTACCCATCTTTAATCACTTCGATAAATAATCCTACCGACCGCTGCAATGACGACAAACACACGTCGGCGCGTGGTCCGCCTTAGCTTTTTGAATAAATTAATGATATAAATTATGTATAATTACTTATCAAAAATCTATTCTAATAGAAATCTAGATCTACATATTACCTACCTTTAACAATAAATTACAAGTTTATTTTAATAGTAGGTATATAAAATATTTCGATCATAAATTCTAAAACGTATCATTTTGAAATAATATCTTTATCGTGAAAAGTTTCTGCTATTATGTTTTCAGCTTAATAGAAATCTAGGTAAGAACCTGAAGTAATATACTTATAAAAATAGGAGATGTGGCTTGTTCAGAAGTATTTCTTTTTTCGTTTCGAAAAAGAGCAATCGTCGACTGGGAGCCCCTTAAGGATATAATCTAGATAAATTACAGACAGAAACATGATTGGTGAAACTTTTCTCGATATATTTATTTTCCAAAGTTGATCTTGTAAAACACTAGTTTCGTTTTTAATCAAAACTATAAATAGCTAAACAGTTATTTTTTATATAATTCGTTAGATAATCATACTATCTAAGTAAATTACAGACAGTTTCTTTTTAAAGTTGATGGTTTTCAAGATAATGCAGTTTTATCACTTTTTCCGTCTTATCCGGGTAGACAAGCCATACAAAAAGTCAAAAATTTAACATATCACCTTAATACATTTTGTATAACAATTTGCTAAGGTGCAAAAAAGCTCAATTATATATAGCGTCGGCAAGCTCAAGCTTAGCCGGCAATGCTTGCGGTTAAGTAGCACTTATTTAGGTAGGTGCAGCAACAACGTCTGTGGCACGTGTAAAATGTTGGTAGCGACGATTAGCAAGATTCCCGAGTCACTTTAGAACATTATAAAAGTTGAAAACAAGGACCTTGCGCCATGTATGTGGGTTAAAGGTAAGCGTTCACTGATCGAGAATGATGCATCTTTATAGAATTAAAACTATCGTGGTTGTTAATCTGCCGTTGATCGCGATGCTCATGATGAAGAGCATCTGAATTGTCTCGAAACGTCAGCAATACAAGAAACGTGGTAATTAGCCGTATTTCTATTTAAGATGCATCTTTAATCGTTCTACTAAAACTAAATTTTTTTGTTTAATATCTGTTCAGGATTGATTGGAAATTGAAATGATGCTGTAGGTATATTGGAATGAACAACTTTTTTAATAAAATACCTAATCACCAAACATGACATGATGCAGTTTTGTAAGTTTTATGATTATAAGAACTTCTAGGTGAATATAAAATTTATACGACCACCTCGGAGTCATCCTATGAAGAATATCGTAAAAGCATGCGTAATCCGTGTAGTTTATCAGCTGCCCATCAATAGATACGTTCTTTTAGAAACAGAACGATGACGAAGTAGCTTAGTTTGTTGATATAAGTACCATTTAAGTAGCGTAAGCTGTGTTGCCCGATTGAAGTAAATGCTACTTTCAATCCGAAGGTTTGAATCCCCGCCGTGCATGTATTTTACCCACTATTCGGATTAAACTTTATATGTGCAAAACGGTGAGGAAAACGTGAGTAAAGCAGTTAGTATTCTTAAAGCGGCGACGGGCTTGCAACCTATCACGCATGGAATGCTAACTACTGCAAGATGTGGGCAATTGCAATGTTAAGACGTGCCTCTGAGTACCCCCATTAGTCATCTTCAAATATCTGAGTGGCTGGAGATCTGAGAAGATGTCTACAAACGTAATTCCATGTATTTATGTTTTCTTTAGGTATTTATTTAGATAAATATTGAGTTTTATAGTTGTGTGCGAGTGCGATAAATAAGTTATGTAGATACCTACCTGTTCTCGGAACTAGATAATAGACACCACACACAAACCGATATTCATGTGCCTTGTAATAGATTTTGTGATTGGCCCTTTGTATTTCACAATTAATTACTAATGGAATGATGGAGCGAGTTGGATATTATAATGCTTTTGAAATCTAAATTGGCTTTACAATAAACGATAAAACTATATAGAAATTCAATTTTGTCATAAAAGTATTGATGTTACCTGTAGGTACGAGTATTATATACTTACCACCTACATAGTACCACAGTAAGAAAAGGAGAAGCAAACTTTGGTGACAGGAGTTGTCAGACCGCACACTAGGCATAGGTACTTACCTACTACCACACCAATGGCATACCTACTACCCAAATATTTGCTTTTACATAATAGTGAGACTTTTTAGATAAATGTGTCAGGTGGTTATTCTCACTTACTTAGTTGCTGCTGTTTCCTTAAAATAGGACATGATTTAGATAGCCTGCCCAGCTTTGACACTACCCTCTCAGCCTAGTCGGTCTTATCCACAGGAAAGACATGTTTTATGCGTCTAGAGCTGACTAAACCGCGGGTTTTATAGAGGATAGAGAGTTTTTTTACACGTGTATGGGTCTAAACACACTATACTGAAGATACGCGGCTGAAGTTCTGCGCCTTAATCTTATTTACTCTAGGATGACGTCACAGGCAACGCCATGACACTTCGAAGCGTTTTGGCGGGGATTTTATTATTTTATTTATAAATTTTAAAAGTTTTTTTTATACTAAATCTTTGTTTTCAGCAAAAATATGATATTCGTTGTAATTTCCGAACATTTTTAATAGTATTTTAAAATCTGTCATCATGCCTATTACGCCTGCTAATTGAATTACTAACGACACACTATGCCGAAATTACGTCGCGTTAAAGTAATACAAATTGCAATTACTCCGAACTTTAGCCGGTATCTTCGGCATAGTGTGTTTAGACCCTATGAGTATGATGCTATGCAACGTGGCGCTACTCACGGACCTCGGCTATCCCTAGTCCTTAGCCTAAGTAGGTATAGTAGGTACTAGGATTAGGTCGGTAATTAGCGTCGTCTAATAATCCAACCGCCTGCATCTTGCACCATGGGGTTTCGAAATCGGCAATCACTGGCGCGTTCACAATGCGGGTTATTATTGCATTGCATTCGTAAACTATTGCCGTGTTGCTTATCTACCGCGGTTTTCATCCGTTTTCGAAATTACTTTATGAAAATATTATCTTCTTCTATGCCTATTTGTATTTTACCCATATTTTTTTGCAAAATCGTTTTTTTACCTATAATAAAATCATTATAGATTTACTTAATAAAACCGTGAATAAAATGATAATTTATTTTGAATTTCTTGACTTTTTCTGTAGGTAAGTCTGTTTGTATTCTGATTTACTACAAAACTACCAACTGAACAAATCATGGGAACTGTAGGTACCTACCTACCTACCTTACATCTTAGAGCTTAGAGCCCAAGGAGAAACTGGAGGAATAATTTATGTTTTCTACGTTATCTAGAAATCAAATTATGAAAGAAAACGTATTCGTTCCACGCGAACGAAGTTGCGCACGGGTACACGAGTAGTTTCTAATAATACTTATCAGAAAGAACCTCACTCTTTTTCGTTATCATCTAAACAAAAGAATAAAACCACCGACAAAAAAATAAAAATACTATATTTCTCATTAAAAATAGCTATTCTTTGAGGCAAAGTTTTAAGCGGAATCTACCAATGACCACCGCTTCTATACCAAATTGATTTTTTTGTGTTGTCATGTAAAAAATATGTGAAATATCTACACGCAAATGCAGTCACGCAGAAGACAGCTAGTTTCCTATAAAATGCATCTAATAATCCTATAAAATCCACCTGTGCCGGTCATTTTACTGCGAAAGATATAAAAACTAATATAGAACGAAAGGTGCTTGATTATCGTAATAAAAACTCTTGGCATTGGCGTCACTGCTTTACTGTGGTTACAATAACATCGTCTTACTATGAAGTGCTCTGTGACTTCGCGTCAGAAAGTTATTATTTCTGATTGCCGGCGGCAGACCATAATAATAATGAAAATATTAATAAATGCTTGAGTTTTGCACGTGCAGTTTACACACTGCAAAATATGGTTTAGTTCATGTTATTTGGATTTATTGGGATTTAATAAATTGTCTTTACAATAACCGGTTTTATTGTCGTTTTGTAGGTGGGTATATTGTAAATGTAAGTTGTTAGAGCAAGTCGCCATCTGTAGTGGTAGAGTTCATATAGACCACCCAAGAGCGTTTAACAATATAAAGACTACAGTGTTTAAAACACTACAATTTCCAACCCGTAATTTCTATGAGAACTTTTATGAAACCATGTTTATTTTCAGAAATGTATCTGAAGTGGTCAATCAGTTGACACACACACTGAATTTGCCATTCGAAGCACTAGACTAGACAAACTACAAGCCAGAAGCTCAATCTAAACTTCGTCATGAACAAAGTCTCCCAACGGTATGTACTGTAGATATTATTGTCTATGGATGTATAAGTATAAAGTTCCTGCAAATCCTTTGAATCAATAGTACAAAAGATACAGTAGCAAGAACGCTATAACTTCGAGGTATCAGGCTATACTTCGATATTACCTCGGTGTCGAGCGTGGTGGGTCTGAGACACGAGAGGAGCGGTAGACGTAGGTGTTTTGGCATCATTGCACAGATGGTACTTATAGTTTCCAATTCCCACAACAAGGAATCTTAGTGTGAAGTCAGGACTATGTATGTGACTGTTGAGCGATTTGTCATATTCTTTCAAGCTAACCCGGCGAACTTCGTATCGCTTTAGAATTAACAAATGTTGTGTTGTTCCCGTTCCGGTTGTATCAAATTATACTCACCACATAATCCTTCATTTATATTCTTTAACATTCTCAATGTTTTAATATTGATTTTGCTATTTGAGGCAGACAAATCCAACAAATCGAAAACCATGAAAGACAAGTTATAAGTGTTTGAACAAACCCGACTTAGTTTTATAATTATATATAATAGATTTATATTCATTTATTTATTGTTTCAGTGGGTCTTAAAAACCCCGAGCGTCATCACGATCTTACTCATGTTCAAATTACTAGAACCTATTGTAAAAGCTGGGAAAGTTCTACATGCTCCTTTGATGCAATAAGTTAGCTTATACCAAAAGCTTAATACCTACTTCCATTTTAGAGGCTGCTAGTCGCTGATTGCTCTTTTTCGAAACGAAAAAAGAAATACTTCTGAACAAGCCACATCTCCTATTTTTATAAGTATATTACTTCAGGTTCCTACCTAGATTTCTATTAAGCTGAAAACATAATAGCAGAAACTTTTCACGATAAAAATATTATTTCAAAATGATACGTTTTAGAATTTATGATCGAAATATTTTATATACCTACTATTAAAATCAACTTGTGATTTATTGTTAACTAGCGACCCGCCCCGGCTTCGCACGGGTAGCATGTTATTATACATATAAACCTTCCTCCTGAATCACTCTATCTATTAAAAAAAACCGCATCAAAATCCGTTGTGTAGTTTTAAAGATATAAGCAAACATACATACATACGCGGGAAGCGAAAAGCGACTGCTTTATACTATGTAGTGAAGATAGGTAATATGTAGATCTAGATTTCTATTAGGATAGATTTTTTATAAGTATAAGTATACATAATTTATATCATTAATTTATTCGAAAAGCTAAGGCGGACCACGCGCCGACGTGTGTTTGTCATCATTGCAGCGGTCAGTAAGATTATTTATCGAAGTGATTAAAGATGGGTACATCTTTATTCACATATACTATACATTATAAAATAGGAGATGTGGCTTGTTCACAAGTATTTCTTTTTTCGTTTCGAACAAAAATAATCGTCGACTGGGAGCGTCTTAAGTAAAATAAAATACGTGAAAAGGCAATTGATATCGGATAGCTACAACTGCGCGGAAGCAACATGATCGAATACCGATGGCTTGGCACACTGCCCGTGACCGCTTCAATATTCAACACTTTGCCGTAGACTTGTCAATTTCCTTTCTTAGTTTCCGTGCAGTCAGGTAAGCTCATTTGATTGGGGCACAGATGATAAAATACTACTTGTGTTCATGATTGTAATACTTGAGTACATTTAGCATAACTATTTTATTGTTTAGGCCTTTGGGGTATACCTATGCGTTTAATATTATTTTGATTTATTTGTTTCTTTTTATAAATTAGATGAACAGGCTAGAGCTTTAGTAACTGAACCGATATGGATGGAAATTGATTGATGGAAAACAGACTAAAGTTTTTCTGGAATCGTAAAATAAACTTAACTACCTAGGGTACCTAGAGTAACTACCAAGCGAGAGAAACTGATAGTACAAATTACAAATTATTACAATTTTGTTAATAATTTGATTCTACATTTTAGAATTTTCTGAACCGTTTCTGAACTCTTCCGTCGGTCTAATTTTTTATATATTATTAAGGTCACACTATCTGATTTCATTTCATTTTTGATTCGGCAGACCTACTTACAACTAAGAGATTTTACGTGTCGTACGTAATATATTAGACTAAAATACGTAGGTAAAGCACATTATGAAAACCCAATATTCCAAAACGGTTAATTGGTATGAAATCGGCGTGTAAATGGGACAAATCGATAACACCTCATTGAGCCTAGCTTCGACGCGAGCACAGATTATTGTACAATTACTATCACGAGAGCTTTGTTAGGATCTCATAGTAACAATAAGGTAGAGCGCGTGTAGCGTGAACAGAAAGCACTGGTATTATCATGAACCAGGAATATGCCAGTCAAGGTTATTAACCGTAATAAATCCGTTGCTAAGTATCAATTACTGGCCTCACAGCTCAGTTGGTAGTAACTCTGCCTTCTGCGCTGTAGGTTGTGGGTTCGATCCCCACCTAGGGCAAATATTTGTGTGATGAACATAGATGTTTGTTCTGTGTCTGGGTGTTATATATATATAATAAGTATGTATTTAAAAAAAAAAAAAAAAGTATATAAGTATTCTATCAGTTATCTGGTTCCCATAGTACAAGCTTTGCTTAGTTTGGGGCTAGATGGCGCTGTGTGTATAGTCCGCCAATATTTATTTATTTATTTATTAATTACCGAATAATTACTATATTAGTTTTTATTGTCTTATCAGACACAGGACAGTTTGTAATAGCTGTTAATTTTTTTAAACACGTTTGATTAAGGCCCTGTATGTCGACGATTGCTCTTTTTCGAAACGAAAAAAGAAATACTTCTGAACAAGCCACATCTCCTATTTTATAATGTATAGTATATGTGAATAAAGATGTACCCATCTTTAATCACTTCGATAAATAATCCTACCGATCGCTGCAATGACGACAAACACACGGGGCACCATGGGCGGCGCGTGGTCCGCCTTTGCTTTTCGAATAAATTAATTATATAAATTATGTATAATTACTTATCAAAAACCTATTCTAGTAGAAATCTAGATCTAGATATTACCTATCTTTAACAATAAATCACAAGTTGATCTTAATAGTAGGTATCAAAGTATTTCGATCATAAATTCTAAAACGTTTCATTTTGAAATAATATCTTTATCGTGAAAAGTTTCTGCTATTATGTTTTCAGCTTAATAGAAATCTAGATAGGAACCTGAAGTAATATATTTATAAAAATAGGAGATGTGGCCTGTTCAGAAGTATTTATTTTTTCGTTTCGAAAAAGAGCAATCGTCGACTGGGAGCCCCTTAATGTCGTGACTATGACATTTTTTATTGTGTGGGAGTGGCAAGATCAGCAGCTTTATAGCTTCACTGATAATTAGCTACTGATTACGATGATTCAACTAAGAAATTTGCATTGTGAAAATTACATAAGACAATAGAACTTAGACAGTTGAAGGCGACAATTACCAGTAAACTTATGCGGCTGCAGAGCCTTGTACAAGTTGTTGGCTCCGTTTAGTCATCTCTCTAGTTAACTATTGCTCCGAGTCTAAGACTACTTACTTGATCTCTGACCCTCAACTAACACGGCGCCGAAGATCTATTGAACCTAATGGATGATGCATTGCTGCGTTTGTTGATTTATTGAGCGATTGGAGAAACCGTTCCACATAGCCAATGACCTTATTGATCGGTTATGAACTTATGAGTATACTGTCCGTAGACCGTAGACAAAAATTAAGATTTTTATCTATATTAAACTAAGACATTGGCTGTATCTATATTACTATACTAAATAAATTACTATATTTAAACAAAAAAATTACTTATATGTAAAGATATCAAAGCCTCTAAAAAACGATGGTTTTGTTAATGACCAAACCCACTCAATATCACGTAAGACTAACATAGGGTCAAAGTAAGAAAAATAAACATTACCCTCCACAGTCGGGTAATAAACGAAATGCTTTCGATCAATCGACGCCATAAATAAAAAGAACCATAAAGTAAAGATGAAGTCAAAGAACTAAATCACTTATTCGTTCCGTGAACACGAAAGTGACAAAATAGGGCTTTTAAATCGTGTGCATTGGCCCTTGGGATGACGTCAGCAAGTACAAAGGGTACAGGCGTCCAAGTTGTCAAACGAGAAGTTTTTATCGGGCGGCCTGTCGGCGTTGAATAGAAATGAGCCTTGAATTATGCATGTGACTCCCCCCGCGCCGATTCAAACTGTTGTCACAGACTGCATACTAGCTGTTATACAATCTGGTGTACTGGCAACACAGGTGTTGACAACAACCAACGTAAAAGTTCCCCTACACGAGCAAGTAAATAGTTGTTCCATTCATATCTTGGCTTGACGTCAGTGTCCTGAATGGAGCAATTTTAATCGCCTTTTTCGGAGCACGTCAAGACACGTTCGTAAGAAAGTACAATGAGTGAGCTTTTAACCGCTCTCGTTTTTAGGATTCTGTACTTCAAAACGGAACCCTTATAAGATCATTCTTAGGTTCGTCTCTCTGTCACAGATACTTTGCTCGAAAACTAAAAGACACTTTATTAGGCACATTGTTAATGTTTAAAATAAAAATCCATAAAAATTATAATTAATAAAAAAAAAATGTGGGCATGTGCCAAATATAATGTCTGGACGTGCCTCTAACTACCCCCTTTAGTCATCTTCAAGGATCTGATCGCCTGTAGGAGTATCTCACGAAATAATTGAAAGCTGCGATAAATAAAAAAATAACAATAAATATGATGAGCATGATAATATAGATAGTAGATGAGATATAATATAGATGAGATGAGAAATAATAGATAGAATAGATAGATGAGAAATAATATAGATAGTATCTAGATTTAAACGAGCTTAATGTCAAAGCTTATGGTAAGTTTGTGAAACCTAGACTAAGCAGTCGGTCGAAGCTTGGATCTAGTTTCACTTCCTGTGCCTTCCAATTCATTGGCGCTTACAAGTTATGAAAATGTACTTACGAGTAATCTTTAAATCATGCAATAAAAAGCTGTGTGTGGGTAAATGTTATTTACATGGTAGCAAATAAATAGTTAATAAGTAGTTACTAGGTGGCTACTAAAACGCTAACAATCACAATCACACTAATATTATTAAAAACCAGCTTTTACACGCGAGAAATCAATTATTGACGACATTATCGTAAAACATTGATATTACTAAAAATCAAAGAAAATTTTGGAAAAAAAAATGAATAAAAAAATATTGGTGGACATTTCACACAGCGCCATCTAGCCCCAAACTAAACAAAGCTTGTAAAATTGTGAAATGTAGCCAATATTCGTCCTATAAAAGACTTTAAAATAACTCTATATTAAATTTTATCGCAATCGGCCCAGGCAGCGGTTTGACCGTGATAACGTCTCAGGGAGAGAGACAGGGAGAGTCATTTTAGCATTTATAATATTAGTATAGATGCGATTTCATAAAATTTTGTATGTAGATAGATTAAAACATAAAATATTTTTTATCCCGATAACACTTTAACGAAGTCACGAGCCAGTCCTTAATGTAATATATGGGAAAGTATACACTATCTCCAACTAGCGCGGTTTTTCCAAAACTCAGAACATTTAGATGGCAAAAGGGGTGGTTAGTTTAATGGGGTATCATTTAAAAGGGTTTGATTTGCAGTTTATTTGAATAAGTTTGAATTTATATTTATGTAGCAGAGAGGTTAGTGAACATTTATTTCTATTATGTTTTACGTCTCCGATGTCTCACAGTGAAATCATCTGAAATAATCGGTACGGAACTCTCAATACGTGTGTCGACTCGCACTTGACTAATCTTGTTTTTACCTTGACTCAAAATACGCACGCATCTATATAAATAGCATAAACAAAACAGTCATAATATGTTATTAATTACTTTCGTACGTCATCATTTCATTCATTTCATAGTATTTAATTTTAATTTGAAAATCCCGCAACTTATTTGTATTGTAATGGAGCCATTCAGGTCAAGTTTAGGTATTATGAGTAACAATTCACACATTAAACATAATATACTGGTGTTTCCCTTCGTCTTCGTTCTCATGTAGATACTTTTAAAGAATTGGTCCTTATTAAGGCCCTGTATGTCGACGATTGCTCTTTTTCGAAACGAAAAAAGAAATACTTCTGAACAAGCCACATCTCCTATTTTATAATGTATAGTATATGTCAATAAAGATGTACCCATCTTTAATCACTTTGATAAATAATCCTACCGACCGCTGCAATGACGACAAACACACGGGGCACACGGACACCTTTGCTTTTCGAATAAATTAATGATATAAATTATGTATAATTACTTATTAATATTCAATCGAATTTTTGGTTACAAATGTCTATATTGGGTGAAAATCGAACCCTAAGGACCTCTAACCGAAAGGCAGAGCTACTATCAACTGAGTTACCTATTATCAGGCTAATCATAAACTACGTATAAAAAATCTAAGTTTAATCCAAATCGCTTAAGCTTCAACGTAATTAAACCACATACTTCCAAACACTTTAGGAATTATAATAAACTAGCAGGCCCGGCCACGCGTTGCTGTGTCAACAGGTATCGCCATCTGTTAGAATCTTTTGGAGCTAACAGATAATTGTGACTGTTAGATAATAAACAAATAATTTGCAATAAAATAATATTGCGACTATAAATTGAGATATAAGCTATCCTATCTTTCAAGTTGGATAAAACTGCACACGGTGTGCAAAGTTTGATTAAAATCGGTTGTAGTTTAGGAGTCCATCGCGGACAAACAACTTGACGCGTAATTTATATATATTAAGAACAAGCTGACCCCGCGAAATTAGTATCGCTTTAGAAGTAACAAATGTTGTCTTAAGGTGGCTGTTTCAAATATGACAGCTCGCATTTTTTGTACTTTTCCGTATTCTGTGGCCGCACACTACGAATAGTGCAAACGCACACATTGAAGCTACTTCACACTTCATTTACCAAGACTAAATAACTAGTCTTGATGCTTGAAAATATTTGGTGCAATAGGTATGTCATATTTGTATAGGTAGGTATGTACTTAATAATTTTATAGGTTGCACTTGACAAAAAGAAAATAAATATAGAAAAAATTAATATATATTATAAGACAGGTTACAAATCGTAAAGTGCTACTACACAGTTACTAATATTTGACTGTGCAAAAAATATTTGTTAGGTACCTATACCTACTAATAAAATACATTATGACAAAACGGTAAGTATCGTTTTTTTATAAGCTCTTATTTAACTTGCAGTTTATGTACATATTTATGTATCTATGTTTGATAAGGTGTAATCTTGCAACTTAATTTTAAGCAGTTATCCCCAATCGATTGAGCTGAAATTTTGCATACATAATATGGTGACAGCGAGCTGATCTGATGATGGAGTCAGGAGCTGTTCAACGGAACTCTTCACTAAATAGTCGAATTGAGGCAAAACTTTGCATATCTATATACCTGGTCTGATGATGGAGGTCGGATGTAGCCATCGGAACTCCTCAACTACACAACATAACCACGTCGCGTTTGGGCTCGTTATTTTTATCTTGACGAGAACTAGAGCACAAGAATTTACAAAAGCTTGATTTAAAAAATATATTTTTAATAAAAAAACTTATTGTCATCTAAAATCGATGACGGCACCGTCAACGTTTCGAGTACCACTCACAGAAAGTTTTTAAAGTGAAATACTGATAAAATATGTAGGTATGCTTTTGAATATTGTGTGCGAGCTATGATCTCGAAGATCCATAGACAGCGCGTAGCGAGGGTCAACAAGTTCTGGAATTAAACAGTTATTGTAAAATTTTACTAAATAATCTTCCATAATATTTTCTTTCCAGAAAAAGAGATGACCAGCTGCTCTTTTTACAAATTCATATTTTCCATTGTATTTATACTAAATGACATCACAAACCCGCAATACTTTTTAAGACCTATCCAAAGACATGGAGAGTATGCGAGAAAAAAAAAACATCTGAAAATATATATTTATTTCTACCACATTGTCGGCATGACTAGTATATTCATGCCAAATTACAGCTTTCTAGTATTAAGAGTATCTGAGCTAAGCTGCGGACGAATGGACGGAAATGGCAAAACTATAAGGGTTTTTTGTAAACTACGAAACACTAAAGAGCACTTTCAGTATTTCGAATTAAACAATTTTTCAGGACACTTTATTATTTTTTTAATATTTAATTATTTGCATCATGTACAACTTAAGTACATGCCATCAAAAAAAACTTGTAAAAATTAAAATAAAAAGCCAATTCTCGCAACGCAACTCAGTTCTTCTATCGTAAAAAGTTGTGAGATTTCAATGTCTGTCTGTCTGTCCAAAAAATGACCTGAACTGTTTCGAGAAAAGGATGGTACGACTGTGCCGCTTTTTTGCTTAACTTGGCGGGGGCACTACCGTGCCCCCAGATAAACCTTGCCTTGATAATAACAAATACCGACCTTTTTAGAAGGTTCAACATTTTTGGTTCAATGCGTATCGTATCATTCGTCAGTCATTCATCAGTCGTCAAAATTGATTAATGCTAGATTTGTTGCACACCAGCACTCGGAGTCTTTTTATAGTTTTGGGGATGTTTTTAAATTAAAAATAGCATATTTATAAGCTAGGGGTATATTTACATCGACAGCAAATTTCAATTTCATCCGTTTAGTCGTTTAAGTCTGATTGAGGTACAAACATCCAAACATACCTAACATCCGCACAAACAAATCAGATTTATAATATTAAATGTAGATAGATAATAAATATAAATTATATTCGTAATCGAAAATTCAGGTAATTTTTCGCATTTTGTTCAGATAAAGTATCAATTTTTTCCATCCATGTATAAAAAAAACACGCTTGGTAATATAGGGGAGGCCGGGTTAAAACCGTACTAAGGGTCATGGTACCTTTTTAGAACTTTCATTTCAAAACAGAAATGTATCAAATCATTATTTATATTTATTTAGTAGGACTAATTAGGGACACAAACAGGTTCACATTTTTCTGAAATTTAATATTTTTATTAAAATAACAATCAAATACGAAACATCTGCTTATTTCGATTTTGCTCCAACGCGACGTATGCAAAAAGGTAAAACCGTAAACTATTATCATACTGTTTCGAAACGTAACTCGATGTAACGCATCTTCTACAAAAAAATCATCCAACTCTTTCATAGTCTGTACAGTGTACATGAGCCCAGCCCTTACAACTCATGCATTGTACCTAACCTTCATCTGTGTGGCTTGCACCAAATTCGTCAAGGCAATATATTATACAAATGTTATCATTAGTTTTGCATGTCCACTATTTTACCCCAGTATCCGGTTATGTCAGACTTCCCCTAAATTCGAAGAAAAATGTGACGTGGACGTGCTTCCCCGAGCGCGTCTGAGCGCTGACTGACGTGCCGACTTGAGGTGAATGTGAGTTTTGTATGGAAAAAATGTATGGATAAGTTTTATTGCATTTTATATTGTTCATAAATGAAAAAGTAAATTATTTGAAAACAAGATAATGCCACGCGGTATAGAGAAATATAAAATCTACAATTTCGTATTATTTTCAAATAAAAATATGCTGTTGGTCTAAAGATATTGGTACCTAACCAGACCCCATTTTTCGACATTTTCAGCGGTTCTTGCGACGGTAAAAACGTATTTTTTTGAAAATGTTGTATAGAACTGGCCAGTTTTTATTATCTACTATTAAAGATGAATATATTATCAGTAATTTTGTATCATTATATCCTCACAATTGTGATTCCTGGTTTTTAAATCGGTACCTGAAAATCATTGAAATACGTGTGTGGGTGTGAGCCGGGCCTTAAGTTCCCGTCCCCGTTCCCGTTCCCGTTACCGTTACCGTATTATCAAACCTAATAAAGCTCAAATTGACTCTACGTTTTAGTTAGAAAATTTTTGTATGGGAAAAAGAAAAGGGCTGTTTTTAGGGTTTTCTCGGCAATTATTCGAATTTTTCTCACCTTTTAAACCTTTCCTAGACCTCCACGAACATTTCAAGACCAAGTAAGATAAATCCGTTCAGCCGTTCTCGAGTTTTAGCGAGACTTACGAACAGCAATTGATTTTTATATACAACACTAGTTTTTAATTACCAAAAAAAATAATAACGTATTGTCAGTGTCTGTTACTAATTAAATTTAAGTAGTTAAAACTTAAATTAAAAAATTAAAAATAATATCCTTAAAAAAACACAATATTTAGTTAACCGTTTATTCATACGCACCTACCACATAGCTACTCATATTTTCACGATTCTATCCATTTATAAATAGCTCGCCGTCTCCGTTTATTTTCTAGTACTGAGACCATAAATTAGTGCCAATTTTCGGTTAAAAAGAAACCTCGATAACTTTGTGATAGTGCAATAATAAATCATGCTGACAGTGCTCAGATCATAAGAAGCTTCTGCTGCAACGGTCAATTTTTTTTTTCGTTATATTAAAACTATTATTGTATATAGATAAAGATAAAAGATTGGCGAATTGTCAATATGACGTCACGAATTCCCCGAAACTAATTAGTAGTCAATGCCATTCCCGCCACTTTGCTTGTTGCGAATTTATCAAACCGACAAGTGCAGAGACTTACTAGAAGTAACGGTGTCTTTACTGAGGTCGGAACTGACGCAAAGTGCCATTTGCGGCTGAATTTCTGGTTTACAGGTCCTTATGGTATAGTGCGGAGTCTATTGTTGTCGGAGAATCGTTTGACGTCCTCATAAAAATGCTTAAAGTCTGCAAATACCTAGTTACAGTGAAATGACGGTTTAATGATGAGAAAAACGTATACTTCCTACTGATATAAACTATTTTCATTTGATCCACTATTAATGTACCTATCTCATTAGTAAATAGTTCATAAATTTATCAACGTTGTGATTGCCTGTAATTGGCTTTTGCATCGGAATTGTACAATGTACATGTAAGTAGGTATAGAGATATGTACGCTGTTGGCAATAAATAAATAAATCTTAAGTATGTAACTATTTACAATTAAAAAGAATTTAAGTATTCCATTATCTATCTGGCTTCCATAGCACAAGCTTTGCTTAATTTGGGGCTAGATGGCGCTGTGTGTAAAGAACGTCAATATTTATTTATTTATTTTATTGTAAAAAGGTAAAATTACATTTTTGTTTGTACTGGTTAAACTAGAAAACTACTAAATCAATTTAAAAATATTCTACTTATAAAAAACTAGATTATCAGCAAGTAACTAAGCCAGATCTCATTTAAAAAATAAATAGAGAAGGGTTCCGTACTATTATCTATACAAAACGGCAAAAAAACACGTTTGTTGTACGGGAGCCCCTCTTAAATATTTATTTTATGCTGTTTTTGCTTTTGTTGTTATAGCGGCAACAGAAATACATAATCTGTGAAAATTTCAACTGTCTAGCTATCACGGTTCATGAGATACAGCCCTGTGACATACAGACGGACAGACGGACAGCGAAGTCTTAGTAATAGGGTCCTTTTTTACCCTTTGGGTACGGAACCCTAAAAATTGCCTATAATCTTCATTAGTATACCCGTGCGAAGCCGTGTACGGACAGCTAGTAAAATAAAAATAATGATAGTTTTATTAAAGGTTAGGTTGCTGACCCGCCATTATAAACATACGGACACATTTTACGATGCAGAAAATGCAAAGTACAGTTAGGTAGGTAGGTACGTATCATTTACTACGAATTATGGGTTGTATCAAAGGTGTTAATTGGGTACAGACTAATGAGCTATTTACATGAGGATAGTTTCTCGTACGTTTTAGGAGAGAATGTCTAGGCAATTATCGCAGGCGATAATATCCAGCCGATTTACGAATTTATGTCCTACTATTATTATAAATTCTAAAGCTAAATGGACCAAATGTATTTTGATGAAACTTGGAATATACCTACAATACACTAGCGGACTCGGCCACGCGTTGCTGTGTCAACAGATATAGCGACTATGAATTGAGATATTAGCTATCCTATCTTTCAAGTTGGATCAAACTGCGCACGGTGTGCAAAGTTTGATTAAAATCGGTTAAGTAGTTTAGGAGTCCATAGACAAACAACGTGACGCGTAATTTATATATATTAAGATTTACCTACAGCTTCTGCCCTGGAACTGGAATAGCATAGGTACCTATAGGCAAGCTGATGGCAAATATATCATCACACAAATGTTTGTCCTGGGTGGGAATTAAACACACAACCTAAAGCGGAAGTCATAGTTACTACCAACTAAGCTGTGAGATCAGTTAGATGTGATGAAACTCCGTAGTAGTAGTATTAGTAGTAGCCACTCAAAGTGTTGCTTTTTGAATTTGTGCTGAAGCTCTTTAGTTATTTTTTTTATTGGTGTACGTAGTGTTGTACTACTCAAGTAGTAGGTACTTTTAATTATTATTCTTGTTTGAGCCTTCACCTTGTTCGATTGGTACCACACTGGAGCTCTACATAAAATTAAGGAAAGGATCATTAAAAAAAAGGTAGACCCCAAGCCGTGTTTGTTGCCTGATTCTTCTAGGCTTGGTCGCATGGAATCGGCGTAGCTTCACCTAGTTCCTAAGACGTTTCAAAGTGATCCTTGTGATTTTATTGAAATGAATGATTTTTGATTTGATTTGATTTGAAGAAATTGAGCTTTCATAGAACAGTGTAGATGTATATAGTACAAGCTTTCGCCTGCGGCTTCGCTCGCGTGTAACCTGGATAAAAAGTGTCCTATATGCTATTCCAGGGCATGAGCTATGCATGTTCTAAGTTTCAACTAAATCCGTAATGTCGTTTGGGCGTGATTGAGTCGTAAACATACAAACAAACTCAACAAACTTTTATTACTAAGTTTATCTACATTAAATACTAAAAGCAATAGATGTATCAATTTTAATAAGAATTAGAGAAATATTCTAAAACGTGCATTGTAAAAATGTATCCAATTTTTTATTGTATTAGAAGCTCACTATTTTTATCGTAGTCGGTTAAAAAGTAGCCTATGTGTTATTCTGATGAATAAGCCATATTATTGCAAAGTTTCATTAAAATCCATTCAGTAGTTTTTACGTGAAAGAGTAACAAACATCAATCCATCCATCCATCCATCCATACTTACAAACTTTCGCGTTTATAATATTAGTAGGATACATAGAATAATCGTAGATATTAGGAGAGGAACCCTTGATAGATACAACACTGCTTTTTCACAACTTATTTCCGACTTTTATACCGCACTAAATGATTGTTTTGATTTATGTATTATGCTTAACAAAACTCTTTTTACTTTTCATAATTGAAGCAGGAATATTAAATTTTTATGGACATTAAAAGAGACATAAAAACTCGTTAACGAACTGCCTTTTGATATGGAAATCAAAAGTACAAAACATAATTTCGACTTTAGTAACAATTAAAAGCGGAAATACTTCACTAAAAATACAAAAATGTTTACTTAGTGCTAGGTATACTTTCAGAGCTGTTTTTTGTGGGCTCAATTCCCACCCAGGACAAACATTTCTGTGATGAACATGGGTGTTTGTTATAATGTAGGATAGGTTCACAAAACAACATGCGCAAATATTCTATTAGTTATCTGGTTTCCGTAGTACAAACTTTGCTTAGTTTGGAGCTATAAGGGCAGGAAGATGATGATGATGACAGCGTATTATATATATAATAGTTTCGTAAATTCAGCAAAGTTAAACATTAACATGTAGCATTTGGCCGGAGGTCTCGAGTGAACGGATCTAATACTCGTACAATGCCACGCCGAGAAAGCTCGGTGCGCAGGCGCCTAAAGGCTAGCTCGAATTGAAATGACTAGCATCGAATATACTCGTAACTTAAAGCTTCGACAGCTCGTAAATACATTTCACTAAGCTAAAAATGCTCCAAGACTACACGGCCCATTTAAATATTCCATTCAGAGATTGGAAATTGGTTTTTTTTTTACAAAAATTAATTAAAATGGTGTTGTCATGAATAAAGTCATTATTTGACCTTGTAGAGATGTAATAAAGACGTTATGCAAAATTACATTTTACAAAATTTATTGGTAAAGTTCACAAACTTTAATGCGCGGCGCGAAAGTAATAGCTCGGTGTGTTTATCAAGGCCACTAAAATTACCTACTGATTTAAAAGGAACCTATTGCGAACAATTTAAACTTATGAACGCATTTTGATGAACATGAGTTTTGTGAAACACCGCAGGCTACAATGCTCACGTTTGCGACACAGCTCTGTGTAGGTATCGGTCTAATAAAAAGGTCACTAGAAACCGCACCGTGCACTTGCTCTATCCATCCTAAACATTTTGCAACCGTGAATCATACTGCTATTTTGTGCTTCCCAAACATAATAACACCGTTACACAGTTCCGAGCATATTTTGGTACCGGGTAAAGTCTTTTGACAAGATAAAGAAAAGATTAAACGTCACAATCGGGCAGTTATGAAAGGAAACACCTCTGTAAATAAAGCAGGTAAAGATCTTTGAAATAATAGTCGCAGCCTGCGATCGGTGAATACAGGCGTCATCGCGTCACCGCGATGTTGCGGTGAAAGGTAAACAACGGTATGACACTACGAGATATAACAATGAAGGCTTAATGAACTACCTATTTCAAATTCTACCAAGTTGACTTTACGCAATTGCATTGTTCAGAAACAGGAATTTACTATCTTGGTTTCTATTTCCAATGCAATCCGCTGCAGCATTTACATAATTGGTTATAATAATAAACCGGTGACTGCAGGCTTTGTATCGCAATTTGATCCTCAGTGATAAAGAGGTGGAGCAACAAAGTCGGTGAGTGATAGAGGAAAAAGAAAGAGTCTAATCCAGTGTGAATACTGAATAGATCGGTGAGCACAATACGCTCTGCCCACGCGCAGATGAATCATCAGCGCCGCAGCCGCGCCGGTTGCCGCAACATACAATGAGAACAGCAAAAACATTACCTACTTTTGAATAACTTCCCTTTCTCTTTCTACACCCGAGAGCGTGTTCGGCGCCATCAGTTTACGTACAAACAAAATCAACACGCGTTATGTGTCTAACTTATTTGACTTTGACCATGGCTGGAGTCAATGTCATGCAACCAAAACAAAACGATTCGTGTTTTATTAACATTGTTAGTGATTCGTATACAATTTCCATTACTCCTTATCCGTGCTCGGAGTCGTCATTGCTTTGCGTAAATAGGTATCAGCTGCAAAAATATTTATGTTGTGGATTCGCTGAGCCGAGTCAATAAGTTTTAAAGTTTCAAATTAGGTCTGCACGGAGATTTCTCAATGTTTATACGATAACATGCCAAATTCACATAAATGTTTAAAGCGTTGTAAATTTTTCACTTTATCTCAGTGTCATGATGGCAAATTAAACGTCCTTTCACCTGTGAGATCGTTTTTGGAAGTTCTTTTAAATAAAATGTGGGACGTACACAATCTCCACGAAATGATTGGTTGATTATTTATTTATTTGCCGTACTTTTACGCCAACTACAAATACACGTGGACGTAAAGCGTGTAGAAGATATCGATTCGATAAGAAATCAACATGAAAATAATCGACGTAACTCTATTGTAAAAAAACAACAAAGTATCTTATAGTTTACAGAGTGCTGATGGAAATCATAGAGACTATCTCTTACATGTCATGGTTGCATAGACTAATGATTGTGGGTTTGTTGCGCTACTAATAAAGAAATCTATTTACTTATTACTTGGACATTAATTTATTGTCGCATTAAGTCCAGTCATTGCAGCCAAAGCGTGACGAAGTTGAACGAGTGGCCATGAAGTGCGTAGAGCGGCGAGATACGAAGAACGGTGACTCAGAGACAGAGAGGGAGCATATGCACGGCCTCTTACGAGATAAGGACACGAAATATCAGAAAACAGGTTTGAGATTTCGAGTTTCGATCCAATATTCTCCTATGTGCCAAGTCGACTGCGCTTGAGTGGAGCGCGTTCGCCGTTCACAATCTGTAGATCACTTTGTTTTTCGACTTCTGTTTGTTTTGATTGTTACATAATTTTGAGTCATTGCTAGTGTAATGAGTCTGTCTATAGTGCAAGTTGAACTATTGCCATTTGAAGATGAGTCTGATGAAGTTGATCTTTGTATTAGCAATGTTGTTATCTTATCAGGTAAAGGTTAGACTGAACACTTTCTTTATCGAGACATGGGCTGTTCCGAGGTGATGTCACCGCTGCTTCGGTTCTCTTATCTAGTCGACGTAACGTTAGTAAGGAATGTTCTACGACGTTTGTTAGCTAATGAAATAATGTAAGTACTAAGAATCCTGCCTGCACGCGGCTATCTTCCGAGATCGTTATTGTCATGATAAGTCTCTGTTGTCGTTGAATTACAGTTAATTTGTTTTTAAGCGGCCATTTTAGTTTATGAGACATTATTTTTAGTAGGTATAAAATTACTTACCTACAAAATTATCAAAAAAAAATGCTACATGCTACGATTTTAGGCACGAAATTTGAGTAGGCACAGAATATTCAAAATAGTATAGTAGTTCAGTATTATTTTGTTTGGTAGTAAATCTAACTACCAAAAAAAAATACTAATGATCCTTGAATTTCCCATACGATCAAAGATCAATCAATAATCGTTTCTAATTCTGTTTCTAAGAATACCAACATAAATCTATGAGTTCTGCGTAGTCATGGGTTGGAGATGACGTAAATCATGTGTTAAAAACTCATATCATCAGTCATCATATTCAGCAAAATAAGTACCTACCTAAACTACAGAAAAAATATACGCATTAATTGAGAATCTCCTCAGTTATTTATTCGTCGGTTAAAAATAATGATATTATGGTGGTTATGAAGATCGCTTACCACTGTGAGAACCTATTCTGCCAATATTAGAACGGTTAGCGCATCTCAGTTAACAATCTAGTCACTAGACTTGGTTGGGACTTTTTTAGGGTTTTGTACCCAAAGGGTAAAAACGGGACCCTATTACTAATTCGAAACGACTTCGCAGTCCGTCTGTCTGTCACAGGGCTGTATCTCATAAACCGTTATAGCTAGACATTTGAAATTTTCACAGATGATGTATATCTGTTGCCGCTATAACAACAAATATTGAAACCAGAATAAAACAAAATTTAAGGGGGGCTCCCATACAACAAAAGTATTTTTTTTTTGCCGTTTTGTATAGATAATGGTACGGAACCCTAGGTGCGCGAGTCCGACTCGCACTTGGCAAGTTTTTTTTGACGTCTTGAATGATTTTTTCTATTTTATTAAGTATGTAAAAATAGTCCAACCTTAGTCCCATTTAAATTGAATATTATATATAGTTCCTTCCTAAAATTTAAAAAATCAATATCGTCCCTTGACTTTTCAATTGGTCGAACGAAATACTTTCATCGGTTTTATTTTTAGTTTAAACGTAACTATATAGCCAAACATCGTAACTGTGACGACTACAGATGAGTTTGAAATGCGCAGCTCGGGTGCAGCGATCTCTGAAGAAAGTCCGCACTGATTACAGGAATTTTCCGACTCGGTGGAAACGATCGCGCCTCGGTGAATCATAGCGCGTTTTTGCGCGTGCGCACTGCCGGAGAAAACTCATGATAATAACATTAAACAAAGTCATTATTTACATCGGTATTCTTTTAGTTTGCACCTACTTGTAGATACACACGTCACTAAAAGTATAATGATGGTGATTTAGAAATGTATTCGTAGCTTTCCTTGTGTCTATAATTTTGTTAGTACTCTTCACACTTGTGTTCATAGAGAAAATTTTAAACTCATCAAATATCTGACATCAATCGAGCTAATATTACGTTTAAAAAACTAAAAATAAAACCGACTTCATGTATGTTGTTATAAATTGAATTGAATACAAAATTTCATCCCCTATTTTTTCACCCAAGTAGTATTTTTTCTTCAAATTTAAATGGAACCACACGGAAATCATCAGCTTTCAAATATAAAAAGAATCATCAGAAAAAACAAACATAAAAAAATACAGTTGAATTGAGAACTTCCTTTTTGAAGTCGGTTAAACGTAACATCGGTTTGATGTCAGTACGAGTTGAAGAATAAGAAACGGCTTAGGATCATTTTTCTAAATCAAGGTCAATTCTGAATTCTTTTGTCTAAATCCCAAAACAACAACTTTTTCAGTTGTTAATATTATGTAAAATTCGTATACCTATTTTGATGATTCACTTGACCTTGTTACAATTTGTTGATTTCTGTTCAAACATTTTCTGTATTTTTCCGAGAAAACCTTGATATTTCAATACCGATAAGTAAATCTGCAAACAATTGCGATAAAAATACTTTTTGGCATCAACTCAATTGTTTTAATCTATGCCTTTACTTCAAACACAGCTTCTCAGGTAACACAAATGCTAAGAAAATGTACATACGGGATTTGCGTCGACACCAGTCGAAGTCAAGGTCACAATTATTTTTTGCGGAATTTACACACAACGCCATTTATGGTAACTGATAAAATACTTTTATACTTTTTTTTTAGTAAATACATACTTATTTATACAATTAACACCCAGACACAGAACAAACATCTATGTTTATCACACAAATATATGTCCTAGGTGGGGATGGAAACATATCAACTTACAGCGCTGAAGGCAGAGTCAAATAATTATTAAATACTAGCTGACCCGTGCCCGCTTCGCTGTGCGTAAGACATTTCTAATACCATCGTGGACTTTTTTGTAGACGTTTTTAAGGTGTACAATACTGTAGTACATTATTTTGATATATCTCGTGGGGTTCAGCCAGCATTTGCAATGTAAGCGCAAAAAAATGTGTTTATTTACGACATCACATTAGAAACCTCTAAAATTATCAGTGTTTCTCTACTATATTATGCATGTATTATACATATAAACCTTCCTCTTGAATCACTCTGTTTATTAAAAAAAAACCGCATCAAAATCCGTTGTGTAGTTTTAAAGATATAAGCAAACATACATACATACATACATACATATTACATACAGACGCGGGAAGCGGAAAGCGACTTTGCTTTATACTATGTAGTGATAATGTTTCAATAAAATAACAAGGGTCACTTTCAATCGACTTAGGATCTAGATGATGCTGCGCCAGTTCCTAGCGATCAAGCCTAGCATGGTGCCTATCATTCGATATTGACGGCGCTAGCCAAAATCCACTTCCTTTATCGTGAGCTTACATTGTTTACAGCGCTTTCGTATTTGCGCTTGCGATGATCGCATGTCGTAGATTGTCCCTATACATACAGCTACATCTTAGTTTATCGTGTTGAACAATCGTTGGCTACTGTACCTCAGAAACCGGTTCAGCCAGTTCGAGTCCCGAATCGACACCAATCATAGTTCTAACACCAGAGGCTTGGGTTGTCTGGCGCTTATTTTGTATGCTTAGTTTTATTGAGTGCTGTGGGTAGCTTTTCAGGTATTTTCTAGTCACCGTACGGTTCGTTTACTAAAGATTGAGAGCCGTATGCTCACATATTGCAGTAGTTAGCATGGTTGCAAGCCCAACGCCGCTTATAAGAATTTTAACTGGTTCCTGCATGTATTAATGAGCATATCATTTTTTCTAACAGCTAAATCATCAATAATAGAATCTGAAAAAAACTTGATACTTTTAGCTGATGGTTAAGATTTATATTTGTACATTGCAAACGTTCGCGGACTGGTACTACCAGAATAACATTGTACAACACAAATATTATACGACTTCATTTCACTGTGATTCTTGTTTCTATACTTTACTAGCTGTCCCGACAGACGTTGTCCTGTCAAATTTCAATAATCACACAGAAAAAAAACACTTAGTTTTTCCTGAATTTTATGCCACCTTTTTCACTTAGGGTATAAAAAAATACCTACGACTAAAAAAATCGGTAAAGTTGTTTCGGAGGATTTTGGTTACAACACTGAACACATACGAGAATTTTATATATTATAAGACTAGCAGACCCGGCCACGCGTTGCTGTGTCAACAGATATCGCCATCTGTTAGAAAACTTTTAAAGCTAACAGATAATCGTGACTGTCAGATAATAACTTAATAATTTGCAATAAAATAAAGATGTAAGCTATCCTATGTTTCAAGTTGGATCTAACTGCACACGGTGTGCAAAGTTTGATTGAAATCGGTTTAGTAGTTTAGGAGTGCATCTCGGACAAACAATCTGACGCGTAATTTGTATATATAGTGTCCCAAAAAATTATGCCTAGCGGAAGTCTAGAGGTAACAATATAACCTGTCGGTAACGCATACAAGCTTTTTTTGTTACTTATAAAATTATCAAATAATTCTTACTTCTATAATCAATTCCTTATCGATCACCGTCGCTGAATGCTAAGATTGAGGAAAATAGTAACGTAATTTATAAAATAAACAAAATATAGTAGCTGATAAAACGGAGATAGTGATAATCGCGATAAAATTAATATTTGCAAAAATTAACTTTGAATGAACGATCGAGTTTCAAAACAAAACAAGAATTAAAAAAAAATCGAATTTGAATTTCAAATGTGAGTACACTAACATTTTGAATAAACTTTATTGATCGACTATATACCTACTATTCATTGATAATAAAACGTTTTACAGCTAGAATTATTAATATAATTTTGAATCAAGGTTTATTAAATCTTCGCTTGGTCACCACAAAATAGCTATATTCTCCGCAGTCTGGGTTGGTTGGTTTACATAACTTAGCGATTGTTACTCAGTAAATGAAGATCTATTTGAAGTGGCGATTTACTTGCATCCTGTCACGTATGGAATACTAACTTCTGCAAAAGGTAAGTATTATGCCAAAGTAGTTTTTGGACGTGCCTCTATCACCTTCAGAGAACTTCAAGCGCGTTGATATCTGAGAGTATGTCTACTGATGATAACAGTCGTAATCTTATTTGTTGTTTTTTATTTGAAGAAGATCGACATCTATTATTCGGTGGCTGGTGTGTAGTGAGTAGGTAGGTGTAGTTCAATTGAATCATTATAAATTGGCACGTCGAACCATCAACACGCAGTTCTATATCGTTTATTCCTAGTAGCAAAGATTTATTTGCCAGGTATATTTATGGTAGTAAGTTCCTCTGTTCCGCTTATTAAGACTGGTCCTTATGATTCAAAACCAGAATGACTAGTCTAGATAACAGTTTTTTTATTGCTTTATTGTTATCAACGTCATAAAGACTTCAAAAACCCGGCGGTTGCCATTAGTTATAGCATAGATAAAGTAACCTGCGCTAGTTTAAACCAAATGTATTACAAACTACGACAGACATTTTTCTGTCCAAATTTCAATACTCCCATGTAAAAAAAACAATTTTAGTTTTATCAGAATTAGTCTATTTTCCATCATATCATTCGGTAGTCAAATTCATGTCAGATTTTTTTGACAAAATAAATTTCGAATACTGACCTGCCTTAGTAGGATTCTACCTTTTCGGTAGAATGCATTGCTATGACAACTTAATGCTTTCGGTCAGAGATGTAAATTTTTTTGCACACAAACGCCATCTATACCAAAATAATTATTTATGCGTTTTTTTATCATTTTGGGGTTGTTTATCGAATTATAAGTTCCCCTTCTGTTAAAATGATTTTTTATCTACATACTACTATAAATTTCATCTTAATTTGTTTTGTCGTTTAGGTTTGATTACAAACATAATATACAAACTCACAAACTTTCGCATTTATAATATTAGTAGGATTACAAATAAATGACGTCTCCGCTTCTCAAGAAACTCTGCCTTTACCACCTCTTGTAAGATAGCTTCTACAGCCACTAATTTATATGCCATAAATCGAAACTTGTTTATAGAACGAATTCGGTGCCAAAATTTAGGCGGAGGCACTTACGATTCTAGACAGATGGTCTTTAGATTTGTCACACGTCCAAAATTTGTTTTGCCTACTTGTTTTTTATTTATGAAAACGATTCTGCAAGAACTAAATTCCATAAATACGATATCTTCCTAAATGAGTTTGCTTGAGTTTGAATTCTGATTTTTTACTAAGATTGTGTATAAAGTTGGCATATTATTTAAATACATTCAAGCATCTTAAATAGCCCTACTACCAATAATTATCCTATCTTGCTAATATTTATGCGATACCAATATATTACGAACATTATTATGTAGGTACG
This sequence comes from Hydriomena furcata, assembly GCA_912999785.1. Lineage (NCBI taxonomy): Eukaryota > Metazoa > Arthropoda > Insecta > Lepidoptera > Geometridae > Hydriomena > Hydriomena furcata. The sequence goes on along the minus strand of OU538828.1, from coordinate 10,919,570 downwards.
AGTATATTATGTTTGTTTATCCATCACACCGTAACCACTAAGCGGATTTAAATGAAATTGTGCACGTGCGTAGGTACCTACTTACCTATATGTTATTTCAAGCTATAAACACCAACTTAAAACAAACAACACTTAGTTTAAAGCTTGGAATCACTACATAGTATAAAGCAAAGTCGCTTCCCGCTTCCCGCGTCTGTATGTATGCTTATATCTTTAATACTACACAACGGATTTTGATGCGGTTTTTTTTAATAGATAGAGTGATTCAGGAGGAAGGTTTATATGTATTAAACCCCGAGGTCTCTTCTCGAGGACTGTGAAGACCCCAGGAGGCTTCTGTGCTTCTGGGATGAGCTGGGCTGGCTACAGTTGTAGCTGGCTCACCCCCCCCCCCCCCCCACGCATAATGGACCAAACTTTGAGTCTAAATGCGGTAAAGGGAGTCCCCACAACTAACTAACTAACTAACTATGTATTAAACCCGTGCGAAGCCGGGGCGGGTCGCTAGTAACATATATAGGTAAGTATGTCCCTAAGCTAATTTATTACATGCGGGAAACACGCGAACGAAACCGCGGGTGCAGGCTTAGGCTTCATTTTGGAACCACTTTACTTATTCTTATTTTTTTTTTATCGTTTAATTTAATATATTTCTTATCAGAGGGTCTGTGGAAATATACCGTGATTAATACTCATGCTAAGCGGATAGGAAATATTAATCAAAAAACAGAAATGAGTTTAAGTAGATGACATGATATTGGGTTAATTAACACATCCACTCTTTGTTGCTAATCAAGTTGTCTGATGTACGCTGGGCCTAATGCCTCTCTCACGATTTACGATTATAATTTATTCATAAAACTCACAAGTTGATTCAACTGTTGCTATTTCCGGCGAAATTGATGATACATTTTAAATAGCATAAATACAATTGAAATCCCATTATACAATAATTGGCAACAGTTCCTATATCTTCCACAAGCTGAAATTATCGCGTGAGTCCGTGCCAATAGCGGACGCGCGGAGGCTGACGCCCGCGGGCATCCATCAACTCTCGAGACAAAACAGATTGACAGCAACATCATGACCATTCAGTCAGAGCCATAATCGCCGGCGAAAGTGCTCCCAACTAGCGACTTCCTGCGAAGCCTCCCAAATCATACGAAAGCGTAACGTCGGTTTCGTAAATTGCCGTGTGGCGTGCTGAAAATTGGCGCGCACCCACACGAATTTAGAACTGGATAATAGCTCGAAATTTAGCTTCCAGAGCACCTGCGGAGGGATTCATTCATGAGAGTAAACCGTGATTGAGCGCAGGTCGAGAACAATCCGCGGCCGATAGTAACAGTTGGCTTTTCTGAGAAAACAGTGCGAAGGCTTCGGCGGGAGCGGCGTCTCTTTCTAACTTGGGGGAGTGAGCGAGAGGGCGTGGGCGGGGCGAGCTGATGTTATGTCACGTCGCGGGAGGCAAAGGCGTCTGCAGGCAGCGCCGACGAAGGCGCACTGCACTCGCTGCATCCGATACACTTTCCGACTTCATCATTAACGAGCGGTAAAGATGAAGTTCGAGAGTGGAGGTCAGCGGCGCTCGTGCTTATCACACGATGAACTAGGTGGATGGTTATCAGTTTACTTTAAACGAAACTAGTTGCCTTAAAACGCTTAATATAAAAGCTTTTGCAAGTTTATTGTATTCACCCATAAAATATATATTAGACAAAACATTAAAAATAGGGTCCCCAAGTAGGTGCGGTAGATATTCTCTCAGAATTCCTGAGGCTCAAACCATTGAAGATGTCTAAGGGAGGTACTTTAAGGCACGTCCAATCATTGCATTTTAAACATGCCATAATTCTGGAGTAGTTATAAATTATATACGTGACAGTTACAAGTCTATCGCCGCTTTTATGAATATCAACTGGTTTCCCTACGACGCGACGTTTTCCTCCACTGATTTGAGCACGAGTTAAATACGAATGTAAGTTTTTCGAACAGTATACACAGCCGAGATTCAAACCTGCAACCTTTGGGTTGAAGTCGATGTACCCCCACAAAAATAATATGCAAAGAAATATAAACTATTTAACCGCATATGGCAGGTTTATTACATAAGCCAATGGCACCAATACAATGGTGAGGCGACGTTTATAAATCATAGTTTTACGGCTATTCTTAGCGATAAAACCAACAATTTCTAGTGAACGCGTTTGCCTTCCATACCTACGTGATGGATTTGATTTGAGCGAGAGATGCGAGATCATTGAAACAACTTGGACAAATAGGCGCCAGGGTTTTTATGTTTTTAAATTTGAATATACCACTTCATAATAAAACACGCGGATGGGGATAGTACATATACATACTACTATCTATGTCTGTATGCCGGACTCGTAGATCACGAATATACAAAATGCGCCCTGCGATGCGCCTACAATTAGGCCGTATGTGCCTGTAATTTCATCGGTCACCATACCTTTCAAACCGGAACAAAGCAATGCTTTTTGGAGGTAGATTATGTATGGTGGTAGTACTTCCCCGGAAGAGCTTTTTACAAGAAACTCTTGTACCTACCTACAGGTATGTTTGTCCGAGCATAAGTAGGGAAATTTCTAACCGTTTTGATCTGATCTGCATGAAATTTAAGTGTAATATAAAATGAATACCTTGCACTTTTAACATTTGCTGGTTCAAGAGGTGGTACAAAAAGCAAATAGGTCAAGTACTGGAAGTACATTTCAAAATGATTTTCATATATGTTTTTAGGCAGTCCAGTTTTTGTGATAAAAAAAAAACAAATAAAATGTAAAAAAAACCAATATACTCGCAACACAAGCTCCCATTTCAAATTGGATGTTACATACTACAAATGGAATATCGCGAGTTCTCGGTTTCGGTTTCGAACTTTTAGTTTGTATTTTATTAAAGCTTACAAATGTTACTGATTTATTAACAAAAAACCTGTTAAAATAGATGCTTATTTATTTGGCTAGCTTCCTTTGAAGCACATAGGCTGAAGGCCGATAGCTAAGACCGTCATCAATTTGGATGACATTGACCAGATGAATAAGCACAACTGGCATATAAACCTAACAAAAGTGGAAGACTTTTACAAAGTCCGTTCGTTAGACGATGCGAGGCCGTTGGATTTCGCCGACTTATCAAACTGATCAATTTTAGAACCGATTGCAACTCACGTTTCTTTTATCACACAGTTTATGAACTAAAACTATTATTTATAACGAATACCGATACCGACTACCGAAATTTATTAGATAAGAAAATGATTATAAATTTCCGTGAATAATTGAAAAATAAACATGTTCAAACAACTAATTATTTGATAAAAACAAACTGTAAGTAAGATGCAAGATTTTTTTTATCAGAATGTAGCTTTTTATTACGTTATGCCTCTCGACACTAGATAGTAGATATTCTTATCACCTTAGGTTTATTTTACTTTTGCTAGCAACCTGAAATAAATAAATCACTTCTTTATCATTAACGGAGCATAGGGATGATATTACCTAACTAAACCAACAACCACTTCCATTGTGTAAAACACGATGGAATCTTGACAGTTGAATCCGATTACGATAACCAGTGACTCAATGCTAATCTAAGAATAGCAGATAATCAAGATTCTTTAGGTTTAAATTTTATGTCCTAAATATAATAAAGTCTTCTAATTTTATATCCAGTTACCGGCAATACCTACGTTGTGGATTATGAACCGTACACTCACACGTAGAAATATATCACCGGGCAATGCTGTGGGCTACCAGATAGGATGACCAGAATGTCAGGACAACATTTCAAAAAGTCGGATAATTGTCGAGACAAATAAATATATTTAATTAAAAAGCTATTTTTATTGTTAAAATTTGTTGGGAAAATTTGTATTTTGCCGAGACTCATATGAAATGAAGGGACAATACCGACAAATCCCGACCATCTGGCAACCCTGACGCCGCCGGAAGTGTGGAAAGTACCTTTATTGGCTATTCTAATTTAACGTTGTAATTGGCTGCTCTTTAAAAAGGAATTGGTTGATGAGCATGTGCATAAAGTCGTTAAGCTATTACGGAGGCCTTTGGGCGGCCTTAAACGCCGTCATCAGAGTTGGCACGTATCAGAAAATGTAGTACAACACTCATGTTTACGACGCCGCTCTAAAATCACCTCCAAGCGTACAATTTTAGGTTTCATTTACCAGAAGGTGAAAGTAACCCTTATAATATAACCCTTACAAAAAAAATACGATCGTGTTTTTCTTAATATTTACAAAAGGTACAGATTTTATTTTATGTTATCCAAATAATAGACAGAAATACAACCGGTAAAACTTATCTCGATAGATTTTACTAGTATTATTAAAAATTTGCTCATTTAGTCCACAATTACAGGTAGGTTCTGTAATTGTCTTAATTAAAAATAGTATTAATTTTAAAATTTTAAGATCTGCTTGATTCTTCCCGTACAAAAACAGTCAATTTTGAAGATGATACGGGTAATGACGTACCTACTGGCAATGTGTATGATGTATAATGTATTACCGAGAACTGTCCAAGGGAATTTAAAGATCCAACTTCAAAACACTTATTACAAAAAAAAAACTATACAGTTTTGCGATTATCCTGTTAAGATAACGCGTACAGCAGCAAATTAAATTATAATTTAATTATTAAAATCCCGACTCATAAGTAATGAATCACCCGATAGCAGCGAAGTCTGATGTATCTTTCGATATCAGGTTGCGTAAATAGATTGGTAATTTGCAAAACTTGCTTCATACTTAAAAAAATTTGTTCAGCTCAAAAACCATTAACGTTTGTTAACAATAATTACTTATACCACAATCAATAGTTGGTGTGAATAGGTACCCAGTGTGATAGATGATTTTGTTGCGAACACGCATGTAGCATGTCAATGAAAATAGTGGACATCCATCCATGTGTCCATAACTATGCTGATCGAGTTAGTACCTAGGTATAGTCAACATCAAAAGTAGATGATGACTGGACAATGTTACTAAACGGTTAAATGAATGAAAAATATATAACTTTTGTAACCCGTCGTAAAATGGAGGAGATTCACAAGTCGACGGGTATATTTTTGTATGTATGATCACGCATTTCTTTTTACCTGACTATTGTCTAGGGAATAGTTACAAAATGGTCCCATTTACATTATATTTAATTAGTTATAGTAATTATTTATTATCACTAACCTTTTAAGTATTGTGAATACAACAGTTCGATTTTAAGTTTTGATTAGCAATACATTTGATTTAAAACTGCAATCAGATGCCGTAATAGGTACTTCGTTTCTAAATACTAAAAAAGTCATAAATTTCTGCAACTGACTGTACTTCCAAGTAAATGATATTGTATTTGGTATTACATGTAGTTATTATAGAAGCGATGAGCTTGCAGAAGTAGGCGAGCACCAAATTCAACGTACGGACGTGTCTCTGACTGCCTCTTTAGATAAATTCAAGGATCTGCGCGCCAGGATATCTGCGAGGACGTCTATTATGCTTGGGGATTACAAATTCGTGTCCCTATTTATTTTATTATCTTACCCAAGTTGGCGTAGTACCCAGCCGGATGCATCATGCATGAGTGATCACCGCGACTGTCCCATTTCTCACTTACCTAAAATAAATAGAAACAACGTGAAACAAAACTATTGCGATTATGTAGTCATCAAAATATACATAAAAAAATATCAAACAACTAGCTTAGCTATCCCAACAGACATCCTGTCAAACAAAAATCGCACAGAAAAAAAGCACTTTCAGTTTTTCCCGAACTTACGGCACCTTTATCACTTAGGGGTATAAAAAATACCCTACGACCTATTCTCAGACCTACATAATATACACATAAAAATCGGTCGAGCCGAGTTTGGTTACAAACACTGTGACACGAGAATTTTATATATAAGATAATGTTTAGTATTTAGTTAATTCTGACGATGATGTTATTCGACTAGGACGACTAGGTTTTTTTTGTAAGATCTACAGTCAAAGTAATGAAGCACTCAAACTAATTTATGATGATGACATAATATTTAAAAAAAAATATAATGACCTATTTAAATTAACTTTGTGGTTCTTAATTAAATCGGTTTTTAATAAAGTAGATAACTACTTTAATTGTCTACCAAATATTTATGGATTTTGTTATTCAATTTTATTCTTATTTTGTAATCTATCTATACGTGAAATTGACATTGTTTAGGTCTTTCTGCCAGACTTTTTACTCATGTCAACTTTGGACTGAATATACCAAAATGACGCATGATGGCATACGGGTTGCCTATAATGGTATCTTTAGGCACCTGATGGGCCTGAAGCGCTTCTGTAGCGCTTCAGAAATGTACACGAATGCCCGAATCGATTCCTTCAACGCTATCCAGCGAAAGAGAATAACATCTTTCATGTCTAGAGTTGACCTGTGCGGTAATACTATCATCAAAAGTCTGGCGGATAGACTTACTTTTTTTTGTTTTGAGACATTAATAAGGTTTTTAAGTGCATTTTTTTTTTACAAAATTCTACCCGCACTCTCTCTTAGATCCCGAACTAGATCTAGAAACAGATCTCTACGCACTATGTGCTTGGTTTCATGAAAAATCGTAGTTCCTGAAGTTTCATCATAGATCCCACCCAAACGTAGGTAGGTAAGTATTGTAACGTATCGAGATATCGGAGTAAGTTTTCGGTCGAAATCCATTGAATAGGGTCACGTTACAAAAATAATAAACCAACGAGTGATTTCATAATACTTACCAATTCAAATTCAAATTCAAAAATCATTTATTTCAATAAAATCACAAGGATCACTTTGAAACGTCTTAGGAACTAGGTGAAGCTACGCCGAATCCACGCGACCAAGCCTAGAAGAATCAGGCAACAAACACGGCTTGGGGTCTACCTTTTTTTTAATGATCCTTTCCTTAAAGCTATGTAGAGCTCCAGTGTGATGCCAATCGACCAAGGTGAAGGCTCAAACAAGAATAATAATTAAAAGTACTACTCAAGTACGTAAACAATAAAAAATAAATAAATAAATAACTAAAGAGCCTCAGCACAAATTCAAATAAATACTGCAACAACAATAAAGGGCGAAGAAAGAGCACATCTCGAACCCGAGCACTTCGTATGATAGAAAGAGATCGCGCTAGCGATCTGATCCAGGCTTTGGTTCAGTTTCAGACAGACGGACAGCGAAGTCTTAGTAATAGGGTCCCGTTTTTACCCTTTGGGTACGGAACCCTAAAAATTGTAAAATTCGAAAAACTAAAAGTGCTTTTTTAAATGTGATTATTTAAATTTAGACAGGACAACGTCTGTCGCAGGTCCAGCAGGGCCTTAAGAGTGATAAGACTACTACGCCGCGAGCACTTTACAAAAGGGTTGGTAATATATTTTAATGATTAACGTTTTTACCTACTTGTAGGTATCGATTTATTATGTGAACATAAAAACGTAACCAATTAAGTGTATCTAATTAGCAGTCCTACAGGCACCTACAAAATAACAGCAATACTGTAATGCCCCTCATTAGAGTTTATTAGTTGTTACTAGCTAGTCTAAGAAATTAGCTAACACATTTCTCTTTTTTACGTTGGATTATAAACTTTTTAAATAAAAAATACTTCGAAAAAATACTCTAAATAAAATGCTTATTTAAATTTAAACTTGTCATTCGAAGATCACCTTCAACATTATGAAACTTTATCGTTATGACGCTGGCAGCTACGAGCTACTATATATAATTGAAACCACGTTTTGTTTTTTTCTACAGATGTTACAAGAAGTATGGTTGTTTGTAAATGTTAATTAATAATGTACTGCGTCGTAAAGTATATACAAATGTAACTACAACATGCGCGATATAATGTGGTATCCGTCACGGCTCGATGAGAAGGCATTGGCATCCGACATCCAACGTATCGAATTATTCCCGAACACTATTTGCCTTCAATGTGCATCGAATATTCGGCATAGGGGCCATAATTCATGCTGCAAGGTCCGCATGCCTCAGCGAGTATGCGGGGAGCACACGTGGCAGCCACTGCTGCTCCGGAATCTGACCAAATGCCCATCGGAGAGCTCGGCTGTTTAACCAAATACAATGGCTTATTTATGCTCCTCTTGTTTGCTTGAATAATGCAGGTGAGATATTGGCCGATTGATATAGTACGTTGCAGATTTTGCCTATTTATGTCCATAATTAGACTTTTCTATTAAAAACAAAAGATATCCGTGTTATGTATGTTATGGGAACCAGATCACTGATAGAATATATACCTGATAATATAATTTAATACAGGCGCTTAGATCCGAGAGTATGTCTACCGTACTTGGAGATTACAGTCGTGATCCTATTTAATTTCATTTGTAATACACATACACCCAGAAAAAAACATCTATGTTCATCAAACAAAATTAAATGTTTGTCCTGAATGAGAATTTACAGCGCAATAGGTAAAGCTCCTACCAACTGACTGTGAGTTAAGTATAAGACAGTGAGCAATGGCTTACAGTTGCTTTGTCGAAAAGAACCTGCTTACGCAAGTTTAGGTTGATTTGCCTAATTGCCGCATAGTAAAGATGCCTACAGCGGGGATTATTAAGTTTAACATTAGTGTTGATGAGTATGGACTTTCTGATCACAAAGGCACCCAAATAACTTTACTACAAAATATAAAAAATATAAACAAACCATATAGTGTAGTTAAAAGAATATTTAACCAAGAAAACCTTACATTATTTAATACAGAAATACAAAAAATAAATTGGGAAAATATTATCACATCTGACAAAAATATAAATAAAAATTATGAAGCTTTTCATGAACAACTTTTCTCCATATTAGATTATTGTATACCTAAAAAGAAAATTATTATAAAAAAGAAAAAGAAAACATGGTTAACTACGGGAATTAGAATATCATGTAAAAATAAAAGGATGTTAAAAATATTAATTTCTCAGACAAATAGTTCTATTCTAAATAATTATTATAAAAAATATGAGATATTGTTAAAGAAAACAGTTAAAACATCAAAAAAACTTTACTACATTAAGAAGATGACAACATCAAATAATAAAACCAGATCAATGTGGCAAATAATAAAAGAACGCACAAATAAAAGTATTAAAGAAACTAATAAAAATATTACTCTTAAAATAAATAAAAAAAACCTATCTAAGCCCTCACAAATCGCAAATATTCTAAATAGCTTTTTTGTTACTGTAGGAAATGACCAAACAAACACAACTGAACTACCAAAGGGTCGACCAGTTATTGATACCAATATTAATACAATGTATCTCAATCCAGTTACCCCCATTGAAGTAAATAATATTATTAAAACCTTAAAAAGTAAATTAAGTTGTGGTATAGACGAATTTTCACCGATTTTAGTTAAACATTGCAAAGAAAATCTAATAATACCGTTGACTATGTTAATTAACCAATCCTTTGCTGAAACTTCATTTCCTGATTTATTAAAAATCTCTATTATTAAGCCAATACCTAAAACAAAATTAGCAAACAACCCCCAAAATTTTCGCCCAATAGCATTACTATCAACTTTTTCAAAAATTTTTGAATATGCCATGGCAAACCGTTTAACGAATTTCTGTGAAAAATTTAATATCTTTAATGACAGCCAACATGGATTTAGAAAGAAAAGATCTACTGTTTCAGCACTATATACTTTTAATCAAGAAATCTTAAGAATAATTGATGAAAAAAAATATGCTATTGGAGTTATGCTTGATATGAGCAAAGCCTACGATAGAGTCTCACATAAAATCCTTCTAAAAAAACTACATGGAATAGGTGTTCGTGGTCCAGCTTATGAATGGTTTGTCTCATATCTGACTAACCGTGAACAACATGTAGAAATAGAAAATTTTGATCAAATTAATAACAATAAAAGTATTGTAAGGTCAAAAAAATTGAAAATAACAAGTTCAATACCACAGGGAAGTGTGCTAGGATGCATCTTATTTTTAATTTACATCAATGATTTATCAAAAATAATAGATAAAAAAACAATTTTATATGCAGATGATATAACTGTAGTTTTTCCTTGTAATAATGATGAAGATCTAAAATATAAAATAAATGATACGCTTGAAACAATAATGATATGGCTAAAAGAACATAATTTGGAACTTAACTTATCTAAAACAAAAATAATGCAATTTAAACCTAATCAAAAATTACCATTAAATATGAATAACATAAAACATAATAATAATATATTGGATCATGTAAACACATGTAATCTATTAGGAGTAAATATAGATTCAGGTATTAGCTGGAAAAATCACATTGATAAAATAGCTGGGAAAATATCTAGATTCACATATGCATTATATGAGCTAAAAAAAACCACAGATTTGAAAACAGCCACAAGTGCATATTATGCATATGCTCACTCATGGCTTAGTTACTGTATAATATTATGGGGTAATAGTACTGACATTAATAAATTATTTGTTCTCCAAAAGAAATGCATTAGAATAATAGTAAATATTAAAGAAAAAGAAAGTTGCCGAAGTCATTTTATAAAACAAAATATTCTAACATTAACATCTATTTATATATACGAAATTTGTAAGTTTGTAAGAACAAACCAACTATTTTTTACATTATCTAAAAACACATACACAAAACAACACAACTTAAGAAATAAAGATAAATTAAACCTTCCTTACACAAAACTACAGATAGTCAAAACTGGAACATATCACATGTCCATTCAAATATATAACAAGCTCCCTTCAAAATTAAAATCAATAGAAAAAAACTCAATATTTTTGAAAAACCTTAAAACCTTTTTAGTATCTAAATGTTTCTATAATATAAAAGAATTTATGGTTAAAAATTAATAAACAAAGATTTCTATTTTAATTATATATATTTAGTTATATAAATATATATTATTATTATTATTATTTTCATTAGTATGTAATTAGAATAATATATTATTGTAGTGCCCTAGCGGGGCCCATGTTGAGAAACTCTGTACAAATATGTTAAGACCATTGTACCAACTGGAGCAATAAATGAATATGAATATATGAATATCAATCAAACAAACATCCTAACATTCGCATTTATATTAATGTAATGTGATTGCAACAGACAATCATACATTTATTAATGTTGAAAAAATATTTTTCATGGAGAAGTTTTTCTAAAATGTAATATTTATATTTAGAATTTCCGAATATGTCATCGTACTTGATGACATATTCAGAAATTCAAAATTTATTACTATTCGAGCTGAGTAATTATAATATTTCACCATAGCACTTACTTCATAGGTTTACTTCTCTACGCATATAATTTGATAGAGAACATAAAACATAAAAAAAACTGTTTTGAAACATTGTCCTATCATCATTTACATTTTTATGTTAACTGTACTTACCTACTATATTTCGGTAGGCATTAAACTTTATTGAAATTTCTCGGCTCTCAAAGTTGTGCTCCGGGTAAATTAATTGTTTTTTTAAGCAACCAAAAGAATTTATGGTTCGTATTTGTAACTAATTTAGATTTTTTCTAATCGTGTTTAGAAGTTTGGTATGTTACCGAGAAATGCTCGGTAGAGATTGGCATTCGTGATAAAAATCTGTATTTTTCTAAGGTAGTTTCGATTGTGTACTGGTAGTAAGAAAATATTTCAAGTATTTTGTGTACAGTCAACAAGTTTTAGTATTTAATACCCATACTTTGCGCTTTTCTAGTTATGTCATTTTATCGTCGGAAATGTTATAGGTAAGTAACGATAAACTTATTTATGTATTCATTATTTATGTGTAAATTACTTTACGAGTACATCTCTAAAGAACCAGTTATGTTTTGATTACCAGTCTCAAAGGTTTATTTATCTTTACCGCGCCAATAACAAGAAACCGTTAACACCGACCAATATTCTCTGCCTAACCCTAGCAAAGCTCATATCCAGTATCCTTATTAACTGGCAATTTAAAAAATGCGACTGCAGTCGAGTGTTAGTCTCTCGATGTTCGAGCGAAAAAGCATCGGAGGCAGAGAGGTATGCGCGGAATGAGAGGGACCATCCGGCGGCAGCGATTGTTACCAGTTATCACCGTGTGTTTTCCACGGGGGCATTTTGTGCCGCCACAAAAAACCGCATAAAAGGGCGGGTGCGGCTCGTTTGAAACGCGCCGCTCGCTTCGCCCTGTGGGAAAATCGTCGCCAGAAAACTGCGACACAAATAAATTATAAACTCTTCAGTCGAGTCGCGCAACGTCCGCGTAAACGCTTTGTTAAACTGAAACTATTTTGCGCGAGAGAAACATGCTGAAAAAAAATACGGCCGGCCGTTGTCGGTGTGGAGAGTCCTTATTCTGTTTTAATGTTTTGTACTCGACCGCGCGCTGTTTACGTGTTGGATGTTTTCAGGTTGTAAATTTGTACGTTGTCAATGTGAACGGGCGTTCCGGTTTCGTAACATCACACTAATACGAAATGCGAAAGTTTGGTTGTTTGTTACTCAAACACGTCGTACCAAACGACTGAATTGAGTTCAATGATAATAGTATATTATAATGTCTCAAAAAAGTTCCTAATTATGATTCCTTTGATGATTATTTTATCCAGAGAAACAACCCGTAAAGGTTTCGATGGTACTAGTTTGTACTTTTTATCTGGGTACTACGCGAGCGAAGCGACTGGCGGGAGTTAGTAGTTAATATTTCAAGTTAATCCATTTCAAATTAGAACATATCAATCAAGCAACATCTGTCAAATCAGTGTTTTGTTTCACAAATTGTCGCAATCAGGCTCCACGAGTCTCGTGATCGCCGTCGGGATCATTAGCGAGCACGGAGCATCCCGGAATAGACTGACGGGACGATTGCACCGGCGTGATGGATGACAACGTCATTATACTACCAATCCCTGCGATGGACTTGCGGGCTAATAATTACGTTTTCAAAACTAAAACGAATTCCGACGAAAATGTTTCGATCAATCGAAAAGTCAAGTGATGATATTCGTTTTATTTTTTTAATTTTCATGAAGGTATATTAGTAGGAGCAATATTAATAGTCCTACATAAATACAATATAAATGGGACCAACTTAGACAGAATAGAAAAAAACATGCAAATCGTATCACCAAGTAAAAGATATACGCGTTCATATAAATGCGTCGAATTGAGAATCTCCTTTTTCGTCGGTTTAAAACGGAAAAGAACACTAAAGCGACCAGTTTTAGGTGCAGGTGGTCCCACAAAAAACCAAATGAATTGCCGGTTATATACCTACAGATTAATTAGCCAATAGAAGAAGCTGAAGTCGTAAAAATAAGCGGTCCGACTAGTGCGCGAGTGGCCGTCCACGTATTCGCGTTGAAAACTTGCAGAAAATGCAACGGAGATAAGAAAAAATTCAGTCCGTCGAGCGCATATAAGTACAGCATGGAGACGGTGACATTCCATGGGAAATACTCAGCATATCGAGACTTAAAAGTAACCATTTACCGATTGCAGATACGCGATGGCCGACCGAAGCAATCTGGTCAGATCGCTTCACTGCATAGTTGTTGCTACACATAATTTTTAACCTAAATAAGTAAGAAATTCTCGTTTTCATGGTGTTTTAATGAGCCGAAGGCAGCATTCGACTCGATTGAGGTTATTTTTTACATTCTAGGAATAGTTAGCTAGTTATTATACCTATAGACGTTATTTATAAGAAGTCTGTGATTCTATACTTCTATGGGGTCAATGTATACCTCTAATTTATTCTCTCAATTTTTTAAGAAAATCGCACGTATTTCAGTTTTATTCTAAAACCAAAGAACTGCATGCAAAGTCTACCACGTGTGCAATAAATGGCTTTTAAATAATGTAGGTGCCTATTACTATTAATTATGTAAAACCGCTATCAATTTAAAAGAAAACATAAATGTCTAGCGTCATACAAGTACGGGTAAGTATTGTGTTCTGATGTTTCACAATCATTTAGCTTAGCTCTATTAAATGAGTTGCAGTAACGGTCTCGTCTCGTCGTGGAATAACAAAAAAAGCGGTCCTGTAGGGTAGGACTTCATCCTTGTCTCTCGTAGGATGGTGTGTTAGTGTAAGCAGGATGACAGTCAGTTTTGTAATGCCGCTTCTAATGCGAGTTGGTTTTAATTTATCGTGTGACAGCCGGGCACGGGTTCCGTAAGCGGGAGCTACATCAATCTTCGAACTTTACAGCACGAACACTACTGGCTCTTCATAGAAAGCGAATTTTAGAGATGGCTAATAAAATTCAGTCTTCACAGAGATTGCAGACAATAAATGGATAGCTGCTACGGAAATTGAAACTCTTTATTTTTATCGTTTTCAAACGAACATGAACTCGTACGAATTGTAGATTTATGTAGATTTTGTATAATATATTGTTTTTCACGGCGAAGTATTACGTAGACAAGTGTGATGCACTTCTAGTTAGATTAATCGAATAAATTTATATCGAAAAATAAACAGTCAATTAAAAAGGTCTTTGAGTTTAATATTTACAGCAAGCATTGCTAGAATGTCCCGTGGAAAGCACAAGGTACGTATTGTTCGGTACTCGGAACGATGTCCGACAACCCGTTGAAATTCATCCAGCCGAGCAAAACCGAAACTTTGGCAGGACAACCCGTACGAGTAGAACGAGCTTCGTCTATGCAAAGTGCGCTTTACGAATGCTAATTTCGTTTTGAATCTTCGAGTAAAAAACTATTTTAAAATGTTTAATAACTTAATAGTTCATAACTTGTTTTTTTTTTACATATTTGGGCTAATAATATTACGACCAAGATATAAATAGTAGTAGGATGGTATACTTGCAAACAAGATCGGTAACTGGGAAAAGATAGAATCACGGACGTAGGTTCCCAAATGTTGTCCTCTTAGGTCTCCATGCGCTTACCTAGAAGATGAAACCTAAAGGAGGTAGTCAGTGCCACATCTAAACATTACATTTGGCACATTATTTAGAAGTTATCTTTCCATTTTATTGTTCTGTATTTCGCTATGGATAAATGCAGTGGTAAAATGGGAGCTCGCACTACCAGGGCCCGTTATGGGCGTTGTAAGGTGGTAGAAATCAATATGCCTTACGTAGGTACAAGAGACATAGGTAACCGACTAACCTTCGGCACAATTCAAATTACATTCGTGACAAATTGACAATGCATTAATTTTAGCGGACTACAAAACATGTAGGTACTTACCAAGAATGAACGTAGTGGAATGTCGTCCACAAAAATATTGTTTCTTTTGATTTCGTAGATAGATATTAAGTATGTTTTTTGATGAAACACTACGACATAATTAAAATAAGAGAATTAACCCTCCTGTTGCTTCGATAAAATGTCTCCAGCAAATAAAATTAATGTATCGATTTTGAAATTGAAAAACTGTACTTCTAATAAAGGGTTAACTCTTGCGTAGCTTTACTTAGCTCCTAAGACGTTTCAAAGTGATTCTTGTGATTTTATTGAAATAAATACCTACCTATTGACTTTGTGGTTATCATTAAATGTTTTTTAACAGGCTTAATAATACAGATCCTTAGTTTATACAACCCTATAGTATTACCTATAGTTTAAGTATTATTAATCTATGTTTTACAACAAAAGTCAAGTAATCGGCCAATGTTTCCTCAGTCACTAATGAAGGAACACAAAAAGTTCTAATTGCCGTCTGTCCCTCGGACGTTTCCATTACAATGACCGACGCTATTTGCAACTGAGCATTTATCTCTAAACTTTCACTGTGAAACAGATTCTAGTGGATTTTCAGGGAACTTTTAATTATTATTTATTGTGTTTTCAAATAATATTCGTGCGTCATAGATGCTTGTTCTGTGTATAATGTATAATTAATATTTATGTTTTTATTAGAGTATTTATTATTCTACCTAATATATTTATTTATTTATCTATCGCTTCTGTTTTTGCAGGATCAGTCGAAAGCGAGATAGGTATAGTTACCTACGAGTAATTGTTATAGGTGAATATAATGAAATTATAACTAGGAAGTTTTAATTTCACGTTCTATAATATCATGAAAATAAGGTTATCTTTATAATCTTTTTTAAACATTGTACGGTGATGTCCATCTACAAACAATGTGTCATCTTCAGATAATTTTTCATCAAAAAGTTTAATCACCAGTTTTTATACGTCATGGCCAAAGATAAAAATATCAAATAATTGTATTGTCTTCGCTATCATTTTGAGGATCTTTTCTATACATTATACTGGAAGTAATAACCCTTAGTAATCTACATCACTTACTGTTTTTTCTAAGGAAGAATCTTCGATCAACGTTTCTATTGTTGATCGAAGGGAAGAATAAATAATTTATCTTTCTTTCTTAAATACAAACATAAGATTACAATTACATAAGCTTACAATTTTTGCAAGGTGTGTCAAAAGCGATACATGAGCTGATTTAGAAGTACTTAGTAGACCCTTCTCAGAATCAGTACAGGAAACAGATAATGCATACTAATGAGTTCTTACTGTGAAAGATTATAACGACTAAAAGCTTGCTACCTATCGCCGTGTTACAAAAAAAAACTAAGATGAAATTTATTAATCGATATTTTATTCACCAGATTTAAAAGTTTACTGTGAAATGAAATCTATACCAACTTCTATAGATCAATATGATCTGGATAGGTCTGAGAGGAGAGGTGGGTTTATTACAACTCAACGGGCAGTCAAAGTGAACATCGGTCCAATTGCGAAATAAAACGTACAAATAACAAGTTTAATTAAATTGCCAAGACCCGGGTCGG
This sequence comes from Hydriomena furcata, assembly GCA_912999785.1. Classification (NCBI taxonomy): domain Eukaryota; kingdom Metazoa; phylum Arthropoda; class Insecta; order Lepidoptera; family Geometridae; genus Hydriomena; species Hydriomena furcata. Next base: position 10,902,727 of record OU538828.1, on the reverse strand, counting down.
ATCGGGCTCTCGCGAACAATTCCAACTATAACGATAGTTTAACAAGTGAACTCGGCTTCATATCGAATTCTGCAATACGCTGTGCACTTGGACGTGAACATTATTCGTAAACAATCGATGTTGTGTTCAGTTTCAATCTTCTTGTTTTGATCGATGTTTTCATTCCTTTTTAAGTTTTTGCACAGTTTTAGGATTATCTTTGTTAGCTGTCTCCGGCGGAATTTTCAATCCGAACTGTGATGGTAATTAGTGTCTCGAAAGCACCTAACGAGAAGTAGTTAAATAATAATTGTTGTTTCTAATTCCAGCTGTAACAACCTAAGTTGCCAATTATAGAGACATTATGAAATGGTGTGACTCAGCGTCCGAAACCACCCAGAACTGGTTTCTGTGATTTGCTTATTCATTCGATAAAATTAATTAACATAACCCGCTATCATCGATACACAATAATATAATCGGTGAACACACTGAAGATTCCATTTATAATTACCAAATTTAACTCCGGACTGCGATACGGTAAACAAATCTTATTAAACGAGATGAAAACGTTCATGTATACCAGTTTTACAGGTGTCGAAAAGAAAGTGTCGAATGATTGCACTAAAGACACTTCAGACAGATGTAATCCTCATTTTGTCACACTTTGGAGAGCGAAATTAAGATAAATAAGAGGCAAGGAGTGGGTCCTTTCGCTCAGATCCCTCCACGGGACCAGAAGGTCGGATAATGCGTGCTACACTCGGTGACTTTCGACTCTACTGCTTACATGTTACGGTTGATTTTGATAATAGTTCATTGGGGTTTCACACACGAGTAATCCACAAATAGGAGTCCGAGAATAGAGCGAGGCTACTGGACTGGACAGTCGTCGCAATCATATCTCTCGTATAGGTACTCCAGAGCGGTTTTTACTCATTTTATGAGTCAGCTAGTGTTCGGCGTTTAAAAATACAGGTTTAAAGATCAATAGGAACACTAGCCAGGCATTTCTAGTTGTCGATTTACAGTCTGTCTGGAGCTACAGAGATGATAAATTGTATTTGCTCCGATTCGATTATTCCGTTGCCCATTAGCAAGACTGCAGCGTCTTGAGCTTTTCAAATAAAGGCTGCATCTAGGCTGTTTACACGTAGATTTACGTTAGGTAGGTTTAAGACTAACCCATTTAGTTATTGGCGTGTAACTTTTGTTTTTTACAAGTTATCTTAAAACATTTTTGCGAGGTGTTGTAAGTATTATTAAGTAGCGATTAGATAAATACACCTTCTTAAAGGTTTACTTTATAAACATAGGTAGGTATATGTTATGCATGTATGTCATCTAGAATATGAATGAATAAAGTTATTCTAATGTTTATCACCTGTTAAGTTGAATATCAAAGACAACAATAAAAACGCATCAAATGAAACAGATATTGAATGAGTTAGATTGGAGGCTGTAGAAAAGGTTTTCGGATTAAACGACCCTCCGCAGGTCAATAAAGGAGCAGGTAGCTACATACTGCGGTCGGCTACTTTCATTCAACCTTTATTACAAAAACACACTTTGGTACCACTACAATATTTAGTTCAAATTTACTAACTTCTGGTCATAATGTCATCGTAGTTTTGAAAGGAATTGGCCTCGTGGTTGTATGTTTCTTGACTGGAATAGTTAGTTAGTTTTAACCCTAAAAGTACCGAATGAAATTACCAAACGAAAATAATTTGATATTTTATAAGAACATAAACCCAAAAATCACATAAGTGCCATGTCAGTATCAGAATCAAAGAGTATTTAGCAACTAAATAAGTATAGTTCAGGTAAGATAATCATTATACCTAATAAATAACTACCTAGATTACATACAACTTCAGTTAGGTAAGTACCTACCTATAGTAATTGTTATAGGCATTTAACATTAGCTTACATACAGCACTGATTCAAAGAGTCGGTTTTACATTAATTTTATGTGAATTTAAATTATAATTTGGGAAAAATACGGCGAATAATGTATGAGAAATATGAACAGGAGCATTCCTGTCTAATTAAGTAGATGAATGTAATCGCAATATCTCAATTCTTAATTAAAATATTGAGCATAACTTGAAATAAATTAAGAACATAATTTATTCAAAAATTTCGATTATTTTATACAAAAAAATGCATGATCGTTTTTAACCCGCATTCAATGTACCATTACTTTATCTATTAACAAAGTAGGTAATTGCACGACTGATACATTTTATAGTAATTAAATTAGGTAGGTGTACGGTTAGGTAGTCGAACCAATTATTTAAATATACTTAACTAAAAATATCTATGAGAAAATTACTTTCAGTTGTTTTTTTTTTGTTAAATTTGTTTATATTTCACCACTCATTTTAAAATAAATAAGTAAGTACCTCCTACCTATAATTGAACACTCGTCGTATAAATAAATGTAGGTATTCTTTGAAGTAACAACCGTAAAAATAGGTAAGTAAATCAGATAGCAATCAAATTTATTAATATTACATATTTAAAATTTCATAAAAAGTTTAACCCGTCCGTGTCGCCGCCGGCAATGTCAGCTCATAACGATAAAGCACACGACGTGTGACATAAAAAGGGTTTAATCAAGAAACGTAACGCGTCCTCGAGAATAAAGTGTACCAAATTCAATTTCCCTAAGACAGAATACGTGATAAATCGTTGTGAATCGACCATTAGATGTGACGCCGCGTGAGAGCCGGAGGCGAAAAAGCGAGTCAGCAGTTTCAGTTTGCATTTTGCACGTCTTTCGTTATTGCTTATCGTGGTGTTGTTGTGGTTTAATGTTTTTGAGGTGCAGTTTTGTTCAATGATACTTATTCGTTACTATTACTGTTGTTTATCTAATATTTTTTATATTTTTGAAGAGTTTAGTGTCACAGTCATAAATGTTTAATAATGATTAAGTAGGTAGGTACATGTTGTACAAAGATACTCGCACCGAATCGGTTTAATAGCTAATAATAAACTTAGCTATTATAAAACTAGCTAGTCGATGGTAGTATTTTAGTCTGTAACTGAGTTTTTTATATTTTTGATAAGTTTCATGTTTTCACAGTCATAAATATAGTTTAATAATCAGTAAGTAGGTAGGTAGGTACATACATAAATATTTTTACACGTAATTTTTTAATCATGGCCTTATCTATAATAATTATGTAGGTAGGTACCTATATGAATCTTGAAACGGCTTGACCGATTTGGATGATATTTTTTTGTTGTGTTCATAAATACCAGAACAAGGTTTATAGTGGAAATAAGTTCCCAAAAACTATAAAAAGATTATATGAAATTATTGAAATCTTGACAAGACGTCAGTCGGGACAGCTAGTTATTAATAAATTTGTAAAAATTAATTTCAATAAACATTTTGTCTTGCTATTCATTACAGCACTAGTTTTGTCTTATTGCTCGTCCTGCCTCTCACAAGTTGTCACCGAAGCTCGCGACGCGACGCGCAATAAAAACATCAACTGTATTGACCAAAATAACTCTTGGCAGCCATTCGAGAGTTCGAGAGGTTGTAAGTGAACCGCTTTACAATCTCTTGGAAACTAAGGATGTCGTTCTTACGCGAATTGATTGTAAAAAATAATTAGTTCATTTTTATATTTTATTTATTCAATAGTATTTACATTTTAAATCATTTATATTGTATCCTAAAAACCATCTAGGGTTTATCTAAGTACTCATATTCGTCGTAAAGTAATAGTTAATGTTAATTATAATAATAAATTAAAATAAGAATTATGTTTTTTTAGGTAACTAATTATTTACTATTTCTAATAAAAAAATCAGTTTAAAAAAAATTATACTATTCTGTAATCCACCGAGACAGTTAAAACCTCTTTAAATATGTACCATCGTTCCTAAATATTTATGTATTTAAATTCGTTGAAAATTCTTTAATTCCTTTGATAATTTAAAAATATTTTAGCTATATTATGTTATAATTTTATTTAGAAAATATTTTTATACTTAGAATGTTTGACATTACCTAGGATTCTAATTATGACGAAAATGCCGACGGATAAATTACGAATAATAACTTGTTATATTTCTTTATAGTCACGAAGTAAGTTACCATAGCTACTGTTTAAATAGTAATTATCAAAATATAGAATAATATAATTTAGACCGAATTCAATGGAAAAGACATGTCGATGATATTTTCGGCCATGTTAAAATTTGTTTAGGCTTTACGATTTTATTTAGTTTTATAATTTAAATACATAAGTTTTTTTTTAATTAACTATACAAATTTCCTATAATTAATACGAAATCAGAATTAAATTTACCCATTAAATTTAATGGTAGCATATTTTTTATAACCCGTTACCGGTCACATACGAGAAGACAACGCAATAGTCGTCAACTATCCCAGTTATTCATAGAACTATGCGAGGAATGTGAATGTTTATTTATAAATTTTATCAATAAATACTCACGTCTTGGATAAAATTTTGAGTAAAAACAGTCCATTTTATTCAATAATAATTCACTGTAATTAATAACAATTCCACTGTAATTTGTTTACAATTCACTCGCGCGTTACATGTAAAACGTTTGACATTTCACAAAATTGGCTGACAAGTGACATCACACGCGCAGAATACGTCAAATCGCATGCAGCCACCAACGCGACTGAAGTGTATCGCGGGCGACCGATACCGTACCGCGTCTTTCGAAAATTGCGCCATCACAGCAAGCACACTCAGGCGAATTCAACAACAAGCACCTTGGGCACACTTCATTCCCGACAGCTTGCCTAAATAGCAGCTGAATCCTAAAACTAGATAATGTTTACATCGCGAAATGCCGACACCCGAACGGCCGGAAGTAGCGGCGAAGCAAACACGACAACTATGTAAAATATTGCAGGATCGCGATCGCATTGTTGACATTCCCGAATAAAAATCACCGAAAACTCAAGTTACTTGTATGAAAAACGCTTTGAATAATAATTTGACTTACCTAAAATGGTGTTTGAAGTTGACGTGAAGGGCCGAATTTTGATAGAATATCAATTTCAGAGTATTTTAAAAGAATATACTCTTATTGGTATGCAAAGAATGGCACAAAGAATCCCGACAACGCACGCGACGAATGCGCACCTCGTTTGCGCATATGCTGACACAACTTCACGGACGTTACTCCCCTGCCCCGCACCCGCCCGCGTTCTATACTTGTGTGCATGAGGCAGAGTGGTCAAACGTGAATTTTCGTGTTCGTATACACCCACACATGCAAAACTTTTATACCTGCCCTAGCTCCTGTTTGCCGCCATCTTTGTCAACGAAAGAGACAGATAGGTTTTCCGTTTCAAACTGTCAAACTAGCCAACTAGCTCCTACTAACGCCATCTATTAGTGTGAATACATTTATTTACTTTAAGTTGGGAAACTTTGCCGCAAGATGGGGCTGTTGCATTTGTGTGATAAGAGAGATTGTAACTTTTGTGTATGTACTCTAGTCAATCAAGTTTGAAATTACTTTATTTATGTTGTTTATAAACAAAATATTTATTTATTTCGTGGAAAAATGCCAGGGTTTTGCGACTCAAGTTGAAACAATTGATCAGTTATCCTTTACCCATTGCCGCGAAGGGACTGAGTTCCAGTTACCTAAAGTTTTAAAAGTAAAAAACAAAGTTACTACCAACCAAGGCGTTAAATAAAACAAATAAGGGTTAAGTAAATAAAACTGCAAAAATTGTGGTTACCCTAAGTATAATTATTACAGAAGGTTGTTCATTTATAATTTATTCGTAAATCTGTAACATGATTGGACTGTCTAATACTATGTGAAACTAATTTAGGTATCTAAGTAACAACTTATCAACATAATAATACATGAGAAGCAAAAATTTAACGTTTCATTATCCTAGTTTTATATTTTTTATTTAAATCATTTTAGATCTAATAATAAACTTAACCATCAAATAACAATAACATTTTACAACCAATTTAATACTTTAGGTAATTAATTTGTTCTGTATTTTGTGTCTTTTATTCTCTGTGCAGCAAATCGTATCCACTTTGACGTAAAGCATTGTTATACTAAGAAGCGGTTAGCGAGGTTTGATATCCGTAGTAGCTACTAATTAATACTAATTAATAGGTAATAGCGAACATGCAACAAACATCTGATATGTTACTTATGACTGATACCTACCTATTTGTTAAAATTTTATGTCAAGTAGATTAGACACATTTAGAGTAAGTACGTTCCCTAAGGCGAGTAATAAATGTTTTTGATGAATGCAGAATCGTTTTTTCTCAATAACCGCAAAACATACAGTTTTGTTTTTCATGACAAAGATAACTTAAGGATATAATCTAGATAAATTACAGACAGACACACATTGGTGAAACTTTTCTCGATAGATTTATTTTCTAAAGTTGGCTCTTCAAAAACACGAGTTTCGTTTTTAATCAAAGCTATATGAATAGCTAAACAGTTTATTTTTATATAATTCGTAAGATAATCATACTAGCTAAATAAATTATAGAGAGTTTCTTTTTAAATTTTGATGGTTTTCGAGATAATGCAGTTTATCACTTTTTCCGTCTTATCCGGGTAGACTCAGCCCATACAAAACGTCAAAAATTTCACTTATCACCTTAATAAGAGATTTTTTTGTAAACAAAGTAATATCAAAGTGTAATTCCAGTGATTCTCAAACATTTTTACTTGTGAAAAATAGCCGAATAATGTAATGTAATTATGTATTACTAGCTGTGCTTCGCGGTTTCACTTAACATAGCTATAATTCATTGCCAACCGCTTCTTAGAAAACGTGTCTGTAGATCTTCACTAAAATATAATTTTTAGTACCATTTATTCTGGTATGTTAACAATTTTATATCATCTAATTCTAATAATTGAAAACCTTACAAATGTATAACTACGATATTCGATAATTTAAACCAAGACATCAGCGTCTCGAGGAGTTGGCAGCATACATTTTGACATGGCACAGTGGACGCGATTTTTGTATGAAGTCACGATAAGCGCCTCTGTATGTTACTTCAAGAACTATAATTATTTATGCAAAAATCGTGTCATCATCCACCGTGACTAGTGACAATCTATGCTATTCACATATCATTCCCATTCCATTCAAGGCACGGATGTACAAAATATATAGGAAAATTTAACATATTCCATACACTGTGCCGCTGAATGTATAATAAGTTTATGTGAAACTCGTAGGTATATCACATTACCTAATAAATTCAATTCAATTCAAATATAATTAATCTATATTTTGTACACCCGTTTTGTCCTTAATTTAATAACTATTAAACATAAGTAAGTCTAACTTAGGCTTAAGATATTAAGAACAACTTTAGATTTTAATCTAGAATTGACAATCAGCGTATGTAAGTATCTATTAAAATAAAAGAATACAATTGAATTGAGAACCTCGTATTTTTGAAAAAATAATAGGTTATTGGTAGGTATTTTTGATATAAAAAAATATAGATGCCTTGTTGCTAGTGCTAATAAGTATCTACTAGTATTTATACTTAATATAAGTAAATTAAAATATATTTTGTAGAAGCTTTTACCAACTGAGCTTAAATAATATTATTAAATAATGAACTACATTTATGAAATGTTTGAGATCATAATATGTATGTATTTACTACATAAAATTTATCGAATAAGTTAAAATACTGATATAATAATATAACAACAAAACTATTCTAGAAAATCAATAAGTGACTTAACAACCTCTAGCATTTTATTCGTTAAAAGTATTCTTCATACAGAAATCGATTGCTTGTCCAACTTATACACTAATTAGTAGTTAATACAACATTATAATTTGCCAATAATTTGCGAAGACTATAACAAATACCTACCTATTTGGTAAATATATATTTGGCTTCTGAAGTAAAGTAGGTAACCATCTAACTTAATTTTTACACAACTCATAGCATTAAGGGGTTAAAATCACAGATTGTGAATTCAATGGGTAGAATTATAAAAAAATAAATAGGATCACGCACGACTGTAATCCCCAAGTACGGTATACATCCTCTCAGATCTCCAGGCGCTTAGATCCTTTGGAGATGCCTAGGGGGGTAGTCTAAGGCACGTTCACATTAATTTGGCACATGCCCACATTTTGCAGTAGTAAGCATAAAATAAAAAAAATATAATGTATGCAACCGTAAATTACATTGCTGTTGGTTTCATACAAAGTTTATTTTTACGATTCACAACTTTAAACCACAAACCATCTTAGGTACATACGAGTACCAATTAATTTATTACGATAATTCTATCAAAGGTTTTTTTATGCTTGTGCTCTTTTTGTCTACTGCAATATAATGTATTCAGTATTCGCCGATCTGTCGTTGATCGCGGTCGCGGGCGATGCTCATTATGAAGAACATCTGAATTGTCTTGAAACGTCAGCAATACAACAAGAAACGTAGTAATTAGCCGTATTAGTTAAGGGGCTGTATGTCGACGATTGTTCTTTTTCGAAACGAAAAAAGAAATACTTCTGAACAAGCCACATCTCCTATTTTTATAAGTATATTACTTCAGGTTCCTACCTAGATTTCTATTAAGCTGAAAACATAATAGCAGAAACATTTCACGATAAAGATATTATTTCAAAATGATACGTTTTAGAATTTATGATCGAAATATTTTGATACCTACTATTAAAATCAACTTGTGATTTATTGTTAAAGATAGGTAATATGTAGATCTAGATTTCTATTAGAATAGATTTTTGATAAGTAATTATACATAATTTATATCATTAATTTATTCGAAAAGCAAAGGCGGATCACGCGCCGATGTGTGTTTGTCGTCATTGCAGCGGTCGGTAGGATTATTTATCGAAGTGATTAAAGATGGGTACATGTTTATTCACATATACTATACATTATAAAATAGGAGATGTGGCTTGTTCAGAAGTATTTATTTTTTCGTTTCGAAAAAAAACAATCGTCGACATGGAGCGCAATGAATAACAACCACGATAGTTTTAATTCTGCAATAGAATGACTTGGAGCAACTTTAAAAGTAAGCGCGTTGAAGTCTTTTCTTAGAGTTTTTGTTCTACTATTTCACATCGAGTGGTGATAATTGATCCCCGTAAGAAACTTTTTATATTGTAGGTACGGTACCTGCATACTCTTTGTACTCGTATCACTTGTTTGCTTATATTATTATGCTTGGGCCTGTTTCACCATCTTCAAGTAAAGTTCTAAGTAAGCTACTCGGCGATTACCAAAAACGAAGTACCATTTGACATTTGATAGTTTTGACACTTTCATACATTCATTTAGCGCTGACTGGAAAGTAACTGATCAAGACTTTACTTGAAGATGATGAAACAGGCCCTATTCATGTATAAATATTATTGTATATTAATAACATTATACATTGTCGTGTGCCTCTAGCCAAAGTTGAGCTCTAAAGGCACGCGGTAGTGTGCGCCATAGTGCCGCTCAACACATAAAATGATTTTGGTGCGTGTTCTCATAGTGTCGTTCTTGAATATGAGGGTGAGTCACGGCTTATCTAAAGTACTTTTTATCTAGGTAACGCGAGTGAAACCGTAGACAGAAACCTACTGATTAAATCTGTGACTACACCCATACAAAAGACTTCAACGCGCAACGTGATATCCCTTTTTTTCAAAATACCTCTTTATTTGAAAGCGAGGAATAGTTGATTAAGTATGATTATTAGGTTATCAGATTTAGCTCCAAATAAGGTAAATACCTACAGAGGCGCGTAGTATTAAGGCGCTCCCAGTCGACGATTGTTTTTGTTCGAAACGAAAAAATAAATACTTGTGAACAAGCCACATCTCCTATTTTATAATGTATAGTATATGTGAATAAAGATGTACCCATCTTTAATCACTTCGATAAATAATCCTACCGACCGCTGCAATGACGACAAACACACGTCGGCGCGTGGTCCGCCTTAGCTTTTCGAATAAATTAATGATATAAATTATGTATAATTACTTATCAAAAATCTATTCTAATAGAAATCTAGATCTACATATTACCTATCTTTAACAATAAATCACAAGTTGATTTTAATAGTATCTATATAAAATATTTCAATCATAAATTCTAAAACGTATCATTTTGAAATAATATTTTTATCGTGAAAAGTTTCTGCTATTATGTTTTCAGCTTAATAGAAATCTAGGTAGGAACCTGGAAGTAATATACTTATAAAAATAGGAGATGTGGCTTGTTCAGAAGTATTTCTTTTTTCGTTTCGAAAAAGAGCAATCAGCGACTGGGAGCCCCTTAAGCGTAGGACTTATGTATGCGAAGTATAAGCATAAATTTGCGCTTTGTCATCCAGTGCCGGTTTTTCTGCGGACAAAGTTCAAAACTCGGGCGGCCTGTCACACTTATTTCAAACTTTGGTAATACGTGTGATAATGAGAGTGCAAATATTTGAAAACAAGTCATTCAATTGTCATTTCAATGTAGGTATTTAAAATGTGTGCCCAATCTTTGCTCATGTGTTCGGTATTAACACATAATAATATACACAGGTATCTAAGTAACACATACAGGTAAGTTTTCTAAAAATAAATAAAATTATGAGAGGTTGAAGACTTGAATTCCTCATGGAAGCAAATTTTGGTCAGTGTTTTGGAAGTTCGAAGCCAAACTTCAAGTGCAAATAAAACACTTAAGGCACATTGTCCACTAAAGCTTAAATAAAACGGAAAAATTGTTGATTTGTCAAGACCACTAAGTAGAGATCACATACTCGTTCCTGCTAAGCTTGGCAATCAATAAGTATTTATATTTATTATTCGTTTGCGTTGACAATGTTTGTTAAAGAAAAATAGACTATATAAAACGTTGCATTTTAACGAGGTGCATAAACAGAGTAACCTAGCCTACAAAAATAATCGTTTATAATAGAAGAAGAACTACTTAGATAAATAAAGACAAAACTTTTATTTTCGTTTTGACTAGGTATCTACGAGCGTAGGTACTTATGTTAGCATAAGAACATTTCAATTAAAAAAATATCCCTAGAAGTGTTACATGATGGTCATAATAGAATAATAAGAATGCGACTTTTTTTTTCATAAATAAACCACCTAAACTTATTTGTAAGTGTTTAGGTAAGTATAGTGCTGACCTGCACTATCCAAATAAGCGTGTTAAAAAATTACCGAGCAAACGTGATTTCAACCAACGATCTTGATAGATCATGGATATCATGATTTTTGCGAATTGACATTTCAGATTTACCTATACATACTCGGATCACTATACTCAAAGATCCTTGAGAGTCTAATAGAGGGTAGCCAGCCATAGGCACAAACATTACATTTGGCATATGCATATGCCTACTTTTTCTACATTGCCAACGAAAACATTTTTAAAAACAGGCGCGAAACGTTAATTTCGCAAAAGAGCGTTTCATATTACATAGTTTTTCACGTGTTTGTTCACAGTACCAGTTTTCATCGTTTCACAACTTACAAGATGTTTCTTTAGGAGATTTCAGCGTTTCAGTCCGTCTTTTCTGGAAGAACGACTTGCAACTGGTGGAGGGGAAGGTCACGTACGATAACCGCGTGGAACGCCATGTTAGCAGTTGCGAGGATGTACTCGCACACGGAGAACCAGGTGAATGCTGAAAAAGAAGATTCTGGTAAGTTGATTGGCCTCTGCTCAGCTGGTAGTAACTCTATCTTCTGCGCTATGATTATATATATAGATTGTGGATACGATTCTTCACCCAGAACAAACATTAGTGTGATGAACTAGATGATTGGTCTGTGTATAAAATTGTCTAAATATTTTGTTTTTTTATTTATCTAAACTAAAAATTATAATCAAATGTGACAGTTCACTTATTTTATGTATGAACTAGTACAGAACACAGCTTAATATACTAGTGACCTACGTACTCCAAAACACGAACAATATAACAATGCCAACTATATATAGAGGTAATTAAAATTGGTTCAGCCGCAGAAAATTTCAAACAAGCAAACTCGTTCATAAAAAATAAGTAGGGTTGCACTTAGCGTTTACCTACACTTTACACGCATAAGATGTAGGTAGTAGGTAGGTAGGTACCATTTATTAGACGATCTTGAACTGCAGATCAATCTGGGGTACGGCAGTGCCCCCGCCAAGTCAAGCAATAAAGCGGCACGGCTGTGCCATCCTTTTCTCGAAGCAGTTCAGGCCATTTTCGACCCCCTATAACTTCGTTGGGGATAAAACTAGAAGCCTGAATTTTCAGTAACCAAGCAGGCATTATATAAACACGGTATATTTCAAATTTCATTCAATTTGAACTAGTAGTTTAAGAATTATAACTAGTCAAAGTTTCTTATTTTGTCACTCACTCACTCACTCACTCACTGACTGACTGGCTGACCGATCATCAAAAGTTTAAGACACTTCTAGCAGACATAGAAGCTTCAAATTTGGAATATAATTAGTGTTTAATTAGCTAACCTTTACGTAAAAACTTAAAGACAGAAGGAACCTTTAAGTAGAGACTGAATAAATTAATCGACTTGGTATTACATGGATCTCACAACTTTTTACGGTAGAAGAACTGACGAGAACATTGCGAGACTTGGCTTTTTTTACAAGTAATGTTTTTGATGCATATTATTGTGTAAGTAAAAAATGCCAACTCATGGAGAGGTGTCCAACACACACACGGATGTTTACATAACCGATAAAATTGCTCTCGGAAATAAAAGACCAGTTCTCGCTACATTCGTGTTAGTTTGAATAAGACAGTCGCTGCGTGAAGATGAGTTTCCAAAACAAAGTAGTTCTTGTGACGGGTGCCAGTTCCGGGATAGGAGCGGCCACCGCAATCGCTTTTGCTGCCCAAGGTGCCAAAGTGTCCATGGTCGGAAGAAACGAAACAAAACTCGCCACCGTATCCAAGTTATGCGAGAATAAAGGAAGCAAACCCCTTGTAATAGCTGCTGATGTAACAATAGACGCCGATGCGAAGAGAATCATCAACGACACGATAAAGCATTACGGATGCCTTGATGTCCTAGTCAACAATGCTGGAATATTTGCACCGACTAGTATCTTTTCTCCGGATGCTTTAGAAAGTTACGACAAAATCATGACGACGAATCTACGTTCGACCGTGCAGCTGACCCACTTTGCAGTGCCTCATCTCGTCAAAACCAAAGGCAATATTATCAACGTGTCGAGTATTGTAGCATTGGGAGTTCTGTTTGATAAGAGTTTTGCGTACAATACGTCAAAAGCGGCTATGGATCATTTCACGAGGTCTGTTGCATTGGAGCTTGCCTCACACGGTGTCAGGGTCAACACTGTCAACCCTGGAGCGGTGAAAACAGACATCAATCTAAACGCGGGCATGAATAAGGAACAGGATGCAGCTCTTCTGTCTTCATTAACGAAGATCACCCCACTACAAAGGACAGGCGAGCCGGAAGAGATTGCTGATCTCATCTTGTTTCTGGCGAGTGATAAAGCGAGGAGTATTACAGGATCTACTTTTGTGTCTGATAATGGATCTTTGCTGAAGGGTCTAGTGGAAAATATGATGTAAATAGTGAAGGAAGTGTTTGCTTCGGGTATATTAAGTACGAGAGTTTATTTATTTTTACCTAATAAATTAAAATATTACCTAATACATATTTTGTGCTTTTAATAAGTAACTAATTATTAAAGCAGGAAGATAGTATGTAGTAGGCAGGATTGGTACTACTACTACCTTAATGGTGTCAGTAAGTAGGTACCTAGGTATACAATCTAATCATAATAAATTTTTCGAATCATATAAAACACTAAAAAATACCTATGTAATACCTCTATCTCAAGGTATGTAAGTGCGTTTTTTTTACAAAATTCTACCCGCACTGGAGTGCTTAGGGTTTCATGAAAAATTGTAGTTCCTGAAGTTACATCATAGATCCCACCCAAACGTAGGTAGGTTGTAATTGTAACGTATTTATCGAGATATCGGAGTAAGTGTTCGGTCGAAATCCACTGAATAGGGTCACGTTACAAACATAATAAACCAACGAGTGATTTCATAATACTTACCAATAAATACTGCAACAACAATAAAGGGCGAAGAAAGAGATATCCGGAACCCGAGCACTTCGTATGACAGAAAGAGATCGCGCTAGCGATCAGATCCAGTCTCGGCTTTGGTTCAGTTTCGATCGACGAGAATTGCATTCACATATTCATTCACACCACTCAATCACACAAGAATTGAACTAAACCAGTCTGCGACCAGTTGAGGCGTCATTCGCGTCACCTTCGTAACCTACTAACAAAGTGATTGTTACAATACATGCTCTACTACAGTCTAAACTCAAATCCTCAACATTGCGTCTTTTAGGTCAGAAAATGGACATCGCAATGCAAGAAAGATTGAAATTGAAGTTGGTGAAAGAGGTATCCGTGTTTGTATAAATCAGACATAGTGGAATACTGCCGCAGAAGTATCACGGACAAAGCTTGGGAAGAAGTAGGGCGAGTTGTGGGCTAGCCAGGTACATACTACTATCATTGTTATCGGACCCATTTGTCAAAATCTTTTTAGGTACCTACTGTACCTAGCTAGGTATAGATTGACGAGTATATCCGTAGTCTATTAGAGACTTATGCACGCGTCAGTCTTTTTTAATTGACTGTTGAAAATTTAAAATGTTCAATATAACACACTCATCAGTCTGACAACTCACTAACAAGCCCTTAGAAAAATTATCATGTACTTTTGCCGTTAACTGTACCATTAATGTTATTATAGTAGTAGGTATTTAAAAAAGCAGCCACAGAAAAAATTCAACGCACATATTAAGTTTCCTTAACAATGTTGAATGTTTCTTACAGGTCAAAAATGCAAAGAAAAGTTTAAAAATATTCGGTCGCTACATAAAGCTTAAGAATGCCGGCATCAAAAAGCGACCTTACTACCTAATGTAGCACATGCGCTACACATTCCCTTATATCAAAACCTTCAACCAACAACCACCAAACAGAACAACCGACCATCAGCCTGATAAATATGACAATACGTTGCTTCTTGAAGAGATGGATCATGATGACGAATTCCAAGGAGAGATGATAATTGAAGCATGTGATTCCCCTTACATCAGCCCTAAGATACAATACTATGAGGATCCATCTAACCTGGAAACGTATCAATCACCGTCTCCTTCACCGTTTTCTGAAACTATTCCTAAATACAATAAAACGCGCAATCCAATTGACTCACAAACCAACGGATTCAACCAATCAGAACAGAGTATTAACTCGGTAGACACACCAGCTATAGTATAACTGGTGTGTCTACCGAGTTAGATCGAATAGGATTTGCCGAACGAACTTCAGAAAGACCCAAAAAAAAAGTTCCTATTAAGTTTGCTGCCGGATTTGTACGCGATGAACGATAAGCAGACGAGGAAGTTTAAACGAGGAGTAATACAATTAGTTGACGATATTTTAAGTGATGCATAGTTTTAATTTGCAAATGACATAGTTAGGGGACGCACTAGAACGCTTTATTTACTAACCTCTCTTTTTATAATACCAAAATTGGCACACAATTTTTACATCTTTCTTTTTACTAGAAGGCAAGGGGTGGGTTCAATAGAAGTCGCTCCTGACAATATAACGAGTAGAATGAATTTGATGATCACAATCAGTTAGAAGAATTCCAAGATTCTGTCAGCATTGTCGTTCCTACTGGAAGGAGTTGTACATTATAATGCTAGCCTGTTGAGCCAAAATAAAAGTCAGATCTCGGGTCACGTGTAGCTTCGACCACCTATTGTTCAAAACACCGAAGGCTCCAATTCCCCACGGACCCAATATCGATATCAATAGGCTTAAAATATTATGGTAAGGTATTTCTAGAAATACCAGATAAAATAGGTAAAACCTGTCAAGACTTGATTTTTGACGGTATTTAAGATCCTAAGCTCAATTTTCTGTTACACCGACCCTAAGTTATTGAACTAAGTGCCAAGTTTAGTATCTTTATTACCGACTTCATGAGATTCTCAATTCACCTGTAAGATTTTTTTTTGTTTGTATTTTACGCGATTACTCCGGCGTTTGTGGACGGATTTACAAAATTATTTTTTTATTTGAAAGCCTATACTTTCGAGGTGGTCCCATTATCACCAAGTCAGCATCTGATGATGGGATCCCAGGGAAATCGAGAGAAACCTTCAAAATGTATGGGCATTGATAGTGGTTTTCAACTATAGACCATGCCCTTTATTCATTGGCACACCGACACACCGAGTGAAGGGCTAGGCGGAGTAGGGGCCCCTAGATCTATCGGAGGGGGGAGCCCCCCCACTACAGCTTTTATTTATAAACGGTTTTGTTTTTAGTTTTTTAAACGTAATAATTTTTTATCTAAGGGAATAATAACAATTCTTTGTTGTTAAACCTTATTCGGATAAGAAATGCGTTATTTAAGATATCACTACATAGTATAAAGCAAAGTCGCTTTCTGCTTCCCGCGTATGTATGTTTGCTTATATCTTTAAAACTACACAACGGATTTTGATGCGGTTTTTTTTAATAGATAGAGTGATTCAGGAGGAAGGTTTATATGTATAATAACATGCTACCCGTGCGAAGCCGGGGCGGGTCGCTAGATAAAAACACAATTACCTAAATTTGTTATTCTACAGTTCAAAATGTATAAGCATTTATCTTTGTCCCAGGGTTCTAATATCAGTTTTCTGGGACCTAGATAAATAAGTATTTAACTTACCAAGAGGTCTGCAAAGTAGCCGATGTCTCAGGAAGAACACAATCAGTCCAATCGTAGAAGCAACAGCTATAAAGAACAGCGTCCAAATCAGGTTGTTGGATCGCACCGTCTCCACTTCATTGGCGCCCACACAACCAACCTTAGCACGGCAGTACATATGCATGAGGTTAGCTGCCATGAAGATTATGAATATCTTCTCGTGTATAACTGAAAATGGGAAAGTGTTTAGGTTCTAAGAAGTGGTAGTAGGCTAGTTGATCAAATAGACTATGATAAATATGTTCAAGTTCATAGTAATAGTATCAGGCGAGTAATCAAAGTGACCTACGTTAACCAGAAAATAAGAAAAATCAAAGTAGTTTTTGCCTTGATAATTTTCCTTTTGTAAGAATAATAATAAATAATAATTATGGCAACAACAGTAATGTAAAATACAAAAACAGAGGCACATATTAAAAAATACATTACAGGCTAACATACATTATTATTAAAACAATACTAAACTGATAATCACGAATTCTCATTTTGTTTTTACATTTAGGTATACAAATGTAAATAAAAACTTATAACTATGCTTCTGGAGTAGTGAAATGATTTGGTATAGGACTATTTTGTAGAGACTCGTAGAGGTTCGTAGAGGCATATTCGTAGAGGCTCGTAGAAACATTTTCGTAGAGGTTCGTAGAGGTTGTTTTAAAAAAATTGGAAATAATGGTAGTGAAATAACGATATATTGGCATTGTTTCTAAGTTTTTGGTATGAGACCTTGGTTGCCTTGTGAGAGCAAATTTTCTTTTTTTTTACTAAAGTAAACCTTTGATAATTGTTGGTAAACCAACAAAATTGTTACAACGATACATGAAAAAAAATAACTTACAATGTAGATCCCGTGTCCCGTTTATACCCTTTGGGTACGGAACCCTAAAAACTAGGTAATAACCTCCCTTGACTTTTTGATTGGTATATATTGAAACATATTCGTTGGTTTTCTGTTTAGTTTTTTAAACGTAACTATGTTTTGACAGTTACACAGGATATCAATTAAGTAACAGAATAAATACTGCTAAAATGGTGAAATGATACGGAGTAAGGTGCTTTCGTAGAGGCATTTTCGTAGAGGCTCGTAGAGGCTCCTTAAGGCTATGTATTCACATTATTTCAAAACTATTCGTTGCAGTTTGAAAGCAAGTTATGAAGGTAATGTAGGATATTAACTTACAGTAATTTTCCCTGTTGGAAACATACGTAACGCCAGTAAGGGCGAGTAGCTCTACTAAGTTCAGCCAATAGCAAGCTAATCCTAAGTTTTTCGCTTGAAGATGTGCCTGCAAAACGGAATACATTGTACATTTTTTGTTTATTGTTTACGTACTTGAGTGGTACTTTTAATTATTATTCTTGTTTGAGCCTTCACCTTGTTCGATTGGCATCACACTGGAGCTCTACATAGCATTAAGGAAAGGATCATTAAAAAAAAGGTAGATCCCAAGTCGTGTTTGTTGCCTGATTCTTCTAGGCTTGGTCGCGTGGAATCGGCGTAGCTTCACCTAGTTCCTAAGACGTTTCAAAGTGATCCTTGTAATTTTTTTGAAACAAATGATTTTTGAATTTGAATTTGAATTTTGACGTCGATTTACCAAGAGAAAAAAAGTAGTAGGTTTCATATAGCCAATACTTTAACAAACTCCATAAGTAGGTATGATGTATATTAAAATGACATAGAGTTCAATTAAAACAATTGTTTAGTGACGTTTTGGTTAGACCTGGCTAAAATACATACAGAATTTTATTAATAGAACTTGCCTGCTCTTCGATGATATGCGCAGTGCGTAGTTGATGATAGTTGTAATACAAACTTCCTATCAACAATCTTGGTCCTAAATGGAAAGCGATACATATTCTCCAAACGTATCTTTGCGGGCTGATACCCGTAATTGCACTTATTGATGGAACTACGTTGTAAACCTAAAATGAGACGTGTATTTTTAAACAGATATAATAACAATTGAGCGCTTACTATTTTTGTTTATTCAATTATACTTACTCTACAGTGCGTTTCATGAATATCATCTGACTGGAATATGGAAGCTGTCACGTAACAAAATATGAGAGCACCTAATGGAAGCCACAAGGCGGTTATACATGTCCCCTTCAGACCACATGCCCAGAGAATTCCCTAAAAAAATTATAGGTCAAATCAAACATTCAAACAATGCATTTTTTTACCTACGAAGACGATGTAAGTAATTAAATTAGTTATGCACACGGTAAGACATACTCACCTTATAATCTACAACTTTAACACTCCTATCTAGATTATTTTCTTTTGTGCAATTTGGTTCCTCGTTGTCACGCACATCCAAATTTGGCGGCGACTGTACTTGTGCGTCATTTACCATTTTCTTCCCCACTATTCACTTCGAACACTGTGCTCACATAATGTTCACATTATTCAATACATCTTGTATCTTCCGTACGATGACAGAAGATACAATGCTCTATTGACGTCGTTATTTTTGGCTTCCATTTAGCACATCACAATTGGACTCGAATGTAATAATAAATAATCCTTTGTACTAATATCGTAGTGGTTTTTCTAATTACAACCTTAAAACTGGTGTGGATGGCTTTAGCCCTAAGGCGTGGACTGAATGAGGTTATTTTACGGACATGCGCATTGAACTCCTGGGCCCATGAGGTGAAGGAATGCACCTCAATGCTTATAAATAGTAGGTAGGTATAAATAATTTGAACTAACACTTTTCTTTTGTAAATCTTATTTCTCAGATGGAAAAGGTAGGGCACAACCTATGTACCTAGATGGGTAGAGGTCACCCTGGGTTAGCCTATTCTAATTTACTTTTATATAATTTTACTATCAAATAGGTAGGGGAGACCAGCCCAATACGGGTAAGCTAAGATCAGACGGAAAAAAACAGGTTCTTTAAATATCTCTAACTAATTTGAATGGTTAAGTTAATTAATTATAAACTTAAAGAAATCAGTCACAAACTTCAAAATTTCCTTAAATAGTAAACAGTAATTATAATACCTAGTTGTTCTATCTCAGGAAGGCGAGTTTGTATTTTAGTCTAATTTACTTTTATATAATTTTACTATCAAATAGGTAGGGGAGACCAGCCCAATACGGGTAAGCTAAGATCAGACGGAAAAAACAGGTTCTTTAAATATCTCGAACTAATTTGAACTAATAATTAATTATAAACTTAAAGAAATCAGTCACAAACTTCAAAATATCCTTAAATAGTAAACAGTAATTATAATACCTAGTTGTTCTATCTCAGGAAGGCGAGTTTGTCTTTAATTGTGTGTGTTGAATTGACATTAAAATTGTTTGTGTGTGCGTAAGCTCGGGAGCGCTCAGTATCAGCAATATGTATCTAAACAAAAGCGCTTTTCTTTAGACATCACGCGCGTGTTTATACTATAATAATATGATGAGTTTAGTAAAGTATAATAGGTACTATATACAAATCACATTACATCTACAAATTATATCTACCCACTTTCGTAAGGTAGTAGAATAACTATACCTAGGTAGGTAGGTACCTACTTAAATACCTACCTACCTACTTTTGTGTGTTTGTTAGTTTCTTCTTCTTTCAAGCAGCAACATAGACTAATCGAGTTGTTGTGAGTATCAATTCGGTATATTTGTCACTGCGGTCGCGCTTTTTCTACAGATATTCGACAACGGCGACTGGACTTGATAGTATGGTACGGTAATCTGGGTCTGGGGGCACGGGAGTGCCCCCGCCAAGTCGAGCGCGAAGCAAACACTGCCGTACCATCCTTTACAGGAACCATTTCGCCGCATTTTCAGGCCCCTATTTGAGAACCTCTGGATAATACCAGAACGCAGAAATTTTCGTCATCCAGTAAGCTATAATCACATAAGTACTTAAAATCCAAAATTTCAAGTCTGTAGGTCATTTAGTTCCGAAGTTAAGCGAAAGCAAAGTTTCGGATTTTCGACACTCGCTCACTCACTCACTCACTCATGATCATCAGAATAGAACTAGTACTTCCCATAAACTCAGAGAGCTGAAATTTGGTACAGAGTTAGGGTTTAATGGCCACATAAAGGGAAAACCATAAAAACTAAGATAATCGAAGATCTGGATCTGGTACCTGGTGACCCTGATTAGAAAACACAAGAGCCTAACCAAACTATTAGAGATCGACATACCGCCTTTACACAAAGCAACTTGATGGGCCGCTTCATTTGATGTCAAAAATCGAAGGTCTGAAGTATCAGATACTTCAGACCTTCGTAGAACCCTCAGCTGGTCTCAGCTGTATTAGAGATATGGTAATGCCCCCTTCTACTATTGGTACATAAAAAACTCGACTGTCATTGCAAAAAACTGTGTCAAATAAGAAAATCTAATAAAATAAATCAATAATCCCACGTTTCTACAAAAAGAAGTGAAATCCCACCAAAAACATTCTGTAAAAAACTAGCCAAGTCTCGTCGATGGAGGTGATTGTTTATCTCTAAAAAGTAATGAAATCTAGACAAAGTCGTACCGAGCCTGATTTTATTTACTGGTAAGTACAGTACAAATAAATAAATAAAAAAACTGACACAATGTCCAACTGTCAGTGTCAATATTATTCTCATTGTAAATGTCTATTGTCCACCAAACCGTTCAAACCCAAACCTATCAATAATTCAATATCAATCAATCAAACAGATCTGTAAAATTTCAGCAATTTCGTGAGAAAATACTTTCCATTCCTTCCTTACCTACCTAATCTTACCAAATATTTTGTTTTAGGGTTTTCTAAATGAAAACTATGTGTTCATGCGTTCTGGTTTATTTGAGAAAGTGAAAAAATGAAGTTCGTTTGGCTTTTATGTTGGTTAAGTGCGCGAATCGCTTTATCACAAGCTACTAGTCATTGGATGGTCACTGAAACTGGACTCATACAACCCAGGGTAGGTAAACTATTCTCTATTGATTGTTCTGGAAATTTCAGCGTTCATAACTCGGTAAACCTTACCTATTTGCTCAAGTAATACACGCTAAGCGCACCCATTCATATAAAGATGTAGGAAAATAATTTGTAGGTGATGTGATTCGCCTGGTAGAAAATGCATGTTCAGATGGCTGCTTTCTTCTTTTGCAGGATGAATCTCCTTTCTTGATGACACACCCTTTCGATCTGCTATCTTTCTTGAATCAGGATACACGATGGGAGAATATATTCAATATATATCACAATCTCATCCACAGGCAGAAACATATAAACAGATTGTGGATAAAGCTAGAATATGATTCAAGTTTTGATAGGCATATTGCTAGTAACGAATTCTGTACGAAAGTAGGGAACATAGATCTGGTGGATTGGTTTACGAGCTTCCTAGAAGATGGAAGATTTATGGGAATACCGGAAAAGGAGTTTACGCTGCAAAGGTTGGAGTATGGAGACACTGAAGTTCCAGACTGCAAGAAAATATCATCATTGACATTCAGCATGTTTGCATTTGAACACTTGGATGTACGTTGTGTATATATTATCTCTTTTACCATTGGTTTAATATGGGTACCTTTTGTTGTGGATTTTCCTCGTTATTATTACTCCCAATGTTGTGGCTGAGTAACAATTTTGGTTACAGTTTTCCTATTTGATGAAGGAAATTTTCCTTATTTATAATTGCACAATTTTTATTATCTGTTTGAATAATTTTATACCAAGAATATCCATAATAATTGGCACTTTCTTCAATTATATTTTTTTCTGATATCTAATTGTATTAAAGTATAATAATAATATGTGTAACAACATGTATAACATTTATATAACAATAATAATAATAATGGTATCCCAAAGAGAGTTGTCGCCAAAACATAAGCCAAGTTCTCTTTGCATGTTGTGCCAACCCCACATTAAGTGGGAAAAGGAGAAGAAAATGATTGTATCTAACATCAGTATGTTTTCACAAAAGACTTAATATTGTCAATACATATACTGTAAGATTATTATATTTCTTTCAGAGTATGATAAACCGAGAGCACTTGAATGCAACACCAGAGTTTGCTCTACCGGAACTATTCTCCCCTATCATGACAGTGGATCAGTTTGGGCACTGGCTGACGGATGTTCTTCGTAAAAATAGCTCATCATGGCTGCATTATAATTTAGCTGCTATTTACTGGAGGGTCAAAGGAAATGTGCCAAAAGCTTTGGAGTGTAGCCGGAGGGCTGTGCACCATGCACCAAGGTGAGGAAATTAAGAAAAATAAGATCACAATCAGACATAGACATCTCTCAGATCTCGATCCTTAAAGATGTCTAAAGGGGATAGTTGTATAGACTTCCGAACATGACATTTGGCACATTCTATGCTCACATTTTGCAATAGCTAGTATTCTATACTTAATAAGTTGTTGCGAGTCTTAAATAGAGGCTACAGTGTGTAAAATTCTAGGAATATTATCAAGTTCATATTTTAGTATTATGTTAAGTACAGATCAGTAATATTATAGGTTTAGTTCTTTTACCTTATCACTACATAGTATAAAGCAAAGTCGCTTTCCGCTTCCCGCGTATGTATGTATGTTTGCTTATATCTTTAAAACTACCCAACGGGTTTTGATGCGGTTTTTTTTAATAGATAGAGTGATTCAGGAGGAAGGTTTATATGTATAATAACATGCTACCCGTGCGAAGCCGGGGCGGGTCGCTAGTTATTTTATATAGCTGTAACTACATTAAATATTTCCATTTGTATAATTTTATTTACAATACTAGCGACCCGCCCCGGCTTCACACGGGTTTAATACATATAAACCTTCCTCTTGAATCACTCTATCTATTAAAAAAAACCGCATCAAAATCCGTTGTGTAGTTTTAAAGATATAAGCAAACATACATACAGACGCGGGAAGCGGAAAGCGACTTTGCTTTATACTATGTAGTGATTTGTATTTTTTTCGTAAATTTCAGACAGTACAGAAACATAGCCCTGCTATGTTTAGGCTCAATCTTGCACCGAAGCAAGCATAGTGATGACGCTACCGTGGTGCTAGGCGCGGCGGTCGATCACGACCCAAAGTTCCCAATTAGTCACTTCGCCCTCGGAGGAGCTTTAGCAGTCAGCGGGGACTTTAACAGCTCACTGAAGCATTTAGATCTGAGCATGAAACTTCATACGAAGTTTGATTTGGCCGAGAAGTTTAGGAACGGCGTTTTGTGTCACTTGGATATGTTTAAGAAGATGCACATCGCCCAAAGGTATGTATGTTTGGATCGTAAGGTTGAGTTTCCACTGACGCGGAGTCAACCGGATACGAATTGACCAATCACAGTGCTCGAAATAGTTGACGCATTGATTTCGAGCGCTGTGATTGGACAATTCACGGTCAGCACCGCGCCAATGAAAACTCACCGACTACTGACTAGTATAATTAGGTATCTACTCTGCATTACAGGCCACTGCTGAACAACAGCCACACAACGAAAGACTTTCATTAGTTGAAATTAATATACTATACCCGTGGTGTATTGCCCTACTTAAAAGCAAAAGGTTTGTGTGGACCCTGCAGTGGGACAAACGTTTGCATTATCTGCTAACATTTCTGTTCTGTTGTAGTATGCATAGTTTCTGATAACAAGGACACAGTAAATCCTTGTGTTGGGTCAGATAGTATGTGACTCATAGGCATTTATTGAAATTATTTTTGATAATTAAAAGCAACACAGTATAGAAACAAAGTACAGTATAGACAGAGATTATGATAAAGAAGACCTAATTATGTTTATCATACTGCTGTTGTCTATGATAATTAGAGGGATCAAGAGGATGCCTTTGCCCAGCAATGGGACATAACAGGCTAATTGTAATCTCTACAGAGCAACAATTTAAAATTCTTTATTTTATTACATTCATATTAAATATTTTTTATAAGTGCACCTCGACTAATCTTCCATTCATCTTTCATTCCATATTCATTCCATCGTAAAGTTGTCTGGAACGCGATAAGACCGCCAATTGTACAGTGTTTTTTCTAGTTTAAGTTTCTGTTATTATATTTTTGTTGTTAATGGTGTACTTACATTAAAGCATTTTAATTCAATTATTCAACAGATAAACTAATAAACTAATACTACGATACACTACGATATACTTAATAAACTAATTATTTTACCTATCGAAAGCTTAATTATCAGCGAATAACATAGGCTATATTTTATTTTATTTGCCAAAAAATTAGAGGTTCCCACGAAAATGGCAATAGTAAAACGAATTTTTGATACCTTATCAAAAATTTGCCTATAATCTTGTACATCCACCCGTGCGAAGCCAAGTTGGACAGCTATTGTAATATATTTATGGCATTTGAATTAACAATGATTTTTCTTTGCCTTCCAGCACTTTACAGGAACTGAGCAAAGCTGTTAAGGAATATATAGACGTAGAGAATCAATGGCTGAAATTCCAGACTTCTTTTGTGAAGACAATGAAACATAAAGAAGAGTATGGTATGCTTGAATAGCTTTTATTTGTTAGCTTGATACTGGCAACTCCCTCAGAGACATCTTCATAGATCTGAAATCTCCTGGAGATCTGTTACATTACAATTATTGTGAGGTTATTCTTCACGTTTTCAAGCTGTGGGTTGTGGGTTAGATCCCCACCGAGGACAAACATTTGTGTGATGAACATAGATATTTGTTCTGTGTCTGGTTTATTAATGTATGTATTTACAAAAAAATATATGTAAGCTTTCATCATTAATCTAACATGGTAGCACAGCTGCTACAGGATAGCTACTACATAATAATAATAGTAACATAGTACAAGAATTGTTTGGTTTATTGTTAGATGGCGTTGAAAAAATAAAAACGATGAGCCGTTACGGCCTTTTTGAACCACAAACATACTCGTATTACAGAAATCTTTACATTTTATATTATAATGTTAGTTGAAAGTATTAAGCTGAAATCAAAAACCTTACCACTTTTCAGATTACAAAAACGTTGAAAACAACATGATAAAGTTGGGTGAAATCTCCGGTCTCAAGATAAAAGACCTGAAAAAAGATGGCGATAGAAACTCGCTAGTTCAATATTTTATTGATAGTCCAACATACAATGTTGAATGGAAGAGAGAGACGGGTGTTACAGCACTGGATACCGCTCAGTCACTGCAAAGAATCATAAGGTAGGCTTAGTAAATTAATTTTATTATTATTACATTTAAAATCAGCGCATGTTTATATAGTCGTGGTGGACGAGTGGTCCTTGACTTTCCTTGTTCGAAAAATGTATATGCGCATCAATACGTGCTTATAACGGCGAAGGAAAACATCGTGAGGAAACCAGTTAGTATTCTTGTGAGCGGCGACGGGCTTGCACTCTTGTCACGTGTGTGACATATGCAAAATGTTATGTCTGCGTGCCTCTGACTAACCCCTTTAGACATCAAGGATCTAAGTGGCAGGAGATCTGAGAGTTCAATTAGATATAATAATGTATAAATGCACTGTCTTCAATTATTCTTGCTCAAATAGCATACTACTAAATAGCAACTACTGCAAAATATGGGCACGTGCCATGTTTGGACGTGCCTCTGACTACCCCCACTAGACATCTTCAAAGGATCTAAGCGTCTGAAAATCTGAGAGGATGTCTACCGTACTTGGGGATTACAGTCGTGATCCTATATATAAAAAAGCTATATCTATATATAAAGCTAAAGCTATATATATATCTAATAGTATTTTTATATCATTTTTATTAAAAGGCATATTGGGAGACATGCCGGCTTGCCGACGAAGAGTACGCTGCCCATAGATAAGACACGGAATTCGACATCTGAGATTATAAAAGAAATTGGACCTGCACCGTCGTATCCGGACATATTTTTGGATCCTGAACATTGTAAGTCAGCCTGCACTAACTTTATCTGAACGTAATAAATCTACATTATCTAAATAATAAAACTCTTACGTTACTAACTGACTGATTCATCTATCAACGTACCGGTGTATTCCTTTGGGGGTGTATGGTAAGGAATTACAGAAATTCAACCCCTAAGGGGGGTTCAGTGGAGGTTAAAGTCTGTTTGAAAATAATTTCAGGTGAACGAAGTTGTGAGCGTTTCCAAGTAGTAGGTATAAAGAAGTAATAAAAGTTGGTTTGTGATTTAGTAAGTTTGTATGTAGGTCTCTCTTCAGACTTACTGATCAGATTCTGAAAATTCTTTCAATAATAGGAAGCAACATTATGCCTAAGTGATATTTTAAATTTCGATATAAAATACATTTCGCGAGTGAAACCGCGTATCGTAATTAACTTCACTGGCTGCCTGGGAAACTAAATTTTGTATAATCCATTTTGTGCTATGTACTTCTCCAGTAGGTTTGTGGGTATTTGAAAGGCAGTTACTCCTCGATCCAGTCCCCAGAACAGACGTCCAAAAGACGTATCGCGTATAGGTACATAACGTGTAACCTACTTTCATGTAATATTCAATATTAGAACTTAATCTACTATATAAAAGAAAGTCGGGTTTGTTACAACACTTACAACTCAAGAACGGCTGAACCGATTTGGCTGAAAATTGGCGGGGAGGTAGCTTAGAACCAGGAGAGGGACATAGGATACTTTTTAACGGGAACGGGAACGGGATCGGGCACTTAACACAACATTTGTTAATTCTACAGCAATACGAAGTTCGCCGGGTTAGCTTGTTAATAATATAAAGAAGTTTAATCGGCAACTTGTTTTAACTTGGTCATCCTACCTTAGCATACAAACAGATCTATAGACATTCAGTTAAGAAGAACACACTAAAGGTTAACGGAGTTATCGTGGTCTCTTATACTAGATTTACACTCGCGTACGAGTCGCGAGACGAGGTGCGAGGCGAACCACGAGACGAGAGTGAATAGACGCTCGTGGCTCGCCTCGCGTCTTTCTCCTTTACTATCGAACACGCGAGGTGCGAGTCGAGGTACGAGGCGAGAATGTAAATCTAGCATCAAGGTTCCTATTAGTAATGTTATTTTCTCTTCAGATAAACCACACATAAATATCAGAACATCAAGGTTCCTATTAGTAATGTTATTTTCTCTTCAGATAAACCACACATAAATATCAGAACGGAGTTGAAGATAGGACATCAAAAGAGTATTGATATAACACCGGCTACTGTCGAGACTGGAACATTGAAAACTACTGAAACAGTAGGAAAGTTGTTGTAAGTTTTTTTTTAGGTATACTTACTACTAGCTGCTGTCCCGACAGACGTTGTTCTGTCAAATTTCAATAATGCCACAGAAAAATCACTTTCAGTTTTTCCCAAACTTTATGTCATCAGTTAGTTAAAAAATACCCTACAATCTAGTCTCATACCTACCAAATATACGACAAAAAGAATCATAAAATTCAGTCAAGCCGTTTCGGAGGAGGTTACAAACACTGGGACACGAGAATTTTATATATTATATATACAGGGTGTCACATAAGTGGACGTCAAGCCGGAAATATTTGATTGGCCGGAAACATTTGATCATGTTGTTATCAGAAATATATATTCTACATTATTTAAGTAGTCTATCATAACTTCCTCAGTTAAATACAGTTTTTTAATGTATAAATAGGTTTATAGATAATCCAAGTATTCTTAAAATTTTATACAACCTAAAATATTTGGTTTCAGGTATCCATCGAACTATAAAGTGAATCGTAACAAGGAAATGTTCGACACAGATCCTGACTGGCCTTCCAATAGGTTCTGCAAAGAAGCCGCTCCGAGGTTTCCGGAGAATATTGAAGCTATTTATCCAGTGTTCTTGCCGTTTGAAAATAAGGGCATCAAGTTAGTAATAATCATAATTGACTGGCCTCACAGCTCAGTTGGTAGTAACTCTGCCTTTCGCGCTGTAGGTTGTGGGTTCCATTCTCACTCAGGACAAACATTTGTGTGATGAACATACATAGTTATATACATGTACTTGTTTAGTGTCTGGGTGTGAGTTCCCCATAGTACATGTTTTGCTTAGTTTTACCTCCAGGACGGAACCTTCGGTACGCGAATCGACTCGCGCTTGACCGGTTTTGTTTTCATATTTGAAAAGATACCTATTTATAATTTTTTGATGTTTTGGGTTTTTTGAAGAGTTTATGTTGCTCTAGTTTTTTCCGATAGACCCTCTGTCCCAACAGTCTCTGACTGATTATGTGTTTTGCGTTTGTTTGAAAATCATCCGAAATCTTGCCATTTTTAGGGTTCCGTTCCCAAAGGTTAACAACGTAAACCTATTACTAAGATTTCGCTGTCCGTCTGTCTGTCTTTCAGAAGACTGTATCTCATGAACCGTGATAGGTAGACAGTTGAATTTACGTTGCCGTTATCAACAAATACTAAAGACAGAATAAAATATATATTTAAGTGGGGCTCCCATACAACAAACGTGATTTTTTTGCTGTTTTTTACAAATAATGGTACGGAAACCTTCGTGCGCGAGCGATTTTAAAATAACTCATGACCCCATACCCTCATAAAATTACCTCATTCTATCATACCCAGTATTGGTTTATACCTCTTTTCAGATTGAACTATTTGCTGACAGAGCGAATTGGTGTACCAGCGTTGGTGGAACACGATCTACCATGGCATCCACCTATTTGTCCAACTGACAAGGACCTAGTGCTTTACACGCAGAGGAAGGGTTTGAAGTGAGTTCATAGTTAGACGAGCCTCACAGTCACAGCTCAGTTGGTAGTAGCTCTGACTTCTGCGCTGTAGGTTGTGGGTTCGATCCTCACCCAGGACTAATATTTTTGTGATGAAGATGTTTGTTCTGTGTCTGAGTGTTGATAAGTATCTTATTTATGTATTTACAAAAAAAAGCCGTGTTAGCCGAGTGGGATGTACCTCGATTTTCAATCTGAAGGTCGTGGGTTCGAATCCCGGCGTGCATCAATGGATTTTTCTTTTCGAAAATTTATATGCGCATCAAAAACACGAGCTTACAACGGTGAAGGAAAACATCGTGAGGTAACCAGTTAGTGTTCTTATAAGCGGCGATGGGCTTGCAACCTGTCACGTATGGAATGCTAAATACTGCAAAATGTGGGCATTTGCCAAATATAATGTTTGGACGTGCCTCTGACTACCCCCACTAGACATCTTCAAAGGATATAAGCGTCTGGAGATCTGAGGGGATGTCTACCGTACTTGGGGATTACAGTCGTGATCCTATTTATTTATTTTTTTATTCAAACGAATACTATTTTGTCTATTCCCAGGATGCAATTGGCTTCCGAAAAGACTCAAAACGAAATCCTGAGGAAGCAACTATTGATGTACTTGAGCGATTCACACTTGGATATCCTCAAGCTAATGCAAGACGCTGAGATAGGGCAGAGAATACAGACTGCTATAGAAAAGGTAATATAACTCTTAAACTGTTGAAATTAAAGTAGCTTTTTACTTGGCTTGCCTAATTATTATTATTGTAGCTATTTATTCTTCCTTTCAACGTTACTTTCAATACATTTTTTTTTTAATTATTATGTAGATGCCCATTTTTGGGCAAAAGTCTCCTTGAGATGTATGGAGCGTAATGAAACAACCGTCTTAGTCGAGTACTAGTTTATTACCATTCCTTTCTAATATCTTTCCTTTTGTATTAGGGTTGGAAGGTGTTGTTCTACTCTTCCTGTGGAGACCAGCCATGTTGCGAGAGGAGGCTTGCCTTATATGTTTCTTAAATACTTTGTTTCAGAAATTGGCCTCAAAATGGATTTTATACACAATCGCATCTCTATATTGGCGCGTACGGGGAAATTTGCCAACCGCTCTCAACTGCCTTTTAACAGCCAGTCGCACAGCTGACACACGTTATCGCGACGTAGTATTGGTGTCTTTGGCGTCTGTGTTCATGGAGATGGGCTTGCTGGATGAGGCCTCGGGTTACGTGGAGGAGGCTTTTAAAATGAGTCCGTACGAGGTGTGTTAATCTGTTTAATATAGCGCCATCTCTTGAACACTATTTAGAACTAAGTTATAGTTATCACTACACTAAAACATCGCAGGTAAACTCCGCAAACCGATAAACGGACAAACGTCACATCGTTTCCGACACGATGGAACGACCGACATTACTTTTGTCAATTGACATCATACATTCTACTACGACAGATTACGATTTCTAAGAGTGCGGTTTGGCCGAATATAAATCGTTTTGCAGAGTAGACGCCCCGAGCACGAACCACTATCGTATCGACATCGTATCGTCCAAGTGTCAAAACTGACACTTTTATAATACAAAAAGTGATAGATTCGTGGTAACCTGTTACTAAAACTCAGTAGTCGCAGATACCAACGCCCATCTCCTGAATAAGTAGTTTTTTTTTCCTAACTGAGTAGGTACTAAACTTTATAATATTTTACAGCCAGCAACAAACTTCATAATAGGCCAGCTGCACATGGTGAAGAAGAATCAGAAAGCGCATTTGACTCACCTGAAACAGGCTATTCGTGTCGAAGGGCGGTTCTTGGGAGGAATGGCACGGCAGGTGCTAAATGGCTGGGCGTGTATATTGAAGCAGGTGCACAATTTGAAGGAGGTGGGAGGTAAATATCTAACAAGTTTGGTATCTGTGTACTAATCCACGGTTTCTCAAACTTATTGTTCCACGTACCCCTATTAGACTTTCTAGACCACGGAACGCACACGCGGAAATAACATGAATAGGCATTTTATTAAAAAAAATACAAAAGAGTAATAGATACCTACTTTGTATGTTTATTGCTATTTTATGTTTATTGATTAACTAGCTGTCCCGACAGACGTTGTCCTGTCAAATTTCGATAGTCTCGTAGAAAAAAGCACTTTCAGTTTTTCCCGAATTTTACAATTTCACGATAGATTTTCCGAAATTTTCTTTCATACAAACGTTTTCCTGACAAAAAAACACATAAAAAAATTAATCATCCAATTTGGTGCAGTCGTTCGGAAGTTATGCGCGTACATACATTTCGGCGATTCATTTATACATATATGTATAGATAAAAAAATAAAGTTACATATATCGTACTTAAATTAATCCGGCGATCCAGTCAGCTTAGCCCCCGACATAAAATTTTATCGCGTACCATCTATGACTCAATGGCGTACCCCCAGTGGTACGCGTACCCCACTTTGAGAAACCCTTTAAACTTAGTAATTTTTTTCAATACGGTCCTCGGATCTAGATAAAAGTGTCTAATCTAGGCAAATATTCGCCGATCTACCGCTGAGCACGGTCACGGGTGATACTCATGATGAAATCCTACTCCTATCTGTTTGGATGTTTGTACCTCAACCACGCCCGAACGGCCGAACGGATATAGATGAAACTTGGAATATACATAGCTTATGCCCTGGCTAATACCAAATAGGCTACTTTTTATCCAGGTACCACGCGAACAAAGCCGCGGGCGGAAGCTAGTAAAGAGCATCCGAATTGTCTCGAAACGTCAGCAATACAAGAAAATAACGTGGTTGTTGGGGCCTCGGCGTCAACGGCCGCCAACGAATAGTCTACGTCACTGTCACTTGACATCTGTCAACGAACTGTCAGTGTGACAAATAGTTTAGGCGCTAAATTTATGTACGCGGGTGTATGTGTGTGTGAGTGAAGAGAGAAGAAAACCTCAAGATGGACGATCTAGCATAACATGTAACACGAGACATCGCTTTTCCATTTTGTAAATTTATAATATTAGCAAGAAATAAACCCTACTGTCAAATAATGGAGTTTTGAATTCATTGAAGAATGCCATAGCCAGGATCAATTCGCAACAAATTGGTGACCCCGACGTGATACATTGGACAACGCAGGGAGGCTGAACAAATCCCCTCAGGAGAGGTGAAACAATCCAGAGTCCGAGGGAAGTGAGCCCCATTCCCTATCATCTTTATCCTTCTTCTTTAATTTTGCTTCTTTTGTGCGTATTTCATCGATATCTCGCATCTTTTACATCTTTGTGGCGTGTTTGATTCAAACCGCCACCGGTTTTTCTTAGGTATCGGAAGCACTTTATTCGTCAAATATCCTGGTCTTACAACAATCTCTTCATTATTTCTCAATTAGACATCATATTTAACTTATTTACATCGGTTTTAGGGTATATTTCATTGCAAAAACGTCTATTTCAAGTAAATCAGTTTTCAAATTTGCACGTGTCGCATTCGAATTTAAAGTTCTAATAACTTCTAGAATCTCAACCAAAACATTAAAATATCATCATATACAGTTAGTTAAGCATATTGGCCGACTATTCCAGGGCTATCCCGGGTCAAGACCGGTGATCAGTGAGAGCTGCAGGCGCCGACATTGCCAAGTACCTACCGCTGCCTGCGCCCGAGTCGACGGCCAGTGAAACCGTGCTTGCTGAGCTGATCCTAAAGGGTTTGAGCAGTATAGCGCGAACGAGGTTGTATTCATTGCATACTTTATTATTTAGAACTTTCTATTCATTTAAATTGTTGAGTCCGGTCAATTGTTTGCACCTACTATGGCTGAACTTAAAGAACTTGTTGCACAGCGTGGTCGCGTTAAATCTCGTATTACCTTATTTGAAAATTATGTGAAGCCTCTTTATGAATCTAAACTGAGTAAAAATCAGTTCAACGAGTTAACTTTGCGACTAAGTAAGCTTCAAGATCTGTCATTTAGTTTTGAGGAATTACAATCAAAAATTGAAGCTTTAGATAATGCTGATGAGGAACTGAGTGAGAGGGAGAAGGTTGAGAACAGATTTTTTAGTCTCATTGCTAAAAGTCAAGAAATGTTAGATACATATACAGAAAAGGATAAACAAGTCTCATTACCATCAGCTTCTCATAGCTCCCAATGCACTCATCAGCATCATCAACAGCATCTAAAGCTACCAACACTAACGGTTCCTACATTCAAAGGTGATCCCGGTAAATGGTTAGAGTTCAGGGACACATTTTCCTCGCTAATACATAACAATGACAGGGTTGACAACGTTAGTAAGTTTCATTATTTGAAATCTTATCTTGAGGGAACAGCTAAGGCAGTCATATCTTCAGTAACGGTCTCAACAACAAACTATCCCATTGCATGGTCTCTCTTGTGCGACAGATTTGACAACAAAAGATTACTTGTTAATGAACATATTAAGTGCCTATTTTCATTGGAGCCTATGACTAAAGAGTCTGATAAGGGCCTTCGCAGCATGGTCGATACCATCTCTAAAAATTTAAGTGCATTGAATAACTTGGATGAACCCACAGGTAGTTGGGATACAATCATAATATACATGGCGACTGAAAAATTGGACACTGAGACTGCTAGGGACTGGGAGGAGCATAGGAGTACATTAGAAAAGGTTTCTTTAGAGAAATTCTTTGACTTCCTTCGTCATCGAGCAACTGTTTTAGAAACAGTCCGTGCTAGTAAAGTTTCAAAGAGTGAAAAACCACATAGTCAGGTAAAGTCAAAGTCCTTTGTGGTCTCTTCAGTTGAATCATCCAATGGTCCATCCAGTGGTGCTTCTCACCGCAAATGCTTAGCCTGCAAACAAAATCACAAGTTATATGATTGTACAGAATTCAAAAAATTACCCGTTGAAGACCGAATTACAAAGGTCTTTGAATGGAAGTTATGCAACAATTGCTTGCGCATTGGCCATAGGTCAGCTCAGTGTAGGCTCGGTGGTTGTCGTATTTGTCATAAAAGGCACAACACAGTTTTACATAAACAATCATCTCTACAAACACAACCACCACAACAAAGGAGTCATGAAGAAACAACATCTCTACTGACTACATCTATTGTTTCTGATCATGACTCACCTTCTTCTTCTTCTGTGTCCCACCATGAGGGTGGAGACTCTTCTCGTGTAGTCAGCATGTCTGCGGTCACCTCTGATCAAGTTCTTCTGTCCACAGCGTTGGTCGAGGTGACAAGCAATGGAAAGACATTTGCATTGAAAGCTTTGCTCGATAGCGGAAGTCAGTCTTCCTTTATAACGGATGTCGCCTTATCCAAGATAGGTCTCAATAAATCAAAAATTCATAAGCAATGCATATCGGGCTTAAGCAATGCCACCATTAACATCACAGAAAAATGTGATCTGGTGATAAAATCTTCATACACTTCATTTAGTGCACCTGTCACTTGCTTCGTTATTCCGTTGATAACGGATAGATTACCTCATGTAGAAATCCGAGTTCAGGAGTTAGGTCTTCCAAGCCACATTCAGTTAGCAGACCCAAGCTTTTATTGCCCATCTGACATTGACATGCTTCTAGGAGCCGATGTCTTTTGGGAAATCATAGGCTCTTCTCAAATCAAGTTAGGTCCTAACAATAAAGTATTTTTGCGTGAAACCCAACTCGGATGGATAATAGCTGGCCCCATGGGGGGAAAGCAATGCGGCAAGTCAAACCGGATGGTTTGCAACTTCAGCCGAAACATTCAGCAACAGCTTGCCAAGTTTTGGGAGCTTGAAGAGGTCCCAATAGATGTTCCTCCGTCGTTAGAACACGACTTTTGTGAAACCTTCTTTGAGGAAACAACAACTCGTGATGAGAATGGTCGTTTTTGTGTCCAGCTTCCTCTTCGTGATTCGCCATGTGTCTTAGGCGAATCATATTATATTGCAGAAAAACGATTATTTCAAGTAGAGAGAAAATTAAGTAGAGCCCCTTTAATGCGAACCGAGTACAATAAATTCATGGAAGAATATGAACGCCTGGGACACATGAGTGA
The DNA here is from genome assembly GCA_912999785.1 of Hydriomena furcata. NCBI lineage: Eukaryota > Metazoa > Arthropoda > Insecta > Lepidoptera > Geometridae > Hydriomena > Hydriomena furcata. Next base: position 10,867,162 of record OU538828.1, on the reverse strand, counting down.
GGTTTTTAAACCATCAAACGGCTGCTACTTGCCTCACCATGCTGTGATCAAAGAGAGTAGTGAAACCACTAAGTTAAGGGTCGTTTTTGATGCGTCTGCTGTAACATCTTCAGGTGTCTCTCTCAACGACATACAGTATATTGGCCCTGTAGTACAAGATGACTTGTTTTCCATCTTGCTCAGGTTCAGGCAACACCGATACGTGGTTTCTGCAGACGTTGAGAAAATGTACCGCCAAATTGAAATTGATCGCTCGCAGCGCCCTCTACAAATGATTTTGTGGCGAGAAAGGGATGATCTTCCTATCAAAATCTTTGAGCTGAATACTGTAACGTATGGTACTGCTTCGGCGCCATTTCTTAGTACAAGATGTCTTCTCCAGCTAGCAAAGGAATGTCCCGATGCGAAAATAGCAGAACTTATTCAGCATGACTTCTATATTGATGATTTGTTGACAGGAAGTAGCGATCAACATGAGCTTAGTGAGATCATAAACACCGTCACACGCACTCTTCATTCTGCCGGCTTACCGCTGCGTAAGTTCCGAACTAATGCGCCGTCTATAGTGCTTAACAACCCAAGTTCATTAATTCCCAAAGATTTTGACTCTACTTCTCCTTCCAGTGCACTAGGCCTTAAGTGGGACCCAGCCACTGACGTCTTGAACTTCTCTGTGAACATTGAAAACCCATCTCAAGCCACAAAGAGAACGATTTTATCGAATTCAGCTAAACTGTTCGACCCATTGGGTCTATTGAGCCCATGTACCATTATCCCTAAAATAATCCTTCAAAAATTATGGATTTCCGAGCTAAAGTGGGACGACTCTATTCCTCATGAAATCGAAAAATCGTGGCTTGATTTTGTAGCTAATTTACATACTTTGTACTCTTTACAAATTCCCAGGTTTATTCTCTGCGTCGAGCCTGAGTACATCGAAATGCATGCATTCTGCGATGCGTCAGAGGTAGCGTATGGAGCGTGCCTCTACTTGCGGTCCATAGATAAGTCAGGTCAGATCAAAACTAATCTTCTTTGCGCAAAGACTAAGGTCGCGCCTTTAAAACCACAAACGATTCCTCGCTTAGAGCTATGTGGTGCAGTATTAGCTGCTCGTCTCTCTCACAAAGTATTGAAAGCTCTGAGACTCAACATACAAAATGTTTACTTTTGGTCGGACTCTTCTGTAGTCCTTGGTTGGCTGTCATCGCATGCACGTGATCTTAAAACATTCGTCTCTAATCGGGTTGCTGAGATTCAGCAGCTCACGTCTTCTAGTTCCTGGAGACATGTACCTGGAACACAAAATCCTGCAGATCTAGCCTCGCGCGGTTTAGATCCTAAGCTCATCAGTAATGCAACCGTGTGGTGGCATGGCCCTTCTTTTCTGCTCGAACCCGATTCAAATTGGCCAAAAACAATTAAGCATTCAAAGGAATTGCCTGAAATTAAATCTAAATCTAGTGCTCTGTTTCCTAAAACAAGCTCTTCTCTATGCACTACCGCTACAACTAATGTTAATATTCACCTCAATGGGATAGTCAATTTCGAGAGATATTCTAGGCTGACCACACTACAACGAAGCATAGCATATGTGCTACGCTTTATCTACAATGTTAGGCATAAAAATTCTAAACATACTGGTCATCTAACAACTGATGAGCTAAAGGCTTCTCTACATATTTTAGTCAAACAACATCAAGTCGAATGTTTTAATACTGAGATAAATTTGATAAAAAATGAAAAATGTTTACCTGCTAAGTCGAGCTTATTGTCTTTAAGACCCTTTGTAGATGCATCCGGCGTCCTTCGTGTAGGTGGCCGCATTCAAAGGGCATCTGAAACTTATAACAAAATACATCCAATTTTATTAGAATCAAAGCACATCTTTACCAAGCTTTTATTTGCTAACGAACACAAGGTACTTATGCACTGTGGTCCACAATTATTACTCACAAACTTCAGACAAATCTATTGGCCAATCACAGGTAGACGATTGGCTAGGAGCACAGTGAATAATTGCAAACTATGTAGAGTCATAAAAGCCAAACCAATAAATCCCATAATGGGAAACTTACCTCTTGCTAGGGTGTCTCCTAACTTACCATTCCAAGTTTCAGGCGTCGACTTTGCAGGACCGTTTCCAATTCGTGATCGCATTGGGCGCGGATGTAAAATCATAAAAAGCTATCTTTGTATATTTGTATGCTTCTCTACGCGCGCTCTTCATTTGGAAATTGCATCGGACATGAGTTCCGAAGTTTTCATTTTATGTTTAAAACGCTTCATCAGTCGCAGAGGTAAACCAAGCGAAATTTACTGCGACAACGGTCGAAATTTCGTAGGCGCAAACAATGACCTTAATCAAATTTTAAATAAATGCAATGAATCAATCTCTTCATTTGCTGCCGACGAAGGCATTAAATTCAAATTTTCACCAGCTTACACACCACATTTCGGTGGGCTTTGGGAAGCCGGTGTAAAATCAGCAAAGTACCATTTAGTAAGAATATTAGGTAACAATCACCTCACGTATGAGGAATTATCGACGTTATTCGTACAAATTGAAGCAATTTTAAATTCCAGACCCCTTTGTCCGCTTTCATCTGATCCTACTGACCTCTTTCCTCTTACTCCGGGGCACTTCCTGATCGGCAAACCCCTCACATCTCTACCTACGCCAGCGATGATCGACATCAAGAGGAGCCGTCTATCAAGATACCAAGAAATCGAGCAGATGCGACAGCATTTTTGGGATAGATGGCGTAAGGAGTTTTTGAGCGAACTACAACAGAGATCCAGATGGCGGATAAATCAAGGGGAGCTTCTAGAAGGAGACATGGTCATTCTGAAAGAAGCTAATCTTCCTCCACTCAAATGGAAAATGGGACGTATTCAACGTCTCTACCCCGGATCGGACGGAGTCTCGCGCGTAGCTGACGTCTTCACATCAAAGGGCATCGTACGTCGAGCTATCACAAACCTGTGTCCTCTTCCTATGGGGACCTGCCCAGAAGATGCGTGTCCTCGAGAACCCAAGGTCGTCGAGAGGGGGGAAAATGTTGGGGCCTCGGCGTCAACGGCCGCCAACGAATAGTCTACGTCACTGTCACTTGACATCTGTCAACGAACTGTCAGTGTGACAAATAGTTTAGGCGCTAAATTTATGTACGCGGGTGTATGTGTGTGTGAGTGAAGAGAGAAGAAAACCTCAAGATGGACGATCTAGCATAACATGTAACACGAGACATCGCTTTTCCATTTTGTAAATTTATAATATTAGCAAGAAATAAACCCTACTGTCAAATAATGGAGTTTTGAATTCATTGAAGAATGCCATAGCCAGGATCAATTCGCAACAGTGGTAATTAGCCGTATTTCAATTTAATGATAAACAACCACGATAGTTTTAATTCTATAACCACTATAGTTTTAATAATATGAATTTTAGTTAGTTTCTAACATTCCACTAGTTGTTACAACAGGATTGGACGATCACGAAATATGTGCGGAGATCGAGCCGGGTGTGTCTATGGTGTGCGAGCGAGATGGCACTAACTGTCGCATTAGCAACAGACATTGTCATAACGGCCAAAAACGAGGTTTGTAAATCACTGAGCTGTCCGATTGAGACGTAAGAAGTGCTGGTTTGGTGCTCGTGCAAATGCTACTAACCAAGACTTTTGACCGGCCTCACAGCTCAGTTGTAACTCTGCCTTCTGCGCTGCAGGTTGTGGGTTCGATCCCCACTCAGGGCAAATATTTGTGTGATGAGCATAGATGTTTGTTCTGTGTCTGGGTGTAATAAGTATGTATGTATAATAAGTATGTATTTACAAAATAAAAGTATATAAGTATTCTATCAGTTATCTGGTTCCCATAGTACAAGCTTTGCTTAGTTTGGGGCTAGATGGCGCTGTGTGTAAAGTCCGCCAATATTTATTATCACTACATAGTATAAAGCAAAGTCGCTTTCCGCTTCCCGCGTCTGTATGTATGTATGTTTGCTTATATCTTTAAAACTACACAACGGATTTTGATGCGGTTTTTTTTAATAGATAGAGTGATTCAGGAGGAAGGTTTATATGTATAATAACATGCTACCCGTGCGAAGCCGGGGCGGGTCGCTAGTATTTATTATAAGACTAAAGACACGGTTGGAAATTGAATACATAGTTCATAAAAAAAAGCACAAAATAAAGTTCTGTTCATTTAAGCATTTATATATTATATATTTACTACCTACTAATTATATCAGTTCTCTCAGTTTAGAAAATTTGTGAGGATGTTTGAATGTTTGTGCCTCAATCACGCCTAAACGACTGAACGGATTTGAATGAAACTTAGAACATACATACCTTATGTCCTGGAATAGCGTATATGCTACTTTTTATTTAGGTACCACACGAGCGAAGTCCTGTACAGAAGCTAGTTAACATATATTTAATATATTTTACATTCAAATATCATATTAGTCAACACAAATTTATAATTGCATTTACTACATTTTTGAGGATTTTTCGAGACAACAGAATTATTATTTTGGACATACCCGTGTATAATCTTAACTACCTTATTCCACAGAAAAAAGTCAAATAGTAAGGATGCTCGAACTAAGAGATGATACTATCCAAGGCGCCCCAGTCGACGATATAAACGATATCGTATTTGACAAGTTTCTAGACTCGATGCCGACAGATCGGACCAATAAGATCGCTCACCAGAAGAACTATGACGCTATGATGAAGACTGTTCATAGGATGCTCAAAGGGTGTGGCGTTCGAGGGTGCAATCGTAAGTTACTGAGGAAGTGAAATCAATACACCAAAAACAGAATAAATTAATAAACGTATATTGTTCAAAGTAAAACGGAGTTCTAGATGTAAGATGGCGAAGCGAACAGTAAACGTCACAGAGCGCCGGTTGGAGGCACGTGTTTTATACTTCTTAAATGTAGGCTAGGGTCGTGTTTATCATTCTTCCAACAGTTACCTTATATCTATGACTGACATGACCTCACTCAGTTGGTAGTAACTCTGCCATCTGTGCTGTAGGTTGTGGATTTGATTCACATCCGAGACAAACATTTGTGTGATGAACATGGATATTTGTTCTGTGTCTAGGTGTTTTAATGTATTATAAGTATGTATTTACAAAAATAAAAGTATATAAGTCTTCTATCAGTAATCAGGTTCTCATAGTACAAGTTTTGTTAGTTTAGGGCCAAATGGCGATGTGTAAAAGTCCACCAATATTTATTTATTTATTTATCTAAATCTACTAAAGAGGTCGTACGTAAGTTATTCGTAATTGGAACGAAGTTCCTTATCGCGCGTTGTGAAAGGGGGCTAGACGGAAAAAATTCTTACGAAAAGTTGTCACGACACTTTTTTGCTATAGTATATCTATTAATATATATATCTATTAATTGTGTCGAGGTCGAGGTGGAAGTGGAGGTCGAGATGGAGGTCGAGGTCGAGGTCGAGGTCGAGGTCGAGGTCAAAGTTGATTCCCCTTCCCTTGTCCCACGTTATTTTGTGAGAACTTCGTTCCATCCGGGTGTCCCTTGACACCTCTCAAGTTTTTTAACAGGACAAGGTTAAATGAAATAAAAAAAAAAAAGTTGACTCAAAAATTTTAAAATTCGATTTTTGAAATTTCAACAATACAACGTCTGTCGCGGTTTTGCTAGTATTATAAATTCCGAAAGTTTGTGAGAATATTTGTATGTATGTCGCTTAATCACGCTCAAACACCTAACTGATTTAGATGAAACTTGGAATATATAATATGCCCTAGAATAGCAAATGGGCTATTTTTATCCTGGTACCACGTGAGCGAAGCCGTAGTCGGAAGCTAGTAGGCTTATAAAGTAGAAAATACTGAATGTCCAGTCAACTATAAAGCAGTGTATTCATTTCAGAAATTGAACCGGAAGATCTTTCTTTGAAAGAGGAGGACTGCTCCTTCCAACATTTGCAGTTGGATTACTGGTTACAGATCATTACCTTTAGACAACAACTCAGCGATATGGACATGAAGTAAGAATAAGAACAAATAAAGTTTATTTTTTTATTCTTTTGTTTTTTATTTTTTTATAGCGTCATTGCGTTGTAGTCGGTTTAGACTAGAGTAGAAATGTACTCGTCGTCACTAATGACGATTAAAATAATCATTCTAGCTATTGTCATCAAGAGAGTTTTTCAAATGTATTAATAACTAGCTGTCTGCCCTTGCTTTACGGGTGTACTAATAAAGGTTTACAAAACTTCACGGGTATTTTTGATACCTTAAGTTACATTATTGCAGTTTTGGGGATATCTATTTTTAACACGCTTTTATAAGCTTGGGTTGTATGTATGTAACGGAATCTTTGAACGTGATTTTGACTTACTTCTAAACGTCGGATTAATTTGAAACTTTGCATACTTGTTATGGATCGATGACAATACAAAGTTTTTTTTTTGTTTTTTAACTATATATATTAGTTTTAATAAAATTTACGTATGTTACTCACTGGTAATGTAGCTTTTAATAGGTAAAAGTTTTATTTAAATTGACCTAGTAAATCTTTTGTTTGTCCGGTACAAACCAAAATACAAATATTACCTCAATATAATAGTAGTGTAGATATTAGGCTTAAGACTGTTACTATTTTTTTTTAAATAAATATTTTATTGTCTCTCACAAAGTAGGTACTTAATACAAACTTGGTGTTTATCTAAAAAGATGTTAGGTTCACTTGTTTAGCGAGAGAATGGTGCCTGAGATAGGTTTTAAAAACCTGTATAGTGTATAATACAGATAACCAAGGCCAAATAAAAACTTGCTTCATTAAGAGGAATTGCCATTAGCAAAAACTCTCTGTGCCTGAGCTATTAATATGGCTATTATGAGTGGCGATAGACAACTGCAGCTCGGACCGAATATTCCTATTTAAAATTGACGATTTCGCTATTTTGTTTTCCCCTTAAAAACTGAATCGATTTTAATATTTACAAGAATAATAATAAAAAGATTTAACTATGCCTGTAAGGTTTTTTTTTTTTTTTTTTTATTCGTCAAATTTGTTTTATAGTCGTCTAAAGAGAAGAAACTGGGCAATTTTTGAGATTTTAGACGGTTCCTAGTACTTATAATAATTTATTTATGGAGAAAAACTTAAAATAGGGCCTTGGAGGTCCTCATATATTGTATGGTAGATTTGCTTTAGTATCAAGAGATTCATGATCCAGGTAGGAAACAGGGGAGTACGTTTTGATAGACTAAGGGTGGGTTTCCACTGACGCGCAGTTATGCCAATTACAGTACTCGAAATATGGACCCAAAAATGTCACGCGCTGTGATTGCTCAATTCTTACAGCTCCGCTTCAGTCAAAACGCACCTTAACGGCCCAGCAATCCTCTTAAGACTATTTAGATGTAAAAGTTGATTAATCAAGAGTGAAAGATTGTTATACTTAGATCCTTTATTCCAGGTTACCACCAGACTTCACAGCATTGTCACCGTCTAATAAAAAGGTCCCTGAATGTCGCCTGCCTCCAAACTGGGCCTCGGATTTCTATTTATCGCGCATGATGAAAGTGGACACCAATGGCTGGGAACCGGTTCTCTCTCTCATGCATTCGTTCGCGGAACTGTTTAGCTTGTACGACTACGCGGTGCTGGGTGCCAAGATAGCCAGATATATTGATAATGTAAATTAATCCTGATATTATATTGTTTGCGGCTATGGGCTTGCAACCTGTACGAATGATAACTATTGCAAAATGTGGGCATTTGCCAAATATAATGCCTGCCTCCTTTGGACATGTTCAAGGATCTGAGCGCCTTGAGATCTGAAATAATTGTCTATTTCTATGTCTATGTCTACTTGGGGATTACAGTCGTGATCCAATAATTTTTTTTTTCTTCTTTTTTAATATTATAAATCCGAAAGTTTGTAAGTATGTTTGGATGTTTGTGTCTCAATCACTCCCGAACGACCAAATAAGCATCTCTTCATCTAATCACTCACTCCTTTCTTAGCCATATCATCTTTCACACAGTCCATTCATCTTTTCTATGCCTACGTCTACATCCACCCACCTTCATTCCTAGCATCCTTTTATAGAAATAAAGTAATAATAGCGTCGTCTTCCTGCCCTTACCCCACTTAAGTGGGGTCGGCACAACACGTGTACTTCCAATTCCTCTCATCACTCACTCCTTTCTAACTCATGTCATCTTCACACAGTCCATCCAAAGTAATAATAGCATGATGTTAAATTAAATTAAGACTGGCCACAGCTCAGTTGGTAGTAACTCTACCTTCTGCGCTGTAGTTTGTGGGTTCGATCCCCACCCAGGGCAAATATTTGTGTGATGAACATAGAAGTTTGTTCTGTGTCTGGGTGTTACTATGTATAATATGTATGTATTTACAAAAAAAAAAGTATATAAGTATTCTATCAGTTATCTGGTTCCCATAGTACAAGCTTTGCTTAGTTTGGGGCTAGATGTGTGTGTAAAGTCCGCCAATATTTATTCATTTATTTATTATTATTTCCAGAAGCCAAGCTGGCTGGGTATGATAGCGGCGGGTTGGTGGTGCGGCGCGAGCGGTCGCGGCGCATGCGCAACGCGTTGCCTCGCAGCTGCGCACTTAGCCGCTCCCAACCGTCACGCTCTACACGCATTGCGCCCTCTGGCGGCGCTGTTGCACACGTTAGTACTCTTCTTTTCCTCACTTAATATTAAGACGCTGCCAGTCGACGATTATTTTTGTTCGAAACGAAAAAAGAAATACTTGTGAACAAGCCACATCTCCTATTTTATAATGTATAGTATAGTATATGTGAATAAAGATGTACCCATCTTTAATCACTTTGATAAATAATCCTACCGACCGCTGCAATGATGACAAACACACGTCCGCGCGTGGACCGCCTTAGCTTTTCGAATAAATTAATGATATAAATTATGTATAATTACTTATCAAAAATCTATCCTAATAGAAATCTAGATCTACATATTACCTATCTTTAACAATAAATCACAAGTTGATTTTAATAGTAGGTATATAAAATATTTCGATCATAAATTCTAAAACGTATCATTTTGAAATAATATTTTTATCGTGAAAAGTTTCTGCTATTATGTTTTCAGCTTAATAGAAATCTAGGTAGGAACCTGAAGTAATATACTTATAAAAATAGGAGATGTGGCTTGTTCACAAGTATTTCTTTTTTCGTTCCGAAAAAGAGCAATCGTCGACTGGCAGCCTCTTAATACCACTCCCCAAAAACTGAAACTGATGTTCAGACAGAACTGATGATCGATTATCACCGAAAACAAAATGATCAGTTTCATAACTTATTGTTTGGCTTTTTTTCGAAATCGCGATCGACATCAAGATCATATTTTTACAGTGTTCAGTTGATTAGCTGTCAATCATTGGTATTTCTGAGTATGAATCCCCATTTTGGGATTTTTAATATGAAAATGGCAAATAATAATTATTGCAATATTTTAATCGTACGCGAATCATTATAATTTGTGAAAGTGGGTCTTTAAAGTCCCCAGGCCGTAAATATTACACATCGAGCTTGTAATTTATATAGCCTCCTAGTAGGAGGTTTTATTTATTTTTACTTGTATTTTTAATTATATGCCTTGTGAAGTGTTACATATCTTATATATTTTTACAGGCAAGCAAAACCGATCGATGCCAAAGATATATCGTACCTAGCATTCTACTCGTCGCCAAAAACCAAGATTGAAGCTTTCCTTGTTGCTGTTTCACACACGTACAGAGTAAGTATGTAGTCGTAATATACTCGCTGATGTTAACTTCAAATCAGCGCAAAAAAAAAGACAAATATATTCAGCGAAGTTCCCTATCCTCTTTTATATCGTAACATACGTTTGCATTGTGACATATTTCTGCATTGTAACATATTTTTGCTTGGTAACATACTTTTGCATTGTAACATGATTATTTATGTAACATACTTTTACCATTCCAGTCTGAATACGAGCAAGCAGTGTGGATGTATCGCTACGCGCTCACTTTCGACGATAAGTTTCTTCCCGCCAAAGCCTGTCTCCATATCTCCATGTGCCGTATGCTTTTTGGGGACATACTGAAAATGAAAGCCAATGTCAATGCCAATGAAACACCAGTCAATTTACCGTAAACCTTATTTCTTATGCAATAGAACACATTTTTGTGAACAAATTAGCGATTCCTTTAGAACGACAAAACATATTTTGTAATTACAAACGAACAATACTTTTGAACGGCCTGTACTTATAATGCAGTAGTTAGAAGTTAACATAAAAAAATACGCTACTAGGTAACAATAGACGCTTTAGTTGGCCAATCAGAAGCTAATTTTGTTTATATTTTTTAGCTTTGGCTAATTATTTTAGAATTGTAACATTGAACACAATGTTTTGAACGAAATCAATTTAGGTTTCAAGTTTTACGTTTATCGTTTATTATGATGAAAAACTCAGTGATTTTAGGTTATGAGCTATGTGCTGTGAATTATACTCATATGTTAGTTTTATTTAATTAATTTGTTGGAGGAGTACACTTAGTCCTTTCATGATTACAATAAGCTTGCTGAAAATATTTATTTATAGGAATGTTCTTTATTAAATAATCACTTTCACCCGCGGCTTCACTCGCGTGGTACCTAGATAAAAATTAGCCTATTCGCTATTCCATGGCTGTGTCTTATCTAGATCCGTTAGGTCGTTTGGACGTGATTGAGGTACAAACATCCTCACAAACTTTTGGATTCAAAATATTAGTAGGACGTACTTGCTCCTAATTACCTAAAGCTTTCTAGATGACGTTAAGACAATAGGAAAAACTTGGCGCAAAAACCCGTTGACATTTTGATGTCGCTCAGACTATATATATTATGTAATTTCGTGATTTGCCCAATTCTCCTACCTAAACCATCGGGTGCTCCGTACGTAAGGAGTCGGACTGTGGAAATTGAGAACAATTTATAAGAACATTCCTAATTTTTGTTTAGTATTCAATGTTGGCTGTTATGTACATATATTTGTACAGGCCGCTCACAATATAATGTTACTACACAAAACGGCTGAACGTCTGGCACGCGATATTCAGAGAGATTCTGAACAATATCTCTCATCTTTCACGTGTCAGATTATGCGCACGAGTTTGTGTATAAAGTGATGGCAATTCTGAAGGGCTCTTTTGTAAAAACATGATTATCATGTTATGATGTTGAATGCAATACCTAATGTAAGAGAATACATAATCTGTACACTTTTCAAAGTAACTATTCACTGTTTATGCACCTACACGTACGCTTCTGCGTAGGTATTGTAATGGAAGCGTGGGTATAGGTGCCTAAACAGCATAAAAAGCGAAGGTATTATGGCGTTCAGTACCAATAAATATTGGTATGAATATCATAACATGATAATCATGTTTTTACAAAATAGCCCCACTGTGTAATAGACTTTAACATATAAGTAATAAGGTCGATCATATTTTACGACGTTTTAGTCAGTTGTCGCGACAACAGAATCGTGCCTATTATTTTGCATACATACATAGTTGAGTCCAAAAGGAGTAGTTATTGAAATAGATTTTTATTATTCTAATTTCTAAGGACACCTACCCCTGGAAGTAGGACTTTGATTATGTTGTGCGTCAGTCAGTCAATCACGCAAATGCTACTTCTGTATTTAGATAATAAATAATATTGAAATAATCTCATTAATGATATCCTTATGATAATAAGTGCACGACTATAATATTTTGACTTTTGACATTGTTCTATTCATATACCGTATACGTAAATTGATGTTTCAGCAAAATGATAAAAAAAAATACAAAAAAATATACTAGTTTTAAGATTACAGTTTCTCATAACGTTTTTGAACTTTTCTCATAGTTTCTCTACATTAGTGCCAATTCTCTTGGCACCACAAACTAACTAAAACTTCGTAATATACGATTAAAATGGGATATTCATTTTCCTGCTTTATTGTAGGTACTGCCACGTGTGTCATATTAGTCAACACTTATTTAAATGCAGTCAGCAATTAAATTATGATAACGTAAAATGTATTTTTTCCGAAATGTATTCGAAATATAAACATTTACAGAAAATGAACGATCGTGTTTTAAGGAATTTTAGTTAGTTTGTGGTCGCCACCATTGAGTACGTTAATCGAATAATAAAATAGTGGCTATAAATAGAATTACACCAATTGCATTTTATGTTCCGCCTATGAAGAGCAATTTATATTTTGCTATTCCTATGTTGTTGTATCTTATTTTGTTGATTTAGTTAGTTTTTAGCTACCCATGTTTTAGGTACGGTTATATTCCTAAGTTCTGGACAAAATATTATTATTTATGATTGTTTCGATTGAGCTTCCCCCGGATTTGTTATGCTTTGATGCTTCAATGTCCAAGACTGATTGTTTTCCCATCGGTTTTTATAATTAAAAATGTTTTTATTGCTCCAAATTGTCTTTCATTTTATATTATCAATCCCTGTAATTTATAATTACTTAATTTTTACTTTAAAGGAAAAAATGTAATAGGATCACGACTGTATTCCCCAAGTGCGGTAGAATATTCTCAAATCTCGAGGCGCTTAGATGATTAGATCCTTGAAGATGTCTAAAGGAGGTAGTTAGAGGCACGTCCAAACATTACGTTTGGCACAATACCCACATTTTGCAGTAGCTAGCATTCCATACGTGACAGGTTGCAAGTCCATCACAAGTAAAACTTTACTATACCAACTTTAAAAAAATGTGTTCTTTAGTGTGTTCTAATTTTGTGTAGACGGGTCCCTCTCTAAGGACCCCATCGAATGGTCGGAGGCCTATATGGTCAGCCTAAGTACTCCGTCACCAGAGCGGCACACTAGCTATGAACTAGTGTTCATGTGCTGTGCACAAGCTAGTGCGAGATAATAACCCAGCAGATCTTTTAGGATCTGCTGGGTTAAGTAACAGGTTAGGTTCACGATTTAAACTCGGAAAGACCATGTTAATCTAAAGGTAGGTAAAAAAGCAAACAGTAAGTTATTTCATTGTTTTTATTTATGCAGCTTTGTAAATAGCCTTGAATGAATCTTTCTGAAGAAATCTGAAGCCTGTTGCAGTTTTTGCTCCATCTGTAAACAGAAAATTATAAAGGTTTAGGTATTTACTTTTTCCCAAAATATCCGAGTAAGTATATTAATATAGGTGCCTAATGTTTTATGATTGCTCTATTGGGACCGTCATGTTGCGCGTCATCAGACAAAGTGTCGTGCCACGTGCCACAATCAGGCCTTAACGGCGATGAATTTTGCTGTAGATGTAGATAAAGTGCCGAATAAAACATACCTACTACTTTTAAATACGAATAACATCCCCAAAATGATAAAAAAACGCATAAGGAATAATTTTGGTTTAGATGCTGGTGTGCGAAAAATCTGACATCAGTCGTCATAGCAAAATGCGTTACCTACTCTATGCGATTATCGAAATTTGGACAGGACAACGTCTGTCGTGGGTGTTCTAGTTTTCTATACATTTTGATGTTACACATTTAATACAACATTAAATACGCAGAAAAAAGTAAGATGTTAAGTGTCAACAGAGGCAAAAACAGTCTTACCTCCATTATCACTGGAATGGACTTCATTATCAAACTCCTGGAAACTTTCGACGTCGCCACAAATGCTGCTCGCCAGGCTCCGAGACGCATGAAACAGAAGGTAGATTTAATATTATTCATCACTACATAGTATAAAGCAAAGTCGCTTTCCGATTCCCGCGTCTGTATGTCTGTATGTATGTTTGCTTATATCTTTAAAACTACACAACGGATTTTGATGCGGTTTTTTTAATAAACAGAGTGATTCAAGAGGAAGGTTTATATGTATAATACATGCATAATATAGTAGAGAAACACTGATAATTTTAGAGGTTTCTAATGTGATGTCGTAAATAAACACATTTTTTTGCGCTTACATTGCAAATGCTGGCTGAACCCCACGAGATATATCAAAATAATGTACTAGGTACAGTATTGTACACCTTAAAAACGTCTACAAAAAAGTCAACGATGGTATTAGAAATGTCTTACGCACAGCGAAGCGGGCACGGGTCAGCTAGTTATCTATAATTGGTAAAAATGCGTAAGTAGTAGTAAGTCTGTCTGTGACATCGACTATCGATGGTCTGTGACGTTATCACGGCCAAAACGCTAAGCCGATGGTAATGAAATTTCATATACCTAGAGATAGTTTAAAGTCTTGGGATGAACATAGGCTATTTTTTCGATTTACAATAATTTCAATATTTTACGATAAAGTCGTCAAAAACTGATTTCATGGCTGGTATACTACATAAATATATGTATAAGTATACATTTTTGATACTGAAGGCGATATTATTATTTTTTTTGGCTATTTTATTGGAAGAGTTTACCCGGATAAGACACGATGCTCTCAAAATGCATTTCAAAAGCACATTTTTTTATAAACATAAAAAGAAACTGTCTTTAATTTAATTCGGTACCTACCTAAGTACCTACCTACTTACTCCCTGCTAAATGACGTAAAAAATATCTCTTGAACATTCTTCGTCTTGGAGGCATTTTCGAATAATAAGATGATTCTTATTTTATTTTATTCGTTCGTTTAGAATCAGTTAAAAATACTCAGTTTTGACGATTTCAAATGTTTTTTGTAACTATCTGGATACCTGGATATTTTATCTATTTTACCTACCTACTTATTGCAGATATCGACGATTGCATTACCCTAAAATGTAGGTAATTAAAATAATAATGAAAATTGTATGACGAACGAAACGAATAAACCAAAACTCACCGAAGAAACGCACAAAATTTTGACTACTTATAACTAGTCCAGGGGCCGTACTACGAGCTCTTATGGTAATATTATAACAGTGTTACTCGTGGTGCGAAATTGACATATGAACTCGTACGGCGTTGTCACTTTCGCATCGCGAGTAGTACTGTTTTAATATTAATTTAGAGCTTGTGGTAAGGGGGCTGTTAAACGTTGCGTTGCCGTCACCGATGAATGTGAAGCACCCACAATAACCATTGGAACACGCACAAGAGTATATCAGGTCACTAGTCCTGTGCAGTGACCAATAGTTGTTTTGGGCTTCGAATTGTTCGCAGCTGAAGGCTTCCTGGCCCTGCAATAGATGTTAGCTCATGCAAAAAAAAAAAGAATTTATTAAACCGACACACCAATTCGTGACAAACTTGATATATGACATGGAACGTCTTTGTAAGTTTTTTTTGTTAATTTCTTTAGGTTCGTTTAGGTTTAGTTGTTGAGGTTTTCTTATGTTGAAATTGCGTGATGTTTAGTTTAGAACTAGGTAGGTAGGTACTAACTTGCTTTAGTTATCAAAAGTAATTAAGTCATTACATTGAATTCGTCTTTCAAGAAATGGTGTAGCAGTTTACAATTTTGATAAGAAGTAACCAAATAATAATTATTAATAGTAATTTGTTTTAATAAAAATAAGACTACTGCCGATCATCTGCTACGCATAAAGTTACGAGTAGGTATCTAACCTTTTATAACGTTGTCAAAGTGTTGAAAATAGACGTTAACGAATACTTTAATTTAAATAATAGATAATTATTTAAAAAAAACATCACAAAATAATTATAAAGTTTTTATTTGCAAAAAAAATAACTTATGAAAAAAAAAAAAAAAAAAGATACCTTCAGTAGTATTAAAATTGTGTTGCAGATAGCAACGCCTTCCTTCGTTTTAGTTATTGTTTATGTAAGGACTGCAATTGGCAGAGTCCAGATCAAAGCTTTATTTTGTTTTAGGTATTGTGATAACCCGATAATAAATTGTCTTGCTCGCTGAACTTACAATAAGGTGCAATTTAAAACTTGGCTGTAATAAATAAAATGAAAACAATAAAATAAAATATTAAATAAACTTTATTTGAAAAATGAAAAGAAATCTCATAAAATAACGGTGATTCAGAGTATTTAAAGTAAAAATGTTAAACTTGTCTTATAAATAGGTACAGCGTTAATTATATTTGTTGGTACAATAACATTTAGAACACAAGAAAATAATGGTGGAGACAGAAACGCCACCTAAAAAAGCTAAAATTCCTAAAAAACTATCATTTTTTTTTCAGTCTAAATTCGCGTAACCACAGTATGACAGTTCTGAAACGTAGTTGTAAGTAATTTAATGTTTTTTTTAAGTACGTTAGTTTGGACAGCATGTAAAAAGGTTTTTTTTTTAACATCGAATAAGGAAAAAAAACGAAATATCTAAAATATTCTAAATTAAAAAAAAACTTCCATTTTGAGGTTACGCTAATTTAGACTTTAATGTAAAAGAATAAGAGCGATTATATTTTTAGGAAGTTTTAACTTTAACACAAGAGAATAGCCACCATTATCTCGTCTTAAAAATAAGCACATTTTAAAACATACAAAAATAATTCTGTAGCTTACATTTAATTTGTACCTACCTATTTTAAGTCACAATCTAGGTACTCGTAAGGAGCTGAAGAAGGTAGGTATTGTAGCAATAGATTAGTAACTAAAACAGTCGGTAGGTATCTATTGCGTCGATAGGTATGAGTAATTTTAAGAAAATTTCTCGGAATTCGTTTTTAATTAGATTCGCTAAATTACATAATAATAAAATGCTTATTTCAATATCGTAATTTGAATACTTTGAGGAAGAGTAGCGAATATAGAAGAGGAAGAGGTCATCATGTTTAAATGAAAACATTCATTGTGAGTCTGGTTTACCTAAATAACTAGTATTTCAATTTTAAAGTGTCCAGCAAAACCTCCTTATTTGATGTACTTAATAATAACTATGTAAAAACGTATTGGCGAAAAAAATAAGCGTTTAAAAATAAAATGAGTCATCTAACTATTGAAAAAAGCAAAAAAACTCAATTTAAGATTTATTGGGGCTTTCAATTTACTAAGATCATCAAAATCATAAATAGAACCATTGAACAAAGAAAGAGGCAGGATTTACTTAGCCGCTACAAGTAAATATATTCAAATCTGGTAAGGCACGACTCTTGACAATAGTACATAAATAAAATTCTAATCGTATTTTAAATTGAAAACCCCTGCACTAAAATGACACAAAATTATAAAAGACACCTGGAAAAGCTTCACATTACTTCTTCTGCTAGTCGTCTCGACGGCAATGAATCGCCCGCAATAGCCGCTGTCACACGCACAAGAGTATGGTGACACTAATCTTGTGCAGTGGCCAGCAGCTGTTTTGGACTTCATTAAAGGTTTGCCCTGTGCTGACTCGAAGCGGTGGGAAGAACACGGCTACAAAAGCGTTAATAAAAAGCGTGAAATATGATTTAAACCATAGATGTAAACATAAAGTATGAAATGAAAACTATTACGTTTATATTAAGACGCTGCCAGTCGACGATTATTTTTGTTCGAAACGAAAAAAGAAATACTTGTGAACAAGCCACATCTCCTATTTTATAATGTATAGTATATGTGAGTAAAGATGTACCCATATTTAATCACTTCGATAAATAATCCTACCGACCGCTGCAATGATGACAAACACGTCCGCGCGTGGTCCGCCTTAGCTTTTCGAATAAATTAATGATATAAATTATGTATAATTACTTATCAAAAATCTATCCTAATAGAAATCTAGATCTACATATTACCTATCTTTAACAATAAATCACAAGTTGATTTTAATAGTAGGTATATAAAATATTTCGATCATAAATTCTAAAACGTATCATTTTGAAATAATATTTTTATTGTGAAAAGTTTCTGCTATTATGTTTTCAGCTTAATAGAAATGTAGGTAGGAACCTGAAGTAATATACTTATAAAAATAGGAGATGTGGCTTGTTCAGAAGTATTTCTTTTTTCGTTTCGAAAAAGAGCAATCAGCGACTGGCAGCCTCTTAAGTTATAAACAGTAAATCTGCAAAGCCAGAAAAACAGTAGGTACCTACGCACATTGTACGCGCATTATATTTCATCATTGAACGACGTACCTAAGAGCATTTATAGACAGTCGTTTTTCTATACAAACGTATTCAGCTGTTTCCTCTCTGAATGATGACACTAGAGCAAATATTTTTCTACCATAATAATCTATGAGAACCATTGCATGTCCCTATGCATTTTTTTTTCTTCTTAAATTAGTTATTATGAGAATTAGGAACCGTTTAAAACCACAGTTGATCATTTTAGACGTCCAGTAAACAAATTTGTCGAATATAATCAACTAGCTGACCCGTGCCCGCTTCGCTGTGCGTAAGACATTTCTAATACCATCGTGGACTTTTTTGCAGACGTTTTTAAGGTATATAATACTGTAGTACATTATTTTGATATATCTCGTGGGGTTCAGCCAGCATTTGCAATGTAAGCGCAAAAAAATGTGTTTATTTACGACATCATATTAGAAACCTCTAAAATTATCAGTGTTTCTCTACTATATTATGCATGTATTATACATATAAATCTTCCTCTTGAATCACTCTATTTATAAAAAAAAAACCGCATCAAAATCCGTTGTGTAGTTTTAAAGATATAAGCAAACATACATACATACATATTACATATTACATACAGACGCGGGAAGCGGAAAGCGACTTTGCTTTATACTATGTAGTGATGAAAGAAAAGACATAGGTACAGGCATAGCCCTATATTCAGTTTTGACGGAAGAAACAGGTTTATACGAAATAGCGATTTCGTTATTTTTAAATAAGAGTATTGGGTTCGCGCTTTTCTTGTCTCTATCGCCACTTATACATTTATATTTTGGGCACAGCGCGAAAGCAATAGTTTTTTTAAATGCCTATTTTTCAAATTTGACGCTGCTAGGATTACTCTTAATAGGTAGGTGGGCTGGTTGGGAAGTTGGCGCCCGGCGGCGTCCTGTTCTCTTAAAGTAAGAGCCTTGTACCCAGCAATCACGAAATGACCTGCTTTTGTTTGTTTATTTTGCTATCATAATATTGCACTATTTTATTATGCACTATTTTATTTTGTGTAACATTTGTCTACTTTAATTATTTTTAAGCAAATAGTTATTTTATCTTTAAGTTTTATTTCTAAATCAAGTGTAGCGTGTGCTGCTTTTTGAATTTGTGCTGAGGCTCTTTAGTTATTTTTATTATTATTATTTTTTATTGTTTACGTACTTGAGTAGTACTTTTAATAATTATTCTTGTTTGAGCCTTCACCTTGTTCGATTGGCATCACACTGGAGCTCTACATAGCTTTAAGAAAAGGATCATTAAAAAAAAAGGTAGACCCCAAGCCGTGTTTGTTGCCTGATTCTTCTAGGCTTGGTCGCGTGGAATCGGCGTAGCTTCACCTAGTTCCTAAGACGTTTCAAAGTGATCCTTGTGATTTTATTGAAATAAATGATTTTTGAATTTGAATTTGAATTTGAATGTACCTAAAATAGACCCAATTGATTAATGAGAGCTATTCATTCGGATGAAAATGTCACAAAGCATAAACATTCCTTTCGAAAGGTTGATATGACAGGTTTGCTTTTCCATTGAAAAAATTAATACCCTGTGGGATTCCATGGGATACTCTTTTAAAAGTTATTGCGAAACATACTAATACATAAAAGCATAATAAAAACTCCTAAATGTTGTAAAAAAACTATTTTTTGTTATAATATTTTTAACAGCGACATTTGACCAATGATTTGTTTTTATTTTTATTATTGTTGAAAGTCTACTGAGCGATGTCGATAATTTAAAATCATTTAATGCGTAGGTACCAGTATTAGAGATAAACGGTACCTATACATGAAAAAATACATAGCCGCCGAATTGATGGCCACCGACTTTTTTAATCGGTTGAAAATAAAGTATTTATTACACGTGCGGACGGAACGGGGGCAAAAAGTCGCCGGTGTCGGGTGGCGAAGCCCTGCAGCGACCGAAACCATACTACCGTCAATGTAAATTGTTGATATGATTTTTTTACAAACGCACGATAGATAGAAACAGACGCTTGGGTAGATAATATAAGTGCATAAGTGTATAAAAAATTGGGTACGTTTAAAAAAAAAATATGAATTTTTAAATTACAAAAAATTATATCCTTATGTTCTAGTATAAATGTGATCTCAATAACAAAATTCATTCATAGAACAATAATGAATTGGGAAATACTAACTTTTGAGTGTACATTGAGTAAATTGTAGTTTATAGAGCTAAATATAGAGGTTAGCTCCCAACTCAACCGGTAATGTGCTTAACCTGAGATGCGAGAACTTGAGACATTGTAGGGATAAACACGTTTTAATTTTGATAATCAATTTATGCACAAGTATGTAAATCTGACTTTCTTTAATTTTAAACAAAAAGACGCCGTAAGAAACAGTTTGATAATATTGAGGGTTCCAAAGTAAACATTTTTGATTTTAGCAAGTAGTTTTAGCAGAAATGTGTGGTCTTAAGTGAGGCGTAAGAGCGCGTTCTGATTTCAACCGTAATTTAATGTCACTAAAGCAAAAAATAAAAAATGTGATCATCGGGATTGGTGGTAGAAAAAGAGCCTTTTAAATAGTATTTTTTGGAAGGAAGATGTATCAACTCTCATAGATAAATTCATGTATACCTTTTCTAAACGAATTTCTATTCACGGAACCTCATCATAAACCACAAAAAAAACTCAACATAAATACTTACACACACAAAAACTATAAGCACAAACGAAATAAAATAAAACTGTGATTCACTGTAACATTTTCAAACTGTCGAAATAAAATAAAAATAAAATGATAGAGGAACGTGCTAGCACGGGTCGGAACGGGGTGCAAGTGAGGCTACGGAGGCTCTATGAAACCTGTCGCGGTGTTGGACTGTCCTACCCCTGAAGCCGTGGCTTAATTTATAAGCGACTTAGGTACTATAAGCTGAGGCATTAAGTACATATAGGTAGCATGTTACACCTGAGCATGCGTAGTAGCGCTGATTCCAATTTTGTTCTATGTATAAACAAGACGAAACCAGTGCTCAAAACGGTGAAGAAAAACATCATGAGGAAACCAGTTTAGTATTCTTATAAGCGGCGATGGGTTCGCAACCTGTCACGTATAGAATGCTAACTACTGCAAAATGTTGGCATGTGCGAAATATAACGTTTGGACATGCTTCTGACTACCCCCACTAGATATATTTAAAGGATCTAAGCGCCTGGAGATCTGAGAGGAGGTCTACCATATTTGGGGATAACAATCGTGATTTTTTTTTATAAACAAGACTTAGGTATAATGTATATAAGAAATAAATTGAGAGGTACCTAACTGTGATATAACACGCGTATATGTACGCGTGTATTATAGGTACTCGTATTGTTTTCTTTGCAACTTTTCTGTGAAAATTATTGAAGTTATACTTCGAATTTTTCTAAAGCGAAGTATTTTTCTAACCACCCCGGTTTTATACCCAAATCACTTTTTTTTTTAAATTATTTGACATTAAGTTCCAAAAGTACTTAAAAACATTTTAAAAATGTGAAAAAAATGTTGTTCCCGTTTATAACTTGGACCATAAACTTTACGTGTTCAGTGTACCTTAAAGGAATCGTCACTAATATCTTTTGTGAGCCAAAAGCAACACCTCAGAATTTGTCAAAGATATAAAGCAGTAGGTACTATGACATTTCTCCAAGGAAAATATTACTGTTAAAAAATAGTCGCCAAATTTAAAACACCTTCTCTTCTCTTTTTTATCCTCATTTAATTAAATAGGCGTAATCACGACTATAATTATTATCCCCAAGTACCTACAGTAGACATCCTTTCAAATCTCCAGGTGTTCGGATCATTGACTATGCCTAAAGGGGGTTAGTCAGAAGGACATCCAAATATTACATTTGGCACAAGCCCACATTTTGCAAGTCGTTTAATCAATCAATTATTTATTTATCCTACTCGTGCTTTTAAATGCTTTGCTTTTACCCTTGCACCTTTTAAAATTCTATTGTCAAAAGTTACAAAAAAATGGAGCCAAACTGGAATAGCATCCTGTCAAAATACATTTAAAAAACTTATTAATTTGGGTGGAATTGAATTCTTCTAAACATACGAATGAGTTCAATACATGGCTGCTTCTTAAACACAAATATATTAGTAATACATATCGTTAAAGAACATAAGTACTTGTCTGCCTATGTAAAAAATAATAAAGGTAGGCACAGAATTAGGTACCTAGGTGTATGCTAGCGAGGACGGCCGGAAGCCCTACTAAGGAGGTCGACGCCTGTGTCATTATAGGATTATTGGACTGCCTCTATGATTTAAATCCCTATTATTATCCTGGCGTCCATTACATAAGTAAGAACGTAAAGGTATATACTAGACAAGGTTTGTGTGTATTTGGGAATGCAGTTGCTAGAAATAGGAGTAACATTTTTTAGACCCAAATTTTAAATAGCTTACGATACCAGATATCTTTTAAGCGGCGACGGGCTTTCAACCTGTCACGTATGGAATGTTAACTACTGCAAAATGTGGGCATGTGCCAAATGTAAAAGTTTGAACGTGCCTCTGACTACCCCCCTTAGACATCTTCAAATGATTTGAGCACCTTGGGATCTGAAAGGATTTCTATACTTATTATAGTCGTAATCTTATTTTGTTTTCATGATACCGTAATTATAATGATCAGTAGTGACGAAATAATCATTTTATCACATTACAATGTGGAGGAAAGGGAGGCTTATAGATTAAATACGAGCCAGAAGCCCCGCGGAAGCTATGTCCGGTCACCCGACACCGCCCGGTGCGGCGCCCGGCCAGCCGTAATGCTATATAGCTAGCCGCCCGCCATCTTGCCTAGTGTAGCTTTACTCACTTTTGGGGTTCAATAGACGCGAGGAGAAACGTTTTTTTTTTTATGTGCTATTGGCTTTTTCTTGGTCATTTTACTTAATCTTGTGACCATGCTTGTTACTATCGGTGCAAGAAAGAAAGCTTCGATGCGAAATTTCAAAAAGCAGTCATAAATATAATAGTAAAATAATATAGTTAAATTAATAACTTAACTCATTGACTTACCATAACGCGAGTCCAACTCACACTTGGCCGGTTTTTTTTTATTTTAGTGGCCCGAAAACAAAACATTTCAGTTAAGTGTTTCCATAGTAAGTAAATGAAATAAAATAGAAATAAGATCACAACTATAATTCCCGAGTACGGAAGACATCCCTTAAAATCTTAAAGCGCTCAGATCAAAAGAAATAGATCTTTGAAGATGTTTAAGAGGCAAAGGGGTGTCAAAGACACGTCCAATTAATCGGTACGTACATAGTTAGCATTCTATATGCAAGACAAATAGCAATATCATTACCGCTTGTTATTGTTTAATCGTAGATCCTCATCATTCCTGATCATTGGGTATTATTGTGTGAATTTGACCGTATCATTTGTGATTGGATGGTTTCTGGAATTGGAATTCACAGATGCGACTATCAGAGGCGTCAAAGGGATGATTTTGGTCCTACAAATAGCATTGCAGCTCCGAAAATTGTCGATCTCGTACAGAGAGCCTGACACGGCTCTAGCTACAGCCGGGTCACTGAGCGAAAACGTTGTGTTCAATTCAAAAATAAACCAATAATATTTTATTCAGGCTTTGATATTGAGATTTTCATATGAATTCTTTCGAAACAAGTAGGTTTGCTTCTTTAAATCGTTATATAATTATATTGGCTTTTTTTATTAAGTAGAGGTTTAGTAGAGGTGACCATATACCCCGTAATACCAAACACATTATCAAATAAACAATTATACCTTTTTACAAAGCATCAACTAATGTCTAAATCTGTATCTGCACTTTGAAATGGATATGATATCAGATATTGGCTATGATGATTTTCAAGAACCGATACTAAAAGAAACATAGCATTTCATTTCATTATCTGTAAAAATCCGGTAAGTAAAATTACTTGCTACTGAATCCTACACGGGAGTGTCGATACGCGCTTGACCAGTTTTTAATTTTAAATTAAGTATCGGGTTTCTGGATGGAACGGGGAAGTAGAATGTCATTAAAGTAAGTAAGTTCGTATGAGTTAGTGGTTAATCCTGGAGGAAAGTCTCACTAAAAAATATATCTATAATATTACATATTACACAGTTGCAGTTTACGTTCAATGTTCAAGATGTTTTTCCATAACGAAGTTTTTTTTTCGAAAATGATTTTCGTAAGTTACGAAGAAGGTCTTCAAAATTCTACAAAACTACTCGTCAAGTACGATGATCAAAATGAAATAGGTACCTGTTGTTTTTTTTATTAATACTCAGGTGTAAAATTAATGCGAGAAGTGAACACGTAACGCATTCCCCATTTTTAACGTGTTATTATATAATACTTAAAATCAGGTGAGTAATGAAATAGAATTAAATAGTGAGGGGAAATAGAAGGAGGTATTTTTCATTGTTCAAGGGTACCATTGAAACACAAGGCGGTGCTCAAAATCCTAGTGTCAAAGGGAATGTGCCACTAGAAATTCACTGAACCAGGATTTCGTTTGTGACATGACTGTATCCGATTGCAAACTTCATACTGAAGGCTTCCAATCAAGTACAGAGAGCCACTGGCTGTTTTGCAGAGAGTTGGA
Source organism: Hydriomena furcata (assembly GCA_912999785.1). Lineage (NCBI taxonomy): Eukaryota > Metazoa > Arthropoda > Insecta > Lepidoptera > Geometridae > Hydriomena > Hydriomena furcata. The sequence goes on along the minus strand of OU538828.1, from coordinate 10,842,488 downwards.
TGAAACACTACTATGTTGTTGAAAAAATGTTTCAGGAACTAGATTGCAAATTACTGTAGAGCGTAGAGTAGGTATAGTCTAGTTAGATTGCTATATTTATTTTAACGCATATTGTCGCGTTATGTATTGCATGAGAGCATCTGAATTGTCTCGAAACGTCAGAAATACAACATAAAAAGTGGTAATTAGCCGTATTTCAAATGCTTTACAACCACAATAGTTTCAAAATGCCACTGCAAAATAAATATAAATATAAATAAATATAAATATTGGCGGACTTTACACACAACGCCATCTAGCCCCAAACTAAGCAAAGCTTGTACTATGGGAACCAGATAACTGATAGAATACTTATATACTTTTTTTTTTTTTTTTTTGTAAATACATACTTATTATACATAGTAACACCCAGACACAGAACAAACATCTATGTTCATCACACAAATATTTGCCCTGGGTGGGGATCGAAGCCACAACCTACAGCGCAGAAGGCAGAGTTACTACCAAATATAATGTTTGGACGTGCCTCTGATTACCCCCACTAGACATCTTCAAAGGATCTAAGCGTCTGGAGATCTAAGAGGATGTCTACCGTACTTGGGGATTACAGTCGTGATCCTATTTATTTATTTTTAGTTTTAATTCCAAATAAATATTGTTTAGAAGTGTTCTGAAATAATTTAGGTGAAACCTGTTTCAATTGTTTTATTAGCAATCTATTTATCCACTGAAACGTCCCCTTGTACACGTGTACAGGGTAAAACAATTATTTATCCGTCACCTTGGACAACTGTACAAGGTTGCCAGAAAAAACTGTACCGCCACTTTCACGTTTTTGGGGATACATCCGGCTACAGTTGGTTCTAACAGAAACTACTAGATGGAGCAGAAATAAATAATGGCAATGGTAGAATATTTTTCGTCCTATCCATGGCAACAATTTTTTTGCACATTTAATTAAAACAATTGATATTTTGCCGCCATTATGTGTTGCATTTTGGTGCATGGATGACGTAAAAATGCAGTAATTAGTTATTTTCCTCTATTTATTTCCTAAAACATTGCCTATCAGATTGATCGTGATGATTTAAGCCACACGAAATTCCTAACCTTGTAATCGAATCAATACAAGGAAAAACGTGGTAATTAGCCGTATTTCTATTTAAAACGAATAATCTTCGTTGAAAAGTTACGGTATCGTATTGTGTTTTTCGTTTGGTGATCATCGCATTAAATACATTATATTTTATAATCGAACATAATAAAATCAATTCTGCATTTCATCGGAATTTCATAGGTATTTTTTGATTGATATAACTTCAGTAATTGTTTAGCTATGATTTTTTTGTCGAGCCGGCCGGCCGATTTGTGCGAATTTTTTTGCCGATTTTGCGAATTTTTGCGGGTGGACGGGTAAGAACATAGTCGCGCGGGGAGGCTGGACAATTAAAACAAAAGCATCTGATAGATTTAGCTTTACAAGATAAAGAACGGAAACAAATGTAGTCTATGGTAGTGGCGAGTCTAAATCAGAAACTTTCGAAAAGTTAGCAGAATACACAAATATACTAAAATAAGTAGGATACGATGTGTTCCAACAAATATCTTTCTTATTAATTCTTCCACGAAAAAACCCAAGAAAAGGAAGTGCATTTAGCAATACAACAAAATACTTGCCCTAATTAGAATATAAAACTATCTTCATCTATGTAAACCGCAAGTCAATGATGTTATTTTATATTTTATTTCATTTCATACTCAATCTTAGACGTCAAGATTTTTATCTACGCTTATTATAGTTATATACAATATACTTAAAATAATTCAACATATTCAAGTTTTTTTAAAGTAAGATGCTAGAAAACTACAATGAAGGATGAATTTGATTCAAGAGTGACGGAAATCGATGTCGCATCTCTAGGTGCGAACGGCCGCCCGCTCCAAGCAACCGTCTATAAATAAACGACCTTCAGATTAAAAATAGACGGCGAGCTTCGGAACACCGAGCGAGGTCGGGAAATTGGGTCAGGTTACCCGTCCCTCTCACCAGTGAATAAACCCGTACGAGTGAACGAGACGGATGCAGCCTGCAACATTCGTGACGTAGAAAGGCTCGTTCATTGAATTTTACAGGAAGAGATTCGATGCATCAAAGCTTGATTTTTTCTATGTGGGATAATTGACTGATGATTGGTTTGTTTTTCTCATTTTCATGTTATTATTATTATATCTGTTACAAACAGGAAAACATCGTAACCATCCTTTGTTACAGTTTTCTCATCAAGTTTCCTAAATAATGTGACTCATTTACGAATTAGCAATTATATTTTTTGGTTGATTTTATTCATGATGAAAAATTAAGGAAGTTAGATGTTAAATTAAAATTCATGGCAGCTGCATAAAGGCTTGCCTGTGAATTTAAGATCCTACTCTGGTGACGTCAAAGGGGAGGGGGGGGTGTGGCAGGAACTCTGACATCACGGGAGAGGAATGACGTCAAACCGGGCCCCTTTATCCCGCGCCCCCAACGAGCCCCTCACCACATAACTATAGCTAGGTAGGTACACCAAGAAATAGGTACCACAGTTTTGCTGATATTGTTCCTTTGTGGCGTTTGGTTGCTATGCCAATAGCTTTTTAATTTAAAAACAAAGTTAAGTAAATACATGAACGGAAAATGTTATAGACAAAGTATTATATTTTCATTACCAATAACTATTCATGACAATGAGAAAGCACAAAAGAGATCTGTTTTTCCAAAATCTGCTCACATTAAACTCAAAAATCTCTAGACAAATCCGTAGTTACGAACGAGCTTCATACTCGCTACTATGTTATTAATGCGAAAGTTTGAATTTATGTGTTTAAACCAATTTAGTTGAAACTTGGAACCGTAATAGTTCGTGACCTGGCATATCGCTCTTTAAAAGCTTATAAGACATGGTTGCAAACTGACATATTTAATTTTTTATTTCTTGTGGAACAACATGTACTTATGGCAACTTATTTGCTTAGCTTGCCTGGACGTCCAAAAGTGCTTCTTGCACGAGCTATTCATGACCACATTTAACATTACGAATATGCCCTTGTAAAATCTTTATAAAGTTCAACGAGTTCATTTTTTTTGGCGTCGCATTCGCCATTTATTTTTTTGTTAATATTCATTATAGTAAATAGGTACCTAAAGTTTGCCATGACATTAACATTAAGAATGTTTAACAGGTACACTAACATTTATTTATGACAACATAAATAGTATAAAGCAAAGTCGCTTCCCGCTTCCCGCGTCATGTATGCTTATATCTTTAAAACTACACAACGGATTTTGATGCGGTTTTTTTTATAAGATAGAGTGATTCAGGAGAAAGGTTTATATGTATTAAACCCGTGCAAAGCCGGGGCGGGTCGCTAGTTTGACATAAAGAAATGTTACTGTGTTGTTAATATGGATTGTTGTTTGCTTGTGGCGTGTAAATATCTGTTCAGACTATGGCAACTTGCAATGACAGGTGACAGCGGAGTTCAGGCGGCGGCTATGAAATTGAACGCGAACATTTTCAAATACACGTTAAACACGCTAAGTTCCCAAAGACAGTTGTTGACGGCGGGCAGGCGGCCGGTTGTGAAACATAAGTCAAATCCTTTCGCAACATGTTGTGCCGACCACATGAAATGTGCACGAAGGGTTCCGTACCATTATCTATAAAAACACGGCAAAAAACACGTTTGTTGTATGGAAGCCCCACTTAAATATTTTTTTTTTGTTTTTAGTATTTTTTGTTATAGCGGCAATATAAATACATAATCTGTGAAAATTTCAACTCTCTAGCTATCACGGTTCATGAGAAACAGCCCTTTGACAGACAGACGGACAGACGGACAGCGAAGTCTTAGTAATAGGTTCCCGTTTTTACCCATTGGGTAAGGAACCTTAAAAATGATGATAAAGAGCTAAGTTAGGACTTGAACTACAAATTTTTTGTTATGCTTGAAATATAGCTATTAGTATAATATATTACCACTAACTACCGCGCGCGACTTTACATGGAGCTCGAATATAAAAGTATCATAAGTTTCAATCCCAGTCCTTATCTATCTATACACCACCGTTCAGCCGTTACGACTTGATTGAGTAACATACTGACGTCCCAACTTTTGCAATCATGAAAATGTGGTATTCGGAATACTTTTTTCTTGTTTTTTTTGCACAATGCATTGAATTACGAACACTAAACTACAGAAGAGACGTTTTAGTGTCTACTCCTCTTTGTAACTGCATTGTAAATAAACCCTTAACTCATAGGTGGTCAGGAAGTATCACACTCGACGTCTAGTTTAGCTAGGATCTAATCGAAGTTTGTAGTTTTAATAAAAAAAATAGGATCACGACTGTAATCCCCAAGTACGGTAGACATCCTCTCAGATCTCCAGGCGCTTAGATCCTTTGAAGATGTTTAGTGGGAGTAAACAGATGCACGTCCAAACATTATATTTGGCACATGCGAACTTTTTGCATTCCATACGTGACAGGTTGCAAGCCCATATACGCTTATAAGAATACTAACGGGTTTCCTCACGATGTTGTCCTTCACCGTTTTGAGCACGTATTTTTTGATGCGCATATACATTTATTAAACAGAAAAATCCATTGATGCACGCTGGGACTCAAACCCACAACCTTCAGATTGAAAGTCGAGGTACCTCCTACTCCGCCAACGGTACTTTTAATTATAAGGTTTAAACCAAAATGGGTATTTCGTCCGTATTATCGGTCCGTCTGTCAAAACTAATTGATTCAGCAACTACTAAAGCTTGTAGAATACAGTATATGTATTCTACAAGTTTCCCAATTATAATGGTTTTAAAAAAAAATCATAAATATTTTCGTTTTCAAGGTCTAAAATAGGAATTCAAAATTTCAAAGTGAGGTCACTAGGTATCAGAGGAAAAGGCTTGATTGGCAATACATTCCTAGTCAGATTAGAAAATATATTATTTTCCTTATCTCCGATGCTTTTCTGGAACCCAAGTGTGAGTCGACTCACGCACCGAGGGTTCCAGAAATGTATTGCCAATCAAGCCTTTTCCTATGATACCTAGTGACATCACTTTGAAATTTTGAATTCGTATTATAGACCTTGAAAACGAAAATAATTAAAATTTAGCGATCTTGTTTAATACATATTTAAATTATCTTAGTTTGTCAAATATAATGAAGTACTTAAAATAATTAATTACACGAAATCCATTTAACATCAGCTTTTTATATTGATAATCTTTATACCTGTTTACAAACTACATACACGCGCATGCCTCAGCAGCGCACCCACACGTACCTAATGTATGTAATGTAATTTGACAGCAACGCGTACGCGATTGCGCTACATATTGTCAAATATATCAGAGCACACAAAATCTAATTTTTAGGTTGAACTGAAACATGCAATATATATTGTTTGACCCTTAAGAAAGGCGTTCGTGCTTCGTTACAGCCTTATACCTTTTTCTTCTGTTTTTTTATACCTTTTTTTGGTTTTAAATAGTTTGAGTTTTAAATTAGAGGTTTGCATTTCTTTATTTTATTTAATAAATTAATATAAATTAGGAAAAGGCTGTAATTTAAATGAAGGTCAGAGAGAAAGTCTTTGTGTTATTCGAAGGGAACTGTTTCAAGGTCTGCCCACGGAAGCTTTCTAAGGTCTTCTAGAACCGAAAGATACTGTTACTGATTTGATGTAATATACACAACCATCTGATTTAAAGTTTTTGCCTGTTAGAGTAAAACCGCCTGTTTTATTAGGAAGCGTGAATATCGATTCGAAGTACCTAATTAATGATGAATGATAGCACGGTTACAGCATAAACAGGAACAAAGATTTTAGTAGTTTTTTTTAATAGATACTACATGTACGAAATCTACAGAAAAAAGCACAAAAATATAACCTGAAACTCGGCTAAAGTAATGTACGTGAGTAAGGTCTAAATGCGTGGGCGAGTCTACGGAGCTACGAGCCAGACATCGCGTAGGCATCCCGTAGCACCGTAGCGTAAACTCGTAGCGATCTAAACGTACTTATTCTGAACATCCAAAGCTTTTGTTGCTTTATTCGACACTACAAGCAAACTTTCTTTTTAAATATTTTTTTTATTGCTTACCCTCGTTTTTGACTTCAACAAATCATGCCAATTGTTGAACATATCCAATAACTTGATTGACCAAATGAGCAGAAAATAAATTATTTATTCAAAATAATTTGAAAATGTTCGCGGTGGTCCCTATTTGCGGACCGCTACTGCCTCCACGGAGAGCGCTCGACGACTGCTGCTTTCATCCCGCACGATTCCCTTCAAGAGTTGGGCTTGAATGGATCTGCGTTGCGATTGGTCCGATGTGGTGACGTCAGAACGAAAATCATGATTATAGGGGGGCAGTTTGCGTGTGTGCGTGTGTTTCATGAATGGAGGCTTGGTGCCGCGCCCGCGCCGCGCCTTGCTGACGTCAGAGCAGCTTCCCTTATGCAACTTGCCTTCAGATTTAGAAACTTATTAATAACTTTGAATGCGCACCGCATAAAAGTTTAATGTCAAATGGTTCGGTGCGTAAATATAACTTAAACATCAAGGATTTTTATAGAATGTTTTTATTTTTGTCCAGTATTTGTGGACAATGAAACTTTATTTATTTCAGATTATTCAATTTAGTTAAAGCAAAGTTTCGTAAGAGAGTCCGATTATATAAAGAAATGGAAATTCATTTTAAGACTTACAAATAGTTATAGGTAAATATAGAGACACACACTATTGTTCAATATTATTAGTTTTGCAGGTTTCTAAAGAAATGTACTCGTACTAGGATAAATTTGAATTTCAGTGAGCCTTGGACATCAAATGGTGAACTAGGTCCTGCAAAAGCCCATCCGTTTAATAGTAATACAATTTATTAATATCAGATTAGTTCATAATTTGATTAAGTTAATCTAGCGCACCTGCAAGCTATCCCGAAATAGCCCGGATGCGACAGGGTGCGTCCGCAACGGTCGATGACCGGCAAGGGTGCTACTCGCAAACCGGTAAAACCTTGGGATCGTTTTTTGTTAAAGGAAACTGATGAGACCAGTTTCTTGTAGCCTGTTGGTATAAACTAAACATTATTTACTGCATAGTTTGTACATTAATTAGATGAGAGTTGTGTCAAAGTGTTTAAAAGTTGGAAATCCACAAGAAAATTACTCGTAGATAAATAACATTTAAAATCTAATAGCTATACGATTTTGTAAACTACTAAAACAAAACTTTCTCTTGAACAAAGTGTGCCAAAAAGTGTCTATAATCTAGAAGTGGAACTTTATAACAGCCATGTTTAAATAGGTGTAATGAATTTTAAAAACACAGAGTTCACTTAAAATGAGATACAAAAATAACACTTAAATATTGCGTTTTAAATGATGATTACACCTAGGGGCCTAGTACAGTAGGTATATTTTTATATAAAAAAACCTTTTTGCATTTATTGTTTTTTTTTAATATTAACTACCCATTTGTAAGTTCCTAATAATTAGAGCCAAAGCCAATTATTTTAAAATATCATTTTTATTACCTTTTACTAAATAATTTATTTGATTCTGATCTGATTCCTACATTACTTTCATTTCTCCTCTATTTCTTGGTAGCGCGCCACCCTCCCGCATCCCCTGTGACCCGGTCACCGTGCAACAAGTGATATCGACTGTACATTTGACATTTTGCGAACACGCGCTCATCTGAAACACCTTGGCTTGAAATGCGGACATGACCTATGACATTTATAGCTGCTATTTTTAAATATTAGCAAAATGCAGGTCTTATATCCTTGATATATTCGAAGGCTTTAGTGGCGCGGCGAGGTCGCAAACGCTGTGGGTTTAATACTCACGGCATTACAAATGTTTCTATGACCTGATAATACTGTGATACGGAACCTGTAAATTATTTTATTCATTATCATTATCTACACTAAAATAATAATTTACATAAAATATCATCAGAACAATGCATGTGATAGCATCCTCGATGTCATCCCAGTACAACGCGAGTTATTTTTTGTTTTGGACAACAGCGGACAATTTGTTTCAACTTTTTGGTGTATCAGTTGAAAATTAAGCCATAATTTGTCATATTTCTATCAAAGTAGGTTGTCTTTCATCCAAGGCGGGTCAGTGCGTCACGAGGACGAGACCTTCCCGACTAGTACCCCGAGCACTAAAGAATATGGCTATGAAGATAAAAACGCTAGTCGTTAGATTTGGCTCAGCAACTCTAAGCTTCGTAAATGCCAAATTTTCCAAGCGATTTATCCGAAAGTTGTAATATAAGCTTACATAATAAATCTCTTCCAATACGAAATTCCAAACTACCTATGTTCATTAAACTTGTAATTATTAAGCGACTCCAAAATAAGTTTTCTGTTGAAAAATATTTTTCAATGACAAGCTTTTGTAAAATCATTCAAACTATCGAGCACCTGTCACATAATATAACTTTGTCATTGGAACTTGACAAGAATGCAAAGTTTTTATCAGAGTATTTACTAAGAAGTTCCGTTGTGAGTGTCTGTTGAACAGTTCCTGACTCCATCATCAGATCACCATATTATTGCATTGTCACCGAAGTTACATAAGTATGCAAAATTTTAGATCAATCGGTTGGGGATAACTGCTTCAAATTTGAGTTGCAAGATTCCACCTTACCAAAAATAGTTACAATAGTTACATACGAACATACATTGCAAGTTAAATAAAAGCTTGTAAAAAGGTTATCTATTATGAATCGGGGTCTATCTAAAACATTATAATTTTTATTTCGTTGTCGCTCATATTCGAGGTTTTTATTCTGATTTAGAGGCATAATGTGACAAATGACAGAATTTATTCGTGCTAGCCCTTCTGTACCCCACAACATCGAACACTATTTGTTTTCCTATCAGGTAATGGTGTCATCACGAATGCCTATTTTTGGTGGTGAACAGTTAGAACGTTTGTTCTGCAAATAGGCTTTCAAGGGTGGTATCTAGGTTTTGCAACCTTGTGCTTTTAGTAGAACATCTACATTAAGTTATGTTGTTACTTTAGATCAAACGATTCAAATTCGATCAAAGTATATATTTAGAAGACATCTAAGATAAAAGAGTTTTCATCAAATTTAATAACAAATTGAGTTTATAATATACTAGCGACCCGCCCCGGCTTCGCACGGGTAGCATGTTATTATACATATAAACCGTCCTCCTGAATTACTCTATCTATAAAAAAAACCGCATCAAAATCCGTTGTGTAGTTTTAAAGATATAAGCAAACATACATACATACATACATACAGACGCGGGAAGCGGAAAGCGACTTTGCTTTATACTATGTAGTGATATCAAATATAGGTAATAAATACATTTTCCTTTATCCTTACTATTATAGATACGAAAATGTCTTTGTTCATTTATCCTTCATTTTGCATAGAGATAGTTCATGAGCTGAAGAGTGACATATCTATCTATATACTTATAATAAATCTGTAGAGGTAAATTCTGTACATGAAATATATTTCCAAAATAACTATCACGGGGTGATTAGGGATCGATACTGATGCCAAAAATGCAATCAGTAAAATTTTTGTCTGTCTGTCTGTCTGTCTGTATAACCGTTATAGAAACAAAAACTACTCGACGGATTTTAACAAAACTTGGTACAATTATTTTTCATACTCCTGAGCTGGTTATAGTATACTTTTCATCACGCTACAATCAAAAGGAGCAGAGCAGTGAAGGGAAATGATGGGAAAACGGGAGAAGTTACTCCATTTTTTAAGATTCCGTCGCGTGTGCAACTTTAATGGTTAAAGCTACACAAAAATCATGTATGACGGAAATGTTCTCCTTAAAATTATATAAAAAATATCCCACGACAGCATATGTCTATCTTTTATGGTTGACTTACAATAACACGTGTAACTCCCGATAGCTTAGCAGTTCGAAGCTTTCTGATTATATGTGTGTACTCTTACGTTTAACACTCTCAGTCATCCCTCATTAAAAAAGTTAACATTATTAACTATTCCATAAAAAAAGAATCATAGAAATCGTGTGATACTACGCAGCCGGACCCACCGTGGATAAGGGTTAATTTTAATGCAGTTACAAATCTATGGAATTGTACGAATTGTACTCCAAAATCAGCAATTGTACTAGAAGGGGTCAAAAAAAGCTGTGAAAAAAAACGTTTTATATAAAGACATTCTGTAGTATATTTAGTATTAGCATTGCACCCGTGCGAAACCCGGGCGGGTAGCTAGTAATATATAAAAATCAATGCCACTTTTCGTTGTAATTTTATAACTCAAGAACGTGCTCACCTATCCAAACCAAATGTTTAGGCTTTGTTCGGACTATTTAGTAGATGGTTTATGTGAAGTTTGCACAAAATCGGTAGACTTTTTGAGTACCACTCGTGCGAAGCCGGGGCGAGCAGCTTGTAGGTTATATTTAAGGGATGAATTTATGCTAGACCATAGCGAGCCATGCTCCGTGCGAGGCGAGGACTAGGCAGGGATTCCAAACTCCACAAACATTTTTTATGATGCAGTTCATACTATACCATGCCTCGTCCGTGCGTCCAGGATGCCGCATAATTTTACTTTATCTGGTACCACGCTTGCAAAGCATGGATTAGGTACATCAAGTAATGAATCATCTAGTTTTACTAAGGCCTGAAATTTTTTCTAGCTAATCTAATGGGCTGAAAACACAAGTTTGATCCATGTTCTGGTTGCCTTTATAGATCCTTCAAAATACTTTTCATTCTAATAACAAATACTCATAGGTACAATTTGCCTTAGGCAATCAAAGTATACAAGTTTTAAATTATTTTTGATGCATTTTTTTTAACTTTCGTCAGTAGTGCGTGCGCATAATGCGACTTCGATTAACAAAATCGGGCAAGAATGAACACGCGTCACCGGGGTTTCGATTCATGAATAGAGGCTTGCAGCCTGGTATGACCCAGTTTTGGGCTTACTTACGGTACCTTCACAGTTCCAAAACAAAACGACCTAACCGACAATCGAAATGCTACGCGATTTGCACTCTTATATTATCACTTTAGAGCGTAAAAAGTATGATCTGTAAACTAGGATAAGACCATACGATGTTCCTGTGATTCTATGACGTCAGTAAATGTGGAGGGGGCATGCAGTCAAGAAATTAGGTCAGTTTCATTCTGAAACAGGTTGGGTGCGAGGGGCGGGCGGGGCACCGTTCGATACCGTATCAGCCTGATAATTTAGTTAATTAGTCAATACCATAATTATCTAGGCACACGTTGATGATGCCAAGTTTCACATTAACAGCTACGTATTAATCTATTTTTCATTCAGGCATTTTCTAGGTCCTTATTAACTTTGTAAGAGCTCTTTGTCTATAGTTAAAACAGGAGGATTTAGTTTAGTTTCTTTTGTATCGTTTTTCAATATGTGTAACAGATACTTTGAATTTATAGTAAAAATATGAATACAAATTAAATACAGGAACACGATTGGAAAGAGAAACACCTGTTTTTCAGAATTTAGTAGACAATCATAGTACCCACTTATACTAAAGACAATTTCTTGATATGTTTGTTAGTTTCTAAGATACCTAATGCAATTTTTTGGTACGTATACGATGGGTTTATAACCTATCACGTATGTATGATTTGCTAATGCAATAGTTTTTACCGAATAAAATGTTTGGACGTGCTTATATTCTCAAGAATCTGAGAATCAAGTCATCAATAAAGGTATTAAGGAGACCTGGACGGACTCATTACACGTTCATAAAAATGTCATGCCTTTTCCAGGTATAGTTGTTTCGTAAGAGCTAGTTATCAACTATGTGACTGACGGTTCTTAGTTTGAAATGAAATGTTCTTTATTATAACACAATGTAAGCAATTACAAATATGTATGTTACAATAGGCGGTCATACCTTGCTTAACCTTGCTACCTAACCTACCTTGCTTGGACCTGCTTAACCTAAGGTAAGAAACTGTAGCCATGCTTTCGACCACCGTGGTGCACGAGTTGGACATTCATCAGTCCCCGAACTAGTATAAATTGTATCTCGGGGGCGGTGTTTGTCCTCACCATCCATCCTCTGGTGTTACGAAAGTTTGCCAATCGTCGTGGTGCAGAATTGGGAATGGTCAAGACAACTCAGATAATGATACCTCGCAACTGTATCAAACTTCATGTAAAAGTTTTGTATGAAGTAAAACCATTAATGGTTGCATTCGAAATATGTAGGTGACCTGAATCGGCATAGCCTAGAACTTTGACGTCATACCATAGACGTCATTCAACCTCCACCCCTATTCTGGGGGGATTATTACCGGCATTTTAGGAAATGAGATTTATACTGGGTTTATTTATTATTCATTTATTTCAGATAAAATATCCATAGGTTACATAAAATTCCATTACAATACTATACACAATTAAAACCAATTACATAGATCATTACTCACATAAATTAAAATTATAATACAAAAAGAAATTATTAAGTTATTATATTACAGTTTAATTATAAATTAAATTAAATTTGATGGAGCCCATCATAATATGCATCCATCTGTTTTGAATAGGACAGTCTGTTCGTGCAACAATCATTTTCAGGATGCTGTTGCTACTGCCACGCGTCCGCTGGAGTAGGGAAGCGACTTTCTTACGAATAATCGCATGAAAGCCATCCGTGCGCGCCTCTGCGAACATCCCAGATGCGCTGCAATAGCGAGGCAGCTGCATCAGCATCCTAAAGATGTTATTATATTGAACTCGCAGAGAACTGGATATACTGCTACAAAAGCTCTAAGTGACAGCAATATGACTTTTTCCTGAGGATGTTCAGCTTATTACTGTTTTTGTATCGCTTCAAAACTATTTTTTTTGTCGTAATCCTATGATCCTATCCTATGCTATAGAACAGGACTTACTTAGAGGAGGTAATAAGGCCACCTGCAAATGCAAAATTAATACTTTCTCAGGAATTGGAATTATAAAGTTAAAACTTTAGCATTTTCGCATTGGTTTTTACGGTGATACTCAATCAAAATGAATTATCTGAAATATATATTCATTTTCGTTTGTGTCTAAACACATTCTGTTTAATTAAATTTTATGTTTCGACCAATCGAAAAGTCAAGAGACGATATAGGTAGTTAGGTAGTATTATATTAGTTTTAAGCGGCGATGGGCTTGCAACCTGTCACGTATGGAATGCTAACTGCAAAATGTGGCCATGGTCCAAATAATATTATGTTTGCACGTGCCTCTGACTACCCCACTAGACATCTTCAAAGGTTCTAAGCGTCTGGAGATCTGAGAGGATGTCTACCGTACTTGGGGATTACAGTCGTGATCCTATTTATTTTTATTATTATTTTTAATTAGGTTTTAAGTTTTGTTTATTGAAGGAACATTCTTAGTAAAAATATGAGTCTTACATAAATATAATTTATTTGGGAACAACTTTAAAATATACTCTATACAATAAAAAAATAATAAAGTCTATGCAAGAGAAAAACAGCTAAAACGATATGCTAGGCCAAACATCAAAAAGCAACAAAAAAGATATAGGGTCAAAGATCCGGTTTTGGTCATTTTCAATTTTTGCAGTCAATAACTAAGCATTGCAAACAAATTTATTTAAAATCTATAGTTAATACCATTCTTTGTCTACGTTCTCTTTTAATTAGTGACAGTTGTGATGCGTTATACATACAACTAAATATTTCCTGTTTTGTCTATTTAAATATGAATAATTAATGAATAAATATCGCCTATTACAAAACCTTTGCTTAACCTAAGAGATAGATAAATACTTTATTCTATTTTGTTTAAAAATCGTGGTTTTAATAATTTTTCAATATAAACCGTTTAATTGAAAATTAAAATGTTGTTAAAATGTCCACAACCAGCGCTCTCACCCTAAGTATATACGCGTTGAATTGAGAACCTCCATTTTTCGTCGGTAATACATTTAAAACCGATGTCTGACGTTTTATGACGAAGCGCATAAAATCTCTTTCACAACGGTTTTTTATGGACCTTCATAATATAAAAAGAAAAATAAAATCTTAGGCGCCATCTATCTAAACACAACAAAAAGAGAAAGATAAGAGAGAAAAGAGAAGAGGGTTGGAAGCTATTTTCAGCAAACTTTTAACGTAATTTCAGGTTTGTTGTTTGAACGCTAACCCGCGAGATGGCGCTTGGCTTCCTTTTCTTGTTGTTTACCTGTAGTATTTATAGATGGCGTTTGTAACATGAATTAGAATTAGAGTAGGGATTTTTGCTTTTTTAGTCTAAAAAATATTAAAATAAATGAAATAGCATTACGACTGTAATCCCCATGTAGACAACCTCTCTGATCTCCAGTTGCTCAGATCCTTCAACGTTTCTAAAGAGGTAGCCAGAGACACGTGCAAACATTATATTTGGCACATGTCCACATTAAATTAAGTATTTTTTAGAGTTAAATCTCTATTTATAATTCGTCCTTATCTAAGCAATTACTATGCTAAGCATATGTGAGTCCCTGGTTTTGGCCAAGTTAAATTTATGTGATGTGATCTAGGGGGTCTTATTTATAGTCATGGACTGAAAAATTGGTTCAGCGGTGCAAAACGCATGTTCATGTTTTTGCTTCAGGATTTTCCTATCTTAATTCTTACACCTACTGAATTAACGCAACCATTCTGTTTGGAATTATAAATAAAATATTTCGTTATATATTTGAAAAGGTAAAAATTGGGTTCAAAATATATTTTGCTACTAAAAAGTAATCTAGTCGTTAAATAAGATAATTAAATGATAATACCATTAGGTAAGGTAATGGTGTTTATATAAGTATGTATTTGTAAGTAATTTGTCAATTCTGAATAAAAGCGGATAATCACTACATAGTATAAAGCAAAGTCGCTTTCCGCTTCCCGCGTATGTATGTTTGCTTATATCTTTAAAACTACACAACGGATTTTGATGCGGTTTTTTTTAATAAATAGAGTGATTCAAGAGAAAGGTTTATATGTATAATACATGCATAATATAGTAGAGAAACACTGATAATTTTAGAGGTTTCTAATGTGATGTCGTAAATAAACACATTTTTTTGCGCTTACATTGCAAATGCTGGCTGAACCCCACGAGATATATCAAAATAATGTACTACAGTATTGTACACCTTAAAAACGTCTACAAAAAAGTCAACGATGGTATTAGAAATGTCTTACGCACAGCGAAGCGGGCGGCTAGTTGACATATATATTTTTGTGCCGTAAGATTCGACTGAATTAATATGAGATCAGCCTGTACTGTATGCATTTTAAGTTGAAAACTGACAGATTACCTACCACGTCAGAAGCCTTTCAACTTCTAAGATAATCTTCCGAAGCTCTTTGGATTTTTGTGTTTGTTGCCGGAGCTAAGCTTTTGAGCTGTTCACTGGAAAAATGTTTCGGATCGACTGTTATCTTAACAGACTATCGTTTATATATAAATTGTCTTCTAGATAGTAAATAAATCTGGTAAAATATTATGTATGGTTATCTGAAATAGCTATCTTTTCTCCAATATCTTTTAGAATTTTTACACGAACGACACGATAAAATTATATTGGTGATATTCCGATTTATCTATGAACCGTTTCTCATCGATCAATAAATCATAGCACGACTCACGTTCTGAAAAAGACGATTCTTGTATGTCGTGTCGCAACTGCAAAAAGTTTTGTGTAACCTCAGGGGAAAACTCATGTTTTTATAAGTTAAGATTGCAAGATCCTAATTGAAATAAATGGAAAGATAAAAAGCAGTCTGAGTCAATAATAAGAGCGCCATCTAGATTGATAGCGCTGTTATTCCCTGTCGATAGCAGCGCTGACAATCACATATGATCCCTATTCGTTTCAATCAGTCCATGGGGAAGCATTGCTGCGATTTAGTTCTTAAATTGATTTCTTCGAAATCGGCGGAGAACCCGGTGTTTAGCACGAATAGCTCGCCTTTGGACGGATTTATTTGCAAATGTTTGGAGATTTCTACGTCACTATGACATAAAGACATCAAAATAATTCTTTAGGACATTCACGAAGAATTTACTAACAAAACGAAAACTTCCATTTGGTACTTGTTTGTTTTTTATGAGAAGTAATATACCTTACCTGCAGGTTAAGATTATTTTTAATAATGAAGATATGATGATAGAGTAGGATATAGAATAAATTAACTTGTAAAAACGTAGTTTTTAAAGAATATACTGACCCTCGTATTCAGGAACGACACTGTGAGAACACGCACCCACAGTGGACGAAATCTTTTTTCATAAACATCGCTTTATGTGTTGTGCGACAAAGTCTATGTAGGTATTACAGCGCAATTGCAGTGAGCATCTGGACGGAGGAATCAACTCTAAAACTCTTGTATATCGAGGCCATATACAAGTTGTTAAAACTAGATAGTTTCGTCTAAAAACTTGTAAAAGACGAAAAATAATGATTGCCGGAAGAACTGTAACTTTCAGTTCAAACACCTGAAAAAATATACCATAAAAACATTGATATATTTTTTAAGTGTCTAAACTGAGAGATCCTATGCTCCGATCAACTTTAAATGTTCAAATATACATAAATTATTATGCTATGTAAAGGAGAGTGCTACGAGCAGAGGTTTCTACGAATCTACGTCTCTCGGGCTCATAGCACCGTGAAAACAGATAAAGTTTGTGAAGTGATCTCTGAGTGCAAGTTGATCCCTCAGTTCAGATGCACATCAAATGCAGCCACAGCCAATAAATAAATAAATAAATATTGGCGGACTTTACACATAGCGCCATCTAGCCCCAAACCAAGCAAAGCTTGGGAACCATAACTGATAGAATATTTCTATATTTTTTTTTGTAAATACTTACTGATACTTATTATACATATTATTAATAGACACCACAGAACAGACACAGAACAAACATCTATGTTTATCACACAAATATTTGCCCTGGGTGGGGATCGAACCCACAACCTACAGCGCAGAAGTACTACCAAGTGAGCTGTGAGGCCAGTCTGTGTCTCCGTGCAATGTCTGTGTGCCTTTGACTTCGACATTATTACCGTGTGGGAGTTTCAAACGACTTAAAGTTCTTCTGGTCTCCACATTTTATTGCGATTTAAAGGAAGTGGACATTTTTATCCATTTACTGCAGACATCGAGTTACATTTACGGTTTTAACTGCAGATAGCTATTACATGCAATCTAGCTATTTGTTAATAAATATGAGTACTAAATAAAACAAATAATGGTGGGCATTTCTCGCATGGTTATCTAGCATAAACTAAGCAAAGCTTGTACTATGGGAACTAGATAACTAATATAATACTGATATAGGTGCGTTTTTTTGTAATACATACATAAGATACATTTAAGGGGCTGTATGTCGACGATTTCTCTTTTTCGAAACGAAAAAAGAAATACTTCAGAAGAAGCCACATCTCCTATTTTTATAAATATATTACTTCAGGTTCCTACCTAGATTTCTATTAAGCTGAAAACATATTAGCAGAAACTTTTCACGATAAAGATGTTATTTCAAAATGATACGTTTTAGAATTTATGATCGAAATATTTTGATACCTACTATTAAGATCAACTTGTGATTTATTGTTAAAGATAGGTAATATGTAGATCTAGATTTAGGTTTTTGATAAGTAATTATACATAATTTATATCATTAATTTATTCGAAAAGCAAAGGCGGACAAAGAGAAAATGGTCATTGATGGGTGGGTAAAGCTACCCCTATTACTTGCCTACGTAGGTACCAGCAACGCGATCTCATAAAAACTGTCGATAATATTTACGATACGCATACGCCATCTAGAGCTTGCCGTTGTTAACTGTCTTAGTCGTTTCTGCCGCGGTTTTAGGAACTGGTAGCGCCTTAATAACCCAGACACATATCAAACATCCATGTCCATCACACAAATGTTTGTTTACTGCATTTATAGATTATTAATTCCACTCGAGGACCACGAACTTATTTGTTATAACAAAATTCTAGTAGCCTGAAGTTTTTGCACTTTTAACCAATTTCAAATTTCAAAAGAAGGAGGTTGTATATAGTTTTTTTTTTTTTTCAGATACATCATTTAAGTTTGCTCTGTATCATCTACTATATAAAAGAAAGTCGGGTTTGTTACAACACTTATAACTCGAGATCTGCTGGACCAATTTTCATAGTTTTTGATTCGTTGGATTTGTCTCCGCCCCGAATAGCAGAATACATCTTAAAAACAATGAAAATTGGACGAATACATAATTATGAAAGATGGATCATTTTCAATAAATGTTCATTGGTTTAGTACATGTCAAACATTTGTTGTCCATCCTGTCAAATACTGTAAGTAATGATTGACATTCATGCATGCGTTCAGAAATGTATTTTGTGTAAACTATTTAAAAAGTTTGAATAAACTATTGTCAGTATTTTTTGATTTTTTAACGGGAACGAGAACGGGTGTTTATTCTAAAGCGATACGAAGTTCGCCGGGTTAGCTTGTATATCATATACACATGCCACGCGGGATTACTGCTATCTCCTCGAGCATGTTTTGTTGTAATTGGGGTAATCATACCGGTTTATTAAGATAAATAAGTTTATTATGATAAATACTCTTTGGTTTAACCGACTTTCGAGCATATTACCCGTTAGATAAAATTGCCAGGCGAAAGTTTATTTTATTTTATTAGGTTTATAGGACACACTAGACAGGTTACAGTGCATATTCATAAATATAGACAAAAAGTTATTTAAGCCTAGTGTTCCTATAATTATAGGGTATCACAGCATGTGAAAACTTAAAACTTGACAATAAGGTTCCGGGTTTCTCAGAGGCCATAGAATATCACCAAGAGAAGATTTTTCTCGCAAAAATTTATTTGATCACTAGTAAAGTCAAGTATTAAATATGGCATCTTGATCTTGTCGCAACAACAAATTCCGCTGAATCCAGTTTCCACAATTATTTTCGAAACGGAACAACTATACGACCCTGATAAATAATCCTAATTCCTGCGCTGAAGCGTGAAATTTGCGGTCATACTTATAACTACCTACTACTGTTTGTGTTTTACCGAATCGATTATTTTAGCACACATCAGATAAAATTTACATTGATTTCCAAAGCTGAAATAGTATGTAACAGTATACTAAAATACATAAGTATTCAGTGAAACCCTAATCGAAGGTAGAATACACGTTTGGTGCTAAGTTTTGAGCAAAGTCAACTGTCACTCGGACATTCTGACAGATGTGTTTTTGGAGCGAAGTGAAATTGATCTGTAGTTTTTTTTTGTAAAAAAAAAAAAAGAAGTTTATGTAAGAAATATTAATAAAAACATGGCTAAATGTATGTAAACTAAATGGAATTTTATTAATGATTGACCCTGAAGAGACACGTATTAGTAGTATAATAATAATTAGTTTCAGAGCGTCTCTATTGAGACAATATCCAACTACATTTTGTTATTCGATGGAGAGAACACGGCCGGCGTACATAGATACACATGCTATTTCGGTACTAGGTACCGTTTAAGAGTTATGTAGGTGGGTGGAGCGACAAAAGTAGATCAGCAGTAGTTCCCATCTGTTTGTCTCATAGACGAGTTTAAGTTCTGCTGTCACCAGCTGTTATATTTTAAATATAATCAATAATTCAAGTAGCCATTATTTTGTATTATGTAGGTACATTTTATCCCTTTTATATTCTGCAACCCCCCGTAGATAGGTACGTGATGATAAATCTTTTTATTTATTCACAGCGATCGCGCGTTTTGTTCAACTGATTAAAGTATTTTGTAGATAAATGATAATCCTACTTCCTACTTCGTCCAACCGAAAACCACATTTCGGTCGCTGGGGCGAAGGTAACACAGTCTGGTATGTTTAGATAGCAAAATAAAATGTTACTTTATGTAGAATGCTGTATAATCTGGATAAAAAAAAATTATTGAAAATCATAGCTCAATCAAGGTTTGATCTCGCTTATACGGAAACAACTTGTTCATGTTCATATCAATTCTAAACTGGCTTCACCCGTGCGCGACATCGCGTCGTTCACGTGGAACAAATACGTTTTCCTTTTCGTAGTTTGATTTGTAGATAACGTAGAAAAAAATATATAATCCAGTCACTCCTTGGAGTCCTTGGACTCTAAGCTATTCAAATCTACCTAACAGGTTCAATCAAAACCTGAACTGTATCTAGTAATGAGTTCAAATAGTTTTTTTTTTTGTATTTTATAATTTGAATATTTTTATTTCACTCATTCGAAAAATATGGATAGACATTTTATAATAAAAGCACCTACCTATAGATGATACATCATACTGTATTGGGTGTATAGATATCGCTCGGAAAGAATGTAAAATGTATACAACAAGCTTATTTTCGACATTACGAAGCGAATATGGGTATGGATTAGGTAAAAAGCAGGGCCGTAGACAGGGAAAGATAATCAACTGAACAATTCAAGAAGAGATACAAAGTCTTTACATATTGCGAGGTGAACTTTTTTGATGCTATCATCAATGCTCAAGTATCAATGAGACATGGTCCCACATGTGAGGTGGCATGACATATATTTTTCTATTAGAACTCATCTCATCACTTACTCCTTTTTTACAAATGTCATATTTTACACAGTCCATCCATTTATATATAAAAAAGTAATACGTGATAAAAACTCGTGTAAAAATTCATAGAATTAGCCATACAATACAGACTCGAAAGAGATCTAGCGCGAGGAACAGAGCTGAACAGAGAACACAGTACCAGTGTCATTTTTTATGTCTTAATAAACTTTGCTTTACTTTTTTACTTTTAAATCATTTACTAGTCGGTAAAATAGTTTTGTTTAAGTGTGAGTTTCTACCTAAACGGAGCTGTGCGCAGCTTTGCGAAGCGGACCAATGACAGCGCTTAAATATTCGAGTTTGAAAATGTCAAGCGCTGTGATTGGTCCGTTCCACACAGAATTGCACAGGTCCGAGTATCTGAAAACTCATCCTAAGCCTCAAGCCTTCCCATGATTTGAAAACCGCAATCCTTAGTGGGACTCTGCTTAGATGAATGTATCAACAACCAGGCGTAGCCCTGGGGGATTGTGCTTCGTATTGGTGAAAAAATTAGCTTATTGGCTGGGAGCAATCATTTCCTCCAGTTACGTTCTGATGACAATCCCTGGGAGTCTCGATACTTAAGCTAAATTGTTTCGTTTTCCCTTTGTGGGCAAAAAGGTTTACGCACATTGGGTTGTGTGGATAAAAGTAATTAGGTGGATATAATATCTTTGTTGTATACAACACTAGCTACGATATTAGCTTTTGCCCGCGGCTTCACTCGCGTATATATTTAATATGTTATTTTGGGAAACAAACTCTGTTGCCAGCCGTTCTGTCGTGAAACTTTCTCATTTATAATAATAGTTGTTAGTATCCAGTATAAGAGATTTAAGGACGAACAGGACAAACATTTGTGTGATGAAATGTTTGTTCTGTGTCTGGGTGTTAATATAATTATTAAGTATGTATTTAAAAGTATATAAATATTTTATCAGTTATCTGGTTCCCATAGTACAAGCTTTGCTTATTTTGGGGCTGGGTGGCGCTATGTGAAATGTCCACAAATATTTATTACTAGCAGTCCGCCCCGGCTCCTCACGGGAGTAACGTATTATAACGATTTTATGGGTATTTTTTACCCAGGTTACATTATCGAAGTTTTAATAGGGATCCCTATTTTATTCAAACAATAAATATGGCCTATGTTACTCAGAGATAATGTAGCATTCTAATGGTAAACGATTTTATGAAATCTATCCAGTAGTTTTTGGATTTATTCCATACAAATATACAAAACATATTTCCTCATATTAATATAAGTACCTATTGATTATTACACTCATAATAACTTTTGAATGGAATGGAATTTGGGAATGGTATAATTAAAAAAGTCATTTACAGATACTGATATGGCCTTGAAAATGAAGTTATTTTTTTGGATAAGGATTAATACCCAGGTACGAATGATGTGGCCTAGTTTGTACAGGCGGCGTTACTATTGCATATTTTAACATGAAAAAGTAGTTATTGTGACATAAGTGTAATAGTTGGACATAATTATGGTATTGCTGACTTATTTGTAGATATTGATGTTCTCTTTAAAACTGTAGTACATCACTTTTCTCTATTGTCAATATTTTTTGCGGCGTACTCGATATAAGGATTTTTTTGCTTTTGATTCACACGTTGGGTTACGTTATCGAAGTTTTCATACGGATCCGTAATAGTTAGACATATGGTATTGTTGACTTATTTGTAGATATTGGTGTCTTCTTTAAAACTGTAGTACATCACTTTGCTCTATTGTCAATAATTTCCGCAGCATACGCGATATAAAGATTTTTTTGTTTTTTTTATCACACGTTGGGTTACATTATCGAAGTTTCCATACGGATCCCTAATAGTTAGACATATGGTATTGCTGACTTATTTGTTAATATTGATGTAATCTTTAAAAATGTAGTACATTACTTTGCTCTATTGTCAATAATTTTTGCAGCGTACGCGATATAAGGATTTTTTTGCTTTTGATTCACACGTTGGGTTACGTTATTGAAGTTTTCATATGAATCCCTAATAGTTAGACATATGGTATTGTTGACTTACTTGTAGATATTGATGTCTTCTTTAAAACTGTAATACATTATTTTGCTCTATTGGCAATATAAAGATTTTTTTGGATTTTTTATCACACGTTGGGTTACATTATCGAAGTTTTCATACGGATTCCTAATAGTTAGACATTTGGTATTGTTGATTTATTTGTAGATATTGATGTCTTCTTTAAAATTGTAGTACATCACTTTGCTCTATTGTCAATAATTTCCGCAGCATACGCGATATAAAGATTTTTTTGATTTTTTATCACACGTTGGGTTACATTATCGAAGTTTTCATACGGATCCCTAACGTTTTTGAAAATATTCTATAGCCTATGTTCATCAGGGATAATGTAGGATTCCAATGGTAAATTATTTTTTTAAATCGGTTTAGTAGTTTCGGAGCCTATTCATTACAAACAAACAAACAATCAAATCTTTCCTCTTTATAATATTAGTATAGATATTAGTATAGATTTATTATTATTATTATCCAACTCGCCTCTCTCTTCTCAGTCAGGCAATCGTGCACAATGCCACCGACGTTGTCAATATATTCCTCACGAAAATTATAACATATGTTTTTAGGGTTCCGTACCCAAAGGGGAAAAACGGGACCCTATTACTAAGACTTCGCTATCCGTCTGTCCGTATCACAGGGCTGTATCTCATGAACCATGATAGCTAGACAGTTGAAATTTTCACAAATTATGTATTTCTGTTGCCGCTATAACAACGAATACTAAAAACAGAACAAACCATATATTTAAGGGAGGCTCCCGTACAACAAACGTGTTTTTTGCCGTTTTATATAGATAATAGTACGGAACTCTTCGTGCGCGAGTCCGACTCGCACTTGGCCGGTTTTATTTCTATACTTCAGTTTTCTGGACCACTGTCATCTAATAAATTCAACCGAAACAATGCTATTCTTTGTCCTTACACGATGCAAAATATTTTCATTTAGGAATACGGCTTCCCATATCATGCAAGAGCAGCTAAGGTCGCATGTTGGCCCACATACTAACATTCTAC
Source organism: Hydriomena furcata (assembly GCA_912999785.1). Classification (NCBI taxonomy): domain Eukaryota; kingdom Metazoa; phylum Arthropoda; class Insecta; order Lepidoptera; family Geometridae; genus Hydriomena; species Hydriomena furcata. The sequence continues at coordinate 10,818,686 of OU538828.1, read as the reverse complement.
GATCAGTTGCTTTAACTAAGTTTAGTGTAGTTGAAAAACGGGACCTGAATATGATATTTTACTAGAAATTCATTAAATTTTGGTTAGAAATTCATAACAAACAAAATGTGCTAGAACTTCTAGTGCACGTGGTGCAGATCTAAACGACCTAAACGACCTAAACTTAGTTGCAAACACCGTAACTTGTTTAAATCTCGACAGCTTACAATTGTAAATACTTCGAGCAACCGGCTGTTGCATGAATAATCACCATTTTACTTTCATATTTTCTTAGGAAAATGCTGTTTTATATAAAGTGTAGTACGATGGTACATGGTACGACGCGTTGTTCACTTTTATTATTACGGGTTTTGCATTATGAACGCTCGGAAGATAGGTTATAGAGGTGGTTTCTGCAGAAAACATTTTAAAGGAGGTGGTTCATTAATATTATTTTATATTTGAATTTATATATGTTAAATTTATTCAATCTATGGGAAATTATAGCGTTAATCAACAATACAAATCATCTAACTAAAAGTAATCAGCATTTTATTTCGATTCTTTTAGCCTTGGTCGCGAGGGGATGTTGCTTGACCTTTTAACTTTACATCGATTTTACGAGTACCACTAGAAGACATTGTACAAAATTCTGCTTTAGTAAAAATATCCTTGTGAATATTAACAAAAAAAAAAATAGGATCATAGGATCACGACTGTAATCCCCAAGTACGGTAGACATCTTCTCAGATCTCCAGATGCTTAGATCCTTTGAAGATTTCTAGTGGGGGTAGTCAGAGGCACATCCAAACATTATATTGCACATGCCCACATTTTGCAGTAGTTAGCATTCCATACGTGACAGGTAACACATCGCATCGCCGCCGCTTATAAGAACACTAACTGGTTTCCTCACGATGTTTTCCGTCACCGTTTTAAGCACGTGTTTTTGATACGCATCTAAATTTTTCGAACAGAAAAATCCATTGATGCACGCCGGGATTCGAACCCACGACCTTCAGATTGAAAGTCGAGGTACCTCCCACTCGGCCAACACGGCTGTTACAAAACATTAACAAAATACAGAAAAAGATACTCAGAGAGATACAAGAATTTGTAACATGGTATGTACATTTGCCTGTGGCTGTAGGACATGGTAGCAATACGCTGGAAGTGAAACGACAAGATGGAGTTTCATTTTCAACCAAAAGTTTCATTCGTAAATGTTAATTGTGTAAGCTTTCCCGCGTGGATATTACAAGGAACATGAATTTTGTATCTAATGTCCTTTTTATCTGTTCCAACCCAGTGGCCTGTATATGCTCCTGGAGCAAAATTATTATTATTTTAGCCTGTTTAAACCTTTGTTTCGCATAAAATGATATGAATAAATACCGTGTCAAATATTATGGGAAATACATTTTCAGTATCATATTGTTGAGAATGTCACTGTCAGACATTTGTTAGTAGTTAGTAGGTATGAGCTGTCAGACATTCCCGAGTTTAAAAAAAATATTGAATATTTATAAAATACAACAATTCCAACATGTAAGTCGAAAAATAAATTATTTGAATTGTTCTGATGTTAAAGACTTACACATACACAGCTTATTTAGCATTAGCTTTGTCTTCTGTGCTGTTGGTGTTGGGTTGTGGTCTGTGCTGTTGGGCCAGGGTACCCACCTAAGTGGGAACCCTGGCCAAACATTCAGTAATAGACAAAGATGTTTGTTCTGTGTCTTTGCTTAGTTTTAGTGAAATTACCACCTCTGAGTCTTACCCTCGTATTCAAGAACGACACTATGAGAACACGCACCCACAGTGAACGAAATCATTTTTCATAAAAATCACTTTATGTATTGTGCGACACTGCATAGTGTGACTAGAGGCACATTGTCGTATGCCTCTAGCCAAAGTTGAGCTCTAAAGGCACACGGTAGCGTGCGCCATAGTGCCGCTCAACACATAAAGTGATGTTTATGAAAAAAGATTTCGTCCACTGTGGGTGCGTGTTCTCATAGTGTCGTTCTTGAATACGAGGGTAAGTCGGGTATTCGATTACTATGCTACTGAAGTCGTCATCTTATCTTGTAATATATATAAATCTCCTGTCACGATGTTTGTCCGCGATTGATTCCTAAACTACATAACCGATTTTAAATTAAATTGGCACACCGTGAGCAGTCTGGTTCAACTTGAGATATAGGATAGCTTAGATCTTTAATTATAGTCGCAATTTTATTTTATTGCAAACTGTTGACACAGCAACGCGTGGCCGAGTCTGCTAGTACTCCTATATTTTCATAACCCTTTTGATGTACGCTATAGTCGGATGAATCTCATATACAGACAACTTCAGAAACGACTGCCATTAAAAAGTCGAAGCATAAAATAATGTGCTATAAAACTGTACTAAAAGTTAGCTTAAAACTATTTTGATTTGAACGCCGAGTTGCATGTTTATTCAGTTACCAAAAGATATGAAAACGCAAGAGCCTGCTTTTTAAAACCAGTTATAAACAGTGCGTAATACGTAAAAATATGCAGGTACAAGTTAAACAATATTACTCGTTTACACCTACCGCAGTAAACATGTACCTAGTAGGTAGAGAATAACAAAAAATGTAAATGCCTCTATATATTATAAAAAAAGCATAACGACTATAATCTCAAGGTACGGTATACATCCTCTCAGATCTCCAGACGCTTAGATCCTTTGAAGATGTCTAGGAGTAGTCAGAGGCACGTCCAAACATTATATTTGGCACATGCCTTCATTTTGCAGTAGTTAGCATTCCATACGTGACAGGTTGCAAGGCCATCGCCGCTTGAAAGAACACTAACTGGTTTCCTCGTGATATTTTACTTCACCGTTTTAAGCACGTGTTGTTAAGGCGCTCCCAGTCGACGATTGTTTTTGTTCGAAACGAAAAAATAAATACTTGTGAACAAGCCACATCTCCTATTTTATAATGTATAGTATATGTGAATAAAGATATACCCATCTTTAATCACTTCGATAAATAATCCTACCGACCGCTGCAATGATGACAAACACACGTCCGCGCGTGGTCCGCTAAGGCGGACCACGCGCGGACGTGTGTTTGTCAAATAAATTAATGATATAAATTATGTATAATTACTTATCAAAAATCTATCCTAATAGAATTGTAGATCTACATATTACCTATCTTTAACAATAAATCACAAGTTGATTTTAATAGTAGGTATATAAAATATTTCGATCTATATACTTATAATAAATCTGTAGAGAGGTCAATTCTGTACATGAAATATATTTCCAAAATAACTATCAGGGGGTGATTAGGGATCGATACTGATGCCAAAAATGCAATCAGTAAAATTTTTGTCTGTCTGTCTGTCTGTCTGTCTGTCTGTCTGTCTGTATAACCGTTATAGAAACAAAAACTACTCGACGGATTTTAACGAAACTTGGTACAATTATTTTTCATACTCCTGAGCTGGTTATAGTATACTTTTCATCACGCTAAAATCAATAGGAGCAGAGCAGTGAAGGAAAATGTTGGGAAAACGGGAGAAGTTACTCCATTTTTTGAGCTTCCGTCGCGTGTGCAACCTTAATGGTTAAAGATACACAGAAATCATGTATGACGGAAATGTTTTCCTTAAAATTATATAAAAAATATCCCACGACAGCATATGTCTATCTTTTATGGTTGACTCACAATAACACGTGTAACTCCCGATAGCTTAGCAGTTCGAAGCTTTCTGATTATATTTGTCTACTCTTACGTTTATAACACTCTCAGTCATCCCTAATTAAAAACGCGAACGCACAGGCAGGCGTCTTGCTTGGTACCTAGAGGCTAGCGAGTCACCTAGCGAGTAGCTTCGTAAAACGAACATTCTCGAACGTTCGCGACCGGCCTAACAGCTAGGCGTCAAACGCGCAGTTCGGCCGGTCGCCGAACGTTCGAGAAAAAAAGAAATCATCAATAATTGTCTAATGACAAAAAAGCTGTGAAAAAAAACGTTTTATATAAAGACATTCTGTAGTATATTTAGTATCAGCATTGCACCCGTGCGAAGCCCGGGCGGGTCGCTAGTATGTGAATAAAGATATACCCATCTTTAATCACTTCGATAAATAATCCTACCGACCGCTGCAATGATGACAAACACACGTCCGCGCGTGGTCCGCCTTAGCTTTTCGAATAAATTAATGATATAAATTATGTATAATTACTTATCAAAAATCTATCCTAATAGAATTGTAGATCTACATATTACCTATCTTTAACAATAAATCACAAGTTGATTTTAATAGTAGGTATATAAAATATTTCGATCATAAATTCTAAAACGTATCATTTTGAAATAATATTTTTATCGTGAAAAGTTTCTGCTATTATGTTTTCAGCTTAATAGAAATCTAGGTAGGAACCTGAAGTAATATACTTATAAAAATAGGAGATGTGGCTTGTTCAGAAGTATTTCTTTTTTCGTTTCGAAAAAGAGCAATCAGCGACTGGCAGCCTCTTAATGCGCATATAAATTTTTCGAACAGAAAAATCAATGATGCACGCCGGGATTCAAACCTACAATCCCACTCGTCCAACACGGCACACATTAAAAAGACCAACTTCAACTAAATTAATCTGTATATACGTGTAGGTTTTATAATATACCTCCAAAATAACCTACAAAAACATGTTTTGATTACGTTATGATAGTGCAAAATGACTTTATTGTAATGTAACTGTTTATCTACGCTATTTATAATATCTTATTCAAGTATGAAAGAAATCCGACACATGACAATATATGATGCCAAAGTTTATGCGCCAACTCGGAACAATATGAACACAATTGAATCTATATAAGATTCAAATGTATAGTAGTCAGTAATAGATAGTCGTGATAAACGTTGTTATTTATAGTTTAGTAGGAGCCTGGCACTCTGCGCTTTGTTCTCAATAAATACACCAACTTTCATACGCGCTTATCATTTCGATGAATTTTCTATCGATATGGGATGGTATGGTATGGGAATGCGGTGTGATAGGGATTCATATGGGACCATATGTTTATACATATTAGCAATGTCAACAAAATCGTAAAATAAAGTCTTTAAAAACATTTTTTTTAAGGTACCTAAACCTTAAGTGGAGATGTTATTTTTTTCCTCGCTTACCCCATAGTGTGGGATATCGATAGATGGGTATGGATAGATAAAAAGTATGGGGGGTCTACGAAAACAACTTTTCGATTAAGGAATTCGTTTGTGAAATATTACGCTTTAAAGTGCCAATTTTTGTTAGAGTCGAGTGTCGTCGAGTGTCGTTTGAAAACAACATACCTACTAGGTAGGTAAAAACACTGTTTAAATGTATTTGAATGCCAAACCTCAAAAAGTTTACCAGCAGCAAACCACAGTGCAACGTTAAATGAGCTCTATGTAATGAGTTTCTTGCAAATTCAATTATCAAAGTTTGATTGAAATAAAGACTGCACTCGCATTCAAGAATTTAATCAAGCTCCATCGCAGTGAAATATTTCAATAGCAGATGCGCGAGGAAAAATTTGCAGTAACATTTAGAGCTTATGGAACACTCACATTCATCTCTGAGAGTCTAGAGTCGTTCCAACTAAGAACTTAGGTATGTACAGATTGAGTATAAAAATGTAGTTCGTTTCTAAGACGATTTTGTAATCGATTTTTGAAACCCTTTCGTCTATAACAAAGATGAAAGAGAAGGGGACTCCTAGCAATTCAAATTCAAAAGTCATTTATTTTAATAAAATCACAAGGATCACTTTGAAACGTCTTAGGAACTAGGTGAAGCTACGCCGATTCCTCGCGACCAAGCCTAGAAGAATAAGGCAACAAACACGGCTTGGGGTTTACCTTTTTTTTTCAATGATCCTTTCCTTAATGCTATGTAGAGCTCCAGTGTGGTGCCGATTGAACTAGGTGAAGGCTCAAACAATAATTATAATTAAAAGTACTACTCAAGTACGTACATCAATAAAAAAAATAACTGAAGAGCTTCAGCACAAATTCAAAAAGCAGCACAACAATGAATTGATTATAATATTACTTTCGCGTCTATGTCGTCTTAAAAGCAATTATCCAAGTAATTTTTCGGCCATAATATCCATCATCACCAAAAAGTTTAACTATCGATAAATACTTTTTAAAATAAAATAAAAAGTTTGCAAACTCTTTGGTAGAGTATATGCATACAAATAGACGCTGTCGAACCGCTTAGTATGCAAAAATCCTTACCAACTTTCCATCCTTTCTTCGATTTTAATTAAACTTGCAATCAAACTAGCAGACTGAAATTTCGCATCTAACAATTTTGTCAAACTAGAAGTCTTCAAAGGTTCTTTCGAGAACGTTCATTCAAAGCTCATTTTGTAGTAGCTCTGCCTTCTACGCTGTAGGTTGTAAGTTCGATTCCCACCCAACATAATCATTTGTGTGATGAACATAGATCTTAGTTCTGTGTCTGTGTGTTAATATGTATATTAAGTATATATTTTTACAAAAAAAAGTATATAATGTATCATTTATCTGGTTTCCATAGTACAAGTACTTTGCTGAGTTTGGGGCTAAATGACGATGTGTGAAATTGTTCACCAATATATAGTTATTTATTTTTTCTTTTAACATTATACCTACTACAAAATAATATTCAACCGACAAAAAAGGAGGTTCTCAATTTGTCATTTAAAGTTTATTTAGTATTCCCAAAGAGGGACATCAGGCAGGCCAGGTTGTAAAACATAAGCCAAACTCTGTTCACAAAATGTTGTGCCGACCCCTCATTAAGTGGGAAAAGGAGAAGAAAATGATGATGATAAATGTTATTCTTTATTACAAGCTTTTAGCTTTATTACAAGCGACAAGTATCAAGTATGCAAGCTCTGTCGGTATTTCCACAGCCGGGAATAATTAGAGTAGCTGCTTTGTTATATTTTGATGTGTAACTAATACTTTTATATACATAACTGGCCTTGGTATCCTGAAGTTTATTGACTACAAAAACTTTTAAAAACTATAGAACGATATTGTTTATCGATTGCAAACTATGACGGCATTGTACAGAGATTTACGAGTAATTTTAACTGGAGCTTGGATCTGATGTTATTTCGGTGTTGGTGTCAAAGCGACACTGCTCTAAAAATGTCTGGGGCGGCGAGGGGGAAGGTGCGAAGCTTCTAAGGCGGGCGGCGCGGGGAGGGGGGCTTTGCGCCTACGCACTGCCCGCCGCACCTTGCCGCCCGCCGCGCGCCAGTCAGCAGCTGTGACTCGTGTTGGCTGAACCATCCGTAGGGCCATCTCCTTTTTCTTTTCCGTGGGTGAGTGCTGTGCTTATTCTACTAACAAAAAAAAAACATATAAAAGTGATAGGATAGTTCAGTGAAGTGATACGTCAATGTCGCCGCGTCGGATGTCGGAACGGTGATGCATTGCGCCGATAGTGTGGTGAAGTTCTAAACCCTCGTTTGTTTTAAAGCGGTAATCGGTCCGTGTTGGATTGAGGCTAGATTGGGGCCAATGATCGACACAGATTGAAACTTTGAGATTAGACAAATTGCGTCACCGATTGAACCCGTACTTCCTTTAACTTATCACGGATGTGTTTAATACGGTTAACATACGTACGTTAAGATATATCAATAAACTTTGTTATAGCTGAGTGTTAATTCGTTTATAATCCCGAAACTAACTTGCTGTTTGTTAATTAAGTTGTGTTAATTTTGTCGCGTTGATGCCTTTAATGAGGATAAAATAGATCAAGTTTATAAATTACTTTGCTTAAGTAATATTGAATTACTCGGAATTATAATATTAACTAATATATAAATAAATAAATATTGGTACGCATTTTACACAGCTGTAAACTGCTACACAGTTTGTGTATGTATAAATAATCCAACGCAAAATGATTATTTAAAAATAAATGCAGTGCCGCGGTGCCCCGCCGGCAGTGATGTGCTTGGCGGCACGTCTGAAACCCGAGTAAACAATCCCGTCGCGCGACCAAATTAGGATGCATGAGAATGCGAGCCAACCTATTTCAGGCGCGCGCGCACCACCCGATTCCCCCCGACCGGCCACGGAGATAGCCGAAACCAATTGCGGAATTTTCATAACGTCAAGAAAATTATTACCTAAACGCTGAATTCTTTCGCGCATCTTGTAATATTTCACTTGACCTAAATTTAGATTTTAATAAATTTAATTAGTTACGCCACTAACTTTTATCAACGATAAATTTTCACGCACCATGAACACAATGGAAAGTCTTGAAACTTGGAAAAAATAGAGTTTGAAATCGGATTTCCAGTATCAAGTATCAATTCGCACATCGAAGGTTGGCAGATGGCCAAATAGTTTCAAATGTCGGCGATGTTTCTTGTTACAGCGGCCAAATACGTTTTGTTTATCTAATTATTGTCGTGAATAAGCTTATTTTTTCAACCGACAAAAAAAGGAAATTCTGAATTCGACTCTTTTTACCTGGCTGATAACTAATTGTTATTTTACAAAGCTTAAAGAACTTCGATTGGTCGAAATAATTTAGTACGAACACGCTGCCAGCAAGCATTAACATAAATTGACAATGGATCGTTACTGGTACAGCATGTTCATTAGTTTGTTAATTAAATTAAAGCTAGGGGATTCGTCTAATTATAGATGTTTTGTTCGGCAGCGGGATTATTATTGAATTCTATATTGTTTTCAGGACACCTAAAGCAACACATACAAAATGGCGGATGATGACGTAAGGTTAGTAAAACAACGAATATTATCTATAAACCGCAACATCAGAACAAAATATATGAATTAAAAAATAATTCTATTCCTATTGAAATTATAAATTATTATCATTTTGATATTCAAACAGAAAGTTAAGTAAAATCATATTATTAAAAAATAACTTTAAAGTGTACATTATTTTTCAGAAATGTGTACTTATTTTGTAAGAAAGATATTAATCTCTGCCATTTTGTTCTTTCTGTTTCATCCTATTTTCCAACGACGACTGCAAATATCTGAAATCTATTTGGACCTCACATTGGACGACTCTCCCTATGGATTCAACACTTTAGTATTGAGTACTATGCCTTCTCGAGACTCAGGTAATTGCTTTTGCTTACTAGCCCCTTACAATATGTACAAAAATACACACACTACACACACAAGTTACATTTTGAGCACACATATTCAATTTCTTGTATTATTATATATTTTCACATTTGCAACAAAACAAAAAAGACACGCATAAGTATACGCTTAATGATTATTTACGAGAACTTTTCTGACATAAAAAAGAAGCCTATTTTACGTTTGACTGAAGTTTCAAAGTACTTAACAAAATTGTTTTGAACTTTAGTGACAAAAATGATCCTGATTGAAAGATGTCTTAGCATAAAATATTACTCCATAAAAAACTTTTACCCGATGTTTTTGTTACAGCTTTTAGATATAAAATGAAAGGTCGTCAGTCGACTGAAGGAAAAAGTTCGTCTTTCGAACAAGAAGCTTTAAAGCTTAAACCTTGTGATGTTTATTTACAAATTATAAATGTTATTAAACCGGCGTTTCTTTTAAAGAAATGCCAATTAATTTAAAACAATTAATTAACAAGCTTAGACAGAAAAATGTTATCCTGATTTTTCGCAATAATGATTTATTCAACAAAATAACTTTGCTATACAAACGCTAAGTTTTCCTTGCACAAAACCTCGCATTGCACACTGCAACCAAATGCACTATTCCTCACTAAATTATAATATTGTTATAATACACACAGTTCTTTATTTTTGAAGGTGCATTTCAACTTACCCTTAAAAACAACTTATAAGATGTTGCCGCAAAGTGCAAAAAACTTAGCGGTGGTTTGGTTTGAAAGCCATTAAACATAAGTCATAAAGCACCTTTAAAGACCTAAAGAAAACTAAGGCTTAGCAAAAGCTCGTAGGACATAATATAGTCTTGACAATTTACACAGCACACTAAGCAGCGGCGCCGCACTGTAACACACTCTAATATTAAGCATTTAAAATGGTAGCGAGCAAAATAAATGCAATTTGTTTAGCAAGAAAACGGTTAAAATTTATTAGAATTTCTTTTAGTTACAAACACTGATTTAACAAAATAGTGTCTAAATTGAGCAGTTTTACTACACTTGTTAAAAACACCTCAAATTAGTCGTCGTCATGGAATTTAACTATAAATTTTGACACGGGTCTTTAACAATTTACTTTCCCGACGTTTGGACTATGTTACTAGGTATAGCCATGGTCGCGGGCAGACTCAAACTAAAATTCTAAATTAAAGGTGATTACGTGATAAAGACCCGTGTCAAAATCTATAGTTATACTAGTCACGATAGTTTGAAAATTAGTCATGGAATTTGTCGTCAGAATTAGACTTTGTTCAAAAGCAAAACAAAAGAAGATTGGACACTTAACCCAAATTTTATTTGCCGAAACACCTGTGTGTTTTTATTTGTAACCACTGGACTTTTCTCTCTTTTCTGTACATTTATTATGCTCGCTGCTATCTCTGAAAATTGTGCAGTTACCAAGTACGTTGCATACCGTAATTCCTATGTGATATGGAACAAGCTCGTTTGTATAATGTTATAAAACAGAACTGTAACGTCAAGGGAATTACTAGCGTATGAGAATTTATTTTTATCTATGACGCCGCTCATAATGATGCCTGCAATTTCATGTTTAGTTTAAATACTCCGGTGAATTTATATGTTATTAAAATTGCATCACAGTTTAAGGTACTTTGATATTTTAATTTGTAGTTGGTAACTTGCACATTGAGATCTTTACTCACTTGAAACATGGTAATGAGACTTTATTCTAACTTGGTTATTTTTATTTTACAGAGGAAGCGTCTCGAGGAGGTAAAGTAACGACGAGGACATATGCACACACATAAAACTACACATTTTTGGTTGATGGTTAAAATTATACACTTTTACTGCTTATAAAATTCTCTTACAAAATATCAAAGAAAAATAAGTAACTACTCGTTGTATAATGAGTGAATTTGTTGAACATAATGTATTAGTGTAATCTAAATAAAAACATTAGACTAAAAATTGAGAAATATATACTTAGACATAAGAATGAAATTAATGTAATTGTCTTTGTTTGTTGACAGTACAAATTCTGGTTTTAGAACACACACTTTGACATAGCAGAAATAATTTATTTATTAGGCACAAAATTACCTTTATTTGATTATCTCCAGGCGAAGAAGGCCAAACAGGCCGAGATCGACCGCAAGCGTGCTGAGGTGCGCAAGCGTATGGAGGAGGCCTCCAAGGCCAAGAAAGCTAAGAAGGGTTTCATGACTCCCGAGAGAAAGAAGAAGCTCAGGGTATGTATTTTTTTCCATAGCATTTTTTTAAATAATATGAACACGAAAATAGTATACCTGTAGAGGCCATGAAGTTCATTAAAAATATTAGAATAAAGCAAAAAAATGAGTTCTTTTACCAAAATAATCTAGATATGTAAAATATTACGACTAATTATGCCAATGTTAAAATCGACTGCAATTAATTTAGGATTCTTATTTTCAATCGTTTCTACACACGATGTTTTAAAACAATAGTCCAATGATTTGGTTTTATAAAAATATCCCTGAGTCTTTACAATTTTTGAAGCTCAACAATATTAGAACTTATATTTAGGTCCATAAAAAATGAAGTGGGGTGGGTGTTATAGCATTGATTCCACATTCCAGTTGTTGCTGCGTAAGAAAGCCGCTGAGGAGTTGAAGAAGGAGCAGGAACGCAAAGCCGCCGAGAGGAGGCGCATCATTGAAGAGAGGTGTGGTAAACCCAAAAACATTGAAGATGCAAACGAAGGTAAATTATACTCTTTTCACAACCAACACCACTACAATTTTACCTCTTACTCTAAGTAAATGTCACATTCTAAATGTACCTGAAATTTTATAAGAATACCCATGTACACACTTCACAAGTCGAAAAAACTATATGCCTTTCAAGTCTCATTGATTACACTTGCTACAATTACTTTGTATCGCATTATAGATGAAACTAGGAGGGTTTGCAAAACTTACCATGAGCGCATCGCTGAACTCGAAGACCAAAAGTTCGATCTGGAATACATCGTTAAACGGAAAGATATGGAGGTAGTCAGACGAGCTGCTATGGAGCAACTCCCTTTCAAGAACTCACATGACTTACAATACTTCATCTTCATAATTTCTCTTAACTTGTTGTGATGTCAAGTGCCGTGTTATCTACTTCAACTGGTTTTACTGATTAATTTGCTAAAAGTTGATGTGCGGGTTGTGAGACAAGTCCGTCTCCAGCCCATGTCTATCTAACGCGTACTCTTCCGAGTTCCATGTGAAGTCGTCGATCTCACTTGCGAATACTCTCTATCTTCTATTTCTCTAATAATTATCTTTAATTTCTTTCTGAGACTCACTCCCTTGGCTTCTGACCGTCCACAATGACCGCTTTGTCACATTGTGACATGTAAACTAGGTACTAAGTAGTAGGCAGGTAGGCGGGACGGGAGCGTCACCGCACGGCATCGGTCCGTGACTCTCAATAACCAATGGTTGATGTTATATTGTAGCGGCTCTGACGAGCATCATTACCGGTTACCATCAGCGTATCACCCAGCTCGAGGAGGAGAAGTACGATCGCGAGATGGAGGTGTCCTACAAAGTATTCGAGGTCTGACCCGGCTTCAGCGCACTATCACGCTCTCGTTTGCGTAGTAGTTCATGCCGATATGTGACTAGTTACAAATTGTTTTGTTTTCGCAGCAAGTTCATGTTATCGATTCACGGAGCTGAAAATTAAAAATACCTTCAACCTTAACAGTGTGGTTAACAAGTAAAATGTTGAAAGCGCTAAAATAACAACGATCCGTCGTAGAAATTTCGGAGTTTGAAATTGTAGATAATACATTCATCGAGTCGAAGCCGAACATAACATAGACTGTAAAATAATGTCCCATTTGGTACCCATTACACTGTAGCTTGGCTTACGCTTGGACCACAGTACGACGTCCCGCGACACACCCACACACACGCGAGGCCGCGCCGCGGCAGACGGTGCGCAGGCGGCGGCGGCGTCGTGTCACGTCGATCCCACACCGACCTCTTCCTAAAAATGTGATTTATTTTCTTTAGCGGAACTGCAGACCGTATGTCAAATGTACTGGCACAGAATATACAACCTCGAAGGGGATAAATATGAACTAGAACGAGCGATACAATTAAAGAAATTTGAGGTAACCGCATATTGGAATAGGATTGGGAATGCATTATGATTTGTCTATGATTTAGTTGTTACTACAACTTGAGATGATAGTTGTACGGCTCACCGCACACATGCACACGTGGCTCCGTCGACAGACGCAGGTTACTCACACGATGCCCATGCTCATTCCGCTGGCTCAATAATCTGTCTTTCCTTTTTCTTTAGCATTGCTCAAGAGAATAATACAGGAGTATTATGACCGCATGTATGTGTGTGAGGGCCAGAAGTGGGATTTGGAACATGAAGTCAGGAAAAGAGATTTTGAGGTATTGACCTATACATTACCACCATTGTGAATACCACAATCATCGATATATTATGTAACAGCCGTGCGCGTGTGACAATACGTGTTATATTGATAACGCTTTGTAAGTTTTCGTATGTTTGTTTTGAAGTGTAAATAATGACGGAGGTTCGTTTCGTTAGTGCTGTTCTAGAGTAGCGCGCGTTTATGCGTGTCGTAGCGCACGCGGCGTGCGCGGTGCAAAATCGATCTAGGGCGCGTCATCCAACATGGAGCTTACACCATTAACTACACTAACTGCAGTAACCGCCATCCGGCCGCCTGTCTGCGCTGAGCAAGGCACAGTAATAGTAACACACACTCACCGGGGCGCATGCTCGCGTAACTCTCATCTACTCGACTTCACCTCATCTGGTCACGTCGTCGGGATGCGAGCGCTCTGCTCTGCCGATGCCGGAGCGATTGCAATCAATCTACCAACTGCTTTGCCTGTTGCATGTTTTGTTCCCACAACTCACAAACCGTAACCGTCAAAACCTCCAAGTCCCGATTAATTTAAACCTGAAATAGTATGGCACTTTAATACTTAAAAAAAGTGTGTTAAAATATTGACAATCAAGAATAATCGCTGCATCCGCCAGTGTGACGCTTCATGTGTGGTGGCGAGCTAAGTGGCCTAACTGAATTTTCTCTTTTCACTATTTAGAACTGTTTAGCTGTAATTGGAACGCTGGACTGGTTCCTATTGGCACACGCAAGTGCATAGTGTAAGTGAAACTTCTTGTTCCAAATCTCCAACTTTTGTATATGCCGTTATACTCCGCGATATGTTTGCGTTTTCGGTTGCTGAGATACCCTGTAAACCTTTTAAGTTGAACCCGTATGGACACCGAGTGGTAAAATGAAAGTGCCATGCTCTGGTCGATGTTGCCCTTCCCCCTTCCGCGCCGAGTCCGCAGCGTCTCGGTCGCTCGGCACACTTGCACCACCTATCCGAGACACGTGGTGTACCTATATTATGCTCACTTTCGACTCCAGGCACACACATAACCTACATCTGTATCAACCCACATTGCAAGATTCTGGATCGATTTTGCACCGTCACCCCTTGATACACATTTAAATTATATACAACGTTGTACTCTAAGATATTGATGTAATTGATGTATAGCCAAAGAGTACATTTTGTTGAGTAAAGTAGCGCCTGTAACAACTTCTATCACTGGATGACTGCAAAACCGCACTCGTATTGGTAGCGCATGTTGAATCTCAACGCTGATGGAGGATATTGATGGCGCTAGTTTTCTTTGCACATGTAAAAAACTGCACCTTATAATATTTTGTAAATCTAGTGAATGGTATACATGTTGTCGCGATCACAGGGGCTGCAGGCGACCAGCTACCAATGAGAGGACGATGTTTAGGTATTGTGCACGAACCTAGAACGTAAAAGAGGCTAGACTAGCTAGACTACGGTGTAATTATTAGGGAAATAGCACAGGTTAGATATAAGCTGAAGGTCATAGTATCATAGGGTACGGGACAGATCTTTCTCAATTTATCTACTTACAAACTACAGATCTACAAGCTCGCAAATAACACGCCTAATCTATGCTCAGCTCTTTATTATCTTGTTCTGTGCTTTTCTGGGATAACTAACTGTTTTAAATTTCTTTTATTGCAGTGTATATGCTTAATTTTGACTGTTCTTGTTCAGAATACTGTGGGTTTTTAGCTTTTATGTGTATTTTCTTCGATACTATTGCATGAACTTTTATATTCACATTGCACAAGTTTGAGTTTCTACTTTATATTTATAGACTCAATACAATATGTGCAAACTTGTGAAATGTTTTTTCATTACTACTTCGTGGAATTCAATTCATTTTATTTGTTTTCACTGTACCTTTTATCTTTATACTTTTTCGATACCATAAATTAATCTCGTTAATCTTACCTTTCTTTGAAATACTGTTACCCTTAAAATAATTTTTCTTTGTCTACCTTTACAATCCAACTAAGTTTATATTTCATTTTGAAATTGTTTTTTTAGGGTCTATCAGATACTCATACAGCCGTCAGTCAATTCCATCAGTTACGAGTTATGTTGAAGAACGTATGACTGTTTAAATAATTTCGTCATGAAAGAACACAGAATAACAATGTTTTTTTTTTAAGTCTCGCTGTTCACAATAAATACTCGTTCAATCTATTAATAAATTGCATGATCATCATATGATCACCCAAATTACTTGTATATTTGATATCAAACGAAATTTCGTCATTCAATCACAAATAAATCATCATTTTACACGGTTGTTTGAGTGTCTAATGGATCCTTTATCTATCTTTGTATTATGACACATACTATAATACTGTTAACTATATTTCGCCAGATCTCCGACCTGAACACTCAAGTCAATGACCTCAGAGGCAAATTGTAAGTACTATTTTGACTACTACTTGAATCGTATTTTGACTTTTGCACTTGTTATTTAGCCTCGTTTATAAAAGATATTACTCATATTTATTACTGTGGAAACCTTCGTGACTTCGAACATGTGAAGTTATTTTAGAAACATACATTAACCCCCGCTGCATTCCTTTAGGAGCTGAATTTCGGGAATTCCTTTCTTAGGGCATCCTTGCACACCAAAATGAATAAACCTTCCAAATTTCAAGTTTCTAGGACCAGTAGTTTAGGCTGTGCGTTGATATATCAGTCAGTAACGCTAACGCAAGAGTCTTATATATTTACGAGTTTATTCTCTCTGTTGTTAACTGGATGGTTGTTTTGCCTCGCGCTTTATCTCGCACCAGGTGAAGTGCTCAAGTGCAGGATGTGTCTGTGAATACAATTACTCCCGCTATAATGATATTCTGGCTATGAGAAGATCGTTGAACCCAGCCCTTTGTTGAAGAACATTGTTCACTAGCACTAAACCCACAACACGTAGTACAAAAGACTCTTAGCTTTATGCGAGGCTGTTCAGTAAAATGGTGCTAGAAGTCCTCATTATACGGTTAATATATTTATTCACTACTGTGAATCCAGCCAGTTATTATTTGATTCTTTTAACTGCGACTTCGTCCGCGTAGATTCTGGAACTCGATTTTTGCCGAACATATTGTCAAACATTGAAATTTTGGAAACTAAAAAGAAAATTTTAGGAAAAAAGTAGCCGCAAGACAGTCAGTCGGACAGAAGTGTGTCAGCCGCAAGACTTTAAACTATCTCTATCTATATTCAATTTTAGCCGATAGACAGACAGGCAGAATGACTTACGCATATATAATATTATAGTATAGAGTATAGATTAAACAAAATGTTATTTTTATAGCGTCAAACCTACACTCAAGAAGGTCTCCAAATACGAGAACAAATTCGCTAAGCTCCAGAAGAAGGCCGCCGAATTCAACTTCCGTAACCAATTGAAGGTTGTCAAAAAGAAGGAATTCACCCTTGAAGAGGAAGACAAAGAGGTAAATATTGGACTAAGTATTCTAAAGCAAAACAAATTGACTGGAACCTTAATAACTCTTCAAAGATTATTTAAATTACTTGAACACAAAATATCATATTTAATATTGTTACAATATCTTAGATAAAATTACTAAAATCTTATTTCAGCCTCCCTACCTGGTTATTATTTCATAATTATCATTTATATTTACAAAGGGTTCAATTCCCAAGGCAAATATAACTCTACCTTAGTTTAACATTTAATTTCTACACGAGGGCGTTGTGGAACTTAAATGAAATTAATGTTATTTATTTCAAAATGGAATTCAATGTATTTGGTACATAATCAAAAGTAACCTCCGGTTTCGCGATCAGTAACCATCCGACAACTTGACTTTGTCAACTCTACTTCGGAAAAGAAAACAAATATCTGCGTTATACAGAGTGTCCAAAAATTGTGTCAAGCGGAAGTTTACAGGTAGAACATAGATTGTAACCAGTGACAGAGGATGGTGAGATTTGTATGAAGTCACAATAAGCGCATCTGGTGGTCACATCGAGGTGGTTATTCTCACAAAAATTGTGTCCCACTATTCACTGTGACAGGTGACAATCTATGCTGTCAACACCCACCAGAGACTCAGGATATAAAAAAATGTATCATATATCTCGTAAACTACAAAAAATCGCGGGTCATACTCGTGTAAGAGGGTGATTCGTGATAAGAACATTCATGGGCTCTTAAAATGTCTCTATCTTTAGACTTCCTTATGACATATATTTTTGGGACACGTTGTATATTATAGTTATTGACAAGTAACGTCAACAAACCGATCTCTCAATGTAACAATGTACCTTTAGTTCAGCAACGTCTGGTAAATTTCATTTAACAAAATAATACATCTCTTTACTCACGTTTCAACAGGCCAAGAATGCGGAGAAAGCTGACTGGGCTATTGGAAAGAAGTAGAATAACAAACATAATTCCTAATTTATCAAATTAATTGACAACTTTATATTCAAAAATAATAAATCATTCTTTTCTAAATTTATTTGACTGATCCTAATTATAACTGAAAACCGGTAATTATAGAGGTGAGAACAGTTTGGACAGCGTAAAATAGCTTGAACACTTTTGAATGTTTTATAAATACGAAGGCTTTTGATGGAAAGTTTTATTAAAATATTTACTAGACTTTCCACACAACGCTTCACTTCTTTATTAGTGTAATGTAAATACCACAGCAATAAAATACATGGTTATTACGTGTATACAAAATACGCTTAATTTACCTGTGACTAACACAGATCGATTTAAAATTTCTTTTGTAGAAACAAAACATGTTCTATCGAAATATATGTAAAAAAATAATCAGCTTTCACCTTATCTGTTCACGCACCACTCATTATACATACACACCACACATATTTTTTAAACATTTTCGAATAAATACTCACGAAATAAATAATTATGTTAGCTTAGCTACAACAAATTTATATTACTTAATTTACAGTGCTTACCTGCACCTAGGGATAACCGCAAAGTTGCAGTTATAGATAGTATTTCATCAAAACTGTAGATGAACAGGTTGTTTCAAAGTTATTTTCTTGAGACCCAAATCGTTATATCTTCGAGTGGAAATTCAACTCGAAATAAAATCGAACTCGAAATGACCAAAGTGGAGGTGTTGGTTCTAAATCACTTGAGTGATAACGTTTGGTGTATCTTATAAAAAAAATATTTCAATCTTATCAGAAAAAGTTGTTACATCACCGACCTAAATTCACGATGACGACACTGAACGATTCACTGCACTTATTTACTCATGTTTATATTATATGAATCGTCGAAAAACATCGTTTCATAAAGATTAAATGATTCACAGGGTGGTGCAGGTGGAAAGGTAAATAGTATAAGAAATAGAAACACTGATTTTGTTTAGAATTTTTCACGCAGCATGACCTGGAAAAGCTTTGAGGGCCACGCAATTATACTTCTAGTGGTTATTAGGGGCCAAAAGGCACTAGATATACTAGATTTTGGCACTAGGTTTTCTGCAGACACACACACATGTATATTTGATTAATTCACCCCATCCTACTTACATTATATGCGGTAATATTTAGTTATATAACTCGATTTTTTTTATCCTTCAACATTTTTTTATGTATTAAAATATATTTTTTTGTATATAAAAATTTACGGGAGGATTAACTGACTAGTACCGCATCGTAAGTATCTTAGATATAAGAATGTCAATCATCAATATATATATAACTGCTTGTGTTTTAAAATCACGTGCGACCAAAGCAAGCTCTGTAATTCAGGGTGTCCCATAAAATAGTGTCAAATGGAAGTTCGAAGAAAGAGAAATACCTGAATCACCCCCATGTATATTCCGCGTAAACATACAATGATTTTAGTTAGTTTTTTCATTATTTTTTTTAAACTTAAGCTCTCTACAAAAGCTGCTAAAAAGAATTTGAATGAAAATTCCGCTGTTTACTGTATATACCCTTGTAAAATATTTATGGTTTGAACATATAAGTCAATCTGCTTGACAATTAAGGTGTGGCACAGAACAAACCACACATTGCTATTATTCCTACAAGCTTTACGGGTTTGAAGTATTAAGTCGGCGTATCATCCCTATTATAACAGTATGGATACGCAATCGACGATCTGTTCCATCTTTCCCAAATGGCTATTCCAATCAGTTGAAATATATGGAGTTTTTTACCACTTTTCTCAACACGTGAAAAACTTGTGCAGATAATTAAGATGATACATTTTGCGTATCTTAAGTACCTAGTTCGTTTCAATTAGATATTTTCATACATAGATTTATGTGAATGTTTGTTCTGCAATACTATACTTTAGCTATGTTGGGCAGAGTGTATAAAAAATCATGTATTCAATTGATTAGGATATTAGCCAGTTGGGAAAGATGAAATAGATCCAATCGACTGGCTGTTTCATTTTAAGTAATATTTTTTTTGTGTTTTCAGAAAAAGCCAGACTGGTCCAAGGGCAAGCCCGGAGATCAGAAGGTAAAGGAGGAAGAGGTTGAGGCATGAAGTCCTAATCCTTTAAATTATAAGATCTAATATTATGTTCCATCTGACAGTTGTAATTAACTTCATGTAAGCAATGTGATACCTACATCTTCCCCAAAGGCTAGCGGGCCTTCCCGGCCCTGGTTCCAGTAGCCAATACTTCCATCATTTTATGTTTTATTTCGACCAACCGTTGTATGAACATGTCAAAGTAATTTTTATAATTATTTATTAATTTTTTTTGTAAGGAAATAAAATAATGTTCTGTACTGTATTTATGTGGGCATGTCATTTGTTACCCTTCCCTTAGATATCGTATCCTTTTCCTGTTTGATACTATAGTTTTGTAGTAGTTAGCAAGTGTATTGTAACCTTATCCATATTAGTTTTCTATTCCTTTTGGTCTTCTTAGTTATTTGTTTTTAACGTATCCTAATATAGTTTTTTTTATGTATCAGATAATATTGAGATTTGTTATACTACTATGTATTTGGCTAGGATACTTTATTTATAGCGTTGTACGATATCATAAATTGATTATGCGACAACAGTCGTAGTGCTACGTCGTAGCTCCTGTGCTACGAAATATACATGATACAAAAAAGTAAACAATAGCTATCTTTTACTAGCTATCTACTACAAGGTTCTTTTACAAGCTACCTTTACTATAAAAAACAAAAATTTACATTCTTACACTTTCAGGCTTGTCTTTTTTTTAAATCCAATAGCTAGTTCAAATACGAGATTAAAAGTAAGAAAATATTTGAACCCATTTAGTATATTATGTTAGCACACCGTACATAAATTAGTGTATGCACCTATCTAACTTTAAAATAAATTGTGTTCAATTTGACTGTAGATGATACTGCAATAGATTTTGCTACAAAAATAATGCACAGTAAAAATATCTGCTTCGTTTACTTTTATTCAGAGGGCAGATAAAGCATTACTTGTACAAAAAAGAAAACAATTTTGAAAAAAAAATATATCAAGATGATACTTACAGAGAAATTGATAAACAACATTGTCTTTGTTAAGTAAAATACAAGACATACGAGATGAAATTCGTACTTCAACAGATGTATAAATAGAAGTACCTTATATTGCTTTGTATTAAATCTGTTTTACGAGCAAAATGTGGTGATACCCTTAGTATAACGTATTTTCACATACACCTTACTCCTTAATTATCCTTTTATGTAAATGAAGGGCATCGAAATAATGAAGTTCCAAAACTTGTTACGAATGTAGAACCGTTTAGCTGTTTTATTGCACAGGTAAGGAGAAGTCGCTTGTGAAATTACAATTACGTTTTAAATACTAAAAAGAAAACCGACGAAAATGTTTCGACCAATCAAAAAGTCAAGAAACCATATTGGTTTTTAACTTTTATGAAGAAACTATTAGTCCTACATAAATACAATTTAAATTTCTCTACATAATAAATATCATCCAAATCGGATCATTAGGTAAAAAGATATCACACAGTCACTCATAAAAATAACCCCAAAGTTATCTACACATACTTTCAATGACAACACTAACAGTAGACTATAATGCATATAAAACGCAAAATACAGGTGTTAAAAAAATAGTGAGAGCTGAAAGTGGAGTACCAAGTTAACCGGTAAGTCCAAATCGACGGCTTTATATAACAAGTGAATTAAACAGCTTTTTGCATAGCTAAACTCACACACTATATAAATCATTAATTCATTTATAGCTGAAGACACTCGGTGCGTTGTATCGTGCAGTTTTACATCATCCTTAGATTAGCTACGTAAATCGTAGCTATTGCTACGCCGTAGACCCTAAGATCAAGTTAAATGCAGACATATATTATTTACATTACATTTTTTTACGACATTATATATTTTTTTAACATTACAATTTCAGAAAACCTAACTTTAATTTTGGGGAAAAATGTAGCCCATGTCCGTCCTAGGACTTTAAACTATTTTAATATAAAATTGCATCACAAACAATCAGACAGAACGAATTAGATTTACATTTGTAATATTAGTATAGATTATAAGCTTATTTTCCCCTTTATTCAATAGGAATGTGAGATACGCTTTCGACTCAAAGTTCATTACTTCATATTCTCCATTAAATAGTTCTGAAACCGAAGCAAATATGAGAAAGGAGCACTTCGTTATAATTGCTACTAGTTATTATGGTTTAGCTCCGACTGCAATATGAAAATCATCGCTTTCAATTGATGGTGTAATAAAAAACAGGTAAATACAGGCAAATACACTACTTAAGATCATTACTTAGTTTAGTAGGTAGTTACATATTAATATTTTGTAATTTTATAGACCAACTAAGCGGTTTTGAAATGCTCATGCTGAAGTCATATAGTCAAATTATAAGACCTTTTGTAAACATTTTATTTATTTTTATTCATACATTAAAAAGAAACCGTAGCTCATGTATGCAATAAATGACTTTGACTTTACTCTACTTTACAAGTCTGTGCAGTGTATGCCTCGTAAAGTGGCGTGCTCGTCGCATTTGCAAAGCGAGCCAGCGTTTGTCGATAAAAATTGCAACAAACCTTGCTTCGAGTCTGGAGGTGGTTTCTCTCTCGATAAGTATTGAGTAAATACTATGTGGCCAGTATTGGCCCGAGCATGCGCCGGTCAGCATTTTTTGGACGCATGCGTCAAATTGAGGCAGTTCCCCTCACAAAATGAAATAACCATTAACTTAATACTAAACTTGACTAACTTGGCATTACATCTCGTCATTGTTAATAATATTGTACTTTCAAAACGCAATTAAAACATTTATTATTTATTATTATAACTGGCGTCGTACCGCACCATGTGTTGCTTTATAACATTATAAACAGCTTAACACCACAAAATTGCTCTAACTCAATTCACACTCGTATGTAAATATTTCATAATTTAGAAGCAATTAATTAGTTTTCAATCAGCTTCTGGTATTCATATAATCTGAAATAGATTATTATCTTTGATACAGTTTACTAAATAACGTAGATATATAAATGTACGAGCTAAGTAATGAATGTTTGATGTTAACGAATCACTTCTGGTCTATGAATAGAGTTTAATTTGACTAAATTTTGAACTTCTTTTCATGTTTACACTAAAAATTTAATTAAATACGCTATTTTTATAAGGGTTTGTGTTTGGTTCGTTAATCTCTCCTGATTATTGAGTTTGTGAAAAAGGAAACAACAAAAAAATATTTACTATTATAAAATACCATTTAGATTTTAAAACGTTCAAAGGAGTAATGAATCTATGGTATATACAATAATAATAATAATGGTACATATAATAATGGTCTAACCACCATTAATCAAGTAAACAGCGATTATACTCCCTAAAATAACTTACCCAAATGAATAAGTTCTCGATGCAGCCGAGCAGAAAGAAAATTTCGAAATTCAGCAAGAAATTTCGAATAGCATATTGAGAATACGCTGTTCGGGTATTTTCTTCGCAGAACTCCAACTTAAAGATGATTATTATAACGTAAACGATTAAATCGCCCCTTTTCTTGTTATTCGGGCCGTCTCAAATTATTGGAACAATTAAAATACCTATCGATTTCCCAAATCAAAGATAATATTTTGAACATTCTAAGCGGTTAAGGCTACGTTGTTTATTATAAAACTACTAGCCCGCCCAGGCTTCGTATGGTTAAAATTTCATACACGATTTCAATCTTTATAAGATTACATTTTAGGAAAACAATATAATATGTTTGATGTAGGTTGCGACTAATTTAAATTACCAACGAAATAGATCGTTACAATTTTTGTTAGGTTTCAAAATAGAAGTTAAAAAAATTCTAAATGCTTTCTCAGAGAGCATCATGATCTACGCCAGATTAGTAATTAGTATAATTTGAACTACTCCTTTTTTATATAGAAAGGTTATAATTTTTTCAGGCAATAAAAGAAAAAAACACGCACCGTCGACACATAACAGGCAGGGAGATAATAAATTATATTTTTTTCATTACTAAATCGGAATTTGACAATCGAAGCCAATTCGATTACCATTTGAGTTGAAGGCTGCAGCTTTGAGTAACAAAATCAAGCTTGTATAATACCAGCTTATTGCTTACTCGCACGACACTTTCTTAGTTTATTTTGTAACATACAATGTTATATAACAGGAAGGTGGTGGCGAAGGAGCTGCTGTTCCACCAGCGGAAGGCGCTCCGCCAGCAGAAGGTGCCCCGGCAGCGCCAGCAGCGCCGGCTGAGGGGGCTGAGGGAGCCCCCGCGGCTCCAGCAGAAGGTGCCCCCGCAGCACCAGCAGAAGGTATCAGTTACAGCTTATTTTTTCCAACTGGATATCCCAATCAGTTGGGATACATGGATTTTATTCCAAAGTTTTTCACATATTGAAAGTTGGGAATCCAGTCCAAATCCAGTTGGGAAAGATGGAACATCTGATGATGATCTGTTATTTTATTGTTTGACAATTGTGATGATCGAAGCTATGCGATACACCATTCCTCTTCAAACTTCATACTCGTAAGAATATATCAACTAAATAATTATACAATAAACTATTAACAATATGAATTTCATGTTCTCACACCTTTCACACCTCCAAGTTCAATTGTAACCAATGTTACCTAAATCCAGGAGCACCAGCAGCACCGGCAGCCCCCGCGGAAGGAGCCCCCGCGGAAGGAGCCCCCGCGCCCGCACCCCCAGCAGAGGGCACCCCCGCGGCACCAGCAGAAGCCGCGCCTGCACCCGCACCTGCGCCGGCGCCGGCTGAGGCAGCTCCGGCAGCGCCCCCTAGTGATCCACCAGGTTGTTCATATAACTTTTTATTTAAGATGCAGCATTCCAAATTATGTTGGTAAAACTGAAGTCAAGGGACGCTTTGATCCAACATTTTCTTATAAACTGGATGCCGAACTGTTGTTCAAGGCGGTGACTAGCCTATGACACTTTCAAGGGTCTTATAGCCTGGAGATCTAAGAGGATATCTATGTACTTGAAGTGCAAAAACTTTGATTATGCTACTCAGTTTTAACTTTTGCAGTTGTCAACGTTTTTCACTTGTTTTTTTGTATATCAATGCTATTTACATTTTGAAATTACTTGATGCAGTACCCAATTCAGATACAGTTTTTTCTTCTGCAGCACCAGCTCCGGTAGTTGAAGCGCCACCACCAGCGCCGGCTCCAGTCGAAGGTAAAATCATCATCTTTTTATTACTATACGAGTAGTATCGAATATATACACATACAATTTATCTGAGCTAGTGTTACCGATATTTGATTTGGCCTTTTGCGAAAGGCAGCCTTTTTCATTATATTTTTATAGTTGCACTTTTTTGGGAAAATTACAAAAAAATATCGATAAATATAGTTGAATAATGTCACTCTCAAATATCAATAATCCATGTTCTGACACACTGTATACTCGTTAATACAGGTTTTCTTAAAAATTGGGTTAAGTGGATATCCATTAGAGCCCTTAGAGGTACCCAAATCATCCTCATGTATAAAAAAGTGTAGAATCGGCACATTACATGAAACATTTAAATACATGAGTGCCGTCTACGAGGCCGAGGGTCAGTCAGTAATTGAAATTGTCCTAAACTAAATACCCACATTCATTCCTCATGACTAAGCATAGAAAATGTCACAGTGTTTTGAGGACCTAAGATCTGTTTAAAGGAGATCTACTCCTTCACAGTCACAATTTTATCCATTCCTTTTTCGAAACCTATTTTAATGACTTGCATTTTTTAATACTAGCTGTCCCGACAGACGTTGTTCTATCAAATTTCATGAATCCCACAGAAAAAAACACGTTCAATTTTACCCGAACTTTACACTGGATTTATCGTACGACAATGATTATATTCAATTGCCATCTTGTATTAATATATATTTTTTATTTTATAGCTTCCGCCTAAAGGTAAAAGAAGAAGAACAAAGAAGAAGTACAATGAATGCCCACGGACACAAGACTATAGTTACATTTTGTTATTTTACCATTATATTCTTAATTTTATCTAAGGATATTTTTTATACACAATTCATTTGTAACACCATAGATTTATCGTAATTTTAATTTTCTACCAACGCAACGGCAAATAAATACAATGTCAAAAATTATAAATTGGCTTTCCATTTCATAAATTCATAAACAAAAGAGAATTCTGTTCTAATACCCGTGTATTTAGTCATTACTCACGTCAATTTAGGGATCAACTTGGTATTCATTTAATAATATTTGCTAACAAACACGATGACACGGTACTGTAGGTCATTTTTTAAGGTTGCGTACCCAAAGGATAAAAATGGGACCCTATTACTTAGACTCCGCTGTATATCTGTCTGTCTGTCTGTCGCCAGGCTGTATCTCATGAACCGTGACCTAGACAGTCGAAATTTTCACAGATTATTATCAGTATTTATGTTGCCACTATAACAACAAATACTGAAAACAGAATAAAATAAATATCTAACACAACACACAACAAACGTGTTTTTTGTTGTTTTTTATAGATACGGAGCTCTTCGTGCGCAAGTTCGACTCGCACTTGGCCGGTTTTTTTTTTCTTGCTATTTTCTGAGTAGCTTGCATGACTTGAAAGCTTATTTACGAAAATTTTAGTTTTACTAAAATATTATCCTTATGTGAATAATATGTATGAATCTTAACTCTACAATGGCCGGTCCCAGTACGCTAATGATTAGAATTCATACGCTAATCTATTAAGGATTCAACAATAAAGAGCAAAGTGATTAAACTTAATCGCTATACTACTTAATGTGACGAATAAGGGACACATGCTACCGGTATTCAACCCTAATAACTCCACCCTCATTTGGCAGCCTCCAAAATCCCCGATGTCATACGACTAAAACCCTTCATCTAAAGCCAATTAACCAACTTTGAAATGAAAACCGTTTTTATTAAACATCGATCTGCCTCTCCATGTGTTTGAGATATCATATTTTTGGCGTTATTACATCTTAAAAAAAGAAAGAAAAAATGTGTCTAATATAATGTTTGGATGTATTTGATATTCAAGGATCTGAAAGAGAATGTCTACCATACTCGGAGATTACAGTCGAGATCCTATTATTTTACCTACTTACAGGCGAAAACATACTATATCGGTTACTAGTTATTTAGTGGTTTTTATTTAGATTGTAAAACTGTTTGTTTTCTAATTTTTTTTAAATTTAATTTAGGATATTGTTCAAATTCAAATTCAAAAATCATTTATTTTAATAAAATCACAAGGATCACTTTGAAACGTCTTAGGAACTAGGTGAAGCTACGCCGATTCCACGCGACCAAGCCTAGAAGAATCAGGCAACAAACACGGCTTGGGGTCTACCTTTTTTTTATGATCCTTTCCTTAATGTTGTACCAGTGTTAGTCAAAAGAAACGTTCATAAAGGTACATCAAGGTAAAAGAATACCTGGTAACATTATACAAATTAATGACTAGGGTGTATAATTCAGAAATCACAAAAGGCTGAGGTTGCAAAGTTGTCAGTAGGTACTTGCTAATCGCTTTGCCTGCTTCTCATTTACCCTCAAAAGTGGCCCATATCGTCAGATTTCGTGAAATCTACGTTTTCTTACAAACTGCAGTCGTCATTATGACGGAGTTGTAGCGGAGACAATTTTGTAAGTAATTTGCTAGCGCTTCTTACAGTATGATTTCAGTTTAAAGTAAAATCTTTATAAAGAAATAATCACTACATAGTATAAAGCAAAGTCGCTTTCCGCTTCCCGCGTCTGTATGTAATATGTAATATGTATGTATGTATGTTTGCTTCTATCTTTAAAACTACACAATGGATTTTGATGCGGTTTTTTTTAATAGATAGAGTGATTCAGGAGGAAGGTTTATATGTATAATAACATGCTTAATATATTAGAGAACCACTGATAATTTTAAGATTAAAAATCAGCGCGACTTTTTTTTTAAATTTTAAATGCTTTTAACGAGTATACAAAGACATTCTGTAATATATTTTGGTTTTAGCTTTGCACTGTGCGAAGCCGGGGCGGGTCGCTAGTAACACAATATAATAATAATATAATAATATCACGATAATATATCACAGAATATTAACAAAATACACAAGAACCAGTTGAGCTATCTAAAGACCATTACAAACAGTCTATAAGTAGCTCTACTGATCCAGATCATTAACAGGCGGAAGCGTTCCCATAATTCAATTTGAATGATCTTTAGTCTCTCAAGATATAACTAAATAATGGTAACATAATATAAGACATTAATTTACTGTGAGAATGTATGTATAACCATTAATCTATATAAGATACATGTCGTATAAGCTGTGATAAGCCGTGTTGGCCGAGTGGGAGGTACCTCGACTTTCAATCTGAAGGTCATGCATGGGTTTGAACCCGGGCGTGCATCAATGGATTTTTCTGTTCGAAAAATTTAAATGCGCATTAAAAACACGTGCTCAAAACGGTGAAGGAAAACATCGTGAGGAAACCAGTTAGTATTCTTATAAGCGGCGATGGGCTTGCAACCTGTCACGTATGGAATGCTAACTACTACAAAATGTGGGCATGTGCCAAATATAATGTTTGGACGTGCCTATGACTACCCCCACTAGAGATCTTCAAAGGATCTAAGCCTCTGGAGATCTGAGAGGATGTCTACCGTACTTGGGGATTACAGTCGTTATCCTATTTATTTATTTTATTTTATTTTTATAAGATACATGGTAAAAATCATTGAAAAACATTGAATTTCGTACTCAAAATATACTTAACATAAAGAATGACGTCAAAAATGTTTTTCTGTAGGAAAAATATTATCTCTTCAATAACCTTTATCGGTTTTGGTGGATATACAAAACATTACTTTTTTATACCTATAAAACCTTTTAGCCTAACTTATACCTACCTACCTATATTGGTGCAAGTCTTATCCTTATCATAAATGGTATACAATGTAGCGCTCCAATATGGTGAGTACGAACAGTCCGCCCCGGCTTTGCACTGTGTAATTTTCATGTGCACCGGTGTACATGAAAATTATAAGCTTAGGTTACATTATTGCAATATTCATGGGGATATCTATTGTTTTTAGGGTTCCGTACCCAAAGAGTAAATACGGGACCCTATTACTAAGACTTTGCTGTCCGTCTGTCTGTCACAGGGGTGTATCTCATGAACCGTGATAGCTAGACAGTTGAAATTTTCACAGTTTATGTATTTCTGTTGCTGCTATAACAACAAATACTTAAAACAGTATAAGATTAATTATTTAAGTGGGGCTCCCATACAACAAACGTGTTTTTTTGCCGTTTTTCATAGATAATACGGAACCCTTACGGTACGGAACCCTTAGTGCGCGAGTTCGACTCGCACTTGATTTAAATTGCACATGTTACTTGCAGGGGGGTTAGCATGAACCACTATCGTATCTACAACGTATCGTCCAAATGCCAAATCTGACACTTTTACTACCAAAAAGTGCCAGTTTTAACATTTAGACGATAGGTCGTCGATACGATAGTGGTTCGTGCTCAGCCCACTGATAATAAAGCTGAATGAGTGAGTTCAAATGTTATTCTAAAGTTGTTCATTAGTTTTTTAGTTAGTTAATATACCAACAAAATTACAAATTTTACCACTTTATAATAGAAGTTTAGATTACGGCTGTCAAATGTCGATCGCCGATTTAAGGAAACCAGAGCTTAGCAAACCTTCATTATGCATCCCGCTAACATTAAATGGATTAACCTTTCGTTCGCTTACCGTGCATAGCAACGGTGTGTGGGTATTTACGAAGGGGAATAAAAATCCTCCAAAAATCCGGCTTGAAATTTCCGTGGAATAGGCTTAATTATTATCTTTATCTCAACCCTATGGAGGTAATGAATGATCAACATTAAGCTTAATTAAAATAGCTATTATACTTTCGAGTTTTGTTGTTTTCAGGAAACTCTTTTGTCTAATAATAATTATAACTTGGCTTTGTTGCCGAAATTATTTTATACCTTCTGCGTTGTTTGATTTTGTCTTGTTTGCAACGCCAAACTTCCTTGAGCCCTGAAGATATCAAGTTTGATCACGCACAATACAAACAAATCATGCAAATATCGCACGATAAAACGAAGAACGTGACTGCTAAGTCTGCGCAAACTTCTTGTATTGACTTTGAAAACCAAACAAGTTTTTGTAAAAGGGTATTCATTCGTACACGTCCTTCACCATACTATTACTAAAGACAACTCATTATTATATCTATGACCTTATATCCCAAGGCTGCGCCAACTTAAGTGCCTCGGAGAAGATGCATTTTACAATTAAAATAAAAAAACCGGCCAAGTGCGAGTCGGACTCGCGCACGAAGGGTTCCGTACCATTATCTATAAAAACGGCAAAAAAAATCGTGTTTGTTGTATGGGAGCCCCCCTTAAATAATTATTTTATTCTATTTTTTAGTATTTGTTGTTAGAGCAACAGATATACATAATCTGTGAAAATCACGGCTATCACGGTTCATGAGATACAGCCCTGTGACAGACAGACGGACGGACGGACAGACAGACAGACGGATAGCGAAGTCTTAGTAATAGGGTTCCGTTTTTACCCTTTGGGTACGGAACCCTAAAAAATAAACATCCAACAGTCAACAGTCCTGACATACTAGGACACTCTTTATTGTGGGTATCAGAAACTATGAGTACCGATCATGGCACCCCAACTCACAAAACAACTCGTACAAACATGTAATATGGTGCCTTCTAAGTAAACTTACTTATGAAGCTAGTAAAACGTATGACTTTTACTTTAGCAAGTAGCTACTTACATGAAATTTTAATAAGAAAGTTTTGTGATATAAGTTAAAAGCTAGAAGCTGGGTCTAATGTTGAAATCGTTAGTTTAAATTATGATCTTTTAAAGTTTCAGCGTATAAGGGTAGAACGGACATCCATATAATTAACCCAAAGTAATCTCAATCTAATCAAGTTGGTGGAGGTTGCTTTAATCCTAAGTTAAACTTGGGGCTTCGTTTGAATACAACACAAACTTACCCGCACAATAGTAAGTGCTAAAGAAATCTACAAATTTAACCGGCGTTTAACGTAACCATAGTTTTGTCATTTAATTTAAAAATAAATACTAATTAGTCTTTATATATACGCCCACTACTTTCCACGAAACGTTACAAATGGTAAGAAAACCACCCAATTATTTTTGGCAGTTGATATCATACCATAACCGTCCGTTAAAATGCTGACAAATGTTGGCCCAAGGAGCCTATAAGCCTAAATAATCTAAGCTATGAATTGATGAAATTTGATTTAGATTAACTTTAATCTTAAAATATTGTGGAAAATCTATAATCTTATCTTGGGTTGATTCTGTTTTTAAAACTAACTAGCTCTTAAAAATTGGCATAAGGCCCAGCTTTTCCGCGCGATGAATCCAAACCTTCTGCCAACTGGCGCAACCGGTAGTGTAGTTTAAAGTTTTCATTTAGTCAAACAGACTCGCAAGGAAGAATTGTATAAGTGTAGCATACTCGTAAAAATGGCCTACCTAAAACGACAAGGCTTTCTTTAACTACAAAAACTGTAGTTTACCATTGAGCTTAATGTACTACGTACTAGAGGAGCTATCCAAGCCAAATAAATTGCTCAATTTTCAATTATTAAAGCCAAAGTCCGCTTGCAGCGTATAATAAATATTTATATGGCTAAACGAAACATTGAAACGTAAAGCGCTGACCGCTGAATGGCTTAAGTTACTTTCAATCAAAAAGGTCGTAAGCGCCACGATAAACACGTTCGCGCGTCACAGGCGTTAGACTCTGAGTCCACTGTGGTCCAGGGACCGCAAGGCGCACCGCAAATTATTACTTTGTGGTGTCATCTCTAGTACGTAGTACATTAAGCTCAATGTAGTTTACTGCCAGTACTACAGTCAGTACTCACCAATGACTTAGGACATGACTGGCCTCACAGCTCAGTTGGTAATAACTCTGCCTTCTGCGCTGTAGGTTGTGGGTTCGATCCCCACCCAGGATAAACATTTGTGTGATAAACATAGATGTCTATTCTGTGTCTGGGTGTTTTATTTATTTATTTATACATAATTAGCACGGTACAAGACCAATTACACTAACTATTTACACATTATATCACATCCAATCATCACTACATAGTATAAAGCAAAGTCGCTTTCCGCTTCCCGCGTCTGTATGTCTGTATGTATGTTTGCTTATATCTTTAAAACTACACAACGGATTTTGATGCGGTTTTTTTTAATAGATAGAGTGATTCAGGAGGAAGGTTTATATGTATTAAACCCGTGCGAAGCCGGGGCGGGTCGCTAGTTTAATACTAAATTAAAAATAACATTACTCGTTTTAGATACCTACATAAATAATTATACATTTTTAATATGTATATAAGTATGTATTTATAATAAAAAAAAGTACATAAGTATTCTATCAGTTATCTGGTTCCCATAGTAAAAGCTTTGCAAAGCTTTAAAAGTAAGCATCCACCAATATTTATTTATTTATTTATGACTTAGGAGAAAGAAATTTGAGACACCATTTTCAGACACCATAAGATAATGGTAATGCTACGGGCCATAGCGCAGTTATTATTGCATAGGCAATAATGGTTTCGGTGTACATTTTAGTCTAAAGGTTCTTAATTAGTCTAAAGATTATTAATTTAGTCTAAAGGCTTCTTAATTAATACTTATATTTCGTATTTACATATCAATTTGGTAAAAGCCTATTAAGACTATGAGATCCAAAAAGCAAGTCCCTCAAACTTGATGTCGGGTAATTGTTGTTTTCTAATCGAAACTATTCCAATTCCTGTCGTGGTGCGCCGTCCCTACTCGTAGTGAGTATTTCAGTTCGGTTCAGTTCCTAGTTTCAAGGGAATGCTTGACAAATGAGCGCGGCTACAAATAGACGCGGAAGCTTTTTCTTGCTGCCCATAACTAGTACTCGTATATTTCACATTTATGGGCTGTTCGAATTCAATTGAGATTTGGTTTAGATAAAAGCGAATTCAATGTAACGTAGGCGTCTGAACTGAGGGATCCAGATATCCATCCATTAATTCATAACAGACGTTTGGACAACAATTCGTTTTTAATTTTTAGTTATACAAGAATAGAGTTGAACCCTCCGTCTAGATGTACATACTTTTTGATATTCTGGTGGTCCGTTCTAAGCTTGGAAAAACGGATAACTTATTGTCTCTCCGGTGTACGAGTATGTCGATCTGTCGTCAATGCTCAGATCCAAACCAATTTAATAAAAGCTTAGAGCCTAACTAAAAGAACCAAAAAAATATTGTTTTATATGGTAAACTTAGCTTTACAATAAAAACTAGGGCGAAAATGACATGTAGATGACCAGATGGATTATTCTTTAGTTTAATCATTTTAATGTAGGTACTTAGATTATTCGATGCGCAAAATATATGTTTTCATGACATCCCAATTTATCTCAAAGAATATCTACTCCACCAAACAAACAATAATGGGTTTTAACAGTAACTTGTAACTTGTAACTTCAACGACAACGAAGTAGGTTTATTATTTAAATAGTAATACGTTTCAACTCCTTTGAAAACACTCGTATTGTGTAAATACTAATCCCAAAGTAATCTATCTCGAATTCCTTGAGGCGTTCTAGAATAGAAATCACACATAATTAATCTAACTTCAGACAACGTACTGAGCGACGACGAACAAAGAAAAATCAATTGACTAGCCTAGCCCGTTTCCCTAACAGTTTCTTAGTAAGTGTGTCTATTCACATTGGAACACAGGATTCACAGGCAATTATCATTGAATTTGAGGCCAAGCTGATTGATTCTTTTCTTGTCACATGCTTAGTCATGAACCCACACTAGGATTCCCTGTGCCGTGGGTATAAGAAAGAAACTACAAGTACCTACAAAGGTATTACAACAAATTCTTAAATTTTAAATTATATCACCCTTACTCAGAAAAAATACATGCGAGCCAAGCGTGTTAAACCGCGGGCAGAAGCTAGTTGTTCATAAATATAAAAGGAAAATGGTGTATCAATACAACTATTTACAACGGATTTTAGACGGCCCTGGTTTCTTGTGTATTTTGTACATATTACATACAAATTACCTACTAAATTTGGTATGGCATAAAACCAGTTTGTTAATAAAGGTAGGTAACCTATGTTTCGACTTGGGATTTGCCGTTGTAAGGTTTTTTTACGGAGTCCTTTTCTTTACTTACAAAAATATTTAGTTACAAGCAATATCGTTCCATGTTTAGTATTTCTTAACTTAGCTACGTAATATATATTTTATACAATATATTACCTATGAGATCGGTAATCTCGAACATTTCGGTTTATGTATTTATGAATTCTGAGCTACACAAACACTAAACTTCAGCTCACGGATTCCTAGAAAGCTCAATCGAATGGAAGAAACAGTCTCGTCGAACGGCGGTCCCTCGCTAGAGCACTTAGGAGATTTACCAAGAGAAACGTAGATTTGAAATTTGTTTTGCGCTAGAGACCACTCAAAACCGCTTGGTTGCATAGTGTAGCGTATACGAGTATAGTAGAGTTAAGAGTAAGTTTGTTGAGCAATCTGTTCAACTTTAGAATATCTACAGAACCTCACCTTAGGAACTCGCTTAGGAATTTAGGCTTAGGAATTCGCTCCCAAAGCGAGGTTCTATAGGTAGTTTTGTAAGCTACGAGCTTCCGTTTTCGGATTTGCTAGCGTAAATAGTACTTATCCGGACAAAAAGTAACCTTATAAGCTATTTTTTTCCGTTTTATATTTTTAACTTTTTGTGCGATGCGGTTTAATATGCACTTGACCGGTTTTGTTTATATATGTATTTCTAATCACTAAAGTTACAGCGTGATTGAAATAATAGCCAAATCCTCTTCGCAACATGTTTGTCAACATTGTTGTGCTGACCCCACATTAAGTGGGAAAAGATTCAGAAAATGATGATGATGATCTAAAATACTTGTATAAACATCCAAACATCCACTAACCATTTACAATAAGCATCAGTACAGGTTCTTCACGAGTGTGCCTACTGAATAAAGTGAAGTGAGCGATACCGTAAACTTCTTTTCAAAGACTCTCCACTGCATTTAAGCTCTCGTGCAACGAATGATTTACAACGAATTTAAAAGATGGAAGACTTTGCCTTCGTCTAAAAATGTTTCCTAAAAATGTTTAGCGGCAAATTTTATTTAAATTTGACGTATTTGTACGACTTGACAACTTCCTAAATGTACTCGTATTTAGCGTGCTAAACACATTTAAGAATTGTTGTGCAAGTCGCCCTTAATGTTTTATGAGAAGTCGTCAAAAAAATTACTAACTAAAATTACAACTTAAAAATGCTTAAAGTAAGCAAACAAGGGCAGACATTATTAGTTAAAAAGTTAGGGGCGGAGAGACATCAGACCAAGCGAATCTGTCATTAATATTTGATATGGTCATCTATATTAAAGTACGCTTTTTTTATAAGATTATTCTTTATGCAGACTTCAATTCTTCTAACGGGAATTTATGTAGCCTTTTCCGGAAGATTATTACCTATAGAAATGATAAAAGACCAATTAAACTTTTTCAAATTTTAATTTGGGAATGCAAAATTTGTTCTTATTTCTTGTGTTAATTACTGTAAATATCTTTTCATAAACGCCACCCAGGTCGTCGTCGCCATGATGATGACGATGATGATGATGATGATTAATAGATAGAACATAATATTTTGCAATAATTGTACCAATGGGTGTTAATATGTATAATAGGTATGTATTTACAAATAAAAAAAAGTATTTAAGTATTCTATCAGTTCTCTGGTTCCCATAGTACAAGCTTAGCTTAGTTTGGGACTAGATAGCGTTGTGTATAAAGTCCGCCAATATTTGTATTTATTTATATTTATTTAATGCAAATCTTTCCTTCCCAGACACATTAGCCCTTACTCGGAATAGAACCATTCCGCAAATGGAGTTCTGTTTGAACTTTTAATAATATACCTTTATATTTTGGCGCGCAAAGACAATAGACGTAAGCCTTTAATAAGACGCTTAACAAAGGCTTTGCATAATCATATAAAGTAGGTAACGCCATAATACTCGTATATAACGGATTCGTGTCGCAAATTGGCAAGTACATTATAAACTAACAGGTACATACTTAGACATACACACACCACAGTTTGCATACATACGTAACCTACATAAACCGTCTAATCGTACGTCACGATCTCAACATTCCTTAAAGGAATGGAGACCTCATTTCATTTTTTACCCGACGAAAAAACAAGGTTCTTAATTCGACATTATATTATTACTAGCTGCTCACCCCGGATGCGCACGCGTGATACCTGGATAAAAAGAGGCCTATGTGTTATAATAAGTATGCAAAGTTTCAAATTAATCCGACGTTTTGAAGTAGGTCAAAGATTCCGTTACATACATACAACCCAAGGTTATAAAAGCGTGTTAAAAAATAACAACGAGAGAAACATAAACTAGAACAAACTGTACAATAAAACGGAAATAGATCGCTTTTTAGCGATAACACCGCCCGTCTTATCGCTCAAAAGCGATCTATTCCAGACAAACTTGGGAAGAAAAATATGGAGAAATATAAAATATGGAGTGAATGGAATGACCTAATGCAGTATGATGACCAAGATAAAACGAAAGCACACAGCTGTATCTGGAGTAATGAATAGAGCTCATAATAACTCGTATTCATTACTTAAAAACCTTTACTATATTCATGAGTTCATGAGTAACGAAGATTTTATAGACAATATTTTATCATTTTCACAGAAACCTTGAAGGTTCCTAACTTATTAGAATATATAGGCTGATATTTCCTCTCATTATAACAACACAAGTGTTGTTTACGCAAAATTCTGGTTTACTACGCCAGCATTATTTTCGGAAATATCTAAAGGCTCGTAAAAAACCATCGTAAGAAGTATCACGTAGAATTTTATTTACAGAAATAATGTAATCTATACTAATATTATAAATGCGAAGGTAACTTTGTCTGTCTGTCTGTGAAGTTATCACGGCCTAACCGCGATGTGATGAAATTTCATATAGAGAAAGTTTGAAGTCTTAAGACGGACATAGGTTACTTCTTTCCTCACTTTATAGGGTTCCGTACCAAAAGGGTAGAAACGGGAACCTATTACTAAGACTTCGATGTCCGTCTGTCTGTCTGTCTGTCTGTTCGTCCGTCTGTCTGTCACAGGGCTGTATCTCATGAACCGTGATAGCTAGACAGTTTAAATTTTCACAGATTATGTATTTCTGTTGCTGCAATAACAACAAATACTAAAAACAGAATAAAATAAATATTTAAATATCCCATACAACAAACGTGATTTTTTTTGCCGTTTTATTAGATAATGGTACGGAACCCTTCGTGCGCGAGACCGACTCGCACTTGGCCGGCTTTTTTTTTGTTTTTCCTGTTTTTCAATGTTTTACGATAAAGTTATCAAAATCGATTACCTGAATCTACGCAGACGAATTCGCGGCTAAAATCTAGTACATAATAAACAAGTAAAACACAATATTTAAAAACCAGCCAAGTGCGAGTCGGACTCGCGCACGAAGGGTTCCGTACCATTATCTATGAAAAAACATTTAAAAAAAAAAACACGTTTGTTGTATGGGGAGCCCCACTTAAATATTTATTTTAGTCTGTTTTTAGTATTTGTTGTTAGAGCAGCAACAGAAATACATAATCTGTGAAAATTTCAACTGTCTAGCTATCACGGTTCATGAGATACAGCCCTGTGACAGACAGACGGACAGACGGACAGCGAAGTCTTAGTAATAGGGTCCCGTTTTTACCCTTTGGGTACGGAACCCTAAAAAACGAAACAGTTAAGCTATCTAAGGACCGTTACAAACGAATTTACTTGTTTACGTCGTTACGAAGTTGTTTTATTTTAACTTTTTATTCAAACGTGTTCCTTTATTTCCCCCTTGGGTTATGGCGCTAAACTAGACACACACATACTCGTATATCCGCTGACATTTCCTTAGCGTGTGTCCACACTGCAAACCTAGCGCGGTGGCCGCGACTTTCGCGATGTATCAATCATGTGTAGGTCTAGGTATGTATAATAAGTAGGTATATAAGTTTTCTAAGTTATCTGGTATTTATAGCACAAGCTTTGCTTAGTTTAGAGCTAGATGGCGTAGAGTAGCGTGTGTGTAGAGTCCGCATAACAAAATTAAATGCGCCATCACTGCACTATGGCGCGTTTCATAATTATGTTTGATACTTCGCGCCCGTCGTCGCCACCGCGCTAAGCTCGGCAGTGTGGACGAACTCTCTCGTATTTTTTTATGTATCTTACCACCTGCTTTGCTTACTTTACTCGGATAAAATTTTGCTTTTATTCTATTTCAGGTCACAAAAAATTACGTAACAATAATCGCTGACCGAGACCAAGAGCCTCTTCGCTCGCTCAACGAGTTTGGTGTTTTCTACGAGATCAAATTAGACATGAGTAGGACTAAAGTCACCGACATAGTATACATATACATTTATATTTAATATGATATCATGTAGGAATAGGCCATATATATATTTATAAAATAATAATCACTACATAGTATAAAGCAAAGTCGCTTTCCGCTTCCCGCGTATGTATGTATGTATGTTTGCTTATATCTTTAAAACTACACAACGGATTTTGATGCGGTTTTTTTTTAAAAATAGAGTGATTCAAGAGGAAGGTTTATATGTATAATACATGCATAATATAGTAGAGAAACACTGATAATTTTAGAGGTTTCTTATGTGATGTCGTAAATAAACACATTTTTTTGCGCTTACATCATTGCAAATGCTGGCTGAACCCCACGAGATATATCAAAATAATGTACTACAGTATTGTACACCTTAAAAACGTCTACAAAAAAGTCCACGATGGTATTAGAAATGTCTTACGCACAGCGAAGCGGGCACGGGTCAGCTAGTAATATATATAATACTAGCGACCCGCCCCGACTTCGCACGGGTTTAATACATATAAACCTTCCTCCTGAATCACTCTATCTATTAAAAAAAACCGCATCAAAATCCGTTGTGTAGTTTTAAAGATATAAGCAAACATACATACAGACATACAGACGCGGGAAGCGGAAAGCGACTTTGCTTTATACTATGTAGTGATAAGATCACGACTGTAATCCCCTAGTACGGTAGACATCCTCTCAGATCTCCAGACGCATAGATCCTTTGAAAATGTCTAGTGGGGGTAGTCAAAGGCACGTCCAAACATTATATTTGGCACATGCCCACATTTTGCAGTAGTTAGCATTCCATACGTGACAGGTTGCAAGCCCATCGCCGCTTATAAGAACACTAACTGGTTTCCTCACGATGTTTTCCTTCACCGTTGTAAGCACGTGTTTTTAATGCGCATATAAATTTTTCGAACAGAAAAATCCATTGATGCACGCCGGGATTCGAACCTTCTGGTATTAGTAAAACGCGAGCTAAGAAAGTTATTGCCATATACGAATAACGAGAAATACTCAGTCCTTCAAATGCTTGAAAAAATGAGCATCAAAACATATTTAAGTTAATTTTCTTTGTTTATAAAATATTTTGTGGCTAGATTTTATTAACGCCGTTTTGCCGAACAAAATTAGTTATTTAATTAGTAAAAAAATATATTTAGTAAAAAAATATGTCAGAAATTAGGAAAACGCGAGTTAGGCATGTTATGGCCAAACCCTTAGTTCAGATGCTTGAAAAAATAATATTAGAACAGGTATTTAGTTCATTTTTTTCTTTCAGATATATTTTGTGGCTTGATTTTATTAAACTTTCTAACAAAACAAGTTACTTGTAACTTTGGCGTGTTAAAAACTAGGTTGGTACTCCTTACTGTTTTCACCAAATATTTGCTCTCGGTTCTGCGGTTCCGTTGAGTTGGAATAACCGCTCGTATTATGAAACTTATTAAAATTTCGTGCCCTCATATTTTACGCTCTTGTTCCATGTCCCTTTCAAATATTTACTCAAGCATCAATATACGCGATATACTCGTATATTTACAATGAAAACCAGAAAGATGTACAATACGCGAGTTATAATACTAGCTTTATCGTATTGAAGACGAGTACACACGGTGTGCGATATGTCATCTAAGACTAATTAAAACTAGATTTGCCATTTGATTTTTACTTACTACCCAAATTCAACTCTGTCGGAGTCTTTGTTATTTGGGGTCCGTATCTTTTAGTCTAAATATCAATATGTCTAGGTAGCCAGTAAGCCTATGATTATTTTGATGTCAATTTTGACCGGATTATATTTTGAGTCGTACCTACGAGCGTTATCTATCGCCTACGGAGTGTAATGACGATATAATTAAGTTTTGCAAAATGGTGTACCAGCGCTTAAAGTTTTTTTTTCTTAAAAACCTTTTTTTTCAGGACTGCAAACAGGTAATTAAAGTATTTACTAAAAAAAACTGGTGCTGAGAGAATAGAAAACATAATATAACACATATTTTCTCGTTTATTTTACCGAGAATTCAGACTACGTTTTCTTAATTTTTCCCAAGGTTAGGTTACGATATTTACTTTAGGTATTTACTCGTATATATTTTTTCCAAAGTAGCTTCGGTTACGATCTTTACTTTAGGAATTTATTATCCACCATTAGTCGAGACTGAACTTCCTCAAAAGGCACCAAAATTTTTCCAAATAGGTCCATTTTAAAATTAACTTTAGCCATTGGTCATAATTTCTAACTAGAATCCTCTAAGGGACCATTAAGGGGCTCCCAGTCGCGGATTGCTCTTTTTCGAAACGAAAAAAGAAATACTTCTGAACAAGCCACATCTCCTATTTTTATAAGTATATTACTTCAGGTTCCTGCCTAGATTTCTATTAAGCTGAAAACATAATAGCATAACTTTTCACGATAAAGATATTATTTCAAAATGATACGTTTTAGAATTTATGATCGAAATATTTTATATACCTACTATTAAAATCAACTTGTGATTTATTGTTAAAGATAGGTAATATGTAGATCTAGATTTATATTAGAATAGATTTTTGATAAGTAATTATACATAATTTATATCATTAATTTATTCGAAAAGCTAAGGCGGACCACGCGCCGACGTGTGTTTGTCATCATTGCAGCGGTCGGTAGGATTATTTATCGAAGTGATTAAAGATGGGTACATCTTTATTCACATATACTATACATTATAAAATAGGAGATGTGGCTTGTTCAGAAGTATTTCTTTTTTCGTTTCGAACAAAAACAATCGTCGACTGGGAGCGCCTTAAGGGTTTCTCACACAGCAGCTATAATTTAAAGATGTACATTATAGCACAATACATCTCATTACATTTTTCCATAGAAATTGACAGGAGATATTTTTACATCTTCGTATCTTAAGATACAGAGCGGTATAATAAAATATTGTTCGATAAATCTTAATATATCTCAATACAATTTCTGTTCGAAAAGAGAGTCAAAAAGTTCAAAAAGATACATTACATTACCTGTTGTGTGTGTGATACATTAAGATATTTTAAAGCTATATACCTACATTCCGAGGTGTAATGTATATATACATTATAGCTGTGTGTGAAGCCCTTTAGAACATGCCAGAAGCTGCTGAACTAGCCTTTCAGAATTAACACAAATTAGAGAACCAAATGACTAGTACCGGTCGGCAACTTCCACGCATTTTCCAAGTGTTGAAAAACATCTACCACAGCCACTAAAACAGTAGAACATAATGTCACCATTTCGCGTGACATTTCTCACTTCGCTTACAAAGCATGTGGTTTCCCAGCGATGTATGTTACACTGCTTGATATCGTTGTTTCATGGCCCGCTTTTCATTTTACGGTGTGGTGGTATCAGCGAGACGAGAAAGAACTACGGTAAGTCAGTGTGGCGGCAACGCTTGTAGGGTGAGCACGTGATCGAATACACTGTCTCGATGCAATGTTTTCGCGCCGATTTCGTGTGCGTATATTCGAATGACCATTTAATGTGTTTCAGTTGATATTGTGCTGTATGTGTTGGATATTAGAAGAGAAAATAGTGTACACTCTGTGCAAAAGTTTTTTGGATAACTATTGAGAATTGCATCAACTACAAGTGCAATTGAATTCCTTGCTGGTGAAGGTAAGTGATTTTAATTACCTACCAAGATAGTTAAATAATTTGTAAGATAAGACGCGACAATGAACAAACCTTTTCACATCTACATGTCTTTGAGAACATCTACTAAATAGTGACTTCTTCAGAAATGAATAAAATCCAATGTGGTCCGTCAGTTGAGACGCATA
This sequence comes from Hydriomena furcata, assembly GCA_912999785.1. NCBI lineage: Eukaryota > Metazoa > Arthropoda > Insecta > Lepidoptera > Geometridae > Hydriomena > Hydriomena furcata. The sequence continues at coordinate 10,776,219 of OU538828.1, read as the reverse complement.
TTTAGACACACATTACTCATTAAAAATAACTTATTAAAATGTATTATTATTTCGTTTAAAACAAAACATTCCTTGACTCCCTGACCTATTAGATAGATTAACTAACAGTTCTTATGAATAAGTATTATCTTATCAAGTAGGCATTTATACAATTTATTTAAATAATTAAGAATCTGGTCAGAACTCACTTACATACCTACTTTATAATAATTGTAACTTAAACTGTTCATGTTAATATTTTAAATAAGTCTTATAATTCATTTATTAGATAACTAGCTGTCCCGACAGACGTTGTCCTGTCAAAAATCAATAATCCCACAAAAAAAAGCACTTTCTGTTTTTGCCGAACTATGGCACCATTATCACTAAGTAGTATAAAAAATACACTACACACGACCTTTTCTCCTACCTACACAAAAAAATATGAAAATCGGTCAAGCCGTTTCGGAGGATTTTGCTTACAAACACTGTGACACAAGAATTTTATATACATTTTATATTTTGTATAAGAAGATATGTTTCGTGTTTTTCTTGCGGAAACAACAAGACACGATGTTTTAAAGTAAGTATTACGTATGTGCGACTCACTACTCGTAGGCGGCCTTGTCATCTCGATACTGTAGAGATGTAAACGTACACATACAAAATATAGAAATACTATTTTGCACACTCTTGCAATGTCTTTAGATAAGTTTGTAAACGTTTAACTGATTTAAAAACATATTAATTTATGTAAAAACGTTAACAAGTATAGAAAGTAATACAGGCATACCTAATATATTACAGGACAAGCCTCACAGCTCAGTTGGTAGTAACTCTGCCTTCCGCGCTTTAGGTTGTGGGTTCGATCCCCACCCAGTACAAACTTTGCCTAGTTTGGAGCTAGATGGCGTTGTGTGTAAAAGTCCGCCAATATTTATTAGTTATTACAGAATATTTTCAAATTACACAAGAAACAGTTGAGCTATCTAAATACCGTTGCAAACAGTCTATAAGTGGACCAACCGATCCAGATCACTTGGTTGAGTGATCTGGATCGGTTGGTATCGTTACGAAGATGTTGGCGGCAGTGCCACGCTGGACGGCAATGCTGATCAAAAATATAGAAATGGGGTCACGACTGCTATTTTCAAGCATGGTAAACATCCACTAAGTGATCAGATCCTTAAAATTATAGCGGCAACAGAAATACATCATCTGTAAAAATCAACTGTCTAGCTATCATGAGAAACCTGGTGACAGATAGACGGACAGACAGACAGACAGATGGACAGCGGATGGCTCGAAAAATTGAGTTAATACATAGTAAGTTAGTTAGTCATGCTCAATATTTTCTTTACGAGACAGATTGCAAGTCCATTGCCACAAGATACTGGTTTCTTCGCGATGTATTCCTGTACCTCGGATCACGTGTTAAAGTCATCAGTCACACACGGTACCGCTCTCGCTCAGCTAGCTACTTGTCAATGAAAAGTGGGCTTTGGAACTCACGACCTTCGGATCGAAATACAAGGCGCCTCTCACTAGGCCAACATTGGCAAAAAAGCAGTTCGTAAAAAAACAGAATAAAACATCATAAATGAATCATCGATACTGTATAAAACAAGTGATCATTAAGATGACGCATGACTATTTCTTCTTAAAAAGTACAATATATCAAGGGTCATATCGTATCTTTATCAAAGGGAACTTGACACAAACAAACAATTAATTATGAACCAACTTAGGTAGGTACTTGGTATCGGTAGGCACCAACAGGGAATCGGATTGTGGACCCATTTGGCTATACGCCAGTCTTTTCTGTATTATATCTACCTATTGATATTAATAATCAAATCAAATCAAATAAATTACGATGTCTCTTAAAGAGTAGGTAGGTTCAACCCCACTCTTTGATAGTACTCGAATGGAATAAAATATTGGCAGTATTTATTTAATCCAACATCTGCAATGTTTGCAAATAAATTCTAGGCCAATGTAATCGATTATTTTAATCGGTCATGTGTCACACCACTAAGCACCTATTCAAACACAGTTTACTACGTATCATCTATTATGCAAAGTGAATTGCAAGAGCACTATAAATGGTGTTCCGATGTACGTTCCGATACCTTGAAGTCTAGTCACAGATTATAAAACTATTTCTACTATAGACATGATAGTAGAAATAGTACACAATACACATATATATAATGAGTTGGTCACTGGAAATGTCGGTTTGGAATCTGTGGCCTTGGAGGGACTTAAGGCGCTCCCAGTCGACGATTGTTTTTGTTCGAAACGAAAAAATAAATACTTGTGAACAAGCCACATCTCCTATTTTATAATGTATAGTATATGTGAATAAAGATGTACCCATCTTTAATCACTTCGATAAATAATCCTACCGACCGCTGCAATGACGACAAACACACGTCGGCGCGTGGTCCGCCTTAGCTTTTCGAATAAATTAATGATATAAATTATGTATAATTACTTATCAAAAATCTATTCTAATAGAAATCTAGATCTACATATTACCAATCTTTAACAATAAATCACAAGTTGATTTTAATAGTAGGTATATAAAATATTTCGATCATAAATTCTAAAACGTATCATTTTGAAATAATATCTTTATCGTGAAAAGTATATGCTATTATGTTTTCAGCTTAATAGAAATCTAGGTAGGAACCTGAAGTAATATACTTATAAAAATAGGAGATGTGGTTTGTTCAGAAGTATTTATTTTTTCGTTTCGAACAAAAACAATCGTCGACAGGGAGCGCCTTAAGAATAAGCATGAGCAACGTGCTAATAAGTTTTGTATGAGATGTGAATAGTTGCGGAAATTGAGTTTGGGTACCTACAATAGGTGTATCTAGAGGTTAATAACGCGTATATACACCGCAAAAATCAAATAACGCGTCAAATTGGTATGTGATATAATTACGGAGCTTATCAAAACCGCAAATTGACATAACTGGGAGCTCAAGGATCATTTTGAATGTAAAATGATATATTATTATTCGGCTTTTAAGTGGTGTGTTTTATGCTTTCGCTCACTCTGAAATCAGACCGATATTTTCACGCTAATCTCTGACAAATTTAATTGTAATTTCAGTAGATATTTAGATTTCTCCGTAGTTGCTGGTCCGATTTTAATGTTTGTTATATATTGTGTAGGAAATGACTCCAAATTGCCCCCATATAAATTTCATCTTCATAGTTTAACCATCAAAACATAGATATTAACATTAGGTACCTAAACATTTAAAAATTTTGAAATTTTATAATTTTTGGAGTTTACTCCTTATGAATCGGTTTTTGATATAAGGCGCCCGGTATGAGAAAAATGTGAGTAGTAAAATCTACTGAACGAATGACCTCGTTACGTTTTAGGTGCGCAACTTTCTAATTTGGTGTGAGCAGTGCAGCTAGATCGTGGGTAGTGTGTACCCTTACTTTGCCTATACTTTATAATGCTTTCTCTCACTCTTACTGATGGCAAAACATCTTATAGTGGGGGTACGCTCTACGCACGATCTGGTAAACTCCAGTCGTGCGTCGGAGCACACAATTTTTTTGTGGGATTTTAATATTTGAAGCCGATTATATGATGACGATAAATACTAACCAAATTCCTGAATCTTTGTGTTAAAAAGTAAATAATTTTCTTTCCAAGTTTTTCGGTGCATTTTCGCCTCGACCGAGTTCATAATGCTACAAGTTTTGACATTTCTCTCTACAAGCTTCGGCTAATCCCACAGTGCAGAAATCTCGTTAGACCGATATTTGTTTAATTGTCGTTTTAAGTTTTACGGCTTGAAGACAGCGCAGTTTCGTGTTGCTTGGGTTACCTAAGAAACAGTTACCGTAGCTCGGACTCCAACCATCTTTACGGTTATATTACCGTGGCCATCATAGAACGTCTTTTTAGGATTTCGTAGTCTACAAGAAACCCTTATAGTTTTGCCATGTCCGTTCGTCCGTCCGTCCGTCCATTCGCAGCTTAGCTCAGAGACCTTTAGTGCTTGAACGCTGTAATTTTGCATGAATGTACATAGTATTATAAACATTAGTAACGCCGACCAGTTTATAGAAGGTTTTTAAGGTACCTCCCTTACATATTAAGTGGGATTAAAACTATCGTGGTTGTTAATCATTTTAAATAGAAATACGGCTAATTACCACGTTTTTCCTTGTCCTTCGCCGATCTGCCGTTGATCGCGGTCGCGGGCGATGCTCATGATGAAGAGCATCTGAATTGTCTCGAAACGTCAGCAATACAAGGAAAAACGTGGTAATTAGCCGTATTTCTATTTAAAATATTAAGTGGGGTTTTTTTTTCGCGCATACCCCATGATGTCGGGTTTCGTTCGTGGTTCGATCTCTACAAATAGTAGTTTATAATATCCAAGAAACAATAAATCATAATGTGGTGAGAATATGTGACTGTTGGGTGTTATTTATATATATCACCGTCATTTGGCGGTCGCCGCCGCTACGGTAGGAAGCTATAGCTATACTAAACCTATTAAAAAGTTTTGCTTTCGTACATCCGAAACTTGCGGAAAGTTGGTCGGTAAAGGGAACTGACTTTTTGTTCGATTCAAAGTCTAATCTTATTTTCGCTAAAATGATTTTTTGAAAGTGTACCTCAACTTGATATTAGACGTATCTTTAGGTACCTACATAAGACATTCAAAAGTCATCTGTGATTTTACGGTACCACTTACTATGCTTTTATAGCGGGTTTAGGTCACATTGTGCTATAAAATTCATTAATTAACAGTACCTATACGCAAAATGTGGGCATGTGCCAAATATAATGTTTGAACGTGCCTCTGACTACCCCCACTAGACATCTTCAAAGGATGTAAGCGTCTGGAGATCTGAGAGGATGTCTTTCGTACTTGGGGATTACAATCGTGATCCTATTTATTTTTATTTAGTTTTTTATACGAGTAACTTCCACAATTTTCTCTCATCTAATATCACACATGCATACATTCCTCATTGTAAATTGATAACATCATGAGAATCCAAAAAGACTTTATTCTCAAAGCACCCAGGTTTCATTAATATTTGGGATCACTTCACCTAAGCATACAGCTAATTAATTATTAATATTATACAAACGCTAGTCGTAAAGGTATGAGTACCTGCGTTGATTAAGTTAATATTTCTACATATTATAATCCAGTCATTTGAAAGATGGAAGATAGAGATGGCCTAATATAAATAATTCAATAATTATAAACAACTAGCCGACCCGTGACAGACGCTGTCCTGTCAAATTTCAACAATCGAATAGAAAAGACTAAATGTTTTAGACTGTGATGTCAGATTCGTTGCACACCAGCGCCATCTATGCAGAAATCCTCCCTTTTGCGTTTTTTACCGTTTTGGGGATGTTTTTCATATTTTAAAGTAGTCTATTATTTATTCGGGCATTACATCTACAGCAAATTTCGACTTAATCCGTTTTGTCGTTAAGGCCTAATTGAGGAACAAACATACATACAAACTCACAAACTTTCGCATTTATAATATTATTAGGATTAATACAGCAAATAATTCAAAAGTGAAAATACAAAATGATAGAAAATGAAAACTTATTATGAAAGTTTCTCATTCGTTTACTTAGACTTTTCAGTTTAAACTTTTTAAACGGTATTAAAAACCCTCATTGAAACGAAACACTTTTTTCTCTTACAAACTTTGTAACGTTTTGTCACAAATAAAATTGTTTCTTACTTTTAAATTGAAGTAAGAATGAACTGGGGCTTTTAGAACTGAGGTAAGATGAGTCTCTTTTGCTATCACAATGACGAATAAGTCTCATTTCTTTGGAATGAAATTACTATTTTTACTGACAACCATTGGGGTGTGCCAAATGCCCCTTATAAAATAAAAGCAGGTAAGTGAGAATGTACTCGTAATCAGCAGTTTTGCGTGTAAGCGAGAAGTATAAAAGCGATCGACTATCGAACCATTGATCCCTTGCGTTTATGTGTAGACTTAGGATTCTTTCAGAATAAATTACTATTTGTGATTTCATCAAGAATTTTTAATCATACTACTTCCAATGCAGGCTCTTTAAGAACTTATTATAATTAGGTACTTAGGGTTATTATAACTTGGGTTATTGAGAATAAACACTAAAAAATAAAATGAGATAAATTAATCTAATAATTCATGTACAGAATATACTTATAATCAAAAAAATAAATGCTATACAATGAATCGCTGAAATTATTGTCATGTTCTGTTTATACCGTTCATACTTAAAAAAAACATCTAAATATATAAAACTCTTGCATTACTGACTGATTGATTGACTATCAACGCTCAGCCTTAGCGCTCGACATTTTAAAACACGAATATTAGAGCGCTGTCATTGGTCCGCTCCGTACAGCTTCGCACAGTTCCGCGTAGTTGTAAACTCACCCTTGACCGCTGGTTTTAGAAACTTGAATTTGGAGGCAATTCCTTTTGATGTGTAGGAGTGCACGGAACTCCCGAAATTCACTCCTAAGGGAGTGCAGTTTGTTTGATAATAATATGAACGAAGTCGGGGGATTTTCACTAGTAGTGTAATAACATTGATACGAGTGTGATTGCCTACATCTGGCGCACGTGCACTGTAAAAATAGCAGGCGCCTTGAAAAATGCCAATAGCCCCTCTCTTGAACGTAATCACGGATATACAGTCATAAATTATAATTATAAATAAGTACACTTGTCGTATAATTTTGTAGGTGCCGCGTTTGCCTAGTGGGAAGTACTCCTTCGAAGGTCGTGAGTAAGATATCGGTCGTGTTATAATATATAAAAAAATAAATCATAAAAAAATAATTGTTGTATTTTACGAAACAATTATTTTTCATGTCATTATTAATTTAAAAATGATTTTTAGCACACTCTTGACCACGCAGCTGTCATAAGCACGGCGAAGCGCCAGCCAGTTTTAACATTAATTCGAAAAAGTTATGACAGTAATTTTAAATTGCACTCGCTGAGATATTTCTTTATAGGTAAAAAAAGTAAAACAAATAAATAAATAGGTTCGCGATATTAATCTCTATATATACCTACCTACGGTAGACATCTTCTTAGATCTCCAAGCGCTTAGGTTCTTGATGATGTCTAATGGGAATAGTCATTGGCAAACACTACATTTGCACTTGCCTACATCATATTACTGTAGTAAGCAGTACTATAACATACGAGACTAGTTCCCCACGATGATTTCCTTCACCATTACAAGCACGTGTTAATGCGCATATATATTTTTCCAAAAGTCCGAACCCACAAGCTTCAGATTTAAAGTCGAGGTAGCTTTCACTCAACCAACGCGGCTTTTCTTCTTTTAGGATAAATCTCATCAGTAGATACCATGTATAATGGAATTTCCTATTACGAGTAGGTTATTATATTTTAAATAGAAATATGGCTAATTACCACGTTTTTGATGAGCTCATGATGAAGAGCATCTGAATTGTCTCGAAACGTCAGCAATACAAGAAAAAACGTGGTAATTAGCCGTCTTTCTATTTAAAATGATTAACAACCACGATAGGTTATTATATTTCCTACCTTCTCTCATAAATGCTCATGATCGAAGAAAATGATCAAACTTATCATAAAATAAATAAGGGTATTCATTCCTCTATTACCATACCACACCTGAGTAGCTAATTTTCTTCACACATGCTATTGATATAATACCTGTAGAGTGTGTAATAAGGGTTCATTGGTTCAATTTGCCAGCATCCATGGCGCTTTCATCTCGCATTTATTTTTATTTTATGAGATAACCTACCTTCTTCGCCCTTCTCCATCGGCGACCAAATCCAATTTCGTTTATTTAATAATTCCGGAAAATCTATGGAAAATTCAATGAGTTTTACAGACGAATTACAAAAAAAGCAAAATTATATATATAATTATTTGCCTTAACATCATAACATAATAATCATGTTTTATACAAAATAGCCCTGCTGGAGATGGAGTTTTTAAGCAGTTTAGAGGCCGATTTTTTAATCCGAGGCTGACATCACACCAGTCACCAAAGATGTTCTGCTAAGAACGGCGAGGTAAGTTACAAGCTTCGTAATTAACTATGGTAATTTTAATTTGCAAATTAGGGTGGGCAGGTATGTCGTGTTTCATCTTCAATGTAGTAAGTTGATTATAGTACGAGTAGGTATTACTAATTCCTTCGAATATTTGGGTTTCGAAAACTAAATTGTACCCAAAAGCGATGGGGCTTTTAGGTACTACTAAATAAATAAATAAATATTGGTGGATATTCACACAGCTATGGAAACTACGAGTAATAATTGATAAAAAAATCACATTAAATATGAATACTAAATACATACATTATAAATAATATCCAAACAGAAAAAACCTAAAAACACACAAAAATATATATCTTGGGTGGGGTTCTAACCAATAACTTACATCGCAGTAAATAAAGCTATTACCAACTAGGCTATGAGGTAATTTAGATTAAATTTAAGTTTTATCAAGAAATTCAGTAGTCAAAAGTGTATTAGCTATTTTGTTAGCGTTTCCTGTCCAGAGTAGAGACCATTAGTAATGGAACGGCATGAATAGACAGCTAGTCATAAAGTCTTTCAGAGTCATCCCTCTGCCGGCTGCCGGATATCGTTAGGGTTGCTTTAAATTGCCCGGTGAGTAAAAGGAACTATTATTGTCTAGACATTTTTTAGCCGTGTTGGCCGAATGGGGAGATACCTCGACTTTCAATCGGAGGGTTCAAATCCCGGCTTGCAACAATGGATTTTTCTTTTTGAAAAATTTATATGCGTATCAAAAACACGTGCTTATAACGGTGAAGGAAAACATCGTGAGGATACCAGTTAGTATTCTTATAAGCGGCGATGGGCTTGCAACCTGTCACCTATGTAATGCTAATTACTGCAAAATGTGGGCATGTGCCAAATATAATGTTTGGAGGTGCCTCTGACTACCCCCACTAGACATCTTCAAAGGATCTAAGCGTCTGGAGATCTGAGAGGATGTGTACCGTACTTGGGGATTACAGTCGTGAACCAATTTTTTTTTTTTTTTTACTTTTTATACAACATACTTCGTTTATAACAAGTTTTCTGTAAAACAATATAATATTTTTATAATATTAAACTGATAATATATTATAATATTAATATTAAACCGGCCAAGTGCGAGTTGGACTCGCGTACGAAGGGTTCCGTACATTATCTATAATAAACAGCAATAAAACGTTTGTTGTATGGTAGCCCCACTTAAATATTTATTTTATTATGTTTTTAGTATTTGTTGTTATAGCGGCAACAGAAATACATCATCGGTATAAATTTCAACTGTCTAGCTATCACGGTTCACGAGACAGACGGACAGCGAAGTCTTAGTAATAGGGTCCCGTTTTTACCCTTTGGGTACGGAACCCTAAGAAGCTTTCGTAAAATCTTTTGAACCTTCTAGCTCTCTAGCTAGAAGGTTCAAAAGATTTTACGAGAAGAAAGAAGAGAAGATTTGAAGAGAAGAAAGCGCGCTGGTGTTATCTCTATAACACCAGCGCGCTTTCTTCTGTCACATACATTGTTGCATCGGAACTTAACAGATATGCAAAGTTTTTACTTATTCGACATAATTCTAAGGAGCTCTATTAAACAGTTTTCGACTCTCATCAGACCATCTCACCCTATTATTCTTGCCATCTCAGATTTAAGTTTATTTTTCAACAAAAACTTTTGCCGACTAGAAGATATGAATGAAAGTTTAGGAAATAAAATAACCACCTGATGCAGCCCTAAAGTAGATATTTCGTAAACTTTTTGTTCGTTTGACAGTCCACCGCTATTTCTCCTACAATTTATAGCTGGCCAACGCTGCACTGAAATTGTAAATTGTACATCATTCGACTCTACAACGTTTGAAAATCATTTTATAATGGAATCCTCCAGATGGTACAGTACAGATTTAAGAAGGTAGTAGAGTGAGATAATTTTAGACTGAGTGTTTATATCTATTGTATTTATCTACATTGTACATGTATATAAGTATTCTATCAGTTGTCTAGTTTCCATAGTACAAGCTTTGCTTAGCTTTGGGCTAGATGGCGATTTGTAAAATGTCCACCAATATTTATTTACGTACGAATGCATCTATGTATCTAAATTAAAAAAACTATCTAAATTTACAAAGAATAAAAACGGGACCCTATTACTAAGACTTCGCTGTCCGTCTGTATGTCCGTCTGTCTGTCCGTCTGTCTGTCACAGGGCTGTATCTCATGAACCATGATTTACTAGACAGTTGAAATTTTCACAGATTATGTATTTCTGTTGCTGCTCTAACAACAAATACTAAAAACAGAATAAAATAAATATTTAAAGGGGCTCCCATACAACAAACATGATTTTTTGCCGTTTTTATAGATAATGGTACGGAACCCTTCGTGAGCAAGTCCGACTCGCACTTGTCCGGTTTTTTATTATAATTTCATATTATTGCAATAACTTTATTAGAATATGATCTACAACACAGATAATGCAATTAATTAACTCGTAAGTACATAAGCATTGCACATCGTATCTACAGTTTGTCTTCGAAACAGTAAACACAGGTTTAGCTCGATTAGTTTGAACACAAAGATGGCGCTAGTACATGTATGTACTAGTTACGAGTAACATTAGCGAAGCAGCATGTACTTAATCTTCAGCCACGCCTTAGAACTGTTTGGGGATTTGCATGATTGTGAAACCGAATAGGAGGAAATGGCTTTAATAAGTTATCATTAAACTGCATGAAACAATCGTAATAATGCGAAAGTTTGTGAGTTTGTATGTATGTTTGTGCCTTAATCAGGCCTAAACGACAAAACAGATAAAGATGAAATTTTCTGTCGATGTTGATATAATGCTCGAATAAAACATAGGGTGGTTTGTAATCCGAAAAAAACTCAAAATGATAAAAAAATGCAAAAGGGATGATTTTGGTACAGATGGCGCTGATGTACTAAAAATCTGACATTAATGTTGACATCAGTCATCATAGCAAAGTGCGTTACTCTATGCGATTATTGAAATTTGGACAGATCAACGTCGGTCGCGGGTCTGCTAGTTACATATAAATTAATCTTTCAAACGCGAAACGGATGGAATAAGTCGATAAGGATCGGAGGTTCCTTATCGACAATTACAAACGACAAATTAAAAACGAAAGGTAAATTTACTTCAATCAAATTAAATAACTAATATTACTTTGAAACGGAACTATTTATGTTCTCGTTTTTAAGTTATGGAACCCTAAAAATATAATAATAACCTTTGAAGTAAACGCGGATTCGTTTTTAAAAACCTAGTTTAGTTTTCAAAGAGCCATTGAAACAAGATGTTCGACAAACAATAACATAGAAACATTGTTGATTCCAGCTGAAACACAGTTCGCTGAGATCTGAGTCGTAACGAGGCAAGGTCTTTGTTTGACAAATATTCGTATTCCCGAAGAAAGAAAACAAATAACTAGGTATGGCGGTAATACGACGGGTAGGTATTGTGTTTTACTACATTTTGATATAAGAAACTTTGCAACAAAAGTAATGCCTGCTTAGTGTAAACACGTCTCATCATCATCATCATCATACATGCAGAAATCCGTGCATGCAAGTAAAATATTTGTTTAGTCTCACGCAGGCGGGTGAGTAATACTCGTACTAGTGTGAAAGACACGCCGTTATGTGCGTGATTAGTACCCACCCATTGAGCGCTCCCGAACTTACGCACACAGAAACAATGTGTCACGTGCATCTACACACACAATTAAGACCCCCCTTCGTGAGTTAGAAGAGCTATCTTTACCTTGATTGTAGAGCTTTTATGTTGATGTAGATGGCGCTGTAAAATATCCACTTACTAATATTTTTTTATTTGTTGTATAGCATAAATAGGCTACTTTTTATCGCTAGTTGCTTATTTTACTAGGTATTAATAATTTGATTGAACGATTCTCAAAATGAACAAAATTCTGTTTTGGTTATAAATTGAAACCAAAATATGGCACCAACTCATTTAAATTTCCTGGTGCCCACTGTCTAAGCGGTTAATTACTTTAAAACACGATGGTCATTATTACACAATATTGTTATATTCACAAGAAAACAAATATTTAAACACTACATATTTTTATACCTACGAACGTACCTACATATATCTACGAAACAAGACTGAGTGATTCTCAATTACAGCAGATATTCTCTTAGATGAGCACTAAAGATATCTAATGGGGGTAGTCAGAGTATTATTCGTCATATTTAGTTGTTTATTCCATTTCTCACAAGATTGAATCCCAGGTGGTGCGAGGCGGACGGCATCGGGGTAACATCCCCTGATTCATACCCACATGTTTCGGCAGACTACACAAATTTTGAAAATACAACAATATACTATTACAAGACCGGTCAAGTGCGAATCGACTCGGTTACAATTGAGAGAACAGTATTTTTTTATAAATTTCACTAAAGTTCAAAACCTATAGGTACGATATAAATTTAAAACTATTCTGCAATTTGCAAATCAAGCCCTTTAAAATATTATGTACCATTCAAACTTGAAGCCTCACACACTCAAGCTAGTTACCCATTTTGTTACATCATTATAATATGTAATGTATCCCTATCGACTATAATAATTTATTTCAGCTTTGCCAACTTAGGATATAGGAGAGGAGGGTATTTCTTTGTCATTTAACTTCATTTTTTGTCCTAAACCGAAAACTTTACAACACAAAAATATCTGTCTTAGAAAGTGTCAATTGATACTTTTCTTTACCGTGACCTCACTTTGATATTGGCAATGAAAAATGAAAATGTTTTGGATATTTTTTACTTGTAAGAGTGGTCACGTAATTCGGGCACCTCCAATTTTTGGGACACCCTGTATAGATCCTGTTAAGGTAAAATAGCCGAATCGTGTATGATGGTATCAGAAGATGAGCTGGCAAGGGGATCGCGCGGAATTGCTTGTCAACTGTCATCTTGCCCTGGGCAATGTTGCGCTTATTGCCTTCGCTGGACTATGCTCATTGCATTTGTAAATATTATTACCTACAGTACAAGTGTTGGCCGACTGTACCTTGACTTTCAATCCGAAAGCTATGGGTCCAAAGCCCGGTAAGGCATCAATGGATCATTTTGTTATAAAAATAAGGAAAAATAAATAGTGGGAGGTACCTCGACTTTCAATCTGAAGGTCGTGGGTTCGAAACACGGATCAATGAATTTTTCTGTTTGAAAAATTTTTATGCGCATCATAAACACGTGGTCATAACGCTGAAGGAAAACATCGTGACGAAACCAGTTAGTATTCTTACAAGCGGCGATGGCTTGCAACCTGTCACTTATGGAATGCTAACTACTGCAAAAGTCGGGCATGTGCCAAATATAATGTTTGGACGTGCCACTGACTACCCCCACTAGACATCTTCAAAGGATCCAAGCGTCTGGAGATCTGAGAGGATGTCTACCGTACTTGGGGATTACAGTCATGATCCCGTTTCATTATAGTATCCACTTCAATTCAAAATACACTTCTATTTAAGAATACTAAATACAAGCACTACAACAACAACTTAATACTGATCACATTATTATGGGAGTTAATTATCTAGGTAAATGTAATCTGCTCAGAAAATCAAGGTTTAATATTCAGTTTTCCGAGTTCATAGCAGTACCGTGATTGAATAAATTACCAAGGTAATTTAATTATATGCTATAGTAGCTCCTTGGTTTTCTTATCATTTAATATTAATGTTGCAGAATTGTTATAATGCTTGTTATTTGAAAATAATATCTACTAAATGAAATATACAAAATATTATGTAAAGGAATACACGTTCAGTTTAGATAGTATGTCGGATAAAGACGGGTCGCGACTCGTGGTCCCACTGGGATTGTACCACTATTACTCGTGGTCCCACTATCCCTGAAATCATGGGTTCGTGGTTCCACTGCTTAGTGGGACTACCAGTCATAGTTAAAATCGTAGGTTCGTGGCCCCACTGCATCAAGTTTATACGTAGAGTAAATACTTGAATTAAAGTGAGTTCTTCAGGCCACTTGAGATACTGGCCTTTTTAGTCACTTTTTAATCACTTTAGTTATAGAAGCGAAAAAAGAAGCTGCGAGTTCGAACGAGCCAATGCCTAAAAATTACAAAAAACACTTTGACCCCCTATTAGACGAAGGCATTAACCTTGTTACAAACGTGTCGTCATTCGAAAACATGAAATGAGCTTTGTACAGCGAAAGAAAGAAACAGCTAAAATTAAAGAAATTGGTTTACAAGACATTACATGAGGTTGAAATTCCCGCAAATTTCAAATCATTTCTTGTAGCAGATTATACTTGTATTGGCGGCGATGCTAGAATCATTGTATTTGCATCAGAAAGAACTGAGCAATTATTACCAATTACCGATGAATTTTTTTTTGATGCAACCTTTAAAAGCACTCCCAAGCCTTTTTATCAGCTAATGGTGATACATGGAGACACGGGGAGTACTACTGACAAAACAAAAAATTCTTCATTATTTTTTGCTCTCATGAGTGACAAAAAAGAAAACTCATACTTCGCATTATTTGACATCATTAAGACACGATTTCCAGAATGGAATCCTATAAAAATTCACGCCGATTTTGAAATTGCTCCTACCAATGCTTTGGATGTAATATTTTCTGAATGTCCTACCGTAATTATTAAAAGATGTTACGCCCATTTCGTGCGGAGCCTTTACAAGAAAGCTAAAACGTTAGGTCTAAAAGCAAAAATCTATAAAATAATAGTTGGATTATATTCTGCTCTTCCCCTTTTGCCGCAAGAGTTCATTCAAGAAGGTTTGGAATACATCAAAACTGAATGTATGAACATGGAGAAAATGAACGTGTTTATGGCATACTTTGATAAATATTATGTCAAATCTGAAAAATTTGTAAGGGAATGGTGTGTATCTAGCGAAAGACATCGCACTAATAACGTTTGCGAAAGTTGGAATTCAAAACTCAATAAAAGTATAAATAAAAATTATGTTACTGTTTTGAAACTACTGCATACACTTAAAGAAGATTTTACTGCAAAAAATACTTTCGAAAAGAAAAGAGATCGATTGCAACTGTTAAAAGACGACTTAATAATACAGTCACAAATGCAGCTGATAAACCAGGAGATCACAGTTGGTTATTTTTTAGAAAAGTTAAGATAAATATAAAAATTAGTTTAAAGAGAACAAACTCTAAGTTTTGTTCATTAAGTTCATTGTTAGAATTTTTTTTATTTTCCTTTTGTATTTTCGGCTTATTCCTGTTTTGAATCCCCCTTAGGCGGAAAAACTTTAAAAATAAAATAAAATAATTTAATAATAAATTCCACTTTTCTGTTAATTTCACAAAAAAATATGATGTAGTCTCAGTAGTCCGGTTACAGTTAAGTCAACCGGACTACTGAGACTACACCAAATATATTTGTGTTATAGCCCTTATGACCAAATCAGTGGGACCACGAGCGACTGCATTACGTTGACTGATGGTCCCACCAAACAGTGGGACCACGAGCCCATTAAATCGACACACTGTCCCACCAGTGGGTCAAATTAGTGGGACCACGAGTCGCGAACCATAAAGACGACCTATCGTCCTATTTTTTAACCGACTTCAAAAAGGAGGAGGTTCTCAAATCGCCTGTGTGTTGTTTTGTTTTTTGTGTGTATTTTACGCGATTATTCCGGCGTTTGTGGACGGATTTACAAAATTTTACTTCGAGGTGGTCCCATTACCACCAAGTCAGCATTTGATGAGGGGATCCCAGGGAAATCTAGAGTAACCTTCAACATTTATGGGCATTGATAGTGGTTATCAACTATAGACCTTGCCCTTCTTTCAGGGGGGGGCGAGAAATAGAAATCATGAACACCTCGAGTTGACGTCACGAATTTGAACGACCTATAAGGCACAGATAACAGGGCCCCTGAGTTTTTATTATGTATTTTAAAGCACTACAATTTTTATAACATGTTTATAAAAATTGTAGTGCTTTAAAATACAAAGTCGGTTTTGTTTTTAGATTTTAAACGTTAATTTTAAATATAACTTAAAATTAAAAGTAGCAGTAATAAAATTGACAAACTCGGAGTTAGAGGTTACACAATCACTCGCTCCGAATTACAATTGATAAACTTAAACTAGGTATGTAACCTACCATTACTTAGAATATAATTATCTACTACTTAGGTAGGTAGTTTAGAAAAATAGCGAAACACAGACAATTCCTAGGTGAGCATGTTGACACGGAGACGAATAAAGGTGAACTGAACTAATTGTTGTCAATAGGGTAGGTAGGTACACAGTGAGTTCCATCAATGGTATCTAATATCAAACAATCGCATAATGGAGTTCAAAAAAAATACTCAAGTGCGTGTCGGTCCAGACCATGCACAAGAATTCCGAAGTCAGTAAGTCATTAAAGAGTGAGAGAGAGACACGACCATCCAATTAGTTTAAGAATCTTTTAGCGATTCAGAAACCGTTCAGAATTAATAGCGACATCTAGTTCTATTATAAATTTAACTATAGATTTTGATACGGGTCTTTATCATGTAATTACCTTTAATTTACTTTCCCGACGTTTCGGCTATGTTACAATAACCATGGTCGCGTGTCAAAATCTATAGTTATGTCTACTTAAAATCACGATAGTTTGAAAAATAATATCTATTACAAATTAACTGAGTAAAAAGTTATGAAATAGAAACGTTAAAATATAGTAAAAATTATTCAAAATAGAGAAAATCTGAAATCAGAGTTTGTATTAGTTAACGAGCAGTTTGTCGTCGTCGAATTTGTATTTGGTTCAATAAATGCTCTGTACTAAATAATATTTAGTAATAATAATTTTTACTATATGTTAACGTTTCTATTTCATAACTTTTAACGATTCACCAATTATCTACTACTGTGCAAAAAATCTGCGAATAGACTGATTTTACGAAAGTATAAGGGTTCCATGTCGGACTGCGGATCCCTAAAAACCCGAGTAAAAACCCAAATTAAAATAAACAAATACGAATTCGCGAAACATGCCTTGTTTCCAATTCTTTGTGAATTATACGGTGTAAACGCCTTTGTAAAGCTTTTTCATTATTGGAATGAAATATTCAGACTTGTAGGAAAAATAGTATAATAAATTTATTTTCCAGATAAAAATAAAACTGCATATATTGAGTCTGGATTATATTGAGCGAATGTAATGCAAGCAACATGGTTTTTAAGGTTCCTTACCCAAGGGGTAAAAAGGGGACCCTATTACTAAGACTTTGCTGTCCGTCTGTCCGTCTGTCTGTCACAAGGCTGTATCTCATGATCCGTGATGAACTATGAACTCATGAACAAGACAGTTGATTTTTTTACAGATTATGTATTTCTGTTGCTTCTATAACAACCAATACTAAAAACAGAATAAAATAAATGTTTAAGTGTCCCATTCAACAAACGCGGTACGGAATGGAACCCTTCGTGCGCGAGTCCGACTCGCACTTGGCCGGTTTTAGGTAAACTGTTTTTACGGCTCGTTAAATTTTTGCTGGCACGTTAATTATAATAAAGACTAAATTGGGTATCTTCGACAGACTAAAATGGATTAGTCAGCTCTTAACATAATGATCTTGTTTCGCCTGTGAATAAGGCTAAGGTCGACTAGCTAAGAGGGTGTCAAAGGTGCTGGGAAAGCCTACTTTATCTTAACATGTCTCGTATGTCTCCCACAGCGACCCGCAACTTGGTAAAAAGATTCACCTGACACAGTATACCTAAGTCTGACACACCTGTAAGTTAAATGAAATTGGATCACGACTGTAATCTCCAAGTACGTAGACATCCGCTCAGATCTCCAGGCGCTCACGTCCCTGAATATGCCTTAAAGGGCAGACAGAGGCACGGCCAAGCACTATTTTTGACACATGACCGCGTTTTGCAGTAGTTAGCATTTCATACGTGATGAGCCAAAGCCCATGGACGCTATAAAAATCGTATAGTTATGATGTAAAAAGGCACATTCTTTAATCAGATCACGAATCGAATGCGCTGAAAAGACAATTACAATAGCAATTACAGCGTCTCTCTTGTCAGCACTAGCGATCGTCCAATATCAAGCTCAATCCAATAGTTCCGCTGATGTTAAGCACTTTTTGACATTGTATGCGTTCGTTATCCAATATTGAATCATCTTTTATGTAATTGTGTAATTTTATCTACCAAATAAGTACGTACACGTACATACTGAGATATAAATATCTACTACTTCAAAGAGTGATGGAATGGAAATAGTCTAATGGCTTTAATCACTACATAGTATAAAGCAAAGTCGCTTCCCGCTTCCAGCGTCTGTATGTATGTCTGTATGTATGCTTATATCTTTAAAACTACACAACGGATTTTGATGCGGTTTTCAGGAGGAAGGTTTATATGTATAATTACATGCTTAATATATTAGAGAACCACTGATAATTTTAAGATTTCTAATATGAAGTCGTAAATAAACACATTTTTTGCGCTTACATTGCAAACGCTGGCTGAACTCTACGAGATAGATCAAAATAATGTACTAAATCTGGGGGCACGGCAGTGCCCCCGCCTAGTCAAGCGATAAAGCGGCACGGCTGTACCATCCTTTTCTCGAAGCAGTTCAGGCCATTTTCGACCCCCTATAACTTCATTGTGGATAAAACTAGAAGCCTGAATTTTCAGTAACCAAGCAGTCACTATATAAACACGGTATATTTCAAATTTCATTCAATTTGAACCAGTAGATTAAGAATTATAACTAGTCAAAGTTTCCTATTTTGTCACTCACTCACTCACTCACTCACTCACTGACTGACCGATCATCATAAGTTTAAGGCACTTCTAGCAGACATAGAAGCTTCAAATTACAAACACAATTAGTGTTTAGTGTAAAAATCCTAAAAAAACCTGCCAAGTGCGAGTCGGACTCGCGCACGTCGAGTTCCGTACCATTATCTATAAATCACGTTTGTTGTATGGGAGCCCCACTTAAATATTTATTTTATTCTGTTTTTAGTATTTGTTGTTATAGCGGCAACATAAATACATCAGCTGATTCAGCCCTGTGATAGACAGACGGACAGACAGACCGACAGACCGACAGACAGACAGACGGACATACGTACAGATGGACAGACGGACGAACGGATAGTGGAGTATTAGTAACAGGGTTCCGTTTTTACTCTTTAGGTACGGAACCCTAAAAAGTATTTATTATTATCTACAAAAATAAATGAAATGCCATCAAAAACATAACTTGTAAAAAAAGCCAAGTCTCGCAACGCAACTCAGTTCTTCAACCGTAAAAAGTTGTGAGATCCATGTAATACCAAGTCGGTTAATTTATTCAGTCCCTACTTTAATGGTCCTTCTGTCTTAAGTTATTACGTAAAGGTTAGCTAATTGCTAATAACGCTAATATAATAAAAGCTAATAACATGGATCTCACAACTTTTTACGGTAGAAAAACTGAGTTGCGTTGCGAGACTTGGCTTTTTTTACAAGTTATGTTTTTGATGGCATATTGTATACCTTAAAAAGGTCTACAAAAAAGTCCGCGATGGTATATGTTTATCTCTTAGGGATAACCCACAATAATCAATTTCTATCCTTTACTTTTTACCGCGACTTTTTTTTAAAATTTTAAATGCTGTTAACGAGTATACAAAGACATTCTGTAATATATTTTGGTATCAGCTTTGCACCCGTGCGAAGCCGGGGCGGGTCGCTAGTAACTTATAAAGAACGGTAGGGGGAAGATGTATAAAAATAAGATATTAAATAATGTTATGTCCTGTGTCCGTGTTGGCCGAGTGGGAGATACCTCGACTTTCAATCTGAAGGTCGTGGGTTCGAATACCGGCGTGCATCAATGGATTTTTCTGTTCGAAATGATGATGAGAGATGATGATTATGATGATGATGATGATAATGATTTTAAGTGTCAATATAACAAGTCGTGTGTGAGATATCCACTATTTTTTGTTTATGAATATAAAAAACAACATGGCCGCTATAATTCATCATATTAAGGCGCTCCCAGTCGACGATTATTTTTGTTCGAAACGAAAAAAAGAAATACTTGTGAACAAGCCACATCTCCTATTTTATAATGTATAGTATATGTGAATAAAGATGTATCCATCTTTAATCACTTCGATAAATAATCCTACCGACCGCTGCAATGACGACAAACACACGTCGGCGCGTGGTCCGCCTTAGCTTTTCGAATAAATTAATGATATAAATTGTATATAATTACTTATCAAAAAAATCTATTCTAATAGAAATCTAGATCTACATATTACCTATCTTTAACAATAAATCACAAGTTGATTTTAATAGTAGATATAAAATATTTCGATCATAAATTCTAAAACGTATCATTTTGAAATAACATCTTTATCGTGAAAAGTTTCTGCTATTATGTTTTCAGCTTAATAGAAATCTAGGTAGGAACCTAAAGTAATAGACTTATAAAAATAGGAGATGTGGCTTGTTCAGAAGTATTTCTTTTTTCGTTTCGAAAAAGAGCAATCGTCGAGGGAGCATTCATATTGACCTTAAGACTCTATAATTGGTGTTTCTAGTAAAGCTCAACTTACCCAAACCCCTCGCGTAAGTTGGTCTGAATAATTTAATATTCCGTTCAAATGAGTGTTATAATAACAAATGAGGTAATTCCTACGTGTCTGTCAACAAAATAAAAAGTATTTGTTGCCTTTGATAAATAAACGCGTAAATGCGTGAAGCTTGCGCGTCGCATTTTGATAAGCTCAACTACCTTTCGTGCAAGTAATAAAACGTTTGCGGCTACTCTGACCTAAAAACTGCTAAACCTAAAGCGTAGGTTATGTACGAACGTTGAATTTCAAAACAACCTATCCATAGTTTTATACTGGCCTTACAGCTTAGTTGGTAGTAACTCTGCCTTCTGCGCTATTGGTTGTTAGTTCGATCTCCATCGAAGGCAAAAATTTGTATGATAAACATAGATGTTTGTTCTGTATCTAGAAAAAAGTACCTATATAGTATTCTATCAGTTATCAGGTTACCATAGTGCAAGCTTCGCTTTGGTTGGGGCTAGGTGACGCCGTAAGTAAAAAAAAAGTTTTATACTAGATGTCCCGACAGACGTTGTCCTAACAAATTTCAATAATCCTACAGAAAAAAGCACTTTCAGTTTTTCCCGAACTTTACACCACTAGGGGTAAAAATACGCTACGACCTATTCTCAGACCTACTGTGTAAACAATATACACAATTTTTTAAATAAAAATCGGTCATGCTGTTTCGGAGGAGTTTGGCAACATTGTGACATGAGAATTTTATATATTAGAAAGATATAACCGAATCTGCTCACTTCAGCGCTTTATCGTAACGTTAGAGTAACCAAAGACCACTGCAAAGAAGCAGCACAGTTCTTATTTAATTTAATTAAAATTCCACCCTAATTGGCATTAAAACCGGGCATTTATCGCGTTATTGCAAGTACCTTATTATTTACTTGCCGACCCGTGACAGACGTTGTCCTGTCAAATTTCAATAATCGAATAAAAAAGAATGTTTTTAGTCTGTCAGATTTGTTGCACACCAGCGCCATCTATACAGAAATCATCATTTTTGCGTTTTTTGTGGTTTTGGGGATGTTTTTCATATTTTAAAGTAATCTATTATTTATTCGGGCATTACATGTACAGCAAAATTTCAACTTAATCCGTTTTGTCGTTTAGGCCTGATTGAGGAACAAACATACATACAAACTCACAAACTTTCACATTTATAATATTATTAGGATCGTTTAGGCCTGATTGAGGAACAAACATACATACAAACTCACAAACATTTATAATATTATTAGGATTCCGACATTTCGACTAACAATAATCGTGGTAGAGAAATTTTCCCCTCACTAATGAATAAGAATGCGAGCTTGACTCTTAATTATGTCATCTGTGACTCTACCGTATACAACTTCTGTTGAAGTATCGTTCGTATCCTAATTGGTTGTCTTGTATTGTCGTTGTTAGTGAGTACGCACGAGTATGCTTGGGGCGTGTTTGCTACCCACAATAACAATGCTTCTTATAAACCGAATAGTTTGGCTGTGTTTCCTAATTGAAGATTCTACCTCAATTGTGTAACCTTTAGATGGTAAGTACTCGTAGTTAGTGAGTTCTTTAAAGACGAAGTTTTTAGGCCGAGCAAATGCCGAGCTTTTAAGACGCTGCCAGTCGACGATTATTTTTGTTCGAAACGAAAAAAGAAATACTTGTGAACAAGCCACATCTCCTATTTTATAATGTATAGTATATGTGAATAAAGATGTACCCATCTTTAATCACTTCGATAAATAATCCTACCGACCGCTGCAATGATGACAAACACACGTCCGCGCGTGGTCCGCCTTAGCTTTTCGAATAAATTAATGATATAAATTATGTATAATTACTTATCAAAAATCTATCCTAATAGAAATCTAGATCTACATATTACCTATCTTTAACAATAAATCACAAGTTGATTTTAATAATAGGTATATAAAATATTTCGATCATAAATTCTAAAACGTATCATTTTGAAATAATATTTTTATCGTGAAAAGTTTCTGCTATTATGTTTTCAGCTTAATAGAAATCTAGGTAGGAACCTGAAGTAATATACTTATAAAAATATGAGATGTGGCTTGTTCAGAAGTATTTCTTTTTTCGTTTCGAAAAAGAGCAATCAGCGACTGGCAGCCTCTTAAAGCTGTGACCTACATCCTAAACCTGGGTACTCACTAGTGAGTCGTAACTGTAACCAAACAGATACATTAACGAGTTTTAGTGTGTATCAAAAGCGCCCTCGTCGGCTCACTGCGAGCCGCTCGCAACAGGCTCACAAACCACGTACACACCATAGTTTTTGGTAACAGTTACAGCTTGCTAGTGAGTACCAAGCTTTACGTGCCATCCGAAACACGGAAGCGCTCAATTGTTATACCACAAGCGTCACACTGGGTCACCCATCCATTCCGAGTGCGAAACCTTGAAACCATCTATTTGGACTCGATATTGCTGCGTACTTATTTAGGAAAACATATGCTGCGCCGGCCTCACGTAATTTGGGACAAGGACATAAAAAATGATAATTGTTGACACCTTTTTCTTGAAACAATATTTAAGCCATAAATGAAAAAGTAGAAGAAAGACAGATAGGTATACTCGTAGATGCATTCATCAAATAAAAAAGGATTACGACTGTAATTCCCAAGTACCTACGGTAGACATCTTCCCAGATCTTATGGTGTGTCCAAACATTAGGTATACATTTGGCACAAGCCATTTTGCAGTAGTTAGCATTCGATACGTGACAAGTTGCAATTCCGTCGCCATTTATAAGAATAGCTGGTTTTCTCACTCATTCATCTCCTTATATCTCAGTGAGGTAATTCTTCGAAATGTGGGCATCAGTAACGACACATAGGATTTACGAGCCAACTTCCAGCAATGGCACGCTCATCTGTTACATATTGAACTTTAGATCGTACACTATGCGAAGTTTTATGGGACTTTAAAAATTTTATGTACATTTTTTACTGCTCCAAATAATAAATCTGATTGGACATGGACATCTCTGTTGTCATTTATTGAAGACCATTTATGAAAACCGATATCGGGACAAAAATATGAATGTGGGACTTATAGTACACATGAATCACATCCTAATCCTAATCACTACATAGTATAAAGCAAAGTCGCTTTCCGCTTCCCGCGTCTGTATGTATGTATGTATGTTTGCTTATATCTTTAAAACTACACAACGGATTTTGATTTAGTAATATTATAAATGCGAAAGGTTGTAAGTTTGTTTGTATGTTTGTGCCTCAATCAATTAATTGCCTTAATTTAAGATAAAATTGCTGTAGAAGTAGATATAATGCCCGAATAAAACAGACTACATTGTAATACAAAAACATCCCTAAAATTATAAAAAAACACATAAGAGAAGATTTTGGTACAGATGGTGCTGGTGTGCAAAAAATCTAACATCCGTTTTGACTACACAGGACAGGACAAAGTCTGTCACGGGTCGGCTAGTTTCTTGATTCATATTTTTTAATGACAAGCTTTTGTAAAATAATTAAAACCATTGAGCACCAGCGCTCTATTACCTGTCACATCATATTTAACATTGTGAACTTGACTAGTATGCAAAGTTTTTACTCAATCAAAGTACTTACTAAGGAGTTCATTGTGAGTTACTGTTGAACAGCTCATGACTCCATCATCAGATCAGCTCACTGTCACCATATTATTGCATTGTCACCGAAGTTACATAAGTATGCGAAATTTCAGCTCAATCAGTTGGGGATAACTGCTTTAAAATTGAGTTGCAAGATTCCACCTTAACAAACATAGTTACATCCATACATATATTGCAAGTTAAATAAAAGCTTGTAATAATTTAGGTTGACACTAGATGCTCTCTAGACACAAATACCACTTTACAAAGTGTATTTCATACTTACTTTTAACGATAAGGACGGCGTAACTATTACCGAAATAAGTTCAATTCAATTTAGAAGGGATCCCTCTGTATATTTTTATTAGATTAAATAACGTTTTGTAGTAACATTATGCGTTTAATATCATAAAATCGTTGATAAAATAAACTAGAAAATTATAGCGTAATTTATAGCTTTGTTTTGTTTTGCAACGTAGTGAAACGTTTCGGAAAAATATGTATTTACTGTTCCATGAAATAACTTGCGCCGCTTGTTTCGAAAAGTTTTATAATATTTACTAGCGACCCGCCCCGGCTTCGCACGGGTAGCATGTTATTATACATATAAACCTTCCTCCTGAATCACTCTATCTATTAAAAAAAACCGCATCAAAATCCGTTGTGTAGTTTTAAAGATATAAGCAAACATACATACATATTACATACATATTACATACAGTCGCGGGAAGCGGAAAGCGACTTTGCTTTATACTATGTAGTGATTCCAAATTTTTTCTACAATGTACCTAGGTTCGCTAACCCGCAGTCGTTCGTCGTGATTAGCTCGCTGTCATGTCATCATCGGAATTTGACAGTAGGTATATATGTAAAGTCTCAAATTAACTGTATCCAATAGCCGGAGTTATAGCACACCAACAAACAAAATACACATGGCAATTTAAAAAGCTTTTAAAAGTAGCGTCACTAAACTTAAGTAGAAACAATCTGTTTATTTTATCATTTTCTAAAACTTCTCAAGTTTCAACAAAAACCTTTTCATTTAGCAATCAAGCAAAAGAGCCAACAAAGAAAATGTGGACTATTTGGAAAATGAGTTACGGTTTTTTTACTGAAGGACATTTAATTAAATATACTCGTAAGTTGTTGTGTACCCATTTAATAAAAAGCTACAGTGAACTCTCAAATATGGTCTCTTTAATAAAAACAGTTTTTTCATGAAGTAGAAGCACCTCTTTTAATGACTGAAATATAGCGTAGTTAATGTTTTTTAATAAGGTTAATTTCACGTTTCTGTTAATATGACGTTCGTCGATTATGAGCGAAGCAAAGTTTCGTGCGCCAACCAACTCGCAACAATATGTTTCACAGATGGATTAAAACAAAATTCTAAAGTTGTTCATGTGAACTAACGCTTTCCGCTCATCGGAAGTGCTCGTCGCCAGTTTTGCAAGACCTACCGACTATAGTTGTAAATATTGAATTGTTTACAGTATGCGGCTTATCGTGAAACCACGGTCGGACCCCAAAAACTGGGGACACACGGGCCGGTATGCGGACCACCCACGTGCCGAATCTACAAGAGATCTTATTTTTTGTATTAGAATAATCTTTATAGGAAAAAATAACGGAGACTGATTCTGAATAGGTAATTGGATGCCCAAGACTTTTTTGACCGAGACTGTGTTAGAAAGAGACTAAGGGCCTGTTTCACCATCTTCAAGTAAAGTCCTAAGTAAGCTACTAGGCGATTACCAAAAACGAACGACATTTGATAGTATTGTCACTTTCATACATTAATTTAGCGCTAACTGGAAAGTAACTAATCAACACTTTACTTGAAGATGATGAAACAGGCCCTAATCCTTACATTCTTAGTTGTAACCTCGAAATATCTATTCGAGGGATTTCGAGAGAAATTCGATGGGCAACAAAAGAGTTTGAGTCGAGGTAGTCGCTAGACATCTTCAAAGGATCTAAGCGCCTGGAAATCTGAGAGGATGTTTACCGTACTTGGGGATTACAGTCGTGATCCTATTTATTTTTTGACCAATGGTGCCTGTTTCCCTTCTACACGGACGTCTCGTTTGCGCAATGATCAGCGTACGGATAAGTTACCGTATGTCCGATACCAAAACCATTTTGCTTTGCATGAAAATCCACATTTAGTAGTAGCCGTGTGCAAGCTTTTCCTCTCGAGGAAGGATCAGCCGCAATCTCATTGTAGACTGTATACAGAATTAACTAGCTGGAAAGCTCGGGCATACATTTGTATTATTTAATGCATTTCACGACTGCTACAGTCGGATTAAGTTAGGATGTGTTAGTGAATGTGATGTGCTTTTGAATTATTTTCTATTAATGCCCATGGTATTCACTGCACAATAAATGGACTGGAATAAATGTGTTTTATTGTAACAAATAAAGTGCAGAGCGAAAACGTAAAGCACTAAAAAGTTATTAAACATACCACAAAAAAAGCTCGCAATTTAGTATCCACCTTTAAAGTACTTTCAAGCTTAGTGCCTTAAAAAGTACTAAAAAGGTATATTGTCTTAGGTATAACAACCGGTCAAGTGCGAGTCGGACTCGCGCACGAAGAGTTATAATTATCTATAAAAAACCGGCCAAGTGCGAGTCGGACTCGCGCACGAAGGGTTCCGTACTATTATCAAAACGGCAAAAAAATCACGTTTGTTGTACGGGAGTCCCACTTAAATATTTATTTTATGCTCTTTTTAGAGAAATACATCATATGTGAAAATTTCAACTGTCTAGCTATCACGGTTCACGAGATACAGCCTGGTAACAGACAGACGGACAGCGGTGTCTTAGTAGTCCCGTTTTTTACCCTTTAGGTACGGAACCCTAGAAACATAAAAAATAATTCAAAATATCTCATAACCTACCTATTTACCTAACTACGTAGTTAGCATTCCACACGTGACAGGTTGCAAAGCCGTCGCCGCTTTCAAGAATACTAACAGGTTTCCTCACGATGTTTTCCTTCACCGTTATAAACACGTGTAACACGCATGTACATTTTTCGAACAGAAATATCCATTGATGCACGGCCAGGATTCAAACTCGAAATTAATTTGAAATTAATAATATCTACCTAGGTAGGTACCTATTTACCTAACTACATGAATTCAATAATTCAATTTCAAACTTTTTAGTCGATCATGTGAAGTACCATCTATTTACCGACTAACTTTACCGATAGTGGTAAAATAGCGCCACCTGCCAGCGCATTAGCAAACCTCTTTCATCTTACCTCTCAAACCCCGAGCGGTCGCATGAGATCGCGAAAAGTACTTATATTAACGTAGTAACATCACATGAAACTAGATGGCGCTGGAATGCAAAAATCAAGTTTGTTGTATGGGAGCCCCCCTTAAATATTTATTTTATTCTGTTTTTAGTATTTGTTGTTCGAGCAGCAATAGAACTACATAATCTGTGAAAATTTCAACTGTCCAGCTATCATGGTTCATGAGATACAGCCCTGTGACAGACAGACAGACGGACAGACGGACAGACGGACAGACGGACAGACGGACAGACGGACAGACGGACAGACGGACAGACGGACAGACGGACAGACGGACAGACGGACAGACGGACAGACGGACAGACGGACAGACGGACAGACAGACGGACAGCGAAGTCTTAGTAATAGGGTTCCGTTTTTACCCTTTGGGTACGGAACCCTAAAAACGGTATAAGAGCCCCACTTAAATATTTATTATAGTCATTTTTAGGGTTCCGTACCCAAAGGGTAAAATCGGAACCCTATTACTAAGACTTCGCTATCCGTCTGTCTGTCTGTCTGTCTGTCTGTCACCAGGTTGCATCTCATGAACCGCGATAGCTAGACAGTTGAAATTTAATGATGATGTATTTATGTTGCCACTATAACAACAAATACTAAAAAACCGGCCAAGTGCGAGTCGGACTCGCGCAGGGTCGCGTTTTTACCCTTTGGGTACGGAACCCTAAAAATTAACAAATAACCTTTTCGTTTGAGTCATAAGTTTTTAAACTACCGAAATACATTTTTCAAGTCAGAACTTTTTACTGTAATCTATTTCTTTCAATTCTCTCACAATGGCCAGTAACGAAAATAGTTTATGGACTGCAAGGAGTTAGTGGATGTTTATAGAAACCATTTGTTAGTTTAACTGCAGTATTATTTTTGGAATGCACACAAAACGAACTCCGGAAAGCCTGTTATAGACAAACTGATAGAGTTACATGGATTTTCACGACGTATTGATAAGTCGTAATTTGAACAATAATTCAGACATGAATTTTATTAAAAAACATGATACATATTTTGGCTATTTGTAATTATTTAATTATATAGATAATTGGTACAACGTGGATCGGACCGAAAACTGTCAAAGCCAAGGGTCAAAATAAACTTAACGGACCGTAAAGTTTTCCCTACTCTCAAATAGAGTGAAAAAGAGATAAAATGGAGTTTCAAAAGTTTATGTAGTTGTAGTTTAGTTTACTTATTTTCAATGAAACAAGAGAGCAATTGTGTGTTTAAATTGTATATAGAACTACGATTAAACCTTTTTTTATTTTGTTACTTTTGAGGTGGGTAGGCTAGAAATGCTTTTTTTACACCATTTTTTGCAACTATTTTATATAATTGTGCAATAAAAGTATTAAATAAATTAACAATTAACAATTTAGCAAATTTTGTGTTTCCGAATTAGTTCGAATATACAACCAATATCCGGCTGTCTCCCGGCTCGTCAGTCACTAACGAGCTGAAATAATGTTGTAACAGCTCTAGAAAAATACTGCGCGCTCGTAGGTATATACGAAGATAGACGAAAATTGTCGAGGCGTATAACTTTAATCGTAGCATAATGCTCACGTGACCTGTGATGCGACTTGTGAAGCTCTTACTCTTAGTTTTCGGACCTATTTGCTAAATTATTAATAGAATAGACGCTTTATGTATAGAAAAAATAAAACCTGGGTGTGTAAACTAATTCTCATACAAAATACACTAATACCTATTATGAACTCGTGCTATACAGTAGCTCCTATGTTGGAATGTCCGGAATAAATATGGCTATTATAGTTCAAATGAAACGGACTATAGCTTTAACTACTCATCTAGGACTATACTATATATGTATATAGGAAGAGGAACATGATTTCTGAATCACTGGTTCTATATTACCTAGCTCAGAGATCAAGGGCTTCAACAACTATTTTTATATCTTGTGATTGAAATAAATATAAATACTAGCCTACGTTGGCATTATGATGATATTCGATTATGAGATTTACGCTTATTTATGTACCTACACATATGTAACCCAAAAGGTAATCTTTGAGGGTGATTTGAACATTCGGGACATGTAATGTTTAAATGACCTGTGTAATTGACTTTATAACTAAACCAGGAGAAATAGGCCGTTATATCAAAGCCTATAGAGCTTTTGTTTGTCAGAGTTCCCCCGTCCATGATGTTACTGGGATCAAAAGGTCTATAGGTAAACCTTTAGGACGCCCTTTATTAATAAGTGAGCAAACAAGGTCAAGATAGTATACAGAATATAAGGAAAACATTAACAAGCAAATAGCGGAAAATACACAAAGCTAATCTAAGAAATCGTTATTATCACAAAACAGAAAAAACCGAACAAATGCAAGTCGGACTCAGAGAGGATTCCGTACAAACTTCTTATAGGCCATAGAGACGGATGGACACGAGTGATAATAAAAGGGTTCCGTTTTTTTTCCTATTAAGTTACAAAACCCTAAAAATATATAAATGTTTAGGATGACGAGTGAAAAGATTTGAAAAGTGTGGCTAGGTGAAGAATATAAATAAATACCTTAGGACACGACTCACTGGCTAGTCTCTAGTAGATAAAATTAGCAGCAGACAGTCTATGTCTAGTATCCTAATAATATTATAAATGCGAAAGTTTGTGAGTTTGTATGTATGTTTGTTCCTCAATCAGGCTTAAACGACAAAACGGATTGAGTTGAAATTTGCTGTAGATGTAGATATAATGCCCGAATAAATAACATACTAGTTTAAAATATGACAAAACATCCCAAAAAAGATAAAAAAACGCAAAAGGGATGATTTCTGTATAGATGGCGCTGGTGAGCAACAAATCTGACATCACTGACTAAAAACATTCAGTCTTTTCTATTCGATTATTAAAATTTGACAGGACATCGTCTGTCACGGGTCGGCTAGTTGGGTTATAAATAGCAACCTCATTTTCGAAAACATCATTTGAAGATTGTCTGACTGATACTCGCAAAATATCTAATATTTTGTACTAGCGCTACTTGAGATATACGTGTCATAGTCACACCCACTTCAGTCTTTGTGAAGTTCCGAAACACACAACACCCGTTTAGTGCGGTGCTAAAATATCTCAGTAAAATAAAAACCGCAATATAAAATATTTATTCCCAATTTGAAGAACTTGCGAAACGTACTCGTAAAATCTGAATCCTATAAAGCGTAAGCCTCATTTTATATCCGGCCTAATCGTAAATTGCTGTGTATTAGAATCATTTCTCGTCTATAATTTAAAGATCTTGGATTTTCTTGTTACAATGGCTGTTCGTAAAGCAGAGACGTGGTTTCCTGTGATGGGATTTACATACATACATCAAATATAATACGGAAACAGTGTTGGTTTGCAGATTAAAATCGTCGTTGAATTAAAGCTGAAATAGGAACGCGTTTCGTAAAGGGAAAGGTGGAGCTTATGCAACTGTATGGTCGAAATACGATTATTTTTCTGATTTCTCCTACAACAATGATTAAAATTTTTAGTACTTGCATTAACTTATTTCTGTTAGTAAGATTTAATGTGCAATATTTATGTGATAATTTATTATTTTCCATACCTAATTTATTTTTGGAAAAAAAATCGTGTTTTCACGATATTTCTATTGAATGTAGTCTTAAATTTTTGGTTGACGAGTATTTACTACAAAGTAGGTATGTGATTATAATTACAAAGTAATTGCAAACTTTGTCTTGTGTGCCTCCGAAACGATCAGTTGCAACTGTCAATGGATACGTAATTGAATTGAATGTAAACGATCCATGTACATCAATCACGTTACCGTTGTCAATTACTCGTCTCGGGGGCACTTTAAACGTCCATATTCGGTGATTAAAAAATCACGGAAATAAAAAATTGGATTACGGTTGTACGTGTAATTCCCTAGTAGATAATTAGGGTTGACACCCTCCCAGATCTCCATGCGCTCAGATCTTTGAAGATGTCTAAATGACCTCTTTTAGATCTTGATCAAAGAACGATCATCAAAGTACCGCGATTTTTTCCCTGTGACTTGGGTAATCACGGAAAAAGTCGCAGTAATCCATTATAATCCCAAAGCTTGTTGAATGCGTTACATTCATTAACATCCGTCCAATGAAGGACTCAGCTTATCAAGAACCCCTGCTTTAATTTGAAGATCTCTGATTTCCTTTGGGCTAAGTTGTTTGAACTTTCTTGTTGCGAATTTCTTCGAAGTGAAACAACGGGTTAACGTGTGATTAATGGCTTAATTTCGTCTATCTCCACGCCCCGACCCTTTTTACATGATGGCCATCATTCATTTATGAAGTTTTTGTTTTGTGTGAGATTTTATAACACTTCAACAATGAGAGGGTAAATATTTTTGGGTATGACAGCAATCAGGCTTAATAATTTAATTCCGTAATTATGTTCTATACCTAACCCTACTATGTAGTTCGGTATTAAATTCAGTAAAATTACCTAAAGTAAATAAATAAATAATTATTCATCAGTCACACGCATACCTACCCGTAGCACTTTGTCATGGTTATCAAAAACTATGAACCTACCTAAGTAAGGTAGGTTGTGTGGTAGTTGTGTCAGAGTACTCGAGAGTATAAACCTTCGGGTATGGTTAAAATTAACCCAGACCTAGTACAATGGTAAACACATCAACATCGGTTAAATAATTGCAAGAACATAAACATAATTGTACTGCTGCGGAAATTGTACTGACACGCTGAATTGCTGAAGTTGAAACGTGTTTACTCGCAGGTATCAACTTCAGCGCTTCAGATCCAGACAATTCAGTTTTTCAATTTAGTATATTGTTCACGTAGAAACTTTTCCTTTCAATTTTGTGGATTCGTGCTATGATCTGATCGATAGAAGAAATAATAGCATTATTTGGCATCATAAAAAGTCTAATGATAATTTTATGTAAGATAAAAATAGTTAAAGTCGTAAACGTATTTTTATATAATAGGCCGTAAAGCGTGTGGAATAAGGTTCTTCAAAACTGTACTCACGAAGGTTTCCATCAGCACATCAATTGGACTTGGTCGATCAGTGACCTATAAATGCTTATAGTAAGACGCAATTTATATTTTATTCAAAGCACGAGTTAGCTCGTGCGCCCTTGGCTTGCTCAATCACTCCGATAACAGCAACTGAACTATCAACAACCAGGTCAGTAAGAACTGTGCAACCAATAAGTAATGTTCCCCCTCACTCTGTAAGATCAAAAGAATCAGCGGGGCAGGCAAGGCCAGATTATCCTGGCCGGTCTTCAAAGGGTTTACGATGTTATGGGTTAACTCTTGTGGGAATGAGTTCTTAAAGAATTATTTACCCTGTTTCAAGAGGTACAATGACCTGGGATTGTTTTATTTTTACTTACTCAGCGCCCGAAATTTATGACCCGCGATAAGCCAAACAAACGGTAAATTGTGGTTTGAGTGGGTGATATTGTTTTAAAGAGTCCTTTGGCCCAGTAGGTACTCACCAAAGTGGCGTAGAGAGATATAGGTGCATCTCTCCTCTACTGTTAATGAATATATCATGTCAACATTGTACCCAATCAACTACACATATTTAGCTGTTTAGTTTCATACTTCGATGCACTAGGACAATAGTGTCAATGGCTTGAATTGCGCTACCTCAAGTGTAAATAGGTACTAGAACTATGCATCCTAGAATCCTAATTGTAGTCTGATTCAACAATAATTGAAATCCAACACAATGCTGTTCATAGTTCCGGAGAGCACAAAGTCCTATTGTGGCAGCTCCACTTTGTACTTCAAATATCCAGTAGCTGAATTATTAACCAGCCAGTCAGCTGTTTAACCTTTATACTCTTGCTGCCAGCACTTTGGAGACGCTCCTGAATGGTAGTGATCCGGAAATGACGACGCGATCAAATAGGTTCATACATGTTAGACAGCACGAATCACTATCGTATCGTCTCATCAGATAGTCAAAACGTCAAAACTGACACTACATTAAAATGAGTGTCAGTTTTGACATGTTGACGATACGATAGTACCTAATCCTCCAATTACACTATTATAAAAGCCACGGCCCAACGTAACATTGGCGATCACACTCGCTTACAATCTTAGCGATATTATTACAAACGTTTAGGGCATAAAAAGCCAAAACTTATGGATATAAGCCCAGGTGTGAACGTTTTGGATAACGCTAATGTAAAATGTTGCGGTATCGATAGCCGACATGCTAAAGCGATATTGCCCTACGGATTATAGAGTTGTCCAAAACAAAAGACGACGGTAGCCCTTCGGGGAAAAAAATTGAAGCTTAGTATGCTTGTTGTATTGCTTTTGCAAGACAAGCGTTTAGACGACCTCAGTGTCCGATCGAGAATTCGAAACGCAAGAAGTGCGGGTTGTAAGATCTGCAAACATTTCAATCTGGTTACTGTGGCACTATAGTACTCGTTGTTTCTGGTACCCACGGAGATCCTAGTGTGGGATCAAGACTATTGTATGTGACAGATGGGTATTCATACAAACTTGCAACCTGTCCTCGGCAACAGATGCGGGTCGCACTCGGAGGCTTTTAGCGCCTACTCCCAAAACATAACACGTATTGACCGTGAATTCTATATGTAGAGAATTCCTACATGAATGGGTACCTATTAAATCTTGAATCTACTCAGTCGAGCGTAGGTATTTGACCGTGCGGGTAGGTACTTCGTAAAAAGAGCTCGAGGCACAATTTCCTGTGTGAATAAAACATTTTTTTTATCCTGGTCTGTATATTATATACTGCTGTCTGCCCCGGCTTCGCACAGATATAAATACTAATGAAAATTATTAGGCAATTTTTTACAGTAATATTATGTCAATTTTCAAAAAAATCGCAATTTTTTTGAAAATAATCTTTTAAATTGGTCCAGTTGTTTTATAGTTTATCCATCACAAACAAACATATTTTTGTTTATTATTAGTGTGGATATAAATAGGGTCATATTTATTTCCACTGACATTGAAAATATAGGTACTTAAGTACACTTTTTATGGTAAACTAGCTGACCCGTGCCCGCTTCGCTGGGCGACAGACATTTCTAAATGTGATTATTTTGAATAGGTATGGCTATGGTATGGCTTAAATGGAGATGGAATCATAACTTCAAAATTAATCGACCGATTTGAACAATTCAATAAGTAGTTTACTCCAAAATAATATATAGCCATAATTGCTAATTAGTTGAGTTGGACAGGTAACATCATGATTTATGGATAGAAACAATAACGTTTAATATACCTAAACTTTAATATTTAGATATATATTTCCTTGCAGACTTTCTTATGCGCATTAGTGAGGACATTCAATAATGTATTATTATTTGTTTATGTACTATCAATAGTTTTTTGCAGCGCACGCGAAAAAATGATACATTTTTGGCACGTTTTTACACCTTTACATCAAACTATCGCATTTTTTTATAAGGAATCAATTACTTTACTTTTTCAAAAATAAAAGATAGCCTGTGTTACTCAGAGATAATGTAGCTTGGTAACAATGAAATTAAAATCGGTTCAGTAGCTTTTGAGTTTATCCATTACAAAAATAAAACATACAAACAAACAATACATACAACAGAAAATCAAATCTTTAAAAATATAGGATCATGACTTCCATCCCAAGTACCTATGGTAGACATCCTCCCAGATCTACAGACGCTTAGATCCTTCGAAGATGTCTAGTGGGGGTAATCAGAAGCACGTCCAAATATTATATTTGGCACATGCCCACATTTTGCAGTAGTAAGGCATTCCATACGTGACAGGTTGCAAACCCATCGCCGCTTATAAGAATATTAACTGGTTTCCTTACGATGTTTTCCTTCACTGTTTTAAGCACGTGTTTTTGATGCGTATTAAAATTGAAAGTTGAGGTACCTCCCACTCGGCCAACACGGCTTTCCTCTTTATAATATTAGTATACCAACTAAAATAACCTATAATGGTTCAGCAAGCCAACACAAATATAAAGAATGTTTGCGCCTTATATTATATAGGTAGGTACACATGTGCTACTATCTGTTGAGTTTTTTATGAACTAATGTATAATTCGTAATTCTTTTTTAAGGTTCCGTACCCAAAGGGTAAAAACGGTATCCTATTACAAAGACTTCGCTGTCCGTCTGTCCGTCTGTCTGGCACAGGGCTGTAATTCATGAACCGTGATAGCTAGACAGTTGAAATTTTCACAAATTATGTACTCGTATTTATGTTGCTACTATAACAACAAATACTAAAAATAGTACAAAATTACAACAAACTTGTTTGCCGTTTTTTATAGATAATGGTACGGAGCCCTTCGTGTGCGAGTCCGACTCGCACTTGGCCGGTTTTATTTTATTCCTTTTCTTTAGATTGAGGACAGCATGTTGACCAACTTTGCCTAAAGCAGTATATTAATATCTCTTATAGATTACCCAAACCCAGACCGCTATAGTTCCACATCTGGTATTCCGATCTTCCAAAATTATAGCCTATAAGTTGTCTAGGACTAATAGCTATATAACAAAAAAAGTTTCATAAAAATCCGTCCAGTAGTTTTTGCGTGAAAGCCAGACAACAGACAGACCGACAGACAGACAGACAGACAGACAAAAATTTCAAAAAGTTTATTTTTGGTTTGTGTTACTTGTATGAAGACCCCTAGGAGTATATTTTTTAGTTTTTATTCAATGTACAGAACTGAACTCTTCTACAGCTTTATTATATGTATAGATTTGCATTAGGTCGACTCTGCAATCTGGGGGCACGGTAGTTCTCGAAGCAGTACAGGCCATTTTCGACCCCACATAACTTTGTTGTGGATAAAACTAGAAGCCTGAATTTTCAGTAACCAAGCAGGCATTTAAACACAGTATATTTCAAATTTCTTATTTATACAGCTGAAAATGCTCATACCCTAAATGAGAACTACAAGTCCATATTATATGGTACCACGGTACGAGTACGTACTGGAGCGGAATAGGTACCTACGTTTCTAAATTGACCAGCGCTTGGCTGCCTGCCAAGGTGCGCTGTCTTCAGACTGACTCCATATCAAATGTAGGTAATGTGTCGCTAATGCTCAATCATAATTAACATCAAGATAACGATATCAGGCCAAGTG
The DNA here is from genome assembly GCA_912999785.1 of Hydriomena furcata. Classification (NCBI taxonomy): domain Eukaryota; kingdom Metazoa; phylum Arthropoda; class Insecta; order Lepidoptera; family Geometridae; genus Hydriomena; species Hydriomena furcata. The sequence continues at coordinate 10,739,428 of OU538828.1, read as the reverse complement.
TAGGTAATTCAAGTTTTCTGTACAGTAAGCAAAATTTTTACAGAGAAAAACCCAAAGCACTTGAAAAAACCGGCCAAGTGCGAGTCGGACTCGCGCACGAAGGGTTCCGTACCATTATCTATAAAAACGGCAAAAAAATCATGTTTGTTGTATGGGAGCCCCCCTTAAATATTGATTTTATTCTGTTTTTAGTATTTTTTGTTAGAGCAACAACAGAAATACATAATCTGTGAAAATTTCAACTGTCTAGCTATCACGGTTCATGAGATACAGCCCTGTGACAGACAGACAGACAGACGGACAGCGAAGTCTTAGTAATAGGGTTCCGATTTTACCCTTTGGGTACGGAACCCTAAAAAGGACTTCTATTCATCGTTTCTTGGTAGGTATACCTTTTTTGTCATTTTGCGGCCCACTCGCTAACTCCAAAACACTCGGAATTGTGCTAAGAGCTCTGTTGTTGGAAACTCGGACCCTCATCCGACCTATAAAGCGTTAGCAATTGGTAAGTGACAAAGACTTCGGACACGGTCGCGTAAGTGTCCCTGAGTGACCCCCATGGAAAAATACGGAAATCGTCGATTTACAACCAATTCCATTTAAATTACAGTTTATTTTCTAAAGGTTTTATTTTATCAGTGTAGGTACTTATCCCCATATTCTTAGTTGTAAACTTGTAACCTCGACTTTACCTTGACTGAAACTCTTTCGAGGCCCCTCGAAAAGTACCTCATGTTTGGTATCTTAAATCGATACTTTGGAGGTTCCTCAATTAGGTACGTCATTACGTCATGAGTCCGAGGAGATTCATCAAACAAACCGTCACACACGTCACGACGTTCAGAAGTTGTCGAGGATTGCTCAAAAAACATCTCGAGGTACCTTGAGTTGACAGTTCTGTTGATTGAAGAATCCTCGACTAGAGGCATCTCGAGGTAATGCCTCCACCAGTATGCCTCTAGTGAAAATAATATTGCTTCATCCTGAGGGATGTTCAACATACCTATAACTGATTTTGTATAAACGCCGATGAAAAATCGTTCACTCAGAAATCCAGGCAATAGATGAGGCAATAATGGCCGCTAATAAACTGAATATAAAGTGAAAAATTATTAATTTCATTTCAGGCTTCGAGATTTAGGAACAAGGCTAAATTATCAAGTTGAAAAATTTAACAACTTTTTTTTTTTTTTTTTTCAATAGTAATCGACCAAGATGCACTTTCTGAACATCCAGTTTCAGTATTCCAGAGTGGTCTTAATACAACCAGTATAATAAGTATAGATACATATAGGACAAGTGTGCTGGATGTGAGCACTTTAACAACATTTTAATTTTCAAATAAATAATAATAACGGTTTATATTGAAAAAAATGATTGAAACGGACCGAATAATAATATAATAGATTTAAAATAGAGTATTTATCTATCTCTCAGGTTAAGGCGGTTAAGGCGCTCCCAGTCGACGATTGTTTTTGTTCGAAACGAAAAAAATAAATACTTGTGAACAAGCCCCATCTCCTATTTTATAATGTATAGTATATGTGATTAAAGATGCACCCATCTTTAATCACTTCGATAATTAATCCTACCGACCGCTGTAATGACGACAAACACACGTCGGCGCGTGGTCCGCCTTAGCTTTTCGAATAAATTAATGATATAAGTTATGTATAATTACTTATCAAAAATCTATTCTAATAGAAATCTAGATCTACATATTACCTATCTTTAACAATAAATCACAAGTTGATTTTAATAGTAGGTATATAAAATATTTCGATCATAAATTCTAAAACGTATCATTTTGAAATAATATCTTTATCGTGAAAAGTTTCTGCTATTATGTTTTCAGCTTAATAGAAATCTAGGTAGGAACCTGAAGTAATATACTTATAAAAATAGGAGATGTGGCTTGTTCAGAAGTATTTCTTTTTTCGTTTCGAAAATGAGCAATCGTCGACTGGGAGCCCCTTAAGCAAAGGTTTTGTAACAAGCGATATTTATTTATTAATTATTTATTAAAGACAAAACGGGAAATCATAGGTTGTGGGCAAAATAATCTAGAGGTACAATGCACCACAAATGGCACTAATCAAAACGGACCATAGACAAAGAATTGTATTAACTATAGACTATAAACAAGTTTGTTTGCTATGCTTAGTTATTGACTGCCAATTCTGCCAAAATTGAAAATTCCTAAAGCCGAGGTTAGCACCACAACCACGTCTATGACCCTACATATTGTAAGATACGTAGGTATGATATGGGTGGCATTGTTTTTGACTTCGACAACCCAAAGCTTTTCAATTAAACCTTACACGAAAAACTCTCGTCAGTCTGTTATTCTGTACTTATCAGTTTTTAACACAGAACTAAGAAGATTATGGAAGTACTTGGTACTTGTACGTTGCATGAGCTTAAACTATTAATAACATACATACCTATACCTACTTACCTACCTATTAGCTGATAAATGTACAATATCCTATGATTTCAGTTTTTGTTTATATGTTTTTGTAAAAATTTGCTAAAAAGAGTGTAGGATGTAGGTACCAAGTAGGTACTAATAACCCGAACAATATCGATCGTATTTTACCCAATTTTGGTTAAATTCATAATGACACTTCCAAAGTGTATCCTTGTCCGTGTTTGGAAGCAAAGGCCGTCGGCCATGTAGGTACAAACATGATGAGCACTCACGTCACAGACAACTCAGCAGTTACCACGCAAACCCGCAGGTAGAACATTCGAAACTTTGCAGGTTGGTATAACTTCCACAGTCATTAAAGGATCCTTGAAATTTAACATGATAAACCTACAATTTCGTTAGGTACCGTAACTAAAAATTATTTATTAATATTATTCACATAATCATGCAGGTGTGTGATAGACATTTCGTGTTATTTCTCAAAACAACAATAACTTCGGTAACACTTGCGTTTGACCTGTAACGAATCAGACCCTGGCGTAACGAATATGTATGCCAAATTACAGCTAAGATGCGGACGGACGGACGGACATGGCGCAACTCTAAGGGTTTCTTGTAGACTTTGATACCCTAAAAATCGTCCTATTATTTTGAAGGAATAGGTAATAAGTACATCCAACATACCCATATACCAACATCAACTAAACATCAAATTAAAAGCACTATATTTTGTTTTACTCGTAATTCCGTGCTGCTCAACGATCAAAGCTTAGTGCGTCAGTCTGGACAGCCACGGGATATTAGTTTTCAACTAAGTATGCTCTTATACTCCTAGTACGCTTTCAATTTAGTATTCTCGTATGATAGCAATAAAAATATAAATTCGAATCTTACGGTATTACGTTAAATAAGTTTTATGACCGTTTTTTAAACTGCCAAATACCAAACATAGCGCGGATGCGCGTGGCAGTAACGAGACAGTAAAAACTCGACATTCGTTGGAAAGAGTTTATTCTCTCTGTCTACCTATTAAATAAATTATATGTGACGAAAATCTTCCATTACGTTGCAGAATTGGAAACGAGGTCTGCGTTTTATTTAATACGAATATTCATCATTAAATAAAAACCGGCCAAGTGCGAGTCGGACACGCACTCGATGAGTTCCGTACTATTATCAAAACGGCATAAAAATCACGTTTGTTGTACGGGAGCCCCACTTAAATATTTATTTTATGCTGTTTTTAGAGAAATACATCATCTGTGAAAATTTCTACTGTCTAGCTATAACGGTTCATGAGATACAGCCTTGTGACAGACAGACGGACAGCGAAGTCTTTGTAGTCCCGTTTTTACCCTTTGGGTACGGAACCCTAAAAATAAACAGAATCCAAAAACATGTACCTAGGTACTATATTTACCTTTTTCACTAAGTATTTAAAAAAGTTTAACTTGATTATTATGCTGTCCTATGACGTGAAAAACAAAGTATCTACGTATATTTTACGCCGAAGAGAATTTACGACGAGGAAACCATGTTCCAGCATTGCGATGAAATCTGAGTGACGTATCGCGACACAGAGAACCGTATTCACAAAAGACAACTTATTCTCATATTCAGTCTTCAAACAAGAAGTTTTGATAATCACTAAATCAAATTTGACAGCATTTAATACATAGGTATGTATTATGTACATCGATCTGGCATTTTCGTAACTATGAAAAAAACGAAACCGACTACGAGTGATAAGGGTGATTTTCACCCTAAGCAGAGTTGTAAGTAAATACCTACTTCATAATGGATTCCTTACCAAGTGTAAAATCACAGATAAATTTCAAAGAAATGTGACTGCCTCTAATTCGCACTGAGCCCGTTCAATGGATTACGGATCCCGGGTCCTAACGAGGGTACGGGGTCAAATCAAGAAGATAAGTAGAAGAAAATAACGTCAAAGTTATTGCTGATGATGATGAGATCATATTGTGTAGACCTAACTAATGAGCTCTTTATAAACAGACGCGTTGTCGTTTGTTGAACAAAAAAAAACTGGTCCTTAGTCCATTCAAAAGTTGTTTTTAGGTAGCTTTTTCATACCAATTACATCCAGACAGTGATATTTTTCTTACATTTAATGGCATCTGTCATATTCAATAATATTGCTATCAATGTCACGTAAATTCTGTAAGTGAAGTAAACATAATATTGTTCTGAAGCAATTGGAGGCGGCTTATTCCAAATCCTTGACATAAATCAGAAAGTCACGTTATACACTCCCGTTTTATTTGCCTATACTTATCTACCTATAGGTTTTTAGTTTTACTGGTTAAGATGCCACTGATTTACACACCAAGCCCGACTGAAAACCAGCGCCGCACCGCACTTCACATAAGTACCCTAGATTCAGTGTTGATGCGGTTTAGAGCTGAGACGGGGAATTATTTTTGCTCCCACACATCGCAATGTGTTATTGTGCTGTCCTTGTCGTGGAACAAATACATGTATTTTGTTTCATTGTTCAACAAAACATGAGAAACAGAAAAAAAGTAGAGCTCAGCTTTTTAAATGGCTAAGAATTAAGTCCGTAGTGATCATTTAAAAGTGATACATCGTTTGTTCTTATCAACATCTGTCAGTTAGGCATTTTTGTTATTGTTTGCCACCAAAGAATAAAGCTACATACAACTAGTTAGCACACTTCCACCAGACTCATGCTCCTGACTGCATTGTATAGAAAAGGCTTTCTGTACCACTTGGTTACCCTAGCATAGAGCCTGCGAGTACACAGCTCGGAAGAGGACTAAGTGAAAATGGTTGTAAGCGGCGGCGGCTGGCTAGAATTGACAGGGATATGCGAATTCAGCGTCGAGCTCCGGTTTGAGCCTCGGGCTTTCAGACCAAATCAAACTAACTTAGATTAAAAACTTTTGGGACCAACTATTGTTGGAAATCTCTGGCATTTATTTGAAATTAGCAACTATTTTCCCAATTGCTTCTCTTTATCTGTCCAGCCCAGTCTATTCTATTGTTGTCTGATAAAAGTAGCTGTTAGCTTTGTAATTAACTATTTCTAAATCAGGTTTAGCGGTGCCTTTAGAACTTTTCCTGAAGCTCCCATATATTTGTTTACCTGTTATACTGGCACCACACTTTAGTTCTACCTACATACCAAAGCATTTAATAAAATATTAGACACTAAGCCGAGTTTGTTGCCTTCTTCTCGGTTTGACCGCGAGAAACGACGTTACCTCAGCTAGCTCCTAACACGTTTCAAATTAATCCTTGTAAAAATATGAAATAGGATCACGACTGTAATCCCCAAGTACGGTAGACATTTTTTCACATTTCCGAGCACTCAGATCTTTATAGATCGATGTTTAAATATTAAAAGAAGGTAATCAGATGTATGTATGTCTAAACATTTGTTGGATTTGATAAAAAAAACACCCATTGCCTTTTAAGCGTTAATTGTTTAGTATATTTTATTGTTGTTTGTGGAAGAATTATATCTATATCAGCTGTGGAACGTTCATTAGTTCGGGTATCTAGACAAAACCTTAACCCATACCTGTGACCGAAACAATGACGTCGGTGCAAACCCAGATAATTGTACCAACTCGTAAAAAAAAAATTGGGTCACGACTGTATTACCAAAGTATTGTAGACATCCTCTCAGATCTCCAGGCGCTCAGATCCTTGGAGATGTCTAAAGGGGTTAGTAAGAGTAATCCAAACATTATATTTGGCACATGCCCACATTTAGCAGTAGTTCGCATTAAATACGTGACAGGTTGCAAGCGCATCGCCGCTTACAAGAATACCAACTCGTACTGGAAAGAAAATATAAACATCTTCACTACGTCACTTAAAACTTTGTCAAGAAGTTACTCAAAGGTATTACAGCTGTTTGGAGTTCTCCAGCAAGCTGAGGACTTTTAATCTCTGAGACGGCGAACTCGAAGAGCTTCATGCTTGGCTAGATTAGGACTTGGCTAGAATACGAAAAATAGCTGTTTTCGAAGTATGAACATGATTGCTTGGATCTTTGTTATTATAATAACCTGATTTTATTAGGTTTTTTTTATTATAGTTCTGATCTTCGTGTATAATGCCCTTAAAAAGTTTATAATACAAGAGGAAACCCTCGTGTCTTCGTTCACTTGAAGTTATATAATTCAAACCCCCCCTGCATTCTTAGAATTTCGGGACATCCTTAAGTTCCTCTTTCCCCTACGCATCAAAAGGAATACATCCTCCAAATTTCAAGATTCTAAGACAAGTGGTTTAGGCTGTGCGTTGATCTATCAGTCAATCACTCAGTCATTCAGCCAGTAACGCAAAAATATTATACTAGCAGTCCGCCTCGGCGTCGCACGGGTGGGTGTACAAATGATTTTATGGCATTTTTTTTACAGCTTGAGTTACATTAGAGTTTTAATAGGGATCCCTGATTTTTTCTAGTAATGAATATAGTCTATGTTCATCAGGGATAATGTAGGATTCTAATGGTAAAATATTATTATTATTAGTATAGATGTATTTAGATTGTTTACAATATTCTAGGATCCGGCATCTACAATGCAATAGAAGCCCCACTTTGCATTTACTTCGGTCACGTTTGTTTGGTAGTAGTTGAGGTTACTGGCGTTACACAAATCCTTGCAATTTTCTTAAAACTCTAAACGATAATAAAACACAACTTACTGTGCCATATTCCAAGGAAAAGCAAACCGCGAAAACTCATTTAAATATTCCAACTTTTTTGAATACGTTATTTCCAATTGTCGAAAACAATTTGAGGTCACGCTTTGTTACAATAGATATTCGAAATCGCTCATTCGTCTTCAAATTAAGAGGGTGAAATTAATTAAGATCAACAAAAGAAAATTACAAATTGCTGGTTGGCGTTTTCAGAATGAAAATGGAAAAGATCTTTATTACTTATCCTTTGACCTATCTATATATATAAAAATCAATTGCTGTTCGTTAGTCTCGCTAAAACTCGAGAACGGCTGAACGTATTTATCTTATCTTGGTCCTGAAATGTTCGTGGAGGTTTAGGGAAGATTTAAAAGGTGAGAAAAATTCGAATAATTGCCGGGAAAACCCTAAAAACAGCCCTTTTCTTTTTCCCATACAAAAGTTTTTTTTTTATATTTTACGGGAACGGGAACTTCAAACATTATTTGTCAATTGCGATACGAAGTTCGCCGGGTCAGCTTGTTTTAAATATTTCTTCGTAAACAGGATTTCTTTTCAAGACTAATAATATAAAAGCTATTATATAGACACAAGTATTCAACCGGGTAAAATCAATAAACATCGCAAAAAAATTTGGTTAAAACCAATAAGACATCGCAAACAGATTTAGTGAATTCACACTAGTTACTTTCAAAGGATGATTAATGGAATGATTAAATATTATCAGCTTGGCCTTCGTCATCTAAAACCGAAACCTATAGGCCCTTTTCACAATAGCTTTCTACAAATGGTATACCTGCTGTTGACAAAGGACAAAGCTATTATTTTGCGTAAATACCTACGACCATGTTATGATTGGAAAAAAATACTTTCTGCCATTTCTTGGGTAAATTCTCTGCAGAATTAAATAGATACCCGTGCTTTTGAATAAACAGAAACCCCTAATAAATGCTATAACCAACAATCTTATAATGCTAAAGGAAAAGGTAGACTGTTCACATCCTTCCAACTTAACACATTAAGGATAACATCTACCACTTGAAGGTAGCATGCAAAAACTTCACATAATCTCTAATTTGTTATGGTATAACTAATCAAGCAAAGCTATAAGAAAAATATTACTGATAGAAAGTTTTTTTTTTGTTTGTAAATACGTATTAAGAACTATCATATCACACACAAAACAAACATCTATGTTTATCAAACAAAAGTTTGTCCTGAATGGGAATCGAACCCGCAGCGTACCTACAGCGCACAATGCAAAGTTACAACCAACTGAGCTCTGAGCACCAGTAACAAGGTGTTAAGATGCGAATGAATGTATCTTCGCGAATAGTAATTACGTGCTTATGTCAATGTTGGCCGAGTGGGAGGTACCACGACTTTTATTTCGAAGGTCGTGGGTTTGAATCCCGGCGTGCATCAATGGATTTTTCTATTCGAAAAAATTATATGCGCATCAAAAACACGTGCTCAAAACGGCGAAGGAAAACATCGTGAGGAAACCAGATAGTATTCTTATAAAGCGGCGATGGGTTTGCTACCTGTCACGTATCGAATGCTAACTACTGCAAAATGTGTGCATGTGCCAAATATACGAGTAATGTTTGTACGTGCCTTTGATTACCCTTTCTAGGCATCTTCAAAGGATCTAAGCATCTTGAGATCTGAGAGAATGTCTACCATACTTGGAGATTACAGTCGTGATCCTATTTTTTTATTTTTTTTATTTTACTAATGTGTCTTCGCGAATAGTGCTTACGTGCTTATGTCAAACACTTAGGTATTCAAAATGGGCAAATACCAGATTGTCGTATAAAGACACACATTATCCGCATTTATTGTTTTGTGTAGACAAATTAATTCTGAGAATGCCTCGTATTTTGAAAAATACGTTGTAATGTTGTAATCTGCAGTAATCGTATCTTCCAGAAACGATCTATTTATTTTCGATTAAATATTTCGCTCGTAAAAGAACAATGATTTGGAGCATGTGCTAATCGTAGAATAATTTTACTCATATACTAAAAATTTGAGATCCTTAGGAAAATTGCAATAATGTAACCTAAGTGTGCACGACAAAAACCTTTTTATAATTATTTACGAAAATCTGTTTGGAAAATAGTTTTGAAATTTTGTGTATTACCTTCGAAGAATTAGAACGACAGTCAGTTGTGTGAAAATAAAAGCGAAGAAAGTTGTTTGGTATTTTTTCCTGAAAGAACCCAAAAATCGAGGCTTTGGCTTCGCGAAGGCTTTGCCTATCTTTAGTACACTCGTGTGAAGCCGGGGCGAACAGAGCTGGTATAAAATAAATCTGTCAGTTTCGCTAGCCGGAGGTATTAATAGTGAGTGAGATAAGGAAATCGCTTGTGGCGACTCACAGCTGTAAACCGGATGAATGCAGCGTGGAAAGGATTTTATGCATAAATTGTGCGGCTAGCCGGAAAACAGGAGCGAAGAGGAAAGTGGGGCTATCAGTGCTTTTAACAAAACAACTACTTGGACTTGCGAACTACATATTTTCGGTGGGAAATGCTTTATGCCGCGATTTCATTGTGGTATATTTTTTGCTAGTTTGTGACTGTTCTAAATATTTATAATCTACCTTCATGTTAAGGCAGACGACGTAGTTTGCATTTCATACGTGGCAAGTTAATGCGCTTAGAAATTATTCAAATAGAGAAATCCATTGATACACGGCCTGGATTCGAGCCCACAGCTCAAAGTCATAGTCAAAAATCACTTTAAAATGTCTTAAGAAGCAAGGTGAAGCTACGCCTGTTCCTCACAACTAAACCTAGAAGAATCAGACAACAAACTCGGCTCGGTGCCTATCATTAACTAAAGTATACAACCTGACTCTCTTATCTAAGCAATTCATAACATGATGACAACCATTCGTCATACCAACTCGTTATGCGATGAAGATACTATGATAAGCCTTGGCTGGCTGCCAATCGCGGGTCAATTTAGAACGCCCATTTCGTTTCCGATTAGGGTTTTTATATTGGGCAGACCTCATACGTTTTTGCACCATGTATTTTTGTTGTAAAAACCCAACATCATGGTAGATAGAGATTTTCTACGCCCGTAAACGATCAGGCCTTTTTGATGTGACCTTTTTGTTTTACGAGGCTCATCGATGAAAACGAACTCTCCTACCGTTTTATCAAGAATAATGTAATATCAATCATTTTACTGTATTATTCAGCTTAGATGTCCTCAAAAAGCTTCTTGGCCAATACCCATTCTTTATTTCTAAGAAGTATTATGTAACAGTAAGAAGTTCTCAGTTCTTCAGGCCGACGTTATTGGATTTTTCATTTATTTCCTGTCAGATTCCGATCCTCCATCACAAAGACTAAGTGTTAAAAGGATGGGTACAATTAGAATTACTCGCTCACTTTGTTATAATATTTTTTACAGGATACTTTATATAAGGTCCACGAGCTCACTGAGAAAAAATCTTATTGAAATTATTATCTATCAATTACTGATGACTACAGTCATCAGTAATTGATAGCCGATGAAGCCATCACGAGAAGATACAAAAAAAACTGCAAACATAATGTCAAACTGATACCTAAAAACTGTTCTGTAATTTGAAAAATAGGTACTTAGGCTATATTTTTCTAATAGTTTAGGTAGCTACATATTAAAAGCTAGGCTTTTGCTTGCACTTTGAGAAGAAGCGAACAGAAAATGGAACAGCGCGAAGCTCCAGGCTGTGGACTATGTTAATAAGCTATTGGAATTCAAACATTTCTTTGCTCTATTCACAGTGGAGCCTCGGCTTTACTCACATAGTAAAGTTGACAGTTTCAATATTTATAGAGAACTCTGCAAAGAAGCGCAAGTGTAAAATGCGCTTTATTTTTATGGTGCAACTGAAACTTGCAACATAAATAAACTGCTAGATTAATGTTACAAGGAAATGGCTATATTCGTTCAGTTTCATGAACGAAATTAAATATTTATATAGCACTCTGCCGTCACAGACATAATAAAACATTGGATGAGTTTCTGATTTACCAACTCACTACTCACACCAACATCATCATAACAGCTCAATGAATTACTAGGTCAAGTTATGCGAAAACGTAGAGAAGAACCAAAATAATTTAACAAAAATAATGTCTATGTACACTCATCGGCATAACTAACCGCCCACCTTATTTTTTCAAGTTTTGGTGTAATATTTTATTGTATCGAAACACCTTGATTTTATTTTGTTAAGAAGGTATTTTTTTAATAAAACAATATAATATTTTTAATAGATAAGCTGTACATGATTTAACAAAATAACTTAAATAACTACGGCTAAAGTTTCCTGACTGGAACAGTCATATTACAAATAATCCGCCATTTAATTGTTTTAAATTTATTGGTTCGCCATTCGGGTAATGATTTATCCAGCATCGTTCTCGGGCAGTAATATTAATTAATGTATGAATAACATTAACTTAAATATTGATATGTGCTCAAACACCTTTATTCATTGGATTTAATTAGCATTTTATAGATATAACAGGTGAAATCCCTCGCGACTTTCATGTAAAATTAGTTTCAAACAGACTTCAACCTCTACTACACCCCCTTAGGGGTTGAATTTTGGGAATACCATTCTTAGTGCACCGATTCATATCAAAAGGAATACACCCTCCAAATTACAAGTTTCTGGGACCAGTGGTTTAGATCAGTTTGATAGAAGAGTTTCATACATTTTGTTATTCTTAGACAAGCACCAAAACAGCAAAATAAAAAAATAAAAAAAATTGGTAGAACTTAAACCGTGTTTGTTGCCTGATTCTTCTGGGCTTGGTCGCGAGGAATCGGCGTAGCTTTACCTAGTTCCTAAGATGTTTCAAAGTGATCCTTGTAATTTTATTGAAATAAATTGACTCCTACCTAAAGGATTGGCCCACAGTTGCACAGAACAGAGATGATTGGAGAGAAGGAAGGGAGGCCTTTGCCCTGCAGTAGTTTTGAATGATGCAATGATTTTTGAATTTGAATTTGCACCAATTCTTTGTGGAATATATTTGTGGGTGTTGTAAGATTATTGGTTTTATGAAATACAAAAACGAACACGAAAATAAATAATACCAAAACCCTCATGCAACGGATAGATTCGCTAACGATCGAGATACTCGTAAATACACGAAATATGTTATATCACAGACGGATAACATTCGGAAAGGAAAAGGATGAGATATATTCACTTTATATGTATATATGTATACTCGTATATATGTATGTAAGCCATTAACGTAGTGTTGCTACTTACACTGACAATTGATTCCTTTGTGTTTAGGAAAAGATGAAAGATTATAATAAACAAGCTTTCGCCCGTCGCTTTACTCGTGTAAAAAGTAGCCTTGTTGAAACGGCTTCGCTCGAAATTGCGTAGTATACAATATGCAAGCCTATAGCCTAATCAAGGATCATGTTTGGCGTGACTGAGTAACAAACATACTCTCAAACTATCTCATTTTTATTATAAGTAGGATTAGAAACATGGCATCTTTTCTCAGTTTTATTGTTTGCAAAAAGGAGATTTTATGACATTATTTTCATCGAAATTGACGCCAATGCAATTCGTTTCTTCATCACTTTCACGCTAAAAAGTGCTTCTTTTACTTGAACACTTTTTACTTTAGTAGGCAAGCATTCTAAGCGTAACAGGTTTAAAAGTCGCCGCTTATTAGGCAAATTTTCTCCGTTGTATGCACAAAAAGTGCAACGAAAAAGTAATGCGAAGTGCAAACATACGAGTACAGTCACCGAGTAAAAGGTGGGCTAGTGATATTTTACGGTTTTCATACATTTGTTTTTCAAAGCTTGTTTATGAAAAACCACTTTTAATAATAGCGATGTCTATCGGGGCCAGAACTCGGGCTCCGGGATCCTTGGTCGGGGCATTGTCATCTGTCAACTGTGAGTATTGAGAAACAATAATAAATCAATGTTGGTGAACATTTCACGCAGCGTCATTCAGCCCCAAACTTAGCTCAATGCTTTAGCTTTTTTACTATTGGTACCAGTTGGCAGTAGAATACTTATATACCTACTTTTAGAGTTCTAAATGAAAATTTACCAATAATCTACAGCGCAAAAGGCTACTTCCTACCAACTGAGCTGTGAGGCCAATCAAATAATAATCTGCATTATTTAAGAAAGAATTTGTAAGAAAACGTGTTCCTCGATTTTCTCTTTAATTTTATGTTTTTAAGTAGTCGAAGAGTGTCAAAGAGATTCCTTATACTATCTATTGCTACTTCTAATTCATCATAGATACTACTTATTGTAATATGGAAGTTGAGTGCAGGTCGTCCAGGGGAAAAATATCCAAGTTTAATCTCGTCTCAAAGATTAACGTAGCACCATAAATTATTGAGTAATGGTGGGGATTTATCACGCCTAGCATAAGTTATTGCTAATTCCATAACACATTATGGGTTGTAGCCTGCAAAGCTTTGGTTTCCGAGATGGTGCGGCCGTCGTCGTCGGACGGCACTGTTGTCTTTTATGTCACATTTCTTTAAATAGGATACCTAACTAGTCCTATATAAATACAATTCAAATGGGACCAACTTGGGACAATTTTCTACACAGAAATATATATTTAAATTGGATCACCAGGAATAAAGATATGTGCGGTCATTCATAAAAAAAAATACGCGTCGAATCAGTTCCTTCGTCGTTCGTTTTTTTTTGACAAAATCTATGTACCATTGACGAGTAGATGACCGGTTCGCACCATTTGATTGATATCGTAATGCAATCAAGAAAGCTTTAATCACCGACGGTTGACGGCAGACGGCACCGTTCGCTTAAGAAACAAACGCCATTTTATGATAAGTGTACCTGGTCCGGGCCGCAAAAAACAAAGGGCTTTTCCTTCGATAGCTTTCCGCAATGTTTTCATGAAAAATTATAATGTTTTTTGAAGGTCGAATTTTATTGTTGCGGTCATTCTTGCTTGTTATTGTAAATGAGAGTTATTTTCTTGTTTAGAGGTTTACTTGCAACAGACATATAAACTCATGGACTAAAATAGCATAATTATAGTATTTCTATCTTATTTTTGTGTTGGCCAGCCTTAGAAATAGCAGAATATTGAGTAGTTGTTAAAAGGGAATTATTTTAATGGTATAACTTTACATAAAATTACTTGCTTTATTTCAAACAAAAAATACGCGACAAAACAAAAAAGCTGTTCTCTAGGTCATTTGAGATTCTGAAGACCAAATGCCGAAAAGAGGAAACATATTTTATCGTTTTCTATTATTCCATAGAAATAAACGTTGTCTAGGGTGCTCACACTAAACATGCAGGAGTAGCAAATGATTTTGCTTATAAATATGTATAGCTACTAAACTTGACATCCCTGGTTTTTCCGGGATATATTTTTATATACTTACCTCGTACCTCAGGAGTTAGGGACTTCATAGGAACTTTGTTACCGTTATTTTTATGACAATAAATATTATAATTATACCTCATTGAAATCGATTCAAACAAATAGTAGTATGTATCCAACTTATGCATATAAATAACATTGTGTGATTATCACCTACAAGCCCGCAGAATACAAGTAAAATACAAACGTTGTCTAAAATATCCAAGCTCGTTTAGTTCAGGAGGCAGTAACCTTTGTTATCGCTTTGAGCAATCTACAGTGAGACCCTAATTTCCGTTAAAAGTACGCCAATGTATGCGAACGACGGCACTCGGGTATCTTTCTCAAACCTTCTGGCTCCAAAAGAGAAAATAAATGAATTTTACTAAAGAGCCTAGTGCTAGGCAATATTAGAATATACGATGACAGTTTACACAAACGTCCTACCGTTTTACATACCAAAACTAAAGATTACGAGAATTTATTTTATTGTTTGAACTTTCGCAATTTAATTATGTTCCTACGTTTAATATACGTTTGATTTTTTTTTAAACATTCCGTGATATTTTTCAATTATTCAACAACCGGAAAAACGCCAGTATTGTTTTTCTCATTGGAATACCGGCAAAGTTTCTGAAATTAAATTCGCATTGTTAAGTGGGTAAGTTAGTTAAATGAAAGTTTAATGAAATTTCATAGAATTTATTGAATTACTAGTGGAAGCCCTTGCGACTTCGTTCGCGTGGTTAATCATATAAACTTTGACGTCCCTTTTTAATCCCTTGGGGTATTTTTTCAGGAAAAAGGATTTTATTTTTAAATCCATCAGAACTGCCGTTAAGACGTGCTTGAATAATAATAAAAAAAAAACAAAAAAAACACATCTGAACTTTCGCATTCATATTAGTGTGGTAGAGTTTATACAGCGTCCTTATAACATACATACATAAATCACGCCTGTTTCCCAGAGGGGCAGGCAGAGACCAGCCTTTCCACTTACTACGATCCAATAAGGATGTATGTCTTCGAGAAAGTAACGTAAAACTTACTTAGATATCAAGTCTCACTTAGATTCAATACTTTTGATCTCGAATAAAAGCTATAATCGCAACATCCGAAAACACATACACATCAACAATACTACTATTCCTATTTAAACTGATATCATATATAGTTCGCGAATGTTTATGCGTTTTTTTACGTAACGCTTAAACCGATTTAGATAAAACTTGGAATTGATTCGTGATCTGAAAAAGGATATAGGCTACTTTTTATGGTACTCGAAGCCGCGGGAGAAAGAAAGTAATTTCATATTTTATTTGATTCGTGTCATAGCGAATAAAACCGCCTTGTCACCGTCACGCGCGATATCATTCAGATTTTGTGGGTTTGACACTAGGAGCAGTAATAGGGTTGTCATAAATCATACGACAGACTTTTGTGCGGTAACGACATGAACTGACAAATATCTAGCACCATCCAGTTCAATTCGAGCCTGAAACTACGTATGGAAATTGATAAACGATGTGAATAAACGAGAAAAATAAAGTGTGACTTGCTGGCTTTGGATAAAAACTGCGAAGTATTTTGCGAAAACGGTATTATTTTAACCGACCTCTAAAAAAGGTTCTCCATTCGACTGTATTTTTTTATCTAGGGTTTGATATATCTAGATAATCTTTACCAATTGTGAACAGAGTTTAATTCTTATTTTGGTATCGGTAGATTTAATCATCATCGGTAGATCGGTCAATAGGGTTTATTATCTTAACAATGGGCCCATATAAATTCAATCTATGAGGAATTAGTCAACATCGATAAAGATTTTCGGTAATATAGAACAAAATTACTAATTTTTTTTTATTTTTATTTAAATAGTCTAATATATATTAATGAAATCAATGACCGTGAATAATGAGTAGTCTTTTTGTCATACAGATGGCTCATAAACTCAATTTAAATACCTGAACGGATTCATATAATTTACTAGCTGACCCGTGCCCGCTTCGCTGTGCGTAAGACATTTCTAATACCATCGTTGACTTTTTTGTAGACGTTTTTAAGGTGTACAATACTGTAGTACATTATTTTGATATATCTCGTGGGGTTCAGCCAGCATTTGCAATGTAAGCGCAAAAAAATGTGTTTATTTACGATTTATATCGATCTATATTATGCATGTATTATACATATAAACCTTCCTCTTGAATCACTCTATTTATTAAAAAAAACCGCATCAAAATCCGTTGTGTAGTTTTAAAGATATAAGCAAACATACATACATACATACATACCTATTACATACAGACGCGGGAAGCGGAAAGCGACTTTGCTTTATACTATGTAGTGATTAGAAAAAAGCAGGTGCAAAACTTTCTAAATTAAATAAAGATACATTGAACCCAAAGTTAGAGAGCTCTGATTAAAGAGATTCCACCTAATTTACCTTTTTTCAATCTGAACTTAGAGTCGAGTCTTTTTAATTAACCAACCAATTGCTATTGATTAATTAATCTAATCAGCCTAATCCCACTAATATCTATGCAAACGCATTAATAATGCCAAATTTTGGACGTTTTGTTACTTAATCATGTCGTAACAACTTAACCAATTTCGATCAAATTTGGTAATTATATTTAGTTAAGACCTGAATTGAGATATAGAATAGGTATTCTTCATTATTTATTCAGGTAGCGGCGGGCGGTAGATAGTTTATTAAACTTATTTGCCAAACAAAATCGTGTCGAGAAAAAAATAAGTATATTCAAATTTCTGAAATCAAGAACCCAATGTTACGCAGATTATGCTAATTATTCAATCTGTTATTTCTGGTGCCAGATGTCGACGATGTAGTCAGACTACCGGCCTTGCATACCCAATTATTGTTTGTTTGTTTGTATTTTTATGTGAATAAAGTCCCGCTTTGTGTGCTTTCGCCTTGCCGATTGCCAACATAAAACTCACAAGGCGGAAATAGGAGCATTATGTCGAAGATTTTATAAGACAGAAAGCAGAGAAACAACTTGATTGAGCCTTTGAGCTTCCGTTATAACAGTTTTCTCAAATTTGATTACTTGTGTCTCTGAATTCTTTTATTTATACTTTTTTACGATGAAACTTGAAAGTATCCTGGTTAGTTTTTTGTGGATATGACAACCCTAGTTACGAGCGAAAGCGAATAAGTCGCAGTGGCACAGCGCCAACTCGTACTTGCTAAAAAAAACATTAAAAAACGCTGCGTGACTTTACCAACTTTTTAATAATCTCTCTTCTTTTTATTGTGGATCGTGGGAACAATTGAATAGACCACCTGCCCGGTTTCAGCATCAGCTGGCTCACGATATTCAATAACCCTCACTCGGTTTGTTGCAAACCACCTTTTTGTTTTGTAATCGAAGCTTGTAGCATTAAATAATTGCTACGACAGCTGTTATTAGCGGCTCTACATACACTGATTTATAATTAAGTTCAGAATCGCGTACCTACATAATTATAGCGCTAACTTCATTATTGCAAATGATTGAAGAGAGACAAAGTTATAGTTTCAAAAGCTATAAGACTTATCTTCTTTGATAACGGCAGTAGCGTGGCGTACTTCAGTAGGTACAAGTTCTACCGTTGAAAAAGACCAAACTTAAACCTAAGCTACCCTAAATGATATAGGGTGACAAAAGATAAACTAAAAAAATACTGTCAATCACAGAAACAATGAAAACGAATTAGTTAACAATGAAAGTGATTGGTCATTTATAAACGATTCAAAAGGGAAAAGAATAAATTGAACGCCCATTTTCCCACGTGCAACATTAATAGCCGTAATACATTCCACCTGAGCGCAAGAGACGGTTGCTGAAACTATCTTGAAAAAGTATAAATCCGTAGTGAGGGTGCTATAAATTGGAGTAACAACCTTGTTAGGGCGAGACAGGCCGTAAAGCGAGTGTCCCGCACGTGAGGGCTCCCTGTGTTGAACAATGAAACAAATAAAACAGAGCAGTCATTATAACCAGCAACTTCACGGAAGCATCAATAACTGACAGATAAAATGTTGGCCACTTGTACGAAACCCAATACAAGAAGCTGACAAACAAACATCAGGGTTACAGCGCCCGTTTGGATTTTGATGATTTTCGGTTTAGTTGGAAACATTTAGCTTCTCTATGTTGGTTTGGATAGTTGACAAAAGAGTATTTTACTCATATTTATAATATATTAATTAGCTCAACAAGGTTTTATAAATAGTTGCCGGAAATTAGTATGTGTTAGTGCTTCCTTTTTTTTAATTTCCTGCACGTCTCTCCTCTTTCGTCAGTTTTCCAACTGTTTTTTTTTATATCTCGTATAACCACCTCAATTATTTTATAGCTTTGTGTGCGAGCATGCCACTGGTGAGCACGTAAGACCACAAAAAGTTTATAGAATATGTCGGGTCCGGATGTTAGGATATACTAAAATTTTACGCACACGACACTGTCAGTATTCGGGACCCTGAATTTATCGGTTTGCGTAGCTTTATTAGGAAAAATGTTTGATGCTGTTTGCAATTTACATAGAGTCATTCATTATTCACAAAGCAAGAAAGCATAGAATGTAAAGATATCAAGAAATCAACGTTAGATTTGTATTTGATAAATAAGTTAACGCGGGCAATGTCGTGGATATATACTTTTTTATTGTCGTTTTTTCAGCAAATTGTCTAGCCGATATAATTTAAGTACTAAATATCCTTAAAATGACAGCCAGCCCTAAGAGGTATACCCAGAAAAAGTGCCCCACAAAAATAGAGCAAAGGTCAACAAAATACCCTCCAAACACGGGAGTCACAACAAAAAG